>JAZHAC010000006.1:10000000-14800000 GCA_039707435.1 Actias luna
AGTTTCCATAATAGAGGCTAAATCAAAATTAATACAACCCGACGCTATTATATGACGACTGGTAGCCTTTATTTCATTCAAGTCTATGAATGTTGCATAATTACATTAGAACTATCGCGAAGTATACTTCTTATGGAGGCAATTTTCTTACGCTTAATAGCATAAGAATCATCAACACGAGTAAACATACAAGACACAAGATAAATATACAAGATGCACTATAAAAACGTGGAAGTCCCAATAATCTTGTAACGTTATTGTATTATACACGTGAGCGCTAATAGTTTTTTTTCTAAAACCCACAGCCTACTCTTGTAGAAACTTCGACAGTATGCTTTAAATAAACATATCTTAATTTCATCACTACAACGATTTAAAATGAAGAGCTTCAGTACTTATAATTGAAATATTTTGAGAGTAGCTTATATCCAGCTTTTCAAAATAATCCTTAAATTTTTAATAATGATAACGACCGATTTCGGCTACTGGACAAACACTTGTAATTATAATTGACTAGCTTCTGCCCGCGTAATAAGTTAAAATAACATTAAACTTGAATTATTACCCCAATAGAATACATTACCGGGATAAAAGTATCCTATGTGTTAATCCATATTAAAGTAGTACATATATTAATTTAGTAATTAGTATAAATATATAGTATAGAGACAACAATCCGAATATCTCCCTAAATCTCCCTTAGGAACTTGGTGTTTTTCCAGGACCAAATGTAGATAATGTCACACCTTGTCTTTACAACTATCTCTATGTCAAAAATCAAGTTGTTTGTTTGGTTTGATAGGATGTGAAGGAAGAATAATTTTACGGATATTCCTGTTAAAGTCCGCTATATGTTAGCCTATGTTACTCTCCATCCTTTCAACTATGTCTATGCAGAAAATAAAGTCGATTCGATGCTAAGTTAGGGCGTGAAGGTAGGAGAAACAAACATACTTTCGCATTTATAATATTAGTATAGATTGAGAAAACAGTAGCTTACCATATATTATGTACTAGCTGACTCGGTGAACTTCGTATCACCTAAAATCGATGTTCGTTATTCTCGCTAAAACTCAAAAGTAGTTTAACCAATTTGTATTTTTTTTACACTTTAATTAGCTGTAATCAATCCTATTCAATATTCCAACTTCAACTCGTAAAGATCAAAAGAACTGGTTATATCTAATATCGTTACCATTTTTCATTTCTTTTGATTATTTAATAAAACTTGTTTTTAACTCCAATGAATTAAATGTTTTTTAACTATATGAAATTTAAATATAGGTAAATTCTAACCCACGTCCCTTGACTTGGCGTCTGTATACACTACCAACTGAGCTATCATAGCTTTATTACTTTACACATTATGAGATTAAACAGTAAATCTGTTCGTTTTTTAATACAAACCTTGTCAGAGAGTGATACTCCGAACAGTTCTCGAGACTTATAATACGGATGTAGGTTTAAGGGCCCTTTCCGACGCGCGTCAACACACTACTCGTGTTTCTCTCCTTGCCCAGTCAAATTTGGTAGGAGCCTGCTAGCGCAGTTTCGGAAACACGTTGTAATATAGAACTTTCTACTGTCCTAGACAGGCTAAGATCTTTTAGTAGGTTATAGAGATTTTGCTGGTATAGTTCTTGCTCCCACTTCGACCGCGTATAACATAACTACCGTAACCATTTCTGTTCAGGTTATTTAGTAGCTTGTAGTACTTAATTCATATTTATTTTATAGTGTGATATTTTGGTATATTTGTTCCCCACGGTATATTGAGCTTAGTTAATGGAATCAATTTCATCTAGCTATATTTTGTCAACTAACCGGAATAAAATGTGCGCATGTCGAAGACCACGTTCTTACTATTCAACAGAGGTTGTCAGTAAATATTTTTTTTTTATGGAATACTTAACTACGTCATTGTAGTTAATAACTGTGTTGACTGATTTGAAGAATAATAATTGACCTCGAAAATTCTGAATGACATTTTTATTTTTTGCCGCCACCACTTTCTGATTATTGGCGCTTATTTACCTTGCTATAAAATTGTTCTTTACAATATGCGTTGCGCTAAACAACGTCGTTTGTATGCAACTGTTTTATTTTTAATGTTGGACAAGAAATGGTTAGAATCATTTCCCATCTCAAACTAATCTAATCTAAAGTTCGGAACGCACACATAAATATTTGACAACTAAGTAATATATATGTCAATCCTTTTTCATTATTGACATTATTCTACATTTTTTAAATCTAGAATATGCCATATATATATCTTGTCGATTCAAAACCTTTATTTCAATTCGTTCTTTAATTTGAGGGAAGAGTTTACCGCATCGACGGGATGAGCATTGAATGTTTGACAGTAACGGAACCCACGAACACTTTGTAAGGGAAAATGTTTTTTCGTTTATTTATTTTTTTCATCAATTTTCCAATACTTTTAATAATTAATTAATTCTGCTATTCGGGATGGAGACAAATACACCAAATCAAAAATCATGAAAATCGGTCCAGTCGTTCTCGAGTTATAAGTGTTCTAGCAAACCCAACTTTGTTTTATATATATAGAATAGGTGGGCTGAAAAGTCATAGGTGGACACATAGATAGCGCTAATAGTATGTATCTATATGATTTTTATTTAGCCCTAACCTTCAAAAGAAACGTGTATAAATTTGACAGCTGTCGTACTATTAGTTTGTGAGTTATAGCATTTTCAGTGAAGCAACTTTTGTTAGTTTGAAAAAATGGATCTAAAGGAATATCGTGTGTTAATAAAGTTTTGCTTCTTGGCGAAAAAATACTATTGAAGCTAAGGCTTGGCTTGATAAAGATTATTCGGACTTTGCATCAGCAAAATCAACCGTTGAGAAGTGGTTTGCTAAGTTTAAACGAGGCGAAATGAGCACCAAGGGCGATGCAGGAAGTAGACGCTCCAAAGAGGCTGTTAACCGAAGAAAACACCAAAAAAGTGCACAAAATAATTTCGGATAATGTAAAGTGAAGTTGATTGAGATAGCTGAGACCCTATAGATATCAAAGGAAAATGTTGCACATATCGTGAATAAATATTTGGGTATGCGAAACTCTGTTTAAAGTGGATGCCGCGTGAGATCACAATCGACCAAAAACCACAACTAATTGAAGACTCTGAGCAGTATTTTGAGATATTCAATAGTAATAAACACGAATTTTTACGTCGATATGTGACAATTTATGAAATATGGCTCCATAATTTCACACTTAAGTCCAATCGACAGTCAGCCGAGTAGACTGCACGTAATGAACCGCCTATAAAGCGTAGAAAGACGGAAAAGTCAGCTGGAAAGGTTATGGCATCAGTATTTTGAGATGCGCATGGCATAATATTTATCGACTATCTTCAAAAGGGAAAACATAAACAGTGACTATTACGAAGCGTTATTGGAGCGTTTGAAGGACGTGATCGCGGAAAAATGGGGCGACTCATTTGAAGAAGTAGAAAGTGCTGTTTTATTAAGACAATGCACCGTATCATAAATCAATGAAAACGATGGCAAAATTGTATGAATTGGGCTTTGAATTGTTTTCGCATCCACCGAATCCTCCAGATCTGCCCCTCAGCGACTTCTTCCTATCCTCAGACTTCAAGAGAATGCTCGCTGGACAGAAATTTTGCGCCGATGAAGAGGTAATCGCCGAAACTGAAGCCTATTTTGAGTCTAACGACAAATCGTACTATAAAAATTGTATGATCGCTATAATCATTGTATCGTCCTCGAAAGCGACAATATTGAAAAATAAAATAAAATTATACAAAAAAAAACGATTTTTCCATGCTAGCCTACGAACTTTTCAGCCCAACTGTTATGATATTGTTCGCATACTGAATTTTTATTGACGATTATCGTGTAAACGCTTCAAAAGTAATTATGTTTGTTTATTACCTATCATATAATTAGAAATTGTGGCTTACTATACAGGTATATATGTAGTATGTAAAAATACTATAAAAAACATTCTATTTTGATAAATTTACACTGATTCTGAAGTCGATGTCAATGGCGCGTGCCTTTCGTACATTTACTGCGATCTTCGCGTAACGTAGGAATTAAAATTAATAGCGCAATGTTGGCGGCACGTCGGCCTCGGTCCGTCTCGGGCCGGGTAATTTGTTTACTAGTCTCGCTCAGGATTACGTCGCATGCTCCGCTGAATAAGTAAATGCTGGTGACTTTTTCTACAATTATCAGTCAATATTCACTTCGCTGTTCATTCACTTTTATATGTTTCATAATGTTACTTTAAATACATTTTAAGTAATGGTGAAGAAAACACAAATATCAAGCAGGAAGTAAAACTCATGCGTTAAGAGTTTTATTTGCCTTAAACACTTGTATACTATTTTTACATTCTCGCGAATTTATACTACATTCGAAGTTTTTACACGGGTTAGGCCGTGTTGTTATATAATATACTTTTATTTTGCATGCACATATATATATATATATATATTATAATATGCCGTATAGACTACTAGTAACTAAGATTACTAGCTAAGATTTATTATTTTCGGATTTATTCCATAACTTCAACTAAAATACCTGTTTTGTACCAATAGGTTCTGAGAAATAAAAGCTCACTAAGCATGACTTTTATTATGAAGAACAGCATAATTTTATTGGGTTAACTTTGAGGTTTTTTTGAATTGACATACGCTGTTAGCCGTAAGGGCTTTGACAGCTTCACCGAACTTTTTGGGGCGAGTGCTGAGGGCACTCATCTCCGAGGCAGCGAGCGCAAGGGTGCCAGAATGGCCGAACCTTGGCTTGGGCTGCTGCCGGAAAAACAAACAAGGATCGTGGGGGTAGTTCCTTACAGAACCGTGTACTTAACGTGTAGGTGTGCATGGATGGTATGCGATGTGATGATGTACTTTCAGTGATGTAGAGTGTCACTGTATCGCGCGAGCAGAGTCACTTGAGGGCTCCTATCCGGAGGATCGAACCTAGACTCAAGCGTCTGCAGAGGGAGGCCGCGGCGGGTGTGCTGGAGCGAAATTAACCGCTCGGCCTCGGCGGTGAGGGCGGCGGTTACGCAGGCGTGTACGCGGGCACGTACGATTGGTGGAGACGGTAGGAAGAAGTGCGTTCAATCTCGTTATTTTATCGACGGGATCAGTGCAGCAATTACGTGGCCGGCGCGCGAAACCTTTGGCATGCGGATTAGTATTGTATAGCTCACTGCGTGTACTATTTTGGTGTTAGGATGAACTTCGGCTTTTTCGAAGAATTGCTTTGTGAGGTCTTTGATATATGCATATATGGACGGAATATCCATATCTTTATGGAGATTTACATTACGGACGTACGGAGGGGCTTAGACGGCTATACGCATGAATCTATTTTGCAGAACTTGTAGTTTGCGAAGGGTGGTGTGCGAAGCGTGAGCGAATACGGGGCAACTGTACGTAAGTATGGAACGGATGTATACTTTGTATATTGTGACATTTTGCTCTTAGAGGAGGTTAGATTGCGTAGTAGAGCCATAGCTGTGGTGGCTTTTTTCTGTACATAATCTATATGTTTGTTAAAGGTGAGATGTTTATCTAAAACTACACCAAGGTATTTAGTTTCTTTAGCCCAGGGGATATTGACACCAAAAAGATGCAATGTTCTTTTTATATTCTTCCTCGCGTGGGGATCGAACATAATAGCCGCGCTTTTGTCTGGGTTTATTCCTATGCGCCATTTGAGGCACCAGGACCCGAACGTAGACACAGCCCTTTGGACGCGGTAGTATAAGTGAATCCTATTCCTGCCTGAGCTGAAGATGACCGTGTCGTCTGCGTAAGAGCCTACTGCGGTGTCGGGGAATTCAGGGATATCACTAACAAACAGGTTGAAGAAGCAAGGGGCTAGGATAGAACCTTGCGGGACCCCTGATCTTATTGAATGTGGTGAGGATAGAGTTCCGTCCGGTCTATAGCAGAAGGTACGGTCTGATAGGTAAGCGAGGATTATGCGGACTAGTCTGTCCGGGACTTGAAAGAGATTGAGTTTAAATATGAGGCCTTCGTGCCAGACCTTATCGAAAGCTTTGGCTATGGTGAAAAATACGGCAACCGTGCGCCTAGGACGCTGTGGCTCCGTGAAATTTGAGAGAATATGCTCCATGAGGCGGAACACTTGGTGGGTACACGAGTGCTTCGGTCGAAAGCCGAATTGCTCGTGTGGTAAGAGACATTTCTCTGAGACAATGGATTGAAGTCGGTTCAGAAGGAGCCGCTCGTATATTTTACCTAACGTATTGAGGAGCCTAATTGAGCGGTAGCTTTCTGGGAGAGATGCCTTTTTCCCGGATTTGCGGATACCTATTACCGTTGCCTTTTTCCAAGCGGCTGGAAAATGGCAGTGAATTATGGCCGCATTGAAGATACAGACCAGAAGAGCTATAAGTTTATCAGGGAGAAGTTTTAGGGCTTCGTTCCTGATTCCATCGGGACCAGGGGCTTTCCTTGGCTTAAGGCGTTTTATGATCGCGACAACTTCGTCATTTGTGACCGGGTCTAAATTTTCAACTGGTGGGGTCTCTCTTATTGATTGAATTGTTCGATTGACCCTCGCGATGTGTCCGGGATCTATGGTATGGTATTCATAGGAAATGGGAGAACACTGTTGTTCGAGAGTGGTAGCGAGATACTCTGCCATGTCTATACTTTCGAAGGCGGGCAGATTGCCGGGGCCTCTATCCTGCGGTGGCATTGAGGACGAGTAGCTGCTCTTTTGTTTACGGACAAAATCCCAGAAGGCAAGATGAGATGGTTTGATTTCCTCTAAAAGGCTGTCCCATCTTTGACCGCGGAGTTCGGAGATACGAGTTTAAACTAATCGTTGTAAGTTGCGTAGCCGTACGCGATTTTCCTCTGTCGGATAAGAATCATGGGCGCGAGTCGCAGCGTTTTTTTCCGTGATCAGTCTTCGAATGTCATCAGGGAGTATGAAGAGGTTTCGCTGATGGCATTCTGGAGGTGACCGACCAGGGAGTCAATTGCCACATCGGCATCGGTCACAGACTTTATCTCGTCGGGGATCCTAGCTAAGAAAGGGGAGGAGAGATTATTTGAGAGATAGTGTTTGAGCTTTGGATAGTCAGCCACTTTGACTGAAGCAGGTGTGTGGTCACTCGGGTGACCTAGTTGCAGAACTACTGGGCGGTGATCGGAATCTAGTTCATGTACGACATCGATTTGTCGTACCTGAAGCGCGATTCCTTTTAAAATAGCTATGTCTAAAACTGAAGTGCGACAGTTAGCTTGATAATGAGTTGGCTCAGGAGCTATTACGTCGAACGTAAGCGTATTTTCTAGCCAGTATAGAGTCCTACCATTAGTGGTACTACGCGGGTTGTTGTATTGAATGTGCCCCCTGTTTAGATCGCCAGCCACTATAACAGAATCGCCGAGCGCGAAAAGCGTCTCCGGATCCGACTGGAGGAGAGTTTTATTAGGCGAAAGGTACGCGGAAACGATAAAGATAGTGGGATGACCGGTCATACCCACTCTACATACCGAGACTTCTAAATTTGTAAGTACGGGAGGATCTATTGGCATGCAATATAGTGACTTTCTGTAGTATATGAGCGTGCTGCCGCCTCTTACACCGGTACGGTCATTTCTTACTATCTTGTAGTTCGCAATCGCGGGATTACGAACGCTCGCTTTTAGTAGTGTTTCTTGTACAAGAAACACGTCTATCTGTCGCTCCTTAAGGAAGCTAGCTACTAAGTCTCGTTGGGGTTTCAGGTTATGTGCGTTAAAAAAGGATATAGAAAGGCCACGGGGTCTGATCTTATCCTCCATTGTGTATTTATTTAGGGGAAGCGTGGATGAGGCGTTGCACGGTCTTTGCAATGCCTGGGAAGACCTAATAGCTTTAAGACGGCCTAGATCCTGACTAGCACTAAGCATTTCGTCGAATGCGATGATGTCCTCTACTGAATGTTGGTCAAGAAGTTCAGCGAGCTAGTCGATCCCTATTAGACCAATGGACGGGCCGGACGTAGTGGAATGTGAGGGTTTGGCCTTTGGAGGCTGCGGTTGGGGCGCCCATGAGGTGGTTGGAGCTAATGTGGGATTCTGGGACGGAGATGTAATCACGGAAGTGACTCGCGCGGGTTTAGGCAGGCTAGGGAAAGCCTGAATTGACTTGAGTGGCGGTAGGGCAGGATGTGCGGCCGTTGTTTGCGCTGAGGGCACCTGATTGAAGAAAAGCGTGGGTCTAGTACGTGTAGCGCGTTCACACCCGCGATAGTTCGCGGGGTGCCCGGCTTTGCCGCATAAGACGCAGCTCGGTGGAGTTGGAGAGTCACGGGTGCGAGAGCACTCCTTAGTGGAGTGGTTTTCTAAACATTTGACGCAACGCGGGTTGATAAAGCAGTTGCGAGCGGAGTGGCCGTATGCTTGACAGTTATGGCATTTAGTGGGGGTATGCCTCTTATGGGGGATCTCTACAACTATGCCGGAGAGGCCGCAGACGGATTGGAGGGAGAAAATTTCTTTTCCTTCCTTGGATCGGTCCAAAGTGACTAGAATTAGGTCGTATAGTTTTTTTGTTATATTATGGTACATTCGATGTACCTCGTGGACCAGGAAGTTTTGCTCCTTAAGGGAGGCTAGGATTAGCTCCTCGGGGAGCTCTTTAGGAACGCGCCTAAGAACGACGCGCAGAAGGCGCTCTTCTTCAGTTGTGTAGGTATAAAACTGGTGTTTTCTTTCACGGAGAAAGGCCGTTAAATTCTTATAATCTGTAATAGACGGGACTTTAACCTGTATCCCTGAAGGGGTGCTGGTGGCCCTAGTGTATGCAATTTTCCTTGAGTTAAGGTGGGCCGAGATGCTTACCCAGGAAGCCTTATCGCAGATCGTAACGGAGGGCGGTGGGCGTACCGCTTTCTCAGTCGAGCTAGCGGATGTGGGAGGTTGGGTCATTGGGGTATTAGCGTTCTCGGATGCAGTAGGGACGCGCCTTGTTTTTGCGGCAGCAGTATCAACTGTTGAGGGTTATAGCACCCTCTTGTTCTTGGCCTTGGTGACTATTATAAAGTCGGCTTCAGGATTGCGTTTCAGCTTCCAAATCGAGGTCCCTCATTTCAGCCTCGTTTTCGGGGGTCGGGTCGGAGGATAATAGCGAGAAAGAATTCGCCGTGGGTATTGGCCGTGGTGCGTACGATATTTGCTCCTCGAAAGGACGAGGCGCAAGCATGGGGGTGGGGGTCGCTGAAGGCGATTGTGTACTTGTTATGTTGACAGCAGGTGCCTTCGAGTGAATTAACACAGGCGAGCGGGGTCGGGAGCGCGAGTGTGGAGATGCTGGGCGACGCACCGGTGCTGACGCTGCGGTAGATGGGGTGCGGAGGGGTAGTAACGTGGATGGGGGGGGGACGCCGGTCGAGCACGAGTTGGTGCATTCGCCGCGGTCGGTGGGGTGCGAATGCGTTGGACTGGTTGGGAGGAGAGGAACGCCTTGAGCAAGTCTGGTTGCTCTCTACCTATGAAGGCACATAGCCTTAAATATAAATCTTCCGGACGATTGGCCATGGTCCGGATGTAGGACTTGGGGTGAGAAAATTTGCTCGTAAGCCTAGGTGAAACCTCCCTGCCGGAAGGGCAGGGGGGCGCGGTTAGCAAAAAACTAACGAACTATCCCAAGTTCGGAGAAATAACATTTAATACAATCTACTGCACGTGCAAAATCAGAAAAAAAAGGAAGAAAAAAAAAAACAATTATAATATCTATGGCCTGGCCTGTAATAAAAGGCTTAAGAGAAAGTAAGTTTTACCTTTGTTGGTAGCCGGTGACCGGCGTACTTACAGTGTCGGCACTTTAATCACTGCACTAAATTCACAATGACGAAAAGCAATACTTTGAATTCGCAATAATAAACTAAGATATCTCTCAGTATAAACTTGACACGATAACCAAACAATAGGTTGAAATTAACAAAGGACTATCGGTAACACGAACTGGAATGTCGGCAACAATAGAGGGATTATTGCCGATAAGACGTAAGAACAGCACAACGAAACAATAGGCGGCGCGGTAAGACGCAGCGTGATCGGTTTTGAGAACAATCAACGAGAGCTCACGGACACGTCCGTTCACGACCGCGGTTGAAATCGAACTCCTTAACTTTGAGGTTCAATTTTAACGGCCAATGAGGTCATAGGTTCTTTCATACTAAAACAAAGTTATATATACCATAGAAATGTTTGCAACTTTAGGTACAAACTCGGAAAATATAGAGATATTACATTGTATTTCTATTATTTAAGTATAATAATTTGATTATTTTTTTGTCACACATAGTGACTTTACGCCATAAAAATTCTGAAGGCAAGTAATTAATAAAAAAGTATTATCTTTTAATCTTTAATAGTGTTTTTTTTATGATAGTTAACTTTACGGTATTAATTTATCTTCATACTTTTATACACTATCTTAATAAAGAGATATGACTGTTGATAATCTTTCTAAAATAAAAAATACTGTATGTATTTAGTGCTAGTTGTTTTTTCTTTGTATATAATATTCTTATTTTACACTCGGTACTGAAATAAACCCAATTTCGTAGTTAGAAGTTAGAGTTAATTGTGTGAACATGATAATCAGTGATACGGTTAAACGTCGTCGGATACTGCGAATGGGTGTCGGATCTCCGGTAGCGGGCGTGTTTATTGTATCAGTGTCAGGATTCATCAAAATGCAAATAGGACGCGCCCTAACACCGTCACTGGACAGCTAGCGGCTTTCGATTGAGTTATAGTCCGCCATGAAACATGTTTATATGTACTAATTCCGGTTTGGTGATTTTTTGTGTATTATTAAATTATTTTGGAAGTACACTGTATATTTTACTGATTTTTACAAAATAGGCTTAGGATTTGACATATGTATAAAATTACTAGCAACCTGAAATGGCATATGGTTGTGCACTATATTCGTTTTTGCCATGTAGTGCGTATTAGTGAAGTTGAATAATCTCATATTTATAAAAAAAAGGATTTCATGCGCAAAGTAGTAACTTATTCAAATTTGTCGTCTCACCATATACATGAATGAATCGTTCCTGGTGCAGTGAACACGGCGTACCGATGCACATTTGCGGTTAATAAGCTCCTGGTTGGCAGCTCCAATGTCGGTCGGTCGTTAGACTGTAATTGTCGCCGCCTAATTAGTGCGACACCCGAGGACTTGTCTCCGGTATATGTCAGACATGACCCACGATATTTAATGCGGCGCGTCGACACGGATAACCTCGACCCTCATAGCGCGGCGGTGCTCTGCTTAGAGCAAAAAAATATTATTCAATTATCATTCCGAAGGAGACAAAATAAAATTATTGTTCGAAGAATTTCTGTTCTACGTTCATCTAAATAACCATGTGATCAGTTCTAGTTAATCATTCGTACAAACTATTTTACAAATTTTACTCCCATGGCAAGTTATAGTCATTATTCTTTGGAGTGAATAGAACTTTTTATCTTGTATATTTTTAACATACCCTATTTAATATTTAAAATAATATAAATGTGATTTATTACTAATTCTATGCTGGTCAAAACGAAATTGTATACTTTGAAAATCTTATGATTTACCAAAATACAAAACCAAAATATCTGTTACAGAGTAAACATATGCGGAACCGCAATATACTTCTAGGTCCATATATAATCTTAATTAAAGATTACATAAACATGCACTGAGCTGTAGTCGATTCAGATATTCGACATTGATTCGGATTGATTGATTTGATTAATTGATTGATGGATGACTGATTTAGATATGAAGTATAATTATGTCTTGTTATAAAAATTGATAACATTAACATGCACTTTTTATATAATTATGGTTGTGTAATGAAGTATAATAATAAAAAAAAAATTTGATTGGCTTTTGAAAATTACAATCAATGTGAATATAACAGATTTACTTAGTTGTATTCAGGAAAACATCGTAAGCGACAATTTGCAGTGATCACTTTTTACAGAAGTTTTGTGTTAAAAAGTATTTATGATAGCTATATAAGAAATTATGACGTGTCGTTCATAATAAACCACTCATCTATTAAAATAATGGATATTAGTGTACTACTTTTAACTTACAATGATTTTTTCTGGAGGTAACAATAAAGAAACATATTTAAAATTTTTAGCCCTTACGTTGTTTTTCCGGAAACGGCTCAATAATATGATAATATCTTTAATTGTATATACTTTTCACCTAATTTGATAGTACACGAGTAGTACAATTCATTAATACACATTAAATATTGGATTATTTGAACACAGGTATGGAGGCGATTATGTCGGAGTTTTTCAACGACACAACAACAGCATTCTACATTATCTTGATAGTTTGGATTGCTGATCAGTACGACGCCATTTGCTGCCACACTGCCATTGCAAAGCGACATTGGTTAAGGTCAGTACATGTTTTTTTAACGTTGGAAAATGCATTTACGCAATTTTTCCGAACCTTCTGGGACTGAGAGCAATATGTGGGAGTCGCTTGGCGCTAACTGCCGCGAATATCTACTCAAACCACACAGCCATTTGTTACCTTAGCAACCAAGAGGTCTGTACTTCCGAAAATGTTTAGTGGGTTCTGTAGTATATAGCTATGTACTTATATGTATAAGAAACGGATTTTTTAGGTCATACATTTAATGTTTGGCCGTAATATTACCTGATGTTATGGATGGTGGATTTATTAATTAAGTCCAACTAAGATGGTAAAACTCTAAGCCTGCCTATTTTGAGAACTGACTTTCAAGCGCATTTCTTTTATTATTTTAATATATAACTACTAGAACACACCTACTGAAGTTTGGGGTCAAATTTTGAACTTGAGGGGTGGTATTAAAAAATAATTAATCATATAATTTTTTCACACTGCTGTTTTCTGGCCTATCTTTTAGCACAGTTCACATAGGTTTTATAACTAAAGTTAAAATCACTATACAGTAACCAATGTAATTAATCCTGTGACGTATACATTTATTTATTTAAAAAACGATTCTCTTATTTATTGTGGGCGGTGATTACAATGAAAATAATGCTGTGTTAGTACGACTTAATACAGCGGATGTTCTCACTTCTATTTAAAGTTCATTATTTGAAAGTAAACCAGTTTCTATTTTTCTGAAATCTTTTTAGTTATTTACACTATTGAACTTATGTAATTAGCTGCATGGTATGATCATTTTTGCGGAAGCATATTGTGATATAATAATTATAATAAATTGCAAATTAAATCGATAAATTATTGCTTGAAAGTGGAAAGAAAACGTAAGGAAATCCGAATGGTTGAGAAAACTTCATGTAACTCATCGCATATCGTAAAAATGTAGAACTGTGGGTGTCTCCGCCTTTGAAATCTATATTAAATGTTACAAAGTTTGAACGCGCTAGTGTTAGGAATTTCAAAAATCCTTTTTGTATTTGATAGGAGTCAATAATCAATGAGGAAGGCTTTAGGATATTTAATATCATGCTACCATCAAATAGGAGCAAGGATGTATTGTAAAAAGTTACATAAATGTGCAAAAATGATCAAATAAAATGTTAGTTCCACGCAAACAAAGTCGCAGAGACTGCTAGTCACTAATACGTCTCAGGCTGTCGTGGTGATTGTGTCCGTGTTTTTTCTCTTTAGGAAGACATCTTTTTTTAATATCGAGACACCTGGTGGTACTTGTCAAATACCATAAAGCAAGGCTCGGCCATCTGGATTCTAGCTTATTCTCCGGGCTTAGTTTGTGTTTTTCCGTCAATCGCGTATCATTGTAAAATCCGTTCTTAGTGGGTGTCTATGTCATGAAAGGAATATCCATGCCAAATTTCAACTCTATGGGTGCGGTAAGATGGGAGATATGTTTTGGCATTACTTTGACTGGTTTGTTACCATATGTATAGCGTTTGCTACGCAGTCTGGTACAGATCTCTATCGCTCGCTAATTATATTTCTCTTATATAATTTATTATGACACGCTCAATTATTTAGTAACTTGTAAGACTCTTCTAATAAACACTTTGCGTTAGCTTTTCTAATTTAGTGAGTTCTAATTGCTATTATTTATATAAGAGTTTAATATAAGATACTGATTTAAAGGATGTTGTCATTATTTATAATGAAACGTTTGTTTCTTGTGAGTTGTATGCTACTTCAAAGTGCATAGAAAAATGTTAAATAATATTTACTGGGAGGCAGTCGCATGTCATTATGTTAATAAATCTTGTGACAAGGCGAGAGAAGCGGATCACTTACCGTCTAATGTCCAAGCGTGCAATAAAAAGCGAGCGCTAGTAAAACAGGCTCAAATTGAAAAATACACCGTTCCCCTTTAACGCGAGAGGACTAGTTCAGACGCTTTTCTGCCTTAACTTGGCTATGTAATAATACAACAGTGTAGTTAGTATACCTGAGCTACAATATCCCATCAATTTATAGATAGGTATATATAGTTTTAAAAACAGAATTGAAGAAGCCTTATGATAGTCAATATGGTGAACTTGGTGGTTGAAGCATTTGATAGAGTGCTTTGTAACAATCTATTTTAGAGCCTGTTCGGTTCAACTAATGACAAATTACATTATCATTTAAGTACTGGGTTGGAATTGTTCATAATAAGTTAAAAATAAAGCACTATAAAATTTATGATGGACCTTTAAGCAACATGTATGTACCTTGAAGTATTATAAAAACTGTCCTGAAATATGGGATTTAGGCGCAACGAGTCTGGTTTCAATTGGATGACATAATGGCGCACATTTGATTCACCGCGGACTTTAAAACGATAGTATCCAACTGAAAGATTATATCTTGTAGGCTTACATAAATTCGTAATGTTTCGTGCCAATTATTTGACGTCACACATATTTGATATGTGGGAATACATGTATTTTTGGGAGCGGGTTAAAATTTAAATGTAATACGTACACCTGTGATTCGTTTCTATAATTATATTTGATAAAGTATATTAAATTTAATATCTAAAACAGCCAAAGTCGTTTCAATATATATGTCTTTGGCTTATATTGTTCTACGTGCATGTATACTGGTAAATTACGTACACGACAAAAAGAGTTTTTGATTTAATAATATTAAAAATATGCAATATTCCGCATACTTGTTGCTCGACTACGCTGAACGTATGATGAATAAAAATTACATGTTTGACGTTATAACGCACGTAGGATGCGCTATAGATTATTTTTAAAGAATGTTAAAATTTGCGTCTATTTCTTGTACAATAGATTTTTATGTTTATCAGTTAGGATTAAAATTAACTATAGGTAAGTGAAATGCTTTCGTATAAATATAGAACTTGTACATTAAAAAAGTCGTGTTGATTAATTTCAAATAAAAATTTTCTATAAAATAATTCTCCTGAAAACTTAGTTACATTAGCACATGTTTGCGTGCATGTACAAAATTTGTACTAAGTATCAACATGACTATAAAGTTTATTAATTTTATTTTTAACATATTTATAAATATGCAGGGTGTCCCAGAAGGTAGCGATAACCTGGCGTCGGGGAAAGACCCTCTTATGATGAGCCAGTAAAAAAAAAAGAGCATTCTACACACAGTAGTACTTTAGTACTAACCATTTTATAAAAAAAACTAAAAATATCTCTACTACTACTACTATCACTTAACTTTGATTACTCATACAACAAAAATAATACACTAAGCTGAGCAGGCAAGTTTTATCAAAAGATGGTCGATTTCATAGAGATTCTGAAATGCTATATCACATTTGCATCTTTTTTAATACAATAATACTATATTTTCTTTTTTGCAATTGATGAACTCTTACATTATTGTGTCGTCTAAATAAAGGTATAAGAAACAATTACAGTTGTTTGAGTAAATTATATTTTAGTGACGCTTTTATCATTAGACAAAGATAGTAGTGGTTCTTTATGCAATTAGAAAGATATAGATAGTTACGCCGCCATTTTGTTATTATAATGTTTTTTTACCAACCATACAGATAGATAGAGACACTTCTTTCTTTACTTTAACAACTGGCAACTGGCAACAATTAGTTTGACTTTTTGCGAGGCCAAAACAGAATTAAAACTTACAAACAATTTAAAACTCTAAACAGAATGTCGGAAAATTTTACTCCGGATAGTATATTTATAGTTTTTTAATAAAATGGTTGGTCCTCGAATATTACTGTGTGTAGAACGCTAGTTTTTTTTACTGGCTCATCATAAGAGGGCCTTTCCCCTGATGTGAGGTTATCGTTACCTTCTAGGACACCTGTATAAAATGGAAGATTCATAATATAGATAATTATTTGATTATAAATCGTTCGTCTCAAGTTGTTATATTGTGCAATAACATTAATTTATTAGTTATGTGATAATTTTTCTATACTATTTTTTTAAATATATTTCATGTTTTAATTTTAAGTATCATGTTAAATAAATGATAATATTCTAATCCATATATCTTTAAACTGTAACTGCGCCAAAATTCAACATTTAATATTTTTTGAAAAATATAATCGTAGTATAGTTTCTTGTAGATGTAGAGGGAAAAAAACCATAATTTTTTTTAATGAAATTTTGGTCTGTTTCTTTGTTCTCTTGTAAGCACATCACTTTGAAAGAACTGTAAACATTTTGATATTTTTTATGTCGCGCAATAAAGTGGCTACACTGCATCTGATGTTAAGTACACAGTTCAATTTAAATCAGTGGCATCTGACTATGAGCTAAATTTTCATCCAGACTCTGCTGTCGTGCTTGCCTGCGTAATACCTCTTCAAGCCTCTTTTTGATGAATTTTTAAATGAAATTTCTAATGAATTGAAGGAATGTAATGTACTTTTTACCCAATAAAAGGAAAGGAGTACTACGAGAGAAAGAATAAAAACTAAAATATAGCAGTAAATACATTTCTTGTCGGATTTCGATGCAATATTGTTTGTGTAAATTGTGTTTGTGTGAAAATGTAAGCAGTTTAATTTTATAACCTAATGAAGTACTAACAAACAGCTCGAAGACAAGATATGTTATGGTACACAATATGAATGGTTCAAACCCCCATCCCAGTAATTGTCTTCTAGCTTTTAAGCATTCGTTGTTTTGTTTTTATTTTTCAATACTCATTTTGTGATTAATATAATGCTATATTTATTATTCGTAACAAAAATTACATCATACAGGCAATAGCCTAAGCGTGTGCTTTGCAATCGGTTAGCCACTCACCGTAATTCTGAAAATGTGTTGTTTTATTTGTAATAGGTTTAGCGTTACGGCCACAATCTCACCTGATTTTAAGTGATGATGTGGTCCAAGATGGTGATCACACTAAACCTAGTTGAGGGACTGGCTCCCAAGTGCAACTGCCGGAACACACTTATAGGTATTTGGCGGCAGATTTTGAACTTAAGGGTGGTTATTGAAATAAAACTAATTTAAACGGATTTTATCGCGGTTATTTATTAAATTTTGATCCCGACGTTTCGAAAGCTTTTCAGTCTTCGTGGTCACGGGGCGGACTGAGGTGTAGGTTGTGCAGAAAAGTTTATGTTATTGTTTCTACCAATTTAATTTTTAGTATTGATAGTGTTCCGATCTACGCAGAAAGAGCCCACAGTGTCTTGAGGTCTATTATTGGTCTTTTGGGTTCCGATTTTATTAAATGTATAATTGGATCCCAGGCTTGTGCTAGCTTCCAACCATCTTCTCTATTGAAATTTGGATGTTTTTTAATTTCAATAGCCTCACGAATCATCCTAGGTAGGAATCGGTGTTCTTTGGCAAGGATTTGTGGCTTGTCGAATCTAAGATAATGTTTGGAGCCTTCTTCTGAATGTTCAGCAACTGCAGACTTCGTAGAGCGTCGGTGTTTAACATCAGCTATATGTTCTTTTACGCGGGTCCCTATATTTCTTTTAGTTTGTCCGATTTAGGGGAGGCCACAGTCACATTCGTTTTTGTATACGCCCTGTTCTTGTAGAGGTATATGACAGTTGACAGATGGTAAAAATGGACTAATCTTCTTGGGCGGCTTGAAGTAAGTTTTAATTGAAGCACGCTTCAGTACATAGCCAATCTTGTCTGTGACCCCTCTTACAACGACCCCTCTTCCGTGACGGCGGCCGACGGAAACCGAATAAACCAGCCACAGTAGAACGTGTACCTGTTGTGTTACCTTTTGTAAGAGGGGTCACAGACAAGATTGGCTATGTACTGAAGCGTGCTTCAATTAAAACTTACTTCAAGCCGCCCAAGAAGATTAGTCAATTTTTACCACCTGTCAAGTGTCATATACCTCTACAAGAACAGGGCGTATACAAAAACGAATGTGACTGTGGCCTCTCCTATATCGGACAAACTAAAAGAAATATAGGGACCCGCGTAAAAGAACATATAGCTGATGTTAAACACCGACGCTCTACGAAGTCTGCAGTTGCTGAGCATTCAGAAGAAGGCTCCAAACATTATCTTAGATTCGACAAGCCACAAATCCTTGCCAATGAACACCGATTCCTACCTAGAATGATTCGTGAGGCTATTGAAATTAAAAACTATCCAAATTTCAATAGAGAAGATGGTTGGAAGCTAACACAAGCCTGGGATCCAATTATACAATTAATTAAATCGGAACCCAAAAGACCAATTGCCAGACCTCAAGACACTGTGAGCTCTTTCCGCGTAGATCGGAACACTATCAATAATAAAAATTAAATTGGAGGTAGAAACAGTAACATAAACTTTTCTGGACAACCTACACCTCAGTCCGCCCCGTGACCACGAAGGCTGAAAAGCTTTCGAAACGTCGGGATCAAAATTTAATAATTAACCGCGATAAAATCCGTTTAAATTAGTTTTATTTCAATGAATAATATTCGTGTAAACCTAAGAAATCATTAAGGGTGGTTAGCTAGCCGGGCAGACATTAGGAGAAGCTCTAGTACCATGCTATGGCTTCACACGATATTTTCCCTCACCGAAAGGTCAAGCTCATTGTAGGTGGATTTAAATTACGTCCCTTGACGCGGCACCCGTACACACTACCACCTGAGCTATCGTCACTTCAAAATGATTGTGCTTCGAGATAGCCATCCAATCTGGTAGTTGCCTATACTTAGCATAATATGCTAACAAAATTCTATGAAATTTAATTGTGTTAATAAACGTGTATTCACGGGTACAGCTTGTTTATTATAATGAGAGTTTGCCGTTATACTATTTAATCAACTACTTGTAATAACGAAAATTCTTCGAAATTCCAGGGCTAATGAACACTGTTAAACGTGACTGGATAAATTTCGTTGCATAATCGTATAACGTCATGGATGCAGTTCACCTGTTCATTCTAGATTTTCCAGAACTCATTTAATAATCGCATTTCGGCGTTAATTAAATCTGTAAAGGCTTAACATACTGTTTGTTTGTTTTGGTTCACTGAGTAGTGGCTAAATATTGTTTCTTTAGTGTGTTGCAATATAGTACAGGCGAAAATTGAATCACGGTCAAGTTCTTGATCAGGCAATTACTAAGTCATTATAATATTGTATTTAAACTCGTTATTACATAAGTGTATTTTATCATTGGACTCGGGTCTATTATAATCTACAACCTTTGAAGATATTTCGTTCTTTAATATTTTTACTGTATTATTTCAGCGTAAGTCCCAAATATGCATGTCTAAAGTACCACACATAGCAATTCAGATATGTTTTTACATCAGGATGTCCATTATGCATTTTAGTGTCAGTTCGAATAAAGTCGACGATTGTCAGTGTCATCTAAAGAACAGTTACTACCGATATTATTTTGTTGCAGCTGTATATTTCTTATAATACTTCTTCTCGGTTAACTTATATGTTTAAAATGGATATTGTAATACTTTGCTAATGTGTTAATAAGTCCGCGTTTGCCTATCGAAGAGGTCGCTGTGGTGCGACGGGTCGAATGTGCGGTTATACTAGATCGGTCGCTGCGTGACGAGAAGCTCTCCCCGCATAAATCTCCGCGACCGCCAATTAAGGTCCGCCCCGACAGTTTGTCTACCACACGGCCGCCGACCGGCCCGATTGGTTTCACTAGACGACGTGCTGTCTTTATTTGATCACTAAGAAATTAAGGTTCATTGAAAATATTTACTAAGTTTCATATACTTATAACATTTACAAGTAAAGATTTTGATATGTACTAATTGGTATAGTAATTTCCATATAAAAATACGTTACATTCAAATATTTAAAATTAGGGCATATCGCGATCATCGATCATATACGCTCGGTGTGAGATTTTGAGGTAATGATTGTTTGTAAAACCAAATTATATAGTAATTTTGTCGGTTGATGGCAAAAGAAACCATTTCGTAAAAACCAGAAGGTTTAAGAAATATACTGCTATTGTTAATTAACAACACTTAATAATTATGCATTGGGAACATTTATAGTATTGATTATTTACGCCGAATAATAAATGTTTGCCAAGGCGGGACAATTAAAGGCTATTAAGATTTTTTTTAATGCAAAATAGGGCTAACAAGTATAAGTAATTTTATAATAATTTTAAATATTCAACATTTTATAATCATATTTAAATCAAATTTCCTATGTGAAAACACGTGCCTAATAGTAAAAGTTGTAAAAAACTATATGTGAAAATCTCTCGTTAATACATTCTTTTTTTAAAAACCTGTTTTACTTTAAACTCCCTTCATCCCATAACATTTTATTTAAAAAGTTTTTTGTATTTTGATTCATAGTTTTAGTTATCACCGAGAGTTTTTATTTATTAGTACTTTTAGCGTTTACACGGGGACAGACAGACAGACACTTAAAAAAGCATATATCGGTTTATCTCGGTTTATTATATATAGATCAACGACAACATAGCCCATATATTCAATATAAAATATATATTTATGAAAAAATCATGAAAAACGTAGTTTTATATTTTTTTGTATAATTTCCTTTTTATTTATTGGATAATAATAGGTATACATTTTTATATCGATTATTACAATCTCAGGCATTACTTTCAATGATTCCCGGCCCGTTATCCCCGCATATTCTTGATTGTTTTATTCGCTTGATGCTGACTTGTAAACTATCGTTTTCATTATAATTAATAATTATTGCCACAAAATAATACACCGTAAATAACGATACGTGAGCGATTTTATTTATATGCGCGTTGCGAGAAACGTCGCTGGTCGTGTCGTTAGGGGCGCTCGTCTCGTGTGTCATTTTAAGGATGTGCCAAATTGAAGGCTCCGCTGGGCGTCATCGCGAGGGGAGACTGATTTATGCCTCAAGTCCCAGGCGCGCCCCGTCTTCGATTAGAGGTTTGTTCACTCGGTCGAGGTCAGTTTTCTTATAAGTTGTAATATCGCTGCTTTTATTATGAGGACTTACAGAGGGTGTTGATATTGTGTTATAACTTTAATTATGTTCTGTTGACAATATTTGTCTATGCAATTTTAGAAATAACATTTGGTTCAAATCTAAATAGGGGTATCTATGAATACATATGGTCTCTGTTCTAATGAAAATGTAAACAACTCCTCTCGAACATTTGTACCTTTTTCAACTTAGCCCTCAAAAATATTTTGGATTTTCTCGTTTTGTTGTGTATATTGTTTAAAAAAGAGTAAGGTGAGATACGGTAATAATTAGTTCAAATATAAAAAAGCAACGCTTCATGTATGTGAAGGTAAAATAAAATTAGTGTTCTACAAATGTTGTGATTATTATTAACCTGTGATTAGTTAAATACAAAATGAGTAGCGTTTAATTATAAATTAAACAAATTAAAAGTTGTGTTGTGATAAAATAACGATCATACGACAGAAGCTTACTACAATTCTTTGAAAACTATACAAATGTGTTCATGCTAATAATTTTGTGTCATAGCCTATGCTCGTAAATGTTTTATGAAATATATTATAGATATATAATATCGCTGTAGGTAAATGAGTAATTAAAAAGTTTCATGACCCACAGCTTACTAAGAAGATACATAACATGCCGTCTTATTTGTTTTATTTGTTCAGTATATATAGCATTCTGGTGGGAGTATCAATTACAAGTGTAACCATATGTGGCTTAAATATTTCAAATTTATGTGTAGCAGCATTTTGTTAATATTTATAGTTTATAGGCGTTATGGCCACAATTTTACCTGATGTTAAGTGACGATGTGGCCCATGGTGGTGGTGGCCACAACGGTGGAGGGACTAGTGGAAATAAAACTACCAGAACACACCTACAGATTTTCAACTTAAGGGTGGTAGCCAGGCGGGCAATAGAAAAAGCCCTATTACCATGCTATGGTCTTTTTACGATGTTTTCCTTCACAGAAAGTTCAGGTTCATTGCAGGAGATCGAACTCACGCCTATTGACGCGACGACGCCCGTACACTACCAACTGAGGCATCATCGCTTCAAAATATAATGAAAATAAATAAAATAGTTCTTTTGTTTATTTGAAGCTATAAAAGTAAGCTTGGAAATTCTGTAGTTTTTTTGTACTTTCTTAATTTCGGAAGATTTTCGAGGAATAGTACATTATTGCCAAGGCCGTGAAATAAGCAACTGCAGGTGGAGTATGAGTTCACATGAACTGTCCATTTCAGTATGAAATAAATTGCCCATAATGTAGATGGCTTTTTAGTTTAGGGATCTCGTTAAAATACGTGAAAAATACTGTTTCGGAGAAAATTATCACCCTGTTCTCGTTTTTCCAACTCATAAAATTTTCATATATTTTCATGTATTTCTCTTTTGGCTTTGCTGGAAGCAGGTTTTCCATTGCCAATTTGGCTTCTGATCCTAAATCTAGTGGAGTACAGTCAATATTCATTTCATGCTCTGAACCGTTGGAACTCATTTTAATTATTAAGTATGTAAATAACAAATTAAGATGAGTTTTCAGCTTTGCCGCCAATTTTCTATTTATCATCTGGGCCGAAAGGCAAGCGCATTTATAGTTATACAGCCACGTGAACGCAGTTTATACTAAGCAAAGAGACTTACTTTGGTATGCCAAGAATGATAAAAGAGATCCAATAAAAGAGTATTTGATAACTCCAGCATGCCGTTTCATACAGCATAGCTGGAGAGCTGTAATGTTCCAAATTTAAAAAATGATCCTGCAATGAATTTGTTTTCTTTGTCTGTAAATTCAATACTTCGCGTTTTTTTTTTTCGAAAATAATGACAATATTTCAATTGATGTTTAAGAAAATTAAATTTAGGCAGTTACTAGGTAATTTCGATAGTCACAATACTCTGGATGTTCGGAAATTTGGTGGTTTGAAATACTTTGGAGATTAGCGGTTAAGGTACATATATACAAAAAAATAAGGCTTAGGTTACAAGAACAAGTTTCAGACATGTTGTATATTAAGATTACCCTTCTAATCTTTAGTAGTTTAATATATGTTCGGATGTGTATGTAAGTTACAACTTGTAAATGAGGGGCCCGAGTTCAATACTACAAACCATTATAAAGTAGTCACCCATCTTTTAAACGTAACACCTGAAATAAAAGTGTTTAGGTTCTACAATAAAGTTCTTTAGTTACTGTCTATTTTTCGAGATGTATTTTGAAAAATAATCTTGATTTAGATTTACTGTCGAAAACTGACAAATTAACCCTGCTAAGTGAGAACAAATTGCTGAAAAACGGTCACAATGATTTACAGTTTCGATAACAACAGAAAAGAAGAACTGAACGAAATAAAATAAAAGCTAGATCAATGCAACTATACAATACAATTACTGTGATAGTATTTTGACTTGCCCCAAATGCAATCGCAGGTTTGTTAGCCATATACGTGCGCATGAAAGGTCGGAGTTATCAAGAACAGATTGTTAGAATGTAATTTAAGCAGTCGCTGTAACGGAAACGATTATGAGCAGATAGAATACGTGTAATAGAGTATAACATAATAATATAAGAATACGTCTTAACCTTCCTCATGAATCACTCCATACAATGGTGAAAACTGTATGAAAATACTGTCAGTACACTTCGAGTTAGTCGTGTTTAAACAGACAGACATACGGTGCGAGGTATTTTGCTTTATAATATATAAGGATAAGGATAATGTTACTCTAACAGATATATGTGGACTAGCGCTTTACTGTGCACTGATCGTGTAGTGAATGCAATCGGCCCTCGATGTATAATAAAAATATGTGAATTCTGTAGTAGCTGATTAAACGTAACTAATTCTAATGGTGGCAAAAATATTGACTATTGTAAAAATATTGTTAAGGTTCGTTTTCCATTTATGTACATGCGCTAAAGTGGTATGAATAAAAATAATTGGAAACAGTTTTTTGTCGCATTTACAAGATTTTTTTCAAAATTTCAATAATGATTATGGTCGGATTTCAAACACTGTCTTAACACTGTTGACAAAAACAAATAAACGTTTCAGCTTTCTTTTATTACATCAAATTTGACTTACTTTTCATAGTTAACCATTAAGTTTCTCCTACAAATGCCTAATATAACGTTACAGGTAAGCTTTTGGTTTCTGTGGCAGCGAAAGAAATCTTAAGTAAAATGTGTTCATTTTGAGTTTATGCTTTAATAGCGGTTTGACATTAGGTCGAGTTGTCACCGTGCGAAGGGACACATCGCGGTAGGTTCATTCGAGCGTGTTTCGGATGCGTGCTGACGGCTGCTAGGTAACATTAATTACGCTCGAATGACTGACACCAAATGTGACGTTGAAAAACTTGTAAAATAAAATGTTCGTAACTTGTTAGCAATTTTATCCGAGTAGTACGCTTCGGCGCATTAGGTTTCAAAAGTAATCAACATTATAATGTTTTGGCTGTACACGACTCTCGATAACTTTTCTATCCTCGATTTTGTAATTTCTATTATGCATGGTGCATATATTTTGCAGTCTGATAAAAAATAATAAAGGAAAATTATGTAGTGTGTTTAAAACGATTTTGATGCATCTATGTAATTCTGGAGGAATGTCATATTGAGTACTTTATAATTTTAATTCTTGATTTATGTGGAATAATGCTTTTAAATTATCAGATGTGGACTATCATATCCGTGACATAAGGGTGATTAGTCGAGACACGGTCGACGCTTTGGCGCCACGAGATGTGGCGCCTCGTTTGACGCCAACCTCATTTGCATAGCGGTCGAAGTCAGACGGTAGAACCAAACTGGTCAAAGTGTTCGCATAAAATGGTCACTAATCAAGAAGCAGTGTTAATCGACAAAATAATTTTAATATTACAACATTCTAATTCTTGTTAATATGGTTACTTCCTCAATGAGGCTTAAAAAAGTACTCGCATAATGAAATCAATGGTAAACTGTGTAGCGGTACAAACAGTTTTGATTTTTTTAAACATAGAGTTTCTTTTATTAAATTTTGAAATTAATTTAAAAACGCTAATGTTCATTTTTTTTCAATACCTTCCCTAGTAATAGACCAGGGCTGAAGCCTTTGAAAATGGTAAAAAGTGAAAAAAGTAATATTTGGACGAAACCCATTGGAAAAGGAAGAGAATGTAACAAAAACGATAGGAAAAATTTATTAAAATCTGAGGTTGGGAAGGAAAAAGGTGTGTTTTTGAGGGTAAAAAACGGTTTATCTCGATTTCCGGCAAAACTACAAATCCTATGGAAAAAGTTAAATGGCAAAGTTGTAGGTAATAAAAAGTTGTACAACTTTTGTATTTACACTTTTTTCACATAACCTCACAATTAATGTAAAAAATTAAAATAACCAAGTTTAAGGGTTTTGATTTTTACCTTTTACAAAAGATTTTTTTTACGAAATATGGTGAAAACTTACCTTTTTATTTCCCAAACACACTGTAATTTTTTTATTTAAAATATTCATTTTTTCACCTTATTTTGACTTAATATCCTAAAAGCACCCAAATTTTCAATCGATAATTGTCACGTAAAATATCAGCTTTTTTAAAAGTCGATAAGCTTTTTTTTCTTTAAAATCTCAACTTTCTGATGGTATAAAAAATATACATTACGATCGTAAATGTTCTCAAAAAATTTTAACGTATGTGTATGCGATGCGATGAAGCGATGATAGCTCAGTGGTAGTGTGCACGACTTCGCGTCAAGGGACGTGGGTTCGAATCCAAGCACCTACAATGAGCTTGAGCTTTCGGTGAAGGAAAACATCGTGAGGAAACCATAGCATGGTGGTAGGGCTTTTTCTGATGCCCGCCTGGCTAGCTACCACCCTCTAGTTGTGAACCTGCCGCCAAATACCAATAGGTGTGTTCCGGCAGCAGCACTTGAGAACCAGTTCCTCCACAGGTTTAGCGTGTCTACCAACTTGGGCCGTATCGTCGCTTAAGATCAGGTGAGATTATGGCCATAACGCTAAACCATAAGTATAAAAAAAAAATTTAAGTTAACATATACTATACCTGAGTGACCTACGGAAAATTTTAGCCCATGAAAAAAAGGGATTTTATAGAGAAGTGGGGAAGGGACCAGGAGGTCAGGGCCTTACTACCTGTTATTTTCGGATTCGAGTTTTTCTCGTTTCTTTGCATTTTCTGAGAACATTTACCATAATAATGTATATATTTTGTATACTATCTAAAGTAGAGATTTCAAAGAATAAAAAGACAACCGACTTTAAATAAAAACTGATATTAAGATGTCAGAATTTTCGATTGAAAATTAGGTTGGTTTTTTCGATATTAAGACAAAATAAGGAGAAAATATAAAATATTTTAAATAAAAAAAATATAATTTTGTTTGGGATATTAAGAGATGCTTTCACCGAATATCGTAATTTTTTTTTTGTAAAAGATAAAAATCTAAATCCAATCACTTGGTTATTTGAATTTTCACATAAATTTTGAGGTTATGTGAAAAAGTGTAAATAAAAAAAGCTGTGTAGATCTTTATATTACCTACAACTTTGCCATTTAACTTTTTATCCATAGGACTTGTGGTTTTGCCGGAAATCGAGATAAACCGTTTTTTACCCTAAAAAACTCACCCCCTTCCCTTCCCCACCTTAGATCGGCCATAGTTTATTTTTCGCTTCATTTCTGTGACATTCTATTCCTATTCCAATGGGTTTCATCCTACTATTATTTTTTGGTTTCAAAAGTTATCTACCCTGGTCTATTATGTAACATGTATAATTGATAATCGGAATTTCAGCAAGAAAAAATACTTCATATATATGGAGTATATTTATTGAATTGACATATCTGTCTTATTGTATTAATCAATTTTGCTAAACTAAAATAATTCTAAGTGTAAATTATACTGGCTGTTCAAGCTGTACTTGTCCGATAACATTTTGAGTTATAATATTATCTTCTCGTCTTTTTAAGAGTATTCGAAAGCACTGACATTGTTACTACCTCGTTGAGCTTTTTATTTGGTTCTATTATGGCGAGTGATCTAAAGAGCTATTTAAACTTATTTCGTCTTTTCTTTTTCTTAACATAACTATACGCGCTGAAATCTGGATTCACAATTTGACATTTCTACCACATTTCAAAAACATTGAATATTATATATCTATAGTGAAGTTGTTTAAGGTTTACCCTGCCAGTGCTTTCTCTATCCTATGATATCGAACCTTTCAAGAGAAATGTAGCGTATTTACGCATCCCAACATCACATTGTCGAATGGCGATAGATGGCTGATCTCTTAGTTGATCGTCCTTTGTTTTTAATTGGCTGAAGTTAGTCATAGTACTACAAATTTGTTGTACTATCATAAAATAGGCATATATTCCTCAGTCGTTTTCATAGATAAGTAAAGTTTGTTTAAATAAAATACAAAAGAAAACTTGATAACATATTTCAACGCGTATTTCTACTTTATTTATTTATTTCGTAAAAATGAGTATCCCATTTATGATAAATACAGTATTAGTATAGTAGTACAGTATAAGAGGACAAAATTCGTTATCATTTTACAGCTATACACAAAGTTGCAAGTATCTGGCTCAAACTATACAGTATATCAAGCATGTCACAATAACAGTGAAAATTATGACATAATATTTTAAATCTAAGTTTTTTGTAAATGATGCCATCGTAAAATGATTTATTTTTTAAAGGATTAACCAACTATATAAAAAAATATCTTGGATACTAAACGTCTTCGTGTCCAAATGTTCAATAAAACAATTACATTAGGATACTTAATAGCATCCATTGTCCAGTAGCAATAAACTTAACTGTGTCCAGAGATAGATCAACTATGTCCTCAATTAAAATCTCATTATGCTTGATACGCAATTACTATTACAGCGGTCTTGCGATGTTGTTAACATGATTACTAACTAATACGGATAAGAGCAAAATGTACCTTTAACAATAGCAAAATGTAATTTTTAAGGTCTGTAGGGTGTTATTATAAAACACACTTCTTCACACTTGTAAGTTTATTACAAACACGGCTTGGCTTGGCGGCTGTTGTGATGTGCTGCGACGCTTTTAGCTAGTGGAACAGGGCGTGGCTTGGCTTGGCTATTTAGGCTTCCGGTGGCAGCACTGGCGTTACAGGTAATTTGCTTTCTCATCTACATTAATATTATAAAGCGGAAAAGTTTGTTTGAACACGCTAATCTTAGGAACTACCAGTCGGAGTCCCAATTTTTTTTTGTATTTTATAGAGCAATAATTGAGGAAGCCTTTAGGCTATTTAATATTACGCTGCTATTAATAGGTTCAAAGTTGTATTGAAAAAAGTTACCAAAACGGGCAAAAATGTTAAATAATTTTTAGTTCCACGTCAAAGTCGCAGGCACAACTAGTATAGTAAAAATTTAATTAGTCTGGTTGATTAATGGTTCCAGTTTTTCTTTTTGTTGGTTCATCTTCTATCACGCCTAGTCCATATTTTGTAAAGTACTAATCAAATTTATATATAATGAAACTACGTAGATAAAATTCAACACCATTTTATTGAAAATAGCACGTATATGTTTTTTGCACGGAGAAAAAACCCGTACAAGCGATTTGAAGCAAAGATGGTGCAGTAGTAGTGTGTACGACTTCGCGTCAATCGAATCCTCCTACAATGAGCTTGAGTTTTCGGTGAAGGAAAACATCGTGAGAAAACCATAGCATGGTGGTAGGGCTTTTTCTAATGCCCGTCTGGCTAGCTACCATCCTCAATTTGAAAATCTGCCGCCAAATACCAACAGGTGTGTTCCGGCAGTTGCACTTGAGAGACAGTCCCTCCACAGGTTGTAACGAACCTCCCTACCGTCTATTTTATTTTTTGTATAATAAATGATAGAATGAATAATGAATATTAAGAATATCAAGAGACTATCTGCTTGTTACCTCCTACCTATGGCAGTGATTATCTAGTAATTTGGACATATATCTACGTTGTGAATTAAAGACAGTTGTAGTAAACAAATTCTTTTAATCTGTTACTCAGAAAACATAACAACCGAAGTTAGTAACAATAGAATTTAATTGAACACGTGACAATAATATTAAAACAATTATAAGAAAATTATATTATTGTAAGACTATAGTATTATTATTAATAACTTGCAATTATATCTAGAAGCAATATAAGTAGTTATACATGAAAGTTGTTCAAAGGTTTAGGTTTGGGTTTGGGTTATAAATAGATAAGGCCCCAGCCGTCCCATTACCCGCCTCTTTAAGTAAGCACTATATATTTTTTTAGAATTTAATATAGTGAAATCTAACAATCAGCATCATTGGCAAAGTCAAATCAGGGTGAGAGTATGCGTTAGGATATAAGGAGTTCTGAAACCAGTTCCTCAATAACAACGACTAATGACATTAATAGTCGACTATAGCATTTAACAAGATAAATCTAATGAGTAGTAATTACCAAATACTGTAATAGTATAGATATAGCCCTTCAAAGTAGTAAGAAAGCCTCGAGGAGACAGAGTCAACCTAGGAGTAGTATGCAACTCACTTCAATCCAAACCTCCCCATACAGTATAATAACGAAGCTACAGACCGTTGGATATAGGTGGAGGGGACAAAGTCACAGCTCCGAATCCTTGGTCATTGTTCCTAAGACAGTGGATCAACGGACATGGATATATAAAAGATAAGCTACGCCCTAGGGAGTATTATAGTTATAAGGGTATAACTGCCTATACATAGTAAAACTAAAACACTCCTCATATTATATATTACTGCCTTTTAAAAGGTAGGCAGAACCAATAAATTAATATTAATATCTCACTGGTTCCTGAAGGAAGGTGGATAGGTATTCGGAAATTAGATGTGTTGAACTAAATCAACACTGAATTGTTGTACTATAAACTAATATTTTAATAAATTTAGATAACCAGTTGATCTTCTGCTTGGTTCCAATCAATATTATTTGAATGTAATAACGGGTACCAAAATAGAATAATTCATTACTGGCTACTTATGTATGAGCCAAACAAGCTTGTTAAGTAAACTAGCATTGACTCTATTCAACACACATAAACAAAAGGGTTTGGATGCTGACTGTTTAGATATAGTAAGGATTCTTTGATCCTCTTTGCAAAGCAAAATATAACTTTGGAATACACAATACCAATATATAGTGGCGTTGCATATGAAATATTATGAATTATGGTATTGCTCATAGACCCTACCTATCCTACCAATGTATAAGGGACATTATTATGTTGTATATTTACATGAAAATATTAAGCTATATAACTAATGTCAGGATTAAAATGAATCGTTACTTATCTTTGTTCCTCTGTACTTATAATTTTAATTATAAAAGATGGTACCTATATATCTTAATTTATTTATTCACCTCATATGTAACATAAAACTTAAAGGGTTCCTAAACTAGTAATCAGTTATGTTTTATATAACAATTACAGTATGAGTCACTGTTATATTTGTCTTTCTTTACTTAGTTTTATAATCTAGATTTTATTTCATAATCTCTATACAATTATACTTGTAAGTGTAGAGTTGGTAAATATTTATCTTAAGGAAATTACTAGTATCATACTTTACATAATCTAGGAAGCTTGAATAGTTTCTAAACTAGATAACAATTATATTTCAAATTAAAATTAATGTATGAATTACTATTATAGTTTAATTTCTTTAATTTGTTTTATAATTTTGGTTGTATAACTTATATGTTATATATTTTCACCAATATAATTTACTTAATTATTTACCTAGGCATATACCTTAATTAATAAAATTCAAACCCAAGGTATTCTCTATATAATTATTTAAAAGAAAAATATAACTTAACATATAACAACCTAGATTCTGAATAATAAGTCTGCATGGAAAAGTGTAGCGTGGTAGCTTATTACAATCATTTACAAAACTTCCAGTGAAATCCAGAACACATTCCTTTTGTATTATAGACACAAGAGGATGCCATACCTTACTTCGACTTTGTAATAGAATCAATACTATCAGATTTGTACAGTAGATCGTGTGTAATTAGCAGTTAGAATATTTATATTAATTCTGAACTGATTTTTACACGACTAGAACTTTTCTGTATCTGAATCTAACAAATATCAAAATCTAGTTACAGTTTCTTAGGTTTTAGCAATCTTTATACTTCCCCTCATCCTCTCAAGTCCTCACGCCCCTGGCCTGCTTCCGAAGTGGACCTGCACCGGCCTACTTCTCAAGCGCCCTGCTCCGGCCTGCTTCTATAGTGTCCTGCTCCAACCTACCTCTCAGGTGCCTCACTCCGATCCTGCTCTCAAGTGCCTTTCTCCGGCCTGCATAGCCAGTGTCCTGCTCCAGCCCACGTCTAAAGGGCTTTCATCCGATCGTATTCTGAAAATCATTTCAAAATCCCCTTGCTTCGGTCTTATATAACCTCGCACTCCCTTTCCTCCGCGCACCTTCCCCGAATTTAGATTACCTTCCAGAACTTTCCCCATTGTTTCTCTGATAGTATATCCTCCTCTTGCTCATTGTTTCATCAATTCTTCCTTTCATTTTTCGTTCACAACTCACACACTAATAGAAAAACTAAAAACCCTTAATTGTTTACCTAATTCCGCTTCATAACATCATTTCTGATTGGTCAATTCAAATATTCAAATATATTTTACCATAAAGATAAGAAAAAGTTATCGTTTGTCTATGATTGTAAGAATTGTGTGAAGTAAATATGAAGACTTTCTATTTTATTTATTACACATTTTAAGCTTTATGATTATTTACAATACGTGTTTTCTGACATTTCATTAATTATAATTTATTGATTTATTTTTCTACAAATATTTTAAATCCCTTTCAGCCTTTATTCACAAATTGAGAAAAAGTAATTATAATATTAACTAGCTGGAGTTAAATATATCTTTTACTCGTTTTTTCTTACAAATATACATAGGTACCAGGGATGGATCTGTTACAAGGTTTAACGTGTCTACCAACTTGCGCTGTATCGTTACTTCAGATCAGGTGAGATTATGGTCATAACGGTAAACCTTAACTATAAAAAAGAGAGAAAAACCTGATATGGAAATTAATAGCATTACACATATTTCAATATCTTTACTTCCTTACTAATATTATAAATGTGAAAATGAGTTTGTGCTTTCACGCCTAAACTGCTGAATCGTTTATGATGAATTTTGGTATAGAGATAGATGGGACGTGGTGACGGTGATAGACTACTTATTCTCGCGAAAACCTTATTGGTAATGGGGTAAAGAGAGGAATAAACTTTGTTTGAAACTTTTTATTGCGTCATCCGATTTGTTTAAAAAATCAATATTAACGCGTGCGAAATAGCACGTAAAATATAGTTTTAAAATATTTATTGTTTACAATAATAAAGCTTTAGTAATTTAATAAACAGATGTAATAACATATAAAATTTACAAAATTGTTTTATGAGTTGCAAACGTCACATTTTCCTAAACCTCCAGGTCCCCCATGTCACATTTTATTACAGTAAATGATCCCTGCTTCGCCGTCACAAGTACGAACGTATTTTATGAATGACCCCTATGTATATGAATACAAACAGTATTAATTGACAGATTAGAGAAACTAAATAATATAACTAAAAATACAATTTTCAGTAATGTTTACTGGACAAGTCACGTCAACAATGTGGTTTCCAATACTGATTGAATTATAACTGCATCGAAAAGAGCAAACTTGTTAGTGTCTTATTCTGGCTGTCGTATTTTTATTGAGTGGTAGCGCAGTGACAGACTGTCTCGTGGTTCATTTGTATATCATTAGCATTGCGTACGGGCTCGTGTCTGTGCCATCGTCTGAGAGCACTTCTAACACGTTATTTTCATAATCGACTATCTCAATATCGATGAAGCAAAACTTAATCCTAAATTATTTGTATGACAAAGTAATTTCTTACAATTTTCAAATAGAATTTTTACTCTAAATTATTTTCTAAATCTTTATATATAAAAATTTCCTGTCACGTTGTTTGTCCCCGATGAACGCCTAAACTACTGAACCGATTTTAATCAAATTTTGCACAATGTGTGCAGTGTGACCCAACCTGAGAGATAGGATACTTTTTATCTCGATAAGTGATCATAACGCGATAGATGTCGCTGTAGTCGATATGATTGACTACTCAAAAAGGCAGAATAAAGTCTGCCAGGTCAGTTAGTTCGTTATATTTTTAAATATAAACTAAGTGTCGTGTGATTGATAACTTCAATGCAAATACACCGTTGTAGTATATTGATATTTAGTATTTATGCTATATGTAGTTTTACAAGTTTTACTTCTTGTGTTAGATTTTTTAATTATTTTAAAATATGGAAAACTTATCAAAAATATATGTACTATGAATACGTAAATTAAAATTAACAGTTTAGTTATTAGCAAACAGCACACAAGGCTCTATATATGAATACTGTGTATGCATGTGTTAATATAATCACATTAAATGAAAAATCTACCATTTAGAGCCAATAGTAGCTCCACAGTAATTAACGACCTTCTTATGAGAAATAATAGAATTATTATGTTCGAAAACGACTGTTAATAAATGAAATATATGAATTAATATTTTCGTACAATACAATCGACCATGGGGTTCGTAGAAAACTATCTATCGGTCATGTGCTGTTTGTCGTGGATAGGGGCGCGGTCCGCCGCTCCTCTGTTTGTTGGTAGTGTTTGATCGCCTTCTTTACGGTGACAAGCGTTCCGACTTATGCGAATTATAGGTAAAACTTGAAAAGAGATTACTCTTATTGTTATTCATTGAAATCTTTAAAAATAGTTAGACTTACTGAATAATGAATTAAAAGTTCGATTGTTAATGTTTTTATTTAAACAGTTGTTTTTTTTTACGCTCATAGGTAACTTATTATGGTAATTATGAGTTTTATTTTATTGAACTGTTAACATTTATATATAATTATATATTTACAAATTGCAAAATAGTAATAGAAAGTTATTAAATATTCTAAAATTTTTATCAAATATAAAAATTGAAGGGCCATATTTATTATACAAATAAATGAATTTATTACAAATCATACTTTACATAATATATCTAAAATTATAATTACGTTTCACATTTTCTTTTAATTTAAAATGTAAATAAAGTTTTAAATTATTATTATTTTCTGGTAACAGAAATACTTTATCTATTTTGATAATTAATAATCAGTGGAAATAAATGGTTTTTCATACTTAATGTTTTTATCCACTCATTGTTGTAAGCGGCGCGGGTGCAAAAAAATTACGGTATTTGCGGGTTCGACCACAACTCCATTCCCTATGATTTCATTATTTGCTTTCAATCAGCATTGTGAGCCGGCTACACGAGCGTTGTTGTCTCTCTCCCTGCCGCCGACCGAGTGGTTTCATTTTAAGAGAATTTTGTTTGGTTTCATTTCGGGATGCTGTTTGTTGTTGGATTACTAAGATTTTTTCTCTTAAAATTCATAAACTAGATATTTCTTGACACAATTGATTCGTTCCTGATAGTGCTTCTATTTATTTATTATAATTAATTTGATCACGTAAAACATTCAATGCCCGCTAACTACTACGTCTACTTGTTTTATAAAAGTTACATTTGTAGAGAAATGCGCTGAAGTGAGGATAATTGTTGCCATCTTATTAGTACCGATTAAATTCGCATCAATAAATACGGTTGCTAGTTTCGATATCTTCCAATTAACATAGCTGACAGAGCTACCATTTTCATGAACTCTGTGATATAATGTATATTATAGTTAGAAAATATTATTTTATTGAGCAAATAGCTAATATAGTTTGATTTATGATGAAATTTTATCACACGTTTCATAAACAACACAATCTAGACTAGATTGTGTTGTTTATAATGCTACATTGGAAATGTTGTTCTTCAAAAAAATAGATACCAAGTAATAGACAATTGTCTAAATGGTAATAATCATTTAATGGCATGCGATTATAAAGCTCTTTATATTATTACAAAGTTCATGCAATTATGAAGAAAATAATATCTACACACGTTGTTTAATCTGACAACCATAATTGTTAATTCGAATTTACAGTCTTTTGTATATAAATCATTTTTTTTAAGGTTTTAAGGTAATGACAATAATCTCACGTAAAGTTAAGTAACGATGATAAATATAAGCTGGTAGACACGGTAAGACTAGTGTTGCAGACCTTGGAGCTTTGATCGAATCATACTCAAAAGTATTGTTCCGCAATCGTTATATTTTATAGCAGAGCTTCCGTGTTGTCAAACGTTTTTAACCCAACTGAACCGATAGCTGCTCTCGCACCGCACTTATATAGTATGTAATATTACTAGGTTTCCATATTAATAAGCAGTAGACGTGGTATGTAATACTTGTTTGTTTTTTTTAGTGAATAGGGGACAAACGAGCATGTGTTACCTAATGGTAAGTGATCACCGCCGCCCATGGAATGGACACCCGCAACACCGGGGGAATCGTAGTTGCGTTGCTGAACTTTGGAGGAACTGGCTCTCAAGTGCAATTGCCGGAACTCATCTATTGGTATTTGGCGGCAGATTTTTAACTTGAAGGTGGTAGCTAGCCAGGCGGGCATTAGAAAAGTCCTACCACCATGCTATGGTTTTCTCACAATGTTTTTCTTCACCGAAAGCTCAAACTCATTGTAGGTGGTTAGATTCGAACTCACGTCTAATTACGCGACGATCCTATACACTACCACTGAGCTATCATCGCTTCAAAGTCATGTTAGTGGAGGTACTAGTTCTCAAGTACAACTGCTGGAACACCTGTAGGTTTTGGCAGCAGATTTTCAACTTGAGGGTTGCTGGCCAGGCGGACATTAGTAAAGCCCTACCAACATGCTATGGTTTCATCACGATGTTTTTCATTCATCGAAAGTCAACCTCAGTTCTGAGATTCGAACTCACATCCATTAACAAGAAGCTATTATTAGCTATTATATAGCTAAGAATAATATAATTTGTTTTCAGAATAATATAACTCAAGCATACGAACGCGTAGAGTAACAGAGAGACATTACAAAAAAGTATACATACATTGTGAATATATTTATCTTACTATTATTTATTACAATTATGTTAGTATGGGTAGTACTAAAAATTATTTCATGATCTCTGCTTATCTCCTAAGTTTCACGTCAGCCAGACTGACCAAGTTTAAGAATTTTTGTTTCCGCAATAGTGTGTCTGGGAAAATCACCTTTTTTGCGAACCGTATTTAGAATGTTTAAAAATCAAAATAATTTAAAACACTATGTGACGATCTAATATGGCCTTATGGGCCTCATAATCGTGAGAATAAGATGCGATTAAATCATCATTTATCATATGTAATGCGATGAAGGGGAAATAATAGCAATTTTATAAAATCGTTCCATAGAAAATATATGTCTGTGGCACCATCAAAGTCAGCAAAATCAACTTTTTAAATTGAATGGTTACCTTAAGTAAATATTGAAGGGTTAGTTAAATACTGCATTTAAAAGCACATTTAATTGTGAGTATGTTGTGAATGAAATTCCAACTTTAATTTTGTTTTCAGTATTTGTAGAAAATTGTTTTACGTAATTGGAGTGATTATCTTAGATGTTATGAAATGTGAGTATTTCAAACTGATATGAGCTAAAACACCTGCCCCAATATTTAGTTTACGAAACTTTCTATTTTATTATTTAATAAAAAATAACAATTTTAAGTTTAAAGAGGTTATAGGTAAAATAGTTTAAATAATATTATCTTATTTTCTTCGTTACTATGGAAAATATTTAAAAAATATTGTAAAAGCAAAGGATTTCTCCCTCGAATTGGTGTAAATATTTGATATTGTAGCATGTACCAAACGCTAAAGTTGAAAGGTGAATCCATAGTAATGCGCAATTGGAAAGAAACCTTGCAACAGTTTTTCGTAAGTCGGAAACGTGAATTGGCACCTGTTTTCTAAGAGTTTGCTTTTATAGATACAACATTCCAAGAATATAATATTTTGTACGTATGTCATTGCAATGCTAATGGTTGTTAAAATATTGTATTTCCATTTAACTATAAAAAAAAAAGTATGGCATTCCATTTGTTATTGGAACTCAAACAAAAAACCTCGAATTTTTCTATGTATTTTTTATTATTTTATAAATTTGAGTATATTATGGCGAAATATCATTAAATCTCTATATAACCATAATGTGCATAAATAAAATCGAGATGGTTTGGAGGCGAGGCGAGTTCGCTCGGTGGTTCCATTAACTCGACGTACGACAATTGTTACCGTTTAAGCTTCGGAAGTCGATAGCGGTGTCGATATTATCGTTTAGGGTTATGCCCGGTGACAAGGAAAAGCTCTCTAGTCGTATAAGCAACCGCCCCCTGCCGGCGCACTTGGTGCCATACTTCGGCCACTTTGCTTTGCTGAAGATGCACCTTATGTATTACCTGGTAATATTAACCTTATTATGATAAAATATAAATATATTGTGATTATAATTACAGATGTATTTTCTATTTATTATAATATTATGATGTAACGTAACATTTATAATTTATATTTCTAAACTAATAAACTGCTGTCCACAATACCTTTGTTCTGTTGATATAGTTATGAATTACGTTTATACGAGTAATCGAATTTGTCACCATATGACGTTGAATTTTTTAACATTCTTTCTTCATTTTACATAACTGTAAATTTTCCACATGTACATCACGGGAGATTTTTCATTTATCTTGTTGGTTTCTTTTAAAGTTTGTTCATGTTTGCGGGGTTTCCTGTGCGCTTGGCTTAGTTTTGGTATACAAACAATAACAGTGCGGCGCCCGCGGGCGCGGACTTGCCTCAGCCCGATGTTTGTGTTTTCCATTTAGGAGCTATCGCGGCTTCACTTTTCCGCTTAAGGGCCGTTCTGTATTAAGCACATCTATTAAGTTGTATAAATTAACTACAACATAATACACTAAATTTTCCAGTAAAAAGAACATTTAAACATGATTTCAAATAGAGACATATTTGATGTGTTGACACTTATGTTGACTTCATTTTCATAAAAAATATTATGTGTAACTTTTGAAATTCTTTCTAAACGAAATTACAGTATTATGTAATATTGTATACTTGGCCCCAACAACAAGCGTAATGTCTGTATTCTTCCTAATTATTCATACATCTATCCATTAAATATAATATCCATAAAATAAATCTATATCGTAAATTAAAAAAAAAAACTATGTTAATCAATTCCACATGCATCGCATATCTGTAAATGGAAGCACAACAAATATGTTATACATTTTTTGTTTATGTTTCATGTAGTTGTTCATGTATAGTTATTATTGTTATAACGCAGTAGGCAACGGACAATAAGTATAAACACATAGTTAGAATTTTTTAATTTGGTAAAGAAATATCTATTTTAATTTAAGTCCCAGAAACATTGAGCAGATGAAAAACAATTGATTTAGAATATAACTTTGAAGTTCACAAGTAAAGTACTAACACCACCACCAAGGAAACAAATACTTTTTACTTACATGGACGAAGCTCGATCTGATATTGTAACACATAAAATATAGTTATACATATCGTAGGCAAAAATTGAAGCTTAGCTTGGAGCTGGCGCGTCACCATGGACATCTAACGTAGCGCCATCATGGCGCCGCCCCCCGTCGACGATCATTGCTCGACTTCATCCCTCCTATATTAAACCACTTAGCTCAATCATGATTAATGTTTTACAATACACAACTCAACCAGAGGAAAATAAAAAACTTATTTACTTAGCGTCGTAACTAGGTATACAATGAATACGTTCACGCTGCGGGTTATTTTTGGCAACAGTTAGATCTACAGTTTGTTATTCCAATTCGGTTATTTATACTTTATATTTGCTCTTTCATTTAAAATACTGCACAGAAAATGAAAAATATTCCAGTTACGCATGTGGTCTATTTAATATGTTTACATTTATACATAGATTACAAATTTATATTTTATGTAAAGGTAATCCTACACACATATATTATTTATATGTATATCGGCGCAAATATTATATAAGCAGAAAATACGATGAAAGTACTTCAACGAATGTTAGTGCATTACGAGTATATCAACTCGAATTTTTGCGTATGTCTTTTTTGGTCTTTGCAACGCCACATGAGTTTACCAGCGTGCAATATAAAAAGTGTTAAGTGACTATCGAGATAAAATTGCTTTGGTTTATATCGGTGTTATTTCGGTAATTTCGGGTGATTTGATTTGGATGACCGAGCAATCTTTCAAGGTCAAAACCAGGTTGAAAATGACCGCCATCGTTCAACAAAGTTGTTTCAGGAAACGTTTGGCCCACTAGTATTTATTTTGAGTGATTGTGTAAAGGGTTTACTTGGAGTGTGCCCCAGATACCCAAAGCAGGCTTGTTTGTTTTGATATTGTTTGAGCCGCAATCTCGTCAAGGCTACTGATCGTGTCATCATAGGACTATAACCATTCGATGCCAAATGCATCGAACGCAATCGAATAATGCGAAATTCATTATTTGAGTTTTAGTGATCTTTCATCATTCCCGCTAATAAAAGTAACATTAAGGAAAATGTTACAACAAAGTTGTAATATTTTAGTCAGGTGTGACCGAGCTCAAATAAAATGGAATGCATCAGCTCTTGAAATTGTTGGCCGAGTTCGACGATTACTAATGGTTCACTTAGACAGGTTTTCTATTTTTACGATGATCGAGTCAATGAATGTCGACGGCAGCCTACGACGTTTGCTGTTACAGGTTTTCTATTTTTACGACGATTGAGTCAATGAATGTCGACGGCACCCTACGACGTTTGCTGTTGTAGGTGTGCCATATGGTTTACTAACGTCGAGCCTGTGCCATGTTGGGTAGTTACGGTTGGAAATAGCTAACGTCGTGCTTCCTCTTTGCCTTGAGTGAATTTATTTTACTGTGAGTTTTGGCTTGAGTCAATGTGATTCACTGTGAGCTGGTGTGTCTTCGGTGAAAGCCGAGAACCCTTGCAATAACATTATGGAAGAGAAGACGCCCGACTCGGGTGATCCAAGTGTTTATGTGTGGTCAGTTTCGTCATAGGCAAGCTTCAGCCACAAATTTAAACATAGTTTGCGTCTCGAATAAACCGTTCCGAACTAGGAACCGGAAGGGTATAAAGAAGGACCAGATTACCGAATCTGGCTTACCGAATCTGGCTATGTTTTACCATTGCAGATATATGCAACTATGTGCAGAGTTTGACTTTTATATTACAAATAAGAGCAGACGAGGTTAACCCCTCGCAGGGAGTTGTTTAGTTGGCGGGATGACGATATATGGAGTGAATGGATACTTTGTGGAAGTTGTGGTCAAAATGTGTTTGAACCACTGGGAGAACATGCAGAAGTATGGATTTCTGTTTTGACAGTATTGCTCTTATGAAAGAAAGTGTGTTTGTGTGTCGCGTAGTCATAGTACGCAGACGCTAGGGTTTATGGTATGAATGCGTGAGAGTGACGAGTAGCTTGGTGCCTCTGTCATGTAGCAGTGTATGATGAGTGATGGAAGTCTAGATTATGTCGTTTTGTGTGGATAACGGAGGATGTGACCCGATGATAGCTCAGTTGTAGTGTGTATGGACTCTGCGTAAGGGGTATCAGATCGCAAATCGATCACAGATCGAAGGAAAATATTGTAAGGAAACCAATAGCAGGGCTTTTTCTAATGCCCGCCTGGCTAACTATCACCCTTGTTGAGATAAAATTTGTTATTATGTGATGTGTTGTGATGGTGATAATGACACGGTGTGAGCAAATGATAATAATCTATTACATTTTGTAATTTATTTGGACCTGGTCGTTTCGGCAATGTATAAAAAGATTGAAGTTGATATGGGATAGAATGTTGAATAAGTGACATGTGATTACGTTGATCTGTTGTTGGAAGGAAAGAAGGAATTGAAGTTGAGAATAGGCAGAATGTCGAATGAAAGTAACATATGATTAAGTTGATCTGTAGTTGCAAGAAGGGTTTGAAGTTGAGATGAAGTTTAGAATGAGCTGAACGTTGAATGAAAATGACATTGTTGAATTGCCCTCGGGTTTAGACTGCCGCAAAATAAAGGTTCAGTATGAGTCTTTGTGCTCCGGCATGGTGAACGAGTACCAGCTCTTTTCGTCAAGTTCAGCAACATGGCTGTAATACCCCTGATGTTGCAACTGATTATAGCCGACGGTAACCATTTGCCATCAAATGGGCCATCCATCAAATGGGCCATCTGTCTGTATGCTGTCCTGTGTCATTATTTATTTATGTTTATGTAGTATGTTAATGTGTTTTTTCAACCAATATTAGCGCTGAGGCTATGAGGTTAGTGTTTGTTGTAACCAATATTAGCGCTAAGGTTATCGGGTTAATGTATTGTTTATGTGTTGGCTATAAGCAACAATTAGGGCTGACACCATGAGGTTATAAATATGATGTGAAGGAGACTAAGGCGCAGGGACGCACCTGTCATCAAAATGGCCGTATCGGCGCAAATATTATATAAGCAGAAAATACGATGAAAGTACTTCAACGAATGTTAATGCATTACGAGTACATCAACGACTTATGATTAGAGTACATAAACGAATTATGATTAGAGTACACAACGAATTATTAAAAGTACTTCATCGGATGTTTGCGCATTACGTGACGCAGCGCTCCACTATACTATTAAAAGGCGCTACGTAACTCTGGCTAGGATATATTGTGAAAGACTCGCGAGCGAGATTGATCATTCCGAGTTTGTTATCATTTTACGAATAAAAACGTGAATCAACCAGATGGCTTATTTCCTGAGAGTATTCCTGTTACTCTTACATGTATATACAAATATCTGATACAAGTTGATAAATATATATAACTATTAGGTATCCAGAATTGTAATATACGTTCTCATACTGTAAAATTACTGTTTTAAAACAACTTTTATTGTGAGGCTATTTTCATTATTTATAATATTGTTAATTCAGATGTTGTACCACAAATAAACCAATCCAAAATATTCGTATTCGCAAAGATTTGTTGATCTTTTGAGTACAATCTGAAAATCTTTTGCTCAATAAGGACCCAGCCATTCATTGTTTGTTCTTGAAAGTATATTTTTGTAACTTTTGTGATAAGCTTTTTTAATATACAGTCTATTCTATCTGAATATGAACTAAATTCCTGTTCGTGTCTGATTAAAATAATTTTTTTAACGGAATTTTTACTACTTAAAATTGTTAATATTAGTTTCCAGTATTTGACAATTTTAGTAGCCTCGTTCAATTCATTATGGTATTTCTTTATGTAACTAAAATTTCTTTATATACACTTGATATGGTCAAATCAATCCCAGAAGGTAATATGGACCGAATCTGTAAGGAATATGTGTATAAAAGGTATAGATGGAGAAGAGTGCTGAATAATTTTTACCTCCCTCTTCTCTAGCAAAGCGTGAATATGCTATGCTAACTTGTTTTATAGTGAAATGTTACTCTACTAATTATTTTTACTTCTATTAATTTATAAAAGTTCATTTGTTTATTAATATCAAATAGTGAAAGCAATGTCTTCAATTCATGTCATGGACACGGCCGGCTATGCTTGTTTCTACTCGCTTAAATTTATCGCAATTACTTAAATGCGTAATTTATAGTGAATACCGCAAAATTGTCATACTTATAAAACAATAGCCGCTCTACGAACGGCTCACAGATTTGTGTCGTCTCGTTTAACTGTGTCCGGTTTGTAAACGTTGCAAATGACGTATTACAAAACACAGGTAAATTAAAATAATTGGACAGTTATATTTATCAGGTATATGTGCTTAAAATTAGCATTGATCTAACTAGCATGGATTATTGCAGAGCTGAGTGTCGGCCTCTTTTTCTGTTATGTGGTCAGATGTGATTGGACAGTAATCTCAAAATTTACTATCAGCTTTTTACTCTGGTTAAATCAATATTTATATAAATATTGTATAGGTGTAATGTTTTTTTTTTTCGTTTTTCTGGGTTGGAAATGCTGCTTTATTTTATAACTTATGGTTTTAGCACTAATATTTGTTCTTTTGTACGACATTTTACGTATTTTTTTACGATACCGGACTAGTATTATATGTTTCATATACGATTTATTTTTTATTTGTGACAAAAAACATGGAGGATAGTAGTCGTAGCAATAAGTCATGTTGTTAGGTTGTTTAATATTAAGAAATTATATTCCACCTTCGTACATCAATTTTTAATGTGTACTTGGTCTCTACCAAACTCTTCTTATTCTTATCATTTTATTTAGGAACAGACTCTATTTTATTTTCATGCAAACAATTATTAATACATAGTTTACCTTTGTTTAAAAAAGGCCCATGAAATCCAATATTCTTTGATTATATGATTCTTTCGACACATAAAATAGGTGCTACGAAAAATTTGCCAGCTACTGAAAGGGTTTATCAAATGAATTTTATCATAATTATCTTTTTATATTTTTTATCTTTTATAATTATGATTACATTTTCCACATAGTTACATACAATAGAACACTCGTACTTTCGTTAGTCTTCCTCAACCCGTACATTCTTCTACCATCAGAATGATCATGATTATTATAATTATCATTATCATAATAACGCATAATTAATAAATATATGTACAAGAACACTTTAATAAGTAGAAATTTGTTACATAACGTTTTACTAAGTTTACTTAACAAAGATGTTGTATATTTTTCGAGAGTGCTTGCTGAGTACCGTAGAACGTCAGTATACTAGATAATAAAATAGCAGACGGGCTCTTTTGTGCTGGCCCCGGCTCGGAAGTAGCAATTTTTCCGTGACATCCGGCCCCCAACCGCGCCGTAGCCACCAGTCTCGCTCATACCGTCTTGCACCTAGCGGCTCACGCGCCCTTCGACACCAATGCTTCATAAAATATTGTCTCGCTAATGTTATTCAAAATAACAGGTGATTCAACATGTCAACTCATTTCAAGATTTATTGATGGTAATGAAAATAAACGCTCCGCTTTGTAATCAATTAATAATTATCAACAAGATTTATTGGAATGTTTCTAATTATTACATTTTATTATTTACCAGTATGAGCTACTTCTTCAGTCTTCCGAGCAGGACTAAAGAATAAGTATAACTATTAGTTAAACTTCACCTATTTCTAAATTCATATCAATGTGTTTCACATGCCTTCAATACATATAAAACATTTCATTTTCAACTAAGCCTCGTGGGCGCTTTGCTAATTGAGCGTTGAAACATAAAGATAATAATCGATAACTATATTTTTCTTTGAATAAATGTAGATTGTATTTTATGCTATAACCAATTCATGAGTAAATCAGTAATATAATGTAATATAATATCGAAATAAAACTAATTGAAAAGGATTTTATCGCGGTTATTTGTTAATTTTGATCCCGACGTTTCGAAAGCTCATCATCATCATCAAAACTCCTCATCACAGATTCCTTGCGCTGTCTGAAACAAAGATTTACCGACGGCAGCTAACTGTTTTGGATGGTGGTGAGATTCACCGTTCAGGTATTTATCTGTATGGGTCATCTTTCTATACACAGTATGGCTTAAAGGCTGATCAGAATTACGGATAAAAATAGTTAAGTAGTAACTAGTTAACTAGTTAGATAACTAGAAACCTGTGATGAAGAACATCTGGCTGCTGAGCTGCAACATGTCAAGCAAGTACTGCGAGATCATAAGCTCCAAATTCTACACCGCCGTCACAGAGACCGAGTGAAACCAGCTACAGTTGAACGTGTACCTGTTATGTTACCTTTTGTAATAGAAGTCACAGACAAGATTGGCTATGTACTGAAACGTGCTTCAATTAAAACTTACTTCAAACCACCTACGAAGATTAGACAATTTTTACCATCAGTTAAGGGTCATATACCTCTACCAGAACAGGGCGTATACAAAACCGAATATGACTGTGGCCTCTCCTATATCGGTCAAACTAAAAGAAGCATAGAGACCCGCGTAAAAGAACATATAGCTGATGTTAAACACTGACGCTGAAGTCTACATTTACTAAACATTCGGAAGAAGGCTCCAAACATTATCTTAGCTTAGGTAGATACTGTAACATTAACTTTTCTGCACAACCTACACCTCAGTCCACCCCGTGACCACGAAGGCTGAAAAGCTTTCGAAACGTCGGGATCAAAATTAATAAATAACCGCAATAAAAACCGTTTGAATTAGTTTTATTACGATGATTAATCGATGACTGATCCCGTAAACATAAGAAATCATTGTAAGATAATATTTTTATAAAATTGGTCTTTCTTCACTTTTCCCTTATTGAATCTAATAAGTTAATTTTAATATTTTTGTTATAAAAATATAACATTTTAATATGAATATTCATAATATTGTTTGATAATACTAACCCAATTGCAATTTTATTGTATGTTTTAACTTAGACAGTCGTAATTATAATTGATTTTATGTTTTTGTATTAGTTCTTAAAATTACTTATTTTCAAACTAAGTCTTAAGCTAAGTCTTAATAGCCATTTTTTTTAATCTCTCTTGAGTTTTACTCGGTTTATTAATTCGCCTTAGCTCTAGGCAATTTATTTTAATGAAACGTAAATTATAAACTAGTTTTAATATTTATAATGACTGTATATACATTTATATTTATGTATATACATTAAAATTCAAACACAGTCATAATTACTAATGTATTCTCTTACTAAACGGCTAACTGTCTGGGAAGCATACATTTAGGATGTCATTAAATTCAAGCCAAATTTCTACTACATACTACATCTACTAACTTTCAGTTATTATCGTAAATGATTTATATAACTATAAATAAATGAGAGTTAATGATACGATTTATCAGGAATTGTAACATCGACCATCGTCTCAACTTTCGCCTAATAGCTCGACTAAACAACCAATAAACTACAAGTGCTTCTCTAACTCTGTTTGAAATTCTAAGCGAATACTTTCAATTAATTTCGGTTCTTCGACAGCTCCTTTTAATAATTTACTGTGAAACCTATCTCGACTTTGTATCAATGGTCGTAGAGTGTATGCAACTTAAAGCGAATAACGTAGAGCTTAAAATACTTTGCATTCTTAATGGTTATCGGTTGTTTTGAATATTCGTTCAAGCTGTTTGTCTCAAATAGGCCGTAATCGTGTAAATAAATAGAGCTACTGTGAAATAATTCCCGGTAGAAATTTACTTAGCTTGTATTTATCACAATTTCTATACCAGAACTACGGCGATGTACTTAACGAAAGAATTTTATAAGGCGTTGTCAATCTTTTTTGTTTAATATATTTTATAGAAATCAAATATAACATAAAAATTAATTAATAAGTCTTCATACAAACTAGAAAGCTGTTATCGTGTAAATCAAAACGGACCCTATGGTCATGGCAAATGCAGGCTCATAGTCATCAAATCGGAAAATTGACTTATCATAGCATAAAAAGGAATAGAATATTAGTGTATGATTTTTGTTAAAATCTAGAGTTTTCACGTCTATTGTTATACTACTAAATTCTAAATGAGGAGTTATACTTTACCAGAATATACATTTTTAGAAAATGTCTTGACAAAAAAAATATATCTCTAAAGACGTTTAACTGTAACGATGTAAATTATGTATATCAATAAAATAGTATATACAATGATTTTAAAAACCAAATTTGTATAATTATGAAGTAAAACTTATTTACGCACGCTTGACTTGGGGAGTAAGCTGGTGAATGCGTGACGTGAGCGTTACGAAAAGTGTGATAGGTCGAGGCGAACGGAAGTTGAGAGGGAGATATAAGTTAGTGAAGACAGAAAGAGAAAGAGTTACGTTTCGTATATTACTGTAGAGGCAAGAGACAGAGGTCCGAGCACACATTTTCTTACTATCTTTCTCTTATAGCCAGAGAAGTTTTACTTTAGTCGTGTGGTATAAAGCACACTCGTGTTTAATTATTAAAAATAATTCTGCCAATAATATCACTAAGTTGTTATCATGTGTCATTTTAATTAAATTGTTCTTTATATTATAATATAGCATTGGTGTATTACATGAAATATGAATAAAATGAAATTTTGCTATAGTTATCGAACGAAGCGACACGGTTCAAGGGTAGTCATGACGATGCTCCCGAACTCTCGCCTCTGTTATTAAGATTCTCCCAAACAATATGCCGCAAATTGAGTTAACTCACTAATAATGTATCGTGACTGCAGAGCGCCCGACCCGCCATCGACGATGAAGGCAATCTTTCCTTTCCCTCATTGGAGAGCCTTTATTAACCTTTTATTCGATTTACTGAGATTAATAGCAAAGACGTGTGTTTGTCACCACCAACTAGTTGTTTCTTTTTTGTTAACATTAATTTTATTACTCGTATAGGATGCTCACTCTGTTTATCCGATAAAAGTACCTAAATAAATATATATATATATATATATTAGGGTGGTCCTTATTTAGGGTTTGTCCGATTTTTTTTCACGATAGTCCTAAATCGGTTCTAAATCTATTAAAAAAAAATCATGCCTAGTTATAGCTCTTAATTTTAATTTTAACCCTGCCCCCCGGTAACCAAACCTTTAAATGGAAATAATAGGGGAATAAATCTGTTATTACTTTGGAATTTTTTCGACATGAACGGATGAACAGACCATGTCGGCAAACAATAATTCTTGTAGAAAATTTAACGCTCTTATGATTTTATGCTAACTCTAACGGTTTCTGAGTTATTTAAGGTCATAGTTGAAGCATTTGTCGAAAAATTGTCAGTTGTGAATTATTATACTGAGAGAGTAGTTAAACTAGTGCAAGATTTTTGTAATCATTACACAAAGGATGAAAAACAAATGCAATATATATTATATAAGACCATCGTCAAATGTTTAGAACCGATTTAGGACTATCGTGAAAATAAAATCGGACAATCCCTAAATAAGGACCACCCTAACATATATACTATATTATTAATATTTTGATATGATATTTTTTTAAGTAAAAGAAATACTAGTAGTTTAATTATTTAAGGTAACGTCTTAAAATTCAAATATTGTAAGGTATTTTATCTTTTACGATTGGGGTAGCGGATTAAGCAGCCGCCTCGCCACTACCGCCGCGCTGGGTACCGTAGGTTTGAAATCCAATTAAGAGAATTAAATTAATATATGTAAAGTACGTTGTAGTGCATAAGATATATATATGATGTTAATAAATATCAACAAAGTGTATGTTGTTCGTTTCATGTGTTCTGACTATTCAGTTAGCGATTTTATTATAATAACGTAGGTAAGCCGGTGGCATGGCGTATGGTACGCCACACGCCACTATATCTAAGCGAACCATCAAACCCGTTCCCCAAACGACGCCGCAGCGTCGCGCTATGATTTCAATTATTGTTTGATGTCGTTGTTTCTCTTGTGTTTATTCGGGCCACGTTCCTTCATTTTTTTATTTTACCCCTTTCGATTTGTTTGCTCGCGTAAATACGTTACGAGCGTTCGTAGTGGGACGGCTGAGTTGGTAATTGATACGTTTGGCGCGGAGGCGCAGTTGTGTTGCTAGGAAGATATTTAAATAAGACGCAACTATCAACCGAATTGAGTAGGTTTCACTATCAATTCACAATAAAATAGAAAACATACGAAAATGTTTTATTGTTTCATAGCCAACTATACCCATGTTGGCACGAGAAAAGACTCGCGGATTATTCATATTTTTAAATAAATTTCAAGGCTAAAGATATAAATATAAACATGTATGTTGTTTCCAAAAAAAACTAAAGGTAAGACTTTACCTGCTCCATTAAATACGACAAGGGCGTTACTATGCTTGCTTGTGGTATGAATGAATGACCTCATCATTTAACACGTGCTCAAGATTGAATGAGGTAACCGATGTTGATTGTTTCTTATAATTTTTATAGTTTTAAGGTGGATTTTTCAAATAGAAATTTAGAATTGTATCGAAAAAATGTACAATACATGTATGTATGTTTGATACGATACATTAGAATACTGTACAATTTTTTGTCTTTCACTATAATTTAAACATATATGTAAATCAAGACGATCACGTCTCAAAAATCATGTAACAGAAATATAACTAACCAGACCGGAGAAGTAACGTTTAATCAAGACGGTATATACGAGCGTGCAACAGGCGTTATTCACACTACTGATCTAACATTGTCAAAACCTGCTCTAACGCGTGTCTTTAAATGTATCCGAAAATGAATTCTATTTGCAATAACGTAAGTTTCATTTTAAATAATGGTAATATCCTACCAAAAATGAGGTTTTCAAAAACATTTCCCTTGTTCTTTATGGTCGTTGCAGTAAAGTTCGTTTTCTTATATATTATTTTTACTTTTACAAAGCTTCGTTGCAATTTTTCAGCACTTTGTTTAGAAATAACAATGCACTGCTCGAGGGGCACTATTTTAGCACTAAACTAGAATAGTACAGGGGAAACGGTTCGTCATCGTGATTGTACGGGATTTAAACTACAATATTTCTAAAAGCAAAACACAATCGTGTGTTACAAGAATATTTATTTATTCTACTAAATTATGTGTACACGGAGTTACTTTTGGAGGTAGAAATTGTACATGAATGTATGATATATTCTTGTCCAATTTTATTTCAATACAAGTATATTAACAGAGTTGGGTATGTTACTATAGGATTAAATTTTCGCATATTTTACAAAGACCCGTACCTGGAAGGATAAAAGTATTATGTTACTGTTTGTGATATGGTTGGAATAAGGAATTGAGAACTGTAAGTATTGAAAAGGAAGCTTTTACATTCTTTAGAATACCACGAACAGTGAAATTGTTTCATAAACATATTTAGAGTTCTCACGTCCCCAATATTTCTCGCCAGCAGGGGCATTGTATGGTGAGTCGCCACCTGTGAGGGCTTATAAGATTTGTCCGACTCCATTGTGCGATTATTTCCACTCAACAATTCTCGCTTTCACATATTGTATGAATACTTAGTTCTTTGAAAATACCAGGTACTTAGTATTTTTATATTTGGGTTGTTTATAAATAAAGTATAATTTAATTTTTCTTAAAGTTTTATTTTCTTGAAATATGCTGTTTTTATTTCACGATAAACCATAGTAGAGATATAAAAAAAATACAAATTAAGAATCAATAAATAATTATAAATCGTTTATTTTTAATCGATATGAACGGCTATGTTTTCTCCAGCATATCTTATATTTTTTAAATGAATATGCCGATGTATTTATGGTTTCGCATTAATAGTTATTTTAATAGCAATTTTTACATATCTAGTTATATTCATAGAAATTAATTACATTTTTCTGGCGGTTCGGAATTATTTTTAATTTAGTTCTTAGTGGTATTATTTTGACTTACAATGTTTTGATAATTCATGAGTGTATATTTGTAATGAGACAAAATTATAATTAGCATTTCCTTCTAGACATTTTTTTACTTTTTAAATTTTCAATCATCAATATGTTTAAAATTATACCACGGTCTTACTTAAACTACTTCTTATTGGTTTCCTATATGTAATATAAAATCAAAAAAGGCTGTTTTGTGTTAGTTAGAATTTATCAAACGAGGGTTTCTAGTTAATTTTTCTATTGAGAGCAGGGAGTATCCGATGTCCGCTCCGTGCCGGGAAATAATGCTATTTCGCCATTTCCGATGAGGGCCCGCGGGGGAGTGTCGACAACGAGATTAGGGAAAAAAGACGGGAATTTAATAACATCACCAACACACATCTTATGGTGAATAAACAGGCTAGTCCCGTTGCGTTTCCTTCACATAATCAACCTTTTTTTGCTATGTTTAGTATTTAATATGTGCGTTCGCAATTGGCCTATATAAAATCTTAACTACATGCAAAATTACATATATGTAATTTAATATTCCCTATTGTATGAACATGAAAGTATTATTTTGTGTTTTAATATGTATAGTTTAGTTGCATTACTTAATTTCGCAATATTTATCAGAAGAAAATTAGAAAGTGAGACCTCGAAATAGACTGAAAACGTAGAAAAGTAAAATCTGTGCTATTATAATCTTAAAATTTAATGAACTCAATCTTAAAACGCTTAGCGAACGCAAAAGCGGTAAAACGCTTCATGCTCGGCAGACACGTAACCATAGTACTGTACCGTAGCGTTACGATGACTACATAGCTAATTTGTCCTATGCGACTACGGCGTAGCGACGTAGGTTGCGTTTACAGTTGGACCACGACAAATACAAATGGATTTGCGTTTGTCCGTGTAGCCCTCTATATTAATAACCCTCATTTATACTGATTTACTTTTCGTTTTTTTTAATACAATTTCACATCAACAATAGTAAGTCGTACTTAGAATGAATGTTTATGAATTTAATTATTAATGAACGTTTATCAATAACGCTAACTGATACAAATTTATTTTTTTAAGCTTAGTGACAAACATTCTCTGACGATGATGAAATATTAATGAGTTTTGTAGCGGTGATGGCTTACGAAAGATCGTTATCCAACACTCCACAGACTAACGAGAGTATAGAATTGTACAGTAATTTTATCTTTCGACTATGTTAAAATTACGATGAAGGTATCATAAGTTGACATTTCACTATTATGTGTTTAGTGATAGAAGTTCATTTTAACGATCTAGCAGTTCAGCACTATACTATGCACTATGCATTTATTATCTTACTTTGATTTAATGTTAATATTTCCTCGTTTGTTATTATAAAATTCTAACGCTTTAGAAGCTTTGTTTGAGGGTGTACTACTCACCATTTGTCTTTTTATAAATGAAACCTTTAAAAAGAAAGCACATTTTTATACATTTGTGAAATTTGTGTAAAAATGTTTAGATGTCTTTAATGATTTCTTAGATCTAAGTTAGGAACTTCTACAGCGTCCGATTACAACACTTTAGCACAACTTAAACTTAGTCTCTCCAAAGTTGGTTAAATAGAATGTGCGACGAACACGGACCTGCCTGCCAACTTGACTGTTTCTTTATAGTAGTATAGGGTCTCCTGTGACAAACCAGGTGGATTGCTGTTACGAAGTTAACGTCACGTAATAGTTATATTACTTTTTGTATTGCCTCGTATATTATTTAGTTGCTTAATAGGAAGCTATAAATGTTGATAATTCTTATGTTTCCCGGACTAAAATACGAATGATTCTCGATTATGCTAATCATTCCGAATTGTTCATAGTCTTAGGTTTCATTTAAGACTGGGTTTTAAACACAAATAAGTAATTTAATTGAGGTTTATATTATGTAAAATTTATTGTATATAATATTATGTAATATAATAATAATAGAACTTCGTCCACAAGGTACTAAACTAGTCTACTTGTCTCAGGCCGCTGTAAGGAAAGTTTGTGTGATGAACCGCATTTGTTGAGCTTGATTCCAACTTATACTCTGGATTAGTATCGACACTAACTTAGTATCGGACTTTGTGAATTTATACTATTGTTGTTACACGTCTTAGTTTCAAAGAAAATTAATACTTTTTGTGTCTTATTTCTGATACATATAGGTAATGGTTATTTTTGTATATTAAGTAGTGTGCATTCAATTGTATGCATTAATATATATTTTACTAAAGTCTATATTATTCTAGTCCAATTTTGTTAGTTTTTAAATTTTAATCTTTATTTTCCAGTCATGAAGATTTTAATATGTTAAGGATTTATTTTATTACAAGTTTGGGCATAGTGTGTATCATAATACGATTATTTAGAAAGTTAAAACAATTCAGTATCGTTTTTTTTATATTTTTTCCCGTATATATATATCCCTAAATGATGTTTTTGCAGTGGCTATGGGCATGTACGCAGCTACCGAATGGAATGTTAGTGGAATTTCATTTCGTCAGTGGTGATCTCTACCGGGGTTGTAGAAGCCAACGGTACACCGTATGCTTTCTACTACCACCTCGTGCATTGTTCTAACTCAACTTATGTTTTAAATGTACCTACTCTATCAATTTACCGTTTTGCTTGCAATAATACTTTTTTAAATTATCGTTTACATAATCTAAAGTTTTATTTAATATTTAATCAAAATGTTGTGATTTTGTTTGGTTTAAACCAGATAGGTACAATGATATATGGCTATTAATTGTAGTAAGATAATACGATAAATGCGATATCGAGTAGATAAATGTAAGTAAACGCATTTGTAGAAAAAACGAAATTTTCGTTAAACAGTAAAAAATAAATAATTTAATTGAAGTCAAGCTTTTGTAATTTCAAAGAACCATTTTAAGTTTAGCCTAATGGATTATGTAAGATACAAAAAAAATGTAAAAGAGTCGAGAGTATTACGTCGTATATTTTATCTAATATGAACGAAATATGTTTTACATATTAAATCATACTCATAGGATAATCTGCTGTAATGGTGGAGATAAAGAGAGGGTACTTAGTGACAGTACAATTTTTATTAATATCAACATTAACATAAATATTAAATACAAATAGAAGTAGTCTTGTAACTTGTTTCCAAACCTTCTATTAAATGCCTATTCCTAAAAAAACTGAGAGTTACTGTTTAATTTTATGATCATTCACTCGTTATCTTAAGGTATGCCATTAAAACAATATAATAACATGAAAATAATAATATATTCTCTAAAATGCGTTAGCAAAAAAAATGCTTGGAAATATCCTTATGATACATAATTACTGTTTTAATTATCACACGACCAATATATTGATTTTAGATAACTTGCAAATATAAATATTTAGAAAATTCTGTGATCGTGAAGTAGTATTGTAAAGAGTAAGATGCCTTGACATCAGCTTTCCATAATATTGTGTTATACATTATCGAATTTGCATGTTTTTACTGAATAACATTCCTTTGGCGCAGTAGAGATCAAAGGCGGAGACGAAAGTGATTTCGCACCGAATTAGTTCAACAAGATTCAGTTTCGCCCTTGCTCCTATCCCGCTTCTGAATAATTTTCATGTAATAAGGAAAATTGTAAATGAGCATTCGAATTTTGATGCTTTAAGTAGTAAATTTAAATTCAGTACGGCATTGTTTATAAAAACATATTCCGGATCATTGTTTATAACAGAATTATTTTTAACAAAAGGTTTATTTAGTTAAATTTTATTTTAACAAAATCGCTAATTGTTTAGATTATTTTGAAAGTTTTATTGAGCTTTAGGTCTAAATAAATTACAATCCTACGCTATATATATAAAAGGATCTTGTGAATGAATCAAATATATTATAGTCTAAAAGATTATCATAGTTAAAAATCTTCATAAAACACGAGAACCTCTATTGACCGTGTACCCTGTAGTCGTATTTACGTGATTTACATTTTCCATTAAGGGGGTGATAAAATATTTATGAACGAAATAACATTAAGAAAACGTTACTTGTTTTCTAACATGTATGTTTAATGCGTTGGTAATCTCGCTAGTCGTTTGATGTCGCCCAAAGGCGCGGCGCTTTCGAAGCCGCTTACTGCTGGACAGCCTGTACCTCGGCTTAAATTATTCCCGAGGCGATCTACCCGTGAAATTGTTACTTAAGAACTTAATCGACGCAACACTCTTTGTTTTCGACCCAAGATGTTTTATAAATGATTGAGTAGAAATATTTTGAAGACACCTTATTTTGTTCTCTTTACACAGGCTTCGATACATATAACATTTTTATATCTTTGCAAATTATTTCACTTTTGTAATAAAATACTTAACTACAAATTTTTCATGGTTATTACCTAATTTATTTTCTTGTAAGTATTTACGTGCATTTAAATAAAATAAATTAAAGTGTAGATTAATTAAACTGTGGATAATTTTTAATACCAGTGGCTGTGTCCGATACTCTTTAAAACAATATATATGAGTAAATTTTTGTAATATATAAAAAAGTAACAAACAATTTAAAAATTTGTTTAAAAAGTGATCAGTTGTTATGTAAGAGTGAATTTACACTCTAAAATTAACACTGTTTTTTTAACGACAAGAAAAATATAAAAGATGATTAAAAACAAAATTATACTGATAGCACGTACGATGCGAGATACAAACAGACCACAGAGATTTTTTTTTAAACACCTACTGTAACAGTTCTTATCACCTCGAACTTATTTTTGCCTTGAACATACATGACATACATAAGTTTGACGCAGATTTCAAATAAAATTAGTATCCCTGCTATACGTGCGCCTTTTATTGCCCCTTTGCTGGTTTTATCACAAATTAGTTTAAACCTTCGAATATTGCAATAGATTATCGAAACAAGCAACAAAGATTTCTGGGAATTTCTGGGTTGCATTATTTCCCATCATCACGCACGACAAACTCAGCTGTGATCTGGTACAATAGAATCTTTGCTATTGGAAAAAAAATCAAACAAAACAAATCTTTAATAATTAATTTACTTTCATCCAAAACTAGAGTAAAATATTTATTAAGAAAGTGAAAATATGGTATTTAATTAAAATATACACTCAATTCGGAATATTTTTAACATAAAATCAGCAAATACCACACAAAAATTATGTATTACAATTATTTTGTGTTCTTTTGCGCGTGTGTCCTATTACATGGAAAACATATTTTATATATATGGTATATACGTTATTAAATACGGTTTCTATATTTTGATGCAGAACTAATCTGAACACACCTTGAGTCGGTGTAAATTAATCTCAAGCCACTAATTAGCGAGCGTTGTGTTCGTATTAACATGTTAATCGCATACCTTTCAAGTTTGTTTATTGTTTATATGCTATGTTTATATATAGTAAATACTGTACTATTGATTTTTCTGTTACTTTACTTATCACTATTTTTTCATTATATTTTACTTTATACTCATAAGTAATAATGAAAGCTATATGTAAGCTATATCCAGCCTTTTCAGAAAAAACATCGTAAGCTATAATTTGCACTTTATACAAGAGAGTTTTTTTTATTTCTATTTAAAATGTTTTTATGATATCTTTACTTAAAAAAATGACTTGTTGTTCATATTTAACCACTGATATACTAGTGGCTATTAACATACTGCTTCTTATTTACAAAGATGATCTATAGAAGGTTACAATAAAAATTAAAACATTTATAAGATCGAAAAGGCTCGATATTCTATTATATCATTTAAGAAAACTTTAGTTGAAACTTATTAGTTAATTTTACTGTCTACGTATACACTCGACTTCATTCACGTAGACTGGAATTATGTTAGATATAATTTTAGCACCAATTTGTCAACTATTATTAGTATATCAATGAAACTGTACAAAACTTAAATGTATCTATGGAAACTCAATCACATTATCATAATTACAGTATTTTGTAGCTATTCGTCTTCGTAAATGATCAAAAAATTCGTGAATAAACTAACCAAATACAAATAACACCGGTCTTTCGTGAATTTTTTTTTTCATAAATTAAGTGTAAAAATAGGCAAAAATATAAGATACGAGAGTGTTTCAAGTTTTATCTTTTATTATTTAAACAACATAAATATCTTATTGAAGCGCATAAGCGCATTTCACACAAATGATAAAAATCTATCAAAAAGGAGTACCATGTAGGGAACATCAACTTACAGGTTCCCTATAGTTTACTGAGGAAAATGTGTATCTCAGTGAATATCGATTTCAAATAAAATTGCAACCTTTTCAGATAACGAGGTGACATTTCCCCTTTTTCCGGGACCCATTTGTCGCCCTCGTAGTACATGGGGAATTTATACACCGAAACAAGTAGATAACAAAGCTAAAAGTGTAGAGATGAATGCATATTCTGCTACTACCTTTTTTGTTAGTTGGAAGTCGGGAATTTTCTTAATGATATGGGAATATCAGATCATCTTAAAAAGTTTTTGCTATGTAGTATGTGACATTTGAGTTCGTCTGCACGCGTCGTCATTATCAAGTTGCAGTAACAATAAAATAAATTTATTGTTAATAAATAAAATATTATACACTAATGGACAGCAAACAGGCACACGGCTCGCCTGATGGTAAATGGTTACCGTAATAGACGGTCAAAACATTAGGGGTATTACAGTCATATTGCTGACCTTGGCGAAAAGGGCTGCTTCTCGTTCACTATGCTGGAAAATAAAGGCTCATACTGAACTTTTGTTTTGTGGCAGTCTAATCCCGACGGGGGTCGCTAACCAGTCGGGCATTAACCCTACCACCAAGCTGTAACTGATCAAGGATTACATGGTTAACCATCATGACCAAAACATATTACTGTGAGACGTGTCCAAGTCAAACTTACAACAAAAACTATTTTAATATATGATGTAGATTTTATGAAATAATATTAAAACGATTAGTTCATATTTGTTAATTATTTGATACCAAGAAACTGACAGATCACGTTTCAGTGATGACTAATAACAACACAGTAGTAACCGAGTAAAAGTTACCTTTTGTTTTTCATTTCAATAGCTTGTTATGAAGTAACGAGATACCTCTAGATAATGGCAAAGTGATGTTTTCTATCATAAATCGTATCATATAAGAAATAATAGAAAATAATACCTCTCAATGTTATTATTCTCCTAAGATCAACAATGCGAATATGATACGATCATAGTGTGATAGAGTATTTATAAATAATTGACCAATGAAACACGCCTACACTAGAGTGTCATGTGACTCATTATGTTTTTTTTTTCCATTATACATCGTGTTACCTTACGTTATTCCTTAACGTAACGTAAGGTATATATATATGTGTGTGTATTTATTTAAAAGCCAACATATTTGTTCGTAATGACCAATTCTTATATATTCTTTATTTATATTTATATATTAATATGCTTTAAATGAGAGGTGTCAAAAGCAAATCCGCTACAGTCAAAAAATTGATATTTTTGAAGTAAGTACACCAAATTCTAGAGCTCGAAAGCAGCAACAATTTGATGTACTTAAGAATACAATTTTTTTTACTGAAGCGGATTTGCTTTCTATGGTCTCAACAGTAGTCTACGTTTCGTTAATGAATTAACTAGACTTGTGCAATCGGTAATAGGCATAATTTATTTACATTTAAGCTATGTATGGAAATTGACATTTCGGCAATATCTTCACGTAATAGAAGTCAGTGTACTGTTTAGATAATCTTATAATTAAAATAAAGCGTACTTATAAATGTTATTTGTTTGTCAACAGATTCTTTTACCTTTACCACTTTTCGTTCTACGCGTACCATTACCGCTTCAACGGACAATACAGCAGTCTCGCTCTTGTAACATCATGGCTTTTTATACAAGTAAGTAAATATTTTAATCTGTCTTATAGTAATGTTTTTAGTAAAAAAAATTTAATCATGAGATTTATAAACCCTTAAACAATTGTTTAATATTATTTGCATTATATGAATAAGTTTACATTGATGTCAAATTACATGGTATTTGTTTCAGATATAGGGTTTTCTTTATAAAATCACTGCAAATTGATTGCACTATACCTGATGCTAAGCCTATTACAATCCAAAAAACAATAACTACCGACACATACTCATTACATTAGTAGTTATCCTGTCATGGCGGCTTGCAAATCTTTCAGTATCTGGGTATGCACTGGGTGATCCTGAAACGTTAAAATCCAAAGAGACTTAGTAAGATGATTTTGTTGTGTTCTCTATGATAAGTAAGTCCAAATGTTTTAAGTAATATAACTATTATATTTACCCCAAACGTAACTACATTAAGACGGTGTGCAGGCGAATGACTTTTCTTTCACGATGATACATTGTTAGGCATATTAGCCTATGCATACTTATGCCACATTAGTGCTGACAGCACAGGTTCATCACCACTACGGCAATTGTGGTTGTGACTTAGCCGGACAGAATCCTTTTATATAACTCGGCAAACAAGTTAACATCTAAGTCACCTTTGATAAAAAATCGGTACCAGTTTTTTTTAAATATATAAATACGATCAATCATTTCGTTGTGATTTTAGTAGAGAAAATGATCGTTGAAGTAGGCGTTGATGACAGATTTTTAATTTCATGTCTCTTACATACATTTTCTTTACGATATTTACATACTCCAATACTTCAGACTCAATATAGGATTCGTAAATCTGTCGAATAATGTGATGCCTAAGTGCCTTATAACGTAACTTATAGTATATAATAGTAATATAAAGCAACTTATACTCACTTCATATATTTTTAAAAGCACTAGATAACCTTTCATATCCTATACCTTTAATAGGCATGTAGTAACTCTATTACATTTGTATGATGAATATCTAACAAATAAGTAGCTTTTTAGCGTTTTTGTTGTTTCCTAGCTATATACGAACTTTACTGCGACAAATTACGTAAAATATACGGTTTTTTTATGTATATAGGTAAAGATAAAATAGTTTAGTACGCTTTTGCCTCTGTTTCTCAACAGTTTTTCTTTTCTTTTATCTAATAGGTATTTCTTATTATAATCGGAAAAAAATAGTTAAACCCGTTTCTTTTCTCCATCATCACAAAAAAATTCTTCAGTTATCAGTAAAGAGTACATTTTCAACAATTGGACGACGAACACTTTATAAGTCACTAGCTGTATCCGCGACTTCGTTCACGTGGAACTAAAATCTTATTTCATCTTTTTCTAATGTAGCATTCTAATGGTGAAATGTTTTTTGAAATCGGCCCAGTAGTTCTTATGTTTATTCATTACAAACAAAAATACAAATCTTTCCTCTTTGTAATATGAGTATTATGTAAATCGCTTGACAAAAGTAATTTCTACCTCAGTTTTTAGTAACTACAAACACAGCGGCTATTTTGACTGCGACATTCGTGTGGTCATATATGGTTTAGGAAGGTATTTTTTGTCTTCATAGAGTGAGCGTGTAAAGATACCACATAAATTTACAGATTGCTGCTAACTGATAGAGATTATAAGTATTGTATCTCTTATTAAGAGTAGTATGTAGTACATGTATTTCAATCTTGAAACGTACCTAGTGATCTATGTTCTCTAATTTGAACGTTTGGTTGTAATTTTCTCCTCCTTTGAGGGATGCTTCTATATTTTTGTATTATGTTTTAGCACCTCTTTGCATCTAAGATATTGCTCATTATATTGTTGCTTAACTCCCACAAATTCAAAGTGAAAGATACGCTTTTGTCATTCACTCTACTGTTTTGCGTGATATTTGACAAGCATTGCCGATAGTGAAGCTATTGCCGCAATACTTGTACCTCAATACGGGTATACTTTTGTTTCTCGTGTTCCACACACAAACAGACCTTCGAATCTTAAAAATTTTACTCTGAAACTTTATACGGAATTGGTCCAGCGTGCGTTAGTGTAACGCTTTTGAATAATAATAATAACCTATGTTGTTGAGGAGTATATGATATCCCGTAGCACAACAAACGGGTACTTGATATTTTTACGGGTGTCTTATAGCAATCTTGATACATTTTCTCGCAAAACATTTCTTAAGTTTACAATTTGTTTGCCTAAATATAGTAGGTTTGTTTTACTAAAACAATAAAGATCTGTAATATAAATAGCAAGTTCACGACAATGGTACAAAGGATGCACGTATCGCGAGAATTCGCTGACATAAGTCGAGGCCACGCACACGAACGCAATATTTTATCAACGTGGCACAGCTGAATCTCGTAGTTATTATTTTTTAACTGAAGAAAAAATGTCTTGGTCTTGATTATGTTTTGTGAGCTGTTCAGCACAATTACACCTCCTGGGTATACATTTGTCCCACCATATTGCGTATCAACATGTAACATTGAAGTATTATGTATTAACTTTGTAGTGAAAAAAGTAATGTCGGTTATATCAATTGGGTACTTTAAATAAAATTCTTTTGATTTATAGAGCGATTATTTTCAGATAAAATTTCATTATATTTTACATACCTACAAAATATATAAAAAAAGTTAAAAAATATCATTGATTAAATACCAGTTCTTTAATTTACTACTTTAAATTTATTATTATTGCATTGAATGTTTTTAAGAACGATTTTGTATATACACACTACATAAACTGAAAGTATTATTATCCATTTCAAAACAAGTACTCTGTTTAACCCAGAACAGGATGGGAATCGGAACCAAGCAATCAAAATACGAATAATATATATTTTTTCGTATCTCACATGTTTTGAAAACACACCTTTCGCGGGCAGAATCAAAGTTTTATCAAATGTCTCACGGGACAATCCAAATAACGTTGGTGCGTGTAATATTTTCCGCGGCATGCCTCGGGGAACGCCTGCGACGAGGCCTGTTTCTCCAATGACGAGCTTAAATGAACGCAATGTGTGAGCAACCGTAAGAAATGAACTCTGATACAAATGTTGTTAGGTTAAATGGCTTCCAAACGTATAATAATTAAACGCGGAGCTTTATCGTATACTTCCCATATTTTTTTAAACACGTCTTTAATATGTATATATAATATAAATCAGATATTTGTTTGAAATTTCTTTTGTTGCACATTTTTAAAAACGTGTGTTGAAAGTAATTTTAGTTAGATTTGGTGGTTGGAAACAAGTAATTTCGTACAATATACTCGAATTTTTGCAATGAAAATTTAGAGCACATATATACAGCATCTTCTGAAGCTGGACTAGTTGACTTACCATCGGTAAATTAAAAATTTGTCATCTGTTTTCACAACTTTACTCAACAGCTAAGCTTGATAGTATCTTCGGCAGTGGTCCCATTGCGAATAGATACATACCTTAATATATATAGGTAGGTCATTCATTTCGAATTATTTAACCTGCTGGTAGAATACCTAATACAAATATGCACATAGCAGATGTGTCATATTCGTTCAGATATCGCGTATTTACTTGGGCGTCGATTTCCGGTCGCAACGGTGCACGAAAGTTAATAACACGCTGACTGGACCTCGAACTTCGCCGACGTCATATCTATAACTATCTACATAATCGTTTCATAGTTAGAGATGTAGGTTGTACACTATGTTAACGATTACGGTGTTAAGACTTTTTTGTTGTAAATATATCGTGGAGTAATAATTATGTCATCAAGTATATATATATATATATATCATGGATGACATAATTATTACTCCACGATATATTTACAACAAAAAAGTCTTAACACCGTAATCGTTAACATAGTGTACAACCTACATCTCTAACTATGAAACGATTATGTAGATAGTTATAGATATGACGTCGGCGAAGTTCGAGGTCCAGTCAGCGTGTATATATATATATATATATATATATATATATATAAATTAAATTATCTACATAGTTATGCGGAAAATCTTTTTATTTATAAATAAATAATTTTAACTGTAATTAATATTGCTGTTTTTAAAATTAGTACAGAGATAATTTTGTATATTGCTTGAACGAGATCAACAGGCGAGAGTAGGATCTACCGGATTACAGCATGGAAAAGGCGACATCGAAAAACAAGAAGCCCCTTCAGAATGCAAAGTGGGGGCTTATCTTATAATCATCGAGCGTGTCAACTTATTAATAAAAATCAAATTTCGTGAGGTAGAAACCGGGCCGGCTCGAGCGACGCGGCTCGAATTCGAGCTATGTTATTGTTGGGTAAATTGATTTGAACTCTCCCCTCAAAGTGGTAAGAAGTTAGGATTAACTTTCAATTATTATAGTTTTTGCTATATTTTTTTAATCAGTAATATTGCCTACAACATGGGCTCACTGGGATGAAAACGAGAATCGTTGTTGCGAAGATTAAATAACCTTAAAGCGGTAATTTATACCGAAGTCCTAAATCAACATACAGCGTTCATCATCTTTGAAACACTGTGAAGTGTAGTAATCTTCCAAATCTCTTGCAAAGTATAGTTAGACTAAAGTTAAACAATTGTTATCTCAAATATCTGTATTGTGCGTAAATACTTTTTCGTTTCTATTTTTCTGTTGTCCCTGTAACTCGAGTGTTAAACCAATAATTAAACCGAAACCGAAATTTTATATATATATGGAGTATCAGATAAAGAAAAGTTGAACTGTTTTGTCTTTGTTTTCTTTTGTATAAAGATTCAATAAAATAAGTTCTGTAAGATGTATAGTTGAGATCTATAGTGAAATGAAGTAGTGTGTGATCCCATTATAATCTAGTTAGTAGTACAATCATTTTACTTGGATTTGTTTTTGAAATATAAACTTTATTTTTGTTCCAAAATTTTAATCACGTTTGCAAAATCAACGTCTTATAGCTTAAATACTAAAATACTTCTATGTAAGAACTTACTGTGCCGCAACTTCTTTCGCGTAGTTTTCAGTAATGTTGCTTATAATTATGGAGTTACTTTTAAAAATTGTAAACATGGTATTGTACTAAATTATTGTATTATAATCGTGAACTTTTTATATACTTATTATAGAGCCATCATTTTTTTACATTTTTTTTTCTTAGTGAATGGTCAATTGTTTGTTAATCACATAACAAGGCTATCATCTAATTGATACTAATTTTTCCACGAATAATATAGCAGTACAAGTTATTTCATAATACCAAGAAATAATCATCATAATAAATAATATTATGACTACAGAAACTACTAAGACTATTAAACATAAGAAATCCAATCAATGGGAGGTGATTTGAATCATTTATAATTTTATAATTCCCACACATTATTTTTACCATTCCTATACTAGAGATGAAATAGATTCGTTTCGTAAAACTTTAATTTTTACGCACTTTCTTAAAGAAATATTCTCTTAGTATGGGAATAAATCTTAATTACTAAATAATAACATTAGTTATTATCTTGTTAAATATTATCAAAATCTGTACAGTAGTGCCATATCCGTATACTACCCACTATTATTTTCAAAATATATTTTACATCCCGATTTTGCCATAAATATAAATAATAAATAGTTGTTACTAGTCAGTTGCTTAAAGTCAAGTTTTAAGAGTAATTAGTTCGTTTACTTATATTCCCACGAGCTTATTCTCGCGGCTCACCTCGCGTTAAAAGTTAAAATAACATTAAACTTGAATTATTACCCCAATGGAGTATATATATATATATATTTATTTATTTATTGTTAAGGTTTTAGCGTTATAGCCATAATCTCACCTGATCTTAAGTGACAATATGGCCCAAGTTAGTAGACATAAACCGGGATAAAAAGTATCCTATGTGCTAATCCTGGAAATGGTCTATTTATGTGCCATTTTTTGTCCAATTGTGTTCAACGATTAATGCGTCATAGTGGAACAAACAAACAGATAAACAAACAGCCATATTTTCGAATATATAATATTATTTTTATGGGATTTTACCCGCGGGTTCGTTGACGTGGTAATTTGAAAAACTTTGGGGAATAAGACACCGAAAATGTATACAGAACAGAGAACTATTTTAAGACCCTAGTGTAAACAATATTGTATGCCTTTCCATTAACCTCTAAGATATGTTAATTTCGAGCATTTGACACACGCAAACATTCTACATATAACTGCCCATATGAGAAGCCCGGCTTTTTCAAGTGTAGTCCGACTACCGATAGGGTCTGGCCTTGTGCCTTAATTATAGTTATGGCAAAACTGAGCTTGAGGGGGAACTGCAGCGTTTTGAATCTAAATGAAAATTTGGTGGGAATTGTAGGCATCCGGGGGTTCATTAAATTTTCACTCTTGTCCTTGTCAAAATAGTGGCACCAACAATATTCCGTCCAAGTTGTGTGACGCGAAACTTTGTTCCGCTGTATAAATAAATAAATAAATATAAAAATAAATAAAAAAATAATATTTGAAATTGTTTTACAAGTTCTAAAATTGTTTTACATGTTTTAAAATTGGTTTATATAATTGGTTTACATAATAAACAGAAAACACAAATATCACGCGATTTATGACCACCAGGCTGCTAAACTAAGATTCCCTGTATCTTGGCAGCTGGCTTGTCTCCGACTAGCTATAGATGCGTGCTGTATCTGTCGATCCCACAGTAGTGAAACGAAATGTAGAAAATATTACAAATTAAAAAACATGACATTTTTTTTCTTCGCGCGGTTCATCGAAATTAAGCATGAGCATAACCGGAATGCCTAATTTCAATTTCAGTTTATGTTAATAGGTGGTCACACCTGACAACTAGGAAATGCAAGAACTCTGAAGGATATCAACTACTCTGTTCTGTATCCAGGACGGTGTTTACTGACAAATACTTGGTTATTTCACCAGGAATCTCTTTTAGAATTTCATTATTAATTGGGATACCAGTGTCATTTTTTGGAGTAAAATTCGGTTTGACCGTGCGCTATTAAAGCTGCTTGACGCTCTGCTTGTTCCGAATCTTGATATTCTTGAGGTCGAACAATTATTTTTGCTCATGTTTCCCATGAATCTCCCCTGGGTATTCGATGTTTTTCCAGCACAAAAAGTAGCCTATGTTACTCTCCATCCTTTTATCTATCTATATGCCAAAAATCAAGTCGATTGGTTGCTTAGTTAAGGTGTGAAGGAAGGACAATAAACAATTCACTTTCGCATTTATAATATTAGTATAGATATTAAGAGAAAAGTAAATGTTTGTAATGGTTATAAATATTTACTGATCTTTGTTAATTTATTAGATTTATGAAATGTGATCCCAACGTAGGGTTACTGTTTACTGTATGTTATAATTTTACTATAATAAATAGAAACGTATTATGACACAAATACGATTTAAAATTTATATCCAGATTGAAATATATAATAAAAGTTTATAAAGTTATCTTCATGTTTATGAAATGAATTAAAAAAAGATCTTACTTGCATTTAACCTACAGTTCTGTTAAACTCTTAAATATGATCATAAGGTAGATAAAAATACGTCTTTTATTTAAATGATGATCTGATAACAGGGCGAGAGGTCAATCTCAAAGCCTGAATGCACGTATAAAAGGGTATCTATGTTCATTAAATACCTTTTAAACGTTTGATCCTTTTTATATTTGCCATGGTGTTGATCCACGAGTAGCTTGGAGAAGCAGTGGGTCATGTTAATTAACGCTATATGATGTTCGTAAACCGATCTGCAGCAAAGAGAGGCTACCGTGCTCTATTGCCATGTATATATTAGTATTGCTATCGCCTTCTACCCTTATTTACAATATAAATAATATGGTATATCATGATGATACTAAAAATAAATAATAACGACACAGCATCAAAATACTTTTCAATTTATTTTTAAATTGCCTGCATGCCGAGAATAATAAATCATGAAGGTGTCGCAACTTGTCCTCGCAGTAACCCGTTACACAGCCCCCGCACGGAAAAATCAAAACGAGGGGATCAGAAATTATAATTTCAAATAAAAGTTTAGCCCGGACCAGTCACAAGTTTCTTAATTAAAACTTACGTTGGACGTCGCGAGGGTAGAGAACTTTGACCCAGAAATAAATAAATAGAGATGGAAAGAGTAATGGCAATGTCACGATTTGCTCATTTATGTCTTGAGTTTGTCCATTTGTACAAACGTGTCTCATTATGGGGACGCAGTCTATAATTTACTTTAGTATATCATATCTGTTCTCTCCTCATATTTGTACCAAGAAACGAACTTATTATAGCATATCTTTGATTATAGACCTAATATATTTTTTATTTTTGTTATAGCACTCTATGCTGTATTTCTTCCACCATTATGAACTGCCAGTAATACTACAGCAAGCTCAAATTCAGCAGCTCCTTCTACGTACACATAGAGGTATGGCTGGCATGATGGGTTTAGCAGGAATCGCCGCAATGGCTAGCGGTGCTGCTTACCATGATGCGCCCGGTACAGCCACACAAGCGTCGCCACCTACAACGCAGTCGACAACACAAACTGTGCAAAACACCGCACAATCCACAACGCAGACTTCCCCATCAGTTTCAACTGCACAAACTAATACAACTCACACAGGTGATGTGGTATTAATAAGACCATCAAATACAAATTCATTAGAGACAAATACCGATGTTAGTCTCGAAGCTGAAGAGAGAGCTCATGTAACATTAGCAGATCGAGTAAGAAATTCTGATAAAATTATTTCTACTACGTCCAGTGCAGACGGTGTTTTAAAAATTGAAGAAATTCAACGAAGACATTCTACTAAAGCAGCTGAGGGTAATTCAAATATCGAACACAATATGCTTAACGAAGCCGATGGTTGTAGTATCATTGACGATGATATAGGACCATCGACTCTTGATCGTAGACGAAAAGAAATTGAAATTAACGACAGTCCTCCCTTAGTTGAAAGTGATGATGTGAATAAAGCCACAGAAAGTCTAGCGCTTAAAGGTAGTTCTGACGTTGATGATTTAGAATAGTATTTATTTTCTATTGAAATAACTCTATGTACTGTGTTAATTTCTCGTGAATTACTTATTGCTTGGAGTTGTAAAGTTTTAGCTACATAATACAAGAACTTATGTAAAGAAATTACAAAAAATAACAAAATATGTAATTGTTAATGATTGTGATAACATTTTGAAATCACGATATTATAAGGAATAAATCATATAAAAATAACAACAAAAATGTAAATTTTCAAGGTATGGTATTTTTATTTTTGTAGTAAAGTAATTGGTGTACTATGAGAGGTGGTTGTTTTGTATAAAATTATAATTTGCCATTAATTACAGACAAGTGTAAATAGTTGAAAAATACACTCACTGCAATATGCTATGATATTGTGTCGTCGGATTCCTTGTTACTTTATTTGTGTATAGTCAAAGGCACTGGAAGTTGATATATTGTACACAGTGATTTAGTTTTAGCAATAAAATGTTTTTTTTTTCATTACGGTTTTTTACTTATCTTACATAATTTATTTAATATTACCCATAATATTAATGCTACGGAGGAAATCTATTATTAGAGAAGTATATATAACCTTCTGTAATCTTAAGATCATAGTGCAATACGGTGAAAATGTAGCTGTTTACTGTTTTGTTATGAATATTTATTAGTGGGCTTATATTAACAAAATTTTGCTAAAAGATTTACTTTTTGACTGTTAGTGTTATTGTTGAATTGAAACATAAAATACAGCTTATAATACATTTATTAAATTTTTATCATTTCTTGTAGCAACAAAACTTACATTTGTATATTTACAATAAATTATACAATTTTTACTTCTATATCACTTATATAAATCTATTTTTAGCCTTTTTCCAAAAAAGACTACATTTTTACAGTAAAACTCATATAATTGAAATAAGAATTACAATTATAAACTACTTCTTCGTGAATTCCAGTTTCGCCAACGGTTGATTTTTAGAAGTGAAACCATTTCGACTTCTCGCCTAATTCGTTGCAGTAGTTTCTTTAAAATCCGTGATCCTATAACAATAGATATCATGTTAATTCATATTGAAGTGGATGCCACTTTGCACCTCCGCTCGGAATTGATTGGCTGCTGCTGACTCGTGAAACAAAAAAATAATTAGAAAATTGTTATTTATATTTTATTTTTAAAGGTTTTTTTAATGATTATAGACAGCGTTATACCACGATTTTACCTGATATTAAGCGACGTTGTGGCGCAGGATGGTGGATACGCTAAGCTTAGTGGATGGACTGGCTCTCTAGTGCAACTGCCGCAACATAACTATGGGTATTTGGCGGCAGATTTGACGTTTGAGGGTGGTAGCTAGCCAGATGAGCATTAGAAAAACCCCTATCATCATGCTATCTTTTCATCACGATATTTTCCTTCACCGAAATCTCAAAAGCTCATTGTAGGTGCATTCGAACTCATGTCCCTTGACGCGGCGTCCGTATACACTACCAACTGAGCTATCATCGCTTATTTGTTAAACGCTTCGTTGGTTGCCGGTTGACCCAACGTTAGCGGATGAACAAGTCGTCGCTTATCACTGTAGGTATGTGGCATAATCAATAATCGTCAATTATCACGTTAATGTTAAAAAATTTTTTTTTTGGTAGGAATGTTTGCTTCAATATACTCTATTTTATATAACTAAGGTATTAAATAACAGCCGGCCTGATGTTATGGGGATATCATAGCCAATGGACATTTGTAACATGAATAGTTTCACTAACTCGTTGCCAATCTTGAATCTTCTTGCCTGAAGGAATTTTAGAAATCCTTCTCACCGCACAAACACGGAGTTACTTCGCTGCGTTCTTCTGCAGGGTGGATCAGTTTCACCATAAGGACCGCCCCGAGTAAAGAGAATTCTCCAGAGATTTCTATATACCCTGTTTCTGTCAATGATAGTTTTTTAATTATTGTAAAATGTACTAAATAATTATTTGAAAAATAAAATATGTTTAGGCTTATATACATAATACAAAAAATAAATAAAACGCATGAAATTTGTGATGAGTAGATGCAGACGACGATTTACTACTTGTCAGATACGTGTATTCTCAAGCAATAACATCTCCTAAAATGTGTTAATTCCCCAAGAATACGCGTGCCCTCCAAGCAATATTTTCTTCTTTGTGATCTTCAGGAATGTCGTGGTGTCAATAGATTGAATAAACGTTGAAGCTACGAGCATGGGAGACTTTTTTTAATGTATATACTTCCTGCACATTAAGATTTGAGAGTATAATCATTCTGAGACGAATACCATGGAAAATAATGCATAGATAAATAAAGTAAAATTAAGGATAAGTTATTTAAATGTTGTAATTTTATTTAGATTCTATATAATTCCCTAAAGCTTTGAAAGTGTGTATAATTAAGGAACACTAAAGGTGAATACATTCTATTTAGAGCCTTAAAAATACTCAACGTCACTTTGTATGTACCTTCACACGATACCTTGTCCGAAATGTATAGGAAGCATTTCCCTTGCACAATTATTTAAGTCTCCAATGTTCATAGAATCTTATAAATTTATTAGATTTATTAGAGGATTAGACAATAGGGTTAATATTCAAGTTAAATTAAAATAATTAGTTCAAGACAAACACGAGGTTAGCGCAGCGAACAACTCACTTATAGTAAAAACATCAGCTTTGGATTAAGTATTATACCTACACGTATTTAAATATTATAGCATAGGTAATTTTATTTTAAAATATGGTTCTCGTTCTTTGCTTGACTTCGCTCGCGGAGACTATTGGATTTGTACTTCCTTATATTGTAATAAAAATCAACTTATTTATAAATTTGTAATGAAAAATGTTTTGCTGTAGAAACTTTGCCACCCTTTTAATAATTTTAGTAGTGACATTTTAGTACACCCTTGAGGACATATTTTATTAATTGGTTACTAATGTGTCGTTAAATATTTATGCCAAAATTCAAATATCCAAAATCCAACAATCTAAAATTATATTTTTTTTATGCACACATTGTTACATTCTTCTTATCCGTAGGAATTTCGACTATATATGAGTATATTTTTAAACAGTACTAAGTTATTAAATTGATAAACCAAGATTTTTTAACCTTAAGACATACAACCTAATAAGTAGGCATTGGAAAGCTTTCGTAATAATTGTATTTTCTAATTGTTATTAGCCTGTAATTATAATACATATCCAATACTAAAGTAATTTTTAGAGTCGAGACATGCTATTATTATTCGTAATATTTGTGGGTAAAATATCGCTGCAATATTCTTATTTTATATTTACATGTTAGTAAAGAAAGTCAGTAATTAAAGCAACAATATATATAATTAGTTTGGCCATAAACTCTGTTACAAGTGAAAATCCACTTGTTTTCTTAATTAAGTATTGTAATCTTTATAAACTTATTCACATATACATACATATATACAATTTTATTGTAATAACGGCAATAGTTTTATTTGATTGACCACATTTGGGTTTGTCACATTAAATACCTATTGTGAGTTATTTAGTAAAGAATTTATTCAAGTACACACTATTTTTACTTTGGAAATTTACCACTACTTGTCGGTATGTGCTTTAGAGCAGTTCATGTTGTTGTAAAACCTCTTTATGTATATTATGTATAATGTCATATACAAAACAAATTGTTCTCTGTATAAATATATTTAATATTGACTTTAATACAAAATGTCGTAATGAACGTATAATCTTATCCTTATATAGATTTTTTCCACACATGTCCACTAGTACCAACCGTAATTTCTTCTGCAAAGAGTTCAGATTTGTTCTTCTCCTAATCAAGAGCCAGTTTTAAGCTGTTATAATGGCTGAAATATTTACTTCAAGTCACGGTCGGGTATCTTGTGGCTTGTGATTATCATTCTTCTCTTTTTTCATTCTTGTTATTCTTGTTGAAAAACAGGATACATTTTTAAAGAGTTTTGCTGAGAGGTTTCGTAACGTGATCTTAGAGTGGCTCTTGCTAGATTTTAGATGAAGTCTTCAACTCCTTTTTACAAAAATGAATTGTTGTGTCTCCTTTCTAACCCTGTACCAATGTATAACTGACGCAGAATGGTACTCAAGTTATACCTTATACCTTTTCAACTATTTATAAAGCTTTTTTAGAGATATGAGTGTACATTCTTTTCGCATGTTCATATTTTACACATATTATTTGTGTTCTTCGATCGTGAAAACGTTTTTGGAAACCGGGACTAGAAGCGTTTTGATGGATCCAGTTTCTTTGTCTATAAAGGTTGATTTCGTGCATCTCCGACGATAAGCATCAATTCTCAGGTCTTGTTTGATAGTATGTGGCCGTCCTAGTCCTAGAATCTTATTTTTTTGCGATAATCTTTTTTGTTTCCTTATGTTGTTTCGGCGGATAAACAGCTTTGTGACAGCATTAACAGCTAGTTAATATTAATAAAGTAGTAGTAGTGTAGTAGTATCTAATCATAAATTGTAATTTAATATTAATCTGATAAAAAATAAAATAGTGGAGACTCGTTCAAAATTTTAATGCGATCCAAATTGTAAATCGGAAAAATTTAAATGCCAAATTTTCAAGTTGTCACAATATTTTTGGCCAAATTAGTTAAAACGTTGATTTCAGATTAATTCCTTCCATCATCTAGTTTATTTATATTAGGAAATAAAAACATATTAGTTATCTTATTTTAAATACCAGACAATAAGTCATTTACTTAAACTATGCGGTGTTTTTATAAAATTACGATTTTTTAATAATCGGATTATATAACAGATCTTCACTAGATTCTTACAAATAAATGGAAAAACTTACATCTAGGTGAACTTACCGATGCACGTAGATAGGTGCAGCAGAGGGATAGTAACTAATTCGATGAATACCATATGATGCTATCATATCTTTAGTCACCGATATCTCAAGCTCCTTGTAGGATTCAACCCATGACCCATTTATCGCTAAAACTACACCATAATTCCTTCAAATTATTAAAAGGACAAATAGTGGGTATGCCAATGAATAAAGCAAACTGAGGAGAATAATTTACAACGATGTGACCGAGTTTATGTATAAAATATACTATATCAAATCTGTAATACGATAAAAAATCTTTCTCAATTATTCCATAGAAAATTAACAACTTTTACTAAAAATAATAATTCAATTTTCATTGATACTTATCTATGCAGCCCACGATGACCCGACTCGATTTTCCAACAAGAAGGGCAGTAGGACTAATCGCTGGGCTGGGTGCGGCGGCACGAACGCACCACCCACCCGTGCCCCTCCATCCAGATATAGCCGGGTAATCCGGACACTCGGACAACCCGGGATACTCGTGGACACAGTGCATCAACGGGATTTAACTGTGGAACGAAACACAGAGGCATTGCTGATTGTCGAGATTAAACGGCCAGTATACGGTATTTTGAAATTTGCTCTTTGTTATGGTAATACGTGTATATTACTCTAATGTGTAATGAAAATGATATATATTTTTCTGTATTGTTTCGTTTAAGCACACTGCGATACAAATGACGTATTTGTATAAACGGTTGCATTTCCATTATCGCTGCGCTGAGTTCTCTACGACCAATTTCCACACAAACCCAATGATTTATGTGATTTACAAATTATAAATCTGAGCCTGTGTGTGTGTCTGTTGATTGTATATTATTTAAGTCACCTGAAACATCTAGGGTTTGATCACCATTGCAGATGTTGCCTAAGACAGAAGCAAAATATAAAACTCATATATATATATATATATATATTAAATGTAACGTCTTTTGTCGAATCACTGTACTACCATAGAAATTTTGTCTTGTAACAAATTTCATATTCTACTGGTTCTCCTATATAATAAAATACTGAAGGTATTGTTAAATTATTTTGATATAAAATTAGATTTTTCTGTCAAAGAAAATGAAAATAAACTTTCAATTACCACAAAATACTGAAAAGATTTAGTAAGAAATGTGGGTTATTTTTCTGTAATATAGGAAATTTTCTATTTGTTTTATTAAAACAATATCTAAGAAATTATATATCATACAATAATTCCTGGGCTATCGGTCTTTGCTCAACGTTTTATGAAAAACCTATCTAAATAAACTCGGAAAGTAAAGAGTTATCTAAATACAAAAAATAAGTCAACTTAGTACGACGAAAGTGCCATAGAATAAATAGTCTGCGTAAAATTTTTGTATTAACAAAGGGTGATTTTCTATGATATCTTAAGATTGACCTAAAAGACGTTTATATTTGTATAATCGATAACACCTTTTCACTTACTATTTAGGCGAGATCTTAAACCGACAATCAGATACTAAATGCCTCACCCCATGAAGCTTTATGTAATCTCTGTTATCTGTAGAAGAGATCTCTTTGATCCGTAGTGGCTGCTTTGAAGTAGTGCCTTTTGTCGGTACTTCTCTCTCCGCCAATGTGACCTGTGAAAAAGATTAATTTAGTTACTTTGTTAGGTTGATCTTGTTAAGTATTTATATAATTATAAAGCTTATGATACTGTTAGTAAAGCTTAAGAGATACGTACGTACATACATGCGTTTTTTAAATAATTCTGACATAAACACTTTATGACAATGAATTTAAGCAATACTATTTTCTAGTTCATTCTTGCATTTAGACGAACTTATACTTTTCCCTACTGTACAAAGTGTAAACAATATTCTATCATGCGTAATATATTCTGTTGCATAATTTACCCTTAGTCACATTTACCGCAAGCCCTAACTAGTCAGCCCTACACATTTTTATTGTAGAATGTTATAATCACGAAATTTAGTATGATATTATAGAATTTAAAATATGTTTAGTAAAAACTATATTTTTATATTTATTATTCGAGTATATTACCAAAAATAAACATGATTTTTTCTGAACTAATTACAAAGTTTTGTCTAAAAGGTAATTAATTTCGGTTCTGTTATAGAATATAATTGCCTTTTTAGGTGTTAACTTTCCATAATATTTCGTAATTTAAACGAAACTAAGTGCGTGCAAAGTTTTATCAGATGCAATCATAGTACATATAATATGTAGGTGGCTCCAATACTGAAAATATTTAAGAAATTATACAGATAGAAGAGAAAAAATTTAACTGAAATTAATAAACTAAAACCCTCAATACTCAACAATAAAAACCGTAAAAATAAAAACGGGCTCAGCAAAGGTACGGGTATCTGAACCTCGAAGCTAAAGTTTACTCATAAATATGGCCGACAATAAGATAACCCTTCTTTATAGTTTAGATCCCACCTGTTGAACAAACTATTGGATATCATACAAAGTTTGTTCGTAAGAAATAAAATGATTTATGAACATTACTTTCATTTGTTTGATTTTCCTTTATTTAACGATTACCTGTTATGTAATGTATATTGCAATGCTTATAACGCGAAGCGTTTGAGGTTGCGCTTTACTCTTAACATTCCAAAGTCGAGCAATTTTCGAAACTTCTATGATCATTATTTTAAATCTTTTGTGTTTTTACGGTAATGCAAATGTTTAATTGCCCAGACTCTCACTATCACACTAGATATTCTTTTATTCATTTATATCATTATATACTAAAAAACCGTATTGGAAAAAATTTTTCGTGGACGTTCGGATGTTTATGTCTATGGATTTGTAACGATTACACCCAAAAAACTTAATGCATTGATACCATTTCTTTTTTAATAGCTCTAGAATGACATCGGATTACTTAATTACGTTTTGCTTTGTTATTTTTTATATAATATCAAGGTTAGGTGACAACACTTAATATCTCGAAATGCGACAGTTTAAAAGATAGACACCGTATAGAGTGGATCCCTATGTTTATGTTCGTTGTGCCTCAGTCGGGTATAGATTTTTATTAGACCTTTCACCCATTTGATTACTACATATACACTGACTGCTTGCAGAATATGACATGGTTAATTATATTCACATGGCCAGTATTAGACCTGATTGGTATGATTAAGTCAGACTCAATTATTATATTCTACACATCTTATGATTTGATTTTCCGTCGTCTTACAACCTCTTTTTGGGTTAAGTATTCAAACTGCGTAGTTAAACCGAATATGCATTTTACTTCTGCGTTAACAGCTAATACCAGTTAATTCCTAATAAAGTTTAATATAAAATATCGATATAAAAAAATATATAAATAACATAAATAAGCAAATAATATTTCTTCACAATCTTTGCTCGAACAAATGTAATGTTGAGTGGTAAAGTATTGGCACTACAACATTTCGTACTAAGGCAATATTTCAAAGAACACGTTAATATCTTGTCATACAATATACGTATATTCCACTTTTATGTAATTATTTTATGATGAATATAGATATCTGTACCCCTAAATACATTCGTATTGATCTTAATCTCAATATCTGTCAAATCTCATAATCAGACTAACTTTTCAAAAGGAATGCATATTTAATATATTTACTTTGTTCAGTATATTATAAGCGATAAAAGCGCAGTCAGAAAGTATTTAAACAAACCGATAAAAGTAATTTCCAAAGAGGAACAAATATTTTTTTTTAATTATTATTTCATGCTCATTCCAATTTTTATATACCAACGGTTGCGGCAGCGTGCGCCATAGACTGCCCGTATGCCAATTATATCCCCGGCATTTATTTGATTTTATTGTTGCAACTAAAATATTATGACACACAACAGCTTCCACAGCTTTTGAAAACGACGCAATGTGTTCTAGATTTCATTTGCACGTAAATGCATTTACAGAGAAACTATTTAATATATGTTATATGTTGATACATATAATAATTTTAACATGCTAAATGAGTGTTTAGGCAATGTTAATATTAGTTTGAACTTTGATGTAATTATACGGATTATGTGATTATACTATGCTTAGTTAGACTAGGAAAATTTTGAATATTCCAAAAATATCTGTAGGATTTAATGAATTCGCTATGATTTGTATCCTAGAACGAAAACATAGTGTGTAAAATAACATACTTATAAGTTACTCGTTTACAAATTATACTTTACATGCAAAATATAAAATATATTACGCACCAATATGTGTTTGTAATAATAGAATACAACAAAAATCTTCAACAATTTAAAAAATACCGTGAAGATTCTTTGTAGCATTTATATTTTACTAAAAGCTTTTGCTATTCGGTCGCTTAGAATTTTTCCTACGGCTCGCGGTCACCACAAAAGAAAAATTAAATTTAAAATACACCTAAAGAAATTAACTTTCAGCCATCGTCTGGGGGAAGGTGAAAGTTTCAAACAAGGGAACACTCGAGAAGACTTAAAAAAAAGTAATTCTAAACGCTAACCACCTACGCGTTTATTAAGTGGCTTTGTCATTGTAAAATGTGTTTTTGTAAACATATTTTCGATCTCAGGAATAATGTCACTGGTTTCTAAATAATTTGTATATTGAGATCCTATCTAATCAAATGACGTCGTAATGGCTATCAGGGTTAAAAACAAACATACTATAATGTAAATATATTTCAAACTTCAAGAAATCTTAAAAGTTCTATATTCTTATTTTTTTATGTTTATGATTGTTTATTTTTCGGTGTTTAATGAGTTTGACATGAATTGAATTTGACATGGGACTTACTTTCGGTTTCTGAATGATGAATTCACCAATCCTGCGTTTCTTTCTCATGAAGCTTGAAATATGAGATTTTAAACGTGGTTTAATACACAGTTACAGAGCTTTGGAGCACGAGGTTGATAAAATAATTTTGGAGACAAACAATACTTGTAATGTATGTTGGCGATAGATATGGTAAGAATTTCAACGAGAAACTGCCCGACGCGAGTGTCGTAAAGAAAAGTAAGTAATAAAAACACTTTCTTTGGATATGACATTTATTGAGTTCAAACAAAATTAATAATATACTAATGTAGTTAGACAAATTTAATTATACATGGTGATAGATGATGTTTATATGTCCGACTGGCTACTACATCTCTCAAGTTAAAAATCCAGCCTCGAGGCAATATGTATCTAACATCTGCACTTGTTCGGTTTTTAATTTAGTGTGCTCCTAACAATGATATACGTTTGAATGTATGTACAATTCATTAATGTACAATTCATTACGATGTCTTTTACAGTGGATTAAATGAATCAATTTTATTAAAAAAAAAATACTTAAAACTAAAAAAAACTACACTAAACTTACTTAAACTTAAAAACATATATTAAGTTTTTCAGTCACCAATTCACTAACTTAATTCTTGTGTTTAGTTTTACGTAATGGATCCTTATAATCTGATAAATAAATACATAATAATAATGACTAGGTATATCTAAATAGTATATTGTATTCTTAGTTATTTATTAAAAACTTAAAATCAAATGTTTTATAAAATGATGAAAATAAAACAAGAAACAACAAGAAATTAATTAGGATATCGTCTAGTGCATGATACGATGAATACGTGCTAGAATGCTGCGATCATTTTTCCAACAGAGGAAAGCAGATCGCATTTCAGACATTTTAATTTACTCGATCGCACGTCAGCCTCCCCGCGGAGCGCTTAAGCAGTCTGGGACATTATATACTAATTTTTACAGTCTTTTTTTAATAGATGCCAAGGTTAATCGAAATGCCAATCTTGAGCTTAAACAAAGAAGCTGTGTCTGAGCGTCGGGGCTCGGAACTATTAAGATACGTACTGTAATAAATCATGTCAAAGTGATGTATCTTGAAATTATTATATGTTGATGAACGGTTTGTTTCATATGCTTGTGTTATGTCCTTTTACACAATTTTATATTTAATGAAATGAAAAATTATGTTAGGGTGTTTCACTGCCAAAAATATCTAAAAAACACATTATTCAGTTTGCTTTTAGATATATGTATGTAGATAAATTACTTAAAATATGCGAACAAGTTTTTATAAATCCTTTATTGAAATGTCCTATACCTATATATTTTGTATATACACAGGTTGTCCCAGAAGGTAATGATAACCTCGCATAGGGGGAAAGGCTTTCTTATGATGAGCCAGTAAAGAAAACCAGCGTAATAATACTCGAGTTCCAACCATTTTATAAAAAAAAAAATATATACTATCCGCAGTAAAATTTTTCGACATTCTGTTTGGTGTTTCGAATTGTTTGTAGATTTTAATTCTGTTTTGGCAATGCAAGAAGTCAAACTACTTAGTTGTTGTCAAATCAAACAAATCGGAAACAAATGTATTTTGACACAAAAAGAGGTAATTATCATTGATAAATGTACTCTAAGCGTATTGTCACTTATCTTTGATTACTCGTACTAAAAATATAATACATTAAGCTGAGCATGCAAGTTTTATCAAAACGATGGTCGATTTCATCGAGATTCTGAAATGCTATCATATGTGCATCTTCTGTAACAAAATAATATTTTATTTTATTTTTTTGCGATAGATGACCTATTACATTATTGTGTCGTCTAAATAAAAATATAAGAAACAATTGCAGTTGTTTGAGTAAAGTGACGCTTTTATCGTTAGACAGAGATAGTAGCGGTTCTTTATGCAATTAGAAAGAGATAGATAGTGACGCCTATGACGCCGCCATTTTGTTATTAACAATGTTTTTTTAAGTAAAGAATGGAGTGTCTCTATCTATATGTATGGTTGGTTATCAGTGTTATCACCAACTAGAGTAAAACGAAATGTTATTTATTTGTACATCTATTTAAAGTAAATGCTCAAACTGTCCTCCACCAACACTAATACATGCTCTACATCTTTTTAAAAATGATGTTTTTATGAGTCTAGCATATCCTTTTCGATTTATGTAATTGGCAGCTTCATTTATTCTGCTACGTAGGTCAGTTAGGTTTTCTATTGGTTTGGTTGGTTTTATTGGTGCCCAATAAAAAAAATCTAATGGATTTAAATCGGGGGAACGTGCTGGCCGCTCAATCGGGCCCGATCGACCAATCCATCTTTTAGGGTACTCATTATTTAAATATTCTTTCACCGGTCGGGCATAATGGGTTGGATATCCGTCGTGCTGTAGCCATATTCTTCGTAAAACATTGAGTAGTATATCTTTTAGAAAACTTTGTACCTCTTTTTGGTGAAATTCCAAATAGTTTACGCCATTCAAATGTTCAGGTAGTTCTATTGGTTCTAAAACTTTCCCGTTTAAAATAGCGGTCCGTAAATTTATTTTAAATTGATATTGCGACTTTTCTGTCCGCGTTAAATGCGGATTTACAGTTTGCCAACTATGCAAATTGTATAAATTTAGAAAACCGTCGTTTTTACAAGTAGTCTCATCTGACCACAAAACATTAAAACACTCGGATAACGTTCGGAGTTGGGTTATCTTTCACGATATAACCTAGCGGCAGCATTGGCACTAAATGTACACTCTCCGTAAATGAGATCCATATTAGCATACTCCTCTGCAGAGTAAGTATTCGGCATAGTGCCCAACGATTTGCACAACAAAAAGTCAAAGTCTAAAAGAAAGCCAGGTCAGTTGGCAAAATACACCAAATGAAGTCCAAAACAGACCGGGTGAGTTTAGATATAACAGAACACTAATAGATATGTAGTATACAAAGCATCGTAACGTACTGACAAATAATAAATAAAGTGAATCATTGTTAATTACAAAATAGCGGCGTCATAGATTTTACAATCTATCTCTTTCTAATTGCATAAAGAACCACTACTATCTCTGTCTAACGATAAAAGCGTCACTAAAACAAAATTTACTCAAACAACTGCAATTGTTTGTTATACTTTTATCTAGACGACACAATAATGAAATAGGTCATCTATCGCAAAAAAATAATAATATTACAGAAGATGCAAAAGTGAAAAAGAATTTCAAAATCTCGATGAAATCGACCATCTTTTGATAAAATTTGTCTGCTCAGCTTAGTATACTATTTTTTTAGTATGAGTAATCAAAGTTAAGTGATAGTTCGCTCAGAGTACATGTATCAATGATATTTACTTATTTTTATGTAAAAATACATTTGTTTCTGATTTGTTTGATTTGGCAACAACTAGTTTGGTTTCTTCCGAGGCCAAAACCTTACAGAATTAAAACCTACAAACAATTCAAAATTCTAAACAGAACGTCGAAAAATTCCACTCTGGATAGTATATTTTTTGTTTTTTTTTTTATAAAATGGTTGGTACTCGAGTACTACTGTGTGTAGAACGCTGTTTTTTTTTTACTGGCTCATTATAAGAAGAGTTTTCCACCGGTGCGAGGTTATTGTTACCTTCTGGGCACCATATATTAGGGTTTTTTTTTTCGAATCTCTTACCAATATATCTAAGTTTACAATTTTTTAAGAGTCCTTTCCAAAAGACAGATATATAAAAATAGTATGGGTCACTACAAATTGTTAAAAATTCTTAAATCGCAAAAATCGATTTTTTTTAATGTTTTTCTCGATACTTTATTTTTTTCTACAAGAAAAATTATAAATATCCTCATAATATCAAATTGAAATTTGAATATTTAAAGGTCGCTCCTAATTTTTCAAAGTTCTTATATTTGATAAATGCGATTTATAAGTTCGATCTATTTGCTAATTATGTTCACAATTATGTTAAATTATAAATGTTATTTATAATGCCTGAAGCAGGAGTAAATAAAGAGCTAGATGGTGTGTGATGGATGCTGGTGTGCGCAGGTGATGTACAACAAGCTGTATCTGGCGGCGAACTAATAATTAAAATGCTAATGAATAGGGAGAAAGCCCTAAAAACCTATGAGTAGAACTCTACGAACAGTACTTTTAGCTTTTTTCCCAAAATATTTTTTTTTTTAAATATTGACAAAATGACCACTAGAGAACTGCAACTTTAATTTTTTACAATGTATATCCGTTCGTATTTATATAACCACGAGCCAATCCATGAAACTCGGAATATTGGTGATTGTACGATAATGTAAAGTTATTTTTTGTTTCGTTATTGTACAAGTATCGATTTATTCTTTTGATTATATTATTATTTTACTTTATTTTACTTTGAATTTCAGTCGCCCTTTTCTTTATTGTTTCATATTTTAATTTTGAAGAATAACTTTTTTTTTTTTTGGTTGGGTTGGGTTTTGAAATTTTGATCCGCAACCTTTGTTGTGACGATCTTTCGGGTAAAGTCGCCTCGGTGATGCTTCAGTTCTGGTCAGCACGGACCTTTTTTTAATGGACCCTTATTATCTGGTAATAAAATAGTAATAACAATTAATTGTAATTCAATAATAATAGAAAATAACATATATAAACTAGAAATAATGTAGCCATTATTGAAAGAATGTTTAACATTGAATCAGTAATTCCAACGATCACATATTTAGGCAAACCTGTTTAGGTAAACGTAAAACTTTGTTTTCGTTTTTATACCTAGTAATTGATGAAAAGAAAAATTTATGTGAGCATAAATTATTACGATTTTTTTACATTAATTTGAACTACAACTTCTGTCGGTATTTATTTCAAAATTTATAAGTCATATCTAACTAAATAAATAAAATAATAATCAATATCATTATAGAAGCATTTTCTATGAGTAGAATTTAAAAATGCTATTTTTAATTTTAAGTTTATTTATTAACATTAATCCATACATTTCACAATTCATTAAAGTACATTTATATTAAGAAATACCTAAGTATCTTCAAACTGAAAGCCCGACCCGAAAATCATTAACACAGACACAACCGCACATCAAAGCCCCTTGAAATAGAGTATAACACCAAAAACGACAACTTTAAATGAATTCCTTAATTACACTAGTGTTTATTCCCCAAGAAATTCACCCGGGGGATGCTTCGCAAATTACCTATCAACAAATTAAACTCGTAAGGTCTCAGCCTTATGATCGGCTTATGTTTTAGCTTTCAACGTGAAAATTATTTAGATATAAGTGTAGCATGATTAAGGTGATCGCTTATGTTATATTAAATTAGAGCATACATTTATGTTATTATATAATATGTTCATCAATACGAAACTTAAATATTATACATAGTTTAAATTTCAAACGAAGTTTGTTTTAGTGTTATATTTAGGGGTTAGTTCAAAATGTGAAAATGACAAGTAAGAGTGCAGCAGCTATTCTGTTCGACTGGAAAGCGGTTACCATATACATTGAATATGTTATACAGTATCTGTTGTAGTAAAACACTTAGGTATGTCGCTTTTCGACTTCGGTAAGTAAATAAGTATGCAGTCAATTAAAGAAGTTTGAAACCTGTCCGTGGTCTCTGGTAGTAGGAGGATTTGAGTATCACCGGGGTGTATTTTTATTCAACATTTAACGGTGGTTGTCACCCGGTGAGTCTTGCCAAACGCCACTCTCTTGGCTGCCAGGGCTTTGTGAGAGGTAGTCCGTTAATTGACTAGAAGTGTGGGCGCTGTCCCTGGTCTCTGGCAACACGGGAGTTTGAAGTGTTGCCGTGGTGAATTTTAGTGGGTAGTGTAGGGTGATAAGTACCCGATGAGTCACCATATGTTCCTTTCGCTTTGGCCTGAGCCAGGGTAATGCGTTTGCGCATTGCGATGAGGAAGTCTGTAAGGATTGGATATTAAACACCACGTAAAAAAAAAAACGAGAATAGATTTTTTTCACCACAATAATAATAAAGAAGATCTATATCTAGTAAGCGACCGCATTGGTAAGGGATTTGTATCGAAATGATTTGCGATCACCATGAACATATTGATAAGTCGTGACAGTTAGTCTCTTTTAGGGTTTCTGATTTTGAATTCCGCCAGTGAATAACCAGCTGCTATAGAGATTGCAGTCCAATACGACAGTGGCCACTGTCGATGAATTGCTGCTCTCTCAGTAGTCATCTTATTTTGGATTGTACTGTGCTTACCACAAGGTATAGTGCCGTTCTCCGTGCTATTTATTATAAACGTATAGCTTTCCCACATTTCCCTACAAAAATATATTACAATGTAGGTATTACAAGATATATATAGCAATATGTGAGAAGCAAGCTGGACATACGGGGATGGCTAATCTCTTCGCATGTTGACTCTACTCAATAACTAACTTCAAACATAATTATCTCCCTCGATTTCCCCTAAAATTGACAATTCCCTCGGAGGGATTCCCGCGACATTGGACCGACAAATTTCTTGTGCCAACATAGCCGACGATATCAGAATATTATAGAGGGTCATTGTTTGATTATCTCATTATTGGATGATTGATTCTATCAGGAATTCCATTTTGGGTGGGTGACTAAGCGACTTTTTAATACCTTTTAAGTATTGTTACACTTTGGTATGGTCTAATCGAGATATAAACACATTTATAAAATAATAACTTAACAAAAAAAAACTGTATGTTATGTTATCCAGTAAATATACGTAAACGAACTCCTCCAATTTATCACATTTTTTTAGTTTATAGATTCAGCGTTATGGCTACAATCTCACCTGAAGTTAAGTGACTATGTGACCCAAGCTGGTGAACACGCGAAACTTCTGGAGGGACTGTCTCTCAAGTGCAACTGCCGGAACACATCTATAGGTGTTTGGCGGTAGATTTTGATCTTGAGGATGGTTGACAGTCAGGCGAGCATTAGAAATAAATATCGAATAGAATTTCACCATGTTTTCACTTAAGGAGGAAAATAATCAGGAAAATTCATTTTAACAATTAACAAAAATGTATGAATCATCATACTGTCAAGGTAAACATAAATTTGGAAACAATTCATATATTTTAACATAGTATATAGTTATCGCTTGATGTTTGAACTAAGTACTTACGTTATATTGTAACATTACAAAACATTGCTTGTAAGCTTATAAATATCATTTTCATGTTAAATTAAACAACCGCTGAACACGCCACCCAGAACAGCTACGGATATATTAAGTTATTATAATTTGAAAATTTCCATTGAATACTAAAACGCAATGTTTATTTTTATAGGATAATATAATTTAAAAACTCGTTTATTTGTATTTCATATTACTAATAATATATGTTTTGTCGAAAGATATACTTAGTGTATTTTCCAAGTACAGTTGAATTACAATACTAATTAATATAAAGTTTAATTAAAATTATAAGAATATACAATAAATATTAACCGTGTTAGTGATGTGAATTGTAATAATCAACCGAAAGAGAAGAGATTAATACTGAGAGAAAGTCAATAACTTCTTAGATGACATTTTACATTTGAAAGTTTCTTATTTGTACTACGACATATTTTCCGAACCATAAAGTTGTGAAGCGATGTGATTAAAAATAGTTCACTGTTCGATCATATTCACGAACAAATGGTTAATAGTAAAATAAAAGCAAACATGCATATATATAACCGCATTTTCACAAGATAACGCTTGTACCTATAATGGATTTAAAATAGGTATGCAAATTGTCTCTTTCTACTACATTCAAGTAAACTAAACCACTTATTTGTTGTTTATAAAAAATATAAAAAGTTTGTACTTGGTTGTTTTCACTTTCCGAATTTACCTATATAGGTAATCTTTTGTAAAACATCGTTAATAAATAAACAAGTCTTATGCGTAAATTTTACTTGAAAAATGATCTAAAATGTTATTCATTGTTCATAATGTCAAACGTATCATCAGCTTTAATCACCCGGTAATTAACAGCTTCTTTGTAATTATAATTTTCTTTACACTTATTCTCCCAGAACAATAACTAAAAATATTAATTAATCAGTCATTTATACGCATAAATTAAACCTTTTTACAACGTACGTATGTTGAAACAATATTTGAGACACGTATTAAAAAAGTTTTATCATAAAATTGAAAACACCTACTGTTTTAGGGAACCGTCAACACTTGATATGATAGGAGTGAATAATTTCCGAGACTGTATCGAAATTAAACAACAAAATAGGTTAGTTCGTAATCCATCAGTAAACGTCACTCCGGAGAGATCAGCCGGCAAATTTTAATTCTGAATGAAGCTCTTAAGGGCGCGGTTTATTGTGGGGTGAACTTAATGTTTTGCGTGACTCGAATGCTGAGATATAATTTTAATTTTACCAGCCCTTTTCATCGGCCACGACAGGTATTTCGAGTCTTGCGCGCACAACCAACTTTACATATTTTTGAAAGGGAGTTAATCTCGTTTGATGAAAAAAATATTTTGTACATACACAGCCCGGTAGATGGAAATTTGTCTTTAGTATTCAGAAGCGTTAAATTAAAGATGCGAAGTAACATACGAGTATGTACTGGAAGATTTATTAAGTTAATTTAAAAATAGTTCACGATTTTATGATTATATTACCTCTTAACATACATTGCTCTTATGCATTTGAGTACATTATGCTATGATTTAATAGTAATATTTCTGAAAGTTTAACGTATTCATTTATTTTAATTATTATAGTCACATCCTTCATCCTACATTGTTATATAATATGGTTCTGTTGGCAACATAAAAATACATTATAGCCACTCAAAAAAGATACACATTATTTTCTTAACTGAGATCTCTCATTTAAAAAGCCGTAGATGAATTGGAACTGTTTTGAATTTAATTACTCACATACGGGGTTGACGAAACATGTTATTCACAAATATTATAGTTATTTCTTATCGTTCATCTACTATGAATCATTCAAAGGGTAAGTTGTCAAAGTTACAGTAAAAAAGAGACATTTCAGATTTGAAAAGTTTAAGATATTTATATTCCTTATTATTCAACACTAATAAACCGTTTTGGTATTATCGAAAAAATAAAACTGTGCTAAACCATAATTATCTGCAAATTGCAGAAACGTCGGTAGTTTTCGAAAATTGTATTAGCGAATCTTTCTTGTTAGGGGGCAATATGTCAGCGTGAAAATGACACTTTCTACCCTCCGTGTCCCCTCTTGTTCAAATTAAAACCAACTCAAAATTCGTCTCTCGACTCTATAACAAACAAAGTGGTAAGAAATATTGCTTTGCCGTGTAGCCATATTAATGCAAATAAGGTCAAAGCACTGGTGTAAAGGTATTAGCGAAGGTCGAGAAATCTTCTTAATATTAAAAAATAACTTGTTTATGTTTTTACTTATAGGCATTGACTCATCAGACCAGGTCAAATATAGTTGACACTATGATATGTTGTGGCTTTCACAGAACTGTCAGAAGCAACACAATTTAATACAAAATCTCAAATCTTAAGGACGATAATATTTCTGTTTTATTTTTTTTATTTTTTTATTTAATAGCTGGATTATAATCACAACATTGCATAGGTAGATTTTATAATACAATTGTTACTAAGGCACGTTTTATTAGCAGAGTATATACAAATTCAAATAAATTTTAAACATAAATTTAGTAAAGCATTATATATCAAAGTTCAGAAACGTTTCCTTTACCGTTTGGTATGAAAAAATGGGTATAAGGAATACGTTGCCTTCGTATGAGGGTAGATACAAAGTATTTTAAAATGAACATATTGTTGTCCAGACGTAATATCAATGATTACTCTATCCTGCATAAGATAGTGAATACTAATTGGGACACCAGCGAATTTTTAAGCCTTCTCACACTAAGACTGAATACTAGAAGGAACCAAGCACCTTTTCATGATCCAATTTTTCGTATGTGTAGGGCCTACAACAAATAATCCAAGGAATTGGATATTTTTAATAATAATCTAAATTTGTATATTAACATAGTTATAGAAAAACTTTAATTTGTTGCTGTGTTAATGTCTGTGCAGATTATGATTGTAAATGTACGCTGTTGTAACAAGAGTGCAAATTATATCACGGTCGATTTATATTACAATATTATTGTTATTAATTTAGTTTACTCTCTGTAATAGTGCCTAATAATAAATAAATAAATAAGTGTTAAAAGCACAAACTAATTTGAAGGTAAAATATGTGATATATTTTTTCACAAATTCTAGTAAAGTGGATAAATATCTATAGAACAACATATTAGAGAATTATTTTTTGAAATATTTCATAAAAGGAAAAAATAGACGTGTGCTTGTGACCACACGATAGAAGTAAAATTTTTTACAATAATGTTTTATTATTGCAATAAGTAATTATAAAACATGTTATTAGTTGGACGATGCACTCATTGTAAAATAGTGAACGTGACTGATGACGACTGAAGCCGAGTAAATCCGGTTCAGCGTCACAAATCCAAGCGTAATGGATCACTTCCGTTCACTTTTCACTAAAATGTCTAATGAAGTTTTTACTTCAGAAATATTTGTATGTTGACCAATTAATGTATAGTGAACTTCCATACACACAAACTTACGAAACAAAAAAATGTTCATGGGATGTCCAAAGCGCGTTCCGTTAGAGGTGCAAAGGAATATAAGCAAAAGCGTTTGCCGTCTCGACCGGTAGATTGCGATCACCTAGTGGCTTGCCGAGTGCTAAGTGGATTGAAGTGGGACCTCATCTGTTCGCCGTCAGCCCGAGACAAGGGGTGAGAAGGAGCCCATTCTCCCGCCCGCCCATCCCGCCTGCGAATTGCGTTAAATAAAGTCAAATTGAGCAATAAAGACTGGCTTCCCGCGGTAATGCAATAGAATCGCGGTCTGACGACACTGAACATATACACCGTGTATATAATATTTTAAATTATCTTCTTTTACTATAGAGATGTATTCTCAATGCTAACTGGATTTATTCACCTCATTTTATTAGTAAATTGAGAAGATAAATATAGATACACGTTTAAACCTTGCTTTTACAATGATATATAAGTACAACTGGTATATATGCTATAGTTCTGTTACAATTTAAAACATGAAGATATTATATATATTTTTTTATAACTCAAAACAACTCAAAGTAAATCTTTATAAAATGTACTTATTGTATAAAACACAAAGTTAACTCTCCGCATGACGAGGGTAGATGGAACTTTGTTGTTATAAAACGGTCGCTTTAAGCCAAGGAATCATCGCTCCTATTACACAGCGCTAATTGTTTCAGGGCTGACAATTTTTAAAATTTTTGCAATTTTCACGTAACTTATTATTTCTTTTGTATTTTACGTTTTTATACTTGGATGTACTAATATATTATAGAATGCAACTTTCCATTATAATATATATACATACACATAATTTTGTTACGTTTTTATAAGTAATATGGTTTCATTTTTCATATAATAAGGTAATGCAATATAACTATCGTATGTGCGTGCTAATTTAACTTATAATCGTAACATAAGATTCATGTCATTTTAGTATGAATTTGAATCGATAACTATAAAATAGTAGGTTAAAGATTAATTAAGGGAAAATTTGCAGGAATGACGATTTATAATAAAAGCAGAAAAAATATAAACTTATGTTAAAGCTGGAGCGCCACTGAGAAAAACACTCTAAAACAATAGGCCTAATTTCTAATAGAGGGTGCCTGTGTTGTGCAATAATAAATAATAATGAACCACATACAAGTTAACGCTAGGAGATATGATATAATAAAACTAAGAAATTAAATTGTAGTGACAACCCTACCATCTCAGCTATCCCTATCACCGACTTGTACAGCGATATTCATGTTTTGTATGTCATTCGCTCGCAAGTGAATATCCATATTAAATAGAAGTGGAGTGATTGAAGATCCAAACATATCGTCAACCTGCAATTATACTGAAATACTACGTCCACATTTTTTTATTAAATATTTAATAAATAAATAATAAAATTAAATAATAAAGATTTTAATATTTTGCGTGTAAACTACGTATAATCTATTCATTCTTTAAACTTTTTTTAGAACATTCGAGTAATATTTTTGGCGTTACTTCTGCGCGTTGGAGACGTTTTTCGAGTCAACAGTTTCGACGATCTGTCTCGGCTCTAACATGCGTCATACGTGCGTAATCATGTTGCGTTTACTTTTACTTAATCATACTTACTTAATCGAGATTTAAAGTACCTAAATCAAACGACCGTCATAACCCTACTTATTTATTCTTCTTCAGCTGTTTTCTACTCATATCGAGTATAGGTTCTATTTCTTATATTCCCGTAAATTTCAAATCTTTACAAGACAGTTAGTGCCTTTTGTCGGCATCGCTTCTATGACCAGGTCTATGTCTCCACCACTATATTACTTTACTTACCAATAGCTTACTTGTTTTGGTGTTCTTGTGAAACAGTACAAATAATAAGTATATCAAATTTTAAAGGCGTCTCCAAAAATAATGTTCGTCACGATTGAAACCATAATAATAGAAAAAAATTCATGAAATTTTTTTAAATACCCAATATTTTGTGAAATATATATATATGTTTTAATATTTGTATTGGAATAATTTGAATAGATTCGGGAAAGGCACCTGATTTAAAATTCAATTTGTATCAATTTGTATGTAATAGAAGGAGCGCGTTAACTCAAAAATACGTGGAAAATTGCGCCTTATATTACGGTTTTGATGCCATCGTTTACAACAACACAGATGAAAAAGAAGCGTCAGTATTGCACATTTAACACAATAAGGTTAAAGTAGCCTACAGCTGGTGATTTTTTAAACTTTCTAAATGGTTTAACTTCTTATACTTAACAGAAAGTGAATGATTGTATCTTGATTGCTTCTTTATATCAAAACATAATTGATGATTAAAAATATAGCTAGAAGAATGTTAACTATGAAGGTGGATGGATGTAGGAAAAGAGGAAAGCCGAAAAAGATATGGATCGACTGTGTAAGAAAAGATATATGTACAAAAAGAATGAATACTGAGATGACGGCTGATAGAGTAGAGTGGAAGAAGAAAACATGTTGAGCCGACCTTACCTAGGTGGGATAAGTGTTAGAAAGATGAATTGATGATTTAAAATAATCTACGGTAAATCACAGTCATGATACCAAATTGACAAAATACAAACAGATACTACAAAACTTAGCTATAACTGTCGTAGAATTTTTTCTACGTGTTTTATTGGAATTGGACTACATAAAAAGAAACTTCGCAAGCATTGTTTTCCGTGTACAATCATTATAAATATTTTCACTACAGTATTTAGTATCCGAAATATCTTACATCGACACGGGAAGAGAAAAAGGAGAACAATTTTATTTAGATTTTACTTAGAATTTCTTCACCTCTTGGATATTGTATATCTAAAAACATTAATTTATCATAATATGTAAATAATATCTTAGTGGCTTATTGTTACATTTTACGCTTCTCAAAAATATCTGTAATTAATTTAATTTGAATTAAACAAAAGTCGTATGTTAATAACGTCCCATGTCACTTGTCACAATGAGAGATTCAAATAACTTGCATCCACCCACACATAGCTTTGCCGTTGCCTTTTTAAAACGTTTTAATATTCTCCGACCGTCTTTGTACTCTCAATAGCAATTCGCTTTGTTTTAAAACGTACACATTTTGTTTATTTTTTGTTTATATAACTTCAGAGCAGTTCGAGTATAAGTAATCTGTTTTACGTTTGTAGGATTTGAGACTGCTTGAGGAATGTTCTTTTTATTTATTTCATCAAGGCTTCCTACTCTTTGTCCATGTTGCTGCGCTGCTTCGTGAACCAGAAGTGTGAGTTCTTCACGATCCGTCGAGTGTTCACTATGCGTGTACATTTTTAAACGTTCTATACTTGTCTCTTTACTTATGCATTCGTTTCTTTTATTCAAGCTTTTGTAGAAGTATTTCTAATTTGTTATAATTTCTAATACGGTGCCTGTACAATTAGGTTTGTTCAATTCTAAATTTTAAATACATAAATATTTCCTAGTTGAAGTCTAAGTGCATAGCGTATATTATTACAACGCAGACAATGAGACCACAAATCAATACGCGACACCATACAATACATTATAATTTGTGTATAATCATACAATTATTGACTTACATTCACAAGCCAATTAACACTGTGAATGCTGCTGAGTTCACTAATAATCCGAGTGTTCTCTAATTTAAAGCGACGACGCGGCACGATGTCACATCCCTTATTACCATAACAAGGCGACTTAACAAGACTAGCATAGGCCCGCGACATACTGCTACCTTATTTGTATTGGCAGCCACAGCGACGTGTTATTCTACGAGCATAATATATTAATTACGCATATTTTGGTGTGTTTAACCAGATAATTAATTTACAGACGTTGAAATATAACTACAAATTCAGTAACTATTTTAGTTCAACCTAAAAGTAATTATAAATTATTTTTTCACATCAAATCCATTAAATAAAAAACGTAACAAACTGTGCGTTCGAGTTAAAAATATTTAGTCTGCAATTTTCGTTTGAATTTAACGGTGATAAAAACAACTGAAAATAATTCATAAAAGTTCAAAATAGCAAAGACAAACGCGAGCCCCGGGCGAAGACAAGTCCAAATTATCTTTTTTTTTTACTCGGCAACATCTTCGCTCTTTAAGAATTCTCTTTTAAATTGTGTTTAGGTTTTAGTCTTTTTACGAAGTGCGGTGCCCTTTGGCCGGTCGTAGTCTCTTGCATTAATAACGCGGGTAATGTTTGGATTTTATCAATTCAAAACGGTTGTGCTTATGTTGTAGAAGATTGTTTGCATTTCTACTTGCTCGACCTTTTCGTTTTACGATTTCGCTGTGTAATATAATGTTAAACATATTTTGGATTTATGAGATTGGTTTATTTGATTTTAACTTTTTGTGCATTTTGTAGACTATATAGTTTATTAAGGTTTTATTTATTGTTTATAGGTATAGCGTTATGTTCATAATCTCACCTGATTTTAATTGACGATACGGCCCAAGTTGGAGGGCTCGCTAAACCTGTGGAGAGACTGGCTCTCAAGTGCAACTGTCGGAATACACCTATTGGTATTTGGCGGCAGATTTTCAGCTTGAGGGTAGTAGCTAGCCAGGTGCGCATTAGAAAAAGCCTACCACCATGCTACGGTTTCATTACCTAAAGCTCGATCTCATTGCAGGGTTTCAAATTCACACCCTTTGACGCGGCGTCCGTATACGCTACTACAGAGCTATCATCGCTTCGACTATTAATTTACTAAATATAATAACTATATCCAGCAATGGTGTAATATATCACCCAAAATTTCAATATTTTAATAATGTGCAACATCACAAAATCATGAATAAACGATTGGAGCGTTTTAATACTTTCTAACAGATTACACTCTATAAAAAGATTGGCTAAAGAACAACAGACACATTTCGCGGAGATCGTTTCAGAACATTCGCCACCGAGCAAGACTCTCGTCTTATCAAATGCAAACACTCGTGGCGCGTTCCGGCCATTGCTTCCGATATAACTCCTATTATTTTTATTTTCACACATCTTCCCGAGCTGAAACAATGTTCCGGATTAAATTCAACTTTCTTACGCTTCGGTTTTTAACGTCGATAGTGAGAACTTTTATTACGAAGGGAAACGAAAATGTGTAAATGCCTTGATAAAATGTAACATGATAAGGGTGAAATAGCTTTACAATGAAATAGATCTCCATATAATTCTTTTATACATTTCTATGTGCCTACATATACCACGTTTATTATCTTAACTTAACAGTATTTAAAGGCTTAATGTTTTTATTGAATTAATATAAGTTCTAGTACAATATTTTTTTAATTTAATCGATGTGTTTTAGAAATTTCTTTAATTGAAAATTTACATTTCTTGTTTTTTAATATAGTAATCAAATATTAAATGAAACAAACTATCTATCTTCTCTGATTATGAGTATAATAACAATATTCTCGGGATTACACGCAGTCGCCTAAAAGTAAGAAGCAGTTTTCTACCCAACCAGGAAAAGAACGACAATAGTCTATTAGAAGTACCTTATAGTAAAAATGTGAAGAAACGTGACATAAATAAATCAATTTGTTAACCTATAGAATATAATTAAATAAAGATAATAAACGAACGCTAGTCTCGATACGTAAATTTTTTCGGTAGTTATCGTGACCACCTCGTATAAAAAAATCCGGACGTCCAGGTAAATTTTTTATAACAGTTATTATCAAAGTAGCAAAATAAAATTCGTTTTTTACAAAATATAAGATAAATTATTTGAAGTGTTTTATTAAAATACAGCTACTCATATTATCGTATAAATGGGTTTTTTTTTGTGATAGAGGCAGTTTAAGAGCAAAAATTTTACACGTTGAGAGTAGTGCACATCCAGAGCATGAACAATTTTTTCCCTTTAATCATACCAATTTTAATATATAAAAGTTTCACTGAACTATCTTATTTAAAATTTGTTTTGAGCACAATACTATTACCTACTGTCTGTACTTCAATGTATGTCAGAGTGTAAAATAGGCATCGTCCTTCAGTCGTTGTCAGTTGCGGTTTAAAGGTCTGTACGGATCGAGGTGTATGCGAAATACATAATTATATAAGTATAACATTTCTGATTTCAAATAGCAATTTTTCAGGTATCGCTTATGATATAATAATAACTGTGAGCTGTAGAATACAGCGTTGTTAGGGAGTCCCGCTCAAGGAACTTTCGCGAGACCCGTATAAAAGTAATAAAAACCGAATAAATCCGGAACCCGAGTCGCTCCCTCGTGTAGCTTCTTATGTTATTATTATGAACATCAAAATATTACTTGGAGGATACTCCACAGTCCCCGGACATATGTGGAACTAGTGGAGCGCTCGTTATAACGTATGATTTTCGAGAAAGTAGCGAGGGGACTGTCAACCGCGTAATTTTCCCTTTAATAAACAGAGCAAAAATGAACACTGTCTCATAGATATTCGATACTGTAATACCACACTCAACTCGTTTTCTTAACAGTGCTTTGTGTAAGTATATATTGCATAATTGTATGATGCCATTTCATATTTAAAATTTATTCAGTAGTTAGATTTTTTATAGTTCAGGCTTAGCATTACATATCTCACCTGATGTAAAGTGACGATGTGGTCCAAGATGGTGGACAGGCTAACCCTAGTGGAGGGACTGACTCTCAAATGTAATTTGCTAATACACCTATAGGTATTTGGCGGCAGATTTTCAACTCGAGGATGGCAGCTACCTAGGCAGGCATTAGAAAAAGCCCTATCACCATGCTACGGTTTCATCACGATGTTTTCCTTTACCGAAAGCTCAAGCTCAGTGTAGGTGTATAAGAACACATGGCCCTTGACGCGGCATCCATACACGCTATCATATCATATCATATCATATCATACGCTTGAGCTATCATCGCTTTGAATATTAAAAGATTATTATATGTATCTTATTCATGAATATCGATATCCCAGATGTATAATATAATATATAAATTAATTATAGTATACTTTTTAATTTTTCGACCAATTCGATATAATTTTTATCACTAACGGAAAATTAAATGCTTAAAAAATATTTTTAATAAGTAATAAGTAAATACTATTCGTAAAAAAAGATGAAAACATTAGTAATAATATGGTAAAACGTTAAACATTTTATTAGTTTAAAAAAATATTAAATTGTAGTTTGTAGTTTCCGTTCAGAGATAACATAAAAACTGTATGAAAATGTAAATATAGATACCAGTTATACATAAATATCAATTATCATAAGCGTTTAACGATTCTAAGTATTTATAAAAAACTTTTTTATAAATTTTATTATAAATTTTGCTATTTATCGAACTCCAAAACTTAAAATATAGCTTATTATATTTACAACTAAAAATATTATATAATAGTTGTATTATAAGCTGATTAAGACAAAAAATTGTATGAAAATACGTCAAACAGTTGACGCACTATAATACCTTATTTTTCTTTCTAAATATCTATAAAGTCATTTCAGATTAATGCACGTATAACACGACATACATAAAGACTGACGACTAACATAAAATATATTTTTTTTTACAAAGTAACAGCAAAGTATACCCCAATTACAATTATCAAAAATATCTAATGTAAAAAAAGAACTTTGTATAATTCATTAAAACGCCACGTATAAGAAATATTGTTACATATTAATTATTCTAGTTTTATGTGTTATCTTAAGCAGAGGTAACATTATATGAAGTAGGTTGAAAATACAAATTAGTTTTCAAGGCAACAACTGCAACGACCCTACGTTGTAGTGATACAAATATCTATTTAAATTTGTTCATAAATAGATAATAAAGGGTGGCAGGCGTAGTTTGGCTGCGGTTTACTAAACTGCTTTATTCGATAAAGATTGCGGAAGTGTCGGTGAAGTTTGCAACCCACCATAGTCACGGCGCGACTGTGAACTCAACTATAAATACTCGACAGAGAGAAAATAATGTTCGGGAATAGAATGAGTTTGCATAGTCACTTTGGATACTTTTCCTACTGATAATATTATTTCGCATAATATATACAGCATTGTTAACAAGCGATAAAAATATAGTTATATTAAAGTTATTTAAATTATACTTCAAAATAATAATACTATTGAAGGAGTAAAAGAGGAAGGCCTTTCTGTTACACTTATTAAAATCATTTTTCTCTAAAGAGACTGTACGATACATAGATATAAATTCCCAAAATGACCCAGTTACTACGTCTATTTTACTTTGTTATTATTCGCTGAAATGCAGTCTACAGATACAAGTTTACCGACTACCTAACTGAAATGTAGAATTTAATTATCACTATTATTTAAGGGTTTTTGTCGTACTTATCTTCTTAGTCATTTTATTTTTAATAGGGAACTCTGTGACTACTATCGTATTTTAACTAAAATTTTCAGAATAAAACTAAGTAACGTAGTGGTTTACATGTTATGGTGTATTTTTGCTGGATGCCACAAAAATGATTAGATTTATAACGGTAATGAGCATACTATCACTGTGACTTTTTTTCCTAAAAACTTGGAAATATATAATAGTATATCTTTATTTACACAAATGATTCATGTACAGATAAAAATCTTTAACATGGAGGTGTATAAAATTTAATTTATTTAAGTGCACATCTCGCAAAACGACTATGGAGAAGACCTAGTGTACAATTGTGATAAATTTGTGAGCCTATCGACCGCGGTATTATGTTTCGGGAAGGTCTGTTGGAACACAATTTTATTTTCCGCTTTTTGGGTAATCAATAGGGGAAACCGACGCCCCTGAACAACCGGCAAAGGGATAGCGAGATTTATGGAGTCGATATAATGAATAAAAACAATTCACATCATTATTAATATTGTTTAAGAAAAGACATATATCGACTTATAAATAATGTGATAAAATTATTATATCAGCATATAAAATAAACCATTTATAGTATTCAATGAATTTTATTTGCAATTGTTTAGTATTTTATGTAAGAATAGAAATCACTTAAATGATTTACAATAAAATTAAATGTCACTAGATTATCTACAATTTTTAGTTTTAGAATTTCAATTTTAGATCTTCAAAACAGTAGGCATATTAGTTAAATAGCTCAAGATTATTATAATTTAAGAATAGAAGAATGAATGAAGAGGTTACATGATAAAGAAACCCATTTTGCATCCTCTCTGCCTACATCAGTAATAATATGAGGTAGTTACGAGTTAGACACATAAAAAAGTGCAATTACTGTTATTGGCCGAAAATCGTCTCCGCAGCTTTGTTCGTCAATATAGTGAAATCTAATATTCATTCCAATGATAGGAAGGCTTTTCATTCAATAGAGATGTTCCGTTTTCCCGTGTAAATCATAGCAGTTTTATTTTTATATCATAATAACATGACCATATTTAAAATTTATTTTATGGAGTATTGAGAGTACTAAAGCCAAGATGTAGAGGATAATTATTTAATTATGTTGAGCTATCAAAAATAAAAAGTGAACATGTGACTATGGTTGAATATTGTTCCAATGAAATTATTAAAGACAAACGAATTACATAAATCCTTGACAGACGTCAAAAATTGTAGAATCTGCAGGTTAGTAAATGATCTGTATTGTATACAGCCAGCTTGAACGTTTTTCGTTTATTCGTTGTATGCTTTGCACTTACCATCATTTGTCACTTTAAAGTTGCCATTATGGCATTAAGTCGGCCATAGCACTATGCCTAAAGTGTAAAAAAAAAAAAAATAAGTTTGAGTAGATAGATCAATAGAAATTAAAATTAAGTTCAAATGAAATAAAAACCCGCGATTTTCTTACGGAAATTTATATACACTTCAGAGGCTAGAGTTTGAATTCCATCTGTGTTTACTACGACTGCAGTTTTTTTTATTCATAACATTTGTTTTATTTCCACATGATTGCGGGTTCACGATGTCGATAGCAATTGTACGATGAATGTTCGGGCGCAGACAACGGAAATGTCTCGAGTGGATGATTGAGCCGGAAAATGGGTCCCCACTTTTACAACGTTCTCCATCGATCGCAACTCTTCGTATTTAGTGAGAGGCCTTATAGACACTATAGATTAGAAATCGCATGATTTATTTATTTATTAATTACTGTAATCATATACACAACTATACTGATGTTCATGCTATGAGACATATAATGGGTCCTTATAGGGTAAAGTTTTCAACATTTTCCACCACATTGTTACTTAATTTCAAGATTATAGTACAACGCTGCGACTAACTTAGGAATGTACTTTATTGGTGGATAAATTCAGTAAGACTGTAGATAAATCTTTAGGAATTTTCTGTGTATGTATTGAAAATAGCTTTTCTTTATTTCATAATCTTACGGCACTATATTTATTGGCATTCATAAGTAAGCAAATTATGGAGAAGGTATAATATTGTGTATTTAACATTCTAACTGTTTTTTATCCTTGACTAGATTACACTCTATTCTCATATATTAAAATACAAAACTTGCTAGCTTCTCTAGTTGGTAATATTTTGTTACCTGAGGGGATGGCTGTCACTTATTTCAGTCAAGTGACAAGAATGTCTAGTAACAATTGAAATAACTATAACCTGTCATACGTATATTATACTCTCGTGAACCAATTAGGAAATGAACGAAGCAACAAAAGAAGGAAGCAATGCTATTAATTTATACCACCATACAATAAGAAAATAGATATTATAATGACTTTGGTTTATTATAATTCGCATTTTAAGATCTGCACATGTTTCAATTAAATGCATATAAATAAACCAGAATGATGACTTTAGTACCTACCAATAAAACATTTACACTTGATGCTGACACCCATTTTCTAAATAACTAATTTCCCATTCGTAGTTATAGCTATTTTGTAGATTCTTCCCGATTGACACATTTACTCCAGTAAGATCGAATTGTGATTTGCTTTTAAACCTAAGATAAACCTGGGTTTGCAATTTCGAGACTTAAGCTATCTATAAGTTAAGATTTTTTCGAGAGAAAGCGATAATGCATAAAGAAAGGTGGAATTTTTAAGTGGTTTCAATGTGTGCCTTTTTCGCAAGGTATGCCATGCGTAATGGCAGTGATTTATACGTATAAAAGTTATGTTTGTAGAAATGTAAATATTTCCACGTATTTATTTATTGTTTAATTTTTTTTATAGAGTATTGTAACAATATAAACTACTTAACAAAAGTGTAATTCCAAACATAAAAGTTCGAACTCTAATTAAATTGAAGAATTAATTATGCCAATCGACTAATGTGTCAGGATATAACGACAAGGATTGGTCGACGACAATTCCGAGCGTACAATATTCATTATCATATTAGTAAATATGTACTAAACAGACATGCAATCACATTTTCTTTTTTTTATTATTTTGGCGTAGTACATATATTAACAGCATTATAATCAAGAAAGCTTTATTATTAGAAAATGTCACAATGTTTGAGTTTATGACAGAAATTCTTATTTTAAAACTCGTAAGGTAATTATGGATGCAGTACCCTCTATACTTATAAACAGCGAAGATGGAATGTTTAATCTAAATATAAAAAAGATCATATTAGTAACCAATTTAGCAAAATTTTGACAGTTCTATAAATAATGATAATGGAAATATGTATTTCATAAATATATACTTTATAGGTTACCATTTCGAAATAAGATACATAATTACATTAACTGTTATAATGCAGTATTCAACATCGGTAATACAAACATCGATTACAAGACATACATTTTTAGGAACTACTAATTTTCCAAAAGGCTTTTTCCCTTTAAATTGTTAACATTAATAATTTTATTTTATTTAAAATTTTATAAAAAGTTAACATACATATACCAATTTACTGAATATGCTTTATTATTTATATATTATAAAAAAGAATAATTTAAATACGATTCGGAGCGTCACCGTAGCGACGTTCAGTTGTTTTATTGTTGTTGATTTTTCGGAAAAAGAAGAAGTCACGGTGATAGAACTTTATACTTCTTTTGTGCACATTTTATATTTGCATGGTGGTAGGGCTTTTTCTGATGCCCGCCTGACTAGCTACCACCCTTAAGTTAAAATCTGCCGCCAAATGCCAATAAGTGTGTTCCGGCAGTTGCACTTGAGAGCCAGTTCCTCTAAAGGTTTAACATGTCTACCAACTTGGGCCGTATCGTCACTTAAGATCAAGTGAGATTATGGTCATAACGCTAAGCCTTATAAAAAAAAAGAAATCTAAAAATGATTTCTGCTCGTCAAACTGTTTTGTTAGGTGTCACCTGATTGTTTATAACCAGCCTAAACTTTTATGTGTGTACGTTGCGGACGGCTCTTTTCTGAACTATATTGGGTCTGACTTCATTATTCCTTTTTTTGGGCCCTCACCAGCTAAGGGGATTCAGTTGTTTCAGTGGTTTAACCACAACCCTACCGGCTCTATGCTCCTTATCCCGTCGCTCTTTTGGGCCGGCATAGCGGTAGAATTTTTAATATTTTTTATTCCATTGTCGCCGCTACAGTGAATACCTGTTTAATTATGTCCAACATTTAATAACACCTACGGTCAGGGAAGAAACTTATTACACATTTTTGCAGAATGATGTCCTGGAATTTAGACCTGTGCAGTTTAAATTGAACTTCGTTAGAGTAATACCTGTTTATTGTCTGTTTAAGGTGTCAATTACACGTAATAGGTAGTACAATCGGTAATGAATAGACCGTACCGTGATAGTATGATAAATGTACGGGTGCGGTCGCATATTGAATTATGTTAGTCGATTAGCTACTATTTAATTTAACATGTAATGTCATGTTTTCATTTTTTCTTGAAAAATAAATCTTCTATAATTTGGAAAGAAACTAACACCTTTATAAAAAGAAATATATCATTAATAACATTTCTTACTATATTATTATTGATATCTACACTGAATATGCATGTGTACCTAAATGGTTTCTCGGACTGACTATCAATATGTATTTTTGCAACATATAAATTATGGCCAGAGTTATTGTCTATAATTCTAAACTTTGAAAAATGTTGGTTATACACCGCTGTGCCAAAAATGACTTAAGATTTAAAATACAACATGTGGTTAAAATTAACCAATTAAACAGTTATACCGAACAAAACATACGCAATCACAGCATTAACATCTGGTTGACACGAGTGAAGTTGCATTGTAACGTTAGTTAATAACCTCGCAGCATTGCATGATATGTATTCTCTCAGTAAATAGATTCTTGAATATTGTTTCTGAAATAAATGACTTGTTATGATAGACGGGCTGACGAATTGTTACTAAGTATCAATACTGCTTTGTCACTTTATTGTTAAACTAAACTATCCCGAAAATAATGTAAAAATGTAATAGGAGAAAATAAAAATAGCTTTTACGCTTGTAGCTAGAAATGATTGCTTGAATACATAGACTTTGTAATTTGAGTTAACATATTACGAGAAAAATCCGCACGAAAATTTTAGCGGTATTAAATTAATATTTATTGGTTTCAAATGATTACAAACATTTTTAATATGAAAATGTATAGAAAATTCTATACGTTCGTGCATCGTTCATGCTGAAACTGTTTAAAGTAGTGCTTGTGTAGAAGTTACAATAAATGTAATGAGGTAATCACATGGAATTTAATTAAACATTTGAGTTTATTTTACAAAGTTTTGGATATTTGGAATATTTTCAAAGTTAACTTCATGTTTTTCTACAGAAGTTCAACAATAATAAAAAAATCTTAACAATTAAAGAGAAATAATCTAGTTTTAACCTAGATAATAGATATCACATCTAGATTACTATTATCGTATATTTATATAAATTGTGTATATGTTATAAACACAAAAAAAAGGTTTGTAGGGCTATGAATTGAATCGATTGCGGCACGCCCGGCTACACTGTAACCATACATTTCAGTTGTAATTTAATTCATTGTTCCATTTTCCCACGTACCTACACTGACGACACGCACTACACTCTGCGTGTCTTGTGCCACGGTCGACAATGCTTGCATCCGCACTTATACATTTAATTAATACAAAAGATAACGTAATTATTTGATCAAAAATTATACATAATATAAAACTCAACATACAATAACAATATTATACACAGCAACACCGTTACTTTACACTAATGGTCCTAAAGTAATTTACCCTGAAAATCTTGAAAATTGCTTATAGATGTCACCTGTATCCAGAATCCCAGTTTGATAACTTTACCAATTTAACTTTATTTATATCGAGGCAATATTCGTGACTTAAATAACTTTTTGCGAGATACTTTATCGTCCTTAAATATTGTGTAGGAAATGAAAAAAACATGATAACTGATTACATAAGAATGCTACCGGGATTCGAGTGGGGAGCGCCAAGGGACCCGACAAGAGGCGTTGTGAAAAGAGATCCGCCTCGAGGCTGGATTATTGAATTATCAACAAAACATCGTACGCCTGAGAGACTACGCGCCTCTAATTACTTTTTACTCCGGCGTATCATCTTACAATATGATTAGATTTGATGAGTAATCGATCGTAACACAATTGCGGTGTTTGATATATATATATATATTTTTTTTAAACGCTAAGAAAACATTTGTACACGTAATAAAAATGTAAATGTATCCAAAACAGTTAACCTCTTTATATATACTGCTTTTAGGACATCGAATGAATTTTCCAGGAGTGTTTTAGCAAGCCCGACTGGGCACGCTATCGGATATATACGTTGGGTAAATTAAAAGCAGGCCATGCATACGAGCATTGTGAAGGAGGCTCACGTTTTATTGTTACCGATTTGTTTGCGGGGGAAACTACAAATGATGCGGAGCTGGGTTTAAGCTCTTTGTTAATAGAACAAATCGATGTAAACGATGAATGGTGGTTAAGTACACGAATGCGTCATTCACAGAGACCTGCCACGTGATACTACTATATGAAAAGTTATTTGTATCTCTGGATTTGATAATTATACTAACAGTTTGATTTATGGTAAATGAATGAATAATTGATGATTAACAAATAAATCTAATGTGAGCGTGAAAATGTTAACGTATTGACATATCTAAAATCTTTTCCCACATTTTTCATACGACAAGATACCATTTTGTATTATAAGAATAACAAATAAAGGCTTTATTCCTTCGGGTGTCAAGCTCTAATAGGGTACATCGCAGGTTACCCGTTATAGAGACATTTCGATACGTCGACACATCAACATAGTCACACTAAAGATAATACGCAGTGATGTGTTTTATTGTAGTCAAAATTGTTCATTATTAGTTACCGAATATTATGTTTCAATGATTTTACACGATTCTATTGTTTATGTTTTTGTAAAAAATACTAACAATTGACAATTGTTTAAAAATGTATTCGAAATGTTCATTTTTTTCGTTTAAAAATGATCTGCCTTGTTTTAAAGTATGTGTTCCTTAGTAACAAGGACTCATTAATAAATAAAATAATAATAAAAGAAAGAAGTTTTATAACAGCAAGGGCCATTTCACATATTATATTAAGGGCATGAAAAATAAATGTACACATAGAAGAAAATCAAGCAAAAAGGTAACATGGATTTACTTTTTACATACTGAAATATTTAAGCGGTAAACTTGATGTTGTGTGGGAGCAGGCGATGGGGGCTAAAGTGAGAAATAGCTCCAAATATTTCGCGACTATCCAAGGGATTCCTGGCCCTATTTCCACGGGATCGCGTCGAAATGACAACAGATTTAGGGAAAGCGTGAAGCGAGGTGTGAAATGTATCCAAGCGAGTCACGCCTATATGACATTCTTCACATGTGCTATAAATGTAAGCGACGAGCCGATCTCCTAATCTTTCTTTTATTAAAAAGTTGTCGAGCTCAGGCTACGTGTCGTACCCGTCTCCGTGACGAGGATGATATGTTGAACATCTTTTAACCATTTTGATTCGTATAATATTAGAATAGGACATTTATTTATTTCGTATATAAAAATAATTTGTAGCTTTATCAGTTAACATTGTTTTGGAGAAATGCCGTATGTAGTTAGTAATAAATAAGTCGTTTTATCAACGAATAAATAATTATCCATATTTATGGAAACAACAAACATAAAAATGGATTGAATAAAAATGCGCGTCTTAATAACATAAAAAGGTAAAATTTATACCTGTTCAAGGAATTTCTGTAGTTAGTAGTGAATTTAAGTCTATCAGTTAACCCGTTTAGATTTTACACGACCACTGGCAAACGTACGCAAGATTTTTTTATAATATGATTTACAATCCAATTACAGCACAATCTGATATATGTTTTTTGTATAATCTATACTAATATTATAAAGAGGTAAACATTGTGAGTTTGGATGTTCGGGGTAATCTCCAGTATCTACTACTAATCCAATTTTGAAAGTTCTTTCGCTGTTATAAAGGTATTATATCCTTTAGACTACTTTAATTTTACGATACAGTTTAATTTTACGTATAATGATGAATTATATGGTCTAAATAATTTATACCCTTATTTATGAAAAATCTAGAATCCATTAGATAACAGTTTAGACGCGCACTTTGCAAGACGTTAGTCATTCAAAACGGGAAACGAACGTAATTTTAACATTGCTATGAGGCCTGAATACGTATTTAAAAGTTTGTGATAATAAGCATTAAAAAAAACTTCAAAGTAGTCATGACGACTGACTGACAGAAGTGACAACTGAAAACTATAACCAAACAATTGTTATTTTTGGATAACCAAATTAATGGTTTGACCTTAAATTAAAACTTGTAAATCTAAACTCTCTACAGCGTAATAAGTTGAACTAATAGGAACAGATACAGTGTTATGTGAGCATGTCGATGACGACTTACATGAATTTACTCTCTATCCAAACCTTCCTATAGAAGTTTACACTTCAATAATATCGGGTTCTTGAAGTTGGAAAATTAGTCCTATAACTACAAGAAATATGATTGAAGTCTACGCGGACGAAGTCGCGGATAGAGCCAGTATTTTATATTTTAAATTGACGACTTTTAGTTGGCTTGACCGCTTGCGGGCGTTTTTTTATCACCATATGCGTTATTAAATTTCTAACAAACGTAAGACTCTGAAAGTGTTATTTTGTACTTAGTTAATATAGTCACAAATGGCAGGAATACAAATTGACGACTCTGACCATGTAATGGCATTTATTCGCTTTTGGAAAACGACAACTAATTTATTTACAGAAGTTTTCAACAACTGGTATGAAGATGCGATTTTTTTCGGTCTTCAACAAATCGAATGTTAGTAAACTTCACGTTAAATGTACAAATCATACGGATACGGACAATCTAAATATTGAAAATATAAAATGAGAGCTTACACATATAGGAACACTAAAATTTTATATTTCATTAAATTTTTTTCTAATTGAATGCCTAAAGCTAAATTGAAATACGCAGTTGTCTTTAAATTAATATTATAATTAAAAACTAAGTATCCGTGGAAAATAATTTCATCTTAATAAATTTGAGAACAAGTTATACTAAACCTTAGGACGTTAAGTTAAGCTTCGAAATTTCTTGATAACGATAGGCTTAACTAAAGTGGCCCTTGTGATGTGAAACGAGCCTGCAAAGTCGCGGAAGATTTGCATTCATTCATTCTTCCGCTTGTCGAAAGTCTGACGTTTGTTTAAACATGTGATTTCGTTTAAGCAAATAGAGCTTTTTACATACCTATTTCGGTTTGGTTTATGCATATGACAATTTTATTTTGTAAATTAGCGAAGTCTATCATTCATTCTTTCGGTTATTAAAATTTTGTTTCTATTTTTTTAGGATATGATCGTGTTTATGCAGAAATAGTTTTATCATATATCAATTCATATTGCTTTATGCATTAATTAAGCGGAATATTTTTTTGTCCAAAAATATATTAAAAAGCAAAAGAATTTTACATGCGCATGAAAAAGAAGGAAAATCTCGAATCAAATAATTTTATAGTAGATTGAGTTCACTGTGGTTTTTAATACATTCCCTGTTTAACTGTTTACTGTATACAACTCGAAGTATTTAATAGACACACAGATAATTCTGGTCAGTAGACAAAGTACCGATGGCGGACATCGAATTATAACCTCAATAGTAGAGAACTTTTAACATCTGTTATATATATGTACAATGTAATAATTATAATATGAGGACATAATGTATGAACAATAACAAAGATATATTTTCTTTAGACATGTAGGTTTGTAATAATGTACGCAATTGGTAGCTAAAAGTGCGTAAATAATGATGCAGAACCACCGTGGAGTAAAGAAAGAAGAACAGAAAGGGATCTTGTAGCGAAACTTGCGACATTTATAATTAGCTTCGTAATAGGAACCAGCCGATTGTGAACGGCTGACGTATTCGGAACCCTAATTTAAAATCAGCGATTCCATTATTACCGTGGATACACGCTAATAAAGTAGCTTGTGAATTTTAGGATAAGAAATTTTGGTAGTGAGATTTTATGAAATTAATTTTGTATTAGTGAGGTATTTTGCATTTATCCCTTTTGTGTAACAGCAAATAACGACTGCTTTTATTAATGTAGAATGCCTCTTACCATGTTACTTCTAATTTTCCTCTTTTTAAACATACATATCTACAGTTATCCTTAGCTTAAGATGCCATTGCTGTTTAGAGTCGTGTATAACCGATATCAAAAGGGCTGCACTCATAAAGTCAGATATAAATAGTTCGGTACTGGTCAGAACTAATTCAGAAGGCCCTGTGTGGTGGTATATCTCGGTAACCAAATACTTTCAAATGACCTACAGCAATAGGAGTGCTTCTATTTTATGGAAGATATGTGTGGCTATGATACATCCGCAAATACTCTTACGCAAGCGCTACCATTCTTAAATTGTATAATTTTTATATTACTAACTTGTATGATATTGGTATATGGTGTTAAATTGGACAATGACATGGAGTAACGTTTTATTTAGGTCTAGTTGACGTGAGTAGTAGAAACAAGAGGGCGGTTCCCGATTTCTAGCAAGTAAGGGGGAAAATAGAGTCTATTTCTAGGAAACTTTAGGGAATATTTCTGGCTTGTAGAAGAAGGTCCGTAAAATTATTTTATTTGGTTTTAAAAAGCCTAGATGACCTTAACTATTTGTTCATTGAATTGATTTGAGTTGATGTGTTGACTGTGTATATATTCATAGCCTTCATCGATTTTTCGCTCACAAACACGGAAATCAGTAAGTCAGATAGACCTATATCGAAATAGAGATAATAGAATTTTATTTTAAAATATAATTTGTTTCAAAGGTGCAAGATTTTCTTCTTTCAACATTAGCGAACAAATCGAGTGAAAAGTTGTGGCAGGTGTATGGGCAGATATCGCAATATCCAATAGTCGCAGTAGCACCCGACCTCGGTCGGGAACAACGGCCACAATCATTTACCCTCATTTAAATATCAAAACAGCCTCTTTACGCGCGGTTGGACCCGGTCTATCTTCTACCGTACCCACAACATAACACAAACAAATTAATTCGAATAATGAACCCTAATAAATAGGGATCTGTTTACCCCATAAAGTATAAATGTTATAATAATTGGGGTAAGAGGCTACAAAACAGTTTTGAATGCTGAATTTCAAAAGGGTGAATTAATTTATATTTCAAGAACAACGTTGTTGGAGGTAACATAATGAAAAGTTTGATGTAGACTCTAAAAGCAGTTCGTTGAATTTACTCCGACTCTGTTTCATTGTAAAGTGATATTAATCAATTACGTATTATTTAGATTAAGATGAGTTCGTGAATATATTCATAAGAATAGTAGTTACTTAAATACTGTGGTATACATTAAATAACAACAATTGATATTAATTAAATAAATTGAAGTTATTTAATAATTCCATAGTAAGAGAAATTACATTTTAAAATTAGTGACCAGATGAAGTAGGGCAAGTTTTTTTCTCCTGAAAATAAGGAGAACTTGAATAAGAATCTTCATGTTGTAATTCTGAAACAAATTATCTTAATTGAAAATTAAAATTACAAGGTGTTGCCCTGTTGAGGTATTAAGCCGAATAAAGCAGTGTCAAGATTAAACAACGAAGTCGCCCCGAGGTGGTTGCATGGAATATCTTTTGCAGTCTAAATTTCTTCACGGACTATAAAACTGCACAAAGGCTTTTCAATTAAAACTTTCAATGGCATCCTCGCGCTAATTATGGCGCGACCGAGGGACATCTATTAGTATAAAATAAAGCGCAAACCGCGGTGTTGCGTCGCCCGACGCCCAGTCGTCGGCGCTCGCGACCGACCCTCGCTTAAGTGAATTCCGTTAATTAAACCATAAAAACTTCGATAAATTAAGATCCAAGCCAATTCCCCTCTCTAATATAGTCATACCTCGAAAGATTTCAGATGCAAACGACATCGATACAGGCGGCCGGTGGGAAATGGCAACATAAATTGTTTTTGGGTACCTCTGCCCCACTGCATTTGTTTGTGGTTTCAATTAATTTTAGTTATTGTGTTCTCGTTGTGAAAGCAAACATCCTGTTCTTGTTACTCCATAAAGATTCTTTGATACCAATGTTAATAAGTTTAACGTTTGTAATTGTTGTTAATGCACGCACCCATGAACTAATTATTTCCATCCTTTTGAATTTATTGATTTATGAACTTCCCTTTTTTAATTATTGATTGATTTTTCCTGCAGTGAAGAATCATTTAAAATTAAATTTCATACGAAAAATATAGCTATATATTTCAAGATTGACAATATTTTCTACACTTTCCATTCTTATAAAGCTATGAGTTTAACGTCAATTTTTCAATTATCAAAAGTTTTCATGTAATTTATTTTTAACAGTAATTTAATGCTATCGTATAACATTAAATATCAGTATAAACAATGGCCATCATTACTTTTGTTTAGGTTACATCGGTCGACCTACATCACCCGAGTTGGAAAAGTAAGTTAATTACTGACGAAGCAATCTACAGATAAATGATAAGGCGCGCCCTTGCAACTTGTATGGAAATTTTCATTAGTAAAATTTGAGGCTAAGTGCTTATGTGTTTTAGGTAATTGCTACGTGTGCGAGCATGTGTAGTCCGGCTTACGCACTTTTCATATAAGTTTCATGTAATTTTCCCAAAGTTAAATTTTATTTTACTTATCTAAATTACGACTAAACGAACTGGGAGAAATACGTGTAAATTTTATTGGTGTAAAAATATTTGTTATTTTTCGTTTAAATGAAATCGAAATATAGTCCAAGCCTCGCTTAGTTAGAAGAAGACTGGGCATTAGTAATATTATTATTATCATCTCGATTCCTTCTATATAGTGCTACAATAATTGGTTTTATTATAAGACGTATTAAACTAAACTTCAAAATTACCTTATTGCAATGCCTTAAAATAGTCTTTGATATTATTAAATATTGCTTGATAATATAGTTGTAAATTAAATAGCATGTTTGCATAAATTAAAATGTAAAAGTATTAAAGTTATCGTAACAGAAAGTAAATCGTAGTGCATAAAAGGATTCAGTGGTAAGTTGAAAGTGTCCTCGAACAGAACTTTACCCCGAATTGAAAAGCAAATCTCTTGCAGAACATCTGTCGTCGAGATCCGAAGCATTCCACGAATAAAATCTTTTTAGAGGACATTCTGTCGTATCTCCAAGTCAACAGGTGGCACGTTTTGTCAATTTGTACGTGATTATTACTTAGATCTCTGGTTCATAGATCTTACAGACTGATTTCTTTACCATTTAATTAGAAAAAGCTGTATTTATTATATTGTTGTATCACCAAAATTTAAGTAGACTTTTTGCGAAGTGTTGAACAATTAATTATTAATTATAAAATGTCTTGGTAACCATTTTTTTTACTTAAGCCGTGAAGGAATTGTCTTGTAACACGATAAATAATAAATGGTTATAAATTTTAAGCCGTGTGCAATTACCCTAATGTTAAGAACTGCCTTAGTAATGAAACCCCTACCTCTCTTAGTGAGCATCTTTTCAATTATGGGGTATTCATAAAATTTACTAACATTACATTTCAAAATGAATATGTACATAACTATATATTATTACTGTTTTTTAAACTTCAATACCGTAGTTTTATAGAAGAAACAAAAGAATACCTTATCTTAGAACTTGTTGCATTAAAGAGAAAACTAATAAATGTTTCTGGCGATGAATATAAGAGTGAAGCGGTAGTAGAGCTTGACATTAAACTTTGGCATAAAGTGAGCGTGCAATATCGAGTTAGCGACTTTCACAGATCAAACAAGACGGCATCGAGCGGACTTCCTGGCGTAAACTACTTAAATCTTGACGCGTCTTGGCGCTGTCCGCTGCGGGCGTCGAATAAACTTTCTCGTTTTCTGGCACATAACTATTTATATTTGTCACTGAATTTTTATCTTTATTTTTGGGAGTTCAGAGTTCAATATTTCATAGACGACAACTTGTGGCTTTTCTAGCATGTAAGTGCCCACTCAGAATATTGTATTTCGCGGACGCCATAAGATAACGTGCTACGTGTAGTGTGGCTTTTGAGTAACTTTCATGCCTGATTGACATTAGCTCGCAGTAGCTTTTAGTTTCTAAACGTAGTACTCACAAACATAAGCTTGTGTGATTATTTCTGTGCTGAATTATTTGATATCTTGCTAGTTTTTTTACAATAATTTACAAAAAACATTGTACATGTGACCCTAACCTGCTGTACTTCTCAATTATTTTTCAAAGATACATTCATATCATATTATGAACAATTAAAAATGTATTTTTTATATTATTCATTTTAATTTATAGAAGCATTTTAAATAAAAAGCACTCTGACGGTAAAAATACTATAATCAAAAATCGAGGACCAAATAAATACATGCACAGAATTCCTTTGACAATGCGTGAACGCACTACCTGAGCTCAGATCAAGGCGGAAGGAGCATGTGGTGACATTCATCGGGTAACAAGCACCTTTAGATGCCCACAAAAACTACACCACGATGATACGATACCCCTGTTTTGCCAGAGACCAGGAACAGCTTTCATACCTCTAATTCGGTAGAGATCCCTAAAAAATCGCTTGATTATTTGATATATATGGGCAGATCTTCGAACGTGACATGTATTATGTACTATAATAGCCATTATTACATTATGTGTGTTGTGATCACGAACCAGTTGAACATAGTCGCCGTGGTGTACCACCTAGCAAATCAGTATAATTAACATGTTACTACACTTTATACGTTTAACGTACAAAAGTCAATTGGAAAGCAAAATAAAGTTCTATAAATATGTTACGAAGACTATTAAAAAAGTATTTACCTACCGTGTTTTACAGGGTCATTAGGTATAAAAGCGCAGGGTCTATTAAAGCGTAACTAAGGAGTGTAAAGCGATCCGGTTTAAATGGCGAACGGGCGGGACTCAATCTGGGTACATGGCGTAAAATGGGCATTAAAACGCCCGCTCCGTCTGCGTTGAGACGGTAAAGTCGTTCCTCTGACTTCTGTGGTCCATGGATGAGAGACAGCGGATGGACCAGTATAACCAAAAAACTTAAAGTATATCAAAAGATACACTCACTTCAAATTTATTGATTCAACCAGAGAGTTTCTACCTCGTAATTACATGATATTCAATTGACAATAATTATTAGTGTAACAAAAGTATTGTGACTATCATTAAATAACACTTTTTAGTAGAGTAAATATTCCTAATTCATAGACTTTCCACAGAATGCACAAACAGATTTAAACACTTTTTTGTAGATTTAGCGTTTGACTACAGTCTCGGTTGGTGTTACGTGGCGATGGGGCTCAAAATAGAAATACTCTAGGGTCTGACTGTGAAATGCAGCTTCCAGAATACACATATAGATACCTGAAAATTGATTGATGATTGCAAATATGAGAGTGGTTACTGTTCAGAATTATATCCTATCCGGTGATCATTACGATTTCCTACACCGAAAATTTATTGCAAGATTCGAAATCACATAAACCGACACTACCATTGACCTTTAATTGCTATATATGCTCTCGTTATATTGAATTATTATTTTAACTACCTTGTGTAACTATTAATTACAACCTCTTTTTGAAAGGTTAATATTGTACCACAAACTACATATGGTATTATGATATCACATACATTTCGGGGCAATGTTATGTGCCAATAATAATAATGTGATCTCGTTCAGTTAGCATAATGCCACTATAAAGGTAACTGGTTGAAGTTTGGCCTTAAGTAGATATTTGAAAAGTTGCAAAGTGACCTGACTCCTCTATTCTAAAGTGCAACACCGCTGCAAAGCACTGGCTTAGTCAAAATTAGTTTTTGTTTTTATACGCTTGTGTTTTAGTAGCAGAGCCTTTATTATAAGCGTAATATTTGTGTTTGCATTGTCTTCTGACTTATTTTGAGTGTTAATTAAAGATAAATTTATCACGTTTATTTATCACGTGTCAGGAACTTTGTTACAATATTTTTCATTCGATCTGTTGCGTTTTCCTCAAATAAATATGGTTTCACAATGACTACAGTACATTGATTATTTATATTTATTTAAATATATATATATGATATATTTGCAGAATTACATTTGGTTTTCTAATACGCCGTGAAGTATTTCATTTAAAGTCAATTTTTTAAACTATAGCATAATCTATACTGTTTTTTAATAACAAAATCGTTTTTATGTTACATGTAATTTTTCTCATTAATTTTAAATAAATTTCATTAATGAATGTAATTTCTTCTTTCGGCTGAGTGCTTTCTACACTCTCGTCATAAACTCTGTAAAGCAGAGAAAACATACCCAGGCTAACAGCAATGGCCGGTTTCAAAAAAATACTATATATATCTCCTAGTTTTGGTATACTCATATGCTTCACATTCATGCTTCCATATTGGAAGACGATTGAACATGACGAGCAAATCTAGCGAGCGAATATGGTTTTTTTTAAATATCATTATAAATTTCTCTCAGCATGCCAAACTACACTTTAATAAAATTAAAATGATAAAAAAACATAACTGTTTAGAGCCATGATATTTCTTTTTTTGTTTATTTTTTATTTTTCCGTCATCCATGTGAAATACTGTTCTTCTTAGAGTATAGGGTATGAAAAAATATATTAAAACTATTTTCTTGTTTTAACTATATAATTAGCTAAGATTTAAATTATTATTGATCTATCTTTTCAACATACTTTGTTAAAGATGTAATACACGGAAGAAAAAAGCTGATTTTTAAATTTAATTCATAATGTTATTAAAACACCGAATTGTAAGCTTTCGATTGTAAATTTCCAACTCTTTTATTGACGGTGCGAATCGCTAGTATTTTTTACATTGAGGTTTTTAACGTAATTGAAGTAAATATTACCGTTAAAATAGAAGCATGTCGGGCGCATAAACATCGATGTCCTTAATCCTCGATTGGGGTGGTATTGTGCGGAAATGGAAAAATATTTGTCTGGCTACGTTTGGACGCGGCTCATGTCCCGAGTACCTGGATCACGTACAGTTTTATTTTACACCGGTTAAGACAAGTGTTTGTCGACTCCACACCTGAATGCTTTTCTCGTTTTGATTCTCCATTATTTATTTTTACAACGTGTTGAACGCTCAAAATACTAGAATTTCTTTATGAAAACGGTGTGTTTCCTGTCTTATTGTTTTCCTCCTTATCTTACTATTTAGTACCTTTTTATATCTAATTGTATGGAAAGGCGCATGTAATCGTTTGTCATCAATTATACACTTAGATCTACAATACCTTTTATTATTCATTCAAATATTTTTAGATTAGTCACAAATTAAGGATTAACTTATCTTTAACAATCCATAAATAAAACAAGATAAAATAAAGTTTGTTAGGTTCTATAATATACATTTTTAAAAAGTTGACTACAATGTTCTATAAGTTAAATATTGAAAGACTGTCATTCGCAAGTGCATTAGCAGGCGGTACACTTCCATAATATGGGTCCGTATCGATCTGCAAACAATCCGTACGCAGAAGAAGTATCCAGGTGTCCCCCGCGTGGGCAAACACTACACCCTCAGCCCACTCGCGCGCCGCCCCGGGCCCTACATCAAAATGACGGAAATCCCATATTGCCTACATCGGGGACGGAAGCACGATTTTATAAGTTAAGGGATTTCTGTCAATATTTTACTAGGATAGCGGATGGGTCTCCACAAAGTTACACCGCGTTCAACGCTACATTATGTCCTACTACATTACGTGAAGTCTCCGATGGGCTCGACTCCCAGTTGCAATCGGAAAACTTTATTAATCTCCTCCTGGAAATAATAGATATAAAGGGTATATCTGTTAAGCGGTCTAATGATTTGTACACAAACTTAAGTTTCAATTTTTATTTAGACCTTAATGTTACTTTTGTGGATTTCGTTTGTTAGCTTTATCATTGATCGTCTGTTTATGTTAAATATAGGTTAAGGGTTTAAATATTTACACGTTTGATTAAAAATAATTTTATGGATTGAAATAGATATTTATATTTTTGTTTAGAAATAAATTAAAATTGTAATGACAAGATTTTATAAAAAAATATTAATTAATTTCCAGTATTAGCTTTATCGTTGATCGTCATCTTATATTAAATATCATATTACAGGGTTTTAAATATGTACATGTTTGATTAAAAATAACTTTATGGTCAGGAGTTGATATTTACATGTTTGGTTAAAAATAACATTATAAATTCAAATTGTATTGACAAGATTTTATAAAAATTGTGTTAATAATCTATTTCAAGTTCGCTTTTAGCGCTTTAGTTTTCAGTTGTAGAAATATAAATAAGTATGTCTTATAATACTGAGATAGTGATAGTGGAGCTCCAGAACGAATCAGTGGACAAAAGTATTTGTTATATGAAGAGCCAAATAGTACGCGCACAGTATTAAACAAGACAATTAATATACAAGGATTTTACACGTATAAGCATTTCACGCTTCAAGTAACGGTAAAAAAAATACAGATAATACGACTCGAGAGAAAGTTTGATACGGAAAACTATGTCAATATCTAGAAAATCTAGCTTCATGATACGAAGAGATTTAAAAACATAGCGTAGAAAGAAAATAATAATTAAACTTGTGTTATACTTCTGAGGAACTTTGTTTACAAATGGATGAAGAAAATTATAATGTGTCTATTCCATATATATTCCATATTCATATTATATTCTTACATTTTAGTTATACTTAGAAAGTAAACCTAAAACCCATAATTAGAATTTTTTGTACTAATGCACGTATTTAAACGTATGTTTTGTAAATGTTATGGTGTACCGTTAAAATAAATACGATTAATTATAAATGATATTATGAGATCGCAAACATATCTTCAGTTACTTCAACACACCAAATCGGTGTGTATTATGTAGGTGTAGGTGTGTGTAATGTATCCACACAATTTATAAATACGGTTGGAAATACGGGTAGATTCTCGGTGGTTAATTAAATACGTTATGGTTGTTGTTTGAGACAAAGATGTTAAGACTCTTGACTGTTGCCTCAAGCGAGAGAGGCGCGAGGTTAGCTTGCATCTAAATGTATGTATATTATGTTATACAGTTTTCATATATGAGCTACAGTAAGTAAGCTTGTAAAGTATCGATATTTTCGAACACAGATCGCTGGTTATCTTCATTGCTCAGATTCATTTAGTCTCTTAATGATTTAAATAAACTAGATATAATGTTAATGTAATAAACTGTAGCATGTAAACTATCTAAGTAGTATTAAATTTTATTTTCATATATTTTCTTAAGCTTAGTAACCGTGTCGGAACAAAAAATTGTACATGGTACATCTTAACAAAAGTTTCTAATGAGTTCGGTTTCCAACCAAAAAATAAATCTTGTATCTATAATTTCCTAAATTACTTTCATGAATAATTTTGATAATATGTTTTAATATAAAGGCATATGTAAAATGCTTCCTTGTCATTTGAAAATAAATGGATAATATTATTGTGTCATAATTATATTCACACCCAACAAACTTTGAGTGTTAATCCTGTCAATTTACTAACGCCGATAATTTTTCACTTTTACTCCCATAAAATGAGCATTCATAGGCTTTGATCGCCCCAAGCGCCCCGCGGTTACGACGAACAAAGTTAACTCCATAACCGCACCGAGCGTCTTAAATTATTCTCCAAAAGATTTTCTAATTTGTTCGGTCGTCTTGACTCCATACTACAAGCAAACGGTAACCGCAAGCGTGTATATTTTGTTCAGGAACAACTTCACGTGAGGACCTATTATGGATCTAGCGTCATCCTCAGAAAGTGTCTTATGGGTCGTCCAATACATTTGCTTTTTGTTACCATTATGATGCATTGTAAAATGAACATTATTCTTCATATCTATGATTCAAAATAGATTATGATAATTTGACGTGTGTTTAGAGCCGTTGTATTCGCACCGCGTACGTCCTTTGGGCAACGTTTTATAATAGGCAGGAGATGTTCCGTGATTTTGTCAAAGGTAAGAAAATTGGTTATAAGGGTAGTGGGTAATCTCGGTAACCAAGATAAATGGAATTATGAATCTATGTGAAGATTCTTTTTGTACATGCATTATATTATGTAATACATTTCACTATCTAATGCATAGAGACTAATCTCTATGTACGTCCAATATGAACGTCGTGAGCATTGTTAGGTAAATTTCAGTTATATTTCTCATTAATTTTGAACATAAGGTACGTTTAGTAGGTAAATGTTTACTTTACATATTCACAAGTATAATGTCTAACGTTTACGTGAATCCCAGACTAATGCCATAATAGTGTTTTATTTAGATGATGCAATAATGTTTCAATTTCCATGACATGAAATCATATCATAAATAAAGCTGGAAAGAAAAATCTTTCATTTAATGGGAAGCTTCATTTTCTATGAATATTTTTATTAAAATCTGTTCGTAATTAACGAGAAAGAAACGGCGAGCCGATACTCGTGGCAAAGAAAATAAAATAAGAATATTACCTCGGTAATTTTCCTACTCCAAAAGTTAGTTTATAGTCTATGTGATCTTACGATAAAAAAACATTTATTATAATATTGTCTAAAAGTTGTATAATAATATGAAAACATAAATAAATATGCATATTAGAACAAATTCGTTCAATCTAAATGTGCGACGACTGTTATAATTAAATTCCCAGAATTGTTTATTTATTGTTATATTATAAATGTAAATCTGTTTTCTTTTATGTTATCAATACACGTAGCGTTCTTTAATTTTCTTTTATTTCTGATTTCGATATATATCAAAGAGATTACCTACTCCAAAAAAAAACTTGAGATATGTAATTTTTTTTCTGAATACTTATCACATAGTTATTAAAGTATTACATCTATGTATGTGAATTCTTAATAAAATTAATAATATTTAATCAAATGATATATTTACTACTACTTTTTTAATTTATTTATAGAGTAAATAATCTATATCCATGGTTTTATTATAAATACTTCCATTATGAGGTAAGTTATCCCTACAGCATTTTTAATGTTATCGTATTTGATATTGGGCATAATTAATTCGAAGAAAGTGGCTTGTTGGTACTGGTTATAAAGAGAAATGTTTTGGTAAAGTAAATATATTAAATTTTTATTCTGTTAATTTCGAATTACAAATTGATGGGATATATAGATAATTTATATGAATTTGTAATAACTGAAGGATTTTACAGGACATGGAAATGTGATTGATTTAATTTTGAAAATAAGGGCATCATAGTAAAATCAAATAATTGTTACTCGCTAAAAGAACTTTAAATAAATATTAAAGAAGACTGTGAATGTTTCTGTTTTTCATAAATAACATGCTTATTTAAATACAAGTACTTCAGATTTATTGATCAGATTAATGGTGTATATCTAGTTTGTAAACTGCTGGGTATTTATTTTTTATAATTATGTCCAGCTTATCTCATCATACAGTAATTAGTTAATTATTAACTAAACTGGAAATTACAAACAATGTTTTGAAAGTGAAAAGTGCTTGCAAAGGGAACATTCTCCGCAATTTTTATTTGTAAGAAATACGTTGAAAGCCTCACATTTCTCTCTTAACAAAATTACCTTACAAAAGAAAGCTTTCCACAAGTACAAAATTCAACAACAGAGAAATTTAAAAATTTAATATTTAATAATATTATCCGAGGTAGCCATTCTTCATTCCTATTACAGTTTCAGAGTCCTCAAGTCTCACTTCGGTCACGTGACCCAATTTGTGGGAACCTTATTTTGCTCACTTAATTTGTTTCATTCGTATTAGCTCACAGAATGAGGGACCTCAAATTTTTATTTTTGCAAGAAGTTAATTGAGTGGGGGAGCCACATTATGGGGTTGTGACGCTGCAACGAGACAACAGATGGTCGACCGAGTATTCCCAACTATACGTTCTTTCCTCTATAAACATTTATTGTACCTCTACATCTCACTAACTTCACTTTTACAGAGTTTTATGTCCGAAAAATTTACGCGAGGAACGTTACTTTGCGGCCTTTATTGCCACTGTGGAATGCCGCGGGCACACTGCCGTAATTGAATGTAATTTCGTTAGCTTCTTTCGTTTACCGCTGTAAAATAAAATTTAATGTCTTATTTATTGTCACGAGCAACAATATCTCTGCCCCAAGCTTTCCTTTTTCACGTACGACCGAACCGAGTGCCATAACAAAACCATTTTAATAAAGACTCGAACAATCACTACATATTTTAATGTACTCACATAACGTTAGAGGCATTTAAGGATGAAAATTTTTATCACCTATAAAAAGTGAATGAAGCATTGTGTAGGGTACTTCCCTATACGAGTTTAATTAATTTAAACGGGACTTATAAAGCGCACGAACCAATTCAATTAGTAGTTAAAAATGTAAACAGTAAATCGATTCGCTCCGGTGTTATCATGACAGTAGTAGGTACTTAATTAGCATGCTATTAATGTCGATATGTTTTATTTCAGTCTGTTACTTAGTAGAAACGTTGATAATTGAAAATTTCTAAGCAAATAAAATTTTATTTTCATATTTATAGCATAAAAACAACCTTTTGTTAACTAAAGTATGTAATAAACTCCGCTCGGGTTGTGTTATTACCATTATCTTATGAGATTCAATTCTTACTGAATTTAATAAAAATCTAATCTTTTTAAATTTCAAATGCTAAATTGTATTTTTTTGAATTTTTTATAGGTTTAGCATTGGGCCACAATCTCACCTGATCTTAAGTGACGGTGTGGCCTAAGATGTTGGACAGGCTAAGTCTAGCTGAGGGACTCGTTCTCACGTGCAGCTCACGGAACACGTCTGTTATTATATGACGACAGATTTTAAAATTTGACGTTGGTATCGGAAAGAGCTCTGGCTCATTGCAGGGATTGGAACTCACATCCATCGACGTTATACTCGTATATGCTACTACTGAGCCATTATTACTTATTTATACTTACATTGAAAAATGTTGTACAACTGTTTATAGATATGCATGTATCAACTTACCGATTGCATGTCTAATGAATACTTAATATCACATGTCCTTAGCGATACTGTCTGGAATATGCGATGATCGCATTGCTACGTGAGATATTTGCATTATTACATATGTATATAGACATACCATGCAGATATTTAGATTCAATTAATAATTATTTGAATTAAAACATTTTTGTTTGACTTTTTTCTTATTTACGTATGAAAGAAATCTCCATAGGTGTTTGTATGTTGTATTTTAATTATTATTCCGTTAACATAACACTGCAAAGCGACAGCACTATCCATGGTGATAAACGTGATAGAATCCGAAAACAACTGTGTCCATACCGAGAGATTAGTTATTTTCTGGTCGGTTTATTAGAGATAAGTTATCTAGTAGAAATCTGGCAAATCCAAATACTATATGTTAAGTCGTAAACTGAAATTCATTGTAGAACCCCAACCCACGCCAGTCAACACGATTCATGATTAGATGATACGCAAAAGTTGTAAGTATGGATGTATAATAGCGGGTTACCGGAATCATAATTGTTTGATAAACTCAATATTAACGCGACCAAAGCCACGGGTAAAAGCTAGTTTAAAATAAAAATGAAGCACTAGATGTTTGCGGAAGCTATTTATTTAAATTACTATAGTTAAATCAATTATGTAATACATTAAAATAGTTGTAAAGTATTTTTATATATGTATACTTTGTAAAGGAAGAAAGAGTGTGGTATACCAAGTGAAAATATAGCATCAAAATAGATAATTCGATTTTATATTTTTGCATTTCTTAACATATTTAAATAGGCGAGAGGAGTCACAGGAGAACCTAGTAAAAAAACTAAAAATAACCAGGAATCATATCAGATGTTGCACGTAACGTCGGGGCGTAGTAATATTTTCATCGCGTCATTATTTCGCCTTACGCTTTGACTCTTAACGGATCGTACTAAGGGCTCGTTCCCATGGCAACGCCTCGCGGATTTGCCCAGAATGCTATTCGCAGCATACAGATTATCCTGTATTCTAATGTAGGAAACACGCTCGAGGCATCCGCTCGGCATCCGAAACTTGTTCACTAGGTAAATAGTTTAAGTTTGTGCTCTGTTGTTCACAATATTGCGTTATAAAGTCATTTCGGTGTGACATCACCGGGTAAGTTCGTAACTTGATTGAGTTATGCACTGATGCCTTCTCCTATTAGCTAAGATATTAGATGAATCTAATAAAGTTATTACATGGTTTTAGGGTTGTTAAAATGTGGGGTTTCGTACAAAATGATTTATGGTTATATTTTATTTGATAAACAGGATCAACCAGGATTGATATACTAAAAATAATATAAACTTGAAACTATGAATATATGTAAATGAAGTCTTTTATTATGTTATAATTGAATAAAGTTACAATCAGAATAAAAGTAAAATGAGATAGATGCTCGTTACATGTTTGTCTGCAATGATATAACGGAAAAACGGTTTTAAGTTAGATATAAGTTTATTCCATTATATTATAATTGCAGTAGAATATAAAGGCAGAGAGGATAATTGGAACATCGAAAAATCTCAACGTAACTATTTCGCTGGGCCTTCATCTAACTGGATCGGGAGAAGGCAGAGGAGGCGGCCATCGTCCAAAGCTGGCGATAGCCGTCTCTTGATGACGACGTTGATGCGTCCGCCCTCCGCTTTCGATCTGGGATGGTGGAGGTGTGTGACGCGTCTATGCCGCGGAGCAGAAAACACCCACAGAAGCGGGCTGTGTCCTGGTGTCGCAGGAGCTAGCCGAGCTTCGAGCCACTTGCTCCGCGGTACGGCGATTGTACCGCCACTATAGGCGTAGGCGAATCAGGGACCCCACAGAAGAGGCCCGGCGCTATGGCGCCTAAAGGGACTGTAAAGTGTCTCTGCAGGTAGCCATAGCCCGGGCCAAAGACGAAGCGTGGGAGGAACTCCTTCGGGTGGTGGACAGGGACTCGTGAGGGCGCCCTTACATTATGACCAGGAACAAGTTCCGGAGCCAGGCGCCCCCTATTACGGAGTCCCTCCAACCGAAGGCACTGGAAAGGGTCCCAAGTGCTTTGTTTCCCTGCGACCCTCCAGAGTTCCCCCCACCAAATATGTCTCTTCCACGCAGAGCCGGGTCGCAGGAACCCGACATCCCTTCCCTCATCACCGACGAGGAGATAAAGATGGCAGTGAAACGCCTGCGCTACAGACCGAGAGCATCCAGCCCAGATTGGATCCCGGGTCGCCTGCTAGCGTTGGCGCTGGGCCAAATGGGAAGTGCCCTACGGGAACTGTTTGACCGTTGTTTCACGATTGGACAGTTCCCGAAACCGTAGAAAGACGGGCGGCTCTATCTGATTTATAAATAGGGCCATCCTCCGAACTGCCCCTTTGCCTATCGGCCGTTGGTGCTGCTGGACGACACGAGAAAGCTATTGGAACGACTCAAAGCATCCCGAATAGTTCAGCACATCAGTAGGGATGGGCCGAAATTTGCCGACGGACATGGGCTACGACTGGGTGCTCCGTGGCGCATTCTCTTCTGGGTTGTTTGCTATGCGGACGACACTCTAGACGTAGCCCAGCGGAGAAAGTGGTGGGAGGTGGAACGCCTGGCCGCTGATGGTGTCACCTCAGTGGTCAGACGTATTAGAGAGCTGGGCCTTGGGGTGGCCCTGGAGAAGACAAAGACCCTGCTGATGTATAGGTCTCGTCGAGCACCACCATTGCGGGCCAGCATCTTCATAGATGGGTTGAGGGTCTGAGTTGGGGCCTATATGAAATATTTGGGCCTCACCTTGTACGGGTGGTGGCATTTTGAGCGCTACTTTAAGGAGCTCAGGCCGCGAATCATCGGTGCAGCGGCGGCGCTGCCCGCCTCTCATTGCACCAGTCAGCTAAAAGGGCAGCTCGCTAGGCTGCTCGAACCAGACTAGGCTTACCATCAGGCCGAGCCGATCGCCATGGCGACGTGGTGATTGTATGCACTTATCCGCGTCACCCCAGGAAGGCGACAGACGACCGTGGGATTTTAGTGGGTATTCCCGGTTCAGGTTGAAGTTAAGGGGGATTGAAGTTAAAGACTAACTGATGTTACAATTTCACCTGTTGTTAAGTTTGTGTGTTTAGTGGACACACTAATCATACTGGATGGACTGGCTCTTAATCGCAACTACCGGAAGGCACCTATAGTTATTTGGCGGGAGATTTTCAATTTGAGGGTAGTAACTAACTCCACCAGAGATTAAAAGAAGCTTAAAAGCTGTCCTTCGTCTCTGGCAACAGTGGAATCTGAAGTATCGCCGTGATACAATTTAGTGAGTAGTGTCGAGTGCTTATCACCCGATGAGTCATGCCACATGCCCCTCTCTCCTTGGCCTGAGCCCGAGTAATCCGTTTATGCGTTGCGATAAGAAAATTCGTTAAAAATAGGATTTTAGATACCTCGTTATTTAAAAAAGGGTTATAACTAACCAGACAGACATTGGAAAAAGCCCTCTGTCATCATCCGAGTACAGTAGTACGCTTAGGCGTATCCCATTCCAAAATAAGCCAACGTACAACTATCAATCAAGTCAGGTAGTAGGGATTTGTACTTGAATAGGTGCCAACCACCATACACATATGTGAAGAGAAATCCGCCTCTGTAGCTTTCTTTTAGTTTGCTCGTTTTCGGGATCTGCCAGTGTATATACTAAGATATATGTCAGTCAGCATCACAATAACAACCTCTGTTGGACTGATAATCTGTCGATGCTGTTTACTGAGTTTGAATTGTACTGTAATTACCACCATGTACAGTGCCATCACTTTACCGTTCTACATTTTTTTTAGATAATATCAATAACTTGTGTCTTCAAAATAAGTCTGTTAATACAATATATTAATGTCCACGCTACGTGTATATATATTTACATATATGACATTGAGCGTAATAATTAAAACACAGAGTAATCTTTTTCGTAGTCCACTTACCTCTAAATAAACAAAGTCACTAATAAAACATTTAACCTCCCCGAAGGAATAAAAGAAGACCAAAAAAGAAGCAATTAATTCAGGTAAGGCCGCAACAGTTGCAATATGTGGAGCCATTAATTTAATTCAGTGTACGTGCGGGCCCCGAGACACGGTTTTAACCTTAATTGAGATTTAAGAACGGCCTGAGGGTGGGATGTTTTTGTGTTTGAATGCAGACGCTTCGGGCGAGACGCTCCCCGCCTAGCTTACTTGTCCTACTAAGCCTCAGCTGCCAGTAAGAAATGTACAGGCATTGGTGCCTCTACTAATCGTTCTCGAATGAAGAAAACAGCAAATACTTTACAACGGATGATGTCAATATGAGTTTCAATAGTAGTACGATTATGTAAGGAGTTAGACAAACGCAACCATAACGGTAATTGCATAGACTTTTTAGAAAATATAATGGTATCTAAGACAATGCGTATTATTCGGATGTTATTTAATCATTAAGAGGTTAGGCGCTTCAGCCACCTGGCGACTCTCTTGTTAAAACTGTCCAGCGAGTTTTGGTGGTAATCAATATATCATGTTCCAAGTTCGTAATTTACTTCACTTACGTGCAATAATCAAACTACATCAAATAAAACTTCACAGAACAATGAGCTAAATAACTAAGTATACAAATTGATATAAAGATTACAACATGATAGATATTCCCACCAAAAACTCCCTTTCATAAAGTGTTTTTTGCTTCAATTGTTTTTTCTTTAAGGAAAAGGCAAAGGCAACGCTGCCACTCTTTTATACTTATTTTTTCGAAGGTTAGCCTAACTAAGATACGCACAGTACCTACATTTCTGTTTTATTTTTTAGATAATGAATCATTATGTGTTTAATTTACAATCTTTATTATACTTTTAACGGATTGTATCAGAAGAAAGTAAAAATATATAGATACATATATAAATACGATCGCGTGGGTCACTGACGTGTTAAAATTTTATATTATGAATATAAATTTACCTAATACGACTAAAGAAGAAAGCTGCAAGAGGGTTTGGTCGAAGTATTGTCATCTAACATTTGCAGGTGATAAGATACAACTATTATTATTGTGTTTAACTGAATAGGGAACATCATTCATGGAGTGGATAGCAACACACTCAGGCCACGTCCGGAAATGGTTTTCCACCACCATGCACATGGTTATAAACTACTCACAACGACGATCTTTTGGTTTATGCGTTTTTTTTTCAATACTTTATATCTTTAGTGTTTAGTCACACTCTCACCTAATGTTAAGTTACAATATGGCCCAAGTCGAAACACTGAGCCTAGTGGAGGTATTGGCTTTCAAGTACAACTGCCGCAATACACCTGAGGGTGGTACCTAACCTATGCTATGATCTCATGATCGTGTTAAGGGATTACCCGTGGTTTATCCTGTGACTAAGGGGCTTAAAGCGTGCTGGCGACCATAAATAGATAGTAAATATTCTGATGGTCATCGTTATTTGTAAATTATATTTTATTTACATCAAGCACAGTGTCGTTATTACAATAACGGTACAATAAAACTATAATTAACAGTTTAAACAAAATTTCAATTATGCTTAAATGTTGTTTCTTATTGAAGCTTAAAGAAAAAAGAGTTATATAACTTTAAAGATTAGTGTTTAAATTTTTGTACGAAAACACAGACTCGACATAAAAAAAATGAGGCAAATTTAACTAAGTGCGTTTAATGTATAAGTAATAATAGTTAACATAAACTGCAAAGGTAAATAATAAGATTTCAAAAGGATAAACTTAATTCATAATATTAATATCAAAGTAATGCTACGCGAAATAAGTTTAATATCTTTGTAACTTTATACAAAATTCGTTGTATCTAATTCGAGGCTTATCTTGCCATCTGTAATCTCGCCCTGCTTACTCACTATCAAGGAGGTATCTGAAATTCCTCTCCCCTGATAGCACCCTATTCCCTTCAAGTACGCTCCAACATTGAGTTCTTGGACAAAGTTCATAATACCTTATTAGTGATGTATAAGATCATCTATCATAATGCTTAGTTTAATATATGGAATGATCACATATACTAGAAAGTTTTAATACATCGAAATTATTTATTAAATAAATAGAATATCCATAATTTTGCCGTATTCATTTCTTAGTAATATTTGTTTCCCTTTTGATTCAAAAATGTGTGAAAATGAAAACTAAGATAATAACTAATATAATTCTAATTATTATAATCTAAGTACATATAAATTGTTATATAAATAAGAGAATAGTAATGATGATATCTCCCGACGAATTCCGCCTACAAGTTCACCGGAGCGAATAATAAATCTGTTGACAATCTTTAATTCGTTCGCTTCGTAAAATACTGGCCGAAGCTTAATAAAAATGACATTCCCCTCAAGGGTACGATGGGGCCCTTATTTCCTGTTGTTTGACGGTAATTCAACTTCCTAAAGCACACGGAAATATTCTCTATGATAAAACTTTTAATACTTTTAACTACACAATTGAAACTTCTTTACTTATACTTTGAGTAATACATTTAGAACACATTACTGTAAAAAAGGTATTGTTTTGAGATTTTTCAGGTAAAAAGAAAGGTAAGGTACGAGAATATCTCTCCCTAGGTTTCTCTCTATTCAGGGCGGCCCGACTCGTAAAATATTTCCACCCTACAAAAGATCGCAGTTAAGTAGCCATCTTTAGGTGCCTGCGGTAACTATGGCTTCCATAGCCCCTTGGGGAAAGGAATTCAAGGTCGACAACACGCTAGTAATATTTATGGAATTCCAAACCCCTATAGGTAACCGGTTACAATCAGTCGAATCGTACGTTTATTATCCACCAGTAAAAAAAATAACTTTGATGTTATTCTCAAATTTTTTTTAACGCAAACGAAATCGCGGGCTTTTGACAGTATACTGTAAAATGCGAGAAATAACGATACTCTATTAAAATGGTGTTAGTTTGAAAGAGATTACACCTTCAATGAACATATTTAGAGACTACGTCGGCTGTTTGCGATTTTGATGAAGGAATGTGTGATGATGAAACTTTAGTATGTTAGAAGATTTTATTAAAAGGTTAACTACTACATGCAAATTGAACACGTAACACCAACACATATAAATTTAACGTGTAATCAGTCATCTTTGTCTACATGGTCAGCATTTGTAGCTCACTACATAATGACTCTGGCATAAATACCTTTTACCATTGTCAGATAATAGAAACTATCTGTTAAAACGGCTGTCTGGATAATAACATCGTATAAAACGCAGGGTGCACTAAAATACACGTGGCACTGTGACGACCGCCCGGCCCGTTCACAACTACCCGCGTCCGGTGTAAATTGTAGCCCGAACGTACGGCGAGCGGTCGGACAAAACCTGAATTACGGACGCAAATGGGACGATCTAATTTGTACATTCTAAGGGTGCTGAGAACAATTGCTCTTTACTTTCATTCAGTCTGTTATTTAGGTCAACTACGTGGAGTTTTTGTAGCGTTTACGTAGAAAATTGTTTTGTTTATGGAGTAAATTAAAGTGGGTGAATAATGTTTATTGAACCGATCACTTACTAATTATATTTTATTTACAAATATTTTTTTTTTGTCTGTCACTAAACTTCATTGCATGTATATAATTTACATAGCTTTTTTTAAATTATAATAAACAGAAATAACCAAAAAATATTTTTGTAATGAATTATAATATTCATTATTGCTATTGCATTATTATTAAGGCATAATTTAGTCCAATAAAATAAATATTAAAAAAATATACGTATTTACATTACTGAATTTTCATGTAATATTTGTTTACTTTTAGCTAAAACTGGTTGTGCTCGTGGCTTCTTTCGTGTAGGCTTAAACTATTTTTCGTATAATTGTAGAATCTAAATTACAAGTTTTTGTACATATTATTATTACGCTAAATATAATAATTACTCCACAGACTATTTATACACGCTTTTGAAGACCAATCACGTTATCGTAAAATCTTTTTTCCTAGTGGATGACTAATTTGTACAAATAACGAAATTAAAAATGTATCCTTTTTTGTTACCATAAACAAACCAATATATATTAAAAAACAAATATTTTGAATGCATTTAAACCATCTTTACTATGTTGAAGCGATGATAGCTCAGTGGTAGTGTGTACGACTTTGCGTCAAGGGACGTGAGTTCGAATCCAACCACCTACAATGAGCTTGAGCTTTCGGTGAAGGAAAACATCCTGAGGAAATCATAGCATGGTGATAGGGCTTTTTCTGATGCCCGTCTAGCTAGCTACGACCCTCAAGATGAAAATCTGCTGCCAAACATGAGAGCCAGTTCCTCCACAGGTTTAGCGTGTCTACCAACTTGGGCCGTATCGTCATTTAAGATCAGGTGAGATTATGGCCATAACGCTAAGCCTAAACTATAAACAAAAAAAAAGTGCCATTGCAATGTTGCTGACACTGTTTTAAAAATCTTATTTTCCACAGGCTACTTTTAGTACTCCAATATCATAGAGAGATGAAAGATAACTTATATTTAGCAATACGTTATGATCTATCAAATTGAGAAATTTTCATCAAAACATGTCAAGGGATTTATTTATTACATAATTTTTACTATTACGGACGTATTTCGGAAGAACCCTTTCATTAGATGGGACAGAAAATATCCTAATATAAGTTATCACCGTGTTAAATTTCATAAAAAATATATATAAAAATATCTTTGTCTATTATAATTTCTCGGAAAGTTAAAATACGAAAATATAAAAATAACATTTAGAAATATTACGTTTAAATAAGCTTACAACAAAATATTGTCTGCTCACCGCAATAGAGCCAAAAGTCGACGCAAAGGAGGGTAAAATGACCGTTAGCCGGGATCACTGAAGCTTTGGTTCAAGCCATTCAATGAGGCTTTGCATCCACTATGCAATGTAACTGTTTAAAATCATGTGCACATAATATGTTGTTGTATATGTAAGTAAATTTTACCGAAACATTGATATTGAATATTTAAATAAGCAAGTTATACGTCACAAAGAATTTATAATGACTATTACTAAGTTTTTTTTATATCGTACACAAAAAATGGGTGGAATCACTCAGAGTATAGCGATCCATTGGTAGGCGTTGTTATGATGGATCTGCAAATCTCAAGACAATTCAATATACTCTCAATTAATTATAAATGAAGTGTAAGTCATAGTGACTGAATTGTTGGACGACTGAAATATAGATATTATGTTCGCAGGTTCGAACCCCGGCAAGTACTAACGAGATTTTCGAAAATTGAATACACATACTAGGCGATTGACCATATGCAGAAGCTGGTGCTTTTTTTTTTTTTTTTTTTTATTGTTGTGGATTAGCGTTATGGCCATAATCTCACCTGATCTTAAGTGACGATACGGCCTAAGTTGGTATACACGCTAAACCTGTGAAGGGACTGGCTCTCAAGTGCAACTGCCGGAATACACCTACCGGTATCAGAAAAAGCCCTACCACCATGCTATGGTTTCCTCACAATATTTTCCTTCACCGAAAGTTCAAGCTCATTGTAGGTGGTTGGATTCGAAATCACGTCCCTTGACACAAAGTTGTACACACTACCACAGAACTATCATAGTTTCAAAATCGCATCGCTTTTTCTTAGAAATTGGCCTTTGCCTGATATTAAGTCTCGTAGTTTTATTAATTATTAGATTTTTTTATCAACTACTAGGTTCGCTCGCGTTATTATTGATTTTGACAAATAAATTGGACGACGCAATAAAAAATTGCGCACAAAGTTTATCTCTCTCTCTTTACACCACATCCAAAAAAATTTCGGGAGAAAAAGTAGCCTGTCTCCATTTTCAGGTTAGAATCTATCTCTATACCAAAATTCGTCATAATCGATTCATGATTAATATAAAATACTTTTGAAATAATAACTCTAATTGAAACTATACTTAAGTATAGCCCGTAACATTCATTTTTCTACTCTAAAATATGGCTGTTTACTGTCCGTTTAATGTGAGGTCGCGGAAAAGTATGTAACGTCTTAATATCCGAAAGTTTTCTACACACTGCATCCCAACAGACTTCTCAACTATCAGACAGATGCGCAACTATTACCCACCTCGGGAAGTTATATCTGTGTGGCAGCCCTCGAGTACCAATAAATGAAACTGCACAGAGCAGCTGACGTAAAAATGTTCAATAGACACGTTCCGTTTATTTAAATCTTATTAAAATTGCACGGGAATATGTCATATACTACGACTGAATAATGTGATTTTTGATATTCCTGCCAGCTGCTCTCATGTAAATTAGCTTTTAGACTATATGTATATTGTCTGGATCCAAGTAAGTTTGAATTGTTATTTGACTTTATTTCTTAAAATATCTAAACAAAACTCCATCCGGTACCCAAATATACTTGTAATTTTTATCTCTTTAGTAATAGCCTTTATTTTGGTAAAAAAAAAACCTCACATATTCAGTATATTTTGCTTATCTTGAAATGTTATCGTTTACCAACCCGAGTAGTTCCCTTTTTTGATGTAGATTTTTTCAGAAGATGTGTTAAAGGGTAGGCTGCTATGACGGTAACTAATAGGAGGAAACAGGCATCATATCTGACTTGACTGGCATGGCACGAAATCTGTGTCATTGAAGATCATCGCTGTTTATTGACTGTATCGTATTTGCCATTACTTTTGTACAACAACTTAATTCTAATTATTCGATTTAGTACAGAGAACAGACAGAAGGACAGAGTAAAGGTAATGGTTCGTAGGAGAGTATTTGAATGTTGGGTAAAAATACTTTCGTTTGAATTCTACTATAATTCAAAAGCTTTAGGACACTACAAACTTTTTAATGCAAACATAAATTTTTGCGCAGTCTCCAGTGTACGTCTGAATAATACTTAAGGCGAAAACTGTACTCTGTTGTCCAAAATCTTTTTATGTATCTACGTATATTCAAGAGCAACTCTGAATATTTCAAGCGTTTGTTAAGCTAGAAATAATTTCCACCCTATAATCGCATAAAAATCGGATATATACTGCTGAGTGCTTATGTACCATGTGGTTCTTGAATGTATTAGACATAATGCACTCTAAAAGTATCTTATTCATGTCTTAATCGTAATTAGTCATAAAATTAAAACCTGCGTAATATTTAATAGGTAAGCATGAAAAGGGTTACCTACGCTCTAAAACCACTGGCAAAACTAAAACAACTAAGCCAGCCCGCTGCATATTAAATTTGAAAACAAACAGAACAATATTTGCAGAGTTTGCAGTGCTCTGTGCTGAAGCAACATGTCTGAGCTTATGTGAGTTGACGTATTTATTATTTATTTGGGAATTCACGGTGCGCGCCGCCGTCGACGCCCGGCCGTAGTCCGTACAAGAATTATGGAAAAATAACTCATCCCCGACGACATATTGACTTCGCACACAGTCGAGGAAATAGAGGCACGCATCCTTTCGGGAATTGCATCGACACACGTTATTTATGTTTCTGTTATGCTATTTATTACCTGCCGCTGAATCATTCAAAAACCAATGATGTTAAATGCTGTACGAAATTATTATACTCATATAAATTTGATCTTTTTAGGTACAATTCTTTGCAATTAAAGACTATAATATACGTATATTAAAAGAATATATGTCTATTAATAAATAGTTTTTCTTCGTGGTTTAAGTCAGTTCAGAAAACAAAATACAAATTTTTAACTTACATTCAGTTTTGGAGGAACGGTTTGGCTTTATGAGATAAAGTTCAACTAATTATGTCGCTAAGTGAAATATGTTGCCAAAACCTATGTATGTGTAAGAGCAGCAGCACTTGAGAGCTAATCCCTCAATCAAGCATAACGTGTCCACTATCTTGTTTATACTAGTTATCAACTGTCAAATTTCATCTATATCTGTTCAGTAGTATAAGAGAGTGAGCCACTTACAGGGGGGCAGATATAAAGTTCTTTTTTTTTTCTCTATAGCTATACCGAAGTATAATTTTCAACAATAATATTGACTAATTTAGCTTAAGTACAGTTTTATTATAGGTATATACTTGATGTCACACGCCAGCTAAGCTAGATATGTCTTGTTTTTATTAGTCGGAAAAAAGTATACAAAAGTAAACAAAAAATAAATAAAACAGTATGAACAATGGAACCCAAATACTAAGTAGTCTAGAGTACCATCTATCAAAACCTACGCATCGAATGATCACAGTGCCATCTATATAACTTTAGTAGTTTTGACGTGTCGTCAAAAGAAATTCTATCTTCTTTATGTATGTATACATTTAGAACATGATAGCTCAGTGAATACCCACCACGCTATATAGATCGCTCAGGTTGAAAATTGTTTGTATTTCTAGGTTAATTTACTCACCTAAATACTTTGATATGGACGTAAATAAATAATTAAAATTTCGAGAATAGCGATGACAGTACAACAATTACCTTCAGTAAAAGTTATAAGCGATAAGTAGATATAAAAAAATCATGAATTTTTCTCTGCTATTTCTTTAGAAGGAAAGGGCCGAAATATATAGTAAAATACATTAATGACAGGAAAATGTTATGCAAAATTTAAAAAAAGGGGCATAAGATCTATCACTGCTGCAGCAAGGGATTCGGAATACGAATACAATACCACCGTTTGTTATTCCCCGTTTTATAATAAGAGCTACTTAATAGCGAAACCTCGATTTCAATAACTGACGAGTTCATGCAATAGGGTCAATAACATTTTTATTGTACAATAAGAGTTTTCCTGTCGACGAAAGAGTATAAACAGCTCGATATTGTGCTTATATCGATATTTTATTTGATATCACTTTTGAACGTGATTCAACTCTAAAGTATTAAACACTGACATTTAAAAATTTTGAAAAGCCTATTAAAGGTATAATAGATTTAAATTGCCGTGTAATACTTTATTAAATTTACTTCATGTTCCACAATGAAGAAATGTACGAGTAACGGGTAATTTTTATTTATCAAATAAACTTATTTAGTAATAATAGGAATATTTTAATTGACATCTGCATGTTCTAATTAAATATATTGATTATTAAAATATTACTTACTATATTAACCTCAAACAACATTCATTTAGTCAACCGCGAGTTGGGTTACCATCCGTCCGGATTTGTCCTTTTTAATTTATCTGGATTTTTGAGCTTAGAATACCAGTAATACAACTAATATAAGTAATACCCTCTCGCCCCTCATGAGCGTCTGCTAACATATCTACCATGACACTGTAACTAAGTGAATAATGTTTGGATTTTGTGACTAAAATGTCCAGTCCGAACTTTTATTGAAATGTCAGGTTTTTTGTCAAGACTTCACAAATTTCTAACCGGTAACTCTGCGTGGTTCAGTTAACAATAGGCATGCCATTGAATATACAAATTTATTATCTATACCAAATTTCCATTTAACACCATTAATTAACTTTACGATGCTACTTACATCTGAACTAATTTCTGGTCTAAAACTATATTAGTGTGTCTAAGTGGTCTAATACTATATATTCAACTATTCCCAATTAATAAAATTACATTATAACAGAAAAACCAGAAAAAGTGAGTAGTTGAGTGTTTAATAAAACATCATAGTCTTAACTATTTCAAACATATGAACTTAAACTTCAATATTGAAGCATGGAGAATCAGAGCTCACTGTGCGCAATAGTGTTCTATAAAACCGCAGTAGTCTCGAACGGGACTCGTTCAAGTTAAGTGACTTAGAAACTGCGATTATTGAGTTTCATGGATGCGAATAAACTCGTACAGTACCTGCACTGTATTATTTGAAGTTGATATTCTGGTTTCATTTTAAAATAAATCCTCATTTTTCTTCTTCAAGTTCCTGAGATATTGCATATAAAACTCTTGTTTGGATGTATGCATATTATTATGACATTATATCTATTTTCATATATCACGTAAATATTATTATATTTGTTTGTCTGTTAAGAAATATTGTCTCACGAATATATTTTTCTTTAATAAAGCTACAGGTTTCAATGATAAAAATGTCAATCAACATCAAATTAATTGTTGTGAATTGATACATGAGTATTAGTTGGTGATCACATGTGAAACTATATAAGCAAGTGTCTTATCGAAGTGGAAATAAATAAGGGATAAGAATTAAATTTAGAATTTTGTAGGCGAGTAAAATACCATACACTCGTTTTGGTGTTCGTCAAATGAATAATATAATTAATGATAATACTGAAACATTTAGAATGTAAGCATAATAATATAATTAAACTATTAATCTACTAAAAACGCTAGAATACCTGAATATTTTAAAACCATCGTAGAACCTAAAAATATAGTGTCAAAAGTAATAATTAAGTGTATCTACCTAACTAACGATAACAGACAACTATTTCAAGAATTTAATTTAATATTTAATTCTACAACAAATACAACCGTAACCATTCCACTAATGTCAATAAACCCGAAAACTATTTAATTAAAGTGTCCTACCCGCCAACCGAAACTGACAAATACCGTTTCAAAAACATCTTAAAAACTTTGTAATCGCGACGTTCGCAAACTCATTAACCATTTAGGGTTTAATTTTGTCTACCGAGTGTTAACCGTAAAAAGACACCCTAAAAATTGCGCATAAAGTTTTATTCGTCAGATTAGAGTGTACGCGTTCCTATCGTGCAGTAAAGTCGAGATAAACACAGTCAGTAACGCATCGAGACTGCCTGTAAACTATTTTCCATGTCAGCGAAAGAGCGCGTTTATGAACTTACGAGTTTATGGAGCCTCCTGTACCCCAGATATGCAATAAACCCAGCTGAGTTGAGGTGATAAAGCGGTTGGCAGCGGTTAGTAGATTCTAGCTGCATTTTAACGAGTGCTCTTTTGAATTATTTCACGGCTTTTAAACACAGCTTGGAGTACGGTTGCAAATTGCCGTTTCTGTTTTTATAGTTTACACAGAGAGAGCATATGTTTTTAAATTAATTTTAATCTTATATTGGATTTTATACTAATGCTATTTTTACTAGAGTATGGGATAACTATTTTATATATATATTACAACAATGAGGTGTATACTTCTTACTTAATCCATGTGTTTGTTTGAAAACTGTTTTTTTTTTCCCGCGTTTTGATATTTTCAATATTTTTTTGGTCTAATTTAGATCAATGGGCGACCACTAAAATTTGCGTTATTAAGTTACCAAAATTTTTAATTATGAAGCTATAAGTGACGTAAATACAAACATTTACTTGATGATTATTTTTCGTTGTTACAGAAGTGTCACTTACTACATAATATTAATTGAGTTGTCTTTATTCAGGAAGTTACGATTACATGCATTATATAATATGTTACATTTTCTCTGATTCCGAAGATTTTATTGTAGTAAATCACCAATTATCTGCGTTATTTGAGCATGAATGTTTCCTGCTATTTGTCTTGCCAGGTTCTCGTATGTCCGTTCATTCTCAGCGTACTACCGCCTGGCTATTTCCGCTCGCCCGTGTCCATTTCCGGTCTTTTACCATATGAGCCTTAGTTGCTTCCTACTGTTCAAATATTGTCAAAATATTGGTACACCAAGAAACATTATTTGTTTAAATAACTTATTGCAAAAATAAATTATATTTTGTTAGCTAAGATAAATATGTATTTTTAATACATTAATATTTCGATTTCATTGGATTGATGATTTATTACATTTTTCTATATAAAAATATATGTAAATCGTAACAGTATGTTTATTGATAAAATGTTGTTACTTCATTCTGCAGTATGTTACTCATATTAATTTATCACACAAGTATACTAAATGATTTGAAATGATAAAGAAAAAGAAGAGATAGCTACATTTATTTAATCTATAAATATCAAACGATGTAAAATATGCATGACATTTAATAATTACCTTCCATGACAATTCAAAGGAGTACTCGATTATACTCGTAGTATACTTGAAAAATCTCCAACTATATTGTATATAAATCATACAAATGCATACTTACGCTTGTTGACTTTGAGTTTTCGGGCAGTTCATATTGTATCTCAGTAAGAGGCCCGACTTAAAGCACCGTAGTTTCCCCTATTTTTCGTGACCAAAAATGAATAGAACACTATACTTAAGGATTATTGGGATGACCGCAAAGTATTGTTGACATTTCATCATATTAGTTTAGTTTACTGGAGCAGTTCATTATTTTATATAAGAAATTGGATTTTGGTCCTTTAAATACAATAGGATAAGTGCGCTACAAAAATATGTTCTTACTTTTTGTTTTATATAATTATGTACCTTCTATACTAATATAAGGTGTTTGTATTGTGACAGAGTATTTTCTGAGATCTGCCTCACTAGCTATTACCATCTAGTATTGAAAATTTACAGCGGAGCACTTATGAGTCACACTTGAGATTCAGTTTCGTCTACCTGGTACCATTGTCTGCCACATCGTCATTTAATATCAAATGATTTTGCTTTCAAATACTGCATTTATTAATCATATAAAAGAATAATTATAAATATTATTGGATATAATATTGCAAAAGTAGTTATTATTAATTGTTAAAACTATTGCATATTTGTTGAATATTCATGTTTTGGTTGAATGTGATCAGTTCGAATATCAGTTCTATGAAGGCAGATAGTGGTAAATCGAAGCTGTTAAACTCTGTATAAAATCGAAAATGTTTTTTTAGGACCTAAATATATTTTTTTAAATTATTGAAATATGTTTTATGTACCAACGTAGACATGCTGCAATACTCATTAAAAATAAGTACAACACCCAAGCACTACTTAAATAAATCAACGGTAATGTTTGCGTTACTCCGAACACCACTTTAAATAAAACCCCTTACATATGAGACCAATGCGGCAGATTTCATGCTGACGTTTTTTGAAAGTTGTGATGTATATAGCGCAGATAGTAACATATACGAAGTTTTCGAAATTATTGCTCCAAAGCATTTTTTTAGTAGTACGCCGAAGTATAGGCACTGTAGCTAATAAGCTAAATAAGCACAGCACAACCACAATGGAAAAATCCAAAAAAATGGACTCCGAACCTCTCATCAGCTGGATATAAGTTCGCTGATCCCGAAACGCTACAATAAAATAAAAAATAGACACAGAGACAGATTATTTGTATCAAATGCGTCTTGGTTATGACCCATTCCAATACAGATTGATCCCTACCACCCATTACGCTACACAGTTAGGAATATAACAGTACTAATCAACAAATATTTGATATATGAAACTAACTGTCACAATTACACTCGTACGAAGTATAGATTAAAAAAGCCTATATTTATTTGTCTTCTTAATTGACTAATGATTTATTATGTTTACGCGAATATTATTAATCGAAATAAAACTAATTTAAACGGATTTCATTTCTTAATTAACTATTTTTCTCATAGGTCGTTTTATATATCATCTAATGTAATAAAACATTTACTAAAATCTGCTGAGACCTGCACCTAAAATTAAGAAAAAAGGATCTCGTGTTAAAAGCACACTAACAAATAGACAGACAGAGATATTTTGCCTTTTATAACTTGGAAGAATATTCTCTTATGTGTTTATTTTTAACAATGTAAATTATTTCTATGCCATATATATTGCTACAAGTATTTCTACAAACATAAACAATAGAGAAAGGTACAAATGTGAATATGGAACGAAGTTTTCCAACTTGTCGTTGTTATTTCAGAGGGTCGATCTAAAACACCATAGGAATGTAGGTAATGTTTATATTCAACCTTAAGTATAGTTGTATTTTTAAGGTTTGTTTTATAAATGTATTCGTTAGATAGCTATATTTCTAATATCTAGTTAGTTTATTTAGGGTTTTCAACGAGTATTACACGAAAATATTACTATTATATATACTAATGGATTTTAACAAATTTATTACTGTGCCTTTCTTAAGCAATACTTAAATTTAGATTATATTTAAATAGCTTATATTTAAATATAGTAAACTACGTAGCATGCATTACTTTAAAGCTTGAATGTAATTAATAAATTGTATAATAATAATCTGGAGATACCACTTCACTCATGGCCATTGAATTCTAAGCCAAGCATAACTTGTATTATGGAAAGTAAATTGATATACTTTACATATAAAGGTATTTAACATCTACGCAGATTACTACAATTACGTTTATCGTAGAACCTTCGAAAAACGAACCCAGGATCTCTCGTCTCAATGGTAAGAATTATTACCAGTGCCTTTACGAGACCTGTCAATGACATTATAGAGAGGCGACATAAAGGAGATTCGGTAATATAAGAACAATTTTATATCTAGAAAATATCGAAGTATGAAACTAATATCAACTAAACTTCATCATACATTCAAGATCACAACTAAATGTGGTAATATAACACTGTTCTAATACTTATTACCCATGGAACCATGACATTCGGTATTACGTGCCAATTTAATCTGACTAATTCTGTAACTTACATTACGAGAAACAACCCAGCCGTTATATAAATTAACCGATTGAAACAGTAATCGTTTGTAAATGACAAAGCATCTACTAGTTTACGTAACATACTATCAATTTAGTAATTAACTGCTCAACGTTACAAAGACGTTTTGCTTTTATACGTACTTACCTATATGTATAAGAGTAACATACGTTTAGAATAGACGTAACGAACAACCAGAATTGATAAGCTATTATAGTCTAATTTTACTATTACTATTTAGTAAAAATGCATAATGTAATATTGAAATCAAATACTTTGGACACGTAGGCACGTCTCGCGACTTCGATGGGGCTCAGGGGCTTGGTTTAATCGTCCGGCGCATAAAGATGAAAATGCTTAGGAGGTAACTGCTTTTGAGGGGCCTGCCTGCATCGGCCGGGGAGCAGAGGCAATGTGAACGCAGATCTTGCTCCCTAGTTCTATAGGCCATAGAAGAATCATGGGGTTTTAGTGGTTCTTTTAGGTTTGTCAGGAAGGGGTATCCTAAATCCATTTTCCCACGAAAAATTTGAAAAAACCCTACAAGCCTGCAAAGTATTTTTAAAGTCTACTAGATTTTACCTGTGTGTATGTGGCGTTAATATTGATTTCGTAATAAAATCGAATGACGTAGTAAAAAGTTTCGTACAAAGTTTATCCCTCTCTTTGCCCCACTTTCAATAAGTTTTTCGCAAGAAAAAGTAGCCTATCACCGTCTCTAGGTTCCCATATATCTCTATACTAAAATTCATCATAATTGATTTAGGCGTGAAAGCGAAACATACTCACTTTCGCATTTATTATATTAGTGAGGATATATCCAAATATAATTTTTTAGTCTTCTCAGTTGTAACTATAATAAATAGATAATAACGAAATATTTTGTGTTTTTTTCCTCTCTTTGTTAATACATTTTCTTTGTTTTTTCTTAAGTAGATATTGACAAGAATTGGTGTTATCAATCAACAGTGTACAAAACAGTGTTTCAATTTTAAACGCTCTAATCTTAGTAACTTCCAGCAGATTTTTTTTTATAGAACATTTATTGAGAAAAGCTTTAGGCTATTTAATATCACGCAACAACCGATAATTAAATTACTTTTAGTTGCATGCGAACGAAGTCACAGACACAGTTAATATATTATATACTCGAGAATTTTCACCTAATAGTATTAAATTGTAGTATAGTAGATTGTAAAAATAGCTAATCAGGATGTATAGTTAGTAATAAATTAATGTATGTAATTCGCGTATTCTCGTTGTTAAATATCGAATAGTAATATAACAATGTTGAATAAGTTATACTTAGAAATGTAAGATATATTAAACCAAAAATTAAAATATTGTTATCTTTTTCATCCATAGCGAGATCATAGAAACTCCAACAGGTACCAGAGTATATATTGGAAATAATAAGTAATAGTAATTTGGAAAATCTAAAGTTCACGCCTCATAACTTTGTTATAATCTAATGAGATAGATTTAAGCGTTCATATTAAATAGGAAGTAATCCGATAGCATTCTAGAGCTATTAAAAAACAAATATAATATTTATATAAATATAATAAGATTTCTTTAGTATATAATGAAATAAATGACTGTAAAAATAGCCTAGTGTGATAGAGCGAGTACTTCTCTGAATAATAAAATAATTGCATTGCCGTAAAAACACAAAAGATTTAAAATAATTATAACTGAAGTTTCGAAAATTGCTCAACTTTGGAATGTTGAGAGTAATGCACAACCTCAAACGCTTCGCGTTAAAAACCGTACAATAGCTAAACAATTTAAGTGAGTGTTAATTAGTTAATCAATTAGCTAATTTGTAAATAATATATAATCTAATACAAATGTACCAAGAAAAATTGTAGAAAGGTCAGATATTAAAACAGAATTTTGAGTAGAATCCATAAATATGATAGAATTAGAAACACTTGTATTTCTACTTGTATTTATAATTCTTAGTAATTTGTTCATTTCCTTTTCAGTAAATAATAATTAAATTATAGTATGTTGTACTAATTGTAACACTTTGTTTCTTGTACACGGATTTATTGGTTAAATTCGGTTACAATATTATAACTGACTATTGTAGAACTAACGTAAGTATCGATTGAAGTTTCTAAAAGTTGTTACAAGACTCGTACATGTTATTTCCCGTATATTATATTCATGAATGAAGAAAGTGCTTCGTAATTAAAATCTTTATAATTATGTAATCTATACCCCTCGGTTCCAAACGATTGATTCATCAAGAGTTTGAAGCATCAACCACGCCCTATACCAATCATTTATCGGGGTGCCGCGCGGCGTGGCGTCAACTCGCGTTGTACAAAACTCATTATATAAATGAAGGAGTTCACGGCACTCAGAACGATTATCGGTCCAGTCGTATTGACTATGATTGATCGACTTTGCACAAGTAAAGGGTGAAGTAGTGAAGCTCCTGTATCCGTTCATCGCCTTCACGATGCTATGCTATTTTTTTACAATATGTTGAAATTCAAGGTTAAAAATCAATATCCGTACCTATTCTGCATAAAACTGTAATATCTCTTGTTGTTGGTTGTATCCTTATTAATTATTATATTCTTTAAAATAACTTTTTCATACCTAATAAAACTGCGAATGAGCCAAACAGGAACATTAAATACTTTTTTGATATTTATTTGTCGCGTAGTTTATTGTCCATGTATTAGCGAATATATTTGTATTTTTAGGTGTATGTAGCTTATCACTCTAAATCTACGATGATAGTACGTAAAATATTAATGAGATATAATATAGTAATAACTAAACGAATAATTTCAGATATAAGATACTATTTTCACCTATAAAAAAAAGGTTCATCCGAGATAAAGGACAAAAGTATAAATTTGTAGTAAATGAACCTTGAGACTAATTTTGATATAATTTCCTCCGTTCAATTGCTGACAACAAAATTAAAAATATAAGCTTTTATTGAATAAAATCTGTTTGTATACTAGTGACTATTTGTATATAAGAAATCGGTAAACTCTCACATAGTTTGACCGATGACAATGCAAATTGTTATATATGTACATACATACATGTAGTTCTTCACAGAAACTTTACGCTTACGCTACCTTACGCTAAATAAATAGTTTAAGAGTTATATAATGTGTTAATAGTTAATAAGAGTAAATGCGCAATGTTACATTAATGATAAAAAAATAAACAAAACTTGGTATTATCATAATTAATCTTTTGTTGTATACTAAGAAAAACATTTTACACCGACCGAGAGTACAAAGTGCAACTGGTAGTAAGCTTTCCATCAGACTTAATGTTGAATTCAAGCTTAAACAGATTTGAAATGCGCTGGCCTTAATCCACTTAGAATAACAACACGGCTAATGTCTACCTAACGGAACCTCGACGTTTCTTATTGTGTATCTCAGGGATTTAGTATCAGTGTATATGGAGTCTATAAATATTGTTAATAACATACCATTTCACTGAACATAAAGATTTTGCGGCAAATTTATATTTGGTTATTTCTTTTTACGATTTAACATATAAATGAAATATTATAAAATATTTAGAAAATCAAGTAATAATGCTGTAGTTACAAGTAAGGTAGTTTATATAGATGATTTAAAAAAACAAAAAGAAATATATTGTTGGATAAGTAAACAATAATTAAAAAAAAACAGATGGTCTATACTTACTCAATTACTTGCTGCAGCATAGTCTTACGGACGATATTGCAGCGATGGTTTTCAATAAGACGCCCTTCTTTCGGATCGAACTTGACCATTATGTATACCAGGTGTACAAATCGCCCTAGTGACTTCCGCTTTCATGATCTGGAATCCAGTCATATTCTAAGAATCTGTATCTTACTGAGTCGCAACCACCATTATGATACAACCCTTACAGTAACTCATTTTCGTATCATTACGTTGTGTTAATAACCGGAATATATGCACCTGCCATAAAAATCTTGCAGATCGGTATGATAACGATGACTTTTGATAGCTTGCGACCACCATACAATACTCGTTATAGTACGACAGTTAAACATTACGCGATCCGGAATCAGATTACGTATATTTAGTACCAAATAAAAAACGAATTCTTCAAATCTGTACCTGTCTGGGTTAAATGACCTCCGTGGTCATGATAATTAACTTGTGTATCTGTTGATGAATTTTCGATCTCTCTACTATATTATAATCTACTAAACATAAGAAACAAAGCCGTCACTTTATGGCACCACTGTGTAATCCATATACATAAAAAAGTCTGGTTATTTATACCATTTATAACTGAAGAACAATGGAACCGATTTTAATGATCTCAGATTTGTGGGATTCATCTCTGTCCAGAAAAGTAGAATAAATGTTTTGTATTAATTTACATAAATAAAATCCTAAATTAGGTTTAGCTAAAGGTCAATACGATATTCCTTGACTGTTAGGCGGTACGAAGTTTGCGGGTCAGACAGTAATTCTATAAATAAAGGTACAAAATTGCTCTAAGTATTCAAAACATTCTTATCTATAAATTTCCATATCATTATTGTAAAATAAATAAATTCCAGAGTGTTGCCGGAAATTAGTTTAATTTCAACAACAAAGCACGAAGTTATTCTGCGGCGTTTATCTCTACAAAAAGGCATGTGTTCGAAAGTTGTTATGAGCGATAGCGATACAGCCCAACTTCGCCGACCGGTGTTCATTAGAACTTAGACTTGTATGAATTTTCATCAACTTTCCAACGTAATGAACACTAAAAGGAGGTAAGTTTGAACGCTTCAAATTTTAATACTCGTGTGGTACCTACGGTTCGTTGCGGACACGTTTTAATACTAAATTGGCCTTGTGGAATTCATGGGTAGCCGTGGAGTTAGAAACCCAATATTCCATCTAACTTCGCTTAAAATTAAGCGAAGCTTGTTTGTTTGGTTTTCGAACTATCTTCATTTCATACTTTGGCGGGACATTTGTCAGTATTCATTTGTTTCATGATCTGGATATTTACAACTTTGCTTGCAATTATTACTTTGATAAGTTATAATTAATATTCTCTTCATCTTTATCTATTTTATTGTCTTTAGCTTGTATAAGCTCTCTACATATGGTAACTATTCAGTAATTAGTATATTTTAATTGCTTTAATTAAAATGCATTTTCTTGTTATTAATAGTAAGTATGTCGTCAAAAAATTACAACGAAATATATAATTACTAAATAAATTACTAATTGTCAATAATAGTTTATTTGACACTTTTAATTATACTGAAAATCAGAGATGGGAAAATTTAACCGTACCTTATTATTTTCATAGATACTAAAAAATACAATTTAAAATGAGCTCTATTTCGTGATATACTTTTACATACATTTTTACTTTTATAGCGTTCACAAGAATTATTGAAATATTTCTACCAAATAATTTATAACTACGAGTATTTTGTAGATGAAAGGAGTCATTTAATAGAAATTTTAAATTTTCGATGGAATGACATGTATTTACATATAACAGCTTTAATATCCTTTCTACTTTAGACCCAATAAATATTAAATATCAGACAGATGAAAGACCCTTTGAAGTATCTCTGTTGCGAAAGGGTTGCCTACTAACCTATTGTAGCTTCTCGAATTAAATTCCAAATTCAACCGATGCTCATGTAAAATAATAATTTAAATATTCTTCAAGGTATCAACGCTTTGATTAATACTCTTATTCATTTTTAATTTATCATAATATAATATCTGCATATTGGGCAAATTATTAACTTCCTTCTATTTAACACTGAACTTGTAATAATAAAGTTCGCCCTAGTTTGATGTAATGATTAAGATCAAGATTTATTTAAAATCATTACCAACTTGTTATAATGTCCAAATTATAAGAGTTTGTGATAATAGGTCGATTGTTTAATATAAACGATAAGTTGCTAATTCTTGCTACACGATTTTTTTTGTGTTCCATGATTTAACTACTACATATTGCTAGTCAAAATCTTATACACCTTATACAACTTTTATACGCCTTTGAAGCAATGATACCTTAGTTGTTATTTACTCAATTGTACGCTAGTTCGAATCCGCCTGCAATGAGCTTGAGCTTTCGGTGAAGGAAAACATCGCGAGGAAACCGCAGCACGGTGGTAAGACTTTTTTCCAATGTTCGCCTATCTAGCTGCCTCCCTGAAATACGAAATCTGCCACTAAATACCTATAGGTGTGCTCCAACGGTGGCACTTGAGATCTAATTCCTCCTCTAGGTTTAACGTGACTACCATCTTGAGTCATATCGTCACTTAACATCAGGTGAGATTGTGGTCATACCACTATACTTATAAACTATGAAAAAGAATATTTACTAATTTCTTAAAGCTATCTATAAAGTTACCATAAAACTGGATTAACCTACGGCCTTAAACCTGTTAAAAGACTGCTTTAAATAATATCAAGATTTGTGAAAATGCAGTACAATGGTAAATCATTATTTACAATTTTTTTAGGCATTCTTGGTTCTGCCATAAAATTACCGACGGACGAACTTATTTCGAAGTGCGATTAAGGACAGACAACTCAATATTCTGCACAAACTATTCGGGTAGATAATAACCGCATCGCATTACTTAAAATTTATATGAGACTAATTTTATTTCCATGCAAATTTTAAATGTATTGGGTATTATGTCATAGAATTACGAAAGAAAATTGTAAGCTTTTTATAATGCGACTAATACAAAGACGTCAAAATAACTTTACATTCGAAGAACTGTCACGTATTCATATCTTCATTCTATAATTCGTGATCCTCTTTCCGATTCTATTTTAAAACTAATAAAGTGTAGTTAAAAAAGGATTAAAGAACACACTTTTACATAAAATCTAACTAATAAGTAGAAAATATAATTTAAGTTTGAAGAGATTGTTTCATTGCCATAATAATCCAGTAGCTCATTATAATTTTAAAAATTGACAAAATGATATTTTTATTTGTAAAAAGGTGTCAAATGTTACAAATAATTTGTGTAGTTGTAACTATTTATAGAAATAAAGTTTAATAAAAAATATCCCGCTTTTTTTTTCATAAAATTATTTTGTCAATAAGTTAATTCTTATTATACATTTTACAAGTTATTTCATAACAATAAACTAGTAGAAATTTTATCTCTATAAGACGAACTCTTTATGTTTGAAAGTTAAAAATCGACTTTTTAGTTCTATTTGTTATTAAGGACCGTTTTTAAGTTTTTTTTAATAACAATTTTTTTTTGGTATTGAGATGGTACTTTTTCAAATTCTCTTATTATGTAAAAAAACGGAAACGACTCCATATTGTATAATTGAAGCAATTTTCAAGAATGATAGTAAAATATGACTTAGTAGTAATTGTGATATCATATATGTACCGTTTCATATTAAATGGCTGCTTTTTTTATTCCTTGTGCTCAGTCAGGATATTAGGCCAGATATAAAGTTATTATACTGGCGTTAGTCCTTGATACCTGAGTAAGTTTTCTTGCTCCATGTTATTATTTTAAAAAATAGTTTATTTTTTTATGGTAATAGAAATGGAAAACAAACTATTAAAAGCTTTTATTGATACTCCTGTACATCGAATTAAATTTGTAACTACCCAAAGATTTTAGCCGTAAAGACAAATTATTATTTTATGATTTGAAATTACCATTCAAATTCTATTATATTTGTATTATCAGATTTTAAATTGATTATAAGTTTGGTAGATGAAACTATTCTCAAAAAATCGTGTCATTGGTTTAATAAAAACCAAAAAAGACTTTTTGTACCGCATTTTTTTCATTGGTCCCAAATTTTGCAACCCATTTCAACTCGTTAATACATTGAACTTATTATGTACAAAAAGACCTTAATAATATATGAGTTAAATAAAGAAGGTATGTATTTTATAAAAATAGAAACTTACAGAATACATAAAATCTCACTTTTTTTTATTATTTTGGTATTAATTATAGAATAGATCGTTGTAAAATAAATTAAAAAAGTAATGAAGTATTCTTCATTGGGCTATGAACCAGCGCAGTTATGATTACTGGAAAATCGAATATGAATGGATTTACTCTAATCCATAAAAAAGCAAAACACATATAAACCTGATTTTTCAAAAGTTATTTGTAATAACGACATAATCTTTTTTAGTGAATTAAGGTATTCATTTGCCGTCGGGATTATTTTTCCTGTTGATGTAGAAGACAAATTTTGCTAGTAATTAATATTACAATTGTTAAATCAAATTTAAGGTTCTTCATCCCAAATGGCATCTTTATGAGTTTCTCTACCGTTTTGCTTTTTCAATTAAAATAATCCATTAACGCAATATTATATGATCAAAAAAAATTAAATATCAAAGGCCGATCAAATAAAGATATTTTCCAAAGCGCCGTTAAAAAGTGGCCTAACAGAAAGTCGTACGTTTTTTATCTGTTCAAAGAAGATAATTTAGTAACGCCAAATTTTATAAATGCTTTTGTTTTAAGGGCGTTCGTCTTATTTTTCCATATGAAACATATTTTCAGTCAACGACTAAAGGGAAAACAGTACAATGAAAATATAGACAGTATAGGTTAGCGAGATGTGGGTATGAGTAGTGCTTAGCACTAAGCACCCGCATAACGCTTATCGCAGCCCGATATGCGACCCGACTGTTTAATGAGACCGATCGATACAAACTCCTTATCTGCACTTCAAATTTTTGTTATGAAGTACCTTTCCCCCTTGTTTATTGAAGGTGTAATAATTTATTCATCACGGTTCGAAAAACTACAAAAAGACTCACATTATGTCTTTTTCTTTTCTAAGAATATACATAGGTACATGCGATACTTGCTGATCATGACATAATGTGGCAATAATATATATAATTATTTAATAAGCACAGTTTTTGAATTTTAATAGAGATGAATAAAATAAATTTTTATATAAAAAAACTATACATTTTCATATTTTTCGAAAATCTATATGCCGAGCATTTAATATAGTCCACAGGTAATAAATTTATACGTAAAAATGGTTAAAACTCGTGGAACTTTTGTTAATGTATAATTGTATATACAACTATAAAACTATTTTGTATATTTTCATTCTTTGTTTAATATATAAATCATATTTTTACATTACAATTTTTTTTTAACTTATTTATTTTGTTAAAGTTAATCGTCAGAACATTTTAACTCTATTCTATTCGGCGGAGGTTGTTCTTTTGACATAGCACTTTTTTATATGAATCTAATATTTTGTTTGATTTCTTCATCATTCTAACAATTCAAAATATTAACATTATATTCTAACAATAACGTTGAAAGTGAGTCCCAAGTATAATAAAAACTTTGAAACTTTTATTTCTAACTTGTACTTATATAAAAGATAAATTTCCATACTTTGCTTTATATAAAATAATTATATAGTAACATAAACCCGTTTTATTATTAAAACGTACAACTTATAATTGACTCAGTTATTTTCCGTGAAAGTGTTCTTTCAGTAAGCCAAGATAACGAGAAATTTAATATCATAAGCCCTGGTTACTAATTAGCGCTATGCTTGCTATCAGGAGTGTTTAATAACAGTTAATAGAAAGAGAACGTCAGCCGTGAGATCGTTCCGTTTCCGCTCTCGACGCCCGTCGCTCGTCTGCAACCTGTTGCCGACGGGTCCGCCTTCCGCCCATCGACTTGCCTTTGCTGACATTGAAAATTTCAAGTTTTTTATTTTATTTTAATTACTTCTGCGTTTCTGTAACAATCTTTATAAAAAGAACATACCTGTAGAAGGCTTGAAACTGTCGATGAAACAGGGTCAGCTGCGCCAATTTTTGTTATCACAAAATTAATAACAAAAAACAATAGAATGTACTTTTTTTTTAAATAAAATAGAAATTATAAATATAAAAACACACTACAAAAGAACTTATAAACAGAAATAAAATATGTAAAATAAGGAACGAAGGAAAGTATTTGAATTTTCGCGAGCGGTAGCGGAGTTGTACAAGTTCGGTCGGGATGACTAAGAGTGAGTTCAGGAAAGAGGCGCCCAGAGCAAGGCGCGGTTCTGCTACCGCGGCTGACTACAGAGTGGCAGCGGGCTGAACGGCTACGGGCCCCACCCCTAGCGCACGCGTGTTCCAGCGTCTCCACAGCGCATGACCGACATCCTACCGAAAAGTGGAAAAGTGACTCCTCCAACGTAGATACGCCATTATATACTAAATAAATATTGTATTATAATAAGTATCTTCCAGCTAGATAACTGTAGCCCAATTATAGAGTTCCTTAGTCATCAGAAAGCTTCACCCTAGGAAACCTGGTAAATTCTATTATGTCGGTAGCAGTAATGCTTCAGATTAAAATATAAGTATTTAATATATTATATACAACACATATGAATCTTTCACTCTCTAGCTCTAAAGTTTTTGATAGTTTCTTGCTGCCATTGTCTTTAATTTGTAGAGTTTTCGCTGATTCTGCTTGTAACGCTTAAATATCTAATTTTAAAGTGAGGTTCAAAATTCGATCATAGTGATAAAAAACAAACGTAGTGTAAAAACTGCATGAAATATAAGAATCTATATATTATGTATGTATAATATAAGCGAACCACTCCACTAATGAAAAACAGAAAAGTTAGTTACAATATCCTGCCGTATTTTCTTTCATTAGTAACCACGTTGTAAAGTTCTTTTATAGCGCTGAAATATCCATTTCTCAGCGAGGTTTCGTACCCTCGAGGCAATGTATGGAACTTGGTCATAAAGCGCTTGGCATGTCCAAGGAAAACACGCATTTCAAAAGCTAAGTGTATTCCTTGGCCGTAGGCGTAGTCAACGCTGTGCCCGCAATGAGCCTTGCCTTCTAATTCGAATATACTATTATTTGCAAACAAATGAACACCACCGGTTCTTTGATTGACTCTTGTAGTGACTTCGCTGGCAACTTTAATAAGTTGTATACTGTTTGGCGGCTTGTCTTTCATATTGGCATACGGGTATCCAATAGAATGCCCATCGCGCTTAATCGACAAATATATTTTGGCTTCATTTTTATACTTCGATAGCGCTTGCTTTATAAATATTGTCTCATTTTCAGAAGACGGTTCCAAACCAGGGAACATCTGTGAGAATTCGTTATTTACTTTAGGGCATGATCCCCATTGTGTGTCAAAATTTCGTGTTATATCAACACCCAGGCTCAAATGGTCACCTACAGGTCTCATATTTTTTCTCCAAGCAGTTATTTCCTGTAAAAAGAAATACTTTATTCATAAACTGAATTCATTACTATATATTTTCTTTAAGTAGTGCATGTACCGAGTTCGTGGTATTCTTTTTAATAGTTTAATTTTAATGTTGGGGCCACGTTAAAACTACAAAAAAATATCATACTTGTCTAGAATATTCCATCCCGTCGGGATTCACACAAGGCAAAATAACCCATCGAACTTTTTCAATCATATCATTAAGTTCTTGGCAAGCTACTAATTGCTGTATTACATACAGAGCCAACATAACAGCTTCATTTCCACCTTCCTGACCAGCTTCAATAAACATCACGGGTTTTGTACTACTATAATTTGCCTTGTCCGCGTTTTGGTGATGAACCACAACCTGAAAATTATTAGATTTGAAATTATTTGTTACAATATTATAATGATGAAAGTGATAACTCCATTATTTAATCCTGTTCTAAAAAGTAGTCTATTTTTACATGTAAGGTTAAAACTACTAGGACTACATATTCCATTAATAACTCGGTAACTAAGAAAAGCTTAAGATTCTGTTGAGTTAACTGCGTCTATATTTCAAGATAACATGTATCACTTGTATTTTTATGAAACGTGTAAAGGTTACATGATTAATAATGAAGTAAATCTAATTATTGTTTGCGTATATGCCTATTTTTTTCTCAGAATTCACTTACTTAGCCTTACTATTCTTAACACTACTTGATATGAGGAATGTCTTTGTTTATTGCGTAGTAAGAATAAAGATAGCAGTGGTTCTATCAGCATTGAAAATCCCTTATACGGTTTTTTCTGTCGTGATGTTAGATCCACGCCATTATTTGCTTTTACCCAGCAATAACCCCCATACAAACCGGTTATTTAATTACACTTTTAATAAATAGATTTAATTTAACGTCAGTAAATTTAACTACTTAAATTGTAAAAGTACTATACATAATCCTGGATTAGTTGAGATGAACATTATGATTAGCTGTTGAATACACTACCTCCAAAGACTATACTATCTTTCGATTATAAGACTTATAATAAATCTATAAACAAAGTATAAAATGAATATGAGGTACCTCATACAAACTTCGACCGTCATAAGTAACTCTATCCCCTGATATATCAATAAATTCACCGCAAAATTGTTTAAGAGCGTTTAAAAATATTATTACCTATAAATGCAGAAAACATATATGTAATTTTATTTTATATTTATTATATATTATATTTTAATATATTTTGAATAATTTCAGAGATTTCTTCATACCGTGTTGACGCCTACAGAAACGTCTTCGATACAAGAAACTTCATCTTGATCTAATAAAGTATCCAACATATGCTTATAACATGGTCTTAACGTTTTGCAACTATAATTGAAACAGTAAAATATAGTTACAGAGCAGTCTCTATTACTTAATAAAAAGTAAATAAATGTTCTTACCCACATTGTGCACAATGACCATTCCATATGAAAACTAGAAGAAAGTTTAAAAAAGGTAATATGTACAAAACTTGAATAACTATTGAAAAACTAATATGTTTTGTTAAAACTCACTTAAAATACTATCAAATACATCAGACGTAGGTATGTATATTTGTAGCTGTCAGGTTTCTTTGTTATTTATTTTGTTACCTACCTGATATCGCATTATCAATCGAATGCTCATTACGCTTATTAAAAAAATAGTATATTTCTATATGAATAATGGTTATAGTGTTACGCAATTTAGTCTTTATTGAATTTTAAACTGAGATCTAATATGTAAGTATTTATATTTAGATTTGTATTAATCTGGATAAGTAAAAAATGTATGGGGAATTATATACTACTATACTCACCTAAAATATCAAATAACAGAAAAATATAATATGAGTAATAATTCATATCAACGTCACTTTTCAAAGTTATTTGTTATACGCACAGTTTTGTAAAGTATAAGACAAAAACCATAAAAACAAAACACTAAAACAAGGTTTCAAATAATCACAATTTAATTTTAAAATTTATTTATGTGAAACGTTTTATGTTCTTTTGCGCAAGAAGCCAAACTCATTTCTAATTTGATTCGCGAATACACGAAAACCCTCATAGAACTGTGAAAGGACTTGTTTCAAAAGATATTCTGGAAAAAGAAACTCATAGCCATTGGTTAGTTCCATTGTGTAAGAATAAGGAACTCCTACAGCGCCAAAAGCATAATCGTCGCTACCGCCAGCTGCTGGATACCATTTACCAGCGCTCATCACTCTGAATGGTTGCCCTCCAGCTTCATAAACGGCGTCCGATACAGCTCTTGCTAAAGAATCCAACCTTTTCCATTCCCTAGGAAGGTATTCTCCTGTATAGCCCCAAGGATAGACTAAGTACTGCCCGTACGAATGTATAGACACGTACAACTTCAACCTTTTAGCATTTTCCATCATGACATTTCTGACTAATTTTGTTTCTATTTCAGAGAAAGGCTTTGGACCAGCATATGTTTCTGCGTTACATGGATTATGAGATACTCCGCTTACGCCCCATTTAAAACCATAGTTTCTATTTCCATCCACTCCATAACACTGTCCACGCTTTGATCTTGTTTTCCTCCACAATCGATTCTGTAAAAAAAAAATGGTTTATTTGAATTTAACTACAAAACTATTATTATATTATGTTTCTAAATGTGTGAATCATGTTTAAATGAGCTACAATTCATATTGGTAAACTAGAAGGTTCTCACGTTCATGTTTGTAGTTTATCCACCCCAACGGATTGGGTGTTAATATATTTCAAGATGTTAGTTTAGTATATTGTAAATTTGTGACTCTATTGTGTTATATCATCAACGGTCGCCGTAGCTGCGTAGTATCAGGAAATATATACATACAGGTTCAACTCGAAGCGCTATATACCAGAAGAATATTATTGTGAGAGCTTATCAAGATATATACATTAAGTAAAGTTTTCCACCTACATACTGGTTGTTAAATGGTGTGTCACAATTATAGTTTATATACTTGGTATCATGTATATGATAATACATGTGATTGAAAGTGAACAGTGTGAAACTTAGATTAGTAGATACTAACCCAATCTTTATTTATATTATTACTAAGCTATGAACAAAAAATAATTTTGGGGAACAATTACTTACATTTGCTTTAGCTCGTGTGTACTCGTAGCCATCTGGATTAACGACGGGTAGTATATACCAGTCCACACCGTTTAGATCTCTCTGTCTCGCTACAGGGTCATTAACCAGCCTATGGATTAAATATAGAGCCATCGCAGGTGCCACCCACTCTCTAGCGTGAATACCTTTAAATTACTATTAATATTAGAACAGCAAGTCAGTGAGCAAATTTAAGGTATTTTTGGTTCAAATTTCAGAACATATAAATGATTATTATTTTTTATATTACAAAAAAATATTATGTTTTTCTCAATCCATCTTTATAAATAAACTTAGCAATCGATTTGATAAAATTTACTAGAAAAAAGCAAGAGTTTTAATTAACAACATAGACAATATTACATTTCACAACGACGACTTTGTTAGAAACGGTTAAATGCTATCTTAAAATTGACTTGTAATAGTTGTAATTTAGGATTTTATTTTTATATTTCATTGGTTTATCGTTGTAGCTACAATGTGATCTAATGTTAAGTGATAATGTGGCCCAAGACGGTGGACAGGCTAAGCCTAGTGGAGCGACTGGTTCTAAAATGCAACTGCCAGAAGGCATCTATAGGTATTTGGCGACAAATGTTGAATTTGAGGTGGTAGTTAGCTAGTTGGGCATTAGAAAAGACGCTACCATTATGCTATGATTTCTTCACGATGTTTTCCTTCCTCGCAAGCTCAAGCTCATTGTATGTGGATTCCAACTCGCGTCCTTTCCCTCATCAGTTCACAGGCAACGTCAAGTACCCAAAACACAAACACCACGGCGACTCTCTCCTCTGTACTTCCAGATACCAGGAAAAACTTTCACACTCGTACTAGTTAATACATTGTACCGAATGCTATCTACTTACAATTTAATATACAAATTTTAAACTAAAAAAATATATACCTGCATCATAAAAAACTACTGGATTCCCTGCAGCATGGTCTGTGGATATGCGAACGAGTCTTATTATTCGTCCTTCGTAGCTTCTTCCCAATATTTGCAATTTGACTAAATCTGGATGACTGGCTAAAACTGTATCTAGATATTCTTGAATCTGTGTATAAAACATATAACACATTTTTTATATGAAAATCATGTTTACGATGCTATCATCTAATTACCAAATTAAATTAAAACTAAACTATAACTGTATTTTAGCGTAAATTTGTTATTTAAAATAATAAATTAGTTTACTATTATGTTTTTTCTATTTTCTACATATTCCTATAAGTAACATATATAAATATATCATCATCATCTTCATGTCCTGTTCCAAGTCATTTGGGGTCGGCGCAGTAAGTTTTCTTCTTCCACAGATCTCTATCAGCCTTCATCTCGTCATTCACTCCCCTTTTCTTTCATCTCATTCCTCACACACTCTTATACAATTATATAACTATATTTAGAATATATTGTTTATACATATTATAGTCCTTCTTCTAATTTCTTGCATAATTATGCTTGTACCTTAGTTGCTCGTGTTAGTTATTTTCATTAATTAATATTTATTTACTTACTGTTGCATAAGAATTGTATTCATATACGTTAAAACCGTGTATAATCCTTCTTTTGGGTTGACGTTGAACAGGATCAAATGACCTAATCAAAATAATTATTCCGTTGAATTTATTATATAAGTTTTACATATATTAGCTGTATATATATGTAAATAGCTGTATGTAGCTTTGTAACTAAAAATTCGTAACGTTCGTCACGTGTAACTAAAAATTATTTATAAATGTTTTATCGCGGAACCCTTAATTTTTTCTAAAATAAAAGTCGCCTAAGTTACTCCTTACAACATCGGCTATCTGCAAGCGAAATTTTCGTCAGAATCGGTCCGAGTTTAGAGGTCAGAATATGTTTCAGAGATTAGCCGGAAACACAGACAGACATTTGTTTTAAATTGATTGTTTTATATGAATACGGTATATACTTTCAAATGTATTTAGTAAAAGGCTGTATTTTCATATTACATACACTTCAAATTTATTTATTTTTATGGGTAAAAATAATTATAATTTTACTTGTTATTAAGTGTAAAGGGGCTTCAATATTTAATAGGCTAAGCCTAGAAAGAATACTAGAATTTCTCAATCTTTAGATCGTTAATCGAATTTTAAGGGAAGTCGAGTAATAAACAATACCCTACTACTCATGTAAAATTTAAATAAAATAAAAAATACCTTCCATAGTTCCTATGTTTGACTTCGAGTAATAATTTTTCGCCTTTTGCGTAGCGTTCAATAAAATCATACTTATTATGTGGGACTAATATATCTAAACTATCGTTGACTGCCCCACTGAGCTTCAGTATCTCAACTTCATGATCCGGATCTTTGAAATGGACGATAGACTGCAGCTGTTGTTCAGTTTGCGGGTACAAACGTATTAGAGTGTGGCTGTAAAAATATACCTGTTTAATTATATATACAATAAAATATAATGTACCTACTTAGGTATCCGTTATTTTCAAATTAATGAACATTTTATAATATTTTAGTGCAAAATTAGGAATGAAAACCAGATACACTATAATTTTTTATGTATTTATACATGACAAATGATGGCGGTAGAACACAATGATTATGTCCGAATGGTTCGTTACCATCTCCTAACAAGTATAATCCCTATCATCTAGCAAAAGTATAAAATTCTCCATGGTCTCTGGCAATATATGGGTTTTGTTGATTGACACTCAATGAGTCATTCCACGTGTCCCTCTCGCATTGCGAGAGATTGTCTGTAGACGGTTTTTTTACCATGTCGATAAAAAAAGTTATTACGTCCACCATAGTGAGACGCTTAAGCGTATTCCGGTTTGGCATCAGCCGGTGTCTAATCTCACTTATTTATGTTTTATCACTTTTCTGGATCAAACGTTGTATATACAACTTTCAAGAATTTTGCAGGAGGGTGTGACAGTGACGACCTCTAATAGACTAAAATGTCTTAAAGTTTGCGATTTTTTTTTATTGTACTGTACTTACCATGCGTTTGCCGTGTTATTATAAAAAGCTGCTATCTTACAACATCATTTCAATAAAAGAACAGTACTATTTATTGAATATAATTGAATTGTCAATTTTAATATTATATCGGAAGCCAAGTTTTATTACTAAATACCTAACGGTTTTAAAATTATGATGCTGGGAAATGGCCCGTTGCATTCTACAAAAAAAAATATATCTAGATTTTTAACATCAACATCATTATCTGTTTGGGTGTATTAGTGTATACCAAAATAAATAAAATTTACTTGTTAGGGATAATTTGCAAATATATGTTTACAATTATAGTCGATATGAAATAATATTTGCTATATTTGTAGTTATCATAGTAATATCGACATGGTAAATTTTGTGTCATTTATTTTTAAGAACCAATTACTTATAAACATTATATGTTACTAAACATTATACAACTGTATGCTTATTAGTACGTAATGCAAATATTTGATAATTATAAATGTATAAGATATTTTATGGTTATTTTTGTATACTTACTTATCATATTGATTGCCCTCGCATTTGACACGACACCATAGTCCAAAAATTCCTATAAAACAAAAAAAAAATTAAATCGAATTTTCATATTTTTTACAATTACCTTTTGTCAACAAGCATGATATAATATCTATGTGTTTTTATTCGATTGATTGTTTTAACTATTTACTCCTTAAAAGCAAACTCCACTCATGAATCAAATTTAATATGCTAAATGTTTTTGGCCGTAATTTACTCTTCATTTCAATTTTCGTTATTCATGAATTGAAGTTGTTGGATAGCAGGTTATAACAACTATTTTTAACTGCATCGTGACCATCATGGCAAGAGCTTTATATCTGCCATATCAAGGCCCACTCTAGGGAAAAGGGGCAAGACGGACATTTGCCCGGGGCGCCAAAATTTAGAGAACCTGCGGCGGACGTATTTTCGTAAAATTGAAGATTTGTATGGTAAATTTGACTAACAAAGAAAAAACATTCATATTTATCCTATCTTCGCTAAAAAATTATATTGGTTATGTAATATATATATTGAAATTATTTAATATTTTTTGCTATGGACATATGGCAATTCATTAGCATAGTAGTAGAGCAGTTGTTCCAGTTTTTTATGTACATCTTAATGTTGTTCTGTACAAAAAAGCGTTAAAATGCAAAAAGAGCATTTTTTGTTTTTCTGTTTGAACATGTTTTAAACTTGTTTATTGCATCCAATTATATTAAGGCGATTTTATTATATAAAAGCATTATTCTTGCTATTCATTTTTAGTGATAACTTGAATTGTATTTAAATTATTATAAAACTGTTTACTTTGAATGTGATTTTATTGTCAGTTTAAATTTAATTAGTTGTAAATACTCCATATAGTTTATAAATTGACATAGCGAATTCGTTATTAAATATAATAAATATTTTATCTGTTCAAAGACTATAGAATATTGTATCTAATTTCATATTTGTTTTTATATTTTGTTTTAAGAACATAACACCGGCACACAAAAAATAAAGTGGTTTGTACATTTGACGCCACCTACCTATATGTATTTCAACCCGCTGAATTCGCATCTGGAGTTAGTTTAGATCGTTACACACTCGTAAAATATCTCGTGTAATTTAGAAAAGCGAAACGTAAAAAAATAGTGAAAACAGTGTGTATTTTGAAAATAGCAAAATTATGACAATTTGATTTGATTAATGTACGGTGAATTCATGGACAGCTAAGAAATTCGTCTGTCTCTTGCATATTAAACTGCACGTCGTACATTTTCACTTCGACCACTTTCCTGACAATCGTGGAGACAATAATGAAGTACATGAAGAACGATTCAATAAATACATAACTGAAATTGAGAGTAGGTATTGAAGAAATTAGAATATTAACATTATGGTATAATTTTGTTACATCAAAGAGAATAGCTAACGAAAGGGAAGCATACTGCTTAGGTCATTTGAGAACAAAAGAGTTCAATACAAACGAAGAACAGTTGGAAAACCATGAAAATCATTGTTGACCTCCAGTATATATGGTATTATTTACAGATTAAATAATTTTCGTAATTTTAAGATTTTTTGATTTGTCGGTTTTTTCAATTTACTTAGATTTAAGAGGGTTAATAGTCTAAGTAAACTTCAGAATCGGATTCACAGCGGTTCAAATTATATAAAAATGTTACTCGATCCAGGTCAACATTTTTTTTCACAATTTTTACAATTTGCTTACATATGAAACGGCTTGTGGTCAAATAAACTTCTGATTCAAATTCAGCGGCTCGAAATACGTAAAAATCATTCTTGCTCTAATTCCACAAAACTTGTTTCATAACCAAAACATCTAATTTTCGCTACTATTTTCCGTTGTTTGTAATTAACTCAAGATTTTGAGAGTGTATGGTCCAAACTAACTCTAGATTCGCATTCTTCACTTCACTTAATTTTTCTTGTATAATTATTTGAATTCATAATATAAATTATAAGGTTTTTAAGACTAGAATAACTGGTGGCCAAAGGCTCGAAAATGATGCCGAGAAGAAAACACAAACTGAGGCGCTAAAAATTACATTGAAAGTTATACCAAAACAATTACGTAATGTCTCTGAGAATCTAATATCGAGTAAAAAAAGAAAGAAACTTTCAGGAGATGATAATGACTAACAAGTGGAGGAAGTTTCACAAATCAACTGGAACTAACGACACTTTTATTCTACCAACCCCATATGAAAGAATTGAAAAACTTGACACCATCGTGACCCCCTCAGAAACGATTTTAAAAATTTGAATGCACGTCTAGGAATGTGGCCGAAAGCTTTAGGAGATACCGAAAGAACTTTTTTAGTATAACAAGGTATACAAGCATAGGTAATTACAAATTTCCTACCAACGGTACTAGTCAACATTTTAGCGCAAATTATTATATAGGTACGTATTTGAATAATATATGTTAAACTTTAAATAATTCGCATGGTGGTAGGGCTTTTTCTAATGCCCGCCTGGGTAGCTACCACCCTCAACTTGTAAACCTGCCGCCAAATACCAATAGGTGTGTTCCAGCAGCTGTACTTGAGAGCCAGTGCTTTCACAGATTTAGCGTGTCTACCAACTTGGGCCGTATTGTCACTTAACATCAGGTGACATTATGGCCATACCTTAAGTATAAAAAAAAGTGATTTGATTATTATTAAAAATGAAAATTTGTATCCTTATTTTAAAAATTATATGTATTCCTAAGGGGCGGCAATTTGTCTTTTTGTCCGGGACGCCATAATATCTAGAGCGGGTGCTGGCCACAACTATATTATACTCGTACTCGTAAATATCTTCCTACTTTAGTAGAAAGATATCTCCTTCCTTCTTCCTTCTTAGTACTCTTTCTACGCTCACGCTTAGTACCGCGGATATTTCGTTCCACTTGCTTGCAAGTGTTACAATCGTTAACTCAAGTGTAATGGAGTTTGGGTCCACCTTTGCAGACGGCTCGTTGTGAGCAGTCCTCACTTTCCCACAGGGCACTCTGGGTACTCGCCCAAAGCCCCGCGAATGATAGTCCCCTAGTTCCTGTCAGATCACCAAACGATAACGAATATTTATTACTGAAAAACATAACTGTTTCGACTAAATCGATTTATTAAATTTAATTATATATTTTTTAATATTTATTATTTATTAAACTCAATAGTTAATGATTTTGCCCAGCTCAAATTTAGAAGGTTACATCTTAAATTAACTGTATTATATTATATTATCTATTCATTTGATGTTTTTTTTTAACATTTAACAAGTAAGCGTTTGACCACAATCTCACCTGATGGTAAGTGACGATATGGTATATGATTTTAATATTTATTATTTATTAAACTCAATAGTTAATGATTTTGCCCAGCTCAAATTTAGAAGGTTACATCTTAAATTAACTGTGTTATATTATATTATCTATTCATTTGATGTTTTTTTTTTACATTTAACAAGTAAGCGTTTGACCACAATCTCACCTGATGGTAAGTGACGATATGGTATATGATGGAACGCGCTTACTCAGCAAGTACCTGTTCACTGCCTGTTTGAAGACTTCCAGATTGTACGATACAGGAAAGACAGACGCCGGTAGTGAATTCCACTCCCTTGCAGTACGCATTATAAAAGAAGCTGCAAAACTCTTCGTGCGGATCGGGGGAATATCAACTATATACGGGTGAAAACCCTCGCGGCGTCTGGTCGTCCTCAGATAGAATGGAGTTGGTGAACAAATCGTGCAGTTTTTGGGCACACTCTCTAAAGTGTATTCTGTAAAACTCTGAGAGGCAAGCCACCTTACGGCGATGTTCAAGAGGGAGCATATTGGCCTTCTTCAGTGCTTGTTCACCAATTAACCGACGGGCGCGATACTCGATTGAATCCAATGCAGCCAGCTGGTATTTAGCTGATCCATCCCAGAGGTGGCTACAGTATTCCACACATGACCGAACTTCGAAATAAGTATCCCTAGCTTTTTCGCAACTATTTTTGCTTCGATCTCTATCAAACTCCCGAAGTTGAGGTTTGCAGTCAGTTACATTCCCAACAGCCCGAGGTTATCTGCGACTTGAAGGCAAACACTTTTGAAAATAGGAGCCAAGTTGAACGGACTCTGTTTCGCGGAAAAGAGACACACCTGTGTTTTTTCGGCATTGAACTTTACCAGGTAATCGCTGTCCCAGTCAGGTACAAACCTCAATTTCGAGTTCAGAAGCTCGACCATGGGCTCTCTCTCATTAAGGATATCTTGAAAACAAACCCGCGGAACAGATAAGTTTCTCTCAGTGACAGTGCTGTTATCTGCGTAACCAAGAATGCACGGCTGTAGCAGATCGTTGATGTGCAGCAAGAATAGTGTCGCTGAGAGTACAGAACCTTGAGGAACTCCGGCATTGGCATCATACGAGCAGCCATCAACAATTACTCGTATGACACAGTCACTCAGGAAGTCGTTGATCCAGAGCCGCAGATTTTCAGAGACTCCATAGGATAGAAAGGCTAGCGTGCCATACCCTATCAAATGCTTTAGATACATCGAGAAAAACAGTTAGAGCTTCACCGTGGTTGTCGATAGCCTCACCCCAGTAATAGGTGGCATATACCAAGAGATCCCCAGTTGATCTTTGTTGACGGAAGCCGTACTGTCTATTATTGAAGATATCGTTCTTTTCGAGGTATGCCAAAAGTTGTTTGTTAATTATTCGTTCCAATACTTTGCAGACTATGGAAGTTATTGCAATTGGGCGATAGTTTGACGGGTCAGCCCGTTTTCCCTTTTTCAGAACAGGATGTATGTTCGCAAGCTTCCAAGATGTTTGAACTATACTGGATTCAAGAGAGAGGCGAAACATGCGTGTCAAAATAGGAGATAATTCCAGTGCACCGTTTTTGAGCACCCTGGATGGAATACCATCAGGGCCACTAGCTTTATTCACATCTAGATTAGCTAGTATGGTGCGAACATCCTTAGTGCATCTAGTCAGTATCTAGATGTGAATTTTGCGCAAATAGATCCGCGAATACATCAGGTTTCAAAATGGGTGGAAGCGAGGATTTCAGAAAGTTCACCTCGATTGACTTGGCAAGGAATCAGAAGGTTTTGCTACCAGAATGGTTTTCGCCAATTTGGCTCCAACTTGACCAATATGTTGAAAGCGAGCCTTTCTGAGAACTTTCTTATTGGACTTGGCTGCTTTATTGTATGCTAAAGCATGCTAAGCCGATCCGAATACTTATGACAACGAGCTTCTGCCCATGCTTGAAAGGACAGTTCTTTGGTCCTTTCATATTCTGCACACTCGTCGTTAAACCATGGACGAGCACTGCTTCCGAGTGGTACATCGGAATAAGGTATAAAATACTCCTTGGCCTGATGCACCAGTTGGAAATTGCATCAGCACAGTTCGACGGATCAGCTGTAGAGAAACATACCTCTCGCCAAGGGTAAGATGCTAGGAAGTGTCCCTTGTATCGCCATATTCTTCTAGTACCTTGTGTGCTTGTATCTAGTGGGGAATATAATGATACTGACTTTACCAAACAATGGTCAGAACTGCCCAAAGGGGCTGAGACCATTATGCAATAACGTTCTGCATACGTAGTCAGCAGAAGGTCTAAACAGTTAGCGGTATAGTCATCCACGTCGCCTGCCGGCTTCGCCTGGTTGACTAGCTGTGTAAGGTCTAAAGTGAGAGAAAATTGAAATGTTTATCTCCCAGCGTAATCAGTTTTCCGGTATGAGTAGAGCCATTCTTGATGATGGGCATTAAAGTCTACCATATATACCAGTTGTAAGGAAGGGTATATTTGCTGGGCCACATCAGCTGCCTCGCTTAGGTGCTCAAACAGATTGGTAGTCTCCACTGTGTGAGCGGTAGACTCATATGTAAAGAGTCTTTTTTGCACCGTAGTCCACAAATATCCATAAGGTTGAAAAATGGGAATCTTCAAGTTCACGGAGACGTCTAAGACAAATGTCATCGCGAGCATATACGCAAACGCCTGCGCGTTGAATAAAATTGTATTCCAGGGTGTGCCCTGGGTAGTTGAGGTATGCTGCATCTAAAGGACATCGAATCTGTGTCTACATGAGAAAGAGGAGGTGCGGCTTATCAGTCTATAGGTGGTAGTGGACCGCTTTGAGATTAGAGTGAAATCCACGGATGTTAGTGAATTGCACTTTAAGTGGGAGGAAGTGGAACCGCTGTTTAACCATACTCTTTCTTGTGACTTTTTGCATGATTGCGAGTGAATTGGTGGGAGAATATCTTAAGGACGAGGTGTAGCTGTTCGGAACCACACATCACTCCGAAACTATAGCGCTGATAGGTTACTCAAACGGTGACTGCGGGGACGCCCGAACCCCCACTAAATGGCCGTCGAGTCCTCCCGTCCGATTGCCAACCGGCACGACGAAGCTTTTCGGGATTTTTCGCGAGGCGGCGGGTCACCCTTTCACAGGTGGATAACCTACTACTTGGTCCCTCTACAATCTGCAATCGGCCAGCGGTGCACCGTGCTTCAGATCCCGCTATAGAGCCAGAAATCTGTATTCGGCTTAAAACGCTTTACGGCTACTGCCCCATCAACATTCGTCTGGTAGATGTACGGGCTTCTTCGGACTACACACCGCAACACGACGAATCGTTTGACGGCATAACTAAGTTCGAAGGGTGGTGACAAACCGCGGTCGAAGCCTCCCACCTGTAGAAGCTGCTCGATTAACATCACCCGGGGACTACGTGTAGGGTCTCGAGGGTAAAGCCATCTTTTTTCTTTATCTATTCTAACAAAATAGTGCTCTGTCAAGGTCATAGGGGCTTTATTATCCTGATGTGCCCGGGACCTCCAATAGTTTAACGATGGCCCTGCGCATAGGTAAAAATTATAACGTCATTAGTGACGTATTCACCGTGATCTTAACCGTAGTCGTCATGTAGATATATACCTTAGATGCAGTGTGTATATCCAGTTATCAGGGCCTTAGAGGACGGACCAATAGATACATATCTCTACCATCAATATCCATAATCATAATTTTTAGTTCCACGCAAACAAAGTCGGGGACACAGTTAGTAAATTATAATACGCTTTTTCTACAAACATTTTCATATTCTAAATAAATAATTTTTGATTGAAATGTATAATCTATTTTTTTAATTATTAGGTGCTCATATAAATGAAAGGTCTCCCTTTAATAACTGGTCGATCAAAGTGATTTCTCAGCGATTGCATTAAGAGGAGGAGAATTTTCTGTCATAATTCCCTGAAAATAGATTATTTACGTAAAGCGATTCTTTAATTTGTGGAGACATTTATCGTTCATTTGGCTTCATCTAATTGAACTCTCTTTACATCGTTTCGGTCCGGCTTCACGTCTTGGGCCAATTGATATCATTAATGTCGTACTTTGATCACCACATGAATCCCGACTAATTTGAATTCAATATAAATTGAATATAACATATTTTAGGTTTCCCAATTTTAATTTTCCATAATTTCTTACCATACGATAATCCATTTTTTATTATTTACACTAAAACATATTCTGATAAAATAATCATTTAACTGCTAAAAAAGAAAAACTTCATTTTTTATTAATTTTCCTACACTAGCATTAAAAGTATAAGAAACTGGACGATATGTGTCAAACATAAATATAATACGTATATGTTTCTATCATAAAATAATAATTGTACAAAAATATGAAACTGAATTACTGTTGTTTTTGCATTTAACGCAAATAATTTGAACTCTAATATTGCTTTGTTGACTGAACATTTTTACATTTACCGCATAATCTATTGTACAACGAATGCCAATTGAAAAGAAAATGTAATTTTTCTTGCATGTACAAAGCTACGCTTTGACGTCATGTTTAATAACATTAAAAATAAGTTATCACAGAATACAAAAGTGAGCAGAAAATTTATAATAAACATTCATTTGCCTGTAATGGATTTAAAAAACCGTATAAGTTTATTACTTGCTAAGACGCTCATTTCTATAAAATGTTTGCTTATTATTATAGAATAATAGGGCAATATGTGTAAACCGTACAAATGTAGTATAGAGTGGAAAGTTGCTATGTTAGTAACCTACTTTACGTACACAAGTTTAGGCTGCGTGAATAGAGAGCATATTGATAATATTAAGGATAATAGGACGCGTTTTATTAAAACAACTTGTTAAAATCATTTTAAACCAGCTCTAAACATAATTGTAGAACAGATATATATCACGAACATCAACTGTCTGGTATGCCTTCATTACTAATCTACCCTCGATGACGTTATTATTTTGTAATGATCACGATCTAGTGCAATACCAATATCCTAACACCCCACCACAATATTAAATGTAATAATTAACAATATGAAGTCTTTAATTGATTGATTTCTCATAACTCATTTTTACCCGCCCATCTTTTATTGGCTTTAATAAGTTATCTACTTTTTCATCTATATTGGTTCCCTAGCATAACAAAATCGACATTGAAGTATTTAATAATTCCTAATTTTTACTGCATGGAGATTTTAAATATGATATTGTTCAATAAGGTTATTATCAGATTTAAATAATATTATTTGAATTTTTAAAAGTAATCAACGCAATTTATTGCTTCTAATGAAAATAGGTAATACTTTCCTCGAAGTTATAAAATGATTAACAATAAATATTGGTTTATATGTATGGTTTTGCTTGAATTATCATCAATAAACCTAGTTCCAAGTTAATTTCCCGGTATAAATTTAGTAATAGGTTGATGGCGATAGGAAGATAGCGATGATAGCTTAGTGGTATTGTGTACAACTTCGCGTCAAGGGACGTTAGTTCGAATACAACTACAATGAGGTTAAGCTTTCGGTGAAAGAATACATCGTGAGGAAACCATAGCATGATGGTAGGGTTTTTTCTAATACCCGCTTAGCTACCAACCACCCTCAAGTTAAAAATCTCATGCCAAATACCAATAGGTATTTTCCGGCAGTTACACTTAAGAGGCAGTTCCTCCACAGGTTTAGCGTGTCTACCAACTTGACTTGGACCGTTTCGTCACTTAAGATTATGGCCATAACGCTAAACCTTAACCATAAAAAAGGCATTTGTTCGTCATTAGTAGGTATTGATGAGAATATAATTAAAAAAAAATTAAGCCTTTTATTCTTTCAACAATATAAATAACAAATAATATAATGATTTAAGTATGATAAATTATTGAGACTGTTATCCTCAAAGGAAATGCACATTTTCATCGTCATTTTTTAATAGACGGTTTATAGTTTGAGAATCACACCGAAGGTAGTCTGTTTGAAAAATTCTTATCTAGACTCATGTGTATTATGTAAATTAATTTTCTAATGAAGATATAAATAGATTGCCGTATATTATAAAACAAAATATACAACAGTATTATATTGTATTAAAATAATTTAGTACTGTATCTAAACCTTTACGAATACTTACCCTCGAATTGTTTTAAGAACAATACTAAGTTTTAAACTGCACTTAGATCTAAATTATAAAATATGAGGTGTTCTTCACCAACGACAAATCCTTTATTTTTGTAAATTCAATATATAACATATTTAAATTAGGTAGTTATATATTGATACGTGATGTTATTTTAATTGGTAATATGAAACATAAACGAATAAACTTACCAAAAACAAAAACTGACCAACGTGCCATTTCTGAAATAAACTATAAATATCACTGATGCACAAAAATTTAATTAATAAAGTCGTAAAAGTGTTACTCGTTGTTCAAGATGTCACGTGAGCGATATCAATTTTAAGACGACGTGCGTACGTCCGTCCACGCGCCGACATACATTCTTGTACACTGCTTTCCAGCGCTTGCGCAGCTTTATCCAGGCCACGGAGGAATCTTAAACCATAACGGTCAACGATACGCGTCCATCCCAATTAACGCATAAATCACGATATATCCATCCATAGATATCATAGTGAAATTAATGTAAAATATAATTATTGCTATAATATGCTAATTTGATATGTTTTTATCATATTTTCTTATTTCGTCTTTTGCGATATTTGATGTAACCAACTACTTAAATTACGTCACAATGAATCAGTTTTAGCTTATTACTAATAAATAATTCACAACTACTTTCAAATTTTAGATCAATAGTAGCAAAAATAATTGTTAAAAAAATTATGGTTTAGTGCAAATTATGTTTTTGGTATGAATGTAAAGTATGAATGGACCTAAACGTAACTATTGAGGTATAGTAGAAAATGTAATTTCTGTATGATTCTGTGTGTTAATGATTGGAGTACATTAAACTAATCTGTAGTTTTTCCATACAATAAAAAAACAGGTTAAGATATATAAGATGTATCTGGTAAGACATTGAAGATAATTCCAAAAATATTCATAGTAATGAATAAGTAGTAGAATACTAGAGTATAGTACTAGAGTACTAGAGAATAGTAGAGTAGAATAGGTAGTAGAAAAAACGTTATTTGAGAAGTTCGCGTGTATTGTTTTTGTATTGCTTCTTACCTATTGAAAATAATAGCGAAACGGAAATAGTAATTTTGTACAATAAATTTGAATATTTTCGTTTTATTCTTTTGTAATCTTTAGATTTAGTGTCAGTTCTTCTTTTAATGGTAACATATATTTATATCTATATTCATATTATAAAGCGGAAAAGTGTGTTTGAACGCGCTAACCTTAAGAGCTACTAGCCAGAATTCAAAAATTATTTTTGTTGTTAGTAAATTAATCATTGAGAAAGGCTTTAGGCTGTTTAACATCATACTAATACGAATAAGATTAAAGCTGTATTGAAAAAGGTTACAAAAGCGGGCAAAAATGATTAAATAATGTTATAGTTTCACGCAACGATAGCCGTGAACGCAGCTAATAAATTTACAGAACATGACTAGAATATATTTCAAAATTAAAATAACGCTGCTTCTGAGAATTTTCCTTATAAATTTTGGGGACCAAAAGACTTAAGGTTATATAATACGGAGAATATTGTTATGTGTACAATAATCAAATATTATCATGTATTACGTTGTGAATACTTACTAATACTATAAATGCGAAAGCGAGTTTGTTTGCTTGTTATGGTTTAACGCCTAAGCAGCTGAATCGATTATATGATGAATACATAGATATAGATGGGAACCTGGACACGGTGATAGGATACTTTTTCTCTCGAAAAATTATAGGAAGTGGAGTACAGAGAGGGATAAACTTTTTATTGTGTCATCCGATTTGTTTGATAACAGTGTTAACGCGAGCAAAGCCGCAGGCAAAAGCTAGTACTAAATAATATCCGATCATATAACGTAACTGTATGAATTAAATTAAACGCAAACCACATAATTGACAAAACTACTTTATCCGTTACAAAGTAATATGTATAATATTATTTATAAGAAACATTAGAGTTTATTCAATTTAAAACCTAAGACCTATGAAAAATAAAAAAAACCTATGAAAATCTCGCATAGAATTGCTTAAAAATTCAACTGTTTTTTTATATGTAGGTATAGAAAAACTTTAAAGAGTTAATATGTTAACAGGCCTTATGCAATTTGTGATGATTGGTTAAATTCATGCTAATTGGGAGCTTTAACAATATATTACAGAATTATTTCCCTTAAAAACATCTACTAAACTGTATTAATGTTATACGTCTGTCGTGTATTATTAATAGAGAATAACAAAAACATATTGTTGTAATATACTTTGAATTATTTTTCGGGATAATTATTTATGTATTCCTTTTAAATTAGTGGGCATGTGCATATGTTCTACTAATTACACAAAACAGGGTAGGTTTGTATAAAAAATATATATTAGAGATACCTAGCGGTTTTCTATGCGTTCATTACGCATAAGTTATGATCATTTTCCAATTTAATTATTACACAAATTCCATCATATCTAGCCTAGTGTAATAAACCGTAAAAGCATTTCACTCCAGATTCGTTCACTTATAATAATAATAATTTACTTATACTAATAGTTATCTTAATACAAATACCAAAATACATCATTATCAACAACTATAGTCGTGTTCTTAATATTGTTAGAAATCATAAACCTAGTAGCTGTGGCAGAGAGGACAACACCGAGCAGTGTCCACTAGCCGCGCTCGCGTCGCTCTTATCTAGCAATTGGTGTTAATAAACTACCCTCCCGTTGTTATTAATTAATGAAGAAGAATTAGAAAGAATTAGAATGTAAGAATTAGGTGGTATAACAATAGCTTTTTAAATGGATCACTAGACTCGCAATTTTGAAATTACATATAATTCATGTATAGATTTCATAAAATTTCATAACAGTTGGTGAAGCCGGTTTCGACTTGAGACCGAACATGGAAACATATTTTTTTTAATTCTTGTTCATGATCAGTGTCTTTTATAGTATACGTTATTCAATCAATTATTTAAAAAAAATCACACAAAAATGCAGGATTACATATGTGTTATAAGAGATATTTTATACGAATCAACGGTAATAAAGATAAATTGTTTTATAATTAAACTCGTATACAAACAACCTATTTATTTAAAACTTTGATAGAAAAAAATGTAGACCATCATGTCGGAACGTTAACCGTCAGGTATTGTAAAGCATAACAATGATTTACCAACGATCTAATCGTGTTCAGGTTTAATGAACTAGAGTAACACTAATGGAGGTGCCGGTGATGGTCGTGGGAGATGCCCACGCAGCCACATAATAACGGGGACAGACTCGTTGTCATAACCGCGTATCGAAATGCGTCACATGAATACGCACCTCCACATTTCGTTTTATCTGATTTATTGGAATCCTCTATCACATGTTTTGAGTTAATTATGGTCTGTAGTTGACGTCAGTCTCCTACATTTATGAATGTTAAGACTCCTCACCAAGCTATAACGTAAATATTTTTCAATCATGTGTTTTTTTAACTGTAGTTAAAAGCTGTTAAACAATCAATGATTAATTACTGTACTTTTTTTCTGCCATTTAAATACAAAAACCAGGAATGAAGAAAATAATAAAAAATCTATAATAAAGCGGAAAAAATTATTTTAACGGGCTATTCTAAGGAATTATTACGAATAATTAGTCGAATTACAAAAAGCAATCATTTAGAAAAGCTTTAGGCTATTTAACATCACGCTACCACTAATAGAAGCAAAACTATATTTTTTAAAAGTACAAAAATGTGCAAAAAATATTTAATAATTTTTAGTTCCAAGCGATTAAAGTCACGGTTACAGTTACCAATTTCCGCTGTAATATAACAGTGCTTGCACTGCCGTGTTAAAATCCGAATAGTAATTACAAATTACAAAATTCCATTACGCATTAAGGTTTTAAATCAGAATGTAATGTGACTACAGAAATGACCATCAAGAATCGATTATTCACTAATAGTCAAACGTCTATTACGCCTATCTAATATAAAATACCGTAGTATAAACCACATCATAGCCAACTGTAAAACTTAATGCAATTCAGTGGATATCAATACATAATCACTACTTGAAAGTTATAGAAAGGCGAGGTGCCTATAAAATAACAATAGAATCAAATTAATAAGTAATGTTATTGTGGCATTTAACATTCCCAAAATAGATTACATAAACAGAAGCAATGTCAAAAGAAAAAGAAAACATATTGTCTTTTGTTTAAAGTCTGATACTGAAATTGTTTAAATTAATACTGTAAAAATACCGATGACAATGAGTAATTGTTCTACCAAATCTAATTGATTTGTTCCTTCACCCGAATTACAACCGGAAGCCAAGTTAAATGATGGATGATGATTTTAGGAACATTTAACTAAAACCATGGTAAGACTGCATATTATTTGCAAAAGACATTACATACGGTAAATAAAATACACATTTTTTCTGTAACTTTTATTATTAACTTCAACAGTTTGGCTAGTCTAATTATCAAATAAATTTGTTTTCTATGTACATAGTTTTATAGACTCGGTTGTATTTCGGACAGATTTTACCACAAAGAAAGTTGACTTTGGAATAATCTCTGTAATTATTATTTGTTTTTTAAAAGAATGGTAAAGTGACAATATTGTTTCTGAAAGTAAATACAGTATATTGCTGATATATAGACAACGTACGACCTATCAATAATCCGTCGGTAGGTGCCAGTGTCGTGCTAGCCTATAAGCTTCTCAAGCAGATGGATATATCCAGGTGGACAGGTTCATCAATCTGTGACTGATGGTCGTGGCCTAGCCAAGTACAGATCCCTATTACTTCACTTAATTGCTAAATATTCATTCATCAGCTGATCTAGGATAGCGATACGCCCCAAGTGCGTAATGATCACTATTCATTTAAATACAATTATTATATTTTACCACGCAGCGAAAACAACAATGGTCATAAAATTAAACATGGAAAAAATAAAATAAAATAGAACTTAAAACACGTTACTACATCCTACCATTTTCAAGTCGACTAAACAAGTATAATAATCTAAGCCCATATCATTATTAAACATTATGGAATTTTATGTTTATGGATTCGAAATCCTCAGAAAAACAGATGAAATAAAAAAACCAGTGTGGTATTCTTCTATGCGCAACTAGTTTGCAATTGTCCACCGATAACACAATTATAGAACTTTGTATATATTGAATGGTTTCAATTCAACATTAAATTCTTATTCCACAAAGAAAAAATAGTGCATACCAAATACGACAATATAATCATTTGACCAAACGATATTAATTTAGCATTTACGGAAAAAAATGTAGATTTTGCTAATTATATTCTCGTTATATTTTACATATTACGTTGATATATTTTAAAAGTATGTTTTTTCTGGATAAAATGATAAAATTTCAGCAACAATTTCAGCAAAAAAATTTAAAACCACGGATTATAAAATATTTAAATATAAAATATATAATATAAAAAAATATTTAATATAAAATATATAGCGTTTTTCAATGCAACCTTTATTTGTTTTAAAGCTATCGGTCTTAAAATTAACACACAATAAAACTTATTAATATAATCAAGACCCCAGTTATAGCAATCCTGAGAAGGAATGCGTGTAAAAGATACAGAAGGAACGATAACATATACAGAGATTGAAAAATCTAAAAATTATGCACATTACATTTTCGCATTATTCTGTTAGTGTGGCCGAAAACAAATTTACTTTAACTAGGCTTATTTATTACCAACTATACCTACAAACTTAGTAATTATGCCTTATCAGGATTAAACGGCTTCAAAAAATTTAATGCCAATTAAAAGCGTATCGTAACGATTTTCACCGTTAAGAAAAGAGTTTACTAACATGACATAAAAATAGACAAAAAAATTAATAAAACATGTACAGTTTTTTGTTTATACGTTTTGAGTATTTTATATGAAATGAAGCCCATTTTATTATGAAATGAACAATATAAAAGTTATTGTAATAAATTGTTGTTGTCGGTCTCGGAACTCGTGGTTAGTAATAAAAATTCAATTACACAGCTTCGTTGACTATTCGAGTCGGTTACCAGTTAACTATAATTGCCTATAAAAATTAAGATGTGACATTAATAAAGTAATAATATTATTTACTAGAATGAGCAATAATAATATTCTATAAAAAAGGAGTCAAACAATTAATCGCTGCATCTAAAAATATAATGTATCTGCAGGTGTCTTCGCTTGACCAACGTCACCTGATGATATCTGGCGATCTGACCCGATTATGTATGGTAACACTCTAAGACTAGTGGAAAACATTTGCTGTCAGGTACAGCCACCGCAAGATCTATAGGGTGCTATAGGGTGCTAGGGTGCCACCTGTTAGATGACATATTTTTAACTACAGCGTGCTTTAGAAAACGCTGAAGCTTTCTTTCATTATTATTTCTTTAAAATTTGATCTTAAGTCGTTCTCAATAAAGATATGAAAATTTAAAAGGGCTAGTAAAAATGACAACATTATTGTTTTATACGATAGTATTTATATCTTTAATAAAATAAAGTATGTAATTTTCCGGAATATTTATTTAGTGAAATACAGACGCTACTGAAATGCTTGCCTTTTGTCACTCATTATTTGTTACTGATTTGAATTATATCTATTGAATATAGAATAAATAAAAAAAAAATAGGCCTTTTAATGTGGAATTCTTTTAAATATTTATGTGCTGTGTCGCAATTCCTAACATATCAACAATTAGATGTTAATAGGAACAACGAAAATAATAACAACCAAATCTTCTAATCGTGTATCATTTCCTTTCATTAGTGATTATGCTTTTCCAAATATTATTGAATATTACATCAATCATTCTCTTCCAAATTTCATTTAGAGCAATCTTATAAAGCCTGTCGTTGTCATAGAGTTGCATGACAAATTCCATCGCATAAGGTATACCATACACCTACAAAGAACAATTAATAACGATAAGCGTACATATTTATCTTTAAAATATCTACATCAATATTACAAAGCGGAAAAGTTTGTTTTTTTATTTGTTTGATCGCGCTAATCTTAAGAACTACCAGTCGGATTTCAAAAATTCTTTTATATTTGATAGAACAATCATTGAGGTAGGCTTTAGGCTACTTAACATCACGCTACCATCAACAGAAGCAAAGCTATATTGAAAATAATTATAAAAGTGGGCAAATGTGTTAAATAATTTTATTCCATGCGAACGAAGTCGCGGACACAGCTAGTTTTCTATGTAGGGGTACGTATTTTTAACAAGCGAACCTGAGTAACGGTCAGACACATTTTTTTAAATTACCGTTCGTTTTGGATAAATGGTCGAACACTAGACTTGATTAACACTTAGTTTACTAGTATTTCAAAATATAATACCGTAGAAGCGTAGTCCACGCTAGTCCCAGACACCTTACCGTACCAGTTATACAAGGTATCAACAGTGACTGATGTTACTTGGAAGCTAGCATTCTTCATTGCCTCGTCAATTTCGCCTCTCAAGTCTAGATATTTATCATCATCTGTTTGTGCATCAGTATATCCCTTCGGATAAAGGACTGCTTCACCCTACAACCAGTTAAAGCTGTCAGCAGATGTTATAACTAACATTCATAAGACATTAATGATTCTTTGATTTATTATATCGAATTAAACTCACGAATAAATAATCAAATAAATATTGGCTTGTTAGCGGGTTCGTTTCATAGATCAAGTATGAACATAAAATGGACAATTATGGACAAGTGTTATATACAACTAGGATTAATTATATACATATAATTTTAAAAAAAACCTGTTTGAGTTTCTATATAGTCTTTATTTACAAATTAGGTTTTGAAAATCAGTTACCAGTTATCCTTTATGATAGAAAACTATAGGTACTACACGCAAAATAGTTGTAATTAGTATATAATAATAATAATAATAATAAATTATGATTGTAATTTAGGTACACAGTGAATATTCCTTACTAAATTTCGTCCAATTTTTCCAACACGACAAATGTTTTCAAAATCTGTTCAGGCTAACTGTCTCCTATCCCTTGTATAACAAAACCACTATGCTACATATCGGCATGAATAAAGAAGTTCGATAGTGCATATCTTTGCTGTATTTTGACACTGTGGTACGACAGTACGGATCCTCGGGAGACATCCCGGCCAAGGTATGCCCTTTTTCCTTTAAAAAAAGAATTCTTGTAACATAATTAGTAAGTCCACATGACAGACAGCAAGGACTTGTGACGGATTGTAGTTTTTGATATTGTGCTACAAGAAACAAAACTATACCTTATAAGTTTTAGGTTCAGGACTACCGGCGTGTACGTGTATATAAGCAATAATCCTATTACTGAAGTGGTGAAGCACGTCACGAATCGCTCTGGTTTCTGGTTCAGAGAAAGGACTAGGACCGGCGTAAATTGGACTGCAAGAACTGATTACTTTTGAACTATTCCAAGCGACATCGAAATTACGATCAAGATGCACGCCAGGGCATGCAGCTTGGGGTGACGTATTTTTGTTCCAATACAACATCTGGCAAAGTCATATTAACATTATTAGCACATGTAATTAAATCATCATATTTTTACGTACTAAGAAGTACCAAAAATGCATTTAGTTCACATTAGTGCTAAAAAATAAACTTTTATTTTTTAAAACACTTTATATCTTGTGGCGCTTGACCACAAATTCACCCGATATTAAGAAAGGGTGTGGATTGAAATGATGGAAATATACCAAGCCTAAAGACTAGCTCTAAAGTGAAATTACCGGAGAACACCTATGAGTTCTTGACGACAACGAAAATGCTGTAATTATCCAAAAGAGCATTATAAAATCCCGTAAAAATTTACTATTATAACTGTTATGTTAGCATTACGATATTTTATTCACTCAAAGCTCAGGCTCATTATGGGACTTGAAACGACATCTATCGACACAATGTTCGCTATCATTCCTAAAAAGCGTAATATTCAAAATCACGACTATCCTGAAGCTGGTAATGATAAACTGCTACTTCTGAGTATCGAGTTTAAACACCTTGTGTTATTTACCTTTACAAATGTATCAATAACAGTTGAAAGAAGAATATGCATGTAATTTAAAAGTCATTTGTTTGCTTATCATACTGGATCACGAAAATATAATATAAGATGCCTTAGTCGGCCCCCTTATTACGTAATTCACAAAGCAAAGTGATAGCAATAATCGCTAAATATTTGCTTCGAAATGGCTAATTCGTATTATGTATCAGCTTTAGTGTACTTCATTTATCAAATTATTTCTAATTATTTACTACTTTTGCTGTTTTGGAGAAATACGTAATAAGTGGATGAAGATCGAACTCGCAATCTCATCTTTCGTAATAAAAGAATTACTCACCTCACTTGCATACCCATCTGGATTAGCAATAGGTATTAAAAATATATCAAACTTATCCAGATGTTCTAAATAATACGAAATTAGAATTGAAAATTCCTTGACATTAGTCAAACTCTGTAATTTGTGTACGCCTAATATACTGAGCGCATGTACTATGAAAATTATTTTCTTTTCCGGCTTTTCATCGACATATTTGTCTTCATCAGCTCTAAACGATGTTCCTGTGTCTTGACTCCTTTCTGTTATTTTGATTATAACTATATCATTGTATGCAGCTGTGCGACCAATAACTTCTATAGTAGAATTAGCATTCAGAAAATTACCCATTATATGATCCATTTGTGTGGCAATCTAAAAATTGGGTGGAATCTTATGAAAGATAAGTTATTTTATTAAGAGACACGAAAATAATTTCATTTTTATGCACGTGCCTATTGTTAGTAAGTACATATCAATATTGATTAATACTATTTCGTTATTACAAATTTACTACCTATTGGTTTTGTAAAAAAAAAAAAACAAAAAACTATAATTGTAGTAAGAATCCTTGATTTAAAATTACATGCTGTACAGTTTTACTAACAGTTTTTTTACAATACTTTATTTACTTAGAAATGAATTACTAAAAAAAACTTATCCTTACTTAATATTATTAACGCGAAAGTTAGTTTCTTTATTGCGCTTTCACGCCTAAACCACTGAATCGATTATGATAAATTTTGCGAAAAACCTATTGGAAGTGAGGTAAAGAGAGAGATATACTTTATATGAAACTTTTTATTGCGTCATCCGATTTGTTTGACAAAATCAATATTAACGCAAGCGATGCCGTAGGTAAAAGCTAGTGAGTAAATAAAGAAATGCTGCAATGCATTTTTTTTAATTTAAAGGTTTAGCGTTATGGCTATAATGTCCCCTGATGTTAAGTGACGATGTTGCCCAAGATGGTGGACACGCTAAGCTTAGTAGAGGGACTTGCTCTCAAGTGCAACTGGATAAACACCTCTATAAGTATTTGGCGGAAGATTTTCAACTAGAGGGGGGTAGCTAGCCAGGTGGGCATTAGTGAAAATCCTGCCACCATGCTATGGTTTCATCACGATGTTTTCCTTTACCGAAAGCTCAAGCACATTGCAGTGATTCGAACTCACGTCTTTTGACGCGGTGTCTGTACACGCTTCCACTTAGCTATCATTCTGATTCCATAACAACTTTTTGAATGTATATCCGTTACTGCACTATATGATTATTTTTTAATAAATTAAACATATATTGTGCCTCTAGCATTAACAATAAGTTATTTTGTCAGTTAATAGTACTATTATGCATTTGCAATAATAAATAATCCAAGGTTAAATACTATTTACTAAATGTCAAATGTTATTGTAGCTGTAAACGGAACAACAACAGTTGTAATTTATTTACTTACGACATAGGAACTGAGGTCAACCTGTTTTAGAACTTCGTCTTCAGCCTTTGATGTTGTCCTGTTAAAGTGTAATGAGAATATAATTTCTGTACAAGCCCGTATATCCAGACATGCACTTTGAAATATAACTAGAAGATATGATAATGTAGACTAATAACTATGCAGGACTCATTAAAGATAAATAATGTTGGTTATAGTATATTAAAATCTATATATAAGAGTATAATTCTTCAATATAATCCCCTCCTCCCCGTTCCACTACAGAACCACGCGGGCGCGACTTCGGTGTCACAGCTTCAAGGTGGCTCCTATTGAATCGCCAACTAAAAAATATGCTGATTCATATTTTTGTCGTGCCGTGGAGCTATGGAACCGTCTTCCGGTCAGTGTGTTTCCACCGTCCTATGACATAGAGTCCTTCAAAAGAGGCGTGAAAAGGTATCTAAGCATGACAGCGGTGACTGATTGTCAATTTCGAATCATTGTCAGTCACCGCTGTTCTGGATTGTACTGTACTTAACACCAGATGCAGTACAGTCAATATGGTGCGCAACATAAAAAAATCTTTACACTAACTGCTGAAAAACATTAGAATTTAATGAAAAATAATATAAGTACTTACTGTTCAGGAGACTGTTGCATTAAATACATAGGTGTTATCCGAGTTGACCTATAAAATATGGAAAATTCAAAGTGTTATAAATATTATAACAAATATTCTCTGTTATATATTATGTACCTGGCATGTGAAGCAAAGCTACCAAATAAAAAGGTTATTTTTTTGGCCAACAACCATCGCAGCTGAACAACTTTCCTAAGTTAAATTAAATTCGAATGAATTTTTTATGAACATAGAAGGAACATTAAGTTACAAATAACATGAAAAAGAGAGATATGGAATTATAGTTGTGATAGCTGTTTTCGTCTGGATCGTATGAGTTATGGTTGGGACGAGGGAACCTGAATAGTGAAATAATCTCACACATTTGTAAAGTGACATAATTTGTGTAATTGTGCACTACACATACTATCTAGGCCGCTAAAAACTTTTTACATCATCTTATCTATAAAGGTACCAACAAAAAATATATGTTACCTTGAAATAACCATTACTCTGTTCATAAAAAGTTGAACTAATCGTACCTTCGTCCTTCAGATTTTCTTTGACTATTAACAACTGAATTATTGGTATAATTGGTTAATTATAACCAAAATAATTAATAATTAATATATTGTCAGACCTTAAAATTTGCCTATCATTTCTATTTCTCAAACGTTTTCGGTGTATTCCTGGCGGCAATTCAATTTTCTGTCCCTGCTTTTGACCAAGACGTAAAGTACGTTCCTTATGACGTTGGTATTCTTTCCGAATGAAACCGTGGTCACTGTAAATGTTTTAGTTGTAAGAAGTTTTTTCTTATGATAATAAAAAAAGTGATGTTTTAGTTCACGCTGTACCTAATGTTGTGTTCTAGATCTTTACTACCGCACCGCCAGGCTAAAGTGCCTATTTCCAGCAGTGCCTGAAATTGGAATGGTAGAGAGATTATATATTCTATAACTTAATATCAATAAAATACCATAAAAATACAACTGTGATGTCATGTGCAAGTAAAATACCCTATCAATCAACATAATTATAATACAATATTGCATGGTGGTAATGCTTTTTCTAGTGCCCGCCTGGCTAGCTATCACCCTCAAGTTGAAAATCTGCCACACAAATACCATTAGGTGTGTTTCGACAGTTGCACTTGAGAGCCAGTCCTTCCTATAAAGGCAAGCAACGCATCTGCGATTCCTCTGGTGTTGCAGGTGACAATCTTGCTCGTTTGCCCCTAATACCATATTAAAAAAAAAAAAAAACAATATTAATATATAATCATTTTTGTCGACAGATCTGGGACTTAAAAAATGTATGTGTTTGTAGTCACCTAATCATTAGTTGTATTTGGAATAAAAATGTAATGTTAATTAACGTCTAATAATGACTATTCTCTAACAACAAAATTACTTTTCGTTCCCTGAGCCGTGACTGTGATGAATATACGGTTTGTCTTTAACGTTCTTGTAATGGTGATCGTTTGATTTCCTTGCATTAAATTTTGGTTCTGGTTCCCTGTGAACATAACATAAACATTTTTTACTTTTATATAAAAAATGACTAGTACAAGGATTTTTGCTCGATTTATGTCTCTAATTCAATAATTTTATATGACTTGCGCTATAATTACGTTTTGGCAAAAGTAAGGCAATAGCAAAAATCTCAAAATATAAGCTTTGAACAGGCAAATTCGTATTATATATTTAAACATAGCGTGCCTGAAATAAACTTAATTTGTCAATTTCAGACATATTATTTGCGACTTATGGTCTTGCTAAATACGTACCTATGAGACCGACAAGTTTTATTACTTTTAAACTTTTCCAACGCACAAGGTGCTGTTTTGTTCGTTTCATCAAGTAACCAAATTCCATTAGGTCTTACATAATTATGAACGCAGTAGGCCGAGATCTTAAGTGATGATACGGCCCATGATGGTAGACATGCTAAACCTGCGAAGGTACTAGCTCTCAAGTGCAACTGCCGGAACACACTTATTGGTATTTGGCGGCAGATTTTCAACTTGAGGGTGGTAGCTAGCCAGTCGGGCATTAGAAAAAGCCCTACCACCATGCTATGGTTTCCTCACGATGTTTTACTTCACCGAAAGCTCAAGCTCATTGTAGGTGGTTAGATTCGAACTCACGTCCCTTGACGCAAAGTTGACACTACCACTGAGCTACTACAATCGACTTAGAATATTAATTACCTAATATTATATTGTTGCAATGCACATGTTCCCGGTTGTTACGGGTATAGATATTTTAAGAGTAATTAATCGGACTGATTCATCCACACATATACGAAATTATTTCGCATGTATCATTTATAGTCTTTATCGATTAATCAATTATAAGAAGATATATGAAAAGATATCAATAAGACTTTAAAAAAAAGGTGCAGATCGAGTGTCTTGCCGGTTCTTCTCGATGACAGCGTTACTTTCCGAACCGGTAGTAGTTTTGACGTTCATAAGCTGCTTCTAAGGGCCTAAATTGAATAATGATTTTTGATTGGAAAAATTGATACCTTTTTGATGAATTTTATCTAATTGAAAAATAGCAAGGTATTATTTATACATATGTAGGTGAACAGTATATTTATGACCTTCACATAATTATTGTAAATATTTATGTAAATTTCAGTATTCGACAATATCTCATTCGATTCGATGCCTTTTTGAAACGTTCAGATACGTTTACTGTGATGGATATTTCTTTGTTCCGAATGTTTGTTAGTTTTAGTTTCTTTTATAAAGTACGAAACCAGCCCCATAGATTGTACTGTACAATGGTAGAAATTTACTTACCAGAATTCTAAATTGTCTGCACAGTTAACTGCAACCGAAATGGTTTAAATAAACTTTAATTAACGAAAACTTTAATATTATAGTTTTTAAATACTACAGAATTTCTATCATTCTCAGATTGCCTATTATTATAATATTTGTTATATATTTGAATTATTAACATATACCTATGATATATTCCTTCAATAGCAAAATTAATTGTCCGAATATTTTATTATTAAGTATAAGGATAGACATGACCTCGTTAACTAAGAGTAATTCTACATCCATTAAGCATGTTTATAAGTGCGTAAAAGTCACTGTCACTATTCATAATGATCAGACACCTTACTCTTAATGCTTGTAAGATGAGATGGTCTGTGGCGCAAAAACTACAATCTATAAAGATTTTTTTTTATCTGCTATCTGAAAATACATATTTCATATTTACGTCAACTAGTAAACCTGTATTATTCTATCATAGTCACTTTATACTTCAATGAATTCAAAGTAGAGAATTTATTATAACAAATATAAGACACGAAAAACAAAACAAATATAAACTCAAAAAAACTCCTACGTCAATTTGAAGATTGAACAACGTTACAAAACTCTGTAAACCTAGCATCCAAGGATTGCGTCAACGGGCATATTTTAAAATGATACTTTTATAAATAACTATTTATTTATTTGTTATATACAGATAAACTATAGGGTATGTAAAAAAATTAAAGCACTCATGAGGACTTCTGACAGAAGCAAAAACTATATTTCACAAAATAATGTAAAAAAATAAGTAATACTCGTTTATTCATATGATCCATGGAACCTACGACCTTGCTTACGTGTGATATGACCTTATAAGTCGCACGCCAAACCGATCGACCAAGCGTTTATATTTGACAAGCTCGTAATTAATAATCTTTATACACTCTCTACATAAATGGAAATCGTTCGGTGGCGATGACACGAGTCCCAAGATTTTTGTTCACCCAAAAATTGCTCAATGCACCTACTGAAGTTTTTACTTCAAAAAATCAAACAACAACGCTTAATATTAAATTGTTAATACCCATTTGTAGTTGAACTTTTTTTTGTTTCAATATACCTAATTTACATACGTGATGATTCATAATTTTGAATTAATATTATTAAAGTCGGTTATGCTATTAGAAGAATTTAGTACTACATTATAACGGAAGTTACATATAACTAAAAAATGAGTGTATAGATTAAATTATTTTGAACTATACTAATTACTAACATTATTATAAGTCAACAGTATAGGATATTATTACTAAATGACCTTTTATTTAAATTAAATGCATTTATAACTTACTAGTTGAGAAATAGTCATTACTTTATAAGTTATACAAAACCATAGAAAAATTTTAACCAAATTCTTTAGATATTATAAATAAGCTACAAGACTACTATATTGTCAAATTATATTAAGGCAGTTAGGTATGTGGTTAAATATCAAAACTTGGTGGTATTGCGTTTAATTTTAGAAATGATAAGTACGTATAAATTATATAGATATAAATCTACATCTATATTACGGTAACATACTGCGGATACGCAAGAACATATGTGTAGGTATAGATATTTAATAACGATAAACAACTAACTATTATGTTCGTCACTTAGAAGATATATAGGTGAAAATAAATTCTACCTGCTCCATAGTAGGTTTTGCTACCACCATGCCTATTATATAGACCTAATAACATGAACGCTGATAAATTGTTTAAATAACTGAAGTTTCACCTGATCGAATATCACTCCATTGAAAACAAAGTATCAAAATTACAAGGTATTTCCCGAATTGGCACATACTTTCTTTGAATAATTTCCGAGTTCCGTGCCTTGTAACCGATACACAATAATTTTATAGCGATATAAAACAAATGTGGATATTGTTTTTGATTTGATACAGTTTCTTTGAAGTACATAATGCCTATTGTATTTGAAATTGGTCTTGTTATTTGCCGTTTCATTTCAACTTTATAAGGGATCAATAAAACGGGCTATTGAAATTATTGCTGTTGAAATGGCCGGTCTGCTTATAATAAGGATAATTTAATTTGCCTTTCCATATACTACACTATGCTTTCTATTTGTTACTGTTAACACCATTTATATGTTTAAACCTTTGTATTTATATTTAAAACTATTTATACTTATAATAAATTTATTAATTATTTATATTAATATATGCTTAAAACATTATTTGCAGATACTATATCAAAAAATATGATGAGAACAAATATAATAATATATTTTAGAAATAATAAATTTGCTTATTCGTGAAAATAATAATAATTAGATCTTCCTGGGAACACACAACTAGTTTTACTTTATAATTTAAATAAATATATTTCAAAGCAATTAGTAATGTACCTACCTATTTCAAGACGGTTAAAATCAATGCATAGTGTGATTTCAATTAATGTAATTAATCGCTAAAAAATCGCTGCGTCAATTATTTCATTATGTACACATGCTTTACTTAATTTTAATGTTTCTTATATTCCTATTTAGAAGGTCCGCAAGGATTTAAAACATGTATCAAAATACAATTGAATAGAATTGAATACAACTAAAACTATATAATTTGTGGTTAGAAATAGCGTTATTAAAAACGTCGTATATTTACACACCAAGAAAGCCAAAATATTTACATCGATCTTTATCCTATTGAAATAATGCCTTCTCATTTAACATAAGTTTTAACTACGAATCTACGACTACCATACCTATTTGTGCTGCAAAAGAGCAGTGATTCTAATCCTATATTCCGATTGAAAGGGTGTGGTTAGATACACATTAGCACAGAAGGCTTTAGTAAGCGTCTTGAATATCCTATTAACGTAACTACTTCAACAATTATTCATTGGTATAAAAGTTTCAAGCTTAAAGATCGCATAGTATTACATGAACTGCAAGCTAAAGTATATTTCGAAAAATATTTATTAAATACACATATAAATAAAAATGCTCTGTTACCGTGACCGCACATCTTAAATCTTGACCGTGTGGACATCAAAAATTTCACGACACCCTTAAAAGTGTTGTTTTACTGTTCATGGCTGTTATGGCAAAGGTCTGGATTTAATACCATGGCTTAAGTTTGAAACCTTTTGTGATTATATTTACAAATTCTACATTCATCTGCTAGATATACATATATCTTATTATACATAGTATACCTTCACGAGTATGATATGTAAAAATATAATTCGGTTTTTATATTTTCTGTTTTTTTAGACTACATACAATAATACGAGAAAATATTATTTTTAATTGAACAACTTCAACAATTTGAAACCATTTTGGAAAGTAGTTAAGACTGAATTTTCTATTCTAAAATATACCTCCTATTTTAGTTTAACTATTCAGAAAGCGTAGAATGAACAGTTTGTACGATAACCAATGAGGCCCGATTAAAGGGACTTTCACTCAAAAACGTGTAAACAGCTATTACATACGGAGCTATTCAATAGAACTTTCACTGGAACGGTCTTCGGTAACAAATAATTTGCATATACTACTTCTGTCCGTATATATAAATCCTTTAATATGTGTATACTTAAAAGTGGAATATTAAAAAAAGGTACAAAGAAATGCTTACACCTGTCTAGAAATATGATAAATGTAATGATCAAATCATGTAGATTATTTTATAATGACTAGGGAGGCTAGGACTACGAACTAGAGGGGTTTGGATTATTTTATAATAAGTAGGAATTTTGTATCCGACTAGTTCGCGATCACCATACATATGGTCCAGTTAATTGAACACTGTGACTCTAGTTTGTCAGGTTTTAAGATGGGCCTGCGTATATTCAGCTGCGGAGAAGCTTGTAGGCCGGCATGATAATAATTATCCCCGATAGATACCTTACCAATGATTGTTGTAGTTTTTGTGTTGTACTCTGGTTACCACCACATATAATAACGAATTCCAGTCTTGATAGTTATCTGTAAACACTATGATAAAAATTACTTAATCTGAGCATTAATTGAACATAACTTTCCTACATAATTTGTCATATATTGTAATCGAGAATAAATCGAAAACGATGGTATAAACATCTAAGTCTTATATTTGTCATATGTACTTAATTCTGAAAGTAATGTTGGCTAGCGATAAGCGGTTCGATTAGAAAAAAAACCGCCTTCTCTTATCGCACGAGCTACAATGCGAAACCTCGTAAATGTGCTCTAAGATTTACACCTACACAAAAAAACTGTTAGGGTTCCAGGTTGGAATTTCATGTGAAAGTACTGTTGTAAATAGGACCTCTTATATTAAATTGTTACTAGAGAAGTACTAGTTGTTATAAGATTCTATACTTTAGTGTGAATACCTAACAATTGCAAGGTCAGGAAGTACCAAAAACTTCTAATATCTTATATTTGTACCACCGTGAGACTGTGGAACAATAATCTGGACAAAGTAACAAACATCTCATTACGATATTGCGCCCTCCAAGCGTAATATGAAAGATATTTATAAAGACCGAAATTATACCTATCGTTGACCGCCGAAGGATTTCCAATCTATCGGTGGTAACCGTTGTTATTGGATTATACTGTTATCTTACCGTTAAGAAATATGTTATCGCTTTGCTGTGAAAATATAAGAAAAGTATCATATTAATGCAGTCAAATCTTTCAAACTCTTCTTATACGTTTCGTGGTTAAAGAAAACGCGATAAAAATATCGTGTTATTGCATTTTTGTATACTAAAATTGAAGATTGTTCAAATTATTATACCACATTACCTTAGGTGTGTAATATTTTAATCTATTTCACATAATCGTACAGTATTCGCAGTGTTAGATACAAAGACTAAATGTTCAATGCATCTACATACGTTTTTTTGTATTCATTATAGGTCTAGTGTTTCGTCACAAGCTCACTTCATGATCAGTGACGATGTGGCTAAAGAAGGTAACACGCTGAGCCCAGTGAGAGAACTGGTCTCAAGTACTATTCGCGAAACATAATTATATGTTCTTTGCAACCGATTTTTTACCTGTGGTTGATAGGTAACTAACCAGATAATAGAAACTGCGATATTTCATCACGATTATTTTCTTCAGCACAAGCTTCGGCCCATTGTAGAATTTGTACACTCATCGTAGCAATATTTAAACTCATTACTATACAACCATTATGGCTTAAAATTGTTAATGGAAATTACAAATATTAGGATTATTATACAAACTGACTATTCTTGATTGTTTACCATAATAAATAGTTTCACGTAATTTTAATAACATATGTAATAAATAATAAAAATTTATTTTGGGTCACTGCAATGGAATTTGTATTAAGATTTATTAAAACTGCATTTAGTAAAATTGGTTCTTTATATAGATGCTAGAAAGCATATTTGTCGTATCTCACAAAATTAAAGTCCACGTAAAGCCAAAAAAGCTTTAAAAAAATGAATACAAAAAATAAGCCAAATTTTTTTAAATTTTGAAGCAAACAAATATTTATTATATACATATATATATATACACATATATACATACATATATTTTATGTATATTAATAGCGAGACCAAATTCATTCGATGCATTTTTCTCTGATTCAAATGATGTATATAACGCGGTATTCCCATTTTTGCAGACACGACAAACGATAAGTAGTTTATGTTATTAAAAAATAACATTAATTTTTATAAACCAATGTTCAATGCAACGAATGGAATAATTATATTTAATTATTATTATTTTGAAGAAATAAAGCTAACATAACATTTTACGACATCCTTGTTGTAAATGAACGGAAAGCAAGAATGTTCAGGCACCCCGAAACAATAGTTACAACATTGTATATTTTATGTTAAGATTTATAAGGTGTTAAACCTTACAGATTGGACGTGGTCACGAAACCATCATAGTTGGATATGAGTGTGGGTTTTAAGTACAATTAGATAAACGAGTAGATAGCTTGTTCTAATTTAATATTATATATTTTACTGGGTGTAACCACTATGAGTTATGTTAAATTGTATGTATTTTATCAAGATCTTTTATTTATAGTCGTCAAGTGAATTACTTAAAATGTTTTGAATACTCAACTTTTAGCAGGTAGTATAGAGAATTAGTAATAACTCAACCAATTTCATGTTAATTGTTTAATGTAAATGAAAACGCGATATTTTTTGGCACAAATAATATTAAAGAAATATTTACACGTTGTACTGGATTTTGTAATTTCACAAGTGACAGATTAAGGTTACTCGCACTAAAAAAAACGTAAATTGTTTATAGTGTAAATTTGTATTTGTTATTCAAACATATTATATCAATTATATATTTTTTTCAGAAATAAACATATATAATCAATTTAATTTATAACATTTACACTAAGTCCGCCTTTTTTAATATCACTTTTTATGTAACATTTATGCATGTCTAGTAAAATGTCATTATATTCTATAAATAACACGGTAAGTGATTACTTTCACACCAGATTATCATTATCAGCATCATCATTCATCAGATTATCAGCCTATCATTACGCTTTGGTTTCATAAATAAGAGGAATCCCTGCCCGTTTATCACCCGGGTATTATTAAAACGATAATGTAGATCCATGAACTGTTTAGTGCATTAACATGAAATTCCGGGAACGGTATAGAGAATCATTAAACCAAGCAAACTGCTCAGAGCGTAGGGCCAAGATAACATAAAACATACAGAACGGGGGCCGGCGACACAAATTATTATAATAAAACTGCAACAAACAGTCTACCCTAACTGAAAATGTATTACGCAATTAAGTCTTCAACACGTTTTCATCGCGGACGAATGACTTTAATTCATTTTTTCTCTTTTATTTCACAAGGAGAGAATTTATTTTCATAACTGATAATAAATGTCAAGTCATTGTTACAATAAAATAAGCGATCGCTTGTGGAGCGGCCCTTCTATGTTTCAATGTCGCTTCCATTCTACATTCAAATGATAACTGTATTTCTATTCTTTTGAATTAATATACACAACTATATCTACATTAGAAACTAAACTATACACAGAGTACTGTATATACACAAATACATGCTTATAACTAAAACCTTAGTAAAAAATAATTTTTTATTGTGTTTATTGTATTTAAACCTATTGATTGATTTATTATTATCTATGTACAAGGACAGATCTCTTAGCGCAATGGTGAAAAGTTCTAATTGCTGAAGTGACGGATTCAATTATGTAACATAATTGACAGTTGTATGTTTGGTTTATAGTATATCAGTTGTCAAATTGTACTCAGTTTGTAATTAAATAGCCGTGCGTGAGATATTGCCTAAAACCAGTACTGTTTTTTAGGTACATTTTTTTATGTTGCGCAGCATAGTGAACGCTGCAACTGGTGTTGAATGAACCAAACGTACCAAAAATGCAATGCCAGTCACCGCTGTCATGCTGGCCTACTTAGATACCTTTTTACGTCTCTTTTGAAGAACACTTAGTCGTAGGAAGGTGGAAGCTAGCTAACGGGAAGATCGTTCCACAGCTCCACACATAAATACGTTTATCGTAAAATATCATAATCATAATTAGATTATACCATACCATACCAATACCATAGAATAGTTGTGGGTACCAAACATTTTAACGATATTAACCCTTTTAGAGCCATTTACTCAGACCCGAGTGGTGCGGGGCCATAATTTTGGTGCCGCCCACTCGGATCCGAGCAAGGGTTCCCTTCATTTTGTAGTAGTCAGTAAGCGCCCGGCGTTTGAGGCTAAGTACGTTGCTTTGCGCGGCCACTCTGGCAATATAATCGACTTACGTAAACAAGTATTGGTTTCATTCTAACATTTTAGTGGTGATTTTTATACACGATAGAACGGATGGTATTGAAACCTAGCGCAATTGTTCATTATAATAATTTCATGTCGGGCGTAGATCTTCAAGATCAAATGCTGGCTTATTACCCAATCCAAAGAAAGACGCTGCGGCGGTACAAGATGCTATTTGTGCATATGGTGCAAATGAGCCTCAGTAATGCATGGTTCTTATACAACAAATTTTCTCCGAATGATAAAATGAATCTATACGATTTCCGTTTGAAGATAATAGAAAGGCTTCTACCTGATCCTAAAGAAGTCAATCGACGCAATGTTTTGCAAGTGAAACACGAACTCACTAAAATAGAAAAGACTCGAGCGAGACAAAAGAAGGTAGGAAGTGTCATAAAAGAAACCATCGAAGTGGCCCGAAAAGAATGCAAAGGCTGCAAAGCACAGAAAAAGAGAGTGCAAACAATTTATGAATGTAAGCAATGTGAAGGTTCTCCAGGCTTCTGCACAAAATGTTTCTGTCTGGCACACTCCTAAGTTTTGTGTTAATTTGTCCATTTCTTTGCGTAACTCACCGTCATTCAGAGTGACGTTTTTTCAATTAAACCTATAATTAAATATAATTTTTTATTGTTTTGATTTTTGAATTTAATGCTACTTTGCACAGATTGATTCTTGTCTTCCTAAATAAATAATTCTAAATAAAACTCGTTTTGATTGCTTTCCTTATTTGATTTAGATCAAGATCCCATAATTTTATTAAAATATACACGGGTTTGTTAAAATCTTGTCATATTAGTACGCAAAAATGCACTTGCAGAACAAACATCTATAATATTAGTGAATAAACCAGTGCCATCCTTAGTTCTCGGATCCTTTAATTATTATCGTATCGATTATTTTAAATTATTATCGTAGGAGCTATTTTCTCCAGGTAACAAATTACTAGTAGGATCGTATTATAACTACGATCATAATTTTACCGGTTTCTACAAACTATGTAGGTATATTATTTCTAATTGAGATAGTGTATGGATATTTTCATAATACTGTTTTTATTAGATGGTTAATTACTGTTTGTATGTATGATTCGTATATAAAACATACTAAAGAGTCCCATTATTATGACTTGAATATAATAACAGGGAAATAATAATATTGATATACAAGCCGTATCATTACTTAATATTATTTTAATCCCCTAACCTCATAATAACAAAGATTATTAGTATACATCGCTATTACATTATGATTTTTAACAATAATATTAAGAACAATGAAATGTTAAAATTGTCAATATAATGACTGGCTCATTATCTTTATTCATGATCTGAAACTGAACAGCTTTAAATAAGTAGATTATAATTATTCATTACCTAAGATTCAGTAATAATAACTTAGAAATTCGAATGTGAGTCTGTTTATTTTTTACCCTTTCTCGCTGTAACTAACGCTTAATATTAAACTAGTTTTTGTCCTATCAACTAAATCCACTGGGATTGTGAAGAGACGTAGGATCTCTTTGCATTTTCTGCTGCTGGATTCCACCACCGTACAACGCACCATAAACTCAAATTCCATCCTCTTCATCTGGATAAATGGCGATCAACGACGGTACGTTTCGCGCAGATTTTTTTGCCTCGCAAAACTATCTTGTCGATCAAACTTGCATCGGCGGTGTTTCCGAAGATCCTGCTCATACCTTAAGGCCGTAACGCACCTGCGATTTCTCTGGTGTTGTGGGTGTCCATGTTTGGCGGTGATCACTTACCATCAGGTGACGCGCTTGTTCGTTTGCCTTCTATTGCATAAAAAAAAATCTACTCAACAGGTAATTATTAAATGTTGCATACACATTATAAGAAGAGCAGAAAAGAACATTATATTCAGAAAAAAAATCTGTTACCAAGGAGATGAAAATAGCCTACATTAACGTAACCGAAGTTGTGGACACACGCTAGTAAAATGATAAATGTCAAACTCATTTGAATTATTTGTAAGTTGCAATGTTTTTAGGATAATTGTATAAAAAAGTATGACACATGGGTAAATACTCTTTATATCAATTTATTTGCTCACGATAATGTCGTACTAATCATATTTACATATTTTATATATGTACATATTTTTAACATACTGAGCACTGAAAAAATAATGAAATATTGAACAAACATATTATTAAAAATTACTCTGTAGGCTTAATATATCAAACGATTAATTTTAAATATTCCTGTCAAGTTTAAGTGCAATTATATTGCTAACTCAAAGATTTAAATCAAACCTTAATCTATTTTCAATATTGACAGCTTTATAATAGGTATATCAAATTCAATTCAATTTACTTATACGAGAATAGAATTGAAACAAATGTCCGACTATTTATAGAAAAAACCTTATGCATGATAATTTAAGCTTAAGAAAATGTACATTGAAACCTTACATACAATCTTATTTAATCTATCAATTACATTAGAAATCGTAGTCCGTTGGGATAACCACATTTACATATATGCACTCGGGTTGATTGCTACTGATAGAAAGATGGAAGTGAGATGGTTCGCCCTCTGCGGCCAACGTTCGTTTCACTGCCACCTGGCAATAAAAGAGTAGAGGAAACATCGCAAAAGGTATGCACTATCATACAATACTGCGAAAGTAAGGCTACTTGCCTATCTTGCATCCAAACATATTTAACATAGTAATAATTTGTAGTTATCATACAATTGATTTTTAAATAAATAATTTGCATTAATTTATGTTATATGATATAACTTATGTTATATGACATTATCAAATGCTGTTTTATTTGAATCCTTGTATCTCTGGACTGTAGTGTTATATATTTTCTGCATAAATACTAAGTTCATATAGAACACTGAGACCGAAAATACGCTTATTGTATAATCAGTAAAGCACAAAACCGTGGGACTCAAGAGCGTTACTAAAGTCTTTTTACATCTTTGTTAAAATAATAGCAATGTCAAAAGCACTGCTCGAGTGACGCATATACTTTCCGACTGCTTGGCTTTATTTTATTGCGCATGTTTTAATATTAATTGTAAGTTTTCCGGCTCGATGAGCGGGTCACGACTTCATGCAAATGTTGTACGCCTGTCAAAACGTTTAAGGTGGATTGTGAAATTCATGGCAGTTTATTTACGCGCACAATTTCATTCTCGTTATATTCGAAACAGGGAATCCATATAAATGGAACTTCCTTAACATTGAGCCGAAACGAGTGCGTAAGAAAAAGTTTTTAAAAGGTTCAAAAGTATATATGAAAATTGACGAGTTTTTCGAATTGCGAAACGAATACGACAAGTTACTTTACAATCTTTTCAAATACCAAGTTCTTCTTTAGTTTCAATAGGAATACTTACTAAAGTTTATTAATTAATTATTTTATGAAGTTACAATAAGTCGGTTTTCTTTACCTTTTCTAAAGTTATTTCGTTTTTAATGTTTGGATTTATTTTTAAGGTTCATATACTTATGTAGGTTTATTTCCAGGTCGGTTTATATAGGTTATTGGTGTTCTTAATCCTCTTTTAAGAAACTTAATTGTTGATGATTTTGCATTTTTATCTAATCAATCTTTATCAATAATGCGCCGTAAATAACATTTTACCTAGAAACGGCGATTTATTTACGTAGATTTTTGTTTGTACGTTAAGGGCTGAACAAAATAACATATTTATGTATAAAAATCACATAACATGATTTTCCGCTGCAGTAATTTGCAAACTCCTCAACTAATTTTTATATTTTTAATATATTTAGCTAATTCTTACATGATAGCTAGAATACATTTTATCTCCATATGCGACCCTATTCCTGAACTTGACTGGTGTCGCTCGGATCTAGTTATTGTCGACTAGGAGGGGTAGATCAATGTTTTAACTGGTAATTATTATTTTGTTAAATTTACATATGTATAATCATACGTAATAACCCCATGTCAGAAGTATAAAATTGATGTAGAAAAAGGATTGTTTAAATAAATATACATGAGCTACTTACAAATGAAAATGCATTTTTTTAAGTAATCTTGAATAACTTGATAGCTACTTATTTATTTTATATCGGCAAGAATAAAAAAATATTTATAGTCTAGACGGTCCCCTCAGAAAGCATTTTTAAAAAGTGTATTACTAAAAGGTTTTATAACACGACTCTTGTCTCTTGACACTTTGGAACCACGACTAAAGCAGGATGACCCGCGTTGCAAAAGGTTCGCATACCTGCGAAGCTTTTCCGAGGCTACATGTACTCACTTTGCTGTTTTACTTGTTGTAGTGTTTTTTTATAATGAAAAATTTTCATTAGTTAAAGGGATTGATTTTGCCTTTTACTCAGCAAGCATCTTGATCGAACCACTTTCTATAAATGTAAAAAGCCTCAGATCCGATTTATCTCGATATTTTTTGGGGTTTTAGTGAATTCTAGCCTTAACAGCATTAACTGCTTTTATAGTTCTAACAGTATGCAGCTATACCGATATACTATACTCTTCGTTAGAGGGTATGTTAATAGAATTGTCTTTAGTTAGTACAAAATATTAACCTTTTGAATTGTCTTAAAAATGTGCGAAAGCTCCATACCCACTTTGCGTTAGGCAATAACTGAATCGTTGTGTTTCTATATCGGAATTTAATATTAACCTCATACATTTTATAAGATGGCGGAAAGTCGTTCTAATATACAATAAAATTCAAAAGTTTTAAGTAAAAATCAATATTTATTGCCAGATCACTTCTTTCTGCAGCTTCATATGTAATATATCTATAAGCGTTCTTCCCAAATAAAATTAATAAAACGAAATCCTGGTGCTTTATTTATATTTGTTTGCTAAATGAATGATGTACTTAACATATTATTAAAAATCTTTTACTATGCAAATTCTTGGCCCTACATATGGTATCATAGTGAACATCACAATAGTACGAACGGGCAAGATTAAAATCTCTAAACAAAAATAACAAGACGGCCAGCTGGCAAGTTTCGGAGATATAGATAAAACTTTGCACAGGTGTGTATTTAGAATAATTCAATAAAGTTGAAGTTAAATTCATCCATAAAATACTATTTGCAATATAAATGAGAATCAAATAAATAACTTATTAGGCAGTTGTTCCTTATCTTTTACATATTACGAATATTAATTTTTACATTACAATTATTAATTTGAAAAAATATATAAAAAAATTTAACATGATTGCTTCTATGAAATAATCACGTTTTTTGTATAAAATCGTTATTTTTTCGAAGTTCGTCGTTCTAAATATTTTTTTTTTCTCAAAAAAAACTTCAATCAATTCTACAGTTATCCCCGTGTATCCCAGAGAGGGCCGATTTTTTTTCAATTTTTTTTATTTAGTTAAAAAAAAAATTGGATCTTAATCGTTGTAATGGTAAATTCGGACAATATATGGAGAATATAATACCTTAAAATCATATAATTACATTAATTATGTTATATAAATAACGATTTTATACAAAAAACGTGATTATTTAATAGAAGCGATCATGTTATATTTTTTTATTTATTTTTTCAAATAATTCAATTAAAAACAAAAATTTTGAAAGAAAAAACGTCCCGAAAGGTCAATTTTTGAGAGAGTTATGGCTATTTGAAAATAAAAGAGCCATTTTTTTGAAATCTTCATAACTTTTTTTGGGTTGGATAAAAAAATTTGAAAAAATTCTGAACAACGTCTTTCATCGAGTAGAAAAAGATAAAAAAAATTCAGCGAAATCTAAAGGGGTTAGGTTCAAAAGTGGTCGATTTGGCATGGAATACCCCATATATATATATATATATATTTTTTTTTGGTATTTGAACCTTGCTACTACTTTTATAAATATAGCTCCAGACCCATTATACGTAACTCAGAGAAAATTAAATTAAAAATATTTGTAGTCAATCATGCTGTATTCATTTAAATAACATTAAATCATTGGCAACCATCATTTAACAATTATTAAAAAAAAAAAAAATACAGTGATCAATACAATAACAATTCAATTTCTATTATAAGCAAAATTCCATATTCTTTAATCCGTCCCCATATATCCAATACATTTTACACAAGTCTCATGTCAGAAATATGTGACATCTCGTTAAAACCACAAAGAAACACGGCACGAGCGAGCTATGGGAATTTCAGCATCTGCTCATATTAAAGACAATGCCGTTTTTGTAAGAGGGTGACCGTATTCAAACTATCTTTAAATATAAAAATGATTCTCATACAGTAAGTACTTGCTCTATGACCTTCGTATTTTTTATAATAATACAATCTGTTATCAGGAAACAGAATGCTTATACATACTAATAATATAGAAAAATAAAATTTGTAAGTTTGTAGAAGTAGGTATTTAATGATCATTTAAACAAGTTATGATTTTTCGTTTTTTTATTAATAGTAAATTTCATAATCGCGTTATTTATAAAAATGTTTATTTTTACACTTAATTTAAATTGTATGTATATTGTATTAAACTCGAAGAAAATCACGAGACCTTGCTAATTTTCGATGAAAGTAAATATATGGACTAAAGTAAATTTTGTTTCGAAGGTATAAAACTCCTCTTTTTGTACCACATTTTGCGAAAGTGAGTATGGCCTATTTGATGTAATCTATAGATACCTACAACATATAAATTATCACTGCTACAGTCTGTAGAATGTTTTTTTCTTTTTATGTATTAGAACAGATTTTACCTATCCACCATTATCCACAACAGAATTCCATCTATTTCTGTGTTTAACACATAAACACACTTAATGGGTTTTTTCAGGGTTTTTCGCTGGCTACTTGATAGCAGAAACACGGTCTCCGCTAAGGAATATTGTAGTTCTGCAATAAAAAACATGACAATATTTATTGCTATCACTGCGCAACATGATTTTGTTCTGGTCCAAAAACCTTGATAAAAGTATGACCAATGGAGCAACTGTTCAGGAGTTTTTAAGACCCACTTTTGTGCACTGAAGTCTGCCTCGAGTTTTGGGCCACTACTCAATCTTCTCTATTTTGCCTTCTACAAATTCAACTCTTATGTAACTGGAGAAGAATAAATACAAGTTTGCCGATAATGATAAGGTACTAATTAGTAGCTGCGCGATTACAATAATTCAGTCACAATGTACTGACATGCCAAGCATTTGCAGTTAGAATATTGACGTATGCAATAAAAAACTTCGTATGTAGATATAGAACAACCTGATTATCTAATCAGGGAAAATACGTAAGCATGGATTACTTTAATAGCGATATTGTTGAAAATGCATAAATTTCAACAATTTTGAACTTAGCTGAAACATTAAATAACATATCAAAAATGTTCTATATTGAATAAATAACTGCATGCATTTTTCATTTGTTTTTATGAGACTGAAACCAATAAAGATTATTTTATTTTATTTTAATTTATAGTTACTTAAATTCAATCTAAATAAAAAGGAATAAAAGCAAAGTATTATCAATACTGTCACAACACATTTTTTATTGTTAGTTAACCCATTCCATATTGTTAAATCTTAAGTAATTTCCAAAATAAATCACAACTATAACTGTAGCCATCTATTTATAAGTATGTTATACTTCCCTTCTGCATGGTTTACTGCATATTTCCGGCAATGTTGTGCCCTCTTTCGGAATAGTATTTAATCACATCTTCATAAAGTTTTTATGATATGGCTTCTAATGTTACAAGAAAAGACACGTTAAAATTATTAGAAGAAAGTTTTGCTACTCCATACTAGATGTCAGGACTTATTGACTCGCTTTAGTAATATGAAACAGACGAATTTAGTTTTAGAAATTATTATTTATATTTTTAGCTCCATTATGCATAGCTTGTTATCTTACATCGTCAGCAAAAGATAAAAGGATAAAGTAGATAAGAAATTCCCTATCAGTGTTGCCAAAATGAAAAAAAAACAGTGCCAGTGTAACTGTGCAATTTATATAATAATAATTGTTCCAGCAATACAAAATAATTTAAGAAATATTAACTACTATCTCTATTACACATATATTTATATATACATCAAAAAATTCTAAACTACTGACATGTTTTTAAAAATTCTTCTCATTAGTCACTTTAGATATGATATCACATATGCTTTGCCGACACTTTACATATGCTTCATCCAACAAGTCGCGTTAGATGTTTCACACAAATTATAAACTTTAATGCTAGTCGTAACTACTACTCAATCTATCCCAATACATTTACAATGATTTAGCAGTAAATGTGCAAATGACAAATATTCAGATAAACTGTATCTAATATTTTATCATCAAACATTATAGTTTGAACACTAAATGTACATTTACTAACTCATGATTTAGCAAACTGTAGGATTCTCGTTAACTAGCAGTTCTCGTTAACGCATCATGTCCTATAAGAACTTCATAAATGAAAATTATAATTTTGCAAAGTAATATTGTCGTTGATAAAAAATTAATAAAATTATGGTTGATAAGTTTTCAATATACAACAACATAAATTTTCAAGTATTTTAAAAATAATTTGTTCTAAAGTTATTCATCTATATTAATAAAGATGAAGATAAAGATAACTATAAAGAGGAAAGATTTGTATTTTTGTTTGTAACGAATAAACTCAAGATCTACGGGACTAATTTCAAAAATTCTTTCACTATTAGAATACTACATTAGCCCTGAGTAACATGGACTACATAATTTTTTTTATGAATATGATTAAATAAAATTAGTTACATACGATCAGAGTCGCGGACACACTTAGTTTATTATAAAATTGGGTAGCTGAAGTTCAAATTCATTCGTATTGTTCATGCTAGCGCACCTGATCATTGTTAATAATGTTCAAATTAAATATTGATAAAATATTAACAGAAAGTAAACATTTTTTTAATAGTATTTTGTTTCGATTATTCCAATTAATATGTTAGCGGCAGCATTAGCTACTTTGTAACTTATTAGTTGCAATAGTAACTTAGAAAGACATGGAGTATCGTGCACTTTCCGTGAAATTTCAAGTACATTATCGTATAAATATAGAACGGAGCTCTGGCAACATTGGGCCATACATTTAAAGTTTTTAAAGCTGGCAAAAGGGATGAATGGTTTATGGTAAAATTTGTCTTTCTACTTTTTGGCAGCTAGTGACACGGGGAAAGGAGTGGTTGAATGTGGACTGTAAAAAGGGATTATTGTTCTTTGCCGTGAAGTGTTTGTTTATTATCTGGAGTCTTTTCACTTGGTCTTCAAATTTAATGAATGAAAAGGTAAAGATTTACAAGCTGCTTATAATTTCTATGCTAATGTTAAGTAATGTATTTAATTTTTCGCTCACTAGTTCTTGTAACGTGTAGTAAAAAAATAATTAATTTTATTTTATTATTTATAATCTATCAACCCCTAAACTGACAAATCTGAAATCGCATGTGAAAGTTCTAATTTAATATTTGTAAATAAAAGAAAAGCGTGATAAGAAGGATTTAACGTATCTCAATTAGATATAACAACTATACTAAATTTTTATATGAATAATTATTTATATTTATATTCTAATTCATTTATCTTATATTCTATGATGTTGGCATCGTATAGTAGGTTTTTTAAACGTATTTATTTTAACTTTTCAATAGCAAGCTGTGTAGGTTCACTGTCCTGAGAAAGCGACAGAACTAGTCATATTGGTTTTCGAAGCGTTGTTTATTTCTTGACTGTTTTTCTTTATATAATCTAAGTTCAGCTGAAGCAATATAAGATTTGATGAATGAGTGATTTATTATATTTTATAAATAATGATATAATGCATTCTTGTTACTGTTTTACATTTTTACGAATCTGAGTTAAATTTGAAATGAACAAATAAATTAACATGAATATTTAATAACTTTGAGCAGTCACTATTAATTTATGAAATCTAAAAAAATGTATGTATTTCTACTAGTTATATATATAATCAAAGATATTATCTGATTCTGATTTCATAAGATAGAATGTAATGTCAAAAGCTATTTCATGTGTCAAATTCAACTGATAACAAATATTTCTTTATATGCCTACTCTAAAAATAGTATCTAAGTAGTATATAAACTGTACATAAATTTGCAGGGTGGAATGACATTTTATATTTATTCAGCTTACTAGCACACTTAAGTTGAAATACTGTCACTGTTTTTATTCATATGATTCCACAACTACACTTAATAACCATTCAGTCCTCTTTTTAGACTTATTATGTTATCATCTTCAGCACTGTACTTAACATTTGATGTTCTGAGATTGTAGTTAATCACAGATGTCATGAAAAAGTCAGTAAAATTTATTGTGTATTTTTTTTAATATTTTAATAACACTTGCAAGAATTTGTATTTTGTTTTTTTAGTAATAATACTTGTTAAACATTATTATTGCATGCAATATATATTAGGTACTTGGATAGGTAAGAATTTTACCAGCCTTAAATTTTACCAGATAATTTGCTTTCATAAACCTAAAATATGAAATTGTTCATTGGAAAATTTAATGGATATTTTTATGATATTATTACTTCATTATAGTTTCTTAAAACAACTGATAAAACATATTTGATCGGCTCATACATTAATTAAAAAGTTACAAAGCAATGATAAAAGAAAATCGAAAATGATCAATTGATAAACATATTACTTTTAACATTAGAGACGTCATTACATGATTTTTGCTATCACTTTAGAAAATTAAAATTATTATTTGGAAATAATTCATTACAAAAATACATACAAAAAAATTATTATTAATACATGAAGGTAATATACATGAAGCGATATCTACAATTTAATAACAGATAAACCCCTATTGATTAAAATAGGCACAATGTGTACCATGGTGACTAAAATCTGACAAAGATGCATACATATATGTATACCTACACAAATGCACAAGATATAGTAAAATATTTTAAATCCAAATATTTGAGAATTTTGTTCATACATAAAAGTTAGTATCTAGAGACCGAATTCGCGAATTCTCGGTATAACAGTGCAACTAGTAAAAAATACGTCAGGAAGTTTTTCAAGGGATTTGCATGATAAATATGTGATATTAACTAACAAAGATATTGCACTGTGTTGGACAGCATATGTTGCTTAAATATCAATACTCGTAATATATGTTGCGTGCATAAAAATATTCATAGTATGTTTGAGTTTTGAGTAAATAAATGTGTGACAATACGCCGCCCCGCTACGCCCCGCCGCCGTGTTTCAAATGTTTTCATATAGTAAAACTAAAACAATTAATTCATGTTTTATAAGTAATAATTTCCATTATAGTGCATACTGTGCATTATTGCCGTTTTTCATTATATTACTTTTATTTCTACTGTTATTTTATAACACTGTTAATATGTCCTATAACATACCTTCATAATAAATATCCGTCGACAAGTAAGATATGTCGTTGTCGTTTTTGTTCAATCTTTTTTATCTTGCGTACCAGTATTGCCCACCCACGGTATATAATCTTGTTGTCACCTGTACTTTGTCTATTGACACCATTATTGTCGAAAATATCCCGGGTATTCTTACACACATAGTTATCTATACCTACATATACGGTACTTGAATACCTATGAATATGTAGTTAAGCGTATATCAATTACGCAATTCTTTTAAAATACCTGATAGTTTTTTTTGCGTTGTGGCCATAATGTCGCTTGATGTTAAATGACGGTATGACCGAAGACTGTAGACACGCTAAGCTAAATGGAGAGACTGGTTAAGTGCAACCGTTAAAACACACACCTATAGTTATTTGACGGCAGATTTTCAACTTGAGGTTGATAGCTAACCAGGTGGGTTTTAAAAAAACCGTACGCTATAGTTTCATCACGATGCTTTACTTCACGAAAAGCTCAGGCTCTGGCAGGGATTCGAACTCACGTCTATTGAGGCCGTACACACTACCAATGTAGGTACATACAGATGCATGAATTGCTGAAGATTAGTAATGAATATGCAGAGTAATAAGACAGGATAATTGTGGCGCATTCCGGAATCACCAGTCGCATATACAGTAATCAAGCGAGGTGGTAAGGACGATATCCAGCTGTAGAATAAGTGCACTCATCGAGTCTTTGCTAAAAACCAAATTTTTACGCATATTTATGATTAGAAGAGTATACATCTACCAGGTTGCCTATCAAATTTTGGCCGCTAGTATTTTTAATAATTTTTTTGTCAATTGATTTTTCGGAAAAAATTCATTCACATCTTTTTTAAATAAAATATCGGCCACTTCACGGCAATATATATAAAGACTCTGAAAAGTGTTCTCTAATGTTATTGTTTCGTCGTAACAAAAAATATAAATATCATGACACTTTATTAACAATTGAATCTACTTTATTACAGCTAGCAATCGCTATCCTCGTCTGACTACTGATGTTACGCGCTAACTCTCTTGCACTCTACCTTAAATATTTACCAACCAATTAAACCAGCAACCATCATTTGCGGCCAGGATTAATTAGGCAACCTATACCATAGTAAACAAAAAAAAATAGATTTAAATTGATGTATAAATAATAAATGTTGATTATGAACGCATAAATGTGTCAAAATCATACCTGTTTACACCTGGTTGCGAAGAAGTGCGGCCAAGTGTACAACGGCACCTGTGATTTTTCAATCTTTATATATATTGACAAGTGGGTGATATTTTATTTTAAAAAGAAGTGAATGTTTTTTTTTCCGAAAAATCAATTAACAATAATTTAATAAAAACTACTAGCGGCCACATTTTGATAGGCAGCCTTGTAGATGTATATTCTCCTATTAAATATGCATTAAAATTTGATTTTTAGCAAATACTCGATGAATGCATTAATTCTGCAGCTGAATCTTATACTAATTATATCCGACTGGGTTGCGACCACTATGTAAAGGCTAGGCGGTAGATTCCTCTAATTGAAATATTTAATTTGTTACCTTTCGGGATCCGACAGTGTATTCCAACTGCAGTGAGGCTTGCAGTCTGCCATAACAGCGGAAACTACTTTAAGCGAATCTTTCGGTTGTCACCGTTTTAGATAGTACCTACTGTGTTTACCTTCAGTAGGGAAAGTGCCGTCACTTTATCGTGCTACAATTTTTTATTATTACATTGTTAATTGAACTACTTAATTTAATATTATGGTGAAAACTTTATTTGAAGGTAATTTTTTTAAATAATTTTAGGGCTATTTTGTGCGGACTTTCAAATGTCGTTGTTCTTGATTAACGGTTGTATGATAATAAAATGTATTCGAAACATCCCGTGAGTATTTAGGTATTCTGGTCTCTGGTACATAGTGTGACGATTAAACAATGCTATCTGTTCACAGTACTGATATCCAATAGCATATCGGATCACCACGTCACATTCGAAAGCAGCTTGGCCTAGTTTTTCTCATTCGCGTACAGCTGCTTATTGAAGATTGCTCGCTTATGAAAGATTCAATTGAATCACACAAGGTGTTGTATATGACCTCGCTGGCATAAATAGTGCCATTGCGTTAGCAAAGATGCACGGGTGATTATTTTATTAATAGAAATAAAATATACAGAAAAAAAATCGTTTGATTTTTTCATATAAAACGGCAATTTCATAGGTATTAGTATTAGGTTATACTTTTATCAACCTCTAATTTTGTAAAAATAAAACGAATAAATACCCTATTTAAACGAGACTCTTTATTTATTTTATGATGTCACAGTCACACAATGTAAGGGTAAGCAATGTAAGGCTTAATGTTGTATGCCCAAATCTTATTAAATTCTACAATAATTTACTCGGTTGAAGATTTGTCTAGAATTATGTAATTTTTTAATAGGTAAAACTTATCTTTTAAAATATGTTTAAAATATATAGAGCAACATTAGAAAAATATTTGAAATCATAGAAAAAATATTTAACTGATATTAAGTGACGATGTGGCCTGAGCTGGTGAACACACTAAATCTGTGGAAGGACTGGCTCTCAAATGCAAAATTTTGTAAAAAATTATATTTTATATGAACTGTATGCGTACCATATAAATTTGATAATGATTACTTACACTACGTAATATGGATATGCATATTTATAATGTCAATGATATCGGATATCATTACATAGACCCATTAGATAATTAAAATAACCACTAATACTGTTAGAAGTTTAAAACCTATTAATATTATAGTATTCCTTTAAAAGTTTTACCACACCGTTATCCACAAAATATGACTAAATAAATATAATACTTCCTCTGACATTAGTCTGTGATTAGAGCTTAATAAAAATGAACACTGTAATGACGACAATTGCTACGTCTACAATATTTTTTTCCTAGGTATCAACTCTGCGTGAGTCTATTTAATTATGAGTCAGCGTTAGCCTAACTCGTTAGTCGTCTATTCGAGGTCAGACCGCCGCCGCGTGGCACCACAAACGTATATTCACACATAATTTCACGTAATAATTGCTTACTAATGTAAGATTTGCCAAGTCATACTGTTCAATACCATTTTTCTGTGATTATATTTATATTACAACAGAGGTAAACACAAATCAACAGACCAGCAAGAATATCCATACGAATCTTACCATAAATATAAGTAAATACTTGGCAGAGAAATATCTGAGTTAGCTTAAGAGCATTCTGAAATCATCTACCTCATTCACAGAATTGTACCAAAAAATAGTAATTGACTTAGTAAGTATAAAAGATAGGGTTACAATTTTATATTTAGTTCTAATATTGATATTTTGATTGGCGTTTACAATTTGAAACTTATTTATTTTTGAATATACAGAAGTATTTCAAATACGTGTTGGCAAAATAAAAATAAGCATCTTTGGTGGAACAGTAAATTTTGTAAAGTTTACAAGAGTGAATTAAGTATTATTATTTATGCTTAAGGGTCTCTGCATTTGGTGTAATAATCGCATTGTTGTGGTATGCTCCGTGTGTTGTACTGTGAAGTGTATTAGTAGACACCGCGAAAATTGTAGTCTTTGTATTATAATTATTTATGAGTATTATTTTTCTTTAATATAAAGGAAAACGTACACTAAAGATATTTATTCATCTTGAAAAAAAAATCATCACTATGTCTCTATAAATATAAAATCTTAAATACGTCTCCTGAAAAAAGAAATTTTCAAAATTAAAAGTTTTGCTTCCGCACGCGATATATAAATTCTAGTTCGTCCTCGTTACTATTAAATGTGCGAGTAGACTGTGCCAATGGACTTTTATTTTAAATTTGTGGGATAATTATTAAGTTGGAAATATAGTCTTTACACGCTCTAGTTCAACAAAATACTAGGTATGACCGTTTCGCGGTCATCCCACTCGTTTGTATTGTTGTCCATGCCTGTAATTGTGGTCAATATAGTGATTAATTTGGCCTATAAATGTGTTTCACCGATCCATTACGAATTAAGGTCAGAGTTGACACCCTAGACGATTGCTACATATATACCCATTGGTCAATTGACGTGGAGATGCGATGTTTCACGGCTGTATGTATTTTAGTAGTAGATGAGTGTCCTAGTTATGCACAATAGTCAATCCGAATCGAATTCCACGCCTATTTATTTCTAAACTACTAGTAATAAATTAAGAGTTGCATGTTTCGCAAGTCTTGGCGTTCTAAACCCTCTCTACATAAGAATGTGACGCATGATATATTCTTGTATTAACTTTTACTTCTAATGTCCGACGAAGTTATATTTGCAGTTAAATATAGAGCAATAGTGCAGTAGCTGATCATTGATTATACTCATAATAAAACAATTATTTTTGCATATGGTACGGTTGGTACTTAACAACCACAATTACTTAATTAATAGTGTTGTATAGCGGCGCCTCATTTTTTCTCTTATGATTTTATCCCTTTACCCTTTGGATTACATCATTCTACATTTTTAACAAATTTTATCTTTAATTAGCTGGCAATCTAAATGTTCATCGCAAGGGCTTCAATACTATATATAATTCGCAGTCATTTTCGTTTTGAAGAGATGATGGCTCAGTATTGTCTACGGGCGCCACGTCGAACAACGTGAGTTCAAAGCCTTGCAATGAAAATCGAGCTTTCGGTGAAGGAAAACATCGTGATGAAACCATAGCATGGAGGTAGTATTTTTATAATGCCCTCCTGGCTAGCTACCACCCTCAAGTTCAAAATCTGGCGGGAAAATACCTTTAGGTATGTTCCGGCAGTTGCACTTGCGTGTCAGTCCCTCCACTTGGCTTAACGTGTTCACCATCTTGGGTTATATCGACACTTAACATCAGGTGAGATTGTGGCCATAACGCTAAACCTATAATCTAAAAGAAAAGCGTTGTTTTACCATAATAAAGTACACTTAGAATGTAATTTGGCGTTTAATAAGATTTTTTTGGCTTATGGTGGGTTTCGACTTAAGCCAAATTGTAAGGTAACATTCGATGTATAGAATTTAAGATATATTCCAACTAATTTTGAGTTAGAAATGAAATAAACAAACCAACGAACGGATTCCTATGTGAGATTTATGTTTTTGTAGGAAGTTGAACGCTCTACAAAAAATGTCTTATTTTTCGATAAACCGAAGAGTTCAAAGGCTATTCAAGCTCAAAACTTTATTGATAATAAATTTAACTTTTTCTTTTAAGTCTCACTTATTTCACCAATTAGACTTTGTTTTCCATTACATTACCTACTACCTGTGCCCGCGACTTCGTTCGCGTAGAACTTAAAATTATTTAATTACTTCTTTTTTGAATAAAAAGAACAGTTTTCTTTTCTGTACCACTGCAACGTTTATATATTTTTTTGATTAGTTGAGTATTTAGAAAATATACTATCTGCTGGCCACGACTGCATTAGCATTGAATAACTGCTTTTCCCATCTTACGTCATCAGATCTTACATCAATTTAGTTAACAACAAACCCTAAAAGATTACCCTGGTCGAGTTCTTTTTTCCCATTAAATTCTATCCTATGCGTTCACATAAGTGTGAATCTTGTAATCCGTATCTAAAATCGTTTCTAGATAAGTACAACAACTATGCACCAAACAACGCAGCGAAACATTATCGGGAAGGCTCCCCCAACCACCATTCTAGTGGCACTAGTAGTGCCTACCGGCACGCTGCAGTAGAACTGCCGGGGAGTTGCCCCGACCTAATTCTACCACACCATAGTTAATAAAAATAACCTAATACAGCGGCAGCAGTATTGGGGATAGTGCAAGGTTGTGGCATAGTTAAGGCGTCACTAATGATTTTCTGATAAAATCGTGTAGAATTTAAAATAAACTAGTCTACGACGGATCCATTGGTGCCTATATTTACCTATACACAAAAGATCTGGTATTTCACTTGCATACAACAAGACTTCGTTCGCGTGCAACCAAAAATTATTTTATCAGTTTTACCCGTTTTTGTAACTTTTTCAATACTGCTTTGCTCCTATTGATATTAGTGTGATATTATATAGCCTAAAGCCTTTCTCAATTATTGCTCTATCAAATCCATTTTTTTTAAATCAGTATTGCGCTGTAAAATTCATTGTAGCATGCTGTATTGTTGATGGTGTCATGTTCAGCCTGAACAAACCCTCCATAAAAATAAAGATAAAAAATAAAATAAAATTAACTGGTAGTCCGCGAGAATAACACGTTCTAACAAACAAAACAAAATATTACAAAATAGTAAAATACAAAGTATTAATATAGGTTACACAAATAATAAAAATGATAATAATTTGATAATTATTATATAGATGAAAGTCGTGAATTATACATACAAGTGAACGTTGGAGTAGATATTTTGACTGATCTACTAACTACATATATTTCACCTTACCTCCATACAATATTACAACAATTGTATAACGAAGTTTTGTTTTCTATGAAATTTCATTATCTATAAAAAATGATAATGTCAAAACAAACACTGTTGTAAGTGTCGGTACGTAATAAGAGTGTTTAAATATTATCATAACTGTCATAGGGACCTAGTAAAGTGTATTTTCTCGCATTAAGTTATCTTCTAAGAACTATGGGTGCAATGAACTTTCTGCGAGCTCCAGATAAACCCGGCGTCGCGTCGGCATGCGTGTACGGCTGTAGACTAAACTATAGAGATGTAGACCGTCCTAATATTATATTTAATACATATTTAATATTTTCAATACATAATAAACGAGTTTAACCCTAAATTACTACTACTCAAAGCACATTTCATGTTGGTATTAGTATAAAGTTAAGAAATCTCTTTTAGAAATCAGTGAGTACTGTTTGTACGTGTTTTGATAAGTTAGTTGGATCTTATTAAATACAGGAAGTATCAAATATGACACATTGATTACAAATTATTTTGATTAAGAAATGTTCATAGACTGTTAAATGTTTGATCTTAAGGTTTTCAGCAGCAGTATGAGTTACTTAACTGTAAAATGTATAAATTAGATTACAATTTGTTATCACAAGCCTTTTCAAATAGAGAGTAGTCTCGGCCCTTGACTAATGTCGCGATCATGCACCCACGCATACTACATTTCTAACAAGTTATTCTTAGCATTATTAAAATTCTTATGAGTATATTGTCTTATATGCCATTCACCGATATAAAAGATTCGATAGCTATACGATAGATATTCATTGAACCACCGACGTGTTTTGGGAATAAAACCTTAAATTCGTTAACCTATAAAAGTTGAAGACCGGAATCAAACAATTGCTTTCATTGTTTTAATGTTACTTGCTCAAGCCATAATCTATATGTCTATACCTGTTGATATAGCTCTGTACAATCCAAAGATCACCAAGTACCATCAAGAAATTAGCGTTCCAAGAACGGTCACCATTAATATATCGGCCTGCAAGAAGCCTATTAGTAATTGAATATACTCTGGCTGTTACGATACGTGACAAACTAGAGAGTAGACACTAGAGTTGCTATGACTTGTTTTTCATCTTGTGTATGGTGATTACGATCGAGTCACGTACAGATCACTAGCATTTTGGAAGAGTCCAGCATTTTAAATATTTTATAGGTTTAGCGGAATCGCCATAATCTTACCTGATTGATGTTAAGTAACGATGTTGCCTAAGATGGTGTCCACGCTTAGCCTATTGTAGAGCTTTGTTCATTATAATTGTGAATTCAAAGGTCATTCTATTCTCACTGTTATTTTTGTTTTTTCTAATGGTCTTTCCCAAACCTCTGAGATATTTGTTTAGTTAGTATAATCTAGGTGTAATCTTTTATAAAACTTGACCCATGTAAAAACACTTTGTAATACATTAATAACAACGAATGCTTTTAAAAGGGCAATGCAAATTTGTTGCATCTTTCTGTATGATAAAGTGATGTATATACAGGGTTTTTGCTATTTTCACATGATATGCCAGATTATTAGGTTATTGGTACATTTTTGCAATTCAGGAATAAAACTCTATAAATAAAATATATAATGAAATGAGAATAAGTCGCATTTATCATAGGATGTTTTTTCAATTATTCCTACAATTATTCATAAGAGATAAATCTGTCAAGTTCCATAGAAAGTAATAATGACATGAAACTAATTTGTCTCGGAGTTTAGTTTGTCAACATCTGGTACCAAGTTGTGATATTACTACTTCGTGGTGTCTCGTTTGTGGAATGAGAATTTATTACAGATTTATTATACGGTTTTGTTTAATGGGACTTGATCGTGTTTGAAAAACTATTTTATGACTTTTAACAAAGGATAATTCATTATAGTGACATAGAAAGATTGGCTATAGACAAGTAAAAATTAAGAAACATTAGACCGGTTGTAATTGTAACCAAAGAAACATCAAAAGCAGAAATATATAAAGGATTGTAAAATATCGACAAAAGAATATTTTCATTTATAAAAAAATATTATGGTATATAACAAGATATTAGATTTAATTTAAAAAGCTAGAACCGGCAAAAGACTCGATCTGCACCTTTTTTTTAGGTCTTATTCTTATTATTTTTTATAAAATAGTTTAATATGTTACAGTTGTTATTAGAGTATGTACAGAGAGGGGTGTCAATTACAGACGTCACGATCGCTCACATATTTTTCCACCCAATAATAGCCTTTTGACATTAAAACACATTTGACAAGGTTATTGAACCTACTGTCCAGCAATTCAGTAATGTGCTCTGGGATTTTATTATAACATTTAACCCTATTACCTAAAAAACTGTTACTTGTCTTACTCAGTCTAAAATAGGGGCTGACCAGTTTGTCACAATTTCTAGTATTCAAATCATGCCGGTCTTTAACGAAATCTAGCTTTTGTATGTTTTTGCGAACATACATTAAATTTTCAAAAATATATTGGTAGGGTAAAGTTAAAATACTCAATTCCGAAAACTTATCCATTAATGATTCGCGAGATCCCATATTGTAAATGGTTCGAACTGCTCGTTTTTATAAAAGAAATACGGTGTCTACCTCAGGTGCTGTCCCCCATAGCAAAATACCATAAGACATTAAGCTATGGAAGTAAGCTAAGTAAACTAACCTAGCAGTGGTAATATCTGTCAGCTGAGGAATCTTACGAACAGCGAATGCAGCAGAACTCAACCTTCTCGCCAATTTGGTTTTATTATTTAAAAAAGAATCCTTGTATAATGATAATAGTGCATTATACACCAAGGATTTGTATATAGAAATATAGCTAGTGAAAGAAATGGTACCTTGCTGCGTGCTGATCTGTGTCCATAAACATTGAGCCAGGGCGCTCTGGTTTATTATATTTATTGTTTATATTTTCACAACGTCCGTGTTAGCATTGAACGTGCATTGTCACTCTATCATAGAGACAATGCACACAAACCACAGAACTGGTGTCAACTGTGCAGACGCATTCACATCATGATATTTTAGCAAGATCACATAATACCAAGTGTACCAGTTTGTAAATTATTAATTGGTAAAAATAAAGAAGTTCACATTCTTTTAGATCGTATTAACAATCGTCTATTTTTATTTAAAAAAAAAGCTTTATCATATGATTTATTTTATGTTTGCCTGTTATTCTAAAAACAACACAGACAGCATAATAATGTGGTAACCGCATAATACTTAAGAAATTTTTACCAAACGCTTGTAACATCTAAAATAGTTTATAAAATGGGGTTAATATACATATAAAAAATACATATGCATATTAAAGTTATATGTCGAAACAGAGTGAACGTAACATAGCCATTTAGATAATGGTTATTTTATTTAATCTTCATTATCTCATGTCACCGTTTAGTAGTTGACATATTATCACACATAGTATCGCACAAAGTTTGCGACTTCTGTAGACACATGAGACGATTAATTATATGTAACTTAGTAACTAAGCCACATCACATTTATTGAAATTCTTAGATAAGTCAATGCCGATATATCTATAAAACTCGCTTATTTATTCTGATCTATTTGATCATCTAAAACTATAACATTTTCGTGAAAGTTATTACTATAACATCCAGTTAGTTATAAGTTTAATATTAGCATAATAATACAGGACGAGAGGGTTATTATAAAACTGCGACTTCATTCGCATGGAACTGAAAATTTAACTATTCTTCGTTAGAATTGCATTCAAACGAAAGAGTGTAATGGTACAAGAAGGCATTGCTGTCCTCGTTATGTCGACGTGTTACGTCATTGTCGGGATTGACATTCACCAAAACTGCTAACATTATATCATAATATGTAATTGTAAAATAATAAACCCACTTATCCCTACCTACATATAGACAGCGTGTTAATTGATATAGTGCATACGTGTAACCTAAATTAAACAGAAAGTAATGATTGAAATAAAACTAATTTAAACGGATTTTATCGCGGTTATTTATTAAATTTTGATCCCGACGTTTCGAAAGCTTTTCAGCCTTCGTGGTCACGGGGCGGACTCCGAAGGCTGAAAAGCTTTCGAAACGTCGGGATCAAAATTTAATAAATAACCGCGATAAAATCCGTTTAAATTAGTTTTATTTCAATGAATAATATTCGCGTAAACCTAAGAAATCAGAAAGTAATGAAACATGAAATACGCCATCGTGGTACCTTATCTACAAAATGTGCTGTTAACAACATATATTAGCTTTCTACAGCAATGTAATAATCCTAACTTTTAGATTCTGTTATGTCTGTTATGTAGATTACACATATAAGTCATTTTCATATAAGAGGCTTTCTTCCGCGACCATGTTTCCTTTTTTATTTAATTAAAGAATAAAATATTCCCAGTTTATGATTGACTTATTAAAATTCTGTTCTATCAGTATACATGATAATTGACTAGGAGTGTATAAGCTGTTCCTAGATTCTGGCAGCATGAAAGATGGAGGGTCGTCGTGGTAGCTTTTTAATGTTTATTTGTGTTTTTTTTTTGTTTAGGTTTTAGCGTTATGGTCACAATCTCACCTGATGTTTAGTGACGAGTGGCCCAAGATGTTGAACAAGCTAAACTTGGGAAGGGCCTGGCTCTCAAGTCTAACTGCCGAAACACACCTATAGGTATTTTAATTCAACTTGAGGGTGGAAGCTAGCGAGGCCGGCGTTAGAAAAAGTCTTACCACCATGCTATGGTTTCCATACGATATTTTATTTCACGGAAAGCTCAAGATTATTAGATTCGAACTCACGTCCCTTGACGGGGCGTCCGTAGACGCTACCAACTGAGCTATCATGACTTCTATCGCATATCACCTGATAAGTCTCACTCATCCCACTCGCGGCTTGCCCGTCAGACATTGTGAAAGTATTTACGAAGCGATGATAGCTCAGTGGTAGTGTGTACGGAAGCCGCGTCAAGGGACGTGAGTTCGAATCCACCTACAGTGAGTTGGAGATTTCGGTGAAGGAAAACATCGTGAGGAAACCATAGCATGGTGGTAGGGCATTTTCTGATGCCCACCTGTCCAGTTACCAGTACCAGCTATCAAGTTGAAAATTTGCCTCCAAATACCAATAGGTGTATTCTGGCAGTTACACTTGAAAGCCAGTCCTTCCACAGGTTTAACGTGTCTAGCAACTTGGATCGTATCGTCATTTTAGATCAGATGAGATTATGGCCGTAACGCTAAACTTATAAAAATGAGTATTTTTACACTATAAATACAAAAAACAGATTATGGCCGTAACGCTAAACTTATAAAAATGAGTATTTTTACACTATAAATACAAAAAACGACATGTTATAAAAGTATAACTTAAGCTTATTCTAATTTACATATGTAGAAGCAAAATGTATATTTATTACCTGTTATTGTACTACTGTACAGATTTTGTTGAAATTAGATACGATGACAACTAATATTATTAATAAACATATAGAATACTTGTTATTTCATAAGACGAAAGGGTTCCTCCGGAAAGGAGAATATAGATTAAAATTTTATTGTGAATAAACTTCTTAATGATTTTCGATGTAGTTGTCTCCGTTCGCTAGCTGACATAATAACTAAAAATATAAGCTGGCTTTTACTATTTCCCTGAGCGTGAAATGCAGAGTAATGTTAACCGGGCCAGTAAGTCTACCATAAAAATATTTCATACTTACAAATACACGATCGTAGTTAAAAATACATGTTTAGTTAATTTTTCTTACAAACAACTAAAATTTTAGTACGTATATATACGTACAATTTATTTGTATTTTTTTTTCCGACTGATTTAGTTTTAAAAGATTGTCGCCTGTAATGTTTTTTCTTTCGAATTTTTTTTTACGTTTACTATTGAACTTCTCTGCATGATCTACCCCAAGTTCAAGGTATAAAGTACAAACTAAAGTCCGGTGAAGCTGTCAAAGCCCTTGGGGCTAACAGCGTAAGTCAGGTCGAAAAAAAAAAGTTCAAGGTATAGCAGTTAATTGAAATTCCCTTGAAAGGTTATGTTGAACTCAATTAATTATCATTTAATGTCGTTGAAAGTTACGCATGCTCGCAATGACTTTAGACTTGTTATTATATATTTACGAAATAATTACTCTTCAATTATAAACAATGAGACACATTTTGTTAACTTTTATCTACGACTCATATACCTAACATATACATCTACATCTCATATACATTTGTGTGGTTATTCACTTATTAATTTACATAGAATAAAAATATATTTTAATATCGTGTACAATTCCTGTAGGGTATAAATATAGTTCTATAGTTCATATTTCACAATTAAGTCCATATTTGCCGCCTGAAGCCATATGACCATCAGACCGAGGGGTCAGAGTGCAGGCAGCGATCTCCATACAATCGCAAGTCACCTACACAACAAGTGTAACGACTAGAGAGATAGTAAATATCAAAATCAACTAATAAGAATCACCAATATAGAACAAAGTAATGCAGCCAGTCTTCTGTGTAATATTCGACATGGAAATCGATTGAATCTACTAAAAATTTATTCAATTTTAATTCATCATTATATTATACAAACCTAATCTAACATCTCAAATACTTGCGGTGTAATATTCAAGTAACAATTTAATCATTCTTTTAAACATAATATTTTTTAATGTGTGACTCGAAATTATTATATCATCCTGAAATAGTAACTATAAAATATGATTAATCGCAATGCTATTTATTTAGTTATAGCATAGACGTAGATAAAAAAGTATACTTCAGGTATTATTCGAGCTATTCAACGATATTGTTTTACATATGGCACAGTTTTAAGTTTATGGAAATATTAATTTTCGTAGAATACCTACAATATCAGTACTGCTATCTATTTTTACGTATCTATTTTGCGTTTCATTACATAAAAATGTATGAAAAATATAGTTTGCCCTTTGTTGTGTTGTGTAGTAGTCGCACATAAATAGTATAAAATTGTATGAAAAATGTGCAAATTCCGTAAATGAATTATTATAATATTCATAACATTGTGAAGAAGGAAAATGTAAAGTACAAAAAGTTAATGAAGAGATCTGACTATGGCGAAGAAACTAGGTTATATATTTCATATATAATATACAGGCTGAAAGTTTGTATATAATATCATCTGATGTTAACCGAGTTTATGGTCCAAGATGGTTAAACACAGTGGAGGAATGGGCTCCCAAGTAAACTCGATAAAATATACATTCTGGTGTTTGTCGAGAGGTTTTGAACTTGAGAATAGTAGCTAACCAAGCAAGCATTTGAAAAAGACATACTATCATGGTATGATAATATTATCAATGACACCTTCACCAAAAGCTCAAGTTCATTGTAATTGTTTGAACTTACATTGATCAGCGTCGTGTCTGTACTTAAATGATTACATTAATTTCATCAACATATAAAGAAATACGACACAACATATAAATTAAAGAAAATTTTAAAGTACCAATATTTTTGAAGAATTAGAATATATCCTTATTGAAACAAATGTATAGAATGCAAGTTTATAATATCATTAAACTCACCTGAACCTTAGAATTATGTTGACATCACTACATAGACGTAGCGTGTTCTCGGTTATTCCTGACACTTTTATCGACACAAGTAAAATGGTAGTTGTGCTGGAACTTTATAACATGCGATTCGATTCTATAAAAAGTAGAATCTACAATCCTTATCACGCGATTTTTATGACATAAATTTTTCTTTTTATGAGTTTTAAACCATAAGAAATATACATGGTTTATATATTGAATTAGCACCGTATTACAGTTAACAAACCAATGTATATAGTAGCACTAAAATGATTTTATTCTGCTTTCTTAATACTGTTAAAGGCCACAATATAAGAAACTGATGCAGTGTTAAACTTGCCGTGTCTCATGCCAATTCGAATTTTTTATTTTATGTTTTTAGATGCTTACTAATAAAGGCCTATATTTATATATTGGTGAAGGTTTTTGGATTTTTTTTAAATCATTAACTGAGTTTTAAAACCAACATTGTGTACTTTATATCTTGATAGACGTAATACTAAAAATAGACTAATTTTAGTAATACTACTGCAAGAGTTATAACACTTCTTAAACTAACAAAAAAGCACAAAACCGTCAAATTTTTGTATAAAAAAAATATATATTGCATGTATTCATTATAACTGTTTTGCTGTAACGTAGTTACGAAAATGAAGGCCTATCCATTCAGAGCAAAGGATCCTTTTCAAATGTATCGTTTTATTAAGTTTTTTAAATTATAACATTTACATAAGTAATATTTTAACAAATACCATAACATGGTTCACAAATACCAAGATACTGGCAAAAGCCATTTTCATTTTCTTGAAGGCGGAACATTTATTAAACCTTAGTATTTTTAATCATTAAAGCCTATTCTTGGTATCGATCCAGTATATCTTTTTAAAACCAGACGATTTACTCCTGTGTGATCGCTTATATAAGGTGAAGGTCTCTTTATTTTTAAACTTTGCATAGACATTTTCATAGTCAGACTAAGAATATTTAAGTAAATTTAAAATAAGTTGATAAACGAATTCTTTATTTTTACGTAATTACGATAACGATTTTACCAATATTGGTGGAAAAACCTGGCGAAGACAGACACAGACCAAGAATGAATGGCGTAAAAGGGAGGAGGCTTATGCCCTCCAGTGGGTTGAAAAAAGCTCTTTTGTAATATGCATATATACTAGAAACCTTTCCCTTGAATCACTCTATCTACTGTCGAAAACTGCAGTAAGAGCCGTTGCGTAATTTAAAATCTATTCAGCGTACAAACAGCAGGAGCAACTTTTTTTATAATATGTAAAGATACTGATATTTCCTAGAGCTCTTATTCGTATTACTGCTGAAATCCCATAAATTATTACCCACATTTATTTTATGTATATGTGAAAAATCGGAAATTATCATTTCCTTTAGATTTATATTAATATTCTCATTAATATTTATGTAATAAAATAGTATTCTTTCGTATACTGCAAATGAAATGTCTTTTTAATTCACATTCCATAAAAAAATATATTGTTTATACAATATCAACACTATGTATCTTTTAAGAAATGTAATTCATGAAATACATTTGTTTAAAGGAGTGTTTGCGTAAGTTGCATCCAAGGTCGACCTCTTCTGTAGTCTGTTTAAAATACTGTAAATCAACTATATATTTTACCTGAAAATGTTTTTCACTTTGTGAAACTTGCCCAGAGAATGTATAATGCAACAAAATTAAAACACTGTCCTACAGTGACATGTACCTAAGGATTGAGTTGGTACTCCAGATGCTTATGTTGTGTAATGGTAACCACACGGTTTGGGCCGATACTTCCAATATTTGGAGCAGAAAACAGTGCAACTACCAAGCATATGCCCTCAAACGAACACGGATTTGTGGCGCTTAATCAAGACGCATGTTTCTTGCAAACCCGTGCGTGACTGGAGGACGTATGCCTTGTATAAAACACGAGGTTGTGGAGAGAGTTAGCCTCACATACCCGTGCGGGTTTCGAGGCAATACTGCCTTCTATTGAACACGCTAACGAAAATAGGTGTAAGGGATCGCGTTCGGGCATCAACCGGTGTCGATTCACTAATCAGAGTGGTAGTAATTTGAACCCAACTGCGAGGCTAACAGAACGCAAATGGCAATAGATCCCTCAAAATAAGGCCCTTTTTTGCTGTTGTCACGTCTGCCTAGAAATTGTTGACGTCTTAGTATCCTCTGTTGTTAGATTGTACCTACTGTGCTTACTTTAGGTACAATATTGTTGTTACTTCACCTTATTACTGTAAAAAATGGTAATGTTTTTTCCTCTGAAAAGTTTAATCAGTAAGAGCAAAAATAACCGTTTCTAAACAAAGCTAATGAATGCATTGTGTTTACTATATGGTTTTTAATTCCTAGAACACAATGGAAAGTTTTACCACATTAAAGTTATTTGTCCCTTGTTATTTTTATCGTGTGATAAGATGACTAGTTAGGTCAATATACGGATGCTTACTAAATAATTCACTTTTTTTAGGTCAATTACTCATCTTCTACCTCCGACAATAGATGCTTTCGATCTGACGTTATATTAAGGTAAGATATTTACACCTGTTTGCTTATTTGAAATATTGTAGAATCTGTTTATTCTCTAAAGTAATTAAAGCGCGTAATTTTATATGAGCCTATAATTCCCATTCTAGTAATTCTGTTATAGATATTGCTTTATACGTGCGTGACTCCGAACTATAAGAATAATGTCATTATCTGCATAATGTGTTATCTTTATATATAAAAATTACGTGCCACGTTGTTTGTCCGCGATGAACTCCTAAACTATGAACCGATTTTAATCAAATTTTGCATACTGAATGCAGTTCGATCCAACTTAAGTGATAGGATACTTTTTATCTCGATAAGTGGTCATAACGCGATAAATGTAGCTGTAGTCGTTGAGATTGATTACTCAAAAAGGCAGAACAAAGTCAGCCAGTTCAGCTAATACCGATATATTAATCGATGTCATAAAACGCATCTTGACTAGAAAAAAAATACATTTATTTTTATTTTTTTAATCATATAAATCGGTTAAATCTTATTTGAACTACAAGTATAACCTCTCTTTTTTGTTTTCGTGTTGATACAATAAATTTACGGATTTCCTTTCGCAATGTGCCGGGCAGGTAACAAGAGTGGCATAAGAAAACTTATAAGGTGATAAGTGCCATCAAATACCTACTGCCAGAGATCGGGGTTAGCTTTCCTATTTGTAGTTCCAAAGTCCCACATCCCAAAGTATATTAGTGAGATATTACGTTCTATCTTTTACACATATAATAAAATTGTAATTGAGCATTAAATTTTGTAACCAGTGTGTATTTTGTTATCAATGTAGAGGCCAAATTTATTTTGATTTTTTGTGATATGATATCTTTTGTGCGCACATCACTCTTGACCACTATTGAACAGACATTTGACAAGGTGCTGACTGATATTATGGACTAACATATTAATACATATGTCCCTTTGTCTCTTAAAACAAAAGGATTTCTCTTGGATATGGGAATACACTTAAAATTTTGAAGTAAATTTTTTGACGCATTTTATTGCAACTTTTTCTGTTCTAAGGCGGACTGCATAAGTTGATTGATTTCATGATAGTTTGACTTCACATAGGGCTGAACTATATTTTTCTATATGCGATGACATAAATTTAAGGATCGTAAGAGATATTGCTGATTAATATCTTATAACAAAACTCAATAGTAAACACTACTTGCCTCTTATCCTGTCATCAGCATTAGAGGAGTAATTTATACTAATTACCCACCTAATTATGGTCTTCTAAAAGTAATTAGGAAATTTATTAAAACAGATTATGTCAAATTAAATATATTTTGTTTTTAAACATTTTTTATACAATATTAACGGAGTAGTTTATCCTTAATAAGATAACGATTGTCAGTCGTTTTTGTTGATAAATTCCTATAGGATGTTTACTGATCTGTCAGTTTATAACAATGTTTGAAGTGTCATAAATTAATCATAATTATGATTAACGTTTTTTAAGTCGAAAAATCTGTGCCATTAATGTTTGAGATTTCCGAGTACTGTGTACATTTTGTTTTATAACTATTCCTTCTCACGTTCTAGTGAATGTTCATTCACTAGAATAACTTTGAACTTTTGCGACGTTTTATGACACACCTATTATATCCAAATGGAACAGAAGGTGTCGCGATACCGAAATCAATCAGTATCTATCCAATAGTTAAGCGAAGTAATTAACATACACATGCCGATATATGTATACAGTTTTATCGTTATGGTCACAATGTCACCTGATGTTGATAAGTGGTGATGTGGCCGAAGATGAACACGCTAAGCCTAGTGGAAAGACTGTCTCTCAAGTGCAACTTCTCGAACACACCTGTAGGTATTTTGCAGCAGATTTTCAACATGTGGAGGGTTGCTGGCCCGCGGACATAAAAAAACCCTACCAATATGCTATGGTTTCCTCACAATGTTTTCCTTCATCGAAGCTGAAGCTCATTGTTGGGATTCACTCTATTTACTCGTCGCGGAAAAATGATATACTTACTCATAATAGTAGCATTTTTCTAGTATTTCGTGTTTACGGATTAGTTACGGACATCCGATCTGATGTCTCTATGTTTGTAACTAATTTTGGATGTGCTAATCATTAGGTACTCCACCGCAACATTGTCGTGCTACAAAGATAGATAAATTAATTATATATATCACATTAGTCTATATAGAATGCTTATAAACCCTATTAGATAACATAATATACATATGGTCCCTAAAGTTTTGACATATTACCGTGACCGAACGGAGACCCCTGGAATCCCGCAAGTATTCTCTAACAATTTATATTTGCTGTGATAATGTATACTTTATTTTAGACTGACGTTTGTTTATTGTAGTAATTCGCTAAAATATACGAATATTCAAATCGTTACTTTAATAATTAATAAATAAATAAGGTCATAAATACAAATTTAGGTATATGCTACGTGAATGTTTGAATATTTATTGTTATTCTTCTTTAGTCGTGCTTCACTGGCGGCTTTCAATAAAAAATTTATCATACATAATTATTAAAAATATCCCACGTTCATTTACCTCAAATGCCTTTATGTATAGAGGTGATTATTTAGTTAAATGTGTTCGGGTGTAAACTGCCTTGACTTTACTTTAAAAACGGTGTAAATTAATATTTTATTAACTGTTCCTTTACTAACTACAGTTCATTCCAGGAATGTAATCACATCATTATCTTTAACGATTTTTAACGTTGAATGTTTTTGAAGAACTAACATGTATATGTATGCCGCAATCAAAAAATTACGGTTTTAGTTCAGACTTTCTGGAAGATCTTCTGAATATAATACATGCCTCCATTCATTTATGTTTATATGATAATATTATCAGCAACATAATATATTTAGCTACAAATATAATTATGTATCTGTATCTAGATGTGTATGCATATTTTGGTCATCGTATTGCTTATACTATACCTAAGTATATATTTTAAAATTCAACTTCTTTCTCTCTTTTATAAATTATAGCTTCAGCGTTTTGGCTAAAACATCACCTGATGGCAACGTGACTCAAGTTGGTGGGGTTATTGGAAACCTAATAGAGGGGCTGGCGCTCAAGTTCAAGTGCCAGAATGCACCTATTGGTTTTTGTTCACAGATTTTCAATTTAATTTAGTCAAGCGTGTATTAAAAATGTTTTATGTTCGTGCAGTGGTTGAAACTATCAAGGTGTTTTCGACTAGCGAAAGTTAAGACTAATTTCAGGTATTCAAATTACGTCCATTGACGTGGTGTCCGTGCATGCTACCACTGACCCATTATTGATTCATGTCTCTATTCTCTCTTAGTCTCTGTTTATCGGTACTTATGCTTATAACTTAAAACCCCCTGCACCCATACATATGCTTCTTTATTATAAATCATTGGTTTTTGGGACAGGTTTTAGTACCTATATGTTTTGATACTAATTCTATAATAGTAAAATAAGTTATTATGTAGAACAATTGATCAAGATATTAGTAAATGATGACGGCAAAAATTAGTACGTTATCTTTACCACATTTAACGCAAACTATTGAATATTAACCAATATTGAACATCGAAATACAAAATTGGTAGTATCAGATATATAACACTTCATTTAAAATATCGTAAACCATGAATAAAAATAAATGTTGAAGAAATTAATATACCATAATATAATATAAGAATATATGGTAATATAAATAATAATGGCTCTATGTAATATATTGTAATCATAAGTTTTTTTTTTATATTGTTCTAACTAGGATGATTACATTAGTTAATGTAATTAATAATTTTATTTAGCATTTAAATTCTGTGCTCTTTCTAAAATCTGTTTCACGTCTGCGGTTTAATTCTGGTTCCTAAATAGTAAAATGAAAACGAATTTCTAGAAACAGTTTTTAATCATTTAATATCAGTTACTTTAACATTAACTTTTGTTGGCTGATATTATTGAAATGTCGATCAGAAATATATATTAACGGACCACAACTTTACTATCTTCGTCCTATCATAATTATCAACCAGTCTACTACCGCATAAAAATGACTAGTGACACCATAATTATCACCTATATATTTTGCTGAGCTAGGGAGAAAATAGGTAAAATGATTAAATATTTTTGGTTTAAAGATTTTTATTACTCAAAATGCTATATAGTTCACTTAATGAGAATAATATTTATTTCACTTATCTGATAATACCCAGTGATCACTGAAATATATTTTGCTTTCAAAATACTATGTTTGCTATTTTTGTCATTACGAATACGCTATGGTATTGCGAAATGCATAGTTAGGATGACCAGTCATTCGCATCTAATGTAGGTACTCTAATTGTCCAAAGGCAATCGTTATACATTTTGTAACAATTTCTTGTTAGTTTATATAATCTCACCGTTTAATAATGTATAATTTAATGTACATTTTTTAACCTTATACAAGAAACGTCAAATATTTATCAAAGTAAGTATATTATCTCGCGGCATCCGGCCGCAAACAAACGCGGCACGTTTGGCGCCGGGTTCAAATTTATCGGCGCATGCTCGTCTCTACTCTGTGCCGATCTACAACCATCAATCTATCAATGTCCATCTTAAAACAGGATACCAAGCGATACCAAAATTAATGTAAAGCAAAATAAATTGAAAATTTTATGCGGACCTTTTTGATGTTTCTGTTAAACTTACTAGAACAAAACATAATTGCGATAAACTGTACTTACTGAAGAATTACAGACAGCCATGTTGTGAATTGACTACATAAAAAAAGTATACTGATGAGCAAAGTCACCTTAACTCAATTAACGCAAAATTCTTATTTGGTCCCCATACAATGGAAAGTGGCGCTTCAAATCAAATCAAAATCATTATTCAATTTAGGCCCTAGGAAGGCGCTTATGAACATCAATACTACTACCGGCTCGGAAAGTAACGCAGTCATCAAGAAAAACCGGCAAGAAACTCGATCTGCATCTTTTTTTAGGTCTTATTCTTATATCTTTTTTAGGTCCATTTTATTAAATAATAGTTTAATGTGTATTTACAGTAGTTATTACAGGGAGGGGAGAGGGAGTACAGGGAGGGGTGTCAATTCCAGACATCACGATCGCTCACCTATTGATCCACCCTATAATAACCTTTTGACATAAAAACGCGTTTGACATGGCTCTTAAACATACTGTCCGGCAATTCAGTAATATGCTTTGGGACTGTATTGTAAAACCTAACACTATTACCTAAAAATCTGTTACTGGTCTTATTACTGAGTCTAAAATAAAAGCGACAACATCAAAAATAATACTAACGTGAATATCATGTGCGATTAAGTACCCCTTAAACCAGATAAAGGTATAGTGCGTGCCTTAACACTATAAATAACACGGACAATGCGATCTATTTTGATAATTACCGTTTCAGCTGATATCGAAATCTTTGACTACGAAGCAATGAATAACAAGATTTGGTTTAATTTATCACTTCGATACGTTGGACTTTAACAAATCGTAACAGAAGTTATTATGAAACGAACTGTACTTAAATCACGATAAGCTAATCTGTGAGAACACAGACGAGGGTATTACGAATATGAGATTTCAGATTTGAATATGAATAAGGATATATCAGTCAGTCCTTGTATAGTAAAAGTAAAATAGGAATTATTTTAACGAAAGTTAACATTTTAATAAAAGTAAAATAGCTATTAGTCTGAACATTTATAAGTTAACGACATTACTAGCATGTGATAAATTATTGTTTTAAAGTTTTTTGATATCTTAACAGTATTTCATTCTATCTCCTCTCATCCGAAATTATTTGAAGTAATCAGATTTCGCTTCGGAGTTCCATACACATAATTCGACTAATGATGACTTTATATTTTTATATAGCATATTAATTATCTTTTTTATGACGTACACAGTTGATGTTACAAAATGATCGAAGAAAGTTGTTTTTTTGTTGCCACGAGCTAGGCCTTTAGTTGTTAGCTCGATAAAAGCTTTTCCGTTTTAGGTATAGTCAACCTTGCTTGAGTGTCTCCCATAAAAGGAAACACTAGCTGTTCCTGAATTAAACATCGGTGTATAGATACTGTGTAGGTTGTATAAGACTTTATTAAATGAGAAATATCACAATAAGAATTTATAACTTTTATTAAATAATCTCGCTCGTTTCGAGCATTAATTTTAAACTGAAATAACTAAACACATAAAAATTTCGTGTATTTATAAATTATTATTTTAGTTTTTAAGTAAATAAACTGGTTTTTTTTTAATTAGCACTGCAGACGTATTTCTGACATTTATTTATTTCTACAAAAAATCAATATTGTTAATCGTACTCAAGCTTATATAACTACCTTTCGTAAAAAAAATTGCGCTTTTATTGTATGTATGTTTCAAGAATATTCTACTCGATCTTAAATTGTTTTAGCACAGTGGTAATTCTACTAAAGTAGACTAACGTGCTTCTTAAATTATTCAAATTATACCTTTAGGTTTGCTATATAAAAAGTCTCCATAATTAGAGAATATACCAAAAATAGTATACATAAATTTAAAAAAAATCATATAGTCCCCTTATATACAAAATATTTTCGAAACTATCACTACGTCGGGTTTTTTGTATTATATATGTACGTGTATAAAATTGAGATCGTTCTTTGTTTATTCTTCGTATGCGTACATACATTAGGGGGTGAAAGAAGAGATGGCGGCTGATAGAGATTTGTGGGAGAAGAAAACGTACTGCACCAACCCCAAATGAATTAGGAACAGAACATGAAGATGATGTGTACATATACCATTGTACTCTTTAGAAAATGTTGTAGTGCATACATTTGTCTAGAGTTTTGAATTAGAAAATTCATTTTGGAATAGTTGACAAACGAGTCATTTCATTTCTAAATTACGCATAAAGCTAGTTCTTTATAGTATTATTTTTTCTGATAAATATAACAAATTTAATTAGTAATTGCTTTTTGGTTTATTATTCTAATATTTTGTAGAGTAGCATATCAAAATGGCATCACTGTTCGTGAGCATAAGCACGATTTAATCCAGAAATGGCGATCACCGAATCTGTTCACAGTTGTCACTGTTATGTTAACCTGCAAGTCCTTCAGCATCTGGATATGTGTATAATCTTATATCCTAAAACACGGCAAATCAAGGGACTCACTGAAACGGGTTTATCACCGTGTTCATTTTAAATGCTGGTAAACGCAAGAGATACCAAAGCAAAAAATAATAAATTTGAAGTTTTGTAGTGCAAGAAAGGTTCAATAATAATAAATAATTTAATGTGGCTTATATTTAAATAAATATGGAACAATAGGTATATTATTTGCCATACTGGTGAGAAAAGTAATGGATATGAATGTTGAAGGACGGAAAGGGAGAGGAAGGCCAAAGAAAAGATAGATAGACTGTGTGAGGAATGGGATGAAAGAAAAGAGATTGAATGAAGAGATGGCGGATGAAAGAGATTTGTTGAAAAAGTAAACGTATTGCGCCGACCCCAAATGACTTGGGAACCGGACAAGAAGATAACTTCTGGATTGCTTTACTACCAGTCGCAGAATTAATGAAAGTGAAAAAGAACAGTTAATGACTGTATAAAGTAAATAATTATAACTGCATAAAAACTAACTTCGAAATATTAGATAAATTTCATTATACAGTGAAATTGCTTTTGGAAAACTTTTCTGTTAATGTAAACATGAGGCATCCTGCATGAATGACTAACTATTACGTATTAATCTTCAAGTTGACTAAGCGGCTATTTGAAGTTTACAATGCGACTGTAAACAGAGCACTGCCGCCGCGGCGAAACCAAGTTTATTTTCACCGCTGAGCCTATACTGAACTTGCTCGTATAGTCTGACTCAGCATCTATATCGGGATCTTCAATACGCGCTAGTCTCGTATAATAACTCGTACGTATAAGTACTAATAACTCATATTTTAACTTGTACCGACTCGATCTTTACTGCTCAGCAATTACAGCCGTCTGTATTATTAGCAATAATTATCTGTTTCTATGATTCATGTAAAGACTAGTAATAATGGTTCTTGGGAAATCTATGTGCAGTCTTTGAATTGAAAAAGACACTTATTATTTGAACAATATAAAGTAGTTTAAAAAATATATACTGTATCGATGGTTTTTTTTTTCTATTATATTAGTTTATTTTCTGAGTTTAATAAATATAGAGTTCTAAGTTCTATTTTACCGATATTTTCAATAATAATTATGTATATCACATGAATATTATGTATTTAAATACGGTAAGGAATTTACTTAGAAAATTGTATCTTTATTGTATTTTATGAAATAGTAAAAGACAGTATAATACATTAACAAAAACAACCATGGAAGTTGTCGTTAATTAACGAAAGTGCAGTCTAAATCATAATATGTTTATATATTGGTTGAGGTCTAAAATTGGTTAGGCAATTCTGCTACTGGGTTTCTGTGTAGGCCGGTTAACAATTAAGTCAATTAAAGAGCATCGACAGCACAGACTCGCGTGAACACTCGCATCATAATATCGCTTAATCAATTTAATCACAAATAACTAAACTGGGGTCATTGGCTTTCATTAGCGTTTCTCGATACGCTTACGAGCAACTTGAATTTGTTCGACATTTGTTCAATATGGTGTTAGTTTGTAGTTAATCTTCACAAATTTTATCAACATATTTTAGTTATTCATATTTTTCTTATGCTGTTAGAAGTTCTAAGTAATATGATATAATTATAATAAAAAAAAAGTTTTCAACGCAAATTGTTATTTTTTATTTGTTTATTGTACGTTACCGTGTGTAGAGATAGCCTTTTTTAATCGTTAATTAGTTTCATGGTTTTATTGGCAACTTTATCTAGACTTATAATTAAACTGTAATTGAACTAAATCTGTACAATAAGTTCATTAATTATGTTCGGAGTATGCTTTTGGATGAATAATACCTATTGGCATGCCTCGCCGTCACGGCAAACGGCATGATGCCCTCTCATATCCCCCTCGCTCTTGACTCCCTTAAGTCCATACATATACATATAGATATATATTATGTGCGCGCGTATACTATGCATTTGCCACCGACCATTAGGTAATTCTGTCTTTCTCTATTATGTGAAAATATATTTCAAATTCAGATCCCTAAGTGGATCAGTTAGATTCGAGTAGCAGTAGTCTTTGACACCGCCAGTTAGGTTTTCACATGTACAATCCTTCGCGCCATTGTTTATGGCACAGTACAATCACTCTCTCTATTTTTTTAATTAATAGCTAGTTCATTTTTTTATATACTTTAGGTTTAGCGTTATGGCCATAATCTCACCTGATCATAAGTGACGATACGGCCCAAGTTGGTAGACACGCTAAACCTGTGGAGGAACTGGCTCTCAAGTGCAGCTGCCGGAACACACCTATTGGTATTTGGCGGCAGGTTTACAACTTGAGGGTAGCTAGCCAGGCGGGCATTAGAAAAAACCCTACCACCATGCTATGGTTTCCTCACGGCGTGGTTTCCTTCACCGAAAGCTCAAGCTCATTGTAGGTGCTTGGATTCTAACTCACGTCCCTTGACGCGAAGTCGTACACACTACCACTAAGCTATCATCGCTTCAAAGCTGCTGCGGTACTGCGTTCGATCTCCTCTTACACGTTTCGGCAACAGCCCAAGCCGAGGTTCGGTCACTAGTGACACCCTTGCGCGATTTGCCCCTCGGGCTCGAGCGCTTTCCGCGCTCGCCCTGCTAGTCCGGTGAAACTGCAAAAGCCTCTCAGGCTAACAGCGTAGGTCCCTTCAAAAATATACTATGCATTTCATTGTTTCTCTGTGTGAGCTTCGTACTATATTATATAATTCCGTATTTTCTATAGTTGTTTTTATAAATTATGTTTACTTATGTATTCTAAAATTAACTTAAAATGTGCCACGTCTGCCTTTTTTTTAACGTGGGGTAATGCACTTACGCATTCCTTCCAGCCCAGGGGAATTGAGAGGGGTATGTGGGACTCAGAATATCCACTAAACCACAGCCGTGTTGTTGCCTTCCTGGGGCGACGCGCGTTCGTGCATGCAATCACCGAGTCACCTCAGCGACTGGCCCGCCCTGATGGAATGCCGGGCCTCATCCAGGAGGCCTGGTGAGCTGCCCTTGCAGTCGGCTGGACTGGTGCAATGGGAGGATTCTGCCTAGCGTACCGTAGCGGCCAACTTTTTTTTACTTAATTAGAGACTAAAAAATGTTAATTAGGATTTTTTGTCTGTGTTTTGTACCTGCAACACCGTAAAATACTATTAGACAGATTTTGATGAAAGTTTACTTCGTTATAAAGAATATTATTGGTTAACTTATCGGATAGGTTTTTTTATTGCATAAAGCAAAATAGTTTCTCCGGGAAAAATGAAATCTTGTAAGTATATACGTAAGTATATGTAAGTATAAACAACAATAATAAACTTCATAATGGTATTAATGCAATATTTTCTATTTCGTAGACAACAACTAAACTAAAAATATTGTATTTGAATACTAAAAATAGACTGCCGAATAGTTTTTTCAGCAGGTGTCAGGTATTCTGTATTGGTACATAACATTTATAATTCAATGCAGATGATATATTATCTTGAAATATTTATTACATTATTTTTCAAATAATATTTTATAACTGTTAATGAAAACATGTCATTCATTTGAAGAGATGATAGCTCAGTGGTAGTGTGTACAGCTTCGCGTCAAGGGACGTGAGTTCGAATCCAACCGCCTACAGTGAGCTTGAACTTTCGGTGAAGAAAAACATCGTGAGGAAACCATAGCATGGTGGTAGGGCTTTTTCTAAAGCCGGCCTGTCTAGCAACCATCATCAAGTCGAAAATCTGCCGCCAAATACCAATAGGTGTGTTCCGACAGCTGTACTTGAAAACCAGTTTTAACGTGTCTACCAACTTGGGCCGTATCGTTACTTAAGATCAGGTGAGATTATGACTATAACGCTAAACCTTATCTATAAAAATAAAAAAATAGGCGATAACCTAGGCATGGGCTTTGAAAAGCGTTATTCGCTCATTAAATGAATACACTAATTATGACAATGTTATTAATTTTTATAAGAAATTAAAAAGTCTGTGATAGCAAAAGTTATACTAAGCATCATGTAACTTTGCGCACAAAGTTAAAAATAGTTCCTAAATGTATAAAAAACTGAATCACGGGTATGGCTAGTTTTTAATAAATAGTCTTAGACAATTATTAACAACTTAATACGCATTTATATGGCAAATATAAGACTCGTTTGACAATATTCAATTACTATAACATAATATCTTGCAACAAATAGTTTCGTCCACAATACGTTTGTATGGAAGCGTAGAATTATCCGTCGGATCGGTATTTAGGTCAGCAAAATTACCCGCACAGATTCTGTATACCAAAGAGAGATCCTTTGTTTTCACCATTCAATCTATTAGCACAAGTGTCATCAAACTTGGTATTATTTGTGGCGCTGAAAAATGTATTACGCTATTTTATGGAGTGTTATGGATTAACTTAAATCTAGTAGCATCGTTAAAATTTTATATAATGAAAAGAATAAAATACAATATAATATAATCTCCCAAGTATTTATTACTTTTCTAAATAAAATATTCATAAAAAACGTGTTACCTCGAATCATTTCCTCATTTTGTTTTTATAGACCCTTTTAAGAGAATGTATCTGTGCGATATAATCAAAAGCAAGTCCAAAGCTGATTAAAAAAAAAAATGATTTGAAGTTAATTTAAGTAAATTAAATTATAAAGACATTTCTTAATATCAAGTTACCAAGAGTTTATTGTATATAAGTATGTCCTTAGCAAAATAAAGTATCTATTGTGTAAGTTGACAGATAAGTGAGGAAGTTATGTCGAGTTTCGGCTATTGTTTAATTGTTAGGAAGTTGCTAATCCCGTGTACTTATATGTTATCGTTTTATGTTTTGAACTAGGTTTTGTATATATTTAATGTATTATAACAAACGATATCTCTATTTACACGTGAAGATTAAAATATAATTTTAAGTTAAGAATACTCTACTGTAATAATGGCGCCTGCAAAGCAAACTCGAAAATAACTAACATATTAGGTATATGGGAATACTGACCCTAATCTTAGGTACTTTTTATGCTTCATAAGTTTGCGCTTAATCTCAATCATGCATGGTGGTAAGCATAGATGAGGCCGACGATGGAGCGAGCAAGTTAAAAATGCCTATTCACTCTTCGCTTGAAAATATCCAGATCGTAAGTACCATGGGAAGACAGACGTCGGGAGAGAGTTCCACTCTTTTGCTGTCCGCATGATGAACAAAGATGCAAATCGTTTCGTACGAATCATGGGTACTTCTACCACATAAGGGTGAAAACCCTCGCAGCATCGGGTCGTCCTGTGGTGAAACGGGTTGGGTGGAATTAAATCATGTAATTCCTGCGCACACTCTCCAAAGTGGAGTTTGTAAAATACTGAAAGACAAGCTACTTTACGTCTATGCTCTAGACTGAGCATTTTTGCCTGCATCAGTATCACATCGCACACAAGCCGACGAGCTCGGCGCTTAATGGAGTCTAGTGCAGCCAGCTGATACTTAGCTGATCCATCCTAAAGATGACGGCAGTACTCCACACACGACCTTACTTGCGCTTGATACAAGTTAAAAAGCTGGTACGGTGCGAAATACCGCTTAACCTTGAAAAGGGTCCCCTAAATTTTGGCAACTATGCTAACTAACTATTTGACTCGATTGTACGGCCGAAGTAGAGATAAGATGTCACTTGGATCTTAAGAAGATCGGAGTTATCGGCAATCTGAAGGGAAATACCTTGAAAAGTGAGAGTCAAAGATATTTATGTCTTAACAAAACGGATCTTTTTACGTATCTATATAGCTATAAATAGCGAAAAGAGGCAATTAAAACAAACTTGTGTGTGCAATCATCATACTAGAATGAGAGGAAATAATAAATTTATATAACCTTTCTTTATAGTCATTTTGCAAAGAATCAATTCACTTTACCGTTACAACAGTGAGCCTCTAGATGGTACCCGACAGTGATGAATCGTACCAATACAGACAAAATGTCTAGATAAGCATAATATATTACTCTGTGCCTACATTGCAACATAGTAATTATTAGGTCGCTCTGCATTATTGCATGCCTCGAAGGACGAATCTGTAATTAACCTTATCTCACTTTTAAGTCTTATTATTTTTTGTGTTTATCACAAGCGTGTTCTAATAACCTTTATATTTTAACAGATATTTCTGTTAAAATGTATTTGTGATTTAAAATATTTAAATTACATTTAGGTTAGCAGGTTAGTAAACTACACATGCGTATTTATTATATATTTAAAAATGTACCATTTATATTTATAATCTGATCAGTGCATGATAGACATAAATTACAAGATTTTTTGGTAATTTTATGCTGAAATTTTGTGCGCTTCACTTTAATTAACCTTGCTCATAATTTAATATTCTAACTACTTATATTAAAACTGTTTTTAGTTTCAGCATTAATAACATTCTACTTAAAGTTAAGTATATATTTATTTTAATACCCTTAATAAATAATGTTATTAATACTAAACATGTATTATTGTAAAAAATTGTATAATGAAGATTGATACTACAATAATTCTTATATAAGTTAAAACAATTTAAATATCGTTAAAAATTGTGCATGTTTCATTGGTTAAAGATATTCACGACCGCATACTTACCTTTGTAAGTCGTATATCTTTAATATGTTAAATTTATAGCGATACTGTAATAAATGTAAAAAAACAGTGCCTTGTGATTTCCATGTAAAAAACAACCCCTGTTCAATCTCGACTGGCGGTATTTTACAGTAAAGGGAATCGAGGGTTAACATCGTCTAAATTTAAATGTACCATCCGATCATAACAAGCCCTGTTTCAATCTCTGGGGAAATCTAGCCACACAAAAACATTTAATCTGCCTAATATAAAGTCTGGAATATATATAGATAAATTATATTATCTTAAATAAAAATACTTTATAATGTGTTAGAGTATAATTTTCCTATGTAAAGTATTTCTCATCCCGGCTGCGAATAATTTGAGCTAATAAATAATTTGAGTAAGTTTAATATTAATTTTTTTTTATACTTAAAATTTAGCGTTTTTGGCCAAAATCTCACCTGAACTTAAGTGACGATACGGCCCAAGTTGGTAGACACGCTGGACCTGTGGAGGAACTGGCTCTCAAGTGCAGCTGCCGGAACACACCTATTGGTATTTGGCGGCAGGTTTACAACATGAGGGTGGTAGCTACCCAGGCGGGCATTAGAAAAATCCCTACCAACATGCTATGGTTTCCTCACGATGTTTTCCTTCACCGTAAGCTCAAGCTAATTGTAGGTGCTTGGATTCAAACTCACGTCCCTTGACGAGAAGTCGTACAAACTACCACTGAGCTATCATCGCCTCAATTGTTAACATGAGTATATATAATTAACAATCAACAAAATATTTGTTATAACAATGATAAGTTAGTATAATTTGTGATTGGAAAATATAAGTTAAACTGCTATTTATGTGCCGTTTAGCGTTTTGACCATTATCTCATCTGATCTTAAGTGACGATACGACCCAAGTTGGTGGACACACTAAACCGTGTGAAATTAATATGAATTAATTTAGCAAACGGATATTTAGAACGAATGAATACTATTTTATAATGTAATACCTCTGTATATTTGTACGTGAAGTAGAGTTTTCAAAAACTACTGTATCGATCTGTGGGAAAGATTATATTTTTAAATATTTTCCATTCCGGGTATTCCTAGATAGACGATTTAATTGTGAGACAACTTGAACAAAGCTCGGTTGTCCGTGTATTAATGGTTGTAAATGTCTGAGTCAATATATACGGATAATAATAATTAAATAGTGTTGCTATCACTTGTACATGCTTAAAATGGACTATTTCATGGATGTTTAAAAACAATAGCCAACTGAATATGAAACTAAATAATTAATTCAAAGGAAACAAAAGTACGGTAAACTAGATCTACATTTTCACTTTAATTGAAAGTAATTTCATCCGTAGAACCCAACCTCATTTCATTAATATACTTTAGTTATTCAGTATAAAAGGTGTGTGAACGAGATATTGTTGAAGCTAAATGAGTCTTCCAGGCAATTGGGCCGTTTTTTTACATATAAAAATGGGACGCTACGAATCCCCCACCGTTGTGAACTTTCTACAACTGTCGTTAAAACAGCATTTATAAATTTACGAGTATCTATATAATACAGAGTGTAAACAGTACTGCTATAGGCGACCAAAGATATTTTATATTGATAACCCCGTTGACATCTTAACGTAATGTAAGAACGAATTGCTATGTAAAACCGACGAAAGACATGGACCAGGCAGGGTTCGGCCGTCTCAATCTATTTCTGGTTAAAGACGTTGACCTGTGCATTAGATAGAGATGCACTCATAGTTTTTCAAATATTTTATTTGTGCTCTCCCGAATTGTCTGAGATCAATCTAAATATTTTTCCTCCCTTATATCTTATTGCTTAACTTGCCGTTTACATTCAACAATTTCGCTTCAGTTCTCACTTCTTGTACTTCATACGGTCTAACATGTACCATAATACGGCTACTTTCTTTAAAGTGGGTTATGTATTTAATATTCAAAATTCTTAATTATCGAACTTAATCCTTACATGCATTATTTCTTATTTTCATGTAAAAATTAGGCTGCACATGAAACGTTACGAATAATAACTTCCACAGGCTTTAAAATAGATTAGCTTGCAAATAAAATAAATTTAAAAATACATAACTAAGCATTAGAGAAAATTATTATATAATTTCACAATATAAATCAAATATAGATTCATCCCTTTTGTATTCTAATCATCTTCAACTTCTCAAATTATTCATGTGAAGTTAAATTCTATGTTGATTATTATTTTAAAGATAACATAATGTACCATTTAGTTGTTGGACAATGTAATTTAATTTTCAATTTAATTTACTTAGTGAATGAATATAATGTATTTAAGTGAAAGCATATGATAATTTGATGCTATTTCAAGTTATAAAGTTCAATAAGATAATTTCAAATATAAACTCTATATTTGGTAATACGCTGATCAATATTTTACCATGTATTCCTATGAAAATTACAGGTTATTTAATTAGTAATCCTTTCCTTAGTAATCTTTGTCCATTCGTTAATGTGCTTATAACTAAATATCATTAAACCGATTCTACCACTAGAAGTTAGTATATGTTTTATTTCTTTGTGTGATAATATATTGACCAATTTACCAGAATAGTAGTAAATTAGGACAATAAAAAATTACTTCTAGTATTTTGTAAGTATCAGTACTTTATCTAAATATTTGATAATATTACCATCAATCAAAAAGATTTTTAAAATAAACACATTTTTGTGTTGTACCGCCCTGTTTACCGTTGTAAAAGGGACCGCGAACACACCTACTTGTTTTTATATATATCATCATCATCATCGACAGCTCTTTTAAACCTACTGCAGAGCATAAGCCTCCTCTCTTTTACACTTTTTTTTTGCTCTGTGGCAGTCTTACACAGGTTTTTCCCTCATGATTAACTATATCGTCGATCCATCCATCCATCCGTCCATCGGAATACCCACATTTACCCTCTCTCGGCCACAACTCGGTCAGGGATCTATTCCACCTGCCATCACCACATCTGGCCAAGTCGCCTTCCTGTGGTTTATATATCTATACTATCAATACTAATATTATAATGAGGAAAGATTTGTAATTTTGTTTGTAACGAATAAACTCAAGTACTACTGGATCGATTTAAAAAAAAAAATCTTCATTACAATGCTACAAGCCTTGAGTAACATAGACTACACAATTTTTTTAATGAAAATTATTATATAAAATTTTCGTAATGTTTCTTAGCTTAAACTATCATTATTACTCACGAAATGTCGAATTTTTGAGATGTTTATTCAAGGTTATACATATCATTATTCTAGTTTATTTTTAAAGATTTGTTCTCTGGGTATTTCTTATCGTAGAAACGTACTATATAAAACAGTTTTGCTGTAATTTTGGTGTCCAAATTTTAAAAATATTATTCTATTGTTTTAATTCTAGGTAACGAAACGTTTTAATCCATTAAACATTTCATTAAAATTTGTTGATTTACTTATGCAATCGTTTTGTTCACAGATCGTTGACTTGTCTCGAACGGCGAATATCTATTTTCGAGGTAATATAATTTATCGTATCAAATATCACGCACTTATCTTTAAATTCCATGAATTTTCCTTGATTCTCATTCGCATAATTGAATTGTTACAATGAACTGAATTTTGCTCCGAAGATTTTCGACGGTCATTAAAATCTTCTGACAGTTAATATTGACATTGTTAAGTTAATTGTATAACTGCTTTGCTTCCACTTACTAATATTCTGTTGTTAGCTAGATTTAATTGAGTTCAAGATAATATAATGTTCAAATAATAACTTTTCAAAGCATGCGTATTCAATTAGTTTTGCGTTAACTAATTCGCTTTCTGATATCACTACGTACATTCCAACATACTAATTTCTAGCCATGTAATATGAGAAAATAGGTAGGGGTCGACAGTGACGTTAAACTTAAAAAGAATAAATACTACAAGAATTTGTATAGAACTGGGTCACAACTGCCATTCGCATGGTATTAAACCAGTTGGGATGAATCCCTTGTGGTTTTTCGCCTTAGAGGTTTATCCTGTATATTTCGACATTATTTTTGGATTAAGCTTTGCACTATCAGCATAGTACCGTCACTTTTCTGTACTATAATATAAGTTCCATAAGTGTACAGCAGACTAGAATATAAATGCGGAACACATCAGCTTTACATTTTATTTATAGTCTCATCAGTGAAATTATAATACTTTTTTCTACTTACATATTATGCTCTTATATATGTATCCGTGTATGTATCTATGGATTACAAAACTGCTAGACCGATTTTGATGAAATTTTCAGGCAACTTACACCTACCGATGATTCTGTGAAGTTTGGTAGTATTCGGATAAACACCTTTTTGTGTCCGTGCAAAGCCGGACAGTCGCCAGTGCTGTTATGAAATTTGAATGGCCTTTAGGAACAATGACTTAAATATGCCAAAAGCAATGCAGTACTTATTGATACAATATATAGCCACTATGCATTTTTTTTATAGAAGTAACTTGTAGGAATATATATTTTTATTAATAATGGGTATATAAAATATAATATTTATTTTAAATCTTAACCTATATAAGAAATGGAATTACACTAATTCAACAGAAATCCTCACAGGATTGGTCTTTCACATTTTCTTGTCTTGTTTGCGTTGCGTTGCTTGGCCTAAATTTTCCAAGTTGATAATGAAAAAGCTTCCGCGCCTCGACTCTCCGTAATTTTGCTTTAAAGCTGCCTCGCAGGCCCGTTTGTTATTTTCTCTAATCACCAGTCAAGAATATATTACAGTCCGTCTGTTGTTTTATGTACGTGACAGCAATCTTCCATACTTTGGGTGTACGCATAATGTTTAACTTTTGCACCTAAGCTACAATTAAAATGTTTTTCTCATTATTTTAAAGTTAATGAGCCATTAAATCTGTAAAAATCTTGTCTAATTGTTTTTATTGTCACTGATATTGTAACATTATGTAGACAAGCGCACTTTATCATTGCCCTCATCTTCAATCGCCATCAACCACGGGTTTGGCAATTAAAAATGCATTTTATCAGATATTTTTTTCAGGAATGTGTTACTTTAATTTGAACAACGTTTATTTATACTTTATATATAATTTGTTTATGAAATTATTAGGTTTACTATATTTTATAAACGGTGTACGCATTGTTTAATTATATCAGACACTAGCTGAACCTGCGACTTTGTTCGCGCAGAACTAAAAATTATCTAATAATTTTTGGCCATCTTTGTAACTTTTTTCAATACAGCTTTGTTCCTATTGGTGGTAGCATGATGCTAAATAGGCTAAAGACCTTCTCAATGATTTCTCTATCAAATACAAAAAATACAAAAAAACATACGCGATAAACAAACTTTTCCGCTTTATGACATTAATCTAGAAATAGTCGGCTAAAATGGCTGAGATATTTGTATAATAAGTTGGTTTTTAGTTCCCATGAATATATTATAGATCTGATCATAAAACAGCGCTAACACATCTAGTTATTTAATGTAAGTATATTTGACTCGTAATATATGAAAAACTTTTCTTACGCCTCACGTAAATTTAAGGCAGATTAAAAAAATGTAAGCTACTAAAAAACGCGCGGTTAATTACGTACTTGCTTTAAATAAAGATATCATGCAATTAATAAACCATTATAAATACTCTAAGATCAATTTTCTTTAACTAAGTAATTAATTAAAGTTAAAAGAACTTTATGGCTGATGAAATTTAAATATACATTATCTAGACTCAATGATCCCAGTTATACAAACCTTATCTTTTTATCGCGATCAGTTATGTTTTATTTAAATATTCCTGGACTGTGAAATTGTATCCTTACTAATAGTAATTACTATTACTAATTTACTAATAACATTATAAATGCGAAAGTGAGTTTGTTTGTTTGCTTGTTACGCTTTCACGCCTAAACCGCTGAATCGGTTATGATGAATTTTGGCATAGAGATAGATGGGAACCAGGAGACGGAGATAGGCTAACTTTTCTCGCGAAAACCTTATTGGAAATGGGGTCAAGAGAGGGATAAACTTTGTATGAAATTTATTATTGAGTCATCGGTTTCATTTGACAAAATCAATATTAACGCGAGCGAAGCCGCATGTAAAAGCTAGTATATTTATAATGTTTATAAATGCTATTAATCTTTTGATATAAATAGTGAGTTCCAATTCGAGTATCTGTATCTCACACGAATTTAGCGTTTACTCGAAAAACGCACTATCGTATCACTACTATTCATGAAACGGCATATATTTATAAAAATATATGTAAAATTTATTTAACGTTATTTGTTTTTTTTACAGTGGAAATACTCGAATAGAGGAACGAAAACATTCAACTACATAGTGTAAGCATTTTTAAAGATGTTAATCCAAGCGCAAGATGGCTTTCGCTTTGGTAGCCCTTTCTGAAAAGTTTTAATTTAATTATAAGCCACTATAAGAACAATGTTATTTGATTAGTCCCATAAAGCGATGATAGCTCAGTGGTAGCGTATAAAAAGGCCGAGTCAATGGATGTGAGTTCAAATCCATGGAATGAGTTTGGGCTCTTGGTAAAGAAAAATATCGTAATGAAACTATAGCATGGTGGTAGGGCTTTTTCGAATGCCTGCCTGGCTAGCTAACCACCCTCAATTTGAAAATCTGCCGCTATATACCTATAGGTGTGTTCAGACAGTTGCACTTGAGAGCCAGGTATTCCACTAGGCTTAGCGTGTCCACCGTCTGGAGCACATCGTCACTTAACATAACGCTAAAACCTATATAAACTATAAAATTACTATGTGTATCACATATTATATGCAATAGTGTCATAACAATATCATGTGCTTCGGCAAAAAACGCAATTTCTTCAACTATGCTATTTTATATTAGCATTGACTTAATTACTTTAAAGACATGCTTACGTTTATAATACAAACCAAACGACTGTATAAAATAACAAGTTGTACGTATACCTCTTACGTTTAACTCTAAACTAACTAAACTTATCGTCATCGTTGGTATGTGATATATATAATTACATATATAGTATACCAGTAGATTCCAGTGCACATAAATAATTCACTAAAGGACACATTTTTTGGGGATTGTATTAATCGCCATATACGTTTCTGTTACCAATGTAATATTATAACATTACTTATGTTAATATTTGTAATTTTCAAAATACGTATTGGCAACACTAAAACTGTACACAGATTAAATCCCGTTCAGTCAGTTGTCGCGCGTCGCCGACGTTGTCAGACGTGTTATTCATTTTAACAAATTTAACTAGTTAATTCCTCAGTGCGTGTATTAGAAGTAACTTTATGAATAAAAATTGGATTTTCAGTACTGTTGTCCATTTGTTCTGTAAAGTGTACGAATAAACATAGGTCAAAAGCATTGTAATCTCTTCGGATTCAGTTGGGCCAGATTTGTTACGAGTTACAAGGTAAACCTTTTTGTTTCAAAGTGATGTTATAGAAAACTAAATAATCAATATATTCTTTACTTTGCATTTATTACCCTTTACAAATGATTTTAATATAATGAATAAAACTAAGTAAATAAAACATTGAACTATTTTATCTTTTCTGTAAATTGTACACGGTTTATTATTTTCAATCTCATAAAAAAATGTGAACGAACAATGTTTATTACTGTTATAATCATTTACTTAAGAGGGGCGAATATATGCGAAGAGGTCTATCGATTCGCAACCCTAATAAAATTCGCTTATTGAAAGGCTACCCTATTTCATATAGAGAGGGAAACGTTGGTGTTGGCTTCGAGCTTTATTTTGAATGAAGATTAATAAGAGCGACTGGGTAAAGCTTACAAAAACGAACTCTCAAAATTGAACCAAAGCGGTACTTTTTTTTTTAATTTAGCTTGTATTTCTGATAGAGTCGTATTGTTAGTTATTTTCGTTTATTTTATTTAGTTATTATTTTATATACGTAATATTCCACTTTTTTACATTTCAGAACTCTAACTTTTGTCCAGAGTAACTAATAAGTTATTAATATTTGCTTAATAATTATTAAATACCAAGTTGATGCGACGTACCATAGAAACTCCAAATTTTGTTAACTGTGTTTTATAAATAAAGAATAAAAGTTATAACTATTAGGATGAAAAATTTGATTTAAAAATCTAGTTACTATAAATCGTTCCGTTAATATAACGACTAGAAGTCATGCATCATCGTTATGGTCTGTCGATCAACAGCTTCACAATTTACATCGGACATTAACAAACACAAACCTTATTAGTCTCAAACCAGATTTTTTGCTCCTAGATTTACATTTCCGGATAGCTAAACTTTTTTTATACGGTAAATATTGTGTAGACGTTTATATGTAAAAGAACATCTATAACATCTCAGTAGCTGCCGCATTAAACACATTTTATAAATTCATTATCATACCAATATTATAAATGCGAAAGTGAGTTTGTTTGTTACGATTTTACGTCTAAACCACTAAATCGATTACGATAAATTTTTGTATAGAGATAGATGGGAACCTGGAAACGGTGATAGGCTACTATTTCCCTTAAAGGACTTATTTGTTAAAAAGAAGTTGATTAAAAGGAGGGATAAACTTTGTATGAAACTTTTTATTCTGTTATCCTATTTGCTTGACAAAATCGATATACGCGAGCGAAGCAGCATGTGAAAACTAGTAATTAATAAATACATCGGTAACAAATTGTATATTATTTATATTTTATAAGGGTATAACATTTTTAGAAAAATAATAATTGATTTGGTTTTATATACAAAACGTACACATTATTTTGTTTTTACACTATATAAGAAATTAAAATTACTTGTTTATAAACAACGACAAATAATCTATGCTAAAATTATAAATATGAAAGTGATATGTTTGTTAATCATGCAAAAACGGATGAATGTATTCGGTGGAAATTTGATGCACAGATGGATTATTAGCTGGTTTAACACATAGGATATCTTTTATTCCAGAAATATTTCTGGTTCTCTATTGTAATCTTAACGTGGACGAAGTCGCGGGTAACAGCTAGTATATAATAAAAATAATTACCGCAAAATATTCTAATTACTGGTTTGGGACTGCTGTAAAGCCACTTCTTTATAATTCAAACTGATATCCGCAACTTCCGTTTATATGAAATACTATTGATGTTTTAAGAAAACTACATGGTTCTAAGTGTCAAGTGATTCGTGCTATAAAACGAAATAATATTTTATACCAGTTACAAACCAAGACACGATAAGTTAGTATTATATAATGCATAAACGGATCGTCAATTTAAATATCTTTTATAGATAACTTGTGTACGTTAAATTATGTACAACTTGTTAGCTAAAACTTATTACAGTAAAGTAAATTTTACATTATAATCTTTTATAAAGCAACAAAGCGTATTATTGAATTTTAGTAAATCGTTTCTGAGATTCAGGTATGCGTCAGTAAAAATTGAAATCCCTTAAAACTGAATTAGATCATAGTTATCGAAAAAGTCTTCATTGAGTTGCTTATAAAAGTATGTCAGGTGCATTAAATATACGTTTAAGAGTTTTATGGTGAAACGATCAATATAGAAATGACTTAGTTAAACAGAAATACATATTCGGTTCAAATATGAAGTTCTGAAATCTATACCAATATTATAAAAAAGGTATTCTTAGAATGTGTTAATAAGCTAAATACTGACATCCTTTCACTGATAAAATATATAGCCTATATTTTATTATCATTAAATTTTACATTGTAAATAGTAAGTATAAGTTTACGGGCAATTTCTAAAAAAGTAATTTGATGAAATTTTCGACACATAAAATATAATCTTGTTTATTTCAAAGCAATGATTATTTCGAGTATTACGATTTTCAATTAGTTTTATCTAAACTACGTTCAAATAGAACCGAATAACTGATATCTTGAATTGTCATTTTGATAATTTAAAATATATTTAATATTTTAAATTATTAATAGTACTTGCATCCTAAAAATAAAGAGGACTTCTTCACATTAATATTACAAAATTATCAAGACCACATCAAAAATATATTATTCACGCATAAATGATGGCTCGTACCGTTCTATCGTCGATCCGAGCTCGGAACCCAACTCACCGCTGTTTTTCTGCAAATGTCACGTCACATCAATCAGTTGAAGCATGAAATCGATAGTTGCCCGCTTGGTGATGTCGACATCGGTTCAACGTATCTCATGGTTATTTTATTATATCGATCATATTAGCTAACTGTGATTTGTGTTACGTAATTATACCTACATAAATATCGTAACGTTTTTTTTTTCGAAAGGACCGTTAGCCAGAGCGGCTTTTACAGCTTGGCAGGACTTTAAATATCGTAACGCCGTAGCTTCGTTTTTTTTTACTTTACAGCAAAGGTAGCCAGCCCCGCGCCGGGCGCAAGTGCAAAAGTGTTGTAATTTTTTTTTTAACTATATGAAAATAATATTAAAATAAGTAATCATAAGTTTGTTTCATCTATTTCAGTATTTTGACTAATTTGCAAATCTACAAAAAAATATTTCTATCCTCCGAAAGAGAATTTCAATTTGCAAAGTAATAAAAAAATATTATGATGATACAAAGGAATCTTCGGCTCACAATAAACAAAATAAAAGTTTTATCTCGTCTCCTACCACACCTAAAAAAAACGTGATAATTTTTCATTGCGCACTTTGAAAAAGGTTGGCCAGCACTGCTTTATAGGTTTAGCTTTATGGCCACAATCCAAGTGTCCAACAAGTGTCCAAGATGGTGGACACTGTAAGCCTAGTAAAAGGACTGGTTTTCGTTAACTGATATTATTTAATATATGCCATCGATATGATTAATTAGACATTTGTAACTGGTCGTTATGATTCTAATAATACAAACAAACGCAATTTGGTCAACAACCATTACTTTTGATTCAGTAAGACCAACAAAAGCTTATTAGTTATGTTAGTTTCTACAAATAGTTTAAAATCCTATTACCAATTTGCTCCACAAAAAAGGATCGTGGGTTATAAGTTTATAACGTTAAGAAGGTTACGTGGATGATAGATACATATCTGGAAATGACTTCTTTTATGTATATTCACTAAAAATAATATAATTATTTATAGTTAACGTCATCCATTAGAGGAATATGTATATAAATGCTGATTAGTATTTTTATATTTTCTAGGTTAACCGTTTCATCACACTCTGGTCTGACGTTAAGTGACGATGTGGCCCAAGATATTGCACACGCTAAATCTAGTGGAAGCTCCGGTTCTCAAGTGCAATTGCCGGAACACACCCGTAGAGGTGTGTGGCGACATACTTTCAACTTGAGGGTAATAGCCTGTCCAGGTGTGCATTAGAGAATACCCTACAATCATGCTATTTCAGCACGATATTGTTCTTCACTAAAAGCTTAGACTTATTGCAGCTATTCGAACTCAAGTCCATCAACGCGGTGTCTGTCTCTGTACACTCTACTACCACTGTGCCATCATTGCTGACTTTCCTCGAAAACTAGGAGTAGTTTAAAACCGTTTTGTAACTTTTATGTTCCTTCTCAGGTTCTAAATTGCATGAAGTATTTTTGAAAATTATAATTTCTTAACAATTCTCGTTTAGTATTTAATTTTATTTAACAGATTTCGTAATAAAAATAACTCAATTTACAAGAGAAAAAAAAACTGGTTAGCAACAATAGGTGTGTCAAATTTCACGATGGTCACCGTTTATTTTAGATAAATCACTTTGCTGTTTGTCTGATAAAAACAAATTAGTACTCTTATATCACATTCATATTTCAAGTTTATTCGATAAAAACAGATTTTCATTTGACCTACCAACGGAGTTATAATTTTCGTAGAACTGTATATTAAATCTGCTAAAAAATTAAATTTTCATATTAATAGAGATAAAAGAGTTTCGAATATGCAGTGATTATTAGTAAAAAAAGTTCTTTTTTATCGTCTTATCAGTTTTTTGTTTAAAGTTACGGTATGTGTTGACAGTCTCATCGCAGCTTCTAGAAATAATTTATCTATTAGCGTGGTCGCATCTTCACATGGAATTTTGTATCCAATGTTGTATCGTAACCGGTGTTTCTGTTTATTTATATAACACTTTACAAAGGATAACCCGCACTTGGTTTTTGTTTATTCGTATTTTTCTTAATATAATTTCGAACAATGACTTTCACTATTTCAATCTATTCGGTATTTATTTGTGAAGGAAACGATTGCTATGCGATTAAACAATTTTTACATATGGTTTTTTTAGACTTCGGTACACGATTCTTAACTACAGCGTGTTGTTCAAATGACTACTATTTTAAGCCGTTGATGTGATTTTTATACTAAATATTTAAGAATACGAAGGTATAATCTTCTAAAAAGGAATATAAGCAAAAAATGGATACTCTTTCACCAATTAACTACGAACAGATATATAATAATGTACATATTATATAAACATACCTATATTTATGCTAACTGGGTGTATATTTCGCACTATCAAAGTATAATATTTCAACTACGTCTATTAATCAAGTGCCTAACATACGTAATTACTAAAATGCTTACCCTATTGTATTAATGACTGGTTTCGTTAACAAGGTTATAAATAAATACTTCTCATATTAATATCATAATTTTGGGTCGACGATTTTCGAGTTCTTTTTATTTTAATAACTTTAAGGGGCTCAATTAAAAGATTTATATTTTGTATAGGTATTTAGCTGTTTTAGTAATATTCGTGTGAATGATTAAGTAAAATAATGAAAAATAATCTTACTATTCATACATTGTATGAAATCATAAACAATTATTTAAAGTTTAACACGTATCCAATATTCAAATCATGCCATTTAAAATAAAAATTAGTAATATTATAAACGGTTTCGCTTTAGAAATAGCAAAGTATTCATATTTTGTTAAGATGATTAATATCCAACAAAATTTAAAAATATTATGAAGTTATAATTAAAATAAACAGTTTTTTTATTAAGAAAGCTATCAATATGTAGTAAGCGTCCTCTATTATCCTATCATCCGAACTACATTTTTTTACATAGTATCAAGTGAAATCTGTCACTCAAATCATTAAAATTAAAATTCTATACAGTAAAAGAGATTTATTTTAATATATGTTCAATTTCTTTTCTCCATATTATTATTTAGTGTCGGCACTGTACCTGAGCTAAACAGTACAATCCACAAATAACGACAATCACAGAGAGACCATCAAATCAATCGAAGGTCGTCATTATCGTGTTGACATCCAAGCCTTTCGTCAGCCATATGATACACTAGCTGTTCCAGAAACACGACTAACCAGAGTCAGTGTTGTCGGTTTATCACGATTGAATTAGAATGGATCTAATTTGACCTAATTGACCTTAGTATATTCTATATAATAAACTTGATTAATTCAATAAACTAATGTATGAACATAACTATCTTAATGAAATTCCTAAATTGTTTTTCGCAGTACAGCTTCACCTATTCTTGTTATGATACGATTACATTTAATAATTCTCCATCAATTAAACCATTTTAATTATGTAAATTTATTTAATTATTCTAATTATCAATTGACTTTTTAAACAATTATGCACGTAGGTCTGTTATCAATGTTTCCCATATTTAGAAAAGGAAATAATAGCCATAATTAAACAGTCATAGAACTTTAAGGTAAGTTTTTAATACATTACAATTGTTGCTGATAACGAGCTTATTGATACAAAAATTGTTTATGTATAAATTGAACAAATGTTAATTATTAATTAGACTATTTGATTCTCAGTTTGCAATCCAATAATGATAACGAGCAGCTGATATAAATCTATATTAATAGTATAAAGCTGTAAAGTTTGTTTTTTTTTAACGCGCCAATTTTAGGAACAACCTATTGGATTTAAAAAAAGAATTGTATTTCATAGAATAGCCATTAAGGAAATTTTTAGGCTATTTAACATTACGCTTAGCAGAATATATTAAATAAATCTTAATTTGATAGAAATTTCAAAAATTATAATATAAATAAATGATAACCCTCAAAATAGCGAACGTCGATGTTATGCTAGTTTTCTTAAATACGTAAACTGATATCACAATTCAGATTCATAGGATATGGCAAATGTTAAAACGTTAGCAAACTAGACCAGATTTTGTTGTGAAAGGAAGATGATTGAAAATAAGGTTAATCGAGTCGTATACAGAAATCAGTTTTAAAGTATATTGTTATCGTTTCAGCTATTTTATCCTTTTCTATAATATGCTGATTATAATTTAATGAACTATCCCAATACTTAGACGAAGTGACGATTAGGAAAAATTATTAATAGTTTTTTCAATAGTTACCTTCCTAGCACTTCCTATTACTGAAGTTAAATTATTACAATTAACTATCACTTTGTTAATTTTCTAAGAGTTTTAATATTCTAAATCGATACTGTAATTATATGGGTATTATTAAATTACTCTGCTGGTTCAATTATGGCATATAAAATATTTTTACCTATAAGTTATTCTAATATTCTAAAATAACATAAACTTAAGGATGGTTATACAAGTAAATGTTGTTCAAAATGCTTTAACAAATATTGTACTTATGTGGATAAAATTCACATGTTAATAAATATAACAGTGACATATTCAATATGGTAATCAACTAATCAAGCCAGTACGTGCGGTAACCCTATTACGGGTCCAAATAGAATAGGGTGGAGCACGCACTAATACTATTAACCTCACTGGACTGAACCATTATCTTGTAAACTTTACCATTCGCTATGCACTTTAATCATTCACGTAGTAGTTCGTTTTAATCGGGCGTTGTCGTGTCGACTTACTTTGTAGGGTGAATGTATTACATAAAGCAAAAAGATAAAACAAAAGCAAAACTAGTTTATTGCAGTCATACTATTTAAACATAAATATCTATTAAGAACATCGTATTAACTCTTAGCGACAGTTATAAAAAATACAGGCTAAGTGTTTTCATCTTTGGATTTTTCCTAAAAATAAGCATACGAGTATAATATGGCTTAGTAAATATATTTTAAAAATTTTTGACTGTCCCAAATTTACTAGGTAAAACATTTATTTTTAAGAATTTCAGCTGGTTTAATCAAACCACATTGTCCTATGTTGAAGATTTGAAACTCTGAGACATCTAAGTACTTAATATAGTTTTACTACTACATATTTAAACTTGAAAATTATTTCATAAGTATTTATATTTTCCTAGGATATTGTTCATTCAGCCGTCCGTTTCTGAATTTAAATCAATAAATAAATGAAATATCATCATTTGTTTTTTGTGACTCAATAAACCAATACGGGAGCCGCAGTAACGACCATATCTACTGCACTTAAATTCACTATCTGACGGTTTAGGTTTACTAGACCGCTCATGACTTAACATCCGCTTCTCAGCAAGTTTTTAAGCCAACAAGCATTTTAAATAAGTTATATATATAATATTGATATATACTAACATGGGGTCGAGCGGTAATGGAATCGATATCTCATAGGTTGTAAACTATAAATGTTTTAGTATATGCATTTACGTAATGCTTAATCTATTAGAAATTAATTTAATTCATTATATATTTTCAAGTAAATGAGTTTTTTCTATGTTGAATATAAATAACTTTAACGTAAAATGATTATAACGCCTGATTATAAAATTATATAGGCAGTGAAAAGGTTAATTGACTAACGCATATTTAACATTGACACGTTAGACAGTTACCCTATCCGGCGCCGCTATAAAATAAATTTTGTTTTTAATTATTAAAGATAATGGTTATTTAGTTCACATTCTCTTAAAAAGATACTGTTACAATTTACTATTTATGTTTAAAAATAATGTGACTATTATAATGTCTTTACATTGAAAAAAAATTACTAATAATTATACTGTGTACATGGTAAGTTTAAGAGTTGTTATGATGCACACCCACACATTAAGTACACGGTTCTGTAAGGGACTACCCCCGCGGCCCTTGCGCGCCTTACCCGGTGTCATTCTTAGGACCACTAAACATAGTAAGTGAGGACCTGTTGGTTAGTTAGGATCGCTAATCTTTGTTCATTTTCCGGCAGTAGCCCAAGCCGAGGTACGGCCATTCTGGCACCCTTGCGACCGCTGCCTCGGGGCTAAGTGCCCTCAACATTCGCCCAAAAAAATTCGATGAAGCTGTCAAAGCCCTTACGGCTAAGAGCGTATGTCAGGTCGAAAAAAAAAGAGTTGTTAAGGTAATGGGGGTCATAGAAAAAGTTAACGCGTACCCATAGGGCAAAAATATTATGAATGTCTTATTGTCGACATCTATATTAATATTATAAAGCTGAGAAGTTTTTATTTCGAAGGCACTAATCTTAGAAACTAGCATTCGGATTTCAAACATTTTTGTATATAATAGAGCAATCATTAAGGAAGGCTTTAGGCTATTTAACTCCACGCGAAAGAAGTCGCAGGCACAGCTAGTTTAATAATATAATTCCTTAAGAAAATACATTTTTAAAACAATATAGAAAAAAGGATAAACTATATACCCAGTACAAATGGAATATATTGTATATGAAATGATATATAAGGAATTGTACGGTAACTGAGGGCACGACAGTTCAGTCACACCGATTAGTCCGCCTTCCCAGCATGACTACCGTCTCGTGAAACCTCTAGCAACATTGTACCTAAAAAAAGACAACGCAAAGTTTTCTTACTACAATCCCTACTGAATATAGTTAGAAGTAAGCCGGAATTATGCTATACCTAACTAGTTGTGCCCGCGAGTTCCTTTGCGTGTAATTAAAAATTATTTATAATAGTTGCCCGTTTTTGTCACTTTCTTCAATACAGCTTTGCACCTATTATTGGTAGCGTGGCGTTGAATAGCATAAATCCTTCTTCAATCTTTTACTCTATCAAAGACAAAAATATTTTTTGGAATCCGGCTGATGGTTTCTAAGATTAGCACTTTCAAACAAAGAAACATTTCCGATTTATAATATTATATTCCTAATTACTTTTTCTACAATACGCGGTAAAGTAATTTAACAATAATGAAAAAATAAAGTCTTGTAATTTGAGAACTTTGTTACAGTATATAATGTGCTAAAGATTACCAACAATTACCCGAAAACTACATATTAAACTACTTTAAAATTACCTTGTATTTCATGCATTGTAATGACCTCAAATGATATCCTTTAGTCGTTTAATATGCTTACTCACTTTGTAATGCACGAAAATTACTATTAAAACCATGTAAAGTAGTTACATATATTATAGATATATAAAAAATTAAGACAAAGTGTATATAAAAACTCAGCCATGTACGAGTTGAACTTTCATAGTGAGTATTCCCGTTCAACCACACAATATGTTGTTGTTATGACTCTCCAAAAAAAAACAGTTCTTAAATTCTATTCGAGATCCCTAGCGCGAGCCCGAATCGCAATTGGCCGGGTTTTGTATTTGTTATTTGCTTTCGTGCTTGCACTATAATAATCATAACAACATTTCACATTTGTATATATTATTATTTCAATAACTACGAAATATTTGAAAAACGCGTTTTGTTTGTATCCTCTTCGATACTCAACATTTTCCTTTTATTATTATTATGTGTAAGGATACCCGCCGTAATAACATATATTTTACTAAAATGTCAACAGGTTACCTATAAACGGTTCCAAAGATACAGACATTTAAAGGTAGGACGGACAGGGTAGGGTTAGAAATAGGGTTTCTATTTAGGAACGGAATTCTAATGAAATGAGTATAAATTAAGCAGGTAATTTCCAAGCTACAACTTTTTGGGTATTTGATTTTTTTTATAAACATAACAAATAATAAATAAAGAATAACAAACCATAGAACAATTAACGTGCAGCGGATTATAAAAAAAGAAATCTGTTAATCGTTTTTCATTGCATATAACTCCCAGCAAACTTACAATCAATATTTTATCAATGGTCCTTACGAACCCTATCGCTCCGCGGTAATGTTTATTGATCTGGCTAACAAATATCAAAGCGATAAAAATAAGCCATTAAAACAATTGCTATTATTATAGAAAAATATTTCAGTCCCGTCATATAGCAACAGTCAAACTCATTCCGATACGAATCGTTTTCATACCTTGTACTCACCTATGCTCCCTTTTTTACAAAGTTCCTCCATGTCCCACTAATAGGTACATACATATAAATACGTAAAGAAGTACAAGGTAACACTTTTTGTGTGCTACACACACACACACACACACAATAATATAAATAAATATATTCTTTATAAAATTATTAGTACTAGTGTTATGCAACGCAATCTGGGGAAATCGTCGGACACAAGTTCACGTGATGAATTAATTATATATTACTCACAAATAATCTCAGTACCATGTATAAATCAATAATACTTTGTTCTGTAAATTTCATTTTATATTTAAATGTCATTGATGCCATTATACTGTCTTAATATGTGTGTGCACAATTTTGCATTGAGCTCATATTACTTCGATTAGTTGACGTCGCCCCGCGATATTCGCATCCATGAAATGCTTATACATCAAATTAGTGTCTTACCAAGTGCGTGCTATCTGCACATATTTAATGATACTGAATTTAATTTAAACTCAATGACATAATATTTAAAATGATCATATTCAAATACAATACTTAATTATGTAAAATTGACTGTTTAATGTGAGTACCTTAAAGAGTTTAACGAAATAATTCTTTGCTACATTATTAGTTCAAAAATAGATTAAATAAATTAAAACTACTTGTGTCAACACAAGTAGTACTTTAAAAAAGTACACCCCGGACTTGGTGGAAAGATTGGCCAGTCAGTGAAGTTGGACCCGAGAATGACTGCCCAGAGTGCGTCGGACGTATTCGATTTATGCGCCCTATTAAAATGATTTTTATTAATGTAATTAATGATTTTTTTTATAAAACAATAAAAAAAAAATAATAAAACAATATAATAATGATTATAACTGTGACATACAAAAATTTGCAACTATTTGATTTTACACAATTTATAGATTTTTGTATGGGCATAGTATACGGTTTACCGAAGATTGAAAAATGCTAATGTAAGAAAGGTATTTGGCATGGTAAAAGATGTTCAACTTGAGACCAAAACCTGGTCGTATGAGCACTATGAAATGTTTCACTACTGTGTTTTCGTCCTAATGTTACCGTTGATTAATGTTGTTGTTGTACCGTTGTTGAATAGTTTGGAATTAACTTAAAACGAATTTCAGTTGCAGTTATTGTTGCTTAGTCGCTATTAAATTTAATTTGTCGAACTTATAAACGCTTTCACTGCGAAAAGATGAGCGCCATACACTATCTGTTAAAAAGCTAAAAATTCTTGTATTGCTGAATATCGGCCTTAAGTTTATAATTAGTACTAATATATTGAATATATATAAAAGTAGGGCAAAGCTTTACCGTTTAAGTGTAGTGTAATTTAAAATAATAGCAAACTGCATTAACACTTAAGCGATCCATCATCCCTAAAGTTTGTAATAGATTATGCAGAACCGCAACAAACTGTCTCTGTGACGGATTCAACAGTATATATTTACATACATGTCTCTATGTACATAATTCCTAGAAATGTCTATCTCACTGATTCCGAATATAGATGTTTCTCGTTTTAAGAGTGGCTATGTTTGGTGCTGAACTATCCTAATAATTCAACATTAAGTTTAGTAAACACCTGTATGTTAAAATGTATGTATATAAAATCCAACATCATCATCAGTATTAAATCTATAAATATCTACAGTAAAGCTTACATATGTATCTGTATGCAATCATCACGATCCATTCGCGACAAATATTTAAACATATTCAGTCGACGTGATAAACGAAGAACATTTGTGTATCGTTTAACAAACAAATTGCGCAAGCTCGCTCATCACAATACTGCGACAATTGACCGGCGGCCCAGATGACATCATTGCCCTGCCTTACTCTATCCAACCGTGCAATTCTATTCCAAAACAGAAAAACCGAAAATGGCATATCTAACATCTATATTACTAAAAATAAATTTAGTAACCTTGAATTGTAACACTATTACGAAATACAAGACGATGTTAATATTTTGGCCCTTTGGACTTACACCATCCAAACACTATTACATGGAGCCAAGATTATTTTATTTTGTTTATGTTTACATAAAACATTATATAGGTTACAAGGTTAGTAATTCATAATGACGTAACCCAACATTTCGGAGCCGATAAGACCCTGTATCTGACGACAAGTACGTTCCTTTATAACCTAAGTTACATAGTAAATGCCTTGCTTTACAAATATTATTAATTAGAATTTATTTTAAATGAAACAAATGTGTAATTTGGCTCTATATTATGTAGTTCTGTTATTGTTTTTTGAAAACTTTTTTAACTGAACTACTTTCTTATTTGAGTTTTATTTCACATTTCACGCTTAATTTTCAAGATATAATAAAATAAGGTTATTTAAACAAATTACATTCATGTATTAATTATATAGTCTAAAATTGAGTGACAGATGTCACTAAGATAAATTTAATAAAAGTAATACGTATTTCATTAATAAATTATCATCACATAATAATGTAGATATTCTAACATCTAAAATATACTTTCAATACTAGTCCATGGTAAATATAGAATACTCCGAAAGATAATAAAAGAGTTTTAACGCTTCTAACGTTCACACCTAAAAGTAATACAGTTATTGCTCTGATATTATCGAATATCAATAAAATTATTTCTCTCAGTCATCGCTACTACTATAAAGTGCTCACAATACCCTTTTTTCTACAAAATTGGCTCTTCGATTAATTTCTCTAACAGCTGTTACGTCGGTATCGATTTACGATCCAATTAAATAAAATATAAAATAAATAACTTAAATAAAATATGTTATCGGTATTGCACGATATATTGACGACATTTTGTAAGTTATTTATTTCTAAAAATCTTTGAATTATATTACAATAAAGGTCAGAAAAAAATATTACCGATATATGTACATCTAATGACATATTTAAAGAAGTTAATTTAAATATTATTACCTGTTATATACTATAAAATCATAATACCAAAATATTTTGTATTTTTATATGACTTGGGGATACAAATTTAATCACTACTATAAGAATTAAAGCAATGAACTGTATTCTAACTTAATCTAGTGACATTTAAATCCACTGTGATTATATGATACTTTGATTTTTTGGATGATTGTAAGACTGGTCATATGTATTCTTATTGTATGTTTTTTTATTACAAGTCGTATGTAAGTAAATTTAATTCGAAGGTGTGAAAATAGGTAAGTATATATTTTTTTATCAACATCAACTTTATGTACTTCAATCTCGTTGCTGTTAATATATTATGAAAACTATCAAAGTATTTCAATTACAATATGAAATAGTGCTTAATGTTAAACAACATAAGTTTTTTTTTATAGATGCAACAATGATTCATCGACCAATAGCGGGCATCGTGATATGTATGGATGAGCCCAATGATGAATCACTCAACCTTTTAAAAATGAGCGCGGATACACAAAAGAACCTCAAAGTTAGTTTTGAAAGTGGAACAATATGTTGTTCCAAATTTACAATGCACTAGTCATAGACCACAATTAGTGTATAAACGTAAAAGTAGCCAAAGATTTACGAAACATTAGCGTCGTTGTATACCAGAAAATTGCTAGTTGCAGATGAATGTGCGAAAGCTTTTAAAACTTAATACTATTGAAAGGTTGCGCTGTGGGTGTGGCGATGTGCAAACGTGTTAGACAGGAAATGGACGAATTTACATGCCAGATACATACTATAACATTGCAGCTGTTTCTTCCTATGCATTTATTTAAACTGAATTTATTTTCTGTGAAGTAATAATTACTTAAATTTTATTTAAAACGCAGTGCGCATCAAATACTTTATTAAATATATACTGGATATTCTAGGTTATTGTGTATTACGTGTTCGACATAACAGTATAGTTTGAATAATTAATAACATGACGAATTCAATGTTTTTATAAAATATTTATTTGTTATAATGCGGTTTGATATTCGCAAGGAGCCAAGTACGAAAATAATTATAATTGAAAAAGAAATAAAAAATAATGTATACATTATATTCAATCTATACTAATATTATAAAGAGGAAATATTTGTATTTTTGTTTGTAACGAATAAACTCAAGAACTACTGAACCGATTTAATAAAATCGGTAACTTTAGAATGCTACATTACCCCTGAGTAACATAGGCTATATTATAACCTAATTTACCTAATATTTTTTTAATGAAAATCATTAAATAAAATTTCAGTTTCACGCGAACAGAGTCGCGGACACAGCTATGTGTTATATTTTTGTAACACATGTTGATAAACTAAATTCCAATATAACAAAGAAAACCCATTGGTGGTAATAAGGATTAATTAATAAATATATTTAATAATTGCATGAACAAACATGTTTACACGAAAGTATAAAGGGGTGACATTTCTTCGCCTTGACCTTAATTTTATCTCGCGTTCAAGAATAATAGTAATTTTTATTTATATATTATAAAACATACCTTGTACACATGAAGCTAGCAGAGCTGGGAACGTGACATTTTAATACTTTCATGTTTCATATTTCGTTTCTACTGTTCGAGCTGGAAATGGGGTCAGGATTGAATACGGTGTGGATGGAGTTGGCAAGCAACGGATGTTACACGCCTAGAACTGAACTGACTGTACTGACCAACAAAGTTGTAATCGGCCTCTACGGTTAAATGTTATTTTTGAAGTATAACAAAGCTTTTGCTTTTATTATATTTGCACCTGAATCTAATGTAGAACATTGTTTTACTACGCTGTCACTTATAATGGACATAACAACTAAAATTGATTAAATTTATATAATACTAGCTGAACTGACAGACCTTGTTCTGCCTTTTCGAGTAGTCAATCACCGCCTACAGCGTCATCTATCACGTTATCATCACTTATCGAGATAAAAAGTATCCTATATTTTAAGTTGGACAAAGTTACATATTTGTGCGAAATTTCAATTAAAGCAATCCAGTGGTTTCGGAAAATAGCCCGGACAGACATCGTGACACGAATTTTTTATATATAAAGATATTAAAACGTATATTTTCTTTTTCAGATTAAAAAAAGCACATTCTTTGCAAATACAAACAAGTATGTGTAACTCGATGAAGTTGAATTCGTTTTAATTGTAATTGTATGTTATCAAGTATAAATTTGTATTGAGTTTTAATTCCTTAGTAAATAAAAAACCGATTATAACTCAGTTGGTAATGTGTACGGACTCCGTTTCAAGGTACGTGAGTTCGAAACCATCTACAATGAGCTTGGTTTCGGTGAAGGGAAACATCGTTATGAAACCATAGCATAATAGTGGGGCTAAAAAAGAACAAATTACATTATTTAATTAAGATTTACGTGTGATGTTTATATGTATATAAATGGAGTAGAAGTAATAAACTATGCCCGAATTGAATATCTTTGAAAATACGTCTAAAGAACTTGATAGTGTATTATAGAAACTGTAATATCTTACCATAACCAGAAACTTTTTAAAATTATTGGAGCTCAATTTTTCTCGCTTCAGTAAAGATTGACATAAATCATATCTGTAACAATATCTGCCTATCTGATATCAACACTATTACGTTAATGCAACTACGTTATGCATCGCACATACGATCCTCTGAATACGGTTTTGTTGCCAAGCTCTTTTTACATGTTTTGTTATATTCGTCTGATATTTTACTCTTTAGTTATTTTAAAGTAAATAAATGTGTAAATATTATGTGAAGAATATGTTTTTTAAATATACTTCAAAATTGTATGTTACGGTACACATTCATAATCGATTAGTTTTATTGGTTACGATTTGAAGTTTATTTTAGTTTGTTTAATATCAATGCAGTTAGTGCAAGCGTGGCTATAGATTTGTGTTTTAACTCCCTCTGGAACAAATTAATATTGTGGAACTTTGCATTCGAAATAATTTGTGTCTTATTTCTGTAGTAAAGATACTGTGCGGTTTTAAAAATACGTAAAAACAAGAGCTCGTACAATGTTTGTATTTCCTAAAGCTAACACTAATAAACCGCTATAACTAGACCCACACTACGTATTAGCATTTAATATAAATGTTTTAATTACTTATAAACTAGAACGTTGAAAACTGTATAAGTTATCAAATAATATCTCCAGATAAAAATAGTACATAACAATTTTCTTTTAATTAACTTAGTTTAATTACATTGTTGATATTGAATTCCCAAATGGTCTCTATATTAATCGAAATGTAAATCACCCAGGGACTGAAGCTCCGGGTCAATACCATGTCTAAGCAGACGTACTTACTAGTTAACCAAACCGAACATACTCAACTACTAACATACGCTGCATATAGGACGTATCATTTGTTGCTATAAAATATTTATACTGAATCTTGTGACTCAGTTTAATTAGAGTCATTAAATTAATTAACTGTATATTTATAGTAATATATTTATTTTACTAAAAACTAGAAACATACAGCGATTTTTGATACCTTGTTTTTGCGGTTATAGCTCTCCTTAACAGTATTTTGTAATTCTGATCTTTCGATTTTATTTAACATACTGCATACAAAAACTAATATCAGTAAAACATTCAACAATGAGATGAAACATTATTTGCTTATATTGTGTGTAAACTTTAAATCAATAAAACAAAATGATGCAGCATAACCATACAAATGTTTCTATCATTTTGGGCACACTACCTAGCTGCCTTGACAAATTAATTTTTAAGTTCTTACAAACTTAAATAAGATAATGCATTTTTTTTTAATTTGGTGATATATTATTCGGATTGAAATTACGTAAGCGATTTAAGTATCTATTTTCCTGCGTATTTGCAATGATCATTGTTTAGTATTAAATTATATACAAAGTTGAAAAGTAAAAATTCAACGAGCCGTGCAGATTACGATCTATCTGTAGCCAGACAAATAAATTACTCTTCCCCGAAGTCTGCCCATAAAGGGAGAATCGTTTGGGTTCGGGGTCGCTTAAATCAGTACGACGCAAGCGCAATGGCCACATAACATATACAGCTGTTTAATAATTTTACATTACAATAGGTTCGAGAATTTGAACACATAACACTACAAGACTACAACCCATGACAAAATCTTCGTAAATAAATTCTCATCATTTAAGATATGAATGTTGGTAAACTTTTAATTTTCTATACTAATTATGTGGTAGCTATCAGTATAGCTTACTATGCTTTTACTTATAATGATAATAAATCGGCTTTACAATAAAATATGTAAACAAAAGATACGCGTTTATATGGACAAAGCTGGCCCACGCGAATATCTCATACTTTATCGACATCGAATACTGAATGCTAATACGTTGCTAAAGTAGAAGTAATTTATGTTATATTTACCAGCGATGATTTTTTTTTATATTTTATAGGAAAAGTAATAAGTATCAGCCTTATTGCAAAAAGTCAATGTTTATAAATAAAACTAACCGTAAACTACAAGTTGCAGACTTCGTTCTTGTGGAACTAAAATTTTATTTAATAATTTTTGCTTTGCTCCTAGTAGTAGTAGCGTGATGTTTAATACCGTAAAGACTTTCTCAATGATTGCTGTATAAAATACAAAAATAATTGGTTTTTCATTTATAAGTACAATAACAGACTCGGGGCGTCGGAGAATGTAAAAATAATATACTGACAATATATAAATAAAATACGTTACAATAATATATGGCTGTAATGTAAACGGTCCGGAATCGTCAACGTGCGAGTTCTACTTGCTACTTTACCGAGTTTATTTCATTTAACATTTTTTTAAACAATATAAGCGGTTATAATTTGTTTAGTATTTTTTTATTTGTCACATGAAATACATAAAACTTTTAAACATTTACCTTAACTTTTCAATTTGTCTATAATCATTAGAAACAAGCTTTAAATGTATATTGCGCCTTAAGAAGAATCCTCTGCGAAATAATGTGGTATTTTATTATATTATTCTCCTTTTGAAAGAAATCATAATATCACAATAACGGTAAAACTACTTACTTCCATTTACAAAATTCATTCGCCTTGGCCTTTTTTCACGGAACAATAAAAGGTCATAACACTTACTCGCCGATTGCTTTCTTAAACGACTTCACATTATAAACTATAAAGCGGTGAACCTAAGCATCTAAATCGTCTTGCATTCTGCCTATACAAATGGGTACATTCCTTAATTGCCTACCCTAATCTAGTGTTAGTGGTGACCGTAATATGATTTACCATGGTTTACCATCACAACTTAAATTGACTTGATGCTCTAATTTGCGTGTCTTAGATAACCTATATATGTACATATATGTGTACGTGTATTACGTTATATTATACAGTGTAAATCCATATAATGACAAACTCCCTAAAATGTCGAATTTACTTGGTTTCACTTATTTGTTTTTTCTTTAAGTTACGCTCTTCATGTATATTTAACTATGCTTTCTATTTATGTATGGTTATATTTATTTATGTAGTTAACAAGAAACAATAATAAATTATTGAATGATTGCTTAGAATGTGTTTTGAAGTGATTCTAATATCCACTGTAGATTTAATCATTTACATCTGTAAAACCTGTATTTTCTCGCACTTGACATTGGCAAAAGTGCCTACATAGATAAAAGCCATAATTAAAATAGTAACGATTTTAGCGGATATTCATGCCGAGAAACACATGTAGGAATTTGCAATAAATATTTTTATTATTTAACGCGTTGTCATAAAATACGGTTTAGTCGCAACTGCGATAATTTACGAGCAAGCTGTAAAGCATCAAGGTTTTGGGAAGTAGTTGTGCTATTTTAACTTTTAACATTGTCATTAAAAGTCCCTCATTACGTTTCTTTCCAGGTATGTTACAAATCAGTATAATATATGGATGCTCTGATATAACGATTGCAGTATATATTGACATACATACTATATACTATTCGATATTGCTTGAATGTAAAAATACTGTATCTTAATGTCTAATTGCTATTCAAAAACCTGTGCAACTCGTCCCTCTAATTTAAGTACTGTCCTCTATCAAAACAAACCAGAAGAAAAAGCAAGTGCAACCTTCAGAACCTTAATTTGGTACAATAACAAACATAAAACAGTCCCTAGTTTATCTCTAATACGGTATTTAATATTTAGTATATTGGTACATTTGTTAAAATATTAATGTGCTTGTGCAAATAATTATCCAAAGAGATGAGTCTTTCCGAAACTCAATTAAGTCGGCTCGTAAAGTGTCTCCTCGAGAACCGCCGCGTCGCATCATTACGACGACCGCCAATTTATTAGACGAACCACAGAACTGTATTGAAGGCATTACTGATAACTGCTCATTGAAAATTTCCTGAAATCTCCTTTACTTTCATTAAAAAGTATCACATTATCTCTACAATCCCAAGAAACTTACATACAAATGAGCGTTTATCACGCAAATTTTATTTAATTATATTATAGGCCATCAATATAACTTTTTATTTCAAGCTGTGTATTTTAATAGTTCCATAATAATAAAGAGAAATTATGAAATCTAAATATTACGCATAAGTATTTCGATGTCTTATCTAACTATATGTTTACACTCTTAATCAAATGCAAACTTCTACTTAAACTTATAGCCTATACTTTCTTTTGTATTGGTAATTTTGTGCGAAATGAAGACTGTAGTGATATATATTTTCAACGAGAGGACTGTTTTGGTTGTATCTTTTTGAGGCTTATCTCATATTATTATTTCTTTATTTGTATATCCTTACATAATTTATTACAAACAGCAACTGCATCGCATTGCTTCGGGGCACCCCACATGAGCTCGAAACAATAGCATATCGCCCTTTGAAATTACGCACATTAACCTTCTGGGTGGGCTGATATCGATGGTTACTGACACAAAACTATAAACAGGAGCGTGCGAGGCGTATGCATATTTATAGCACTGCAATACTAAGAATTATGTCAGACAGTGCGATGCACGCAGGCTTGAGAGGAGCACGTGACTTCCGTTGTCAAAATAGAATTACCTCTGCAATGATCGTCTACATTCATATGCTTACCAAGCAGGTAGTTCTTAGAACTCGTTCCAAAGATATTTAGATCCGTGTAGACAGTCATCTGTTTGATTTTAAACATATTTTTTTTTCAAGTTCCAAGTAATTTTTAATTTCTGTGAGCCCAGAGCATATATCATCCCAAATACTTTTCTTAAGTGAGTTTTGTTATAACTTCTGAAATTTCAATAAAGGAACAATGTAAACAATACTTCCAATATAGTGTCGCGTATAATATTTTTCTCATAATAAATTACTTTAAAAAAGTACCTTTACAGTTACCAGCTATGCACTCGTATTTCATATACAAAAAAAGCTAAAATTAAACATACAACTGTTTTATCCGTTAAGAAATTAGTTTTATAAACAGATAGCTTTGTGCACGAAAATAACTGTCTGGAAACAAGTTAAATATGATACGGTGAATTGTTCGGGCTTATGACGATCCTGATTACCAAACACATTACCAGCTAACCTAATTATTCAAAGCGAATGTAGTGCTTTACATCTAGCATCATCGTGCATGCAGCTTTACAGTAACAATTTAATTAAAGAAGTTAACTACTTATTCAAATCTTAAATATATGAAATGACCTTAAGTATGAAGCGGTAAAATTTGCATGGAAAGTGGTATTTTTTTTATTCTATCTGCAAATAATGTAAACTAATTTGTTAGACAAAGAAACAGGCAAAAAGCCACTTTTCAGCAACATTTTTATCCTCATAAACTAGCTACATCGTACACAAATTGTTGATCTCTACTTTTTCGATTAGTCAATCACATCGACTAAAGCGTCATCTATCGCGTTATGATTACTTATCGAGATAAAAAGTATCCTATCTCTCAAGTTGGATGAAACTGCTGAAAGTGTGCAATATTTGATTGAAATCGCTTCAGTAGTTTAGGAGTTCATCGCGGACAAACAACGTGACACGAATTTTGTATATATAAAGATTAAGATTATCACAATACCTATATCTGTTCAATAAAATAAAAAAATAGTTTCTACGGATCGTAGTACGCGAGGCGTGGCCGAGTAGAGACTAGTAAAATTTGTGCCTTTGTCTGTTATAAATATAATACTAAAATATTTGAAGTAATTTTTGCTGCAATAATGTGGTTCACATAAATTACTCGTAAACAAAATTATCTCATTTATATATAAATTATTCCCAAGATTCTAAATTTTATCTAAATTACTACAATTTTTATATTAACATCTCAATGGCACAGTACAATCTTTGCAAACGGTATTTTTTTATCTTTATTACAAGATTTTGGACAACCTTACAATTTAATATTCCGTATTAGACTGCTCAATATAAATACTTGACTCCATGACGGCTGAAAAAACCTTGCTTGATTGCTTATTCAATATCAATCAATGACAATATAATATTATAAATGCGAAAGTGAGTATGTTTTTGTTACGCTTTCACGCCTAAACCGCTGTATCGATTAAGATGGATTCTGATATAGAGATAGATAGGAACCTGGAGACGGTGATAGGCTACCTTTCCTCGCGAAAACCTTATTGGAAGTGGAGTAAAGAAAGGGATAAACTTTGTATACAACTTTTTTAACGTCATCCGATTTGTTTGATTAAATCAATATTAACGCGAGCTAAGCCGCACGTAAAATCTAGTTCAATACATAAAATAATCCTATTCGCCTGCTCGAGAATCGAGATGCGATTGTAAATTAATAATGTCCGACATTGAACTTACACGCTAAGTGGTCCCAAGATTCATTGCAGTGCTTTTGTATTGTCTTTGCTCTTTATAACGGATTTCTTCTTTACTCGCTTGAGTAAACTTTGAAAATGACAAAATTGAACAGACAAAGTAAACATTGAGAGAAATGCAAGGACTAAGATGTAGAATGTTTGTTGAAGATTATCAATATTTAACATCCTTCATATTATAAATCTTTTGCTTAGGGTAACCGAATTGTACGAAATGTTTTTATCGGGACTGTTTACTTAGGATTAAAATAATATTTACGTAGTAGGCTTGATTGAGTTTTATTTGTGGGTAAAATTTTGGCGAAGTAATTGCTTTAAAAAACGTGTCTCTGCATTAATTTTAAATATTTACTGATAATTTGTGTACACATTGAGCATAATAATGAATTGAAATAAAATTCTTCATATATATGTATAATAATATTATATTGCATTAAACTTAACGTTTGTTTACAATATTGCTTACTTACAATTTAAATATGTGTAAGAAAATGTTACGTTATTACAATAGAAAAACAAATGAGGCAACTTCATTATCAAATAAATTAAGCTATAACAATAGAGTACGCTAAATAAGTTCTCGTTCGCCGCATATGTCAAGAGTCACTGTTATTATTGAATTACCAGTACTTAAATCTAAACATTCGATAATATTTTCTTTACAAACACAAATATTTTACTCCAGACCCTTCAGAATATTAGCAAATTTGAAAGGAACGCTATAGCGGTATACATATAAAGCACGAGGTTATAGATGTATTTGTATAAAGAGATTTTGTCGAGGGAAAGATCCATTGTAGTAACCCTCTTATTCGTCAGACCCCTTGCAAAGCTAAGGGTAAGCCGACAGAGTGGTCGGATACTTCTAACGCGCTTATAAACTTTATATAACAGTAAGTACCTCTATTTCATATATTAAGACTGAAACAACCATTTAGGTTCGATAAGTTTTATTATCAAATTTTCATATTTCACAATGTCTACAGAAAGTGTAATAAGTTTTCCTGAGTAAATAAAATATTTTTATAATAATAAACTATAATATCTAAACTAGCCTATAGAATATTGACGCATTTTGCTTACTTTAAGAGATGTTAAATATTAAATAAATATTAATTCAGTAATTTGTGATCATTATTATTATGAATATTAATCAATAATAATTATTGATACTTTGGATTCTGTTTCATGAGGAAACTTACAAAAGTAATAAATGTCTTATTTTAAATTAACGACTTCATTCAAAAATCTTCGTCTTTATATTAATTATTATTACCAGATTTTTGATGTATAAATAGTTTTTCTATAAAATACTTTTAGTAGCGTAATTATTATACTAAGGCCATCTATTATTAACTATATTTTGCGTGTAAGCAGCTCGCCTTAATATTAATTTTGTAAAACAAATCGGATGACGTAATAGAAAGTTTCATACAATGTCTATGTTTAACCCACTTCCTATAAGTAGCGCGAATAAGCGAGAGTTCGCGAGAATAAGTAGTCTATCTCCGTCTCCAGGATGCCTTCTATCTCTATGCCAAAATTCATCACAATCGATTCAGCGGTTTAGGCGTGAGAGCGTAACTAACAAACTCACTTTCGCATTTATAATATTAATTTGATAGTTAGGTGTCTCTATAAATATATTCCATAAATTACTGATCTTAACCCGCACAATTTTTTTTAACCCAAACAATGCTTATCGGAATTTATGTCGTATATTTATTTTTATTACTCAACATGAAAACTAAAGTACGACATATTTTGTGTAATATATAATATTAGAAAGAAAAAATGAAGCAATAACTATTTTATGACGTTGTGTCAGTTTTATGAATACGGTCATTTATTTTCGGGATGATGTCATATGCGGTTTTACGTCGATTCCACAAATGGAGTTTGATGAGACACTTTGAATGATTTGTCGCATATCCTATATTTTTATAACGCCTGATATCGAATCATAATCTCGGCCATCTGTTTTTTCGAGGTCGAATTGTTTTTTTGCACACACCCATACCAACAACCGAACGCCATATTCTTATCCCTATTTGTATTATCTATTAGGAATATAAAAAACAGTGGCATGTGAAAAGATAAAATTCTTCTTCATATCATTTTTGAACACTGGCTCTATAAAATGGTTGTTGTTGTATCTAAAAGTTAGTAAAAATTAATGTATTTTTTTTAATAATGCACAGAGTGTTTTTGTTAACATTTTTATATAATTGTAATTGTGGTTTGACTGTATAATCACAAGTTCAGCTAATATTAAACGACAAAATTACCTTAAATGGAACACGCTTTTAGAAGGGGGCCGACTCAAATGTAGCTAAAGTACGCCTATATACTGGAAGCAATGCTAAAACGGTTTCCAGTCTCTTCAGTAAGTAAGAGGGAAGTGAGCGACCTCCGAAGGGGTTTTACTGTGTATTACTGATTTTCACCAGTGTAAATCCATCTCACATACGCATCTTACTTATAGCTTGTCCAAGCATAATTTGAGAGGGATACCGGTTAATGAATTAATTCATTAAAAAAAAAGGTTCAACTACAGGTAAATACGTGGCGACAATTTTTTTAAACCTAAAGATGGTAATTAAATCGTATACCTCAAAAACTGCAATAGGCTTCTGTTATCACATGAAACTTTGTTTTTTTTTTAAATTAAAATAAATTAAAATTTTATATAACAATACAGCTGCTTTAGTCAAAACACCGAAACGCTAAATTACTTGTATTCATATTGGATGACCGAACTAAGTTACTTTTCAAAATATTTTTGAAATGTTATTTTGGTTCAATCCTTATTTCCTATTAAGGTCAATCCTCCTGATAATATTACTGCACCGCTATCGGCGGTTTTGTGACATTTCTAGCGATAAGCGTATCGTCAGCATATCATTATGGAAGGTTTGCGTCCAGGTAGTCAGTCGGTGGGGGCGGCCTCTCTACCTTTTTGCGTCCTTATAAAACCTGTGGGGTTATATGATCTTCACTTTTGCACGTTACGTATCCTAACTAGCGTAAAAAAACCTTTTAGCTCTTATATTATTATATTTGTATTGAGTTTTTAAATAAGAATTTTCATTTTTCAGTTCATTAATTTCAAATAAAAGCTAACCTACAAATTTCTGTTCTACATAATGTAGCATTTTCATACAAGAGGTTTAAACCCATTTAATTTTTCTGACATTCGTATTTCCATAATTCCAACTAAATTTAATGTTTCTCTCTAGCTTTGGTAGTCCCGCTACGCGTTCTTGTGTCAAGCAAAGAATAGATCATTTACCAAAATTATCAAATTACCTTTTTATTTCTTCGAAGTCTGATTAGCCTAGAAACGAAATTTCATGTCTACAGCTTCTAAATCGTAACTCCTATACAAACACAAAACATACTTCTCATCTTTTGCAAAAAAAATATGTCTGCATAGTTGCTTTTATCTTCGAAGCTTTCAACATTCCCTACAAGGATATATGTCCTAAATGTGCCTTTACAAGTGAACTTTTAAATAATTATTACTTATGTGTTACTATTCAATAATAATAAGCGACTGCCTAATAGTAATATATTACTTTGATTTTGACCACAAAAATATTATAAGTGTCATGTTATAATATCTAAAGTAATAACTTTTACAGCGTTTGTAATAAATGTGTCTGAAATTTCTTGTTAATTGCCGTTGTACAACTCTACTTCGTCGCCTATTTAATCATTATTATAGGCACTTGAGCTGTTATTACGAATCACGTTCAATTTCTGAACTTTTCGGCGTTTACCATCTTGAAAATAATTGGGAATAATAACAATCTTATACATAAAAAAAGTTTAATAATAATGTCGCAAAGCAACCACCTTGACACTAATAATCTATTGCCATTTTTTATTAATTATTAAACTGTTATTGTTATTTTTTTAATACCTCCTCTAAGAATTCTTTAGTAATAAACCTTTTTTATATATGAATGTTATAACTTCAACACGAGCCTGTGCAATTTGTTCATAGATTTTTGACATAAAAATCCACTACAAAAATGTACTGTATAACTTGTATTTCTTTTCCTCAATAAGATTTTTTCAATATAGCAAAAAAGTGGTAGTAAATTCCCTTAATGTAACAGTTGAATGTAATATACGGATTAATATTCGTTTCTCAGGATTGTTTATAATTGTTGTTTCCTCCTTACTTAATACCTGCTTCCTTTAACGAAACGTTACCATTCCAAACCCTTTTGCTTTTATATTATAGTTACAACAACTTGCTGGACAACATTTAACATTTAACATTAACATTTAACATTTCTGGCAAATAATTTAACTTGGTAAAATATGTTTTAATAGTTATTTTAATATTATTATATAATTATGAAAAGTAAATCAACAGATTTATACAATTATTATTATAGGAAAATCAAGCAAGACTTTAAAGTGATTTTTTTTGTTCTACGTGAATAGAATTATTTGAAGTTAGGATACATTTTTATATTCAAAATACACAGTCTTCTCTGTAATCAACATAATTCGAAAGTGGCTAAGGCTTGCCAAGTCGATAAGATTTTCCATCGCAACATCTAAAAAATCATCCTATTGTTAAAACACCCTTAGGACATGCTTTTTTTAGTAATCCTTTCTAACTAGTAATCTTTTTCAACTACTAATATACACTTGAGCAAATAGTAATGTCGTTTACAGGTTTGAGTTGCGCATTGTACAAAAGTCAGTCTTAAGAATATTAATAAATAAATGATATTGTATAAAACCAAGTGATTGAAAAAAATTAAACAACGTCTCTCTTGGCGTAAATTAATTTTGAAAGGAATATAAAAGTATGTATTCCGTGAAGCGGTTTCGCGACAGCATGCTAGGAAGACGGAGAGTGTTCAAAAGCTCATTCTATTTATGTCCAATCATTATGCGCCGCCACGCGCCTTTAACTGTGTAACAGTACCCGACTCGTTTCCGTTTGCCTCCCTACTATTTCTACTTTATAAGTAAGTCATTTGTACGCGGATATTTAACTAAAACCTGTCTATATTTAGGTACTACGAGAAAAGGATTAAAAATAAAATTGAATTATTATTTGTTTTACAGTTATATTGCCTGTTTTGAAGTACAAACTTCTTTAGATTGTTTTTATATATTTAAGCTTTAGCGTTACGCCACAAACTCACCTGATGTTAAGTGACGATGTGGCTCAAGATGGTGGACACGCTAAGCCTAGGCGAGCGACTGGTTCTCATTGTAGGTGGATTCGAAATCATGTTCCTTTACGCGGCTTCCGTATACGCTACCAAATGATCTATGATCGCTGCTTTAAGTACGCTGATCACTTTATTTTTGTGAATATTGAACGAAACTGAGCCGTCACGCTCGGTAATGTAACGCTCGTTCAAATAAAGCCGGCTTGAGTCGACTAAGGGAGCGAGACAGCTATAGTCAACGCCTCACTGCTATAATCGCTCGGTGATGTTATTACTTTATTTGTTGTTATTAAAATTGCCACGATGAAGTTTTCCCTTCTTTTGTGTGGATACGCACACACTGTTTTTTAATAAAAATATTAGTTCAACATTTAAGAAGTATAATTTTGCATTCGTAAATGAATGTGCCTATAATCGACGTATTTAGGTCCAATATATTTTAATTGTTAAATAACTTGATAAGTATATTATATGTGTATTTAATACAGCAGTCTGTGTCTGTACAGACACTGTACAAATATATCATTGTTCTTAGAACGCATTTTCAAACTAAAATTTAACACAAATATTTATGTTATTCTAGTAATTGCTACAGGCCGATTGTAACATCTTAACGTGGTTTAACTAAATAGGTTTTTTTGCTTATATGGCGATTTTTAAGAGATATTTTTCTACTGTAATAATTGGTCGCTGGATTATTTTTTGTAATATTACTTAATTGTTATATTTAAGTAAAGCGTATAAGAATGCACTGGTAGTCATTTTTATTGGCTTAATGTACTATTGTCTTCTAATACTGGCATATGTTCAGTGTTATATTCTAGTATATATCGTATATATCGAATGATTAAGTCTACCACGAGATTAATCTACCTCGATTCGATGCGCTTTTAAATTCCTGTGCGCTTCTTAATTTAAATTTACCCATTAATTAACCTACCGTCTGACGATAACGAAGAACACGTGATTAATCTTAATTGATGGAGATCAAATTGTAACGAAAAAATATAGCAGTTTGAGATTATTCGCCGCTTAGAAATAAATACACATCGTTAACTGACTCTGTAACTAAGCACCAGTTTCTCTTTGACTAAAATTATTTTGTATTTACATTATTTCCCAGATAATAAGTGAAATCATCAGAGTTATTTCTAAATGAGTAATTACCATAAAATATGTTAACAAAAAAAAGGGTTCTTGTAAGTTTTCAAGAAATTGTTGTTCACAGATTGTTCACATATCATCATGATGATATTATGAGACCGGCTGAAAACGATTAGTGACAGATGCAGGAGAGAATCATGCAACGCGTACGGTTCATCACCTATGCGCTTCTTATGCTATGTCCTCATGCTCTCAGTCGGCATGATGATGACTTCGCATTCGACAGTACTGAGGAATTTCAGGTCAGTATTATTGCCATTCACTGTGTGTATACCAGAATGTCATGACGTGAGCGCATCCGCACAGTTATCATAGTCTGGTTTTTGTCTATAACTTATGACATAGGTGAGTGCGATTTGACAGTTGGCACGTCACTTATCAGTGTAACTTTGCAAGTTCAGGGTGAACTGGACGTTGTGAAATCCAATAAATAATTATACACTATAAACCGGTTCCGGCTCACTGCTTGTGGGAACAATTAGTGAGAAAGAAATTGTAAATCAGGCTCAAGATCAATCAACATCTCAACGCCGATCAACCAATTGTAGTAAATATGTTCTTTCTCAATTTACATCTTACTACAACTTGATGTATTACGCACCACACTAAGAATAATAAGTTTAAATTATATATATTGGTAAATAATGCTGCAAAAATTGTGGTTAGTTGGTAGTATATATGCGTATGATAAAACGGTAACGCAGTTAAATCTGTATATTAATTTTAGTGTTAATGTACTATTTTATCGAAGTAGCTGCCAAAAAAAAAAAATTGTCTATGTGTCTCCCTTTACTCATCACTCTGAAACTGCTGGATAAATTTAAATGAAATTTGACAAAGTTAGATAGCTAATAATATGGGATGAACATATAGGACACGTTTTGTCCCATAAAATGATAGGGTTCCTCCGGCAATAGTTGTTAAACAATAACTGGCTGGAATTTGTTTTTTTTTTTTGTTTTATTATGGTTGGAGTATAATTTGTTGCTGGTATGATGACCTACATACAATATTTAATTTTAAATTTTTATCTCTCTGTCCCTTTGTACATGATCCACTCTGAAACTATTGTTACATATACACTCATACATATATTCAGAGTAATACGTGTAACAAGCAAATATTACAGATCTATACTATCACTATGATTATTTATAAAGTAACAGAGAATGCGAATAAATTATGTTTCATATTCTATAATACCTTGTAATAAATACTTTGAAGTCAGTTGTAAACACTGTCTTTATTCTGTTTAGCTTTTCCACGGCAATGATTTTATTTTCTTTTTATAGAACATTAATAAAGTCGATGGAATAAAATTATATTGTACTAAACAACTTGTTAATCCATGAAATCTGATGACCCTAATTATAAACAACCTTACTATTTTTAAATAACTAGAATTTATGACTTATACGTTTTGGCTCCAATTTTTGGTAATGTTTTTAGCCGCAATTTATAACTATCGGAGGTATGTACTACTACATACTATGTACTATGTACATACGTCTATACTAGACGAACCGCAACTTACACCTAGACGAGCCTTAACTTATAATTATACGAGCAGCAAGTCAAAAACTATATGATCCGGAACATATAACTAACAAGCCATAACTTAAAACTATACGAAGATCCGAGAATACATTTTTTGCATAGCACTTCTGACTTATCATATTACTTATTCTGATTTTCCATATCACTGTAATAACATTGTTGTCTAAAATTGCTATACGTCTATGTAAGATATTTTTTTATTTCAAGAAATCGGTGTGATTTACCGCCTTATTTAGTATTTTTTGAATTTTTTGTATCTTCGTAGTATGCAAGCTACATAAAACTATGTAAACTTAGCTCCCTATAGTACATTAATACATTTGATCTTATATCAACAGCGTCATCTGCGGAGTGCTCACATAATTTCCGTATTATCTACTCTTTACTACCAAGCGAACTAAGTCGCTTTCACAGGTGGTTTCAAATAACATAAATTTTACAAGTTCAATATCTGCAGGAGATTGACTTGAATAAATAATTAAGTTGTACTTACTATATTGTATGTCTACGACTACAGCGGCCTTTTCATTGGTTAACTAAATAGTAGATAAGTATTTATGCAAATGCAACTGACCAAAAAAAATAAGAATAGCAAAACTAAAAAGTCATGAAGACAAAATTGTCAAAAAGTGGGTCACCACCAAATTCTTCGGTCTGCCAAATTATTTGTGTAATAAATCATCCAAACAATGCATTAACTATAGGCTAGAATACTAATGTATGTACTATTCATACCTGTTGCAGTGTTAAAATTTCGCAATGAATATTGGCTTCTCATATTGGATTCTGAATATTAATTCTTACTAAAATAGTAAAGTATATGGCCTTAGAACCGGATGTAAAACTTTAAACACAGTACATAGTACTATTATATATGATATAATAGTATGTATCATTATGTAAAAGTACATTGTAAAGCTGTGACTTTGCTGTTGAAAGTTTTTTTAACGAAAATTATAGACGTATGTATGTAGATATGTGTTACGTGTTAAAGGATATATAAAGGTTTCTTGTATAATATTCGTACAGGGCAGGGCAGGAATGATTGAGGTAAAAGGAGAACGCTTATGCCCTACTGTGGGTATAAAACATACCCAATATTACAATGAGACTAACTACAAAATGTATGTATAAATAGTGTCAATGCAAATTCGTTTTTACGTAAAAGTTTAATTTTCATTTTCAGGTTGAATTGACAGCGAATAGCTCAGAAATTACAAAATATGGCCTAAAACGGTTGTGGGGTGTTCCTGATACATCAGCCTATGTTGGTCATTTATTCCGAATGGAGATCCCGAAAGAAGCATTTTCTGGCAAAGTTCTATCTTATAAGGTAATTATAAAATGTTTAACTATGTTCATTGAAAGAACTATTATGTAGTATAATAATGTGACAAGTTTTTTAATGTCGGCCTTTAGTCTCACTCGGTTCGACAAACTAATTGCTAAAACTCGGTCAATAAAGCATTGTCTTCTTGGTATTGTTTTTACTTGTCTGTAGGTTGGTCTTCAGCTCGCATTGTTATTAGTCATTTATCTAAAAACTTCTTTGTTAAAGCGTACTATCTAACTAAATTTCTACCCGTAGTTTTACTATATTAATTAAGTACCTATCGCTCATTATGCTTTTTATAGACCTACAAAAATTGACTTTATCAAGTACATCCTTCGACCATTAATATCTTCATATCGGCCTGCAACTAATGATAGACTAGTTGATCCTGATGTGTAACGTGCTTAGTTGAGATATTATGCCTGGTTTTTAAACATATTATTTATATTCAGTCTGGTCAGAGGAGGCAACTTCTTTACCTTACAGTAATGTTCAACTCCCATTACATAACGTTTTTTAAGACTAGCAATTTTTATAATGGATGTTTCAATTTACAAAAACAGGTTCGTAGACAAGACGGCCGGCGTATACCGGGTTGGTTGGCCGTGGACTCGAGGCATGGATTAATAAGCGGTGTGCCGCAAAGGCAAGACTTGGGATCGCACACATTCACCGTCACCGCACAAGGGAACACACAGGGATTGACGGCAACTGATTCCTTTACTGTAGAGGTAATAGATACTAATTCAACTTATAAAAGGGTAAACTGAGAGTAAGCTTTTCCGACCATTAATATTATGAAGTCCACTGAAAATTAAAACGTTTTTAAATAAATTATTCGGTGAAAATATTTAATAACGTCTAAAGCTCTAAAGTAGTTTATAGTTGTGGTGTTATTATAAAGATACGTGTTATTGTAATGAATACTGTTTTCTTCGTCAAGAAAATCAATTAATTTATCAAATGTAGCTAATATATAAATTTATATATAGATTATAGCTTCAGTCCGAAATATATGTCTGTATCCATGAGTGTCTTAACAAATCGATATATGTACCTTTAAATGTATAAAACCGTACACTAGAGTAAATTCGTTCCGATTTTCGATCTTACCTTTCAAGTTGTCTGTCATACCTATTATACAATTAAGGTTTTTAAGATATTTTAGTTTTGAATAATATAAATAAAGCGTGATAACGTTCTCAATTGTTTTAGTTTAATTGTCTAAATCTTACCTTCAATATTTTAATTTCTATCCAATTAATTAATTTATAATAATCTGAATAAACACTGGTTCAGTATAAACACATAAATCACAATTAATAAGCAGCTCTTTACAATAATATTATTGTTATGACATATCAATGAACGGAATAATCTGAATAAACACTGGTTCAGTATAAACACATAAATCACAATTAATAAGCAGCTCTTTACAATAATATTATTGTTATGACATATCAATGAACGGATTTCAGTTAATTAAAGTTAAGATAATGAGTTATTTTCGAAGAGGTCTTGTCGGGGTGATGTTATAGTAACCGTCGTCGATGTGAACGAGGGCGCGCTTTATTCGTGTATATTCTCTATTTTGGTTAATAATAATAAATTATTAGCGTTAAAAAGTTTATATACAAAATTTAACCCAAACAACGGGATATACTTTGTTAATGTTATGTGGCGCAGCACCAAATTCTACTGTACTCCAGTCTGCGGCATTTGTCAGTTCAACCAAGGGTGATTGGTTAAGCCAAGTAATTGGTTAGGGACTTAAAGAAGTATGAAATTATTATAATATGAATAATGGCCGTGGTGATCTTAAACATCGCGGATTTTTGTTAAGTAGAAGTCTCAAATAACCCTCTTTATTCCCCACTAGGTTATAGTGGATTTACCATATAACCTATTTTGATACCGTAAGACCTGTTTATATAATATGTACAGATTCATCGATTTCTATGAAATAAATTAACTATCTTAGAAACTCAAAGTTAAGTTAAAGCTTGTAGTTAAATGTTAAAAGTTTTGAAAGATACCTTTTTTAGAGAATAGTGATTATTGGTAAACAAAATACATTAATATAGCTTTAAAATAATACTAAATCCTGTTACCTATCTTTATTAACTTATTATGGTTATCTAACGAACACAGGTGAAGCGAGCAGATGAAAAACCTAATTCTAAATATGGGACATGCATGAATCCTGACAAAAGACTGGTGTTAGTCATTCTGGTGGATGGCGCTTTCCATAACATCACACCGCGACAAAGGATACGCGCCCTTATGCAGCTCGCTAGTTTTATGGCGTTAGATGGGGTAAATATATCCATATGTCATAATTTACTGCGGTACTTTTACAAGTCTGAATTAGTAGCTTAACACCTGTTAATACAGATGTTAATTATCTTGAGAAATCCATAAACTTTCCATCCAGTCTATCAAAGTACGGTGGTCTTATGCCGGCCTGCGAGCTTCTCAAGAGTGATTCTAGTCGATCCCGAAAGGTGATAACAAATCAAACGAGGAACTAAAAGAGGGTACTGATTATCCACCATGTGCGTGGTAGTATTTTTTATATTTTATAGGTTTTAGCCTTGTGGCCATAATCTGACCTGATACTAAGTGATGATATGGCACAAGTTGATGGGTACGCTAATCCTGTGAAGGGAATCGCTCTCAAGTGCAACTGCCGAAACACACCTATTGGTATTTGGTCGCAGATTTTCGTCTTGAGTGTGGCAGCTAGCCAGACGAGCATTAGAAAAAACCCTACTAACATGCTATGGTTTTGTCACGATGTTTTCCTTTACCGAAAGCTCAAGCTCATTGTAGGTGGATTCGAACCCACGTCGCTTGACGTAGCGTCCGTATATACCACTGAACTATTATTGCTTCTAAGACCTGACTTGACCTGGGCGTATACAGATTCCCAATCACACCATTTCCGATCAATGCGACACTCCTAATCGTACCCTTGTTTCGGGTGTTAAGGTTGTAAGGTAGTCACTATTCAATCAAATACAATTGTCTAGTCCTATACCACCATATCCAGGGACAGTAAACAAACAGTATATATCTTACTAATATTATAAGTGCGAAAATAAGTTTCTTTGTTACGCTTTCCCGCCTAAACCGGTGAATCGATTGTGATGAATTTGTGTATAGAGATAGATGGTGATGGGCTAGTTTTTCTCGCGAAAATCTTATTGGAAGTGGGGTAAAGAGAGGAATAAAATTTGAACGAAACTTTTTATTATGTCATCTCATTTTAAAAAACAATATTAACGTAAGCGAAGCGAACTACGGTTCTACAACTAACAACCATATGTACAAACTTAAAAATAATATGATAAATTTTTTTAACTTCAATACTTTTATTCTCTCTATTTAAATTGTAATATTATGTCTTTTTTTTAGATAATTATATTATCTACTTTTTTGTTGATGTCAGTAGTATAAATAAAACTTTTGTCTTACTTGTTACTTTTAATATTTCAGGATGAATTTTGGATGGAACCTTATAAGACTGAAAAATTACACGCCGACACGATATTGAGCGGAATCGGTTCCTCACAACGTAAGCGTAACGATGCAACTACCGCTATTTATTTGAACGTAAGTACTTCAATGAAAAATAAGAAACAATATACAGATCTCGTTAACGATTTAAGCAGTTCTGTTATCTGTGATCTATTAGATCGTTCGGTTATACTTTAACACTTTTATAAATTAGTTTAGTTTCAGTGTATTCAGGTTAGAGGTGCGACTCGAGTAGAATTTTGTGTCTCGAGCCACTCGAGTAATTGTACTACGTAACTTGAGTTGTACTCAAGTTTTCGTGTCACTCTAGTAAACTACTTACACTCTTTACAACTCGAGTAAGAATTTATCACACGAGCTGAGTTTCAATTAGTGTAGGTTAAGAATTTAAAAAACCCTTCCTTAAATTAGTAATATTTGGTAATATAAAATAAAATTCAAATATTATTTAGCTTATTGATGTCATTAATAAACAAAGAAAAACAAAGTTAATCTACTCGACGCACCGAGTTGACTCGGTAACTCGAGTGCAAACAACCTGAGCCAAATTTGTTTTCACTCGAATACGTCGTTAACAAATTCACTCGAGTTGCATCACTAATTCAGGTACTTCAATCAAGGTGGGCTTAAATCTTTCAATAAGGTTGAGTTTTTTGTAAAGGAAACCATCGTTAACTAACAACATCAAGTTTGAATTTTGTCGCCAAAGGCTTATAGAATGGATGCACTTGTTATTACATTTGATAAATCGTTTAACCGTACAATAGGCGAAATCAACTCAGATTAAATCTTCATTAATTTTCTTCAACGTATTTAATATCTATAGTCTACGACTTTACACGCTAAAATGTATAAAAAAGAGAAAAAATCGTATTTATCACGCCAGTTAAAGTGTGTAAAATACATTTAAGTATCGTATTTGGCGTTATGCCGAATAGACTATTAGGATTGTATGTGCGACTCGACAGGAAGTCTCTAACCACCAGCAATATCTACTATGAATCCCTTCGGCGGCGTTACGTTTCCTGTATACTTTCAAAAAAACTGCTTTCAAGTTGCTTGTAGTTTCGTTCTGAATCGTATAATCCTAAATTTAAGCTTATCAACCACTGTGACTTGGATATGTATAGTGGAAATAATTATAATAAAGGCCGGCAACGCACCTGCGATTTCCCTGCTGTTGTGGGTGTCCATGGGTGGCGGTGATCGCTTACCATCAGGTGACACGCTTACTCGTTTGCTTGCTATTACATAAAGAAATAATATATTTGAAGCGAAAACTTCTATATGAAGTTTTGGATAGTGAGTAATTTAATGTAAGTCGTCATCGACATCGTCACGTGACGTGTTAACGAGAACACTATATCTGTTCCAATTAGTATAACTTATTGCGCTGTAAACTGTTTTGATTTACAAATTTTAAGATCAAACAATTAATTTGGATATCCAATAAGAACAACTGTTAGTGTATAATTTTTAGTTTTCACTTCTATTGGCAATTCTCATGACTACTTTAAATAATTTTTTTATAGGTAGGTTGTGGTAAAAATCTTTGGAGCCAGCACAAAGTGCTGGTGGCGGGGCTGCGGGAACAGGCGAGAGACGGGTCCCTCGCGCACACACTCAGGCTGCCCGTCATTGGGTGGAGATTGCTCGCTTTGCAACCCCCGCCTCTCGTCAGAGTTAAAAAACAGGTCAGTTTTAACCATTATTTTAATCTAAATTATTTAACAACTCCTATATACCGCTTTGAGATATGTGCACATATATATGTTGCACTCTAAATTAAAGATTGTGTTATTTTGTATTTTATGTATATAGTTTGGTTTTATCAGATCAATATCAACAATCTTCTCTATAACATTCGTGTAGTGCAAATTACAATAATAATGACTGTTTACACATAATATTAATTATTGGGTTCGGATGATTATTATTTTTAACAGTAAAACAGTACACCTAATACAAACTTTCACCAGAATAATTAGAGCAGTTATAAAGTAAGAAATTTCTAACTTAATAATATTAATTTACATTGGCATTTAATGTAATTCAAGTGTGTAATTTACTTTTTCTTCTTCTTCTTCCTAACCCTTATCCTACGTAGGCAGGGTTGGCACAACGTAATTTCTTTTTCCACTCTACTCTATCAGTCGTCATCGCAGTATTCACTCTTTTTATACACATATCATTTCTCACACAGTTCATCCATACCTTCTTCGGGTTTTCTCTTCATAACATGTCCATACTACGCTAACCTATTACTTTTTAACTTCTCTGTCACTGTTGCTATTTTCTTGTTTATTGTCTTTGACCTATTATCCATCTTATCTTTTTCGAAAGAAATGTTATGTATGAAAATATGGATGTAAACTGAAACAAAATATATCAAGCTGTTTATAGAATAAAATAAGAACAGTGTGTATTCATAAGAACTATTAACTTATAAAATATAAACACCTATTTCTAACAATTTAAAATAGAGCTCACTCTTTGTCTCTATCTGGTCAAATATCCATTATCAGTCCTGACGTCAAAAATAATGCAGTTGTTCATAATTTGCAACTTTGTTAACAATTTGAAAAATTGTTAACCACGCTCTTAAAAAATGATTTTTATGGATGTATCGGATGTGGGAGTACTATATAGAAAAACATTGTCCAATAGGCGCCCAACGATGAAGGTTCTGGAGACACGATTTACGATGCCGATTACGACGCCGAAGAGGACGATCATGACTACAGTGGATACGACGAAGGGAACGACGACGAGGACGACTACAGCCGAAGCAATATCAACAGCATACCTGAACTAGTGAGTACCTCTCCACATTTGCACCAAACGACTTTGTTCATACGACCCTACATCTACATCAAAAACATAAACAAATATATCTACTATGGAATTGTAGAAAATCGTAAACGATACATACGAAAAACTCCGTTTCATAATAGCTCGTAGTTGCACAGTAATCGAAATTTAATCGTAATTAATTATATTTCAAAGTCTGAACATTATTGAAGTTATTTATCAAATCTATATAAATATTATAAAGCTGAAGAGTTCGTTTGGTTCTTAGTTTGTTTGAAGGCGTTAATCTTAGGGACTACAAATCGAATTTCAAAAAATAATTTTCGTATTTGATAGAGCAATGATTGAAGACGGCCTTAAATTATATAATATCACGCTGGCACTAATGGGAGCAAGGCAGTATTGTTTTTTTTTTACAAAAACTGGCAAAAAATATTATATTAATTTTAGTTCCACTCGAACGAAGTCGCTGTTACAGCTAGTAGTGTATAAATCTAAAAGTCAATGTCATTTTATGGTATTATTTGGCAAAATTTTAAAATTATTTGATGACATTCTCTACTTTATGAAACTGATTACAGACATCGGTAGTATGACAAATGACCATTTTATTTTATATCATTTAAAATTTTGTAACTCATTTAAAACATAGTTTTTTCTAAAGTTTTCTGTACTATTTCATCATATAATCATTATTTATTATTTTAAGAATAACAAATGTTGGGAAATATAATTACTTGTATAATTTCTAATAATAAGTTTTCGTCAAACATTTATTGTTCTGTTCCGGTAACTGCACTTGAAAATTAGTTTTTGTACTAGTCTTAACGTTTTACCGGCATTTTTACACCTTCACTAAACAACAGATGAGACTGTAAAGTATAAAAATACACATCTTTTCATAATTCATATGATTTATCTCAAAAGGACTAGCAAGTATACATTCGATTGCGTCGAGAACAGAGTAGGTATTGTTGGTACAAGATCTCAATTTATGTATATTTATTGTAACAATCATTGTAATTTTACCAGTCCGAGATACAATCGTTTCATGTTGTTTAGAATTGCATCATTCGTGTTATTCAATGGAAAACATTCCAGAAGTCTTATAATAATTGGACATTTGCTTAATAATTATTAGAAGGATATACATTTTATACGAATTGTATTGCTTATTTAATTAAATTCTTAATAATTATATCGTAAACTAATCGTGTTAAAGCAACAAACTGCACACGAAAATTTCTTACGTAATGTAGATGAAAATTAAGACAGAATTTTCTTCACTGTATAACTTAAACAGTTAAAATTAGAAGGATTCCAGAAATATTTCCGATGTAAAGTTCCACTGTCTTGCAATTGTAAGCATAATACAATATATCATTGATCGCCGTACAGATACCGGCCTGCAAGTCTTTATACATTCACAGTCTTATACACATTTGCTGATAACGAGACACTGACGGTTTTATCATCTCATGCATGGTATCACGACTCAATCAAGAGCAGAATCCTATTACCGCATTTAATTATTGAATAAAAGTGTAAATTACAAGGCAAACAATTTTTATTTTTCAATAAATAACACTCTTTTAGACATCCCGTCTATACTGATTATACATCTTGCACCCACCTCTCTCTCGCCTTACCTATTATAGAGCATTAGTACTAAAAGCCACATTGTTAGCATGGAATGTTCATTGTACCTATATTTTGTTGTGTTACTTTACTTTGAATCTACGTAATATACTCTCGAACAATATGTGTATTACCCTCTTGCTGTCTCATAACAATTTCGTATATATTGAAGATTCATTTCAAATATATTCATATATTTATGTTACCAGTCACTACCTAACAGATTTTATTTTTACTTTAACTTTAAAGTATAAATTTACTATGAAAATTTCCTTTATGATCATTACGAACCATTGTTTGTGGTTATTAAAATTTAATATAATCTCTTCCTAAAGGTCTTGTTTTACTAGACTAATTACTGTTTTTATCTTAAATAAGAGAGTGGAGTTGGTATTTAACACATTGTTATGAATCTTTCGTTTTGCTGTTTTATATACAATCCCATCAGTAAAAAAAGATATTCAAGCAAATAGACAATTTATTTTTTATTATTATTTAATACCCATGTTAAAGCTATAGTAATCGTAAGTAATACTTGACGAAATATCCAATAAACATTTTGTTTGTTGTGTGAACTTGCATCCTAATAACCACAGACAGGTCGAGATAGGTTTGTGTACAGACGGGTGATAGTACTAACTTAGTGTGTATGTCGCGGCGCACGCGATGGCAGGTGGGACTCCTCACTTCCTCAGTCGAGCCTCCCACTCATCCTCACCGGCACCACCACGGCGAGCCGCCGTCTGCCTACGGCACAGCGACACACATCACTACCGACACGTTTCAGACCGCGCCCACTATAACGACGACCCCCTCACCCCACCACGTTACTCTAATATACCTCGACTCCTCGTCCTCGAATACGACCCCGCAACCCACTGGCCAATCAACTGAGGAGGTGACCGCCGCGCGAGCGAAAGAAACCACTCCCGACTTTGCAACAACTAATACATATACCACGCAGGTTTGTCGTAACCCGCTCTCCAGCTTTCAGTGTCTGCTTATTTGCATGGTGTCTGTGCGTGTGCTCGCATGACCTCGCACCTTATGCTCCTCAGTTTCCTCTGAATATTACCCAATCCTATTTTTACATTTATACTCATTGCAAAAGCGATGATCCCTTATAACCTAGTCTATAATTACCTCATTACCACAACCCTCTTGTCTGTTGACATTCGAGTATACACTTAGGCTTATCTTTGTACCAGAAGGCTGAATACGCGTGATTTTGCCATATTAGAACAATGTCGCTTGTATTTTATCAGTTCATGGCAAAGTATTTTCAAGTCCTGCTTACTAAACTGTAATTCGTAGAGTAGTTCGTAACAACAAAATCGACTTGTGGTCATCGTCTCTAAATCAAAACTACTTCAATTCATTTTCTTCGACACAGTCTTTTATTGAAGAAGCCGGATGTGTGATAAACATCAAGGAATTTATACCTGGTATGAAAATGGTGTTAGAAAAGTTGAAAGAACAGTTTTTTTCGACCTGACATAGGCTGTTAGCTGTTTAGGGGCTTTAACAGCTTCACCGAACTTTTCGGGGCGAATGCTGAGGGCACTCAGCCCCGAGGCAGAGGGCGCAAGGATACCAGAATGGACGAACCTTGCCTTGAACTGCTGCCGAAAAACGAACAAAGAATTATGTCATTACTACTCAATGCAAAAGATATCGAACAATACTGGGCAAAGGTTAATCTTAAACCCATTTTTAAATGCAGCTATAAAATAGGAAAATTTGGCATTTGGGATGCTGCAATTACAATTTTAGTCTGCCAATTAGGATACCTTTTGATTAAAAGGGAAATCAGAATACTCAGAATTAACAATAGAGGCTTTGAAGTGTTTGACTCCATTTTTTACACCTCGTACTTGTGCGAGTTGACATTTTCATCAATAGCCCAAACAAAAAGGAAGGAAAGATTTGCTTAAATTTCAATGTTTAATTTGAATAATAATTCTCCATGCAGTAAAAATCGATCCACGATGGGAGAAATTGGTTAATGAAAAACAAACGCAACCTTCGCATTAAGAGTTCTCATAAGTTTATTTTTTATTTTTTTTGTTAATTTGATACAAATGTTTAAAATAGAAAAGATCTCATAAGTTATTTTTATTTATTTTTTATTTCATCCAAACCATTATGTTCTTTAGTTTTAAGTTTTATTGTTTTTTTTTTTTTACTACAGTAGCTTTCCCAACCTTTTACAACTCCGCTATAGAAGCTTCGGGACCCCACACATTAAGAAACACTGTACTAAGCAACGATTTTTTGTTTTTTAAATTAACTGTAACATCAACATTACCATTGTTAAGGAAATTAATGTATACTAAAATGAAATAAATCTACTATAGAATAAATAAATCCATACCACAGTCTAAAGAATTAATTACACCGTCGTAATTAGTACCAAATAACTGGATACATGAATATAAATTATTTTATAGTAATGGTTTTATCGTAATCAGAAAATCCCATAAATAACTTCAATTCTAGTATTTATGACAAGAAATATATCATATTGATCACATAAAAACAAAACTATATTATATAGCTTATTCGCCTCATGTAGGAACTTTCTAAATTTGATTTAAACTTGATATATATTTTAAATATTAATCATAAAATTACATTGTTATCAATGAATATTTAGTTTTTTTTTAATTTTAAATAATGTCCGTTTGCTGCATTATGTCGTATTTTTATAATATCATTATCACTTCAGTTTAAATAATATTTTAACCACACACATTCACGTAGTCTTAGCGTAACTATATAGTTTCGAGTTTTGTTAATTATGCATGTCGTAAATTCCACTTAAATAGAGAATACAGACAAAGAATTGTGTATGCTATTTCAGTTATTATGTTTATGCGATTAGAAAAATATCAGTCTTTAATTATTAATTCTGATATTTAGAATTCGATACCTTTCCGATGCACAAAACCCTACGCTACCAAACGAAGATGGATGTAAATGATAAAAAAACAATCTACTCCTTTCTTGAATCAAACAGTTAAAATTTCAAGATGGAAGCTCATAAATAATCTCAATTATCTTATGCACTTGAAAGCATTTGGTTAAAAGTTATATTTTCCATCTTAAATGTAAACAAAAGTAAATCAAAGTCTAAAATCTGCAATCCTATTTCATTTTATGTCGGCATAAGTTGTGATTTAGATTACTTTTTGTCCGTGCCTTGGTAAAAAAGGTTGTGCAGTAAGTTCAATTGAACTAGGGATTTACTACTTTTTTATACGCTGGACGTATTCAAGTATTGTCCTATGGATAAGCTCTCTTCATGCAATACATACATTGTTCCACATATATAGATAAATAATACATCAAAAATTTGTATTTTTTTTTTTATATTTATTACTTTCAACAGGAGCGAGACTATAAAGTTAAAATCACGCCGTACACTGAACCGGCATCCCAAGCCAGTAATACAAACTTCTCTATTGAGGATTCTATTGTACCGAGGCGTTTCGATGAAGTTATCATTAGCCCGGCGGATACTCTCACCACTACCGAACCAGAAACGGTATGTGCACAATATTTGTATAACATTGATCAAGTGTTACTTTTAAAGGTCCCGAGTACTAATTGTGTGGCTTTATTCTAAATTAACAGCGGGTTAAATAGAGTTAGCATTCACATACCTCATGAACTTGGGATAATAATATTATGTACGTATTCTACTAATCAATAGATATAAGACAACGTCATCAAGAGTTCGCTCGTAAATTCTCTTTAGTTTGTTTTCATCATGATTTAAATATAAAAATTAGCTTAGGTATTACGAAATAATGAGTAATTTAAAAAGTATGTTAACAGCTGACCAGCTCAGATGAGATGGCAAGTAAGATATTTATAGACAAAATTTTATGTATAAGCCTTTACATTAGTTTCCAAGAATTACGCAATGAATAGCATAATATATTATAATTTTTAAAAGTACTTTTACATTAAACAAAAAAGAATAAATAACACGATTGAGTTTCTAATCGATTCTTCTCGATGGTTGGGTTGTTTTCCGAATCGGTGGTTAAAAAGTGAGTTATTTGATCCTAAGTTAAATAAAAGTCATTACTATGTATAATATTTTATGTTCCCTGTAAGTACACATCCAACGTTTTTATACCTTTGTACGATACACCGCTACCGAATCTTCTAGCAACAAACAGCACGAGAACGCTTTGCATAAATGCAAACTTGAGCAACTCTGTCCTATCGAGCACACTTTACTTACGTCAAGTGGTTACGTTATCTTAATGTCTATTCTTATCACGATCACCACGTGTGAGCGTCCGCATGGCACTTTCAGCAAACCGTAGTGATACGCGCTTCGAACGAACTACCTCCCATATCCTCGGAACCGCCTGCGAATACAACAACACCGACGCCCGCGACGACGCCTGAAACAACAACAGAGCCGCCTACAACAACACCGTCGACGACAACGTCAACAGCGACAACGTCAACATCGACAACAACTCAGTCAACAACGGTAGCCACGACACCCACTTCAACAACCGTAACAATACCCAGCACTGTCCCCACCACCACACCACCACCAGAAACAACAACTCCGGAGGTTACAGTCCAGGTCTGTAAAATTCGAAAATGTACATTTTATATTGCAAATATAAACAAGGACCCCGTATACAGAGATTTCTACCATAAACTGTGCAATAAAACTGTAAGTATGTATTTGTTACTGTTATTACGGTGGGTATATTCATGGTGTGATTCGTCTGATTGGATTTATGTGATTGGAACTTTCATGTTTAATTGGCATTAATGGGTTTGGAATACTAATATTATTCAAAATTAATTTTTATTTAGGTTAATCCCTCTGGAGCGTTTTCACAGCAGTTTTCACGGTCACTTGACAATTATCTATAGGTAGTTCTTTTTTCTACTTCAAATCACGTACTTTATGCAAAAGAATATCAAATTGAATTTTCCGCTTGCATCGCTAAAATGATCTGACGCCTGCGAATCTTAGTTTTGGGACCTTTTTTATTAAGGCCTCTAGCTATGTGGGTAATTTTCAATAGTAAATGTGGAGAATTCTTACAGATATGTTATTAACGAAATTAAGATGTATTTTCTTATGATATCAAATGATTATGTATTTTGATGTAACTTCAAAACCATAAGATAAAAAGGATTTCATAAATAATTTCGTATATGTTTTTATATGATTATTAGCAAAATGCTGCTAAATTTTCAGGAAAGTACAGCAACAGAAGGCAGGAGTACAATAATTGGACAAACAACAGAGACGGTAACGTTTGCTATGCCGGTCAATCAACCGCCAATACTTAAGCACCATATGAAGAAACTTCACATTATCGCTGGAAAAGCTTTCAGGTATAAACTTATATCAGTATAACGTGTTTTTATTTTGGTACGTAGTTACTGTACCTTTAGTATAGAAGCACTTGTGTCTGCTTTTAAAATAGGGTCTTACATAATCCATCATTTAAATTATTGAAACGATGATAGCTCAATTAGTAGCGTATACGTACACTGGCCCAATGGACGTAAGTTCAAATTCCTGCAATATGCCTGAGCTTTCGGTGAAGGAATCATAGCATGGTGGTAGGGTTTTTTCAAATGTCTGCCGGCTAGTTACCAACCTCAAGTTGAACATCTACCGCCAAATACCTCTAAGTGTGTTCCGGCTGTTGCACTCGAGAGCCAGTCCCTCGACTAGGCCTAATGTGTCCCCCATCTTAGACCGCATCATTATTTAACATCAGGTGGCAATGTGGCCATAACGTAAACACAAAAGTCGAATACAAAACTTAGAATAATCGCCATGTCCAATTACACCTCCAATATAATTTTGATATGTATATAAAGCTGCAAAAATGCAGAAAAGTCTGTTTGTTTGTTTGAACGCGCTAATCTTGGGAACCAGTTGGAGTTTAAGAAATATTTTTGTATTTGGTAAAGCAATAATTAAGATAGGCTTTAGGTAATTTAACATCACACTACCGCTAATAGGAGTAAAATTGGATTGAAAAAATGGCAACTAAATACATGCTTTAACTTTATTACAACGGCTTTTGTAATACATGTGAAGATTTATAAAAATAATTATTACAGGTACATTATCCCAGCAGACCTCTTCATGGATCCAGAAGAAGGTAGCAACCTGACATTCACAATGTACGAGGCTGAGAATGTACCACTCAGCAAGGACTCCTGGATACAGTTCATACCATCCGGACGTGAAGTTTATGGATTGTAAGTTTATTATTAGAATAATATTAATATACGTAAACTGAAGGACTTATTGTAATAATAACAGAGCTTCTGTTATTTTGATAAAATATTGTATATCTTTCTTACTTCATTTTTATACAGGTTATATCGCAAAATTTTAACGTTTTGTTAAGAGAGAATTTGCCAATTTAACAATTTACAATTTGATAATCGACAAATATATTTCTTAAGATGTCAAATTAGAACAGTATAAAATTCTGTCGTCTACATTGATAACCGTACTTTTTTAAGTCGTTAATTAACATTTACGTGCTTGATATGGATGTCTTTGTGGCTGGCAATAATGTTTAGGATGGACCCAAATACTTTTTTTTTCTTTTGTTACCATGAAAATATCGTCAAATATGACGAAAAAACAATTTTAATTATATTAATATTATGAACTCAATCTTTACCAGATTTTTATTCCGTCATATTAGCGGTATCGTGGTAAGTAAAGAAAAAAATTGTTTTTCTTATTCGTTCCTAATTATGTGTATCTTATGTATAGACCGCTAGAAGCACACGTATCTCGCTGGAACTTCATGGTGGAAGCTCAGGACAGCGACGGACTGATAGCTCGCGGCCCCCTCGACATCACGGTACAGCAACACAAGAGCGGCAGGACCGTCAACCACCAGTTCATTATGCAATTTAAACTTCTCAAACATTTCAACTATGCTATTGACTGGGAGATAAGAGCGTTGGAAGCTATCGTCAATCTGTTCAGAGATACCGACATGGATCATTTGACGGTCCTCAGTGCCACTCAAAACGGAGACAGTTGCGAATTCGTATGGACCAATGACACACTGCCAAAGGATGCTGATTGCCCTATGGAAGACATAAAAAGATTAATGAAGGTCAGTGTCGTATGTAATACTTGTAATGTTCATCGTGAAACTATTATCTATAATATATAACTATGATTAGATTGATTCGATTTTGGAAAAATAACACTATTTTAAATTTTGAATTTAATTTAAAATTACGGGACAATAGTTTAATGGATACACGTGACAAGTGTTGTATTAGTAAATAAAAAAATTTAATACAGGTTATTTTCTTTGATTAAATTTGTCTATACCTGTCTTAATGTATCATCTCGGTTTATACCATGATTCTTATTCTGAACGTCTAAGTACCTATTCACTCCTATCTTCTAAACTTATAGCAAAGTGTTAATGTTATGAAGCGATGATAGCTCAGTGGTACTGTGTACAACTTCTCGTCAAGGGACGTGAGTTCGAATCCAAGCACCTACAATGAGCTTGAGCTTCCGGTGAAGGAAAACACCGTGAGGAAACCATAGCATGGTGGTAGGGCTATTTCTAATGCCCGCCTGGCTAGCTACCACCCTCAAGTTGTAAACCTGCCGCCAAATACCAATAGGTGTTTTCCGGCAGCTGCACTTGAGAGCCAGTTTCTCCACAGGTTTAGCGTGTCTACCAACTTGGGCCATATCGTCACTTAAGATCAGGTGAGATAATGGCAATAATTCTCAACCTTAAGTATATATAAAATATATAAAAATAGCTTTTTATAATTCCCAGTGGTTATCTACCACCCTTAAGTTGAAACATTTTCGCCAAATACGTGTGTTTTCCGGTAATTGTACTTGAAAACTATTCTCTCCATGAGGTTTAGCGTGTTCACCATCTTGAGCTACATCATCACTTAACGTTAAAAAAAAAGAATACGTTTGTAATAACGTTCGATGAGATTGTGGTTATAATCCTAGCTAAACCTATAACATATAACCTAACCTATAAAATATAACAAGAACGTCAACTTAAGCCGAGTTAAATAAGCCTTACATGGCCGAGCACGACGGCTCAGTCTCATTCAATACCCAGTAAAGAAGTTTTCTGTTCAAAAACTCTTTTGTTTTATTATATCAGTGTAGGTTATGAAGTATTAATATAGTTGAGTGCTGGCAGTTGCACTTGAGAACCAGTTCCTCCATTAGTCTTAGCGTGTCCCTACCATCTTAAGTCAGATCAGGAGAGAATATGATCATCATGCAAAACCTATAAATTCTATATAAAAAAAATTGTGTGTGCAGTTCACTCGCCCCAGGAAACCTTCCCTAAATCCGCTTCGTAATAAGCAGGCGCGCATACACACGTATAACTCTCGGACACTGTAAGAAACCCTGTATAATGCCTTCTCTCGCACGTTATATCCTATAGATCAAGGGTGGCGAACCTTTATGTTTTAACGTGCCATTTTTTTTTATAAAAACATGTTAAATAAAGCCATTGACATACGTTCAAAATAATTTTGATTTTATGATTACTGCGAAAAGTATAATACTAATTACTATCAATTCAAAACTCTTTATTTACCTACTATTAAAATACAGTTTGCAATGTCTCAGTTATATGCGTAATTTTAAATTAAAGTAACATGCCAGTTTCTTCAAATAATTAAATTTGTCTGGTAACTAATTGTTTTTTCCTAAAATTTTGTTATCGCCAATTTTATTTATATTGCTTGTCAATCTAAAATTATTTATCTTATTATTGTTAGTTATTTTTTCAAGGTTTTGTTTTAATAAAACTACTGATTTTCTCAGTTTGTGATGAACTTTGTGATCGGTCGCGTGACCAAAATATTGTGTGGCGTGCCATTACTTCACGATCCTTGCAATAGATGTGTGTGGTTGTCTATTTATACTGTCGCTTTTTCTTTTCATCGAGTTTCAAATCACAACGATGCTAAAGAAGTTTTCACTTAAAAAGTATGGCGTTAAAATAAATGTGTGTCGTTCAGATAATGGAGTCGGATACGGAGACAGGCAGGCCATCGGCGGGGCTGGTGCGCGCCATGTCCCCGGAGCTGCAGGCGAGCGCGGTATCGTGGCGCGGCGCGGGCCCGTGCGCACAGGCGGCGCCGGCCACGCGCGCGCCCGGCACCTACCCGCCCGTCACCCGCAACCAGGTCGACCATCTCACCGCCACCGTCGGCCACCTGCTCGTCTACAAAGTACCCGAGGTAAACCGACACCACTACTACTAGAACTAGTACTACTACTACTACTGATCACGCTACAGCGATGATAGCTCAGTTGATAGCTGAAACCATGACAGCTCAGTTGTTAGTTGAAGCAACGATAGCTCATTTAGTAGTGAAGCGAAAATACCTCAGTTGGTAGTGCGTATAAACGTTGCGTCAATGGACGTCATTTCGAATCCACCTACAATGTATCTGAGCTTTCGCTGAAGAAAAACATCGTGAGAAAACCATTACATAGTGGTAGGGCTTTTTCTTATGTCCGACTGGCTAACTACCACCCTTAAATAAAAAATCTGCCGCCAAATACCTATAGCTGTGTTTCGGCAATTGCGCTTGAGTAACAAATAGTCTCTCCATTAGGCTTAGTATGTCCACCGTCTTGAACAAGATCGTCACTTAAAATGTAGTGAGTTTGTGGCTTTAATGCTAAACCTACTAACTATTAAATCATTTAGTGGTTTTATAAAACCACGATGCAAGTGAAACTTTTATATCAATAGTAGACAACCACCACGGTCAGCTGATGCAAGCCATGGGCGCCGCCATACTGGCCTTGGCTGCTCTACCGAGCACCGCCTACTTAGCCGCTACTCCGCGGCCGGCTGTAATGCGACATAGGTGGACGAAAAAAAAGTTTCACTTTAAAATATATATTACCTATCGCATATATTGTTAATTTTATTTACACTATTATTATACATTTAAATGAATACAGGATACATTCTTCGATCCGGAAGATGGAAGTACGCGCAACCTGCGTCTGTCGCTCCGGTACAGCGACCGCACGGAGCTACCGCGCGGACACTGGCTTCAGTTCGACGAGAAAAACCAAGAGTTCTTTGGACTACCTTCCTCATCTGATGAAGGAAGCGTCTCCTATCAACTGGTAACTAAATATTTCCTTTTATTAAATACTAGATTTTAAGTGCGGCTCAACTCGCGTTAATATTGATCTTGTCAAACAAATCGGATGTGTTTTGTACTTCAATATATTTTATATGATTAGTTTTTGTATATGATGTAAATGAAAGTAATTTTACTTTTATACCAATAGATGACACTGCCACGATTTCGTACAAGCTATCGAATGGTATTTTTTGTTTATAGTGATTGTTTATCATTATTGATAAATTATCTCGGCCTAACCAGGTGTTTTCTTTGGCAATCGCCATAAATACCTAGGTGTACATTAGGATTGTTTTTGGAATAAATATTCAGTTTTTGTACAGGATGACGCAATAAAAAGTTTCATACAAAGTTTATTCCTTTTTTACCCTACATCCAATAAGGTGTTCGCGAGAAAAAGTAGCCTATCACCGTCTCCAAGTTTCCATCTATCTCTGTACGAAAATGCATAATAATCGATTCACGGGTTAAGGCGTGAAAGCGTAAAAAACAAACAAACTCACTTTCGCATTTATAATATTAGTAATAGATATATAATATTCTTGTAAACTAGATTACAAGTTATTTTTTTTAAAGAAAATTACAACCGCGGGGAATCAGAACAATTAAATAAATAACAAAAAAATATCGGTCGCTAAAACGAACGTGTCGATGGTCCGATGCTTCTCGAGCAAATGGGCGAGTTTCCCACTTACTAGACTCCTCGTTTTCATGGTCCGCATCTCTATGGGATAAAAGATGCGCTCTATGCACGCCCATCATTAGTGACACACACTAAACTATCGAGATAGAGGCACGACGTGAAGCTTGTCTCCGATAAATTAGTGGGTAATAAATATACCAAGACGCATCTTGGTATTGAGCTAAGCAAGCGCCAAACATATTGGCACAAACTTAGCGGAGTCAGAGCCTAGCCCTCAAGTGTACTCATAACTCCGATGTAGTTAGGAAACAGGCACGACGTGAAGGTTAACATTATATATAGCTATTCTATCTAGCTATTCATATACAAGAGTGACATAAAGCACTCTTCATCGAAGTAAGCGGCACATACTTCAGGAGTCCACTCTCCACGCCAGGGAATCGTTAACTTCGTTTAGTTTCCGAAAATCCACGCACATCCTATCTGAGCCATCTTTCTTTTTGACCAAAAGGATTGGACTGGCATACTCAGATTCAGACTCACGAATAACCCCTTTGGTCAGCAAATCTTTAATAATATCACGAACACGAAGTGTTTCGGCGTGTGACATTCGATAGGGTCGGTAATTAACAGGAGCATTCTTATTCAGTCTAATCGTCATACACACTGTATTTACGCGTATTTAGTTGAATTAGCGGTACCAGATATCAAATATGCAGAAAATTCTTGAATTATATCGTACAGACGTTTAAGCTGAGCACTAACAAGAGGTGTGTTAATTGGTGTTGACTGATCAGAGTGAATAGTCATTACGTCTTCTGTACTATCTGATTTTCTGACAAGAGATTGAAAATCGCGCGAACGTATGTACCACGTAAAATACAGAATGCTGGCTTATGTGAACAACTGAAATGTTTTAACATTGCTGATGATATAAGCGATATAGTTGACCCTCTAACAATTAACACATCTACCGGTATATCCTGTATGACAGCTACTACAACATCATTTTTGTGGGTAGTTTTATTTTCAAGACAAAATTAACATTATTTTTGTTACACGACTCAGATTTTTGTTTTGCAAAGCAGCTTTCTACTCTGTGGCCAGGCTGTGTCTATGCCAGACTATACCACAAGAAAAAATACTTGCCCTCCTCAAGCCTGCACTTTCTAACAGCACTATTTAAGTGGTTATTTTTAACAGAATTATTTTGTGAGATAGGATAAGATTTTTGTGTCTTGGTGGTAGGCTTTTTGTGTAAAAATTCAACTAGATCGTTAGGTGTCAACTTAGCATTAGTAGCGGACGCTCTAATATGAGGGTCCATAATGCCACGAACAACAATCGCAGAAATAAGTTTCTCACTGAGACCGCGTACTATACGTAACCACAGTAACGATCGTCGAGCATAATCCGCGTACGTGGGATAAATATCTGAATTTGTATGCATTACGTCAAATAAAATATTAGCAATGTCCGCGACAGGCACTCATGATCGCTCCAATTGTTTAAAAGTTTCGCCCGATCTACTTCTTCACAATAACTGATATTATGTAAGTTAGGATCAAAACTGGAAAAACAATTAAATAAACAACAAAAAAATATCGGTCGCTAAAACAAACGAATCGATGGTCCGATGCTTCTCGAGCAAATGGGCGAGTTTCCCACTTGCGCTGCCTTATATACCAACTGATTTAATGTTTTTTCTAATCCTTAACAATATATATAATATTTTAATGAAATATGTTTTATATCGAAAATATGAATTATAAAGTACGTCATGCCATTGGTATAATTGGGTAATGATGTTTGAATTATTAATTTTGATGAACTATTAAAAAAGATATGATGTTGCCACAAAAAAACACTGGGTAAATCAGACCCAAAGTTGGCTGTTTACGAAACAAAGTACATGCATTTATAAATGAAACGTTTCAGATCGCCGAAGATTCAAGCAAGAAGAGCGCTTACGATAGCCTGATAGTGGAGGTAGTGAAGGCACCGACAATACGACCGACAGTCGAGTTCCAGATGACGATGGAGTACCCGTACCCAGAATTGGCGTATAACGCTAATAACAAGCGTAAAGTCGTAGAGAAACTAGCCGCCCTGTTCGGACAGACTGACACCGATAACATAAGAATAAACAGCATTACTAATAATCCCACTACTATAATCTGGTTAGTACCAAATACATTGTTGTTTAAACTATTAAAATTGTAAAGGACCATACAGCCCGTCTGATGGTAAGCAATTGCCATAGTCTGAACTGTATTTTGTATTAACTTTTAAACTAGCAGATATCAGAAGTGGGATCAGTGTGCATAGTACATGATGGTGCTCATTTTTTTTATTTAGTTAAACTAATTACAATTATACACCATGATAAAACAATGTGCATATAAAATTTGCTTACGTAATTATAACCTACTCGATATGAAACCGATATGCAATGTATGCGAGAATTAGTAAAAAGTTTTCATAAGAATTCATTGGGAACTATTGGTTTGTAAATAAATTTTTATTGAGGCTAAAGACTTACGGAAAATATCACAACTATACTGAATACTTGTACATTCGATACATACGCGAGTGTTGGCCTGTGGAAGATGTGTAAATGGTTGAAAGATATATCATAGAACTAGTTAAAAAGAAAAATGAATGTGTCTCATAGTGCTGATTAGTGATTTCAAAGATAATGTTAGAAGTGCAGTCGCACTATACGTGCTATCGCGAACGGATCCCACTTCTGATAATAGTTAATTCTTGTAACATCAAGTTGGCGTTTTGCTGATCTTGAACCCATTCTGCAAAAAACTAGAAACCCTACTACTATCATAGAAACTACTACTAAAAATTATTTGGCTACGATACTGTATAAGATGGCATTATTTACCACTAGTAGAAAAGAATGTCAAATAAACATTTCTCTGCTGAATAACGATGGAAATTGACTAACTTATTTTTCTAAACATTTTTAAATATAACACTAATTCGGTATAATATGATTTCAATATCAGGAAGTTCCAAATATAATAAAATAAAATGTTCCAACTCCTTGCCAGGTACAACACGAGCTTGCCGATGGACAGATGCCCCAAAAAAGAGATCGAAGAATTGCGCAAAATGATAATAGTCGACGAACGCGGCTCAATGGGTGGCGCTTTAAAAGAAAACGTCGATCAGATATTCGATAAAGACCTGAAAGTTATGTCCATAAGATTAATACCCTTAGGTCTGTGTGCGGAACAGAACACCAAAGTTCCCAAAACGACGATTCAGATCAATCCTGGATCTCCTAACACTCAGAACAGTAAGACGGGCAGCGCTGCCGACCAGACCTACTTGATAACCTTCGTCACCCCTGCGGTGGTTATCGTCTGCATGATTCTCTTGGCTGGAATCATCGCTTGTGTCTTGTACAGGAGGAGGCGTACAGGTAATATATACAATAACATTATTAAATTACCCTTGCTAATAATATTAAATTTGAAGTATAACTGTAATAATGCTCTAAAATATTTCAATATAAAAATTATTTAAATATATATTGGGTAAAGAAGTTTTATATTTACGCTCGTAATATACGTTTCAAATATGATAAGTAGTGAACGGGCAACATGCTTTATAATGAAATGCAATGAAGTTATATTCTATGTCACGTAACCGGTCATAAATTTATAAAAATATAATAGCTTATGTTGAAATTGAAGTTTCTAAAAATCTTGATCTACTTTGTCGAAAAATCATTACCAAAAAAATATATATGGTGCACATATTTGCAAATTGCAATTCTTATTATCGATTTGCTACATGAGAAATCTCAATCTCGTCTGAGCAAATATTTTATCCAACATAAACAGTTTAAACAAAAAAATTTTTTTTAATTATTCGTTGCTGACTGTACAATTCCAATAACTTGTGCGTGAAATAACGGTTGTTGTTATAAATGTTACATTATTGGCCACATCGATAGCACTGCAATAAAAATATACCACGTTTTATGATTTATAACATTTTTCCAGTGTTTAAATTTACGTAGAATCTATATACTAAAGGATGTGTAGGTATTTTGGTAGGTATATAGGTATATGTATATAATATATATATGAATATTAATAAAGATAAATTTAGTTAAGTAAAAGACATTTTTAATTCTGTAGGAGGTGGGAATGCTTGACATGAAGAAGGTGATTTTGAATACAACAACATATATATAATTGGCTTATTTTTTATGAAATAGTATGCAATACTTAGGTATTGCCACGTAAAGTGTATCCAAATATAGATTCAATTATAAGTTAAAATTATCACCGTATTTATCGTAATTGGCAGAATAATTGATACCGCACAGTTTGCAATGTTGTAAATGCACGTGTTTTATATTATCATATAAACAAAAATTATTATTTTAGTTTCACTATAGCGCACAAATATTTTTAGATTGAATATATATATATAATATACTTCATATTTTTTAGCATAATCTAATGCTGAGAAAGTAAAAGTAAATTACTTGTAGTCTTATTACACAACAGTATATATATATCACCTCTCACTATGTTATAATCAATTATCGAAATTGTACAAGCTAGTATAATTTTAGTCGTTTATTGTTTTATCTTAACTTTAACTCGCTCAGAAAAAGATAAAGATAACAGAATAAGATAAGAAGGTTTTTTAATTCAAATATATAGTTATCGAATTACATGTGGGTGGCATATTATACAATCACGATATTCGACTAAAAGCGTAAACAAATTCAAAAACAATACAAATGAAAACATATATATATCTGCAACGTGCAATATATAAAATATTTGCAATGTGTTTAATCTGTATTATTATGTAGAAATGAGATTAACATTAGTATTGGTATCTTCATGTAAGTTTAAAATTCAACCTTTTTCAAAAGACTTCATTTTCATGTAATAGAGCAAAGTTAATAAAATCGACTCACCCAATACTAGATGTCCAAAATTATGTTCTTGATTGACTGCGTATATGGTATTGCAGTTGTGAGTACTAGCTTAAGCCCACAACAAATGGCGCTATAATATATATTAATATATATATGAATATATATATATATATGTATATATATATATATATACTGATATTGTCAACAGGAAACATTTGTATTTTTGTTTGTAATGAATAAACTCAAGAACTACTTGACCGATTTAAAAAATTATTTCACCATTTAAATGCTACATTAGCCCTGAATAACATATATACAACATTTATTTATGAAAATGATTAAATAACATTTTGGTTAGATACAGCTAGTATTTTATATGTAGCTCCGTCTGTGTGGGCTGTAAAGTATAAATTTTTTTTGCACCTCCTTTATTGTCATAGGGATTCCAAGTGATAAGATACGTTTCAGATTTATTGAAAAGTTTGAATGTGACAGGTAAAATGAGCGTCGGCGACGAGGAGGAGCGTCAGGCGTTCCGGTCGAAAGGGATCCCGGTGATCTTTCAGGACGAGCTGGAGGAGCGCGGCGACGCGGAGCCCGTGCACAAGAGCCCCGTCATCATGCGCGAGGAGAAGCCGCCGCTGCTGCCGCCCGCACCTGACTACAGGTAACGTCTCCGACCATTCTTGGCCTACACTACGGCTAAATTTGGCATGTCAGAAAAAAAAAATCAACATTCTGCTATAAAATTATATTTATTCAGAAACTAGATTTTACGTGTGGCATCACTGATTAATACTGATTGCCAAACAAATTGGATAAGACAATAAAAAAGTTTCATACAAAGTGGTAAGTTTTTCGCGAAAAATGTAGCCTATCACCGACTTCAGGGTCCCATCTATATGTATTACAAATTCATTGTAATCGAATAAGCCGTTTACACATGAAAGCGTATAGAACAAAATTGTTTTCGCATTTATAATATGGATAAGTTAATAATGATATTATTTTATAAATATTTAGTAATATTATAAATACGAAAGTGAGTTTGTTTGTTGGTTCGCTTTCACGCCTAAACCGCTGTATCGATTATGATGATTTTGGTATAGATATAGATGGGTACCTGGAGACGGTGATAGGCTACTTTTTCTCGTGAAAAACTTATAGTAAGTGGGGTAACGAGAGGGATAAACTATGTATGAAACCTTATTTATGTAGCTTTTTTTTCTTAATCAATATTAACGCGAGCGAAGGCGCAGGTAAAATATGCATCACTATATGGATAAGTCAATAATAATGTTATTTTATAAATATAATAATAATTATGATTTTAGATCCGGAGAAGACGCGCCGTATCGCCCTCCGCCGCCATTCGCCGCTTCCCGCACTCCGCCGCGACCCAAAGCCACTCCCACTTACAGAAAGCCGCCCCCATATGTACCGCCATAAGATTACACTACACACCAACTAATAGCATTAGCACAAAAAATGTGTTTCATCATAAAAAAAATGCCAATTTCGAGCTTCTCAACCATTAAGAAAGCAAAAATATCTTGAAATACCGCAAAATCCGCTAGTCCGACACGTACAATGGCATATGTCTACTTATCGTCTACATATATTAATCTATACGAGCATTTTCGCATATGAACGATTAAAATGCATTTATAAATTAAGAACGACAGAAGAAGGTATCCTCATGTCGTCTCAAACGAGGAATTGTTCACAGTTGAATGTGACTACGAATTTCTTATATATTATTATAATTATCACGAAATAGGTTGAGTGATTAGGTTAATAATTGTTTGTGGTGTTTCAATTGTAACTGAAAATTTAAGACTTTAATGATAATACAATCTACCTAGAGTTATTGTTAAAGTAGAAGATGTTACATTAGCTCTTAGATTGGGCCTAGGTTTCGGTTAGCATGACATTATAAAGCAGAAATAATTTTCTTTATTACTAAATACTCTCAGCCATGTACAGTTGCCACAGCTACTAAACTTTTTGGTGTAAAATGATTTCAAGCTAACCGAGACCGGTATATGATAAACTAAGTACGTACCTATGAAACGCACCTAAAATAATTAAAACGTTCTGACATGACTTATGTCAATTATCGTGAAACACTAATTACCTATGTAACAACCCTATTTATTTGCTAACAGACCAAAAGTATATAGGTGTTTGGCTAAATGCGTGCCATTGTTCTGGGAGATGTTATATAATAAAGTAATTTTAATACATATCGAATTGTAACAATTTAGCCTTTAGTGTAGATCTTCCGTAAACTATATTTTAAACTTTGAGTGAATGTGTACGTGCATGTGTGTTTGCATGCGTACGTACTTGCGTATATTCGCAAATACATGCATGTATTAGTACATATATGCGTACATGCAATTATTTGCATATGCGTGCGTATAATCGTAATATGCATGCATGTGTTTACTCGGCACGTATCTACGTGCGTGCATGCATTCGTATGTGTATTACGCGACCGTGTAGCTCTAGCATCGGGTGCCCATATCAATGCCTGTGCTCTTTAAAATTATTCATTGCTACGACACATGAATCATTGTACATGATTCATCTTTGAATTATAATGATTTATGGATTAAAAGTAATATGATATTGTAATGAATTATACAACTGACTGTAGTTATAGGTTATGAGTATATATTTATAAGAACGAACTATCATTTTGTACTTGTCTAATTATTACCATAGATTTAAGGTTAACAAATCATAAGGACTACCGAACGAAATGAGCTATAATGGTAACTTTCATTTTGATGTATTTTTTCTACTATATAGAAACACATTTGGAATTTTGCATTTATAGATCTTTTTAGTGATAGTATATACAATTAAATATGAAAAATAACTTTTTTTATTAAGTAGGTGTACTTAATAAGTATAATTTTATACCTGTAAACGCCAAGCTATTCTCATGATTGAACTTCCTTTAGAAGCCCTTTTTCTTTCTGTATTTTTTTTTATACGCACACTATTTATGTAATTAATTCGCTTTCTTTTTTAATAAATGGTCTAATAAACATTATTGCTTTTATTTAATAATAGTCGTAACCTTGCTAGGCTATTATGGATGAATTTGTCATATCTCAGACACAATATTATAGTGAATCCAATACTCTTTATGACTACACGGTTGGCCTAGCGACTAAAGCATGATAGCTCAGTGGTAGTGTGTACGAACTCCGCGTCAAGGGACGTGAGTTCGAATCCACCTACAATGAGCTTGAGCTTTCGCTGAAGGAAAACATCGCACAGTAGATCGTCTATATAGAAGAGGTTCGATATATGGCACTAAAATATTAAAGTCGTAATTTTACAATACTTTAAACACTATTCGATACCTCTAATTAAAAGCAATAGAAATTAATCTATCCACTTTTTACATTTCAGTTATAGTTCAGGATTAAATTGAATAAAACTGTTTTAGATGTATGGGAAGCAACCTTAAACTATGAATATATGATTTTCGTTCTGAAAATTTAACACTAGCATCTTATCAGCATATGCCACAAGTTCTCAAAGTTACATGGTGCGCATTATTTGCACTTTTCGAGCTATGTCACAAAAAGAAAAAAATATTAAAATTAATTAAATATTGTAATTGCATATTACTTTTAACGCTAATCGATTCCTCTATTAAAAAACAACAAATAAGAATCAGTCATATTTTTAAATCCGACTTATAGTTTAGGAGTAAATTTAATTAAAATGTTTTTCATGTACGGGAAGCAAACTCAGCATGTTTCACCTAGATCTCTGATCTAAAAACAACACAACAGTATTTTATCACTATATGCAACACATTTGCAACAGAATACGTCATGCACCATTCATATTACTTTTGATATCTACTTAATATTAATAATATTCCAACTGTATTCGGCCATATAACTGGGAGTATGGTTGATGCACTCTCATGTGACTGGTAGAGCTTATTTTTAGATCAAATGAGCGACCATATTGACTAGTAGCCAGCATCCCCCCAACACAATTATAATATACTGCCACAAGTGGTCGAACCTTGAGCTCGACCCATTTTGCATCGAGTACTGTTCTACGTCTTCCCTCAAAATCCAGCACCTTATTGTTTACAATTATTCTCCACTTCATTCATTTCATTCCAACTGTTAAGGGGCACACTGTAGCATGTGGTGCTATAGCAGATCTCGGTACTGTAATAGCTGGCCGCCGTTTCCGCTTGCCATCATGCAGTTTAGAATAGAAGATGCGTTTCGCCAATGCTGTTAGACATTAGGGAGGGAACCATTGCAATCCTACCGCAGTTGCCATCGCATTAGATTACGAACAATGGCCGACTAGTTTTTGTAAAATCATTTTTATTAAACTTACTCCTAAACTATAAGTCGGATCTAAAAATATGACTGATTCTTATTTGTTGCTTTTTAATTGAGGAATCGATTAGCGTTAAAAGTGTTATGAAATTGCAATTTTACCATTTTTAATTACATTTCAAGTTGTTTTTTCATTTATGCTTATGACATAGTTCGAATAGTGCATAAATTGCGCACCATGTTACTTTAGGAAACTTGTGACTTATAATGATAAGATACTAGTGAGGAATTTTCAGAACGGAAACGAACGAAAATCACGAGTTGTTCATAGTTTTAAGTTGCTTCGCATACACCAAAAAAAGTTTTATTCTATTTACTCTTGAACTATAACTCCCATGTAAAAAGTGAATAGATTCATTTCTATTGCTTTTTATTAGAAAAATCAAATAGCGTTTAAAGTTTTGTGAAATGACGACTTCCATATTTTTAGTGCCCTATGTCCAACCTCTTCTATACAGACGATCCACCGTGCGGCGGGCCAAATTAGGCCGCGGATGTAAGAATATGTAAGATTCATCATATTATTCATTTTTGATATTTCTCCGAGTTGATGTTTCGGTCGATGGTTGATGGTTTCAATTACAATTTTTTACTTCACCGATTCAGGTTTTGAACTCATTTGACACACTACCAATTGAGTCATCAATACTTCAAAAGTTTCTGTGTGTCTAAAGATTCGGTTGTTTTTGGACTGGAACCTAAACTGTTACCGAAACTAGATTTTTTGGCCGAAACCGAACTTTGGATTAAACATTAAATCTATTCAATACTTCGGAAGTAGATATTAAATTATTTGTAAGTAATAATTTATTTGTAGCTAAATAACTTTATATCGACTTCATTATGTCTCGTCTTGAGTAGTAACATCTGATAATTTAATAGCTTCCATAAAGAATGGTCACCGGTGGCCACAGTGAAATGAATGCAAATTTTTATAGACTCCATTTCTCTAGAGTTAAAAGCCAAAATGTCTCCCAAAATATTCTCGAGTTAATCAATAATAAGCTGCATTAACGTCACGAATCTATTTTTATTAAAAAAAATTGAATGACGTACAAAGCACCACATGTAACGTTTTTAACTACTTTTCAACGTTTATAGCTTTTCAGTTTTTGAGAATATACAGGCATCGAGAAGAACTGCCACGTTTTTGATCAGTGACCTACAAAGAGAACAATTAAACCCTACAACCTATCAATGAAAATCTTAAGAAAAAGGTGGAACAGGTATTACATTATGATTTCTTAGGTTTACGCGAATATTATTCATTGAAATAAAACTAATTTAAACGGATTTTATCGCGGTTATTTATTAAATTTTGATCCCGACGTTTCGAAAGCTTTTCAGCCTTCGTGGTCACGGGGCGGACTGAGGTGTAGGTTGTCCAGAAAAGTTTATGTTACTGTGTCTACCTTCAATTTAATTTTTAATATTTATAATGTTCCGATCTACGCAGAAAGAGCTCACAGTGTCTTGAGGTCTGGCAATTGGTCTTTTGGGTTCCGATTTAATTAAATGTATAATTGGATCCCAGGCTTGTGCTAGCTTCCAACCATCTTCTCTATTGAAATTTGGATGTTTTTTAATTTCAATAGCCTCACGAATCATCCTAGGTAGGAATCGGTGTTCTTTGGCAAGGATTTGTGGCTTGTCGAATCGAAGATAATGTTTGGAGCCTTCTTCTGAATGTTCAGCAACTGCAGACTTCGTAGAGCGTCGGTGTTTAACATCAGCTATATGTTCTTTTACGCGGGTCCCTATATTTCTTTTAGTTTGTCCGATATAGGAGAGGCCACAGTCACATTCGATTTTGTATACGCCCTGTTCTTGTAGAGGTATATGACACTTGACAGGTGGTAAAAATTGACTAATCTTCTTGGGCGGCTTGAAGTAAGTTTTAATTGAAGCACGCTTCAGCACATAGCCAATCTTGTCTGTGACCCCTCTTACAAAAGGTAGCACAACAGGTACACGTTCTACTGTGGCTGGTTTCACTCGGTTTCCGTGACGGCGGTGTGGAATTTGGAGCTTGTTATCACGCAGTACTTGCTTGACATATCGCAGCTCAGCAGCCAGATGTTCCTCGTCACAGATTCCTTGTGCTCTCTGAAACAAAGATTTACCCACGGTAGCTAACTGTTTCGGATGGTGGTGAGATTCACCATTCAGGTATTTATCTGTATGGGTCATTTTTCTGTACACAGTATGGCCTAAAGACTGATCAGGATTACGGATAACTAAAACATCTAGGAAAGGAAGAGATTTGTTTTGCTCTAACTCCACAGTGAATTGTATGTTATTTTTAAGATGATCTAAAAATGCAGCTACTTTGTCAGATGGTAAAATTGTGAAAGTATCATCTACGTACCGTTTGTAAAACCTGGGAGTGACGGGGGCAGTGCTTAGGGCTGTCTCCTCGAAGTCCTCCATGAAAATATCGGCGACTACTGGAGATACAGGTGTACAGGAGATACAGGAGATACATACCATGTGTGAATACTACGCTTTCTTTTAAAGCTAGAAACAACATCATTTGTATGTAAATAAATAATCAAATAAATTACAGTCTTTAATATCTAATTTCCAATATAGAATATGACAAGGCAGCCATTGCACTAAAATACATATATTTATGCTAAATTACGAATCTCTGTATTAACCTAATAATGGTCATTTATATGCTGAATTGTACTGCTGAAATCTGTGTGTATTACGAACTTATTATCACTTCCGTCCTCAAGTCCTGAAAGTACTAGTTCTGACTCGATTACATAGAAGAATTATATATAAAATTCCCTTTAATTGTCAGACATTGATTTGTGTTTTATGTAATTTATATAAATTACTCTTACAGTTATTTTCGTATATTAGATGATTTAATATAGCATAATCTATATGACTACGAAATGTCTCAGTTCATTTAATATTCTGTAACTTCACGATACTGATAAAAAAACACGTACTTACATTCTTCACCAATCGACTCACTGACTGAGTCCACTCAAATGTCCGTTTACTAAGCATTACTTAAAAAAAAAAAGTAAAAAATCGCCGACCCGGAAGCACTTTTAAAAATTCTAATGTTAAATATTTAGAATTGGTAAAAGACAGTTTATTAAGTCGTAATCTTATTAATTAGCTGAATAATTATCTAACTGAAAAACACAGACAATAAATAGACACTTCATGTATAAATAGTCTATATCTGTACTTTGTTTAATAACAATTAGTTGAATAACTCAAAATAATACCTATTTATTGCTTAATCTTTATGCGGAGATGAAACTTAAACTATTTATTTGCGTATTTATATTTGAGTGTACTTTAGCGATAATAATCATAATAATAGTTTCCTATAACAACTAATCAACCTAGGAGTAGAAAAATTTCAATCAATATTGGCTGATATTAGAAGGAATGAAAAAAACCATTAGAAACCATTCCAAAGCATGATAATGACCTCATTAGAACAAATTTACTCATCAATTAAATTTAATAACAGAGTGTAAATTTGTATTTAAATATAATTAATTTTATTCCACGATTTTCTGTATTATAGATATTAAATGCAATCAATTAATAATGGAAATATTCACATTGATTTTGAGTTCTTTCTGTTTAAAATACTTTGGATACTTTTTATTGTTCATTCTTTTTCGAAATGAGTCATATTTATTTAAAGTACCTACATAAAACCGTTGTAAATTCCGTCCGCTAATGATTACTACTTATTTTGAAAAAAATAAACAGTAGCTCGGCACAGTTTTCAAGCAATATCATCGATTATTATTAGTTATACGCATACGTGATTACGGTTTTCAATTCAGCAAATGGATTTTCGTTCTTATCACAAATATTTACAATGTATTCTATCCCTTCACGAAATCTTCCATCACGTATGGATATCCTAATCGTAGCAGAACATCTTAAATGTCAATTTTTCGATTTATTCTTTCTTTTGTAAGAATATATGATTAGGTCACATTATTAAAGTCCATCTGCTTATGTTTTATTTTCGTTCCACTTATTGTTAATTCAAAGATTGTCTCGCTAAAAAGTTATCTCGCTATATTCGATTCTCTTCATATTTGTGGCGGCCAAATGAAAATCTCTTTTATTTTTTTATATTTATAGTTAAGGCTTAGCGTTATGGCCATAATCTCACCTGATCTTAAGTGACGATACGGCCCATGTTGGTAGACACGCTAAACCTTAGGAGGAACTGGCTCTCAAGTGCAACTGCCGAAACACATCCATTGGTATTTGGCGGCAGATTTTCAACTTGAGGGTGGTAGCTAGACAGGTAGGCACCAGAAAAAGCCCTACCACCACGCTATGGCTTCCTCACGATGTTTTCCTTCACCGAAAGCTCAAGCTCATTGTAGGTGGTTGGATTCGAACTCACGTCCCTTGACGCAAAGTCGTACACACTACCACTGAGCTATCATCGCTTCAATATCTAGTCTATAAATATGTAAAAAATTATTCCTCATTTTAATAGTGTTTTGAAAAGGTTCAAAAGTATAAAAGTTCCCATAGTGAGGAGCCGAACAGCAAAAATACCGGTACTGCCAGCGCACTCCAGGCAGTGACATATCGTCGCCCCAAGCAACTTCTGCTGGAACCCTTCTTACAGCTGGCAGCACTTTCTGCAGAATTCTATAGAGTGCGGTCTAGTTTCTAAGTGCGGCCATGTTATAAAATAAAGTCTTTTGATTTCGCATACAAAGATTTTTATATTATTACTTCGCAAATCCCACGCCAAACCAGGAACTAATTAATATAAACTTAAAAAAGTTTGTATATAATTATTCTCTGAGAGATAATATAATAAAATAAATTAAATAAGAAAGTACAATAATACCTTTACCTTAATAGCCCTTTACCCTAAGCATACAACAGGTAACCGCTTCACCAATCCCGTCGACAAAATAACAAGATTGAACACACTCCTCCCTGCCGTCTCCACCAATCGCACGTGTCCGCGCACACGTCTGCGGAACCACCGCCCTCGCCGCCGAGGCCGAGCGGTTAATTTCGCTCCCGCACATCTGCCGCGACCTCCCTTCGCAGACGTATGAGTCTAGGTTCGATTCTACACCGCATACCATTCGTGCACAACCACACATTAAGTACACGGTTCTGTAAGGGATTACTACCGCGGCCCTTGAAGGGCTTGCCCGATGTCATTTTTAGGACCACAAAACTTAGTAAGTTAGGACCCGTTGGTTAGTTAGAATCGCGAATCTTTGTTCGTTTTCCGACATTAGCCCAAACCGAAGTTCGGCCATTCTGGCACCCTTGCGCCCGCTGCCTCGGGGCTGAGTTCCCTCAGCATTCGTCCCAAAAAGTTCGGTAAAGCTGTCAAAGGCATTACGGCTAACAGCATATGTCAGGTCGAATAAAAATAGGCATACAACAATGTACATATTTTATTTTTTATACTTGTCCATCTAGTACTTTGCCTTTTAGAATTTTTCACAATTAAAACTTACATTTAATTAACATACATATAATTTTACCTTTACCTTTAAAGACCTTTTTTATAGTTAACTTTTAGCGTTATAACCATAATCTCACCTGATCTTAAGTGACGATACGGCCCAAGTTGGTAGACACGCTCAACCGGTGAAGGAACTAGCTCTCAAGAGCAACTGCCGGAACACACCTACTGGTATTTGGCGGCAGAATTTCAACTTGAGGGTGGTTGCTAGCCAGGCGGGGATTAGAAAAAGCCCTACCCCCATGCTTTGGTTTCCTCACGATGTTTTCCTTCAACGAAGGCTCAAGCTTTACTAATGGAACTTTATTAGGAAGAGGCCGAATTCTATTTTGCGAGAACTAAAACCGGTGACTTTGTATAAAGAATCAGTCAAAGTAATAACAGTACAAAATACGAAAAATACGAGTAACGTTTTGGTATTCGATACTAGAAGGCGTATCCGTTACTTATGAACTGAGCGAGTTTTTAGCGTAGATACTGTAATTTGGTTCAACGTTAACTCAGTGAGAGATTAAATGAGTCTACATTGTGTCATAACTGAAATTTGTAGATTTTTCTTTACACGTAAATGACCCAGCCTTAACAGACTTAAGCCTAAATTAGAAACCTGGATTAAAGTTATGAATAGTATAATTTTAGTTAAAATGTTACTATAAAATCACAAAACTTTTTGATAGGCGTTGCTGAAATGTGTTTTGTGCCAATACTTTTGAAACAATCACTTAATACATCCGATGTAGCAAAGTTAATGCAGTAAGTTTACGATGTGGCACAATACTACTAATGTAATGTTACCAACCCTACTGTTTTAACTGTTTTTACATTAATGCCCCTGTTTTCGGTTTCATTCCTAATTGATACTGTTTTACAATTAGCATTCAGCGTCACTTATTAAACTATTCAAATATTTTGCACTACATATATTAACAAAAGTATGTATGATTTTAAAAAGGAAAATAAGTTTGAAAATACTGAATATGAGGCAAATGAGGTTGAAAGTGGAAAATAATTTTACTTTGATTTTTATTATGTTGTGATCAATATTATCATATAACAATGTATGTGAGTCCTAGTAACTAATAAGAGTAGGTGATTGTTTTAGTTATAAAAGGAAAGTATGTAATCTACCTTTTTACTTTACCTACTGTTTTTTCCTGTATTTTTATTGGTGAAATGTTGTTTTTTCGTTTCTTGTGGTTGGTAACACTGTACTTATGTCTAAGGTCTAATATGTCAATCTTTTAATTGATTTCCTCTAGTAATTTTGTTATTACGTTGATTAAAAACAAATGTTACATTATTATATCTTAATATAATCTATTCGTTCTATATTGCATTAAAAGACACATAAAACTTCACTATGTTAGAACCTAGTAAGCACAAGAAAAAAGTAAAATTATTAAATTGGAGATATCTCCGTATATCTCTTAAATATAGACCTGAAATACTGAAGTTAATATTAAAAATGAGACAACGAATAAATAATAAAAACCTATTACTAAAAAAAGTTACAATGGAAATGAAAAAAATGGTAATACTTATAAACTATATATTAAGTTGTACTAATCATGTTATTGTAAATACTTCACCTATATAATATAACATTTACTAGATTGCCGTCTTTAAACAATATCACCATACAATTCCTAATGCGAATATAATTTTCTGTGGTGACACTTATCAGAGCTATTTTTAACAAAATAATAATCATGGTAGTTTTGCATGTCTGTAAACTGAAATATTACTCTGTTTATAACTACCAACAAATAAATAGAATTTTGAACTGTTTGTAATATAAAATACACACTTAGCTGTATATATGTCTATTTATGTTTCATAATTAAGTTTCCAAGTAACAATTTATTTTATGATACAAAATTTGGTTTTGATATATTCACAGCTCAAACAAATTACTACAGAAGATGCATCCATGCAAACAGATGAAATACGTGGCCAACAATTAGAGACTATAGAAAAAGAATTAAGGGGAATAAAGGAACCAATAAACAGTTCTAATAATGCAAAAACTATGAACGTAGAATTTTCAAATACAACATCATCATTAAATTGTCTAAGAAATTCAGAAACTGAAAATAAAGTGCTACAGAAAGAAGCAGGATGGAATACAGAAGAAGAGAAAGGACAGAAGAGTTTAGCAGAACAAGTAAAGGAAGCAGCTCAATCTGCTATGCAGCAGTCTGGAATGGTGTATGTGGACTCTGTTGGAATGTACTATGATTACAAAACAGGGTACTATTACAATTCAGTAAGTTTTTTATTATTTGCAAGTTCAATACTGTTGAAAATGATATTGTATTCCAATATGATAACATGCTATGTGTAGTTAGTATCTAGTTATCTACTTTTGTACTTTAAAGATAGTTATAAAGTGAAATGTATGTATAGTAATGTAAATGTATAGAGAATTTAGTGTCCCAATCAGAAAAGTGACTGCAAAAAATTTCAAATGGCTATCAACCTCGTATTCATATAAATAGGCATGGTAATTTGTAATAAACATTATATAGAGGACTGAGAAGAATTAATTTCCAATTAATCAATCTAAGTGGAAGCTATATATGTGGAATTAAGTGATGACACAATGGAATAGAAATACTTTTAATTCTTAGTGAAACAATATAAAATTGGTACAAGTCTTTTTTCCATCTTAATTAACAAAACAAAAGTCAATCAAAAATATTTTTGTATAACTGTAACTGAGCACATAAGTCTTTTCAGCCACTACTCTTTTGCAATAATTTTGTCCATCCCCACATATATGTAGATCCAGGTAAATCGGGCTCATTCATTTTAAAATAAATAATCAGAATAGGCCTAGTGAAGGTACTGGCTCTCAAGTGCAACTGCCTGAACACACCTATAGGTATTCAGTGGCAGATTTTCAATTTAAGGGTGGTAGCTAACCAGGCTGGCGATAGAAAAAGCCATACCACCATGATATGGCTTCCTCACAATATTTTCTTTCACAAAAAGCTCAGGCTCATTACATGTGGATTTGAACTTACATGCATTGACGCCGCTTCCATACACACTACCGACTAAGCCACCATCTCGTCAAATCATTACCCTTCCCCATCCTTTCACACACATGGTCATATATATAGTGTTGTGTTTGGGTTCTCAAGCACACACAGAGCTAAATGAAAGTTTCAAATTTGTTGGTGTGATCTCTCTATTTGCTTTTACTCAGATCTTTGGCATCATAAATTTAATTTCTCTAAATTTAGTTCTTCTACATCATACTTCAGGTACAATAAAATATATAAAAAATTGTTACATAAAAATAATTAAACCACTGTATAGCTCAGATAACCAGATATCTGTAGTTAACAAACATAACAATGCATTATCTTCCTTTTTTTTTATGTTAATAAATCCGTTTATGGATGCCTTCTCGCGCGGGGGGGGGGGGCGAGTGGGTTGCGCGGGATTCACCCGGTGCAAACTGGGAATACCCACTAAAATCTCCACCATGTACCTCTGCCACATAAATTTGGGCGACCTAGATTCGAGCTAACAATTACAGCGTTGCCCCAGCTGCTGGCCTAATTAGGCCCCAGCGCTAAAAACAGCATCGTACACCCCAACTGTCCCCCAGACGGCTGAACCCATGTAATGGGAAGATGGGCCACCTGAAGCGAGACATTCACCCCTTCTTCTGCATTATCGAACAAAATTTTGTTTGAAATTAGAATTTTAGTGTTTATTCATTTTGTTCTGTTATGAGCGTATTTTTTTATATTGTTTACAGGAATTAGGGTTGTATTACCACACAGACACAGACTGTTATTACTATTACTCAGAAGAAAAGCAAACTTTTGTTTTCCATTCTTATCCAGATAGGACTGTACAGAATCCAGCTTTTGTTGCTCATGAAAGAAAGAAGGCTAGAAAACACAAATTGGTTTGTGGTTATATTAATATTCTGTATTATTTCATAGCTTTCTATATAACTTCTATATTAATATTGTCTTTTATAATTAAAACATTTATTACATATATAAAGTTGTCATATTTTCTATACATTGTTTCTAATTACTCAAGAGTTTAATGCATTCGTTTTGGTACTTCATACTATTGATATGATAATACAGTTATGTTAATAACTATTTACATAACCACTTATTTAAATTACTTTCAAGCTATTAATATGCAGACTGTGTTATTAGCTAATACTATGTAGTATAAAAAAAGTATTTAATAAAAAAAATAGTATTTAACGCATTCAATAATAGTGAATAGTAATATAAACAGTATTCTGTTACAGGAAATGAAAAAAGAAGAAGACATTGATAACCTGACGAAAAATTTATCTCAGGTTTCACTCCGAGGCCAAAACGCCTTAGGTAAATAAAATATACCCAGTCGTTTCTGAATACCAAAATTGACAATATTATTACAGGGAAACGAAGAAGCGGAAATCATCAAGCCCAAACGTAAGAAGAAAATGCCAAAGAAAACAGAAACACTTGAAAAGATTAACAAAGATGACAATGTAAATGCTAAATCGGATACTATAGTAAATAGTCCTCAGAAACATGAAGTTGATGTTGTAAATAAAGACAATGATAGTCAAGATACAATTGAAAATATAGATAATGACAAGGAGGTAGAAGATGGTGAATGCAGTGATACAAGCATTGAATCTGATAGTGAAAATGATGACTCCAATGCTAGCACATCTACAGCTAGTGATGATGGTAAAGGAACTGAAATAATGTAAACAATTTAATATGTATTACTTTCACATTTAATAGATCTACATAATCAGTAAAGCAATTTAATACATTTAAAAATTTGCTACAGTACAAATTAGATAGCCATACCTGTGTCTTCATGTGTGTAGACGTCAAATAACAGTAGCCTAAGTTACTACTTTTATAATCAACTGTTTGTCAGTGAAGGTTTGCTCAAAATCAGTCCAACCATTCCAGAGATTAACCTGAACAAATAAACAAAACCATTAAACATTTTTTTTATTGTTACATACTGGATACAGTTTTATGTGCACTTAGTATAAACTATTAATTTAGCATTACTAACTGACACAACAATTTTATTTATTTGTTTAGATGAGTGTGATTTGGAAAGACTTGAGAATGTTTTATTTTTATATTTGAGATAATAATATTAACTGTTAGCTATTTGAAACCTTTGTTTCTAATTTTTTACTCCTGTTAATTCTGAGCATTGAAATACAATTTATTTAAATTGAGCACCTTATGGATATAAGATTTCACATCCTGGATATCTTAACAGTTTTTAATCGGTACAGTTATGTATACAGATAAAGTTTTAGATAATTTTTATTATAGATAATAACATTGGAAACATTTTACATTTACATTATTTGACAGTGTTTCACTTGATTTAGTCCTTATTCAATTTAATCGTACACTTTTTAATGTGATATGGTTTCAATTTTTTTTGTTCATTTCGTATATTAGATAGTTTTACTTGCGTTTATAGAATTCCACAATAATCCCTTGATTTAAAGTTTATATATTTATACTATATTTGCTTTTATTCTCTACATATAACGATGTTATTTTAGAGTCCATAGCGAAGCAACACCCACCTTGCATGCGTATCATAGTGCGTGAAACGAATCTGCCAAAACTAAAAGTGGGTAGCCTGTTTATGGTGACGAAAGATGGTGGCACTATCGGAAGGGAAGGCAATCAGCACTCTATTATAATAAAAGACCATAACGTTTCTAGGGTAAGAGTTCCATTCTTTAACTTTAATAATCTATACACATACTTTTAATATGCCGTCAAATATCTATAGTGTGTTACGACAGTTGCGCTTGAAAGCCAGTCCCTCCACAGTTTTAGCGTGTCCACCAACTTGGACCCTTTTGTAACTTAAGATCAGGTGAGATTATAGCCATAATGCCGAACCTATAAACTATTAAAAAAATGAACTTATTTTAAAATGCCTGGGCCTCAAAATGCAGCGTTTTGTCGATGGCCATGAGAACTGATCTCTTGGTTAAAGCCGTCATAAAGGTTTTGGTTGAGGCTGAGAGTAGATTGACTCAGTCGTCTCCTCTTGGATCATGTGTATGAAGGAGACGGGTCTGTAAATGGATTGTGAACATCACATTATTAAAAAAATAGGTTGATCCCTGAAGGAATGCCTATGTCCGGATGTCTGATGCCGCCAGAGATATGAAGCATTGCGAAAGGAATCCATAGTCTCTGGTAATAAGGGGGATTTTGGTACGTCGTAAAGTTTTTTTAGTGTGTAATTAATTAATGGTGATTCTCACATCACTAGATTCGTAGCCTGCTCATTGCAGGTGATTCTTATAGGAAGTTTAAATTTAACATACTGATAATAATTATTTTTTACATTGTTATATAAGTGTAATATTTTACAGAATCATTTGTATATTAAATATGACGTAATAAGAAAAACTTATACGGCAACAGATTTGGGGTCCAAAAATGGAACAATACTTAACGGCACGCGAATGTCCGATAGTCAAGTAACCAGCGTTCCAATGGAGGTACGTGTCGACAAAGTATATTTTTATTCAGTAATATTTAGTCAATAAATCTTTATTTATACCAATACAGAAGTAGTCAGGTCCGCAACTTGTCTGATGTTAAGCGATCACTAGGGTTAAGGTTAAGAGTTCCTAACACCAGAGGAATTATTTGGCAAGATCTTAAAATGAAAACTTTTTTTTATTCGTGTAAAAAAGAACAATAAGTTGTAGTGATGATACCGCTAGCTGGATACGGCATAATATTTGTGTCCAACTGGTACCCAATCACTAACTATACACTGTGTAATGAAGTAAAGTGGTTACTATCTATATATTCTATACGCGAATAAAGGCCGGGTAAATACTTAATAATATTAGCATTGTAGTCACTGGATGAGATGGCTTTGTGACCAAGACAGGCACACGTAAAAACGAAATAATGCCCACGGATACCATTGTGCGGGAGTTTATAAAAAACCTCTTAGAAATATTCGATAAGAGTAGCTATACATGCTTACATAGTTGAGATCCTTATGGTACAATAATAAAACCATCACAGGGAAACTCGTTTTTTATATTATGTCATCTGCCTATGTGCGCATTTTCGTTTATGTTAAGTATGTAGGACTTATAAACATAATTAAACGAACAGAATGTTACAACCAAACTAACATATTTGTGGATTACACAAATGATTGTCTCAGACTTGACTCGAACCAACAGCATTTCAGCGCGGCGGTTGGAGTGATGGAACTGCTGTAACCGATAGGCCAACGGTGCAAAGTTTCGTTGTGTTTCAAAATCAGGTACCCTTGTATATATAATTGTATTGTGTTTTAACGTCAGGTAGAGTACCGTCAGTTTGCTGTGATACTATATAATAATAAAAAAAATATATTATCCTGTCAAGGATTTTATGTTGTTAATAGCTTTTATATGTGGCTTCGCCCGCGTTAATATCGATTTCTTCAAACAAAAACTGGATTACGGAATAAAAAGGTTTCATACAAAGTTTATCCCTCTCTACCCCACTTTCTCTAAGCTTTCCGCGAGTAAAAATAGCCTATCACCGTCTCCAGGGTCCTATCTATCTGTATAGCAAAAGACATCGTAATCAATTCAGAGGTTTAGGCGTGAAAGTGTAACAAACAAACAATCTCACTTTCGCAATTATAATTGTAATATAACTTGAACGCAGTCGCTGGTGGTTACTAGTTATTAATATTTTTTTAAGTCTAAAATGAATGTCGTGGTAAATAATACAGTATTGCACTATGGTTCAGGTAATGCACGGAAGCACTATGCAGTTGGGCGAGACTAAGCTATTATGTCACATACATCCCGGAAACGATACGTGCGGTCATTGCGAACCGGGATTATTAATCGAAAGTAAGTTTTTTAATACTTTAGGTAAATGGTATACAAGCAAAAACTTGTCAACCGTGTAAAAAATTGCCATCAATACTTGTATTTATTTAAAAGCAATGTTTAAATGATTATTTATTATTAAATTAATACTATGTGAAATGATTACTCTTAACAGTCTGTATATTTTATGCAATCATCCATTAATAATTGATTTATTAATACAACGTACTCGAAATAAATGTTCCGTATTTGGTATTCCTTTAAACCATGGACAGTGGGGTTTCTGCTTTATATCACTCGACTGTAACCTTTTTTAGTGTAAAATAGTACGATATTCCGACGTAAGTGTTAAATTTTTTAATGATCTGTTATAAATTGTAAATAAATGTAGGCGAATTGCAGATTTTTCTCTGTTTTATAATTTATTTTCGTTCCGAATATATTTTTGTCAGTTTCTGCTGTCCAAAAGAAAAAGGATGTATCTACAAAATTATGCGAATTGATTTTTGTTTTATACACTGAACCAAGTAACAAAAACTCCATCTGGTATTTTCTATTATTTTATTAGGGCCTACCATTTTTCAACCTGCTATTGTTACTCTATGATGGTCTACACTTAGTCTAATACTGAAATACATTTATCTCTTTAAAGTTACAAACTATAGAATTTGAACTATTACCCCGTTTGTTCGCAGTTAGTCTCACAGCGACATTGTTTTATGTTTGACAATTCATTTAGATATTTATCTTTTATAAGTTACGCTTTTAAGAGTTATCTTATCTGATGTTAAATGACAATGTGGCATAATAATGTGCTAAGACGAAATAGAACAAATAACGTTTTTACAGTTATCAGTACGATGAGTAGGTCGCCAAGCACCTAGCTTTGTAACTTGACCAAGTAAGCATTAAAAACCCGTACTATAACGCAGTCATTTCATGATGATATTTTCTTTCACCAAAATGTTATGGTCATTACTGGGATTCTAACTTGCGTCTGTTTACGTGGTGTACGTACAAGCTACTACTCAGTCACCTTTTCTCCACAGTACATTGAATACTATAATAAAAATGTGTCCTTCTTTTATCTAAACTGTATATATGTCAATACTTAAAAAAAAATGTTTTTAATTATCTCAATATACGAAAATATGACTGTTTCAATAAGGGGCGGTTCAAGTATTACTTAATACAATTTGAGGGGAAGGGAAGGCTTGTAAAACGTTTCGATGCGTTAGAAGGGCGGGAGGAGGATTCGAACTACGCGTTAGTTTATATTGTTTTTTAATTAAATAAAAAACTAGCCTATTAAAATTTCCCAAGTTCGCATGTTTATGTTTTACGGTAAACCCCTCGACTATTGCTAATCGCGTTTCCAGAGTTTAAGATAAATAAGTTATTTAGTTTGAGTTTATAAGTAAAAAAAGTAAAACATAATTATTATTTTTAGTTAAAAATTCTCACTTGGGTGTTACATAACGTTTGAGGAGGGTAAGGTGGGTACAGATAATTGTTACGGTTCGTTACATGAGGGAAGAGAGGTCAAAACATTTAAAAAATGCTTTACTTAACACTTGAACGGCCCCTAAGGAGTTGTTCATATAATACGTTCGCACATAAGTGGGGAGTGTCGATTACTGTGACAAAATGTGACATAGAGGGCCGGCTGTTATATGATAACATGACGTTTACAGCTCATAAAACAATCTTGTAAATTGTACATGTTATTACAGATATTTATTATTTAAAGTTTTATTATTGCAAGCAAAATTTTTTAAAATACTGAAATTGGTGTACCGCTAATAACTGTCATATATTAGGGGGGAGGGGGCTTTATCGTTTGTGAGGTAATATTGATAGGGGGTTGCAGAAAATGTGACATAGCGTGACGAAGAGGAGAGGGACTCTAAAAATGTGAAATTTTGCGTGACGAATTTTCTGAACTGCTACTAACTAATGCATGGTTTAAATCAGCGATACTCAACTTTTTTTATAGGGGGCACAAAGATGTGTTAGGCATAGTGTCGCGAGCCGCAAACAAAAAATATTTAAGTAATAGTTTCCTTAGGTTTTATAGGTCCTTGGTAATCTATACTTATATTATAAAGAGGAAACATTTGTATTTATGTTTGTAACAAATAAACTCAAGGACTACTGAACCGATTTCAAAAATTCTTTCACCATTAGAATGTTATATTAGCCCTGAGTAACACAGGTTATATAACATTTTTTTAAGATTAAATAAAACTTAAGTTCCACGTGTACGGAGTCGCGGACAGAGCTAGTTTAAAATAAAACAATACCAGATGGGCCAACCACAAAAGCCAGCGGGCCGCAGGTTGAGTATAGCTGGTTTGAATGTATATATTATAACAGCAGAAGATAAGGAGAAGAAAGTGGCGTACACTCGCACGTGCAGTGTTCAGAAGCAGCACCAGCTTGAGTTGGCGCGGCTCAAGAACAAGTATGTCCCGAAACAGCTGAGTATAGAGGCGACGGCGTACAACGACAGGGCGCAAGCGCGGAGGGACGCTGTCGGCTCCTCGCATCACGCAGAGAAGACTCAGAGTAGCGATTTAGACACGTTAGTCCTGTACTTTTTTTTATTTTTTATGGGACCTACAGTGTTGACCTGATGGGCTTTTACAGCTTCACCGAACTAGGGTGGCGAGCGCGGAGGGCGCTCGAGCCCGAGGGGTCTTTTACTCTTTTTTTTTAAGTTAAATTTTTATTACATCGTTTGAAATTATTCCGTCCGTCTACCGCATGTCGCATTACAGCCGGCTGCGGAGTAGGGGTAAAGTGAAAGCCGCTCAGCTGACCGTGTATTGGGTATCTTGTCTACTATTGATAAAAAAGGTTTCACTTGCATCGTGGTTTTATAAAACCACATAATGATTTTTTTTTACCATTAGGGGCTTTTTTACAGCTTTTTTATACATGAGATCGTTCGCGTGTAACTGAAAGTGATTTAATAATTTTTGCCCGTTTTTACTAGTGTTTATTGCATTGTGAACAGGTGTATAGAACCAGAAAACAAAGGATTCAAACTGTTGGAGAAAATGGGCTGGTCGAAAGGTGAAGGGCTCGGTAAGGACAATCAAGGGGATATCGAACCGGTAACTCTTTTTTATTTTTTTAACATGATATTCATATTTGCTATGCACAAAAACACTTTATATTTAATATAATATAATAATTATAGGCATCATTATGTCAAACGTAAATAGTAGACCATAGTAAAGTACAATTGCTGTAGGGATTATTCTATATGGACAACAAAATGTCCAGTTTTTTCTACTTATTCGTCACTTGCATTTATATGATATGCTTAAGTCATTCCTATGTATTTTCCCATAAAACAAAGTTATATTATTTCTAAATACTTCTATTTTTATAAGGAATATATATTTGGCGGCAGATTTTCAACTTGAGGGTGGTAGCTAACCAAGCGGGCACTGAAAAGCCCTACCACCATGCTATGATTTAATCACGATGTTTTTCTTCACTGAAAGTTCAAGCTTATTGCAGGGATTCGAACTCATATTCTTTGACGCAGCATCCGTATATGCTGCAACTAAGCTATCATCGTTTCAATCATTATATTAATAATCGCTATTGTTGACCTATGGTTGTTTAATTGTTATTCAATACGATTGGTCAGATTATTGAATGTTGTTTAGAGGCTTTTGTTATTAATTCAAATGTTTAATTTTATTGATAATTGACTATCATCATTACATAATTTAGGAAACAAAAAAAATGTATACATATAAGTAAAAGTACTTACAAAAAAGACCGTTTCGGTTGGCTAACTGCAATGGGGCTTCTGTTTTTACTATTCGGCTTTCGACTTTATGGTGTTTGATGTGTAAAGTCTGCTATGACTATTATATCTCACACGGTTTTACAATTACATTCGTATAGTGGACTTCCCTTTTTTTTTAATTTAATTAACAACAAAACACTGAACTTATTAACTATTTAACCGATTGTTACACATTTTCATGCGTTTTATAATAGATGCCATCATTTTATAATAAATGCCACGTTAATAGTTTGAACATTTGAATGTATTTCATTTACTTTAACGGCAATTCTTAACAGTAAATTGAAAATCAAGGAGATGAAGTATTAAGTAACAGTTAGTTATAAGTAAATATATATATTTTTATCAACACCATATCTATCTCATATTTATTTTCCAATAATTCTATTATTCTATTTGATTGGCATAAATCAGACAGCTCTTGATTATATTTCTATTATAAATCTTTACTAGCTTTGTTCACGTAGTACTAACATTTTATTTAAAATTTTTGTCCGTTTTTATAACTTTTTTCAACACAGCTTTGCTTCTATTGGTGGTAGCGAAATGTTAAAAGCTTAAAGCCTTCCTCAATGATTATCGAAGAAATACACAAAAAAAGTCCGACTGGTAGTTCCTAAGCTTAGCGCGTTCAAACAAACTCTTCCGCTTTACAATATTAATATAGATATTATTTACAAGCGTCCGTTGCGTCGTTATCAAAGAAGTAATTAAAAGCATGAATTAAACTAAGTGTTAGAAATAAATTTTATAAGCACTATAATTAAATAAATATTAATTTTAATATTTTTAAAACTCTAACGATAGAAGCAAATAATTTTTATTTTTATAATTACGAAATGAATTATTTCACCAATATCTCTTATTGAGTGTCATCATTTTGAAATCACATTTTTTTGGTACCGGATATGTTTATATAGCACACATACCGGTGTCACGTTTTAGGTCCATTAACTGCAGACCCCTAAAAATATTGCAGACACTTTTTTTTTTCGGCTATAACAGTCTGTCTGTAGGTCAGCTGAGCTTGGGCCTACCTGCCGATTTAAAACAATTTACGCACTTGTCTTTTTTTAGTCTCGTTTCGCATTTCGCATTAGAGTCGGACGAACGATGGGCTGCCATTAAATGCAAAGGTACACTAGGCACACCCGATGTAAGGCTACACAGTAAAAAACATTACCTTTTTGCATCGACAATATAGAACGTATATTTAAATAAGTTACGAAAATCGAAAGTGCTGGCATTATACCATTCATTTAACTTTTAAGAAAAAAACACGCCGTACCTTCACTTATTTTATTTATTATTACCTGAATTATTCTATATTTATTAAGCAAGTATGATTTATTGCTTGCCACAATAATTCCGTAGATAGTTTTACCCAGAGAGTCTCTATCATGTTGCTGCGCTAACCTCTTAATTATGAAATAACGTTCGTCTCGGTTGTATGATTTCGGTTTTATATTTGCCTTTTCCTTAAAACCAAAAAAAAACAAATCTTGTAAAATAATAAATTCAAATTATAGGCGTCCAAAAATAATTTTATTATTAAACTACGGGTACTACACTAATGATATGAAATACGTAACTGGTTGATATTATTCTAATGATAATAAACGAAATCAGGTCTCGATACGTCTATTTTTTCCGAAGTTCTCATGACCACCTGGTATAAAAAATCCACGTATTTTTTTAACAGTGTTTTTTTTCAAGGTTGCAATATAAAATTGTTTTAAAAGATATATGAGATAATTTATTGGACTGTTTTCTTGAAATATCTAGTCATGTTATCGTATAAATGCAAATGGATTTTGGTAGAGGCAGTTTAAAAGCAAAAAATTGCTTGATCTTTACGTGTCGAGAGTAAAGCACAACCTCACCCGTTTCGCGGTGTGAGGCGCGCAATAATGAATTTACATAAAATAAGTACTATAAATATACTAGTGTATATTAATTTTTAAGTGTTATTTTATTTCAAACATTGTTTATCTAATCGCGTAACAAGCTACATATTGTTTCTTTATTACTCATAATGGCTACAATGATTAAATGTGTTTCATATTTTTTTATAATTTTAATACAAATAGATTCTACATTATATAATGTAAATACAGTTGGATTTTAGAATCTATATAAGAATTGACTACAGAAAAAAAAGACACTGATAAAGTCATAACAAAATTGTGAAATGATTCATTTACAGGTATTTCTTGACGTGGCATGCGTTATTTGTGTCTCTAATATGTTTCACGTCCACAGTGGACGTGGTGTAATTATCGGACATTTAGGTGACTTCTACAGGGCCGCTGATCATTTAATTAAAATAAATAAAAACAAAATCCTTTAATGTGTCTGGTACACGTCTATCATAATGTCTGGCCACGTTTATTACAAAAAAAGAGGCTAGTTAAATATGCTCATTTTGTTTGTATGTTTTATTTGATGATGAAGTAATATTATAATATAAAAATAGTACACTTTTAATCAATCAATATAATTAAAGTAGGAATGTAATATAAAAAGAAATCTATAGTTGTGTTGTGATTCTTCTAAGTATTCAAGGAGACGCATAAAATTTGGCACGTGAAAGAAGAACACTTCACATTTATTATAAAGAAGAAAATTAACGTTTGGTATTGTAATGTTTTACGACTTCTATTACTGTAATAAAAATATTTAGTAGTACATTTGTAATTTAGATCTCTATAGGATTCTACACTGTCTCTAATGGGTAGGCTAGTGTTTGACACTATCAATAAGCTGACGTAAATAGGAACTTCATTGTCATGTTAATACTTAAAGTATTAGCAGTATCTTGATTTCTCTAAATTAGTTTATGGTTCATATATATTAGGTATATGGTTTTTAAATAATTTAGTTTTTTTAATAATTATGTCAAAGTAAATGCCAGTATCTTTTAATTAATTGAGTTAAATACGTAAATGATTCAACTTGAGACATAAAAGTTAATCTTGACTAAAAACAAATAAAGATCACATAATGAGCCAAATAAACGTGTATAATCAGTCAATTGTCGTATTTTATTAATGTCTTCCAAAAACCGGTGTGTGAATCATTGTTTTTTTTTTTTCATTGAAATTGGCGTCTGTAGACACGGTGCATCAATCATTGCAAAGATTAGGTTAATGAGGCGCTTTATATTCTCGTATGTGATGCAAATAAATATATCGACTGTGCTTTATCAGTCACATCTGTGAATATATTATAAAACGAAAAAACTAAGTAATTATTTTTGAAGAAAAACAGCATCATATCGGGAGTTAGTAAGAAATTCAGAGCTTCGCCAGGTATATTATTGTGTATGCATAAATTGCACAAGGAAGTCCTTAAAGATATTATCTGTAGACATGAATCGTATCATTTATAATATTATTCTTCATATAATAAGCAGTCTTAAATTTTAACTTCACAAACGAGCGTGTTAATATATATTTTTGTATTTTTTTTTTTATTGGAAATATAAGTAGAGATTTTGATTTGTAAGAATTTTATTTTATCGTGTCTGTAATATATTTAATCTATGTAACGAACAAAGGACAATGATGACCAATTTAACATAGATTGCTAATAAACTTAGATTAAGGATACGACAAATATTATATCCTAGACTAGCTATGTCCGCGACTACGTCTACGTGCAGCAAAAAAATATTTAATAACTTTTACCCGTTTTTGTAACTTCTTTCAATACTGGTTTGCTCCCATTTGTAGTTATGTGATGTTAAAATATCCTAAAGCCTTCCTCAATGAGTGCTCTCTTAAATACAAAAATAATTTTTGGTTTAGATCCTCAGATAAGCATGTTCAAATAAAGAAACAAACTTTTTCCGCTTTATAATAGAATGAAAAGCACAATTACAGAGTAATTCAGATAATAATTAATTCTTTTAGTTTCATTATATAAAGGTCATGTTAAATTTACCTAACAAAGTTCACGGTGTCATTGAATTGTACTCTTAAAAGGCAAAATCGTCACGGTCACTTAAATAAAAAAAATACAAAAACCAATGCAATTTTAATAACAACTCTTGAAATTATTTTTGAAGTTCCGTTGAAGTTTTTTGTCGGTATCACATATATCATCTGCGTCGTAATATAAAATTTATTATTTGCCGAAGCATTTATTATGCATCGATTGCATAACGAGATCAAATCAATATTATTTGTTATTATGTTGATAACAATATCCTTCTTGACGTATCCGTCAATGGAGAATCTTAATCTAGGGGATTCGGAGAGGGGGAGGACTCACGAGTCCTAATTATCCACGAGGCTCGGCGGCTGGTGTCTCCGTCTATAGTAATTCTCCAGACGAGCAACAGGCGGCTGCAAATACTCGGTAGTGTATAACATACGGTAGTCGCCATCTCCAGACACACTAACACCTATGTATAATATGGCGACGAAGCAAGTGGTCAGGCTCATCTAAAGGACCGTTAGAGCGCTAGCCAAAGTAATTATCACCTACAATATCAAAATGGACATAAAAAACGGAGAGATGCAAACAGTAAAAAATATTACCAATATCATAATAGAGGAATTTGCGGTAGCTGTCTCAGCAGGTCAAACGTTTTTAAAACAATGACAAGAATAGACCAGTAAGTAAAAAGTTACTTATTTTTATTAACAGTACAATGTAAAAATAAACATAACAATACAATAATAAAATGGTGCGGATCAAGAGTCAGCAGCGTAGAAAAAAGAAGAACCTTATCAGTTTCGGACATGGAAGTGAACGTGACTTGGTTTTGAAGGTATAGTTACAAGGGGCATAGTGTAACTGACCAAGAGAATTAAAAGTGAAAACACAAGGACTATACCAGAGATCAAACCTGTAAACATCCAATCACAACCTGTTACTTAAATAAATGTATAATCCAATAGGGTAGTTTGTTTACGAACCTGTGACCTCCGTACCTTCATGTGAGTTATCTTAAAGCGTTATTTACTTGTACCATTAAATTAATTTATAAATAAATGTAGCTAAACTTGCTACACGAGTAAAGCTCTTCGGGTATGGCTACATACGTAATCGAGATTTTAACTTTAAACTATATTACTAGATACATTGCCATTGTTCTCGTGCATTGCCTTTCGTTGTGATACGAATTCCATTCCATTCTATGTATTTTGTAGTAATACAATGTTCTAATAAATAAATAATTATTAGCCAAATTTAATATCTCCTAATCTGTTTTGATGACATGAGATATATGAATAACATAATCTTACAAATTATTTTAAGTTTGCCGATTTTAAAATGTGACATACAAAAAGGACAATAATTTTGAATTATATGGCCAAAACAATTGAATATGTTGAGTTTTTTTCTGGTACTTTTTAGTTAAATGAACTAAGCATAGGCATTTATTTTGACATATCTAAATATTTACTTACAGCTTTTCAGAAAAACACGTAAATGTTAATTTTAACATATTGTCAAAAGCCCATGTAGATTAATGTAATTACCCTACCTACATATTACTCTGGTCGTAATAATGAGAAAGAAAGTAATTAGGCAACTAAATTCCTATATTAGTTACATTATGCTGAATAAATATTGTTAAGTATTATTAATCTCCTTGCACAGCATGTGGTAAATAGGGATAAACAAAGCTTTAAGTTAAAATAAAAGTAGCTTTGTAACAAAATATACAATACTGTCTAATCACTAAACGATACTCAGAGACTTGATGTAACAATATGTTCGGCTAAATTACCGTGGTGACTGTTGATGTATCCTCTTATGATCACTATATTATATATAATGTATTTTACCGTTACTGGTGCCGAGGCAATTTAGTCATTTGTCGAATGTCCACAATGGGCCGGCTGCGGCTTACCAGCTGCCAACTCTATGCAACATTGTTGCAATACGGTTCCAGGAGCCATGTCTTACATATCATATATTACTGCCGTCGCGACGAGCCATATCTATAGACTATAGACTCGACTATATTGTGTCTCATTATCTTGCATTCGCATCAACTCTTTTACAATTCTCAACGTATACATTTTAACTTGACATTTCATTTATTATCATTGATTAACGTTGTTTAGATATTATATACAGCTTAATCCATTAACTTTTGCCAGCGATATTTTGTGCCATCTATTGTAAACTTGTTGCATGATATTATGTAAATGTACAAGGGTTAAAGTTATTTTAATCTATATCTGTATTAATCATAATAGAGCGAAAAAATTCGGTTGTTGTTTGAACGCGCTAATTTTAGGAACTACCAGACGGACTTCTCTTTCTTCTCCTTGACGGACCTTTTTTTATTTGATAAAGCAATCATTGAGGAAAGATTTAGGATATTTAACATTATGCTACCACCAATGGGAGCAAAGCTGTATTAAAACAAGTTACGGAAATAGGCAAAAATTATTAAATAATTTTTAGTTCCAAATTAAGTCGCAGGTACCGGTTAGTGTATTAATATGTAAGCTTAAACTGTCGTAAATATCGGTATCTCGTGAGACAATAATAACTTCAGTTTTACTCGTACTATGTGACTATTAAGTGCTTAGTTAAAACTGATGATTCAGTAGATCTGGTTCAGATATTTTGAATGAAGTTACCTAGAATAAAAAACTAAGAAAATGCTTTTGGTAATGTTACAATTATTTTCATAATTTAGAATTTGGAACATCCAATGAGATTCAGAATAAAACTGCTTCATAAAAAAAATCCTATATAAAATACATGTTTGGGTCGTATAAAATGAAAATAGTATCTCGCTTCAGCGTATCGCTTGTAAGGCTAGCCAGTTCCCAAGAGGCTTCTACCATAGTATTTATAAACTGGCACGGCATGACGCCTGCATCTGTCAATCTTCATCCCTCTAGGGATACCAACGTTCTAAAGAGAAATCCAGTTTAATTCCAGATAGTTCCATTTAATTACAGTAGAGTTATTTCACAAAATAAAAATCAATTTATATTTTATTCTAGATATATTTCCTTATAATCTGATCGCATAGATTTATTGTTGAGATGTTGATACATACTCGGGCTTTGGAATTGAAACAAGTGCCTTACCGTAGGAATATCCTTATAATCTTACTTGTAAAAGAGTTATGGATATTCTGTTATTGCACGAAAGCGTAGTTCCGTCTTCTGTTGTGGTTGATTCAAGTTCCCATTAACAACCAGTGTCCTGTTCTTACTTCGTTGTAATTCCATTTCAAACACATCTTGAGATTTTTTGTATAATAGAAATTATCCTCACACTATGGTAATGTGGCCCGTAACTTCGTATAGTGTTTATTTTATTACAGTACTGTGCCCGCGATTTGATTCGCGTATAACTAAAGTTTTATTTAAACATTTATGTCCGATTTTGTTCAACACATCTTTGATCTTTGCTTCTATTGGTGGTATGGTTAACGTTAAATAGCCTAAAGCCTTCCACAATGACTACTCCATCATATATAGAAATATTTTTTGAGTTCCGACTGGTACCTAGATTCCTAAGATTAGCGCGTTTAAACAGACACATAAACTTTCCGATTTATAATAATAATATATATGTAATCTAATTATTTCTATGTTTACTTTCAATCTATTAGGTATTGAGTATTTGTCGTAGGTAAGTAAGTACTTTGTAGATATGTTCAAGACCCTTATTTCAATATCAAAACACAATTGTCAAAAACAATCAAAACAAAAATTGTTCTGAGTAGTTTATTTTGCAAATATTGATTGAGACTGAGCCATTATGCTCGGCTATGCAAAGCTCGATTGGGTAGACTCGGTTCGAGTCGATTAAGAGAGCGAGAGAGATATATAGTGATGAAATTTTCACTTCTGTCGCGTGATCTTAAGCACACACCGTTTATTCTATCCTAGCACGGCAAAGTGACGGCGCTATGCTGATAGTTGGTATAGTACAATCCGAAAACAATTACTGCCTTTGAGACATCTGTAACAGTTTGTTACTTGTGTACAGTGTACTATGACAAGTACTTGTGTACTTGTCACAGTCACCATTGTGATGTTGGGCTGCAAGCTTCGTAACAACTGAACTTGCACAAGCAGGACAAACAAGAAATAAGCCACTGTGTAGGCTTGATTACCATGTGCATAGTAGTCGCAATCCAATCGGATACTGATCCCCACTCTTTTGCTTGATGGTTAGATATTTACCGACTTATGCCGGAACGCGATATGGCTGAGCATGTCACTGTAGTAGATACTACGTCTGGTATGTGGTAGTTGCAATTCTGTCGAAGGCAATCGATGTGTTATGCCACCCCTCAGCAGTAATAAAGGAAATTATAGCTACGTAGGCGAAGTGGTGATGGTCACGCTAAACTTAGTGGAGAGACTGGTTCCGAAGTGCTACTGTCAAAACATATCTGTGAGTATTTAGTCGCAGATTTTCAACTTGAGGGTGGTAGCTAGTCAGGCATTAGAAAAAGTCATGGTGGTTTTATTAACCGAAAGTTCAGACTCATTGCAGGGATTCGAACTTACGTCCATTGACGTGGCGTCCGTAAACGCTAACACTGAGCCATTATTGCTTTACCATACATCACGATATACCTTCTATTAGTTCTATATATTTGTTCATCAAATGTAAACATGAATTGGTAAAAATTTATATTAAAGGACGCCTTTGTACCTTCAAAATGTAAATTAAGAGTATGTTTATCGCAATTTTGTCTGTGTGAAAATAGAATTGTGTGTATTAAATCTTTCGAAAGTAGGTTTATTTCACTAGGTTATGCATCTGAGTGATTGCACTTGAAATATGTATACTGGCGAGTTTAATACCACAAGATATTTAGTTTCAGTTAACCAGCAATATTATAGGAAGGAAAAAAAGATACCATTGTATCTTTAAATAATTTTTGCAAAGTATTATACAATTGTAGCTCTAATGTTAAATATATCCATATTTCATACCTTAGAACATTGTTTATTAACCTTTTTATTGTAGCGTCTCGTTAAATAGGCGAAAAGGCGTAGTGAAAATATTGTGCGAACCCCACTATAATGTGTTAAAAAAAGAAAAACCTATCTTGCTTTAACTATTGCCTAATTTAATTACGTTGATATATAGAGTTTTTTGCTATTGACCATTCTTGAAAGCGATTTTAAAAGATGAGAAACCATGTACCAGAGTATATGGGGTATTTACCATTTTTTCTTTAATGTATTTACCGATGCTTAGAATAAAATTTAAATTAACCGGGTCCATCTGAAGGTTTCTGAAGTATTTTCACCTTTTACCAATAGCTGAGCGTCAAAGTTTGCACATTTGTCTTGAAAATATTGCTTCGTCGCCTCGGATGCACTTTACAAACAATTAGCCGAGTGCTATGTCAACAACTCTTGCTTTTGACATTCTACTTAATATATATATATATATATATATATATATATATATATATATATATATATATATATATATATATATATATAAAGGAAGAAAATTATGTTTATATCTTAAAGTTTTTTTTTTAATATATAGTCCGGAATAAATGTAATTACTATGCTGTGGGTAAGATATTAATATGAATAAAGCATTATCAAATAGTTAATTATTTGTGTCATTATAAACTAAATTTAGTGACAGATTGTTTCTATCGTGACAAGAATATCCTCCAATTTTCAATAATGATATGGTAATGATCGAATTTTGACCAATGAGCGAACATTAGTTTCTAAAGTTTTGGATATTATTAAAAACAGTGAAATTTTAAGGCTACATACGGTATTTTATAGACACACTAGATTATACGTGCGGCTTCGCTCGCGTCAATATTGATATTCTCAAAAAAATCGCATGACGATTATTTGTTTAATGATAGCAGAGACTTCGTACACATTCAATACCTAATAGAGAAGAAAATTTGCATTTAAAATTGAATTAACACATAATTTAATACTAGGTTAGCTCTCGACAGTACATAAATATATTTGTTTTTGTATTATATTTGCATATGTTGTATATTTAATGTCATCAACGCAGTGTTGAGGTGTTTTGCCATTTTAACTACTCAACCATCATCCTTTCGTTAAGATAAAATCGTCAATATTTAGTGCACTGTTTTCTAATAGATTTTTTTTATGGGGTGTTATAAAAATATATATTTATAGTGTTTGCCCTGGAATCTGAAAAAGATTTTTTTAATAATATACTAGCAGCTAAAGTAATTATAATGTTCTTGTGACAGTAAACTTCAAAGCGATATCAACCACCGACTCATCGAGATATCATTGTTAGTCATCGTTGGTGTAAATATTATTTACTTTATATATATATTATCGATTTCATTATCTGTAAGTCACTCCACTTCAAAAACAGCGAAATTAAATACAGATTTAATATTTTAATGCAATGAAAAACTTTATACGGAAATTAATGGACCCGTTTAAAATGTAAAATGTAAACCACATACAAATTACTTGTCATTCATCCTGAATACGGGTAATTTAATACTGTTACAATGTTGCAAACTAATGAAGCTACCATTATAACTTATTCGTCGGAGTGGCACTCAAAATGCGGACCTCTCAAATCAGAAGAAGCGTTTTATTTTGTAGAATAAAGTCCGCGCCGACTCACGTATGCTGACAATAAACTTTATTTTGGGGCTCCGCACAATGTCCTAAAAGAAATATCTCCTTTTTTACTTTTACTGATACCTTTTAACCGGTTGATGGAGTAAAATGAAGAACAAAAAGAAACCGAAAAATATATGTAAATGTTTATTTACATCGGTGTACGGTCGCGTCGCTGTGGCGCGGATGCCGTCACTAATATTGTATGAAATTAGAACATTGAGGATAATTTTTATAATTTGTTAGATAATTATAACCGCATTGTTTATTAACTCACCGGCTCTTTACTGTCGCCCTTTTTTGCGGTGTTCGAAAACGCTCATTTCATAGCAACAATGTTGCGTTCATTTAACTTGTTTCAGGGAGTCTATTCTTAACGGTTTCGCATTATTTTGAGTTTTATTATTTTTAAACATTAATATTCATAATTATCAATCGTACTTTAAAAAAAAACCATATTCCTGTCTGCTTGTACTTTGGTGTGCTTATAGCTTGACAAATAACGAACATAATTACGTTCAATTTTTGAGAATTCATTCGTGTGATCTCTAAAGAGGGTTTTTTTATAAATAACCTGTTACATTGGGTAAAAGTATATAAATCAAATTATAAAGATGACAGTAGACTAATACAACAAAAAATAAACGATAATGTTTTCTTGCAAAACAGTGTTCAAACCTTTATGTTTTTTAATAGATGTGAGCGGAGCCGCGAACACAAATAGTTTGTGTATCTAACATTGAATGTTTTATTTGTTCTCTATACATACTTTTCCATTCTTTAAATTGCTATGCGACTTTGACGATTTGTTGTGCGCACGCTCGTAAAGTCATCAGACTTAATTCAATCATTTTGTAATAATTGACATGTGACATATTTCGTTTCAAAGTTAACTAGAATCAAGTTATGAGCAGTAGCTAGTATTCCTAGTTACACCGCAATTAATGGCTAATTCATATATATATTTGGATAAAATGTAATGTTTAATTAATATTTGACTTTCTAAGCATTTCAATACACTGAACGAATATCAATCGCAAAAATATGTGTAGTTACATTCATATCAAAACGAAAAAAATACTGTCTGACAAGACATAAATACAGTAATATTTACTGTGCTAACTACTTTAGTGCTCTAGAACTTTAGTGCAATAATGAAATTTTACCTACCGTTAAATATAACATGGCAACAAAATTAATTACTGAGGTTACATTTGATATATAGAAAAGACGTAGACATGTTTAACATTAAACATAATCAGTTCCAATAATAATTTAAAAAACTACAATTTCTATCTGTTGCCTTGAATTTAAAAGAGTATTTACTACGTCATCCATACTCAAAGTGTGCTGTACATAATTATTAATAAAAAAGGATGTTCATAAACAATTATTTTAGGGCTCCATCAAATATTTCGCTTTTCAAAGGGGTTCCGTCACCAAAAGAGTTTGAGAATCGCTGTACTGCGTAGTCCTGTTTTATAATGTACCTATCACTTGAACTAGATTTCGTACAATACACAGTACCTCTTTTGTATGGAAAACGCGAAAGTAGTTATAAATTCGAAAGTCTCATATCATTCGTCAACTTACATAAAAATAAAACCATTCTTTATCAATATCACAAAACAACCACCGATTTTTACAACTAAGAAGTTGTGTTTCAACTTGCATTGAAATTCATATTGCAGTGTTTCATCCGTTTTTGCTTAAAAGTAATAAAATACAAGACTACAATTAGACAAACTAGAGATACCACACATTTTGAAGTTTCAGAAACTTATTATCTAGTACCATACAAAGTAACGTACATATATGATAAATTATCGTGTACTAAGAGTAATAGATTACAATCCTAACTTGTTTTAATAAATGAATTCCTTCTCCAACATTATTTTAAAGTGTTTATTTAGGTTATTAAAACCAACTTATCCATTATTCAATACTGATTTGAAATGTCCTCGTTTTCAAATAAACATGCAGATGAATAATGGTAATTCTCGCAACAGAATAAGACCCATCGGATGTAGGAACGCAGAGCTGTCTACCCGACACACGATACCTTGATATTGTAAAAACATGTGTGAATAAACGAACCAACAATTTGGAATGCATGAGAAGACGTGAATAGAGGTGGAATTAGCTTGGATAATGTACTATTGTAGGCCTGGCAACAATGTTGCTTGACGTCTGCGACGTGTGCAAATTGCCTGCTTGTTTGACACAGGCGTGCCCCAATCAGATTAGCTATCTTTCAGAAATGGTCTGACTATAATTGAAACATTCTATTCTAAATACTTCTTACTTCCATAAATTATTTTATTCGTTATCAGCTTCGGTTAACAGATTCGCTCCTCTTGTGAAAGCTGCAACAGTGTAGGTTATCTAGCTTAATATAATAATTATTGCTCTATGATCTATACTCATAAAACACAAGAGCAGCTGTGATTGAAAAAGGCGTTAAAGCATATTTATTAACAAAAGTTGTTAACATTAGGCTACAACTCTTCGGAGTGAAGTATATACCATTCAAAATGTAGGTTAAAGAGTACGCTTAGCAAGAGCGAAGTAATAATAGTGCGGATGGGTCGTCTAATATGGACATAGTATAGGGAGTTTAGCCACACGAACGATAACTGAAAAAATTAATCGAATAAAAATAGCCTAGACACCTGAATTTTATCATAATGTTTTAATATCAACATAAAATCATGATAAAAAGTCTACAGTCTGTTCAAGTACTAACACTCTTTACATTGTAATTAAAATGTATAACTTTCTTAATCCTCCAACTTCTGCTGATCTTATTCGAATATTAATTACTTGGGATACAGCGATCTTAGGAAAAAACAAAAAACAAGTTTTGAATTATCACACAATTATCGATATACTCTTAGATAACCAGGTTCTAGAGAATATAAATCGTTTACTTGCTTAATTTATGTATTTTAAAGAATATTATAAACCGAATTATTTTTTGTTAAATACAATGAAAATTATTTTAACAACATTATATGGTTTCTATCAGGCGAATTTTGTGGCCATATTTGCCAGTGACTTGTTCACTTACTATTTAGTAGGTAAGTAAAAATCAAAATGTATGTGTAATCCTTAAAGAAATAAATAAACCTCTATATGAGATCGAATATTATTATTGACTATAATATACAAAAATTATCACCTGTGCAGTTCTTTATACGTATAAAATCAGAATATTATCAGGACAAGTGTCGATTATAGTTTTAGTGCAGAACATTTTATTTTTTAAACGTAGTTAGATTTGAACGCGACCCATTTACGAAGTATTTTAGCACGTACTACGCTCTTAAATGAGAGAAGACCGGTGCATTTTCTATCTAAAATAACATGAATGCAAGTCCGTATCATTTAAATCGAAACTTTACGGTTCTTTTTATCGGTGCATTACCACTTTTAAATGTGAAAACAACGATACCGTGCGTAAATGGACACGACTCGATTGAATCTTGTCTAGGTTTTTCTTTCTTTAATGCTTTTATGTTTAAAGCAAAAATAATAAAAACGCAAGTGAACGTATCCACGGACATGATTGAAAGGTCGACAAAATCGTTCATTTTTTATATCAAGGTCTCTGAAATATAATGTTATTAAAATTGCATGTACTGTCATGTATGCTAAAGAACATTTATTTACTTGACCCACAAGAGCTTAATCATTAGAGGCTCAAAATTTTTGCATATTCAGTAGTTAGTGCGAACTTAGATCATTTAACAGTGAGCCGGTATATAACCGAATGCATGGCAATTCGTATGTATGTACATTATAACCAGGCCTTATTATTCTGTCTTAGGAAGCGGTTTACTTAAATTAAAGCTAATAATCCTCTGATATCATGCTTGCAATTTCAAACGTGATAGTGTTTGCATAGATGTAATGTGACATTATTTTCTTTTAAAAATTATACTTTTCATAGTACGTACTAATTAGGTAAGAGAAGAAGATTAGAGCTGTTGTGAGTACAAGATCCCTCGTATTATTAAATGATAAAGTATTATAATTTAGGAAATAGTTAAACGCATATATTTTTTCATAATTTGATGTTGGTCCTTTTCTAAGGATTGCGGCGATAACTAATTAGAAATTGCCTACTTAAAAACTTATGTAGAATAATAATAGTTTTACCTCAAATAGATTACATAAATATTTGAAAATCTATAATCTATATTCATCATCAGCAATCATAATATAGAGTTGTGAAAGTACTTTTTAGCAAATTTTAGTAAAAATAAGTTAATAATTTTAATTTGGCTTAGAATCCTACAATTATTGTCTGGGATTTGGTCATAGTAAATATGAAAAAAGTAAAGCGTGTTTGTTAGATATTTATTAATACCGGTCTGGCTAGCTACAGTCATCAAGTTTCAAATCTGTCGCTAAACGCCTATTGTTACTAACTGCTGAGTTTCAGAGCCAGTCCTATTTAATATTAGCATTTGATCACCTTACCCTACATCGTTACTCAATAAACTATATGATTATAGTCAATCTTTTAAACTCACTGTATGTGTAAAGACGTTGATTGACTGACTAAACAACGCACTGCCGAAACTACTAAAGGTAGAAACATGAAATTTGGACTCAAGTTTATATTTGTGACGTGGGTTCACTAAGCAGCAATTTTTCACAATTCTATCTCTAAAGGTATAAATGGACATAGCAAAGTTTGTATGAACAAGAAAAAAACTCACGTGCTGACTTGAAATTTAGCATAAAATCTTTTTAATAAAAATAAATAGACACATGTTTCAGCGTTTTCATAATTTCAACCCCTATATGTGTAAAATAGTGTATGAAATTTTTTATTGGTACTTGATATGCCAAATATGAGAAAAATGGAAGTCGAAATATGGATTTCATGATTCTGATAAAGATTTACCTACTTTTAGTTACGATCGTAAAATAAAATAAATATTCTTACAATGTCTAATTTAAATTACACACGTAATCAAAGTCCATATGTCATATCATGTATCTATAGGGTCCTATCGTAAAATAACGTTGTAAAATGGATAATTGAATGCACTTTAAATATGCATATAAATTGCGTTGCTTTGTATGCTTAATGTTCATAATATTGTTAATAATAATACAATGTGCACCTACAGGGCATGTTATCGTTGACTCTACAAAACATACAGACATTAGTATTTTAAAATTCTCGGCACTAGGGCAAAAAACCTGCAACGAGAGTGTTACAATACGTACATAGACAAGATAGAGAAAAGTATATCTGTAAATCCTAAAAAAATCGACGTTTCCCTGAGAAATGAGATGTCATGAAACAGTGGCCAACTCGAGGATCGAAATATGCGATATGTTTGTCCATTACTTCTCCTCAGTATATCAGTTGCAGCATAATACCGTACCAGTTAATATCACAATACTGGCCTAGGATTCTCCCAATCCATAATGCCAACAGTGCACATAAGCGAGAGTGTAATATTACAAGAGATAAATGCTATGGATGCTAACAAAAGTGCTGGAACCGATGGTATACCACCATATTTTATTTAAAAAAACAGGTGGAGTCTTAACTTTACCATTCAAAATCATTTTTACAGATACACTTGAATCCGGCATATTCCCCGTTTTCTGGAAGCAGGCTCATGTAGTACCAATTAAAAAAAAAGGAAACAAGTGACTGTAAAAACTATCGGCCAGTGTCAATACTGTCATGTTTTTTTAAAAATTCTGGAGTTAGTGGTTTGCTGGGAGCTTGACTGGCATCTAAGGCTATGACATCTCTACAATACGGTTTCTGTAAGAGCAAGTCTACAAGCAATAATTTGATTGTGTACACCTCCGACATAGCTCCTGTAATGGACAATAGGGGCCAAGGTGATGCTTTGTACACTGATTTTAGTAACGCTTTTGACCTCGTAAATCATGAAATTCTATTAACAAAGCTCTCGCATTATGGCATTGGGGGTTATTTGCTTAAATGGCTCAGCTCATACTTATGCTATAGAGAATAGCGGGTTGTTATGAATGGATATAGGTCCAATCGCTCCTCTCTTGCATTCTCCGGCGTACCCCAGGGATCCGTTTTGGCGCCTAGTCTTTTTATTGCATTTATCAACGACATAGTGATCAATATCAAATACAGTAAATATGCTCTTTTCGCTGATGATTTAAAGCTATATATGCACATACGAACTCTGGATGATGCGCAGTTATTGCAAAATGACCCAAATGCGGTAGAGGCATGGTGCAATAACAACCAAATAATGTTAAACCCGACTAAATGCATGTGTAAATATGAATATATGAATAAATTCACTCAAAACAGTTCCGTAATATTCCCACTCTATACAGGCTAGGCAACAATATTCTATCAGAATTAAAATTAACTCGCGATCTAGGTGTTCTATTTGATAGCTCGTTTAGTTTCAGAGAACACATCGACAAAATTGTCAGAAGCACTAATAGAGTTGCCGGGTTTGTTAAGCGGTCATGTCGTGAGTCTCGGGAAGTACAGACAACAACGCTGCTTTATAACTCCTTGGTACGTAGTAACCTCGAGTATGCCTCAGTGGTGTGGAACCCTGCGTATCAAATGCATGTAAACCGCCTGAAAAAGGTACAAAAAAACTTTACTAGGTTTTTGGCTTATAAGGATGCCACCTGTCCTAATGACTTTAGCTACGACGAACGTCTTGATCACTTTAAAATGTCTTCTTTAAAATCTTGCAGGGATATTGCGGATCTTGATTACTTTTATAAACTCGTGAATAGAATACTTGACTGCCCTGAATTGTAGACTAAAATATTCTTGGTGGTGCCACGTAATGATTTCAGGCTTCACACTAGAAACACATTCCTAAAAACACAGTCCATAACCAACTTAGGTAAAAGTGCGTTCTTAAATCGGACAATAGGTCTATATAATAATCTTTATAAAAACAATAATACCATCGCCATATTTGAGAACTCACTCGATTCATTTAAAAATAAGTTACACAATCTGTTTACTAGGTAATGGTTTGCATGAATAATTTTGATTTAGATATTCATTTTTAATTTGACATTACTTTGAAAATCTCTCATAATACATTATGGATTTTCCCAATTATGATTTCATTTGTTTGCATATTTATGTTTGTTAAACTCATAGTCTTAAATTTGTCTTATATATTTCTGTGAAAGTTATGCGTGTCTATAATTATTGTACCGGCATTGTAATCTTATTTGTTTTATTTTGTATATTAAATTTATGTCTGTGCGATATTGACTGGCTATATATAAATATATAATTAAATAAGATATTCATATTTAGTCTCTTTTGCCGCTCGCGGCTTTGTTGCAATTGTATTGTATTCTATGTATAAATCCGAACAAGGTTTTATTTTTCATACAATTTTTTCTACCTCGTTTTACGATACCTTTTGAGAAACCTTGAACTATTTATTATAAATAATGTTTATTATGTTGAAACATATTAATAATAATTACAATTACTTATTCATTATAATTAGTATAATGAATCGTGCAGATACATATAAATATCATGTTCCAAATATACCTAATGAATTTTATTTCTCACATAAACTTCTCCACTTTTTATAAACTTAGGAGTTGTATTCTAAAAAACACCTTAAACGATGCCTGCAATATAAAGTAAACACTCCCATGATATCGACTAAGTACTTTAGACAGAATGATGATATGTATCAAAAATAACTATGGTATGGTTTATTATCAGTTACGTAGCAATAAATAACATAAACTGCACCCTCCAAGTCGTTTTAAAATGATTTTGATTTTTCTTTTGTAGGTAAACATAGATAGCGATGCACTAGCCATTATATATAATCATTTCTAGATGATTAACTTTTTTTTAAATTGAAACCCTATGAATATTGTCCTGACCAAAGCCTAGTCAATGACTGATGAAATAAGTGATGAAAATTGACATCGTAAATCATACATAAAACTTTGGAATATTCTAAAGACTTGAGCGCAGTAAATCAGATTTTAACTTGCATATGCAACAGACAGTAAAGTTGTACTCACATCACTTCATCAGCGACGGCTATCTAAATGCATCGTGTTGATCCGCTGCGCCCTCGCAAATGTACTACCGCTTGCGATTCGCATCCAATGCCCATTTTTAGGTAGTTGTTTAAAAATTATATCCACTATCTTAATTTTATTACGAGTATGACACACAGAATGGGTCTGCGTAAAGTGCATTTTATAATTCTCAGTTGTTTTGGTTATTATAATTTTTGTTGACGAATAATTTTATTCACAACTTGATTAGTTCAACGTTTCAACTTATGATATATAGAATATTAGGCCGTGCTCACGTCTTTATCCGGGTTTCCCATCAACCTCGCTGGATTGAAAAATTCGTTCTTAGCATCTACATTCCAAAAGGAGTAACTATGCTAATTATACATTTTAAATTAATACTTTGTTTTGATTAACGATAACTTTAATGAATTAACTCTTACTTATGTATCAAAACAAAATTATCGGGTAGAAATTTGTTATATATATTTTAAATTCATATTGTACGTATCAGGTAAAAAGATTTTACAATCACGTACGGTTTATAGGAACTACGCAAAAAATTACTCGGTATCAGTTAGTTAGGAATATATCTAATATAATCTAGAAAACTATTCTCAATGTGACATACAACTAGTGAAAAATGAACTAACCGATTCATAAACGCTAAAAAATCACGCGCCGATATTTAATCAAACATATAATAACATTGAAATTCTGAAAACAAATGTTAAATATAAATAGTATCTCTAAGCTATATATGCATCTGAACTGGAAAGCAACTTTTTTAAGTTTCAAAAAAGCTCGACATGTGGTGGCCTTTTACAAGCGGAGCCTGTTATATTATGTACTTGAATGTACGGTTAAAACTATCACAATCTGGTGATTATTGTTGATTTTTACTAAAGAAATGAATAATTTATCATGGAATCGAGTGTAAGCTACGATCTGATACGCAACAATGTTTATCGGGCGTGGGGTATACGCGGATGAACGGGCATGCCATCAGATATCTACAAACGAGAAAATCGATCGGATTTCTGCGGTTGCTTTCTAGATTATTGATATTATATTTACGACATCGATCACAAGATCACAACCATTACTTTTATTATTGGCATTCTTTTTTAATATCATTTATGTGCGTGATGGAGGATTGAACTTCTCCTAGGGCTGACCCTATTTTTCGGGAAATTTTGTGTGTGTGATCAGGCTGATTCGAGAATGGTTTAGATTCACAATTTAATTCGACAGAAAAAGTTTTTAATTATATTTTTATTTATGAGTACAACGTCTGTTGGGTCAACCAGATTATATAATATGTGTGAGTATATATATATATATATATATATATATATATATTTATAAGTTAAACTCAAATTATATGATCGGTTCCTTACTGAATTTAATCTCGATAATAAAACCTAAGTATTTAGATATCTCGATATTTAATATTGGCGGTTTTGTACATAATTTTGTGCTACCATGGAGGTTCTCTATGCTTATTTAGTATTTTCTTACCTATGAAACACAAAACAAGACGTCCTTAGAACAGTTGTGCTTAAGAATCAAATAGATCTAATTTAAATTAAGCTTATGTTCAAAATAATCATTGCTTTTATGATTGAAGAAAAAAAAGGCTGCGTTGAAAAACATCAGCCAATTTTCAGTATATTAATATTGTTATATTTTGTTAATAATGAGTTCAGTCGTAATATGTTCAAATTAATTATCTTTTCATACGAACTAATTTTATTATCATTATTCAATTATCAGAAAAGTATGAGCAATTTTCCTTGAAAAAATTGCGTCTTGGAACAGTATGTACCTACGATAATTTTATTAAGCAAAAGTCAGATAAAAAACTTATCAACGAATGATCTAGGATAAAATACGTGACTAGAAAGCATTTTGATGGTATTCTGGGTGGCATTGGGAGCTCCCTATATGGAGTTGTTTTTATTCATGTCATTAGCCCCGTGTACGTCCATAGATATGATGAAGTAGGGAGGCATTAAGAAATACCTTTTTATTTAAACATGGCTCATTTTCTCTGCGTACGATTACTAAGTACATTATAGTAAGCAGTTCCGACCGTTTTATAACTTTATAAATACTTTTTTTGAATATAATGATAAAGTTTATAAGAAAACGTATATACTTCGTTGTTACTCCGTTACTAAAATAAATAAATAAAATATACTACTAATACTAAGTTACATAGCCACGTGAATTTGCCTTTTACGTAATTAGAATACAATTAATAAGTAGAAAATTGAGTTTGAAACATAGTTTCTGATGCGCACGCAGCAGACAAGCAGGCAACATAGTGATCCTATTAGGGTTCTGTTTTGTCTTCTGAAGTATCTACAGAACACTAAAACCGTAATTTAATATTTAAACCCCTGTTTGCAAAGATGTAATATTTGCAATTTTATCGTGTTAGTACATCGCAAATAAAGACACTTTCAAGACTGATAAACACCTGATTATTGAAATAATATTTGAAAGTCAACAAATAAGTGGTTAAGTAGTTTAAAATTTTATAAGGACAAACACCTCCATATCAAAACATATTTCTTCAACATAAAGTTAATTCTTATTCACAGTGTACGATGGTTTGAAATTATTGCGATCATTTTAATTGCACGGTAAGGTGACTTGTTCCAGAATTTAAATCCAAAACACTGCTCATTTAAAAAGGTTTATTTCTAATCAAATAAAGAAATCTTAATATTTTCGAGAATTTTCGGAATTAATACCTCTTACTTCTAAGCCACTTGAGGCTCTACTACATTTTTTTAAATATTAAAATATGTATCTAATAAATATAACATCTTTGTGATATTATTAATTAATACTGTCGTTACGTAGAATCTAATGGGGAGTAAAAATACTATTAAATTTGACTGTTTTAATTCATAATACTTCTAATTTGTAGAATATTTATTTAAATTTATTAATTGTAAAAATATAATTGATTCGTAATAGTTCTGGTGAACGACAGAAAAGAGTTTCAATAATTTTTTAACTCAATTTTATATTCATGTTACAAATTTTGATGTTATAATGTTTAAAACTGCTTGCTTTAATATGTACTGTAAACCAACTCTTACGGTAAAAGTGTTTGTAGCTTACCAAATTAAGGATATAGTCTGAACCACTGGAAACTTACACTTATGATTACAGAGGCTGCTCAATTTTTCATATTATACTTATTAATGTATATTTTATTATAAATTAGTAATGTAACTCCAATTTAAAACGAAATAAATATCATTCAACAGTATGCTAATACTTTTTATTACGTGGACATAAATTAAAAACAAGAGTCAATTTCTTAACGGGGATATATTTTTTGTAATTGTGATTAATAATTAGTTGTAAACTAAATAATTAGTAGGTTTAGTGTTATGGTCTCCAGATGTTAAGTGACGTTATGTAAAAGTGACGATCTGGCCCAAGATGGCGAACACGCTAAGTCTAGTGTAGGGGCTGGCTCTCAAGTGCAACTGCCGAAACACACCTATACGTGTTTGGCCTTTTTAAGCCGTACCACCATGCTATATTTTCATCACGATGTTTTCCTGCTCCAAAAACTCAAGCTTATTGCAGGTGGATTTGAACTCACGTCCATTGACGCGGCGTCCGTACGCACTACCAACTGAGCTATTATCGCTTCTAAATGCTTACGTGTACGTTTACTCTTTGTAAATAACGGTGCAAAACTGAATTTATTACTTAGGTAAATGATGTTGTTGCCTCACGTAGGGGGGTCATGATTTATGTTACGTATAATTAATTACGCACCTGTCACAGATCGCCGCGTATGGCACAGGAAATCTGAACTTCCGTCCGTCTAGGATATTCACCCGTCCGGCTAAACAATGAATCGCTAATAACACATTGTCTGTGCGTCTGTCTATCGTTTTATGTAATTGATGCGTAATTGCCACCCGATTACGGGCTGTGGCTTCGATGTGCCCTCTTTTTCTACATTGTATTGAAGTGCTTTTAAATCTGCTTTTTTATTCTTTAGGTTTTCTTAGTAATTGGAAAAGAAAATATACAAGTTTTTCTTTCATAGAGTAGCCTGGTAAAGTAATAAGACTGTACCTGATGGTAAGGACAGTATATTCTAAATATGTACTGTATAAGATAGACATCGGAAATTCGTTGACAGTCACCGTTATCATGCCGACCAAACGAGGCACTATGAAGTGTTTATCACCACATGGATGTCACGACCCAGTCAGATCCCTACCACATTGCTCAATTATTGAATATATACCGACTGATTTCAAAACACGATACACATAGGAATGTCATCAAAGCTAATGTTTTACCTAGTGTGAGGTGATCACAGTTTTATCAACTACAATTGGCGTGTTCTAACACCGCGTATACAATCTTAATCTATAAATGAATGAATCCTGTCTAAGTTTGTAAGTACACTGGAAACTCTATAACTCTAACCTCGTTAAGTCGTAATCCTCAGCAAGTAAAAATAAATGCCATTCTCTTCCGCTGAACCCGTAAATACGCGGTATCTCGAACAATTAAGACTTTGTAACTCAAACAAAATGATTTTTTTTTCCTGCGAGGTGTTCATAGTACATATTAATACTCTATAACTCGAATTTCAAAAACCAGATTCTATATCGTAGTTAGTTAAATATGACATCTCGATGTAATACAACTCTCGGTACAATTCGATATAATATAACTCAAAAATATATTTCGAAATTACGTATTTCTAAGTCAAATTTTTAATATTTCCGTTGACATGCGGGTTATACAGATTCCACTGTACTTATTTTTCCCTGTATGACTAACTTCTATTATAACTTACAATATTTTATTTGTATATACAATTGAATGTGATTGTTCGTTAATCGATCGCAAAAACCGAGTTTCTCTATTAGGCTAATATCTTTAATACACATTATAAACCCTACTAAAATCTTCTTGATATTTCCATTTATTTAATCTAAACATTTCAGGACGGTCCTTCAGGCTATGGCGCTAAATCGCATAAACTTTGTGGGTATTTCTTAGAATGAAATCATTTTTGAAATTGCTGTTTACTTTATGCATCATTAACTTAAACATCACGAACAAACAATTCACACAATTTGTGACATACAAGTACGTCGGCAAACAAAAGCTTAAAGTTTCTGCTAAGGCTCAAATACATTATAAAAGCCAAACACGTTTAGGTACCTATAAAAAGAAAAACATTATCCGCCTTCTATAGTGCCGCAATTTACTTGTTTACTCGGTTACAGGGACGAAAAGTTTACCTGAACTTAACTTTAGTTAACCGGCCTCAGTGTGTGAAAATTTAATGTTTTTAAAATGCATATTATATCAATTCTCATGCAAAGAAATATTCATTGAAAATCTTTTTATTTTTACTTTGACATATACATAGCATTAATAAATCCTCTCTCACATTTACATAAAACATTTCGTACGTAATATTAATATTTATATCTTGCCGAATATTTACTTCACTATAAATGTAATAACAAATTGTGCTTTCTTTATGTTACATAAATGTATATAATTGTTTAACTTTTTTTACAAACCCATGCAAACTTTATTCACGAACATATTATGTTACAACGAATGACATAAATTATTTGTGTCATAAATTTATAAACCAACAAAACATCTACTGTTGTTAAATTTAACTGATCGTAATATTCTATTTTAGTGTACAACAAAGAGCTAAGAGCTCATCTCATTATTATCTACTCCTGCAGTTATCTAGTTACGTGTGATTACTAATGTACTGCATCTGACGTGTGAAAACAAGGTTTAGTGGCTACGCACATAAACTCTAAGATAAAATTAAGGCTTTGCTAAAAATAAATGCTCTCAACAACTGCATTGTATGGCCTAGTCCAGGGGTCGGCAAACTGTGGCTCTTTCAAAAGGCAATTGCGTGCCTTCAACTCTCTATTTCTTTATTAAAATCGAATATAATATGTTTGTCAGGCAGACACAAATATACTCATGGCTCTTTGAAATACAATCCCGACCCTTCGGCATTAAAAGTGTGCGGATCTTTACCTGGCCTCGTAAAGAGAGTAAAGTATACTATATAAAAAAGTTACCCTATTTACATTTTCACAAAAAACCAAGCATCATGATGACAACCTTACCTAAGTCCTCATTAAGTATCTCATATTATTTTTCAATAACAATTGCAATTTTTTATGTGCATATAAATCCTCGAGATACATTTTTTATACGTCATTCTGAATCGAGTGAGTGAGTATTTTTAGAAGTTAGACCAATAATTAACACGTTTTTGTACTTGTTGACTGGACTACCTTTCTGGGAACTGTAACTTTAAATTTGGAAAGTAGAACGATAAGTATGTATGTATATGTTGACATAAACCTAAATTTGGAGCAATCGATGATTCTATATTAGTTCAAAATTGAATGATATCAAAGTATCGTTTTACCCACATGTTTGTGATAGATCATAAATTGTTCCATCCGTTTAAATTATGTCTGCTCATTTTCGTTTGACAAATAAATCTCATTACGATTTATGTGCAACCCTTTAAATTATGTATCAACAGAATAACACAATGTGTTTAGTTTTGCTTTTATTTGCCCATTTAAATGCAAGTGAAATTTCTGGAAACTGAAATGTCTGCATTATGTCTTTATTAATTATCCGACGTGATATACATCATCATATATTAGCGTAGCAAGACCTCCCACATATTAACGATCATAAATTTTATATTTTATTTATGTTATCGTAAGCTTTTTATTGCAACTAATTGTTAAAGAAACATATATAACTATGAACGATAAAAAAAATTTTTGTTATCTGAAATGCCCTTTTATTATCAATTACTTTACCTATGTTTTTATACTTATATAGGAAACGTCAATTGACTTATCACCAGATCTCCAAAGTTGAATATCTGATGGACTTTATATTTGATATACATATTCCTTTCCACATTTATAACTTAGACACCTACTATGAATGAATTTTACGATCACTAGCGCGTGAAGAGAAAAACGTAATCGAAGTGGCCGCCAAGAGCTATAGTTTAATAAAAACGACATATTTTAATTTTTTTGTAAATTTAAGAACTATAAAGTACTTGCTATTGGTTTGTATATTAATGCTTCTAGTGACCAAGACTATTACTAGGTATATAGGTATCACTGAAACAATAAACGACGCGTCATTGAATTTTACTTTTATTTTATGTGATTAGTTAGAAAACTGTATCATCATAACGTAGAACATTTTCTAATGTTACGAGATACAAGTTAAATAAATTAAAACCTCTAACTTTAATCATCAATCAATAACACATTGATTTTCACTAGTGTCTTCTCGTAATATAACAAAGTCCTTCGTTGAATATATATACATTTGTTATCATACTAATATTATAAATGCGAAAGTGAGTTTGTTTGTTTGTTACGCTTTCACACCTAAACCGCTGAATCGATTGTGATGAATTTTGGTATACAGAAATATGGCACCCAGGAGACGGAGATAGGCTACTTTTCTCGCGAACCTTTTGGTAATCGATAAACTTTGTATGAAGCTTTATATTGTGTCAACCGATTTGTTTGACAAAATCGATATTAACGCGAGCGAAGCCACACGTAAATTCTAGTCATAAATATTTCACTTAAAAATCCTACTTATCGTGGACTCAACTCAATATTCAAGTCTCTGTTCCAGGTACCATTGATTAGTAATGAGGGTAAAGCGGGTTTGGGCTCACTGTGTGCTACTAGAACACCTCCGTTAGTCCCGACCAAAATTCACATCAACAGTTTGGGAAAGGCTACACTAAGGCTCGCCAACAGGACGAAGATGCTGAACCCCCCAGCCAAAGCATTCCAAGGACCAATGAACGATGAACAATCTGAATAAATATACAATACTCTATTAATTTCTGCCTGTACAACATTTATTTAAGATGCAATTAAATAGTGTTATCATTAAATCTATATCTATTCCTTTCTATATCTATGTTCATAATAAGATCATAATTTATTGAAATTCTAATAACATTACCATCCCTCTTCACAAAACATTCCAAAATATTGTAGAACCTATAAAGTCTAATGTAAAATTGGTTTCTATGGATTAATTTTTCAATCACTAGTCTATATTAATTTTTCCTCATAATAAATACGACTTTCTACAGATTTTTTTTCTAATAAATATAATATCTTAACAATATTTTTATTTAAACAGAATTTTCAAAATACTAAACAGAACTAGATAGAGGTTATCTACCTAATCCATTCTATTACACAATAGAAAAATATAAAACCAACTAAGTTAAGGAAGGTTACGCTTGTGTCGCAATATTTTTTATACAGATTCTTAAAAGTATAAACCCATACTTCGGTGCTTACCGTCTCGTTTATAAATAATCTTTTACCGTTATTAGAAAATTGCTAATTGAGATGAAAAATTATTTAACGATTTTAACGAATATTAACGAAATTGTTCTCGAAAAGGTTTAACTTTTTAAAATACGAACATTATAAGAATGCAAAGTTATAAATTATTGTTGAAGAGTCTAAAACATGAGGAATACGTATTTGTTTTTGTTATATCAACTTGTGAAGGAATGACTGTTTATATAATGTGTAAAAAAATCAAAGAAAGAATCGTGTCAATTAAAAAGCAGTAGTTAGTTTCGTGCAAACGGAGAAGTTAATGCCAGGCTTACTATTAATTTATCTATTAAATTATAAATGTTGTTTTTTTTTTAATAAATATATTTGTATATCCTATATTATGTAAATTATTCATAAACGAAAAATGGCTGAATCGTTATCTTTTCATATTAGAAAACGAATACTCATATTTCGTCGCTACAAATATAGTTTGTTTTAAACTTATGTATTAACCTGAACTAAATAATTCACCATCAAATACAATGGTAAAAGGTATTTTTTAAACGATAGCTTTTTTAAACTGTATTCCTATGTAGATAATATCGTCAATTTCAAATATGAAACATAACGATTTTAAGTTTTATTGTCTGTGCACTAGAATATCTAAGAATAAAAGACAATACCACTGCATAAATGTATTATAACAATTAAACCCTGTGATAAATGTAACACGATGCAACAGCAATAAAATATCTCTATTCAGATTATTATGTACCATGTGCATATTGTATATAGATTCATCTATTATTACAGTAAACTTGACGTAATCTCATTATTTACTCAACGAGTGCTGTAGCAACAACCGCAGTCAATAGAGGAAACTAGCTATTAAGATAGCTAGTGTAATTACCGCAGAAAGTAACAATTAATCTAAGTTCTCGTGGAATCGTACTAAATGACACAGCGGATCCTTGTGGCGTTTCCTAGAAACAGAAAATGCTGGGACCCGGACCTTGTTCTTTCCCTGTATTCGCCGGTCGGTAATTTTGTCCCCATTAAAAAAATCGGCCATCTTGCAACTTATTGTGCCAGACTACGGTTCCGCAGAATTTGTTTAGTATTTTTTGTAAAAACTAATAAACCAGCATAAAAACATAATTTCATTAATTTGGGTCCTAAGAAGGCACTTAAGAGCGGACCAGATATTGAGAAGAACTGTCAAGAAATTTGATTGAGCTTGTTATTTTTTAGGACGTAAGTCATTTTAAGACATCTCTCATTCATCCAACCTGTAATTCTTTGCAGTTACACTTATTTGGCATAGTCCCTGAGCTTATAACGGGCAAATCGATAATTATAAAACAAAACATTATTATATAATACCTTCTGTTATAAGTCTCACTAGACTCAAAGTATGTGATGAGTCATTTGTGTTTATTTGTGGTATTAGGAATTCGCTGGTTGTTTCTAAAATCAAGCTTATCTAAATTTTTCCGTACAAAAATTAAATTTTATAAATCGTTAAATTATTAAATTCTAGAAATGCATGGTAGTAGGGTTTATTTCTAATGCCTGCTTGGCTAGCTATCACCCTCAAGTTGAAAATCTGCCGCCAAATACCATTAGGTGTGTTCCGGCAGCTGCAGTTGAGAGCCAGTTCCTCTACAGGTTTAGAGTATCTACCAACTTGGGCCGTATCGTCACTTAAGATCAAGTGAGATTATGGCCATAACCTTAACTACTTTCTCCATAGCGAAACTCACAAAGGTACAATACCTACTTAATAAGGTATGGAAATAAACGAAATAAGCTAACGAGTAGTGAAAAATCTTTAATATTTCTTATTAAATATTTAATACTTTTCATTATACATAATTAGGGTATTTTCTCATTATGGCTGAGTATTTTAAATTGTAGTCACTTCATCCATTACGTTTTACCGCGAGGTTATGAACCCAAGCGTAACGACTATATTAGTACTTTGATAACACTAGCTTTTTATTATTGACTGCATTGAAGTGCATTGTGATTATGTACTTTCATTTTCTAACTGTTAAATTAAACTATTACTGTAGTATATTTATACATGTAATATTTGCATATATAAATAACACAGAATTCTCGTTTCAGGGAACTCCAAAACACTTGCATATATTGAATTGCACTGCAGACGTCAGTTTTCTACCGTAATACGCATGAACAAATAATTACTTTGCCCACGGTTATGGCGGAAATGTAAATGATGCATTGCAAAGTACAAATTAAATAAAAAGGAAACTTGTATTTAATAATGAACTCAGTTATATTATTTCTTATTCCGGTTCTGCGAGATGAGCACTGTGCACCTGTTAGTAAGTTTAATACGAGAACCACCACACAATGCAGTGATCCTCTATAGACAGCCGTTGTCGTCATCTCACTAACATACCAGGACAAAAGCTTCAAGTGAAATGAAAAGCACTTAAATCACTAGAAAAGGATAAAAATAGATTACTGATCTACCTAATTAAAAGTTTAATTTTTATTTAGCATTCTGTTTTTCCGAGTGATCAGCTTAAATCTCACGGAAAAGCTGAATTGGTTATTTAATTAGACTTCTCAATTACCAACCGACAATTCCATAGTGTATAGTGTACTCAAATAGGTAATGCTTAATTAGCGTGAAGTTGGAAATCAAATGACGGGATGTCGTCCAGACTTGCGTGCGTTTGTCGCCTGCCTCACAAATACTACGAACGCAGTGACTCCCAAACCTAAGTTTTAAGTTCTATACTTTTCTTAAATTCTTAAAGCATTAATTATCTCAACAAAATTGTAATGTATTTTTGCAGCATCTTAATCCTTACAGTTATTTACAAACTGATTGGTTCGTTTTCTGAGGCTATGTTTTACAATAATTCAACGTTAAAAAAAATCAACTTTAAAACGTGTATTTGTCAGAACTGAAATGAGCAAAACTCCTTACATATGTAAAATAATCCCAATTTCATTGTTATATACGATATATCTTTTGTCTCAATGTTTTTCTTTGCGCAATAAACCAAAAATAATATTCAGAAACATAAGGCAAGGATAACGTTAATTTAATGCATTTATCTTTTAGATGATAATATGGACATTATTTATATAAATTTTCATCGGAAAATTACAGTAGAATTAAATAACAGTGAATTATTATTTGTATTTATTTATATTCCGTATTACAGGAATTAATTTATGGGTATGTTGTGTATTTATACAGTTTGCATGATATATTGAAATTAAGCATAATATTGCTTGAAAATTCATCTCTAACTGTGCCTGCGACTTCGTTCACGTGCACTTCAATTATTTTAGAATCTTTTTTATTTCAATTTTAATAATTTAATATTTTAATTTAATAATAATTTTAATTTAAAAAAATATATATGTTGTTAGATCCATAGTTAATCGAGGGTATTTGATAACGCCGATTAATATAAATACGGTGCGAGCACGGTACCACTACAGGGGGTAAAACGCCCCGACCAGTTTCCTCACAACCCCCGCAAGGGTCGTAGAGCATGCTTCGAACAGTCGAGAACAGTCGAAGCGTAGCGTTTGATACGGGACCTTTATCGTGCGTCGCTGGATCATCACCGAAGGAACGTAAGATTGACTTTCGTGATTGTAATTCTGTTCCGTCATCAGAGATGTGGCAACGTGCATATTTGGATATCATCGTGTTATTATTATCAACCTGACTTTTCTTATAAACTACATCGACTTACGATTCTCCTAGCAATATATATATATATCCCTCAACTGATTTCGGGCACGGCTACCTCTTCAACTCCGTTCTAAAATCGGAGTCCTTATACGGAAGCGGTCAATTGTGCAGGATATACTAACGTGCATAAGTAAATGCGCGAGACACAGGTGGACCCAGTGAAACTAAGACCGTTACGACCGAAGAAAGACTAAGACAGATGGAATAGTATAACGGTGAACAAGTTACAAGGGGTCAGTTCTTTATCACAGTCTTTTACTCGCCTTTAACGTTCGGAAAGATAGTTATTCTACTCTGGCACAACGCGGCTTTATATGTCGGTATATATAATATATATTTAATATAACTGTTATTGAGCCAAATATGGACATTAAATGTTTTTAACGACCCCTGAATAAGATAGGTAGTTATGTGATCAAGTTAAAAACTACAGAAAAAGACAGGATAACATCTATCAAACCAGATGAGAGTATTTCATTTTTAAGACAACGCACACTTGTTTAAAAAGAAAGTTATGAAATTAGAAATATAAACGTGGTAATAACTTTGCAAACAGATGAAACTAGATTAAAGAATTTGCAGACCACTGGAAAAATAATGATTTGATTATTTATTTTATGATTTACGGAAATCACTGGTTCTCTCAATGTATAAATTTTTGTCAAGAGCGGGTAAATCATTTTTAAAACATATACTGATAGACGAGAATTTTAAAAATACTACAACTGGCATCAGTAAGTCAATTTACGAAAAAATTACCACTTAGGAAAAAACTAAAGACAGAGCCTACAAATAGATTCTATACAAATATTCGAGAATCTCTGAGTGGTATAACGTACACTTTCAAAGTGCAGCCTTGTCATTATAGTAAACGGAAACGTTGCCGCGTCGGCCGGCTTTCGAAGGTGGTATGTGAGCACGCAAATATACTCGTAGAAAAACTATAATTTTCCGCCTACATTTTTCTATTCGATATGAAAAAATATATGTAATGTTTTTATTACTACTTCGATTTAGACCTTTTCAGGACAGAATAGTCTTAAAAATCCTATACAATTTAACTTAAACTCTATATAATATAGTTTGATGACACATACGTACTAATCACTTTATTAATAAGATAAGATAAGATTTAGGTTAGTTTTTGTATCATAGAACATTTTCTCTTTTAGGCAAGTAAGAATGAATAAGTTTATAAATATACATAACTACAGGCCCTGGCAGACTTTCTTCTGCCCTTTCTAGTAGTCAAACTTTAAGTAAATAAGAAATCAAATCAAAAATCTCAAAGCAAAAGTATAAATTAAAAATTTCATCCCCTATTTTACACACGTAGGAGATGAAAACGCTGACACATGTGTTTATTTATTTTTATTAGGGAGTCTTTTTGTTAATTTTCAAGTCAATAAGTCAATATTTTTTTTTCATCATACAAACTTTATATCCTTCGTGTATCCGTGTAGGGGGTCAAAATAAAAATCGCTTCTTAACGAGGCTCTACGTCTCAAAAGAGAATTATAGTCAACATTTTAAATTTCTAGCTTCAGTACTTTTGACTGTGTGTTGATGAGTCAGTCAATAAATGTCTTTACGTATATAGATTATATTAGTCAGAAGAAGTGGTGTGGTTGTAGAATTATAGTAATAAAATAGACCGATCACTGTTTTTAAATAAATGTTTTTATAGGTTTATATTATTTTCAACATTAGTAGGCAGTAGAATTTACTACCAACTAGGATCAAGACACGAGGATAAAGAAGGTGAAGATGTAATATGAATTACATAGATATAAAACTTAAAAAAAGAAAGCTCCTAAACGGACGTGTCATAAAGCTTTGTCGAATCGTCTTCCAACCAAGATGGTGATGACTATCGGAAAAATTTGTGTATTAGGTGTCATTTACGGAGTCCTTTTGCTTAGTTATATTAAACAAAGGTATTCGATTAAAATGCTATTTCCAAAATACAGAATAAAACTTAATTATTCGGATCCGGTTGGTACTCGTGATAACTTGCTTCGTTCTGGATTGAATTAAATGTTAGTCAGTTATCCCAAATTAACACAAATATCTGAGATCGTAAAAACAGCGTTTTATACGAATAAGAGTTGAATTCGACAACGAATCATTTATTTAATTATCGATCTGTATAAAAAAGTAAAGGTATCAGGGTCTTTTGTTTATAAGGTAACAGGTTTTGTAGGTTTTCGATTAGTCAGACTTTCTGGGGATTTCAAGTAGAAATTATTAAATTATCATGTTTACATCCACTACATTTTATTCCAAGAAAATTAATGTAAGTATACGCTGGGATGAGTTGGTAAGTGGTCCGTAGTGAACAATAAAAAGAAATGTGTAATTTTTTTCGCATTGTTTCCGACGTTGGACGTATGTACATACTAGCTTTTACCCGCGGTTTCGGTCCCGTTAATATTGATTTTATATAAAAAATTGGATAAAAATTTCATACAAAGTTGATCCCTCTTTTTACCTCACTTCCAATAAGTGTTTTGCGGAAAAAGTAGCCTATCAACGTCGCCGCGGTCCCATATATCTCTATATCAAATTTCGTTATAATCGAGTCAGGGTTTAGGCGCGAAAGCGTAACAAACAAACAAACTTACTTTCGCATTTATAATATTAGTAAAGATAAGAATAATTAAAATTATCAATTCCACAGCCCGGTTGGTGTTTCACGTTAAGAAATGCGACCGCTGTGAATTTGTAGGTTCGAAATCGACTTGATGAAATTGTTTGTCGACACTCATATTATTGTTTTGAACCTGGGGTATACTTTGTATATATTAATTATGTGTTCGAAAGTTTCTTGTAGCATAGGTCTTTGACCCTATGGTGCCGATATTCTCTATTTAAAAATATAAAAAAATACGATCACCGTAAATAACCGAAAGTTTTTATAGTAACAAATATTCATTTTATAGGGGGGTTAGCTGAGGTAGGCATTATAATGGGGGTGGTGTGCGGGTGTGAGGAGGGCCGTATGCGCCGGAAGTGATGCAGACAGCGCACCCGCAGCCGACGCATAAGTAATGCTCATGCTAGGTGCCACCTGCCTACCAAGGTCAAACACATCTTTCATTTGTGCAGAGAAAAACCTAACTCGGGGAAAGCGTTCAGGAATTACATAAGCTTTCTAATTCGAATATTTCTAACATTAATTTCAAGTGAATGTCGCAATACCGACCTTTGTTTTTTATTTTTTACCGGAGATGTTATGAATATTCGTAGCCGAAGCTAATATATATACGGAATAAATAGCTCTTGATACCGTAAACGTACCCGATATGTTACGAATAAGATTTGGGGACGAAGATAAACGAGGCTGTTGAATTATAAAATTACTTTATAATTAAGTAATAAATAACAATATATACATATGTATAATAAAACTGTCACTAAGCAGATTATTTTGTATACATTAAATATATTGAATTTCTTATCAATGTAATGGTCAAAAATATTTTAATTTTTGGCCTGTTTTCTGTGTGTCAGTTCTGTCCCCTACAGGCATCATGGTGAAAAACTACTGGATAAATTTTGGTGAAATTTGTTATGGTTATAATATCTAATATTATTCTTAATTTATTTATAATATTAATTTATTTCACGCAGGGTATCATGTAGTGATTAGAAAAAGTGCGGGCGTTATCCCTGGTCTCTGGCAATACGGGGGTTTGAAGTATCATCGCCTTAGTGTGTTTTAGTGGGTAGTGTTAGATGATTAGCACCCGGTGAGTCACCCGCATGCCTCTAACGCCTTGGTCTGAGCCCGGGTAATTTCGTTTGAGTTTGCGCGTTGCAATGAGGAAGTCCATAGAGAATATAGGATTTTAAACACCACGTAAAAAATAGTAAATAGTAAAATTAGTTCAATCCATTCTTTCATTCAGTCAAATGACGACCTTTGCTAGAACTAGGTACTGTCTTAAGGTCACCACAAGGACCCACTAGATTGTCGGTCTACTTAGTAGTAGAACTGCCTACGTTGTGTCTTCCAGGACATAGTCACCACTCGAGAACTGTTTGGCTGTTTGTAAAATAGACTCAGTTTGATTGGTTTTCGTTATCACGATTCACCAGAAAATGTATCAAAGTACAGTTTAAGAAATACATTTATCTTAGTTATTTATTTAGATAAACGAGCCGAATATATTGAAAATTAATTTATTTGTAAACATAATAATTGTATGCCATGATGATTTTTTATAGTTAATAGGTTTAGCATTATGGCTACAAGGTCACCTGATGTTAAGCGACGATGTGACCCAAGCTGGTGAACACGCAATGGAGGGACTAGCTCACAAATGTAACTGCCGAAAAACACCTATAGATATTTGGCGGTAGATTATCAACTTGAGGGTGGTAGCCAGCCAGACAGGCATAAGAAAAGCGCTAACACCATGGTATGGTTTCATGACGATGATTTCATTCATCGAAAGCTCAAGCTCATTGCAGGGATTCGAACTCACGTCCTTTGACACGGCGTCCGTACTCGGCACCACTGAGCTATCATCGCTTCAAAATTATAGTTTATATTTACTTATCATTGTGAATAAAACTAGTAATATTCAATTATGCCGATGATAAACTATATTTATTGCACAATATTGCGGGAATAAAAATAAAAAAGTAATTAAATAAACGTTAGAAATCATAATATGTCTTCGACGTAATATAATATAGGTATGCTTACATACAATGCTGTGTTGTTAAATATGTTATTATGTTTAGTCCCAAAAATAACTTTAGGCGACTAAACAACTGCTAAATTTAAACGATAAAAACGTTAAACAGTACTCCAGCCACAACCTCAGACTGTTTACTTTCATCTTGAATATGTTTCCCGCACCGACAGACGAGTAAACAAAGAATGGCCAATGAATGTTTAGCCACTTACTCAGCATCATGCATTAAGTTTAAAGGTGAAAAGCATTGTTAGCTTTCATATTCTCTTACGTACGTTTCTTATTTCGTTCGTAAATATTACAGACCATTGAAATAATTGTGAATATAACCATGAATTAATACGTAGAAAACTTCATATTTATTAAACATATTTCAGATATAAGCATAATTATTTAGATGTACCTATATTCACTATGAAAGTATAACATAACTAACCGGATAACGGGTAGAGCTTTTACCAAATATAAACTAAAGTAACATCGTTTTTCCTTGATGAATATTTCTCGAGTATTTTTCCCTAACTCACGTATCATCTCTTTAAGGAAATAATATACAATTTTATCGTAATATTTTGTTCTTTCTATAACAAGTATTAGTATCTATAATCAGTATTTTTCTTTCATTTTTGTGTCCATACTAACGGATATTTATAGTTCAGTTATTTTCTTTAATATTTATGTTTAACGTATAAAACATTGATTAAATCATTTCCTTGGTCTTAAATATATATCCCCGTAATGAAGTAATAGTCATATTGTGGGCGGGCGCAACACAGCACAAGAAGTACAAATAAAATTAAACCTTAACAAATTGCTGCCCACCTCACTATTGACGTAAATTAAAACAAATGTTTTTGTTTTTACTCGTTCCAACTGATTAAGTCATGATGAACCTTTTGAGTCAAACGTTAGTTTTTTGGAATTTTAGGAGATAATACAGTTATTTAAATTATTGTTTTTACACATAAATAAGTCAATCAAATTAATACATTTCCGACTTTTATTTCTATACAAAGTACTATAAGTTACAAATAAGTACCTAATTGTTCTCAACATTGCTTTTATCCTTAACAATGCTTGGAATATTTATATATCTAAAGATTGTAACAGAAAATCGAACATTGCGTTCAAGAAATAGGAATAATATACATTTTGATTTAATATTGATTCTCAAAAATGACTACACATTTATGTATTCATATTCAGCCAATAAATAAAGCTAATAGTCATGAGAGAACTAGCAACGATGCCGTCACGTCATTTAACAGACACGATTACTGAACATGTCTTGAAACAAGATTCGATTAGACAATGTTATAAAATCGTGACCCAGGCAATTTTCATTCTGCGAATTTATTTGGCTTCTTAATCATATAAAGTTGCCTTGAATGCCTCCTATGGGGCATCATTAAGCCTTCAACTCATTACCCTATAAAATATCCGAAACAATATTTTTTAGTTAATTGGAGTTTTATCATAAACTTTTAATTATTTGATTAACACCAATAGAATAATTAACATAATCCTCTATCTATAATATATCAAATAAAACATCTGCTTTATTGAATTTGTCAGAAGTCAGAATTGATGATGGCCATTCTGTTTGCATGCAATTCCGGTTAATCTTTGCGAGCGCGAGGTTGTCTGCAACAGGTGCCCGTCAAGGGCGCGCCGCCGTCAGGATAACGCATCCCTCGGGAATGCGTCTACCGTCGCGACCTTCGGATTTGTTGGCCCATAAATTATTTCATGCGCTCTAATAATATTACAGATGTAAACTTGCTAAAACTAGAAGCGACAAGAATAAACTATATTTACAACTGTTTTATTATATAATCAAATTAATTCAATTAAGTGGATTTGATTTGTCATTGAGTATTTTGTTATTTTAAGTTACCGATTATGTTCGTTTTAGTATTAAAATCGTAGTAAATAATATAAATTAATTACCATTGGCATAACGTTTTCTTATCGTAGCACGGAAAAGTGGTAGCATTTTGGTCTAATAGTAAGGTAAAAGCCAAATCTAACACCGCTCGCCACGGACATGCCAACCTTCATCTTTTCGATAACTGAATATGTACTAGGTGTTTTATCGTAGTAAGTCACAATGACTGCACTACACCTGACCATAAGCACGATACAATCCAATAATTAAACAAACGATCTAACTGGCTGCAGATTTCTTCCACAGCTTTATATGTTCATAAACGGATCTCAAAAATCGACCAATTGATGATGATTACGACCCAGTTATACACCATTTTGCATGTTATAGTTCTCCATGTCCACGTTTTTTTTTACATTATCATGGTAAATATTTTAATTATATGTATATTAACGTAATTATCACAATACGCCTGACAGATCATAAGATAGCACGTGGAGACTTATCAGGTGATAAGCGCCGTCAATGACACTCAAATCTCATAAGCTTTCATACTTCTACCAGTACATTCTACCACCCCGCTATATTCAAATTATTTCTATTACCATATTTTAGTTTTACCACAGTGTTATTTGTCAGCAGAATAGAATTTCAATATTTATTAAAATTTTGAAGCGATGATAACTCAGTTGATCGTATGTATGGACACCTAGTCAATGGACGTGATTTCGAATCCCTGCAATGAGCCTGAGCTCTCGGTAATAAGTGTGTTCCGGCAATTGCATTCGAGAGCCAGTGTATCTACTAAGCTTAGCGTGTCCACTATCTTGGGCCACATCGTCACTTAACAAAAGATGAGAATATTGCTATAATGCTAATCCTATGAAGTACCTATAAAAAAGTTTAGTCAAATCAGAAGAATTTAAAATTATAAATAAATAATTTAAAAAATATCTGGAACTTAGTGTAAAAAGATCCAAATCCCAAAATCTCCTAACTTTATTCCTTTCAAAATGTAACTTCCAGCTGATGAAAGAGACTGACATTAACATCGCAAGATTTGTCAAGTCTCAAGATGACGAATTGTCACTGTCAAATTATCATACCGTCTCTTAATAAAGCCATGGGCTCACTGTAGAATTAAAACAATGTCTGTTAAAAAAAGCGTCTGAGCGTGCTACAACAAAATAATTATTTCAGCTTAGAATATATAACGTTTCCAGCTAATGAGTATCGTAGGTATATGGTCTGTGGTTACACACGTTCAAAGTCCAGACACAACAAGCTTATATAATTTTAATATAACCAAGAAGAGTAAATGTAAAGAGTAACTTTGTTCAATTTCAGAAGCTAGAACCGAGACTTGGCATAGCAGGTGCGTGGAAGGTCGTTGGGCAGACAGCGTAACGAGCCCCTAGGCACCGAGGGCCTGTCTGCCGCGTGACCTTCAGATTTGTTTTACGTTGCATTTATTGTTGAGAACTTCGGAAGGGTAATTAGTCAACGCATATGTAAAAACCGTTTCTTCTATATATTATAATAAAATTATATCAACACTCTGTATTAACAAAATAATATATTACAACCTAATTGTGAATAAGGTTGATAGATATTCCATATGATATAAGTGTTTATGATTAATGTGATGTAAACCAGAAGTTATTGCTGACTGTACCGTAAATTAATAAACATTTTAAATGCATTCAAGAACGCGAAGAAAGCAATATATAAAAAAATACTTCATAAAATTGTGTATATTTACAAATCTATATCTATATTAATATTATAAAGAGGAAAGATTTGTATTTTTGTTTGTAACGAATAAACTCAAGAACTACTGGACCGAATTCAGAAAAAAATTTACTATTAAAATGTTACTTTAGCCCTGAGTAACATAACATAATATGAAAATGATTAAATAAAATTAGAAATGCCAATAGAAATATGAAAATGATTAAATAAAATTAGAAATGCCAATAGAAATATGAAACTGATTAAATAAAATTAGAAATGCCAATAGATCCTGCCGAACTTACAAATTTAGAAGTCTCGGTGTGTAGAGTGGGTATGAGCGGTCATCCTACTATCTTTATCGTTTCCTTGTACCTTTCGCCTAATAAAACTCTCCTCCAGTCAAACCTGGAGACGCTTTTCGCGCGCGGTAACTCTGTTACAGTGGCTGGCGATCTTAATAGTGGGCACATTCAATACAACGACTCGCGTACTATCACTAACGGTAGGACACTATACTCGCTAGAAAATGCGCTTATCTTCGACGTTATTGCTCCCTCAGAGCCAACTCATTATCAAGACGGTGTTATCAGGTACGGCAAATTGAAGTCGTACATGAACTATATTCCATCCACCGCCCAGTATTGCTGCTACTAGGTCACCCGAGTGACCACCCACCCGCTTCAGTCAAAGTGGCTGACTATCCAAAGCTCAGACACTATCTCTCAAATAATCTCTCCTCATTTAGATAGGATAGCCAACGAGATAAAGTCTGTGACCGATGCCGATTTGTAGATTGACTCTCTGGTCGGTCACCTCCAAAATGCCATCAGCGAAACCTGGAAAGAGATAAGGGCGGCGAACGATCGCCGCTTCATACTCCCTGATGACATGACTTCAAGCCCCTTCCTGTGTCCGTAATTTAGATATCCATAAAAATATGGATTTTCCGTCCATATATGCATATATTATAGACTATACAAAGAAATTCTTCGAAAATCCGAAGTTCATCCCAACCCCAAAATAGTACACGCAGTTAGTTATAATGCAAATCCGCACGTCAAAAACTTCACGTGCCGGCCATGTTATTACTTCACCGATCCCATTGATAAAATAACGAGATTGAACGCGCTTGTCCCTACCGTCTCCACCAATCGTACGTGTCCGCGCACACGCCCGCATAACCGCCGCATTACTTTGTTCCCGCTCAACCGCCGCAGCCTCCCTCTGCAGACGTTTGAGCCTAGGTTTGATCCTCCGGGTAGAAACCCTCGAGTGACTCTGCTCGCGCAACACAGTAACACTCTACATCAGTGAAAGTACATCATCACACCGCATACCATCCATGTACACCCACACGTTACGTATATGGTTCTGTAAGGGACTACCTACTGCAGGGCATGAGCCTCCTTCCTTTAATATTAAATTATAAAGGTTCGAATAATGTAAGTTTTTTTTAATTTAAGTAAAAACCAGAAAATGAGAGATTAAGATATCATCAAAAGCTCTCAATTGTTAAGTCAAAATACTCTTGACAGTAAGCTCGGTAAGAACTTTAGTGTATCTCATTATTCCAATTCCCTACAAATTCCTCCGAAATTACAATACAACAAAATGTTTACTTTTTATCGAAATATGTGATAATACTGTTTTATTTATATATATGATAATACAGTATTCTTTATTTACATCTGGCTGTAACTATTTTCAACGAACACAAAAATGCATTCGGTACTCGTAATCGGTTTGAGTATTTATTTATACAAATTCATGATGTCAAAACAATTATTTTCCTATGAAGACATATTCGGACACTAATATATTAATTATTAGATATCAATTACAATTCTTAAATATCACAACTTATAAATGTCTAGCTACTGGACACCGACACCTTCTTGAAAAATAGCATGACTTTTATTAATTATCATGCTATATCACGACGTATTTCATGATTTCAAATACTGAGAAAGGTGTTTTCCTACTACAATTTAATTAAAATTAGTAAATGTTTACAAATGTCAAATAATTTATTAATAGTTGCAGAGGTTCGAAATGGTGAATATCCGATTATTCAGTATCGGTATTTCAGTGATCTTTTATAATGCGGCTAATATGATTTTATTATTTAAAATTAATTAGAAAATCATCAAATACAAATTCCCTATTTTAAACACTTTGATTTTCTTAGTATTACAACCCTTCGTGGATTCTTACCGATTGGAATTTACTGCAACTTTTCGTCAATCTTTATTTCATTCGATCTGCAAAAGTTAGGCTTCGTCGATCCCAATAAGTACTTTCATTACAATGTACTTTGAACATGTTTTATCCGTACATCAGTCACATGCTCCATGTGTTCCAGTCAACAAAGAATACCTACAAAAGTTATATTTACCAGACGCTTTATAAAACTGACGACTTATTACTTTTTTTCCCACTTATCACAGTCTACTAAAATATATAATATTTATAAATACTTATGATATGAAGAGATATGAACTTTTTGACTACGATAACCTTCCCTTCTTCTTTTGACATACCAAATCTCTACAGCGATATAACAAGGCACTTATTTCTCAGCCTACCTTATTACCGTTAAAAGTAGTTATATATTATTGTATAAAACATAATAGCTACTTAATAGGTTGTTTCATCTATATCTTGTTATTTATTTTAACAATCAATTATTCCTCTTATTTCAATTTTAGTCTAGAAACTGGTGCATTTCGGTGTATTTGTCATATTATAACTATAAAAAAAACTATGTTTATTATTTCATATTAATTTTAAGTAACCCATGTCAAATCTATCTGCGTACATTTGAACATAAATAAACATAATCGGTTCTCAAAAAAACTCATTTCATTTCAATTGTACGAAAGAGTAATTTTGTGAAAATTACGGTTAAGTACAGAGAGTTGAATTCGGTAGCACGTCGTTACCAATAATTTGTCACGGTCGTTATGTGTCATGATTGTGTACCTGGACATTGAGTAATAGAATTCTTTGTGTCTGTCTAGGCCTACGGCAGCCGGTTGTTAACTATACATGTGTTTACAAAGTCATTCATTGGTGGAACTATGACACGGACATAAAGAAATTCACACGCTCGAGGCAAAAGCTGACAAATAAAAAAAGTAGTTATTTTAGCATTATTGTATCAAACTTTACTATGTTTTTATTATCAGTACTTGATGTGTTATTATATCGATGAGATTATAAAAAAGTATATTGTTAGAAGAATACAAAAGACTAATAAACAAATATTTATTAGACCATGTTATTATATATTTTCATGAATAGCAATTGTGGCAATTTCTGTAGATTAACTAAAATAAAACAGCAGTCTTATTAGATCTAAAGTTTGACTAATGTTAATGTAAAACTGGAAACATAATGTTTAAACCTCTCCCTCTTGAAATATTGTTATATATAATTATGTCACTTGTTCAATTACTTTTTTTATTTGCACAAATATTATATCTAACAGACAGTTTGTTGTAATCATTGACTGAATAATCAATTTATTATTTTGTTTTCTTTAATTCATTTTGAAGTAAATTGTATATATATAGATTTTAGTAAAATTAAATTTATTGTCACGATTTGAATATGTATGTTAATCCATTTCAATAGTAGTTATACAAACGTATAGAATGTAAATAAAATAAATATCTAGAATGGTTACGTATCTATGTTTCATGTACGCGGCCAGACATGCACTTAGCATGTTCGGCCGGCCGAAACGTGATCTCGCAAATCGCAATGGCCTGTCTAGACATCGGAGGCCGTCTGTCTGGCCTAGCCGTGCTCTGATGGCCCATACAAAGCTACCAATTACCAATCCAGTGGCGTACACTAATAGCTACAAAGCTGTTATTCATATTTCTATGTAGTTAATATGAGGGTGCATTGTCCGAACGCATTTTACGCAACTGCCTTTGTATGTTATGCGGGGTTAAAAACTATTCACATTCATTTAACGGTACAATTTATTAAACGTGGGAAATTATTCTTTAAAAAATTTAACAATATAACAGTACACCGCCTACAAAAACCGTCTGCAACTATTGAGGGACGTAGACTCATTGTAAATCCCCACGATCATGCAAGCTTGCTTAAACACATCTTCCTATTTTAATTAAAAGAATAGCTGGTACAAGTAAGAAATAAGCTGGTCAGAAGGTGATTGAAGGTTATGTGTACATATAACAAAATTATTAGTATATTTATTATATTTCCTATTTATTATTATATTATATTGGCTACATAATAATATGGATTCAATATTATAACATAGCTTAATACCGTGTTGGTCGACGTGGTTACGACTGTTGCGATATAATGAGCGTAAGCACTTGATGAAAGAAAACATTGTATTAAGACCCTAGATTGATGGTAGAGCATCTTTTAATATCTATTTTGTAAACTACTAGTCTAAAATTGCAAAACTGTTGCCAAGCACCTTTACGTATATTCAGGAAGATGCAAAGTTACACAACTCAAAGTTACACAACAATAAAGAATGAAATGAAGTAATATAAAGGCATATAAAGAATGATGATGAACAGAAAGTCTCTAGTTTAATTTTTATTAGTCTAGTTTAAATATTATCCTATCAAATCAAAATACTATAAAAATATTAAAACGAAAATGTATGTAATAAATTCATTGTAAATTTTAAATCAAAAGTTAAAATTAAAAACAGATCATTTGGCATAGCAAAAAATCTTTCACTATTAATAAGATAAAAAAGCGTTGAATGACTGCATACTACATAATCATATAAAGAATAGTCGGCGCGGCGTTTGCGGTCAATTCTTTAAAGTAGATATAACTTATTTGTATCTTCAACTGTCTGTCTACCGTGATACGCAATATTAATACGGACCGCATTTATGTTGTGTAAACATAGACGGGATACTAGACGGTCATCAATCGAGATTGAGCAGAAAAACGGGTAGACGCAGAGGCAGAATAAAAACTAGCACAGACGCGGATGTGCGAGCGTTGCGGTGGAATAAAAAACAAGTAGCATTCACTCCCGCGCGCATTGCATGCCGCGCCCGGGAACTTGCAGTTGCGATGCGATGCCTCGCATCATCTCGCACCCGTAGCCACTCGCTCAACTTCATTATATTTCTAAATCTGTATTAATATTATAAACCGGAAAAGTTTGTTTGTTTGAACGCGGTAATCTTGGGAACAACCAGTGGCATTCCAAAAATGATTTTTCTATATGATAGAGTAACCATTGAGGAAGGCTTTAGGCTATTTTTTTATGAGGCTGTCACCAATAGGAGCAAAGCTGTATTTAAAAAAGTTACAAAACAGGGAAAAATATTTACATAGTTTATAGTTCCACGCGAACGAAATATATTTTATATTCTTGTTCATTATTATATTACATAGACATTGTTCATTTGTGTCGATATCGATATTTTGAATTTGAAAGAATATTTTGAAGTATTAAAGTGAGACATTAAAAAAGTTAGGCGAGTTGTAAGGGAATACTTTTCAAATGGAAAACCTCATGACTCGTCCAACTCTAAAATGTTAAATGTTTTGTTAGTATGTTATATGTTAAATGACGTATATCACATAATATAATAAAACGTATATCACATGCGTACATATGTGTAATTCCAGCACATTGCTAATCCATTTTTATTCCCTATAAATATTGCCTAATGATCAAATGGGTGGCTGGCATTCGGTAACTGGTGCAATCTACATAGATATTTTACAAGAGCGGCCTTTCCTATTCATTCGATAAAATGCAATATAGATTATTGCAAGTTTCATAATTACCTTAAACAGAATTTCTTGAAGTGTCTTAATTTGCGTAGGGTAATTATGGACCACATAATTTATCCAGCTCCTAATTTCACAACTAAGTTATATTATCTCCTTATATGCCACTATAGTATAAATATCTTAGATATCTTATTTATTTAGAGAATGATATTAATAATATTCATTTCATTTTTAAGAATAAAAAATCAGTCGGAACTATTGACTTATTTTATTAATTATTAATTATTTTACTATTTGTTCTAAATCTTTTAAGCAAGCATGATTTATTCCTTGCCATAAAAACTCCGTTGATAATTCTACCTAGAGAGTGTATGATGTTGAAGCGCTTATTTTAAAATAATTTTTTATTATGAAATAATGTTCGATTCGGCTGTAAGGTATCGCTACCTTTACCTTTTCCTTTAAAATAAATAATATGACAATGCCTAGAACTTGTAAATGTAAAAGGTAACGAATTCAAAAATGCGGCTTACAAAAAACAATTTTATTATTAAACTACAGTTACTTGGCTATTGATATGAAATAGGTAACTGGTTGATGTTATTCTAAAGATAATAAATGAAACCTGGTCTCGATACCAAAAATTCTTTCGGGGGTTATCGAGACGACCTCGTTTAAAAAATCCCGCCGTCCACGTAAAAAATTAAGCAGCTCTTTTTTCAAGGTAGTTACATTAAATTGTTTTTTTTTTTACAAAATATGAGATTAATTATTTGAAGTGTTTTCTTGAAATACATCTACTCATATTATCGTATAGATGCAAATTGGCTGCGGTAGACGCAGTTCAAGAGCAAAACAAATTGTCGAGAGTAGAGCACTACCTCACCCGTATCGCGGTATGAGGCGTGCAAAACAGGATGTAGTAGAGTAAACAGTTGTTTTTTTTAGATTAAAAAGAGACAGTAATAAATAATATAGGCAAAACTTCGACTGAATTGCAACCACTATAATCTATATTTTTATGTATTATGGCATCTGACTATAAACCATGTGTAACGCGTCATAGTGACGGGAATCATACGGTGGGAATTGAAGCAATGATAGCCCAGTTGCTGTACGGATGCCGCGTCAATGGACGTGAGTTCTTTTTTATACTTAAGGTTTAGCGTTATTGCCATAATCTTACTTGATCTTAAGTGACGATACGGTACCAAGTTGGTAGACACGCTAAACCTGTGGAGGAACTGGCTCTCAAGTGCAGCTGTCGGAACACACCTATTGGTATTTTCGACAGGTTTTACAACTTGAGGGTGGTAGCTAGCCAGGCGGGGATTTGAAAAAGCCTTACCACCATGCTATGGTTTCCTCACGTTGTTTTCCTTCACCAAAAGCTCAAGTTCATTGTAGGTGCTTGGATTCGAACTCACGTCCCTTGACGCGAAGTCGTACACGCTACCACTGAGCTCTCATCGCTCAGTTTGAGCTTTACGTAAAGGAAAGCATCGTGATGAAACCATAGCATGATGTTCGAGCTTTTTCTAATACCTGCCTGTCTAGCTACCACCTTCAGATTGAAAATCTGGCACCAAATACGTATAGGTGCGTTCCGGCAGTTTCACTTGAGAGGCAGTCTCTCCACTGGGCTTAGCACGTCCACCATTTTGGGCCACATCATCATAACGCTGAACCAGTAACTCAAAAAATAGTGACACGCTTGTGGGACACTTTCCGTAATCTACCGGTGGATATCCAGAGATCTCGCGGAGTGGTAGTGATTTGTATCCGTCTTGGCCACGACCGTCATGCGATCATCAAGCTCGTTACAATGACACTCTTTTGTTTTATCACTTTCGGAATCAGCTAGTATATGTCCAGCCATTGACAAGCTTGTAGGCAGGCATGATAACGGCGACCGCAAATAGACTACTAGTACCTAGTTGTCGCTATTGTTTTTAGATCACATTATATCCACTAAAAGGTCCCTACAATGCCGGTACTTGGCCATGATACTATAGAAAATACATAAAATATGGAATTGTAATGTCTTAAAGGCAAATGTCTTTACATATACAAAAGCTATTTAAAAAAAAACTCAGGTAATTTCATATAAAATTAATATGATTTTTTCTGGAAGTAATACGATTTGTGATAATATGATGTTTGTGGTCAGTTCAATTCCAAAGTGAGTATCATAAATATAATATTCGATTAATCGTAATTAAAGTAGGCATGTTCGGATAATCCATTTTTAAAAACGTTATGACATTGTACTAAGAAATGATATTTAGCATTTGTGTCAGTTTTAGCCTTACACTTACACATTTATAAGAACTAAATATTAATCTTATCTTATATATATATATGTATATATATTGTAAAATATATTCGAAACCAAATAGCCATTACGGAATATTTAATCGTAGAATAAATAGAAACTACTTCTCTTGTACTATAACTGTTCAAACTTAGATTTAAATAGACTAGCGGATACTAATTATGAATAAAATGTGTCAATAAAAATATATCAGTAGTACGAAGTAAAAACTTTGTGATATACTTCAACATGATTATATAATAAAAATTTGGGCATATCTAGTACGACATGTTATAGAATAGCTATTCTTGAAACAAGACATCCGTTCGCACATCATTTGCGTAAAGTTAATAAAAACCATCATGGTTTTTATTCTTCAAATGACTGGATTGGTAATGACATTTTAATAGATTATTTGTTCTTGCCATCATTCTTGGTAGTTATGTAAAAGGAAATATATTATTATCTTTATTTGTTGCATTTATGAAATGAAATAGCTTTACATGTTTGTTTTCGTTATTGTTTAGAATAGTTATCTGGTATAAATCTATGGAAAAATTATAAGAAAGAATATTGAATTTATAACGAAGATAGATCCAAATATAAAATAATTCACCAAAACTGAAATCAATCAGAGCAATAAGTTTTATATATACAATATATTTTATAATGTTATAACATTCAGGAGGCATGGGAATTGTTTAAAAAAAATGCACCGCTATCTTTCCATCAAGATCTAAAAGTGAACAGTAATATCAGACATGAATTCATGACCTCTCGTAAGCAAGGTCGTTGTGGAGTGATCATTGAGCCATGACGGATAGTTATCAAGCGTTACCGCCTCCGTCTAGTGCGTTTGAAAATTCGAACAACTAAAGATAATATAATTATATAAGATTTCAATAATGTTATTTAATTGTGCCTACTATAATCGGAATAAATAGAGCTCAGAGATTATAGAATCTCCAACACTTTTAAGCAGACTTTGAGAGTCATTGTACTTTGAAAAAACTATAGAATTGAAATTAAATAGGTAAATTGATGAATATAGTAGTTAAGTAAACTATAACTAATTTACAACAATATTAAAATCCCACAACTGTCGGTTTATTTCATCTATTTTTATATTGCAAGGTTAAACGTTTGACTACAGTTTCACGTGATGTTATGTGACGATGACGATGCGGCTTAAAATGGGGAAACACGCTAAACCTAATAGAGAAACTGTCTTTTAAAGACAACTCTCTGAATGCACCAACTGTACAATAATGTTTGTCTACAGATTTACGAATTGAAAGTGGTAACGAGCCAATAGGCATCAGAACATATACTACCTTGATGCTATAGTTTTATCACGCTGTTTTCCCTAATCGAAAACTCAGGATCAATTCAAGAATACAAAGTTACGCTAATTGGATACAGTGTGCATGTACGTGATACCACTGAAACATAATTGCTTCACAGGTTTTGATGGTTGTAAATGAGTAAATGCAAATAGATTCGCATAAGAGTATCAGATACATTATAAAAAGTCAATAGTTTTCACTCGTTTATGTATAATATGTAAAAGGTATAAAATTATCAGTTACTATTACAACATTAATTATCCTATTTAGCATGAAATGTTGTGTAACTTATTTCATCCTTTTTTTATTTTTGTGTGCCATAAAATTTGTTTTATATCTAATATAAATCTAATATTAGATATATCTATCTATATCTAATAGCACGAAGTGATCAATTTTTCTGTATACATACATTTGTACGCTTTTATATCCAAAATTGGTTTCTCGGAAACTACCTACTTCAAGGATTTGGTGAACATCTTGTATTTAGACAATGTTTTACATTCCATGTTAACCTAGATGGGTATTTTTTATATAAAACGCCGCGCATAACTCAGTCGCTAAAATATTATCTGTATATTCGTAATTGCAATTAACCGATAAATTAATTAATTATTGGTATATACGTTTTACCTATAAGTTTATTTTTAAATATGAGCCTTAAATTATTATTAATGTATTGTAAGTTGTTAATATTATTTTATTGTTAACTAATTGTATTTATTAATAATACAGTACTCTGTCGTAATTTAAATTATTGAGTATTATTAAATATATATCAAAGAAGCTTTTTAATATTATTCTTTTACTTTTATTGTTTAACACTTTTTGCTTACTACCGCTGCATTCGCAATAAAAGGAATGTGAACTCTAATCCTCTATGCGTATACTACGGAACCACTTGGTTATCTAAGTTTCGGTGTTTTAAAAGAGTAATTAATTAGTTTGATCAAATTGTAAATTATTATTATAAATAAGAACTCAATATTACTCTACATTCGAAACCATAATTTGATCTATGGAGTTTTAATAAAATTTTGTTATTTCACGTAGTGGTATATGTTTTAATTCATTTGTTATTTGTTAAATTGCGTAATTTTATTTGATTATTTTACTCTATTGAAGTGGAGTATAAATGTTAAGTAGGTACATCTATTTTAAGTTGCCATAAAAACCTTCTGGACAGTTTAAACATGAGAGACGCTGTGTTGTTAGCACTGCTTGCGTTTACAGATTTCATTTCATAATAAAATCACAGCTAAAAACCATAATAAAAAAAAATATGAAAACATGATGATAAAAATATGATTGTTCCTGTTCCCAAGTTATTAAGGGTCATCGCAATACGTTTTCTTTTTCCATTAATGTCTACCAGCTGCCATCTCTTCATTCACTCCTTTTTATTACATTCATTATTCAGACACTCTATTCATCTTTTCCTTGGCCTCCCTCTTCCTTTCCATTCTTCAACGTTCATATACATTAATTTTCTCATAATATGCGTCTCCTCTCTTCTCACGACTTGTCGAAACAAAGACAAGGGATTCCCTTTCAAACTCGCTCTAACATATAAATTTCTGACTCTGTCCATTATTGTAATACTACATATCCATCTCAACACTCATCCTCACGACACTCATCCGTCTTCTTATTAGTCCAGCACTCCGATCTATACAATATGACAGGTCTTATAATGGACTGGTCTTTAATCTTATTGATTGGTTCAAAATTAAATAAAAAAATCCTTTATTCGATTTAGCAATTAGAATTGTTCAAATTTTACAGGCTCCAAAGCATTTTGGGCATCATAAATGCGAACGAAATTGTGTATAACTAATCCCTTGCATTTGATCTAGCGTATACGTATTTACTAATCTGCTAATATTTTGTAACCGAAATTATTAAAAAAAGAGAAAGAATATTCTTCGCAAAATATATATTCCTATTGTCTGTAGTACAGTGTAATGTTGTATTATTGAGTGGCAGAGTCATTGTATCGCATAACTATCCGGCGTGAAGGTTCTTTTAAGAAGAATGAGACTTTGAGTCGCTGTGGATGTGAACGGGGTAAGTATGCAGGAGCAAAGTTAAGCACTCGTCCCTAGCCGCAAAAACGGTTCAAACGTGGACGTGGATGCCAGCACACTTAGTTTTTGGGACCGGATGGATACAAAGCTTTTGCTACCGTGATTTTATCATCACGACCAGAAAGTGCGGCACCTGGTTACCTGTACCTCATTACTAAGCGGATATTTGAGAGTGAGGTGTCGTCATAGGTGGATACTACTAGCTTGTTCCAATGTTTCGATGCTCTGTCAAAATAGATATTTGTGAGAGAAAGCTATGTAGGAATCGATTGAAGGAAGTACCATATTTTTATGGAGGCCTTAGTTTCGAACAAACAAGAGAGCACCAGTCACCTTGACATGAAACAATCTTGAAATCATTGCACATTAAGGAAATTCAATTCGACCGTGTAGAAGAATGATAACTATAGGTGAGTATCAGAAGGAACTTTTCGTAACTTAGTAAGTAATAAATTATATAATATTAAGGCAATATAGTTTTTGTGGTGTAATTATTATTATGGAAATGTTTTGTGGCGCCTCGATTACCACTATATTTACATGTATCAAATTAGAAATATTTGTTACAATACGACTAGAATACTGTGATAACTCTTATAAAGAATAAATGTAACAACATAATAAAATATAAAGTTCATAATGAATTTAACACAATCCAATAGATTTATTTCTATTTAAAAAAAAGTATTGCTTAATGCCCAAGTATTTTTTTAAGGTATAGGGGGACAAACGAGCAAACGATGATCCTTATGGTAAGTGATCATCGCCGTCCATGGACAGCCAACCACAACACCAGAGGAATCGCAGATGCATTGCCGGCCTTTAAGGTAAGAGTAAGCTGTCTTAAGGTGTCCACGTCGTATCGGTTCAGAAACATCGTCGACGTTAATTAGTTTCAAAAGGTACGTGCAAGGAAAGAAATCCAATTTCATTATTGTTGTATGATCTACTTTTTGCTATGTTAGTGTATGAAATGATTGCTGTTATTTCATGAAAAATAATTACACCTCTCGATATGTATATATCACTAAATCATTTTCCAAAATAATTATTTAAATCGAATCTAATCAAAATCTTGATTCAATTTAGGTTCTGAAAAGGCGCTTATGAACGTCAAAACTACCACCGGTTCAGAAAATTACCCAGTCATTGAGAAGAACCGGCGAGAAACTCAATCTGTATATATATATATATATATATATTCATGTATTAAAAGTTTAAATAAGTTAATAGTTTTAATTAAAAAAAAAGAATATTCTTCAATCTTTAGAATAATTTGCTAGCTAATTTTCAAATAAACAATAATCTTAACATTATGTCCTCTAGACACCTTATACAAATTAGACTGTCCGACCGCTAGACTCGAAAGAATGACTTGACACATTTCAATTAAGAATATACGGTATTATTATAGTTATGAGTAAGAGGATTTCTAGACACATTTCTTAGAACCATCTCTGTGTTTTATACCGTTAGAGTTGACGCCTTGTTCACAATAATTAAGGTATTAAATTTTTATGTGACAGACTTCTAATTCCTTTAGTCGCTTATGACATAATTAAATAAGCGTGTTAAAAGGGTTATTGTGAATTCATTAGGTTTCAGTTTTTATTATTATTTTAAGCCTACCTTAGCAACTCAAACGACTTGTACTTAAATTAATGTTAATTATCTTCTAATACCGTCATTTTACTACGATTTGAGAAACGAAATTCTAAAGGAAAATATAACTAGGTAATAAGAGAATATTACACAGATATTTGAAAACTTTTATATAGTGCTGTTCGAGTATGAGATATAAAAGTTTATGAATTCACTGATTTCACATTAACCAATAAATAAAGAAAAGCAGGAAATAAACGATATACAAGAAATTTCATACAAACTCAATATTTTCTCGTATATGAAGTTGTTAATTCAAAACATGTTATACCTACAATTAATAAAGGTGATGACATTGAGAACCCTATTTATAAACTTGAAAATAACAATGATATCATAATACTAAGAATAATTACTTGAAACAATCATACACGAAAAATCAATACCAGCATCCTGGACTGGATTAGTGCAAAAACTCTATCGTCATTAAGGTTATAATAAATAAGGCTTTAGATCTGAAACGTCTAGAAAAATTATTCATTCTCTTTTATTACTCACTAAACTGACTTGATTAACCTTTAACATGTTAAACTGTGAAAAACTAAAAGTATCAAATTACAATGAAATAAAATGCATCATCGCCAACATACACAAAGCCTAACAATCGTCACATAAGGGTGCGTTAGCGTCTCACTTTTTGGAATTAGAAGATGTTCATCAAATAAAGATTACGTTCCACTTAGCATTTAAAATCGATTATAGCTCAGTTGCTAGTGTGTACGGACACCACGTCAAGGGAAGTGAATTCAAATCCACCTACAATGAGCTTGTGCTTTCGGTGAAGGAAAACATCATGATGAAACGATAGCATCGTGGTAGAGCTTTTCTAATTCTCGCCTGGCTAGCTCAAGTTGAAAATCTATGGCTATACATCTATAAGTGTGTTCCGGCAGTTACACTTGAGAGCCAGTCCCTCCACTAGGCTTAGCGTGTCCACCATCTTGGGCCACATCGTCCTTAACTATAAAAGAAAGAACGCTCAAACAAAACTTTAGTCCTTCCACGTGGCGACAACAGTTGTTGTCACGGCTACAATGTCACTGGTGACGTCATTATTTTCACTGAAGCAAAGCTCACAACCACCAATTTGCAAGAGTATACCTATACTCTGTTCTACTTGAGTTAGTGAGTTTAAAACTCGCAAGTTACTAGCAAGTGTAACGGGAAAAACCCCGGTCGTGAGCGTGAGCGTTGTGAACGCTAAGTGGAAAATAGTGAAAGTAGTAGTAATATTCTACAGCCAACTGAGTTATGATCATCACACACTGGACGAGCATTTTTACATCGTGTCAATCTCAACTACCATCAATCAATGGGGCTACTCTATTACAGTTTTCCTGGCAAGACAATATTTTTTTATAGTTTATAGGTTTAGCGTTATAACCACAATTTCACCTGATCTTGTGTAGATGTGGCCCCAGATGGTGGACGGAAGGACAGAAGGACTGGTTATGAAGTGCAACTGCCGGAACGGACCTATCGTGTTTGGCAACAGATTTTTACCTAGCCAGGCCGGCATTAGAAAAAACCCTACCACCATGCTATAGTTTTAACACGATGTTTTCCTTCACCGAGAGTTCAAGCTCATTGCAAGTGGATTCAAACTCACGTCCATTGACACGGTGTCCGTACAAACTACCAACGACGCTATCGTCGCTTCAAACGCATGCGTCGAAGTATTTATGTTTTAAATTGATACACGTCGGGATCAGTACATGCATAACTATCCATTTAAATAAGCTTACGAGCCGGAATAACAACTACGATAGTCGATGAATTTACAATTTCTCGATGGTGCCGCTGTTCATATTTTGTGTTCCTGTTGTGAGTAGAGATGCCAAAATTACTTAAGAAAGTGGATTTTATAATTTGATACAAGCGTCTATGAGGTACGGTAACCTCTTATATTCAGACAGGTCATACGCGCCTTTTTTTATTGCGGAGAACTGCATTAACGCACACCTTCCCAGCCCGGGGGGACTGGGAATGATATGTAGGACTTGCCCGTCGTTGACATCGGGAATACCCACTAAAACCCCACGGCCACCTATGCCGCCTTGCTGTGGCTACGCGGGTTCGTACGTGCAATCACCGTACCACCCTGGCGACCGGCCCGGCCTGATGATAAGCCGGGCGCCGTCTGGGCATCCTAGCGAGCTACCCTTACAGACGGCCGGATTTGTCCAATAAGAGATGAATCCCTCGACCCGCCCCTCGCAGTTCGGCTTAGGAAGGCGGAAGAGCATGAGCGTATCGGCTTGTTCTGCTTTCCGGGCGTTTATATCGGAGAGGATACCTGTTGGGGTCAGCCTTGCGAGCACTTTCCGTTGTTTGTTTCTGCGAGATAACCATCTCACAGAAGGGAGCCATTGCGTTCCACGATCCCTCGCTGCTGAGTTACTCGCTGCTAGTAGTCGTGGCTTTCAACTAGCCCGGCAGAGAGAGATCCAACCCCGCCGTCGCCTAAAGAATAGTCATACGCACCTGCTACCTTAATCGTAAAAAAAAACTGAAAGCCATAACAGCGCAATCCATAAACATCCAATGTAAGCTGAAAAGACGCAATGTGAAAATTGGTCTGCACTAAAAAACAGTCTGCAAATCCTGAAGATCACAATGATAATATATGACGTATCTACGGCCTTGTAAACTCACATGAAATTTCTCAAGTATTAATTATTTTTATAGCCTAAAACCATTAGATGTTAATTAACATATTTATTTCAATGATAATATGACTGTCATAACACGGATAATAATATAAAACGAGCAGAGAAGTAGCTGCGTACGAGATACGGGGATTATTATTATCTTTGCATAAATATCTTTCTACGTACGTCCGTGACCCCGCATTCCGATCGCGTCTCGAATCCGTTAATAAACAAAAACTTCATTATTATTACGAGTGTTTGCGAAGAAATTTCGGATTCTGTCAAAGTTTTATTTTATAGACAACTAGTTGACCTGGTAGACCTTGTTCTGCCTTTCCGTATAGGCAATCACATCGACTACAGCGACCTCTATCGCGTTATCATCACTTATCGAAATAAAAAGTATCATAAGGTGTAAAAATTTACAGTTCGTAAATGTATTTATATATATTCATAAATCATCGTAAAATAAATTTTGAATAGGCAGAAGTGGCGATGTGGCATCAACGCTTACAACTGAGCCGTGTAGTCAAGTGTTCGATGTCCGTCCACAACTGACGTTTACGTGATGAACATAATTGTTTGTATTAGATGATTAGTTATCTTAATACATGCCTCAATTTGCAATTAAATGGCAATTTGTTAAATTCTTCAAATATATATATATTTGCAGAATATATATATATATATATATATATATATATATATATATATATATATCTATATATATATATATCTATATATATCGTATTTTTTTTTACAATTTAGAATCAGTATTGGATATAAAACTGACACATCTCTTATAAAATTCAAATTACCTTGAATGTGTTGACTATTGTATAATTTTCGTTGTTCGTTATTGAAATTACATAGTAATGATATTTAAATGCTGACAAATATTATTTAAATCTATTTACAAGTTTAACATAAACTACAAGCGCAACCGTTGCCAGTTTCTATTATAGTAATATATGTGTTATAAAAACACATGGAAATCACTTAATATAAAAAGAACATGACGTCATATAACAGAAATGAAGACCCACGGTTGTTTGATAAACGTGTAAGTAACATTCACTGACCACAGATCTTAAAATACTGGTAATTCATATATCCAAGCAAAATTCGGTCACTATTTTTTTTAAGTATAACATTTGAATACATATTTAAGAGGTTTTTATGTGGTTGCTAAGCTCAAATGGCACGTACAAAAAACTAATGATCGCTAAGTCTCGTTGTAACTTCTAATACAAATGTATTCTATCACTTTCAGTTTTAAATTATCATGCTCGAAAATCGTAAGAAGAGATTATTATTTAATTAAAATAGGCATCTCGTAAATATGAACTCTACCAGTGTCAAATTAATCATGGCAGACCAGGAATTTTATAGACAGCAATTCTTTTTATTTTTCTAAATTAAGGCACTGAAACACATCTAGACAAACAACACTTACCCTTAATCATTTCAAATATTTTGACCAAAACATATCACAGTTATTTTCTGTCCGTCACCATACATTTTAACATTAGAAGTAAACAGAGAGAATAAATTACAGATTTTCAGTATTATCTTTCGTATTTAATGTTCTTGGCAAACATTGCATTAGAGAATTTTTTCAGAGCATCATTAGTTCAGTACAAAAGTTCAAGGCACTATGAGTTCAATCTCAAATGATTTTTAAATATAATTCCTCTTTTATTACTATTATTAAGTCATATACTCGTGTCACATATTTTTTTAAACTACTTTAAATTCAATACATTTAGAAACAAACTAATATTTCAAAGAATCTTATATTTACAATACTCTAAACCGAGGTTCCCCCCTGCTCGCGCGATACAGTGACACTCTACATCACTGAGATTACACCATCACACCGCATACCATTCGTGCACACTCACACGTTAAGTACACGGTTCTGTAAGGGACTACCCTCGCGGCCCTTGAGCTGCTTACCTGATAAGGTCATAGTAAGTATCACTAATTTAGTAATAAAGAACCTGTTGGTTAGTCAGGATCATGAATCCTTTTTTCATTTACCGGCAGCAGCCCTAGCCGAGGTTCGGCCGTCCTGGCACCCTTGTGCCTGCTGCCTCGGGGCTGAGTGCCCTCAGCACTCGCCCCCAAAAGTTCGGTGAAGCTGTCAAAGCCCTTGGGGCTAGAAGCGTACGTCAGGTCGAAAAAAAAAAACCGAGGTTCCCAGCCTTTTTTTTGTCACAGATCACTTTAAAAATTTAGCTTGTTCCGAAGGCTACAAATCTACCATATTTCCAAAACTCAACAAAAAATGTGAAGATTAGATCTTACTATGGAAATTTGAGTTGCGGCTGAGTTCCAACCAATTAGTTAATAATAATTAATAGTTAATAATTATTATTTTTCGAATTATAATTAATAGTTTTCGAAAAAAGAGAGTGAGATTGATTAAATAATTAATTAATCCATTATTTTACAAGTAACAGTCGCTGTGTTTCTTAAAATATTATCTGCCTAAATTGATAAGTGAAGTCGAGCCAACATTTTAGTTCTTCACTATCGAAGGAAAATAAATTTTCGTGGATCCCCGCTTACGAATTGTGAGCCCCCATTTTCTTGTCACGCCAACGTAAACCCCCGTCGAGTCTCCCGTGGACTCCCAGGGGGTCCACCTGGACCACTTAAGGAACTAAGGCTTTAAAAAATTGTGCATATTAAAAATTAATAATAATAATCTTTATATATTTGTGAATAAATTAGCCATCTTATAACCTATTAAAACACATATCGAATACTCGGTACATATTTAATTATTAATTATTTTAAGTATATAAGGTTCAATCGATGAGAAAATTACATTAGAAATTAAACATAATTATTCATCCGTTAATGACGTGAATGTGTTAATGAAAAACCACAATTAATATGTACACAATTCCTGTAGTAATTCACATAATTCACAGTCAATTTGAATTTATGGCGACATTGTTGACGATATATTATTGTTAGTGATGTTGACGCGCGCCACGGCACTAAGGCGACGAGACGCGGTGAAAATTTATAAACAAAATCAAGCAGAAGACTGTGAGACAGTACCGCGAGTCCACAATCCATATGTTCCCAGAAGGCGGGTAACAACTAGTCGTTTCACTGTCTCGATGGTTCCTTTTGTCACACGTGTACGTGTAATACTGTGCGATATAATGATGTATATTATGACTACCGATTGATTAGCTTGTCTGATAGTTATGACTTCTTTTCCTGCTCTAAATATATACAATAATATTAGAAACATTATCGCATAATTATTAAGCCAAGAAATTTGACATACAAAATATGTTATTTAAATTGTACATCTATATGTATTTGAGGCGCAATCGCGTCAAAACTATTGATCGTATTGACATGAGACCATGACCATTCGAGGCGGAATTACCTGGCGAAGTATTATTTGAATTCCAAGGATCCTTCAATATTTCACTGTAATTTTATTTTTAAGGACTATGCCAATAAAATCAAATGTCAGGCATTTTCTCTTACCATGTTATTGCAAAGTGGGCGGGAACGTCTAGTATAATACAATAATAAAATAATCTGGGTATATATTTTTAAGTACCTACTAATCACTAGTGGTAATAATCCGATTCTGGAAAATTCTTTCACAATTAGGAAGCTTTTTTTTAAATTTGATCTTATTATATCATTTGCAACACTAATAAATGTAATTTATACAGTATTGTAATTTCGTATTAATGATAACATGAATATAAATTAACTTTTTACTTGTACACTTGAAATTTATTATGTATTTAATTTACGGCCATCATAATTCCTAAACATTTTATGAAGGCCATCTCATAAATTAAAATACAAGCACAACTATTTACATAATTAAAACAAAAACATATAACATATTTTTCACATTACTTAATATAAGAAACTCAGATTAAATATTTTACCTTGCACACATTTAATAAAACAATTTATATAATTAATTATAATTATCAAGTACTTATATCTCGTTTTAACCATTTTTCTTCATCGGTGAACAGATATAACCAAGTCATTACGTGCTCTATAAATAATGATAACAATCCTCGTATCCGACCTTAATATATATCTTCATTTTACTATTTATGATGTTTGAAATGAGTTTTCTGTAGGCTAATTTTAAAATATCATTGAGTTATGTGGACAAAAAATCATGAATAATAGCATTTTTATAGATCTTTTGTTTTTCTTTTGATCATAATATTAAAGTTCTTTGTCTACTCGTATATTTATAGATGTATTTTTCTAATTAAATTTTATAAAGCCATGATGGCTCACGCAGTCAGTCCTGCAATAAGCTTGAGCTTCCGGTGAAGAAAAACATCGTGAGGAAACCATAGCATGGTGGTAAGGCTTTTTCTAATGCCCGCCTGGCTAGCAACCACCCTCAAGTTGAAATCTGCCGCCAAATACCAATAGGTGTGTTCCGGCAGTTGCACTTGAAAGCCAGTTCCTCCACAGGTTTAGCGTGTCTACCAACTTGGGCCGTATCGTGACTTAAGATCAGGTGAAATTATGACCATATCGCTAAAACCTTACCTATGTATAAAAAAACACAAAAACCAAGGTAAAACATATTACAAGTATTATACTCTAGAGGGCTATTCTTGATCATATTGTACAATTGTATAATAATAGTAATGATGAGTCTTTTGAACTTAGTTTCACAACAGTTATTAAATTGTAGATATATAATTCAATTGATCAATCAAATTTTATAAATATATATATAGTATATATCATATTATATAACTACATAAAACAAGCAATTAAATCCAAACTAACAACCACTGTATTAAAGTAACTATATATTATAGAGCCAGACACCCGACTGACAGTTATACTCATCACACAACAATTGTGCGCTGCTAGCGGAACTAACATAAAATGTTTATGATCAATTTTATAAAACTGGAAAAAATATTTATGAAGTCTGAAGCGTTCGTATGGATAGTAAAATAATATAGAAAACATCAACTTTTTTTGTACTTACAAAGGTAACAAAGGGTCCCAAAAAAAATCAAATTTGCAAATCATAATAACTATGTAAGCAAAGATAAAATGATGATTAGATTATATTTTGCTATTTCTATTTTTAACACAGATATTTTCATATATAGTAACTTAATAAAGTGAGATTACTGTACCGGGCGCTATGCATAATCGAAACTAGTCCTTACTAACATTATAAATCCGAAAGTGTGTCTGTTTGTTACGCTTTCATGCCTAAACCGTTGGATCGAGTATGATGAATTTTGGTATAGAGATAGACGGGACCCTGGAAACGGTAATAGGCTAATTTTGCTCGCGTAAACCTTATTGGAAGTGGGGTAAGGATAGGGTTAAACTTCGTTTTTTTTATTGTGTCATCCACATTGTTTGACAAAATCAATATTAACGCGAGCCAATCCGCACGTAAAATCTATTATAATCTAAAAGCTACAGTGACCACCGAGAGATCAGTAATGCATCTACGGTCATTGCTATAACGGCGACTTGTATGTCTTGACAGCTGAATATCGGCATTTACATGCATGCCTGCATGTCAACAACATTCCAAGCAAAGGTTCGGCCTCTTTGGCACCCTTTCGCACTTTCCTTGCATATTCAGTGAAGCCGTCAAAGCGCTTCAAGCGAACACCAATAGTCAGGTTGAAAAAAGATTTGGCCGGTCTATAATCAGCATACAGTTTTTAATTACAGGTGACAGGGATCTATGACTGAGTCGTGATCACCATAGATAATAGTTCTCTTAATTGCTCACATTTTAGGATCAGCTAATTTATATCCAGCTAACCAGAAGCTTGCAGGGCAGGTAATGGGGACGATCCATGATGGATTATGTACCTGGTGAAGTACATCGTTGCCTTTTGATTGTACTGTAGTTACAATTACATGAGTAAAAAAAATCAATCACTTCTTATAGGAATTATATTATGGACTGTAGATGTAAGCCGGTGATGAAGCTCGGTAAGCTGCGTCAACTTAGTAGTTAAACATTTAATTACAAAAATATAATTAGATGGAAAGCAAAAACCATCTTTCCGTCTTGTTTTTTCAGTTAATAAGAAACTCAAATTTTTTATTTACATTTTCAATAAATAGTAACTGATTACGCATTTACTTTGCACGTCAAAACTCAAATCAACATTATAATTTATGTTTGTTTGTCTTTACATCCAAATGTTTCCTGTAATCGTCGTTCACGTCGGAAACTTTCCACGTTTCATAAAACTTTCCGTTTGATTATTTTGATACTCGTCTTTGTGTTATCGTTTATTTGTAGATTCATTCATAAAATTTGTACCACATTCATTGTTAAACTCACTAGACTAAATTATAAACAACTAAAGAGTTTTAATAAATCACATTTTCGCTAGTGTTATAAGTCTAAAAAAACGTTTAGAGGCCTTTCATTGATTATGTACGTGTCTAATGAGGAAAGGGTGGTAAAAGCCATTTTTACATAATATATGAAATATGAAATTTCTAACATAGAGTGATGGATAAGCATTGGGGAAAACAACTGTGAAATTAGTTTTTTCTTTTTACAAAATTTTACTTTGAGCTTATTTCTTGTTTATCTTTTTTTTATATTTTATGTGTCTATGTATACACATCTTGAAATCTATAAATATATCTTATACTACGTTGTTTTCGCATATTAATTCCACTTCAATTATTTGAAGAAAAACAAACCATTATTCAGATACCAGATAAAATCGTATCAAAAACGGAGAGAGTAAAGGATAGGTAAAACAAGAAATAGTATAAGAAACTAGAAATAGTAGTAGAAGTACTGATTTATTACTAGGTATAGGAGGGTGCATGAAATGAGCCACCGCGGGAGGCCATACCCAAGTACGTCCGGCGCGCCCTGAGCAGTTAGTCTCGGTTCCAAATTTACTGACTGAACATTTCTTTACCATGACACGGCCATTTCTTTAAAATACAGTTTGTGCCGGCGCAAAGAGTACGAAAACTATATATCGAAATTGATATACATAGAAAACATAACTGGTTTAGATATGACCACAGACACACCACTGTATTTTTTTAAATTTTCGATATGAAATGATATTGAGGTTCAATAAAAGTTTGAAATAAGAAATTAAAAACTGTAATTTATTTAATGATTTCTTATGTTTACTCGAATATTATTCATTGAAATAAAACTAATTTAAACGGATTTTATCGCGATTATTTATTAATTTTGATCCCGAAGTATCGAAAGCTTTTCAGCCTTCGTGGCCACGAACTCCAGGCCACGAAAATCCGTTTAAATTAGTTTTATTTCAATGTAATTTTTGTTTTTTGTTCAGACGCATAATATAAATAACCTAACTGAATCAGACCAGTCATTAGAATTATGTTCACTATTACGTGGGTCCCACGGGGTTTAGACAGACCCCACTATACAACACAGAAGCGCTTTTAGTTTAGATTATTTGGAGATTTTGGAAAAACAACGGGAATTTACGGGGATTATTAAAATTACCAGCGCTTTGTTTGGCGAAGATTTGTGATAAACATCGAGTGATATTTGTTTATCATCTAAAGTCCGTCTAGACACGATGACATAATGGATGTCTGAGTCGACGGTCGTGCGAACTGCTGCATGTATCGACTGCGCAAGTATATTTTTTTCCTTATTTATATATACGTAAACTATTGCTAAATGTAATTAACTTATGTCTGTAGGTATATCAAGTTAGAAAATTATACTTAAGCTTAAATAATCATCTATTGATACAATTTTTTAACATAACAACTAAACACGATGACAAGAATATTGAGTTTAGGTGTTTTAGCATTTGTCATGGTATATAATATAAAACATATATTATACTTCAACAAACTTGTTAATAATACTTTTATATCCCTCAATTTTACAACGAATATTAACAATGTGTTTTCATTAGTATTTTTACAAATATAGACCAAGACAGCATATGAGCGGATAATAAAAGGCAATTAAATCTTTAATAATAAACTATATAAACTTTCGCATGATTGTCATTTACATTTCTACTTAATTGACTTGACGGCGTTAAAGTATTCCACATTGATGTGACTCCCATAGCCTTGGACTTTACTGGAAAGTACGGCACTATGCAAGTGTTGCTTCCATGAACATCTTATCTTTTAATTTAACTACTATTGTCTACAACTGATCGGCCTACATTGGGTATCCATAAGTAAATGTGATAGTGTCCGCAATCCGGTTTCTCGGGTATCGTTTGAAATCCTTACCGTCGATCATGCAGGATGAGTTATTGTTGAAATCTCCGCAATTTATCATTTTTTAAGTTATTATTGTATGTACTGTTGAAACAACTGTTACACCCGGGATTTCATCTGAAATGAGAGGAGCTTGAAATTTAGAATTTCGTCTAGAATTAAAGTAAAACTAATGTACCGCTCCTTGACAATTGGAAAATATAACGCCATTTTGTTTTTAATATTTTGTAAGTTTTCTGCAATTATATAATTTTCTTCGTAATTTTCTTAAATAGATTCTTCACAGAGTTCTCTCCTATTCATTTGCACACTTTTCATATTACAAGATTATATTAAATGATGGTTTTTGTTCCTTCTATACAAACCATGTCCAGCGAATGATCCCCATGGGAAACCTCTCCGCTCTAGGTGAATTGGTGGTCGGAGGGGCCGGTACGCTCGTGCCTATCTACCGCCTTAAGCCGGACTGAGAACGGGTCGAAAGACCCGCCTCCCATTGCACCAGTCCGGCCGACTGCAAGGGCAGCTCACCAGGCCGCCCGGATGGGACCCGGCTTTCCATCTGGGCGGGCCGGGCGCTGGGATGATGCGGTGATTGCATGCACGAACCCGGGTCGCCCCAGCAAGGCGATAGACGGCCGTGTGGTTTTAATGGGTATTCTCGGCGGTTAGCGCCGTGTGGGTCCCACATACCCCTCTCAGTCCCGACGGGCTGGGAGGGGATGCGGAAATGTATTTCCCCGCGTTAAATAAAAATGTCCTGCGAATAACGAACACAATAAAGAAAGAATTATCCGATTTGGTGCAGTCGTTCGGAAGTCATGCGCGTACATACATATAGGCGATTTTTTTTTATATATACAGATTTTTTAATATGCCGTGCAACTACTTCTTTAATTTTTTCTTTCATAAGAACCTTCTCGCGTACCAAATTTCCCGTTTTTTTGCTTTCACGTGGAAAAAAGAGTTGCATTCATGTAATGTAGCTGTTTCGTCTTTTAATTGTCTTTTAATTGATCAAAAACCATTTTTCAAATTTGACTGGCATTTCATGAGATTATTTTATGTACATATTAATATTACATAACTTTAAGTAGTACGGCTGAAGAGGTATAATTAGCCTTTTGCTAAAGAAGTTAAATAGTCTGTAAATTTTGTTACTACGAGCTAATAAACAATTTGCAGATAGTGGGAGCGAGAAATATACCATCGAAATCTATCTACAATCTTTTGAAAGATATTGGCATGTCTAAGACTGCAGTAACTTCCATATTAGAACGCACCTAAATATGTGCTAACAAGCTCCTATCAGATTTGGTTGGGCAGGGAAACTAAGTAGGGAGAGTAATTAAATATTCGTTCATCGTATCTTTCATAAAGTTTTTGTTCAATGCATACTCTCTGTCAACCCAGAACACATATGTATGATACAACTATCTACACCTGATACATGCAGGAGGTTGTAACAAAGTTAAGTCGCCATCAATCATTTTCTAATAAAATCGTCCACAAATTCAAAGTAATTTGAAGAGCCTGCGACAAAATTTATAGTTTGCATTTACATGTAAGATCGAATTCGATCAATTCAAAAATCGATTATCTCGACCTGAAAAGGTCGATTTTATTCAAATAATAAATTTTAGAGTGACATGCCTACTTAGTAGTTGTTGCGCGACGAACGTGGAGAAAAGTCGTATGTCAAGTAATGGTAAAAAAATGGGTATATTTAAAATACTTTGATAACTGTAATTACATTTTTATGTCACATATTTCTAATTTTTTCAACAACTTTTAACAATAGTTTTTGACGATAAGGATTAAGAAAGTACTATTAAGTGGCGTCATTTAAATTTTTGGCTTGAAAAATTGTTGCGGCTACTGTATTTACACCTAAAGCTACCTTTGGTACTTTTGACTTTATGATAATATAAGTTTTTTGATCGCTAAAATAACATGTCTGAACATCTCGCCATCCGCCTTGCAACTGAGTTAGTTCGAAAATTCATTGCTCTGCGATTGCATCGCTTAAACCTACTGACACGTCTGCTTGAGCATTTATATAGCGATGGCAAGATATACTTTTTACAGTAACTGAAACAAAATTGAAAAATGTTGTGTTTTTGGATGAAATGTCGATTATTACTAAACATACTATAAGCTGTTATTAGACCTATGAAACTGCAACATCTACTTCCAAAGTTACTGTTGGAAAGTGATTTCAGTGATTTATAATACCGGAAACATCAACGGGTTTGTTGAAGGTGATGTCATAGATTTTGTGTCAAAAAGCACTAGAGCCTAAATAAAGAAATAAACAGGAAAAGTTTACATAATGTTACCTCAATGTTATGTAGCCTGACTGAACCATCTATTATAATCGTGGACAAAGCGCTATACTACTCGATACAAATTGATAAACCACAGGCCTACTCCGAAAAGCTGACATTGTCGCATGGTTTCAACAAAATAGCGTAGATGCAAACATAAATATGTTAAAAGTGAAATTAGGATATCTTTTATACGAAAACAATTCAATTCAATTTCTGTACGTTATTAACAAAATAGCTGTACAAAATAGGTACATAATTTCTACTGTGAATATAATGCAATTTAATTGACATAGACTCAAATTAAGGGATATGCTTCAAGACACAATACAGAACCACCATTGATCACTATAAAGTACTAAAAATATTAAAAGAGGCTTGTCAACATATGACTAAAACAGCCTTTTTTATGCTAATAGGCAGCAAACAAGCAGACTGCCTAATGGTAAATGGTTACCGTCGCCTATAGACAGCTATAACACCAGGAGTATTACAACCATATTGCTGATCTTGGAGACCGTATTTCAATCCGTTTTTGAATAGACCCATATCGTAGTTTTAGGGGCAAACCATGCTGGGTAGCCGATTCTACAGAACCAACGTGAGCGACAAAAAGGTTCTACAAAAGCGAACTGTTCTGGCTATTGCCATATGGCCAGGTCGTAAAGTATAGCGATGAGCAGCTAACCAACGGTGCGTAGTGTGAAACGGTGATGAGGGTACCATACCAAAGAGTTCCTCAGAGTGCTCCCCATTATACTTGCGGAAGAACAAACAAAGAGATCCTATGTCTCTACGAAGGTCTAGGGGCTTGAGACCGCATGTAAGTACGGGGTCATCGACAATGCGGATGGCTCGCCTTTGCACTGAGTCCAAAGGTGCAAGCTAGTAATCAGGCGCCCCGGCCCATATGTGCGAGCAGTACTCCATGTGAGGTCGTACGTGGCTTTGTACAGCATAAGCTGTTGCCTTGGCGTGAAGTAGCGCTTGGAGGCCTTTTGTGCCACTTTTTTCCTGTCCTTTCCTGTATGAAATTATTTCTTATGTGCGTACAAGTATGTATATTTGTTTTCATGTATTTATATTCAGTAAACATTTGTATGTTCGTTTTATTAAACCCCTAATCAGCTATTAATAACAAAACTTGTTATAAATCCTAATTATGTATAGATAAGTCGCGCGTTGATTATATAATTTTTGAAAATAAATATCAACATTTCATTTCATTGTTGTAATGTGTCAAAACGGCCATCAAAGCGTGCTGCATGTATAGTATAGAGGATTTATTTGGCATTTTGGTCTTATACAAGTGTCGATCAATATAGATATTTATATATTATAGTTAACTTTATTTTTTATTTAATATTACACTTAATTTATAGTTTGTCTTTGTCTAATGAAAACTTGTTATTTAAAAAATAATAATTAATACAGTATGATAATTATTCTCGTTCTCCTACCTAATATTTATTTTGATATACGATACGAAAATTCGTTTATAAATATAGGTATCCTAAAATAATGAAATTCCCCATTTAACAAATATATTTATAACATCAAATCCCCTGCTTAATTTTCAAACTAAATCTCAAATTTCTCAAATTTTTTCAAAATAATCCCAAATGTAAGTTTGAAATAGTGTTATAACTTATTATGAATCGTATTTTTAATAATACTACATGTAACGGCAAAACTATTAATGTTTTATACGCTTTCTTACACTTTTTGCAGCTACTACAATTATAGAAGTCTTAAATCAGATTCTAAACGTGTAACTGTTAAGAAGCATGCAAGCTTATAGTCAGAAATCATGCCATAGGTAGTAGGAACAAGTCTATCTGTAATATAGGTTATTTATATTTTAGTTTTCTTCAGGTTAAAATCCCTGTTCCCCTGGAAACCTTTCTAGTTATTCTAGACCAACTTGATAGAAAGTAGTTCACACAGACACACAAACCAATTTACAAAATTCACTGTAAATTACTTGAAGAAAGTTTTCTTAAAGAAAATTTCTTGGGTCGCATAATCACCGGGGCACAATAATATGTATAAAATAATAAGTATGGGTCTTGTAAAATTATTTGAAAATATTTGATAAAGCCCAAGTACTTTTTATAATTAGCTTTCGTCCGACATTGGACAGTAACACAAGGAATATAGCAGCAGGTTTTACAGATTTTCTTTAAATTATATACCTATTGTGCCCATATTTTACAATACCGACATCATTTTTTTATGCTTTATAGATTATAGTTACAATCTCACCTGATGTCAAGTGATGATGTAGCCCAAGATGGTAGACACGGTAAGCGTAGTGGAAGGAGTAACTCTCAAGTACAATTGCTGGAACACACCTGTAGGTATTTGGCGGCAGATTTTCAACTCGAGGGTGGCAGCTAGCAACTAAAAGTATTTTGAAAGTTATTCTTGGTTTCTGGTAACACGGGAGTTTGAAGTGCCGCCGTGGTGGGTTTTAGTGGGTAGTGTTGGGTGATTAACATCCAATGAGTCGCCACATGCCCCTCACGCCTAGACCTGAGCCCAGGTAATGCGTTTGCGCGTTGCATTGAGGAAGTCCGTTAAGACTGGGGTTTTAATCACCAAAAATACCAAAAAAAAAGTCTGGCAGCCAGCTAGGCGGGCGTTAGAACTTGCAATGGTTTCATCACGATGTTTGGCTTCACTGAAAGCTCATTGCAGGAATTCGTACTCACGTCCTTTGACGCGGCGTCCGTAAACGATACCACTGAGCTATCATTGCTTCTAAATATTCCATAAAAATATAATTACATACTATTCACAAAGACAAGGGTAAGGAATTAAGTCTCGATGTTATATTAATATTTTATTGATTTATATCAATAAAAACTAATTCTCATTGAGTAATTACACTTTAAGAATCTGCCACTATATGTCTAACGCTATAGGCAAAACTATGTGGTAGTCTATACGACCTTCTGTATTAATAACGGGACTACGTCTATTTTACTAGACACTGTGTGTCAGTAGATCTCGGATTAATCTATCTAGAACGGTTGCCCGGCTCCGAGGTAATATATCAATTTAGCGATATCAATCGTCTTGGTTATTCAATTTAATTGAGAATGTACATTCAATCCCTATGACATATCAGTCACATTAAAGGTTTAATAGATAAAATATGGTTTATTTCCTACAGTATTTCTTTAATTTTATTTCTAGTTTTAAGTTGTTATATTCTATATATAGTAATATAGTTCGGTTTTTAGCGATATAAATCATCTCGGTTATTCATCATAATTGCGAAGATGCATTAAATGCCTATGACATATTAGTCGCACTAAAGGTTTAACAGATAAAATATGATTTATGCCTTTTAATGTTTTTAAATGTTATTACTATTAAATCTTTCGCTACACATACATATACACCACACATCATTACACAGGCATAACACTTTGTGCCCGGAGTTAAAACCAACGCTGGATGTCTTTCAGAACATAAGTTGACTCGGGACCCATTTGTTACACTCGGGGTGAGCTCCCTCCGTGCTCGCCCACAAAGTCTGGTGAAGCTGTGAAAGCCTTTTAGGTTAACAGTGTAGGTCCTTTCTAAAAAAAAACATTTATTACACACTCAAATCAAACTTCCAGCCACTTACTTTGAAAAACTCTGTTTTTTTTTTGTTTTATTATCATTTAGTTATTTTGTTTGTGAAATGAATGTTCCGCGTGTAATAAATAAATATATTTTCTTTCTTCCTTTCAAAAATGATTGTACGCTTAGGATTGAAGATTGGAAAGATTATGAAATTATTGGACATATACAATAATTGTTGTACGTTTGCCAACACTCCCACTAGTATTATTGTAATATTATAACGTTAATAATTTTGAACGGAGAACGAGCTTTGTTATCAATACTATCTAGACATATTACATATGAGACCATATGATGAATGAGAAATGGGCCTTGATCTGATGTTGATTAGTGTTCTTAAGCAATAAATATACCCAAATAAGACCCAGATAATACTGCAAATATAATCGAATAGATCTCGAATAGCTCTTCAGGACTAAAATTTAGTACCAAGTATGTCAACACATGTACCTCCTACCTACTGCACTACCGTTAAACTTGAAAATAGTAAATGTTTTGAATCTTTCACATGTTAATTATAATTGATAATATTGCCGTAATTGGTATTGTTATTCATTCGGCTACAACAATTTAAATTGTGCTAAGCATTCACCTATGAATAGATATTGGGATCAAAAATAAAAATTATTAGTAAAAATCAGTTTATATACTGAAGTCATAAAATCAAAAATCGCCATTATTATCAATATTAGTATCTTAACTATAAAACAAATAAATCGCAAAACAAGTATGTTGTAATTACAAAAATAAAATAATATTTTAAGTATTTCTACGGCAGCAATTTAATTAGCTAGATTATTAGCTAATTATATATACTTAAGATGCACAAGATCCGTTGGTCGCAATGTATTCTAAATCATTAAGGAGATGCTCACGAAGACAAACTGAAACGGGTATAAAAATGGCAACTCTTGATCTACGATAGCGATAATATACGCGTCGAGTCTAGCTGATACGCGATTTGTAAATACGCAACATAGTTGTCTCGTGAATGTACAAATTAACGGCATTCCAGCTGTATTGTGCCCATTGTAAATATAGTGCACACTCAGAAATAGCTGTAGCCGCGGCGAGGTAAACAAGTACTATGTTAAGTCGACGATTGGACAAAATTCTTGGCATAACATGCCGCGCCGCGTCGGCCTGCATATTTGTACTCATACAACATTAGCAAACAACGAATAGATACGATGTCATTTCTCATAACCTATATGCAAATTATTAACGTCAAATATGATTCCCATCTTTATTTTAACTTTTTATAAATGAATTAACGACGATAGTGTTGCCGCAGATTAGTGAACTATACGCCATCATTTGGAATGCATTCTGTAAACGAAGTACCTGAAACTATTAAGGAATTCGATAACTGAGCTCGAGATTAGAATTCAAATAAATATTTTTGGTTTACTTAATATTTATTTTCTATGTTGCGAGGCTACATCCACATTTTTACAAGTGAATTTACAACTATACATATTTTCATTATTTTACGATAGATAAAATTACAGTGCTGTAAACCTACTGCATTGTGCCTAATAATGAGCATATAAAAATCCAAAAATTATGATGACATTCGAGAGATAAATTACACTACTACAACTATTTTAATATTAATACATCGGTGTTAAGTACGTAGATACCACCGCAATGTAGCACAATTAGTAGGAATCCTAGACACGTCTTAGTTACTTGCGGAATTATAAAAATGGATGTATGCTCAGTTTAAATATCCCAACCCAACAACATCCTATAACTTTAAATAAAACCGTAAACCATCTCGTCAACCATCGATCAAACACAAACATTAATCAAGCTCAATAAAATCGTAGTGCATTGTGAATTAATGATTTCATTCTTCCTTTCTTGAATATTCACTATAAAATTAGATACACTTTTTTATAGTAATAAAACAAAGTGACGGCACTGTACCTAATAGGAAGTACAGTATAATCCAAAACCAACGGTGAATATCGACGATTTGAAATCAATGAACAGTCGCCGCAGCCATACCGACTTGCAAACCACTTATTTGGATATATGTATATACACTGGTAGACCCTTAATCGTTACATACCGTCGTAGAGAATCACTGTAACAGTTAACACCATGTGCACAGTAGCCGCGCCTCAGTCTGATCGTAGAATGCAACCAATATATGGTAGTCGCGATATAGTTGAATAAAATATCATCTTGCTACTTGAAAGCTATTATTTATTAAAGTATTTCAAGTAGTACATTTTAGATTTATCAGACCATTTTATATGTTGTATAATTTATCCAGATGTTCTAATAAAGCTATATTATTATAGCTCCTCTTATTCTATATTTACAAAGAATACAGTTTAACAAAACTTTAACCATGTATCATATTCGTCTTTAATAACACATATCCAGTCGTCAGACTTGAATGCAACCATAATGCACGGGTTCATAAATCCTTCATAGAAAGTCTATTTTAAGCGTGGTCTAAATGCAAAATCAAGTATATAATTTTCAAAACGAAAAAATAACTTGGTTAAAATTCGTTGTTTCATTCATTAATCAATATTGAAACATAATTTGTAATAACAATGTTAATGCATACAGAACGGATGTTCGCGTAAAATAATTCGCACCTCCAAGAACCTGGTGAAAAGTATCCGCGGCTTGTCCAAGCAATTGGCTCGGTGCCACATGCTGAACGTTGCACTCCTTTTCATAATAGACGGTGATAAATGAATATAAAATAATATGAACGACGGAAACTGATGACAATTAATAGTGTAGGCCGAGGTATCTCCGAGTTCACAAACAAATATACAGTCAAAATAGTTTTCAGCTTTACATAAGTAATATATATATTATCTTAGTTGCATACAAACAAACTTAAAAATAAAATATAAAACCACCATATCTGGGCCGCATGGCAGCGTGTCCAAAGTGCTAGCAGCATTGCCATGTTGTACAGCAATGGTGATTTGCTGGGCAAAGTAGTAGCGGACATTTCGGTCGTGCGTGGTCTTAAATAGATGTATGATTTACACATAACTTGCACAAGATTTTTGAGAGAGAGAAGATTTTTGGTATTCATAATAGATTTCGGCGTTTGACTATCACAACTGTTGTTAAGACACAATGTGGAAAGTTGGTATCACGTTAAACCTAGTGGAGGAACTGGCTACCTTAAGTGTACCTGTCAAAACTCCCCTGTAGTTTGGTGACAAAATTTCAAATAAAAAATGGTAGCTAGCCAGGCGGGCTTTACAATATGCCTTACTATCATGCTATAGTTTCGTTACAACGTTTTTCTTCCTCAAAAACTCAGGCTTAATGCAGATATTTGTTGCAGAACCATCATTGTTTTAAAATTAATGCTAATGCACAATTAATATGTAAGACCTTGGTTAGATCTCTACATTCATATTTTTTATTTATAAATTACCTAATTTAATTAACTGCTTTAGTATTTTATAACCATAGCACAAATTGCACTTGTGAATATTTTACTATATAAATAATTAAAACCCATGTATTAGCTGTTCTTAAACTATGAAATGATATTAATATTTATACATTTTAATACTTATTAACTAAACCTTAATTTATGCATAAATTATAGTGAAATGACTATCTTGTTCAGAATTTTCATTATAGAACACGATAAAGTGCCAGAGCTCTGTGTCTAATAGTGAGCATATTAAAATTTTAAAAAGGCTACCTTCGAAAAATTAGCTATCCACCAGAGGCCCTCAGTTTCATGGCGGTCTGCAAGCTTCTCCGTAGCTGAGTATATAGCTATTGCCTGATCCCCAAATGAAAGTTATGTTGACAAGTTTGTCACCATGTTATTGGAGGTTGCAATCTATTCAGACAGAATGGGCGCTCCTTATCATCTCACGATGGTAAACCATTGTACATACATATAACTAGCCGTCACTAGTATACTTACTATAGTAGCATACGTCACTACTATAGACATTCTAAAGTAACTAGTAAAACAATGATAAAGGGGCAATTGATTCCAAAACCTAGTTTTTTTGTAAACCATCTATGAAAAACTTTGAATCTAATGGTCATAGTCCCATCCCAATAAGCTCAGTATTTTTGACGTAGTAGAAAGATCGCTATTTTCTTTACATGTAATACTAGTCGTCCCCGGCCGCTTCGCCGGGCGAATAATATAAGAGAAAATGCGTGTCTTTTGTTTTTATTGCCTGGATAAAAATAAAATAGCAATAAAATGATGAAGGATCATTGGAATTCAAATAATAAATAGCGTTAAACCATCTACAAATAATTCCGCACCGAAAGGGTATGGTCCCATACGCATAAGTTCAGTAGTTTTGACGTGATTGGGCGTCAAAGGAACGCTATCTTCTATATATATGCATAATACTGGCCGTTCCTGCCCGTTTCGCCAAATGAATAACATATTAAGAGAAAATGCCTGACTTTTGTTTATACTGGCGGAGAAAATATACTTAAAAAAAACAGCAATAATATGATGGAAATACATTGGAATTCAAATAATCTTAATGTACCTGTAGATGTTATTAAAACGTATCAAAAGGAAGTTTTAATATAATAGAACTGAAGTATATTTTCTTATATTTGAACGGTGTTTATTTATGACGATTTTATTTGGTGTTTTATTCGAGGATTTTACCTTTATCCCAGGACCAATAGAAAGAATAAGCATGATGAATTATAAAAAATTGCTACTACTTTTACTTCGTTTCTTTAAATAGTTTATAGGTTTACTAACTTTTATCTGCGGCTTCGCTTGCGTTAATATTGATATTGTCAAACAAATCGGACACCATATTAGAAAGTTTTATACAAAGTTTACCCTTTCTTTACCTCACTTCTAATCAGGTTTTCGCGATAAAAACTAGCCTATCACCGTCTCCAGGTTCGCATCTATCTCTATACTAAAATTCATCATAATCTGTTCAGCGGTTTAGGCGTGAAAGCGTTACAAACAGACAAACTCACTTTTTATTTACGCATTTATAATATTATTACGGATAGTATAGTATGGATGACCACAATTTCACCTGATGTTAATTGACAATGTGGTCCAAGATGGAACACGCTAAACGTAATGGAAAACCGTTTATATTTCTCAGTGTTAATTACCACTGTGTATTTGGTTACGTTACGGTAAGCTATTAAAATATGGAGAGTTCGACCGATGTGTACATTTTTTGAATACCTATAACCGGTTTAAGATATTTGTAGCACAGTCAACTAATAAAACCGCAGATATGTCACCAAATACTCGTATACGTAAACCGTTTTAAATATATGTATATAACAATACTAGGAACGACAACAATCTAGTTAAGTGAAAAAATTGCCACCTCCGCTATCAAAGCTAACGTTAAAGAGTTATTAAGTAAATCGTCCATGAGTGGTTCAGTGAAAATGATGAATCACATACGTGTGGCATAAGTGACAAATAGTCCACCATATACATCGTATGTTGCGGTCCAAAATAATTATTTTTAAATAATAAAGCTTATTACTCGGCACTCGATACAGACTCTTTGAACCCTAAAATTATCACCAACCATTTCACACAGGAAAATAATATATAGATAAGGGTTCCCAAAGTGATTCTCTTCACCATTCTTCGAAACTTTAACTTAAATGATCGTGAGTCTAAAGTAAAAAATTAAATTTCAAGCGCTCGCAATACTTACTTACCTACGTGCACGGAAACTGTTAACTTTTTTTAATACTTAAGGTTTAGCGTTATGGCCATAATCTCACCTGATCTTAAGTGACGATACGACCCAAGTTGGTGGACACGCTAAACCTGTGAAGAAACTGGCTCTCAAGTGCAGCTGCCGGAACACACCTATAGGTATTTGGCGGCAGGTTTTCAACTTAAGGGTGGTAGCTAGCCAGGCGAGCATTAGAAAAAGCCCTACCACCATGCTATGGTTTCATCACGATGTTTTCCTTCACCGAAAGTTCAAGCTCATTGTAGGTGCTTGGATTCGAACTCACGTCCCTTGACGCGAAGTCGTACACACTACCACTGAGCTATCATCGCTTCACTTTATATTAATATAAATAATCAGTTTAGATTCATAATGTGAATGTTTATTTCGACGAGCCAGATAGCTTAGGGCGCCACGACAAAATAGTAACTGTGTATGTGCGCCGCGGATTGGAAAAGATTGGGAAACCTTGATATACATAAAATAATCAACAGACACAAAAACACGACTAACACCCTGAGTACAACCATGGTACGCACTACCGATCACATAAAATATTATAAAGAATGCAAAAAAATAACAACGCTCACAAACAAGTAACTTCAGCAAGTGTTCGTTGTTTTATTATATTAAAAATATTATTACATATTTTTCATTTTACCTCAGCCATAATTATATATACGGTCGGGGAAAAAGTTTTTTTGCATCTTATATCAAACTTCGAGACATTTTTTTCTAAAGTTTATTTACATTTAATTACAGTATATCTGTGCTATTTTGTTTGATGATTTTTTTCCATCCTGTAGGTAGGGGCATGATCTCGTTGTTGTAGAAATTTTGGGGCTAAATTCTGATCAAAACAACACGACAAATAGTTTTGTTAGTCCTCGCTGATGACCTGATACTGCCTAAATAACTTTGAAGAGACCGAAACAGGTGAAAATCTGAATGTGCGTGGCCAGGGTAATACGGCGGGTGTATTCACAACCCCCAGCCAAACTCTCTTAATATTACCTGAATGGCTAAAAATGCGTGTGTTCAAGCATTACCGTGATGAAATAACCTTTCTATTGATAAATTCCGCCCGCTTCCACTCAACTTCTTGCTTTATTCTCATTGGATGTTAGCAGTAGAGTTCTGAATTAATGGTTCTGCCCGCGGTAAAAGCTCATAATGAACAATGCCATTCCATTCTCACCATACACATAGCATCATACATACACAGCAGTATCATATTGCGAGTCAACGCAGGTTATCCCACAATCTATGAAGCCTGACTGACCTTTGAGCATGACTTTTTTCTCACTTTTTATCCTACCTGGTCCATTTTTCATCAATAGTTATCACTTCAAAAATGATTTGGTTTAATTACGTGTCAATAAAGAATCGCAAATGAGTACACGGTTCATTAGGTTTCTTTCAGTCAGCTCGTATGGCACCCAAATATCGAGCTATTAGTGTACTTAGCTTTTTTCAAATTGGTCAAACTGTTTTGTAGTCAATTATCAGTTCTGAATCTATGTCGTAGCTACTGATATGCCGATCTTGCTCCACATTTAGAAAAATGACATCCATTTATCCGTAATAGGGCAACCAGAGTGAGGTGCATCTATGACATTCAAATTTCCGGATTGAAAACGCTTAAACCAACTTTGTGCTACTCTTACTGACACTACATTAGGCCAATAAATCTCACAAATTTTTGCGGCTAGTACGGCATTTCCTTTTTTTAAATAAAAATAGTTTTTTTTTTTAAATGTAACGTTTTTAATGTCATAAAAACCAGCCAGACACAAGTACCAAGTATATAGGCCAAGGAGATTTTATTAGAAGATTTATATATACTATATGCGAAAAAACCATTTTCCGCGACCTATTATTTTTATTTTACCTGAGAAAATTATATAAATTTTTACATGTAACATAATCCTTCCTATTAATATGTACTGTCTCGCTTTAGAAATAACAGCGCACATAGAGACTTAATCTTTAATTCATTAGCGTTTTATACTTAAGGTTTAGCGTTATGGCCATAATCTCAAGTTGGTAAACACGCTAAACCTGTGGAGGAACTGGCTCTCAAGTGCAGCTGCCGGAACTGTATTTGGAGGCAGGTTTACAAATTGATCCAGGCGGGCATTTGAAAAAGCCCTACCACCATGCTATGGTTTCCTCACGATGTTTTCCTTCACCGAAAGCTCAAGCTTATTGCAGGTGCTTGGATTCGAACTCACTTCCCTTGACGCGAAGTCGTACACACTACCACTGAGCTATCATCGCTTAATCATGATAATACTCTAGATCTTCACATATTATAATTCCGGCATATACGGTTCCGACACGGTACGAGAGATGAGAGCTTTTTCAATATAAATTAGTAGACGCTATGCAGTTAACTATTAGACAATTTAGTTCGATTTAATACTGACTGTAGTGGCGATCGTGGCATAATAAAAATAAAAATTTCCCACCGCTATGCTAACTTATGGTTCGGCGGGATAGGCAGCAAAGAGCCGGTAGGGCTGGGCTTACACTACTGGATCCCCTCTCACCAATACCGAGGAAAACGAAAGTTTCACTAACCTGGTGGTGGTCTCAGGACCCAGATGATCAAGTAGAGCTAATAATCCGACCCAGCGCCGTCCGCAACGCACATAGATGTGGTTTCAGCTTGTTGTAAATGTTCGAGTGAAACCTATCAAAATAGATAGAAGAGTCGCCAGGCAGATATATTTGTACAAAAAAATTATGTTACAAATAGTTTTTTCTTATTAATTTTATGCTTCCTATCATAACTACAACTGCCAATGCAGTGTAAGATAGTACGAAGACAAATCTACAACGAGGAGTGACTCTTGTTCATTTTAAGTTTATTAATGGAGTTAAGTAAAAAACTAATAGATGGTTTTCATCATTTTAACAAGAATGGACGAAACTGTGAAGAAACATATATCAGGAAAAACCAACAGATACTATTCCATCCGCTGCAAGAAAGAAACGTAAATACGTAGCGTGCTGGCTGCTTCACAATTGTATACGAAGATGGTTATTCATAGATTGAAGTAATGTCCAAAGTCTTCGTCGAGGAAACTATCATACTCACTATTTCCTTAGAAGAGTTTTCCTTCTCCGAGAGAGTTCCTTTTTTATACAATGTCTGCGCACGGGGCGCCTGAGATATGACATAGTTAAAGTTTATAAATGCAGTTTTTTTAAAGCCGGTTACAAATATGTTAAATAAAATAAAACATTCTGTCAATGTCAAACACATAATATGGTCGCATGTAATATTCACCAAGGATTTTTAAAAAGTTACGAATTCTCAAAAGACGTGCAATAATTATAAAGGTTACAATACTCATTGACTAAAGAACATCAATCACGTTCAAAGTAAGTGATTAATCAATTAGAAATTATTTTTAACCACTGGGTGACCATTTAAAAATACATATGTATACATATGTCTTCATACATACATTCTAGTTCATTGCCAAAAATATTCACATGATAGGTGTTAGTAATTCGTTGTTCTAATTCATTTCCCTGACGTCGGCGTGCATCAGACCAATCCACGTGTCAAAAATTTAAATTAGTCGAGAATATTTTGTACCACACGTAGGCGGGCAGACTTAACCTGTTTGTTATTAGTATCGTATGTGGCATTGAAGGAACGTCTTTCATATTATACTAATATTAATAACGAACGCGTTGATCGCTTTGATATTTATATTGTTTTTTTTCTTTAGTGGCAACTTCTTTTGGGGTGTTGAGCACTTTTTGGGTGAACAAAAATCATCAAACTCCCGTCATCGTCACCGAAAGCTTTCCAGGAGCTATATGTATATTATGTATGGGTGTATATACATATGTACCTCCGTGCATTATTAGTATACATTATATATATGTAAAAAGTATATCTGTTTTTTGTTTATAGTTTTAAGTTTTTACTTCTGTAGGCAGTCTTCATAACCTCTTTTTTTAATAGAATTATAATTAACACAAACGAAGATTTAATCGAAAAACTTATCAAGAAAGTAATCGAACATTTACAAACATTTACCGAGTCATTTACACAATCAGAAATCTAAGAATAATTTTATTTTTCAAAAGTAAACATAATAATCTTTACATATAAATCACGTGTCACGATGTCCCTCCTAAACTGAATAACCGATACATCGACTTTAATGAATTTAAAAAAATATTGAATCCCTGGGTTCAACTAGAAACAGCATAGTTTTTATCCCAATAAATAACCCTATCTACGATTATGATAGTTGGCAATCTGGTAGTTATTGCCTGCTCGAAAAGGCTGAAGAAAGACTGCAGGTCAGCTATTATGTACATATAATAAAATCTCAACTTACCAGCGCCAGTGCGTAGGTATGTCAATTGATAGTACTGAACAATAATGAATGAAATTATACTTAAAAGAGCATGACTCTTTTATGACTAAATAGTTTCACTGGGTCGCGAATAGTAAGTACGCTACTTTATATAACATACAGGCGTTGCATCTTATAATGTACTAGTGGCCTCCCCTGTTTCGTAAAGGTAACAGTAATTATGTATAGCCAGATACCAGAAAACCAAAAAATCTTTTATACCAATCACCCTTTTTTATACTATATAAGTTAAGCGTTATGACTACAATCCTACCTGATGTTAAGTGACAATGAGACCCAAGAGATGGTAGACACGCTAAACCTAGTGAACGGACTGTCTCTCAAGTGTAGCTTTCGGAACACACCTGTATATAGGTTTTTGGCCAGATTTTTAACTATTAACAGTTTCCTTACGATGTTTTCCTTCACCGAAAACTCAGGTTGCAGATGGATTCCAACTGACGACCATTGACACAGCGCGCGTGCACACTACCAACTGAGCCATCATCGCTTCTCTGTAGCTAATCTGAAAATTTTCTGAAAATTTCATCAAAACCAGTCTCATCGTTTTGGAGTTTATAGGGAAGATACACAGATACATACATATATCGTTTTTTGTATATATTATTATAAGATAGATTAGGCTACAGTATATAATAATAAAGCTATATTAATAATAAAATAAAATTATTTATTAAATCGTATTTTCAAGTAATAAATGAAAAACATATTCAAGTTAAATTAAGCATATGATGTTTGCTTTCCAAAATACGCTTACGTCATAGTGCATCTTCTAGACAAAAAAGAACCGCTTTTATTACAAATAAGGACATGATCAGAGACCGATAAAGTGTTTGTTTTGGTTTAGCTTTATATTTACTAACGATATCCACCTCCAATACAGCGATTAATATCACTATGTATACATATACATAAAACGTATGTTTGTTCGTTGAACTCTACACTTAAATACTTTTATATCAAGTTCGTCAATGACGTTTAACCAGAATCATACTTATGGACAGTCAATATTATCTTGACCTTGCAACGTGTATGAGAATTCATACTTCAGTTGGAAAGTTTCAAGTTTAATAGTGTTAAAAGTTTTATCGTGACCCTCGGTATGGTCAAATTGTTCGAATATCAATTAAAACCAAAAATACTTTATCCGATTTAGGTCGTAAGGAGACACTTAATACTTAACTTATTGGTTTTCATTGATTTATAATCTTAAAATACCCCTGATAGTTCTCTTTGGAACTTCCAAAGATTTCCTGAAATTAGTCATTATGAAAGAAGCTATTAGCAATTAGGCCGCTCTTTTACTACATATGTAATTCGAAATGTATTGTAGTATAATTGTGTAAAAGTGTATAATAATATATAAATAAATAAAAATACATAAATAATATTCCACGTTCCAGAAAACATCGTAGCCATTGAGAAATGCTTGCAAGAAACTCGATAGGGTTTGACATTTTTTAAATGTATAATGTTTACGGTCATATTTATATAATTTTGTATATTTTTATGAAAAGGGAATCTTTTTTTTATATTATTGTCATTCTCGTAAAAATCTACCTTATAATCTATAGTAGACTCAAATAGCAAGTTATATTCGTAAATAGTTTTTCCAATAAATAATTAATCGATTTGTATCAATTAGTGTTTAGTCAATCAGATTATATAAAAACTCACGGTATTAGCATCTAAATTTATTAATGTTACAAAATGTATACTTCTTTATAGTACTTTTTTCTTACAAGAGACGAAGAGGAGCTCTAGAGAGGAGTTTTATTATCGTTTTACTTGAATAACTTGGTTGTCCGAGTCACCGCGGCGGGGCGACCCTACTGCTTAGCATTAAGTAGCGGTTTGCATCAAGACCTGCAATAAAGACGGATTTCTTGAATCATTACCGCTAATAATCGTTCACCGGCTACTGTGCGATTTCGAAATCTGGTTTAAGAATTAATGACGAAGTTATTTCCAATTTATATATCTCCTTTTCCGTTAGTGACCCACCCGAAAACGAAATACTAAATTTTGCTTTTGTATGTATAAACATACTTGATTCAGTTATTGGAAAAAATAATAATTTATATACATCATAGCTGCTTTAGTATTTTTGTTTCTAAATCATACTAGTTTTTTTAATGAATGTAACGTAGTAAGCGCCCTTGAAAAGACTTCAACGCTTAACCGACGTGAAGTTCATTGATCCAAGTTTTATTATTAAGCGCGTGCTCTAATCAGATTAGTTTCAATACCGCTACGCGAATAGTTATGTAATCATTAAAAATTACAACATATGAACAAATTCATGTGGTAGTCAGATAAATTAATCGTGTTACGTGTGATAAGAGTTAAGTATGTATATTAAGTTGTAAGAGTGCTAAGATTGAGATGATGTCCAGGGAGCTGGAACAGTAGGACGCCCATGGGGAGAGTTGGGCAGGAAGGCGGAAGGTGGAAGGGTGCGGGAGGTGCGGGAGGCGCGGGCGCGGTCGTCGACTCGGCCGCGGGTGCGGGCGGCAGCACTCGGTGCACTTGCAGTGGTGGGTCGGGGCAGGCGCGCGGCCGCGGCTGACCGCGCTCGCAGGCGGTCTCCAAGAGTCAGTCAGTCGGCGACGACTGTCGGATAGGGCAGGACCGGCGGCAACAGCGTCGGATGTGTCGCGCGACGTTCCTCGGCGGCTCGACGGCGGTGCAGCGACGCGGACGGTGACTTGTTGCAGGCGCGGCACGTGGCGCGCTGCCGGGTGGGTGTGCGCGCACGTGCGCGGCGCCGCTAGCCCTCGCCAGCACAGTGCCGCGGCGGCGGCCGTCGAGCGCAGAGCGCCGCACGCGCCGACATGCGACGCTAGTGGGAGCATGCGGCTGCCTCTGCTGCCGCTGCTCGTGCTGCCGCTCGTGCTTGCGCGCCCGGCAGCAGGTGAGATACTAACACATTCTATTACTTCGTGATTACGCCTTCCGATGTTTTTATTTTTTCTCCCCTTAAATTAGTGCATCGTGGTGTTTTGTAACTTCATAAAGTTATTTTGGCAAACTTTCACAAAACGTAAATGTTTTTAACCTTTAATGGTACCAAATTATTTCGTTAATTTATTTTGTAATACGACAAGTTTAAAACTCGCAAAATCTTCGATGGGGTATGTACAACTTTCTTTTTAATATCACATTAATTTTAAGCATCCACTAGGTGGCTTTAATTTTTCTGGTGTTTACTGTTATAGCATCTTATACTTTTATAAATACTTAAATACGTTCTGGTTACCATACGTTGATAATCTTTATTGTGATAAACTAATCCGTAGACCTATAATCTGTAACCTAAAATAGGTTAAGTTTGCATCGTCGCGTCGTCAGACTGGTAAGGCGGCTTCCGTTTAGTGTTACTTGCGATAATCGCGGTACACCAACTCTCGAATACAATTATTTATATTTTTACATTTTTCAAATCACAAACACTTCAATTAAACTGTTATATTAAGAAAAAATATCAAAATAATTAAATGTATACATTCATGTAAATAATAATGAAGTAATAACATTATAATTAATTTTGTTGTGATTGTATCGTGTCTCATTTTACTTTTTTTTTATTGTTTTCTTTACCGTAAATTGTTGTTATTATTTTATTTCTAATAGATTAATATCTCATAATACGCTTGACATTGTATGTTTCATGATATATGTGGACATTTAATTGGAATATAATAATTTATTGTTTATACATTTATAAGGATAAAGAACAGTATGTATGTTTCCAAATAAATAATAAGCTTACAAAACAAATTATCATTTTCTAACATAATAAGTTCAATCATTATGTGTTACTTGTGTATCTTTGTATAAACTGTAGTCACATCTGGAAATTACGTCTCTCTGTGCAAATTCTTTTATAGTGTAATTCATTATATATAAATGATTCATAGGCTTTTAATTATATTTAAATTTGTTTAATACATATTTAATATAATAATCAATGACAACTTATATTAGTATTATTGCATTACTATAACATTAGTATTTATGTTTTGCAGTTATTATATATTTTGAATATTATTGCAAAAATAAAGTATACAACAAAATAACTTTATTGCACAATTATTAAAAGTGACGACACATCACATTCATGGAAATAATTTCAGAACAGATATATTTTATTAATTTAGGACGTCCATGGATCGCTTTTAAACGTGTAAACCGAAAAAAGGTTTTTTTTTATTCTATTTAAAACACTTTCAATCAGTATATGTAACTACAATAACAATCAATAAATTTTCTACTGTTTTAATTATATAGTGCTTACAGAACCTATATTAAGTCAGCTGAATAATTATCGTAAATAGTGTGCGAAACTGTATATTACTTAGTGTAAATTTACGACATAAAATTATTTTAAATAATTAATTATTTTCTAAGTATATTAAAGTTTAATAGATAGTATTAATTAATATATCCACACCATATCTATCTGTATATTAAACAATTTCGAATTAAGAAAATTAACTTTTTACGTTTATTGACTATTATCACTTCCATGAAAGTTTCAGGTGGACCCAAAATAATATTAACAGCTTCTATACACCTACGATCTTACGTGTATTTGTAAATAAATTCATAAAAGTATAAAGTTCGGGTAAAATGTCGTCGAGTATTTGGCTTTGTCCCAAAATAATTAATTGAAGTATTTTATTTTAAAAAATTTAGAGTTAATAAAAATACTACAATATCCTGTGATGTTTGATACAAAAAGATAAAATAAAATATAAATAATTATTTATTGTACTAGTAATCGCTTAAATGGTTATTTGAATGTTAATATGATGTTCTCTAATTTACGACGCATTTACCACCGATCTATTCGATTTTCCCACTTTACTAAATATCTTATTTAAATTCTATAGAGTAAATTATAAACAATATATCATCTATTACAATGCACAGTAAATATTTTCAATATGATGAATACCTCTTTTACATTTTATCAGGCAATACCAATGAAAGTCATCGAAGTTATTCATTAAATTAATCAATTCTAATTTTCATTTTCAACTATTATAGTTTCTCACGATTTTGGTTTAGTAATGTATTATTTATAAAAAATATTTGATTTACCTTTCAATGTTTGCTAAAAAAAACTATGTCGACGTACTCAAAAAGTAAATCAAATGGCCTTCCATCTCGTTTCAATATTTTAATCAAATTTGGACCATAAAACCATTTAAAAGCAAATGCATATAAATTATTACAGCAGACATTCGGATCAAATGCTAAACCTAAAGTAACAAAAATAACTTAAACTTTGTACATAAACACAATCGTATAACATAATTTAAATCTTCGTTAAAATACACTCCTACATACACCCCATTTTATTCGTAGCATCGCTCACGTAACTTTTTTGTATAAATATACCTAATATTTTTGTAGATTATCCATATATTATGTTATATATCTACAGTTTATAAATAAAATAATGTATTATACAATGCTGGCATCAGATAGTTAGAATTCAAAATTATATTTCTGTTATTACCACACCATAAGTTATAATATAGATAGAGTGTTTTCTAATACCCGTCTGGCTAGCTAATATACTTAATTTGGAAATCTGCCTACAAAATCTACAAGTATTTTCCGTTAGCTGTGTTTAAAAGCGAGTCTTGAGCTGCATCGTCGTTTAACATCAGCGGACATAGAAGTCAAGTGCTAAACCTATAAATAATAAAGTAATAAAGTGTAATAAAAATAATAAAGTGAAAATTATTGATAGTAAAATTAAAGTCAATTAGATCTGTTAAAAATGTACATCTTTAAAGGTAATAAAAATATAATATTCTATGTAAATATTTTTAGTAGCACGGCTAAATTACTACATTGTACATAAGGCAATCACAGTACAATACCAAAACAATGTCGAGGACCAAGAGATTACCGTATGTTTGATGTATCTGAACGGATACACCATGACTGATGAAATTATGGTTACTTATCGAGATAAAAACAATCTTACTCGTATCTCCTATGTTGGAACAATTGCACACAGTGCAAAATTACATTAAGATTTATTTCATTTCATTTAGAAGTTATTTACGGTGAAACAACATGATACGAAAGTTTTATAAGATAGTCCATAATATATATTCAAATAGGAAAAATTGAAAAATCAGAAAAAAATTGATATGATTCTATTATTTTCTTCTTATCGCGGTTAAGAACAGCGGTTTTTTTATTGTAACTTAAATAGGCATTTACATAGACAGGCATGACAGAGCGACGACTGGCGTTGAAGTGTTAGTACAACGATAATCCCCACTATTTTTAAATTTTTCTGGGTTTAATATCAAGAACAATACCATCATATTTACATATATTCATCATATTTATCAATATAAAACATATTGTAACATTTTACACTATGTAATAAGTAATGTTTCACATTATATATTAAACCAATAACATTACAAGTAATAAATAAATAGATATACTTATCTAATCAGATCAAACAAAATGAAATACTTATAAATCTGTCTTCTAGGTTAATAATTTCAGCAGACAGTAAAAAATATAGTAGGTAGTGCAAAGTATATAACATTCGAGAAAATAAAGGCAATAATACAATAACGGTCGCTTTTATATCCCTTAGTCACTGACCCATCGGATTCATGAATTTATACGTATAAAGTAATTGTAAATCAGCGGCGCATATACGTGACTACATTCAATGCAATCGAAATGACTTGGCTTCAATAAAATTATATTTGAAAATATACTGGAAATTTATAATTAAAACAACTAATAATTGAATTTTTTATAGAAGTATTGTAATAGATAGATATACCATCGGTTTATAAAAAAAATTGAGTAAGGTGTGTGTATACAACTTTATTCAATGTGATATCATTATATTCTTTACTTGAGTAATAATTATCTGTCAACAATTTGAATAATGAAGCGTGTAAGACTTGTCAGAGAACCACACACCTACGTTATTAAGGTTTTTTTTTTAATTAAAAAAAAATAACTACCTTGGAAACTACTACGGCCATTTAGTGAGAGCATTACGAATATGTACCGGACTAGGCCGCTATCATCACACACATGGTGATACACCCGACACGATGACCCTCTTTGCAGTTAAAGCAATTAGGTTGCTGCAGCTGACTCGCCGAAGGGCTATGAATTCGAGGCCCGTAAAGGACAATTATTTTTGTAATCCACAAATGTCAAGTCTTTCATAGTTTACATTGGCAAAATTGCTTACATAGGCAAAAAAAGACAATATCTATCTCTCTCTTGATTTGGCACGTTTTGAAATCAGTATATCCAGGAGCCATAAAGCTTGCAGGCAATGTCAGCGATGACTACTGAACCGCCGTTTTAATTGTTTACGAATTTTACTGTTTCTACCATCGTAGTACTCCTACAGAAAAGACCAAACTAGAATGATGCGAATTTTATTGCTATTTACAATAATTATATAACAATACCAAGCCTTAAACATCCCACAGTTGGGCGAAAGACCCTTTCCGAGAGATTCTCGACAAGCTTTACTTCAACTAAACTAATCATAGTATTGTATAACCATAATCTTGTAGTATCCCTCATGTTGTTATTTCATTGATAATTTAACGTAATTTTCAATATAATCTTTCGCACATGAATCCCAGATAACAATTACAATTTAATACATGATGCAGTATCGACAAAACTTATGTTCACTCGTAATAAAAATAATTTAAGCCATTGAGAACACAAACATGTAACAATACTAATGATCGCGTTGTTTTGAATTTGACTTACCTTGTTTTTAGTCTGTTCTATTTTGTGACAATGAGAATCTCGTTCGTAAGCCAAGGTTTCCCTGCGCTGTACCGTGACCTTTCAACTGATCGCATTCACTACGAGATGCTCCATATTGATGCTTCCACGTGTTATATATATATATATATATATATATAACCGCTCTCGTTTTTTCCAATGTTCATCATTACAATTCATCGTCAACATTATTAATACAATTATTTTGTATAATCAAAACGGCTTACATATTATTGACATCTCTAAAATATCATAGAACATGACTTCTATAACTTCTATATTATTATTATTATATTATATGTCTAGTATCTGTAAAATAATCCTTTATTTCAACAAAATAATCTTTGCTTCGTATAGAACCCGTTTGGCGATATTCCATAGGCCGAGAAGGCCAACGGCTAATTCTTTTCTATAGAAATCCGACCGATTAGTGAAACCTGCTTGATGGTTTGTTACAGTAGTTACGAGAATAGGAATTCACTCACACAGTGCTAACTTTTTATTTATACAGAGATATAATTATATTACAATGTTTGACTACGTATACTGTCATTTTAATCGTTGTTATTATCAGGATTATCTCTACCTTGGATACGATTGATGCAATGCACTGGGAGATCAAACAAACTAGGGTTTTGAAAACTTACGAAATATTTTTTAAATTCTACAAAACAGCTTTAAAAAACAAATTTGTTTATGAACATGCTTTATTAATAATTATGTTAAAATATTACAGTTGCATAGTAATTAAATATATAATGGGAGGTATGACGAAACTGCTTCTTATATTTTATTAATTTGTTGATATCAGGTTTAATAGAATAGAGTTGAAGTCTCATATCAGGTTCCGCGTCCTGTCTATTTTGGTATTTTGTTTTAATAGTTGCATAAGTTGTGCCTGTAGATACGAGAGAAATATTTTTGATTTTTTTTCTCATTATCATCAGTATTCTCGTGGAGCCCCCACAGAGGCTTTGCAACCTAGTGCTCCGCAGAGCACACTTTGAGTATGGCTGTTTTATAGTGATAAAATAGATAAACAAAATTTGAGAAAACTCTTTCATAAAAGACGTCCCTTCCTTATAAGTGCAGTTTCTTAATATGGGTCATTTATCCTTAGAAGCATAGCAAGCAAGCAGAACCATGGATTTCCGGAACTTACAATAAGTTATATGGGCTTGAGAATACTCTTACACACAAGTTCTACAAGGACTACAGTTGGCTCTGGCTATTAATATACCTACATAATAACAGTCAGTAGACAGATAGTTTTGCAGCTCTGATGATGATTAAGAAAATGATCAATCGGTTTTACGTATAGGAAGATTCTATGTACCATATGAAACCAAAGATTTCATAATAGTAACTGACAAACGAAGCATATTATGAACTTGAAACCAGAATGATAATAAAAACAACTTGCATTTAATACTAGACAAACATATACTAAGTACACTTTATAATGTTAATTACACTACTTATAAAACAGCTTGAATCATTAGTTTCCAGTTAACACGTAAACGTATTTTAGTTACAAATTACCTGGCTATTATATTTGTTCGTCTGGATAGCATAATCCGTCGGCGGTTAGACTGACCCTAGGTGCCCTTAATAACATATTTATACCGACATGCAGTTTCATCATTCATTAATACCCATGTATGGTTGTGTTTTACGACCGCAAATTAATTCACTCGATCTTCATTAACATCAGATTTTTTTTTAATTTATACTTCTCTTTATGTTATTGTATTTTCTATTCTATTATCACTATGAAATCATTTAGAAGAAATACATAAATAGGTAAAGAATTACGTACGCGAGCCAATAGTAATTAGATAATAAGGTTAAAAAGGTGATTAACGTATTATTAATTCTATATTAGGAAATACGGGTTTAAATTGATATAATTGTTTTTGAGCTTCATTATTAAATATGGAAATGCATAATTACAAAATTCAATAAGATTACACGAATCAAAGTGGTTGCAACTGTTTCACCAGAACATATGCAAATCTAAGTCTATACTAATATTATAAGGAGGAGAGATTTGTATTTTTGTTTGTAACGAATAAACTCAAGAACTACTGGACCGATATCAAAAATTATTTCACCATTAGGTTGCTACAATAGTCCTGAGTAGCATAGGCTGAGTAATTGTTATGAAAATTATTAAATAACATTTTAGCTCCTCGCGAACGGAGTCGTGAACACAGCTAGTAAACATTAAACAGGTAGACTTTATGACAGCATGTTATTCTTTTTAATAATTTATAGGTATGGCCACAGTCTCACCTCATTTTAGGTAAAGACATGGCTCAAGATTATTGATACGCTAAGCCTAGTAGAAGGACTAGCTCTTAACTATAACTGCCGGAACACAGCTATAGGTATTTGGCGGCATAATCCGGTGTTTGTAGCGTTACGGTTTAGAAGGTACTAAAGTTTGCGCTTAAACACGAGTCTACAAGTAGAAGATGAAATCGTTTATTAAGGATATTGGTAAAACCGAAATTGGATACAGTTAAAATTCTTATATTTATAATTGTTCATTTGTGGAAACAATACAAATGTCTAATAGCATGAGTTGTGTTGAATTGTACCTCGCTTATTGAACGAGAATCGCCATAAAAATTTGAACTTATTAATTCAGCAATAAAATTATTTCCAAATTCTTTTAATATCTACACCGGCCGGGATAAGCGTTTTAGAAGTTTTCTTTTTTTTATATATGGAGTAATAAATTACAAAACCAAGTAAATATTGCATTATGGTAACTAAATAGTGGATTATTTAACACTGTGTGGCACGATGAATAAATATGCTTATTACACAAAAGTCAGTCATGGTCGAGTATGCACTTCGTAACCTCTCGACTCATTAGTACAATTCACTCCCACTGTGCCAGGACAATTTATAACTAGATTCATCTTTTGAAATTACGATATAACAAAAAGATAAGGGGAGAATGGTTGGATAGTACGGTTCCGTAGTGGTATGGCTTTTCATAATGTCCACTTGGCTACCTAGAATCTTCAAGTTGAAAATCTGCCGTCAAATTCCTATAGTGGCGTTCAGGTAGTTGCACTGGAGAGCCAATCTCTTCACTAAGCTTAGCGACTCCGCTATCTTAGACCACATCGCCGCTTAAAATGAGGTGAGATTATGACCATAACGCTAAACCTATAAAGTAATAAAAAAAGAGTAAAGTCTATGTAGTGCTTCTTAAAGGACTCCACATTTTACAGCGTTGTTGACAGGTGTTGTTAAATAAAGAGTAGATATCATTCAAACAACAAATTCACTTCAACAAGGTAAACCAAATAAAATGCGGTAGTTTCAACGTTTTGGAGACTTCGTCATTAAATGGAGTTTACATTGTATTTCATAACCTACTTTCTGGTACGAGAAAATCCTACCTATTAAATCGAAAAAAAAATAACAGAATAACGTAGTAAAAATCTTCATTTAAGATTGTAAATAACATCATAGTAACATTTCTTTTATAGTTCTCCATATACATTATGCTGTCGCTAACGGGTTTATTGCTTTGGAATGAACGTGGCCGTCTGCATGCCAAGCGGCGATTCCTGGTGATCGCCCCTTTGAATTATGCGCACGAGCACGCTTACACGTCTGCATTCAATCGCCTCTGAGATTTATGTGTGGCCCGCCAGTTTGCCACATACAAATATTTCCATGAAATTTGACGTGAGAAGCTTGGCCGTTCAAGCACACAGTCTGGTCGCCAAATGGACGTAATACTTGAGTACTAGCCGTAGAGAATAACGTAATAGTTTATGTATACGTAGCGTAAACGTATACACAATCAAAATATGTATCATATAAGAAATGAGTATGGTAGGACACTCTTGCTCTTATATAACAACTACGTATATGGCGGTAATACTTATCACGACAGTTCGATTTGACTCATCACGTTTTTGCATCTACATATCAGATTAATTCAAGCGTTTTAATATCAAAAATTACCAGATTATTAACAATCATCATTGATTATCTCCACATTCTTGGATTAACCATTAGGTGCACAGATATAAGTAAAAAAATATTTTAATAATTTGTTAATTATTTAAGTAACTTCATTTATGTACATAACATATTATGTAAATTAATACCTATTGGTACAATTGTATATAATTACAATCAAAAGTTTGTTGTAATTAAAAACAGCAAGCCAAGAGATTGAAACACTTTTATTATTATTATTGACGGAAATTAAATTAAAAGCCTCGTGGCACAGCGGTAGCAAACCGTATACTGAGTAGAGAAGTGGCTAAGGGTGTGTCTGGATATTAAATAGCATACCATGATGGTACGGCATTTTCTAAGGCCAACCTGGTCAGCTACTACAGCTACAGCTCTTTTCAAGAAAAATTCTGCCGCCAAATACCTATAGGTGTGTTCCGGCAGCTGCATTTTAGGGCCAGTCCCTCCACTAGGCTTAATGTGTCCACCAACTTGAGCCGCATCGTTACTTAACATCAGATGAGACTATCTCTACTGTCTTACATTTAATTCAATAATGGAATTGCAATTTCAGTTTATTTTTTTTTTATTTTTTTATACTTAAGGTTTAGCGTTATGGCCATAATCTCACCTGATGATAAGTTGGTCACCAAGTTGGTAGACACGCTAAACCTGTAGAGGAACTGGCTCTCAAGTGCAGCTGCCGGAACACACCTATTGGTATTTGGCGGCAGGTTTACAACTTGAAGGTGGTAGCTACCCAGGCGGGCATTAGAAAAAGCCCTACCACCATGCTATGGTTTCCTCACAATGTTTTCCTTCACCGAAAGCTCAAGCTCATTGTAGGTGCTTGGATTTGAACTCACGTCCCTTGACGCGAAGTCGTACACATTACCACTGAGCTATCATCGCTTCAAAAAGTTCTTCGCTTCAGTTTAGAAATGTTGACCATATTATTTATGTATGAAAGTGAACTAATAAACATAGATGCAGACTGAAATTTAGCATCAACAGTATTTCGATGTTTCATAATGAATTTAGAAAATATAGAAAAATTACGAGTTACTATTACTTGTATATTTTTAATTAGCTGTCTTCCGCCCTCTACACTAGGTATTAAAACTCCCGGGTGGTTTATCTTTTATCGATTTCGATATTGCGAATAGCGAGATCCCGAAACAAGTGGAAATATGAAGGTGCAGAGTCAGGGCTATATTGGCGAATGCATTAACACCCTCCATCTAAACTCTCTTAATATTAACTGAGCCAATATAACATTTTTAATGTCATCAAAACTAGCCAGATGCAAATAGTACAGCCAAAAGATTTTATTACAAGTTTATACATACTACATATACGGGATAAAAAATTTGCGCGACTTATTATTTAGTGATTATATGAATACATAAGAAACAATATTATTATTTGTTGTGGTATTTTGAGTTAAATGTCACTAGTACATTTTATTCCACGTTCTTCGAGACAATTCCATGGGGCGGGCACATTAAATAAAGACCACTAAAATACTTACAACATGATGTTTTTTTTTTAAAGTTTGCAATAGCTGCGTAATTGTAATAAATAATACAAAAACAATTACAGTTTGCAAAACAATGATTTCCTTATTCATATTGTTTCTTACTTTAATTATAGAAATAAAAATGTAGTAATATTATAATACTCATTCATTCAAAAAGATTTAGGAAAACATACGCACACCGGCATTTTATGTATAGTAATATAGATGAAAATAATAGAGAAAGGTGGATTTATATAAAAGTAGAAGATAACTGAAGAAAAATATACAATACTATATAAAAGAAGAGATAGATATAAACTCTTTTGACGACAGTTTATAAAGAAAATTATCTGACAAAATGCATGAACGTTAAATTTGTTAAGTTAACTGCAAAATCAGATAAATTAGGCAATGTTTTCGATTCTCCTCGGAGATGACGTATTTTATGTGACAAAAACTTTAAATGTATACACTTCATAAAGGTATGTCACGACTTCAGGAATTTCAACAAAACTTCACTTTCTTAGACATGCACGGAACAAGTTAATTGACAAGAAATACCGAGACGTCTTCTTGTCAGGTGATAGACCGATATTAGCTGCAGAAAATGACGTAAATAAATTAGTGTACACATTGCAATCTGCCAAGTTTATAAAAAAAATGTTGATGTAATGCGTTACTAGTCGACACGTACATACTCCCTACTTATATCTGCATTCGCATATGTTTCTTTTTCATTCTATATTTTTATTAGAAACGTCAAGTCGATGCTCAATCAATGTCATACAAAAGTTTTCATGTTATTTCTAGTGTCTTTCATCTTCATGAGAATCACGTATAAATACATACCTAGATTCCTTTTACATTTTTTTATAGTTAAGGTTTAGTGTTATGTTCACAGCCTCACCTGATATTAAGTGACTATGTGGCCCCACGTGGTGGACTCGCTAAGCCTGATGGAGGGACTGGCTCTCAAGTGCAAATGTCGGAACACACCTATTGGTAGGTATATTCGGCGGTTCGCCAGGCAGGCATTCCAAAAAGCCATGCTATGGTTTCATCAAGATGTTTTCCTTTGCCGAAAGCTTAAGCTCATTGTAGGTGGACTCGAACTATCATTCCTTGACACGGCGTCCGTACACACTGCCAACTCAGGTATCATCGCTTCAAAATAAATAACAAACAAGAGTCATATATAGAGTTCCTACTAGTGGCGCCCTGATACTGTATACGTATTTGTTACGCAATAATTATTATGATAGATAAAAGCATTATTGGCAATTCTGATACCTATCAACTGAGCAATGTTAGTGATTCTATGGTAGAGCTTCTGAAGTGATGATAGTTCAATTGGTAGTGTGTACGGACGACGCGCGTGAGTTCGAATACACCTACAATGGACTTGAGCTTTCGGTAAAGGAAAACATGTTAAGGAAACCATAGCATGGTGGTAAGGCTTTTTCTAAGGCCCGCCAAGCTAGCAATTACCCTCAGGTTAAAAATTCACATTACATTAGTATAGGATGTTCCGGCAGTTTCACTTGAGAACCAATCCCTCGACTAGGTATAGCATGCTCACCATATTAGGCCATATCATCATTTAATATCAGGTGATATTGTGACAATAACGCTAAACCTAGAAAACCTAGAAAAAAATCTTTAAAGTAATATTGTAAATTATTTTTAGCTTTTTATTCTTTTTCCTTTTTGTCTTGGTTAAAGTAATGATGTAAGTCAATTTAACATATTTTTGTTAAGAATAAATATCAATATATATTTTTCTACGTATGCTTAACTGTCCTTAACCTCATATAATCTATGTATTTATCCATCACCGGTACTCAAAACTAGTCGCTTGGATTCAATTGAAAGAAACAAAATTAAATGAAACTAAAAACAATACTTAAATATGGGCATTATCCATTTCATGTGATGGCAGTTTGGCAAAGCCCTCAGATGAAGATGCCAAATGCTATATAAAATCGGTGAACGTGGAATTTGTGAAAACAAACAGATCAGAAATTTCAATGAAAATACTTATTCTTGGTAATGTTATTGAATTGTAATATTAAAATAATATATAAAAAAAGAACATTTTTGTAGTTCATCGACTAGATGTGGACACGCATTTGAAATGAGGTCATCTATACTCAGAAAGAGATATATTATAGGAAACTAGGTTTACATTCTACTTTATATCGAAATATTTTGTAACGTAAGAGATGTATACAAATTAAAATAATAGAACATATTACTGCAGTAATTTTTAGAGAAAGTATGGAATATTATTATTATATATTATATACAAAATAAATAGCTAGTATATTTTTATGCACAATTATGTCTTATGTCCACTATCTAGAATTATAATATCAGAGTATTTGTACCTGTTACCTAAAAAATAAGTGACAGTCATTTTTTACTAGATAATTGCAGCGGGGCATTTGATATTTCATACAAAAAAATACGTATGTTGATCAATATTTTTATTAAATAGTTATAATAGTTGACTATTGGAAATCAATTGTTATGTCTATACATATCTTAGGTGGTTCCATTTAGCAAGGGTCGGCTAATACCCCCTAAAATGTTAATAGCTCCAACAAAACCAGTAAATTTTAGGCGTTATGTTAAAATCTTAATCAAATGGCTAGACAGAGGCTTAAAATATTACGCATAATATGATTCCAACCCAGACACCTGCTTTTGTCCTTCATTGTCCCAGAAACGAGAACTAGGTCGGCTGAAGGCTGCCAGACAATCACAATTTTAAATGAGGGACCCTAAATTTTGTCGAGACAGACTTTACAATACATAGCTTTTATTGCATAGGTATTTAATTATACTATACGAGGTTTACTATTCACCAAGAGTTTATAATCAACGTACCTATACTTTTATAACACTAAGGCGTCTGTAATTATCATTGTTTAAAGATTTATTTAATCCATTTACCTTATTACTACTATTAAGGACTATATTTATAAGAAATAAATATTGGTGGAATATACATTCGATTTAAAAAAATCTTCGCTATTTGATAGCTTATTGGAGCTGGTTTAATTTAAATGCTTATTAAACTGTGCATTGTAATTAACTCGGTAGTTTAAGTAGGACTTTAGAATAGGATGTTCCGGCAGTTGCACTTGAGAACCAGTTCCTCCACTAGGCTTAGCGTGTCCACCATCTTAGGCCACATCATCACTTTAGATCAGGTGAGGATGGACCATTACGCTAATTCTAAAATATAAAAAAAATATTGTTTTTGTTTTATATACCTAAAAACTTTAAAAATATAATTAATATGTCAGCATTGTATATGTTTTATGATCTATGTAGTCTTCTTATATCGTACCGATGATTCTATTAGATTATGGCCAGTATTCAACTACCTTCTGGTCATTTGAACAAAATGGCAACATATCAGCAAGTGTGCAAGACTATGGACACATGCTGTACGTCAGTTAGTGCAACATAGTTTGAATATCACTGCAGTTGTTGTCAAAAACTTAATTTAACCGTATAGTACTAACAGCAGTCCACTTGAGTTCGAACACGGTTTAATGGTTTCCAAATGGGTGACTGCTTAGTAGACTCATTTTACCCATCTTCATTGTGACTTCACCTACTTAGCCGACTAAGCTTAGACTTAGCCTGGTAGTTTTCCCAGTCACAGTCTTCTATATACCTCTATTCGGAGAGCCTCTAAAGCTTGAGTGTGTTCAATAAAACTCTTTCAGCTTTCTAGTCAGCTACTATGAAGTTACATGGTTCCATGTAAAGGCTGTAGTCGGTCTTCTTTTTCCTTTTTTCTATACCACATGCCACACTTCTTAGAAATTTATGCATGGTATTATGCGAGACAAATTATCAATGCCTCATATTAATACATCGGTAATATAAACAAATTTAATTTCTGTAATCCTAAGCTCTTTTAATTATACGTTTCTACTTCTAAAAACTGAGTTAAAATACCTTAAATGCCAATTTGTTACAGCCTTTAAAACAAAAATGGACGAATAATAATATTTTGGTATATACACTACTGTGCTAATACTAATACTAATCTCCTATACTTTATTTATGGACGAAAGTGTTATTACTTGTTTTTAAAAGCTATGGACCTCTCCTTGCCTAGCCGTCATTTCTTATTTTGTCCGTGGACAAATAAATTCCAATCTTATATTCACTGTTTATTTTATTATATTTTATAAGCTAACCATCTATAACACTCTATGCTGTATTGATGTTATTTAGTTTAATGTTTAAAAATATTTTTCTTTTTTGAATTCCATAAAATGCTAAGTATTTAACCAGCGAATTAAAATAGTTGGTAAATATTGTTAGATATATTTTGGAATTTAATTAATAATTGTATTTAAATATGACAAACGTATTCGTAATGTAATAAACAGAATACGGTTAAACCACTTAGTCAGATATTTAGAAATTTCTTGTTCTTAATTCTACCTTTGAAAATAATTACATAAATTATGAGAACACTTTTTACCGTTCATTATTGAAATATAACACAAAGTTTATTTTGGAATTATGCTGCGTTACAAATAAAAATAGGCACTTTGAGTAAATCATGTGTCTACAATATCTACCTATATAATTATTACGTAAACGGTCGCGCCGGATGTTGTCTTTGAAAATGATTTGTGAGCGGAATGGATTGAAACAAGCGTTGCGTATATTATCAAATATACGCAATACGCAAATATATCTATACTCGATCCATTCATGTGTCCGCAAATATTCATGCGGTTGTCACGAAACGAGTACCACTAATCTATTTAAAACATTGTCGGCACTTGACTTGGGATTTGTTTGATTTTCGCGTCCGTTTAGACTACGTTCGCTAATTGTTCGAGCAATATGTGCATTACGTACAATGATATTACGAGGTTATCTCTACAATTAGAGTGCCTCTTGAGGTTATGAACCCTTATTCGTATTAATGTTAGTATGAATACTAGACGAAACTAACTTTGATAATCACGTGTATCGTTTACTAACCTGTCACAAAAATATGGACGACTGTTTATTTATTCAGACAATTATATACACGTAAAGTGCTTGATGAAACGCGAAAGTCTTGCAAAAGATTGACTATTAAATTAATGTAGTTGTTTAATGTGAGATGTTCTAGCACGTATATTCAAATAATATATTTTATCAATAATTACCGAGATGCGAAAAGTAATCTAATAAAAGTATATCTTCGTTTTGGCTTTTCTAACGCTTACCTAAGTATTATAAAAAAAACTACTTTCAAAAACAGTCAAAATTAATAAGTCTATTATATCAAATACTTGTCCCTTGATTTAATAAAGAATGTATAAGTCATTTTCTCTACTCTTAAAATTCCTAACCTAAAAAGCTCTTCTTTTTTGGTACATAGAAATCTCTATTGCACAACAACTAGTAATCCATCATCATCAGATTGAAGTCATTTCAGATACTTATGCAGCCTCGGACCTGGATAGAGGTCAGTAAATCTGAGGTCTGGTAAATATGGACGATACTCAAGTATTTCAGGGTACTGTATCAATCGTAACAGACACAAAATGGTGACTCCATCATACCGGCAATTAGCATGAATTTTCACTGAAGATAAACTATAGAATAGAATGACGGAATGGTAGTAGTAATTTATTTAAAACCAACCTGGCTCTAATTATCTCCCCTGATTTGAAATTCGGTTCCCAAATACTTATAGTTCCTTGAATAATTTCAAATCCAACTGGCATTAACATGGTACTTCTTTACACTGCATTAATACTTAGAGCTAAGCGAGATAATGTTCAATCACTTAATATATAAATTATAAAAAACCGCTTTAAAATTAATAATGTAGTAAGTAGTAACACTTTCTGAAGTAGTAAAGTTCTCCGTGTTATAGCTTAGACAGTAATTGTTTAGTTGCGACTTAACCAAAGAATCTTACTCGCTTATCTTGAAGCGAGGCTAATTCACTAGTGCATCAAACCGGTACACATTAATAAACGTGCGGTGGCAGATTTTCAACATGACAATCGGCAGTTAGCCACGCGTGTATCGGAAAATACCTTTCCAATTTACTATGACTTACTCGGAATATTTTACGTCGTAAATCTCATCTAACATAATGCAATCATTACTCTTAATTTGATGGTAATCATAAAAGTTATTTTGAAAAGTTTTTAATAAATAAAAAACTGCTCAAAGTAAGCTCCGATATTTTAAAGTTTTGTGAAACTCTATTTTTAAACCTCATGTTCGATGAAAAAAATATACTCAATATGCTAATAAAGAATGTAAGATGACAAGTGAAGTTTATGAAACTATAATTGTTAGTGCGGTGACTTTTGACAAATGCTTGCTGATTTAGTAAAATACATATTATGTATTTACAAGTATTATGCTCTTCCTACACACTAACAGCTTTCACACATTATTCAGATATTTTTTTAAAGATTTAGCGTTATTGCCACTATCTGTTCTGATGATGAGTGGCCCAAGATGGTGAACATAATAACTGAAGGTACTGGCTCTCAAGTGAAACTGCCGGAACACACCTATAGGCATTTGGAGGTAGATTTTCAGCTTAAAGGAAGGTAGCTAGCCAGAAGCACATTAGAAAAAGCTCTACCACCATGCTATGGTTCATCACGATGTTCTCCTTCAACGAAAGCTCAAACTCATTGTAGGTGGATTAAACTCACACCCCTTGACGCGGCGTCTGTACAGCCTACCAATTGAGCTATCATCGTTTCATAAAGGCAGATACTCGTTTCTTCTAATCATCGATCTATAGAATATGTTATAATACAAATATATTTATCCGTATATATTTAGTGGTTCACTTAATCAGACGCTGAACTTATTTGGAAAGCTAATAATATTCCTGAATCAGTGTCATTGTGCGAGCGGTACACGCTGCCGCGGTGCCGCGGTGGCGTGAAACGGCAACAAATCTGGATTCTGGGCAAGCGTAGTTTAAATATGTTTTGAAACTCGTACATGTTTGATAATAGTGTATGACTCATCCTAGAATGATATTTTTCACGTTTCTATAGTTTTACACTAAACACCAATGATATAAACATTTGAATCAGTATTATTTTACTTAAAAACTAGTGCTTTTACCTGCGGCTTCGCTCGCGTTAATATTGTTTTCGAAAACAAAGCGGATGACGCAATACAAAAGTTTCATACAAAGTGTATCCCTCTCTTTATCCCACTTCAAATAAGTTTCTCTTGAGCAATAGTAGTCTATCACCGTCTCCAGGTTCCCATATATCTCTATACTAAAATTCATCATAGTCGATTCAGTGGTTTAGGCGTGAAAGTCTCGACTGAGAAAGCGGTACGCCCACCGCCCCCCGTTACGATCTGCGATAAGGCTTCCTGGGTAAGCATCTCGGCCCAGCTTAACTCAAGGAAAATTGCATACACTAGGGCCACCAGCACCCCTTCAGGGATACAGGTTAAAGTCCCGTCTATTACAGATTATAAGAATTTAACGTCCTTTCTCCGTGAAGGAAAACACCAGTATTATACCTACACAACTGAAGAAGAGCGCCTTCTGCGCGTCGTTCTTAGGCGCGTTCCTAAAGAGCTCCCCGAGGAGCTAATCCTAGCCTCCCTTAAGGAGCAAAATTTACCGGTCCACGAGGTACATCGAATGTACCATAATATAACAAAAAAACTATACGACTTAGTTCTAGTCACTTTGGACCGATCCAAGGAAGGGAAAGAAATTTTCTCCCTCCAATCCGTGTGCGGCCTCTCCGGCATAGTTGTGGAGACCCCCATAAGAGGCATACCCCCACTCAATGCCATAACTGTCAAGCATACGGCCACTCCGCTCGCAACTGCTTTATCAACCCGCGTTGCGTCAAATGTTTAGAAAACCACTCCACTAAGGAGTGCTCTCGCACCCGTGACTCTCCAACTCCACCGAGCTGCGTCTTATGCGGTAAAGCCGGGCACCCCGCGAACTATCGCGGGTGTGAACGCGCTCCACGCACAAGACACACGCGTTTCTTTAATCAGGCGCCCTCAGCGCAAATAACGGCTGCACGTACCGCACCGCCGCCACTCATGTCTAATCAGGATTTCCCGAGCCTGGGTAAGCCAGCGCGAGTCACTTCTGCGAACCCATCTCCTCCCCAAAGACCCACACTAGCTCCGACCAACGCGTGGACCACCAATCAGCAGTCTCCGAAGGCGAAACCCGCGAAACTCACCGCGGCCGGCCCTTCTACTGGTTTCAAAGGCATCGACTGGCTCGCCGAACTACTAGAAGAACACTCCGTAGATGATATCATTGCGTTCGACGACATGATTAGCGCTAGTCAGGATTTTGGCCGTCTAAAAGCCATTAAGTGCTTCCCAGGCATTGCAATGACCATGCAACGCCTTATCCGCGCTTCTCCTAAATAAACTCGCAATGGAGGATAAGATTAGACCCCGAGGCTTATCTTTGTCCTTTTTTAACGCGCGCAACCTGAAACCCTAACGCGACTTGGTAGCTAGCTTCCTTAAGGAGCGGCAAATAGACGTGTTTCTAGCACAAGAAACTCTTTTAAAACCGAGCGTTCGCAATCCCGCGATTGCGAACTACAAGATAGTAAGAAATGATCGTATCGGCGTAAGAGGCGGCGGCACGCTCATATACTATAGAAAGTCACTGTATTGCATGCCAATAGATCCTCCCGAACTTACAAATTTAGAAGTCTCGGTGTGTAGAGTGGGTATGACCGGTCATCCCACTATCTTTATCGTTTCCGCGTACCTTTCGCCTAATAAAACTCTCCTCCAGTCGGATCTGGAGACGCTTTTCGCGCTCGGTGACTCTGTTATAGTGGCTGGCGATCTAAACAGCTGGCACATTCAATACAACAACCCGCGTAGTACCACTAATGGTAGGACTCTATACTGGCTAGAAAATACGCTTACGTTCGACGTAATTGCTCCTTCTGAGCCAACTCATTATCAAGCTAACTGCCGCCCTTCAGTTTTAGACATAGCTATTTTAAAAGGGATCGCGCTTCAGGTACGATATATCAATGTCGTACATGATCTAGATTCCGATCACCGCCCAGTAGTTTTGCAACTAGGTCACCCGGGTGACCACACACCTGCTTCAGTCAAAGTGGCTGACTATCCAAAGCTCAAACACTATCTCTCAAATAATCTCTCCTCCCCTTTCTTAGATAGTATCCCCGACGAGATAAAGTCTGTGACCGATGCCGATGTGGCAATTGACTCCCTGGTCGGTCACCTCCAGAATGCCATCAGCGAAACCTCGAAAGAGGTAAAGGCGGCAAACGATCGCCGCTTCATACTCCCTGATGACATTCGAAGACTGATCACGGAAAAAAACGCCGCGACTCGCGCCCATGATTCTTATCCGACGGAGGAAAATCGCGTACGGCTACGTAACTTACAACGATTAGTTAAAACTCGTATCTCCGAACTCCGCGGTCAAAGATGGGACAGTCTTTTAGAGGAAATCAAACCATCTCATCTTGCCTTCTGGGATCTTGTCCGTAAACAAAAGAGCAGCTACTCATCCTCAATGCCACCGCTGGATAGAGGCCCCGGCAATCTGCCCGCCTTCGAAAGTATAGACAAGGCAGAGTATCTCGCTACCACTCTCGCACAACAGTGTTCTCCCAATTCCTATGAATATCATACCATAGATCCCGGACACATCGGGAGGGTCAATCGAACAATTCAATCAATAAGAGAGACCCCACCAATTGAAAATTTAGACCCGGTCACAAATGACGAAGTTGTCGCGATCATAAAACGCCTTAAGCCAAGGAAAGCCCCTGGTCCTGATGGAATCAGGAACGAAGCCCTAAAACTTCTCCCTGATAAACTTATAGCTCTTCTGGTCTGTATCTTCAATGCGGCCATAATTCACTGCCATTTTCCAGCCGCTTGGAAAAAGGCAACGGTAATAGGTATCCGCAAATCCGGGAAAATGGCATCTCTCCCAGAAAGCTATCGCCAAATTAGCCTCCTCAATACGTTAGGTAAAATATACGAGCGGCTCCTTCTGAACCGACTTGAATCCATTGTCTCAGAGAAATGTCTCTTACCACACGAGCAATTCGGCTTTCGACCGAAGCACTCGTGTACCCACCAAGTGCTCCGCCTCACGGAGCATATTCTCTCCAATTTCACGGAGCCACGCCGTCCTAGGCGCACGCTTGCCGTATTTTTCGACATAGCCAAAGCTTTCGATAAGGTCTGGCACGAAGGCCTCATATTTAAACTCAATCTCTTTCAAGTCCCGGACAGACTAGTCCGCATAATCCTCGCTTACCTATCAGACCGTACTTTCTGCTATAAATTGGACGGAACTCTATCCTCACCACATTCAATAAGATCAGGGGTCCCGCAAGGTTCTATCCTAGCCCCTTGCCTCTTCAACCTGTTTGTTAGTGACATCCCCGAATTCCCCGACACCGCAGTAGGCTCTTACGCAGACGACACGGTCATCTTCAGCTCAGGCAGGAATAGGATTCACTTATACTACCGCGTCCAAAGGGCTGTGTCTACGTTCGGGTCCTGGTGCCTCAAATGGCGCATAGGAATAAACCCAGACAAAAGCGCGGCTATTATGTTCGATCCTCACGCGAGGATGAATATAAAAAGAACATTGCATCTTTTTGGTGTCAATATCCCCTGGGCTAACCAAACTAAATACCTTGGTGTAGTTTTAGATAAACATCTCACCTTTAACAAACATATAGATTATGTACACAAAGTTCGGTGAAGCTGTCAAAGCCCCTGGGGCTAACAGCGTATGTCAGTTCGAAAAAAAAAAAAAGATTATGTACAGAAAAAAGCCACCACAGCTATGGCTTTACTACGCAATCTAACCTCCTCTAAGAGCAAAATGTCACTCAGACATAAGCTCAGAATATACAAAGTATGCATCCGTCCCATACTTACCTACAGTTGCCCCGTATTCGCTCACGCTTCGCACACCACCCTTCGCAAACTACAAGTTCTGCAAAATAAATTCATGCGTATAGCCGTCCAAGCCCCTCCGTACGTCCGTAATGTAGATCTCCATAAAGATATGGATATTCCGTCCATATATGCATATATCAAAGACCTTACAAAGCAATTCTTCGAAAAAGCCGAAGTTCATCCCAACCCCAAAATAGTACACGCAGTGAGCTACAATGCTAATCCGCACGCCAAAGGTTTCGCGCGCCGGCCACGTAATTGCTTCACTGATCCCGTCGATAAAATAACGAGATTGAACGCACTTCTTCCTACCGTCTCCACCAATCGTACGTGTCCACGTACACGCCCGCGTAACTGCCGCCCTCGCCGCCGAGGCCGAGCGGTTAATTTCGCTCCCGCACACCCGCCGCGGCCTCCCTCTGCAGACGCTTGAGCCTAGGTTCGATCCTCCGGATAGGAGCCCTCAAGTGACTCTGCTCGCGCGATACAATGACACTCTACATCACTGAGAGTACATCATCACACCGCATACCATCCATGCACACCTACACGTTAAGTACACGGTTCTGTAAGGGACTACCCGCACGATCTTTGTTTGTTTTTCCCGCAGCATCCCAAGCTGAGGTTCGGCCATTCTGGCACCCTTGCGCTCGCTGCCTCGGAGCTGAGTGCTCTCAGCACTCGCCCCAAAAAGTTCGGTGAAGCTGTCAAAGCCCTTACGGCTAACAGCGTATGTCAATTCAAAAAAAAAAAAAAAAAGGCGTGAAAGTGTAACAAACAAACTCACTTTCGCATATATAATATTAGTAAGGTTATGGATGTCTTAATATTAGTTGCTAGAAAACTGATATGCTATAGATAAACGATTTTTTTTTAAGTTTTAAGGGCTCAGCATTTGGTCCACAAACTTACCTGATATTAATTGAGCAAGTGACCAAACATAGTAACACGTTAGAGCTAGTAGAAAGACAGGATTTCAAGTGCAACTATTAGATGCCCTGCAGTTATTTTGCGAGAATATTTTAACTTCAGAGTCATCGTTAGGGTATGTTAGAGAACACCTGACCACAATTTTTATCTCGATATTTCCTTCGCCAGAAACTCAGGTTCATTTTTGGATTTAAAACCACATAAACGAATGCGGTGTTCAAATACCTTACGAGTAATCTATCATTATATCAAGTTATATGCACTATGTATATTAATATTATAAAGCGGAAAAGTTTGTTTGTTTGGTTGAACCCGCTAATCTTATAAACTACTAAACGGGATCCAAAAAAATATTGTGATAGTTGATAAGCAATCATTGAGGAAAGCTTTAAGCAATTTAACAGCACGTTACAAACAACAGGATCAAATCTGTTTTGAAAAAAGTTACGAAAACGGGCGAAATTTATATTTTTTGTTTCACGCGAACCAAGTCGCGAGCACAGCTAGTATCACTAATAAAAAACATTATTGTTTTTAGCATTATCATTATAATATTTAATACAAATTCTATTAGCACTCGCTTTTTCCTGTGAATATATATATAAAATATGAATTAAAATATAAAGAAACCAAATAGAGGTAATTTTAAAATATGTTAATTTAACATTTACATAACAATCAGTGGAACAGAATTTCTATTGTATACTTTTAATAAGTTTGGTTAAACTTAATGTGTACGTTACCTTTTTTTATAATAATAAACGTGTCTTCATTATTTACACGTTAGTAATTTTAATTGGCGGCTTTTTTTTGTAACCGTGACGAGTACGTACGTTCCGTTGAGCCGGATCTCATTTCGTGTCCAAAATGTGGCGCCTGAGCTGACGGAACCAGCGTTCGATAATTATTTATACAGATATAAAGTTCACTATACACGTACGCTCTGAATCATGTTTATTTTATGAATAGTGATTCCGAAAATTAATATTTAAACGTAAGGCGAACTTGTATAATTCCATTGAATGCGATAGGTATTTTATTAAAATTTGTTAAGTTAAACTTTGTGTTAGGTAAAGATGATTCATAGTCTCAATCAAACATGGATGATTGCTAATAACTAAAACTCAAATCAAGTTCAAAACAAGTTGTAACAAAAGTGTTTAGTTACTGGGATTTTTGATAAAATCACCTATATAATGTTATAAATGCGAATGTGAGTGTACTACTTTTTCACGTATAAACACTCAACCGATCATCGTGAAATTTTGTATACACCTTGTCAGATGTACGGATAGGGACAATCACGAGCACTTATAGTTGCAATGTCATATTCTGATGATTACTGAAGTGTTATTTAAAAACAAATATTAAAAAAATTCCACGCGCAATATTAATTGAGAACATATTTTAGTTCTCATAAAATAATATTAATAAATGTTAACGTGCGCGTAATGCAAAATATCCTCATAAGAAATAATTTGTAATTTAGTAGTAGTCCAAAAGCTCGTAGTAAAATTGAGGAAATTGCTTGTATTATATGTGTATTTTAATTAAACACATTATTTTGTATTTCGACTAGAAAAAGTGCACAAAATGATTGCAATAGAAACTACGTTTCAAAGATCATATAAACACCAACAGGTGTATATTTATAGTTACGAGTAAAGATTTAACTGTAGGTATGTAATCAATTCCTGTATTCGGAATTTTATATTTTTATTTACCAGTCTCAATATGCAAACTTTTAATAAAACAGTTGTTTTTAACAGCGTTCCTGTTCAGAATCGATATTAAAACGAGTTTTATAAGAGTAAGCAGATACGTGACTGCACTAGACTTCAGTGTGGTTTAACCCTAAGGAATATACCTCTATTCTCAATCGGAGTCAACGCCCGCGCAATACTGCGCTCGACACCAAAATCATATACAAACGTATTTGCATTTTTGCTGGATCACTGACAGATACCTAATATTCAGGATTATATGCCCTGCATTAATATCGTCTTGGTTTATTTCAAACTGAGCAAACGATTACGTAACTGTCTGAAAATGTATAAGGCGGCAACACGATCAATGGTGCAATTCATAAAACGTTATAATGTGAAACTAAGCAGTAAACTCCAGAACTACAGCTCACATAACCGTTAAGATTCGAATAGATTCATATTTTTTTAGAAAATAAATCGGTCCATTTATAAATAGCTAGAAATTAGTGCAATAATATTTACAATTATCGGTTCTAAGTGGATCCTAATGTTTCTTTACTATACTTTACTTTCTTCTGGGTGAAGTTTTTTAACTTAGCTTATATAATACCAATGAAAATCTGATAATACAAGCTTAAAGGTAAAATTAAACTTAAAACCTCAATCGAAAATTTAAAAAAAGTGTAGATTCTTAGCCATGACACTGGATTTAGATATAACATTGATCATGTAATATAATTCTTATCCTTAAATTATAAATGCGAAAGTGAATTTATTTGTTTGTTACGCTTTCACTCCTAAACCGCTAAATCGATCATGCTGAATTTTGGTATAGAGATAGTTGGGAATCTGGAAACGGTGATAGGCTACTTTCTCTCACGAATAACTTATTATTAGATGTGGGTAAAGAGAGGCATAAACTTAGGATGACACTTTTTATTGCGTCATACGATTAGTTAGACATAATCAATATGAACGCGAGCGAAGCCGCAGGTAAAAGCTAGCCTTCTTATAAAGACCGTCGCATAAATAAAAGAATCATAGGAAATGGTCATAAAACCTGTTGAAAACGAGATGTAGTATCGTCTACACAAGTAAAGTCGACATTGGGTCGCGACTGGCGGCCCGGTTGAACCGGAGTGAGCGCTCGTCCTCGCCCGCGCCCGCAGTCGGGACGCACATAGTGTCTGGCGATCGTCTAGTGCGCCTTCGGCAACCCGCGAGCTCGTGACTCATGCGCAGCCATCCGACCCCATACGCTAGTATGACTTTCGTCAGTGTTGCCAATAATTTTAATATTAAGTGCTTTATAATATTAAGTACATAATTGAACATACACTTTTTATTATTCAAATCAATTGAATTTTTATTTTCACAAATACAACCCCTACATTATCAACTCGTTTTTTTTTTAATTCGCTTCCATTTACTAGGTATTTTCAATTGGTGGCACTGTCAGCTGACAGTAAAAGAAAATATCTTGAGGAGATCTTAACACTAATAACAAAATGCTTTCGAAATATTTTTGCAGTAGGCACTACTTTATTAGGAAAAAACGGTACATTTCTCGGCATTTCAAATTGCCAATATATGGTGAGTAAATGTAATGATGGGAAAAGCCTTTACAAGTTGGTTTTATACGATACCGGTTTACACGATAAATGATAACATCTAATAAATAAATAGAAGCCAAATAGAATCATTACCAATTTACCATTAATTTTAAGTACAAAAAAATAAATGTTTAGTGTACATAGTTAAAACATTAACTTTATGAATATTTTTTAACTCATCATGAAGTAAGTGTCGTAACTCTACTACGGTTCTAAGAATTTAGCCATTGTATTCTTCCTATAATGCACAGTAAGCACAGAAATTAAGAAGAGTGCAATAGCGACCGTCGAGATAGAATCTATCGATCATCGTTATCATGCCAGATCTCGAAATGTAACAAATCAAATAAAGTCACTTTGACGAGTTTATCACAATATTTTATGGTCATAGCGACCCAGTGAAGCAGGGCTCCGTACCATCCTCCTTGATTGTCTATATTAATAGTGTAAAGCGGAAAATTTTGTTTATTTCAAAGCACTAATGTCATGAACTAACAGTCGGATTTCAAAAATTCTTTGTTTATTTCATAGAGCAATAATTAAGGAAAGCTGTATTGAAAAAACTTACAATATGGGCAAAAATGATTGTCATTTTTAATTCCACGCGATGTCTAGAAAGATACATCTACATAAATTTGTAGTTGTAACCTAGAGATCGTTTTATATGAGTAGTGGTAACACTACGGCCTGCTAGCTAACATGTACGTGATCCTCGGACCAGACGAAACATACACCCGTTTTGAATTTGTTTAGTCTGAATATCGGGAACGATCAGTTTTATTAAATCTAGTAAACTCTGTTCTTTCGCATTATAGTAGCGGTGTTTCTTGACACTGATGATTCATAAAATTTACCAGATTTATTAAAACATAATTTTATAAGAAAAATAAATGTACTGAGTTCTTCGTTTTCTAATTAGCCGTCAAGCGACTTCTATCACCGAAAAGACTTTGTTTGTTTGTTTGTTTGTTGAAAGACTTTGTTGTTTTCGTAGCATTTTTCAGATATAAATATAAAATTAACAAATAATGTAACATTATTACAAACAAATATAGAATACTAACATACCTATAACAATCATATGGGAATTGTATTTGCATTCATATAACAATCACTGCAAATATTGGTTGTGATTTCAAATCTTATGTATGGTACACTCTCCAATGTTCTATTTAAAACCACAATGCATTATTTTCGCATACGAATAGATCGAAAGGCGGTCGTAGTTGTACTTACTATATGTATAACATACAATTATATAACATTTAGTAAAATTAGTTATTAGTATTATTTAATTAGTTCGACCTGTATGTATATAACGGAATCTTTAAAATCGATTTCAACCACTTCAAAATATCATATTAACATGAAACTTTACATTATGGTCGGCAACACGGCTGTAATGCCCCTGGTGCTGCAGTTGTTCATAGGCGACGGTAACCATTTAACATCAGATGGGCTGTCTGCCTGTGTGCTGCCCATTAACATAAAAAAAAACTTCTCAAGGACGGATGACAATGCAATAACTTCATAAGTTTGTCCTATTATCCTGGCCAAGGTCACTAGGATGTCAGTAAAATAAACACTGGTATAATAGATTGCGTACATATATTCAATCAGGATGTTTGTAAAGTGAATAGAAGTAAAACAGTTAAAGTTTCGCTTACAGCCGGGATCTGTTGGACGGGGATGGATCGCAGCGGGCGATGCAGTTCAGTCGCGTCGCTGCGCGTCAGCAGAGCCGAGTGCTGCGCCGGTGCCTCGCGGTCGCCAGCTGCCTGGAGTCCTAAGGACTTGGACAGCGGCGAGATATTCTTCTACAAAGCTTTATCTGGAGGCGTACCCTGTACAGCATGCGCTGGTGCGTTCATTTAATTCTATTAATAAAAACGACTTTTTAATAGCTAAAGAAATAAAAGTATTTGTTTTTATAAGACCTAATATTATATTAGACTTTATACGAAATTACTTAAAATATTTTTCACTGAATAACTATTTTTAAGCACTAACAGCGCAGAACAACCAATATCCACACTTAAATTAATTCCTTAGTAATTATTTTCGAACAAAAACGTCTCATGCTAGTACCAAGAACGTAGTTGAAGAGACGATCCAAGAGGAACAATAATAATTATCCATAAGTTATTTAGGAATTTATAATAAATATCAAAAATGAAAGTGCGGAAAGTTTTCATTGATAATACCATATAAATAACGATTATAGAACTGAAACGCACTTCTCGTAAATATTTAGCAAACATCATATATTGTTTCGACTACAAATTAGAACAGTGAGTGCAACGTACGATAGATTACTTCGCTATTGTTCACATTAACGTATCGCTTGCCGGCGATATAAACACTGATAAAATTAAGAAAAGACACACGTCTTTGGAAAATGACAAAGTTTTTCTCGAGCGCATAACAATTTTACGAACAAATGAAATGTACATTGCATGAGTGCATACATGTGTTACGTAAATAAAAATTCTGGAACGTTTATGATAACAGTTAACAGAGAAACGCATTTATATATGCTGTTTACAACAGAATACCAAATGATAATTGATATTAACAGTTAACACTGTTATTAGCGTTTTATTTTTGTACATTCTTACCATCTAATTAAAAATAGCAACCATACACACAACCAATTTGTTTTTGACAATACAGTTGCCAAGACACAGGGAAGCCTAGTGTGGTGATTCAAAACTCTCAAACCGTGTTGTATAAATATGTGATCTCAATTTCTTTTTTAATTTTCTAAATTGTCTGAGATGTAGGAACTTTTATTCAAGGATTTTTTCATAGTACATATACCAGTAGCAGAGGTCATCTATTATGGTAAAAGTATTTATTTTGTTTGTAATGTATAGAATCATGTGCCGGTGTGTCGTGTGGAAGCGGACGTCGATGTGTGGTACGCAGTGGACGCGCGCGATGCGTATGCGCCGCCACCTGCCGTCGCGTCGGCGCCGTCTGCGGCAGTGACGGTAAAACCTACGTTTCGCTATGCCGACTGCGACGGCGTGCCTGCCGTCGCCCTGCCAAACATTTGGTTCTAGACTATCCAGGACCATGCCAAGGTAATATTTATAACAATTATAATTATTATGTATATACAGTGGAATCTCTATGACTCGAATGTCAACGGAAATGATAAAACATTCGAATTAATGAACATACAAGGCGCAATTTCTAAGTATATTTTATTGAGTTGCATTATACCGAGGGTCTTATTTAGTCAGAGTCTGCCTTTTGAAATTCAAGTTATAGAGATTCCGCTGTATAAGTAAAATACAGTTCTCTGGCTCTCAATCACGTCAAAACTACATAACTTACCGGGATGGAACTATGATTATTCGAAGTGGGAACATTCGTAGATGGTACTAGATCACTTAAGTTTGGATTCCAGTGCGTCTTTGTAAAAAAAATTTAAGTTTACTTTTATATGCCCAACATAACGGATTTGTGACGGCTAATCTATGTATGTAAATATTGCTTATCTCTTTAGAAGGTAGGGATTATATCAAACTATACGTTATAAAACGTTGAACAATTTAGAGAGATAGAGTTTATAAAACGTTACTATAGGTCACGTAGGTATATTACACACAGGTATGTGTCCTTCAAAATGAACAGGCTTCAATCTAAGAAATTGGATAAGCTAATGAAGCTTATAATAATGGTCATTTGAAAAGAGGTCGTAGAAAAAATAGAGCGTTCAAAGAACTTCTATGAATACGTAAATGGATTGATAGAAAAAATAAATTAGAAGCTATGGATTCTCATCCTTACAAAATTGCATTCGATTTCAAAGAGTACTGCAGAACTTTAAAATTATCTGCAAGTTGTTTAAATTTCAGTTATAGTGAAAATTAGTTTAGAAATAATATACTAGAAACACTATTTTATATTATAAATCAAAATTTAATGTTGTTTAAAATAATATATCTATAGTATTATCTATATTTACTCATATCTAATGAATTATGTTAAAACAACACGTTCGTTATTGTTTTGTCGATCAACCAATTGATGCATGTGACGAGTGATGACGTATATTAGGAAAGTTATAGATCCGTAGAGAATATAAAATAAACTAACGACTCGACAAGTCAGTTAGGTATTAAACTGATCCACTAAATTATGGGTGCTGCTAAGTTGTAGGGCACGATAGCTACTTCTGAATGGATCGCGACTGCCATACAATCGGTGCAACACCCGTCATTGTGTGCATAGCTTAAATTTAAGCTTGTCGCCTGTCGGGCTCAGCCGTTTGCACATCCAGTGATCAAGCAGGGTGACAGTCATCTGCACTCGACTGTGTCGCAATCACCATGCAAACCGTGATAAACTTATTACACAGACTATTTTTAGATTTATCGATTCGAATATCAAATTCGTTTTTACAATCGATTTTTATTTCCAGCCAACTGCTGGGAAACTTCAAAGCGAAAACAGCGATGATCACTTATATAAGGCCAATGTCACTAATGTCGCTACTGTTTCTCGATCGTATTACGTTTACGGTTTACCATCATATATTACTGATATACTAAATTAGTTCAATCTAATTACTGGAATAGTTTAAACTAACCATATTACTGAATTTAAAAGAAAAATATAACAGTTTAATGCCAAATCACGTAATAACATGATTTTGCACTAAGTATTTAGAATACCTTAATATACTTTTAATATAAATGAAATTAGGGCGTCTACTATACAAACAAAACTTATATAGTACTAATAATTTCATGATTTAAAATACATTAATCCTAATACACATGTAAAATATATCTTAAATAAACATTACACAATCACAGTTACCGTTCAATAATCACACATGTCTCCTACGACTGTCTATGTACTCCTATACGTTAAATATTAATATGTCTATATGGTATGATGAATATATATTGCATGTATGGAGACATAATCATTTTATTCCACATAGTAACAACATCGTCCTTTATTATTTGCAATGCAGTTAGTAATAGTCTAAGCAATTACATAATGTAGAAACATGCAGTTTCCATTGCTTGTATTGCCTTCCAACCTCAACGGTTAAATATCGGCACGTTGGAGCTTGACCTGCTCGTAAACGTGAGTTATACCGCTTTCATGACGATATTCAATGTAGAAATTAATTGTACGGGCAAATAATGGAATAAAATATAATTTGTAAATTTTAGATAATAATTTGATTATCATAATAAGTTATGTTATATGTTTTTCCGCCATCTACTTCCGTACTAGACCTCAAGCTCTGTATATCAGGAAACGCTCAAGCCCGTATATAAACATACAATTATAAAATATAAGTACACAAAAATACGCACGCCCAAGTACGCACACATAATTGCAAAAAAAAAATTAAAGAGCAGCTGTACACGCGACTTCGTTACGTGCAACTAAAAATTATTAATAATGTTTACCCGTATACTTACAGAATAACAATATAGCTATACTCCTATTGCGAGTAGCTTGATATTAAGTTAAACAGCCTTAAGCCTTTCTTAGTGCTTGCTCTATCAAATTCAAAAAGATTTTTTTCAATCCCACTGGTAATTTTTAGGATTAACGCATTCAAACAAACTTTTCCGCTTTATAATATTAATGATACAGATAATTGCCTTATGTGGAATTTGAATTGGACAGCAACAGCAAGGCGACCCCTTAGACCGCTACGCCATCCACTGAATCAAACTGTTATTTATTTTAATAATATTGCAAGAACTAGAACAGGAGAGGAACTGAACTTCTACAAATTCTGAAATCACTATTACAAACAGATTCTCAGGAATAACTAAGTAACGTATAAAAATATAGAGATCAAACTTTTAATAGCTGTATATAATAGGATTCTGTCTGTTGGTTGGTAAATCACATTAATGTCAGGAAATCGAATAACAGAAAGTTGAATATCTTACAATTCTGAGCACAATAGGATCATTTGCGGCATTCGTGGTAATGGTATGCAAGGCTTTCAGTTTGTGCCAAGCCCACAAACGTGTTTTGTTGCGACCTGCGTTAGACTGAATGATGGACTCGTCCCAAAACGTACAATTTAGAAGCTAAAAGTATACAGTTAATACATTTCTTTTTTACTAATAGGTAAATGAATATTTGGACTCAATATATCTTGGTTTATATGGTATTAGCTAGTATAATATTTACGATAGCTAGTTAAGTAGTCTAAAATTGATAAAACTTAGGAAATTCAAACCAAAGAGTCAATGAATGCTAGGTGAAGCCACAGTTACGACATAGTTACGACAATCAAATTGTAGTTCACGTAGAATTCAAATGACCACTTCCAGTATAAAAGCTTCTCTTCATTTATTACAATATTAAACTTACCTATTACACCTATGGCAGCTTGCGCAGTAGCATGTTGTATATCTCAGTGTAATACTAAAAAATGTGTTGCTTTTTCTTCTTTAGTATTGCCACACACATTTCCATGTAATGCTGTAAAATTCTGGAGTTGAGATGATAATTATTATGTGAAAATGTTATTGACAACTGGGCTATATATGTTTCGTATTCGTAAATAAAATAAGAATGTATTCAAAAAAATATTTCATTCTAGTCTAACCAATAAGTAAAATTTTACTTTAAAAAACCTTGTGAGAATTTTTCTAATGAGTGGCAAAGTTTACCGCGTCGTATGTGCTGTTTTTAAATAATCCGAAACAATAAATAAAAACGTTTCCGTAAATGAATAAAAAAAAAAAATAGGACACATTTGAAATTATAGAACTACAATATTTATTTTAAATGGAATGAACAAAACGTGTATGAACTAATTAGCAATTTTTAGTGTATTTATATTATACGTGTAACTAGAATATGCTTCGATCTGGCCGGTTGCTCGTGCTTTTGTTTTGTCTATCTTTAGTCTATCAAATAGGTATTGTAAAAGGCCCGAAAGCGATTAACTGCAGTGCGACCAACTGCATGCAGTCTTAAATACCCGAGTAACACAACTATAGGTATGTTTTAAACACTGCTATAGTAAGTTTTTCATACTGAGTACAGTAAGCACAATAATGAACTTATATAAATTATGAGGTCTCGTAACATTATAATAACTACCACTATGTTAAGTTTATATTATGATATTTAATAAATACTTGTAGATTCAATTTAAAAATTATAGGGAAATAGAGAAAGAAAATCGATATTCTCATATCATAACCCATAACTTTTCCCAAACACCTAAATAACAAGATCAGTTAGTACAGCGATAACAATAAAGAAATTAATTTATTCTAAACGGATCTAATTATACATTTAGTTTTTAGATTAAGTTATACAGTACATGTAGGCGTAAGGTAAGTGTAATAAGAGTTGTAATAAATTGAAATATACCTACTTCGCATCAACTATAGCCCAGTGTAATTAATAAAACTTGTAATAATTTACATATTTCACTCTAAAGCGTTCATTTACTTGCATGGTTTAGCCCTCTGATGTTGTATAAATATTCTACAGTCGTTTCTAGTTACCGTCAATACAGGTAATCTTTGGCAGAAAATGTCAGCGTTAATTTCATACTATCGAGACCGGTTTTCTGCCTGTCATACTTCTATATATACTTGTTGAATATTATATTTAAGAAAATAGAAAAATACATACAGTAATAATTACTGTGCAATAATCAAACAGTATATAATATTACATTACATATGAAACTTAAAGCCTGTATCTGTTCTCAAAAATTAAAAGAAATAATTGAACTATTGTAATTGGTATTTCCCATATAAGTTACAAATACAACAACAAACTATACCTACTTAGATTATACGTTAATTCTCTTTTAGATAATATCTTAATAACAGTAAAAACTATGAAAAATTGTTCTCCTTTTTTTGTCACTTTCTAAATCTGAATAAAAAGGTAGTAATTTGAAGCATACGAAAAAGAAAACTAAAGCTTATATAGAAATTTCATTGATTTGTACGTTGAAAGATGGAAATTCATTATTTTAAAATTTCAAAAATAACTTTGAAAAAGCTTTGCATAAACGAACGTACAAGCATAAGTCACAACATTTAAAATTACGCTCAATAAGCGTCGCAGACCATCTTTAAAATAGGATTTTAAGACCTTTTATGGATCTAAAACGAATGAAGACTTAAAAGCAACAATACAAGATTCATAGCATTCAATTAAAAGTTAATTGGAATTCAATGACAAAGCACTAACGATTTTTTTTTAAATGGTAGAAAGTTCTGTAAATAATCTCGACACCTTGCGGTTTTATCAAAAATCAAGTATGAAAAGTCTAATTCAAGTATTAAATGTTTAATGGTGGATAATGTATATTTAGAACTACGACTCGAATAAATTGCAATAACTTTTAAGAAAGTCTCTTAAGGAAATGAAAAGGTAAAGAAAAAACGTCAAGGGAATTTTGGCTCTATAAAAAATTAATAAATTTCATTTTATAATTTTTATATCAATCGTAACGTATTATATCTCTATAAAATTGATTGCAAAACCAGTAATTTTACACAGGTGAAGCGGCTAATGCAAACTAGTTGTCATAATAATTATGTAGTACTAATACTATTCATCGTAGGATTAATAATTTTATCTCATTATGTCTTTTAACGTGCTTTTAATAGATTGATTATTTTAAATCCTATCGAAATCCCTCTAAAGATGAACTATTGACTTTCGCAGGCTGGTTGAGATGTCAATTAAGCGTAGAAATAGGGAACCCAGGATTCATTTAAATATACTAAACACAAATTTGGATTTGGATATGATTTTTACGTTACATTCTTCTTTCGTATTTATTATTATTGAAGTCAGATAATTTTTATTAACGCAAAAGTATAAAACTATAGAATAAAAATAGTTAAGTTGCTTATAGTTAAAGTGAAATCTAAAATTTCGATTCTTATTTTGACAAAATATCTCACGGACAGTATAGTATTGATATAGTCAGACAGCGAAATCGACTTCACATATTTATTTTATTGTTAAAATTATAGTTGATAACTATTACTATTAACACTACGGGATAAAGCTTTGTTATAACATTACAGAGTAATTGAATACACAAGGTCGGTGGCCAGTGTGAGAATATATCCTGTCTCTTCTAGTGGTCATAATAATGATGCCAATATTGTAAAAATACTAAATCGTATGTCGTCCACGATGTGACAGTTCACGTAGCGCAGCAATTACATTAGTCGCGAAACCGGCCGCAACCAGAGACTGGTCTGCGTGCACCGGTGCACCGCACGATGCGGCGCGGACGCAGCCAACAGCGAGTTCCTTCTCCCGACGCTTCTACCGTTGCTTTGTTACATTCATTACCCATGTAATTCAATGGGATAAGAAAAATTACGTCCCCACGCGTCGAACATTCGTGTGTGAATAAAATAAATCGAATTCAGCTTAAGAAAATTGCTAAATTCTTTAAATAAACTTGGCTTATACAATATTCGATTATACAATTACGATTCTGCACATTTCCTTGTTTTCGAGTACCGCTTTATTACTTAAGAAAATACGTCCTATCACGTTATCATGGTAGACTTTTTTTGAAATTGTACAGGTAAAAGACCTACTGTCCAACCTTATCTGAAACTGACGCCGCGCCGTACCTATAGTCTTTGCCCGTAAAATTGATAAAAAATAGTAGCGACGCGTGGAAAAAGCCACCATTAATAATAGAAAAAAAACTGTCATCGTTTGGCTAGAATAAAAATTGTATGAAATCTAAATCTTAAAGCAACTTAAACGCCGACAACGCACCTGAGATTCCTCTGGTATCGAGGGTGTCCATGGTAATCACTTACAATCAGGTGACCCACTTGATTGTTTACCCCTATTCCAGAGAAAAAAATACGAAAGGACTCTAAATGGATAATTTAATATAGTCATTGTGAGCTAAGAGTCACCAGAAAACTTGCTGCATTGACGCTTCCAAATGCATACTTTAAAGAAAAAATATATTTTAGACGTCTGCAAGGCTTATAAAGCAAGCAGCTTAATCTTTTATATATAAATTTACTGTTCCACGTAGGTATTTACTCGGCAAATAAAACAGCACAGTAACTTGAACATTTGCATATCTCAATAATCAGATATAAAACGCATTATCACCTTCGCATTCTAAAGTCGTCTGATCCGTCATAACCGCAGTCGGCCCTACCGACCCAGACGACCTCGTTCCATATAATGAATAATATTTAGCGATAACATCGGCGTAAAGTTATGTTTTAACTTCGCACGTCGTCGCCACAACATCTCATCGTGTTTTACGACCGCATAGACTTACGACTGTACCGCAAATTCTTACATATACTTATTGGAAACCCTAGCTTTTGTCATCTCAATCGTGACTTTTGGTTTTTTAATGTAAAGTTCTTTTTATATACAAAACTTTCCAATAATGCTAGATCCAGAACTCGAAAAGACAATAGCTTCATAAATAAATACAGCGTTCTTTCGTTTCACAAACAGCTCCCGAAGCGATGATAGCTCAGGGAATGTGTACGAATACCGCGTCAATGGACGTGAGTTCGAATCTATCTGCAATGAGCTTGAGCTTTCGGTGAAGTAAAACATCTTGATGAAATCTTGATGCCTGCCTGGCTAGCTACACTCTCAAGTTTAAAATCTGTCGCCAAACACTATAGGTGCATTCCGGTAGCTGCACTTAAGAGCCAATCCCTCCACTAGGCATAGCCTGTCCACCATAATAGACTATATCATCACTTAACACGAGGTGAGATTGTAGCTATAACACTAATCATATAAGCTATAAAAAAAATTATTAATAAATATAAACATCGCCAACAGTTATTTTGCTTGCATTTTAAATACGTTAAAGATCTGTAATCAAAGCTTGAAATGCGAACACTTAATCGCTGTCTAGACTAACTACAGACCAGTTACACCGAAACAAAATTTATTATCATAATAGCTTTTACCTACGACTTCGGTCGTGTTAATATTGATTTTGTCAAATCTGATGACGCAATAGAAAGTTTCATACAATGTTTATCCCTCACTTTTACCCACTTGCAATAAGTTTTTCGAGAGAAAAGTCACTATAAAAAATCACTGTCTTCAGCTTCCCATCTATCTCTATACCAAAATTCATGATAATCGATTCAGCGGTTTAGGCATGCAAGCGTAACAAACAAACTTACTTTCGCATTTATAATATTAGTAAGGGTAAGGATGCTGCAGTTTGTAAAGCATGTAAGCCATTATTATTATGTGTCGTACCCACCAGTTATAATTAGTTACGATTAAAGTTATGAACCATTAATTTTATTTCAACTAAATTTAATACCCGTTGAAACCATTTTTTTAACTAATTAAAAACTCGTTTACAGGTTACGAATATGGTTTTAACTTAATTTTTTTTATAGTTTAGGTGTAGCGTTATAGCCATAATCTCACCTGATGTTAATTGACGATGTGGCCCAAGCTGGTGGACAAGCTAAGCCTAATGGAGGGACGGGCTCTCAAGTGCAACTGCCGGAACACACCTATAAATATTTGGCGGCAGATTTGAGCTTGAGAGTGGTAGCAAGCCAGACGGGAATTAGAGAAAGCCCTACCCACCATGCTATGGTTTCATCACCATGTTTTCCTTCGCCGAAAAATCAAGATAGTTGTAGGTGGATTCGAACTCACGTCCCTTGACGCGCCGTCCGTACATACTACCAACTGAGCTATCATCGCTTTAATATCGTCTTTTAAATTATATAAGCAATATTGCTATACATTGCACATAATTTGCATTACACTTAGTTGTTGAAGTTGGATAATTCACGACCTCTAATTTGAATAGTCTGTGATACAATTTAACACCGGTTTGCAAACTGTAATAGAATACAGTCACATGGAATAACTTCAGTGGTTAAACTCATGTAGTTATTGGTTTATTGCATTTTTGTATACACTATAATTAAATAATTTCACATATAAAAGTTAAATATCAAATACATATGATAATAATTACATTCACATAATGCAAATATCACGTAGACAGCTATGTTTTGCCTATCCCACATAAATTAGTCGGATCTATAAAAAGTACGATTTTTAAATAATATTTTTAATGGTTATAATCCAAGTTATTAAATTTCTATTGAAATAAGAACTAACGGATTGGCACAATATTTCCAGAGACATATCTACTTTACAAAAGTATAGTTAGGTACTACGGTAAAGTATTTTAAATAATACTTACAGTTTTTTACCTTTAGAGATTATAATTTATATAAAAAAACTTTATTCTATAGCTCTTTATATTATTTAAGAGCTTTGTAGAGACCTTTATTTTATGGATATTTCAATACTTTTCTTATGTGTTGGCAAATTACACAATTATTATTATTGATATTTCAAGTTTTGCGATTTACTTTTTATTTTCGCCTTTATTACTGGTATAACGACTATATAACGACAACTATTCATAGGATCTCCTTGTTAGTGTTTCGGTGATAATAACTTTAATGCTTTTAAATTCTTCAACTACTGCTTTAAAAGTATAACAAAGTATAAAACTTTTAAATCCATTCATAGGTATGTATATACTGTATTTAGAAGTCAATATTCGGAAAGTTATCGTAGCCCAGTTACCACTAGTACCTTACTGTAGGCGATATTGCCTCTTTTCCCGTACTACTATAAAAAAAATAAAAAAAACAGAATATCGACATTGAAGTTCAGATCGGCTCATTCCTATTCCAGATACATGCGAAGGTGTACGATGCGGAGGTGAAAAAAGATGCATTCTCGATGCCGAGTTCGGAGCGCATTGCGTACGATGCGGCACGTGCAGCGTGGCGGGTTCGCCCGTCTGTGCTGTCGATGGAAAAACCTATGCCGGTGCCTGTGCATTAAGAATGGCCGCATGTGAACGAGGCAAAGCATTGCCTCTCGCTTACAAAGGACGTTGCATAGGTATTATAAAGAAATATTATCAAAAAATGTGAAGCCTATCTTAGTAGTTTCTAGAACATGATCAATGATTTAACTAACTACTTTCTTAGCGCTGTTTTTTTTTATGTTGTTCAAATAAGTTTAGAAATTCATTTACTGAAGATTTCTTAAACCCTTTTTATTGAGCACGAAACATATTTCTGTTTTCAACATATTTTATTTTATCGAGGTTTCAAGGTACTTTATAAGCCTGCCTTTATAAACTTTAATATTATTAACCTTATGATGAGACTAAGTTTGTGGCTGCATGCGTAATGAAAATGATATTTCAGCAAATGCAACTTGCGCATCGATATCGTGTGGGCCGAATCAAAGATGTGTTGTCGGCGGCGCGAGCGGCGCTCGGTGTGTTTCCTGCGGCGCTTGCGGCGGCACGGGCGGAGGTAACAACGGTGGACCTCGCCGGCAACTCTGTGGCACTGACAAGCGTACTTACTCCTCCTGGTGCAGACTGCAACGCGCTGCATGCCACGCTGGCCGCGTTGTCGACCCTCTTCATCCTGGTCCTTGCAAAGGTTAAATTTTTTGGATCACCATTTTTACCACGAGCTCGATGGTATTCATAGCGTCCATACGGCGATTGGTTGTGTCAAACTGATCGCAATGATTGGTCAACGGTTTACATTTGTTTCTCGCCGGACAGACTCATAAATTCTTTATAAAATATATTTCTGTAAGGTGATTTCTGTAGCCATTCCCCAATAGCCCCCCCATAAGCCATAGCCAAGCCATAGCACCATAGCCCAAATTCAATTTTAGGTGTTTAACTCAAATATCAATAGAATAGCTGTATTTACTAGTGTTGAATAAACAATACATTCTCAGATTACTATTTATATTCAATTTAGGTAAACACATAACTCAGTTACATAGATAAAATTATTTTTGAATGCAATTTATTCAAGCAATTTTATAAATTGAATACTTACAATAAACAATTTTTACAGGCCACCAAAACGTTACGGACATTAGTGTGACTGATGCAAGAAGTAAGGGCGAAGGGGATACCACACGCGTTCTATAGTCATAGATTCTTCTAGTTTTAGAGTGCCAGCTTCGTTAGTTACGGAGGTATTTAAAATACAAACCACACCTATGACCTGGCGCCAACACTCAGCACTTTCGTTGTTATAATCTTTTTGTCAATTTATAATGGTAGATATAAAAAATATAATTAACCACTAAAAATTGAATTTAATGTTTTCGATAATATAAAAAAACATGTAAACGAATAGTTGAGTTTGGTTCCAGAATAATTAGAGCAAATAAAATGCATAATAAATAGAGTCTGCATTAATATCTTAGCCCCATTTGTAACTACTTTACGAATCATATTTTACTAGATAAGAAAATTCTAAATTCTTAGATAACTTGAAATAAAACAACATATGGTGCACATTTTTGAAATTTGTAGATAAATTTTATTGTAGTTTTATTAACACTTACGTTATTAAATTTGAGCACCAAATCGTACTTAAAATAATTAGTTAAAATATAAAATGTAGAGAGTGTATGTAGATAGCACAATATTTGGAATATTTCTATTCAAGTGGAGTTGTAATTTCTAACTTATTAAATGTTGCTACACAAATCTCTTATTAGGATGAAATATAACTTTCATCGGACTGACACATATTGTTCTTAAAATTTAATTACCTTTAAGTATTTTAAGATTTAATTTAATTTCACAAAATGTGGTTAACGCTTATGCAATATTTATTACTAAGTTAATGAGTATGATGTTTAGTGCAATAATTTTATTGAAAATTGTATGAAATTTATGTTATGTTTTGTTTTGTTTTTAATCGCGTACCGCTGGGATATTGAAACTAAATTCGGACACGATTGGAATGTCATAAAATATGTTTTCAGTATTATGAGTATGTAAGAATTTTTAGAATATCATTTTATTTTCGAAACATTTTACATTGAAAATTAAGTGATGTATTATAGACTGTAAATAAAGTATTTTATTGTTACTTTTATATGGTTTTAACTGTTTCCAATAATATTTTGTATGTGAGTTTATTAATCATCTTGTGAATTTATAATACGATGTAGAGGCAGTATTGTGACAAGTTGTAATCACTATCTTGGCGTCCTTATTAGCTTTAAATAGTTTAAAAAAATCAATTCCTTATTATTTTTTATCGTATTATTCATAATAATGTAAAGGTTATGGAACATATGACAGAACGCCATTTTAACACCTTACAATAATAATGACGCATACGCATAAAAACACAGACAAAATTCTATCAAAATTAATTTAAGTATACCAATAACCTAAAGAGACATCACCACGCTCATTCTTGTTTTTAATATTTTAACGATCCAAAGACGTTTTTGATTTAAATTATCGAACCAAATAAAAAAAAAACAGTCACAACTCGACTGAAATTAAAGTGTGTAAAAATTCTATATTCATATTTTATTTTCGATCTTTGTATGTACTTATTATGTATTATGTAAATGCAGCGACATATGATAGTATATAATACCCAGTAGTGTTGTAGCGTAGGTATTTATAATTAGAATGCTGCCTATCAAAACCATTAAAGTTTCTTAAGTAGTTTTTAGACTTGATAAAGGCTCTAATTAAAAGTGTTGTATTGTCTTAAAACAATTTGTCACTTTTTAAACAGTGTTAGACTTCAATACTGCTACTGGTGTATATTTACTAGAAAACACTAGACTCTTGTCAATTATTTCGTAGTGCTAATTGTTATCTTTGTTGCTAACCCTAAAGAAACTGATTTATTAAATTTTACTTATCTAATTATCAAATATATTTCTTTAATATTATGTAGTTATTTTGAAACTTCATAAGCTATTTCTAGTACTTAGTGACGTGTAAAGGTTAGTACTAATTGGCATCAGCATGATAAATAGTAAAAATTATTTCGCTTTATATTATTTGGAATGCACAGTACTGTTGTTTTCATAGTAAAAACCAGTTTCCTTAGAGTTCGGCCCGCATCTTTGACCATAACGATGCTAAATTGTTGTAGTTGAACTCAATGTAAACATTAGATGAACGTATAATATATTGCTCTTGTTTCTTTATAAACATTTTACATTAATTTATGTATTTTTATTATATTATTCCATTTATAATCCTTTGAATAAGGGTTTTAAACAATTTAAAAATACCTTGTAAGAACTAGCAACCGGAAATAATTTTAATTAAAAATATTGGCTAAGTTGACATAATTAAAAAAATACAACTATAACGCAAAAATGAAAACACTAACCGAAAATAATAGTAGGAAACTGAAAAGTGATTTCAAATAATTATACTCTTTGCTTGATTGATTATTTTATTTTGATACCAAAAAATATATCTTATATTTTAAAGTAGGAATGCCAGATACAATAATAATATTATTATTATAATAAGTATTAATACATACTTTCGTACAGATCTTTTATGTCTTGTACGGCTACCGTCAATCATAAACAAAACATATAAAGAGAATATTATGCATACTCACTACAATTATAATAAAATGATTACATACTTGAAGAAGTGTCAACTAAATACTTTTTTTTTTATTTGTAACTTCGCCCTACACTTTACATTTTACAATTTAAAAAAGTTTCTACTATGTGGTACATACGTCTTAATCCATTTATAAGCAATTGAATTTATTTGATATGTTCAATAATATAAGTAATTTTGTTTCATCCCACTAATGCGTAACCTAAGCTTTAATTATAATATAGTAGAATCTCTATAACTCGAATGTCCAGGAAACATTTTGAGTTACTAAGAAGTTCGAGATACAAAGGATTTAATGACAGAAATTTCAACTTAGAAAGGCGTGATTGTAAAGTATATTTTTCGAGTTGAATTATACCAAGTTGGACCGAGAGTTTTATTATATCAAGACATCATTATAATTTAGTGACTACGACAACCGGAGTCTGCGTTCTGAAATTCGAGTTATAGGGTATAAATATGTAATATCAATAACTCGTAGAGATATAACATTTTGTTCGATAACAAAGTCTAAATAATTCGAGATACCGTGTATTTAGAAGTTCAGCGGAGAGGAATGGCGTTTTGTTCGGCTTACTGATGATTACGACTTAACGAAGTTCGAGTTATAGAGATTCCATCGTATCATATTCTATGGCAGTCGCAGGCGTATAAAAATAATTATAAACAGAATTATGTACATGACGTGATATTTTTATAAAAGAGAGTTTGATGAAAATATCTCCATTTTGACCTCAGTTAACATATTAATCTCACGTAATTATTGGACACTCCGTTTGTTTAAGGAACACAATAGCTACAGAAATTTAGTCGGTCATTATGTAGTCAGAAAAATTCAATAAGTAAATGTTACAGTCAGGGGCCATCCATAAATTACATCACACGTTAAGGCGGTCGACGAAGTATGACATTGTTATTACACGGGGCGGGGGTCCTAAATTTCTTGACATCACAATTAAAAATATAATTTAATGGTCGCAGCTGTTTTTGGACTGTGCTGTACAGTCACTTTGCCGAGGTACCATAAAAAAAAACACGAAGTGTGAACGAATTATATGCCGTTTTAATTTCTTGATGTAATACAATTGCAACATATGTGACGTCACACAAAGTACGAAGGAGTCTCACAAATGTTACCAGCTTTGACGGGGAGAAGAGAATCGTAACATTTGTATAACGTAATTTGTAAGTGGCCCCTTACGTCTTAAGAGATAACGTCATATGTCATGAAATACACTATAAAATGCTATTTAAATAAATTATTTAAAATGAGAACGTTTTAAGAATTATTCGTTTTATTTCGTTAATAATTCCATTGTAGATTATAACTATTTTTTTTTATTTAGAACTTCCCTAAAAATAGCACATTCATAAAAAAAATCAATATTAATTCAAGATATTTACTACAATGCGGAAAAATGATGAGTTTTACAGATATATAATAAAACTATGTCTTAATTTATCAGTATACCTAATTACAAGTGTTAATATCAACATTAATTCAAGATATTTACTACAATGTGGAAAAATGATGAGTTTTACAGATATATAATAAAACTATGTCTTAATTTATCAGTATACCTAATTACAAGTGTAATATTAACTTCTTCTAGGTTGTTACAATAATCTTATAATTTGATAAAACAACATTCTCTCAACAGCTTACGTAATGTAAAACTAACGAATTGTTTAAAGATAATATTGTTTATAGTGGCATCTATTAGCCAATCTCGGGGTATTTTTTAATCGATTCAACGGTTTAGGCTTGAAAGCGTAACTAACAAACAAACCAACAAACAAACTCACAATCGCATTTATAATATTAGTAAAGAAAGTTTGGAAAATCTAAAAGTGTACGCCTCACAATCTCTTTTTTTTGTTTATTTAATAACAACTAAACCACATCGAATCAGACCGTGAAAAGTAATAAGGTTCTATTCCTAATTATACTGAAGCGTAAGTAAAAAAACAGCTCGATTAGTAAAGTATCGATTAGTCGTTATCGTGGTAACATACCGGAACCGCACATCAGAACACGGCCGTCCAAGACAGAACTTTTATAATCAATTTTTTAACTAGTTTAAATAACAAGTGTTAAAAATAGTGCTTTTTCTTGATGTGTGTGTGTATATATTATTATAGAAGAGCAAATATATGATAAATAGAGACATTGTAAGTTTGAAAAATCAGTTGTTTTGCGTGAAGTGACAGTAGTACCCACCTCAACCCTTCGCTTATGAGGCGTGCAATAAGCTAAGTTATTGTTTAGGGAAGGCGAAGTTGGCAAGGAAAAACCAATATCAACAACTCAATCCAGCATTGCCTTATTTTGAAATATTTTAAACTCAATTTGTGAAATTATTAACATATATTTATATTATTTGTTCATGAAAAATAGCAACACACATATTTTTCAAGAGGTATAAATCTCTAGTATTTAAGCCGAAACGAAACCGTAAACGTAACCGTATCAAATTCTAATAATTTCAAATTGAGATGAAATTGAATGAGACATTATGAAACGCTAACATAGACTAAACATTTTATCTAATGATAATCTAGAATAAAGTTCGCTTTTCTGCCACAAATATTAAAATAGTAGGTATTTATTTTAACTCATAAAATAATTTATTTTTAATAATTGCATATTCGTATCCAAACTAAAATCTTAATAACAACCCTACATTACACACACACTTTTTGGGCTAACATCCTTTACCCTCCATAAAATTTGCTTATAAAAGTTCGCGATGACCGTACATTTAAAATGACCTATAATAAATATATCCTTAATATTGATCTATATGTTAAAATTTGTCCACAATATTACCTAATAGCAAAATAGTTAAAACAGTAACAAATAAAAAGTGGACTAACATATGCTGATAGTGCTCGATAAAACATTTTTTTCTTAAAGATAATGGAGTATTCAAAGTTGCTTTACTACCATGACTGAGTATCGCACACGATTTCATTTTTACCTGTATTATTGTGATTAAGTTTAAAATCTGATCTGATACCTTGACTTTTGGTACACTGACGCTCGACCACCCTTACTATTTCTACGTATGTATATATGTATGTATGCATGTATGTATGTGGGTCATATGAAATGATTTCTAATCGCGGTTACACAGTGATTTAAATTAGATCATCATCATTATTCAAAATTTATACGAAATATAACTAGTTCAAAAATTCAAATATTTGCTGAAAATACTTAAGCTACTAATCCAAAAAAAAGAATATCGCTTGACGAACAGAAGAAGAAAAGATACTGTATTTGTTTTTATATATAACTAGCTGACTTGGCAGACCTTGTTCTGCCTTTTCGAATAGTCAATCACATTGACTACACCGACATCTGTCGCGTTATGATCACTTAGCGAGATAAAACGCATCCTATCTCTCAAGTTGTATCTCTCAAAATGTTATTAAAATCGGTTCAGTAGTTTAGGAGTTCATCGCAGATAAACAACGTGACACGAAATTTTTATATATGAAGGTAATTTCGTGTCACAATATTTGTCCGATGAACTCCGAAACTACTTAACCAATCATAAAGAAATTTTGCTCACTATGTAAAATTTGGCCCAATTTAAAAGATAGGATAGTCTTTATCTTGTTATGTGACTATAACACGATTGGCGGCGTTGTGATTGAGTTATTGACCCCTGAAAAGGCCAGAAAAGGTCTGCCAGAATAGCTTGTTTATATGTAAATTGAAATACATATTCACACTTCAAATATTTATCTGCTCAGGAATATATTTAAAGCATTTATCTAGTTTAGTTCAAAACTCCTGAACTCATCGAGATGGGATTATGACCATTCGTTGCAGAGATTATCGTAGATGGTTGTAGGGTACTGTAATGATTGTCTTTAAACTTATTTATTTTTAGAATGTAAAAGTTAATCACTATAAGTTTTATAAATGATAAATATAGTATAAAAAAAATTAGCTTCGATTCGCCATAGCTCTAATTAACATTTAATATAAATTCTAATTCAAAATAGTATCCAATACTTAATGATAAATTGTCAAACCTATATTATTTATTTGACAATATGACTTGTTAAAAACTACTCAAAATATGTTAGTATAAAACCAATCATTACAGTACTTCAGTTTTTAGATTCCATTGCCCCTTTGTAATTTTATACGATTTACTGTTACATACATCTATTATATATTTGTTTTTTTTTTTATTCAACGTTATACTTAGGATTTTAAAAAACAAAAGGTACTATCTTTATTAATATGAATAGCTAGTATCTATATTTATATTATAAAGCGAGAAGAGTTTGACTGTTTGTTTTAACGCGCTAATCTTAGGAACTAACAGTCGTATTTCAAAAATTATTTTTGTTTTTGATAAAGCAATTATTGAGGAAGGCTTTAGGCGATTGAACACCACACTAGCACCGAAGGAGTAAAGCTGTATTGAAAGTAACAACAACGGGCAAAAATTATTAAATCATGTTTAGTTCACAACCAGTGAAGTGACATGATAATAAACATAGAGCAATATAAAAACAAGTAACACCATCAACGTTGCGGTCGTCATTCTTATACGTCTGACTATCTCGTCAGCTGGTTAATCAGCTAGTTGATTTCAAAACGTGACAAATGAAAATAATCACTATCACCAGTTTTTCGCCATATGTATAGTGGTCGCAACGCTATCCGATACAGATGTATACCGTTTCTTTAATACACAAAATGCGCTTTTTTTCCATTTTAAAAACATAGCAATAAAAGTTGGGAATTTAATCAGATTATAAAAAACTACAAAACTTTTATTATTAGGTCAATAAATAAATGCAATAATTATATAAAAGTAAACGCTAAATTAAATTTTATATACTACATTTAGACAGAATCAACTAAAATTAGTATTTCCCGAGTTAAAAATACAAATTTGGATAGACAGAGGTTTTAATTATAATGTATAAAGGTGATTCGTAGTTATGTTTTGCATCGTGGCATTTCGGCAGACCAACAAAAGAAAACATCTTATGCATTTTTATTAAACCGTTTAATTTTTACTAATCATTTAACATAACTTTCAACATCTGGAAATCATTTATTACGAATAATTATTTTTTTCATAAAAAGTTTGAAAATATGTTTGCAATATTAATTTCACTAAATTAACACCGTAATTAATTTAAAAATAAACTTTTTAATGACCAAATACGTCACTTTTTCACTTTAGAAATTGAACTATAAGCACAACCAATTTGACGCCTTTACGTAATACTGTTTTTGGAAAATATCGCCCATTATACTTTTTGTTTATTATTTTATTTGTTATTAATTAGTTATTTATTCGAGACGGTAAACACGACATTGAATATAAAATAGATAAAATATGTACAGGAAATGCGGTTCCTTTTGTTAAAAATTTACCTAATGTAGAATCAAATTAATATATTGTAATAAAAGTTTTATCGTAATTAGAGACCGTGACAGTAAAAAAAACACTATTATCAATAAAAATCTTCAAGCAAGGAAACACGGTCCATGAATGAATAACACCCTTTTTTACAAACTCCTAATTTAATTATACGATTAAAACAGTTATAAGGTATAATAGTTGGTTTATATATAAAAATGATAAAGTAAGTTCGCAACGTGCATACACAGTGAAACCTGGATATATGAGAAACCTCCTATATTTATAATTAAACTGACATCCATACTTGCTTTATTTGATTATTATTTTTTATACTTGGCAACTCAGTTCTCCTTAGAGACTATTACTACCATTTTCAAGTGATAAGATTTGGGCATTTTTGGCAGATGAAACAATCTTCAACAAGATGGTGAGTCTCTTGTTGAAGCTCTCTTGGAAGTTTTTTTGTGGCAACTAATATACTGTTCCGAATGAATATTTATAATTCACTTCACTTATGCTGTTCAGCTACACTAGATCACGTAAAATGTCACCTAAATTACACAATACAGGGCTAAATAACTAAGTATATGAATTAAAATTTAAATAACTATATGGCAGATCAAGTTCCCGCCAAAAACTTCCATACTTGCTTTGTTTGTCAGTATATAGATTTTTTAACTCGATTCACAGCTCTGAATCGATCTAGTTAATCAATTAATATCACCCTTAAAAATCATGGTTTGGTTCTTACCTATTTTCATAAGACATTATTTACAATTAGTTGTACGTTTTACCCAAACACAAACATATATAGAAACTTTAATTAGTATAAAATTAACGTAAATATCGATCATTTATCTATTGATATCGATTATTATGGTGTTCCTTTCGTTTCCTGTTTTTTTTTTTTTGTATATACTTGAGGTTTAGTGTTATGGCCATAATCTCACCTGATCTTAAGTGACGATATGGCCCAAGTTGGTAGACACGCTAAACCTGTAGAGGAACTGGCTCTCAAGTGCAGCTGCCGGAACACACCTATTGGTATTTGGCGGCAGGTTTACAACTTGAGGGTGGTAGCTACCCAGGCGGACATTAGAAAAAGCCCTACCACCATGCAAGATTGGTTTCATATTGAAATTATAAGCATGAAAAGCGAATCGATTATATTTAATAAATAGTACATTTTCACCTCTCATAGCAGGACCCTCTATAAATAACACAATTGATAACTTGTCTACTTCGGAAACTGGTTAAATGAAATCTCTATAAATGATAGGTCCCTTCAGATCCGACTTATCCAGGTTTCAATGTATATCATTTGGCATTACTGTACAGTATGCTGCATAGTTGTCTTCGTGAACAAGTCCATGGTGAGGGCGCTGAGGAACAGCGGGATGGATCGGTGCTGGTGCAGGTGCAGCTCTACCAGCTCACCGAGGGTGGAGGAGTACTCCGTGTGCACCATCTCAATGCCGTCATCACATACGGTGAACGTCAAGTACTCCTCCGCCGATTCCGCGTACATGTTCGATATTCTATAATATTAGAGGCAATTTCACACACGGACATTTAAAGCCAAGTAAAGTTTTTTTATAGTCAATAGGTTTAGCTTTATGTAAAGAAACGTAAGGCCCAAGATGGTGGACACACTTAAGTCTACTTGAGGGACTGGCTCTCAAGTGCAACTACCAGAACACACCTATAGGTATTTGGTGGCAGATTTTCAACTTGAGGGTGGTAGATAACCAGGTTGACATTAGAAAAAGCCCTACCACCATGCTATGGTTTCATCATAATATATTTTCTTTCTCCGAAAGCACAAGGGATGGAATTCACGTTCATTGACGCGGAGTCCGCACAAACTACCAACTGGGTTATCATCGCTTCAGATTTTTCTCATAATGTTTATAATGCTAACAGGTGAACATTAAATACTTTCATGGCAAATTGTAACCAATAACATAAAGATAATTTTTCATCCGTAAAATTGTGAAAAATTAATTCATAATACTGTAATAAAAAAGTAATAATATTCATAATACATAAAAATATAATCATGTTACCTATAATTTTTATGTCCGGTTCGGTCAATTTTATAACCTAATAACATGTAGCACACATCTCTATACTCTTGAGCGGACGATGTGAATTCTTCTTTCATTCTGAAATAATAATAAAATAATATTCAATATTAGGTTAACATGTTATTTAACTTTATTAACCTGCCATTTTAATTTCTATACTGATAGCGATAACCCCTGTATTTATTTTGTCGGGTATAGATCCTTGTTAAATAATATTAACTGTGTTTTTATATAGTTAGTTAGATTTACACAAGTGAATTATTACTATTATCTATTAAGATACATTATAAGTAAATAAATATTGTAAACAAAGTGTTAGCAAACCATTTTCACTTATATTTAGTACAATTGGATATGCAATTTCAAAAAGGATACATGTCTGAATTATTGAAATTTTAAGAAAGTAAAAAATTACGAAATATTTTCTAAAAAAGTATTATATTTATATATTTTTATATACAATATTTTTTTAGTTACATTCCGGTATCAATTACCACTTAAAAACTACAAAATATTTTGATTTTAACGTCATTATATAATTATACTATCTGACCTGGCAGACCTTGTTCTGCCTTTTCGATTAGTCAATCACATCGACTACAGCGTCATCTTTCGCGTCATGAATACTTATCAAGATAAAAGGTATCCTATCTCTCAAGTTGGATCAAACTACACACAGTGTGCAAAATTTGAATAAAATCGGTTCAGTAGTTTAGGAGTTCATCGCGGACAAACAACGTGACACGAAATTTTTATGTTTAAAGATAAATGTACAATTCGATATTACAAATTGATGAGATGTACGCTTTTCAATATTTAGGGTATTGAGTTTACATAAAAACAGAAGAAGTAATTTTGGAACCGCAAGTATTACGGAGGTTCCTGTGTGTTATACCGTATATACCATGGCGAGTGTTCTGAAGAGCTCATTAGAACCTCTTCAGTCACCGCCATAAGAAAAAGTCGTCATAAGAAAAAGGTCTAAAATTTAACTAATAAGTTCGAAAAGGGTACATCTCTTAGATTTTTGACCTGATGTAGATACAGGGAAGCATTTAGAACACAATGATAGAAAAAAAACGTATTTGACAAAATATACAAGATGTGCCCATAAGTATTAATAGAGGTGTCAAATAAATTAAATATGAGATATTCGTATCACATGTTAAATCTTTATAATTTGTGATGTTTTAGGTTTATACTACAAGCCTAGAGGAAACATAGAATAAATAAAATCTTGATTTCAACCTTTTTAACTTAATCCGGCTACTCTCAAGTTGTTGTCGCAACTGTTGAATCTCTTCGGGGTCCGCCCCAGACCCGCCTTCACGTAACGCAGTCTTTAGTTGTTTTATCTAATCCAAATGTACGAAAATAATTAATGAATTCACATAAAATATAATAAGAAATCGCAAATCGACTGTACCAAATTGAATTTTTTTTTTGTTTTCGTTTGTCAGGACAATGTTTGTATAGAAAAAAACCGAACAGATATTTTTTAAATCTTATAATATAAAAAGTAATGACGAAATTATAGCTCAGTTGATAGTGTGTACGGACGCTGCGTCAAGGAACGAGGTTCGAATTCACCTATATTTATATTTCATATAATTAAAAGACATTTTATTCATTTTAGTAATAAACTAGTTTCATTCAATAACTAAAAGAAATGAAAAACAACATCGATATTAGATATATCCAGTTCTATTGATCTTAACGAATTGAAGTTGGAAGGTTGATTAAGATTTATTTATTAATCAAAATGTACATAAAATACAAATCGGTCAAACCTTTTTTTAGTTTTAGCGAGAATAAAGAACATTGATTTTAGGTGATACGAAGTTCATTGGGTCAGCTAGTATTGAATAAATTAGATATTGATCTGAGAGAATAAATGTGAATATTCGATAAAAGCTAACGATAACTACTATAACACTAAACGTTTTACAATAATTGTTATTTGAAAAATACGTCAAAATATATTCAAAATTGAAACTTTTATTTCCGAGCAAGTTAAAATTTTGCATAATCATGAAATTTGCGAAAGATATTGTTTCTTGATTAGCTAAAGATAAGAATAAAATACAAATTTGCAGTGAAAAATTTATTATATAAAAATAACAAAATAATAAAATCTATCTACAGATTTAAACCCACTGAAACCAAATTTAAATACAATATTATAAAACTTAAAAATAATTACAACAGAACTGTTAAATACACTTATTTTTCTGTACAGATAGTACAAACTGATAAATAGTATAGTAACACATTAACTGTAGCACAGTATTTTTAAGTACAGTATTTTTGTAGTAGAGTTTACAAACTGGTGTTCTTTAGTAATACATACATATTACAAGATATACATACCTTAATATTTTTAGAATTCATACTACAGGATTTCCTGTTGTCATAATAATACCTTGATAAAATGATTGTACAGAACGGCAAAAAGTGATAAAATGATTGACAGTATGGTATCATATACAAACAACGATGAACGTATATACTGTTTTTCTGTGTTACCTCCTCGAAACAAGTACCATTTATATCGACGCCGATCCGTTAAGCGAGGATTACCTTCCGCTGTATGTACCGTAGCAGAACGTATAATAAAATGCATTCTGATATCTTCCTAAAAAAATAGTACAATTACAGTCACACATTTCTTAACGTAATCAAATAAAAATAGAAATTATAAACAAATATGAATTATATTGACCATAATACACGTCCACCATCACCATCATACCACGTCCAAAACAGATAAACCATCCTCGCTCTCAGGATCAAAAATGTCTTAATTCGAAGATTCCTATAAAAATAATATAGTAATAAGATTTTTTTATACAACACAATAAAAATACCTATAAAAAGATATTGTAAATTTCATTCTTATAATATATCCAACTTTTCATAGTATAATGAAAATACATTTAAAAAATCGATAACTTTATCGACAGCACCTCAACAAAAAGCAATAAACTCGCGAGTCAAGTTACATGTAAACAAAATAGGTTATATGATAATAAACAAATCTTTTGCTTTTATACAATTGTATTTATGTTTTAGATGATATTAGTAGATCATAGTATAAGGTTTTTAACATTTTGAACACAAGTCTTTAATGATATATTCAAATTTCTATTACGAAAACAGATTCAAAGTATTACAAGGAAATCAAAATTTCGAATTGAAAAATATGAATACGCATATGTTTTACACTGAAAAGTGTATAATTATGGTAGGAATACTCACCATTTCTTTATATTTTATAAAACTCATCGGATATATTTGTCACAATAATATAATGTTTACACAATAATTTTTGCCGCGTTTTAGACAATATAAACTTTTGTCAGTGTTGCCAAGAATCTTTTCACATTTCCACTAATCGGAAAAATATAAAACGAACTGTACACTGTTAGATTATAATTCGAATTATTATAATACTGCAGTTTTATAGAAGTTCATAGTTAACTTCTCTGTAGCTACCGAATTGTATAGAGTAATTTTATTAACAACTCTGTAAAAGCTTCAGAATCTCCTAAAATTTTCAGGTAAAATTCTTAATTGGAAATATGGCGATAATATTTTTATTGTTTATAAAGACGCCCCTTTTGTACAAAGTCTTGTGACGTCACGTAACTAATCTCCGAGGCAGTTTTCGCCCTCGTTAGTGCTTGACGGATTAATAAATAATTACGTAAAAATATATTATTAGAAAATTACTTCCGCATGCCCAAAGTTTATTAAACGGAAATCATAAATGAAAGCTAACAAACGGCGTTCTGTTTTATTTACCATTGATTATTTCGTAATAGTAGAATTAATAAATTGATTACATAACATATGTAATGGAATAACTATTATAAAAATAAATTAAAAGACAGCAAACAATAAGTGAACAGTAGATTATAATTTATCAACTATATTTATTATTAGACCGTTTTCTAATAATGGGCTTGTCCACAACTCATATAGGCAATATCATAAAAGATGTAAAAACCAGATATGCTACGTCAAAAATACAAATTAGAAAAAAGGAGACGAAGTTAAAAGTGGAAAACATGATATAAAGGAAAAAGCAAAAACAACATAGATTAGGATAAATGTCACATAATGGAAACAAATGGAAAAGGCCTTTGCCAAAGTTAAACAAACAGACCAATTTGTTCACGTCGGCTTATTAAAAAAGAATTTATATAATGTAGTTTCAATCTTTATTTGTACATAAATAATAATTTATTGCAGCATCGTCCAAATTCTGACTGTAAAATGGCTGGTTAAGATATGTAAATTAACCTATCCACAATAGGGATCAGTTACCACATTGATTATGTACATTTTTTTTTATTAATATGTATAACTGATAGTTTTGGGTCATTTTATATCAATATTGTAAAGTCAAAGTTTGCTATAACTCGCTAATCTTAGGAACTACCCGTTTATTTTGTATGACAGTTACGGAAGAAGGCTTTAAGCTATTGAACATCACGTTACTACCAAGAGGAGCGAATCTGTAATGAAGATAATTACAAATCCGTGTATTTTTTTATTTTTTTTATATATAGTGCCAGAAACAAGTATTATAGACTAAGTAAAACATTAATTGTTATGGAATCGAAATTATAGGTACCATCTTCAAAAGAGAATTTGTCAGCCTTGATTTATTAATAAACGATTTTAAAGTACCTCTTCCTGGGCCGCTTCAAAGTCTCTTTGCACTTGTCGTTCCGCTTCCGCTGCAGGGTTATCAGCCAAATGTAGCACCTGGACAAAACAAGTAATTCTTGTATCGTATTGATTAAAATTACCGGTTTGATTCTCATAACAAACACTAAAGGTTTAACTAAAATGTTTTAAGTAATATGGATCGTTAACCTTCGGTCTGTAGGAATCCTTTTTTTATGTAGTACTAATTGAACTATAAACTCCTGTAATAACTACATTTAAATGAAACGATAAATGAATTCAAAGAATACATGCAAATCAGTAATCATAGCACATATATCGTATAGATGAGAAATACAGTAAAAGAGCATCGTAATCGACTTTATATAAGAGTGTAGCATAAAGTATTCGTTTAGTAATAACCAGTTTACCCAGATGGGATAGTGTATTCAATTGTTAAAAATATTTCATAGTAGCTGTATAATATGCCTAGTTGCAAACTAAAAGATAGCCATTATGACCAATTTATATACAAGATTTGTTTTAGAAAAACATGTGTGCAGTTCACATACGATAGAAGTAAAACCTTCTAAAATATGACGCTTGATATTTGATTTGATTTGATATGTGACATGAAGCGATGATAGCTTAGACGTATTGTGTACGACTACATGAAGCTATGATAGCTCAGTGGTAGTGTGTACGACATCCCGTCAAGAGACGTGATTTCGAATACACCTACAATGAACTTGAGCTCTCGATGAAGGAAACCGTAACGTATTGATAGGGCTTTTTCTAATGCCCGTCTGGCTAGCAACCACCCTCAAGTTAAAAATCTGCCGCCAAATACCAATATGTGTGTTCTGGCAGTAGCACTTGAGAGCCAGTACCTCCACAGGTTTAGCGTATCTACCAGTCTACCAACCTGGGTCGTATCGTTACTTAAGACCAGGTGAGATTATGACCACAATTGTAAACATTAACGATTAAAAAATAATAAAAATAGTCGCGAGAGTTGTATTTCTACTAAAAGATGAGTTCACTTAAAAATGTGTGTAATATAAATGGAGTAGGAAGTGAAGAGACCTTGGTTTGTGGCGGCAGGTCGCAGTGGAACGCGTCGATGCGCTCGATGTGCGCCTGCAGCGCGTCCCGCTGCGCCCGCAGCTTGCCCGCCTCGCGCCGCGCGCCCTCCGCCTCCTCGCGCCACTTGCTCGCCTCCGCGCGCAGGCTCTCCACCGCTAACACACAACAACATGTACTATAATGCTGGGGTAACATTACCCAGCTACGGCAAATATTTGTCTTAAGGGGCCGTTCAAGTATTACGTAACGCTATTTTTGAAGATCTCTGATACTCCCTCTCCCGCCCCTTCCTCAAACGTCACGTAACACTGCAGTGAGCATTTTTACCTAAAACTCATAATCATTTTTCACCTTATTCTACTAATAAACTCTTAAAATAAAATCATTTATTAATTATTATTTATTTATTTATTATACCTTCAGCAATGATCTTAGAAACACACAAAAAATTCTCCGTAAAACATAAACGAATAGAATCGCGCACTTGGGAAATTTTAATTGCCTAGTTTTTTATTTAAATAAAAAAAAAACGAAGTCATCTAACGCGTTGTTCGAAAACACAATGCAACGCACCATAACGTTTTGCAAGAAATGGTTTTATTACGATGTTTTCCTTCACCAAAAGGTCAAGCTCATTCAAGGGAATCGAATTCACGTCCCTTGATGTGCACTACACTCACACTACTACTGGACTATCATCGCTTCATGTTTACTTTATTTCCTTACTAAGGTCTTCCTAAAGCCTTCCTTTTTCGCCGTATGCGAAGAACAGTTGTACGACAGAGATAACTGATCTAGAAAAACAACCTTTAGCTTGCGCCTGCGGGTCCTGCGTGGCGAGCAGGTCCCGGTAGCCCTGCAGCGACTTCTCGAGCTGCTCCACGCGGGCGGACAGCAGCGCCGCGCTGCCGGCCCCGCTCTCGCCGCACAGGGTCACCGTCAGCTCCTTCTCGTAGCAGTCTAACTGTTGCCTACGGAAAACCACTACATATAGAAACGATGATGGCTCAGCTAGTAGTCTGTCTATACATACAATAGATCTGTAGAAAAGTCGTTTCAGTAAATTGCAAATAATAAAAAAAATAACAGGATGTTAAAGGATAACCAACAGAACACATATCCGGAATTTTTGTAATTTTTGTCTGTTTGTCTGTGCACGCATCATGTAAAATGAACAAGACCAATGTAGATAACTTTTACACGTAAAAATTGTACGCAACTTGTAGTATTACTTGGTTTTTATTTGATGGCAATCGGTTCACTCTCTCAAGAGATATTACACAATATGAATATAAAGTATTCTCACGCTCGCAATTCAGTTATTCATAATACCAAAATAGAACAAATATTTACAGTTGAACTACATATGCGATAGATGGCGTTGTTTTCGTTTTAGTTTTCGACAACCACGCGAACGAATTCGCGGGCACAAGTAATGTATAATATATATCCTCCTAGACCGATTTCGGGTACAGCGACCTCTTCATATCCGTTCTAAAAGAGTCCTTATACAGAAGCGGTCAGTTGCGCAGGATATACTAACGTGCATAAGTAAACACACGAGACACAGGTGGATCCAGTGAAACTAAGACCGTTACGACCGAAGAAAGACTAAGATAGATGGAATAGTATAACACTGAGCAGGTTACAAGGTGTCAGTTTTTTATGACACTCCCTTACTCGCCTTCTACGATACCCACGGAAAGATATAGACAGGTGATATTCTACTCCGCCAAGTACGCAGCAAGTAGTGTGTACGGACTCTGCGTCGATGGATGTGAGTTCATATGTGATGAAACCATAGGGTGGTGGAAGTCCTTTTTCTAAAGCCCGTCTGACTAACTACCACCCTCAAGTTGAAAATTTGCCGTCAGATACCTATAGGTGTGTTCTGGCAGATGTACTTGAGAGGCTGCCCCTCCACTAGGCTAAACGTGTCAGCCATCTTGGGCCACATTGTTACTTAAGATGAGATTGTAGCCATAACGCTAAACCTTAATAGAAAAAAATAACTAGTATGTACCTGTAACTGTCCCTCTCCCTAGTAACAAGTAACAGCCGTTTCTGCAGTCTATGTATGAGACTCTCTTGGTTCTTGCGGACTGTGGTCAAGTCATTCAGTTTGCCCAAAGCCTTATCTCGCTCAAATTTCATGGTAGCCACTTCCTGTTTACAAAACCCATAAGAAATAATATTAGCGTTATACGTTCTTATGTACATAATGAAAATTATGTTTGTTTGAAGCGCAATCACGTCAAAACTCCTAGTTAATACAATAAAGCGGAAAAGATTATTTGATTGTTTGTTTGAATGCCCTAATCTTAGGAACTACCAGACGGATTTCATTCTGTTTTTTATTTGATATATCAATAATTAGAATGGCTTTAGACTATTTAACATCACGCTATTATCAATAGGAGTAAATCTACATTGAAAATAATTAGAAAAAACGGGCAAAAAATATTAAACAAATTTAGTTCCACGCGAAGAAAGACAGGCAACGCTAATAATTTATAAAAAAAATATCTAGCAACCTATATTCAATTCCATTTAATAGCTCACTAGCTTTTTCCCGCGGCTTCGCTTGCGTTAATATAAACTTATTTCTTGACCCATTGCATGCAGTATTTTTATATATAAATGAGAGTTACTATTTCGTATTTCGTTTTAAAACAAAAATAGTATCTAAAAACCCTAAAATTAGAATAGTGAAGTGACAGTTAATTAAATTATTGAGTGGGACGAAAGAATGCCGTTATTTTTATAATTGTAATTTTTTTTTCGTTAAGCTACAATGAAATAGACATATAGAGGTTAGTTGTAGGATAAAAAAAAAGATTACCTCAGTCAGATTAGCAAGTTGGGACTGGGCCTGCGAGTTGGCCTCAACTGAAGTCAGTTGTCCGGAGAGGGCTGAGTCCAATGCACTTGCTAAAGCCTTAGCGCTTTCCACACCATGAGACAGCCCCACTGCTTGCCATTCAGCTAGCAACACTTCCAATGATGCCAGCTTTACCTTTGAGATGCAATAAATATTATGAAAAAAACATTCTAAAATATTTTAATATGAAACACACGTTATGTAATTTTTTGTAATATAATATGAAATATACCACAAGACCACATCATGCATTGAAACTAGGGGTGTGCGAAATCATTTAAATCGAATCGAAAATTAATATTCGAAACTAATTACAGTGGGTCCTGGTAATACATACATACAATGTAAAAAAAATTGCTCTTTAAAATAGATTTAAACATGGAGATCGTGTTTTTTGCCGATTCTTCTCGATGAATGAGTTACTTTCTGAACCGGTGGTAGTTTTGACGTTCATGAGCGCCTGCTTAGGGCCTAAACAAAAAAAAAGATTTTTGATTTGATTTAAACTGGCATTAGGATATAGGTGTAATTATAACCTTAGCTTCATGTAGCTCTTGCTGAATGGGTTGAAGAGACTCCACTTTCGATGTGAGCACATGAACCTGCTCTTCTAGAAGCAATTTATTGCAAACAGCATCACGCAGGGACCGTTCATTTGCACGCAGTCGGGTCACCTCCTTCTCCAGTTCAGCCATGTTGGACAACCGTTTCTGCGCTGTCTGGAAATAAATTATACGAGATTTACCTGCAGTTTCGCTCGGGTTTCTATTAATTTTGTCATATAAATCTGATGACGCAATAAAAAGTTTCATAAAAAGTTTATAAAGTAGCTTATTACTATCTCCAGGTTTCCATATATCTCTATACTCCAAATTCATCATAATTGATTCAGCAGTTTAGGCGTGAAAGTGTAACAAACAAACTCACTTTCGCATTTACAATATTAGTAAGGATTTCATTTACATATCTACTAATTACGTTAAAGATTGTTTATTGAATATGATAGAAATGTTTATAAGCAATGATAGCTCAGTGGTAGTGTGTACGATTTCGCCTCAAGGAGCGTGAGTTCGAATCCAAGCACCTACAATGAGCTTGAGCTTTTGGTGAAGGAAAATATCGTGAGGAAACAATAGCAAGGTGGTAGGGCTTTTTCTAATGTCCGCCTGGGTAGCTACCATCCTCAAGTTGTAAACCTGCCGCCAAATACCAATAGGTGTGTTCCGGCAGTTGCACTTGAGAGCTAGTTCCTCCACAGGTTTAGCGTGTTTACCAACTTGGGCCATATCGTCACTTAAGATCAGTTGAGATTATCGCCATAACGCTAAACCTTAAGTATAAAAAAAAGATTCTGAAACGATGATAGCTCAATTAGTAATTCATGGTCATCGCATCAATGGACGTGATTTCGAATCCACCTGCAATGGGCTTTCGGTGAAGGAAAACGTTGTAAAGAAACCATAGCACAGTTGTAGGGCTTTTTCTAATGTCCACCACCCTCAAGTTGAAAATCTGCCGCCAAATACCAATAGGTGTGTTCTGGCAGTTGCACTTGAAAGCCAGTCCTTCCACTAGGCTTAGCGTGGCGCCCATCGTGGGCCACATCGTCACTTAACATCAGGTGAGATTATGGTTATAGCTCCTAGAACAATGAATAAGTAAAAAAAGAAAAAGTATTTAGAAACACCTTAGCTTGCTGTTGCCAGTCTTTATATGAATCTCTCTCATACTCCAATTCTTTCAACTTGTTTGTTACTTGTCTAAGCTCAAAACTCTGTTTATCTAATTGATTTTTCAATGTCACACATTGTTCCCCACGACTGGTCTGTTTTGCCACCTCTTTCTTTAAAATTTCAACTTCTGATTGAGCACCTTCTAAAGCCTGTAAAAAATCAAAAATTACTTAATTGTAACAGCTATTAAAAATAAGACCATATATTTTTAAATAACATTAAGAAATCAGTTACATTTTTTTCTTACAATAAAATAAAAGTATTATTAATAGAATGTGGTCACTCCCAAGTAGACAGAAAATAGTATATGTTGAAATCTTGTTCGCTTCTCATTATAGTATACTGGTAAAATTATAAAAATTATATATTATTATTAAATTGGATTTGGTGATTAACATGGACTTTTAACACTTAAAGTTGTTGCTCTTGATAATTATATAATGACAAATAATTTAAGATTAAATACTTTACAAAAATAACCATAAGTGAAGAACAGAAAGAAAATAAGGAGCTGGTTATAAAATACATTCGACTTATGGGGAGAGTAGATATTATTCGACTTACGGTGACATGAGGGACTGGGGGATTCTAAGCAAGCAAATTTGCATCCTATAAAACAATTTTTTTACATGTCAGCTTAATATTTATTCATTTATTTAAGTTTTATTATTGCAAGCAATAAATATTTAAATTTATTATAAAATTTGTGTATTTACTGCTATTCATTGCCATGTATCATGTATGGAGGGATGTCTATAATTTGTGATGTAATATTGATAGGGGCAATGTGAAAATTATAATATATAATGTGAAAAATATGCAGAAAATGTGACATAGTGTAACGAGTGGGGGGAGAAGAGAGTCTAAAAACATAAAAACTTACGTAATGAATTGTATGAATGGCCCTTAATACATATGTGTATCGAAAAAAGTAATAAGATCATAAAAGAACATTATTGACCTGTAACAATTCATCCATATCTTTTTTCATCTCTGATATCTGATCTTTGCTGCTAACATTCGCTTCTAATAAGTTATCCTTGAGTTCTGCAATTTGTTTCTGAAGTTCTGCTTTTTCTTTATCCCAATGAGATTTTTGATCCTTGTGCTCTTTCAGTGCCTTCAAAAACATAAGATTCACATTAGTACTCTTAAAATAAAAAATTGTAAACATGACAACTTTTTGGAAATGCTGACATTAGTTTGTCGTTTTCTTTAATTATTAATTTGATTATAGTGCAACTTATAAAGATCTTAGAATAGTCATTAATCCTCATTTTAGTAAAAGAAATATGTGATCTGATCAATATGATCTCAAATGAACAACTTACATGAAAAATAGAGGCTCACTAACAATACATATTATTTATAAAAATAGCATAAGCAGAAAAAAATTGCATACTTATTTTCCACAAGCTGTTACCCGCTCACTAGGCTAGGAGTGTTTTGTTTTTTTTTTGTTCTATAAGTCAACCAATTTATAAAAAATGTTATACATTTAAACCTTTCTCATGAATCACTCTGTCCATTGGTACAAACTGCAAGAAAATCTGTTCAATCATTTTTCAGTTTACCACAAACAAGCATGTATTTAAAAAAAAAAACGCCTTTCTATCTGTTTGGTACAACTAAACTCTGAAACAGCTGAACTGATTGTGACAGGACTTTCGTTGGCAGATAGCTGATATTATAAAGAATAACTAAGGCTACTTTCATTTTGTTACTAAAAATATAATCTGTGTAACAAACTCACAGAAACAAAGTCATGGGCACAGCTAGTAATGTAATAAAAATGAAAACAGACCTGATTATATTCATCTTTAAGTTCCTGCTCACGTCTCCTAATAACCTGCAGTCTTTCCTCCATATCAGCTACTGCTCTCTCATCTCTCTTATGCTGTTCATTTAAAGATGCTTTTTCTTCTTCAAATAATATTTGCATCTCTTTACGGATTGTGTGCTGGTGATTAACACGAGCCTCTAATTTTGTGATCTAGTGAATCAGACGTTAATTATCTTACACTGGTCACAAAAATTCAGGATAATAAAAATCTCTACATTTCTGGGTTTCTAAGAATTTCAACAAGCTGTAACTCCGTGGCAAATCATCATACATGCTTTTTAATTATGTCAAATTAAAGGGCATTAAATTTTGAAAAAGAGCTTTCTAATCAAATTTTTAAAAAATATGTAAGCCTATAAATGTTTTTTAAAAAGAGCAAAATTTGGGAAAAAATATCCAGTTATTTCCTTAGGATTACTCCAGAACCTAATATAGTACAAAATTTTAAGGCATTATTTGTAGTTATTGTTAAATGGCAAGAAGACATCATTACATGGCCAAACAAGGTAAACCAACTAAAGTCAAGTAATTTCAACATTTTATATAGTTTGTCTTTAAACTTAGTGATATTAAATGGAGTTTACACTGTATCTCAAAATTTTACCTGAGCTTTAGCCGCAATTAAATCAATCTTCATCCGTTTTGCCTCCCAGGGAGATGACACAGTTGGAGATGCATTTGAATTTGAATCTGTTCTTAACCGTTTTTCAGGAGTTGATAAATCTGTTGTACTAATGCTTGATTTTCTTTTGCCAAATGACAATATGTTAGATAATCCTGTAATACAATTATGACAAGATTATACACTAAGATTTATATTCAGTATTGTATATTTTCAAGACCTAAAAATTTCAGTGTCTTTATAGTCAATTTATAATGTATAGTACATTAATTCAAGAAAGCAATATTTTCTTTAAATGGAATTACAAACATTAATGTATTTTGAGAGTGGCATCAAAATCAATTACTGAGATTAATAATTATTCTTTTTTATTTGGTGATACATGTATATTAGGAAAATACAGTTGCTTCTAAGATCAATTACATCAAAAGTACTGAACTCCTTTAGTTGAAACTTTGACCATTACAGCTGTGCTTTTTGGGAGATTGATCTGGGCTACTTCATTTTTGGATTCTATTGTCCCTTTCTTTCTGATTTACTTTAGTATACCCAGCATAACGGGTGAGTGACAGCTAGTTAACAAATGATATTGCTACTGCTACTATCATCTACAATTTAACAGTTACAATAATAAATAGAAATAACTCATCCCTTGATGGATTTAACCTATATGAAAAGTACAAATGGAAAATAATATGGTAGGGATGCTGAACTAGATTACACCCACCATGCAAATGCCCTGGTAATACCATTCTCCTTTGGAGTCTTATGTATTGGAATAAGTTAGTGTACATCCAGCAGCTAAAAGTCTTACAGGCCAGCATGACAGTATTGACATTAGATGGATGTCGCAGCTGCTATTGTTATATATAGATTGCAATATGCCTACCATAAGATACAGTGCCAACACTTTTTCATTCTACTAGCAAAAAGCAATATGCAGGATTACACCTGAATAGAGGCCTTACTCCAAAAAAAGCAATGAAATAGAATCATTATCTTTTTAGCAGCTTCAATAAATGCTGTATAATAAGTAAGAAAATCCTTTTTTTTTATACTTAACATTTAGCGTTATGGCCATAAACTCACCTGATCTTAAGTGACATTATGGCCCAAATTGGTAGACATGCTAAACCAGTGGAGGAACTGGCTCTCAAGTGCAGCTACCGGAACACACCTGTTGGTATTTGGCAGCAGTTTTTCAACTTGAGGGTGGTTGCTACCCAGGTGGGCATTAGAAAAAGCCCTACCACCATGCTATGGTTTCCTCACGATGTTTTCCTTCACCGAAAGCTCAAGCTCATTGTAGGTGCTTGGATTCGAACTCACGTCCCTTGATGTGAAGTCGTACACACTACCACTGAGCTATCATCACTTCAAAAACATGAACAGACACACTATAAATTTAAGTAGGGCTTTACATGGACAGCAAACAGTATGCATATTTTTACACTGTACACAAAGAGTACAATCATATGTTTAATTGTTCTTAAATTTTGCCTTAAAGTAGTTTACTTTTAACTATCACAGGCTATTTAAGTTACATTAAAAAATTGGAAAAAACTGCATTAATAACAAATTAATGAACCAGAAAATCAATTATATAAAGCTACATTCCCTAAAATAAGTAATTTCTATTGTATACCATGTTTTTGGTTAAGTTTTAGTAAGTTTGGTGGGAGTGTACAAGTTTATTCTATTTGAAAAGGTAAAAAAAAATATGGTGAAAATATAAAATAGGAGCATTTACCTTCTTTTACAGACTGATTACTGTCTGAAAAGTTTAATTTAGCAGACGCCGACAACTTGTCTTTTGGTGGGTCGGTGTTTATTACCCTTAGAAAGGGTTCTAAAACATCGCTAAAAAGAGACATGTCACTTTCCTTTGCCATAACTAAGCTTCTATTTAGTAACTATAAAATATTTCCATTATACTATTAATTTTAAAAAGTGTAAGCACATTTTGCATCACACACTTCTCCAACAAATATAAGCAATTACCAATAAGCACAGAATATTAACAATAGGGATGACTATCACACATCGCACGATTGAATAATCGATTTTCAAAGACAAAAAATTGATTTTGAAATTGTTGAAACTCTGAGCCGTACAGTTAATCGATATTTCACCCTTAAACACCTTAGATATTATTAACAATTATTTGAATGTTTTACCCAAACAGATATAAAACTGGACTGCTGTGTACTCATTTACCTTCGCCTTTCCTCAATAAGTAAAAAATAAAAATTGTAATCTATGCATCGAGGTATTATTGGTGCGATCTTGATCTGATCTTGATCTCTTATCTGATTTCATTTCTAATTATATAGATACTTAGTTATTTAGCTCTATGTTGTGTAATATTTTTTGACATTTTACGTGACGTAGCTTGGCTGTTGCACATACCTGATATAAATTGTAAATAATGAACATGATGAATAAGGTGTCACATAAACTTCGTAGACAATTTCAACAAGAGAGTCATCATCTTGTTTAAGCACTCACTTCTTATTATTAAATAATGTTGAACTTGGCTGCATAGTATCAGATAACTTTGCCCTTTCCTTTAAAGAAAAAAACTTTGGGCAGCATTACATTTAATGAGCGAACCACTTGCATTCTTGTAGATTGGACAGACAGTTATTCTTTGCATTAAGAACTGGGAAAGTAACTTAGCTATACAAATTTCAAAACGGTTTTATGTAACTAATAAATTTGTGAAACATCCCTGATGCTTTGATGTATTTGTAAACAAAACTAGTTAGTATAGCTACGATTAAAATCGATTCTATAATTATTGATATTGATTTTTTGATATTTAATTTGTTTTCTGATTGGTTTTATATTGAAAATATAAGCACGAAAAGCAAAACGATAAAAAAACGGTTTTTGATTAATTGATCTTATGGATCTCGTTTTTTTTAATGAATCGGTTTATTTGAATACTATTTGAATCCATCCAAGAATCGATCTTGATAATATTAACCTAACGTTGAATCAATACTTATGTTCTAAATACTTCGGTATCATTCTTTGATACGAATACTGTATAGGTATAGATGAAAAAAACTTTTATTATATTATACTATTTTATACTCGTATTATATTACAATTTCGAAAATTGTCTAAAGTTATTGATTAAAAAATAATATATTTTTCTGTTATGTAGTGTTGACACCTCTGTTCATATCACGTAATTCACATAATATCATATTAAGTTTAATTGCCTGTAGCTTTTAAAGGAATTGTAACTACCGACTTATTAATTATTTGACACAATTCTCAAGCAACTACTTATATAAGTTCATCTAAACATTAATAATTTCATTTGTATAATGATAGCAAACAGAAAAAATCTTTAGATCAAATATGTTTTATTTGCAGCGGACACTATTCATATGTTGTACAAATGTCATCGATAAAGTCCACGCCACGAAGGAAGTCCCGAAGAAAAAAATTCGAGTTACCTCTGTTATTAATGATATTATTTGTCTCTGTATAGCAATACTTTGCAGATTTTAATTTATAGTACGGTACCTTCACTGTTCTCTGGTGCGTAGTTTTCAGTGGATCTTGATTATTATGTTATGATTTTTATATACCTACTCACAATTATTTGTAATATGTGACTTTATTTTTTGTCATACCAGTGACATTTTACTTGATGTACTGTAGCTGATGTGTATAAGGGGAGTAAATAAAGATTCAGAACATGCTATATTAGTTGTTACAAAACTTCCAAGGAGTTTCAATGAAATATTCAACTTTTTGAAGTACCTCTTAGTTAAAAAATAACAGCCGACTTAGCTGCATGGTCTACGATACCTTTGCCTCTACGTATTTTTGATAAGGTGACTAGAAGTGTAAAAGTAACGAAAAATAGCGTACCTGTATGTATTTGTTACAATAACAACCAGTACCCGTTATTATCGTATCGTTGCGTTACTTGTTACTTTTGATACCTAACAGACAGCACCGCAACGAGTCGTGTTGAATACAGTATGATATTAACATCGTAAAGTTACGAAAATACGAAAACATGCGAGTAACGAAATGCATTCCTGAATAAGGTTTCGGTACTTAGTACTAGATAGTAAGCCCGTTACTCAGTAACAAATACAGTTTGGGAGTTTTTGACGAGATCTTGATCTGTCATGTTGTCATTTTAATTTATATACTTAGTTGTTAAGCCCTGTATTGTATAAATTAAGGTGACATTTTACGGAATTAGTGTAGCTGAAGAGCATTGGTGAACTGGATTGGAATAATCATTCGGAACACGATATATTAGTTGCCACAAAAACTCCCAAGAAAGCTTCAACAAGAGAATCACCATCATGTTGAAGATAGTATAGTCTGCATTTAAAACAATTGAATTTTGCTGCATGGTCTAGATACCTTTGCCTTTTCCTTTCTCAATTGAAAGGAAAAAACTATACCAAAAAAAGTCTGTGGTAAGGTGTGACATACATGACAGCTCTCTCGTAAAGCATGTAAACAAAAAATATAGGTAGCAATTTAGATAAAGTTTGTCTATTTGCAGCTCGTTTATCCTTTAATATCCAATATTGAAATCTTTAGGTTATTACTATATTAATGAGGTAAAAGTACATAAATTTTGTTATACAATATACGTATTCCTCGTAATTCACAGTGAATTTACAAACATTAAATCAGCCTGTTAATGTTGATATTATTAAAATACATGTGGTACAACTGTAATGTATCTTTGGTTATATTCGTCGTACGTATAATCATGTGTACATTAAATTTGTTTTTTTAGGTAATTACTTCGTACACATTGAATAAAAAAATTGTCACTACAGTATCTATCGCTTAACATTAACGAAATGGAAACAGATTGTATAAACGCTGAATATTTTTCAAGTTATGAAGACTTAGAGGTACTTATAAACATTCTAATAATAACATAAATATCATCATAGCAATTATTTAAGCGAAATACAAAAGGAACTTGCTGAGAATTATTATTTAATATTAAATTGTCATCAAAGAACTTATGTAGGTACATATTCATAACAATAATTCATAATAAAATATGACATTAATAATTATTCCTCTAAATTAATTTAATATTTGCACCAGGTACTGTGAACTGTTGGTTTCTAATTTAAAATATAACTTTTACTAGTTTTGAAATAATGTGACAAATAAGTTTAACATCACTTCAGATTCACAGATTAATGCTTGAGGATGAACCTAGAAACTTGGCATATAAGAATGCAATACTTAATAACAAATCATACTTTAAAGATAAAGTTGTGATGGATGTGGGGTGTGGAACAGGTTTTTTATCCATCTTTTGTGCTCAAGCTGGTGCAAAAAAAGTTTATGCAGTAGAAGGGAGTTCATTAGCAAATTTAGCTAATGAAATTGTGAAAGAAAATGGTTTTGAAGACGTCATTGAGGTATGAAAAATGATCTCTAAAACTTAAGAACTAAAATATGTCATTCACAATCAAACTTATCTTACTGGAATCCTTCTCATTAAAGAGTTTATAATGGTTAACCTGGAAGTTCTTTACTAATTTCCTAATAATCTGTTGTAATCTATAAATGTTATGCCTTTATTATATTTACAATAAATTGAATTAATTGGATTTTTTCATTTTTCTTTTTTATATATGAAGTTGTGCCTGCCTTTTTTTATAGTGAAGGCCTAGCATTATGGGCATAATCTCACCTGATCTAAAGTAGTGATACAGCCAAAGTTGGTAAACACGCTAAACCTGTGGAGGAACTGGCTCTGAAGTGCAACTGCCGGAACACACCTATGGGTATTTGGTGGCAGATTTTCAACTTGAGGGTGGTAGCTAGCCAGGCAGGCATTAGAAAAAGCCCTACTACCTTGCTATGGTCCTCGCAATGTTTTCCTTCACCAAAAGCTCAAGCTCATTGTAGGTGGTTGAATTTGTCATCCCATGATGCGGCATTCCTATACTACAACTGGGCTATCATCTCTTCAAAAACTTCATCCATGTGGAACTAAATATCATTTAATCATTTTTTCACTTTTCTCACTACAGCTTTGATCCTATTGGTATAGAGATGTTAAATAGCTTAAAGCCTTCTTCAATGATTGCACAAACAAATACAAAAAAATTTTTTGAGAGCTAATATGTAGTTCCTAAAATTAGCTAGTTCATACAAACTTTACCACTATAATATGAATATAGATTGCTATTTTGCATCCATTAACATTTCTGTATTTAAAATGTGTCAAAAACCAGTAAACTTCGTAAGTATATTGTTATTCATGGAAGATCATATATAATCTTACAGGTAATTCATAGTAGAGTAGAGGATGTTATTCTACCCAATAATACTAAAGTAGATGCTATTGTATCAGAGTGGATGGGTTTCTATTTACTACATGAAGGTATGCTCGAATCTGTGCTCTTTGCTAGAGATAAATTTCTTAAAGAAGGTGGAGAGATGTTCCCTGAAACTGCTGTAATTTATATAGCACCATGTAGGTAAGTTTTTACTTTATTTCTACTATATTTAATTTGGTATAATTACTATATATTAAGGTAGTAGCTTAAGTTGTGCAAGAATAATACAGAGTGAGGTTGTAGATTCAAATGTAATAGTTATACAGTGTGGTCCTTAATGTTCTTGTAAATTTATTCTGTTAAAATCTCAGAAAAGCAAAGTTGAGTATGGAGTAACATATAATTGTTAGTATAATTTGTAGACCTCTGTTTATACAGTAATTTTTTATTTGCACCAACTGATAAGAGTCACTTTTATAACAAAATGTATTTCGGTTTAAATTTATTTTTCCTCATATTGCTTTGTAGGTAATCAATACCAGACAAAAGAATAAATATTTATCATAAATTTATTGTTAAATAAACTTATAATTAAAATGTATACATGCTAAGATCTAAGATATACAAGACAACAAACAACCTTATTCAAAAAAATATTAAAAGTAATTTTTATTTTCCAGTGTGAGTTCTTTATATAAAAAATGGGAAGATATTAACGGGGTAAGAATGACTTCTTTTGCCGTACACTTAAGAGAGAGCAAATATAACAAGCCAGAGATTCTTAATATACAACCTGAGGATTTATTAGGTGAAGAAGTAGCTCTCAGCTGGATCAATCTAAGAGAAGATAAACCATCAGATTTAAATTCATATAGTATTCAGCATGTTGTAGGTATATATGTACATGATATTTACATAAACAAATGCAATCATTGTTGCTTGTTATGTAGGTACATAATTTTACTAAGCAATAAAAAAACCATGCAGAAAAAAACATTTTGTATATCAAGATAACTTTTTCAGAAATTGACAAAACCTGATGGAATGTCAATGTAAGATGGTTCAGAGTTTAATATAGGTTTTAAAAATATAAGTTATATCTCTATACAAAACATAAAACTGTAAGGATCCTAAAATTTTTGGTTTATTAAATTCAGTTTTTAATCCCATACATACGTAAAAACTCATAGCAAATGAAGCTATGAAATATATAATTAGCTGGCCTTGCAGACGTTGACTTACCCTTTCTAGTATTTAATAACTCAACCACAATACTTACTATTATTTTTAGTGACACAGTATAAACTTTTCTCATGAACAAATATGTATATGCGTCAAGTATTCCTTCAATGAGATATAAGAGACTAAATATATGATCAATAATTTCTAGGTGCCAGCAAAAATGGTTTATACCAAGGGCTCTGTGTTTGGTTTGAATGTAATTTCCCTGATTTATCTGACAGTAAGGAAGTAAATCGTGTTGTGTTAGACACAAGTCCTCGTAGCGCACCAACTCATTGGAAACAGACAATCATAGTTTTGCCAAAAGAACAAGAGGTGGATAAAGGGGAACCTATTGCTTTCCAGTTGGATATGCAAAGAGATCCCATTAATAACAGACGGTAATAATTATTTTTTTACATCACCCAACAGTATAATTGTGCAAATGTTTCATAAAAGTGTTTGAAGTAGTCCAAAAATAACTAAAGTCTACTAGTGTTAATATATATATCAAGTAAATATTTCTGTAACACAGATATTTCTTCAAATTCAAAAAGTAAGTGATATAAGACATTTGATTACTATCTAGGTATGTTTCCTAATTATTTAATTCTATTATTTTAATTAATTAGTCTAATCAATTAATTAAATTAAATCACAAATTTATTTAATTAAATTACAATAATAATTTAATTGTTTAATACATATTATAAAGGTTCCATTTTAACTTTTTCTTTCCATCTTAAGGTATAACCTAGAAATGACGTTACTTGACCCCGAAGCAGTGGACCATCCACAGCCATGTTCATGTCACATGACGAAATGTATAATTATAAAGACATTTATGCAACAACATGCAGAGCATGCCATAGAGAGCAATCTAAATGCTTCTAGTACACTGGAGGACGATACAATTGATAGTGATGAAGAATAAAGATTTATTTGTTAGAAAGTGTTTTATTAAAATAGGTTATCAAATATCACAATATATATGTTCGTAAAAGATTATTTTTAATATTTTCATTAACAATGTAACACCTAATTAGACATGTTATTATATTCACATTATAAATAAACCCCAGTTTTATTTTATACAATAATTATTAATATAATAAGCATGAAATACTTTATTAAAATTTCTAGAAATGGTTATGGTTAATTGAGATAAAACTTCTAAATTGAGATAAAACTATAATCAACAAAATAGTCGTATTTGAAAATTCTGTATAAAGAAGTCATTTAGAAAACTCAGTTATACCACAGGATTTCTTTGGCTTGGCTGGAATTAATTATAGTAAATTTGCCAATTTAGGATGAAGGAAGACCGATGCCATGATCAAGTGATGTTTTCTGAACTTTTAGTTTTTACTTAAAAATAAAGTTAATATTTACATCTTCAGGTACTGTTAACATACATATCAATTACTGCATAGGAATACATTAAATGACTGTTGATAAACAAATCTACGGAGCTGTTATAATTTTATTACAGTTTATTGTGTCAATTTTACTGTACCAAATACAATTTTTATTTCCGTTATTTATAAATAACTACGAAGTAGCTATTAATTTGAGGCGTAAATCTATAATTTGGTTTTTTCATATGTATTTTTATAAGAGTTAGGCTATGGACAGGGTATTTAATTTATAAATGTTTATTTTCAATATCTTAACATGTTAGTTACAGACTGCGTAAGCTGCGCCTCGCCACTGAGCCATCGATTGTAATCGAGTCTCATGAGAAGGCGCGCCAAGTACACACCACAGGGCCGGTCTCGCAGTGAAACTAGTAGTTGCATTAACTTCTTGACTAGTTTATTAAACCTTAAAATCACATTTTAATGTGTTTTTATATGTGGTTGATAATGTTATTTTTTTATATATAACTCAGACTAATTTTGCATTATAAGCTCATAAACTATAATATAGTAGCTATGTCTGCGATTTCGTTTGCTTGGGAATAAAAATTAATGAATATTTTTTACCCGTTTTTGTAACTTTTTTCAATGCAGCTTTGCTGTTATTGGTAGTAGTTTGGTGTTAAATAGGCTAAAGCCTTATTAAAAAAAATTGCTCTATCATATACAAAAAATATATTTTTGAATCTGGCTGGTGGTTCTTAAGATTAGTGCATTCAAACAGACGAACTTTTCTGCTTTATTACGTTACTAGCTTATACCCGGGCCCCGCTCCTTTTTATTGTTAAGGTTCAGTGTTATGGCCATAATCTCACCTGATCTTAAGTGACTATACAGTCCTAGTTGGTGGGAACGCTAAACCTGTGGAGGGACTGGCTCTCAAGTGCAACTGCCGGAACACAGCTATTGGTATTTGGCGGCAACTTTTCAACTCGAGAGTGGTTGTTTGCAAGGCTAGCATTAGAAAAAGCTCTACCACCATGCTATGGTTTCCTTCTCCGAAAACTCAAACTCATTGTAGGTGGATTTGAACTCACGTCCCTTGACGCGGAGTCTTTACACACTACTACCGAGCTATCACCGCTTCAAAATGTTAGTATTGATTTTGTCAACCAATTCTGGTTGTCGATCGAAACAGAAATAAATTATATAACATATGCTATTAAATTATTTATTTTAGTATGTGGGTCAATACGGGTAGATATGAGCTTACCCAATATTCGAAATTATAAGCAATTATTCTCGTAAAGTTTGAAACAAATCGAATGACACAATAAAAAGTTTAATACACAGTTTATCCCTTTCTTTATCACACTTGTTATAGTTTTTTAGAAAGAAAATGTAGCCTATCACCGTCATAAGATGCGAATATGAGTTTCTTTGTTTGTTACGCTTTCACGTCTAAACCACTGAATCGATTATGATTAATTCTGGTGCAGAGATGGATGGGAACCAGGAGATGGTGATAGGTTACTTTTTCTCGCGAAAACCATATTGGAAGAGGGATGAATTTTGTATGAAACCTCTTATTGAGTCATTCGATTTGTTTGACAAAATCAATAGTAACGCGAGCGAAGCCGGACGTATAAGCAGATATATTTTACCTCACCTTTCCGAATATCCTCGTACGTAATAATCCTCTGCTGCCTTATCGGAAACCACTTCACTCATGTTACAGAACGAATGGCACAGCTTAAGTAATTCCATAATGTTGCAAAACACTGGATTGTTTAACGTGTCTGTAGTGTCGCCCGAGGATTCGCTGTCTGCGGACTAAAAATATTACATCCTTATATTCTATTAGTTCAGATTTTACCACAGTCTGAACTGCTGATTATTTAAATAGTTTGTGGCGTCTTCATCGCCACCTAACGCAATCTGCCTTTATATTCAGCTAATATAAATAGAATTGTAACATTCGAATTCAAACTATAGAACATATTCGGATTTGATGTTCCGACACGCCTCATCAAATACAGAAACGATATTATTCATCATGGTGGTTTAACTTATGAAGAAGTTATCTGACATACTACTGCAACTAGGGTGATCACACCATCATCGATCCCTAAAAGTTTATAGGTTTAGAGCTATGGCCACAAAACTCACCTAATGTCAAGTGACGATGTGACCCAAGATAATAGACACACGAAGCCTAGTGGAGGGACTGGGTCTCAAGTACAACTGCCGGAACACATCTATGGGTATTTGGCAGCAGAGTTTCAACTCGAGAGTAGTAACTGCGGCATTATAAAAAGCCTATCACAATAGTTTCCTTCACCGAAAGCTCAAGCGTATTGCAGGTGGATACGAACTTACGTCCATTGACGCGTTGTTCGTACACCCTACCAACTGAGCTATCATCGTTTCATTTGATAAGTGATCATGTTACAGATGTGCCTCAAGTGGATTTAACGAACCCCATAGTTATTCAAATACATAATTATTAACATGTTAGATGATGATTACCCCTACAATGCTATTGCATCACTAATATACTTTTTCATTAGCAAACAGTCAAGCTTATAATTTTTTAATCATAGGCCAATAGACCAACACTCCGCCACCGAGTCATGATTGAATTTTAATACTTTTTGTATTACTCTGCAACTTAATTACATTTTAATTGTAATATTAATTTAGACATAGCTCTTTTAATTTGTTATTGGGTCACACGGAACATCAGCAAAAGACCGCATGCGGGACACAGTCTGTACAACTCTGCATTTAGATCGATTCTACGAATGTATTTTCTACTTAATTATAAATATTTTATAAAAATAATATTCTGTATGTGTCCATTGTTAGGTATTTAAGTGTATAACTAGTATGTTAAAACCAGCCCTCTTTAAGCTGTGGAAACCAGTTAACTTTGCTCTCATATTAAAAGTAATCTAGCTTACCAAAGTAACAGTAAGGAAGGACTGACTTAGTATATCAGTAAGGAAAGTAGCGTGATATTTTTTTAACTTCTCGAAATCGTTCGTCTTGTTTACCGCATCCATGAGCCTTGAGAAATTGGTCTCCAATACGTCAGCTTGCATGTAGTGTTGAAGATTGTCCATTAGAAACATAAGCTTGTAGTGCAGTTGCGATACGGAGAAACTATTCAACAAATTAAACAAAGCAATGCAGTATTAATTTATTCAGCAGTTACTACACTCTGAATGTTTCAGTATATTCTCCAAATCAGATTTATAATCTAAGACTCTTGATTAATTAATATAATAAAGATAATATAATTTGCAATATGATTTTAAAATAATAATAAGAGTAGAAATAATAACTGCACGAAAATAAAATACGAGATATAGAACCGACGTGTGAAACCCCTTTTTGTATTACTATGGTCTCTGCCTATGTAGGCAATTCCACCAATTTGCGAAGGGCTTTATAACTACAACTAGCTTTTACCCGCGGCTTTGTTCGCGTTGATATTGATTTTGTCAAACAATTCTGATTCCGGTACCCGCTATTTTACATAAATTATATCAAACGGGATTTTTATAAGAACATTTGTGCTAATAGTTATAGGCCGCTCACTATTTTGGCGATAATGGCTTACACATAAAAGATAGATTTATGCTGTCGCGGGCTTTTTTGTAGGACTATTTAAGATAAACATTTTCATTATACATTATATATTGTAACTCTAACGGATTTTGTAGCGAACGCCAGAATAGCTCGCAAGTGGCAGAAAAATTTCCTATTTACTTAAGACTTATCGTTATATTTTGGACAATTCACACAATATCTTTATAAATTATTGCCTATGTGTTATTATGATGCATAAACTATATTATTGTAAAGTTTAATTAAAATCCATTCAGTAGTTTTTGCGTGTATGAGTAACAAACATCCATACTTACAATCGCGAATAATATTAGTAAGGATTAACGAATACAGAGTAACAACCAAACTTAGAACAACTATTTGTGGAACATATAAATAGCTGTCGTGCGCAGGACTCGAACTCACAGCACTTCGTCGCGGCAGTTGCCGAAAGACAACCTTTTTTAAAGGCTAATATTTCTACGCAACCCACTTTTGGAATTTGCATAGCTTTTTAATAAATATAGAATTACTAGCTTTTACCAGCGGCTTCGCTCACGTTAATATTCATCGTACTAGTTAAACAAATCTGATGAAACAATAGTTTCATGAAAAGTTTATCCCTAGCCTCTCACCGTCTCCAGTTTTCCATCTATCTCTGTACCAAAATTTACCATAATCGATTCAGCGGTTTCGGTGTGAAAGCGTAACAAACATACTCACTTTCACATTTATAATATTAGTAAGGATTTACACAATTGTATGCTTTATTAACGTAAAATCAAAGTATACGAAAGCCCCGACTCATACATGCGTTCAGATTTCGCTTCACGCATTAATATACTATACATATTACTATATATATTACTATACAAGTAAAATACAGCTCGTATGTGCCTTCTTCCCTCATGAAATAAACTTGAAGATTAACCCATTCCTCCCCACTCTCATATTTTTAGGACACTATTTTCAAAACTTCTTTTTGCGTATTAGGACTTTTATATTTATTATTTTTGATGAAATTCATATTTTTACATTACTTTTATAATAAAATAATTTTTTTTTGCTGTAAAAAATGTTTACGTAATTTTAATGTAATTTTTTAAAATTGATATTTTTTGTTGACTGAAGGAGAGCATTGAGTTCCGATTGTATATACCGTAAAAGAAAAACGTTACCTACTTCAAAGTACATAAGACTTATTCTTAGATCTCTACCAAATATAAAACAAATAAAAACAAAAACAAAATATAGTTTGTGAACTTGTGATATACATTCAAAGTAAGCCGTCCTATAAATATGACACCGGGAACCTGTCTGTACAATTTGCCGCGAAAACGTGTTCGATCCTGTCACGCTAAGTACAGGTTCAAACTGGTCAATTGTTTGTTTTTTGTGGGTCTTGCTTGTGTTTACATTAGTCGATTAGTCTACGCCGAACACATTACATCTCGTCACACGAAACGATTGTGATTATTTATCGACCTAGAGTAAAAAAAGTGAATTAATTGTTTACAAGGTTGAGAAACTATACGCAAGTAAAAATATTTTATTTTTGTTCTTTATCTGATTGTAAACAATATACCTGTCTGTATGATTATAAGTATACGTGTGGCTTTATATTAAAATTTTATATTTTTATTATTTATAGATCATGGATCCACTGCAAAAAAGTATAAAAAAGCTTGGACGGTGTCTGAAATCGTAGACTATCTTCAAGATATTGAAGATTCTAGTGATGAGGAGTTTAATGACATTGAAGTTGCCATATTGCCGCCGGATGAGGTAGATGAAAAGACTGACATAGAAGAAGGCCCTGACGAAAATATAGGAGTTTTGCCAGTGTCTGATGTAGCTGGTCAAGTGGAATTTTCGTGCACGATCGATAACGTCGCGGAAAATCATCCTACTCAAATCACATCTCGGTCAAGCAAGATAGTCACATGGCGTAAGTGTGAACCAGTATATTCTGAAATACAGCCGGAATCTAATACTGCTAAACAATGTTTGGAAAATATGATTACGGAGTTGGAAGGAAAATCAGCGGTAAAAATATTCGAATACTTGTTGTGTGACGAATATATTTTGCACGAAACTGTATCTACGCCAAACATTATATAACAATGATTTGAACTTCAATCTAACTATAAATGAGTTAAAAGTCTTTATAGGCATTTTGTTTTTCTCTTCGTATCATCACTTGCCGCAAAGTAAACTTTATAGGTGTAGATATGAGGATGTACACATTCCATTTGTTAAATAGGCAGTGTTCCGTAATCGTTTTGATAAAATTAAATCATATTTATATTTCAATGACAACTCACAAATTGATAATACTGACAAAGCTTTCAAAATTCGCCAACTTATCGATAAAGCTAATGAATCATTCCGAAAGTTTGGTATATTTGAATCCAATTTAGCTGTTGATGAAATGATCGTCAAATACTTCGGTCACCATAGAATCAAACAATTTATAAAAGGTAAACCAGAAAGGTTCGGATATAAGCTTTGGGCACTTTTTTTTATACTTAAGGTTTAGCGTTATGGCCATAATCTCACCTGATCTTAAGTGACGATACGGCTCAAGTTGGTAGACACGCTAAACCTGTGGAGGAACTGGCTCTCAAGTGCAGCTACCGGAACGCACCTGTTGGTATTTCGAGGCAGTTTTTCAACTTGAGGGTGGTTGCTAGCCAGGCGGGCATTTAAAAAAGCCCAACCACCATGCTATGTTTTCCTTCACCGAAAGCTCAAGCTCATTGTAGGTGCTTGGATTCGAACTCACGTCCCTCGACGCGAAGTCGTACACACTACCACTGAGCTATCATCGCTTCTATGTGTGGAGTCAACGGATATTGTTATAACTTTTCGCTTTACACAGGCAAGGATGCTCAAACCTCTGCTAGTAGTAACGATGGCTTGGGTGCAACAGTGGTAAAGAAGTTGCTTGCAGTTTGTACAGCTCCCAGAGCATATGTAGTCTACTTCGATAACTTTTTCAGCAGCATGCATTTGTTGATTGGTTTGAAATCAGAGTTCAGGGTTCAGAGCTACAGGGACAGTCAGACGAAGTAGGACTAAAAAATGTCCTATCATGACCAAACAACAGATGAAAAAGAAAGACCGAGGTTTTTCCGATTATCGTTTTGATAAAAATAATGAAATTTTGTACGTGAAATGGCATGACAACAATGTTGTTTGTCTTTTGACTAATTTTTATTCTGTTGACCCTTTTGTACAAACGAATAGGTACTCAAAGAAAGAAAAGGCCAAAGTAGCCGTGAATTAGCCAATGCTTATTCATAATTATAATAAAATATGTGAGGAGAGGATAAACATGATTAGCTGATTTCTAAATATCCAATCCGCTTTAGAGATAAAAAATGGTATTGGCCTTTAGTCATCCGTTTTTTAGACATGTCCGTTGTGAATGCATGGATTATCAATAACCAGATAAATAAAGATGAGACCATCCCTCTGCTAGATTTCAGACGAAGGGTTTGTTTTGCTTAGATGAAAAATCAGAAGGCAAGGCAAGTAAACCAACACTCGGTTCTTCAGAAATTCTTTTACAACCTGTCAGGTTTGATAATGTTGGTCACTATATGACAAAGAGGGACAAACAGAGGCGTTGTCAAGGATAAAGTTGTAAGAAAAAACCTCTAACCTTTTGTGTTAAATGTGAAAAAACACTTTGCAGTGATTGTTTCATACCTTATCATACAAAATAAGCTCATAATATTTTGTTTTTCAAATAAAGCTGATTTTCTTATAATTGTTAACTTGTATTATTTCTGATTACATGTCCCCATTGTCATATTTAAGGCTGAAACAGGGATGTAGGTATATTTTTTATTTATTTTTTTGTCATTTTTTTTTTCTTAATGTATTATGAACTTAATTTAAAGAATTGATAAAATAATACAATGTTTTCGATGCTTGGGAAGTGATGTGTTAAGACAACAGCATTAGTTTATTCGAAAAAAGAGAAAACCGAGCTGAGTTTATCTGATTGATAAATTCGTGTGAATAAAACAGGCATTAAAGGAAGGATATAAATTTACTACAACCATAAAGTCGTGTACCCAACAGAGACCGTAAAGATATAATTTAATGATTTCTTATGTTTACGCGAAAGTTACTCATCGAAATAAAACTAATTTAAACGGATTTTATCGCGGTTATTTATTAATTTTGATCCCGACGTTTCGAAAGCTTTTGAGCCTTTGTGGTCACGGGGCGGACTCAGATGTAGGTTGTCCAGAAAAGTTCATGTTACTGTGTCTACCTTCAATTTAACTTTTGTTATTGATTGTAGATCGGAAAATTATAAGACTATATATACGAAGGCTGAAAAGCTTTCGAAATGTCGGGATCAAAATTAATAAATAACCGCGATAAAATCCGTTTAAATTAGTTTTATTTCGAAGATGTAATTTGTTAAATTATATCTCTGACTGAGGTATTGTGAGAGTGAGTTTGTTTTACTTTTGTTTTGTTAAGTAAAAATAAAACCTATTATTTCAACAAACGACATTACCCTCTGACGTAAAAGTATTTTAATTTATAATAATAGCAACAAGCAAGCTTAAATTAAAATGATTTAAATGTGTAGAACATTCTGAAGAATCACTATAGTGTTAAAAATAAAGTTACCTGGTTGACTGCTTATAGTCTTTCCATAGTGCGTGTAAGTCATGTTGAGTTTTCTTTATTCTCAAGAGAAGTCGGAACATATCGTTATATCGAGCTAACACCTCTGGAGTAAACAGTAAATGAAGAGGCCATTTAAAATCATATTTTAATATAATACATGACCAGCCATCTGCAACTATAGTAATTTTTTTTTTTTAAGAAAATTAATCTGCCAATCCGTGTTGGCAGACGTACAATTTTTATTTATGGTTAATAGATTTAGCGTCATGGCCACTATCTCACCTGATGTTATGTAACGATGTCGTTTAAGGTGGTGGACACGCTAATCCTAGCGGAGGGACTGGCTTTCAAGTGCAACTGTAGGAACACACCTATAGGTATTTAGCGGTAGATTTACAATTAGAGAGTAGTAGGTAGCCAGGCCTTAGAACATATAATAATATGGTTGGTTAGTTTTACTTAGTATTTTAACACACTACATTTTCAATAAATAATGTTTTAAGACAGAAATTAAATACAATTTTATAAAAATAATTTTATTAAAAGTACATTATATTTATAGCTCTTGTACAGCCCTGGTGTAATAATTTTTCACAGGTCTGTCAACACTGGTTCAGATTTAATTATTGGATAAGAGTAGATAGCATTAGATAGAGAGAGATCAGTTACATAGAAAGATCAACCAGTAAGTTAGATACCAGTGTCTGATTTTTGAGAGGTATTTTATTAAATGTTTCAATTTTTTTTATATGTGGTTTCTGCTTATGTAGACAATTTGTCTAAAATGAAGTTTGAGAAATACATGTATTAAAGTTTAATTTCCAAACATTCCAGCATGTACATATAAAATTTATATTGAATTTAAAACTATTTATATTTTTTCATGAAGATTATGATACAACAGTTTAAAATTTTACAAACTTTTTAAAACTGCAAACAGTAGAAGTTGTGTGTTAAACAATATTAAATATATATATATATATATATTAAAATATCTGCTGTTTAATTCTTTGATTGTCAAACAAATATAGCCATAGTTCTTGGTTAATGTTTAATTTTTTTTTGTTACCAGTTGATTAATGAACAAACAGAATATAACAATTTCTTATGTTTACGCGATTATTATTATATATAACTAATTTAAACAGACTGACCCGTGACCACGAAGGCTGAAAAGCTTTCGAAACGTCGGGATCAAAATTAATAAATAACCGCGATAAACTCCGTTTAAATTAGTTTTATTTCAAAGAATATAACAATTCTTACCAGTACTGCTATCATCTTCAAGCGAGGAATTAGTAGATACATTCGGCTTAACATAGGGTAGTTCAAAACTGAATTTTTCTATATCAGCACTATTGCTGAGAAACACCGCCCTTGCTGCTAACTGGAATGCATGATTCATATCTATAAGAAAATAATAGACATCAAAATCAGTCAGTACCCTAACAAATTAATATGCAATTTCCAATGTCACTCAAGTTACTTGAAAGGATAAAAACATTCTTTTATGTGTTTAATTTTTCTTTAAATACTATATACTGTCACTTAAGTGACTGAGCATTGTATAGCGTTATTGAGGGTAGTTGTTACAAGGGTGTAAACTGTAATTATACAACGTAATACAACGGCCACCACTGATAGACTTGTAATTTATAGTTGATGGTCACTGACATAGTTGTCAACTTTTTGATAGAAGATTACAAAACGCGACAAACGGACGCGTACTTTGTTGGACTTTTTAAATATTTCTCATTTCATATGTTCATATTCATGTTGATCACCACCCAATTGAGTACATATCCCTACCGCTTGATGACTAAGTATGCACTGATCCTGGAACACAATGCACCCTAGGCTACGCAGTTTTCCCGTTTTTTTCTAATAGTTTACAGGTTTAGCGATAGCGATAGGTGTAGTCAACGTTAAAGTCACAATCTCATCTGACGTCGATGTGGCCCAAGATTGTGGACACGCTAATCCTAGCGGAGGGGCTGGCTCTCAAGTGCAACTGTAGGAACACATCTATTTGGTATTTGGCGGCAGATTTTTAACTTGACGGTGGTAACTAAAAAGGTGGGCATTAAAAATAGCCCTACCAACATGCATGAATTCCACTAGATTGTGAGTCTTTCGATTTTTAACTTAAGTGGTATATAATTTGATTTCCCTGTTGGAGTAAGGTCGCCGCGCTCACAAGGAGCAAAGCCATCAAGTGAAACAGCTGAAGACATATTTTGACAGTTGTAAATATGCCTAATGTATGATGGTCGATTGAGATAATCACTGTATCATACCACCCCGTGTACTCCCTATATTGTATATAAGATTTACCTCTCGTAGATGTTCTTGTAGTAGGCTTATTCAGCATATGAGCTGTCAATCTTAAAAGTTCGAGGAATAATTCTCCACGACCTAACAAATAGAAGTCCTTCATTAACTTCAACTCGTGCAAGAGATGAGCCTCTTCCACGGCTACTGTCCAAAGATGCTAAAACAAAAATATATGTGTTATTACACACTAGCGGTACCCGCGACTTCTTTCGCGTGGAATTAAAAATTATTTAATATTTTTTGCCAAATTTTGTAACTTTTTTTAATACAGCTTTGCTCCTATTGGTGGCAGCGTGGTGTTAAATAGCGTTAAGCCTTTCTAAATGATTACTCTATCAAATACAAAACTAATTTTAATATCCGACTGGTAGTTACTAAGATTAGCGCGTTCAAACAAATAAACTTTTCTACTTTATAATATTATTAATATAGATGACAAGCTTCTGTTATATCAAAACACTCATGTAATCAGTTTCGAGTATATTACCTTAGTAACACATTCTTTAATGTCTCTAACTACCCCTCTAAGATTGCATACTTCGAAAACTTCTGGATCTTTTAGTTTTTGCAATTTTTCGTGAAACTCGGCTTCTTTTTCTTCCCATATCGTAAACCTGTAATTAACATTTTTTTCTTAATAACAAATAAAGATCATGTTTTAGTAGATTTTCAATGTGACATTTTTGACAACATTTTCATACTAACACAAAGAAATAATTAGCTTATATATATATATTAATATTAAGCAGAAAAGTTTGTTAGTCTGAAAGCACTAATCTTAGTAACTACCAGTCGGATTACAAAACATATTTGTTGTATTATTAACATGTATTTGATAAAGCAATCATTAAGAAAGGCTGCCACTAATAGGAGCAAAGCTGTATTGATAAAAATTACAAAAACGAGCAAAAAGTAATAAATTAGGATCAACCCAGTGTTGAATTTACTTTAACTGTGAAAATTACTGCCCTATTACCTATACCCTGCATTATTTGAGTAAACGACCAGGGTATAATTTCTGAATAAATACAATACGTAGCTTATAGTTGATTTTTTTTATTATTACCAATGCTATTATAATTTTTTTAATAATCACATCAAACGTAAATTAAAAAAAAAGTATGGTAACTAGACTTCAAAAGGTAAATATCCAATGAGAACTCGATTTTTTAGATTTGGCATGAAATCAATAATTTTCCTATTTTTGAAAAACATTGATTTATATATCAGACACTGGAATTTTTTTCTATTGACACTTCAAATTTTGCTGCCCTGGGCACTAGCCCCTCGAGTAAATCCATCACTGGATCGCCTAAGAAGTAGATAATATAAAGTCTCACCTCCTAGAATCAAGACCACATTTCCTTAAAGGCATTACATGTTTGCTCGCCATAAAACTACAATTCTTTTTAACTTCTCTTGGATCGAAACCGAAAAGTATGACTGTCTTTCCAATAAACAGAATCTCTTGTGCCAGTGAAAGTGGCATAAAATGTGGCATCATATTAGGTTTAAGGGCAAATCCGCAGTCCACAGTTGTATCTTGCAACTGAAATAAATTTAATAGAACTCAGTTATATGGATTTTTGTTATTTCTTACCATTATTATAAGAGCATTTTATAACAGATATTCAGAAATATGATCTGTCAACATATTAGCGCGAGTGCTCATTGACGCCTTTATGTTACTTGCTATCATCATTTCATAGTTTTCATACCACCATCTGTAGTAAGTTAGAAACAAGATAGCAGACTTGTAAAGGCTCTGATATGTAATTTAACTCACAATTTACAATAATAAGGGAATAAAAAGGAGTATAATTCAGCAGTAACATGTTTGAATACTGCGTTGATGGATGTGGGTTCAATCAATACATTGAGGCTTTTTTTATACTTTATACATTAGAGTTATGGCTACAATCTCACCTGATGTTAAGAGATGATGTGGCCCAAGCTGGTGAACATGCTAAACCTGTGGAGGCACTGCGTTTCAAATGCAACTGCCAGAACACACCTATTGGTATTTGGTGGCAAATTTTCAATTTGAGGGTAGTTGCTAGACAGGTAGACATTAGAAATAGCCCTACCACTATTATGATTTTGCTTTACCGAAAACGTCTTGACGTGGCATCCATACACATTACCACTGAGCTATGCAAGCAAACCTAACCTTTATTTGAAGAAAAACATTGTGGTATGAACTAGAACCCTACCTAGTCCAAGTCCAAGAATCTTCAATGTTTTACAGACATTTAACATTAAACAAACAAACAGATTGGAAACATGTTGGTTCACACTGAAAGAAAACATCATGAGAAAACTTCAATGCTTGATCAATGTTCTTGTAGTATATATCACATTATGTAATAATATAATATTAACTATATCTTGGTAGTTGATATTGTCAATTTATTGTTGACAGAGTTTTACTTCCATAGAATGTATAAACAATTATCACAATTTATTTTTGCCCTTTATTATAGTAACAATATTACTTACAGTAGACAGAAGGGATTTATCACATGTATTTGTAGTTGATGCTGTTGAGAGATATGTGTCAGATGTATCTTCCTGAACATGGTATATAAAGAACTCTTGATATGGATCTTTCAATTCTCCATAGAGCAACCATGTACACAACTGGTTCACATAAACCTTATTTATACAGGAAAATATTCTGAAAATTACAGTACAAATTTTTTATTACTCTAGTTTAATATATTGTTAACAATCAGATATGCTGAAAGGTACTGAATTGCAAAATCCTAATAATGAACTAACAGATTATAGGCTTGATTTCTAAATAGATGTGTGATAGACATAGATTTGGTCTTTCTTTGATAATGTAGTGGAAAAATACATCCTCTTATTTTATGTCAGGCAGGCTATAAGATGGATATGTTTCACTCATTTGGTGAGAAGCACCTTTAAGACACCACAATTCTCTTTATTACCAGTGACCAAGAATAGCTTTAGTCCTACTTTGGGTCAGTTCAGTACTTTGAGTCGAGGCCTGTTATCAAACACTATATTCTACCATTTATCTCAGATATGAAAATAAAATTTTAGTGTCATGTATTTTTTATTATCCCTTTAAATATAAAAGGTTTAATCTGAAAATATTTTCTTTTAGTTTCTGGGCATATTATGTATAGCTTTGTAAATTTGAAGTGTTAAGCTTCATACATAAATGAGCTTTTTAGTGAATTATCAGTTCAGTGACAAGAACTCTTTAAAACATTAGTATCAAGTTAATTTGTTACAATTTATGTAATTTTATTATTATGCAAACCTACAAAAAATATATATTGCATTGATTGATTGTAGGCATCCATTGATTAGCTTTACCCCTGCTATTTGTGATGAAGGCTTTGTGATACGCCAGGGGAAAGTTTAATGATATATTTTAAAAAATAGTTACTAATTTGTCATTTAGCGACTTTAGAACTAGTAGAATCAAACCAGTCTATATCTGTTATTATATATCTTCAAATAAATTACAGATATATTTTTAAGTGAACTCATCTTTATGTTTCTACAGTTTCAGTTAGAATCATCAATACAATATAAATTGAAAGGTGTTAAATGTATATAATTATAAATTATTGAGAATATTAATAAAATATGGCTATTTCCAAAAGTTTTTCTAATTTAAAAACAGCGTTATTTACATTAAAAGAGTTCTGTGTAACAATAAATATTCAATTGGCTGGATTAACAATATTTGTTAGTACTTTTTGTTCAAAATATTTATAATATATATATTATTTATTCCTAAATTATTATTACAAACCAAATAAAAAACATATCATTACAAAAGAAATATCTTACTGAACAATGGCAGCATGAACCCTCTCGTTTCCATTTAAAATATATTGATGTATTAAACTTAAAATCTGACATCCAGTCAATCTTCTCTCTTTGATTGTTGTAATGATCCTATTAAGTGTGTTAAATAAACCTCTGTACACTTCAACATAACTGTATACAATTGACAGTGTATAATTATGATTTCCAATAACCAAGCCTTCTACTTCCATCAAAGTTTTCTTGTAAGTTTGTAGAACTTCAGAAATGCCTTCGCTTAATGCTTGAGTGTACAGCCCACACATTTTGTGATTTGTAGCTGCTTGACATATGGTAATTTAATTATAAGATGTTCTTTCAATTATTAGTAAAGTTTTAATCACTTATCAAAACTATTGTTTAAAAAAAATTCACTAAACTTTAGAATATTTCATGGAAATATTATGACTTGTGAAAGTTTTTAAATAATCTATTATTTTAAACCAAAATTTAGTAATTCTGAAATTAAGTTAATGTTACAAATTTGAGTGAAGTGCTTTTCTGGGGTGTGACAAAGATTGAAGATTTAGCCTTATGAACACAATCTCATCTGATTTTAAGTGGCAATGCGGCTCAATACATTGGATACCCTAAGCATAGTTGAGGGACTGGTTATCAAGTGCAATTGCCAGAACAAACCCAATGTGTAATGTGTAGTATCTTTAAAATATTAAATCAAAGGGTACATTTACCACACAAGCCTTTTGAGTTTATGGCATTTTGGTTTTTATTTTGTTTGTAGAATTAACCAAAAAATATTTGCAATATTTTCCTGATTCAAAATATGTATTATATATAACTCATTTTGGAAAAAAATATTAGTTGGCCCTTTTTTTATGACAGCAGTATTGTCTTCCTAGATGTTATAATGTACATACAAAGTCTGGAAAACTTTTTAAAGGTGAATAGACTTTTTTATCAAGTATAAAGCTCACCCTTGATAATTATGATTATTGCTAAAAAAATATTATATCTTTGTTTGTAATGAAATGTAAAAATATCTATACATTTAGCATTTAAAAATCACATCTAGTGAAAAATCGTAATATGTTATAAACATTAAAATAATATTTTTATACATACAAGACAAAGTTTTCCTTGATCTAAATCCGGTGGTTTCAACAAAAACTTGTATCCGATGATGACTTTTCGCAATATCACAAAGCCAGTTATAAATTTCTGAATCTCCATCATTAGCAACAGCCACTTTATTCTGTAGAATTTTATTTGTATTTTCATTATAATATAAGAAAAGTAAAATATTATACAGAGAATATATTTAAGGCACGTTTATTCATACATCAAATTTAAAATGCAAAATTAAAGTAATGAAAGTGCAGAAAACCTTTTTTTTTTTTTTATTCAGACAACTTCAAACTATAACCAACATTGCATCAACGATACTTTGAATTCTTTAATTTAATGAAAATAAATATATTTTACGATACAAAATAACATCAACGAAGTTGAAAATTATTTTTAAAATATTATATATAAGCCGTTACCTCTTTCCAATTCTCTCCAGTATTAGAGCAATCCCATAAAACCAGTAAAGCATCATGTATCATAATTTCTGTTTCAATAGCTAAATGCCGGGGCTAATATTCAAAAACTTGCTGAACAGCACGATAAAACCAAGTAACAAACTATTACTATTGTCATTTGTCTGTTTTGTCTATTACAGAAAGTATAGACAAAATTGACAAAAACATAGAAAATGACAGAACTCTCTTTGGACCAAAATGATTTATTATAGAAATCCTTAATTATTCACATGAATATGTACCTCTATTTTAGTTAATATAAAAATGCTATAATAGACGAAGAAAATCCTTATTTTTTTGACTTGACATACGCCGTTAGCCGGAAGGGCTTTGACAGCTTCACCGAAATTCTTAGGACGAATGTTGAGTGCACTCAGCCCCGAGGCAGCGGGCGCAAGGGTGCCAGAATGGCCGAACCTCGGCTTAGGCTACTGCCGGAAAACGAACAAAGATTCTCGATCCTAACTAACCAACAGGTCCTTACTTACTAAGTTTAGTGGTCCTAACAATGACACGAGTCAAGCCGCGCATGGACCGCTGGGGGTAGTCCCTTACAAAACCGTGTATTTAATTTGTGGGTGTGCACGAATGGTATGCGATGTGATGATGTACTCTCAGTGATGTATAGTGTTACTGTATCGCGGGCTTTTGTTACTTACACTAGACTTATATTATGGAAATATTTAGTAAAGTAATTAAAGTATTTACGTTTCTTTGCTTATATACCGAGTCTCCGAAAATAAATTATTAAAAGGATACAAAAGCAGACTGTATGTATAGCATTAAATGCGAAATGAGAGGTCCCGGTTCGATTTTGATGTGGTAATACAGTAATTGAATAATAGTTTTACAAATTTTAAATAATTGTAATGACTTTATCTTTTTGTTACCGTTATAAGAGATGAAGATGTTCGATGTACAAGATTCGAACACTGGTAGAATATTTGTGCAACATGCCAACTAACCCTTGGAATAAGTATATTAATGATACTTCCTCAATGCTTGCACTGGTTCTAAACGTTGTATTTTCTCGTATATTTTAATTAATAAAACTAAATATATTGTTGTGATTATTTTTATATAAATATAGTATATTTAATTTCATCAATTGTACTCTTGTATAATTTATAATATTACGGAATCTGAACAAAATGATAACATTAATTGATAATATCGCTGTCTCAGACACTGTTACACGGTGTGTTAGTTTATTTGTTTCTGTCTACAGGCTTAAAGGATGTGCATCTAATGGACTTAAGAATAATAAAAAAAAGTCGTTGTTGATTTGATTCCTTTTATAATTTGCAAATTGTACCAGACATTATAAATGTTTTACATAGAATTTCAATATTTATTTTACAGAAAATTATGAATAATAACTGTAAATTTTATACATGAATCTTTAAGATTATGGCGGAAGCTTGTAGACTAGGGTCTCATTCAAGAAATAAAATAACAAACAATCCACAAGATGAAACCTTTTGTATACTCAATGTTTTGTGTGTGTTTATATCACTTGTAACAATCCTTGCTGATTTGACAACAGGTGTGATTTATTTATTTGAAACAGATACTGCAGTTTAATTTATTATTTATACATTGTATGATAACTTCTGTACATAGTAATAAAAAAGTATTTTTATGTAATAGTATATGTTTACCAATATATCACCATTATTCTTAGAGGCAAAACAAGAGTTTCAGAGAGAATTTTTCATATACGCACTGTAGAACAGTACGTTAAATTAAAGTCAAGTGTATAGTGTTTGCTCTTGATACTAGTTCTTTGGTTTTTAATATCTTGTTTGGCATATTCATATTGCATATAGGAAAGTTTGTATCTGCAAATACAGTTTCTATTGATGTGAGCTTGCAATAAGACTGAGGTTTCATGGACAGCAAATATAATTAGAAATACATAGCACTGTTTTAATGCATTATGTATATGTATGAACAATACCAAATTAAGACACTAAAGCCTAAAATCGATTGCAAAGCTGGCATCAACATTTTATGGTTGAGAGCTAGCCTCATATGTAGATATACCTACCATTAATAAAAGGAACTAGCCTATACCTTAGGTTTTTTTAATTTAATATGTTAATGGTCCTTATACAATTTACACATATAAGCCTCATCATAATATATAGTATACCTTAAAAGTATACACCAATTTATGTTTATGTGTTTAGTAATAAAATGTATTGGATTTTAATAGATCAGTATCACATCATCTGCAAATTTCCATGGGTTCATTGTTCTTGTAATAAATACTTACATTTTTCTTGCTTTCAGATATCATAGTTTTTGCTGAATATTGTAAGGATGATCATATATACTGGGCACTAGGAACACTAACTTTCATTATAACTCCAAATATTATTATCAATACATTTTCATTGAGGTGGTTTATTACAGATCAAAAATTAACTGTAGGTCATTGGATAACACATTTATGTCTTGTTGGTTTATTAGAAAGGTCTGTGTTTATATAGTTTAAATTTCCGTGTAATATAATAATATTAATTACTCTGAGAATAGTTTTATTTACTGTTTATTTTATAATTTCAGGTATATAATATTCCTACGAAAAGTATTTGTGTGTAAAAATTTAGAAACTATTAAAACTCTTAAGTTAATGTCACAAAGAAATGACCTAAGTTTACTTCATTTTTTATATATTTTTACTGGGACAGTGCCACAAATAATTTTGCAAACATATGCTATTGTTGTACTTGAGGAGAATTACTATACTAAAGGTATGTTTTGTAATATATTTATAATACTCACCAAGAGTGAGAGGCTGTATCAAATTTCAGATATTAAGATCAAAGAAAAAGATATAGGTGAAACGAAGACACTTAAGAAACATCACAAGCACTATCACTTTTGAGCTTAGTACTTGATTTGTTTTATTCTTATAAGAGTGTAATTATATTGTTAATATCATTAACGTACATTTACATTATGAAAAATATTGTTAACATTTAAGTGATGAAGATGCGACTGCTGAAAAATAATTTACTACTATATTAACATATCAAGCCTTTTCAGGAAAAACATATAAGTTTCCAAATTCTAACATGGTTTTTTATTGTAACTTGCTAAAAATATCTTTGTAAATTAGAATCAGTATGTTAATAATCACTATATATTAGATCAGTAGTTAATTATGACCAACAAGTCATAATTTTCATATAATAACTTTTTAATTAGAAATGAAAAACTGTCTACTGTAAAAAGTGCAAATTGTTGTTTAAGATGTTTTACCTGAAAATGCTCAGTATTTCTTAAAACCTATATAATGTATGAAGTTAACTGATGAGTGAGAGAGAGATTTAATAATAATAACTTTCCCAATTTCAGTGTTTGCTTTAACTGCTTCTATTGCTTCTGTTGTGTGGGGCTGTTCAACTTATATCTACAGCATAACTATCTTTTCAAATGATAATCTTAACTGGAAATCATTATCTTTGAGATTTATGTGGCACTTTGGTATGCTGATTGGGAGAATTTCTGGAATATTGTTATTTACCATAGTTTTTGGGATTTGGTTATTATTGCCATTAGGTAAGATATACTATATTAATGCCATACATCTTTAAATATTAATATTTTCTCATAACAAAATATAGTAATTGTATGCATTAAATGTGAGATATGAATAATAATTAAATGTATGATAAAATTACCTATAATGTATAAAATGTTATAGTACGAAATTTTCATATCAGCTTAATAAGCTCAGACTACATAATGAACTCTATTAGAAAGATCACATCTGCACCTATCAAGATCGTGAATAAAAGTACGTGACTAACTAAAGCTAGATAGTAAGATTAACAGTAGTAATAGGAAGAGGTTTTGTTACTTGAAATTTCAAATATGAACTCAAATTTTCATAGCCACTGGTGTCTGTATATTTACTCACAGAAACTTTCATTATAGTTCTTTTCTTTAAACCTTAGTTTCATTTAAGTTTGTAAAGGAGGAGAGGGATGGATATTGTTTTTAGTTACCGTTGTGACTCTAACCAATTTACTATAAATCTCATTTTCTATCTTAGGCATTTAGTATCTTTATTCTTACAGCTAGCTTAACAAGATTGTAGAATCATAAAGTAAATAAAATACACAAATATACAGATTATTAATCTTAGAATTATTCTGTATAATTGGCACTAGATACTTGTATTTTACTAGGCATGTAGTTCAGTAGAAAACTACTGTGACGATTGAACAGTTAGAATTGAAACAGTTATTTCTTGGTCCCAAATTCAAACAATTACATGTCACAATGAATTTCTGAGATATTGCTCGTTTTATTTAAGTAATGAAAGATAGCATACATATTTAATGTTATATGTTAATTATGTTTGCAACCTTGTTCAAAGTGCACTATAGTTCTAAGCATAATATTTTATCTAAACATATTATTTGTGAATTAATGTTTAATTTATTTTATTAATTAATTGTATATTATTAATGATAAAATTTAATATTATTACCTGTTTACTGAAATAAAAGCATTTAATATTTGGAGTTCAAGCTTTTGCTAACAGATATCAATGCTCTATTTTTTTTTCAGGTTTACACTGGTCTGTAATGATATTTTGGATTATAACTCAAAAAACTATGTTCTGCCCCAGTAAATTTGAAGAAATTCTTTATAATATTGTCATGGGATTTGTTTATTGCTTTTGTTATATTAATTTACGAGATGGAAAAACACGGTATCGTTTGATACTATTTTACACTTTAATTATCTCACAGAATTTTGGTAGTTTGTTGTTGTATATATTAATTTCTGATATCGATAAACAGAAAAAAATTTGGTCTATTACTGCCACATCATGTATTGTTTTTGGTACAATAATCGGTAAGTCTTTACAGACATTTTATGATGTCGTTTTTTAATTGCTGAGATGTATTATTGTATTAAATTATATTGATATTTTAGGTATTTGTTCTATGATCTCATATTATAAATATTTTCACTGGAAAGGACAAATTTTATGGAAAACCCCACACAGTGATATTGAACTTAATAATAGATCTGCAATTCAGGAGTCAAATTTAGATAAGACTAATAAAAATAGTCTAAACCATGTGAGATCTTTTAAAAATTCTAATAAGAATCGAATATCAGTTGTTAACATTAGGTGAGTAATAAGGTATCTGTTTTGTTCATTCACTATATCTTTCATTTTAAGTCAATTTTATTATTTTCAGTGCTGAAACACCAGTTGACCAAACTCAGACAAAAGAAAATGAAAATGCTGATAAAAAGTTTCTGTTAGAACATTGGATTGCGAGGTCTGGTACACCGACATTTACATCAGCACCTATTGGCAACAACAGTATGGACGTGTCAAGTATAGAGGTATATACCGTTGAGAATACGCCTCAAACACTTAATATGCGACAAGATATTCACAAACATAATATGCTTAAACAAACGCTTAATAAAAATAATAAAAAAGCATTAATTTGTTCGCCTACTGAACTTACACTGAAATTATCTTCAGTAGATAACATAGAAAGCTCTATAGATGAAATAACATCTAGTAACTTGAATTTACATAAACGTCGCGGTATATGTCCATCTGATGATTTAAATGAACATCTGACAAAGTTAAATCTTGATTTATGTAATATTGTTAATGAAGACTTTATGAAAGTTATAAAAAATGATCATATTTCAGAGATAAGTCATGACACAGAAGGTTCCAATAAAAAATCCTCGTCAGATTCGATAGACATGGACCTAGATTTAAGTTTTAGCGACATTAATAGTTCTGATATCAATACTTTTAACGAAAATATTGTTCAAAAGTTATGTTTAAGTGCACTTAAAAATATAAAAGTAGGCAATCAAGATGCGGACATTGAAAACATTCAAAGAATAGCATTAGACATTCTTAAAGAAATGTATGCAAAGAAAGGAAAGAATAAAAGCGGTGCAAATACCGATTTATTTATTTCGAAATCTCGTGATTTAGATACACCAACAGAGATTTTGTCAGTTCATGACTATGAGAATATCTGTGCTGTGAATATAGCAAGGGAAGCTTGGGGTTTAAGGTCTTGGAATGGGTACTGTGATATAGAAAATTGGTTACATGATGGTAGTGTAGTTAGAGACCGAAGACGTGATACATTAACATCTGCAAGTTCTGAAATAAGTAGTTGTATATCCCAAGACCTCAAAAACGCAATTTTATCTGCACCTCCGTTTCCAAAAAAATCTCATACTTATTCAAATGTATTTGTAAAATTTGATAAAACGAACCAAGAAGATTACGCTAACACGTTAGTTTGTCAGGATGATACATTTTTGGCCAAGCCATGTTTATCCGATATTTGTAAAGATGCTTTTGTTTTGGAACCTATTTTAGAGGAGTTAGATGATCTAGGTGATGTTGATCCGTCATATAAAAAACGTTTAAATTCTGAAAGCTCTTTGGTAGCTACGATAGATGAAATTCGTAAATCGACTGTGTCCAGTTCTCCAAGAATTCTGTACCACAGAAGAGATCATTTATGGGAGTCTGAAGAGTTAAATCCACCAGGAAAAATAGATTCGACTTTAACGAAAGCCCTTTGGAAAGAACCATCTAAATTCGATTCTAGTAATATTATGGAGACTTTACCAGAAAAAGAGAATATTAAAAATATGTCGCAACAAACTAAATTTGAACCATGTAAAAAGAGACAGGATTTTAAGGATATATCTTCACCAAATTTAGATGTTGTTGAAAATGTTCTTAGTAAAAATACTAAACGTCGACAAAAAGGTGTTGGCGGTGGTCCGAAAACGTCAACAAGAAAGAACAATTTAAGACCTGATCAAAACATCCAAGATCTATCCAACAAGGACATTGATATTTTATGGCAACTAGTTACAGAAAATACGTCAGCATTTGCATCTATAGATTATTGTTCTTCCAATCGCATGTCGTCATCTTTACAATCCTTAATACAAAAAGACACTTCCATTCCCTTAGTAAATACATCTACGTCTAAAATATCTAATATTAAAAAACAAGTTCGAAGCAAGCCAAGACGAAAATTTTCTATATTAAGAGAACGATTTGAACCTAAAAGTAACTTAAATTCCGATGAAGAAATTCTATGCCATACATCTGAAAGTACTTCTCAAATGACTGATTCCAATATTAATATTCTTAAAAATGATCGTAACGTATCCACAGATACTGAACAAAAATTAAACCAGAATAACACACCCTCAACAATTTTAGATTCCACTTCAGTTAAAGATATAAAAGACAAAAGATCTCTTTTTATGAAACAAGTGCTTAGTCCACCCAAATTCAATACTAAATTGAGACATAAAGTTTAAATGAAAACACTGTATAAATTTATTGTTATTCTGAGAAACGGTTTATCTCGTAAATGTAATAGTTTACAAAATATTAATGTTATTACCAACTTGGATCTCACATGAGTTTATATTTTGTTACGAGAAGATCCTAAGGACGTGCTAATTTAGGTATAAAGTCGCTCTACTACATGTGCACATCGATATCTCATTAACAAGTAAATGTTTATATTTTATAACTTCACCGATCCCGTCGATAAAATAACGAGATAGAACGCGCTTCTCCCTACCGTCTCCACCAATCGTACGTGTCCGCGTACACGCTCGCATAACCGCCGCCCTCGCCGCCGAGGCCGAGTAGACGCTTGAGCTTAGGTGCGATCCTCCGGATAGGAGCCCTCGAGTGACTCTGCTCGCGCGATACAGTGACACTCTTTATCACTAAAACTACATCATCACATCGCGTACCATCCATGCACAACCACTCTATCGATAAGGTCTTGCTAGGATCACTAAATTAGTAAGTTAGGACCTGTTGGTTAGTTAGGATTGCGAATCCTTGTTCATTTTCCGGCAGCAGTCCAAGCCGAGGTTCGGCCATCCTGGCAACCTTGCGCTCGCTGCCTCGGAGCTGAGTGCCCTCAGCAATCGCCCCAAAAAGTTCGGTGAAGCTGTCAAAGCCCCTAAGGCTAACAGCGTACGTTAAGTCGAAAAAAAAAAAATTAGAATCTCAAAAAACCGTGATACTTTTAAGCACAAAATATTTTTTCTACTATTTTTACGTTTTAAGTTTTCTCGGCATAGGTTTACATGTTTACAGGCATTATACATGTTTATTATGTATGAATCTCTACAGGCACTGATAAGAATCAGCAACATGATAACAAGGTTTTAGTGTAGATAATAATTAGAAACACGAAATATTTACGTTATAAGGAATTTCAAAATAATTTTCGAAATTCATCATTACGTCGGTGTACTCTTTCAAATGATAAACTTTAATTATTAAATAATACACAAACACGAGACATTTGTTTACCTGCGATGAATAAATACCATCATCAGGTCAATACATTCAGTTTAGTGATATGTTCTCGCTACTACAATTAAAAAGAATATAAACATACGATGTTTAAGTCTACTCAAGGAGTTATTATGACAATATTCGAAGTGCATCAGGACTATACATTAGACCACTAATAAGCTCGCATTAGTAAAATGAAAAGGAGCACAAAATCGAGTTAAATAAATATCAGGCAAGAAATTCCCTATCAATGTTCAAAGTTCGTTATCACCTCTGTGTCAGTCCTATGCTAAGTTCCCATTGCCACTTATAAAAGGAGCAGTTTGGCATATTTAACCCTGTTTAGGAGATTGGTATCTAACATTCGTAGATATAGATCAGGCAAAATGTAAAAAATATTTAAACGAGTACTAATAACGTTATGAAAACAATGTAATACGTTTTGACACTTATGATTTCAGCTCGATATTTAAATTTGATTACAAAGATTTTTTATACAACAATTATATATATATATATATATATATATATATATATATATATATATTCTATAAAAAATTATAGATGTACTGAAATTTTGATAAGTTACTACTTATTTCGAAGTCCTTAATAACTGTGCTGTAAAAGAGCTGAAAGCATGTATTAACACGTGTTCAATAATTTTCATAATGAAATAATTTACTCATATCTTTTGTTGATCGATTATAGAAGTCCAGGTCAACAGCTTTAGACGGCAAAAAACTATCTATGTTCCTAAAAAAACTTGTGTGAAGCGACGTGGATATTGAATCGTAACAGCATAGAACAGGGGTTTCCAATCTTTTTTATTTCGCGGCGAACATACATGTTTACATATTCACGACGTCCTTCTTCACTTCCCTTTGGAAACCCCTGGCATAGATGTTGACTTTTTATGTTTGAAGCATTTTATTACACTTAACTAAAGAACAAAACATCTTAAAATTTATAATAACTAATAGGATTTGGAAGGAATTTTAGCAACGAGAAATTGAAAAGGAATGTAGAAATATTCAATATCAAGCAAACATGTTTGTGGGCAAAGGTTCAATGTTACGAAGATACCAATTGTTTTATCAAGGTGCAATGGCTTAGTTTTTATCGGTAGTTACCGTAAAACAGTGACAATTAACACTTAAAAGCGCGTCCTTAATAATAAGGTAAAGATACCCCGCAGTTAATAACTTTATGTATGACCATGCGTTAACTTAATTTTAAAACGTATAATATAAAAATATATACGCTTTTATGACAATAATAATGGTAATTAAAAGTGAGGTTGTCCTATTAGATTAAGATTTATTAGATCTGTGATGTTTGTGCCTTAACTTTAAGCTAGTATATTATACTTAATAAATAAAAGCTTGTATTCTCAAATGATAATTTTATTTAAAAAAATTATAAAATAATCTTACCCAATGACTTCCATAAATGTACTAGACAACTAATTTCAAAATACAAGAAATTTGGAAAAAATTTGGTTTACTTGTTGGTTGCATATATCAATATAAAGTTGTTCCTTATATTAGATGTAGACGAAACTAATGTCTAATAATATCGTAATCACGACGATAATTATAAAAATATTTTTTTACATTCTTTGATAATCTTTAATACATTCAGTACCCAATGTAATAGTAATTTCTTGGTTTTGGGTGTCAATTATGTAAATCCATAAAAAAGACTAATGCAACGCATATAGTAACTAGTTTCAAAACTTGTCTCTCATTGTTTATATTCAGTACAATACTATCTAGTGTAATACAAAAGTAATTGTTTTAATTAATAATAGTATTCATATAAATATAGTCGAAGTAATTAAATCCTTATTAAATAAGTAGCATTCAAAATGCAGTTGGAGTACATACAAGTACAAAAATATAGTTGCAATATTATCACAAATCTATCATAAAGTATCACTATCTGTAGTTTTCAGATAGCATAACACTTTTATCGTATTAAATACACATCTATACCATACTTAGAGGTATATGGAATATTATGCATTTCTATTATTCTAATTTTTATATTAAATATAATATATTATAATATGACTAAATGATAAAAGAAATTGGATAAATACGACTTTTTTACCATTTTTTTTTTTGTAAACCAGCTTAGTTTTAAACAGTCTTTTAAAATGTTTCTTGTAGTTTAATAATGTAGTGGAATCATTTCATTATTTTCTTAATATATCAAATTTCACACCAATAAAATTACCCTTGTTCTTACATACTATTAAATATAATTTCTATCACTTAAACACTAATAAAATGTATATTAGAAGCTGCATAAACACTTTATCATTTCATATAATGGCATATCATATCAAAAACATTTAAAAATAAATTGAAAGGGGCTTGATAATATAAAATCATTTCTTTGTTTTCTAAATATATAAAGTTTCACTCTAATAGAATTACCATTTTTCTTATATACTATTAATTATATTCCATATCACTTAAACACTAAAAAAATGTAAATTATAAGCTGCATAAATACTTGTATCATTTCATATAATGGCATATACTATCAAAAAACAATTAAAAATAAATTTAAAGGTCAGTAGTCATAACATTAGTAAGTTGACGTATGCGATGTCCATTACATGTTTTACAAAGAATATGGTTATCAAGTGGATAGCAACCACGTCCAACTGCCTCTGATGATAACAACAATCCACAATCTTCACAGCGGTAACAACGAACATGGAAACTCCGATCCAAAGCTACAACACGAACTGTTTCTTCTTCACCTTCCTCAGGCATTATTGGAAGTTCACAAACACAGCAACGTGGAGCAAACTTTTTATGAAAATCATCAATGCAATGGATTTGATTCATGGCATCCACTGTAAATGGTATACCATCCAGACTTTTCCCACACTCTACACATGTGAAGCAATTAGGGTGGTAAGGTTTCCCAGTAGCACGCAAAATACGGTCTAGTATAGGGTTTCTGCATACAGAACACTTTTCCAAAGTTTCATAGTAGTCAGTTTCACAGTATGGTTTATTTTCAACAGCATAAAAAGGTTTGCCCTGAAGGTTTATATTACAATGATAGCAACAGAAACATTGTATGTGGTACATATTACCCATAGCTGTACATCCTGAATTTTCACCAATAACTTTGCTATTACACTTAATACAAATTCCGAATATGTCTAAGTCTTGGCTGTCCGAAATTGATTCAACAAGAAGATTTGTAAGAGCATCAACTTCCTCTTCTTTACGTAGCTGGGATTTATTATCATCTGACTTTAAGTTGGTATGATAGCTTTGCCCAGCAATATTTGACTGAGAAAGCAAATTATTGGATGGTCGAGGGTTAATAGGTTCATAGAGTGATTCATATGTTGATGCCTGGGATGGTCCATATTCTAGAAATTCATTTTGATATATGGGTGGGTAAGCAGGCCTATCTTGGTTAAAATGCAAATTAGTTGTAGCTCTGACTAATTCACTATAATTAGAGCTCACAGGTGATGGAGGTGAATTAAATTCTTCATTATTACTGGTATTGAGAGGTTTACTTGATGAAGTCTGTATTGAAGGTGGTAAAGGTGGAGGAGGTGGTGGTGGAAGGTTATCATCATTGTTTCTATACAATGGTAAATTACTGTAAGCAGTGTTATATCCTTTTAAAACAGGAGTGTGTCGCAAGTTTTGATTTACTGATGAAATGTTGAGATGATTAACATTTACATAGTCTTTTTGAATTGGATATATAGCACTTGATACAGTGTTACTGTGGATCAAATTGTTGTTGTTAGTTGGTGATATATTCGTTGAGTATGATGGCTCACGTAATGTGCTAACAATAGCACTATGTGGTACTTGCGGTTGTGCCTTCTTTTTCGGCGGTACGGCTGGTGGTATCTTTTTCACAATGCTGGGCATACTTGCTTCTTTCGTCATCTGAAGCTCAGCTAATTGTTTTTCTAAAGAATCAATGTTGTCTAAACGTGACATTCTTGAAATTGTCGTGAAAATAGTGTCAATTGTAATTAAATAAATAGAACTCGTTTATTTACCTTAAACGACTGCGGTTTATATCGATGAAAAGTATCACTTGTATTGACTGTTTATTTTAATTCAATATTTTTACCTGTTCAGCTTCAAAGTAGTGTACACTGCATAAAACCATTTCTCCTCGTGCACATACCAGATATATTATAAATGTTATAATATTCCTAAATCACCTAAATGTATTATATTCGGGAGAGTATCACGTTCCTTGTATTCTATACTCTCTGCAATTATGTTCTGGTGCCATGAACTTTTTATATACAATTTCATGAATCACCGCTATTTTTCATATGAAAAAATCATTTGCTGTATTAAACCTCAAATATTTTCAGATTTTGAATTAATTTCATTACTGGAAAAATCGTATTTGGTAATTAGCTAATTATTACCTAAATGTTTGGTATACTGTGAAGTAGAATGAAAATTGCCAAATAGGCTAAATAGTAAGTATTATTATTTACTAATTATTACGTATACCTTTGAAGCTTAATTTCAGTCTTGGTGTAATCGTAATTATTCATATCTCACAAGATCATTTGAACTAGCTTCACTAAATCTCAAATCACAGAATTTATAGCCCTGCCCTAGTTTTAACAATTAATGGTTAACTGATTATGGTGCTGCCGATAAAAATTATTCAAAAACGTTATTTAATATAACATAGTTATTTATTAAATAATCACTGTAGTAAACTTACTAATTGTATGTGTTTTACTCCCTATCTGAATAGAAATGTAATGCTTTCTTATGCTATGTCTAATAACAGGCATTTCAGCAATATTCATATTTTTTTATTGGAAACTTTAGATGTTATGAAAATAGCGTAGTTTTTTTATTAGTAGCTTTTCTCGTGATTTTAAGTGTACAATATAGTGGATTCTAGATAAAGTCTTGGCAATACTTTTTTATGGTAGGAATGGTAATTCTGTCTAGAAAAGCTCAATTCTTGGATTGTTTTGAATATAGAAATGACAAATCGAATCACCAAAATTTGAGGTTTAAGAGATCGATTATTTTTTCGATTCATTTTTCTAATTTCTGAATTCACCGATTATACGATGATAGCTCAGTGGTAGTGTGTACGACTTTGCGTCAAGGGACGTGAGTTCGAATCCAACCACCTACAACGAGCTTGAGCTTTCAGTGAAGATAAACATCGTGAGGAAACCATAGCATGGTGGTAGGGCTTTTTCTAATGGCTAGCTACCACCCTCAAGTTGAAAGTTTGCCGCCAAATACCAATAGGTATGTTCCGACAGTTGCACTTGAGAGCCAGTTCCTCCAAAGGTTTAGCGTGTCTACCAACTTGAGCCGTATCGTCACTTAAGATCAGGTGAGATTACAGCCACAATACTAAGCCTTAACCATAATATATATATATCTAAAACCACAATAATTTATATATAATCGTTTTCAAATGAATTAAACTTTGTTTACAACTGAATCAAAGTATCAGGTATACAAGAAGACATTTACTTCACAAATTTATTGGTTACGTAAAATAGTTTTCAAATTATATAATTAAGTTAGATACAACGCTTAATAAGAGGAAAATAGTTTGTTTAGTTTATTAGAATCCTAGCGGTTCCGCTCAATACATGCGATGTTGTCTGATTTTTTTCCTTTTCAAAGAAACGGCAAAGTTATATAAGACCAAGTAGCCATCTTATTTCATAGTTCGACGTTATTTTATATTTAACAAGTTAGTGCTTTAACAAGATGATGATTCTCCTGTTGGAATTGAGATAGAATTGAAACTATCTTACTCAACTTTTAATGGTGAAATATCGATTCACGGAGAATTTATTTAAAATCTTTTTTTGTTATCTACAAATTGAGTCTGTGACTAATTGATCATGAGCCATCCCTAGGCTGTGGTTATTTACTTTTGTTTCATTGACGCTAGTACTGTGTCAACTGTTGATATTTATATGAAATACTCTGGCTTGTTTAAGCTTTTGAGACTGTTTGTTACGTTGTAAACATTTGGAAATAAATAAGTTAACCATGTCTATGCAATGTCAATTATGGATGGGGAGTGTAAGTTACTGCTAAAATATATCAATGTTACGTTAATATAAAGCACAATACTCAATTTGTATTTTCGACAACAATGAAAATTCAGCTTATTTATATAGCATCATGTGGTATAATTGTATCACTTGAATATTATATATGGCATGAAAACGATATTAAAAAAAAAAAAAACTTTTGAAGTTTAACTTGTATACCGGTGTTCACTATAGGTATTCAGCCTCAGTTCTGTGTGACTGTGCAAGGCAAGGCAGTTTTAATTTATCATTAATTCTATGTAATTTCTGCAAATATTGTAAGGTTAGGGAACGATAGGACTGACATGTCTTTTGTGACCTAAGTCCCTAAATAAAGTAATGGACAAAAAATAAAATTGAATTAATTTGGAGTAAATATTTATATATTTTTACTTTGCTCTAACTGGACTCAAATTATAATAACTTCCTTTTTCTATATGAATGTTGGAAGCACAATAGAAAAAACAAACGAAATAGAATGTGAGTATATGTTGATTAATTTTACATGTAGGCAGTTAATGAATAGTATGATTGGCCACTTATTTGATACAGTTTATTGTTCAGTCTTCCCACGTGAATATTCAATTAATGTATTCATGCAGTAGTGGAAAAACTTATGTGTATGAGTCTGTTTCTTGTCTACCTTAAAATATATCTACGTCATCTCCATCTTCTTTTCTCAGAATGTAGAAATGTCTATGAGAAGGAAACTTCTTACTGCTACCTGGAAGTGCAGGAAATAGTTTTTTTAAGATTTTACATCCCTAAACTTTAATTATGATTATTAAAATATTTAGAAATTCAATACAAATTAAAAGATTTACATTTGTTTGATGCTATTTTTATATTTAATATTTTGGAATTTTATTGTTTTATGTTCACAAAAAAGTAGCTATATTATTACAAACTAAATTTTGTTTTTCTAAATATCTGACTACAACAGAAAATCTTAAGTATTTGGTATTCAGCCTAATATATATATTTAGTATACTGTCAAGTAGGATGAAAGTAACTGAATAGTTTAAATATCTGATAGTAGCAGATTACTTTTTATAAGCTTAATTGCCTGCTTGTTGTTACAGTTGGAGCACAATATGACAGAAAGTTTTATAATGGCAGCTTTCAATAGAATGGGACAACGCCCTTTAGCTGTTAAGGTGATGAGAAATAAATTTACTGGAGAACCGGCTGGGTATGCATTTGTCCATTTTCAGGTAATCTCTTAATAATTTAGAGATATACAAAAGATTACTTATAGGGCTTCAGATATTTAAATTTTTACTCATGACGGCATATAAGCCATATTATACCTCCAAAAAATTTTTGAGTTAACAATATATAGGTCTTAAATAGAGCTTGTTGTTTGTTATAGATATTAACTTATCTATTTTTTTGTAGGATGATACATTATTGTGTAACATAGTTTTAATGAAAAATATATTACTGCACTTTTATAAAAGCTAGTTATATAAAGTCACTAATTTATTTGACATTTATTAGGAATACTCCACTGGATAGTGAACTATATTAATATAAAAATATATTGAACTGTTAAACCGATACTGCTAAAGCCAATTTACTCTTGTGGACATTCTCTATTAACCTATAATGAACACAAATTGCTACCCATCTATATTTTCAAATATGTGGTTGATACACTTGGTCAAGTGTCTGTCTGCTATTGACTCGCACAGAAAACTACACTAAATGGAGCACCACCAAAGCAAAAAACCAGCAAAGCCAGTTTATAAAATACATCATGCAAAATTTTATTTTTATAGACCCCTCTCCCCTTTGTCATGATGTCTCATTTTCTGCAACCCCCTCATATCTAGCAATTAATAGCAGTACACAAATTTCAATAACTTTAAATATGTATTGCTTGCAATAATAAAACTTAAATAAATATCTGTAAACATGTAACATTTACAATATGAGCATCTGTATGAAATTTATAATATGTCATGTTTTCTTAGACCCACCGGGTCCTCATGTTATATTGTGCCATAATAAACGATATCATTTCTCTCCATAAGTGCGATCGTATTTTATGAACGCCCCAAAGTGAGACAAGGGTAACTGATAGCACATCTATATACTCCAACTTACGTCAATGTGTTCTGCAACAAAGAGTAGTAGCCAGGGTTTGAAAGTAGAATTATTTCATATTCAATAAAATAAATGTTAAGAACATAATACATTATTAAGTTACAATAAAATAAAAACAGTGTAAATTAAAAATGTTGACAAATTTTAGACTGATGATGAAGCAATAGACGCTATGCATAAACTGAACGGTAAACCTATTCCCGGCACATTTCCTGTTGTCCGGTTCAGATTAAACACTGCATCAAGAGAAGCACGTGCGAATATGCAACAAGAAAGAGAGTTTTCAGTGTGGGTCGGAGATCTTAGTCCAGAAGTAGATGACTATTCTCTCTACAGGGTTTTTGCCTCTAAGTATTCATCTATTAAGACAGCAAAAGGTACTTGGTCTTTTTTGATAATTATTTGTGTTGGATATGTTGGCGTCCTATTATAAGGCGACTGTGACATAAACATGTAATTGTTTTACATGTTTATTTTGATATTGTATTGTTGAATATATATGTAGTCAAAGTGGGAGCGAGAACTATACTAGTAAAATCTCTCTATACTCTTCTAAAATATCTTGGCCTGTCTAGGACTGCAGTAAGTTTCATATTGGAAAGTGTCTCTAAAGCTGCGTTAGCAGGCTCCAAATACAAAATTTATCTAGACAGGGAGAGAAACACGAGCAGTGAAGACTTGTATTCACGAAGGCCCTTTAAAACTACATCCATGTCACAAGTCTCGGGATCTGCTCGGAGTTTCCTTCTCTGCCACACGATGGATGCGGCACTTGCACGGTGAATCCATGAATAGCTAAGAAGGTCGCTCATCCTGCATAAATAAAATTGCCTAAAACCTTGAGCATTTTGCATAGCTCAATACTCCTTGAAAGTATGGAAATTTTGTATTAGTTTTTATTATATTTTTCTTCTTATTTTTATTGTAATACTGACAGGCAGGTAGGATACTTGAGTATTTATATTGAAATTAATCAGTTCGATTTTGTTTCTAACCCAGATTATCTAAAACAAATAGAACATCACAACACAAAAACCCCACCATCATACAATAATATTAATTGTATGAATAATCATATATATTCATTATATAATAATATAATTACAGTTATTTTGGACAACAGTGGATATACTAAAGGATACGGGTTCGTCAGATTTGGCAAAGAAGAGGAACAACGTAACGCTTTGTACGCGATGAACGGTTACACTGGACTTGGGGTTAAGCCTTTGAAAATTTGCACAGCTGTTCCGAAACCCAAAGGCGTCGTGACGACGGCACCATCCACTACTACTACTACGAGCCCAACATATTCCAGTGGGACGGTATGACTTGTGTAATACTGCTATATCCATCATTCACTAACGAAAACTGTTTAAAACATTAATTTGCGCTTTATAGACTACCCCAGAAAATCTACTTCAGTCTAACGTAAACATGCCTATGTAGGTATTTATATATATGTATATAAATGAAATGTCAGTTTCAACTAAAATTAATATTAGGGCAAACAGCTCAAAATTGCTTGTTTTATATGGGCCTTAAAGCATAGCTCCATAAACTGGTTTTTGATAGGCTAATTGTGATTGATATAGTTTAATCATTTTACGATTACAATATGCCTATTGTGTCACATAGAGTTGTAATTTGTGCTTTATAAACCTCATTAAATTTTGCTACGACTTCATTATAAAATGCTGTAACATAACATTTGACTATGTGGGGTTTGTATGATTGTTGTTAATTTATTTATATTTTTACAAATCATTGCAATTTTGTAATAAATTTGTCATAAAAAAAGGAGAAAGTATCTCGAAATCTATTTATTTTAAAACTAGTTGTATCTGTGACGTTGTGTACGTGGAACTAATTTCTCATTTAATATTTATTGTCAATTCCTGTAACTTTTTTCATTATAGCTTTGCTTCTATTAGTGGTAACGTGAATATAAGCAATACATCGTGAAAGAATAAATAGCCTTCCTCAATGATTGCTCTATCAGATAAAAATAAAAAAAGATTCTTTGAAACCCGACTGATAGTTCCTAAAATGTGCGCATTCAAACAAATAAACTTTTCTGGTTTATAATATTATTAATATAGATATTATCAACAATTTGCAATGCCACGAATATCAGTGCTTTTATAATTGTATTGCCAGTGTGTATATTTATAGCGCTCATGAATATCCTAATAAAACATAACTGTTCAGTTTATGTACATATAAGCTTAGCTCTTAGCTGCATTCGCTGTAATAAAATGTGATCTTGTAGCTTGCATATAACAATTAAAGAATTGGACAGTACTGATGAGCAGTTATGATTATAGGAGTACAGCCAATATTATGATCCGTCTGCCTATTGGCAAAATTACTCAGCGTGGTCTGGCTACTATGGGCAGGGCGACCAGAGCGCTGCCGCCATGCAGTGCGCGCCGCCGCCTGAGCCCGTGCAAACGGCTCCAGTCAAACACCAGAATGACGATTTGGCACTTGTTGGTAAGATATTATGTATTGCAGTGTGGTTTGTCTACTCTAATAGATTTGTGACGGCACACCCTATTGGTCTCGAATCCACCGGTTTTTCGGCATTTACCTACCGATATTGCACCTGTCCTACCGAAATAAAATGATTTTCCTGCCATTTCTAAGAATTCCAAATTGGCTTCTGTTTTTGTTTATTTTTTACGAGAATTCCTTGGGTAATATGTATTACTGCTCGAACGTCGACTGATGGGTGACTAAATTTTTAGGGGATTTCCTGGACAAATTTGTTTATGTATATAAATAATAATTCCGTTTTTATTTCATTTACCTACTTTCTTAAATTAGAAGTGACGAGTGTGTTATATTACTTTAAATATTTAATTTTTATTTTTGAGGTTTAAAATGAAGAATTGAATATTGTTTTTTTTTGTAATATAGTTAGGGTGTTTCCGACTCCCCGCCACCAAAACTCTATATAAAGCGATAGCCTTGTGTTTTATGGTAGAATACAGTTATAGGAGGGTAGTTTATAACACTGATTTGTATACAGCGCGATGCAAGAGCGGTTTTGGGTGCAATCAAAGCTTGTCGCTTGAAGCGTATTCATCGTACGTAGCTGGAACATTACCGAAGGGACGTAAGATTTAATATTTCTTTATTATTGACATTGTTTTGGTATTTATGCTGTAAATCATTATCGGGAATGGTTTATACTTGGTGGAGTAAGGCACGAGCGGTGATGGTAAGTGTTGACGATCGTTGAAAAAGGGTCTCCTTAAACCTACATCTGAGTCGCAAGTCTCGGACACTCGTGTTATCCTCTCTCTGTCACTATGATTAGGTTTCACGATGTATCCGGCACCCTTACGGTAAATCCGTAGTTTGCTAAGAAGTTCGTATCTCATCCTGACATAATTATTGATTGTATTATTATTTAAAAAAAAAAAATCGGCAAATTATATCCTAAATATATTATATAAATAAATAAACCTTTTTCACAGTATTTCTATAAGTTCATATTGCCGACTCGTACTTGGCCCATTTTCGGGTCACTGTGTCCACAACCTTTTATGAGGGCTGGGTCCTATCTACCACAATAAGGGGTCGCAGGTGGTGGTTAACCATCGGTAAAAAAAAACAAAGTTCATAAAGATTTTTTATTAAGAAACGATCGGGCGCATACGCAAGTGCGTTAACATTGTCAAATTTATTTATCAAGGCGTATCGATAATATAAAACATGTTTGTTTTATGTACTTTATTATCAATTAAATCGTTATCAAAATATGAAAATGTACGGATTTCATATTTGAGATATAATAAAGTATAAGTTATAAACTACGTGTCGCGAAATATTTTTACATACTTCGGGGGTCGAGCGACGGTAAAGGTTGCCAAACTCTAATGTAGTATAATTGAAAATTTCGTTTGTATTATTGGGTTTTTTCTAACTTTTTTTAATGTTACAGCATTTCCACTTCAAATCAAATCAAAAATCTTCATCCTATTTTGACTCTATGAAGTTTTTATGAACGTCACAACCACCACCGGTTCGGTAAATAACACAATCATCGAAAAGAACCGGCAAGCAACTCGATCTGCGTTTATAGGTCTTATACTTATATCTTTTTAGATCCACTTTTTACATAATAGTTTTGTGTAATTACAGTAGTTATTAGCGGATGTACAGAGTGGGGTGTCAATTCCAGACTTCACGATCGCTCACATATTGATCCACCCTACAATTGTCTTGTGACATCAAAACCTGTTTGACGTGGATCTTGAACCTACTGTCCGGCAATTCAGTAACGTGCTTTGGGACTTTGTTATAAAACCTAACACTATAACCTAAAAAGCTGTTACTGGTCTTACTGAGTTTAAAATAGGGGATGGCCAGTTTGTCACGATATCTAGTATTTAAATCATGCCGGTATTTAACGAAAACTAGCTTTTCTAAGTTTTTGCAGACATACATTATATTATCAAGAATATATTGGGAGAGTAAAGTTAAAATTCCAAATTCCGAAAACTTATCCTTTAATGATTCGCGAGGTCCCATATTGTAAATGGCTCGAACTGCTCGTTTTTGTAAAAGAAATACGGTATCTACCCCAGCTGATGCTGAGCAGTTCTATACACTGATATCTTACTTATGTCGCTATTCTTGTTGCGGTCAAATAGATAAATATATTTTGAACGCGATGATGGCTCAGTTAGTAGTATGTAACGCGTCAATGGATGCGAGTTCGAATCACAGAAATGAGCCTGTGCTTTCAGTGAAAGAAAACATAGTGATGAAACCATTGATCCACTGAAAATTTTCTGCTAAATACCTATAGTTGTTCCGGCGTTTGCATCTGAAAACCTGTTTCTCTGCTAGGCTTAGCGTGTGCACCATCTTTGGTTACCCAAGATTGTGGCCATAATGCTATAGTATAGACTATAAAAGAATAAATCATAGAAAGGATAATTTACGTGCCTGTAGCATTGCTATTACTGCCTTTTAAAATTTTGATTTTTATAATTCACAGAACACAAGAAAACTATAGACGTGGATTTGATGAATCAAGAGTTTTTGGATCCAGAACTTTCTCTATGGGACAGCCTTGAAGCGTCACAGTGGTTTCCCCACGAGGTCATAGAAATGCCGTGCTAGATAATATGTTATTCGTAATTGTAAATATATTGTTAATTTATATATATTGTGTACGTTTTTTCCCTAAAACTAGTGATATGTCTGTCATTTAACAATTAACATTGTAATTCTTCCAAAGTACTGCTCTAACAGTATTCTAAACTTAGATCGAAATTTTGGTTTCCGATATCTTTTCAGTTTCGTACATTCTCGATCATAAGTAGAGTTTCCACTTAATTATTTAAAACGTATATGAAGTTGGTTGTTAACGATAAGATAAAGAATGCGGCGTAAGAACTAAAAGTACGCAATGACGTAAAACATCAGTGCAGAAGGAATTAAGTACTAATAAAGGTCAATGTTGTTCTATATTCTAAAGAATTATATACGTAGTACAAACACTACAAATATTAAAATCCATGACTACTACTACTTCATTCGTGTGGACTTAAAAGGTATTTAATAATTAAGGCCAGTTTTTGTAAGTTTTTTAATTATAGCTTTACTTCTATTGACATAAAGTAAAACGACAGTATGTACATAAACGTACTTTTTACTAAGTTACTAAAAAAATGGATTGTATTGCAGGAACCAGTATTGTACCATATATTTTCTCTATATTTTCCTGCATGACACGAACATCTTTCACAATGCATTTTTCTGTCACTTCTATATAGTGATTACTTCTTGCAGAATAATAATGCGAGAAGTTATTACATTTATTAACGACTAGCTGTTCCCGCGAAATCGTTCGCGTGAGACTAATGAATAATTAATGATTTCTTAGGTTTACGCGAATATTATTCATTGAAATAAAACTAATTTAAACGGATTTTATCGTGGTTATTTATTAAATTTTGATCCCGACGTTTCGAAAGCTTTTCAGCCTTCGTGGTCACGGGGCGGACTGAGGTGTAGGTTGTCCAGAAAAGTTTATGTTACTGTGTCTACCTTCAATTTAATTTTTATTATTGATGGTGTTCCGATCTACGCAGAAAGAGCTCACAGTGTCTTGAGGTCTGGCAATTGGTCTTTTGGGTTCCGATTTAATTAAATGTATAATTGGATCCCAGGCTTGTGCTAGCTTCCAACCATCGAGATTAGAAGATTTTTTTTTTATATGTACCGTATATACTTAATATGCATTTAGTAAAAAGCTGTTATTTTTACACTACAAACAAAGACTTCAATTTTATTTATTTGTATAGATACTGCAAAAAGCAAAATATCGACAACTCGCAACGTTACATAATTAACACGGGTCTAGTTTTATTTAGTAAACTAGTTTCTAACTACTTACTGCTGTGTCTCTGTACACAGCGGTGAAGAGCGGCAATGCGTTCGAGTTTGCGCGATGCGACGAGGAAGTCCGTGAAGCATAGGATTTAAACACCACGATAATTAAATAAATGGTAATTAGTAAAATTGTATTATAATTGTTACTTTTAGTGACTATACCGAAGAAAGCTTATCGCTTATAGGATAAAAGTATTCTATATGTTGATCCATAATAATTGGTTGCAAATGTTATTAACACTATTCCTACCAGGACCGGTCAAATGACCGTTTTTAAATTTTCAATTGGAATTTCCTACATTCAACGTATGTGAATCGCCTTTAAACTTTACCACTTTTCCTCATATATATGTATGATATATTTTTCAATATTCACTTTTTTTTTTATTGTTTATTTTCCGAGAAAAATTTGTAGTCTGTCTTACCTACCACGACCGGTCATTTGACCGGTAGTACGATTTATACATTTTTTAAATAGTTTCTCTCTAAGACTCAATGCCAAAACTATAAAGTCGTTACAAACGAAAGGTAATGTAGTTATGACACGATTTTATCCGATAATTGCCTTCCAGAAAATATACTGGAGACTCGATTTAGTTAGAAGCTCGGGGGAGCGCCCACTAGACCGAGGGTCATAAAAACTCTCGGAACTCGAGCTTGAGTAAACACAGGGCCGTAGCGAAAAAAAGAAGAGTGTAGATGGGGCGATCTTAGGTTGACACGACATCGGTGGCGGTAGGCGGTAAGTTTGGTACAAGTTTATTGACAACAGTCAAAATTGTTATAAACCAGGATCATATATTACTATTGACGAACAATTGTTTCCAACGAAAGCAAGGTGTAGATTCACTCAATACATGCCCAATAAACCGGACAAATTTGGTATAAAATTTTGGTTAGCTTCCGATGTACGTAGCAAATATATAATAAACGGCTTTCCGTATTTGGGAAAAGATGAAAGTAGAGAACCCTCAGTTCCTCTTGGAGTTCGTTACTATGAAATTAGCAGAACCGTATGTAGGATGCGGAAGAAATATAACCACGGACAACTTTTTTACAAGCCTACCTTTAGCAACAAAACTTTTAGCAAAAAAAACTACGATTGTTGGGACAATTAGAGCAAATAGAAAAGAGCTACCAAGACTGGCAAAACTGAAAAATGAGGACATGGCACTTTTTTCAACCAAACTCTATCGCTCAAATAATTGTATGTTGACAGTTTACAAAGCCAAACCAAAAAAGAAAGTTCTAATTCTTAGTTCAATGCACAACTCCGTACAAATTGAAAAAAATGACACCCGAACACCGGAGACAATTCAATTATATAATAGCACCAAGTTTGGCGTAGATGTGACCGACCAAATGGCCAGAAATTATTCGGTAAAATCTAAATCTCGGAGATGGCCTTTGCAAGTATTTTTTAATATCTTGGATTTAGCCGGGATAAATTCATGGGTGTTATATAAAGAAACTACGGGAGGAGAAATTACAAGACAGGAATTTCTATTTCAATTGGCAGAAGTACTTGCCATCGAATACCAACAAGAGCTCGGCAAAAAAAATCAATCAATACCCATCGCAAGTACAAGTACAGGTTCTCGTGAACGGAAAACATGTCAGATAAGGTATTGTAAAGATAATAAGACGAACAAAATCTGTCTAAAATGTAAAAAGTACGTATGCGGAAAATGTACAGTTGAGAAGCCCATTTGTAAAAAATGCTACGAAAAAGAATAAAATGTAAATTATGTACTCTTGAATAAAAGAAAATATATTTTTATACTGGTAAGCTGGCTATTGGTTGCATTCAATATTGAAAAATATATGTTGTGCAAGACCGGTCATTTGACCAGCCGCGGTAGGAATAGGCATACGTGAAGTGTCGGTAGGAATAGTGTTAAAACCTATTCAGAAGTTTCTGAGTAATACGCGTAAAAGGGCACAGATAGACGAAAATAAGATATTAGAATAAAGTACAACGCAATTACAATTTTCAAAAAAAAAATTTAATACACATTTGGTTGATTTACAGTTTTATTGTATGTAAGAATAATGACTTGACATACTTAATTCAGGGTCCATGCGTAAGGATAATTATAACACCTAAACCAACATACATACGTGCAAATATAAAAATAAACGTATATACACATTTTTGAATCTAAAGTATTATGAATACTGAAGGTAAGGTGAAAAGCTCGTTTATTTTCACACTTTGATTTACATTCTAATATGTACTTAAATTAATAATATACTACACATCTTTAACAATACACCAATACGCTAATAACATTTACTTTAACATAACATGCGCTTCGTGGCGCTATTGATTTATGTATTTTTTCGTAATGATTATAATTCAGTTATAGACTACAAGCCCATGTTAAAAAATTGATGGGTCATTTGAACCACCAGGTGACCTATCTAGAGCGATATAAGAGCATAAAATAATAAGATTCAGCACTATGCCGTCACTTGTAAGCTGTCCAACTGAGTGCAGGTGAGAATTCAAAAGTACAGGTAGACTCAGTACATTTTGGTCACATATTTTTGTACGGCATTCTTACCAACGATAGACCCATTAAAAATAATAAGAAAACGCACAGTGCCGTACAAAAATGGTGCGCCACGAAGTCGGAATTTTTTTTTATTTTCTGACAATTACCGGGGTAAATTTGGTCATTTGATTTTGTACGGCATCTGTGTCATACTATTTCAATAATGCTTTCAATTCATTATTCCGCAACGCCGTACAAAAATCATGCGACAAGGGGAAGAAATCGAGAGTTGCAACCCCCTCTCTTTCCGTAGTCCAGGGGGTGATTTGACACAACATGAAATAAACTTATTTTGAAATTATTTTATGCATAGATAATATTTTTTCATGTGCCGTACATTTTCGTTGGTTCAAAGGGGAAAAAAAACCAAAAAAGAAAAAATCAAAAAGAAAAATTCCATATAACGAAATGTAAGGTGAATTTTTCTTTATATTTTGATAATAAAATATGTGAGGGTAGTTTGTTAACTTTGGTGTTACCATACGGATTTGTATGGTGTTGTGTAATCCCTGATTAAAAAAATGAATTAAGAAAGTATTCGAAATAATGAAATTTGAATTATTTTTAATATTTTTGAATATTTTAATACTTTTTAATTCTTTATCTTATGGAGAATTAACATTGTCAATATTTTTGAATACTTTTTTTTAACCAGGGATATTATTATATGTGAGACAATTGAATAAATTCGTGTTAAATGTGCATTCTAAACTACTGTGCAACGTTTAGCATTTGTAGGGAATATCGTATTTTATTCGGATGTACTCGGCTTGGACCCGAGTAAGGTGTTCGTGTACGCTCACACATAGTTCGATTAGTATGTGTGTACTGTTCGCTTCGGAGTCGACGCGAAAAATTGAAAAAAAAATGAAAAACATTGACGTTTGTGCTGTGTACAGAAACTTGGGCGAAAATCTCTGTTCTTCGTTGGCTGCATTCCATGCTTTTACGGGATGTGACTTCAATCCCGCATTTTATAGGAAGGGTAAAAACAGACCATTCAAAGTATTGGAGAAATCAGGGAAGTTCCAAGACGCATTCATTAAAATGGGGCATAATATGCTTCTTGCAAATCCACTTCTCATGGAACAAACTTTCAATGTTCTGCAAGAATATGTATGCGTTTTATACAACGTAAAAGCAAGAAAAACAGTCAACGAAGCAAGGTGTATCATATTTGAAAGGATTTATACGCCGAAAAGTAGTAATGAAGCTTTCAAAAAGACAGCTATGAAATTGGAAGCAACGTCGTTTCCCCCTTGTTTCCGGGAGTTGGAGCAGCAGCTGAAAAGAAGTATCTACATAGCACAGATTTGGTGTAATGCCTACAAACAAGTACCGTCGACCTTGTTTCCAATAAATTATGGGTGGGTTCTCAATGACGGTCGGTACGATTTCGATTGGTTTCACGGCGAGGAATACCCCCAAAAAGTCTGTGACATAACGGAACCGGATGCGGAATCAGGCGAAGATGACAACGTAATTGGTAAATAAATAAATAAATAAATCTTTCATTTGTACGTAAGACTTAGATTTTCATAAAGATATATTTATGTTTCAGAAAATAATAGAGAAGATAATTCGGACGTCGATGAAGACGTTAATTCCGATATCAACTCAGCAACTGACTCCGATAATGATTAATTGAAAGAGAACCCGTATTTTGTATTTTTATCATTAAATTTATCGAATTTTTCGAAAAAAAGTGATTGTTTTATTTATTCACATCATTACAATGAAACAAATCAATTATATGTATGTATCAATAATGTTTGAAGTATATATTAAACCAAAAAGTATATAAAACTGTTGATACTGGGATTGACAGTTTCAATTCTTGGACATAATATACACACCGTTTCAGTTTAGTTAGACGTCATAGTGATTTTATCATATTATCAATTGTCCTCTTCAAAAATATGTTAATACCGTACTGTATCAGATGGCCATAAAGTACCCTCAAAATTGAAGCGTTGATTTCATCAGCCTAAAAGATATGGTTTGCACAAAAATGTACGGCATCATTTTTTCCTAATTCATCTATGTTAATACTATTTAAAACAAGAAATAAAATGTATAAAACTATTATATTTCATTAATCAATGATATTTAAATTTTTACAATAATTTGCAAAATTTCAGTTTTTGCATTTCTCTATAATTTTTTTTAGAACGGTTTCTTTTGAACGGCAATACTATATAACAATTGTATTTTATAATATCATGTTAAAAAAAAAGTTCCCGTACAGGTTCAAATGATTTTACAGCTTTATAAATCAAAAATACGATGAAATTAAGATAATTATTGATATACATTCAAGGGAACAATCATTTTTTGACGGCATTACTTTTAATAGTACTTTTGAGTGCTACATAATGTTTTGGAACCGATGCCGTACTTTTTCAAATCACCCCCTGGACTACGGACAGAAAGGGGGTTGCAACTCTCGATTTTTTTCCCTTGTCGCATGATTTTTGTACGGCGTTGCGGAATAATGAATTGAAAGCATTATTGAAATAGTATGACACAGATGCCGTACAAAATCAAATGACCAAATTTACCCCGGTTATTGTCGGAAAATAAAAAAAAAATCCGACTTCGTGGCGCACCATTTTTGTACGGCACTGTGCGCTTTCTTATTATTTTTAATGGGTCTATCGTTGGTAAGAATGCCGTACGAAAATATGTGACCAAAATGTACTGAGTCTACCTGTACTTTTGAATTCTCACCTGCACTCAGTTGGACAGCTTACAAGTGACGGCATAGTGCTGAATCTTATTATTTTATGCTCTTATATCGCTCTAGATAGGTCACCTGGTGGTTCAAATGACCCATCAATTTTTTAACATGGGCTTGTAGTCTATTAGTCAGTCAGTACAAACTTAGTCGCCATTTCAAAAGAAGATCTCAAATGTACAATTAAAGATCAAAATGTAGGAACAGTTACATTTATGATACAATTTTCGTTATAGTATAATCTAATAGTTTATAGACAGCCGCTACACCAGGGGTATTAAAGCCATGTTGCTGACTATGGCGGAAAGGGCGGGTCTCGTTCACTATGTCGGAACACAAAGGCTTTTCTGACTGGTGTTGCCCGGAATACACTACAATAACCTTTTTCTGTATTAAGATATTCTGGTATTTAAGCAATCTGTTCACTAACCGGTTTTCAATATTCACACATATATAAACTACTCTTAATGTCAAGCAACTTCATATACATCCATGGAAAAGGAGCCATAGATACAGACGTAAAAATATAAAAACGGAGGGTATAGAAGAAACAGTACCGAGTATGTGGTGCGAATATAACGTAGCATAACAATCAATAATGGCGTAACCAGGTTACACCCGGATATCAGGATATGGTTAAGCAGAGCTCTTGACTCTTACGTAATTTGCATACTCCAAGTGGACAGTTCGATTATAGAAACATATTATTCATATTACTATATTTACTTGAAGCTATTGTCTATAGAGTCTCACATATGCTTAACCTCTACAGGTTTAGCGTGTGTATCAACTTAGACCGTATTGTCACTTAAGATCAGGTGTGATTATGGCCATAATGCTAAGCCTTAACTACAAAAAGCTTACAGAAGTCAATTCTGTAGCGAAGTTTGTGTAACAATAATTTCCTCTTTGGATGAGAAATGACCATTACTGAGACAGGCTGAAAATATTGATTAAATTAAATAATTACCTTATAGTTAATACTATTTAATTTAATTATAATAAATAAATTTAATCTTATGAATTCAAATATTTAAAAACAAAAACTAAAGTGATATCATAGTTCATATTCACAGCTAGTCCTAGATATTAATTTATTTTTTCTATTTTTTTATATCACCACCACTGCAGGACTGGATGGCTAAAAAATGAATCAAAATTAAGACACAAGGCGAGCGTTACATATAAAAGGTTGAGTACCTTTGCTGCAGACGATATAGTTTTATTTAAATGTTTTTCCTCACGTATTAGGTTTCCTAAATTAAATTAAAGTAGTTATTGTGAACGGAATGAATCGTATTAATAACCACATGATACAATAATATTTTTGTTTTACTTTTGTATTTTATTATGAACTATAAAAAAAATTATATTACACCAATCCAACTGAAGCCTCATTTCTGTTGCGTGTCCACAGACATCATTGAGTATTCCATAACACTACACAATTTTTATTAATTCTATTATTTTTATTATAACAACAGCCATAACAAAAATAAGTGAAGAAGCGATCATATAAAGTATTTTCTGTCTTAAAACACAATATAGTATAAGCTATTACATGATTATTTTGGAATACATCATTTCATAACTAGAGAATAAAAGCGAATATCCACTGTAACATCAATTAGACCAAAAGCACTTTTCTGCTCTTTATTACAACTTTCCCTGTAACATAGGCATTAAAAACTCTGTGCTTAATGGAATTTGTCTTTTTCTTTCCATAGAACAAAAACTCTTAATAGTTCCAAAAATTACACAGTCCTATAAAAGAGGTATAGAGTTTAACTTTATATTCTGAAATAACTTACAACTGACCCACAAATATATTACAATGGTGTTATGGTGTATGAACTATGCCTTTGCCTCTTTGTTGGACTTGGATTCACTTGGATAACACTAGGAGTTAGACAGGTCCTGCTATCATGACTTGTTGTACTGATAGGTGAGGTCAGGGAAGGGGAAGATCTTGCTGACACTGTACTCTTCGGAGTACCCTTCTTCATATAACCAACAACTGAGTTAAGTAATGTGGGGGGTAAAGCGACTGGTGTCAAAACACCCTCAGCATGAGCTATGTATGTTTGCAACATTTTCTTGGATGGTGAATTCGGGTCATTGACTGTTAACACAACTAAAGATCCTGGCACTGCTGATATAGGGTTTACGGTTTGAGGCATATTTGTTGGATTGGTGGGTTTCGGTACTAATTTAGATAAAGTCACTACATCCGTCGCACTGTTCCTTGTTGGTTGTGGCGCTGTGTTGTTCTGGATAAGTGTCAGCGTTGCGAATGGTGAACTGACGCCTTGTTGCGGTGTCTTCATCAATTGTTGAGGTGTTATTTGCATCGGTGGTACAACTGGATCGGTTTCTTTTCGCTTCCGTCGCAGTTCCTTCTCAGCGTTGGCTCGACGAATGATTTCATCAGCTGTGGTGATCTCGTTTTCGTTGTGACTTACTCGCAAGTTATCAGGCATGACCGATGATCCTAATGCTGCTGTGCTTCTGCCTGTATATTGAATTCGAAATTATATTATTTATAATATATATATATTTTAATTATAATTCATGTTACATATATATAACATGAGTTATATAGAAGCAAAGGCGGTAATTTCATTGTAGATTTATTTTAGGACATATGACATACAGACATATTTTATAAACCGCAAGGAATAAATAGGGACATATATAAACCGCAATCGTATTTATTTAACGTAATATCTGCGATGATCTCTACTCTGTGAAACAATTTTACAACAGACTATATTTGTTTTACATCGGCAGTTTGAATGTATACAATGGTATTATTGTTTAATTTGATTTAAATATTTACTAGCTACACGTCTTCTTGTTAATTATGTTAAATTCTTAAAGCCCTGCCACATGTTATAGTTTCATCATGATATTTTCCTTCAGCGAAAGCTCACGTCTATCACAACTCACTCTAGGGGAAAGGGCAAGCCGGGCATTTGCCAGGGGCGCAAAAATGTAGGGGCGGTCGTTTGGTTGCAAAAATTGATGAGGTAAATTTTACCAACAAAGTCAAAATCTCGATATCAGTCCCTTCATTTGCTAAAAAATTATATTGTTTATGTAATATATATATAGATTATATTTCAATTTCTAAAGAGCGCTGCTTAAACTGGTTTTAATATTAGGTGCTATGATTAAATGGTGGTACTTCTCTGGTCAATGAAAATTATATTATTAGAACTCAATTCCGATGTTATAAGTAATAAACCTAATAACTGTGGCAGAGAAGAGAATTATGAGTAGCGTCCGAAAGTTGCGACGCGTATGTAGGTATAAGGAGCTTTTTTATCGACGTAAGCCAACACTTACGTTCACCGCTCGTGTTTCTCTCTCTGTCCAGTATAAATCATACCTGATAATGATTCAGAACATAAATACCTATAATAGAGAAATATAAATCTTACGTCCCTTCGGTAAGGTTCAAGCTACGTACGATAAATACGCCTAGAGTGACTGAACTCAGCGGCGGGCGCACCGCCGTTATATACTAATCGCTGTTAAAAACTACCTTCCACAATTCAACTCTAAAACGATATATTTCTAAGGAGCGGCAATTCAATTTAATCGCTAGAGCGGACACCGCCGTACAAGTTACCAACTGTGCCATAATCGTTTCAATTGAGGAATCGAGTGTTACAGGTACATGTGAAGAACGATACGTGACTTTGCTTCAGCTTGAGGTCCTTGGCGGCGAGTTTCCGTTGGTGCTGTTCCCGCTTCTCCTTCTGCAGCGCGTCGCGGGCGAGCCGGGAGCGCCGCGCGGCCGCCTCGCGCTCCGCACTGAACTCGCCTTGCAGCCGCACCGCGTCCCACTCCACACTGGACCTCAACGCTTTATCCACCTGACCACCGTTGCATTTCTCTTCCTTTTTGAACTGGAAATATGACAATTATTGCCATAGATTTAGCGTTTTTTAAGTTAAAATCAAAGCAGTCATGAGGACTGCCGGCAGAAATAAAACCTTAAAACTATAAACAAACAGTTGTTCATCTAGCTAGAAATCTAGCTCATCGAGAAGTTATAAACAATTTTAACCTAATATCTAAACAGTTTTGATTTACAAGTTTTAATTTAAGATCAAACAATTAATTTTGAATATCTATAAAATAACAACTGTTTGTTTATAGTTTTAAGATTTCACTTCTGTCGGCAGTTTTCATGACTGCTTTGAATGTGTTTATTTGATTATTTGTAGTTTATGAATGTAGAGAGCGTCTGTAATTCGTTTGCATATTATTATTAGAAATTGTAAAGGATGATAGTGAATATATAATATGCGCACTGTTGGCGTAAATATATACAGACCTTCAACTTGAGGTCTCGCCTGGTGCGTCCCGGGAAGAGTGGCTCCATGAGCGTGAAGTCGGTGCCGATGGCGGCGAGCGCCCGGTAGAACCGCACCGTCTCCGCGTCCGACCAGTCCGCCGTGCGCGCCGTGCGCCGGTAGCTGTTCCCGCTCCCGCCCCAACACCCTTCTCGGACCACGGCCGATACTTTACGATTACTCGCCGATTGATTTATCACCTGAACCCACATAACAAATGGTTGCATGGTGGTAGGGCTTTTCTAATGTATTTACGTGCAGCTTCGCTCGCTTTAGTGTTGATTTTGTAAAGCAAATAGGATGACGCAAAAAAAAAAATCATCCAAAGTTTGTCCCTCTCTTTACCCCACTTCCTCAAAAGTTTTTTGTGAGAAAAAGTAACCATCTCAGTCTCCAGGATGACATCTATGTCTATACCAAAATTCAACACAGTCGATTCAGCTGTTTAGGTGTGAAATCGTAACAAACAAACACACTTTCGCATTTATAATATTAGTATGGATTAAAACTGGTTCATCCATAGACACATTAATACATTTATACAAACAACATATAATTATTCATGGTAAGGGCAGCTACTACTTATGGACAAACAGCATACCTACACTACCAACGTTAGTAATGTTTTGTTTTTCAACAAACCACACATTAATTCAATAGGAATGGAAAACCAAAAAGAACAGTAATTATTAAACATCAGTCGCAAACTTGTGCATAGTGCGTATTAATACTCCAATACTGTCAAAATGTATTTCAACTTTTTCGCTAAAATTATTAATGATGATTATGCAAAACCTAGACTTGAGAAAACTTGTTCCAAGGACAGTATATCTCACCGGTGGGCATAGTGGTGAGAAACTTCAATCCACTAGCTATAAGCAAGACTTCTGAAAGACCGAAATAAAAAAAATCGAAACCGTATGTATCTGTTTATAAAAGTTTCTAATATTGTTGCAGAAGTTATATGAGACACTGCTGAATACCAAAAATGACTTCAAAATTGAACTAATCATCTAAAATAAAGTCAATGTTAATAAATTGTCTATTTCACAAAAAAAAGAAAAATTTATCTAGCCCACATCAATTCCGGTCTTGCCTCTCCGCAGTGGACTAGGTGAGTTATTGTAATTTTATCCAACCTAAAAATTAAAAATGATCCTGCTGCCGATGATGCAAGACCACATTCAGAAAATACTATTTTTGAATCATGTCGAATGCGTATTAAAAATTATACTCGCCCTTAATCATGGTTATGGTTAAATAGTTCCTGTTGAGGATGAATGGAGATTAATATTCAGGACACAGTTTTTTTATATATCTCAAATTCATGTTAACATTTATATTAGGCCATTAAATCCGATTATGCTTAAGCTGAATTATGGAGGGTAAAAAATTTAAGCCGTTTACCAAACTCTGTTCGTCTAGTACGATTTCACCGTTCGGACCGAGTTTGATTTGCGGCACGGGCGCTGCGTCAGATGCATTTTCATCTTTCGTGACCTCATTTTCTTTTTCCAACGTCTTGTTAGCTGCTTCTTTTTCATTTGCTTCTTTTGCATCCAACTCATCCTGGTCTGGACTGTTAATAAAAATATCAAAAAATCACTGCATTTTGTTTTCATTTCTACATTTTAGTTTTCTGTGAAATACAGTACACACATTTTTGTGACTGCGGTGTTTATATTATCTGACGGAACCTTTTTATAGATGTCAATAGGGAGAGATGTTGACACAAGGAAGAAAATAAGCATTAGTAAAAGAGGGAACGATCTTTCATTTCTATATTTTTTTTAAGTTAATAATAAACTTTACGAGGATAATAACCAGTAATGAAAATTGTCTAATAAATTTCTAAAAATTCTGTTTAATAATGAAGGTGTTATACATTGTTTGACATAGGTCTTATCGGTAACTTCTTAAGACTCCTTAACTCGGTTTTAAATTCTCCATACTTACGAACGGCCTTAGTTTAAATTTCTAAATAAATATATTTATCAACTTAAATTTTATTATAATATAACTTAAATAACATTATCAGAAATCTTATATATGTGTTTATGATCCCAACTTAAGTACGACATGTGTAGGTTTAGTTAATTTTTTTTCCAAATGATTTCATCACAAAAGCTTTTCCTCGTATCGGGCATGTAGTTTAGCTGAACTGTAGGACATAGTGACACCAAATTAGGAATTTTTACTTGATACTACGTGCGCCCCCACGGTGTTACCCGCTGTTTCATCATAATCGATTGAACCGTTTGAGCGTGAAGAACTACCAAACATACAAACACACACATAAACTTTTTCCTTTATAATATTATTATCAGTAGGATAGGGTAGATAAATGAAAATGTAGTATAATTATAATGTAACTGCTTTGTAAGGTAAATATAATAAATAAAAAAACTACTCACATGATGGGATTAGAATCCGGATTGTAGAATATAAGATCATACATAGTGAGATTATCCCGCTTTATAGTCTCTCGTCTCCTCCGCATTGCCGCCATTCGTCTACTGATCTCTTGCCGACGAGTTCTGATGTGTGTACACAAAAGGAATAATATTATTGCCACTACTAGTCGAGTTTTTTTTTTATTTATAGAATAGTGATTGTACCGTGATTAATAGTAGGCACAATACAATAAAAAAGTAACAACGTTTGCCAAGAGACAGACATTTTTTTGGAATGTAGGAACACACCTATATGTATTTGGCGGCAGATTTTAAAGTTGAGGGTGGTAGCTAGCCAAACGGGCATTAGAAAAATCCCTACCACTATGCTATAGTTTCATCACGGTATTTTCCTTTACCAAAGCTCAGGTTCATTGGAGGGATTCGAACTTTCGCCCATTCACTGTCCAAGTAAGCCATCATCATTTCGATAATCGAGATTATACTGCCAACCTGCAATTCTCTCGGTAGTTCGATATATACTGAAACATACCGAAACGAAGCCAACCATTGTAACGAGTTTATCATCCTGTTTATGGTGATCGGGACCCGTCGGATACATATCCCCACCACATTATTTGATTATCGCATTGACCTCGGTACGCGACACATGTAATCAAGACAAAAAACTATGACAGATAATAAACCCGGTGAATAGTAGTCATAATTTAGTTGATCTATGAATTTATGAATTGATTTAAAGACACCCACCGAATTTCGTATGTAAGACTTAAAAACAAAATAAGGCCCATCCAGATTCAGGAAAATCATTATTGAATCATATGGATTAATTATCCTATATGAGATTTGAACGTATAATAGTAAACGAGGTGGTAGCAGAAAGATGACCGCTTAAACTACAACGCCATTCGTGCAGTCAATAGTTACGAAACATCATGTAAATATTATTTATACTTGAGACATTTAGATTTAATAGTGGAAAATTGCTGCTGTAGTAACTTTTTTAGACGCATTTTAATCATTGGGTAATAAAAAATGGTGAACGCGGTTCAAATATGTGCAATATACAAAGAACCATATGAGATTAAGACCATTAAAATTAGACACTCATAATTAGTGGGACATATAAGGAAAGAAAACAACAGGGTACTTGAAAGCCACATGAAGGGAAAATCTGAGGGATGTAGACCTAAAAATAGACGGTTAAAATATGTTCCGAATGACTTGTGAAGAGTTGTAAAAATAAAACCAGAAATAGTTCCATGTGAAGATATATATACTGTACCAAGACAAAATTCAATTGTTGCCATAGAGTCCTAAATAATAATGATTTATATTTAATACTTACTTAGGGAAATGTTTTTCCTTTATCGGTGACGTTGACGCAGGCGGCACCCCAGCTACTTGACTGATATTTGAACATACAGAATCATTTCTTATGCGGTTCCCTTCCCTATACAAAGAATATAATAAGCGCAGTATATAAATCAAGACAAACAGTGATCATCGATATATTAGAATTTCAACAAAGGTCACTGTCACCATGCCAGTCTGCAAGTGTTATGGTGAGTTAATATGAATTACAAGTTCTTCCATGCAACGAACCAAGATAATGCCACTGTAACAGCTTGTCACCATATCTCTGGTAGACGCGACCCTGTACCCAGTCGTATACAGATTCTATTCTATTATTCTAATTGTTTACTGGATAGGCACCGGTTGATCACTAACTTTTTGTACATAAGCACAAAATTTAGAATAACTTTAAAGGCTTGTATGATTTTTGGGCTTTGATGATCTTGTGGTGAAGTGAATCAATTATCAGTTTTATTAGAATTTTCAGTATCGTTTTCGTAACTTGAGTACTTGAGATGAGTATATCAATTTAATATTTTCGCAATAATGTAATAATTGATTTGATAGGCATACCACACTGGTGTAAAAGTGTTATTAGAAGAAACATTTATAGGATTTATATTTACAGCATACTAATCTATATAAAATTATAATATTTTGTGACTTTGTGTAGATGTTTAGACTATTAAGCCTATGTGAATATATATACATATTAATATACCATAAACTATTATAATATAAAGACAAATATCATTCAGTGTCTACTTGATTGACGTCAAAACCACAACAATCCTTACATCATACGGAAACTATATGTACCAAACCAATGGCGTTATCACAGCAAGTGCAGAAGCACTTTAGTGTAAATAGTATATATGTACATATCTCCTTTTAGTAAATATTGCAAGTTAATGTTGCGCTCAGGTTGTGGCATATAAGTCTGTTTATTATTTCTTGATTAATCGAATAACGAATATTCCACAGGTTTCTTGGACAAAAAAACCCATATTCGCCAACAAGTAACGCAAAACCTCGTATTGACGTGTTTATTTGCCGCCGTCCTGTTCAAATAAAGTTATATCCGCTCATTTTTGTCTTTAGAAGAAAATATATAAACTACTGCTATAATATGCAAACAATTTTTTTAAAATATATTTTTCTGCCTTATAATTTTAAACTTTTAATCTTATTTTTATAAAATGGCTACATGTGGACGCACATAATTATGCCAATGTCAAGTAGGTAGGACCATAAACAATGGAGATGATTGTTTCAAAAGCATTGACATTTGTTTAATTTTTTTAACAGTAATAAAGTTTTATTTATGATTGATTATTTTTTTAATATTAAAAAGAAATTAATATTTTTATATAGACAATTATCTAATTAATTCATTAAATTATCTGTTTTCTTTTGAATAGGTTGAATACTGAATATGCATTGCAAGTCAAATTATTTTTAATTACTTACCTATTAGGCATAGAATGGTTCGTGCTTTGTGAAGTCTGAGAATCATGTCGTTGTCTCTGTGCAAGAGGTCCAGTAGATCCACTACTCAATAAGGCTCTTCGAGTTTCATCCTCTGACTCACTCGCACTACCCTAGAATTTTTTATATCATTTAGAGTTGGTTGTTACTTCCATTCAAACAGATAGATAGATTAACGTTTCAAGCAAAAATAGAAATCCTAAATTGCATCCATATTGTTTTAAGAATGCATACCATAGGGTGATCTTTTTTATATTATGGCTTCTGCGTATATAGGCAACTCCACCAATGTTATTCTATGTTAATAATCCTTCCTGTTTTTATAGATTACAAAGATGTTTCAATAGAACCACATTCTACATTACCTATATTTTAACCAGATGATTATGAACTTCATAAATGGATTACAATCAAAAAAGCAAAAACAACACTACTGTAGGATTGTTGTCTTAAGCAGTAATGTACCATTGTAATTAAACTCGTTTAAGTTATTAAATTAATATTATATCAACTGAGGGACCTCAAAAATAATTAATCTTTTCTGAGAGTAACTGCTGATTTGATATGATAGCATTTTTTGATGACATCTGACTATGTAGGTAATTTTTCCGAATTGAAGTGAGAATAGCCATACAAACAATGAACATAAGCATCTAAACTGAGAACCATTATTTTCACACAAATAAATAAATGTGGGGAGTGAACCCACAACACTCATCAGTGACACAACAGTCTAAATGGCTAGACCCACCATAAAATGTTGCTGAATAAATATTTCCTGTTTCACTTGTCTGCATACCATGGACAATAGTATCTTTGATTCCTTTTTTTTTCGATTTTCAATTTTTAAAACAAATATGTCACATAGAATATAAGCATCCTTAAATCAATGTTTTTGTTAATTCACCAAAAGCATTTAAGTTGACATATCTAATTGTTTTAACTATTTAACTCAAATTGCTGCCTCTGAGTCTATTTGATTTTAATTTTAAAATTTATAAAAGCTGTAGTATAAAAACTATCCTAATAAATTTTAAAATATTTATTATAAGTTAGACAAAATTAGTTGTAATTTTATTATTATTATTTATATCAAATAATACTTTATATTTATTTAAAAACAAAATATACACATTATTTTTGTAAGATCAGGTGCAAATGTAAGCATAAATATATAATGTGAATTACCTGTACACTGTTTCTTCTAAGAGGAGCAAGCCTTGGTACAGGACGAAGTTTAGGTCGTACCTTACTTGGAGAAGGTAAAGGTACAATAGGATCAAATAGTACTTCAGCCTTTTCAGATATAATTTCATTTTTAAGCAAATCTATAGGTTTAGTAGCACTGCAGGCCAGTTGCAAAGGTATGATTCCATCCATTCCATCTTCTGTAATGCTTTCTGGTACACTTGGTATATTATAGTCTGAAAGTTATAAAGTAGCCTAATCAATTTAAATACGTAAACATTGTTTTTTACACACCATTAATACCATACTACGAAAAGCCTGCATTATGGTAGCTGATAAGCCAATACACATATTATAGATATACTGAATTGACCATTGTCTTGCCACATAACTATCAATTATGTTCATGAAACAGTTGGAAGAGAAAGATGAACTTCTAAGCTATCTATGGAGTCATGGATGGTGCCAGGTCCATGGAGTGGTAAGGGGGGAAACACCTAGCAGTTCCTGAGACTTCTGTAGGTTTAAGAGGCCCCATTCTGACACACATCAACACTGCTAGTTTTACTCTCCCCGCCCAGCCATTATGGATTATAATAATAAGTGGGGAAACCACAAGCCTCTGTGCTCAGTAATGTTAGTCAATCAGTACCAATGAGACATAAGGGCTCCTAAAATTAATTACAAATTATTTATAATGTAAGGACTAGTTCTATATATTTATCAATTAAATCATATCCATCCATTCAACTGAAAGACATCCACTGCTAGACATAGGTCACCCCCAAAGATCTCCACAATAGCCGGTCTTGCGCCACCTGCATCCAGCAGATTCCCGCGACTTTCACCAAGTCATCAGTCTACCTGGGAATCATATAATTTAAATAAAAGTAACTAATGTACATATTATTTCATATATTTAACTTACCATCTGGTGGAACATCAGTTTTATTTTCTAGTACATTCTTGTTACTTGTTTCCCTACTTATATCTACTGCTGGAGTTTTTTCGTTTGGGACTATGTCAGTAGATTTTATTACAGCAGGTACATCTTTTTCTAAAACTGATTTTGGACAATTTTCAACAGTTTTTGGTGTTCGTACTGGTGACGGTACAGGTTTTCTGCGAGGGCTTCCCTTAGCTTGAGGGGATATAAACACAGGTCGAGAACTAGGAGCGGTAGTAATTACAGGTACTCTTGCTAAATTTTTCTCTGTATAATTTTTATCTACTGGAGTTACAGGTTCTATGGTTTCAGGTATTGGTTCAGGAGATTTTATTATAGGCGACGATACTGTACCAGCTGGCGACTTTATGGAGTTTGTGTCAATTTTGGCTACCGAGCGTGGTGTTCTCGGACAATTTTGGCTTTCATTATCTTCTTTGTTCGACACTTGTTTTCTTTTATTATCAGCATTATCTGCATTTTTTCTCCTCGGTGGTAACGATGTAACAGCTTTTATTCTAGCTCTCCTGGTCGACATATTAAAGCTAGTGTTATTTTTAAATTTTAATTATAAAAACATATATATCATAATTTCACTTTGTGATCAGATACAGATGTATCATTTAAAAAAATCATTATTATTGAATAATTCTTTTGTTACAACTGGTTTACAGTAAAGGGAGCTAATAAAAGTTCCTCATTTTGTAAGTGTAATACACAAAAAGAACTCGCCGCAGTGACATTGTCACACCGTCACACGTCAATGTGACTGCAATGCGCGTAATAGTGATGTTTGACATAATAGGATATCGGGAAATTGAAAATCACTGTATAAATTATCGATTCTAAAGCATCATCATTATATTAAGTAAAAAATGTATATAAATTTTATACACGCATTTAAATAAATCATGTTGGAATAGTTCTTAAAATAATACAATCACAGATGTTGAAGTGAAAGTTCTTATGGGAAGGCTTTCAAATTGTGATTCGCCACCCCCAACTTTTTGTTACGCTCGTTCGGGTTAAGTCGGCTTGAGGCGAATAAAGTTGCGATCGCCGGCAGAGAGGTTTCACCTAGGTTTATGAGTAACTTTTCCCGCCCCAAGCCCTACATACGGACCATGGCCAATCGCCCGGAAGAATTATATTTAAGGCTACGTGCCTTCATAGGTAGAGAGCAACCGGATTTGCTCAAGGCGTTCTTCGCCTCCCAAACGATCCAACGCGTCCTCGCCCGGCGTCATCTTCATCCATATCACTACCCCTCCGCACCCCATCTGCCGCAGCGACAGCGCCGGCGCGTCGCCCGGCATTTCCACTACTCCCACCACACTTGCGATTCCGATCCCGCGCGCCTGTTTTAATTCACTCGCAGGCGCCCGCTGTCAACACAACACTTACACAGTCGCGTTTAGGAAAATCGCATACACTAGGGCCACCAAAACCCCATCAGGGATACAGGTTAAAATCTCGTCTATTTAAGATAACAAGAATTTAACGACCTTCCTCCGTGAAGGAAAGCACCAGTTCTACACCTACACAACTGAAGAAGAGCGCCTTCTGCTCGTCGTTCTTAGGCGCGTTTCTAAAGAGCTCTCCAAGGAGCTAATCCTAGCCTCCCTTAAGGAACAAAACTTCCCGGTACAGTCCACATAATCCTCGCTTAACTATCGGACCGTTCCTTCTGCTATAAAGCGGACGGAGCTCTATCCTCACCACACTCAATAACCTCCTCTAAGAGCAAAATGTCACATATACATAAGCTTACAATATACAAAGTATGCATCCGTCCCATACTTACTTATAGTTGCCCCGTATTCGCTCACACCTAATGCACCACCTTTTGCAAACTACAAGTGTTGCAAAACAGATTCATACGCATAGCTGTCCAAGCTCCACCCTATGTCCGTAATCTAGATTTCCACAAAGATATGGACCTTCCGTTCATATATGCATATAATAAGACCTTACAAGAAAATTCTTTGAAAAGGCCGAAGTTCATCCCAATCCCAAAATAGTACACGCAGTTAATTACTCTGCCAATCCGAACGCCAAAGGCTCCGCGCGCCGGCCACGTAATTGCTTCATCGATCCCGTCGATAAAATAATGAGATTGAACGCGCTTCTCCCTACCGTCTTCATTTCGCTCCGGCACACCGGCCGTGGCGTCCTTCTGCAGGCGCTTGAGCCTAGGTTCGATCCTCCGGATAGGAGCCCTCGAGTGACACTGCTCGCGCGATACAGTGACACTCTACATCACTGAAACCACATCATCACACCGCATACCATCCGTGCACACGTACGCTATCGATAAGGTCGTGCTAGGATCACTAAATTAGAAAGATAGCAACTGTTTGTTAGTTGGGATAGCAAATCCTTGTTTACTTTCCGGCAGCGGCCTAAGCCGAGGTTCGGCCATCCTGGCAGCCTTGCGCTCGCTGCCTCGGAGCTGAGTGCCCTCAGCTTTTGCCCCAAAAAGTTCGGTGAAGCTGTCAAAGCCACTAAGGCTAACAATGTGCGTCAAGTCGAAAAAAAAAAACTTAATATTAATATAAATTAAATTAATATTAATAATAATATGTGGGAGTCAAAGTTACAAAAAATATATCCATCTTGCAATCAAAGATATTATAAGTATAAATGTGTAGATACGGCATAGGCACTCCGAAAGTGATATGTTGATTTTGGGTCAATTGTATTAATCATTTCGGCGTTCAAGGAAGTATGTTGCGTATAGATTGATGTATCAAGTTCCCTAAAGCAACAGAAAATGTCCTCGTGTGTAAGGCGATAATATACAAAATATACTAACAACTTCGAAAATTTGTGGGATCACATTGAATTCGTTATTATTACTATTTTTATTTAATAATTTCTATAAAATAAAATAGTTATATCCCAACGTAAAATTTACTTTTACAAAAAGATACATTTATATTTAAGACGATGCATAGCAATATAAATATTTTATTATATCTCTATTTCGCGTTATATATAAAAAAACAGACTGTTCTACTTCTCCATTCATTGCAATATTATTATAATCGGATTAGTGTGTCACTTTTTTTACGAAATGTTAAGAAGGTATAAATATTATTATAATATCACTAGCTGTGCCTGAGACTTCGTTCGCATGAAACTAAAAATTAATTTATAATTTTTGCCCGATTTTGTTACTTTTCTCAATACAGGTTTGTTCCTATTGACCGTAGCAAGATGTTAAATAGCCTAAATCCTTTCTCAATAATTGCTCTATCAAATAAAAAATAACAATTTAAATCCAAATGATATTTGCTTATTAGCGCATAACAAAAAACTTTTCCAGCTTTATAATACTATAATAGATTGCTTGCAATGCCACTGTTAACTAATAAGCTTATGAATAACAGAATTAACAAAAATAAGGATCGATCAGTGCATTGGTTTGCATTTACATTTGTGTCATTGATTAAAATCTCAATATTGTACGTGTATCCTTCAATTGTTCTTTACTTGCTTTGTACCTTTTCAGTAAATCAGATTTTATTTAATACTCTATAGGCTTATAGTTATGACTACAATCTGATGTTAAGTGACATGCTATGGTTTCTTTACGATGTTTGCCCTCACAGAAAGCTCAGACTGATTGCAGGGATTCGAACTCACGTCTATTGATGTGGCGTCCGTTCAGACTACAAGATGAACCATCATCGCTTTGAAGTTATTGAATATTAGAATACTTACATTATGACGATAAGCTGTTTGGTTTTCGGCATTTTTGATATAGTTGATTGTATTTTTAATACTTTTCTACGTAGCAGATATTTAAAATATTCTCTACTCGAAGTCACAATGATTTTTAGCGAATGGCTAGAGAGGGGTGTTAATTCCAGATATCACCATTCTTTTACTTATCAATCCACTTTGTAAATAGTTTTTAGACTTCAAAACCATAGTGGTAATACTGTTAATAATACCATAATATTAATAATAATATAATTAATAAGTACCATAACCATAGTACTAATTACATTGAACTCGGAGGTAGTAGGTAGGTAGTATATAAATTATACAGTTTGAATAAGGTAATAAAACATCCAGTTTGTTTTCTTCATTCTTTTAATGCATTTTCACTAATTTCCTTGACAGCGATGAGCACTTTTGGTGAAAATAGATACCAGAAATACACAAGAAAACCATGTAATGTAACAAATAACAGTCAAAATAATAAAACATTCGATTTCATAATAGGTTCTCTTAATTACAATCAGTAATACAACTTCACAATAAAAATAGATCTCTTCTATAAAATTTATATATTATTTTACAAAAGCAGTACTTGTGTAATGTTAGATTGAATTCAAAACAACAACAATAAATAAATGCTTCTGGGAATGAAACGCAATTGTAATTTTATTTTTCTTATAGATAAATTGACAGGTATTCATTCTGCTAAGACCGAATAATTTATTGTATAAATATCTTACGAATATAAAGTATCTATTGGTGTTAGTCGCCAAACTCAGAACTAGGCTGCGTTCATCTACAAGTAAGCTAATGCATATTGGTTCGTCATTCATTAACTCTATTTGGCTAAAAAGTCAACAATTGCAAAATCTTTACAAATTGTCATGATACTATAAGAATTAGTCAACGGTGATCCATGCCGTGTTGGAACTACGCACCGGTGCGGCGCGGCCGGGTGCCTCGGCTGTCAACTCCGCGACCACTAAGATAATACTTGCACGCTAGGATATGTTGCTCGTTGTCATTTTACCTACCCGCTACACTCATTAATGTATGAGCACTAAAAGCTTTTAAACTAAAACACTATGAATTAAATTAAATAATTACTTTGAGAAGTTAGAGAAGCATCTCCATGCATTGTAACTATAAGCTAAGTGTACGTTCGGTCGCAAAGTCGCCTTCCGGCCCGCAGTCTACGCTCGCACCCAACAGTCGGTCTATCACAAAACGTTAATTCGTCCGAATTCATTAACACTCCAGCCTACTTAAACCTACGAAATGATCTCTCTATCGTCAATAAATTATTTTCACCTACGATTAAAATAAAAGTATGAAGTGTAGCCGAATCGAGAACACAGATGCCCGGTCTCGTATCCCGAGAACACAGAATAATTGACTGGGCCGCTCGTATGAACGCCCTCCGACATTCCGACTTCACTTTACAGGTGAAATTTCGAAATTACTATATTTACATAAAGAAATAATGACTCGAAAAAATTCGAAGCGCTACTGATTCACCTCTACTTAGGAAACCGAGATGATATTTTGCACTAATTAAACCGATTTATCGGTGAAAGTCTACTTATAATTAAATGAAGAAAGCAACCGTGAGCTATTATTATTAGAATTGCACGTAATCCAGTTGTGCGTCGTTTGTGCAGAACTTGTAAGGGCATGAAGTCACGCGATATGCGACGCGATGCTCTACTTAACTTATAGGATACTGGCCAGCGTTATAAACCAACCCGAACAATTATAATCTGAGTAACAACAATACAATAAAGTTCTTGATTAATAACGATATAATATAGTTCTCGAGTATTCTGGTATTACGGAAACGTGTATGCATCACGTTATTGCTCCGAACTCTCCACTGAATGCTTTACAATCCGACATACATTCACATTTTATTTCAATAAATAACATCGAATATAATTTATAAACTTTGTGTCGTATTAATCAGGAACGTTTATATACTGCAAACTTTTACAGATTGCTAGAATCGAACATTCCGCACAATAAATGTCTAATGTTGTACGCCAACAAAGCATAAAATAGTGATATCTTTACTATTCAGTCTAATCTATATAATTATTTCCTTTTATTTAATGGCAAGGTATTCCTATAAAGATTCAATAGTTATAATTCTTCATTATACATAACAAGTTTATCTACTTAATCAGAATACGTCACGTATTCATCGATTCCTCACAGCGTCAATGATATAAAATTTAACCTAAATTATAACACAGGAGAATTAAGTATAAGATCACAAAATGAGATTCAACGGGCGGCGTAGATAACGCTCGCCCGGCGAAGTCGCAGCTATAATACTTGTCGTGTCTACGCTACAACTAGTGAGGCGGCCGAGCGTTCACACGCCTCGTACTAAACCTAGTATTGCTATCGGTCGAGCTCGGAGCTATACTAGCAGACGGTGCGGCGTCAGGGCGCGATACCCGCGTCAGACTTGTGGAAAGTGGCTCCGGCGGATGACAGCGGCGGCTGTTGCGCCTGTGCAGAGCTAAAGTCGTGTTCAGACTTGGGACGGGGAAGGGCCGCCGCCGCAACACCGAGCCCGGGTAGCGCGACGCCTGCCATGCGACAAGACGCGGCTTGTAGTGGATGCAGTGCCAGACCCAACGACCGTTCCGACAGCCGTGCCACGCTGTCGTCTGACAAGCTAACGTGCTCGGCTTCAGCGGCTAATGCGTTTACCACTGCGTTGATCGTATTCCCCTCTGAAGTAGTGTCGTCTTCTCGATGCGCCACTAAATTCGGATTTTTGCCGATTTTATTAAGCCGCTCGGCAGCCACGCTCTCCATCGTACGTCGCATAAGTGGATATTGATCTAGTACTGCGTTAAAATGATCTACAGACAAGGAGAACAGGTTACAGTAGGTTTCCGCGCGGACAGACGCTACTCTACGTGCGTTCGTTAGTAGACATATTTCACCAAAATAAGAACCATCGGATAGACTAGTCGCGACTTCGCCGTTTGCCATCACAATATCAACAATACCTTCTTGAATGAAGTACATTTTACTTCCGATCGTTCCTTCTTTTATAATTATATCGCCTGAAAAAAAGAAAAGATGTATGTAGTCTACAGTTATGGTGTTATTCATTTCTTATATATTACACATATAAAGTTAATGTAAATCTATCTCTGAAGCTTACTCTACATACCAGGTTGAAAAACTTCATAACGTAGTTTCGTGACTACGTCAGACACGAAGTTCGAGTCCGCATTTGCGAAAAATGGAACAGAAGCGACAAGTGAGCGGCAGTTATAGTTGATTACATCTTCGCGTAACTTTTCACTCAGTTCACCCAGGATCACCTCCTCATCGAAGAACTTGCCTTGGTATCGGTGCTCGAAATATTCAGTTATACGTTGCCGCATTTCTCGTGGTAGTTTACGATATGCCATATATTCCTCTACTTGTTTCACCTGGAGTATTATTATACATTGGAATTACTATATGTTTCGAATAATAAAATTAGATATATTCAAGCGCACTCTTAGTCAACATGCATTAAAACCCATATATTAACATTTCAAAATAAACTCAGACATCAAAGGAGAGATCGTGGGTTGTAATAAATGTTAGTATATTCTTGTCTAATCCACGAGATTTACATTAATTGCAGTTCGAATACTATCTACGGACGAGTTGCTTTTATGGTGTGGGTTAAAAAGTTGCGATATTTTGACGTAATAATGTGTTATTTTTAATACCTATAGGGTTGTTAAGTTGTATATTTACATACGGTATAACAATAATAATTACTGGTTAGGTTATATGTACACGGTAAACCCTTTATGTATGTACATATTTATTAAAAGTTTTTTGTAAACACAATGAATAATAACAAAATTATGTTAGTTTTCTTCCAGAGGATAACAATAAGTAACGAGAATTTGGTCAGTATTTAACTTTCCATGGTCTTCTCTTAAAGTATTCAAATTAACCTAGAATTAACAAGGAATATAACACATAACTGTGTACCGAAAATATCACACAGTAGATGAGGTATGTTAGTGCTATCCATGTAATGTAAACAGTTATGAACACCCATTAATATTCGGTGAAATTTACAAAATTTATGATCTTTGTTATTATGTGAAATTATGGTATTTGGTGCAGATGAATTAAAATTATTGTTCTCAATAGCAATCAATGAAACACCAAACAAACATTCCGATCTGTACTCACGTCTAATTTCTGAAACAGGCAATTATGAATTTAGTGATCGTTTACTAAACACATGCGTGGTTTATGAATAGTGAATTTTGAATTCTAAAATTTTACTTAAGTGATGTCCAAATTGAAGTTACTGAACCCTTTATCACCTTGTCGTAATGCAGGTAGGTGTTCATAACAATTTACCATGGATGTCGAAGTTATTTAAAATTTATACTAGGTTTAAATATATGAAAAGTAAAAAGAACGGGGGTAAAATGATTAGTCTGAATCAAATATTGTACCTTTTCGCGGTACTGTCTTCGTGATGAATCGAGACTCTGAATGAGATTAGTAGCATGGCCGAGGAATAGGGCGTAGCAGGTGGCACCAGAGATCATGGATAACATTGTAAGCCACATATCGGTGAGGGATTGAGGGGGAAATCGGCCATATCCGATACACAGCATATGAGACATCGCCTTAAACAGCGCCCACGAATACTGCTCCAGCCAAAACGCCTCCTGTAATTGCGAACATTATATATTTGTTAAGGTTTTTTTGTAAAGGTTTTATATTTACATATTTTTGATACGAAGCACAGTACAATCCAAAAACAATGAGGATCTCCATGAGATAAACGATTCATCAAAGTCACCACTAACAATAGTGCAAGTTTCTCAGCATAGATAGATAAAAACTGGTGTATCTTGAATTCTGGCAAACCAAAAGAGAGTTATTGTGACCGGATTATGTTTATATGTATGTATGGGGTACAGATCCATAGCACCCTTTCGATTAATGGATATATACACCGTATTATAAATATGAAAATGTATACAAGTGTTGTAAATTAAGGTTGTGTTATATTATATTCGGTATCTTTGATAGGCACAGATGAATAAAGAAAACACAAAACTACAAGTACCAACTCGCAGTGAAAAGAAAACCTCCAGAACTCTGGCCGTCTTGAAGCTGTTTTTATTTGGTATTGCTATATTGGCCAGCTTTCTGGTAATGAGACACAACTACTAGTTGACTTGTGTGTTTTACGAAAAGCCTATGCACATTATCATCCTTTGGTCCCAACCCTTCCACTTGAAAGGATACAAATATGAAGTCTTTATATTGAAGTACATTCTCTACTGACAGCAGCATACATACACTGCTTAATTTCTTCGGCTGAAGGTGTTGTGATACCAGTGCTTAGTTAAATAATTGAACGATGGTAGGCTGCTAATGTATACCGACCTATTTTATAGTGATTTTTAATATAAAAGGTCGACTTATCTTTCAGGGCTAAGGAGTAATAATTTGGAAACATTTATGAATAGGCGTAATGTTACAGTGTTAAATTAATCTTTCCTACCCTGGGCGTTAATTGGCATCAATTATCAAATAAATTGCATTTCATTGCAGCACATATACGTAGTTACTCACCTGTAGTTCATTTATTGCAACCCAAGAATTCGGTGGAAATCCTTGTAACATAGGGACCAGAAATTGAAGACAGCCGGACCAGTGGCCTATTAACAACATCATGCAGATCAGGTTAAATATCCGCATGAACACGGACGCCATGTTGAGAAACTGTAAAGACAAAGTCACATGTAAGAAAGAAAAATTACGAGTATCATGGCTGTCTCTAAAGAAAGCCGTGCGGACTGCGCGCGACAAGGACGCTCGAGGTCAAGCATCGCGATGATTCTCTACGATAGATTCGTAAAGATGTGAGAAAAAAAAACATGAAATTGTGAGAGCAGTCGTCGAGCGAGCATGCGTGATGGCGGTGCAGCGCGAGGTCGCACGGCCGCGGCCGCCGCACGGTCGGGCGACCTGCGCCACCTTCGCCGCCCTCGCGCGCCTCCGTCCGCGAGCCCACCAGCGGGACAAACGGTCCAAACGGAAACGACAAAGAAATAGAGAAAGCGAAGCGTACGCAGCGGACCAGAGGACGCCGGGTGGCGCCACCGGCAACATGCTAAGCGGGCGAACGAGCACATGCACGCCGGCTCGTGCCGACCCTGGTTACCTTGAAGATTAGATTGCTTTTGGTGTCACCCTTCTTTTTGGCTATGTCCGAGCTCAGACGTCCCCTTCGCTCCGTGCGCTTTTTTTGAAGATTCTGCAAGATCTAGAAAACAAGCGAGAAACACGAGATAGTAGGAAGAGAGCCAGGCGCGCCCAGAGCGCGGGCGGGATCAGCGGACTCGGATCGACGCGGGGTTTGCAGGGCGGGGCCGGAGCGCGTGCGGGCACACTGAATGCACTAACACCGACACGAGCGGAACGTGGGCTAGGCCCCTACGCTAACGCCGTGGCGCGACACGGCGGGCATGCGGCACCTGCGAGACGAGGTCGCGCGACCCTCCGCTGTCCGCAACGGCCGGCTCGTCGCGCGGCTGCGGACCCGGGCTCATCTGCACACAACACCGTCACAGCGATGTCGTACCCACCACCCTCTCCGTACTCCACTTCTCACTGACTCTCCGCTTTCTTACTGACCTCGTATGTAACCATTGCCAATCGTTTTATGAATTTAACCGTAAATATTTTTACTGTAATTTCTTTTTATACTACTAATTTTGAACTGTATTAGAGTGTTTTGCGAACGCCAATACTTGTTAAAATGTGGATCATTTATTTTATAGATAAATATCACTTGTACGAAATGGTTAAACATTCCAATTTTGTTTGATGGTCCTATATTTACAGTACACATTTGTGTCAGCGTTTTAAAACTAGAGGCTTTTAAAAGCGGCAAAATAATATGAATAATTTGGGCAAATTATAATTATGTCGAATCCCGAAGTGTGAGACGGTTTGGGTTGGCGGTCACGTGCTTGCGCTAGTCGTGGTAGTCGCGGTGGTCGCGGTGGTCGTGGCGGTCGCGGTGTGTCGCGGCGCGGGCGCTCATAGAAGAAAAAGATTTAGACGTCACAAGTGTGAGCGTGCTCAGGCAAAAAGAAGCTTGCAGAGAAGCAGTAGAGAAGTGCAGAGAGGGACGTGGGGCTCACATACAGTGGTGGTGGGATGGATGGTATAATAGAGGATTACAATACAGTACAAAATCCATAAAGACACATCATTAGGAACACTACCAGCTAAAACAGTTACAAATAATTATTACATTTCTTTTGAAAATTCACTTGCTTGCTAATTTTAATAAGGGGTTTTTTGATCTTTTAAACTTAATCTTATTTAATTTAATCCAGTATTATAATTTATTTAGTAGGATACATTTAGTCACACTGTGTTAGTAAATGTAAGCGTAATGTAGTTAGAGCAGTAATAGTTGTTCAGTAATCATGATGGTATATCAAGAATATGTGGGAAAGAACAGATGATGTTGGCTTACATATACTTCCTCCCATTGAGACACATATCTAACAAGCCTGGAGAGTCGAAGTAGTCGCACCAGTGATAGTAGTTTAGCTAACCGTAGTATCCTTAGCGCACGGCCCGCGTGAAGAATTTGAAAGCTTTCGGTAAAGTCCTGCAGAAACCAATAAAATATTATACAAGTAATAATATACAACTATATGAAGCTCTACGATACTTGGGTAACGTTTTAAGTTGAAGTTCTCAATGCAATTTTTATAAAGTGTACATAGTAAGTCATGCATTTGCGATTTTTGAAAGATTTTGTCAGCCGTAGCAAAGTGCTTTAGCATAAGGGACACGTTATAGTAATATTTAATAAACAATAATTTTGTTTCTTCATAGACATATCTAGATCATTAATAGTGTAAGCTTCACTTTAAAGACATTACTAGCGCCTTTGAAACTCGTAGTAATAATATTTATTAATGAAGAATATTTATATATAAATAAATTGTAATATTTTTTGTATACGTTATATTAAAAATTAATAGATGCATTTTGGTCGTGTTGCAACTTGCAGTTAAATAATTCAAAAAAAGATATAAATCAAATCTTTTATATAAGATATAAACAAAAATATTATAAAGCAGATATAATGAATCTGGCCATGCTGTTGTTTAGCCCTAATTTACGAAAAGAAAAGAAGGTATAGAATAATTAGACAGTAGAGTTCAGTTGAGGTGCTCAAACTGATAGAAATATAAAATTTGAAATTTGCAGTGTAATAAAGTTAAAAGTGGAAAACGAATTAGCATAATTTAACAATATGACAGAGTCAGTAAGGATAGGTGCACAGAGATTAAAAGAATTTATAATTCTGTACGGAAAGTATCTCATACGATTTTAAATAAGCATAACAATCTTACATGGACACCCTTTAGGTGTAAAATAGATACTCATATAGGTTACTGTTAGCCATAAACGTGCAGTTATTATTGTGTCATATTATATACAAAAATAACATGTGATTAATGAAAAATAATCTATTGTGCTGTCAAACCTCGGAACAATTTGAATACTCTTAAAATATGTGATATAAAATCGAAAACACGATGTTGCAGAAGATCTTGTAGCAGTTGGGTAGGAGGAATTCACAATGAGAAATTAAAACAATAATTGATTAAATCATAAAACGAACTCTTTAAAAGATATAAACACCTAAGCTGAAACAGAATAACATAAAAGACAGATTAAATCTAATAATGAGAACAACACGGCCAAATTGCAACGTACGTTGTTTACCTGATTGAAGATCAAAAATATATAATCTAGTGGTATACTAGAGATGAGGTCAAGGAAGAACCATGTCCTCAAATAGTGCTTCGCTATTAACTTGGGATCTAATATCACTTGTTCAGCATTATCTTGCTGCATAATTCCTGTAAACATAAATAAATGAATTTATTATATTTCTATAAATAACAATGTAATACTAATACATATTTGCATAAATATAATTAGTAGTTTTATTTTTGCCAATTACATTTTATATAGAGTATATTAGAATTTAATTAATTTATTTGTTTTAGACTTTATAGGTTAAGCGTTATAGCCACAATCTCATCTGAGGGTAAGTGACGAAGTGGTCCAAGATGGTGGACACGTTTAGTCTAGTTAAGGGACTGGCTCCCAAGTGTAACTCTAAACATTAAGTGTGTATAGGTACTAGGTAGACACCCGTTGGTATTTGGCGGCAGATTTTCAACTTGTGGGTGTTAGCTAGCTAGGCGGGCATGAGGATAACCCCTACCACCATACTATGGTTTCATCACGATGTTTTCCTACACTGAAAGTTCAGGCTTGTTGCAAGACTTCGAACTCACGTCCAGCGACGCGGTGTCCGTATACAATGCCAAATGAATCATCATCGTTTTATTCAAAAAATATTGATTTAAAAATAGATTCAATAATTTTCATTAAATAAATAGTCTATTATTGTTATCTTTTATCACAGTTACTCATACAAATGGTTAAAGATATTTGATATGTTATTTAATCAAGGTATTTCGTCAAAAAATATCAAGAACCACTCACCTGTTCTAAAATTAACAACGATATCTATAAGAAATATGGTGTCGGAGAGACAATTGAAGGCAATCCAGCGCGTGCTGAGGTCGTCGTTGAAGAAGGAAATGGCAACGGGCAGGATTATCAGATTTGCAACGAGCAGTAATAACATACACAGGTCCCAGTAGAATCTGTTAACAACGGATACAAATTTTATTGAAAACTGTTCACATTAATCATTTTACCTCAACGAAATTATACAAACTTTCAATTCCCGTTTTATCCCTTTTACAGTTTTTATGAATTACTATCTGGCCTGGTAGTCGCTATTCTGCCCTTTTTTGTAGGTAATAGCTTTACAATTTAGAATAGTTATGAAGCACACTCTCAAAAAACGAGAATTATATGTTAGTGTTCGACCGAAACAGGATTTTAAACCGAAACCAAAACCGAACCTTTGGCTTGGGTCTCAGTTTCGGCCGAAATCAAATCTTACCTAAACTTGAAAAATTTGTATTGCATATTGAAATTTAATATATCTTTCATAGACATACAAATACGTAACTTATATTAATGAACAATGGTAATTGAAATATGTAACAAGAATATTTATTTATGTTACATTTTTAGTTAAACATGAACAAAAATATAGGTAAATATATTCACGATCTACTTTTCTAAGTAATCTTTGTAAAATGTTGATACTTAGTGATTGAAGATTTATTAAATGAGTATTATATTATGATTAAAATTCTTCTTAAGGCTAACGTATTTTTCATTGAGACCTTGTATTTAGTTCTAGTAGATAAACTAATAACTAACCTAACTATCAGTTTCAACAGAGTTCACAGTAATACATATGTATTTCAAATATGTCAGTCAAAGTACAATTGACAGTACAGTCAAATATTTGTATTTTAAAAAAGAAACATATTTTAATGACTTAATCTAGTAAGTGCGGTTATTATGTTATCTGAATACGACCATAAGAGACGTAAAATATTTTTATATATAAAGACTATGTTTTACACTGGATTTTCAATCATTATGGCGGGTATTTTTTATATAACTATATTTTTATATATTTAGGTTTATAAATTGCAATTTCAAATTCAAATTATTCTTATAACTATAACATCTACAATTAAGTATCCGATATTGACCTCTGAATTTTACACTCTTAAAGGATAATTTTCCAATAACGCTGAAGCATGTACTTCTTTGTTCACAACGGAGTATCTTAATATCCACTTGAAAACATCATAAAAATGCTATCCTATTTAGGAGTTAGAATACTATAGAAGGTTTAAGTATTTTTAATATTAAAACTTTTGACATTACGTAAAATAATGTTACAGATTTATCGAGTGTTGCATTTTGTAGTAAACAAAACTTTCTGTGTCTCATTCCTACATGGTGAAAGGAACTTATAAATATAGTAATGTTGAAGTCTTGGTAAAAAAATGAATAGCACGAATACCAAGTTTGACAAGTTTCTAACTAATTAAGCTTGATATAAGTAGAAGAATCCAGGCGGAATCTAATGAATGTGGTAGATCTCATGTGCTCATAGGTACAATTACCTAATAAAGAGGCGATTGAGCTCGCAATTGTTCGTGTAATGATAAGATCCATCGTTTAATCTGATCACACCTTCGCTGGCCCCGATGTGTGCTTACAGTTTACGTTATAAACTAAAATGTGTCAACCCTTCTATTTGTAATTTAAACTCATTTTTACAGAATTATAATTTGCTTATAGAATTATTTTGCTATCACAGGTTAAAGAAAGCTAATATATACAATTTTTTGTGATAGTTAACTACGAAATGCAGTTCCAAAAAGATCCTACCAATTCACGATAAAGTGCAAACGATATTTGAAAAAACGACAGTCACTTGGAATAACGAACAGGAAAACAATTTAGTAATAAGTTCTCTGATGATTGATCGATGCTTTCGTAACTAAAAGAGAGATGTTTCTGCAATTCAGACCGCATAAATTATAAAAGTTGAAATATAGTATTATGAATAATTTACTAATAATGGAAGCACAATTCATATCTAACCGCAATGGTTGATAGATATATATCCTATGGTCTTTATCACTTTAAAATCAGCTTCGACGACCATTTCATTAGAACCCATCAACAGCTCAACCGTGATTGATCGGTATTGAAACAAACTCATTGTCACATTTATAATCGTAGACTTTATTTAACTTGGAGCACCGATTACCATTTATTAATTAAATAATTGCGATCATTCGAAAGTAAAATGTTCTAATATTTATTGTCTAAATGTTATTTATCATTTATATTATAATATTTGTTATTATTATAGTTGTTTTTCGTATTATTAACCCCGACCTGAAGAAGTCTGAAGTAATGAGGTTTTTTTAGTAAAGTTTAGTTCATATACTTTATTTCAAATAAAAATACAGCTAGCAAGCAGCCAGTATCGAAACTGACACATGAATATTATACGTTAAAGCGAAATGTTACTAGCTTCGAACGAAATATATCCGAGGACTTATTTTTTTTATTACTGAACACATTTTATGTCAATACTTATTATATACTGCTATAAGCTGTATAATAATTTTTAAATGAAATATCTACATTTTGCAATAACGTTAAGATATTTAAATTAAATTGAAAATTGTAAAGACATAATAACACAGTTTAATGCGTTAATTAATCTCTTTATCAGTTAAGTAAACAAATTATATCGTCACAGACAATGAGACTAAATAATATTGCTTCAATATTAATGCCACGCGCAAAGTTTTTTTACGATAAATATTATTGATTTTATATACTGCCGTTTCTGGTTACAGAACAGTTTATATTCTATTCGAATAATATTAAATATATTCATATGTCAATGTTTCAGTATTAATAATAACAGGGAACATATAAATGTCCATTGGTTTAATTAACCTTCATTCGATGCACTTACTCATTGTGATGCATTCAAATAGTAAGTAATAGCATGAGCTAATAAACCGTTTCAGATTTATTTCAGTCTATCACATAAACGCATAATATTACCTATTTCAATTATTAGGTTAAAAGTCCATTAAGATATGTTGTTATTAACACATTAAGTACTTATCTACGGGTACATGGATCACGCAATCAAGACCATTCTTAGTCTGTTATATCTATCTATATCTATGCATATAATAAAACTGTAATGGTAAAAATCTGTATATTCAATATGTTTTTTAAATTTTAATTTAAGTTACTTTGTTATCGATATCCTGTATCCATGTACCACAAATATGTTTTATAGATTTTTTGTCTGTCTGTCTGTCTCCTTGAACGCGCATCACTTTGAAACTTACGAATCAACATTTAGGGTACATTTTATTCCATCATATGATGGGGTTCCTGCGGGATAGGAGATAAAAGTTAAAAATTTGGTCTAAACGAACCTCACCACGGATTTTAATACAATTTTCTGTGTTCAATAGCTAAAAATATAAGCTATTTTTGAATATTACACGGAACATATACAAGTGTATATTTATTTATTTGTATTTATTTCTACCAAAAGAGTTATATTTTTTCTACAGGTAAGTGTATTTAACAAACTGTAAAATTAGGCGATAGATGCCACTGTAAATTAAATTTAATGCTAAAAATTCGGAACTTCTGCCAGATCTTTATATATTTGAAAAATGCATACTACTTTCACTTATTTTTAGAATAAATACTACTCTAATAAATGTGATGCTGACGTTGAAAGAAACGCAATCTAATGCCACGTGGTACAGTTGCAAACTGTAAGATTTTTAAAAGTTTGGTTTTTCGCGCTAATGTTAGCAACTACCAGTTGAATAAAAAAAAATGTTTTTTATAGCCAAATCATGGAAGAAAGCTTTAGGTAATTTAGTATCATGCTACCACTAATAGAACTAAAGTGGTATTGAAAAAAAGTTGCAAAAGGGGAAAAATAAAACTTTCTAACAGCTTCCGTGGATACATGAAAGTTATGTATGAGAGAAGTATTCGTCTTAAAAAGCTTTAAAAAAAGTGTTATGGGTCATTTAGAATAATTATTTTTTATTATTTACAATTTTCTTCGAAAATAATACTTGATTTGCGGAGATATTTTATCAACACATCCTTCTTATCCTTATAAAAATGAATTTGTTTTTTATCTTGTCATAACTTTCTAAACATATGCATACGGATACCTAGCTTTAATTGTAATAAAAAATGCACACAATATCTACTTACAAATGACGGACTCTTTTGTTCATCCCAAAAAAGATTGCCTATTCTTGCTTATAAAGACAATGCAAAACCAATCGTTACGTGTTCAAGTTAATATATATTTTTTGAGTATTCTAAGTTTATTGTCACAGTAATCAACTAAAATAAAATAAGCTATTTAACTCAACAAATAAGTCAATTGTTCTCTATTCGAGCATTCTCTTTAATCAGTTTTTATATGACTCGCATTTTAGTTGTAATTATATTGAATGGTGTTATGCGTGATGGGCTTTTTTTTGCATGATATTAGGGTTTATTTTAATGCCCGTCTGGCTAGTTACTACTCTCAACTTGAAAATCTGCTTCCAAATACCTATAGGTGTACTCCGACAGTTGTACTTGACTTCTTGCAGTTGCATCAGTCAGGGGTTTAACGTTGCTGGTAAAGATGACGTATTTTACATTGTAAATTTAACACGTATGTTTACGTTTATTTTCAACAATAATAAAGTATTTCTCACGTTCACGGCTTAGAGATCACCAGGATTTTCCCATGTTTCGCAAACGTGACATCTACGTGGAACGTGAAATGACGAACATAGATACTAAACGATAAATACATATTTAATTACTATATTAATAACAAAGTGAAATCTACATACCGAGCCTTTTCAGGAAGAATATCGTAAGCGCATAAAGTTAATTTTTTTTTTACTTTGTAACCTCCTAATATTAACTCTGTAAATTAGAAGCAGCATTTCAATAGCCACTATTTTAATAGATCAGTGGAAGTCATATTTTTTTATAAAGATATATTATAATTAGGAACGGAAAACCTCTCTCCTGTAAAAGAGCAAGTGCAATTGTCGCTTACGTAATGGGTTGTAAGGGGTATCGAATGCTATCTGAGTTACCCAAGCCAACCTCACCTGTACACGTTGCACTCTGCCGAGTAACCGACGTGGCTCTGGAGATGTTGGTACGAAAATTGGTTTTCATCACGACGGTTAACCATTTAATGCTTGATCCGTGACTGCTTGGTGGTAAGGTTATTGCCCCACTGGTTAGTGAACATCCTCGGGATTTAACAGCCGCAAAATAAATGTTCAGTGTGAGCCTTTGAGTTACGGCATAGTGAACAAGAACCAGCCCTTTCCGTCAAGGTCAGCAACATTGCTATAATACTTCTGGTGTTGCGGCTGTCCATAGGTGACGGACCTTCAGATAGGTCATCTGCCTATTTGCTGTTCATTAGTATAAAAATATTATTTTTCCTGAAAATACTTGTTTTTTATTTTCCACACTGCAGGCTCTTTTTGAATTCACACCATTTGAATTTAATTTGATTTGTATTTAATTTTTATGATAATTTTTATCATGGTACTCTTATTGAAAATATACACTTTATAGATAGTGGTCCTATGTATATATATACACCATGTTTTTAATAATGATATTTGAAATTATTTTCAATTAAATATGGTCAAATAGTTTTAATTAATTAGTGTAGCGTGTTGCTAACTAAAATGGATAACAGGTAGTAAAAACGTAAGTAGTAATCAAGATCGAAGTAGAGTAATTATTGTTGGAATATCGTGAGCGTTGTAAATTCAAAAAGCTCTCATGAAACGAGCGTTGCCCAATAGTGGTTTTATTTTACGGTAGTAACTAATAATACGTAATTAATTTTATATACTTTATTTTATGTAGGTTACAAAGCTAGTAATATAATTTATATTTTTTATTAAAGATTTGCATTTGTTGTAAAATTGCAATAGGATATACGAAATGTAACAATTTTTAGATGTCTTTTTATTCATATCGTCTATACAACTATAATGGTGCTTTAAGAAAGTTGTAGGCAATCGTAATGGTGCCTAAGTTTTGAACATACATTGTTATTAAATAATGTTTTATGGTATACCATACTTATGATAATATTATAGCGACCGCCGCTATTATGATAGCAACCTGCTCCAGCTTATCAAGGGTAACGGTAATTGCTAAAAATAAAAAATAAATCTTTTGATTTGTTTGCTACCAAAATTTATAGAACCACTCTCTAAGCTCATCTGAAGATTGCCTTAAATTTTATTAAAATCGGTTCAGTCGTTTTCGGATAGGGATCAAACATACACATAATGATTTTTATATATAAGAGAGATGATAAGGATATTAATAACCACCTATGGTTAGGGTATTACAAAAGTTCAATAAATCTTAATAACCGTAAATTTATTATAATATGTATTTATAATTTTCTAAATGAAATATTTAATAATAATTAGTAACCACCAATATCAAGTGAGTATTCGATAATATTCCGCAATAATTTAGAATCAGACAAGCGTATAGAGATAGTCTGCGCCGTGACCCGAGCAAATTGGTGATGCTGTTAATTATGTGCATATTATTATGGTTGTGTCATACACGAGTATTTAGTAATGCATAAAGTTAATCAGTGTATAATACATACATGTGGCGACATTAATTCAAGTATCTCTATTATCTGTTATTATTGTATAATACACCTAAAACCACCGGTTGGCATGGACGTAAACTATAGAATCCGTGTCCTACACATTACAATTACAACAAGTGTTTACTAACAGAAATATGAAAGTTGTCTTTGGCCGCATGCGGGATTTTTGGGCGCTGTGGTTTCTTTAATATTGCGCAGCAAAGCGACTGCACTGAACCTGATGTTAAGTACAGTACAGTCCAAATCAACGACGACTGTCAATAAACCATACTTCACTGTCAGTCATCGCTGTGATACTGGTCTAATGTGGTGTATTATTAGTGGATAAAAACTATACTTTCATATGATGAGTACCATACACCATGTTAATAAGCCAAGAAACGTGACACTTTTATATTCGGCGAAATTTGGAAGCACCCAACGCATGTTCAATTATAAGGGGATTATCAGGTCAGTATGACAGTTTTATATCTGTATCTATATTATAAAGCGGAAAAGTGTATTTGTTTTTTTGGAAGCGTTGAACTTAGGAACTACCAATCGTACCAATACAGGAAGGCTTTCGGCTATTTAACATCACGCTACCACCAATAAGAGCAAAGCTGTACTAAAAAAAGTTACAAAAACGGTCAAAAATTATTAAATAATTTTTAGTTCCACGTGAACGAAGTCGAGGACCCAGTTATTGAAATAAAACTTTGCTGTATTAATATTGCTATTTATTAGACATTACTAAACAGTTTTCTGTCAATGACTTATCTAGGTCTGTAAGATGAATGGCCTATTTAGCTATCGCACAACTATGTTCGAGCAAATATTTTTCATTTAGGCCTAGCTGTAGAATGCTGAAACATTTTGGCTGACATAGAGAAATGGATATGGGCCTCATAGGTTATATCTTTTATTTTAATGTTGAGTATGAACTTTTTCGTAATAATGTGTCAAGTAAATCAGAGATGTGATATATTACAATATATATGAAGAAGATTAGTGCCATTATAATATTAATATCGTAGAAAAAATTATTCAAACAAAAGTTACCTTAATTAAGGATAATTCAGTTTTTGTAACATTGCAAAACTTATATTCGAGACATTGCAAAACTCAAATACAAGCTTGTACCTAGTCCATAAAATTGGCCCGGTAATGTTACCTACTAGCATTTTACGGTCTTGCGGTCGATATATGCCAGTCGTAGGTTAATTAAAAATAATTAATTGTATTAATTCATTTTTTTATACATGATTATTATAAAAATACATGGCATAATCAATTATAAATGTTTAGAGATTATCATTCAAAATAACTTATATTAAAATTTTTATTATAACGTTGCGTTATTCTAAATAAATTTTATATTTCAATTTACAGGTATTACAAAAATTTTATGAATAAACGTATTATTTTTAATCTTTACAAATTTAGTATTTGAATACTCATTACAATATTTATATTTTCCATAATTTTCTATCTTCAGAATTAGAATGACATATGTAAGTACAAAAAATGAAGTACTACAACATCAAAATACAAACCAGACATAGTTAGCATGACTGTGTATGGATGAGAAACAAATATAGTTCGTTTTTCTGAAAATAGGTACGGGGGCTTAAAATCTATTTCTGCGTTTTATTATTTGTTTGCATTAACGTCATTCTAATTCTAAAAGGGTGATTTATAATAAATAATTGTTAGAAACATCCTTGTGACAGGCTATGTTTATAATATGTAAGTTAAACCTCGAACTTACAAAGGATGTTTGACATAGTTCAGTTATACGAACCACAATGGATTTTCGTTTCTCATTTGTCCCTCATTCTAAAGTCAGTTTACCGTCTGATTAAATCCCGCTAACGTAGTCTTAAGTTAGTTATTATAAATTTAACCTTTTGTGTTAAAAGTGGGCCAGTCGCTTTGTGTATATTTTAGAATAAGTAGCAGCGGATGTTTTATGCGAGCAACAAATTTTAATTAATATACATGAAGAAAATAAGCTCATTCAAATTATTTATATACTATTAACACAAATATAAAATATTACATGAAATAAGAGCAACGTAAAATAATAACTAAGCTGTTTTGATGTGATGATGGCTCGGTTGGTAGTGTGTACGTAAGCCGCGTCAATGGACGTGAGTTCGAACCCCTGCAATAAGCCTGAACTTTCAATGAAGAAAAATATTGTGATGAAACCATTGCATGGTGATAGGACTGACTAGCTACCTTAACATTTTAGCATGTATCCTCAAAACTTTTTTATTATTTTAATTATATTATTATTCCCTAATTTGATAGTACAGATTGTTTTCACTTCATGACCAATGTTGCTATCTGAAAGCAAACAGACACTGAATTCCTGTATCCATCGTTTTCTAAAAATAATGTTTCCAATGTTTCTAAAATAAAACAAAATAATAATTTTCGTTTTTATTGCTCATTATTTATTGAAGAAGTTATTTAAAAAAAAACTATCGTAATTGTCATACACACCATATTTTTTTTATCTTAAATGTGTTTGAAAAGTGAAACGAATTTATATTTTCCGTTTTATTGTTAAATTTATTTTATGGAAACTAAAATATTTTTAAAATGACATGTAGTTCAAATTTCGTTATTTTATTTTTTGGTTTGATTATTCTTGGGCTATTTTTATTTTCCTCCCAAAATGTTTATCATCTGACGACACATTTTGATTATATGATGATATTCTTACCATCGGAACTACATTTTTTTACGAATTATCGCTTAAAAATCATGGATACGTTTTTCAACAAACATCCCTGACGCACGACAGTGCCGCGGTAGCTCCAACAATATCCTAAAGACATTGTTATATTGTATATTATAATACATTTAATTTAATTTTGAAGTTGTATACTGTATAATAATAAAGTAAGTATTAAAACACATGTTAAACTAACTTCGTATTTATTTATTTTCTCTCCCTCACATTTTAGGCTAGTGAAAGTCAAGGGAATGTGCCCGTTAACCTTTAAGGGCTACCGTCGAAATTGCCCTCGGAAATATGCAAATGTAGATAAACTAAAACTTATTTTTACTATTAGCTATTTATACAAGAATAACATACAGGACCGAGAAATTTTAATTTGTTGAATGAATTAAAAGTAGTCTGAGTAGGCTTTAACCTGTACTTTGAGTAAAGTAATTTTAATAAGCGTAATTAAACATTTGTTAAAAAATGTTCTGATATAACATTGGCTAAAAGTAATATTAAATAGGCATCTAAAACTATTATAAAATAGTACAACACGATAAATTGAGAAATTTGTTACAATATCTACAATTATTCCAGAAGTGTAAATAAATTTCAAATTACTTTCAACATCGCTATATATAATTTCTCTGTGTTACGTTTAGTGCTACAGTATTATATACATTTAAGCTGTGGATAGTTATGAAGTTATATTTTTAACGATTTGTGAGAATAAAAATAGAAAGAAGTGTATTTAAAGTTATATTTCAAGAAGGTTTACAGTATCAAAACTCTTTAATAAATAATAATGTGCCATCAGGGATATATAAAGTAGATTACTAATTTTAGTACTACTGTAAAAGTAGATTACTACTTTTACTATTAGTCTAAAGTGTACATTCTTGTTAAATAACACAAAGTACTCAGTGTTGTATTTATTTATATAATTTTTTAATACCATATCATGTTAATTTTTGAAAACAAGTAAAATGCACAATGTATAGTAAGCTTAATTTTAACTTATTATGACATTGATTTTTTGAAACCGTGCAAAATACATACAGAAACAAATCTTAAGTAGATTGTTTTTTAATGATGTAAAATAAAAATTCTTATGACTGCATTAAAAATGTCACACAAGATAAAACCTTCATGTTCTGGCTGGTGTTTCTAATTTAAACCGTGCTGTTGCATTTCCGGTTTATAGCTTTCCGGTGAATATTTTATTGTATCGTCTCTTTCACCCACATTTAGTCTGTTTTATGCAAAGCCAGGGTAGATTCGAAATTGAGTTTGCAAGCCGTCCAGCGTTAGGGATTTTGCATAATAGGATAATATGCTATACACAGCTTATAGTCTAGATCAAACAGTATAAAAACGTTGTTAACGTACAAACGATATGGGTAATATGTTTAATCCAAATTAAGTATACATACAATTAAACTCATTATATTGCGTAAATTAAGAAATTACTTAATTTGGAAAGAGTTTTAAACAAATTTTAAGTTTCATTTTTTGTGAAGTGAATACTTTTATAGTAAGGTTTGGATACGGAGTAAATTCATGTAAGTTGACATGGTCACGTGACGTGTTAACGATAACACTATAACTGTTCCTATTAGTATAACTTATTGCGCTGTAAACAGTTTTGATTTAAAAGTTTTTATTTAAGATCAAACAATTAATTTGGGTATCCAAAAATAACAACTGTTTGTTTATGGTTTTAAGTTTTCACTTCTGTCGGCAGTCCCCATGACTGCTTTGATTTTTTATTACTATGAATTAATATTCAATTTACCTTTCTTTATATGGAGCATATACATTTTTAAACTGTATATTGAACTCTAAACGGTTGATTTAAAGGAATTGACAAGCCCAAGGCTGTTAAAACTTCGAGTATTCAATATAAAATGTCACTTCTGAAGTAGAGTATTGGTTGGAAAAATTCAAACGTGCCGTCGGCCGTGATTCGAGGAGGCTCGAGGGAGCGTAGAGTGGTGGAGCGCACTTCTGTTACGAGTCGGCCACCTGAACGTGTCCGGGCGTCTTTTAACAACCCCAACCTAATTTTGGAGTATTGTTCGTACACGCTTTTTTCTTTCATCGTGCAGATTAACTGTTTTTGTGTAACTAAATAACTACATTGGGACGGCAACAATACGGACAGGTCAATAATAATTTTGAGCTATTCTTTGAATACGTTTCATTTTGCTGCTGAATTCATGTTATAGTCCAGTCGACAAGTTGAGAATGGTATAAAATAGAGATACTGCTGCTGATTTAGTAATAAACAAACACATAAATCATTAATGTTATAAATATATTTGAAAATAATGATGCTAGAAATTTTACATCATTTTCCGGGTTGTTAAATATACAGGTGATGTGGTAATCAGGATAAATCCAATCCACAATATTTGTTAATTCAACTGACGTTTGATTATAGTACATATTATTTATTTCGTGACTTTGTTACTTGACTCGTGATACGAAGTTTAGTACGGAGATGTTAACGATAGAGATCATTGACTTAAAAATGTATGTCACGGCATGGACTCCTTGCAGTGTTTCTCACAAAAGCGTGGTAATCGTGAAATATTTAGCTGTTTATCGACAAAATCGTATAACAGTAACTTACAAGGTGCTTCGGGAAACGAAGATGTACTTGATGATTATGAAGTATTCATTTACATTTGACATAAATTACATATGATTCTGACAGTAAATTCGGTTACCTTATATATTTTTATACTATATAAGTTTAACGTTGTTGTTGCACTTTTGCTTAATTCAAGGTGATGATGTAGCCCAATATAGTGAACATGTTAAGCCCTGTGGAGGGACTGGCTATCGAGCGCAACTGCTTGAACACACCTATACATATTTAGTGGCAGATTTTCACCTTGAGGGTAGTAGCTAACCAGGCGGTCACTACAAAAAAGTCCTACCACCTTGCCATGGTTTCATCACGATAGTTTCTTTTAAAGTTTAGGCTCATTGTAGGGATTCGAACACACGTACATTGACGCGGCATCCGTACACACTACGGACTGAGCCAGCATCACTTCAAAATGGATGTCTGAAATAGCTAATTGTAGTTATTATAATAACAGTGATGGCTCAGGTACTGCCTTGTTTAGACACAATGTCGATCAACATGAGTTCAATTACTACAATAATTTTGGTAAAGAAAATGAAGTAGGATTGAAACTACAGTAAGGTGCAAGAGCATTTTTAGTACCGCTCTAAAATCTGTTGCCAAGTTCCGATAAATTTGCTGTCACAGCTGCATAAAAGTCTAGTCATTAAGTTTAGCGTGTTATATAATCTTGAGTCAAATCTTAAATTAGCTTCAGTTAAGATTGATCATATGTGAAGCGATGTTTTTTTTTTATAGTTAAGGTTTTCGCGTTATGGCCTCTATATCACCTGATATTAAGTGACGATGTGGTTCAAGCTGGTGAACACGCTAAACCTGTGGAACCTGTGTGGTAGAACCGGTAGTAGTTTTGACGTTCATAAATGCCTTCTTAGAGCCCAAATTGAATAAAGACTTTTGGTTTGATTTGATTTGATGATCTGCATTTGATGATTTGGCTCTCAAGTGCGACTGCCGGAACACACATATAGGTATTTGGCGGTAGATTTTGAACTTGAGGGTTGTATCCAGGCGGGCATTGAAAAATGCCCTACCAACGTGCCATGGTTTCATCACGATGTTTTCCTTCACCGAAAGCTCAAGTTCATTGTAGGTGGAGTGGATTCGAACTCACGTCCCTTGACACAGCGTCCGTACACACTACTAACTGAGCTATCGTTATAAACTCGTTAAAATCGTTAAAAACATTATATATAAATAGTTCAATTGGTAGTGTGTACGGGCGCCGCGTCAAGGGACGTGTGTTCGAATTCATACAAAATGACCTGGAGCTTTCGCTGAAGTTAAACATCGTGATGAAATCATAATCATAGCTTTGTGCTAGGGCTTTTTCTTAATGCTCGCCTGGCTAGCTACCACTCTGAAGTTGAAAATTTACCGCCAAATACATATAGGTGTTTTCCGGTAGTTGCACGTGAGAGCTAGTCCCTCCACTAAATTTACCGGGTCCACCATCTCGGCCCACATCATCACTTAACATCAGGTGAGATTGTGGCCATCATAACGATAAGAAATATGCTAAATGTTCAAGTTTAATGCTATATTTATAATCACTATTAATTTATTATATGTGTAAGCAAGACACTATCATCCATTGTTAGTATAGAACTATAGATAATTAAAAAGTCCCCATAAACCTATTGAATCTCTTGAAAAAGTCACGTAGATTTGGCCTTCACCTATACGTCGTGGGTTGGTAGGTACGTTACAAATAACGTGAAAAATAAATTTAAATTAACTTACGTATTGACGTTGAATTATATTTCAATTAATTAAATTTGCATATCTATGTGCTTTAAAGACCTTCTTACTACCAAATGGCGTCCAATCCAATTCGCAAGTGTAATAGTATTCGTATCTATATTAATAAATCTGTCGTCCTGTCTTTAACTAGTCCTCGAGCTAGACATTTAAATTTTTATTTCTGTTTAACTATAAGTAAAAGAATTTGACCAATTTCAATTAAAATTTGTACAAGAAAAGTATGTATAATGCCAATTGATGTGTTTGAAAAATTTGCCAAAATGTGTTTGGAAATTTTAAAAATACAAATATTTTGTTATTCCTAAACAATGTTCATTTAATCTTGTATAAAGGAAGTATATGTCATTGTGAAATAGTCCATAAAATTAAAATTAATTAATAACATATAATAGAATTAGTAGATGTGAATAATTATTATACCATAAGGCGAGCGAAGTCGTGACTACATTTAGTATCAAGAAGAAAAGTGTTTGTTTGGTAGAACACGCTAATTTTAAGAACTACAAATCGGACTAAACAGAACCTTTTTGATTTTTTTAAAGATATCTTTATTTGATAGAGCAATCATTTAGGAAAGCTTTAGGCTATTTGACATCACCCTACCACGAATAGGAGCAAAGCTGTATTGAAAAAAGTTACAAAAATTATTAGATAATTTTTAGTTCCATGCAAACGAAGTCGCGGGAACAGTTAGTATTAATAAAATAAATGCTACCGTTCGTTGGTATATCCGTTGCTTGTTTGTTCTCATTTTCAACCTGATTTTTATTAGTTTTTAGAGAAAACTCGTGTAAAAATGAAACAGTAGTCGTAAAAATGTAAAGATTGCTTTACGTTCGCTCATAGACCACCAAGTCGTGTCAACAATGGAAACGATTACGAGGACGTCACTGTCTAAAATGTTGATTAGATGTTTACTAAATTTCCTACCTATAAGGCTAAACGCCTAGCATAGTAATCACGAATTTGAATTCAACGGTGAAACGATTGTCATAAATGATAATAACGTACCGGAGTACACTCCGGTACATGAATCTTACAAGATTCATGCAAATAAAAAGTGCTAGTTTCTTGTGTATACTCAGTCTATATTTTACCGGATGTATTTTTTTTTTTTATTCGTTTCAATACAACATAAGATATTAAAAAAAAAAACACCCTTAATTCCTGTCCCATATTGAAAAATTAACATGTTACCTATCAACTAAGCTATTGATTATCGATGTGGAAGTTATTTCGATATATTAATAATATTTTTGAATTTATTCCATCATTATTTATAGTTAAACTACAAGTGAATTTAAGTTTTGTAGAATAACTGTTTCAATACTTTTAACTGTCCCCGTAATTTCGTTCGCGTGTATTTAAAGATTATTTAATAATTTTTACCCATTTTTTAACCCTTTTCATTATAACTTTGCTCCTATTGGTAGTAGCCTAAAATCTTATTCAATAGTTGTTCTATCATATACAAATAATTATTGAAATACGACTGGTAGTTCCTGAGATTAGCGCATTCAAACAAACTAACAAGCTTTTCGACTTTATAATATGAACATATAGATTAAATGACACGCACAGTCAGATTTATTCAGTGTAATCACAATTTCGATATTAGTACACAACAAGTTGAACCTCTTTTATTGAAATTCTATTTGATATAACATAGTTATTTCCATGAATGCTAGTGAATCGGTAACTTTAAAATCTGTAATAGACGCTGATCATGAATCGAGTAGCTGCTAGGAACATAAAGTATATTTGCGACAACATTTACGATATTTCCTCAGGGTAATTAACTGCTAAAGTTTATAGCTTTAGCAATTTTAAGATACATAACTAAGGTCTCATATACACCATCACTTTACGGCGTGCATTAAAATTTATACAACATAATGTCTGAACCACCGGGTTTTACTATGCGTCGTACTTAAAAATCGTATTTTTACCGGCATGTCTGGGGCGATTGGCGATGGATTGTCGTTCAAACAATGGTTTTTACTGTTTTTGGATTGTACTGTGCTTAACATCAGGTACAGTGTCATCACTTTGTCGAGCTACCATAAAATGGGTAAACTAAGAACGTAAAACATTATATAAATACAAAATTCGATCAAAATTTGTTAAGCCGTTTTTTTAATTACGCTCGATAGAACCATCGAATAGATAACATCTATTAGGTTGTTTGAACTGAGTTAAGGATTAAAATCACAGAATAGATTACATACTCGTACACACTGTGAATCTAAATATAGTCATGATTTACAAACAAATTCTACGGTATTGTTATAACACGATATGACGTCTCATATATTATACAGGAAGGTTTAGTTGCCTTAAATTATAACGCACTCAATAACTACACATGAATTATCGGTTTAAATATAAAGAATAAAGACGAGAATAACTAAACATACAACAGCTAAAGCACACAACTAGCGGATTATAAGCATGATTATCTCCTATACTTTATTATTTTTGGTTTGTTGCAAGCGGCATAAAATTAGTAATTTTTACTGCATTTTACAGTTATTATTGAGCGAATGTTCTTTTATTACCGATAACTTAGCTGTGACTAAAGAATAGCGTTTCTGCGATTTTATTTACAGAATCCAATTACAATCTTTCCGATTACATATTCTCAATAAGAAGTTCCAATGTAAATTTTCATTTTATCCTAAAAGTTGAATATTTTGTAAGTTACGACGCTTTGTTTCTTTATGTAAAAATACAAAGTAAAGAATACTAACCTTGGACCAAACGCATGGATGTATTTCCCTAAAATGTACCTTCATTACTAAATGACTTAAAATAAAATTATAGGAGCAGTAAGACACAGAGAAATAATGAATGATAAAGAAATGTCTTTGAAAATATTTCTCTACTCGGGGCAGTCTTATTATAATATATAGTGTATTATTTATTGTCATATTAGTGCTCCTGCATAAGTTTGCAGTCAAATAGTGTTATATTTTATTCTTGCGGGGACTAGTGTTCCCAGAACTTCTTTGTAAACGGGGTTCATGGTCGGTAATATGCAAGTTATATGTGCCCCTAAATCGGTAATAGGGTTTTACCACACTACTTATATGTTTTTCCTTTTTTTTATTTTTAAAAGGCAACTCTCACACTAAGGATCTAGGCTTGTGTCGTGGGGAACTTTACAAGCATACAATTCACGGACACAAAATAACACTTACACGTAGAAAAATCATTTGTGAATTACACAAATAATTGCCTTGTGCAGGATTTGAACCCACAGCACTCAGCGCGGCGGTAGCACAAGGTGACCGCGACCGTTTAAATCGCTAGCTCAGGGGTTTCCAAAATTTATGTCGCGTTGCCCTGGTGCACCGTAAAGAGTGAAGAAGGGTGCCGTAAAGCAATTCTCTTTACTGTTCCTTGAAACCTAAGTTAAATGTTCGTGGTAACAAAATAAAGTAGTAAATTTTGAACGATAATTACCTACGTGCTCGGAAACTTAGATTTATATTCATATATATAAACAGTTTAGATTCATAATGTGGATGTTTAATTTTTGTATCTATCTACCTAACTAGTATCATTGTACCTATCTATTTGGACCAGCAAGATTGTATAGGGCGCCGCTACAAAATAGTAAACATGTATCTCCACCGCGGACTGAAAAAGATTGGGAACTCCTGCGCTAGCCTAATCATGCAAGTGCGAGTTACGTGTAAAAAATAAGATACCTAATAATGAAATATCTGTGTGGAATATTAGAGGTCAAGTTATTTCTTTTTTACACTACGTAGATAATGTAACCGGCACAGTATTTCGCGTTGTATTATAATAAATACGCGAACGGAAATAAAAAAACAGATGTATTGTTAAGGCACGCCTGTCATTTTATGAACGATTCCGATTCGATATTTTGTTCCCGGTTTATTGTGTTTTTACGTCTCAGTAGTTTTATGTTCGTGAAACCGTCTACAAATATTTCAAGGCCAGTCTCATTTTCAGTCATATTTGCAGCATTACAATTATATTTCTTTGAAATTCCTGTAGAAGTATTTCTCTGGTACTGTAGGTAATATTCCCAAAAGAAAAACAAACCTTTTTATGACTTCAAAGCAATGATGGTTCAGAGATTATTTTTCTTTTTTATAGTCAAGGTTTAGCGTTATGGGTATAATCTCACCTGATCTTAAGTGACGATACGGCCCAAGTTGGTAGACACGCTAAACTTGTGGAGGAACTGGCTCTCAAGTGCAGTTGCCAGAACACACCTATTGGTATTTGGCAGCAGATTTTCAACTTGAGGGTGATTGCTAGCCAGGCGGGCATTAGAAAAATCCCTACCATCATGCTATGGTTTCCTCACGGTGTTTTCCTTCAGCGAAAGCTCAAGCTCATTGTAGGTGGTTGGATTCGAACTCACGTCCCTTGACGCGAAGTCGTGCATACTATCACTGAGCTTTCATCGCTTCAAGCGGTAGCCTTTATGAAGATCAAGTCTATCGACATGAGTTCGCATTCTAAAACGAGTTCAAGTTTTGCGGTAAAGAAACTTTTTTCTTCTTCTGGTTCTGTTCACAAATCATTTGGGGTCGATGCAATAAGTTTTCTTCTTCCATATATCCCTATGAACTGCCATCACTTTATTCACACCCTTTTCTTTCATCTCATTCTTCACACACTCTATCCGTCTTTTCTTTGGCCTTCTTCTTCGTTTCTATCCTTCAATATTCATATCCATTACTTTTCTCACCACATACGTGTTTTCTCCTCTCATGAAATGGTTAAACCAAGACAAATGAGTGCCTTTTAACTTGTCTACCCCTTCAGCCATTTTCAAACTGCCTCTAACATATTTATTTCTATCTTTGTCCATTCTTGGAACACCATACATCTATCTCAACATTCGTATTTCTACTGCATGCAATCGACACTCATCCGTGTTTTTACTAGCCCAGCACTCCGATCCGCACAATATGACATGTATTATAATGGACTTATATAATCTTATTTTAGGTAGAAAAAAATATTGTCATAAAACTACAGCATTGTGGGTGGGTATTTTAACACTTTCAAGTTATAAATCTGTTACTATGCTCCTAGAGGTATATTTCAGCAGCTGCACTTGAGAACCACATCCCTCACTAGGCTAAGAATTTTACTATCTTAGGTCATATCGTCACTAGGTGTAAGTTGGAATTGTTGCCGAAGAGTAAACCTAAGAACCATAAATTATTTGTGTTTAAAATTTATAAACGATCAATATGAAAGTTACGGTGTGATATATTTTGATAATTTACTATGGTAATTTCAAGCAGTTATCGATGCGTACACTATGTATCAAATGACTATTTCTATATTAGATATTTAGTTTTTATTCTAACTTTCACTATAAGCACTTATAGGCGCAGTTTATTTCCTTGTAACGCGGATGACAAGATCTTTCGCTTATAGATTTCTCTAAACTAGAAAACTGGTTTCAGTTATATGATTATGTTACTCTAATGACTATGATCAAGTATGTATGAAATTATTATTTGCTATTAATTGTATTTATAAGCATCAAATAGATTTAAGGGTATGTATGCGTAATACACTAATCAGGTTTTCAAAATTTGTAAACAAATTACTTTTGACGTAGGACATTAAAATTAGTCTTTAGTGTCATATTCGAACTTTTGCAATTTATCAAGATTAAGATTTTATAGATAGGTGGTATAAATAATAGTAAACTTATGAATGTCTCTTATTAAAATATTAGGATTTTTTTTTTTAATCAAACTTTTACACCTTCTCAACTTTTTCCTACGGTATACTTAGCTATATATTATTTATTTCTGCAACATTTACATCTATTAAATGCTATCAAAATGTATCACGATATACTCAAAATTATACACAATAATTAAGTAAATTATTTATTAGATTTTAATGAAAATTTGGGTAATATAATGCGGATTCCGTAACTCTAGTTATAGGTTAAAAATAGTTTAATATATAATATATGTAATTGGTTTTTCGGAAATATGGTATTTAGATAATATTTAAATTTAAAAACCGCAATTAAAAAATATTAGAACTTACCGAAATTTTGTCTACACTTTTTCCTATCACAACGTTTTCTAGAACTTGTTTATATCATAATTGATTGTTGTTTATATAGTATAAAAAGGTGAAAACAGACAGCGTTATTCTCATACTTAATAAATTAAGCCGTAATTATAGAACACTTGAGGAAATGTTCTTAAAAGTGCAAAAAAACTGTTTACCATTTTATTTTTAAACACCTCGTCCAACGTACAAAAAAATTATTAAAGAAATCAAAGATGTAAAAGATACTGAACTGTATTGTTATTGCTTCTTTAATATATAAAAAAAAAATTCTTATTGTTTATTCTTGATAACCCAGTCCTCTTTAGAGTCTATTACTGCAATTTTTAAGTGATAAGATTTGGGCAGATAATACTATCTTCAACAAGATGATCTCCCTGGTTGAAGTTCTCTTGGGAGTTTTTGTGCTACTAATATATCATGTTCTAAATGATTATTCATAACTCACTTCACTTATGTTCTTCAGCTACACTACATCACGTAAAATATCACCTATATTACACAATATATGGCTAAATAACTAAATATATGAGTAAAAATAAAAATCACAACATAACAAACCAAGATCCTGCCAAAAACGCAATATTATTATGTGTGAGGTATGAATTAACTTCTGAGTCGTGAAAAAATATTATTGCGGAATTTGTATAACTTTCTACGTAAATACAACTATTTTCTATTTGTTTATGTATAAAAAATACTAGCTGAGTGTAACAACCGACATCACGTCTGCGCAAGGAATAATTAATGTAAAAAGTTAAAAAAAAACTGGGGAGTATCTAGACAGATTAAACAATAAAAATAACATCTTTTACAACACGCATCAAATTAGCTCGGTGTATTGTTAATAAAAGTTTCGCATAATGTTATTATACCTGCCGAAAATAACATGTTCAAACGTTTTTCAAGTTTTTCGCTGTAGTTGAAGTATACTTCGTTCGCGCGGAACTAAAATGATTTAATCTCTCGCCGTTATTCAAATTGCAATTACTTTTGATAGAGTTAACCGATTTTGATGAAAACAAAAACTAAATGATACTCGAGGATGTACTCTATGACTTCCTTGGTGACGTTTTATCATAAACGTTGTACTTTAGCAGTGATGGATGCACAAACAAACTGCTAGACCGACAGAAATTTCTAAAAATTATGTAAATGTATTTTATTGCTTATTCTCAGTCCCTTGCAATACTTGTTTGCACGTAAATCTAAAAAGTACAGACACGTTAAATTTATATTCTTATTATATGTATAGATTAATGAATATATCTAAAACAGTTAAGTAATCAACTCTAGGTAACAAAAAGTATAGACCGCACGTCCTAATGTGTTGCAAATTAACAGAAAAGTGCTGTCACAAATGGGGGTAAAGTAAATAGTTTTTTTTAATTATAATTGAAGATTTTTTTTAATACAGTAGCAAAAAAAATTTAAGCTTGAATAATGTATCTCATAGAGACGTTTTTCAATTATTTGTTTAATAATTATAGGTAATTACTATAATATATCATCGATTATATTTTATAGTATGAACAAGAATTTTATTATCTAGCCAACTGTTATTGTTAACTTAAAGTATTATAGTTATAAAGTCTAACACATGTATTTGTCGCAATATACGTTAGCAAAAAAATCTATGTAAGCAAGCTAACTGTACAAAAAATCAATAATAATTTTAAAACTAACGTCATAAAAAGGGATTATATCAAAAGAGATTTAAATCCTACGAGCACACTTCGGTTTTAGAATTTTACAGAAGGTGCTATTGTAAAGGTGTATTCGACGATCAATATTGAAGATTCCACTTTAACGTTGGAATCTCGACTGAAGTTGTAGTGAGTATGAAAGCGACCTTTGCGTTTACATTCCACGTTACATCCAGAAAACTAACAACGTTAATTTTACAAACGAGTGTTTTTTTAAAGTAATTTTTATATTAGATTAATGCTACGTATTCGAGAATTTAATATAATCTAGTAAATAGAATATCTAAATTGATTTAGGTACATTTTTATATGTGTATATATTCTTGTCTCATTTTGCTCAAGAATTTATTGAATTGGCAAAAAAAGAATTTTTGTATTTTTTTAAAAGCACGGTAAATATACGGCACTGTACCTGATGGTAAGCACAGTATTTTCCATAAATAATCAGTAACCGTCGCCGTCATGTTCGCATGTAAGCGTCTCGGTAGCAGGATTCCGAATCGCGACAAATCAATAGAGTTACTATCAAAGGTCTATTTCGATGTTAAGGTGAAAAAAAACGCTTTATCGACTTTCTTTATCGACACTTTATCGCAACTCGTAAACAATAGGCATAAGTCAACGCATGAAAAGCTTGTTGTGAGACTGTTCGGGTGATAAGCAACGTCAACTAACCACTGAAAAATCACCACGGCGAATCTAAAATTTCGTACTGCCAGATACCAGAGACAGCTTTCAAACTGTCTCTTCCAGAATGCCACATTGTTTTTGAAAAAAGTTATTAATTTCAAAAAAGTAATATTGTTATCTTAAATTTGAGAAATAAACGATTTGATTTGAAAAAAAAAAAGAGTTACATTTAAAGAGTAAACATTTTGTTAATAAGTAACATCCATGCCAGAATATAAAAAGGTATCCATATATTTATAGTATTTCATGGTACGTCGTCAGTTCCGAGCCATAAGATAAAGTGAAAAGATAAAGACAATATCTGTAGAAGTCGTAAATGTATTTAATTAAAACTTTTTCGTGTACTCTGCTGTTACAAGGCCAAAGGTTTTTCTGTACTAACACAATACAATATTTTGTCAATATTTACGCTTATATTGCGTTTATGCCTTATATTAATGAAAAATGATAATAGAGTTCAATGTTTTGGTAAGTTTGTCGAACTGTTAAGTTAAATTACTTTCCTTAAATAGTCTTAGTTTATCATATTGCCACTTATGCATTTGACTGAATATAATTTTCGACGAGCACTTTCAAATGGAGTTTATTACTAAAACAATATCAAAACGTCGTTAAGCTGAAGAAATATATGAATAATGATATATTTATGTCTGACAATAGGTGTGTGCCCATAACATAAGGCACCTATGTTCTTTAAGCTACTCTCAATAATATTTCTTTCAATGAGCGATGATATGATACACATACAAACATGTTGAAACAAATCAAGACAAATATGTTAGGTAATAAATATACGTGATTTTAATGTAAATTACCTGATAATGGTGTTGCTAATATAGGTATTACAAAATTAAACATCAGATATTAACTGACGATGTGACCAAAGACTAACAGTTCTAACACATTAAGCTTATAAATATGACTGATTCTCAAATCAAGTAAAAGGGTAGATTAATGACCAATTTTAAACTTGAATTTAGTTGCCAGTTATGAGAGCTTTAAATTTTTTTATTACTCGGCAACGTTGCAATATTATCAAAATAACTCCATTTTAGCATATAATACAGCAAAGTTTTAAGCTGTACCCTCATAAGAATACCAAACGAATACAATGATAATAATAACCTTGGAAGATATAAGGTAGAGATGCTTATTATTGCTATATACCGATATAAGACAGGCAGGTTTACTAAATTAAATAGGAACATTACATAAGTTGTTTGTATAAAATGTATATTTTTTATGAATTAAACATTATTACCGGTTATACAAAAACAATATTACGAAATAGAACCAAATATTTTATTCAGTTTGTATATACAGAGATATTAGATTCCGGTATTTCTGTGCTAAGTTCAGGTAGATATAATATAATATAAAATTTAGACGGAGGTAAAGGTCGAACAAAGACGATACGGGAGTTCATGCAATATTGAATATGAAAGTTGTGAGGGTACGATCTACATAATACATACTTGCATACATTTTATGCCTTTGGATATAAAGGATAATGTTCGCTAACGGATAAACGATCCTTTTTGCTTCATTTATATACCTTTATTAATTTTGACATACAATTGTCACGCAATATAGCATATAATAAATACACTGAAACTGGTATTTAATATTGTCCAGAACCCCTTTCAAGCAATATTTGGAGAAATCAACTAGGGCTCAACTATTTTGAATATACGCCTCTTAATTACCATCATTGGCACGATCAAAACGATAGTGGAATCGCTAAAAATAGGTTTCAAAATGGCTAATTCAGATTATATTTGATTATAGTATTGTCGATACATAATAGCGCTAATAGAGAAAAGTTTTGGTTTTGAGTGGCTGATTATCTTTCCATATATGCAGATTAGAATCTCGGTTTTTTAGAGTTTGCAAACATACAATTTGAATCTGTAACTCTATGCTCTATTTTATTAATTTAAAATGCATTTTATATTATCAGACTGCTCAGATTTTCAGTTACTATTATTATTTTGCTGCCTTTTTTCTCTTACAAAGTACGTAATTAGGGTGCTTAATGAGGGCTGTCTTTATTATAGAACCCTTTCAAATTCTGCACAAGTGATGCAGTTAGCAAAGCGGTTCGTTTTAACAAACCTAATGATTTTAAGTTTTGCGTTAAACTATTCGTGTACCTTCTAGTTTGGTCTTTCGTACATATCATTCTGGATAGTTTTGTCTATACTATGAAGAGTTGTTGGCTTAGTTGTATATTATAGTTACTGTAAATAAAGACTATTACTTCTGGAATTTATTGCCGTGCCTACATAAATTTTCAATAAAGGACACAATTTTAAATATGGTCATTTATTTGTAAACCAACACTTGTGTTACTATAACTAAATAATAAAATACAATAATTTTCTTCTTTATAACCCTTATTAAATGTAGGTATGGTCAGCAGAACCTGCTTTCTTCTTCCACTTTATCAGGTGTAATTTCAGTATTCACACTTTTTTTATAAACATATCATTCCTCACACAGTCCATCCATATCTTCTTCGCTCTTGCTCTTTTCCAATATCCATCCGTTTTCATAGTTAATATTAATCAAATACAATACTTCTATATCTAGTTATTTAATATTCAGAATCACAACTAACAATGCTACTCATCACAGAAAAGTTACTTGTGGGCAGGGATCGAAACCCCGATTACTCCGCTCAATAGTAGGATTTGATACCAGTGCTGCATTTATAATGTAAGGTGCGATGAAATTTGGTATTGTTTCTACGATAACCTATACATATAATAATAATGTAAATTTAACATGTCTGTATTTCTTAGATTTATGAGAATAAGATTATTAGAAGTGACTAGCGATAAGTAATAAAAAACATTTACACCATTTTTAGAAATATCTGTCTATCTGCATATTTGTTTGTGCACGCGTCACTGCTAAAGTACAACGTTTATGATAAAACGACACCAAAAAAATCATAAAGCGTATTCTCGAGTGACATTTAGTTTTTGTTACATTAAAATCGGGTAACTTTATCAAAAGTTATTATAATTTGAATGACGGCGCAAGATTAAATAATTTTAGTTCTACGCGAACAAAGTCGCAGGCACGGCTAGTAGTCAATAAAAAAATAGACAATCTTCAAATTAAGCTTCACTATAAACTAGAAAATTTACAGAAAGAGGAGAAAATGTTAAATGAATATACTCTATGCGTATAAATGTAAATAAACATCGTATGCCCATTAGATAATTCATATTGTACTTGTCACTAGAATGTCATATTAATTGTACCATTACTCGGATCTTTGTAAATGTTCAACAATGAATAAATTAAAAATATGTAAATCAGCATTTGTGTTGTTGACTGTAGTCATTGTAAACAGCATTTTCAAGTGTTTAACGGTACTATAATAATATTAGTCATCATTGTTGTTACATTCACATGTTGTGTTGTTGTACACTGGCAGATTTACATTGCTTTATTATATTTTACAATTAATTTGTTTTATATAACATTAAATGTATTTTTGTCTAATATTTTTTTGCTATTTAATAATATATCGCGGCGGTGTTGAACTTTTGTAATAAGTTTACTGACGGTAATAATAAAGACAGTATGTAAACATATATTTCAGCATTTAATAAATGTAATAACTTGTTCATACAGTTGCTTTTTTATACTTTACCAGCCTTGCCTGCAACTTCGTTTGTGTGGAAATAAATTTTATTTTATCATTTTTTCCCGTTCTTATAAAATCAATGCAGGTTTGCTCCTATTGGTGGTACTAGCGTGATGTTAAATAGCCTAAAGCTTTCCTCGATGATTGTTCTATCAAATACAAAATAGTTTTTAAAACCGACTGGTTTTTACTGAGATAAGCGCGTTTAAATAAACAAATAAACAAACTTTTCCTGCTATTCTATTAACAATAATTTGATATGGAAAAGTGTATCCATACCTGAAGATCGGGTTACTATAGACTGAAATTTTAATAAAATTCTAAACATTTTAGTCACAACCCAAACATTAATTAGTTACAGTGGTATGGTAGGTATGGTAGCAGACGCACGCGAACGCAGGCAAGGTATTACTTATTTCAGTTTTATTACTCGTTCGTCGAGAGGGAGAGTTCATCCAATGGAGTGTGTGAGGGAAGATATGAAGGCAAAAGGGGTAAATGAAGATATGGTGACTGATAGAGATGTATGGAAGCAGAAGACATACTGCGCCGACCCCAAATAACAATTGGGAGTAGAATGATAATGATGAAAATGATACTCGTAATCCAACTAAGCCAGCAGGGGTTTTCAAAGTGTGCGCCGTAAAGAGTGTAGAAGGGTGTCGTGAAGCGATTCTCTTTATCATTCTCCGAAACCCCAACTTAAGTGTTCAAGGGTACAAATTAAACAATTTCATTTATACACTTACCTACTTGCTCGGTAACTGTTAATTTTTCGTTCATATAAATAAAAAGTTTGGATTCACAATGTGGATGTTTTAGATTTTGTGCCTCTCTACATAACTAGTATCATTGTACCTATCTATTTCGACCAGTCAGATAGGTTAGAGAGCCGCAACAAGTGCGCTGCGAACTGAAAAAAATTGGGAACCCCTGATCTAAGCCAAGAAATCCGGAAAAAGCCCGGACAAATGTCTAGAAATTTGGATAAATCTTGACCCTAGCTGAAGGAACGTATGGAAATTTTCACATATGACACGATTAATAATATTAATGTTCCTATATGGTATATATCGACCGGCAGATTAAGACGGAATTAACAGAATGCGTGTAGCAATATCTTGCCCGGTAGCAGAATATTCTTTAAATCAGCTGGTGTTACGTATTTCGCGACAGCTATGTGATAGCAAAAAACAAAATACGTCTGCTTCATAATAAGAAAACCAGTTAATAATTACTACTTTAGAGTTAGAACAAAAAAATAGTTTAAAGTAAAGATTTAATGTTGTCTGTCACCGCCTTACTTTTGCAAAATACATACATAATTACGGAGCCTGTCCTATAAATACTGAGCACTTTGTAAGTGTACTGTTATCCGCGAAATATTCATAATTTACACATTTATGAAATCTTTACAACATATTTTGTTTCATAATCAGGTTTCTGTCTGTGAAGTTTCTTTGAGTTTTGAAACAGATTTTTAATAATTTAATTAGACAATTTTGAGCTTTAGCGCAAATTCGTTTGTTTTATGGTAAAATAATATACGGAAATTTAAAAACTAAAAATAATCTCCGAATAATTTTTGTGTGCGCTATATTTAAATGTCAATTAAAAGCCTGTGCTATTCATTTCAAGTTATGGATATAACTTGTATATATGCATAACTTGAAACTGAATATTTATACTTGAAAACCTAAACGTCAAAGCAATAACCAGTTCTCACTGCGTTAAGAAATTTAACATTAGGCCATAGGAGAAATTATAAGACAGACATTAGTTAAAATATTTTTAAATCCGTCTGGTAGTACCTAAGATTAGCGCGTTCAAACAAACAAACTTTTCCGCTTTAAAATATTATTAATAATCAAGTTATTAATAATTAATAATCTTTATATATAAAAATTTCGTGCCACGTTGTTTGTCCACGATGATTGAATGACTGATGAACGACACACTGTATGCAGTTTGATGCAACTTCAGAGATAGGATACTTTTTATCGCGATAAGTGATCACAATGCGATAGATGACGCTATAGTCGATGTGATTGAGTACTCGATAAAGCAAAACAGGGTCTGCCAGGTCAACTAGTACGAGTATAAATAGGTATAGGTATTCTACAATCCTTATTTTTGTTCATGTTATAATTTTTACAGTTATTTAAATTAACATACATATAATGTAGGTATATCCAATCTTTATATATCTACTGTTAATAATAATAGAAATGTTGTATACAATACAGTACATTACACACTAGAACTATTATAATCCCGTAAAATGTACATAGCAATGGAAAATTCCCTTAAAATTTAGTTTGCCTTTGTGTAACTTTTTTAATGAAATAACAAGAGAAACATAATTAGAACTTTCAAAATATGTTTAAATTCACAACTTCGATGGCCGTTAGTAACCTGAAAATAAATTAGAACCGCAGTATTTTCAAATTAAACTGCGGTGACAATATTCTGTGTTATATAATAGAAAAAAAAATCACGATCCTCATGTATAATAAACGATCAAAAAATTAATGTTTTTGAAAATAATAGGAGATATAAAAATCAGTTCAATGAATTTAGTTGAGTCAAAAATAAGTTGTAAAGTAGTTACCAAACTATACATCTTTAGTAGTAATAGATTTTGATTTGTAGTCTTATAAACAAAAAAAAAATAGTTTGTCTCTCTATTTTGTGTATTCGATTTTGTAAATAGAAAATGTACGTAAGAATCGTATAGTGTGATTGTTTGCTGGTCGTAATGTGTTAGAAGTATGGTATTTTTATGACTTGAACTTTATATCTATATAAAACAAAATCGGGTTATTTATACCATTTATAACCCAAGAACGGCTGGTCTGATTTTAATGATCTCTGATTTGTTGTATTCGTCCCCATGATAAGTAGAATACATTTTTAGTATTCATTTTATGACATAATATTTTTTTATATTCCTGGCTAGCTACCACCCTCAAGTTGAAAATCTGCTACCAAATACCAATAGGTGTGTTCCGACCGTTGCACTTGAGAGCTAGTCCCTCTACAGGTTTAGCGTGTCTACCAACTTGGGCAGTATCGTCACTTAAGATCAGGTGAGATTATGGACATAACGCTACACCTTAACTATATACAAAAAAGAAACTAAATTGGGTTTAGCTAAACTAAAAGTTAACATGATATTCATTGATCGTTAGGCGGTACGAAGTTTGTCGAGTCAGCTAGTATATTATTGACTTTTTTTTAAATAAATTTACAAAGTAACGAAAGCCGTTACTTTAATAATAAAATACAAAGACTAATATAGTGGTCGGACTTCAACGGTATTTTATTAATTGACTATTGTGTTCGCATACCGCGCAGGTGGTATGTTTACAAAATACACTTCACGCCGATTGATCGCTATAGGAAACAATATCGATATGGCATTTCTCGATTTCCTACAAACCTTTGGTATAATATTACTGCCCCTGAGGCATGTATGTATATTACACGAACTGTTAACTTCACCATGATTGTGATTCACGGTACAATCTAAGTTTAATTTATTTGCAGATAAAATAAATATGTATAGGTTGGTGGGTTTGTAATTTTAATGCCGTCACACTGTCGATATATATTACGGCCGTGATTTTTTACTCACTTCAGCAATTAGCGGTTTTTGCGAGTACTATATGATACTTATATGACAATAACGCAACAGAGAGGTTCGTTCGACATAAAATTATAGCATCGTAATAGGATCATGCATTATAAAAACGTCAAAACCATAATAAGCGAAGAAGACATATTCGAGGCAGGCCGTATGCGATTAGAATAAGAAAAAATAAGATATGGTATCAAGACTAAAAATACTATTACCTCTATTTAATATAAAACTAACTTTTACCTGCGGCTACGCTCACGTTGATATCTGATGACGCAATAAAGAGTGTCATACAAAGTTTATTCTTCTCTTTACCCCGCTTACTATAAGTTTTTCGCGAGGAAAATTCCCTATCACTGCCTCCAGGTTCCCATCTATCTCTATACCAAAACAAATCATAATTGATTCAGCGATTTAGGCGTGAAAGCGTAATAAACAAACAAACTTATTTTCGCATTTATAGTTTTAGTAAGTATGCAACGTTTCAATGTCTGTTTGTTGTGTGTCTGAAACTTGAGAACCACTGTATCGATTTACATAATTCTGCTTTTAAATCATAAATCTAATCCATGGCTAAGTTTTTAATATATCATGTTTAGTTACCTTAGGTAATCCGTAGAATATGTTAAAGGTAGATTACAAAGATAAAACAATAACTAAAACTGTTATATATTAACTTTCTTTTATACCAGTATTATTGTAATTTCCGCAAAAGGAGCTGCGAGCATGGCTAGTATACAAGTAGGTAGGTATTAAGATTCAGTCATAAGTTTTGTACAGCGGTAAACAGACTAAGAGATGGGAGGATGATATCAAGAAAATAGCGGGTCCAACATGTACTCGTGCAGCAAAGAACAGGACAGAATGGAAATGTTTAGGGATGGCCTTTGTCGGAAGACAAGTTGTACTAGAATAACTACCGTTTCCCGATGTAATCCTTACTAATATTATAAATGCAAAAGTGAGTTTGTTTATTACGCTTGTGATGAATTTTGGTACAGAGATACATGGGACATTGGAGACGTCGATAGGCCATATTTGTCGTGAAAAACTTATAGGATGTGGGGTAAAGAGACGAATAAACTTTGTTTACAACTTTTTATTGCGTCATCGGATTTGATAAAACCAATATTAACGTAGGTGAAACCGCAGGTAAAAAGTAGTATTTTATAGGTAATTGTATATTATTCCAGTCTTAGGCACACACAAACGTGTAAAACTAAAAAATAACAATAAAGGATTTTTATTTAATTAATAAGTTTTGTATGTTTAAATGTGTTAATTAATTAAGACTTACTTTTTAAAAAAGGTGCTCACACATGGTAGTAGAATTTATGAGATTGAGGTATGTATGAAAAAGATGAGAAAGTTTGTAAAGCGAATCTAATATTTCTGGTGTTGTCGGCCTCAGTAGGCAGTGGTGACTTCTTACCTTCGAGCATATGGTACATTTGTTAGTCACTATCGTGGTTTTAAAAAAGCTTTTTTAGCTCTCGGTTGACCAGTCTTACCTATTTCAAATGAGAATGTGGCCCAATATTGATATATAAAAAAAAATATTTTTTTAATTTTTGTAAAGTTTATAAAATAAATTATGTATACGTGCTCCGAAGAAGTGTTTGTCTGAGCCAGACATGAAAATTAAATATTAAATCGGCTCTGTGGACTCGCTGAGTCGTGTTTTCTGACTCATTTGTTAATTTCGATTATAAACCGACATGTATATTATACATGTTTGCATTGATTCCATTAAATGTAAATACATTTTTTTCTTTGCGTTAGTAATTGATAACCTAGTAAAATTGGCTAAAAGCACTAATGTATGGTAGCTTTAATCCAGATACACACATCTTAGTACTCCACAAATTTCAATATCTGATATTGAAATACAGTGACGGCTTAGTAGTAATGTTTGCGGACTCACCTTCGATAGACGTTATTTCTACAACAGCCTAAATAAAAAAAAAACATCATAATAAAGCTATTTCGGTAAAAAAATTATTATATCTGACTGATAAAGCCTAAAGCCTGTCGTCAAAAACCTAAAAGTGTGTTCCGACATAACTTGTTACCCTCTTGGACAAAATTGTTATTTAACATTAGGTAGTATTACGACTAAACACGTAATCCTATAAACAAATACAATCTATCAAAACAGAAGGTAACGTATTTACACCGGTTATATTGTGTTCAATCTAGAATCTATCAGGTGAAACTTACGTGCCGATTGCACCGGTAATCGCTCGAACCCTTGACATTGAAGCAAAGATTTGTTCTCATATCCAACCGGTCAGGTCTCCTTCCAATACAAACGTTTCCTGGACGTGCGCTTGTTGTATTATGTAGATAAATGCATGTATTGTGCGGTCATTATTCTGTGCGGTGCGGCGGCCGTTCCATTGTTCACTCAATAACCCTCAATAGCTTTTGATGAACATTGCTAGTTTGTTGATTTTATTAATGGAGGTGTATGAGGCTATTCTTGGATTACGTTTTATGTATCTCTTTGTGATTTATTTTTCATTGAGTTGCAACTGAATATTATATTATGTATTCAAGAACCTACAATTGAATGTATTTTTGTTAAGAATTAAATTCTACCGTGTGATAGGTAATTAGTATTCTTCTTGTACGTTTTAGCACAAGAAGTATTAAAAAAAATACGCCTGTGTCGTGGTGAAAATATTGGCGAGTTAGTTCAGTTGGAATCGAGATTGACTACCCGGTGTGTGCCGGACGTACTCAGGTATCGTTACTCGTGGAGGCTCTCGACGGGCATACCCACTAGTATAATTATATTATATAACATTCAACAAACTCATTGCTTATTAAATTTGAATCCCCTGACTTAGTATCAAATATTAAATCAATTATTTAACAAAGAGAAAAAGGCATAAAAATAGTTTAAAAGTAACAAATAAATCGTATTTTTAAATACAAAAACAAATCAAATGCAATAATGAACGAAATATAGATGAAACAAAATTCATAAATTTATTATTATTAAGCGTTCCGAGTCTATAAAATATTTTGCAAAGGAAAATAACCGAGTATATATTAAATAAATTTGTGATCCTAATTGACACATAGACTGCGAAATTATGCATAAATAAGTCTCTATAGCTTTATTTTGATCATAAGAATATAAATGTGCATATAGCCAGTGATTATATCTTACGCAGGTCCATTAAGCTGTTACACTTAAATAATACTGTGGTTCTTATTAAATCATTAATTGTTAATTTTAATTTTACTGTATTTTAATATTCTTAGCTATTAGCTGTAAGTAGAATTTTAGAATACATTTTTATTGCTTTTGTTATATTATTTTGGTGTATTATAAAAAACGTATTATTAAAAGTTATCTACTCTTTTATTTTTACATTGTTCTATAATTGTTTTCTGTTCATTAAGAGGATTTGGACCACAGTTTACCTAATGTTCAGTGAAGATATGGCTCGCGATAGTACTGTGCTAAGTCTAAAAAATACTCTCAATAAAATGTATCTGTCGAAATATAACTAAAGGTGTTTTGCTAGAGATTTTTTACTTGAGGATGGTAACTAACAAGCGGCCATTAGAAAATGTCTTAGCACGCACTCATCACGATATATTCTATCATCGAAAGCTTAGCTTTATTGTAAAATTCAAACAGTCATCTATCGACGCGGTGTCCAATTACGCTAACACTAGTCTATGATTGTTTTGATTTTGTTGTTATAATTTTTTTTTCGATAGGACATATGCTGTTAACCATAAGGGCTTTCACAGCTTCACCGAGCCTTGAGGGCGAGTAATAAGGTACTCAGCCCGAGGCAACGACGACAAGGGAGCCATAAAGTGGCTGATCTTCGGCTTGGGCTGTTGTCGGAGGACGCCAATAGAAACCGCAATTCTAACTAATCCTATGGAGAATCATAACTAAGCAGAAAACCTACTTAACTATAACGTGACGCGTTTACGCGACGTAAACTCCTAAACTAACGGATTGTACTGACTGCCACAGGGCGGAGCAGTTCTTAATGTAAACTTATACATATATTTGACTAAAACAACTTATTACTTAAAAAATAAAATAGTGGAGTTATTAACTGGTGTAGGCTTATAATTCAATATCGTTATATAGAATCTAAATCAGTCTTCCGTTGATTATCTAGTCGGCCATCGATGTGAACTGTGAGCTGTGACGTGGCGGCTCTCGGCGGCGCTATTCGAGCGGAAACGTTATTTCTACTCTCAGATGGCACCGTCAGATAAATTACTTCCAACACTATGCTAAATGTCCTAGTAGTACCGTTCACGATAAATTGCGTATAACAAGAGATTACAATATTTTTAAAATTATATTTCATATTATTTTCATTGCTTGTTTATTTAATAAAAATAAAAATAAAACTATATTGGAAAAGTATTTCGAGTGAAATCCATGCTACAAACAAGTTATATGTTTCAGGTAATATTTTTATACAGTAGGAAAGAGTAATTATAAAATTATACAAAAAGTGGCATCTTAGGCAGATAATTAGCACATGAAAATAAAATAAAAATATTAACATTACTATATCTGTTATCAAACTTATTAGTACATTGAAAGTGTTAAATTATATTACAGTAGATATTACTTTATTAAATACATTTTTTTGTATTTTTACGACTGGCAGTTTCTAAAATTAACGGGTTCAAACAAACAAGCTATAGAATGAGCGCTTGATGTATTTAGATAAATTATTTAGATCATACAATAAAATTGTAATTTGTAGTATATTCTGTGAATAAAATATATTAAGCTCAATTTTCTAAAATCATCTTAGCTAAATATCAAACGCCAACATAGTAGTAATTATACAGAAGCTTTCAATTGAAATAATTATTAATTTTATTACATTTATTATATTATATGTTAATAAACAATTTTATTATTTATGGTTAATTCTAAGCATTCCTTTCATTATTGCCTGTTCCAATTTATAGGATTTTAGTCTATATAAATTTATATTATATTCAAGGCTTATATTATTATTTTAAACCGAGTTTATAACCTGAGTTAGACTATTTATGTAGGTTTGTAATATGTACAAGTGATATGATATGATTATATATTATATTTATATTACTGATATGAGATTTCGAATTTGGATATGTCATAAGAGTATATGATTGGTTATGTTAATGGGTTATTATAGACTAGTTTAAACCCGCGGTTTCGCTCGCGTTAATATTGATTTTGTCAAATCGGATGACGCAATAAAATGTTTTATACAGAGTTTATTCCTCTCTTTCCCCCACATTCATTAAATTTTTAACAAGAAAAAGGATCTTATCACCGTCTCTAAGGTGTCATCTATATCTATACCAAAATTCACCACAATCGAATAAGCGGTTTAGGTGTGAAAGTGTAGCAAACTAACAAACTCACTTTCGCATTTATACTATTAGTATGGAAGGAAGTAAGGATATTCGATAGTATCGAATAATTTCAGTTAATAATAGTACGTTTTTAAAAGAATTGTCTTTATTTTAAATAATTGTACATCCATCCTACATAAAATCAAAGTGAAAAAAGCTTGTGTTGTATTCCATCTTGAAGTAGGGTTCCCGAAGTCCTTGGAGAAGGTGATTCAAAACCGGCAACTAGCTAGTATTAATTTTGGAATTATAAGGGTCTGAAGGCTGCGGTAATAGCTTAAAATCAGGTGGGCCGTTAGTTGCATAAAAATCTGATATACTGAATGAATAATGATCGTGAGGGAAAAACCAAAGTTGAAACGATAATAGCCCAGGTGGTAGCGTATATGGGCATAGCATTAATGAACGTGTGTCCATATCCCTGTTATGAGCATGAGCTTTCGGTGAAAGAAAACATCGTGATAAAACCATAGCATTGTGGTAGGGCATTTTTTAATGGCCCGCCTGGCTAGCTACCATCCATAAGTTGAAAATGTGTCATCAAATGTCTATATGTTTTTTCAAATGTGTTTTGGTAGTTGCACTTGAGAGACAGTCCCTCTACTAGGCTTAACATCTCCACCATCTTGGATTATGTCACTTTATATCAGCTGAGATTGTGACCATAAGGTTAAACTTATAAAGTATATTTAAAAAAACCATTGGGCAAATATCATAACTTATAGATCCTTGTTAGTGATATAATACTATATATTCTTGATGTAGATACATAAATTAATTGGTAGCTAAGATCTAATACTATATGTTATTAACGTTTGACCTCCAAGCGTACGCAATGGAACACTGAAACGCCGGCCTACGTTTACAAACACGAGGTATTTTCGGCTGTATAATTGCTGAGCATTTCTTTTTGCTTTAAATTCGTAGAAGGTTACTGCTTTAATGGAAGTCTCATATTTATTTACATATTGCGCGGCAGACAAATTTATTTCTTAACATATTGCCACACGTCTTAATATTTTTTACAAAGGTTTAAATTTTATAATTAGCCTAATTTTTCAATGGAGATAGATATCACGAATAACACTATAACCAAGTGGTTACCAAAGTGGGCGCCGCAAAAAGCGAAGGGCGCAATGAAGCAATTTTCTTTACCATTCTCGTATCATTGTACCTATCTATTTTGGCCATTTAGATAGGTTAGGGCGCCGCGACAAAATAGTAAACAAATTGTATGTGCGCTGCGAACTGAAAAAGATTGGAAGCCCTTGTTGTAATCCATATTAGGCTTAATATGGCGGTGGGGTATTGACCCCCTTTTTTATTAACGTGGTGTTTAAAATCCTATCCTTTACGGAGTTCCTCATCGCAATGCGTAAACTCAAAAGCATTACCCGGTTATAGGCTAAAGCCGTGAGGGGCATGTGGTGACTCATCAGGTGCTAATTACCCAACAGTGCCCACTAAAACGCACCACTGCGATACTTCAAACTCCCGTCTTGCCAAAGACCAGGGATAGCTTTCGCACTTCTTCTAGACCACCCCAGCTAGCTAACCTACTTAAGTGGAAAATATGTCAACAAGTATCTGTAGGTGTGTTCTGACAAATACATTCACAGCCAGTCCACGAGGGTTACTCTGTTAACATTTTAGGCCACGTCGTATGCTTTCCCCTAAATACCAAAAACTATAAAGTAATTAAAATATTTTTATTAATTTATTTATAAATTTTATATTTAATATAATTTTCATTATTTGATGAATAATTAATTTTTTTCTCAGTTATTTAGAAAGCAAATTAAGTTGTGTAGTTAATTTCAGAGGAACTGATATTACTATAACTACAATTATTTTGTAAATCAACATACAGACATGATACATTTTATAAAATTTTCGTACGAGTCTTAGTTAATTTACAATTAACTTACAATTTGTTTAGATAGACTTTTTACACAAAGACGCTCTTCTAAGTCGTCACATTGCGTTGCGATACGAAGTGCAGTAGGAAACCGGTACTTAAAGATTATTTATTTATCTTAAGAGTTTTGCAACAATTTTGACTACAGCAACAAACTGCACACGACACGTTCGGCTCGTTAATACAATAATGGTATATTGTTCATCTCACATGTTTGCAGAATTGTTTATGTTACATTTTATTTATCTCTCATGAGTGTATTTTATGTTATTATCCATTATATAGTTATGTTATCTGTGGTCTTAATCGTTATGACTGTATGGTTATCAAAGCATGAGATGAGACATCTAGCATGTGGTTGTCTGTCAAAGTTGTTTCGTATACCTACTATTATTGTGTATAGACATAAATCATTTCGGTAATGCAAGCGGCTAGAAGAATATTTGTATAATGAGTAATGAGTTAATGCTAATTGAGACTAATCATATTCATTTACGACAGAATTATATTAAACGACACAAAAATATCCATGGAAATAGGGCAAATCATCATGATAGGGCCCTATCATGGTATTAGAAAATTCTAATGCCAGCTTGCTACTACCCTCAAGTGGAAAGTCCGCTACCAAATACCTATATAGGTGTGTTTCGGCAGTTGCACTTGTGAGACAGTCCTTCCTCTAGGCTTAGCGTGCCCACCATCTTGGGCTATATCGTCATTAAGCATGTGAGATTGTAGTCATTACGTTAAACCTGTAAAAAGTATTTTTTTAAAAGATAAAATTAGGTAAATTGTTTCCAATTAACCTATAATATTTACATGTATATATAGATTTTTTTAATTTGTATACATGATTTATTTTTCAAAATTTACTAAGGACTTTTAGTCAGACTTATATTCGGATTCTATCGTAAATTTACATGTATGAGATGACATATGTCAAATTGAATTTCATATTTAATATCGATTGACATCTTATATATTTTTCTCTGTTTTCTCTATGTTAATGGTTCAAAGGCAACTTGGTTAGAGACCAAGTATTTTCATTTATAATTTAAAAAAAACTTATTTGGTTATTTATTTTATACATACTAATATTTTATAGTTTAGGTACAGTATTACAAAACGTACGTATTACATATCGTATAAATTGATTCTGTGGTTCTTGAGTGATAAGCAAACTTTCGATGTACCGAAAGAGAAATGTTGCGTTTATAATATTCGAGGATGTATTGTAATTTAGATATTCTGAGAAAAGAATTGTTAATTAGTCGGTAATATTGTTAAGGTAAGCGACTGAAAAGCGAATATAAATTTACAAGTTAGCCAGAACTATACACCATAAAATTAATATCAAGTATCTGTCTTGGTTTTACAAAATAGGTTGCAGATAATAATACAAATAGCCCGTGTTCCCAATCTTCCAGCTGACTATGCAAATACTTGTATATATTCAAATTTTAGGAAAAATAATTCTTTGTACTGAAAATTAAAACAGATTTATTTAACTAAAAGAATAAAAACATGAGTCGTTGTTTCGTAACTTACTGACCTGATTTAGTTCGATAAATTAAAGATCTTGTGAAAATTCTATATTTTTTAAAATGGATCTAATACTAAGATATACGTTAGATGTATGTATATTATTAAGGGGCTAATAAATAGTCATAATACAAAGTAGTTTGCTAATAGGAGATTGAATCACTGGTACACTGTGCGCAACTGTGTTCATCAAAAAATTATCCTCTTCTACAACATAGTTTTAAGTAAATAAATTTTTTACCGATGTCTTAAATTTTTAACTTTAGTAACGTGTAGTATACGTGTAATAAAAAAATGAGTAAATTATACTTCTTTTATACATAATAACATTGTTTCCCGAAAACAACTATGAAACGCATTAGCAGTTACATTATAGACAAAATACGAGCGCTTAGTTTATACAAATGGAGCATAATGTATTTCTGTTCGACTTGTAGATTCGAAGGTGAGCGTCGACATTGATATAAACTTAACAGATAAAACCGTGGCTGTAATCAATCAAACAACTCAGACTGTAAGCTGAATGATATGTAAATTGACACACGTTGAAAATAAGCATTTCACTCCGTTATGAATTGGTTACCAGAATATTTTTTCCTACATGACTGTTTATATGTTGAACCAGGTAACCAATTAAATCTTAAACCTATCAATAAAAAAATTCTGGCGTCTACAGAAAAGTCGAAGACTTACAATAAGTATATTGAAAAATATATTATATATTTTATATTTATATAAATATAGTTTCTTTATTATGATTTAAAACGTTATTGAATAAGCATAAAATTTATCAGCAAGTTCATTCCCATCAGTGACGTCTGTATATTGATATACATATTATACGTATGAATGCGCAGGACTTTGTTCCTGAGATTGTAGGTATCTATAATGTATGTGTAAAACGTTTTAAATTTATATAAATCATGTGAAATCAAAGCCGGTCATCTCGAAAATAGATATATACAGTTGTTTAATATTTGCTTAAGAATGACTCTAAATTATAGTGAATGGTTATTTGAAATTAATCATGTTCCCGATTATTTAATATAACAATTTAGGACTGTAGGTGTTGTCTAAGCTGTTAAATAATATAATTGGGTTCATAGTAAAATATTTATACATAATGTAACTGAGTCAAACGAGTACATTACTTTTTTTAATTATATATATTGGATTAGCGTTATGGCCACAATCTCACCTGATGTTAAGAGAAGATGTAGCCTAAAATGTTAGACACGATAAATTTAGTGGACTGACGGGCTATTAAATGCAACTGTCAGAACATACCTATAGGTATTTGGCGGCAGATTTTCTACTTGAGAGTAGTAGGGTATGACTACACGGTCGCTTTAGGGACCTTAATAGTCACCTCGCTGCAAATACAGCGTCAAAATGTTGTATATAGGTTCGAATCCACCTTATAACAATTATTTTCCCGCCAGAGACTAGAAGCAGTGTGTAAGCTGTCCTTGGTCTCTGGCAATACGGAAATTTTAAGTGTCGGGTGATGCGTTTTAATGGGTAGTGCTGGGTGATTAGCATCCGATGAGACCGGGTATGCGCTTGAGTTTGCGCGTTACGATTAGGGAGTCCGTAAAAAAATGGATTTTAAAATACCACATTATTAATAAAAACAGGGTAGTTGTGTTTTAGAAAAATCTCTACTAATATTCTATAGTTTTTTTTTTCACTAAAAGCTCAGGTTCATTATAGGTATTGAAACTTACGAACGTAAAGTAACTTGCGAACGTCGTTGCGTTAGTTCTGACTCGCGTTACAGTATTACACTATTTAGCCTATAATATGCTAACGAAGTTATTGATAGTATAGATCATAATTTAGAAATAGAATAACATACGAATTCAATGTAAATTTTAAATAATTGATAACAACGTAAAACGAGTTTTACAAACGCCCTTCAGTTATTACGCATTAAATTGTTTATCACATTTCCTGGCAAATAAAGTAGTGGGTTATTAACACAATAGATATTGAAATATATCAAAGCTAAACTACGTTTTAAGATTTGAGTATCCCTTCGTAATATTGAGGCACGTAAGTTATGTACTTGTATATAGAACATATCATGTAAGCCTCCTTAAAGCTGTTATGTTATTTTTATATATATTAGCTCAAAGCTAAAAAAAAATCCCCAATAATAGAGCTATCAAATGTAGAAAGCATTTTTCAAATCCGACTTTTATCCGAGAAATACGTACTAAGCGGAATCTTATATTAGCAACCTTTTATTTTAGTAGAGAATAGTAAGTTCCTTATTTTCAATATTATAAAGAGTTTTTGTAACTCAATATTAATAGCAAATATCAATTAACAAATCAAGGACGGCACTAATTGAAAGAATTCACCTAAAGCATAGTTATCAGCGTTGATAATTTGAAGGTAATGCTAGTCGCTATATTAGTAATAGTAATAGAATGATGGTAATACGTTTAAGTAAAACACACGAGGTCGTGGTCATTTGAAGTATACGTATAAATTATTTTGTTTTGTGTGTAATTGATACTTGGAAGATTACATTGATATCACAAGATTAAGTATCATTGTAGTAAAGGTTTTTTTTTTCAATTGATTTCGGCCAACACATTTTGTACTTATAAAACGCAAATAATATTTAAGATATGTATTCGCCGGTTGAGAGTGAGTCATATAGAAAACAATTGCAGCCATCTCGATTTTTGACACTTTTTATTAATAAGAAAATAAAACTAGATAGTATGTTAAAATTAACATCCTCTTCCGACATTTTCAGATACCTCAGCTCAGGAAAAACGCTTATTTATATTTACAATTATTTTCTTAGGAAAATATATTTAATTATATTATTTTTAAAGTGCCCTCTTTAATTTGTTATTTATAGGTTTAGTTTTTGATCATAATCTTGTTATATTATAACTGAGAATAAGTCTAGTGAGAAAATTGGCTTTCAACATTCAAGTATAATTCCCGGAACTCACTCGTAAAAAATATGCTTACTTCCATTTTATGTTTTCATCACAAAGTTTCCCTTCATCGAAAGCCTAACCTTTTTTTAAGAATTCGAACCCATAACAATAGACGTGGTATCCGAACATGTTACTACTGAGCTATTATTGAATACAAACTCGCGTCTTTGATTCTATATGTCTATTATACAATAAATACAGCAGTCTTTATATGCAACACAGTAAAGATAATATTTATGTTTTTCTAACTTCAGTCGGTAATGAGCTCATTAAGGCAAGGTTGAAGTTCTTTTGACATTAACATCCCCTGCACAAATAATAAATGTTAAAAGTATGTAATTTACATTTGTAAAAACATTGACACTCGTATTAATGATATACATTTTTATGTAACAGTTGAATTTATTACATTTATAATCACACTATTATAACCACCTTATTAAAGTTTGTTTAAACAACATTTTTGAAGTGAAAACTTACTGAGGCGTGCTGAACAATTTATGTAACGTTCGTTCGGGTAAAGTCGGGTCGGATGTTCGGCGAGCATTACATGAGATAGCGTGACGCATCAGTCGCATTCAGTATCAACATAGACGTCGTATGTGCCGTGCCAATACGTTTTAGTTTTATTTCGTATTATTAACATCGGCTTGATTTTTTTTATGTAATAGCGGGCAAACGAGCAAGCATGTCACCTGATGGTAAGTGATCACCGCCGCCCATGGGCACCCACAACATCTGGGGAATCGCAAGTGCTTTGCCGACCTTTTATTGCAGGGATTGACTCTCAAGTGCAACTGCCGGAACACACCTAATGGTATTTGGCGGCAGGTTTTCAACTTGAGCTAGCCAGGCGGGCATTAGAAAAACTGCCTACCGACTTGGGCCGTATCGTCACTTAAGATCAGGTGAGATTATGGCCAAAACGTTAAGCCTTAACTATAAATAAAAAATATATATTTTTGACATGAACGCTTGCACCACATGGTGTAAGCAATGAAAATAATTTTAAACATTAGATATATAAATATTATGTATAAATAATATAAATGCATAGATGTATTTATAATTTGTACTAAAACTTGTATAAATTACTACATTAGATTTTTGTATAATAAAGTGTTTGGGAGCTAAATTACTTTGAGTTGAACTTTGTCTCATATTATTTGCGTATAGAAAAATATTATACTCACATATTTCATGTTTGCTTATATTCCAACTTCAACCATTTCACGTCGTATGGTCGCAAACGATAATTGTATCAAATCATAAATATCTACGCGACTGTACCACACAATTTGCTTGTACTATCAATTGCTTGCACAGTATATTTGTATCTACTCAATAGAAACATAATAAAAATAAAAAAAATTTTAGGAAATACCTTTACGAAACAAACAACTATCACAATTTGATTAATAAGATAGAATAAAAAATACTAAAGAATGAAATCATTAAGTGAGAGGAAAACGGATATCCGGATATACTATCGTGATCAAAGTCTCTCCACATTGATATTTAACTAACGGAAAATATAGTGCAACATTTTTTTACTTTGACACTCCAGACAAGACTTAAATAAGCTTTTAAACTTTTATTTCTGTCTACGAATGTTGTAATCACGCTATACCTTTTTTATATCTAAAAGTTTTTATTATAACTTCACTTGGTATTACACTGACAATGTAGTCAAACAGGATGTCATGTTGAGGAAAAAGGGGTTGATTCTCAAATGAAACTGTCAGAATATACTTACATGTACTTATAATAAATATTTGATATGTACATTGAAACGATGGTGGATCAGTCGATGCAGACGTATTTTGTACGGACGCCGCGTCAATGGACAAATATTCAAATCCCTGCAGTGAGCTAAAGCTTTCGGTAAAGAAAAACCAACATCTTGGGCCACGTCGTCATCATGTGAGAAATTGGCAATAACCATAAACGCTAAAACTATAAAAAAAACTTAGCGACTGTTTTTAGCTCAAGTTATGTTTATTATTTTTTTATAAAGTACCCACACTGTACCTGATAAAATCATAACACGATCCAGAATCTAAGGCAATTATCGAGCGATCGGCAAAATGTTAGCAGTCACTGTCACTGTGATGCTAGTCTATAAACTGTTTGAAATAAACTGAAAGAGAGTTACTGGGTAATTCAGTTGCCATACCCATAGTGGTCACCATCCAGTCCACTGTTTATCACATGTTTAACCGCAAACTAACGCTTAATCTTGGATTCAAACTTACTTAATTCCACAACTAACCCACTAAATCCTACATCAATACGGGTTAAATAAATAAGTAGATTACAAAGAGTAGAGAGATTGGTAAAACAAAAAAACATAGGTAACAAGCTCATCATCTTCCTCGCGTATTTTTGCGACTTCTCATTATTTTCAAATAACATCCAACATCTTATCTGTATTGACAATTTTACTTCCCCTAAGCGGAGTTATGTATTGTTTCTCATACATTTATGCGATGAAATAATACGTATAATTGTGTAGAAAATCTTCAGAATTTTATACTGGCACTCTGCTCTCCTTTAGTTAATTAAAATACGAGTAAAAGTTGTAAAGCTACTTTGGCAATCTGAAGAAGGATGTAACGTCTGTCACTGTAATTATGAATGTTGTCATCATATTATTTGAAAGTATGTCATTAGAGGCTTTAAGAAAAATATTAATAAATAATCAAAGTCTACACATTTTACTGTATTGAAAATACTCCTAGTACAATAGTTATAGTATATATAACGATGATTATTCATTTTTAATATGACCAAAGTGTTACACTTTTTTAAATGCAATGTGTGATTCATTAGAGAAATAGGAGAGATAAAAACACAAAACTTTGACAAAAAACTTAAAATTCTTTAAGCTAACAATATTTACATCGGTAATAGTCATATATAAATGATATTATTGTATTTATATTTGAAATTACTTAAGAATGTTTCATTTTATGATTACTTTTGTGGATGATAATTGATTAGTCAAAAATTATCAACATATTTTTATGTTTCGTACAAAATTATTAGTGTTAATAAATCCTGAACTTCCAACAGTAACAATTCTACAAATTTCATAAATGTATTTATGATATAATAAGGTGATATCTTATCTAATGTAGCTTAAACATCGTTCGAATTTTGTCTGTTCATCAAGCTTATATAGACGGATTCCAATATAATTTGGTTTAAAAGTGTTTTTTTTTAATAGTTTATAGGTTTAGCGTCGTCTTTGTGTTTATGTCTACAATCTCAACTGATGTTAAGAGACGATGAGGCTCAAGATGGTGAACACGCTAAATCTGTGGAGGAACTGGCTCTTAAATGCAACTGCTAGAACACACCTATAGGTATTTTCAACTTGAGGGTGATAGCTATCCATACGGGCATTAGAAAAGGTCTTACCATCATACTATGGTTTCACCATGATGTTTTCCTTCACCTAAAACTCAAGGTCATTGTAGGTATTCGAACTCACGTTACCACAGAGCTATCATCGCTTGAAGTTGATTGTATTCTGAGATAGATCTTTAGAATCTATTTATAACGACATAATAAAGTACTTAGCGAAGCGAGCAGGCATCAGCTAGTTAGTATATTATAACAATTAATGATCGTGTGTTTGTGTTCCATATGTTAGCGCATAGTTCATCCGATTGAGTTAAAACTTTGTATAGTCTGTGTTGATACATACGTGTACGTAGTATAAATAAGTTGCAAAGGGTGGCACACGAGTCGTACCGATAACTATGTTTATTTCTTATAGTTTCTGGTATTTGAAATTTTGTTTTCAAAATTAAAGGTTTTTCACAGCAATAGCATTCATGAAATTTATAATAAAAAACAATAAAAACTTCTATCATTTTCTTTTGAATGAAGTCTCAGATCACAGCTAGGTAAAATAAACATGTTTGTCGTATCAAAATTGTTTAAGAAATATATAAAATTTATTTAGGAATGCCACTTATTTTTCAATATCAACACATGGTGTCATGAAATATTTAAACATCGCATACTCTAACGATTAACATCTAATTTTTAAATACATGGCGTGTAGAGTCGGCCAAATGTTACTGTTTAAGTATGTTAAAAATAACTACATATTATCGAAGGATAGGTTATGAAATTTAATATAAACATTACCTTCAGACTTAAAAAAATCGACAAGTGTTTATTGGTAGAGATATAGAATTATATAAAATTTTATTAGATCAAATATTCGATGTTAAGGAATGTTCTTATTTATTTTTTCACAAATAGTTTAGACTGCTGTTGAATATATATTTGTAGCAATATATAAAAACATATTAAAGATATAATATATACTTTTAAATATGTGAAATACATGAAACAAGTGAGAATGCCATTATTTACAAAACAGAGCACAGAGGTTTTTCTTTAATACTGGAAGCAGTTCGATTGACAAGATACTTTTACCATAGCGAATAACTGACCCAAATAATCGTGATTTGTATTTTTGGTAAAAATATACATTCCAGAGCTTATTAAATATACTGTGGTAATCTACCGCTAAATACCTATAGTAGGCGTGTTCCGGCAGTTGCATCTGAGAATCAGACCTTCACTAGGTTTACTGTGTCTTCGATAACAGGCCACAGCGTCACTTAACATCAGGTGACATTGTTGACATAATCCTAAGTTCTATAGGTAAACTATAAAACTATAGTTTCAAATTAGGCAACGTGCTAGCGATAATATAAATAAGATAAGATGCTAGAATAATTCAAAATCACTGAAGCCTTACGATTGTTAATCACCTTATATGTATAAATGGAATTTTAAAATGGTTACACATCGATAATATTTGACCGATAACGAGGTTAACGGGTTAAGAACACAGACGAAGACTAGAACAAAGACTGAATCTCAATTGAAGGTCCCAAAACGCACTAGCAGAGGCTAGGAACAAACAAAGAAAATTCCCATTTTCTCTTACAAAATGAATGATGTATCTATTTCCCGAAAAGTAAGCTCTATTTGTAACTATGCTATTAATGTCATTACCACATCATACATAAAAAATGCTCAACTTGATTAATGAATTATTATTCGAAAAATCTCACCTGTGTTGTTAGCTGATTTTGTTTTTCATGTGGTTGTTTACGATTGCAGTTTAGCACATTGTATGTTACCTAGTCATAGTCATAATATGTAATTAATGGGTTAAGAAATTAGTCATTCGCTATAAAAATACGTTGTTGCTACGAGAACCAAGTTTTAAAACGAATTACTACGACAATAATATATTAACATTTTATTAAATTACTTTATATGACTAATTCATTATAAACCTGTCGAATTAATTAATTATAATATATCTTCCAAAAAGTAGAATCGTTTTCGTCAATCAACGAAAAAAGAGTTTTAAATAAAATTCAGTAAACAATTTAACACAAATGTAGGGTAATTCTAAATTAGGCACTGCTTGTATTGTGGTAACTGAATAGTTGACACATGCTATTCGTATATAAGTATTTAATAAACTATACACAACTGGCAGTTGTGCTTGTCACATAAAAATTAGCCGTGGGCAAGGACCGAACCCGCGATATGCCAGGTCAATAGTAGCGCTTAATACCACAACTACATCACGAGACTTAGCTATCAAATAGAAAAAAAATACTAAAGTTTTGCAAATGTTACAAATACATGTTTTATTTAACTACTAGTTTTTACCCGTGGCTTTGCTGGCGTGAATATTGATTTTGTGAAACAAATCGGATGACGCAATAAAAAGTTTCATTAAAAGTTTATCCCTCTCTTTACCTCACTTCTAAAAAGTTTTTCGTTAGAAAAAGTAGTTAATCATAGTCTCCAAGGTCCTATATATCTTTATACCAAAATTCATCGTATTCAATTCAGCGGTTTAGGCGTGAAAGCTTAACTAACAAACACTTTTTGGCATTTATAATATTACTAAGGATTTCTTGTGTAACTGGCTTCTTATATTTCTAAATGAACAAAACAGCTTCTTACCTGAAACTACTGCACGGATGTATGACCCAGTGCCCCGCCGCTTTCTGCCTAATGCGCTCTTTCATTAGTGCTTTCTTAGAACCGAAGAGTTTCATAGCGAGCTTGTTATCGGTGGGTTGGAACAGTGCCTGCAGCTGGTTGCGCAGGAAGCCTTGCTTGGCGTCGGAGGCCGGCGGTGCTGGCTCCACTGGAGTACCGTACAGGGAAACATCGTCCAAACCACCAAAATGGACTTTGCCGGTGCCGCTGCCCTGCTTCAGCGACATATCGGCGTCGCCTGAAATATATAAAACATAATAATTTCTTATATTTACGCGAATATTACTCATAGAAATAAAACTAATTTAAACGGATTTTATCGCGGTTATTTATTAATTTTGATCCCGACGTTAATGTTAATGTTACAGTACCTACCTTCAAAACCATAACTACTTATACAAAAGCTTTAAAAAAGATTTAACATATCTTGTTTATTATTTCTATAAGATTTTGAAGTATGCTTTTACCTTTCCTACTTTAATAATCAATGTTATTAATTAAGTGGTATTACTGTTATTACCAAGTAACTGATAATTTAATTTTACAATACCAGAGTGTCTAACAAAATGATGACCTTCATGATTTCTTTCCTGTATTTCAGAATGAGTATTCATACTATTCCCAATCTACTTATACATAATAAGCTGTGCTCGCAACGTTGTTCGAATGGAACTAAATTTTTTTAAATAATTTTTTCCGTTTTTGTAACATTTTTCAATACAGCTTTGCTCCTATTTGTGGTAGCGTGAGATTAAATAGCCTAAAACCTTCTTCAACGATCGCTCTATCAATAAAAAATATTTTTTGAAACCACACTAGTAGCATTTAAGCTTAGAGCGTTGAAACAAAAAAAATAAACTTTTCCACTTTATAATATTAATGTAATTAATATCTAAATGATCAAGAATCCAATTTAAAAAAAAAACCAATACAAAAAAAGCTAGAATTTTCACCATCGGCAAAGTTAAAAAAAAAAGGAAATTGTTAAGCTATCTTTATGTTCACGTTCACTGATCAAGATACAGTCGCCATTACAACAAACAAAATTATTTTGACATTGACAACCCAGTTATTTAGTTAATTTGAAAAAGGGACTCGTATTGTGATTTACCTTAATAGGTTGATTTAATAATAGACAGCATGCTACAGTGTAATGTTAGAAAATGTATTTGTAAACTATTCAATATGAAAAGCGAGTATACTTGCGAACACAATTCATATTCTGATGACATGAATATGCCTTTAAATGGGCGGTCATTCTGCCAAAGCTTAAAATTCAATCCGTTTATTCGTAGTTTTAATCTGATAAACGGATTACTGAACTACCAACAAAATTATGCAAATTATATGTGGTTACAATACCACAAGGACACTATAGGGGATTTTTGGTAGATAAACCTTTGTTTTTGTTTATACACCTATATTATTTTGTTTTATCTTATACAATTTTATGACATTTTACATCAAATAGTTTGGTTACTATGCAAAAGTGAATTGAATTATAACGAATAACTAGGGACATGCACTTAAAGTGCCACAAAAATTTGCTAGATAATTTTAATAATAATACCGCCTTCTTGTTAGAGACGTGTTCGAAAATTCGAAGAGTAATATAAAGTTAGGCTTAAAAGAGTGCATTCAGAGGTTATAATAATTAAAAGCAATAACAAGAACATACAGTAATGTATACTCATATTATAATTATAATCAATATAAAATTACCGCAAGATTCTGATACAAATAGATGACTGTTGTTTATTTTGTCATTACATTTTTAAACACGTATTTTAACTACAATTATAAATATTCTTCCAATAATAATTCCAATGCCAGTTACAATTGAAAATCTTATTTACAAAGCAATATATACAATTAAATTTGGTATTCAGTTTTAGAAAATACACGAAACTGAGCTGATACAATCCCCAGAACAGTCTTGGTATTATGGTTGGAACACAACAAACAATGGACAGGCAAATAATGAATGTGTCAATATAATGCATACTTTAAATCGTTATATTCTATATCAACCATTTGAACCAATATAAGTGATTAATAGACGTGGTAATAGAAACAATGTTTTTTTTGGTATTTGGTGCTTAGATTCTATTCAAATGGGCAATAGTCATATTTGATACCTTTGAAACTCATCCTGATAGTAAAGTAAAAATTGTATAATAAAAATACAGACATATAAAACGTATATATGAACGGCAACTTTTTCATGGTTGTTTCAGACCAAAAACTCTGAAGGTGTATGTTGAGTAAATTTTATTACAACTGATAAAACAGACGATCAAACAATGAACCAACGGCATTCCATTGATTTATGTGGCACAAATAGTATTCTAACTAGAGATCGCCTATCATTTAGATTTTTGTTTAGAAATAATATTATATGTGTTGAAAATCTTTTTCAAATATTGAAGTTCATTGAGTTCAGATGCATTAAGTATTTCTTGTCTTTCACCTAAAGACATTTGTGTATAAATCTATAAAAATCTAGATTTTACAGGGAGTTTAAAATGCCTGAATAGCGCGGTGTGCGAAAAACATATTGTTAACTTCTGATAAATTTGGTTTACTGTGACGTCATTGATTCAATTTAACTTCAATTTTAATAAACATTCTACAGCAATGCGAGTCGCATAACTACAAGTTTATATTTGGTTGTTTTTCCTGGAATAACAATTCAGTAAATTAATATCGGGCAAATTCAGTTAAATGAGGAGATATATTTAAAAATATATTGTTAATATAGTACACGAAACATATGTGGACGCAGATAGTCGGTTCTCTGAAGTCAGTGCTGAAAACTGATGTTGCAGCGATTGGCAAACACGTGCCGAGTGAGCCACGTGATTGTTTCGTCTTTAAATGCTTTTATTGGATTAATTACAAACGTTAATAAAACTTGGTCGTCACAAAAAGTTCGCGGCTTCCCGTTGGAATAACTTTTGCATTAACCGTGAGATTTCAATATTAAATAAGGACGTACCCAATAATCAGTAATTATTATGTAGTGTTTATTGAAATATAAAGTCCATTTCATACGAACATGTAATACTCATGATAAAAGTTATGCAAGTTAATATATTATTAAATACGCGATAAAGTGTAGTTTTAGAAAATATAATTAATTGCTATATATAATATATACATATTTTATTGTAGTGAACGCACATGTTTTAATAACGGCAAAGAAATAATTTATAATAATCTATGATACAGCATAGACACATGGTTTCTTATGAATACAGTAAGTCGTTGAACAGTATGAACAGACCATCTTGTATAAAGTGGTTGATATAGTCTATTAGTACACCTTCTATGACTAAGTACTTAGTCATTAAAATAATCACTACGCTGTGTGACTTACCTTTAGGCATTTTGCGTTTTATAATTACTCCCTCGTAAAACGTGGCCTTTGCGGTTGTTAGTGGTTAGTTGTGAACATAATATCCACGTTGTTCGAGCAGTTTTCAAGACATCACATATTACACACAAATTAATTGACAACACACAACATAACGATAATGGCACAACGAAACTTATTTGATTATATTTTAATTTCAATTTAATTGATTTACATGTATATAATTTGACTTATAAATTAATATTTTTGGCTTATGTTTCACTGAAATCGCAACACCGTTAATAAAGTGTCAGGTTATTTCACATTTAAACTATGCGGGTAAATTGGTTTGACGTACTATCAGCAATTGTTTTAACTGATACTTATGTCATTTTGGGTAATATCCCGTTAATAAAGTATACTGGGGACAGTTAAGGTGCAATTTAACAGGGCGTAAGTGCAAATTGTATCTCAGAATAGATACAGAAGACGTTCCCGACAATTACCGGCCAATTGAGACAAAAGGATAATGTTTGGCCGCCGTGTCAAGGTTACCGCGTTTTATTCATTCAATTGTAAAATAAAAATTGATATAAAATATCTTTAATATTTGAAATAAAACAATACACTCTTTAACAATAAATATATGATTAAATTCTCTGAATAAAATGTAGAACGCAGGTAAATTATTGTATGTACAATTGATAAAACAAATTGTTAATAAAGACAAACTAAACCTTAGTCCATTGGGATAATTAATTCACCGCAAATATATTTAAAAATGTTAGTGCAAAATATGTATTTATTTCAATAAACAGTGTCTCCCGTTAGGGTGTTATACCTATTCTTCATTTTATTGTTTTTAAGTGAAGGTTTTATAGTAAAGAACAATTTTCGCAAGACAAATCTTGAAATTTTACATACATATTCCTCTAATATATCATTTACAAATATAGTAACGTTGTACTGCATCAATCGTATATTATAGTAATTATTTTTGGAGTAATGTTTTTATAAGACTTTACAATATTTATGAGAAATATATAAAACAATATAGAAAATATTTTATATTTTATATCAACCCTTTATACGATGCTAAGTTGCAATTAAATATATAAAATATATAATATATTTCACAAAGTTGTTTTTTAAAGTGTAGGTAAGTATATTACAAGGAAAAACGACTATTAGTTCACTTAGCTAAATAATACTTGTACTGAGCACGTTTGTACTGTCTTACTGGAAAATTTAGGGAGAGCTCTAGATCATATGCAATCGATTTTTCAGAATAGAGACATATAAGCATGTCCTGTCTGTGTGTGATTATGTCTCGTGTTGCTAGAAGATTAAATGTTGCAATTTATCGACATATAAATTATGTAAATATATCTACTGAAATGTTTGTAAAGATCACTGCATAGTTGTGAGTAGAATATGTAATAGCACATATAAAATATTTGTAACAGGTGTTTACGGTTTCCATATGTTAATATATTAATATTGAGTAAACTACTAAAGTTGTTAGGAAATCGTTATTGTTTTGATTTTCCTTCATGACATTTGATTCAAATATAAAAAATATCAATAGAAAACATTCTGGTTTCGACATTGATCTCAGCTTCTAACTGGCATTATAGAAAGTTGTATTGAGGACAAGTGGTTATTTGTACTACATTGAAGACAGCGGTCGTCCATCAGTTCACTTCCGTGAAAGCTGATACTTAAACAACTACAAGCTTTGATTTATTTTAATAAATATTGTTGAAAATAATTAATAATAGCTTCAAAACTTTGTTTTGTTATGTTTGCATGATTGTTGATAAGCTGAAACCGTTTTATACCGGTATAATATACTTATCGCTTAATTTTAGAAGCGCGTACCACCGATTAGCCGCCAGTACTTACTTTCGCGGCTGGCGAGTCCACATGTGTATTTCACAACACTACGAAACAAGTAGTCGGTGAACCTGGCACAACACATGGCGAACGTTATGGTCAAATAGTATTCAATGTATAAAGATTGTCATTTTTGTGGTAAAACGGCGCGGTTGGCGACGATTTCCGAAGGAGAAACGAGCGCGACTGATCGCCGCACATAGCGCTATACAATTAAACGACTGGTGGTGGCAGGGCTCCGATCAACACCGATTAGATACATATGCAAGCCACGACGCACCCAAAATAATATACATTCGGAGCTTATAACACTGGCACATACAAAGCACGAACTATGCGGCCAACCGTGCGCACATTCGAACAAGTACTGATATTTTTTCCATTACAGAGACCAATTAATGTCAATGACTGACGAAACCAGAAGCAGATCACTGCTGTTTCTCAGTAAGTAATCACTTGTATTTATGAATACAATAATAACTCTACGTATAATGTTCGTTTGGGGTAAAAAGTTACCCACTTTATACTCCATATAAAATTTAACAAGGTTTTAATTAAATTGAAAGAAAAGGCACTTATTTTTCAGTTTATTATAGATAAATGTGTTAAAAAGACACTTGAACAGACGCCAAATTCTTCTTTTATGGCGCCAACATGTCTGAGATTAAAGAATTGAAACCTGTTTGGTTATCGCTTTCCCATCAATTATTAAGTTAATTGATTCCTCTGTATATTGACAGTATTTCAACCTTGGCTCTTTGAATAATAATGTATTTATATATTTTATTTAATTGATGAGGCAATTACTATTTCGGGACCACAGTTTAGACCACTAATATTATACTGTATTGTAAACCGATTTGTGGATATTAAAAGTAATATATCGTATACTGAGTCACGGATAAAGTATATCCTTAAAGTTTCAAAAAATCTTACAATTATCAGAATATGCAATTTTATTATATAAGTTAGCTGTCAAATATTAAAACTTTTTTGTATCCTACGATTCAAACAATATTACACAATAATACGTCTCCGAAAACCTTTTTCGCATGTCAGTAAAATGAATAAACTCTACAATAGATCATAGTTTTCAGTGAGAAAGAATGAGTGATAGAGTAATTATGATAATAGTTTTTAATCCTTTATTGCTTATTAAAAGTACGCTGGCAAGCGCCTGTTAATCCATTCCGGTATGATAAGGAAAAAATATTATAAATACTTTTGTATATCTAACCAATAGCTTCGTCGTATTTCAATCAGCTTGAGAGCTTTATGGCAAGATTAGAAAAATATTGCAATAAATTAAAATTATCATCTTTTGTAATAAATGCGTCTGCATTTGAAGATCAATCGGCAGACTAAGTTTAGACTGTTGCAACTGAATTGAACTGATGAAATTGTGAATTAGCACCGATTCTTTTGTTTTAAAAGACGACTATAATATGTATATTATAAGTATATTGTAAGTGGATAATATTTCGTCATAAAAGATGACCAAAGAGAGGATAATTCGCATCAACAATCATAGCTCTAATACATACATGCAACGGAAAGTCATGGATCATCAAAAAACAATAACCCATAATTATAATGTACTAGAAGTGAACTACGTTGACTGGAGATCAATTGATAATACGACAGTTTGCGCAATACATAGATGTTCTAAATCTATTTGCTATTCATCAAGTATAAAGCGCAAATAAATGAAATATATTACATTAAATAGTTAATCTAGAATTATTAATTCACGGAAATATCTGTAATTGTAATTTATTTTTTCGCATCATTTCAAACGAACCAACTGTGAAGTGACTTTGACCACAGCAGTTTCGTTGCATTTATTTTGATATGAAATATTACATATGTAGACTCTATGTTGGGTAGTTCGTATTTCAGTATCAGATTATATTTCTTTAAGTATTTAGAAGTCGAAAATTGTTTAAATAATAAATAAAAAAACAGAAGTCATATTTATTTATTCAACTCAAATAAAAATTTCCACAATAATATATTGGTATTACGTATTTATTATACAAGCACCAATTATATCATCTACAAGTCTATATTTATTTCACAGTTATATTAAGCTAAATGAAAGAGTAATAATATGTTGACTGGTTCTAATAACAAGTTCTTGATTGATGTTTTTATCATAAAATAAAAGTTAATTAGGTATATAAAATACTGTGAATAATTTAATGCTTCACGGTGCACGAGGAATTAGATATAAGAATTGAACAATAACTTACAATTATAATAATCTATATAGACACAAATATCTCAAAGTTTGTCTTGGAAATGAATCCGGAATTCTTATCGAAACTTTACGAAGCGGTAAAGGTTGCGAATACAACGAGATGATTAGATCTATTCGACAAAGTTATTAAAATGCAGTAGACGGTGTATAATTATGACGTCATGGGCGGTTTTTTTATGGTTGATGGCTTTAGCGTAATAGCAATAATATCATCTGATGTTAAATGACGATGTGGCTTAAAATGGTGGGCATGTTAAGGTTAGTAAAGGGACTGGATCTCAAATGCAACTGCCAGAACACACCTATGGGTATATTTGGTGGCAGATTTTCAACTTGATGGTGGCAACTAGCTAGGTGGGCATTATAAAAAGCCCTACTGTCATCTAATGATTTTATCACGATGTTTTTCTTCACCGAAAGCTCAAGCCCATTTCAGGTGGATTCAAACTCACGCCCCTTGACGCGATATTGACGTGAAATTGTGATAAAACTGTCATACAATATTGACGGCTAATGTAGTGATATTGAATCGAGGACTTCAGATAATATCATGATGATACTTGATTTTCTTTTTTTTTTGGCACAAAAATCCTAATGCGTTATCGCAAAGCGTGAGCAGGCTACAAGCGGGGCATGGTGCAAGACTCATCGGATGACATGGATCGACAGATGTCTATTAAAGAGACACCATAGCGACTCTTAATCTCGCATACTGCTAGAGACCGGGGACAATTTTCACACTTCTTCTAGTAACACTGGATACACTAGGTACATGGATACCAAGGTAGATTGTGGCGAGATCCTTATGGGCCATGTTATGGTTGATTCATAAATTTACCAATAATATTTTTGGTACTATAAATGTAATACTGGCGTCACAAATTGTATGTCTTATGTGCTTTATCTAATATAGTTTAGTTATTATGTACACAAGTGAAATGTTTTATAATCAATAAGTTGCCATGAAGATTTTGTGGAGTGTATTAACAAGGGCCTGCTATTTTGTTCGAAACCGCGATAAATAGAAAATTTTGTGCGTCCTTAGGTTCACAGGACGTGTAACTTTTAGATTAATATAAAATTTAAAATTTCTATTACTAGAGTTAGAATCAAGAATTTCTTTATAATACAAAATGATGTCATTCAAGCGTATAAAGCGGGCTATATGATCACTTTTAAATATAATATGAAATAGTGATTCCTTCACTTAAAAGGCATCGTTCAAATTATGGCGGTGTCTGATTGATTTTCTTCGAATGAAGCCATAGTTATCTGTATTAAGGTTTAGTAATACATTGTTTTTCTTGGAATCAGTAATAGTACCCAAATATTTCAAACAGCAAGGATCTATATAATTACAATAAATATTTGAAAAATATATATTTTTAGCATTCATATGTGCTAAAGAAATGGTTTGAATGCGGTGGTTACATTTTGTAAAATTTTAAAGGTAATAATTTGTAACTTACGGGTAGGCTTACGACATTTAACGTTTGCACTTTAGCACTCAGTATATTTTGTTTTTTAAATCGTAATTAGCCTCGTGAGAGATATAGACATCAGTTCAAAGGAACTTAATTGCAAGAACATGCGGAAGGTATTTCATTTGGCCCAAACTCATGGCGCACGTTAGTTATAAAGTGGGTCGAGGCTTGGAACTATAATGGTGTATCTAATTTTAAGATTTTTTGTATTATTTCAGCACTTGTTGTTAACTGTTAATTAATAACGGTAGATGAGTGTATATATTACCACTTGAATTAATCTTCTAAAATAACTCTTGACATTTAGTGTCGTTGTTGAAGTGCGAATAAAAGTTGCGAAAAAAAGATTTCTGAACACAATTAAACTTTTATCGAATACTGTTATATGGTATTTTTTATATATAGCTATCATATTATAATACTATTCTGGTTTATAAATTTAGTGGTTCTTTTAGGAAACGACTTTTAAATATTTAGATAACGATTTTCCTAAATTCATCTTAGTGATGGTTTAGTGAAGATTGGTGTCCTGGATATCTAATATTCCTAAATGAGAAATTCCGGTGTGTGTGTGACTACAGTAAGAATTTGATTGAAATGTTGTATTTAAATAGTTTTTACAGAACAAGATCTAGATAGGTTTTATAACGAAAATAAACAAAGCACGCTCCGTTGATTTTATAATCTTACTCGTTATATTTTGTAATTCAAAGTTGATGACGACATTTGTATTTGTAGTAATAATAGTACAATTTAAAGCTTAAGACGAAGGAATACGGAAACAATTTTGGCACATTTCGTCATAATACAATAATAACTAGACAATTTAAAGAAACCTATGCTTTGTTTCTGACTTAGTAATCTTTGTGTTACTTTAGAAATCACACCTTGTTAGCCAAATTGCTTGTGATAAAAAAGGGGATACACGCTAAATCCTATCGCATTATTAAATAAACAGTAGTATCAAGTTACTAACAATTTATCTGGTAGCGTTTTGCGAACTCTTTTATGTACCCTGGTATCTTTAAGTAAGAGATTTTTTTTGTATTAAACGTAACTACCGAAAATTTGACCGGCAGAATGTGTTACAAGATCCAGTAGTGAATTAAGTATTTGATTTTAGATCTAATATTTGTTCAGTATAGTTAGTTTAAAATGTATTAATATGTTTTTAAGTAAAACGCAATTAGCAATATTTAATAACAGTTATTTATGAACGATTTAACGGTTTCGTAATAAATACATAAGATTTTATTTGCTGCCGCATATTCTGCGTATATATATCTTTATGTCTATCATAAATAATTGTACCGTGTTGGGATCGAATCCACAACACGCATCAATGAGAGGGCCGCCTAAACCGCTAGAGCAACCGTGCAGTTTATGTATTGCCTTATTATATAATGTAATCATGGTTTCAAATCAGAAAAATTGTACCCATGTCTGAAATATTGTATACTACAGCTTTTAATAATATAACATACAATATAAGATTGTAATAGTTTTTATCTAACGCAACACGCTACTAAGGAGACCAGCTCATATTCGCAGCTATCAGAAATTTATAGATGCTCTTCGATATATTTTCAATTTCACTGTGGTAGATAACCAGACGGGCGTTACTAAAAGCACCCCAACTCGGCGCTTTCCTTCACCGAAAGCACAGGCTCATTACAAAGATTCAAACTCATATTGAGTTGACAGGCACTCGCACAACATGCTGCCATTGAGTCATAATGGCATCATGAGATTTATAATAATAGCTCTTTCTACAGTATTAAAATAAGAGATTAATTATAAGTAAATCGCTATACTATTTATTTTCATAGATATGTAGGAGTTGTTCATATAACTTTGATTCTGTATCTGAAGAGCTTAGCATTTTATTTTACAACTTCACGGAAAAGAAAAACATTAGGATATTTCTTTAGACATTTGAATAATCGCGGTGTATGTAATGAAATTAGCTTCAAACAAATTTTTCTGTTAGTAAACAAAGGCGGTTCATGCTTCGTTCATCTGTTCTATTACCCGATAACAATGACAGTTTTGGGTTACATAATTTGTTATGGTCTGATATACTTATTACATCTACCACTACAATTATTTCAGTATTTTATATTCACCACCCTTGATTGTTACGATAGCAAAAACCAAAAAGCAACCACTAACCACAGCTACTAGGATAACTGGGATATAGGATATGATAAGTTAATTAGGGTGTGCATAGTGGCCCTACCGTCTCGATGGATTGATGTATCGCGGGATCAGTTGCTCCTGGAATATGATACTTTTAAACGTGCCACTACGGTGTGTCTTAGGTATCTCTTATTATTTATTTATTTTTATAATAAAAGAAAGTGTTTGGAAAGTTGATAAAACAATGTCGTTTTTTTTCGTTTATATGTTCGCGTGGAAATAAAAAATATTTCTATTTGTTCGTTTTTGGAACTTTTTTCAATTTAGTTTTGCTCCTATTTTTGGTAACGAGATGTTAAATATCCTAAAGCCTTCCTCAATGATTGCTCAATGAAGTACAAAAATAATCTTTGAAATTCGACTGTTCCTAAGACTAACGCGTTCAAACAAACATATAAACTTTTGCCGCTTAATAATATTAAATATAGATAATAGAAAATGTGGCCGACAATGTTAACATATTAAGCTTAGAAGGAACGGCTAATAGTACAGCTGCCAAAGTAAACCTACAGGTGCTTGAGGAGACATTTTCAAGACGAAAGTGTACGCTAAGTAGATTGGCATTAAACACCTTATTGCCATTTTTCAACAATGTTTTCATTTATCCAAAGATCATGCTTATAGTAAAATTTGAATTCGCGTAGATGGACGTAGTGCTCGGACACTACTTCTGAACCATAATACCTTATAAAAGAAACTTTAGAATAAATTGTGAGAACACTGTCGAATTTAATCCATTCGTTAAAACATAGGTATTTAAAAATACTATGCTTCTGTAGTTTGCTATTTTTATTTATATAAATATTTTTTTATTAATATGTGAAGCAGTATTAGTTCAACACTACGCACAATTAAAAACTGTAAAAAAATATTTTTCCTTTTCTAATTATTTTCCTGTTTTTTCTTGTTATTATATATATAATTGTTACTACTATCAAGCGGGTAGTGTCTTTTAATGACTTCAGTATACTTACAAAATTCTCTTGTTTGTATGCACATGAGAGGCTTAAATCCCGTCAAACATTCTTAAGATTATTCAAAGTATAGTGGTAGGTAAAGCAATGTTGAGGCGACTTATGCGTTGAATTAAAAACAAATTTATATATTTACCTAAAACGACAGTGAATTTTATATTACTGTATAGCAGTATAATTTAATATTAAAACGGGTTTTTGTGTGATGATGTTATATTATTATATACCTTTTACAGTTTCTCATTCGTATTGAGGATTCTACTATTATTGCACGCCTCATACCGAGAAGCGGGTGAGGTAGTGGTTTACTCTCGACACGTCAAGATCAAGCGATTTTTATCTTAAACTACCTCTACCACAATCAATTTCCATTTATACGATCATATGAGTAGATGTAATTCAAGAAAACACTTTAAATAATTTATCTCATATTATGTAAAAACCAACTTTATTTTGCTACCTCGAAAAAAAATGGTCAAAAAAAATATTTTACGTGGACGTCTGGATATTTTTAAACGAGGTGGTCACAATAACTCCCGAAAAAATTCTCGTATCGAGACCAGATTTTAGTTATTATCTTTAGAATTACATCAACCAGTTACCTATTTCATATCAATAGCCTAGTACCCGTAGTTTAATAATAAAATGGTTTTAGCAAGCCGTATTTTTGAATTTATTACATTTTATATTTACAAGTTTTAGGTATTGTCAATTTTTTTTCTTACTTAAGGAAAAGGCATAGATAAGGAAAAGGCAAAGATTCCGAAATCATACAGCCGAGTCGAACGTTATTTCATAATAAAGAGGTTAGCGCTTCAACATGATAGAGACTCTCTAGGTAAACCTATCTACAGAGTTTCTGTGGCAATCAATGAATCATGCTTGCTTAAAAAATATAGAATAACTAGTAAAATAAGAGAACGGTACAATTTGTTCTTTCTTTTTGAATTAAATGAATCATATGAGGCGTGTACTTTTGGGTTTTCCAAACTTTTTCGAAATATACTGAACTAACAGAATATGGGAAGTAAACATTGTAGACTTTATACAAAACTGTTTGGTTCTATTATTTTCTTTTCTGAGAAAATGGTCTATTATTGTTATAGATCGGAATGTATAGATTGTATTTCCTTACACTTCCAAGAAGGAAGTAATGTAGAGTAGATACTACATCTCTATACAATTTTATATGAAAAATTGTTATAAATATAATTGTAATTTTTACATAATCAATACGAATGATAAAAATATGTAATACTATAATTTAAAATAAGCAAAAAATAGTTTACGTTAATAGAAAATTCACTTATTTTATACGAAAAAAAGCTTGTAATCATGATAATTAGTAATGATTGTCTTAAATTATATTTAATTTAATATATAAATATTTGTATGGCAAGTTGATAAAAATGCAAAATAGACAATGCGTCATAAAATTTTGTATTTATAATACCGTCATACGTAGAATTACAGTTTGATTAGTTCACCGTAAACATCACTGTTAATACCGACACAGTCAAAGATATAATTATTACTTCAATGTGTTTTCGTTTGACGTAAAAACATAAAAAGAAAATATAAACAAGTCGTCAAAGAAGCAACCGTTTATAAACATGCGGATATAACGCCCACTGGCAACGCTAATATAGCTGACAATTATTTTTCTAATTTTTCATACATTATTTTCAATAGCATTATGTGTAATAACTATGTTTACCCACTATAAATGTATATCTAATACCACTGATAGAGCAATTATTGTTTATATTAAATTGTTTTCTTGAAAACCATCGTAACGAATTGGTTGAAATTTTGCATTCAAATAATGTGGTTGCTTATAGAGACTGTTTTGACAACAATGACAATGAGTAAATCTTGGTCGTCTAGATATGAATTATTGATGAAGTCAATTATTTTTGATGCTCAATGTGTTATTATTTTGATATTTGTTTCATATTGAGACACTTTAAAAATGCTGTTTTATTTATTCTCACATTTTACAAAAAAGAAAGGTGTATCTCAATATAGTAGATTGTTCATTACTCGAAAACAACTGAATTGATTTACATGATTCTTTTTTAAATCGCTGGTTTTCTGTCAGGCAAAGTTTTAATTAGTATATGTTTTGTTACATTAGGTAAATTAGTAAATTACAAAAAATTGAAAAAATAAAGCAACAAAAATATATTTTTGAAATTAACAATATTTTCATAGTTTACGCGAACCCCGGGTGCGTCCACTATTTATACGATACGATTTTTATCAGTGTCATAGTGGCTATATTTAATATTTCAGACTATCACTATGTTTAAATGTGTGATCTATTTGAGGTGAAAAAGGAAAACCTCGAAACCTAACTCGATTTTATAAGAAAAAAATACAGAGCATATTTTAAAACGCTAAATTTCAGTTTCCCTCATATAAGAATCGTAAAGTTTCGTTGCCAGGTTACCTACCACATATAAAAACCTTACATTTAGCTATCTTATAAGCGCATGATGAGTTTTATTCTTTATATAATATTATAAAAAAATTCTATCAGGGTTTATAATTAAAGGGTTTTATTCTAGGAAAAAGTGATTCTAGATACATATTGTTAATCCATTAATAATTCTGAGATTTTCTTACATTCTTTGTTTGGTTAATTGTTTTGTTATATTCTTACTCGAAGTTACGTGACGTAGTGGTCTAAGATGTTAAAGCTTTGATTCTATTTCGGAAAACTTTAGAACAGGCGCTTGGTGACATATTTTGAAGCTAACTGTTTTGGTGGGCGTAGAAAATGCCTTAAGATCATGGTAAGCGTTTATCACTACTCACTGAAAATCTGAAGACGATGTTACTGAGCCATCATTGAAATAAAATTTTGTCTGTGTGTAAATATAAGTATATATTACAAGTTAAGTATAATTTTATTTACATTTTAATATAAAGAATATAAAACGATAAAATTATTCATATCAAAAACAAAAGTAGCCGATCTATGTATGTAAGTATAAGACACTGAAGTAATTCGTATATTGAAGTCTCACTTGGTGGCCATTTACAGCTGACTTGCTAAGGTAATTGAGAATAACTGTACCAATAATAATAAATTTTTATTACTAGCTGTGGCACTCGATACATTCGGAAAATGTTTTATATAATAAAGCGACTATTTTCACAGTTATTATTACACAGAAAGGGTTCTCATTCTGAGACCAAATGAACGCCCGCGGGTTACGAATAGGTATTTGTAGTTGAAGGATATTGTCAAATTAAAAAATCTTGTTGATAAATAAATGTATGTCAAGGCAATATGGCTTAAAACAAAGTAAGACTATAAAATAATCAGTAAGTATGTAAGTAAGTAAGTAAGTAAATAAATAAATAAATAAAAAATAAAAAAAAAACAAAAATAAATAAATAAAGAAATAAATAAATTAATTAATTAATTAAAAATTAAATAATTAGGGCACACGAAAGGCATATGTTAAAAATGTTAAAAATATATCACTAACTAGGCCGTAAATAGCGCTTTTTAAAGGACAATACATTGCTGTACGATATTGTTCAAAGGTAGTATTAATTTTCAATTAATGCTTATTTTGAATTGATTTACAACACACTTAATAATAGGTTAGTATAGTATAGTAAGGTTGCACAGTAGCTGATAGTAAGCATAGTTTAATCCAAAAACTGCCATCAGATGCAATAGATGGTATTTGCCATCGGGCATCTAACGGCTGAAAAAAGTAAAGAATAAATAATGGTTTCTCTTATATTTTAATTCTTATATCTAAATATTTTCAATTGTTTAATTCTTCTAATGCTCCACTTTTTAGATTTTAAGTATTATTTTAGAAAAAAACATTTGTTAGGTTATAGGAATATCAAGTGCCGCTGCTAAAAGTTAATGACACGCTGTAGGAAGGTTGGTGTACGAATAATTGATAACCAGTAGTAATCCACGGCTAAGTGATTAATGAATTCACATTAATTTATGGAAACAAATATAATCAATTTCTATGTCACTACTAATATTATCTAAATCAATAAATGTAGCTTTTATCAAGGTTTTTTTATTCCTTTATTTTTGGAATTTCAGTAGTAGTACAATGTATAATAAGTAACACTCCAATATCATTATGTTTTTCCAAAGTTGTGATTAGTTCATTACTAAACAGATGCTGGATAACATTACATGATGTGTACATGCATATACATATATTTAGTTCGAATTCGAAGAGATTAGCCAGATTCGTGAAATTAGCATTCCAGCAACAGCCCAAGCCGAAGTGCGGCTACTTTGGGTATCTTACGCGGGTTGCCTTTCGGCTAAGTCCTCCACACTCGCCTCACTAGCTGTCAAAATGCTCAATTCAGCAACATGGGCAGGTTAAGATTTTTTTTTTAAGGCCAAATTAAATTACTTAATGTCACGTGAAAGTTAAGAAATATGTTAGTTTTTTACCAAATTTAACAATATAAAACAATAATGTCTATACTAGTATAATAAAGCTAAAGTATTTCTTTGTTTGAATACTCTAATCTCAAGAACTAGCAGTCGGATTTAAAAAAATATTTTTGCATTGACAACCCAGTTATTGAGGGAGGTTAAAGATTACTTAACATCACCCTAGGACCCCTAAAAACTGTAAAAAGAAAAAATACGCTAAACGAGAAGATTGTGAAAACACGGTTGGGCGATGTGACGTGACGTGGTAGATCAATGCTTAATTGTTCAAGCGATCACTATAACATTTTGCATGCATTAGCGGCATATAAAAGGACATAGGCTTCTTTTCATCCAGGAAAATGTACTGGTCCTGAGCGATAGGAAAATAGATTTCTCCTCCATATGTCCATAGACTATTGTAGTATTTTTATTATACTATAGTGTTATTAAAACACGATTTTAAAAAGCAACATCCGTGTATAATAATGGGTTTAATGAAAAACATCTGAATTAAAAAGGGCGTGCAATTTGCACGCGATAGAAGTCTAACCTTCAAAAATTTGTATCGTAATACGCAGGCACATACAAATACAATACTAACGTACGTACAACGCTCGGATCCTGTAATGCCTTCTATCTCATTATTTCGTAAGTTAAATCCTATAGAGGTATGTGGTTGTCTATTTTTACTGTCGCTTTTTCGTTTCATCGAGTTTTTAATCACAAAGATGCTAAAGAAGTTTTTACTTTAAAAGTAAAGATAAATATTTTATACAAATTCAATTATATTTAAGATTGTATTATAAGGTCATCGGAACTAGTTTGCCAATTTAACAAGAAAGATAATGTCAAGTACACAATTTTTTGTGCTACACATTTCTCAGTTCATTCATTAGTTAGTAAATACCAGTTAGTAAAGCAACTTGTATACATAATATTTTTTTTATAATTAAATGATTATCAGATAAATAGATTGACTGCGTAAACATGTCATGTATTTTGACTTTATCACGTATCAATTAGATAATGCACCTTTTATTGATATTAATTACTCTGTTACTATCTTGATCGATACACATATTCGAAGTGTATTGCTACTTTTCTTCAACTCACGTTTTAAATATATGCAGAGAATAGTAACTGAAGTATTTACTACATTATGCAGTCGCTTGTAGCAATTTTAGTCGTTTCGCTCGCTCGTAATATACTTTTATTGTTTTCCTAACGTGTCGGAAGCGATTTAATGCATGACAAACAGTTGTAAGTGCGAATTATAGCCTTAGGATATTTACCGCAGGAGAATGAAGTCACGATGTACAAGTTAATTTCATTATTACACATGTACGGTATCAGGAAGGAAGGAACCTTGTGCACATGACGCCGAGACGCGACGCAACCATGGCCTTAGTTATTTTATTTATAAAGCCGTGGGAATGACCGCCCTCCGTACAGTGCGGTATATTTGAAATATCTGTATTTTAATACAAATTAATTATGCCAGAAACTTCAGTGACTTGAGTATATCTCGCATGATATCATAACCTATTCGTGAACATGATATTGTTTTGCTCAGTATAACTGTTACTATTATAAACTTTTTATATATTTAGTAAAACTCAATCACAATTAAAAACTTACAATATGTTCACGTAATTCATAGCAAAACATATAAAACTAAAGGTATCTCGTTATAGCTTCATGGCATACCTGTAAAAAACACTGAGGTTATCTACCTCAATTATAAACAATTAAAAAGCTCAGAAATAATAAAGTATTATTATTATTAAATCTTAGATCTTATAAATAAGAGAACTGGATTATCTTCGAAAAGTGTCTAAAATTTTTACAACAATGGATATAACCTTGAAAAATCAAAATATATCATTGTCAATATATGTAAATATATATTTTTTTCTCCTTAGCAACTGATGATTTCACTTCGGAATTTAATTTTAAAAACTTGCCTAATCCGTATTTACATATTCTTAAGAAACAACGCTTATTTATAATTTATGTTTGAAGTGGACATTAAAAAACGTTTTATGTCATTGAAGTCGTTACCCGTTTGGAATTTCATTAGCTGATGGCACAATCTGATGGAGTTATTTTTATCCAATTGCTCGATCCAGCTGAAAATCTTAATGTGTTTAAATTACATTTTCATAGTTATTTTGAGTCTTTTAATTTCAAGCAAGCACAAAAATTTACACATATATAACAACTGCGTACTGTTGTAGTCTTAATTTTTCTCGGACATCATATTACATTAAGTAGAATTAAATTTGAACTAATGAGTTTTTTTAACTCGGAATTAGTATTCATCTAGAATATAATTCCAGTTGTGATCGTGAAGGCTGGTGCAGTCAGAGGAGAACCCTAAGCGACACAAGTTTGCAGCACTGGGTAAGAACTACATCTTTGTGTCACTTGAAATAGAATCCTTAGGACCATGGGATTCGAAAGCGCGCACTCTTGTCAAAAACCTCGCTAGTCAATTGCTCAAATGTTAAGCATTTCGGAAGACGGATGGCAGCTACACTTATAAATTTATGATATTTTAATCAAATAAACGATTTTTCAATAGTAAAATCAAGAACAGTATGACTTAAAACAATAATCAAATGCTAAAAATGATTGCAATCGGTGTGCACCGACATTATAAATCATGCAGCTACATTGTACGTCGCCTTCAATACATAATAGAGTAAGTTACAAATCTCGGTGTAACATTTTGCGCGAAAACCTGTTTTATTATTCAGCGGCCTAGGAGCTGAGAGATATATAGGTATACTGAATCAGGTCAACGGGTATTCTAGAGGCTGTGTTGTGTGTTCTATTAACAAGGCCATATATTAGACAAACTTTACTATCAGCTGATCGGTATTCAGAATAGACTATCGGAACCGCCTGCGGCCGTCACTTAAGGTACATAATTTATGGAATGTAGCATATATTTCATAATATTGATACCTTTCACATATTACGGAAAATTCATATATTTTATTTAATATAATAATAAAAATAATAAACTTTTATTTCATACTCAGGGAAAAACGTAGAAGTACATTATTTTATTGGGAAAAGTTGTAGGAAAAACAATGGAAATAATTGTAACTAAAATTTGTGTGAGGTCTGGAGTGTGAACAAGGTACGATGACCTGAACTACAGATCTCCAGACCCTCGTTATCTATCTGCTTAGTAATGTTTTTGTTAATATATATTTATAATACCAAGCTGGTCCATATAATACTCTAACAATATAACAAACGAATAAAAAATGAATTAAAATTCAATTATAGTTATGTTTTTATGCAAAAATTATAAGTATTACATAATTTATTAATAATTGAACAGTTTGTACGTTTGAATTCGTCAGTCTTAGAAACTGTCAGTCAAAGTGATAATTTCTTGTTGCGTTGTATATGTCGTATATTAAGAAAGTTTCTATACTTTTTACATTACAACCAGAGCAGAAATTTGACGTAGAACATGACTAACCATTCTATAAAACAGGGTTACTTTAAGTGGAGTAAGAGAACGCTACGTTTTAGTAAGTTTAGTGAGGTTAAGTATTGTGTATATTTAATGATTTCTTAGGTTTACGCGAATATTATTCATTGAAATAAAACTAATTTAAACGGAGTATATCGCGGTTATTTATTAAATTTTGATCCCGACGTTTCGAAAGCTTTTCAGCCTTCGTGGTCACGGGGCGGACTGAGGTGTAGGTTGTCCAGAAAAGTTTTTGATACCTGTAATTGTGTATATTGTTATAGAAGAGGACTTGATTACAATTAAGTTCATTACTCCAATTATAATCATTATAGATCAATATGTATACACAGTCCATCAGATTTTAAGAGACACTTAAGACATGCTTGGCAAATGCCTTTTAATTTGAATTTGGTAGGAGCCTGTTATTATTAACAAAAAACTAGGCTATTTATAAATATATATATAAGTCAAATAATTTGAGAGGTTCTTTATAAAAAGTGATAACTTAAAAGCGTGGTTGATGACTGTAGCTTACAGTAGACATGATTCAGTGTCTCTGGTACCTGAGTGCGATTGATGTCGAGTAAACCTCGATCTGAGCGTGATGTTTCACTTTCGCTCACAATTCAACATTACCCCTAAAGTAGGTTTCACTTCAAAAACATTTGTTTTGGTTAGATTGGGGAATAATGGCATTATTTAAATGAAAAATGTCACCCAAATAGGATCATATTAGACAAATGCAGTTAACGCACCTCATGGCACAATGATAAAAAGTGGAGTGGTTGCGGGTTCAGTTCCCGTCCATTATTAATTTTTGTATAGTGAGCATAATTGTTATTTGTGTGTTTTAGGGTCATACCAATAATCAAGTATAAGTGAAGTACATCAGCTGTTTAGTTATCATAATATAAGCTTTGCTAAGCTTGGAATTAAATGGTTATGTGTGGAATTCTGTCTCACATTTATTTCTTATTAGCCGTCACCCGTCTGCACGAACATAAGATAATCGAAAAAAAAAGGAGAACGGTATCCAAAATTTTTAGCCAATTAGTTTAATCCCGATAAGTTTTGGAGTATTCGTGCGTCCTTGTGTGTGTCCTCACATATATATAGGTGTAGATAGACAAGTTTATATACAAAATAAATTTAAAAAAATAATACAAAAGGGCAATGGTCTCTAAAAACTACGAATGTTTCCGCTTTGAAGGGCTGTAGTTCAATAAGGATAAGTTCAGTAGTTTTGAAGTGTTTGTGCGTTCTTATGTATGTATATAGGTATATACAAATATTATATTTATCAGGTTATTCGATCTATATTAATATTATAAATCGAAAAAGTTTATTTTTGATAGAGTCATCATTAAAAAAGGCTTTAAGGCTATTAAAAATCACTCCACCACTAATAGGAGCAAAACAGTATAGAAAAAGTTATAAAAACAGGCAATAACGGTTTAATAATTTTTAGTACAACGCGAATGAAGTTGCGGACACAGCTAATGTAAGATAAGTAGCAAAGTGAATAGTTCTCGAAGATTCATACAAAGCCTATAATGTCTAGAATTCAGAAAAAGCGGTTTGTGTTTCTTGTCGACCATTGCGGTCGATTCAAGAAGATCTGTACTTGGCATGCTAATCTCATTTGTTAAATATAAACCACATAATTCGCTTCAACTTGAAGAGGGTTAGATGGTAATTCATAACAATTGACGTGACCTTCCGGCCTGTTTTAGAATTGACGGCTCTTTGGAGAGATTTACAGTGATAGTTTGCGGTCGCCTTGTAATAATTTAATCACTTGTAAATCAATGTCATTTGACTTACTTTTTTTGTTTAACCTTAAAGTAGCATTTAACCATAATCTCACTTGATGTCAAGCGTAGATATAGCAAAAGATGGTAGCACACTAAGCCTAATAAAGGAACTGACTCTTAAATGGCGGAATATATCTAAAGAAGTTTGGCAACCGAATCATCAAATTAAAGGTGGTGGTGGTGGCTAGTTAGGTGGCCATGATATTCTAACATCATACAATCGTTGTAGCGCGATGATTTTTATTCGAGTTCATGGAAATAATCCGGACATTCATCAATCGAAGCGGTTTCCGTATACGCAACCACTAAAATATTTTTGCCTGAAAATGTTTTTACAGTATAATTTAGAGCAAGTTAATATGATATTATGAAAGCGTCTTAGGCGCAAGTTGAGAGTAACCCACATTGTTCAAGCTATTTAAGAACTTGGCCGTAAATGATGCCCTAAATGTCTGAGCGAACTGGGAAGATAACAGATAAACTTTTATTCTAATGTATACAGTGGCATCCGATTAACTAATAACACATATATATGACTAGCTTTTACTTACGGCTTTGCTCGCTTTGATATTGATTTTGTCAAACAAATCGAATGACGCAATAAAAAGTTTCATAGAAAGTTTATCCTTCTCTTTACCCCATTTCCTATAAGTTTTTGCGAGAAAATGTAGCCTATCATCGTCTCCGCATTCCCATCTATTAATTTACCAAAATTAATCATATTTGAATCAGCGGTCTAGGCGTGGAAGCGTAAGAAACAGAAAAACTCACTCACACTAGTAAGGAATTAAGGATAGTAAGGAAGGATACTATAAGAATAAATACATTTATTTCAAAGATCCAAAAGATTGAGAGCACAATATTTTACCTAGGTATATGCTAATAAATATACAACAAATTCAACTATTTTGAAAATGGTAAGATTTAAACTGGAAACTACCTGGTTTTGTAATAAATATATTGACTATTAGAAAGTCACGTGATTAAAAAAAAACGATAATGTTATTTACGGTATTTACAAATCGAAGTATTGAATGGGGAGAACGATTTCAAGTTTCAGGTTGGTTGAGCCTGGAGAGTACGTTATCTATTCTTGGCAAAACATAGTTAATTTGTAGTGAGCCTTGTCTGGTTAACTTTGTTCTCTAAATAATTCAGTTATTTGGATCGGCGTGTCTAATTATGGCACTCCGCAGTTATATCTTACTAGAGATGTCTTCTCCGGGATCTTCTGATACACGACAATTTAAGACCGCATTATAAAGTAAAAAGTTTACGAATAATAAAAAATTATTTATACTTATATATTATGACTAGCTATGCTCGCAACGTAAAATAAGCTTTATAAAATTTTGAATCAAATTATTCAACTTTTCAAAGATAATGTAGGTAATGCTACAAGTACTTTAAGTGTAATTGTTACTATTACAGTCTTTCTACATACTTATATACCTATTGAAGTTATGAATGATCAGAGATAGATTGATAGATAAATTCCATATTATTTAACATAGGTATCAATAACAAAACTTAAAAATGTAAGATGCAATTTCATTGTACAAATTTGGATTAATAAAAGTTAAATTGCAAGTCAAATTTGTATATAACGAAGTTTGCATGTCGACTTGCAATGAACTTTTCGCATATTAAATTGGAATTTTTGACGACAAGGATTTCGAAGTTAGAAAGACAGATAAGACCAAGAGTTAATTTTAGCAAAAAAGCCAATATTTTATGGTATTTTGAATTAATGCCATATAGCTTAGGTGGTCTTAAGTGCTCACTGCAACCTGTAGCTACTTATGGTAAAGTTTAAAAAAGGACCACAATCGTAACTGATGTCTGTGATAATAATTTACTGCTATTGAGGTTCCAGATGGAACCTAGTCAGCCCAGAGGTTTTTAACGAAATAAATAACATTGTTATGTGAACGGACCTTTAGGAAGTACAACAGACGTTGTTGCAAGCACAGAAGGCACTCAGAGGGAATAGTGACCAGTGTAAGAAGGTAAGGTAACGCACTGATTAGATTATAATAGTGTAATCATTTATTTTACGGTATAAATAAAATCAGTGGATGCACAAGCTGTGCCCACGAAAACGTTATTTAATTTCTACTAGTTGACCCTGTGAACTTTGTATCACCTACAACGTTTTTGAGTATTGATAAGTCTAACGAACGGCGATTTATTTTGTTATATATAGACATCTCGTAGTCATCAGTCCTATTCACTCAATCATTTTTTTTTTAATGTTAAAGGACAGCAAACGAGCAGACGGCCCATCTGATGTTAAATGGTTACCGTCGCCTATGAACAACTGCAACACCAGAGGCATAACAGCCGTGTTGCCGATCATATTTTTTCTTATTATGCGATTAAATAAATATATGTTCGATTGTTTTTATATATACAAACCTTGTCCTCACAATAATGACTACAATGTAAAAATAATTATTCATTTTGGTACAGTCGTTTGAAAGTTATGGGCGTACATACCTTTAAGCAATTAATTTTTATATATATTGCGCCTTCAAAGAAGATATTTTCAAAAAACGCGGATAACTATTGCTTATAAAAACCATAAATATGAATTTTCATATACATTATTTGGGAAATGTTGGTTTTTATACACACTTTGAGCCCATAATTAACCCGGATAATTTCTATTTTCACGACATTACGGAGCCTATGCTCTTTTTTAAGGTCCGGTCAAGCTCTATAGTAAATAATAAATCTCCGTAATTGTTTCAATGGTTTTGATATGAAAACTAAACACTCAGGCAGACAGACATAGTTACTGTCACTTTCATGACATCAGTTTGAATCTATGTCCGTCGTATTTCGATGTCCGCACACAAGGTCGTGCGAGAGACCGGTTTGTCCCGCAAAATTAATACTAACTTACGCTTATTTTCTTTGACCTACAATTGGTCAAGTGGTTGCGATTTAATTTTATTAAATTATGTATATTATGTTCTGTCATTACGTAGATGACTATCGACTTCCGAAATGGTACGGGAAGCTAAAGCTATATTTAAATATGTATATAATAGCACTAGTGATCAAAACCTGTCTCGCGGGGGCATTACAAATACACAATTAACATTTCTAGTTTGTTCAAAGAATTATCATATGTGTCATTTTAACCGACATTACTCGACGCACGCATTAGCGAGGTAGTATATTAAATCACTATACCATTGGTGGGGTCATATATAATTGTACTAGCTGTAGCCGCGACTTCGTTCGCGTGGAACTAAAAATTATTTCATAAATTTTGACCGTTTTTCTTACTTGTGTCAGTACAGATTTACTCCTATTGTGGTTGTGTGATGTTAAATAACCTAAAGCCTTCCTCAATGAAAATTCAGTAAAACACAAAAAAAATTGCAAATCCGATTGGTAGTTACTGAGTTTAGCGCGTTTAAACAAACAATCTATACCGCTTTATAATATTAATAGTTTTTAGACTTTATAGGCTTTGAAACATGATTTAAAATTAATTACCTAAATAGTTGCGTTGATTTTTTTTCTTTTTCAATGTATAAATGTAGGATGTTGTGAGTGATGGAACGCAAGTGAGTGAGTGAAAGGGATGTATGATTGTCGAATAAAAAGTAAGATGGCGATAAGACGTTTGTACTGTGTTGTACTCCATATGTTCGTTTAAAATAAATACATATATTTGTACACTTAAAGTTTTCAAATTATTTTTGGATCCCACATAAATAAACACTTCATAAAAATGAAAGTTTGTTTGCTACTGGTGACTTACAAGCGCGGAGTCACATAAGCTGGACCACAGAATGTTGTTAGTACAGATGTGAAAGCGCATAACCTATGTTCTCACGGCATAATTTGGTATACAAATGTTTATTTGGGACGTATTTATATTAAATTTATCGTACCAGCGTGTACACGAAAATATGTGGGAGATAAATATGTAACTAATGTAAAAACTGTTATTTCAAAATATTAGAAAAATAATTTCTGTACAATGATGCTATTACGTCAAACTTATAAAGTTTTAGACACGTCCGTAAATTACTTATTTGTTGTTAATATATTTATTGTTGTTATAGTTCAACTGAATGTTTACAAAATCTTATTTTCTATTAATATTTGTAGTAGTGTGTTTAAGGAACATGACAATATATTTTACGTGATAGTAGCGCATACTGTTATAAATTGTTATTTTAAAGTGTAGTTAAAATATATAATTTGTTTTACTATATATTTTATAATATTAATACAAACTAAGAAGAAATTATGGCTTAGTGTTAGCCGAGTGTTCGAATACCTGCAATGAGTGTCAGATTTCACTAACGAAAAATACGAAATTTGTGATGTGCTTAATGCACGATTGCAATCTTCCACTGTAAAGTTAAGTTCTGTTACCAAGAATTTAAAGTTGCATTTAAGATCCAGTTCCCTAATTACTAATTACTTTTAGCGTGTTACCAACATGAGCCACGACGTCACGTGAAATGGACCCTTATCCATGTAGTAAAAGCTAAGATAAAGAAATAGTAACAAATGCATGGGATGATGACACATGTCAAAACTGTCAATGTAATTTTGACACATATCATCTCATACCAGTTTATGCACTCATGAATGATAAATTCGAGAAGAATTATGAGTTTTAAATAAATAAAATATTATAAGAGTGGTTTTTCGTTTTTAAATATCATTTGAGAACATATCAACAATAAGTGCGTAACTAAGTAAGAACTGTAGTTTTAAAATAATACAAAGGAGTTTATATGCAAGATATATGGCTATAGAACAACGGAAAAAACACTATTATAATATTCTATTTATTGAAACCTTATCATTCTTCTCAAATTTAACAATGAAAGACAACTAGGTAACGAGGTGTGATTTTAGGCAAACGCTAAAAACCTCTAAAGAAAAAGAAGCGTAAGTACAAATATTTAAAAAATGCCATATAATGTACATACACAGTGAAATACTTCTTTATAAAGTTTACTAGCTTTCAACCGCGGCTTCGCTCACGTTAATATTGATTTTGTTAAATCGAATGACGCAATAAAAAGTTTGATACAAAGTTTATTCCTCTCTTTACTCTACTTCCAATAAGTTCTTCAACCACAATATCACATAACCATTCATCCACTATATACTATATATCCATTATACCATAATTCATCATAAGCGATTAACAAACAAACTCACCTTCGCATTTATAATATTAGTAATTAGTATGATTTTTTTTGTTCGACTTGACGTACGGTTTTAGCCTTAGGGGCTTTGACAGCTTCACCGAACTTTTTCATGATTACACTTCTTTCTATATAATTAATAGAATAAATGTTTATTATGTATTTATAATATCCACTAATATTTAACTTCCTCTTTATTCGAGTAGGTAGGTATAATTTGTGTAACGTTTAGATAATACGTATCTACGGCGCGGCTGGAAGGTGATACGGTCAGTCCAGCACATTAATCATCTCGAATACACGTAGGTCCGGTTTTGTATTTCGTATAACTAACCTACCTTTATATCTGAGGGAAATGATGATGCAACATCAGAAACGTTTCGTTGTTTAAGATTTAATTTTAATGTTATAATAATGGTTTCGAAATAAAAGTATAATTTTTACTTCTGTAGTGTGGTTTTAGGCACACACCGCTGTTCTTAATTAAAAACGACTATAAGTGTATCAGTTATGGTGTTACAGGTTCGGTTAAGATAACTGACTTCTCCCTACTATAAAATAACTCATCTTCATGAAATATGTATACTTAACTATAACTTATCCTGGAAATCTCACCTCCAATTAGCGAACCGCTGCGTAATAAGTTTCACTATATTAAACTAAGCTTTTGTTTTACCTCAATTGCACATTCTCTCTACGTTACAACTTTTTACTTTCTCATGTAAGGAAATGCGCCTAATATATATTTTCACGAAATTTCATTACTACCTTTCATCTAATCACCGACAGTAATATCTAAGAAATTTCACTTCAATAAACCTACATCGTGTTAGCTCGTGTAATAATCTCATACAAAATATAGACATATTGTATGATCTCATTAACGATTTGTGACAAGATCAAGGCTCAATGTTATGTATTGTCGGCTGTGAATGTATACGTTCATACACCACATAAATATACAAACAATTTGAGCGCCCGATTAGCTGGCACAGTCATTGTCTTACGGAACGAAATGTATCAGTCAAATTCTTCACGACTGTCATAAAATTAGCAACATAATAAGTCCTTTTACGTTGGTCCCACTAAAAATAAAAATATCCTTGATATGCGTTCGTATCAATAAACTGCACTATGCGATGTACACTGCTTTCCACCCTTATTTTTAAACAGTTGAAAATTTAAAACACTACTTGAAGTTACAATAAGTTATTGAAGTGAATACTTATTTAAGGTGATGGGGTTTTTTTTAGTAGGTAAAAGTTTCAAGAACGCGTCGCTGATATGATTGAGTCACGTGATATAAAGAAATTAATGTTGAAAATTAAGTTCATGGAAATTCATGTAAAATCAAACGCAATGTATTAATAGAATTATAATTGAGTGTAATATATGTTTTGTACTAAAACTGTATTTAAATATTTAGCTTACACATTTAATTTTTTTTTGTTGACATTGTCAATATGATGCTTGACTGTGATTATTTGTATTTTATGAATATTGCAATTAGAATTAGAATAATTAGATAACTGTTTTTTTTCATAGTCACTTTATCAAAGTTACCTAAGTTTAATATATACAATTATTTTAGTTGCAATATACCTCTATTAGAAATTCAATGTATTTGTACAACAAACGGGTATTTGAAATAAAAACCAACAGAATATTGTTATGACAAATTATACGTCGAAAGTAAAAAAAGTCAGTTAATATATTATATGCCCGAACACGATGGAATGCTAAACCTAGAAAAGGACCTAGTTCTTAATCCCCTCTGTCAGCACATCGACACGGTCTTGATGGCTTGCAGATTTTCAATTTAAGATTGGTAGTTCCATTCAAGCGAGCATTAGAAATGTACAGCCATCATACTATTCACTCAACATGAACTTTTGGTAAAACAAAAACTTAGTTTCCTTGTAAGTTTGTGATCCTAGACATAGTATAAGGGCGTCCCGTTTCAGTAGGACACAAGTTGGGCGGAAGCTCACATCAATTTGAGAATTGTTCCTGATAGTAAGCATAAAACTATAAAAACCACCGATAGCCAAGCAGTCTTGACTGCACATTTTTCCCAGCGATTAAAGCAGTTGTCTGGCTGCAATCGCCTCGCCGCGTCGAAGTGCACACGAAATAGTCCTTGTGTGACCCAAAAATAATTGTTCTGATTTTGATTGTTATTTTGTTTCCGTTAATTTTGTTTATAAAGTGCATCATATTTGACATTGCCTATATAGGCAGATGTTACAACAATAATAAAAACAAAAAAAAAAGAATTGCGTGCAAAGTGGTTTATATCAATAAAGTATGTACTTTCATAAAATTATCATTATTTGTTGTTCTACTATAATATGACAAAAACTTGTCAAGTCGAAATAGAATGTTTATTATCATACTATGTTCCGGTTTTTGTTATTGTAAAAACACTTTATCAGTAATGTTTAAATTAATTTAAGTTATACATAATTTATCGTAAACAGGTGGCCCGTTAGAAATAATTATTTAAATTTCTTAAATATATTTTACTAGCTGACCCGTACGAGTATTTCGCCTATTATTGTGATCGAAAACCGAATATATATTATAGCTGTGTCCACGACTTCGCTCGCGTCGAACTAAAAATAATTTAATATTTTTTTCTCGTTTATGCAACTCTTCAATACGGCTCTGCTCCTATTGGCGGTAGTGTGATGTTAAATACCTTAAAGCCTTCCTCAAATATTGTTCTACAAAATACAAACATATTTTTTGAAATCCGAGTGGTAGTCTACTACTATATACTAGTGAGATATTTTAAAACGAAAAATATTAATATTACATTTTTGTCTATATCTCGTCCATAGTAAGAAATATTAATTTTAAGATTGTATTTGAATTATCAATTTTGATGAATAATTAAGGTATATGTGTTCTTGTCACAAAATAACAGTTCTTGAGTGGACACCGCTTATTGGCTAGTATAGTATAAGACGGCTTAAAACTAGATGAAGGGATGGTTACAGAAGGCTGTTGGAAGATATTGAATGTGGGAAAACTGGAGAAAGTAGCTAAGGGGGAACTAGGAGGGGCCTGTGCCTAACTTTTAATGGTAATGATGATGATTACGACAAAACCACCTTTGCGAAATAACTTGTTGTTTTTTACTAAAATTAAACTGTATTAGGTTTTTTTTTAATACTTGCTCATTCACAATTTTACAACTATACAAATAAATAACATTGAAGTGTGTGTTTGTAACATCTAACTAACAACTTTTTACTAAATGCATATTTTCAGCATATACGGCATCTTTATATAAAAAGATTAATTTGAAAAATTTCTGTCTGTTTGTTCCGGCTAATCTCTGAAGACTTTCGGTGGCAAATAGCTAATTTTTTAGCACTATTAGGCTACTTTTATTTTAGAAAAAAATATTGGATTCTGCAATAATTTTTGTTCCACGCGAACAAATTCGCGGGCACTGCTAGTAAAGTATATATTTTATTTATTTTTTTATCCTAGCACGGCAAAGTGACTGTTCTTCATCTGATGGTAAGTTTTAGTACAGTCCAGTAACAGTAGCGACTGGCGTAGGGGTAAATGTCCTTCGTCAGTCGCAACTGTCTTGCCGGCCCACTAAATATTTCTTCACGCCTCGTTTAAAAGACCCCATATTATAAGGAGGGAACACCCACATCAGAAGACGGTTCCACAGCTCCACTGTGCGACAAATAAACAAGTTTTCTAACTTTTTGGCTCGCGTCGGGATGGAGGTTATGGTAAAGCTGTGGCTCCGTAGTCCAGCACGGGTGGATCTGTTGTGGAAAGGAGAGGAGGGGATTAGGTGAAATAACTCTTCAGAGCATTCGCCATGATACAGTCGATACAACACGCTAAGCGAGGCTATATCCCTACGCAGTTGAAGCGGTTCTAAGTAATTGGTAACGACTGGATCATTCACCATGCGAACAACCCGTCGTTGCAGCCTGTCCAGGGCATCCAGTAGGTATTTTGCGGAACCGTCCCAAAGATGCGAACAGTATTCCATACATGGCCGAACCTGAGCCTTGTAAAGAAGGTACAGCTGGTTGGGCGGGAAATACCGTCGCACCTTGGTCAGGATTCCTAGTCTCCGAGAGGTACTTGATATGACGCTCCCGATGTGATCCCTAGGATTGAGGTCGCTGCAAATGTCGACACCTAAGATATTAAGGTTTTTATGGATTGTGAGAGAGACGTCCTGAAGAGTTGGGAGTGGCGAGAAAGGGGATTTTTTTGTAGTGAGCGCGCAAACCTGAGTTTTATTGCCGTTGAAGTCGACCAGATTTTGTGTTCCCCATGAAGATATGCGGTTCAAAGCCCGATCGACCTCAACGACAAGTTCCTGACGACACTTTTCTGCTTCTCTCCGACCGCTGTTAGGCTTACTGGTATAACACCCATGAACCGTACTGTCGTCTGCATAGCAATGGATGTTGCCCAAAGGCAGCATATCATTGATATGCAGAAGAAAGAGGGTGGGCGAGAGTACGGAACCTTGTGGTACTCCAGCATTGACTGTCCTGAATTGCGACTTGTGTCCCTCGACGAGCACACGTATTCGGCGATTGTACATAAAGCTGGAGATCCATCTACATAATTTGTTGGAGAGCCCGTACGCCGATAGTTTTGAGAGCAGACCACGGTGCCAGACCCTGTCAAATGCTTTGGATATGTCAAGACCTATCGCCAAAGCCTCGCCATGTTTATCAATAGCTTCTCCCCAGCGGTGCAATACGTAAGCCAAAAGATCACCCGTTGATCGGTTTGGCCGAAAGCCATATTGACGATCACTGATTAACGAGTGGTCTTCCAGGTAGCGGACAAGTTTGGTGTTAATTATCCGCTCCATAACCTTGCACAGAACTGGGGTCACGGCAATTGGGCGGTAGTTGTTCGGGTCGGACCGGTCACCCTTTTTAGAGATCGATATATAATGAAGAGTGCATCATATATTTTATTAAGTTTAATAAAGTTACATAATATAAACCTTGTCTTAATAATGCTTAAATTGATGAAGATATCTACATACTAATTCTAGAAAGGAGGTTGGCTAAGTGCTAACGTTGGACGTTGCCTAATCATTGTTAGCTGCTTCACACTCTCAGACATTTGGAACTGCCCTTTCATAATATTTATAGAGTTATGTTTAAGTATATTTATTTTAGTTTAAGTATACAGGTTTTTTTATATAATTAATATGGCCAATGAACGTATGGCCCAAGTAAGCCTATATGACTAGCATGATACCATCATTGGATCCATTTTCTAAGGAGCTTTTGAAATATTACTCACCAGAGGAGTACAAAAAATGATTATTTGTCTGCCATCTTCTGTAGAGTAGAGGTATTTCGTAAGACGCGCTGCTTTAAGAAGAGATGAATCCTAGAAACAAGTTTACGCGTTCTTCTATGTGTATAAATCTTCTTTCTCTGTGTTCTACCTCTCTACAAAGTCAACTCCTCCAAACCTCCTCAACGAAGGTACTATTATAGTAACGGATTCTCTTGCCAATATTTTATTTTATTTTATTTTATGTTTCATTAAATCTATCTGTGCGATGTATTACTATTACGAATTAATAACATCTGACTAATGTGTCTGTATAATAACTTATCATCATTCCACTGGCCATATGTCATTATACACATTATAAATATATTATACTCGTAATAATACCGCTAATTGGAACATGAACAATTTTTTTTCTATGAAAAAGATAATATTAACTAAATGAGAAAGCACATGTGTTATTTCATTCATTGTTTTTGCGTCTTGGACAAAAACGTGAACTAATTTTCGTATACACATAAGTTACTGGGATAAACATCAAACTAACATCAAAATTTTATTTATGATCCTAATATTTTATTGAAATCTTTTGTGGTATACGAACTCGTTTCCGCTTCTTAAGCGTATTATGTTTACATGAATTATTCCGAGGATATGATAGTAATGGAATCTGCATTAGCAACGGAAATGTTTAGATTTATCTTTTTTAAAGTTTACGCAATATGTACTTACATTTATTCGCCAACATTTAATATAAAAACAGTTTGACCTTCTGTATTTCGAGAACATACGATTTTACAAAAAAAAAACACGACCAATAAGGTAAAAAGTAATTGTTCTAAAAGATATCATCGTAAAGGAGAAATATTTCATAATGAAATGAATTCTTACTTGGTGAATATTCGCCGTGTGCTGAGAATGCTTTAGCCAAATTTTTAGTCCTCTTACTAATGCTTATACCGTATCGTAGCAAATAATCCATATTCGTGAAGTAGTAGAATTCTTTATAAATAATAAATCACACCAAAAATAAAAACACACTCGGAAACACTTCGATAAACACGGCATGCTTGCTTCGAAAACAAAGTAACATTGGCTTATAAAGGCTCACGAAGTGAATTAATTTTATATGTTATTATTTTATTCATATATCAAAATACTATTTTAAGGTTATACAACGCGTTTTGTAAACTGTGTACAATAGTGTGAATGTTTCTGTGGGATCTCACCTCTTTTATATATGCGAAATCTGATTGAGTCGGTAATAATGTTGTTAGTGTTAATAATTATATATTTATATAAAGATATAAGTATGCTCTAATGATTATAACTTATACCGATCTTAATTCGAATTATACGTTATTAATGATGTTTTAATTAATTGTATTAATTTTCTAAATTAATAAATTAATTGTAGTATCAAGTTGAAAATCTGCCGCCAAATACGTATAGGTGTGTTCCGGCAGTTGCATCTGAGAGCCAGTCCCTCCACGAGGCTTAGCGTGTCCGCCATCGTGAGTCACATAGTCGTTTAACATCAAGTGAGATTATAGCCATAGCGCTAAACCTTAACTATAAAAAAACTAGTATTTCTTTTGCTTAATATTTTCCTTTTTTACATTTGCAGATATACATTTGATTTTAATTTAAAATTATGATTATATATATGATATTTATGATTACGTATAATACGCAAGTGACAGTTGATAATTATAAATGAACTTTTATCAACAATATTATTGTATAATAGAAGTTATTAAGATTCAAATAAAATTGATTAATCGGGAAGTAGATTAGGTAATTTAGAAGTTTAGTTTAGTTTGTTTCTAGGAACATAAACATATATGAATATATTTTATTTTTATAAAACTGCGCATTAATGAATAAAATTACGTTCAAAATTTTAAAAAGTAATATGACACTTTACGAGTATATGGGATAAGACTAATATTAATAAAAATGTTGAGACACTACGCTTGAACAGCTTGGGTAATCGTAGAATGCGTGCGAAAAAACTAGCTGACCCAGTGAACTTCGTATTACCAATAATCGTTGTACTTTAGCTTCGCTAAAACTCAAGAATGGTTTCACCGATTTGTATTTTTTTTGTGCATTTAGATTAGCTATAATCAATCCTAATCAACCTTCACACTTCAATTCGTTAAGATCAATAGAACTGGCTACATCTAATATCGTTTTGTTCTAATATCGTTATCGTTTGTTTTGGTTATTGAATGAAGCTTCTTTAAAACTCCAATGAATTAAATGTCTATTAATGATATGGAATTTAAATATATGTGGATTTGAACCCAAGTCCTTTGACGCGGCGTCCGTACACACTACAACAAGATATCATGGCTCCATTACTTTTCCAATTTTTTTTTCAATCCTTGGCCTAACGATAACGAACACAATAAAAAATAATTATCCAATTTGGTACAGTCGTTCAGAAGTTATGCACGTACTTACATTTCGGCGATTCATTTCTATATATATAGACTATCTGACCTGGCAGACCTTGTTCTGCCTTTTCGAGTAGTCAATCACACATCGACTACAGCGACATCTAATGCGTATAATCGATTGACACTTATCGAGATAAAAAGTATCCTATCTCTCAAATTGGATCAAACTGCACACTGTATGCAAAATTTGATTAAAATCGATTCAGTAGTTTAGGAGTTCATCGCGGACAAACAATGTGACACGAAATTGTTATATATAAACATATATCACTTCTTGATTTAGTTTTGTAAATAAATTTTAGTGTTAAGAATATTTTGGTTGGTTTGGTTGAAAAATAGTAAAAGTATTTAAATAAAAAAAAATAAAAAAAAATATCTTCTCTATTGCATGGTGGTAGGGCTTTTTCTAATGCCCGCCTGGTTAGCTACCATCTTCAAGTTGAAAATCTGCCGCCAAATACCATTAGGTGTGTTCCGGCAGTGCCACTTGAGAGCCAGTCCCACAACGCAACGCACCTGCGATTCCTCTGTTGTTGTGGGTGTCCATGGGCGGCGGTGATCACTTACCATCAGGTGACACGCTTGGTCGTTTACCTCCAATTCCATAATAAAATATTATAATCTGTGGGTATATGTATAATATAATAAAATTGCAAGAAATCTAAGTTTATATACTTATATCTATTAAAGATTTTTCGAAATTATAATATGAGTGTCCTTTTTACTGTTATATAGCCCAAAAATGTAGCTAAAAATACCATGCCCAGGAAGTTAAAAATACAATAACTAATCTAACCCACTTGGACGAAGTTACGGGCACAGGTGACCCGCTTAATTAATAGGTATAGTCTATAAATGATTGTGAAGAAATAGGTGTTCAAATTACGTAGATATTATACAAATCAATAAATTATATTTCATTTAATAAAGCTTATCATTTCTTTTGACGAAAATATAAAAAATGGTAATACGGAAACGATTGTATAAACAAACATACACAATATATAATTATCATTATATTTAATATTATAAATGCAAAAGTGTGTTTGTTTGCTTGTTTGCTACGCTTTCAAGTCTAAACCGTAGAACCGATTATGATGATTTTTGGTATAGAAACGGATGGGAACGTGGAGACGGTGGTAGGCTACTTTTTCTTGCGAATAACTTTTTGGAAGTGGGGTAAAGAGAGAGTTAAACTTTGTATACAACTTTTTATTACGTCATCCTATTTGTTTGACAAAATCAACATTAACGCATGCGAAGCCGCACGAAATATCTAGTTTTGTATAAAGCAAATAATTAGTATCTTTAATATAGGATTTAACACGAGCGTTGTCTATCATTTCACATTATCGTGACCACAGATTTCACATTATTGAATTCTGTTGAACCATAACCGTGCCTCATTTGAAAATGCGGTTCCGATAATAATATACACATGTACAACAATTTTTTGCTTGATTAAACATTATTATATATGTTAAATTATGTCTGATATTCTTTTATTTCATCTATTTACATGATATAACATAATATATATAATATAATATAGTATAAGTCTGCCCCCAAGGTTCTGTTCTCAAAGACTATAAAATTTGTATTATTTTTATTTATATTGGATTTATAAGTTATTATAACTATTGTTCACATAAAAATTAATCAATTATGCAAACAGTATATCTAATTTGTGTAGGTACTTAAAGTTGTCGACAAAAAGTTACCATTTATTAAAGTATACATACATTTCTGTTAAAGTACATTGTAAAGTACATGTAATTTAAAGAACATTGATCAAAATAAGTATAGATAATTATCTATACAAATATTATAAAGAGGAAAGATTAATATTTTTGTTTGTATATAATAAAATCAAGAACTACTGGACCGATTTCAAAAATATTTTTACCATTAGAATGCTACGTTAGCCCTGAGTAACATAGGCTATGTAATTTTTTTTAATGAAATTTTTTGGAAAAAAAATTATTTCCACGAAAACGGAGTCGCGGACAGAGATAGTAATTAATAAAATAAGTATTGTATTTAGTTAAAATTGTAAGGCTGCTGTTGGAACAAGCGATATAGAATAGGTAGTTGTGAACTTAAAATAGAGCCTTACTCTGACAAACTTATTTATCTGCCTTTCTATCGTTGCCTTTTGGAAAATAAAGAATATTTTTTTTTTTGCATATTCCTACTAATACTAAGCTTACTAAATGAATTTGCATCTAAAAATAATCTTCCCATACTAACTATAATAAAGTTAAATTTCAAGAGATATTTTCTTAAACGATGCAACAAATATAAAATGAATACACTCCCTAAATTACACATTTTATGCTCAGTAGTTTGGGCTTTGCGGTTATTTAGCCACGACAATAAGCGTATATATAGATTTATTGATTTAAAATATTCAAATCACGTTTCAGACATCCTAAATTCTCTGGGAAACTTGGAACTGAAGTCACAATTGTGTGTATTTTTACAAAGTCAGTTTGTCTAATTCTGTACACTATAATTTTGGTTATGTAACTTTGACGGGTAGGAAATTTACATTTATTTTGTATGGAAGTTTTAAAGATTGATAATATCATCCGTGTGACCTTTACAAGTTGTATCAATTTATTTGCATTACAACAATGTTCCATTATTAATACCGACTTAGGTTAAATAAAATCAAATTTATAAATAAAACCAGAACCAAATATACCTTTATCATATGTAATATATTTATCTATCAAATATAATAGATACAAACTAATAGTACAAACGCAAATGTAACTTTGTTTGTGCGTTTTCAAGATGAACAAGTGTTGATCAATTTTGATAAAAAATAGATTGAACTTTGAAGGGCATATATAAGTAGTTTGGAACATAAATCTTGAAGTGGTTTGATAGGGGATGAAATTTATATGAAGGAACTCACCATTTCTCTAATTAGGGTTAGGAAATTCGTATTTATAATTTAAGCAGGAGAATCATTTTTCAATGCGGTAAAACAAGGGTGATTTCAGTTCTTAAATTTAATGCAAAAGTTGTTGTAGGCACACTTAGTAATTCTTCTTTTCTAAAGAGTCATACCAACTACAAATTTCATTGCAACTATTTCTCAATTGTATGTCTCTATAATGCAGTATGATATGAAACCGGTTTTATCTAAATAAAAAAGTATCAGAACGAGCCAAGGCAAGTATAGCAAAGTTAGACGCTATCAAGTTATGTATTGACCGCTATGAAATTAAGACACCTACCCATCTCTGTCAACAGTGACGCAAAATGTCCAACTCAGTGCAATCATCGATGTTTTTGGATTAATCGCTTATTGATCACATAATTAATATATAACATCAAATCAATAACGTAAAATGTCTCTTAATCAGGTTTAATTCTCTTAATGTTGGAATTAATTAACGTTGGAAAATTAAATTAGTTTATCAATTTGCAATATCTTGCTATTGATCAATGTTAAAAGTTATAATAATACGATCTAGTATCAATTTCAGATGTATACCGGATGTTAATTTTTTTAATATTCAACAAAATTCAAGATTCGATCTCTCAAAATAAAATATAACCCAAACTAATTATATATTAAATAATAAAGATATTAGATAATAGATAGATTATCACAATAAACGTTTAGGTATAAAATTAATTAATTACAAATGACAATTTAGTAAAATATAATGTCGCTAAAGAATTTCGGGTACAGATAACTGCGACAATGTCGGGATAAAGTTCTGATACTAATAAAATGAAAAAATAGTTCTTGCGGTAATAAATTATGAATATATTTGGTTGCATTTTGACCTTGTGTCGAAGAATCTGATTCAGATGACGCCAGACAATCTGGCGACCTCTTACACTCGTGGCATCTGACGCGATGTTACACTGTTAAAATATTTCACTTCCTGTGTACCCTTTGTCCTTAACAAAACCCAAGTGGCGTTCCGTTTGCATTAATTCTTAAGTAACTTTTTATCAAGCCCTTTATTCTTCAGACCCTTTTTTGTTACACTTATTGTATATTTAGAACCTCGACGTAAAATAGGGAAGTAAATTAATTACATTCCTTCTGAATAAACTAAATATTGTTCACAGTTATTCCTTTGTAAAATAAATATATGAATTCTAAATTAGACATCAAATTCGATGCGGTTTTAAACGCTAAATGCTTAACCTTTCCGAATATAGATTGCAAAATGTTCATATTTGTCACGGCTATAGTAGTCGCAATTAGTATGTCTATCTAATGCGACGCTATTATTGTTAATTTGTTTAATAAATATGAATTAATCGGACTACGTCTTGACACGTGATACAGTATGTTAAACGTATGACTACAACTACAAGTCTTAATTAGTTAGTGATGTGAAATTATCTACGAAAATATCGGTTAATATTAAAACGAAATTGAAGGGGTAACTTACGATTTGTTTGCGTATGTTTGTAAATATTATATGTTACGCTTAAAATATTTAATTAAAAATTTAAGTAACTTTTCCCATGAAATTCCGACTTAACGAAAAATCACACTCTTCTGGTTTGTTTAGAATTTAATCGTAATTAAAAAGATACCTGAAAATCGATAGTTTGTTTGCGAAGACAATATTATTGTTTTTACCTAAACTGATCGGATAAATTAACATTAACATACTTCGAAAATTGTCTTAAATAATATTGTTATCATCACGTTCTATCGAAGAAGATCGTGATAAGACATATACCGGAGTAGCTCAAAAATGAGGAAAATGCTATCACCGATAAAAAATATGTCTATTCCTAAATAATCCTACCTAATATGATTATTAAGAATGACAGAACATGAATAGCTTTAAATAACGAGTCTTAAAAAAAAGTTGTACTGTTTTTTTTTTTATTGTTAAGTTTTAGCGTTATGGCCATAATCTCACCTGATCTTAAGTGACGATACGGCCCAAGATGGTAGACACGCTAAACCTGTGAAGGAACTGGCTCTCCAACATACCTATTGGTACTGGCGGCAGATTTTCAACTTGAGGGTGGTAGCTAGCCAGTCGGGCATCAGAAAAAGCCTTACCACAATACTATGGTTTCCTCACGATGTTTTCCTTCACCGAAAGCTTAAGCTCATTGTAGGTGGTTGGATTCGAACTCACGTCCCTTGACGCAAAGTCGTACACACTACCACTGAGCTATTTCTTTTTATAACCTAGATGTGTAGAACATATTTTTTTTGAAAATGTACCCTTAAATATTATAAAAGAGCTAAATATATAGTTTGTCGTTTGGAAATTCCATTTTACATACGGATAGTAGTTAACAAAAGCAACTAATTGTTTTATAGTTTAGAATATTGATCAGTTTGAACCCATTTATCGAAGATCCAGTATTCTTGCCTGACTTATGCATCTTCATTTATACATATTACAACATAAAGTCTTCCGCCACACCTGGATATCTAAATGCTATAGCCTCAAAACCTATAGGACCGTTTTTCGTTCAATTTTCATCAATGGACGGATTAATTAATGAGGAAGGTTTAGGTATATAATTCATTTAAGTTTTGTATAAATTATCGAAAATATGCCAATTAATGTTTAAGAACTTGAATAAAATCATACTGATAATGGAGGATGGGAGGTTTAATGTTGTGCGCTGCGTAGACCGATACATTAATATAAAACTATGTATTATGTGTTTATTCGTTATTAAATGATCTACTAAAGTGTACCAACGTTCAATGTCTATTTTCTATGAGTAATGAAATTACCCGAGCGAAGCTAGTTGTTAGTTGTTAGCTGCTAGTTGGATATATAAAGTCCCCCATCTCTAGTCTTAAGTAAATGTAACGGATACCAGGACGTGGTGTTATGGATTATGGCAATTGAGCTAACGTATCGTATAAGTGGTGTTAGTGCTGTCATCGGAGATTCCGCTTCTTACTGTTTATTATTGTCGCTTCTCAGTGACAGGCTTGAAGGTCAACAAACATACACACAGTTTTCGAATAAAAGTGTTATATAATAATTAAGTAATCATGATATAATCAACTTAATAAATAAAATCATCAATTGGACTAGGTTTCACGTTGATATAAATTAGTTGCAGTTGTGTAAGAACTGGTAAGCAATTCTTAAGTTCAGTGTGTTTCTTGAAAATAATTTTGTGTATTATCGATAATCTATAATCCTTATTAATATTATAAATGCGAAACCGGAGGTTTGTAATCTTCTTTACCGGAGTCGAAGTCAAAATAGAAAGTCGGATGCGAAACGGAGGTAGAGAAGAAGTCATGTGTGTTAAATAGATAAATTATATATTATTATTATTTGATACTAGAAATTGTAACAAGCGACGAAATGGTATCTTCCATAAAACTTAAAAAAAGGTCTTGTGGAGCAATCATTTGAAATATCAAGCAATTCCCTGAGCTACAAGTAAATCTTGTACGTACTTATTCTAGCCGCAGTGACTAGTTGTGTTGCGATCTCCGTTATAACCTCCGATTCAAAAGTACCGAATCTGAAGTTGGAGGTGTAAAATTAATCGGAAGTTCCGACCTTTCGGAATCGGAATCGAAGCTCCGTAACATCCCTAGCTGCTCTTTTCAGTACATGATCGCAACTCTAGAAATTTTCTACTCTATCGGTCACCATTTGTTACTGTTAAGTGCCTGCTGATTGTCACTTCAGCTGTGCTATTCGGTGAGCTATATCGGCAAATATCGTTCTACGGATCTCCTTATTTCTAATTTGATCACGTAGAGAAACCCAGAGCATAGCTATTTCTATCGCTTGCTGAGTGACCTTAAGTTTTATATAAGACACATGGTTAGCGGCCAAACGGCCAGTTTTTTTTGTAAGATTATAAACAAAATCCCGACATCAATAATAATAAATAAATATAGGTAATAAATAATTTTAAATTATGATTTTTTAAGTTATATTCACGGTAGTGTGAAGTGTTAAAATAAATCGAAATATACCGTAGCTAGGCAAGAATGTTTAACGTAATTTACAAGCATGTTGATTGCTGCTATTACAACATCTATAAACAATAAAATGGACTCGCAAATGTATTTTTATTTGTTTTATCCGGTTGCTGATATAAAGTCACAGTCAATATTTGGTTAGATATGTGATCAACAAACTGATGATATTAAAAACTTTTAAGTAGCGTAATGTATAGAGTAAAAACGAAAGCATACAGTTAACATATACGTATAACATATATTTAAACTGTTATGGTAACTACAATGTACACCATATAAATTTGATGCGACTGAATCGAAAGCATAATCTTCGTTCTCATGTGTAAAGTTATTACAACTACTTTACGTAGCCTTTCAAAACTTATACGATATTAAATAAATAAGTACATAAATGCTTTTTTTTTTTAGACTTGACGTTCGCTGTTAGCCTTACGGGCTTTGACAGCTTCACCGAAATTTTTGGGTCGAGTGCTGAGGGCACTCAGCCCAGAGGCAGCGAGCGCAAGGGTGCCAGGATAGTCGAACCTCGGCTAGGGCTGCTGCCGGAAAGTGAAAAAAGGATTCGCGATCCTAACTAACTAACAGGTCCTAACTTACTAATTTAGTGATCCTAGCACGACCTTATCGGTAGTGTACATATAGGCGTAGTATTATTATTAATATTATTAGGTTTGACTTTTTTACGTGATACATTTGATGGTGACTCGAAATGTCAATACATATTTTAATACATTCTCAATATTTTAGGTAAGTAAATTGTTATAATTTATACAAATTTGTATCGTATTTTCACGTTAAATAACCAAACAGTTATTGAGTTCTTTCAATAAGAGGTTGCGTGTCTGTGCATAAATTTACTGAAAGGTATTCAGTTTTCAAACGTCGACACGGTAAATTGTTAAAAAGTATATTGTATTAGTACTAAAAACAGACAATTATTTACGAGATTAATCACGCTGGTAGTCAGTGTAGGCGAATTTTTTCTGATCGGATCACAATGATAGTAATATTTATATATTTCATATAAATAATATCAGGCTGTTAATATTTAATTGCTGAACGGTTCTGTTTTGATATCAGCCCCGAGTTGCAGTGTCGCCAAAGTAGTCCTTGGTATCGGTAATCAGGTAAAGTCTAGGTCGTCGTGGTGTTTTTAGTTTTCTCATTGAATTCAAGTTGATTCATGATGTTTTCATACACCGTCAGTTTATAATGTTACTACTGGTTTGTTACATTAATTTTGATAACTTCATTGGTACATATAACATGGGTTCAACCTAGATACATTGTATAAATTACCTACAAGTAATAATCATTTGGCCACCACGACATTCTACGGTTGTTGGTTGTCAAGTGGCAATTAATGGTCTATATTTCCCACTATAAAATATAATCAGCGGTAAAAAAAACTATTCAACTTTTTTCTGTAAGTAGGTATACGAAATTTTAAAGGATGTTAGTTATTATGTCGTGACCGATATTCTAATAGCAGGTAGGGTAATATCAATCCCAGCTAGAGAATAAAAAATTGTTGTGGTTTTATCATGGATACCACACTTTAACTCATAATGGCTAAAGTGTATTTGAAGCGGTGAAAAAAAAAAACACATTGTTTAGATATTTTTTTTTACAACCCCTGTGGTGTAATGGTATTATATAGAAATTAGGGTATGTTAGGCATTAAACAAGCAATAGTAAACGGATTGCATCGGAGAATGGACGTGTCCTTTATTATCCCCTACGCGGCACTCTACAGCTCAGTGGTAGTGCGTATGGACGCCGCGCCAAAGAATATAAATTTGAATCCCTGCAAAGAGCTTGAGCTTTCGGTGAAAGAAAACATCATGATGATTCCATAGCATGGTGGTAGGGCTATTTCTAATGCACGCCAGGCTAGCTTCCACCCTCAAGTTTAAAATCTGCAGCCATATATCAATAGTTGCCCTTGATAGCCACACCCTCCAAAGGTTTAGCGTGATTCATCATCTTGGGTCACATCGTCACTTAACATTAGGTGAGATTATAGTCATAACGCTAAAACCTTTCCGTGATTGTTGACACATACTCATAAATTTATAAATTATAATTATTTGGATTACATCTAATATGTAGGTGCTAGAATAGATACGCTTTAAATGCTCTACCACCTATTTATCACTATCAATGTAGAATTTTTACAATGTAATAAATAATTAATATGCTTGTAAGAGTTTCAATAATCAAAATTATTGCTCGGGCGATTTGAAATGGCCTAAAACATTGAATTTTTTACAAAATCCCTAAGTCAAATTAAGTATATTCAGATACTAATTTTAATACTTATTTAAATCATTTAACTACAAGAATTATATGTATGGAGGCGTAAAGATTTAGAGTTATAGAGAGAGTTTAAAAGAAGGAGAAGAAAAGCAGATATTTATTCTTTACGGCAAACAATATGCCATATATAGAACCAACTTATTATGTGCAAATCAAAGCGTAGAACGTGGTTTTGTTAGCAATAGGTATTATGGAGTATGCTGTATACTGTAATCTGTCCTAGACTAAGTTCAACGGCACCCTGATTTGTTACGTATGATGTATAGCTATAAGATGTCAAAATGAATTGTTTACCGTTTAGTGTGAAATCTCCTTTGTGAACTGGAAGTTCAAAATTACTTCCACTCTTCTTTATGTACAATGTTATTATTTTAGTATTATTATTATATTAACTAAACATAAATAAAAACAACATTGTTATTTATTGGTATTTTCAGATACTACTAACTGACCCGACAAACGTTGTTCTGTCTTATAAATTATTTCTAATGATTACTTTGGTTGTATTAAAATATGAGAGGATGACAGTAGGAGGGTGAAAATTTAGGGATGCATGTATATTTTTAATGCCACATAATATATATTTTTTTAAATTGCTAATAAAAAATTAAAATTTTTTTTTGGGGTGTACCTCCCTTACCACTTAGGGGTATGAAAAATAGATTACGACCGATTCTCGGACCTACCGAATATATATATAAAATTTCATAAAAATCTGTCGAGCCATTTCAGAAGAGTATGGCAACTAACATTTTATATCTAAGATTTTAAATCACGTTCGTATAAAAATCGTAACAAATATAAATCGATTAAGTAACGAAATTGGTAATTTGGTAATTGTTAATCTTTGTCGCAATTTAATAAGTGTTGAAATAACGAATTCTAGCATTTTTGTATTCTTAAGAACACATTAAATTCGAAACAGTCTCTCCTAACAGTTTTATCAAATTATTTTACATACATACATGTAATTTAAATAACTATATATGTATGTCTAAAATGTATATTTCGTACATGTGTTGTTTATTCAGATTTCTTATCTATTGTACAAAAAATATATATTTATGTTTAAAAAGCTTAAAGACTCCTAGTTTTATTCAGAGAATCTTTTTTACTTAGTGTTTTATTTTTTCCTTGCGTTTTTAAATTAAATTTATTGACTTCACAGTCGACGGATTGATAGTATTTGTTCTTTAAAGTTTAAGATTGAACACTTCATTCAAACCGATCGATTACTAACATTACTTAACACCTACATTTAAATTTACAATCACAAATAAACTTCTCATTTTAACAGTATTGAAATTTTACACGTTTTTTCATATTATTAGCTTGAATAAGCAAATCTGAAACTACAATATTGCCTGAAGATATAACGTCAAACCAATTGTTTTGCGATTTTTAAAAGTGGCTTGTATTGTATTTATGTTAATAGTTGCAGTAAATATTGAAATTTTTTTCATTGACAATAATAAATTCTCAATTTTTAAAATAGAACATTTTTAAATGCAACTTATTTAACACATTTTTTTTGGAAATTTCTATAATACCCGTACTGCCCGTTAGTGCTCCGATTTTTGTATTAAAAAACACATACCCCGAACATAAAACAAATACAACACAAAAAGCTTTCACACAAACTCAAATTAACTACGAACGTGACAGAATCCCCGGCTCGTCATTTTTCCTTTCGGGAAATAACTATAACACGAATACAATAAATTCACACTGCACACGCGTATTTAACAAACGAATATTTTGTGTTTCAGTTCTCGCAGTAGATGATATCTGTTCGCGGTATTGTGCTTTACTTAGTTTGAAGGGTTGCGCGAGGCATGTCGTCGCGGTTGGATGGGCGGCGTAGGACTGCACGATGCGACTGGGCTGATGCCGGAGCCAGACGAACCGCTGTACCGCCATGCGCGAATCCGCGGTTCCACAGATCAAAACATGGCCCGCATTCATGGTCAATGTTAACCGTTTGATGGTTTGTTCCTGTTACCGAATTTCGTGTCCTCCAGTTGATATCATTCTTTGAGGAAGCGTTAATGTATTCTTCAGACGATCGTCATTTGTTAAATGGGTATTTTTGCCGAACATTGGGCAAATTGAAAATAGCGTGGTCTGCCACAAAAGATTAAATAAAAGTAATATGAAACCTACACCCGTAATTATATGAATCACGAGAAATAATTAATTACTGTGTTATTTCTGACATGGTGTAGGTATAAAGACTATAAGTTAATGAATGTTACTGTTTTATCGGCCTACGCAATATTTTTTACGGGCCTCAAACTGTGCAAAGTTTGAGTAACATTGCGGAGATTTAAAGTGCAATCTTTGCTAATTACGTTGTGCGTCAAAGAATTCCTTTTTGTTATTTATGAGTGTATTCGGTATTCTGTCTACATTTGTTTTTATTGGCACCAGTAAGAAAGAGGCGGCAGCGTTGCTGAATATTTAACATGGAGTTTTCAGATGGAGAGTTGGATCTGGACATATTTAATGTATGTGCGTCTTAATTGTTTCAGGAAATGGTTTTCATATTTGTGCGTTGGTTCGTTTATGAGTTTTATACTCTAGGTATATAGTTTAGTAAAGAAAATATTGACTACGCTTGAATTATTACGGCGTTGGGATTTTTTGTGAATCATTTTAATGCCACGTAACAAAAACGAAGAATGGACAAGGAAGAAATTAAACCGCGACGCAATGACTTACTTCAACTTTTTTTCCTAAAAACATTGTATTTTTTTTGCTAAATTATATTAATTTAATGAAAATGTCGTGTATAATATGGAAGAGTATTTATATTTACTAAATCTAATTCGAATCGTAATATTTTCTAAATAATGAGGTTCTTTTTACTTGTACACTTTTTATAATCGTCAAATAAACCAATAATTACAACTCTTAGCTATTCATATTTTGTAGCTGGACAAAAATCCCTGGACATGCACTCTGTGTTGATATTATAAATATAGAAAATTACTCATGGAGTGCTGGACAAATGTATTAGAATTAGGCATAAAGGCAATAGAAAAAGCCCTACCATCATGCTATGGTTTGATCACGATGTTTTCCATCACCGAAAGCTCAAGCTCATTGTAGGTGGATGCGAACTCCCGTCTTTTGACGGGGCGTTCGTCCACACAATCAACTGAGCTAGCTATCATCGGTTCAATAATATATTAATGAAATAATATTATATAAAGTATTTACCTAAAAGTAAAGTCTCGTCATCGAGTGCTGTGACGAGTGAGTCAGTGCAGCAGGTGTTAGTGTTGTCGATGGATATGCGCACAGAGGCGCAATCTGCCGGCGAGTGAGGCAGCTGCTCCGCCGACTGCGCTGCCACTCTGCCATTCGCGAGACGCAGCGAAGCTGCCCGTCCGCCCGTGCCTGTCGCCGCGCCGCCTCCACCATCTTCGCATCTATAACAAAAACACATATTTGAAAGAAAGAAAAATGTTTATTACCACATACACGGCACATATTACATTACATATAAAACCACTAGCTGTACCCGTGACTTCGTTCACGTGGAACTTATAATTATTTAATAATTTTTGCCAGTTTCTGTAACATTTTTTTTGTTCATATTGGTGGTAGCGTTCTGTTAAACAGCTTGAAGCCTTCCTGAATGATTGCTTTATCGAATGCAGAAAATAAAGTTTTGAAACCCGACTGGCAGTTCCTAAGATTATTGCTTTCAATGAACAAACTTTTCTGCTTTTTTAATATGAATAATATACATTTAGACCGATTGATTTTTGCCATATAGAAGGTTGAATATGTGTGAATCTAAGTTACAAGCTTGTTGTTATGTGAATAATAAAAGTAAATAAAAATAGATAGACAGTGCATATGCTTACCATTGATTTAACCAGCGAGTGTATTATATCTAATCACTGAAATTTGTTGACTAAGTTCGATGTTTTTTTTTGTTAAAATTTCACATACTATGATACTGGAATTAAAAAGTCCCCTTATATTTACTGGATGTATTTATTATGCTTTCCTATTCAGAAATATTCGTATCGTGAGTACATGACTATTCGTTTCTATACTATTACAAGATTTTACTTCAAATAAGTAAGTTAAGTACTTAACTGGTTATAAGTTTAGCGTCATTGTAAAAACCATATGGGTAATCTATCCCGGATCTACTACTTCTTTGAACGGTAGTAAAAACTTAACATTGATCATCCTTTCTCAGGATTTGAGATATCTAGATAAGATGGGAATTCCCTCGACACTGACATCACGTTTGTTACGCACGTCTTTACAAATGAATTTAAAATATGCTCAAAAATCAATTTAGATACATTTCAAAGTCAGTTTATGTCAGGCAAAATCAAATGATGCCGGTAACTTGATTACAACAAGTTGTTTAACGTACATATTTGAAGTTTCTTTAAATCATTATCCCAAATCAATTTTTTTTATTGAAATTAGGCCCTGGGAACAGGGTTACCAGTTCCAAAAATAAGTTTTCCCGGAAAAAAATCTGCCTTAGCAATAAATTTCCTGACATTTCGGCAGCAAAAGTATCTTATTTAAAAAACTCGGGTGTAAGCTTGAATATGCGTGGGATATGCGTGGTACGAGGTTCAGATGAATAATTAATCAATTAGTTGATTGCTAATTATTGGGTTTATTCTTAAATTATAAATTTATTTCTTATGTTTTCTCTTTTTTTCATCAATCCATCCATTTAACCGAAAGACGTCCTCTGCTGGACATAGGTTTCCCCCAAATATCTCCACGACGACCGGTCTTGCGCCACCCGCATCCAGTGGATTCCCGCGACCTTCACCAGTCGGTATTTTTTTTAATTTCTGCCAATTTCAAATTTTCCCTGTTTCTCTGATATACAGCTTAAATTCCGGACATATCAGGAAAATTCCTGTCATTTGGTAACCCTACCTGGGAAGGCGCATATACCCGGGAGACGTATCAAATACAGTTTAAAACTTGTGTAGATACCAACGTTACAAGTGTAATCCTTCCTAATATTATAAATGCAAAAGTGAGTTTGTTTATTTGATATGCCTTCACGCCTAAATCGCTGAATAGATTATGATGAATTTTGGTATAAAGATAGATGGGAACCTGGACACGGTGATAGGCTGTTTTTTTTATTTCGAAAAGCGTCTAGGAATTGGGTAAAGTGAGAGATAAACTTTATATAAATTTATTGCGTCATTCAATTCGTTTGACAAAATCAAAAGCAAGCGAAGCTTTATTTTCTTCTACTTTTATTATATTTTTATTTTTATTATTGTATTATATACTTTTATTATATTATATTTACTACTTTTATTTACTAGAAAATCTAGTAATATGTATTCTTTACGTAATTGTATTCTTTCATTTTATTTAATTTTAGGTAAGCTACAAAGAATGTATGTTTTGAGGAAAATAAAAGTTATTGTTATTACTTAATAAAAAGTCTGAAATCTGATCTAGGTATGATCCCTTTTCATAGATTCGAGGCTGAATGTAATATTTTTTTGGAGTTATTTCTAACGTACCTTTATTTATGATGGGTCATAATATGTAACATACTTGTAACATAAAATACATTTTCGCTCTTATATAAGATATTGCAACCTAGTTACACGTTAATAAAAATGGTAAAAGAGAAAAGTATTGCAGTAGTGACCACAAGGGGTTTTACCGACATCTGTTATATTGTAGAGTCGTACATCGAAGGACAACTATATAAAAAACATTATCCTTGTTTAATTTATGAGTAATTTTCTGCCTACACTTTACACTAAGTTTCATAGGTTTCTCGCGTCTCGTATAGTAATCAACACTGTTAAGTCAAAAATTAGCGCTTTATTATTTGTTATTAATCACATATACACAGCATCTATTATTAATTAAAACATGGAAGTTCTAAATTTCAATAAAAAAAAATAGCATTATTCTTCACTCCACTATAAAATGAGTCAAATTGACTTGTGCAGTGTTGTTTGCTAAACGAAGATATACATCACAACACAGATATACAGCCTATTTTCTAGACCGCCATATTGTATTTATTATTAATTGATCTAAATTTTTACTTTTTCCAAATATAAAATGTTTGATTCTATGTAGTCACATTATCTCATATTTGCACGGTGGTAGGACTTTTTCTAATACCCACCTGGCTAGCTACCAACTTCAAATTGAATAAATACCTATAAGCCTGTTCCGGCAGTTGCATTTGAGAGCCAGTCCCTCTACTAGATATAGCGTATCCACCATTTTGGGCCACATTGTCACTTATCATCAGGTGAGGTTGTGCCATAACGCTAAACCTGTATTATAAAAAAATATATAAATAATTGACTATTTGGTTTCTATTTCTCTGTTACTTCTTCAAACTGCCCATGAACAGAGTATAGTGTTATATCAAGTTTATTGATTAAAATCCTGGCAATATTTAAAATAACAGTGACGACAGTTACTAACTGCTGTCACCTTTATTTCTGAGTTATATGACGTGCAATAGTTTTACTAAGTTAATATAAAAAAGTATAATATGACAAAATCATCTGACACAGCCGCAATTAATTTCGCGATGTTTGCCTTATGTTACGGCAATACAATATAATATATAGTAGATTTGAATTATTTTTGGTTGCGACTTAACAAAAAAAATTACGTCTAACCTACTTTCCTACCTACTTATTCAGCTGTATTTATTACATATCAATCAGATTTATGTCATGTTAGCGGAAATAATACGGTCAATTTATAATTAAATCTGATAATCGTTTATTTATCAATAGCACGACAAAATAAAGGTTCTTGTTGAAAGCAAAGTTAAATCCTAAAGTAACCCAGAATTTCATAACTAACGAAGATAACCCTGAGTACAGTGATGGAGTTATTACCATATGCGCGATGTCTGTGGCTCTACCACTCTGCTCAATTATTCGGTTATACAGTGACGATACAAGCGATACCAACATCCAAAAATATTGAAAATTTGTTTCTCTTTTTTGTAGTTAAGGTTTAGCCTTATGGCCATAATCTCTCCTGGTCTTAAGTGACGATACGGCCCAAGTTGGTGGACACGCTAAATCTGTGAAGAGGACTGGCTCTCAAGTGCAACTGTCGGAATACACCTATTGGTATTTGGCGACAGATTATCAACTTGAGGGTGGTAGCAAGCCAGGCGGGCATTAGAAAAAGTCGTTAGAAAATGAAATGAAAGACGCAATATGTATGACTTTTGTATACTAGATATATCAATTTACTGACGATTATTTGAGATTTTTGGTATCGCTTTACTTTTATGAATTACATAATAAGGGGAGGAGACGCAATACATCTAACGTGTCACTATTGCGGATATTATATCTGTTGTATGATGATCACGATCTAGTCCACAAAATTACCATTCATAATTACTTGACTACTACAGCGCAGGACATCAATAATTAGTCCGTTACATTTCTACCATAACTTATAGGTTACTACTCTGTAAGATGAAATCGGGATGTAATGCCGTACTTTCTTCATAATCATGGTACTTCAAGCCATATAGAAATCCGATATGTAATTTTATATAATAATTTATAAAGAAAATTTGATGGCGTTACAAGTGACTACTTATTTTGTCCTCTTCCGTAAAGATGCTATCAAGGTCGGTATTTTTTATTTGTTAGGAATAAAATTAAATTTCAGTAAAACGCTTGTATAATATGATTTACTAAAATAGTTAGTGGTGGGTTAACCTGAGAAAATTAAAGGTATAACGATAGTATTATATAACAAGAATATTCGCAATATATATATTAAGTATCGCAAACTGGTGAAATAGAAAGAAGAATAAACGGTTTCAAACTAAATTACTCGAATTAGCAAAATTCTTATATTGGGCACTATTCGCACTTTTTGTAATACTAAGCGCGTTCGCCAAAACACCTTTTCCTGAATAAATATGGAAGCTGTTAACAAAGCATTTTACCCTCTTACCTTTTCATCCTCGTATCTAAAAATAACTTTAAGGTCAAGATTAACCTCATGTATAGACTACTTTGGAAGTCACTACAAATTTATTTAAAATATAAACGGTATAAGAAAAGAGAGACGAATTTCTTAGCATTCCTTTCATTCCATTCAGCATTCCTTAAATGGATTCACCGGGCTGGTCTAACATGTGGCAGAGAGGGAAGCTCCGAGCAGATTTCGGAATTTGTGACACACTTCAACACTCATCTTCACTGCTCGTGTTTCTCTCTCAACCCAGACAGATTCATTAGGAGCTTGCTAGTGCAGCTTTAAAATCACGTTATGGTATATAAGTTACTGGCCTACTGCACTCCTAGATAGGCTAAGATCTTTCAGAAGATTGTAAAAAAAATTCGCGAGTATAAATTATCCACGTAGCAATTTAGAAAATATTTAAATATATGTTAGATGCATTTAAAATTTACTGAAGATCAATTGTGTATAACTGGATCATTGATTCCACCTGGCCTAACATCCGCTATAGCTACTTGGTTAGGCATGCCGCGGTCTGGAATCATCCGGTGTGTGTCCAGTACAAAGCGAGATTGGAAGGATGTGTACGCGACTGGGTCATGATCGCGATGCATATGATGCACAATATTGAGACAGAATTCGTGGTGCAGTAGTAGCAGGCCATTTAAAACTTGTGGTTACAGTATCACTCCTTGCCTCAAAACAACTGTTGTTTGATGAGTATAATTGAGCATTTTTGTTTCTGGTTATAACTAATAAATATTTATAAAATTATATAGTGTATATATAAAAAAAGCCATGACTCTATTAGAATTTATTGCATTTTGAGATCAACATGCGTATTTAGCTGCCAAAAGGCTTGCATACAGGTAGTGACAGCAGTCATCGTGGATAAATTGCCTGTTTCAATGCTAATTGTTTTTTCTCAATATCGTTTTTCGAAGTCACATTGTATAAAGCAATGTCTATATTTATCCTATTATACGATTTTTATAAATAAGGTTATGTTTATCTATTCATAAGGCATGACAGATTGCAGCAAACGAGTTTGAATATTGTCAATTGTTTTTATTTGCTTACGTAGAAAGATGTTACACTAATGGAACTGAATAACAACCGAACCGAGAACCGATTAGGATACCCTACATACAATCCACCTTTGTTTTTTTTTCGCTAGAAGTTTCAGATGAACGTAACAAAAGATCACGTTGCGTGACTAATACGCGTGTGCCAAATGAAACAAGCGAATTATTTGTTATACAAAAATGTTTTGGTGATGATTTTTTGTTAAGTTCGCAACAATATACGGTATTAAGAGTTCTTGTATAGGTCGTTGTTATGTTTAATGAAATTGCATACTTTGCGAAAATAACAAAGAGTCTGTAAGATAATAATCGTTTTGAAATTTGAACTTCTTTTGCTATGATGACGTTGAGTGAAATATTCTGTATTAAACAGTTGAACATTTGCTCCATATATATTTATATGAATGCTATTAATGTAGCCTTTATATAATTTTGTCTTTATTTTAATACTTTTTATCATCGTAACTTGGCTTCGACTATGCTATATCTTTCGTCTATATTTTGTGATTAATAAATACATTTTGAATATTTTTACAGTTTTGAGAACATGAAAGTATGTAAACTAATAAACATTTATAATTTTATTACCGCGTTATTTCATTATTATTTTACTATCATAACTGATTCTGACTACAGTTAATACTAAAGTTCATAAAACAGTATAAAAATTATGTATGTATGTATACTGTATGAAAATTTATAGAATGTAATGGACTAAATGTTATTTTTTTTATTGTGGTCGATGTAAAAAATAACAAATACTACTGGCAAAACGAATTATTATATATTTATAGATTAAATATGCATATATTAATAATACACGTTATTTTTAAAGAGATGCCGCTAACAGGGCAAAGCCGTTCTGCTCACGATTAAAATGCTTATGTTTGGCGAAAGTATCTTCACTTTCAGCTATTAAGACCTATCATATTATCATGGGATTTTGAGAACTAGACTCGCGCAGTAAAATTACGATAATACAATTTTTGCTGACTTATTTCAATGAATTTACTCAGCAAATAGTAATAATATACGTAGAAATATTATCTCATGGTGTACTATATGATATTTTTTATCCGAACACTTCAAAATGACGGACGGCATTGTCTATAATGATATATAACACAATCCAGTAAAAAATGACAACGACAATCGATAGGTCGGCAATCCATCGGCTGGTTGATTCCGAAATGTGATAAAGTAAAATAAACGTCGCAGCAACAGGTTTGTTACTACGTGTATGGTGGTCACGACCCAGTCGGATACAGTTTCCTACCAATCTTATTAATTACTGGGTATACACTGACGGATCCCGAATCTTGGCTTTGGCTAGTGTTATACTGGAAGATGAAAACAATTATCTTGTTCTACCTTGCCATTGATTCAACTAATCTATATTAATAATATTATAAAGCGGAGAAGTTTGTTTGTTTGAAGACACTAATCTTAGGAAGAACCAGTAGGTCTTCAAAATTATTTTTGTATTTGATAGATCAATCATTGAGAAAGTCTTTAGCCTGTTAAACATCACGCTACCACCAATAGGAGCAAAGCTTTATTGAAAAAAGTTAGGAAAACGGGTAACAAGTATTAAATAGTTTTTAGTTCCACGCGAAAGAAGTCGTGGACACAACTACTAACTAATAAAATTGAAACAGGATCGTTTAAAAAACTTTATTAATAATATGGTTGAACGATTTCACTGAATTATCGTTTCAGAAACTAGGGAATCGAATTTCCCGGATGCGTTTCGCCTACAATAAGCTCTGGCAAATGGCTGCTTGAAACTTATCATTTTTAAATATTCTTGGAACAAATAAAACCCGAGCTCACTTGTACTCGTACAGAACATTAGTCATCTTAAGAGCTCGGTTACGTGTACTAATAGCTCGCTGTAGAACGTTTTGAAATAGACGGGGTAATTGCTAAGTACGTAATACAAGTGTTGTGAAAGGACAAATCTGTTTATCATCACGCTGTATCTGATGTCGGATAATCGGAAATAATGGATTTTAGTTTCCTCTACTACGATGGATTTCAATATTTTTACCATATAATATTCTTCAATCGTACATCCATAATACCATGTGTAGTGATCCATTTTAAAAGCTATTGTTGTACCATCTATTTATTACACTATTTGATTTTAACAACAACTGTATTATAAACGAAGTATTAAAAAAACTATGATAACTAACGAAGGAGGATAGTTTATTAACATCTATTGCTATATAAGCGCGTCGCGAGCGCGGCTGTGCGTTCAGTCTAAGCGAGGCACTCGAGGTATACTCATCGTACGTGGCTAGAACATCACCGTAGGGACGTAAGATTTATATTTCTCTATTATTGTTATATTTCTCTATTACACTGTTTTGGTATATATGCTATGAATTATTATCGAGAATTATTTATACTGGACAGAGAGAGAAACAAGAGCAGTGAAGGTGAGTATTGGCAATCGTCAAAAAAAAAGGCCCCTTAAACCTACATCCGTAGTCGCGTCTCGGACACTGCTCTGTGCTATCCTCTCTGCCACAGTACTAGGTTTATGATTTCTAACAATATTAAGAACACGATTATAGTTGTAAATAATGACATATAATGGTATTTGTATTAACGGAACTATTAGTATAAGTAAATGATTATTATTATTATAAGTGAATACATTTGGAGTGAAATAATTTTACGTCTACAGTACACAAGTCTCGGACACTGCTCGGTGTTATCCTCTCTGCCACAGCTACTGGGTTTATGATTTCTAGCAATATTAAGAACACGACTATAGTTATGGTAATGATGTATTTTGGTTTTTGTATTAACGGAACGGCAGTCAGTCCAAGACAGTGCTAAGAATAAGTTGTCTAGGTGGAATAAAGCTAGCATCAAATACGGACCTATTAGTATAAGTAAATGATTATTATTTTAAGTGAATAAACCTAGAGTAAAATACTTTTACGGTTTATTGTACACGCTAAAGTCGGACCTTAATTTATATAAATTATTGATTTATATTTGTTTTTTTTTTCAAAATCACAACTTATTTTGTTTTTTAAACATAAATGTACAGCCTTCATATAAAAAATAAACTGTAACGACACGCATATTATTAGTCATTTAAATTATCCAAAACAGCTGTGTGTATTGAGAGCAGGTGTTATGTGCATATATTTTACCATTTTGTTATCCAGTGTAGTATATTCGAGTTCGCCCGATGTATACATCATCGAACATTTTAAAAATTCCTTACTTTCTAAAAGAAGACAGGCGAGTTAATTAGTTTACCTACATAAAATAATTTAGTCTACTATAAACTCTCCACAATTACTGAGTATGATAAACTTTAAAACCAATGCCCGATGTCGAGCCCCTAATTTATTTCATATACTTTTTTTTAAAACCAACGTCTCTTAAAGCAACCCAATAGCCAGCATGTGTCGTTCATTTAACAACATCGAACTTTACAATACTGAGTCTTTGGCATAATTAATTTAAATTCAATTCAATTTCGATATACAATTAGAAACATGTCATTATTTTAATATTATATTATATGATTAAATATTTCACTTTTTATTTAGAAACTATGATGTAATTTTATATAATGTAATATACTACAATCAACTGATCTTATTGTGCGTACTCATATTGCATGATAAACCAGTCAAAAAACATTGTACCACTCTTATATTTTTAATTATTTTTTTTATATTTATAGTTAAGGTTTTAGCGTTATGGCCAAAATCTTACCTGAACTTAAGTGATGATACGGCCCAAGTTGCTAGACACGCTAAACCTGTGGAGGAACTGGCTCTCAAGTGCAACTGCCGAAACACACCTATTGGTATTTGGCAGCAGATTTTGAACTTGAGGGTGGTTGTTAGCCAGGCGGGCATTAGAAAAAGCCCTACCACCATGCTATGGTTTCCTTACGATGTTTTCCTTCACCGAAAACTCAAGCTTATTTTAAGTGAATTCGAACTCACGTCCCTTGACGCGAACTCGTACACACTACCACTGAGCTATCATTGCATCAATATAGATTTTGTAATAATTTATAATCCGTTATGTATGCCTTAAGATATAAATCAATAAAAATAATAAATACATGTCGTATACGATATGCCTATTATGTACTGGTAAAAACTAGTGATACCGCTGTGGCAACAAAGTTGTAAAACTTAATTAAGTCAAAATGTTATTTAATTGTTCTCTTTTTTTAAGTTATTACCTCGGGTAATGTGAAATTAAGGTTATGTTTCCAATACGACAAAACACGTTTATAGCTTACTGTATCTAAATACAAACATCCCTTTTTCACTCTTAAGATTTAATTTTCAAAAAAGAGCCTTTTTAAATTGCCCTAATGTTATAAAAGGAACTTACTACATTAACTCTGTATAAATACAAAAAGAGCTAAACTATAGTAGAACTATTTCCGTTAATATCGTTGATTTGTATAACATAATAACCTAACATACTTCCAGGGTTTCGTAGATTACCTATCCTGTTTCCGTATCATTTGTTATTCCCGTGGGATGACGAGAGTGTCGGCGCGGATGACGTATGCTTGCTCCCTAACGAGGGCAGTTTCAAATAAGATCAGCCAATATAAAGTGGACTTTCGTCATTTCGCACAACAGTAGCGAGATCACCAACGGTAGAGTTTAAGTATAAATGGACTTCACTTCGAAATAAACATTACTGTATACGGTATTATGTTATTATTTTATGTTATGTTATTATAGTATTTATTCGCAAACCTGAAATTGCGGTCGGTCGTTACGTCCATATTTTCATGTTTATTGTTATTTTACATGGAGTTTTAATTCAAAAGTTTATATATACGTGATGTCTTTTTATACACGTGTATGTAGTATAGCATAATATCGGCATACACAGCTGGGAATCTATGCTGAGTGGAGATACGAAGTTTTAAGGAGGGTACATTGACTGAAGCTTCTCAAAGATACAACATCGTACACGTTATAAAATATTAGAAAGAAACAGAATTTTTACTTCTAACCAGTTTTCTCGTAGATTTCCTTGAATTCGCCCCTGATCATACAAATTTATATACCTACATGTCAGCACATTATTTAAAATTACACACTGATACTTAATAATATGTAATAACATACATATACAAACTAGCGGGCTCGGCAGAAGTTCTGATACCCTTTCTATATTTAATAAGTCGACTACAGCGTCATCTAATAGATCCTAAAGTAACTATAATACGTTTCCAGAATTTAATGCGTTTTTTTTTTAAATATGTAATGCAGTATAATAACATACTACTTCGTTCGCGTGAAAATAAAAATTATTAATAATTTTCACCCGTTTTTGTAACTTTTTTCAATACAGCTTTGCTCCTATTGATGGTAGCACGATGTTAAATAGCCTAAAGCCATCCTCAATGATTGCTCTATGAAATAAAAAAAAAAACTTTTTAACCCGACTGGTAGTGCCTAAGATTAGCTGCGTTCAAACAAACAAACATACTTTTCCGCTTTATATCAATTATCTAAATATAAATAGGATGTCTGCAATAATAATTGTATATCCGTATCTAGAACTTAAATCGATAGAAACTTTTAAGATACATCTAAAACCAGAATCAAAATTTTATACTTGTAATATATCTACTTATAAGTTCTAATGAAAAACTATAAGAGTAATAACACTTTAAGTAAATAAGAGTAAACTTTTTCACGAAATTAAAGAATAATATACCGAAAGCTCCGATAGAATCTAAAGTAAATACGTCAAGCTTTTAGCGGTAATAGTAATCAACTTCAACAACATTTTACTAGCCGTTAAGAGATATAACAGACACGGGAAATACAGGTATAATTGGCGAAATGCACTATCATTGTGAATGACAGAGCAGTTTATTTTAATACGTTTGTACTTTCCAACTATCATTAATAAGGTTTTTTTTTTATAAAAAGACAACCGTACTAAGCACGTAATACAACCCTGACTACAGATGTGAAAGCTGTCCCTGGTCTATGGTAGTATGGGAGATTCAGAATTACCATGTTTTCTTTTAGTGAAACTTCTTTAGGCGCCTTAAGAACTTTTTGGATGAACAAAAATCATCGAACCTTGCGTCATCATCACCGCACGTTTCCCATGAGCTACATGTATACTGTGTATGTATACATAATACAAACACATATTATACTTATATATGAACATAGATATACCTCCGTGCGTTATTTTCACTTCTATCGGCAGTCCGAAAAGGCGGACCGGCATGTTTTTTTTTATATTTTAATATTTTTTTATATTTTTAATTATATTTTATATTTTTATATTTAACGTTATGGCTACAATCGCACCAGATGTTAAGTGACTTTGTGGCCCAAGATGATAGACACACTAAGCCTAATCGAGGGACTGGCTCTTAAGTGCAACTGCCGGAAAACACCTATAAGTATTTGGTGGCAGATTTTCAACTTGACGGTGATAGCTAGGCAAGCGGACGTTAGAAAAATCCCTACCACCATGTTAGGGTCTCCACACGATGATTTTCTTAAAAAATAATATAGGTTTGCTTTTGGTGACAACCTCATCTGTACAAATCATATTCGACGAATTGTTGAGGATAAATAGAAACGTGTTATTATTGACTCATATTGTACAAATCGAATGATATTTTCTTTGTGTCACAAATTTCTTACGTTACATTTCGGGAAATCCCTGATTTTCCTTATTTACAAAGACATTATGTGAGAGCTGTATTGCAAGTTAGCAAATGTATTAGCAGTCTTGTGAAATTATCTGCAAAACTTATCATAACACTTTACCTAATTTCTTTTATCTGTTAACAATACTTGTTACTATGATTTCTTTATAAATAAATACTTTTTTAAGATAACATAAGCGCTAAGGACCAACACTGTTGTGAGGAATTTTACAAACATACAATTAACGAACAAACTCTGAAGCGATGATAGCTCAGTGGTAGTGTGTACGGACGCAGCGGCAAGGGACGTAAGTTCGAATCCACCTACAATGAGCCAGAGCTAACGGTGTAGGAAAACATCGAGAGGAAACTACACCATGGTGATAAGGCCTTTCTAATGCCAAATCTTTAAAATTAAAATCTGCCCCCAAATAATAATGGGTATGTTTCGGCAGTTGCACTTCACAGCCCGTCCCTCAACAGGCTTAGAGTGTCCATCAACTTGGGCCATATCGTCACTTAAGATCAGGTGAGATTATGGCCATAACGCATTAAAACACCCAGACACAGAACAATCATTTGTGGATTGCACATACATTTTGTTCTGCGCGTAATCAAACCGAGCGCGCAAAAATCAAATTAGCGGTAGCGCCGAGTCGATCACTTAAACAACTTTGATACCTTTCCAGTGACATTACTGTACTACATAAGAAAAATAAATAAATATGTATTAAACTTAAGAAATCCCAATTTTTATACAAATACAAATTTAGTCAACAGGTTTTTTTGTTTAGTAGCTATTGATGAACTTTATAATTGTTAATATATAAAACTGGAGACAGTTTTATTCCATGGATTTCCTCATTATTTAAATAATAAATGACGTCAAATTTTAACCATTGGACGAACATTACTAATGCTGTAGGTACGACAAATTAAACGGTCTTGATTAATATTTTTGTTTTAAGTGAGTAGGAAGGTGATTAAGTTCCTACCGAAGCAGCTATATTACCTAGAATATAGGAGGAAGTCACAAAAACGAAACTTAATAAAAATAAACGAAATAAATTATTCTTTAAGTAAACCTACAATTAAGTACCTACACTGGTTTGCTTCATAAACACTTACCCGTAGGTATTAAAAGATCCAAGCCAGTGGTACAGATTATAATAAAATTGTGATTGTGTTATTGCAAGGAATGCAAGTAATATCCGATTACTTAAACGTTGTATGACTCTTTAAAGGAGTAATAAAATTACCACGTGTGTTAATTAATGAGTAATAATATGTAATTATCGTGTGTATTTAAGTGATCGAATTTTATGTTTCTAATTATATGAATCTGTTTACGAAAAATAGAGAAGTTACAAGTCCATAAAAATCGGCTAAGTGCGCATAGTGTTCAGTTTTCCTGTACAATATATTTGTGTTATATATCTGCTAAATTAAAAAAATATTTTTTGTACTTTTACTTAAAGTAGTGGAATATATTTACAGCAAATTCTATACTTCTATGTTTTACTGTATTTCACCTCATGTTTATTAAAGATACAAGTCTATGTATAAATAATACGCTATACTTAGTGAACTGCTTCCCAATGCAAAATAATCTTGAATTAATGGTAGTTTGGATTCCTTTTAGTATTTTTTATGATTTGTTAAGTTAGATATAAAACCAAGTATTTAACAAAAAAATAAATAAGGTGTACCTACATTTTTATTACAAAACATATAATCCTATAAAAGTAGTACGAACAAAGTAACATTAACAAATATGCTCTATTTCTGGGAACGGAACCCTCAAATCACTGAGTGTATTTTTAACGCACCTTACCACTGCGCCAAGAATTCAGATTTATATCCGGTTTTGTAGAAGTGTATATAATAGAATGTATATTTTCTGAGAACTATAAAAGTTCCAGAACGAAGTAGAAATAGGTATTGGAAGCTTAGTATCCATATTATCCTACAATAATTTTTGTTTTCAAATATCGTAATATCAAGATTCCGACATAATAATTTATATTTCTCTTATTATTCTCTTATCAAATGATATATGTCTATTATATAACAGTCAATATCTCTGTGTGTCTGTCTATCCGTTAGTATGTTTATAGTCCAAGAACTTCCTAACCTTATTGTATATTTTTTTAATCATAGATGTATTCTTTCACCAGACTAGTACATGTTAAGTTACAATCAATATAATAATAAAAAAAACCAATCTCTTGTACTTTGTAGGATAATAAATATATGGATGAGAAAATGTCAATGCAAGACATTTTTCAACAACAATTTCTAAAACTTATTTATGCCCAGCGACGCGTACAAGTAACGGGACTAGTTATTGAATAAATCTCAAATAATAGATACGTCTCATTTTCGCATCCTCAAACAGACCGGTGAATCATAGAAACGTTGACTAATAATATCGGTTATTAGAAACGGGTCCCGTGTACACAGCCATCTTATTTCTCGGCTCGTTTACCATTTGCGGAAGTAGGTTACTTCTTATTAGTATTGAGCAAAATAATATTTAGCTTCGTACATACCTATTTACTATATTGGAAAAATGTTGATCAATACTTTTATGGGATATCTTGTGGGTTATCCTATGACGCTATATGAATAAGATAGGTATAATTTTCAAAAAACGTTATACTAATATCGTTTAACTCTAGAACAAAATCCTTCATTTTTAGTTATAGATGTTGATTTATAGTAGAAAAACTAGGTTGATTTACAAATGTCCTATTATTTTTCAAATGAAAAGACAATATCGTCAACATTTCGTATGTATAAAACCAACTTGTATAACAAGTAAAGTGGTTTGGCCCTCGAGTAGGCCCTGGTTCCTGTGGATATGCGCGGGCGGGGGCGGGGTCGCACCAGCTGCGACCTTCTGGGTCATGGCCGCCGGCTAAAGCAAGCTTTTAAGCTTGCAGATAGGTAAATTTCGATTGAATGATACCCTATTTCATACTTTTGGTTTAGTTAAGATACTCAATAAGATTTCTCTATTTAATAAGGAGACCCATAGTAAAGATAAACCACGAGAAGTTATAATCTATTTATTATTATTACACTCCGAATAAATATCACGTATGGTATTCATTTATATACATAAAACAACTTAAATGTACCAAACAATCCCTTTCGAACAAGTGTTTTATTATTTCGAAAAATTTATTCAACTTAAAGTGTTAATAATCTTCTAACGCGATAAAAGAAAATATAAAATTCGTTTTTGGGGAATAGTTTCTGGTGCTTTGAGATCTACATTTTCTAAATTACTAGAGATTAGCATTATATTAATTCAATGAACGTGTAATTATCTTTGTATATAAAAATATTCTGTACATCTATACGTTCGTTGTCTAAAATCATGGAACTTCTAAACGAATTGACTGACAATAGTAAATGTCTTAAGTAAAGTAAATAGCTTTTATCATGAAAGCTGGTGTTAGTGTAAAATATTATAATGCAGTTACATATTACAAAACGTAAAAATGAGAGTGCTTAAATAAAAATCGATAAATTTATTTTACATAAGCTCAAGTTAGATATGTCACCTAAAGTGGCATCTAGTGTCAGATAGTGGAATCAACTACAACGTAAAGTGACATCTGTGAAACAGATTTAAGACTATATTTAAGCTGTCAGCGGCGCTACTGTCTCCATTAGGAAAAAACAAAACAAAAACTATTTTATATAAAACCTAGTTAAATAGCTTTATTCAATCGAAAGGTTTATTTAAAAAAAAGTTGAGAAAGACTACATTATATTGACAAAGTTTACAAGAAAATAAAAAAAAACTAAGATTATTTTTGCTTACTATTATAGTGTGATCTCTGTTCTTATATTTAAATTTATGTTTACAATATACAATTTTATATTGTCAACAATATACAATTATAACTATTCAGTAACTTTAGAAATCAATTAAAAATTCATAAAAGATGTAGGTAATCTTTCCGACTTTGTTATAAATCATTAATTTATATTTTAAAGTATATTAGTCGTTTCTTTATGCATAGAGTAATCAATGGTACTGCTTATTTTCTTCTATTCTGAATGTAACACTGGAACATTTTTTAGTAATAAGGTAAGTGTTGTGTTAGTAGAAAATATAAGTATTGTTAATAAATTTATTAGTTTAGTATATAGCTTCAGATTAGAGGAATTTTGCAAGTGGCGCCAGTGATAGAAAAGTTGAAAGGGAAAGTTTGTCTTGGTTTTGACATATCATGAGAAGAGAGGAGACGCATGTAGTGAGAAAAGTAATGGATAGAATGTGTGAGGTATGAGATAAAAGAAAAGGGAGTGAATGAAGAGATGGTAGCTGATGGAGATCTGTGGCAGTAGAAAAAGTATTGCGCTGACCCCAAATTACTTGGGAACAGGATAAGAAAGTGATGTACTCAATAAGTACAGACGTTTAAAAAATCTCAAAGCACACAGATTTTATAAAATCAAGTACAATAAAAATATGGATTGGAGAAAAAAAATATTTATTAGCCAAAAAATATATTTAAGTTTAACTGCAGACAGATTAATAGATGGCGTTGCTAGTTTATTGTATTAAAAGTATGATATTTGTAAAAAAAATATATTTTTGTTGACATTTTATGCGTTACTATTCTAAATTTTAAAGTTATAAATCGGACATAGGTCAACCAGTAAAATAATAAATCAGATTAAGTACGCTATGATGTTATTTCATGCGAGTCAAATCGTTGATTTTAGCAATGGTAATAGAGAGTAGATTCGGTAATTCTGCCAAACAAGGGAAATGATAATGATTATATATTCTTACCAAAAATAAAACGGATTATGAAAATCTTGGACTCGCAAAGCCTAGGGATGGCTGAATCTTAAGTGTTACTACCGAAACACACATATTCCGGCATTAGGTGGCAGATTTTCAAATTGAGGGTGTTAGCTATCCAGTTTGGCATTCGAAAAAACCACTATGCACTATACAAATTACGCATTTTTTATTGTTATAAATTATTTAATATTCATAAATATAATTAAATAATTATTACGCATATTATTTATGTTTGGTTAATATACAACCCTTAAAGGTCAATAATAGCGGGAATATGATAACATTTAGTAATTTTTGAGCACGATTAAATTCTTAATCAATGTTAAGATAATATTGATTTAGTGAGTTAAATATAGGGCCGAAAGTTAGAAGATACATTTAAACACAATCTTTAAATTAATACGGTCATTATTATTTTATGCCTACAATAACTGGTATAATATTCAGCTAACAACGCTAAACGCAGCAAAATGGATTAGGGCTACAGTTGTGCGGTATTACGTAGGCGTTGCGCAGACGGCAGCCAGTAATTGGGAGAGCTTTGTTACCTCTCAGCTGGTTTATGACGCGTTTTATGTCATTCTCGCTCGTTTGGTTAAAATACGCTAGGGGTATCAATGTAGTAAAAGATAAAATTAGTCCCTATGTTTATACAGAATTTCATTATTATGTTCATTCATGTCGTGAATAACCTTTATACATGAACAATACCTGATTTCTTTGTTATTTTTACCTTGTACCAGTTTACATATTAAAAGCTTTTTATTAACTTCACCTGTATGTTTGTTTGTTTGTATGTTTGTTTTTATGTTTGTAACCGACTCCTTTGGGCGCGATTTTGACCCACTTTAAACGGCCACATTTCGTTCAAACTTTGTACATTTATCGAGGACCGATGACAATATACTAATTTGATAAAATTATTCCATTTTTCAATTTACAAAATAGGATTTTTGTTAAATTTTAATTTTTTATAATTTTTCCTAATAGTCCATAAGACAAGAATTGATTTCCAATCACTATCTTTAGCAGATTTCTCTAATATTAACAAATTTTCGAATACCAAAATAGAACTTTAATTCTACAAAACAAATAATACTTTTAAATAAAAAACACGCTTTTTATAGAAAACCAAACTAAATAATAGTAGATTAGAACAAATAATAGTTTAAAATAAAAAAAAACAAGCTGTTATAAATAAAGCAAACTAAAAAGTAGAAAATAAATAATAGTTTAAAAAAACTAAAAACTACGCTTTTTATAGAAAACTGAACTAAAAAAATAGAAAATAAGTTTTAATAAATTTAAATTAAGAATAGTGTTAAAAATTTCAATAAACATAAATTAAGAATAGTGTTAAAAATTTCAATAAATATAAATGAATAATAGTGTAAATAAAAAAAAATGTATTTTATTAAAAAAAAGCGTGGGGTGCTTTTAAGATTATCAAATGGTAATCACTCTACTCATATCTGTCGATAAAATATTTATAACTATAGACACCAAGCACCCCACGCGTTAGAAATAATAACGCGAGCGAAGCTGTACGTAAAATCTAGTTATTATATAATTATACGATAAATGTATTGTAATCATCAGTTTGCGTAACATTACAAAACTATCGCAAGAAAAATAACAATAACAATTAAATGCTTCACAGTATTATCAATAATACAGTTCCAGATAACTAAGCTTTATTCTAAATAAACTTCTAATCTATTTTAATCTTATTTGTTCGTGTACACAAACAAACAATATGCAATGTGACCATTTAAGCGAATCGTCCTATGTTTACAATGTCAAAGTAGCCGCACGGGCGTCATACAATGGCTGTGGACTAGACCAATATCCACTGTTTGTTTATTTACGGCCCGTTTTCAACACGACTACTCAAATTGATACGATGTTAACGTTTCCATACCCTCGTCACTATTGTTTACCGATTACATTTTTATGCCCTGTTTAAAGCGATGATAGCTGCGTTGGTAGTAAGTACGGACGCCGTATTAAGAGACGTGAGTTCGAATCTACCTGCAATCAGCTTCAGCTTTCGGTAAAGGAAAACATCGCGATGGAACCATAGCATTGTGGTAGGGCTTTTTCTAATATCCACCTGGCTAGCTAACACTCTCAAATTCAAAATCTGCCGCCAAATACCTATAGGAGTGTTCCGGCAGTTGCATTGAGACCCAGTCTCTCCACTAGGCTTATCATTGGCTTAATATCAGGTGAAAAATGAGCGTGTAGTCCCTCTGGTGGTGAGCAAATATCGCATGCCTGTTATACTGACACTAAAAATTGTACTCTCCCTTATTGAACGGTGCTATACAGCAGATCTATGGGAAAACATTAGCAGGGCGTGCATTCTGCATCCGGAGTACCATGAGCAGTTGCATGCTATCATTGACATAACGTCGTACCCAAGACATATAGTCTATGTATCTGTAATTAGCTTCACAAGTATTAGGGTGGGGGAGTCCGATTTTGGTTCTGACAGCGAGTGGTCGCATACACGAGCCAACATCGTTCGTTCGTATATTACGAAATTTTATTCGTAATTTCTCTTATTAATTAATTCGTCGAAATTGGTGAAGTGTTCTTACGTGTTTATTTGCATATCGCGTGCTTATAAGGTAAGTGAGTTGCAAATAACCGAAACTCAGTTCATTCGCGGTCTCGCGGTAGTTTTTCCGCGCGCTTTTGTAACGGCTTCTTCGAAGCCGTTAACCGCGTAAATCCTTTGTTGTAAGGTCGACGGTTGAAACCTAACGGTGTCAACGAAGCCGTCGGAGCGTGCCCCGAGCGCTCGCTGTCTGCCTCTCGTTGGCTAGACAGCACTCTCGGACGGGCCTGGGAATCTTAGCCTTTGTCTATTCACATAGTTAAGCCCCAGGTGTCTCCCGCCCACCTTGCCGATCCTGCACGACTCCATCCCTACGGTGCGTTTGGGCACCGCCTTTATAAAGGCGACTGTCCTCGGCCGTAGGATTGATAGGGCCCCGTAGCTTAGGGTACCTAGGTACACTCATCCTGTGCCATTGCACTCAGGCACAAGGTCTTTAGATCGAGCTCAGGAGAGCTCAGTAAACTCATATTTTCCGCCCCCCTGCCCTTCTGGCAGGGAGGTCTTTGAATATATTAAATATATTTATTTTATATTTTATTTCCTCGTATATATATTTATATTCATTTCGCTACTAATATATATTTTCCTTAAAATTACTTTTCTTTTTGTATATATATTTACGTAACGGTTTTTACCCCCCCCGCCCCCCTGCCCCTCAGGTAGGGAGGTACATACACATCGGTGTGCGCACTCGCATTCCATTCTATTTATAGATTCAGTTTATTACAAATTTTTCCTTGTTCTATTTATAACTTGGAACTACAGTTTTTTACCCCGCCGCCCCCCTGCCCCTCAGGTAGGGAGGTTTATACAAATATCTATATATATATATATATTTAATTTAGTTTATTATTGTCTATATTTTTATACTGTCTATATTTTTATATTTTACTTATTCTTTTCTTTTTCTTATTTTTATTATATTTAATTAGTATACAACAATAATACCCCACAAACCCGCCACCGGAATGGCCACACTAGACTCTGCTCTAGAGTTCCTTAGAGTTAGGTTCCCTGAAGCGTATCGCGCGTACCTGAACCAGGCGTCTCCGCCGGTCAGGAAGCCTGTCGCGCTAATAAACGCATCTGATAAAAAGATGCAACAGCTAGGGGAAAATAAGTCGGTAGTGGCGGTCGAGCCTTCAGCTCCCGCCACCTCGTCGGTTAGGTCCCCTACACCGAGCCCCATCGCCTCCACGTCATCCGATTTCGCGAGGATGACGTCTTTTGCGATCAGGCCAGTTCCGCAGTCGGCACAAGCAAATACGTGCGCACCGGGGCTCTCAACCGGTGCCGCGTGCTCAATACCGACTGAAAACAGTTTTTCTCCGCTGTCCCCAGAGGACAGTCTCGACCGTCGGCCATACGTAAGGCCGGACTCACGCGCATCGTGTGTGAGCTCGGTCGGTATGAGCTCTGACCATTCTCGTTCTAGCTCAGATATGAGCACGCTAACAGAGAACGATTACGAGGGGGTTGTAACCGCTCGTAAAACAAGAACAAAGAGGAAGCGAGGGAAGCGCACCGTCTCGGACAATGGACCGGTAAAACGGTTCATAATACCTGATGGTGAGGGAAGCCGAGCAGTTTCGCCGGCGCCTTCCTCCGCAGCCTCTGCACCCGCTCAGGCCGCTCCCGCGCCCCGCGTAGCGCCCGCGTCACACGCCGCGCCCGCGACCCGCGCCACACCCGCGACCGCGACTCGCGCCCCCGCTTCCGGCCCCTCGGGCTCGGCTGGCCGGGCTCAGCCGCAGCAGGGCCGCATTCCACCGCCCGTCATTATCCAGGACAAATCCGCCTGGACCCGAATCTCGGCGGATTTACACGCCAGGAAAATTCACTTTGTTAGTGCGACGAGTACCCCCGCGGGTATTCAAGTCAAGGTTCAGACGTCGCTGACCCACAAAGCGTTGACCGCGTATCTTAGGGATGCTAGGCAACCATTTTATACATACACGCTCGAAGAGGAACGCCTCCTTCGAGTTGTTATTCGCAGGGTGCCCAAGGAGCTCCCCCTGCCCGAAGTCGCAGCTTCACTGCGATCTCAGGGATTCCCTGTCCGGGATACATTCAGGATGTATCACCGTCTAAACAAAAAGCCGTACGATATGGTTACGGTACTTCTTGACCGAACGAAGGAGGGAAAGAGTATTTTTTCCCTGAAGTCGGTGTGCGGTTTAACAGGGGTCATAGTAGAACCCCCCCGCAAGTCACATATCCCCTCGCAGTGTCACAACTGCCAAAATTACGGCCACTCAGCCAGTGGCTGCCATCTTCGGCCCAGGTGCGTAAAGTGCTTGGGCGATCACTCCACTAAGGAGTGTACTCGCACCCCTGACACGGCGGCTCCTCCGAGCTGCGTGTTATGCAAAAAGGCGGGTCACCCCGCAAATTATCGCGGGTGTGAGTGTGCGCCTCGCACCAGGCGTCCGCGCCAGCAGAGGCAAAGGCCCGCGCCCAAGGCGCGCGTAGCAGCCTCTCGGCCTGCGCCTCCGCCTCTGACGTCCGCTGAGGCCTATCCGAGCCTCAAGACTCCGGCCAGCGCCTACGCGCCTGCCCCCTCCAAACCCGTGCGTGTCCCTCAGACGGCATGGGAGAAGAAATCCAAGCCGCAAAAGGCTTCTGCTCCTGCTAAGGAGCACCAACTTCCAGCGGACCTCTTCCAAGGGGAAAGCTTCGCCACCCTGGCGCAAATCCTCAGTAGGCACGCTATTGAGGATATCATCGCGTTTAACGATGCGATCAAACGCTCGCCGGACCCTATGACTCAGTTCGGTATCATTGCCGCTTTCCCTCACATTGCAGCTACGCTGCAGTGTATATATTCCAAAAAATAAATTAAATACTTAGATTTTTAGTTTTTTTTTTATATATAGTTTTTTTTTTTAGATTTCAACTAGATGGATAAAATCAAACCCCGCGGTTTGAATTTGTCCTTTTTTAATGTTAACGGGTTTACTAAAAATAAAGCCTGTCGCGACCTGTTATCTGACTTCCTTCAGAAGCATCAGATAGATGTGTTTCTGTTACAAGAAACACATCTAAACAACAGTTTCCGCAATCCAACGATTGCCAATTACAGTATAGTAAGAAATGATCGTACCGCAGGCCGAGGCGGCGGCACGATGATTTACTATAAGAGATCTCTCTATTGTACAGAAATAGAGCCACCGAAACTCGATAATTTAGAAGTTTCAATTTGTAAAATAGGGATGTCCGGACATCAATCGATACATATAGTGTCCGCGTATCTCAGTCCGAGAAAGAAATTAATTAAAGACGATCTGTTAGCTCTCTTCTCGCTGGGCGGGGCGGTTATAGTGGCCGGCGATCTCAATTGCGGGCACGTTATCTATAACAGTTCGAGGACTTCCGCTAACGGTAGGTCGCTCGCTGATCTGGAGAACGAGCTCGTGTTCGATGTCATAGCTCCTTCTGAGCCCACTCATTTCCAGACAAACTGTACTCCTACAGTACTGGATGTCGCTCTTCTTCAAGGAATCGCGCTTCCGGTAAGACGTATAGAAGTCTTACATGAACTCGATTCTGACCATCGTCCCGTCATTCTTCAACTAGGTCAACCTGAAGATATCGGGCCCTCCTCCGTCCAAGTGGTTGACTACGCGCATCTCCGGAGATATCTCCGTGATAACATATCTTCTCCCAGTCTGAGTAGGATCCCGGATGAGGTGAAATCCGTCAGCGACGCTGACCTTGCGATCGATTCCTTGGTCGATCACCTGCAGACGGCGGTCAGGGTGTCATCCAAAGAGGTGAAAGCGGCGAACGATCGCCGCTTCGTGCTCCCTGCCGACGTCCGGGTATTGATCACGGAAAAGAACGCGGCGACGCGCGCGCACGATTCATACCCGTCCGAGGAAAATCGCGTTCGCTTACGAGCCCTCCAGAGGGAGGTTAGGAATCGTATCACGGAGATCCGAGATAAAAGATGGGAAGACCTTCTCGAAGGTATTCAACCGTCCCATCTGGCTTTCTGGAATTTAGCCAGAAAGCTAAAATCTATTAATAAAGTCTCCATGCCCCCGTTGCAGAGAGGGTCTGGGGAAACTCCTGCTTTTGAGAGTGTAGAAAAAGCGGAATGCTTAGCCGCTACACTCGAAGAACAATGCTCACCCAATCCGGGTGTATCACTCAGTCATCTGGCGGAAGTGGAATCCAAAGTAGAGTCACTTCTGTCCTCTTCACCCGAGGCCTCGTTAGACCCTGTCACGTCTGACGAGGTTCGGTTAACCATTAAAGGCCTTAAGCCTAAAAAATCTCCCGGTCCGGATGGTATCAGGAATGAAGTTTTGAAACTTCTTCCTGACCAGCTCATCGCTCTTCTGGTTTGCATCTTCAATGCGGCCATACTTCATTGTCACTTTCCAGCTGTTTGGAAAAGGGCAACAGTCATAGGCATTCATAAGCCTGGCAAAAAGTCTAATCTGCCAGAGAGTTATAGACCCATTAGCCTCTTGAACACTCTAGGCAAGGTATTCGAGAAACTCCTTATGAGTCGTCTCCTCAAGGTAGTTGAGGATAAAAAGATCATTCCGGAAGCACAGTTCGGCTTTCGAGCCAGGCACTCGTGCACGGACCAAGTGCTTCGTCTCACGGAGCACATCAAAGCCAACTTTGTTAAATCAAAGTTTCCCAACTCTCCCTACCGCACTGTCGCGGTCTTTTTCGATGTCGCTAAAGCCTTCGATAAGGTATGGCATGCCGGGCTCATCTATAAATTACACCAGTTCGGAATACCGGACAGGTTAATTTTTATTCTAAAAAAATACCTCGACGACCGCTCCTTTTGCTATAGAGTGGAAGGAGCCCTCTCTTCTGAGCATCCTGTTCGAGCAGGAGTTCCCCAAGGTTCCATTCTGGCACCCTTTCTATTCAACCTGTACATCAGCGACCTCCCGAAGCTGGAGGATAAAGTCCACTACGGACTCTACGCTGATGACACAGTTATTTTCACATCCGATAGGAGGAAAATAGATATCATCCGTCGTACCCAAAGGGCGATGAACACGTTCGGAGAATGGTGCGTCAAATGGCGTATTGCACTCAATCCGGATAAGACTGCAGCCATTCTTTTTCAACCGAACCTCCCTAAGAAAGTGCTCAGCAATAACCTCTCCTTATTCGGTAAGAATATTCAGTGGGCTTCCGAAATCAAGTATCTCGGAGTCACTTTAGATAGGAGACTCAGTTTCATTCCCCACATTAGGAAAGCCACAAGGAAAGCCCTTATGATTATGGCTCAATTGCGTCCTATGTATACTGGACCGAAAATGTCCCTACGTAATAAAATGACCCTTTACAAAATGTGCGTAAGACCTATTCTTACGTACGGCTGTCCCGCATTCGCCCATAGTTCGAAATATTCTTTGAACAAACTTCAAGTTGTTCAAAATAAATATATCCGTAGGTCGGTCTGTGCTCTCGATACCATGAGAAACACAGACCTACATAAAGATCTTGAACTCCCGTCCATAGAAGGGTATATCCGGACCCTTTCGAAAACACATTTTGAGAAAGCTGAAGCACACTCAAATTCGCTCATTAAGGCTTCCGTCTCTTACGTTCCCACGCCTAATGAGCAGTTGTCTAACATAAAATTCTGTCGACGTCGGCCACGTAACATCTTCCTCGACCCACCCGATAAAATATCTAGTCAAAATAATGACTACCCAATAATTAAACGCACGCACGCACGCGCTAATCCGCGAAACCGTCGTCCTCGCCGTCGAGGGCGGGCGGTTAACTTCGCTCCCGCACACCCGCCGCGGCCTCCTTCGGCGGACGCTCGAGCCTAGGTCGATCCTCCGGAATGGAGCCCTCGAGCTAACCCGCTCGCGCGATACAGTGACACTTCACACTCACTGAACCCACATCATCACACTGCATGTCACTTTCGTGCACACTCACACGGTACGTACACGGTTCTGTGAGGGACCGCCCGTGGTCCTGAATGTGGTTCGGCCTTTTATGTTTTGAGTTGTATTTATTGTATATAAATTTTCTTTTCAGTCAATTCATATAATTTCAGTGTGTCATTGCCTTCTTCTCGGTTCTCTGGGTTCGTTTCATTAGGTTAGATACTCGCGTCTTTCGTTAGATAGGTAGGAAGGACGCACAGTACAATCCTGTCTCGCCGCGTTGCACAGTACAATCTAAAATAAGAGTTTTATCAGATCCCTAAGAGGATTAGTTATTTTAGACTTCTTTTTCAATATTCGCTTAGTAATAGCTAGTACCGCGCTCGTTTTTCTCGTTCGCGAATCGGCAACAGCCCAAGCCGAGGTTCGGTCACTAGTGACACCCTTGTGCGAGTTGCCCCGCGGGTTTGAGCGCCTTCAGCGCTCACCCCACTAGTTCAGGTGAAGCTGTAAAAGCCCCTAAGGCTAACAGTGTAGGTCCTTTCGAAAAAAAAAAAAAAAAAACACAAGTATTATTTGCAAGTTGCTATTTTTAAAACCTGTTTTTAGTAGACAACAACCGGGAACAACCGAGGAATTAATTGTCGAATTTATTAAGTTTTACAAAACATTTCAATAAACAAACAAACCGTAAATTAAATATTGAAACTTGTAACCAAATACTTGTACTCAAATAATCAGTACCCACTAAAAATGAATGGCGGTATGACAAGCACTATTAAAGTTAATATACCAAAATTGTTTTCATTATTGACTTTAGTTATCAACTAGCTTTTACCTGCGGCTTCGTTCTTGTTAATATTGATTTTTACAAACAAATTGTATGACGCGTTAAAAGGTTCCATACAAAGTATTTCACTATCTTTATCCCACTTCCAACAGTGTTTTTGAGAGGTAAGGTACCCTATCACTCTTTGCAGGTTCATATCTATTTTTATACCAAAATTCATCACAATCCGTTCAGTGCTTTAGGCATAAAAGAGTAACAAACAAACTCACTTTCGCATTTATAATTTAGTAAGGATTACTTTATAGAATTAAAAAAGTGGAGCTTATACGAGTTGGATATTAAAATAATGTAAACAAAGTCAAAATTAATATATTACGTTGGTGCCTTTCAAGGAGCGTGCTGTCTTTCTTTCAATCAAACAACGATAACATCGTAGACTGTAATGGTGCGACTCATCTATGAAAGGGTTCATTCGCTTTCACTTTCAAAGTAATCGCGTGTCGGCCTCCCAATAATAGCTAAATCAATATTAGAACACAAAACACCTCGGGGGTAGACCTTGTGATCCATGTAAATTGATAACAAATTTTATTAACCGTATATTTCTAGCTGATGCGTCTAGTATTGATATAAGTAGACATAAAATTTGAAAATAAATAAAAACATGGTTAGCTTAATGGTTTACAGTTGCTGCAACCGTAGCACCGAAGTGCTTTGGATTTGAGCTCCATACGAGACAATTATTTGTGCCATCTTCAAATATTGGTTCCAAGTGTAGTTGTGTTTATAATGTTTTCAATTACGATAAGAGAAATTACCTACATAAGCATATTATGCATATATAAGTGACGATGTGGCCTAAGATGGTGGACACGCTAAGCCTAGTGGAGGCACTGGCTCTCAAATGCAACTGCCGCAACACACCTATAGGTATTTGTCGGCAGATTTTCAACTTAAGGGTGGTAGCTAGCCAGGCATGTATTAGAAAATGTCCTACCATATGGTTTTATCACGATTTCCTTCACCGAAAGCTCGAGCTCATTGTAGGTGGATTCAAATCCACGTCCCGTGACGCAGCATTCGTACACGCAAGCAACTGAGCAATCAAAGCTTGCTATTATTGATTTCTGGAACTAATAGGTAAAATAACATTTGTTGGTCCATGTTGTAAACACTACGAAATAGTTTTACGGACAGCAAACGTCCAGAAAAGAAGTAGGTACTTGAACTAGCACTGGTATAATTAAATAAGTATTAGAAGTCCGTACAGAGGGTTTTTTTAAATTAAAACTCGAACAAAGTTATGGTTATGGCATCGGGTAGATTGTGGGAGCCTCCTACGTGCTACGCCTACGCGCTACGACGTAGATTTCAAAACTTTTCTATTTCATTATTGAAAATGTATTATATATTAGCTAGTGCTCGTTATTTTTGCTAGCAATAGATTAATCTGTAGCATAAATTGCCAAACAATATCCTGGTAGTCAATTTTTTTTTAGGAAATATTAGATGCTAGCGCTGAAAAATATTAAAATTTGGTTTGTATTTGAGAATGTATTTAGTAAGCTAAATAAAGGCATAAACAAAATTATTTTCTATTCAGGCACCTTCTTGAAAGTTAGATAAATTATTATTCTTTCTTTTTAGCGTATTCTTTTTAACGAGCCAACGAGCGTTCGTGTCACTTGATGGTAAGTAATCACCGCCGCCTATGGACTCCCACAACACTACAGGAATCGCAGATGCGTTGATCTGGCGTCATCAACAAAAATTGTGTCTATTTTAGGAGGTTTTTTTTCGATAGGACCTCTGCTGTTCTCCTGAGTGGCTTTCACAGCTTCAGGGAATTTGTGGGCGAGCGTGGAGGGCGCTCAGCCCGAGGGGCAACTAACAGGCGGTATCATTGATTACTGACTACGTGAAAGAAAGAAAAACGCGAATCTGACTGATTTGAATGTTGACTAACAAAGAAACCACGTTTCATTTTTTTTTTTTTTTATATATTTAAGGTTTAGCGTTATGGCCATAATCTCACCTGATCTTAAGTGACGATACGGCCCAAGTTGGTAGACACGCTAAACCTGTGGAGGAACTGGCTCTCAAGTGCTGCTGCCGGAACACACCTATTGGTATTTGGCGGCAGGTTCACAACTAGAGGGTGGTAGCTACCCAGGCGGGCATTAGAAAAAGCCCTACCACCATGCTATGGTTTCATCACGATGTTTTCCTTCACCGAAAGCTCAAGCTCATTGTAGGTGCTTGGGTTCGAACCCACGTCCCTTGACGCGAAGTCGTGCACACTACCACTGAGCTGTCATCGCTTCAATTGTGAAGCTGGGTATTCTAAGAACGGAGATATCTAGAAAGTTTAGATTGTACTAAGCCACGGCAGGCGAGCCTAGATTGTACTGTCCATTGGACCACGAATGTTATCCATCATAAAAAACACTCAGACTTGTCGCATTCTTTTTATTCGAAAGGGCATACGTTGTTAGTTTTAGAGCCCTTTACAGCTTCACTGTACTTGTCGGGCGAGCATGGAACGAGCACATGGGTGCCAATGGGCTTTTGTCGGAATGAAGGAGACAGTAATCCTGTATTCGGATTGTACTGAGCCATAGCTGACGCGAAAGGTTGAACTGTGCAATCCTAGCGCAGTAGATAGCGAGCAATGAATAAAAGCGTGTCACGTTTCAATTACGATGGCCCTTCTTATTATGTTGAATTACAGAATCAGCAAATGTATGCCTAGTTGCCGTTACTTGCAAGCCGATAGGGCAGCGACGACTGATAATAATAGCTATATATCTCGGTAGTCGCCACTGTTTTTGTAGGTTACCATGCTAACCAATTGGTACAGTGACGTACCTTTACTAAATTACCAAGTCCGAAAAAACCCTTTGTATTGTCTGGAATAACGTTGAAAGACTCTTTTTATAATATCATTGTTATAAATTATTGTCCATCCAGAACAAACACACGAAGATGTGTGGCAATGACTAAATTAGGCATTAACTAGAAACATGAATTCATTACGATTATACTATAGTAACTATAAGTCACATAAGCTTATTTATCACGGTAGGTATCACAAAACGTAACTATCTTAATTTGAGAATCAGCTTGCATATTTCTTTCTCATCATATAAATTCACAAAAGACGCGTTTTACAATTACGCATGGTTAATCGGGAAGCGTTGTCAAAGTCCATTGCACCACCTAATTTCTACTTCCTTATTATCCTTAGTAATATATTAATTATAAATGCAAAAGTGAGTTTGTTTGTTACGCTTTCACGTCTCAATCGCTGAATCGATTATGATGAAGATTGGTATAGACATATTAGGGCCCTTGGAAAAGGTAGCTACTTGTCATAAAAATTTATTAGAGTGTGGTAAAAAGAGGGATAAACTTAGTATAGAACTTTTTAATTACATCATCAAATTTGTTTGATAAAATCAATGCTAACGCGAGCGACGGTGCGGGTAAAAGCTAGTATATAATAAATATGTTAATAAATTTACATATTTATCTATACTTTATTTTTAAAAGCACTTTCCATTTATAAATTGAACTAGGCGGCGATTGGGACCGTTTCGTCTACGTGAGTCGATTGCAAATCGTGTCTCCTGCCGCTAGCAATACTCCCAACACCCACACGATGCCCCCGTCCGCCTCCGCGAAGTCTTTATAAAGTCTAATATTGCGAACCGATTCGTACGGCATAGACAAGAATGTAGAAAATTATTGTGATATTATTGAAAAACTCAAACGGGTTAGTGAGATGATGGCACCCGTTTATATTTTACTGGATTTTAGAATTAGGATTTAGATGAAGATTCTTGTTAACTTGTTATATAGTATTATCATGAATCCTATAATTATTGTATAAATTATGAAAACCATTGTGGTTTTTATATGTAAGCATTTATATGCATTTTTAGAAAATCAGCTCTAATGAAGTTAAAAAGGAAATAAATTATATGAGGTAGAGTAGTCCTTGAGAGCATTGGTTAAGACAAGTTAGAAGAAAGATTGTTAAATTGGATAAACGTATTAAAATTTTAATTAATTTAAATATAAATTATATTGTACAAATAAATTGATTGATGACTGTAAATTCTTTACAGTATTATTTATAGTCGGATGTATATTTAATACAAAGTTATCAATAAGAAAGCTTAGGTTAATTCTCTTATGCAAGTTTTGAATAGTTCGCTAAAAACTAAACGAGTATGTATATCGTATTCAGTGGTAGCACGCGATACTGAAATCACAAGAAAATTTTCGACTTATCGCGTCGCTGGTCAAGGTTGGGGCAAGGTCGTTTTTTTCTTAAGGTAATACCTAGTTTCTAAGTTTATTGAAATATAACCTCACATTAAATCACTAAAGTATAGACCATTCTGTTTTTCATATTGCGCAAGTTTCTGGTTAAATTTGAAACCATTTATAATTTAAGCTCATTGACGTGGCTTTTGAATTTAATCTAGTGTTTTAATTATTAAATTTAATTTAGTGTTAGGTAGTTTTATACTATTGTTGTTAAAGAATAAGTAACATAACTTAATAATAGTTGATACATAATACCTTAACAGTAATTTAATCAAAATTTAAAATACCATATTCAATTTTTCGGATACTGTCTCTACCCTAAATTATCCTGAGTTATGGATTAGATTAGCATAAAAGATACATATTCTTTTACTTATCGGTTAGAGAAGATGTAAAGTTATTTAAAATCTAGTACCTACCACAGAGAAAACAATAAAGTTCTTTAGCATTAAAATTCACTGTATCTGGTAAAACATTATACACGATCATAAGTCTTAGCTGGAAGATTTGTATTTTCTTTCTATTTAATCGTCAATAGTTTCTTTATATTAACTTGATTAGTGATCCTACGTAAATGGACGTGAGTTTGAAACCTGCAATGAGCCTGACCTTATAGTGAACGAGAACATAGTGATGAAACCGTAGCAAGGTACTAGGAGTTTATATAATGCCCAGTGACTAGCTACCACCCTCAAGTTGAAAGTCTGCCGCCAATTAACTACTTTTATGTTATTATTATGACAACTTAATTGAGCTGAAAACTAATTGACCTGAACTGACAAATCCAACTAAAACAAAACAAAACATATAATTAAATCCTACACGAACGAAGTTCCGAGCACAGTTTGTATTTATTATTATATATTATATATTACTATTATTATATACTACCATATATATATATATATATATAAATTACATATACATACACATTTTAATATTTAATAAGGTGGTTGTATTTTATTAACGTATAATGAAATAACTTTGATCCCTACCTAAAAATTCGTTTCATTAAGTAAGTAGGCATTTATTAAGCTAACATAATAATATTCCCTTGCGAAATTACTCGCTCTGTGACCTTAATTTTATAAATTAATGGAATACATTTCTCATATTCATGGAATAGCTATAGCGTTCATTAATAAAAATATGACATTTGTTTCTCAATTTTTGATTACCTTAATATATTTATATACATGTATACCTGCCTATTTTCACAACAGGTTTATATATTATTTTATAAAATTATTAAGAGAGTTTAGGTACCATTTCAATTTTTAGTTTACTTTCTATCAGTGACATAATCTTTACTAACGACACAATGTCTATATTTGTATATAATATAGGAATGTAAATTGAATGTGTCTGTACTTTTAGATTTACGTAAAAAAATATATTGCAAGTGAGTATGAATAAGTAATAAAATACATTTACATTATTTTTAGAAATGTCTGTTTGTTTGTGCAAGCATCACTGCTAAAGTACAACTTTTATAATAAAAAATTACCAAGAAAATCATAAACGAGTAACATTTAATCTTTGTTTCATTAAAATCGGTTAACTCTATGAGAAGTTAATGTAGGTTGATTGACGGCGTTCTAGTTCGAATTCTAGTTTCACTGCAAACGAAGTCGCAGACACAACTAGTAATAAATACTTTATTATTTATGCATACAAATGATACTATTCAAAAATATATCAAAGTGAGTGTGTATTTTTATGAATTTGTATGACATTTATTAGTTTTGTATAAATTCATAATACCAGCTTTCCATTCTTTGCGTTCACATAATTGGTAGATTATAAATGAAGGGATATAAATAATAATAAAAAAAATTGTTACGTACAAAGGATCTGGGATAAGTATTCTCATTTAAAAAACCAAAATTTATTAATTGGCTAATTATCATTTCAGCTTAATATTAACAAACCGATTAAAGTACAGAAAAAATTACAAAAAAGTGAAATTTTTTAAAATATTAAATAACTTAATAATTAATTTATTTCTCTTTTCTATTAGCCAAAATAATAACTTATTTATTTTAGTATCGACTTGGAAGATTCGTCCAAATATAAAAATATTAAAAGAGGCTTTAAATTATTATAAAGGTAAGAATAATAAAGAATGATTTTAAAGTCTCATACATTACTTGGCCTATGTATGTAGCTAAATATAGGTACTTCAAATAATAAACGATTCCTATATTTAATGAGTTTTAAGCTATCCTTTTTATTAAATAATATACTAGGCTCGGACTACCGCCCGACTTGATGTTAATTATATAGGAGCTGAAGATGCGGCTACGTTATCATAAGCCTAAAAAACGTATTTCTCAAATACCACCTTACCAGGGTGCATCTTAGAGTCTTTCACAATATAATTTCAACTTGAAAGTGGTACTTTTGCAAGGATTAGCCCGTCTTGTGAATTATCTCATTTGTACAAAGATTGTAGCAAACTAATCATGTGTTCCTGAGATGGGTAGAATCTTCAGAAGTTCTTGGGGACGAGTTGTTCAAGGTCAACAATATGCTACTGACACTGCTGACGTCACAAGAGTCAGTAAGTAGCCGTTTACCATCAAGCGGGTCGTACTAAAGTTTGTCATCTTAGTTGTATAAAATTACATAATAATCTTCTTACAAAACCTTAAACATATATGAGTGTGGATACAAAATGATCTCTAAACATTGATTACACATTGACTATAGTAACTAGTAAGCATATACTTCTCCATGGGTTACTGTTGGTGATATCAATTGCAAAATAAAACAACGTTTGTGGGGATAACATTTATTATGACAGGCATTCATGTATTGTCGCAGATGCAAACGGCACAGAAACCACGGCTGCAATGTGAATGTGAAGAGTGGAAACATAAAGCGGGGATCGAGCTACCAGCCGGCGAACGGGGTAACAAACTAAAAACAAAAGAGCGACACTGAAAATAGATTTTACTGGACTCTTTACGCGAACGCTTGACTTAAACGATTGCTTTTATGTCCAAGCTTTATTCGTTCTTAGCTTCTATTTTTTTATGGTTTCAAAAGTAGAATCAACTTAACATATTTGCTATGATATAAATTAGGTCATAGTAAATATTATAGTGTTTTGAGTAATTGTGATAATTTTGTTTATAAAAACTTAAACTAAGATAAATATATTTCATACTGGCATAGTTAAGTGGCTTCAAACTATATAAAACAGAAGTTTCGTTATTATCTACTTATGTTAGGAACTATCAGTAGTATTTCAAAAATTATTTTTGTATTTGATAAATCAATAATTGAAAAAGCCTTTAGGGCATTTCACATCACGCTACCATGGATAGGAGGAAAGCTGTATTGAAACAAGATACAAAAACGGGTAAAAATTATTAAATAGTTTTTATTGCCACGTGAACGAAGTCGCGGGCACAGCTAGTCAGTAATATAGAGTCCAGCAAAAAAAAAATTTTTGTAGTAAATGATAAACAGAAGCTTGCAATACAAACAATGAGAGAAGAGACAGAGAAGGAACGTACAAGTGGTTGGTCTGTTCGTGGTCATTGGTGTCTTGCGCGGGCTGCGAGCCGGAGCGCCGCAGCCGCCAGATGGCGTGGCGCGCCGCCACCAGCCGTGCGAATCCGTGACGAGCCACACTCGGGTGCGCTACACGCGCATACTCACCAGATCAACAAGTACCGCGCGACTACCCAACAAACTACCCACACTTGCTCTCAGCTTACCACGGCCCAAATTACTCGAAGCAATAACGATGCCCCAATCAACAAGTCGACCAATAATTTCCACAACGCAAACACCGACACAAACTCTCTCCGTTACATAAATGTGCTACAAATATCTATTATAACAATAAACATCGACACTAAGAGCAAAAAGCTTGCCTAAACGAATATAATATCACAACCGAATATCACAATAAGCGGTGGCAAGCGAAACTTCGTGGACGGCGGCGGCTTACGTAACACTAACCTAACTACACTTGTATAACGTGCAAAATGTATTGATCACAGAAAGAAGCCTTATCACTATATGGTTTAATGTGCTCTTTGAGGATATTATGTAACGGAGCTGAGTTCTGTGTGGAAATTGGTGTGAAAGGCTTGTCTAATAGGACATCCGCACGGGCTTGGGGCCGGGCGAGCACTGCCAGCCGGTGAGTAAGTCGCGGCTCACCCGCACACCCCTGCGCACACCATTACTACCCCTCAATTCCGCCACCCACCCACAGACGTGACCCGACACCGACTCCGCACTATTTATTTCAGTTTTGGTCTTTATTTTCCGCTCAAATTATAATAGTACACACTTGGGATATTTTGATAGCTGCGTAAAATTAATGCACGCTTGCGGTCTGATAAAAGCTGCTCTAATTGGTTTTAATTAAATCACTAACGACTAAATACTTATACATTAACACGTAACTGTAATTATATGTTTCCACTAAAGTTCTTCCTTTCAAACTGACTCGGCGATATCTGCTGAAACGACATATTATTTTATTACAGCACGTCAGATTAGTGACACTATACCTGACAGTATACATAGTGTAATCTAAATGCAACAGCACTCACTACATGTTCTTTAAGTAATTATTACTTGTTGCTGTCATTTCGGCCTGTTGAAATGCCCCTTCTCGTTATATTTGAATTAATTAATGTGGAAGGAAGGAGGGAGTAAATTAGCCTATAGTGGTTTCCGCAGCTATATAGTACACCGTATTTGCATAAAGATATGCCTCCATAACCCACAGTGCCTTAGCAAAAAGAGAAAATTAGAATGAACAGCACTTTAGAACATTCGCTTTGAGGTAGACGGTAATGATTCTTCACAAAGCAAACAACCTGGGCATCGATGAGATGTTTTGTGCATTTTTGTACAGTTAATATAGTTAGTGAAGGGACTGGCAATCAAGTGCTACTGCCGGAACATACTTATAGTTATTTGGCAGCAGATTTTCAACTTGAGAATGGTAGCTAGCCAGGCGGGCATTAGAAAAAACCCTACCACCATGCTATGGTTCCATCACGATGTTTTTTTTTCACCGATAGCTCAACCCTTCCCCAACGTCCCTTGACGCCGCGTCCATACACACTACCAACACCAGATCTTGCATACTTCAGCAATTAAAGAAGTGAACGTAATAGCTTAACTAGCGGTAACGCAGACACTAAGCGAAAACTCTAATTTTAATTATGTTCTTTGACTTTATAAAACACATTTGCCTAATATATTAATCATCATCATCTACTCCTAACCGTTTTCGGTTACAGCGACCGCTTAACACTTCGTTCTTGACACGTCCTGCGCACTTCCGTGTGCACGTATGTGGTTGACGTATCCTATCTTAGCGACAACCGTGCGATTACACTTGGGGCAGGCCAGAATACTGTCATAGTTACCGTATTGTATAGCTGAAGGTGGTCTACCATTTAGCTTGTTTAGTTTATCGTCAAGTTATTCTCTTCTGCTGTCTTCGAAAGTATAAACCTTTCAATCAAAAAAGTTTTTCCGCTCTGACCATTTTTCAGCAATTGTATCACACCCACTCAGCAGGATTACCCTGTCGAATATATTAATGCAGCATTTGTAGGAATTTAGAAATAATATTTTGTACTTACCCTATACCTACAATTTAAGTTCAACGTTTCAACTTGTTTATAGAATGCAATTTAGAGTTGAGAACATTTGAAGACTAGGCTACCAGTAATCATATCTTACAATGATGTTGGTGGAGTTATTAAATGTTCAAAATTCGTACGTTACTTCACCAACATAATTCAGCTACTTATGCCTCCACCGAGCGCATCAAAGGGTAGTACAACATCATCCTGAGTAAATTATATATCTCTCCAGGAATTTTTCATTCACTGTAGCCGAAAACGACCAGGTTGTCATCATCATATGCCGTAAAACTTATAAATTAGAATTGTAACTATTCTTAAAATTGATACCTTACCATTTAATAAACAAATGTAAACGATATAATAGAAGTAGGTACAAGCCTAATGCATTAAACATTTTACTAAAAATAAAATTAATAAAATCCATACCGAACAATAAGCGTACGAAAAAATAAAATATTGAAATGTGTTTTATAAAACCACGATGTAAGTGACACTTTTTTTAGGATCTGTGAACAAAACATTTTTGGAATATCGAAGTGAGCGAGCGAAGCGAACGTTTTTCACTTTACTTCTGCTCCGCGGCCAGCTGAAATGCGACATGCGAAAGATGGACGAAAACAATTGGGGCGTTGTAAAATAAGTTTCCATTTAAAAATAAAATCATAACGCAGTTTTAAACTATAGGTTTTACTTTGAGAATGTATTTTATAAAATACAATATATAACCATTAAAAATAACAGTCATGTCGATTGAAGTACCATTACGGTCGTGAATGAAATATGTGAAAAAAAAACACTTGCAAAGTGTTAAAAAACTAGAGATAATGACTGACGACGTAACTAGCCACATAAAAATGCCAATTTATCGAGTCATCTTACATTTTACGTTCGTTTTATGTCACATTACACACGCACTCGTAATAATAAATAACACATGTAATCATTAATATTACATACATAGATAGGTTAATACGATTTTAGTACAATATCAATGAAAATTAAGTATTAACACTTACTCATTTTGGGATAAACTAATAACAATAACAATAACTAAATAAGTTGAAGCGATGATAGCTTAGTGGTAGAGTGTACGGACGCCGCGACAAAGCACGTGAGTTTGAACCCCTGCAATGAGTTTTCGGGTAAGAAAAACATAGCACCTATAGGTATATTCCGGTAGTTGCACTTGAAAATCGGTTCCGCCATAAATTTAGCGTGTCCACCACCTTGAGCCTCATCGTCACTTAACGTCAGGTGAGATTGCAGCATAGGTATTTGGCGACAGAATTTTAACTTGAGGGTGGTAGCTATCCAGTTACGCATTAGAAGACGCCCTACCACCTTGCAAAACGTTTACTATGCAATTTTTGAGTTTTATACGTAAATGATGAAATTTCAATCGGTATTTGCTTGATTTTTCTTTCAGTTCACTAGAATTTTCATATCGTCAATAATAGGTTAGTCTATTTATTTAATGCGCGTGTGGTTCTTAGCAAGGTCATTAGGTCACTAGGCGCTTTTTAGGTCGTCACAACGACCTGGCATATGCAACGAGTAGGTCATATAATCTTTTGCCAATATACTTGCATAATTTTCGTATTATTCCTGAAATTGCAATTGCATAAGTGTAACCTTGGAGTAAAAGTTTGACCTATAGATAAAATGTATCTTGCAAAGTGGAATGAACATTTGTCCATGATGACCCCTATTATATAATTTTGCTGAAATAAATCATATTTAGAAATTGCTGAATGAGCGATTAGCGAATACTTGATAGATACAATAATTATGCATAGTCAATATTCATCCATATTACGTTCGAATAAATAAATTTAATATCGTTGTTTTAATATTTTTGTGTTTAAATGGAGATTTGAGAATGCAAACAAAACGAGTTGTGAACTATATAATTATCACCTAAAACAAAAAAGTTTTTCTTAACATTGATATAAACATATATATTTAATATTTCATTACCAATGAATCTTTACTTAGGCTATCCACATCGATATTAACATTGCATTTTTTTCTAATTTATATACTGAAGTATGTTAAACACCTGCAAAAATACACTATTGCTGTATATTTACCTGCCTATATAGCAACTGCGTTATTCGATCAATAGTAGTCTTTCCTCATTCATTATTATTTTTATACTTAGCTTCATATACCGAGCCAGTATAAAAGAAACATTATTATAAGTTCCTATCTAATGAATTCAGATAATAGAATATTTAGATTTATTATACTTTTATGGACAATCTGTATACAAGGCGGACTTAATGCCTGTGGCATTCTCTACTAGTCAACCTTGGGGTGGTGCTGCAGAGATGATGCAAATTAGGTGCAATGCAGAAAAAAATCCTATACAATCTATACTAATAATATAAAGAAGAAAGATTTGTATTTTTGTATGTTTGTAACGAATAAACTTAAGAACTATTAAATAGATTGTAAAAAATCTTAGACTATTAGAATGCTACATTAGCTCTGAGTAACATAAGTTTATAAGTGACCTCACACGTTCAAGTACCTAACAAGTTTTAACTCCGGTTCGACAAAATCTAATATAAAATATATTATACACACATATCTATACATAATTATTAATATATTATTTTTCCGAATCAGTCATTGTCCAATTTGTAACTTAAATCTTATAGGCAACTAAAATAAAAATCTGTATATCGCCATCTATTGAAATGCTATGGAACAAAACTGTAATAGTTTTCATTATATACCGATGGTTGCGCCGCGACTTGAAAGCTTTGAACAACATTAATATAAAATATGAAACGATGTCTAATCTGCAATATCGGTGGCTATACAAACAAGCACAGACATCCATTCGGGCGCCCTTGAACACTGCCCTTTGTGTGCGAACAAAAGAAAGAGCCTTCTTGGCCGCTGACGTAGACAACAATCAACAACTTAAGGTTGGTGTTATATTAACACACTTAGGTGTTACGTTTTCAAATATATTCTTTACTTCCAGGAAAACTTTTGCAAATAATTTAAAATAGGTAATTTTAGAGGTTGTAGTATTTAATGATGTAATAAAAACAAAAATTATAACTTTACTAATGTGTACCTAATATAACTAAACTAAGTTTTAATTGTAACTAGAAGTTACAATTAAAACGTTTTATCACTGTAACTCACAATGATTCCCACCAATCTATGTATTTCATTAAGTGATAAAAAACGAATTAAACGCTCCCAAAAAGTTATAGTAAGTCCAAGTAAGTTTGCATTAAAGATTATATAAGTAATAAACGCATATAAAGTATAAACGCTAGATTGTGCGGCCGACACAAATGTATTGCCTAAGGTTTAGCCAGTTTAAGTTACGGCAATTTTCATATTCATTTATAACATTTACCGTTACAATAATGCTACATCCAACATTAATTGAAGTTTCTCATAATTAATAAATTCTAAGAAAAAAAAACATCTAAAAATCATTTAAATTCTTCATTACTTTCATATATATATTAGTACGCAAACATAAAAAAATATATATTAAAAATCTGCTAATCCGATTTGAAACACTTTCATAATAAAAGTATGTACGAGGCACAGCTGATATATACTTAAATTGAGATATAAGAATCGAAAGTCATATCAGCCAGTAAAACTTACACTACAGTATAAAAAGGAACTAAAAACTTTTTAATTTTAATTATGTAAACATGTCCTTAGTAAAACTTATGATTATATAGAATATGATAATATAAAATGTAGTCTATGAGACTGAAGATAATTTCTTTTACCAACAGAATTCTTTTAAAGAATATTTTTTTGTTTTGTTTAGTTTGCTACTAGACAACAGATGGCAGTGTTTTAAATTAATAATACAAATAGTACTTAAATTTTATTTTCAAACATGCATATGTGTCATTAATACGCATTAATAATTTAGTTATAATTATTTTTACTGTAATCACTTTTCAAGTTAATTATTTTTTTTCCCTTGGATAAGAACTTTTCACATATTGTCAAACTGATGTTCTTTTTCTTGCAAATGTGTCAGAAAAACTACATATTCCACGACAACCTAAATCCTATTTATATGGTTAATATGGAATTTATTTCGTATTACTTGAAAATAAATATTCTACGTCATCCAATAACTAAAAAAATCATAATTACAATGTTTATACAATTTTTAAATACTTACTTATCAATTACACATGACGATAAAAATTGAAATGTGTAATTTAAGGGTAACGTGATGGGGATGGCCGAAGGATTGCTAATCTCTTGGTACTCGCCTTTGTTGTTGAATTGTACTTTATTTAACATAAGCTAAAGTAATACTACATAGTCGTGGCATACGTAGGGTGCTAATGTCGTAATGTAGTAAGTATAAATCAAACGGTATATTTAACTGTGTGGGAAGACAGCATAAATTTAAGATAGAAAAATAAATAATAGCATTTATTATAAGTAAAAAATGTAGGTATTAACAATATGCAGAATATATATATATATATATATATATATATAATATATATAAATATAAGTGTAGGTCCGCCATACTTGATATAAAATTTCATTTATCTTTAGCATTAAAACTTATTGAATAAAATTCGTGAGACGTCAAATTCAACCCACAGATGTAGATTCGTTCTAAGTTCGGAGTGGGAGTTGGAAATAATTTCCGTTCTAAATTTAGACGGCAGTAACACCATTGAGTTTGTCAAAACAATTGATTGCCGTGGGTATTGTTGGCTAGGTTTTTGTTTGTACATTTCCTGAACCGTTGAATTTAATGAAATAGATATTCACGATTTCCAATTATAAAGTTCCGATAACAATATTCCCACGTAGATTAAAAAAAATATAAATGGTTATTATTTTTATATCTTAGGACGATAAAGTAGTAATATTACTTGATGGTGTTTGGCATACCACGGAATATACGTTACACATCGATATACATCATTGGTCATCCCTATCCAGTCAATCTGGTCCAATTTCTCTTCGGATTATTATAAGACTATTTATATAGGATTATTATAAGGAACGAGAGAATGCAATAACCGGAAGGCGGTTCCACTACTTTACAGTACGTAAAGATTTGACATATTGATCTTCTTTGTTGGTGCCGACCTGGACGTTACTGTAAATCTATGACTCCGGAGCCTAGCGCTAGTGGTTTTGTTACCGAGGAGACAAGAGAGATTTGGGTTGACCAGCTCTTCAGAGAACTTCCGAGATCATGCAAAATTTTGAACACGTTAACTGAGGCAATGTTCTATTGGAACAGAAGCGGCTTCATGATATACTATTGTCTGCATCATTTAACATTCTTATTTTTGTTTTTTTTTGTCATTAAGGGCGAACCCTCTACTGACAACTTGTTCTTCATTCTCTTTTTACTCCCGTTTCTTCTTCTTTCAAGCCAAAATGCATCGCTATATTTTAACACAAAATTTTGAGCCTTTTTATTTTATATAACCTTCGCGTTCAATTACAATTTTATATTATGTTGAGTGACAAAGTCATTTACAATACATTAAATCGAGTGAGAGACTTGTTTTTAAAGAAGTTACCGGAACATAGCTGTTTGTACTTGGAAAAGGTAATCAACTTGAGGGCTGTAGCTAAAAATGTTCTACCACGGCATCAGGTTGCTACGTTTTTAGGCTGTTTGACTATACTATAAAAAACTCTTATTGCTGAATTCAAATCAACCGGATTTGTGAACATCATAAGTCCTTTATAATGAGGTTTGTTGTATTTGCAACACATCGCCTCTTTTGCTAGTTTGTTTGGATGAGTGTCAAGCTTACTCAGGCATTTTAAAAAGTGTATTAGTATTCCCCCTTCTTCATTTTCGCGCGGTGTTACTTGCATACAATATTGATTTAATAAAAAAAAAAAACTTTAAATGATTTATTTAGTTGGAATACGATTGATTGTGAATCATAACACGTGGTATCGACGCTTATCGTCGACCTATTTGACCTTGAAATACGACTGGACGATTACAGAGCCTTTATAAAACGTAAAATCGATATAAGCCTGTTATCAATATGTTTAACTGAAATATGTTTTTTAGTGAACAGAATTACTAAGCTTTTTAATAAGATATACTAATATTACCAAAGATATATTAATAAATACTGTTAGTATTTACGTACTTTATTATTAACATATTTAAATGTAGGTGTCTCTAGATGTAGGAAAAATCTAATTAAAAAAAAACATGTATGTATGTATATATACATATTAATATATATGTGCATATTATTGTTGATATATATTTCACACGGTAATAATTAATGTTATGGATTAACAAATATAATATTTTATCTCACAAAACAAAAGGTTGCCTCTGTGATATTAGGACAATCTTTCTGCGTAGATCGGAACACTATCAATAATAAAAATTAAATTGAAGGTAGACACAGTAACATAAACTTTTCTGGACAACCTACACCTCAGTCCGCCTCGTGACCACGAAGGCTGAAAAGCTTTCGAAACGTCGGGATCAAAATTTAATAAATAACCGCGATAAAATCCGTTTAAATTAGTTTTATTTCAATAAATAATATTCGCTTAAACCTAAGAAATCATTATATATTAGGACAATAGTTAAAATTTTACTATCCCTCTTTTGATGTATTTCGAAGTAATTTTTTTCTTCTTAAAACATTTTACAACCCTCGTGGTGGATGCTAACAACACGTACTATTAAGTTGAAAGGTCACTAGTTTGCTATCCGCGAACGGTTGACTTTTATGCGATAATCATAAATGTCCTTTGTGTGTTAAATACGCTATATATTTATAGCAAAAAGAGTATTTTTTAGTTGGGAATAAAATGGTTCTATGTGAAATTGTTACTACCTGACCCGTGCAAATAGTTCTCAAAATACGGTATTAGCAAACTCATTCTTTTGCACTTTTGTATTGAATAGGTAAAACAATTAGATATGTTGAAATAAAAGTCTTTTCTAAAACGTTTATATGACTACATCCAATTATTTTGCCAGTTTAAAACTGAAGTGTCTAAAAGTGAGCCTTTGATTCTATCGAGCTGAATTCCTCTTCATACATCTAGCAAGTTTAATTATTGTAAACATGTATTTGCAATCTTTTTGTAAAAATATATAAGATGAACCAAGTATTTTAGAAATTTGTGATATTATAGCAAACAGTAAAAAACCTAACGAAATATCATTAAGGGAAAAAATGATAATTTATCAACGCAGTTATTAGGTAATCGCAACGAAGTCGTCAATCATCAGTTTAGAAATCGGTGGTAACCTTTTTTGTTTCTATTGTATCCCTGGATCGACTTAATTGATGACATAAATTTACCCCGGGTAAAGAAAGGGTTCGCCTTTGTAACATTATCTTTCGAATCATCATACTACATAATATAAATTTAAGGTTAAAAGATTGACTTCGGTTAATTTAAAATCAAATCGTTTATAATAATAATTAAAATCAGATTTCTTGAATAATAAAACATGTTACACAAAATATTTTTTATTTTTTATTATTATTAATGTTATTACCTGTGTACTACTCTATACATGATGTGGCAGACTTCAAAGGCCAGTGCACCTAATGTTGCACCCCATTTCTACCAAAAAAGACTTGAAGTATCGGTATATTTGCCTTTTTTATAAGAGAATAATTAAATTATGGCATATAAATAATAATAATAATAATGTTTAGGAAAATTCCTTCAAAAATCTTTTTGAGAAAATTTCTAAAGGTATTACGATTTTACTATTTATGGCATCTCTCTATAGCAGCTCTTTATAACCGTGAGCCATCAATATTGTTTTATTATCTTGTGAAATCTACCTAATCCCGTTGCGTATTTACAGGATATTTGTTACCTTCTCCGCAAAGACAAAATTTAAAAGACTTTAAACAAAAATAAAAATAAAAATAAAAAGAAAAATTAGAAAGAGTATTTTACCAAGTTACATATTATTTCCTCTAAAACAATACTTAGTATATTATATCCATACGTTTTCCAAATTTAATTTTTTAACTACTAGCAGTACTGTAGGCTGCGTGTAAATGAATTGTTTAGCACATTCTATATAGATAACCATATTTATAAAACAACGCAGGTTATCATACCGACATCATTAAATAAGTAATTATATAACGCCTCGAGCGACTAATGGAAAAGAGATTCTGCTAACAAAATTTTATACTTAGCAAAGATAAAACAATATTTTTTCTAATGCTTAAACACATTTAGTTAAAGACATTTGAATAATTAACTTTTTATTCTTATTTCACTACTAAAAGTTTCATTTACCTTGGAAATTAGGGTCATAAATATATGTAATTTGTGAGCATACAGTATCCAGACTGCTTTCAGCTAAACTTCTATATTATAACTTAATAATGTCTAAATAGTTCAGTGTAATAATATAGTAAAAAGTAACGTAATAATATAACATATTTTCTACCTATTCTTTACTAGCTTTTACCCACGGCTCCGCTCGCATTAATATTAATTTTATAAAAAAAAATGTACAGAAATTATTTTTCTATCAAATACTATTACTGTATTGATTTGAGAATGTTTGTGAATACAGGTAGATGTGAATTTTCTAAAACCGTTTTTATCAAACGTACACTGCCTATCTGTAAATTTTAGTTTCATTAGTACATGTAAATAATTATTCTCGAAAGTTTTAAAAAAATCGAATGACGCAATAAAAAGTTTCGTACAAAGATTATCCGTCTCTTTACTCTACTCCCTATAAGTTTTTCCTAAAAAGTAACCTATAACCGTCTCCAAGATACCATAGAACTCTATACCAAAATTAATTATAATGAAGTCACCGGCTTTGGCTGAAAAGCATAACAAACAAACTCACTTCGCATTTATAATATTAGTAAGAAAGTAAGGATAAGTTTAATGGTTGCACGGCAAAGTGACGAAACTGTGCTTGATGATAAGCGCAGTAAAATCTTACAACAGTGCCTATTATTGATAGATAACGATCTTCGACTACAAGTCTGTTACCACCTGGATATACAGGATGTATAAATGGTATATGTATATAAGGTGTAAATAATGGCATGACAGCCGATAAGGTAGAGAGAAGAAGACACGTTGTGCCGATCCTACCTAGGTAGGATAAGGGGTAAGAGCCAGAAGACAAATCAAAAGAAAATCACTACGACTGGTTAACCATTATCTGAATATAAGCCACGAGCTAGCCGTATTACACTTCTTTATGGACCCGCTAGATTACCAGCCCCTTATTACATAATTTAGGATAGTAATAAGAAAAGTTGCAAATAAGCAACAATTAATTGACAATTTATATACACTAAATCTGATATATAAGTAATAGGAATACGCCAATTCGAAGCAATTTTGTTATAGCTTTGCTTTTGTGAAATACATAATAAGAGGGCAGATATACATCAGCTGATACCGTAAAACGGTAAGCCTAAAAATGACACTATGGCTGGTGTTGCAACTCATTTATGTTGATCAAATATTTGGCGAGAGACTTTCAACTTGAGGGTTTTAGACAGACAGGAGTATATTTTAAAACGCGTTCTATTAATCGGTGAATTTAGCCAAAGGGCTTTCATTGCTGGACCTTGGACTATCTAAAAGATTCTTATTACGGCCAGCCCCGCAAACTTCACTGGGTCATCGATTTAGCTTGTGACGGGTTTGCGTATTTTGTGTGCGCCTTCTAATATGTGGCCGCCACTTAGGAATTCTTCGGACCCAGTGGCCATACGTTTACGAACGATATATGTCGCCCGCTGCTATTAAAGTGTTATACTTAAATTTTGAGGGTTATGCTGGTGAGTTTAATGCTTTTTGGAATGTTCTCGTTACTTAATCGATCATCCAAATAGTATAAATTTCTCCATTACCCGTTGATTTTAACTATCTTTTGCTATCTATCAACCTCAGTAAGTCCCTCCAAAATAATGACCGTCAAAGCACCTGTGATTCCTCTGGTTTTATGGGTGTCCATGGGCAGCGGTGATCACTTACCATCAGGTGATACGCTTGTTCGGTTGCCCGATAATACATTTAAAAAAATTACACTAGTATTATGCTATGGTTTCAACACGATATTTTCCGTCATCGAAAACTGTTTAGATAGTAGTGATAACTAATGCGAAATATTTTCATAAAATTGTTAATAAAGTAAACGTAGTCTTCTTTTATCTCGACCCACAGTTCGCTCTGTCCGAAGCTGTACTAATTAGACGAAGCCACTTCAACCGAGGGCCCTCGCTGCAGTCGACTGAGGGTTCTGCGACAAACTATACGCGTGCTTCGTTTACTTCTTCGTTCCCAAATTAAATTTTATTTATTTTTTCTCATTTTTAAAAGTAATTAAATTTGAAGCTAATATTGCCTTATATCATATCCAATCCATATGGATTTTATTTCTGTTAAAGTAAATTAATCTTTCAGTCACAACCATGCAGTTATAATTTGGTAGTTAGTATGTGTATGCTTTAATTATTTTCATGCATTTTGTGATTTAAAAGTGAGTGCAAGTTACATCATTATAAAATATTAGTATTTACTTTTAATTCTAATTATAATCAGCAAATACGTCATGTAGGCACTTTTTATACATATAATATACTATATCTAGATGTTATTATTGTAAGAACAAACTAACGACCTGTCCCGGCTTCGTGCGGTTATCATTATTAACCATATGCAGTACCAAAAAAAAACAAAAATAACTTATCGTTCCGAAAACTATTAATTTTCTGAGGGTCACCAACTGGGCTAATCTGAAGTTTGCATGAAAACTTCATTAAAATCGGTCCAACCGGTTTCGAGTTTATTGGTAACAAAAATCAATTTTTATAGCTTATATTGATATTATAAAGCGTAAAAGTTTGTTTGTTGGTTTGAACGCGCAAATCTTAGGAACTACCCGTCAAATTTCTAAAAATATTTTTAAAGCATTTATTGAGGAAGGGTTTAGGCTATTTAACATCACAATACCACAACTAGGAGCAAAGCTGTATTACAAAAACAGGCAAAAATCGTTACTAATATTATAAACGCGAAAGTTTGTTAGTACGGATGATTGTTACTCTTTCACGTAAAAACTACTAAATGTATGATAATAAAACTTTACATTAATATAGTTGATGCATCAGAATAACACATAGGTTATAATTAATAAAGATATTGTGTGAATTGTCCAAGATATAACGATAAGTGTCATGTAAGTAGGAAATTTTTTTGGCATCTGCGAGCTGTTATGACGTACTCTGCAAAAATCGTTAGTTACATGTATAAAATGTAGAATGGAAATATTTCTTTTAAATAGTCTTACAAAAAAACCCACTACAGCATACATCTATCTTTTATGTATAAGCCATTATCGCCAAAATAGTGAACGGCCCGCGCACAAATGTTCTTTTACCAGTCTCCTTTGTTATAATTGTTGGTTGGTTATAGTAGTTGGTAATTGATACAGGTACTGGACCAGAATTGTTTGACAAAATTAATATTAACATGAGCAAAATTGCGGGTGAAAGCTGGTTATTAAATATTGTTTTAGTACGTAGTCACGTAAACAGCTATCTATACATGATAAGAATACAAATAAATATCCTATAGTGTGTGAATATTGGAAGGCGTGAGAGACAGCGCGTTTTCGTCGCAAAGTGGAAAAGTGCACTAAGTAGGTAAGTAAAGTCTACGTAAGCCGGAAATCTCTTAAGGCACTAGCTGTAATCTTTAAGGCTTAACCATCATAGAATCCCTTCGCTCTGTATATGAGGAAATTATTATACTTTGACTAATACTTTTTCTATATTAAAGCTCAAATTATCTCAAGTGTTTTAGAGATGTATACCTAAGTTACAAATAATAATATATTTATAATGTTTGTTACAATCTTTCTTAAAATATTATTTAATTATTTTGGCAACAACAATATAACATCAATGTCCTGTTTTGAAGCGATGGTAGCTTAGTTGATAGTGTGTACGGACGCCGCGTCAAGTGACGTGTGTCAAAGCATGGTGGTTAGGGCTTATTTTCATGCCCATCTTACTAGCTACCACTTTCAAGTTGAAAATCTACCGCCAAATACCTATAGGTGTGTTCCAGCAGTTACACTTAAGAGTCAGTCCCTTAAGCTTAGCATGTCTACTATCTTGGGCCATATCGTGACTTACCATCAGGTGAGATTGTGACCATAACGCTAAACGTTGACTATACAAAAATAACGATAAATTATTTTTTTAACAAAATCTATCTTAAAATATAATTATGTTTAAAGTTGGTTATGTCATGTACTCGGATATAATGAAATATAAAAAATGAATAAATATATGTTATAAACACAATTAAATGCAAGTATTAATACGATAATGTTTATAAAATTGATTTGAGTAAACATATTTTCTTTTTGAATATAAAATACTTATCGTAAACTATATTATAATATATTGTTGATTGCAGACGAATCGTAATTAAAACAGTTGACTTGGCGTCTTAAAATAATACTGTCTCGATGAGATATTCGCATATGTCTAATAGCGTGTATACTGAGGGTAGTTGTATATACATGTACAAGAGTTTTTTTTAAACTTTATAGGTATAAGATGTGGCCCAATGTGGTGGGCATGTTAAGTCTAGTGGAAGGACTGGCTCTCCCATACAACTGTCGGAACACACCTATAGGTATTGGTCGACAGATTTTCAACTTCAGAGGTCAGACGGGCTTAGAAAAATCCATAGCATGGTGGTAGTGCTATAGTTTCACCATGATCTTTACCTTTACGGAAAACTGCGGCACATTGCAGGGATTCGAACTCACGTCCATTAACGCGATGTCCGTACACGCTACCAACATTTTCATCAGGCTCGTTAAACTGATCATAGCATGTACGGACATTCCGTATGGTCAACCAAGCGAAGGATTAATAAACACTATTGCTCTTGATGAAGTTATACTTGTTTTAATTAACAGTAAATATTTTTCAAAGCTTCTTAAACTTTAAACTATATTAATCTAACAAAAATAAACTTCATTTATTCTATTACCATGTTAATTGAGTACAATAAGGCGCTGCAAGCATCAGTTCGGATTCCGACTTCACTCTCAAAGCCATTGATCACCATACATAAGGTGTTATGAATTTTGTACGCGATTGGGTGGTGACCAGCATATAATTTGGAATGAGCCCATCGCAATGACTATTTCATCTTTGTTATGTTTTGGAATCGGTCCACTTATATCCAGCCGCTAAGACGCTTGCAGGTCGGTGGGCAAGCGATAACCACTGATGGAATGCCAATTTGTTTGTGGTCACCGTTGTGCATTTCGATTGTATTGTATTTATCATTAGGCTGTACTGTTTACTTACTGAGCTACTGTATAAAATAAACCTCTAATTCCATAATTGAGCGCGATATATTATAAAGTTGTCTATCAAACGTCATAAAAAAATAAAGGGTTTAGCCTGTTTCGAAGTCGTTACTCTATAATATTAGAGCTTCCGTGTTCAATGAACTGAAAATACAAACTTTCAAAGATCGCGTCCGGCTCTACATAACCCTTTAGATTGGAAACTTCCCATAAATTTGTATATATATTTAAAGTTACTTTACTGTTCAAAAGGGAAATTCATTAATGACCCAGCTCGACAGGAATTGTATTTTAATGAGTTACTGTACATAATTGAAAATAAAGTGGTTATAAATTTGTCAATATTAAACAGTTTTGTGTTGGTATAAAACTAAATTTCTTATAGGAGTGAGGAATGGAAATAAGCATTAATAACTGAAGTTCGTAAATATTCCTTAGATTTATTCTCAGTGACTCAATTAATATTAGTAGACATTACTGCACAGACTCAGTTATTATATTTAAGATATTACGATACGAAGTATTCAATAACATTAAATAAACTATTTATTAATTAACCTCGCTTAATTTCTACAACTTAAGCTAAAGTGTTGTATAGTTTACTCATATATTATAAAGTTAGCAATATGTCACGTGTGCATGACAATATGGCCTGTTTGTCGCCCGTACCTATGTTTATTGTTGACACTGCTTCATGTTTGTAGTGGCGCGAACGTGAGTTTGATGCGTACTGCCCGTTTGTTTATCGGCACACGAGGGAGCTCGCGTTTGTAAAATCAACAGAATTGCGCCCGAACAAATTGTATTGAAATCTCTCGGGAGTGCTTTATTGCCCTATATGAGACTTAGTTAGGATTACGATCGTTGTTTTATTTATATTTCGTTTGGATAGAGCCCTCGGTGTTGAGTTTTTATGCGTGCGCCTCATTTTTAAATCATTCCAATATTCATTTATGGCGCGATTGAGTTTTGAATTAGGAACGATACGATTTACACATTGTAATTTAAGGAAATACTAACACAATAAAGTCACGGCCATGTGTTTGATGATTAGCATAGTACAATCCAAAAACCTATTGGCGATCACTGAGAAATTGGTAATTTGTCAGTGGAGATCGCTGTTACGTCGACTTGTAAGTTTCTCAACAGATTGCTATACTGTGTCTCTCCGTGTATCCAGTAATTTGAGTTATAAACTCTAAAAGAAGGGAACCTGTTTACATGTCTCTTGAAATTTTTAAATGTCAAGATCATTGTCTGTTCCCTTAGCCTAATTGTATCCTAACAATTGCTAACGTAAAGAGAAAACAAAGAAATGTATGGGATATAATTTTTTTTCGCGGTAGAAATTGTTAAAAGACATCTCGATTATTATGATATATCTCGGCCTATGATTATAACAGGACAACAAAATCCTGCCAGTCTATTTACTTAAATATACTTTATCTACTAAACCTTTAAATATTTATCTATAAAATAAATTACTGTTTATAAAAGATTTTATTTCAATTAAAATGATATTTGTAGTTTATAAGATCGAAACTGTAATTCAGCTTGTAGTATATATATAGAAAAAAATGTATCATAACCAAAACCTTAGCCGTGTCTTCAGAGCGGAGCCCGTACGAAGGCTTACTTGTTTATTCAACCCATCCTTTTGAGGTGTACACGATTAGAATGTTTACTTAGGATCATAAGATATTGGGGCAAAATAGTAACAGAAGCGAGGTGGATCGTGTCACTATTACCTACTTATATAACAAAGTGATTATGAATTAGAATTACAAGGAAGACGTAGTCGTTTCTTTAGTTTCGAGTATAATGTAATTTATGTATGATATACTATGTCGATGATCGAAATCAATTTAGCAAAAATACTGTGCCGACCTTATGACAATATCGTAGATTTGTCATACTATGCAATAACATGTAATATAATATAATATAATATAATATAATATAATATAATATAATATAATATAATATAATATAATATAATATAATATAATATAATATAATATAATATAATATAATATAATATAATATAATATAATATAATATAATATAATATAATATAATATAAAATAATATAATATAATATAATATAATATAATATAATAATATATAATATAATAAATATAATATAATTCAGACGTATTACTAATTCTCAGGTTACATAAATGAATATCTATTTACTTATTGAATTTTGAAGCGATAAATCTGTACAATACGGTCAAGTCTATATTTATTTGCTAAAAGATATAAGAAAATTTGTCCTTTTAAAAAGTGAATTTCGTCTCTCGAAAACGCTTTCCATTTAATGTAGGTAATTACTACCACAAAAGGCTCTCGCTTGTCCCGTATTTTTTATGAATCGTCCCATTCGCATTTATTCTACATTTCGCTTTCTAAAACGACAATACCAAAACCTTTGGAAGATTTGACTCTCATATTATACTGGTATTAAAACTATGACTCGTCGGATAAGCCTTAGGAGTCATCAGTTTTATTTAATTAGAAGTACGGCAAAGTGAAGGCACTGTACTTGATGGTATAGTAAAATCCTAGAAAAACGATAACCACTTAGAGGTCAGCACGTCATTACAAATCTGTTTCATGTCAACCTATAGTGTATTACCAGCTGGATATACAATGGGTTGATCTTGACACTTAGATTTATCACCACATGCTTGGTGTTATCAATACAGTGGATTTTTTTAAGTTAATAGGTTTAGCGTTCTGGCCACAATCTCATCAGATATTAAGTAGCGATGTGGCTTATGATGATGGATACGTTAAGCCTTGTGAAGGCCTGGCTCTCAATTACAACTGCCGGAACATACCTACAAGTATTTGTGCGGCTTATTTTTAACACGAGAGTGGTTGCTAGCCAGATGGGCACTAGAAAAAACCCTACCACAATCTGAAAAAACTGAGTCACCATCATATAAAGATTGATGAAAGAGAATTGAAGATCCTTACCCCCCCTTTTGATTTCTGGACATATATACGCTAATCTCGGAAGGTGACAGACTAAGTGTGCTCTAATATATCAGGCGATATTCGGTGTGCAGAATACTTTATCTAGCAGTACACATTTTTTATATCCTATCAACCCGCATAATCCCGTCTAAATGAGTTAATAATTTTATTAAAAAACTCTCATATTTTTGTTTATGTGACTATAACACAATAAACGTAGAAAAGGGATTGAGTATAAACTGCAGCTATAAAAACACGACGATAAATGGCGAACATTACAAAACAGGGATGTTACTCCTATGGGATTTCGGATCTGGATATGGATATATCAAGAATATTTAATCAGTTTTGTTATATTTTATTTCGATATCGATAGTTACGCATAATTTTTATTATACATATATTTTAAATTTTTCAAGGAAGTGTTCAAATAAAAAAGACATAATTTGAACATTTAAAGGTCAACAATATTAACTTTATGTTAATATAATATAATATTAACTCATTTTGGGTATAAGATTGTGTTTTATTTATTGTATATGTTTATTAGCAATCTCTATGGATAGAAAACTTCTGTATTCAATGTTGTTCTACGCTAATCTCGGAAAGTGTATAACAGATTTGAATGAAATTTTCTGAATATCTAATGATCGGTCCAAATGAGAGATGGTAGTTTTGTTCCAATGAGTGACCCCATCTCTAAACGCGATTGGTGGTGCTATGATCGATTTATAGGCTGGATAAAGGAGACCGAAGTATGCGAGGCATGCTAGTATATAATACATTTTATACTATATTATAATACGGTGTCCAAGACTTTATTCCAGTATTTTTTACTTTCCATTGGTCGTAAAATTAGTTCTGAACGTACGTCAAGCAAGGGTATAGTTTTGATGATATAATAAGCGAATGGAAGTATATGATTGGTATACCCTTCAATACCTTTAGGTTTCAATTTTCATTTAATCCTTTATAACATTCAGGCAAATTCACTAATAATAACGACGATATGACCCAGAAAAAACGTTAACATATTCAGAGAACGACTTCACGAATACACCATTACATCTCGATCCGTTTGGCGGTTAGTATTGGTAATGGGCAACACATCGTTTATAGGTAATTTTAGCACGAATAAACTACAAATATGTGTTACTATTCGTATAAACTTCATAATGTTTCATAATTTATTAAATTAAATGAGCATTTTTTATATTAGGTTAGTCAACAAGTTCAAAAAGATGTTAATTCTTGATAAAATTGCTAAAAATATAGGCAATAGCTCGTTCAATTAAGAATATCTAAAGAAATGTGCCTCGAGGTTTTTTTGCACATATAAAATAGCAATTTTTATTGACAAATAAAATAGAAAAAGATATTCAGCTTTTTGCTAAATTTCCACTAAAATGTCCCAGCTCCCGGAACTCTATTTATTTATTATATATAATTTTTATTTTCAATTATTTATGTACTAATAATAAATGTTAGACATACATTTTTTAAATAATAATTCCCGTTTCTTTTTCTAAAATGGAACTTAGATGTATCTTCTTTTTTATGTGTTGTGTAAGCATCTAAAAATAGATTAATTTTCTGGAAGGGTTTTTTGACAATTTTTATACTCTTTATAATAATGATTCTCTTTTTATCTTGCCAATTTTTTTCCAGTGTAACTAGTTAATATGTTTAGCTTTTTTTATCATTTTTATACATGTCGATATCTAAAATTATTGTCCACGATTTTCCTCCACCGAAAAATTATAGACTATGTACATATATAAACAAAATAATATTCAGTATGATAATTCTAAAGTATTCTGTTTTAAATATATCCCATGGAGAAACTATATTTAAATATAAACTAGCGTGAAACTGAATTCATCAAAGTCGGAGAAGCTAAAGCTATAGACTTAGCATTCGATATATATATACGTTACCAATGAGTCATAATTACTTTGAGTAATTTTAGCAGAAAGCTGCCTACATATCAATAAAATCTAACAACAATGTAAATATATGGTTGGTATTATGAAAAGTATGTATAATTGAAAAGACGGATCTTCGGGTAGTGCTAAATCTATAACTTTAGCTTCTCCGAATTTGATGAATTCAGTTTCACGCTAGTTTACATTAGAATAGACTTTCTCCATGTGGTATATTTAAAACGGAATACTTTAGAATTATCATACAGAATGTCGTTTTGTTACTTTGCGTCCCTCAGAGTTTTCATTTATGATTTAATAATTTTTTTCCCTATGTTGTTAATCTTTCTTCGCAGATTTTGCGAAATGTGCATCAAAATGTATTTATATCTTTTTAAGATTTGTTTATAATTGTAGTGTACTTATCTACGACCTTTAAAGTGTTGTTTGGCGAATATTACGTTTTTCGTGTTTACTAATTGGTAAAAAGTATAAATGAATTACTAACTCTTAACATAATAAAATATTTAGCATTAGTGGAAAATTTCATAAGTGATTCAACACTCGCGGACGAGTTTGTGGCGACAATCCTAATACTAGTTACGTCCACTTGCATATTCAGTTATCGAGAACGTGTTCCCATTGGCGGCCTGCCAAATTGGTCCTACACGTCGCCATATATGGGTGTACAGACTACGTAATTGTTCCACTAATGCATGCTCGCTAAACACCTTCTATATTTTCATAAACATTTAGGTTTTTTGTAAACTATACTTACTAGGCATATTTGTATATAGATTTCTTTTCTATGCAATTTTATCCTATTTAATAACATACGATTGACGAATGTGATGAGCGAAGTGGTAGAACCAATATAACTTTACGATACGCCTAATAGCAATATAATAGTGACAAGCAAATCAAATCGGAAAAATCTCGATCTGTTTATACATGTAAAAGTATTATTTTTTAAAGATACGAATTGAAATATATTTACAATAAGTTGTAGCGCATGCACAGAGATGGGTGTCAATTCCAGACATCACCATCGTTCATAGCCTTTTGACATTAAAACCCGCTTGACTGGTACTAAAACTTACTATCCGGCAAATCAGTAATGTGTTTTGGGACTTTGTTATAAAACCTAACACCATTACCTAAAAAGCTTTTACTGGTCTTAGTGAATCTAAAATGTGGGGTGAGCAGTTTGTCACGACGTCTGGTATTTACGTATTGCCGGTTTTTTCCACAATCCAGCCTATGTAATTTATGTGGACATACAGTAAATTATCAAGAATGTACTGGGAGTGCAGAGTTAAGATACCGAATTCCGAAAATTAGCCTTTAATAATTCTTGAGGTCTCATATTGTAAATTGGTTGAACTGCTCGTTTTTGTAAAATAAATACGGTGTTTACCTCAGCTGCTGTCCCTCACAACAAAATACCATAAGACATCAAGCTATGGAAGTAAGCGAAGTAAACTAACCTAGCAGTGGCAATATTCATCAGCTAGCGAATTTTTCGAACAGCGAATGCAGCAGAACAGTCTTCCCGCCAATTTTTTTATGTGAGGATCCTATTGTAATTTTTATTCAAACGTGATACCCATGAACACAATATGATTAACTACGCTTACTAAGCTTACTATTGTCACGTTCCAGTATTAGTCGGTGTCATCAATCCAGCAATCAAGAAGAGTGGGAGAAATCTATATTCGACTAGGTCGCAACTATCTGGTCCGCCTGAACCAGTGGGCCTGTTTTGATTTACTAAGTTTTGAAATCACCCTAAGAGGCTGGTAGGCCGGCATGATAGTGACGACTCTTAAGGGACAGATTATATCGCAGTGGCCGTTGTACTCTTTTTTTATTATATCAAAATTGATTGGCTCACTATCAGATAATCGTACCTTTATCATGGGTAATGGTCATAACTTTGCCGCGGTACTATAAAAAATACCTTCATACATACCACAAGGCGATCTTGAATAACAGTAACAATCCATCATTACTTACCTGAAACAAAAACAGTAATATTTATAAAATCAATATTCAAAACAATTCGCTATCATCACTGATAAATTGAACTCACAATTAGTCATCACTTTTTTATTCGAGTTACTTTCATCGGTCACATGGAATGGTCTCAAAAATAGAAGAATAATAAATAAGGAAGCTTCGAGACCCGAGGAGTCATCGATAGTGACTCCGCGAACATAATAGCCGGTCTAACGATGCCTTGCGACCTCATTAAAGAGGCCAATGCGCTGCAACGTAGAATAATTCATCTAGAATTTTCAATCTTACTAGGTAAAATAATCTACGCTAATTATTTACTAATTTTAACTTTTACTAATTATGTACTCTAATCAAAAGAGGTTTAAGTAATTTTAATGACCATTGAGGGTTAACATTTATAAATCTTTTAAATTGTATGCTTCTATACCTGTCGCTTTAGACCCTTGTTAGTTAGTTTTAAAACTTGTAACAGTGTAATAAAAAAAATTACATAAAGTTAGATATTATGTATTTTTTTATATTAATTGAACAATAAACGATAACACACATATACTGTTACACATACAATACATGTTATTGTTGTGTTGTCTACTACCTGAGAATGCGTATTTCAATCGCTTTTCAATGATTTATATATTATAGCCCTGTAGAAACACTGTATTCGGCAACTCATTCCACATGTGCTATTTTGAAAGGAAAATTTAAAATATAAACAAAAATAGTTTGCACTTTCAAATATAGTCAATACAATATAGGTAAGAAATATTCAATAATATTAGATTTAATAGTTTCTACATTGTTACGCATTCTCTTAAATATTTACATCATTTTCACGCTGCCGGTTTAAGATATAATTTCCTTTATGACTGGTCGAAATACAACCATAATCATTCTCGAAAATACAAGGAAATTCTTGTTAAGACGGAAAATAAGAACTTATTGTTTCCAATATTTTTTATAGATAACGCTCTTCAATATCTCCTAAACAAAAATATAAGAAAATCAGCTGAACATTAGAGAAAGGTACTGAACAGATTCGTCCTTACCTACACCTGGTTTTTTAAAATATAGGTTTTCTTAAAATATATCATCGTTATTCCTTTCGGGAATGTAAACACTCACTAAGAACGATCACGCGATGTTGATGAGAAAACCATGAATGAAGTCGAGGACACCAGTTAGTTTATATATACTTTCCAAAATATTTTATATGTATCCCGGGTGGATAAAAGAACACAGTGCAACCAAACAGTGAAGGTTGATATAAGAAACGAGTGTAGATTTTGGTCAGTAAAAACCGCCTGTATTTTAAATCATACACGCTGTTTCTCCTAGAGGGCATATCACAACCGTAACAAAAGCATACAGTAAAAATACGGTATAAATACGGTATAAGTCTGAGGTGTACTCGATACCTTCATATATTACTTACGTATATAACTTGGGACGGTACGGTTTACATATATACTTTTTCATATAAGGGTTTACCAACCACTCCAGTAAAATATATTATTTATATTAAGACAAAGATTTACTTGTATCATTAGTGGATAAATATGTGTTCGACGTGAAATTTTACTAGAATTAAGTTAGATTTCGTTAAATCGAATACCATTTTTATCAATATCGTAACTTGTAATTATATATAACCTTAATGAAGTCTATAACCTTTATTATTAATGAAAGGTAGTTTATCAATTTGGTACAACTCCTAAGTTTTTTATATTAATTTAAGTTACATTTTCAATATTGACATTTTCAAGACTTTTAACTAAGAAATCAATGGTAAGAACAATGTAGAAGTTATTTTACCGAGACTTTCCAGATTTCTTGCTATATTATCGGGATATTTTAATTAAAATAAATAAAAACCTATACTAATATGCAAACTTTCTATTAAAGGTTTAATAAAATATTACCATGGAATTTTCTTTGTACTTAAATTAAATATAGATATAAGTATAAATTTAAAAAACAAATAGTCTACGTCACTACCTGAAGTTTATGCAATATATATATAATTCTTTATGTAGCGTTGCAAACAGCGGTGTACAAAATTACACCGCACTGCAACGCGCGACTGAAGACGCCTTGATAGAATTTTTTTTATTTACAAAAAATGAATTTAAATTCAAACTCAATTATAAAGGAATAAAATTTAAATAAGAATTCGTGAATCTGTTTTAATGTAAAGTATTATTATGGCTATACAGTACTAGAGCAGTATATCATTGTATGTATGGTTCATATTAGGATGCATTTTTTTATATCTGTACCTGTATATATATAATATTAATTTAATTGTTAAGGTTAATTGACATACATTCGTATTGAATTTGTACACTTTATTGCATTACCATTTCTACACTCTATTTCTTAGCAAATATCTGGAAATCGAATCGGGGTATAAAATCATGTCCATCAAATTTATGAATCGAATACAAACGAGTGCTCAGGAGCTCTTATACAAATACTTGTTAATTGAGTGTACAAGCTACGCTCGTAGCTGCGTAGCCTACCGACTGTAGACACTATATACGCGTTGGTTTCAATCAATGCATTTGCTCAATATTTCATTTAATCACGCTCTCTAATTGTAGTACATACATAGTCAATACATCTGTATTTGACAAATAACAATCACCAGTTGAGTCTATTAAAATGTAAAAAAATGATTTTTTTATTTATTTATAGGTAACACGATAGATAAACCCGGTGTCTGATGGTAAGGTTAGTATAACCCAAAAGTAACGGCGACCGCTGAGAAATGTACATTCATTTAATTGTGTCATTTACGGTGTTTATGATTCGGTCAGGTAGAAGTTCGTGCCACCCTCCTATTTACTGGACATACACCGATTGATTCAGAAACCAGATACGCTACGACCGCTACGCTACGACAAGGATTTCATCTGGTTTATGATGTTCGCGGATCTGATTAACAGAATTTTTCCATATATGATCCAGATGAAAGGCCTATTAGAATGAAAGAAAGGTAATGCATACTGAAGCTTAATTAGAGATTTTTTTTTTCTACTTGGGTCAGCAAGCCTGGTGTAAAAACTACACTATACGGAAGATCGTAGCCAAATAATCTTATATCGTTTTGCTACAGTAAATATGAAAGTAAGGTCGGCAAAACATTACTAATGATTTTGGTGTTGCAACATAGGTTGCAATGACTTACCTATCATCAAACGGGGCTCTAGTCTTTCCCATTACCTTAGTTATGTAAAGAAAAAGTAATGTAAGTTTTATTCATGAATAAAACATAAGTACATTGTCATTAAACAATTTTAATTCTAAATTTATTATTTAAAATGAGGTTTTGCAATTATACTAACTGAAAGATAGATGTAAACTTAATTGTTTGCAATAATAAAAGCTGCAAGTTAACTGGCAACAACACAATTACAACTCTAAGAGATACAACAAAATAATACAAGTATAACTAAGATAAAAAATAAGAACAACCGTGGTATTTCTCAAGTATTCTGTTAACAACTTTCTCTATAAACGTCATAATTAGAAGTAACTTTATGCCATGCTCTTATATTCAAAATATTATCGTTAGGAAATTTATTTTGTAGTTCTTTGGTACGGTTTTACTTCTACTATATTATGTAATATGTCAATATGAAAAAAACTTGTAATAATTTGAAAAAATAACCGATTTACTTTTTATTTTATTGCTACTACAGAACATTTATTTCTATTTCAAAATCGCATTTGTTATATTGCAAATAATTGAATTGGCAATAAGAACTCGGTTTTTGATTGGGTTCTTGACGCAGTGGTAGCAAGCGCTACTATAAATCAGAAAGGTTGCGGGTTCGATTATCATCAACGACTACCTTGTGTGGTAAGTATAATCTATAATCCATCAATAATCTATATGTAGTAAGTATAATCTTATGTGTCTGGGTTTTAAATATGTATAATAAATAGATCTGCTGTTTATTTATAAACAAAGCATTACTTTAATTTAGGATTAAATGGCTGTGTAAATTGTGTTTAGGTGTTATTTTTAACTGATGAATCTTAAAAAATCAATGTTACCATTCGTCTCTAAATTTGATTAAAAACCAAGAGTAACAGTGCAGCCTCAGGTGTGCGGCATTAACAGAGTGCCGCCGTATTTGTCTAACTCTCGCTCTTTCACATTCCCCATTAATTAAAACCAAGCACTGCTTAATATTCTTTTCTAAATAATAACTTCGATTTAATCTATATAACTACCTGTCTGTTAGCTTCAAATTTTTTATATATTTGTAGTAAATAATTTACAAGGATATTGTTGCGGGTTTTTTTTTTAGTATTGATGATAGTATTACAATATTAAAGGCCATAATATTGCGAGCTCGGGAATCTTTCAGCCATCATCAAACAAATTGACGAACGAGTGTTCTACTTATATGAAACGTGGTATTCTAGAGAACCCGATGTAAATCATGGTCCATAAATATAACATGAACTAGAGTAAATGTTAATAAAAAGAGCTCAAAAATCAAACTTAACCTAAGCCTTCCATTGACCTTAATAGTGTTTTCAAACCTTTATAGAAAAAAATATAAAAAGTAAGGTAAAGAGAGGGATAACCTTTGTATGATATTTTTTATTGCGCCATCCGCAAAAATCAACAATAACGCGAGCGAAGCCGCACGTAATATCTAGTATTGTACAAAGGAATTGGCAAAAACGAGGTCATTTAGTAACCATCAGCAGGATAACGATGTAGTGCGCAACGTTCACACGCTATTTGGGGCACATGTAGACAGATCATAAAGATAAATATCTTCCTATGCAGCCGTGGAAAAAGAGCGTGTGGGACAGCCGTAAAATACTATTACGTAAACAGTAAAAAGAGCAATGTGTATGTGTTTCAGTACACAAAACGAAATTGTGTAGAAATACATTAAAATTATATTGGCACCAAATATGTGGAAAAAGAGAGAGAGTGGTATCTTATGGAGATCGGGTTGGAACGAAATTGCTTCGCTATATCTTTTTATGTATCTTTTAAGTAATCTTATATATAAAATTCTCGTGTCACAATGTTAGTTGCCATACTCCTGTGAAACGCCTTGACCGATTTTTATGAAATTTTATATGTAGATTTGGTAGGTCTGAGAATCGGTCGTAATCTATTATTTATCATACCCTTTCGTAGTGATAAGGGCGACCACCCCTAAGATTTGTTTTCAATTAGTTCTTTTTATTATTTTGATTATGATATGGCATTCAAAATACATACAATCATAAATTTGCAATCTCTTACCATCATCATCTCATTTTTTAATACAACCAAAGTATTCACTACAAATAATTTATAGGACAGAACAACGTTTGTAAGGTCAGCTAGTAATTAAATAAAATTTTAGACGTCAAAATGTTTTTGCATATTCTCAAATTTGACGCCAAGCTGAATTGATTGAAAAATGTTTAATTTTTTTAAATGATTGGGAAGTGCCTCAAAGATCACTGCAAAATGATGGCTGTTTTTCACTGTTACATGTTTTTCGGTCAAGCACCTCAGCCCGCAAACTAATCAGAGCGGTATCGTGCGATAAGGAACTCCGTTCTGACAAAAGAAGATCTAATTTAATAAGTAATCTGGAAATTGGAAGCTTCTAAATTCTTAAGATATAATTATTTTAAATAAGAATTTCTTTTAAAATAGATTTAGTTTATGTTAAATATGTATAGTTCGACTAAAATCAGTTTTGTTAAATTTAGAAGACATTTATAGAAAATATATAATAGTTTAAGACTCTAGGTAAGCAATACTTGCGGTAGACATAAATATTCTGAGCTCGTCGACATTGACTAATGCCGTTCGTAAAACTCTTACATTAGTGAAAGGACTACCAATCATAGATGTGACGTGGGATATATAAAAAATAATTAAATACATTATTACTTACCAATACACGCAATATAGTCGATTGGCATATGATACAGCGAAGGAAACATGTATTTTCGAAATTGTATTCCTTAGAAAACATTAAAACAAGATAGGTATTTATAACATTTGTTTATAAGAAACACGTGCTTGTTTCTTATGTAACTGTTTATTTTATATACTAATATCAGAGCTAATGAGTTATGTTCGACATTTTATAAACAACATCCTACTAATATAAACTCGAGAGATAACATTCTTATGTAATTACATTTTTTTTTAATTGGTACAATAGTTTCAGATAAAATAATTACACGTGTGTAGAAGAATGATTAACTTAATGGTATTAGATCGATGCACCCTTATTCATGACATATTTAAACTTTTTGTCTTTATTTAATGTCTTTCTATATTATGTAGACTGATGTTTATTCATAATAACAGTGGCAAATTGATAGAAAATGTTTTAAGTTATTAAGATAATTTGTATCAACATATTGTATAATAGTTTTAATTTTAAAAATTGAAATTGCTTCATTAACATTACATTTAACACAAAAGTAAATTCAAAAACATATAATTATACTTCGATATTCATTTAGAGTATTTAATAATACGTGCTACTTTTAAAATGGTTAAATAATATCTAAACGAAAATTAAAACTACATTTCTTTGTAACTCGAGTATCAGTTTTCTTTTTGTACGGTGACATGTTCATACGAATCCATTATATTTCTTACTCTGTTACTCCAGTACCTTTACTGCCTGAAAATAGTCTGTCTCTGTCCTCGTTACGTTATTAAGCGACGAAATGGAGGAGAAAGTTCCATCTTTTTCCAAATTGAGGCTCAGTGCTGAAGTAACTGAGATTAGATTGAGACATTTTGCCTCGTGGGATAATATTTTTCTCGATATTTGCCTCTGTGGAAAAAAATGTGCTGACACTTCGTTATTCATTTTAAATGGAAACAAAATATATTCAGTATAATTTTGTGTCTTACGTGATCTTAACTCAACTATAATTTTTAGTCAATAACAGATGAAAATATTACTTATTACTTCCAAAATTTCCTGGTAAATAAGTTTCAAGTTAATAAACTTTATTTAGTAAAAAAATATTATATTTATTTTTGTTTAGTAATATCAGTTTACGAATTTTGTATAGCTATTATTTTGTTATATAATCCACTTTAATTAATGTAAGAGGAAACTTTCTGAAACTTTCGGTATGATCAATCTAAATTTAATGAAATTTTTCTGTAATATATGTTCATCAGTATTTATAAAAAAGAATCAAACTAATTATATTTAGCGTTATCTTAAATGATATTAAGTTGTGTAGGATATTTTTGAAATTAAAAGTTCTTTAGACGCACTGAACCCTTTATTATGTGGGTATTGAATGAGACAGGGCTGTGACGTTCGGCTATGTAACGCTCGTTTGAGTACAGTAGGTTCGAGGCGACTAAGGGAGTGAGAGAGATATAGTTGATGAGTCTCTACTATATTCGCTCGGCGATGTTATTACTTCACACTTTTTTACGTTATTATTTTAGAAATAGTTGTATTTCGTATTATTATACTTTGACAACCGGTCTTATACGTATCATTATTCCAAATGAAACAAGGGTCCATCTGTGTACATAAACATATAGGTAAATATACATATTTCTAATTTATATTTTATTAGCTTTTCCCGCAGTTTCTCTCATGGAAACTACTCAAATATTATTTATAAGAAATAAATGCATGAGTGTCGTGGACACTCGGTTGGAACGAATTACCTCAGGTAATATATTATTATTGATAAACGTATTATATTAAAAGCTTACCAGCGCATGATAGACACAAAACTACTAGAATATTTTCTTTTAATATTTAAAACTGCGTGCCATTTTTATTGCATATTTTGTTAAAATCAAACACATGCACAAATAATTTAAAACAAATGTGCATCGCTTCGTTTGCACTCTTCTATGAAAAACTAATTTAATAAATTAAATTTAATTAATTTTACACTCAGAGGAGTATTTACGCTTTGCAGGTACAGTTAATGGTATCATCAGTCCAAATTAACTTAATAAACCGCAGGTTCGATAAAATATTCGCAACGGTGCGTCACGGTGTCAGTAAGTAATCAGATTTGTTATTAAATCATTACGGGACCGTACAATATTTGTATATTTAATAGCTTTCGACAAAAATGACAGCAATGACACGATTTTATTAATTTGCTTATAGCTTTATTGTGATAATTATTTATGCAAATAGCGATGTAATTGTTTATTATATATCTAAATAAGGTTGCAAACAAGTAGACGACCCGCTTGATAGCTTAATAGCTATCACAGCTCATGAGAGGCATCATTAGTGCGCTATCGATCTTATTAACCATACATTATTATAGAATGATGCAGACACCAGCAGCACCGTAAAACTGGTGAAGCTACGAGGGGTCATTGCCTCTTTAAGCGTGTTCTATAGTATTACCACGGCGAATGTTCTGAAGACCTCTTCGATATAATCCCCTCCTCTCCTATCTACTACAAAACCACGCGGACATGACTTCGGTGTCACAGCTTCACGGTGACTCTTATTGAATCGCGAACTAAAATGTTTGATGATTTATGTTTTTGTCGTACCGTGGAGCTGTGGAAACGTCTTCCCGTCAGCGTGTTCACACCCTCCTGTGACATGGGCTCCTTCAAAAGAGGCGTGAAAAGGTATCTAAGCAGACCAGCATGACAGCGGTGGCTGATAGTGAATTTTGGAACAATGTCAGTCACAGCTAATCTGGATTATACTATACTTAACACCAGGTGCAGTGCAGTCACTATGCTGCGTAACATTAAAAAAAACTTTATTCACTGCAGAAACACGACATAAGCCTACGAGAATTTGACAGTAATTTTCTATAGAATTGACTTATTTTATCAGTCTGGCAACACCAAGTAGAGTAAGACCTCCCACGTCGTATCTCTAGAATCTACCGCTTTTGGTTTTTAAGAATTGAAAGTGTCCTAAGTAAAGGTGTTTTTATTGTGGCAGGGTACATTGACGGAGCTATATCTGATATAGTAGAATCCAAAAAACAGAACAACAAGCAAGTTCTCAGGAAACGTCAATATAAATCTCTCACAAATGGGACATAGTAACTGATCGCGAAATATGACAAACTACAAGTGAAAAATCGTTAGGGTTTCTATCCATGGTGATGGCAACACAATTGAGTGCTAATGCCCAACATACATCCTGTTGTCAAAATATACAGACTGATTTCAAAACGCGACACGTTAAAACGTGTGATTATGGTAGCTGTTATACCTGGTGTATGTAGTTATGATCCAGTCTGACACAATTACCATCTCCTATCAACAAGATAAATGTTTTTAATATAATTTCTCCTCGGTTTAAGTCTTGAGTTACATGTTGAATGGTTTCATAAAAAGCTACTGATTTACAGAAATAAAGACAGTTGTCTTTTCTACAATCTTTAGTATAAAGAGAAAACAAAAAATGTAGACTGAAATTCCAAACACTAAATCAACGTCATATCTCAACACTAAATTCATATATCAGAGCATGTCATGTACATGCCGTCTCTACTAGCTGTGAAATAAATATCAATATTACGTATCAAATGTATGTGAATTGTAAAGTTTTTAACTAGCACTTATTATGGAATTTATAGTTGAGATATGTTGTCGATTTAGTATCTAGAATGTCATCCCATATATTATTTTATCATTATAGTAATTATGTACATACCAACTGTTATGTTTTCTAAATGCAAGCATTTATTTGCCACATAATTTATTAAGTTAACCAAATACTGGGAATACGCTCCGTGACTGATGTTCATGTTGTCAGCCATCAATTAGAGTTGTAATGAGCTGCGTATGCTTGATTCGCTAAACTACAATACAACATTGTTATTAGCTAGGAGAGAAATATAAGTAAGATATGTTGTTATTAGGTTATGTATTATTAAGCTAGCGTACGGCCCGACTGATTCTAAGCGGTTATTGTCAATACTTGTAACATTAGAGTTATTCAAAATCTTAATAATATAAATATTATGAGTTTTGAGTGCTGGTTGCTCGTTCATGTCTCAACCAATCACCATGAAATTTTGCGTACACCTTGTCAAAGGTATAGAAAAGGACACGATATTATTCACCTATAAAAATATTGTTCCCGGGGTATAGAATTTAAATTAATTAAATTGAATCTATTAACAATGAACGACTAAGACATGCGATTGATAGATATGTCAAATTTTCGACGAGGTCATTAAGTACTTATCCATTGTTGATACCTCCCTAAGATTCTTGACACTACAAGATATCATGTACCATGTACCATGTACTAAAATAATATAAATTTGCGATTGTTAATTTTACAAGTGTTCATCCAATGGTCGAAATTCAACCATAATCATTACAAAACATGTAAAGACTTTTTGTGAAGCTGATAAAAAACTAAGTACTTAAAAATTTTCGTGATGTCACCAAAGCTCGTCAATAGACAACGTAAAAAAAACGGTTGCAAAGCTGAGCAAAAAGTATTTATAAAAAGAAACAAATTTATATCATTTCTGCTATCGCTTTGCCTTTACGAATTTGGCTTATAAGGGAACTAGATTATTATTAGTAACTATTTAGTGGATTTTTCCCGCATTACTACAAAATTTATAAAACAATGTATTAACCAAATTAAAATTCCGTTTTATGACAATAAATAAACATATATTTGTCCTGTGTTGAGTTAATCAAATATGTTAATAAAGAACGACAGCGTGAATTATCTTGGCAAAATACCGGCAATATGTTCCGAGTAAAGCGCCATTTCACCAATTAATCAGCGACATCATTGTGTACGCACTAATTAAAACATTTTCTGAACGCACAATTTTTCTGTTACACTGACATAGCTGTTATTTTAATACTTTATAGGTTTAGCATTATGTCCACAATCACACCTGATATTAAGTGACGATGTTGCACAAGATGGTGGACATGCTTAGTCTAGTGGGGAAATTGGCTCTCAAGTGCAACTGCTGCAAAGTGAGGGGAGGAAATCGTCAAGCGCGCATTAGAAAAAGCTCTACCGGCATGCTATGGTTTCATCACGATGTTTTCTTCATCGAACGCTCATACGAAATCACGTCCATTGACGCGGCGTTCTTATACAGTACCCACAGAACCATCGTCCCTTATAAAAAATAAACTTAATTTTTGTGATACTTAATGAAATTTAAAACAGTACCTATATATTAATAAGTGAAACTTTGTACCCCTTTTTTTCGAAAGTTGCCTTGGCTAAATCTGTGATTATAAAATAGTCTTTGACAACAGTATAATTTAAATAAATTATGGTCCAATTTGGACAACTGGGCGACCACTAGCACTTATAATTATTTCTATTATTGTCTAATATTACTTTGGTACGTATAAATTTATCTTTAAATAATTTCACTTAAATTAATTTAATAGTTTAGAAGCAAACTCAAGTTCTTTTTACATTTTCTTATTAAACAGTAAAGTTGGGTATATTAAATTGCAGCGTCTTATAAATTCTTTATTATGAACTATGCTTTAAGTAGGGACGTATTAAAAGTTAGATGAACACGGTGATGATGCCTTGTACGGTTATTTGAAATGAATAGATCTAAAGCATATTGTTAGTTAACGAGCTTCTTATCAGCTGTGGTGCGGTTAAGCGGTTTAATCTAGTACTCAATTACAAAATATAGTATGTCACCTACTTGTTAAAGTACGATGAAACTTGATATTTTCTCAATTAAAAGTAGGTAATTTTTAAGTTTTCTAAGTTTTCCTCGATAAAAATACTTATTTTTTATAATCTATTCTTAGATCTATCACAAAACCCTTTTGCAAATTTAATTCTACTACATTTTATATACCTCAAGATCTTGTTCTCGTCACGTAAGTGGCCCAAATTCATAGTCGTACCTACTATAATAAAAATCCGGATTAATGCGTGTGCGATACGTCTTTGTAAATTGAAGATTAAACACATCCAAGTTTTACCTATTTGCTGCTCACGGAAATTAACTAGATTAATAGACAGACAGGGATGGGCCTCCCTTTCTTGCCCTCATATTCTTCCTGCCGTAATTAAAGCAAGTTATGCTATGAAAATTGGCAACATGTATATTATTGATATAATACCCGTGCGTTGTGTTCGTTTTTTTAGGAATTTTAAATAAAGACTAAATCTGAAAATTAAATTTCGGGATGTTAAGTGAAAATGTGCTTGAAAAACAAGAAACACTTTAGGTTTTTACTGGAGTATTTTATTTTATTGAAGTATTGATCGCAGATGCAGTGTCCTTAAACCGTATGGTTGGTATGGATATAACTTGAGCCTACGATCAACAACTGGTAAGAGGCGATTATTACAGACCGGCCGTGCAGGTTATATTTTTCAGAAGAGCTTCCTATTATTACAATGAATCCTTCACTTAGACTGGACTCACCTCGACGGTCGACTCGACTGAACTGAGAAGCCACGCTCGCATCGTACTTATATAGTAATCTGTGTTATCAACTACTTTCCATCTCATTAATTTAAAGTATGTAGTATTATTAAGTTTCCATATTAATAAGTAGTAGGCGTGGTATATATCACGATATTTGTGGCGGATTGGATCGGGACCGGCACACTCCTGGTACTAGTACGCTTTACGTACGTAAGGAATTTATACTTTATTGGATACCGCCACTAACCTCATTTCGTGTCCCGTTTGATGTCTCACGTTTCGAAATCAATCTGTTTATTTAGTTAATAAGAAATTTACAGGCCGGTGTAACAACGATGATCTTCAATTAACTGCTTACTTCTTGATGAACGTTGTTGTTGTGGGACTGTACTATTCTTTCTATCAGGTGCAGTTATCCGTTGTTAATTATATGTAATTAGATAACCGCAGGGGTCTGCAGATCACAATTATGTACACAATGTAACCCTCCGAACGTATTCGCTAACTCATACCAACTTAACAAAACTGGTTCCCTCCGAAGTGGCTGACCCCTATAATATTCTATAAATAATAATGTTTTATATATAAATAAAACAATTATGCATTATGATCCAATTCTTTCAAACCATACACAGTAGTGGTCACCCTACCGTTTTACGGTAGAGAAAGGTAAAGTTGGGCTGTTGCTTATTAAAACTATACCAAAATTTAATAAATAAATATCTTTGAAAGCTTCGTTTACTTTACAAGTGCGATATGATCCAAATTTTTTAAACCGATACACAGTAGTGCTAACCCTACCGTTTTACTGTAGAGAAAGATTAATTTGTGCTTTAGCTTATTAAAACTATACTGACAGGTAATAAAGAAATATCTTTGAAAGCTTCGTTTACAAGTGCGATATAATCCAAATCTTTCAAACCCGAGAGCAGTAGAATTAACCTACTGCTTTACTGTAGAGAAAGGTAAAGTTGTGATATTGCTTATTAAAACTATACCCAAATTTAATAAGTAAGTCTAAACGAACATGTGTTCGTTCGTGACGAGAAGGTAACTCGGGTAGACTTATAATAAAGTTATACCGGTGTCTCAACGTCACATCCTATTAGTTTGTTTGTGCTAGCAACAAAGATGTTTGTGTTCCAAACGAATATCTACTCTGTCATATCATATTACTATTGTTTTTGCGTCATTCTACAAATATTCTTTATGTGGATAACAGAACGAATCCTTTTATTAATTTTCAGTAGGAAATATTCATGATATCCTTACACTTGTTTGGAGTTATTGCTGTTGGTCTTTTACAAGGCAATACCTAATCATACAAAATTAATTCTGTTATTATTTTGTAGTTTTTATAGATTTTGTGTTATAATCTGATGTTAAGCCACAATATGGCCCAAGAAACGTTTAATCAGTATGCATTTTTAATAAAAATAATAATTACATTTGTGGCCCAATGATAACCATACATGATCTATTTAACAAGTCTTCATGTTTAGTCTACAATCATCATCGTTTATTAAAAAAAAAAATGTATATATATCACTAAAGGTATGACACAAATTTACTATAGTACCACACAACTCTTTGCGGTACGATATATCAATATATGTATACGGTATTTACATCGTTTTCATCAGTACTCTAAATGACATCGAAATGTTCACCCCAGACGGAGGATGACTCGACTAATGAAGTGTAATAATTGATTAATTGCTTGTCAACCTCGGCACCGCTTTGACTAATAACTACTTATCGGATAATAAGTGTTAATTATTAATAGTTTGCAAGTATTTCCATAACACACTACAGTTACGCAGTTCTTACAGTTATAACTTATCTCATAATAGCACAATATAATTCAAAAACCTCAGCTCCATCCAATCTTTCGGCTACTGCAATGATGGCTGGCAACGCAGCTGCTTCGGCGGAAGCCCCCAACTGGCAAAAATACTGAAATTTACATCATTTATATGTGTTTTTGCGGTTGAATTCGAAACAAAGGGTTTGTTAATTTCCTCTCTTACTTTTCGTTATACTATTAATTACGTATTTACCAATATACATAAATATGAAGTTTTATCCATACATAAATAAATTATCAAGTTTTATGATAGTTACTTGACATAGGCATTGTATAAAAGAAACTGCTAATATGATATAAAAAAATAATGCCATTTTGAGAAACCCAAGTAAATACTAATTTATAAAGGCATAATATTTGTTTATGATTCTAGGTTTAAAGGAAATATAGATTAACTAATATTATTTATTTTTCAAACATGTGTTATATGATATTTAAATATTCGTAGACTATAAGAATGTCACTCATACTTTTAGAAATTGTCATTAGAAATACTTCAATAAGTACTGATAAAATGTTACACAGAAAATATAAGCCTTCCTCAATTACACAGAGTTTTTGTCAATAATTTAAATAATTAGAAAATATGGGTATAATTAGAACACGGGATGAAATATATATTGCGTAATTACGACGTGGACAATTATTAGTACATAATAAATAAGTACAGACACTGACATTTTTCAGTATAACTCTTAAGAACGCATGGAAATGTAAAAGCAAAAATATTTAAACATTAAATAATACGGAGAATTGTAACTATAAAGTGTTTTATATCTCCATTTAAAAAGGAAATGCTCACTGATTTTCCGGCTACTCTGACAGGGCGCTGCGTAGAGCGGATAGAAAAGGTTATTACAGTAAACAAATTTGCAAACCGTACTTATACTTTGAATATTCTAATATAAAAAGTAAATCGTAGGCTTCTTTATATACAAAATTAGATAAAATCTGATAGAAAATTGCTCAATATTTAGCTTTGAATTTGAATAATGTTATTATAGAGAAATTCCATTGCTTATTAGTTTTTGTAAAAAATACGCACTTTTGAGACATCCAAATAGATTATCTATACAAATAAATTTAAATGGATTCGAAGTCTACATATGATAATTAATAAATAATATAATTGGTTCTACATTGTTATCGATAAAGTGGTTCTTTTATTTTACGCTATTTTTCCCTTTTACCGTTCTCTGATTTCATGAACTTTTTCACGGTTATAACTATTATTATGGATTAATATGTTGGACACTTACATTTTATCTTAAAAAAGGTAAGGATTCCACTAGTATAGGAGGCGCTAAGCCTATATTATTTTTAACATTGTTTAAAGATACATAACTGATGTATTTATGCATATTAACTAATTCTAACGCATCGATCCTAATAGCTTTGTTCTCTGATAAATGACTCCAATTAAAAAATGTAACAAACCCTGAATTGTAATATTTCAGTGTACCATGTCTAAAAGAGTAGTTTTAGCTAGAGTAGCTTCTACTTACGCAACGAAGAGATTACGTCAGATGCCTAAAGATGTCTATTTACTCATTCCACAAATTGACGATATTCCATGTAATAATAAAAACAATAACGGGTACCACGAGACAAATATGAGTCTAAAGTCTTCATCCTAACTTTCAAATATATATATATATATATATATATATATATATATATATATATATATATATAGAAGAATGCACAAGGGATTCTTGTACCGCCCCGGCTTTGGGAATGCGAGTAAGCTATTTTGGGTTTTGATTCGTACAAGTCAGATATAAATGTTGTCGGTTTGAGAGCATGAACGCTTAGATTACCCGGAAACATCTTCTAATATTTCTAACAAGCTATGCAGAACATAACCACATGATTTTTGGCAAGAAAATTAGTCGCGAATACCTACTCGTTTTTATGGGGTCCTCCAGTTGCATTTAAAACTAAAAAACTAGACTTTTGATAAGTTTACTGTGTGTTTTTTTTTTGTTCTTTATAAGTTAGCATACGACCACAGTCTCAGGTCTTAAGTGATCACGACAACGAAGTAGGTAAATACTCCTAACATTAAAGCGGAGTTAGCTCAAATTACAGCTGCTGGGAATATAAATAAAAATCAAACTAGTAGCAAGTAGAATTCGCGTTGGAGCCAGTCGGTCCGTTTACATTATTTACCATACATTATTGTACGGTGTTTAAACAAAATTGTTTTGTATAGAATGTATTGGAGTTGTCATTCTGTTTGTATAGTAATTTTAATTTAAAAGTACTCCTTTTAGTAGATGTGTATTATAATTTGATAGTTTTTCTTAGAATATTCTGCCATAACTGTTATATATAAGTCAATACTGTACTATACCTGCACTATAAATTTGTGTAAACCAGAATATTTATGGAGTCTAAGGAAAATAACAGAAATGTTTATGTTACGTTAATGCAAAATTATTTTAAACACCAAAGGGTAACCTTGATGTACATTGGTATACAATTATATCAAGAAAAAGGATATGGGAGAAGCGATTATGAAATTGTATTTAACCTGGCCACACTATGGATTATGGTTAATCGGTGAATGAGACTTTCAAGAAACGTATTTCTTTTTTTTATCGTTAATAGGTTTAGGCGTTATGACTACAATCTCAGCTGATGTTAAGTGAGGATGTGGCCCAAGATGGTGGACACGTTAAGCCTAGTGGAGTTACTAGATCTTAAGGGCAACCACCGGAACACACTTATAGGTATTTGGGACAGATTTTCAACTTGACGGTGGCAGCTAACCAAGCGGGCATTACAGAATGCTCCACCACCGTGCTATGAGTTCATCCTGATGTTTTACTTCACCGAGAGCTTCGCTTCAAAAAAATGTAGTTATAGTAGTATAGTTATAGTATTCGTATTTTATAGTAATTGGTACTTCATAGCTTTAGCCGTTTTTGAGAGACACAAATTTAATGCAATATAAATTTATTACATTATAATTGCACGTGGTGTTATAAAGGATATACATTATTATTCTTCGATTTTTATTTTGCTTATGTTAAAAGACCTCCAAATTTCTTGAACCAAATAAAAGACTAGGTCTACTTTAAAACTTTTAGTATAAAGGGGCACTAGCTCTTAGAAACTGTTACCAGATGTTTCTCGTTGCATAAGACCGAAGATCAATACTAGGTCACTGAAACAGTTCTGTATTTCCCGAATCACAAACTAGTTGGACGTCTATAACTTAACAATAACGTCCAGTTAAGTGGAACAATCTAAATGTAGACTGATCAAACGGCTCGTTACTTGTGTAAATTATTGTAATTGAGATTTTATATAACTTATAATTTTACACCTCACTACATATTTATACCAACATGTCTTACATAAATTTAAGAAATAAATACATTCCTATCTACCATAACGCAACATCTGTACTGTACCAAAGAATGAATATAGTGCTATATCTATATATACATACAAATCTCTTTCAAATACTTCTCATTTACCTTTAATACACATATTCTTGGAACCGTACCGATTCCGCTTACATTATACGCGGGTGCTTCATAAATTTATACTTGTATCATTTTTTTATAGGTCATCATACTTGCGACACGCTAAATCTTGTAGACGGCTGGTTTTTAAGTGCAGCTAGTTGAACAAACACGTACCTGTAGATTGGCGATTGATTTTGAAGATGGCGATAGCAACTAGTTATGCAGATATTATAAAATAACCTACTACCACACTGCAATGTTATTTACTGCTATGCGTTCACTCAGCTTAATTAGATTACTTTAATAATAAAAAAAATCTAATCTTATTTCATTTCATTTGTATGGCGAAAGTTATAATCATTATTCTGTATTGCCTTTTATCGTGATGATAGTATTAAATTACTTTCATACACTAATAAATATAACGAATGAAATCCACACATCATTTAATTATAATTGAGATATACATTCTTATCAATATAAAGGCCAATATCTTTCATTTCTATCTGTAGATCTGTCTCTTGGTACACAAATTTCCTTGAAACTTGTAAATAGCTTTTGATCAAAAGCTATACGGTAATCCTTACTAATATTATAAATGCGAAAGTGAGTTTGTTATGCTTTCACACCTAAATTGCTGAATCGATTGTGTTGAATTTTGATATAGAGATCGACGGGATAGCGTAGTGATTGGTGTAGTCTCGTCAAATGTTCAGGAACCATCTTCGTAGTTAAAGATGTATGCCGATGACATTGCGCTGACAGACGAGAATAAACAAAAACTGGAGAAAAGGTTGAATGAATGAAATGATGCGCTTGAAAACGGTGGTTTAACACTCAATGTTACGAAGACCGAGGATATGGCATGTGGTTGCATGGGCCCTGATCTTTTAAAAGTAGGCAACGAATGCGTCGTGAAGACCAACCGATTCAAATACCTCGGGTCTGTGATATACGAGGCCGGTTCAATTGACCACGACGTCCAATCCCGGATAAGCGCTGCTTGGGCAAAATGGCGAGAGGTTACCGGCATCCTATGCAATCGAAAGATACCGGGGAAATTAAAAGACTTGGTGTGCAAGTACATCATCCAAGCCGTCCTATTGTATGTCAGCGACACGTGGCCTACCCTAGGTAGACATATCCGACAGTTACGCATCACTGAGATGAAGATGCTGCGGTGGATGTGAGGCATTACACGACTTGATCGCATTCGTAACGAACATATCCGTGGCCTCTCACAACAGGATGCCGAAAACCGGGCAAGATGGAGTAGGTTAAGCCGGAAAGCGAACCCTGGCGCTAGGTAGGGATAACGCTAGGAAGAAGATAAAGAAGAAGAATCAAGCGAGGTGGTATATACATATACCTGAGTGGAATGCAAAAACAGGCACATGGTAAAGAACCCACTACTATGATTTACTTTTGGTTTATCGATTTATTTTCAAGAACAGCCAATGTATACCTAGTTCGCGATTCTTACTCAGCATGACAGCAAGAGCCCTCGAAGAATTTCTGATACTTTGTGGTACCTTGAAATACAGCGCCGGTAGACTACCGTGTTTCTATAAAAATATTAATAAATCGCTTGTTTGCAGCGAAGGTAATTCAGCGACTGTTAGTGGAGTTTGGTGTACAAGCCCGAGATGTATGTTGATTCTATTAAGGAATCGCGAAGATGAAGGTTCATGTAGCTTAGTAATACTTCAATATAATGTGAAAAAGTCATGCGTAGATTAAAAAATATCTGCAAGGAAAAGAAGAGACTGGAAAAACAGCGAAAATATAAAGAATTGGAGTTTGTATAAAAACGGGACTAGTACCTATAAAGCGCAATAATCGGATTTCATATAACACTATAGAAAATTTTCCATTGAAACTATAATAGTGACAATTCTTTTACTAGACACTAATAATATTGTTTTAGTGTATTAATTAAAACGTTGCACAATCGTCAAGCAACAGAGTCGAGAGGGTGATAATTAAAAAGTTTAAAATTGGGGACGGCTTGTATTACATTTCATAGTTGGTAGATAGCATTTTTTGGCATCCGGCCAGGTACTTCGCGGCATCTAGGTCATCAATTTCTTTAATATGTCAAAAATCGTATTCAACGAATTATATTCTTCTAAATATTGGTATGTCGTATGAATATGACTAACTCATATGACGTTGCATGAATGAAAATGCAAATTTTGTTATAATAGTATGTATTCGTATATTTTCCAAATTTGCTATAATATATTTACTAAACTTTTTGTAATGCTTATGTTTATCATCCATCAAAACCATATTCAAAACTTTACATATTATCAATTATAACTATTTAATTCGACATGTTAATAGCCCATATTTATTATTTATTCATTGTAGTTTTGTAGTCATACATTGTTTTGACTTTCGTAAGCGGCTTATTAGGGTCTAAACTGAATAAAGATTTTTAATTTGATTTGATTAGGGTGCATGAAAAGAGCCTCCACAAGTGATGATACCTGAGTACATGATGGCTGGCCAATCTTTTTACTACGGCACGAACGTAATTTTAATACTACTTGTGCCGATACGATTGAGAAGCAGGATTATCCATCGTCCTAAGATTAAAAATATTCTAAATACGAACAATTCGCATAAACTACATTGCAAAATATTGCATATAATTATACCTTTTTTTTTCAACGAAAGTAGATCCTTCCTTCTAACCTTTCAACAATGTCGTCAATTTATCGATCACTATTTTAATAGGGACACCACAGATGGACAGCAAGTCAATAAACCTAAGTTTCTGGTAACACATGACCAGCAAAGTAATATTTGAACGTAAGTTACTACTATCATGTAAAACATGCAGCAAGGCCTATGTTTATTACTGACATGTTAATATTTCATCTTAGTCATAAAATAATAAAAAGTTCAGTTTGTTATGATTTTAACATTGCTACAGAAATATTAACTACACGAATACTTTAAAGTTTTGATCTGTTAATTGCCAGAGAAACAATTTTATGACGGTCCCAAATGATCTTTCTGCCCTGATGTTGTACAATGCCCCTTGATGGGGGAGTGAAAAGCTTGCGGTATTAAAAGTAAAAATTGTCATGAGTGAATTACGACTAGTTATCAGATAACGGTTGTACATGTTTGATAAAAAATATCCAATGAATTAGAAGCTAAGCCACGTACCACGAAGTAATCAATAAAGCTTACGTTGCAAGCGCTATATTATGCAATTCATTTTAATATTTGTAATATAAACCGTGTTATTACATAATATTGTATTTGGATTAGTGCCAAAACAGAATAAGCACAGAAATGGAAATGTTATCCGAAGTAACAGACAGAATTTAGTTAATTTAAATAATCCATGTATATTTCATATTCTTTGAATAACTAGCTGTGTCCGTGAATATTTTTTAGCAGTTTTTTGTAACTTTTTACTTTACAAGTTTGCTCGTATCGGTGGTAGCACGATGTTAAATAACCTAAACCATTTTTCAATGATTGCTCTAGTAAATACAAAGAGAAACTTTAAAATCTGATTGGTGGTTTCTAAGATTAGCGCTTTCAAAGAAACAAACAAACTTTTCTGTTTTATATTATTAATATAGATAATCAGTAAATTTAATTTACAATTTGTAGCTTCTTTGAGCTCGGTACAGGACAATTGGTTCAGGTTATATTTTCTGGTGCGCATATATATGGGTCACACACATGGCAATAGCATGATGGTATGGCATTTTCTAATGACCATCTAGATAGATTGCACACATAAGTTGTAAATATGTTGTCAAATACGTATGGGTATGTTCTGATATTTGTACTTGAGAACCAAACCCTCCCACTAGTCTTAGCGTGTACACCATCTGGGGCGGTATCTTCATTTAACATGAGGTGATATTATGGCCAAAGGATAAAATATGTAAAAAATATACAAGCAAAAGTGGCAGTTTGACTTTCTGATATTTTTGTAGTTAATAGGTAAAACAGATAAGTTGAAATTATTGCTCATATAAAAGTTAAATATTCTATGGTTGAAATAAACAAGTTTTACTAATATTTCAAAGCTATATAGACGCAGATAAATATTTGTATTTTGACATATCGAATTATTTCGCCTACTTAACTCAAAAGTGCAAAAATATTAATGCTTTGGCTTCAATATGACGATAAGTTTTATTTAGATAAAACCAGTTTATGTAAAGTAAAATGTTGATCCGAATTACAAAGAGTATATAACACCTACATAATCTAATCTATATAATATGTTCATATATCAATGAGTTGCTTGGGAATGAGTTACTCAATAATACCAATAAGTGTTTATATTATAAATAAAAATACTCCTGTTTATGACGCTACATGTAGTGTAAGAGAATATTGTTTTCTCTCTGTATTGAAACAGTAAAATTAAATAGAAATATAAACATATAAGAGCGAAACGAAATTATCTATATATATAAAGAGACAAGTCTTGATTGATGAGGGATAAACGTAAATCCGAAACTACTGAAAATACAAATATAACATTACAACAGTAGATTTCTTTTGCTATCTAGACACAAACATATCTATATTAATATTATAAAGCGAAAAAGTTTCTTTGTTTGTTTGAACGCTTTAATCTTAGGAACTCTAAGTCGGATTTCAAACTTTTTTTTGTATTTGATAGATCAATCATTGAAGAAGGCCTTAAGACTATTTTAACATCACGCTATCGATAATAGGAGCAAAGCTGCATTGAAAAAAGTTACAAAAACGGGCTAATAAGATTAAATAAAATTTTAGTTCCACGTGATCGAAGTCACGAGCATAGCTATTTATGTATATTATTAGAAGGGAGCATTCTGTTAAACTTAAGATCTCTTGTTGGAGATAGGGTCATGGAAAAATGTATATATATACTTGTTCTATAAATCGACTATGCAAAAGTTATAGAAATACTAAAAAATTAAGATGCTAGCATATTGATAAGTCCCAAGGAAAGAAAACCTTCTAATGGTTTCACGCAGGTGTAGGTGTTGGTAAAAACTAGTCATGAATATGTAGCATCACATAACATGCAGAATTCGTCGGAGATGTTATCACATTACAAATTAACATAGCACCTTATATATGTACGTAAAATACATACAAACAAATTGCTTTGAACGTGCACCACCGTAAATGCTCGCCTCGTATTTACATTATTAACTAAATGGAAAATTAAACGAAAATCGCTTTAATTAAATTTCAACAAACGGCAAACGTTCTGGGCTAAATAATTTTTTGAAGGAGTTGTGAGTTTATTGTCATTTATACACAAAGAAGGTTTTTGAAGGATTAATTAATGTTACAAATCCTTTAATGAACGAAAACTATCCTGTATAATATTACATATAATAAAATTGTAAATAGAATAAGTATTAGAACTGACTGTCGAAATATATTTATTTTTTATTTATATACATATCTAGATATATATGTGCACTTGTGTTGTATGTGCCTACATTTAGTTGTTACATTTAAATTATCCTTGTACTTGATAATAGGATAGAACAATTCGTTATTGCTATTATGACAAAATATGTTTATTTTTTTTTATATCACTTACGATATTAATATTACAAGGCGAATTTTCTTTGTATTAACACGCTAATCTTAGGAGCTATTAGTCAGATTTCAAAAAATCTTTTTATATTTCATAGAACAATCATTCAAGAAGGCTTTAGGCTATTTAACATCACGTTACTACCAATAAAAGTAAAGCTGTATTAAAAGTGTTATAAAAACAGACAAAAATTAATAAATAAAATGTTTGCTTCACCAGAACGAAGTCGCGGACACAGCTATTACTTATGAAATACATTGTACATAATAATTATATTTATGTGTATACATAAATGTATGTGAAACCTACATAAGTATTAATACCATTGCAAACATTGTATTTTATACGAAACCATTTCAGTATTGTTTAACGATTTTGTATAATTGTACATTAAAAATTAAGAATAACTCTTTATTCTGTATAGGTATAGTTTTCACAATTAGTCATGAAATGGTTAAGATTCCGATATGAATGTACTCATTGTTTTATATGTATAACATTTTATGCCGAGAACTTTCATTCGAAGCATTATAAGCAGAGTTATTCCAGTACTACTTTTTACCCGCAGCTTCACTCGCGGTACTAATGATTTTGTCAGAAAAATCGGATGACGCAATAAAAAAATTCATACAAAGTTAATCTCTCTCTCTTTACCCCACTTCCAATAAGTTTTTTGCGAGAAAAAGTATGCTATCACCATCTCCAAGGTCACCTCTATCTCTGGGGTGGCAACCACCACAGCCACGCCGGATGAGATATACTACGACGGATTTTTATTTAATGAGGACTGTATTATAAAATGGTTTGAAGTAGATATCTCATAAAATGAATGCTAAATATTATACAACTAAAGCTCACTTACCTTGTACGCCGATGATACTGCCAGCTTTTCTTTTGCAGTATCCAAAGCCACCAAAGCACCTTCTTTAAATATCCTAAAGATATATACACACAATTCACCGAGTTCATAAGACAACTATCCGCCGCGCCGACTCCGAAGAAGTGACCGGTCATCTCCGATTTTTCATATGTGTAGAATAGAAAAAATATTTTCGCCTACCTTCCAACCAATTTATTAGCCCGAACAATCTCTATACCAAAATTAATTATAATTGATTCAGCGGTTTAGACGTGAAAGCGTAACAAACATACAAACTCACGTTCGCATTTATAATATTAGTAAGGATTCACATGGCTAACAAAAATACGTTAATAATTTAAATGACAATGTGTCCGCTTCTAGAGAAAGAGACGAGACGAACTTGTTAGCAATCATGGATTCACAGTGCGGATACCGGGTCCATCATGTGGTAGGGAGGGAAACTCCGAGCAATATTCGAGACTTTTGACTCGTATGTAGGTTTAAGCGGTCCCTTGTCGACGCGCGTCAACACTCACCTTCACCACTAGGGTTTCTCTACCTACACAGCCAAATTTGGTAATAGCCTACTAGCGCAACTTTAAAAGTACGTTCTAGTATAGAATTTACTGCAGTCCTAGACAGGCCAATATATTTTAGAATGTTATAGAAATAGATAGAATAGATATACCTGGTATACGTCTCACTCCCACTTCGACCGCGTATAAATTGACCAGGTAGCCATTCCTATTCAGGTCATATAGTAATAACTTTCCTCACGAAATACATAAACTGCAACTAAAACAGTTTAAACTAATTTCGCCGTTTCTTCTGTTCCAAAACTCCATGTGATTTCCAAGACATGCATGACAGTAGCGATTGGCGATGGATTGTCGTTCTGTCGATGGTCGCTGCTGTTTTTGGACTGTGCTGTAATTAATACCAGGTACAGAGCGGTCACTTTGCGGAGATACCATAAAAAAATGTTTCGGATATCAAATCCAAATTATGGTTATAGATACAGTTATGGTTACACAAAGGTAGACGGTTTCGTTACATGATTTATTTATATGTAACTATTTCTATATCCATTAACTGACTGCATCGCGTATAGTTGTCTGTCGTTCAAAAATAGTTTGAACTTATTCCAAACCAAATTCAGACTTATCAAAGTCGGAAATAACATCGCATATCGCAGCCTGTATCAATGACGTCAAAACACACCTGTATATTCTTGTTCTTCTTTTTCACGAGTTATTTAAAGAAACTATTCCCAAGTGTAGATACCAGACGTTCGAAGATATAAATACATATATATTTTCTTATTTTAATATATCCATCATTAATACAATATATACATCATCAATATATTTATATTATAAAGCGTAAAAAAGGTTGTTTGAAAGCGCTTACCTCAGAAACGACCAGTATAATAAAAATATATATTGTATTTTATAGAGCAAACATAGAGGAAGGATTTAGGCTTTTTAAAATCACGCTGCCAACTATAGGAGCTCACCTTTATTGAATAAAGTTACAAAACCGGGCAAACATTATTAAATAATTTTTGTTCCACGCGAACGAAGTCGCAGGCACATATACATGTATATAGGATATATTTTGGTTAAAGTAAAATGTTGTAATGTCTACCAAATTGATGTTAGTATTTTATTTTGTATTCATGTTTGATTTTGATATACCGTCCATGCTAATTTATTACTTGGATCATAATAATATAAGATAATGAAAATAAGTCCTGCTAATAAATTGTAATATGTATAATCATTAAAAGAGTAGTAACGAACAAACTCCTTATTTCTGTAAAATATTTCAAGAAATAATAATAAACGATGAAGAATGTTATTTAAGCTAAAAACTCAAATATAGTGAATAGACGCATTTAATGAAAAACGACAATTTTCGTTGACAATTCACTAGTGACAAACGTTTAAAGTTAGCCTTTTTATATCTAAAGAAGTTTCTTTCGTAGAGAGTTGTTCTTTAGAATAGCTTAGGCAAGTGACGAGCAAGAATGGGAAGATGTTTGCTGACGTCACTTAGCACAGTGACTATACACAGCCTTGAAACTTCATTTGTTAGGAATTCAATTTGGAAGTTATGCGCAGAGTAGTGATGAATAAAATCGTTTGTATCTATATGCTTACGCTATAAGAAAGAAAGAATTGTCGACAATTAACTGCGCCCGTGACTTCGTTCGCGTTGTACCAAATATTATTTTTCTATGCCTCGAAAATAGTACCTACTATTTTCTGTATGAAAGTATGCCCTTTTCCTGTATTCCTGATACCTAAGATAAATTTTATGATGTTCGGTTAAGTAGATAAGGCATGAAAGTTTAACAAACTCACATAAACATTTATTAGTTAGGATTTGTTTGGACGGCTTGAAATCGAAAAATATAATATATTTATAATCAAATCTAATTATAATGTACAATACATATAAATTTTGTGAAAAGAAAATAATACCACTACATGACAGATGAAGAGTTCGTCTAAAACTCTTTAATTATGCACTCACCAAAAGAACTACAACATTAAAAAGTGCCACCAACAAAATGTCTAACAACATATCAGTTTCTTAATAACTAGATAGTTGTAAAATACTTGCTAAATCTGTATTTACATATACGCATATTAAATATTTGATAGACATATTTGCATAACAGCTATCATTACAGGAATTGATTAAAACCCACCTTGAAATACTGTAATTTACCAACATAATTGGGCAGCTGTAATAGCGTCCTCACTTCGTCCTTTCGAGTAACAGTGAGTAGGAAAGATACATTTGAATCTACTTTTGAAAGAAAGAGATAAAAATCTATTTAGAAGAAGTATCTTTAAGTAAGCACTTTGTTATGTGGCCTTAATGTAAAAATGTTAGAACATTAAAGCAGATAGATTCCTACGCGTCGTTTGTTTATAAAAACTAACTAAAAGTATTATATCTATATCATGACAATAATGTTTTATAATAGATCATTCGATCTATTACCGTTCATAAAACTAAACTGCTGATAAATATTTAAAAAAAATCCACATAGTTTATTTCAAAAACTTACTTTTTCTTCTGATAATGCTCTATATCATTGGTAGCTGAATTCATTGAACTTAACAGCAAATTAGTTGACGGTCTACTGTTCCTTGTGCATACAAACTACTTATATCGCATATCATTGCCAGACAAGATTATTTACTATTTAAGGCGACTGTAGAAAAAGCTGAAATTAAATTAATTGTAATTTTAAGATGACATCTCAGGGTATTGAATTAATTAAGCAGAATTTGTACTTGGTATAATTATATTTCATATGGAGGCAAATTGATACCAACATTGCCCTGAATCTTCAAATATGTAAATTCTGCTATATTCGGTCACTTTTTCCGTATATATTCATAAATGAAGTTGGGTCACCGAATATAGCTTCTAAATATTCATGGGTTTCGAATGAATACGATAAATTTGTGAAAATGCAAGCCGTGAAACCACAGGCGGTCGCAAAAGTTAACGATGTGTTTCTGGGACATGTTTTTATACGTTATGTATTTCAATAGCGTTGATACAACCTCGTATTCATCGTTAATTTTAATGATTTATACAATTCTAATGTATGACTGAAATTTTATCTGAACTCGATAGCTTTATATTATTTATGATCTTAGGGAAAAATAATTACAGTAGTTGATGATCTAAACGGCACAAAAACATAAATCAACTATTATGAAATTCTGGCCCTTAATGTGCAAATGTTTAACATAAATCGTTAATAGTAAAAAGGTGTTAATATAATTAATGTACGAATTGATTATACAATATCAGGTTCTTTTTATACTTTATTGGTTTAGTGTTATGGCTACAATCCCGCCTGATGTTAAGCTACTATCTAGTCCATGTTGGTGCATTAAGCCTAGTGGAGGGACTCTCATGGCAACTGCCGGAACACACCTATAGATATTTGGCGGTTAATTTTCAACTAGAAGGTAGTAGTTAGCCAGTTGAGCATTAGAAAAAGCCCTACCACCATGCTATGATTTCCTCACCATGTTTTCGTTCACCAAAAGCTCAAGCTCATTGCAGGTAGATTCGAACTTACATCCATTGACGCGGCATCCGTACACGTCACCAACTGAGCCATTATCGCCTCAATATATAGGCTACCAATATATACATTCAAAATTTTAAAAATTAAAACCGAATACAACGCAAAGTGCACTTTTATGCCAGACTTGATGCTAATGTGCTTTTTCATGGTGGTTCATTCTATGCTACCGATTTTTTAAATAAAAATAACCAACACAAAGAAACCCCTACAACTTCATTATTTCGCGTCCAACGCCGATAACGTAAAAGTGACTTGTTATTATTAATTCGTAAGGAAAACTCCAGAATCAGCGTTAAAAGTTTCCTTTTTTATTTATTTCTCGGAATTAAAACTGAAGTTTATCTATAGGTATATGACTTCTTTTTCATGGTTCCAGAATGTTTCGGCCCTTATTAATAACAAAAATACGACTAGAAGACTTCAGGGCTCAGTCGAGTTATTACTTTTGAAACTGAGCGACATGACGTTGATAGAAGTAAATTGATTAATTTATTTTTTGTTTCTTTATTCGGGAAACAAACAGTTCTTTATTATTGTAAATATATACATAAAAAATCATCACATTCCAATAAATTTCCACATATTTCATAAAAACATGTAATCCCACAAACGTATCATTTAATTTTACTTTCTATAAAATAAAAAATAAACATAGTAAAGAAAAAAAATCAACACACATCTATAACAACATTGCGCTTATTGCGGTGAAGCGGTGATTTTATTATTATTTATATATTTATTAGATGAGAAGGATCCATTATATAAAATCTATAAAAACAAACAAATTTACGACTTAATTTCAATACAATATATTAATTATAATTGTATTGTATAATATAACTGTATTAGAATATTATAATAGAAGGCAATACAACAATAAAATCGACCCACATTATTGTAAAAAGACATATAACCAATGTGTCGTGAAAGGACCATCGTACAAACCTATGGGTGTCTTCTTAATCGCGTTGGGACAGTCACGAAGTGTATTTTGTATGGATGCTATTTTCCTACGCCTAATAGTTTAAAAATTATCGACACGGGCAAACGCAAACATGCTAAATGCACTAAACGTTATTTCTATAAATAACGAGTTTTATGTAATTGATAACTGTCAACTTACTTCTGTTGTGAGTGACGTCGGTACTATATTTGTGTTCTGTTGGTTTTCTCTGGAAATAGTCTTTTATTTTTATCATGATCTTATACCAAGGGATATGAGAGTTCGGAATAACTCGAGAGCAGAGTCCTATGGGACGCACACTAATATTGCTTTGAAGCAGATCATGATGTGAAAGGATAGCCAAAAAACTACTCGTCACCCTAAGCATAGTTTGGACTTCGTTGAATTTCCGTTCCTTTAAGCAATTGTGAACTGATTATGAATTGCCCAGTTTTTTAAACCACCACTTGTCACAGTTTCCCGAAGGTGAGGTTTATTTAGACAAAGATGTAAATATAATAAGTACTATATGACTCGAGAGAATGTTATGCAAATTATGGTGATCAAACACAGATTACCTCCAGTTACTTGCTATGTTTACTTTATGACACTTTGTGTTGATAATTGTTCATCCTGTGGTCGTTATATGTTATTGACTTTTTAAGTGTCGTAAAGGTAGAAAAACAAATTAAGTATTTCCAATATTTTTTTTATAGCGTGAGGCCATAATCTCATCTGGTGCCAATGTGGCCCAAGATGATGGACACGCCAAGCCTGTGGAGCGGCTGGCTATCAAGTGCAAAGTTGCCGGAACACATCTATAGGTATTTGGTGGCAGATTATTAACTTGAGAGTGATAGCTAACCAATCGGGCATTAGAAAAAGCACTAGCACTATGCATGAATGTTATTGATTACTCTAAAACTCGTCAACAGCTATCTACTAAATAAAATAAAAAAAGAATTTACATTGTATACATTTGATTTGATTGGTTTGTGTAATAAATTGCGCTTGCATATAGAATATCAACAAGCTAACAAACAGCTAGTATGTTAGTACTACAGATAATTAATAGGTGTCGTCTCTTATATGGCAGTTGAATATATCAACAGATTAACATATAGAGAATAAATAGACGGTATTTCTAATAAAAATAAGTGTTTATGTATGTATGTATACTTACACAATTTTATCAATAAAATATTAAAATTAAACAATTTTACTTCAGTAGTGCTTTAAAAAAAAAACTACATATATTTGCTTGAATCTTAAATTTTGATGAAAAATGTAGAAATATATGGTGTTACACTTTGGAGAAATACGTAATGGTACAGAGATTTAAGAAATATACCAAATATATATTTATCACTTTTTACATTACGGTAAGCTGCACGACTGCCCAATGGCCATAAGTTAAGTTACATAAACATCATATTAATTACCCACAAACATTTCTTTCTATAGCGGAGAATTGCATTTTTCTTACCCATCCATTCCGAGGGGACTAAAAGGGACGTCCGGGAGGGAAGGGGGTCCGGGAAGGGGCTTGTTGCCGGGAATACCCACTAAAACCCCACGGCCATCTGCCGCCCCGGCGGTTTCACCCACAAACCTAGCATCCATCCTGCAGATACCTTATTTTTTTTAATCTTGCGTACTTAAATGTATTGTGCACCTATATTAGAGCACTTTGATTCGATTAAATGATCACTACTTATATGCTGAATAATCGATCATAATGGCTATATTCGGTGCGGCGCTTTTTGCGATCCAATAAAATACTATTTGTAATGTAAATGATCTTGAGAGGAAAAGCATTATCGTGTGGTAGATGAATATAGACGGATGTATTATGTATATTGGAAAAGTAATCCCACACTAGTGAGCACCATTTAAGAAATCGTTTCTACATTCTTTATCGTAATGATTTATGGTTGCTTACATCGCAATAGTAATAAGTAAACATGGCAACTATCGAACTCCCTCATGTGAACAGTCACCATTTTTTTAATATACTTTATTTACATTTAGATGGTGGGCATATATCATGGAATATCTATATTACTATTTTAAAGCGGAAAAAAAATGTTTGTTCGTTTGAACACGCTAATCTTAGGATATACCAGTCGAATAAATAAAAACCACGAGGTAGTATTGAGGTATCATCGATCATTGAGGTAGGCTTTAGGCTATTTAACACCACACTATCACCAATAGAGGCAAGTCTGTATAGAAAAAAGTAAAAAACGGGCAAAATTGGTTTGCAATTGCATGGTGGTACAGCTTTTTCTAATGCCAGCCTGGCTAGCTACCACCCTTAAGTTGAAAATCTGTCGCAAAATACCAATAGGTGTGTTCCGGCAGTTTCACTTGAACCCCTCCACAGTTTTAGCGTGTTTATCAACTTGGGCGATATCGTCAATTAAGATCACGTGAGATTATAGCCGTAACGCTAAAACCTAAACAATATATATTTTTTTAAATGATGCCTGACTTGATTTTGACGATCATAAATCAGCCCTCTTAGCAAAGTTGCCCTTTGCTACAATCGTTAGCATAAAGAGACTACAAATAAATGTATGGAATGATATTGTGAGCATTACATCGACGACAAATTTCCAAAGATTAGTGCGCTATATAAACAAAGGAAAAAAGCTATTCTGCTTTATAATATTAGTATAGATTAATGATTATTATTTACTGACATACACAGAGTTAACAAAATGGTAACTCTTAAACACTTTGTCACTTAACTAAATCTAACTAGGTTACACACAACAGCACAGTTTATGTATGTAGGTCCCGTATGTAAAGACTGTAGGGAAACGCATTCTACGCGGTTTGAAATCCACTTTGCCGCATGAGCCGTTCAAGCTAGCCAGAAATCTAAGCTTGTGTTAACAGACTTGTTATGCAAGCGCTTTAATAGAAGCGATCAAATTTGCTATGAAAATGAGATCGTTGTTAGCAACATAGCTGTCGGTATCGTTTCTATGGTTTATAAAAATACTTTCCCTATTATTTCATATATCACTTCATTTTATTAAACAAAGTCTTCTGCCATGTCTGTACGTCTGTTCGCGATAAACTCCAAAGCTACTGAACGGATTTTTATACGGTTTTCACCAATAGACAGAGTGGTTCATGATAAAGGTTTAGGAGTATAATTTGTTAAGGTTTTGTATAAATTGGTTAGATATACAGATGGCGACAGTCTCTGAAAATTCAAGGTTGCTAAAAACAAAAGGCGCTTAACTTAGCCGGTGGATGCCAGCTAGTATATAGTAAATACAATATAATATAAAAGTAAAAATAATATAAAATATAAATATAATATAAAATAACTTTATCACTATATATATTGTAATCCAGTCAGATAGAGATTCATACCACCTCGCTAATTTGCCTAAGCGTGACACAATGGCTGATGTTAAACTCCTGGTGTGTGAGGGTCGCGTCTCAGTCGAAGACGATTATCATTTTCTACTACGTAACCAACTGTAGTACAGAAACATATATGTATATATAAATTCCTACTAGTGAACAGGCAGTAGTTGAAATTCGACCGTAATTATGGTAAACGTTTAAGCATTATTGTGGTTAATTTGTCAATGATAATCTATATAATTGCATAGTTTCTTTCTAAATTAGTTTTTCACATTAAATCCTTTTTTGGAAAATCTCTAGTCTGGAGTTTCTGAAAATTTCCATATAGTATTTTTTATTCGTGAATTCGCTTATTTAACGCTTATTCGCTTTATTGTTAAATATATATAGGCACAAATTATGGATAAAAAGTAATGTCATAGACCATTCTTTTAGATGTCACAAAAATTAATTAAATATTTCTAACAATAGGGGCACCGCTTTTTGTGATACTGAAGTCATCACAAGACACTTGATAGTGACAGTAATGATCATCTATAACAAGGTCCAGGTGTCAAGTTAAATTATTAAAAAAAAATCGCTATGCCCGTTGCATTTCACCACAGATTATTTAATATTTTTGAATGTAATAGTACGAATGTAAACAAATGCCATTGTATTTTGTTTCATTCAACATATTCGTAATATGTAAGTGAATTTTAGTTTCCCGTGCCCCGTCTTAAATTTTGACTGTGCCAATTGTCGCACTTCTCAATATGAGTAGTATACTATAAATAGGGTAGTTTTCTATCAATATATAAACTCAGCGATAAAATTAAAAGTTTAAAAATATCACAAAAAGGAGCCAAATCGATCATTTAAACTGGCGATAAATTGTCCAAAGAAAATGCTAAAAATGAAATTTAACTCCATTACGGATTAAATTGGTATTAAATTGTCCATGGACAAGCTATTGAACGATAAAAGTATAAAGATAAAATACCCTGTATGTTTCTATGTAACTATGCTATACCTAATTATTTTATTCTGTACCTGCTGGCTTGAATAAAGTTAGATATAAAAACTAAGCTTATTACTGGGAAACACTGACATTTTTTTTTCGTTACATTGAAGCTGTTAATTAAGATTTTGTCTATCGTGTCTAGAGCCTCAACAAAAAAACACAGTTGAGATTTGTCTTCTGCAACATAATTATATGTACTTTCACTTGTGACTTGATCGGGAACCTGTTTATTCTAATTCTCTTTGTCACTAGCCCCTTTCATCAATACTTAAACATATGCTTAAGTCAAGGCTATCCGATCCTCACTGCAGGTGCTGCCGATTAGTTTTTTTTTTATTATTTAAGTAATGTCATTAATCGATATAACTACTAAATTATGAAAAATCTTGTATGTAAACAAATATAGAAGCTTTTATACCAAGCTTGATTTGGCTTCATAAATTACAACAACCATAGAGAAAAAAAAATTGGGCGTAATCGTTAAACAACTATACACACAAACATCCGAATGTCCACAGTTTTTTTTTAAATAAGATTTTCTTTAGTATGTAATGAAATTAAAAATCATCTAGTGTGATGTGAGAGTATTTCTATGGATAATGAAACATTTGCATTGCCGTAAAAACGCAAATGATTAAAAAAAAAGAGCATTAAAGTCTGGAAAATGCTTGACTTTGGAATGTTAAGAGTAATGCACAACCTCAAACGCTTCGCGTTATTAGGCGTACAATAAATATTAAAAAAAATCACTTACGTATTATTAGCTGATGATAACCGGCGGTGTAGGCTGCGCAACGACATGGCGTACCCCTAGCAGGGCGGGCTGCCGCTGCCCTTGCCGCGCGGCCGGCGCAACGCGCGCGCCCCGAAGAAGGCGCCCTCCTCGTTGCAGGATTGCGAGCGCTGCGAGGCCAGCATACCGGCCGCGCGGCTCAGCGCGTGCAGCGGCCGCACGCGCGCGCGCCTGCCCCAACCGCACCCGGCCACCACCTCAATCTTGTCGGTCCAACGAGCACTCACGCCTTCTACCGGCTGACGCGCGTGATTATACACGCACGCATCTAGCGCTGTCTCCGCTCGCGATCTTCCTCGCTTGATCACTGACCCAATGTTCACTACTACGTCTTCACACCTTGGCACTTGTGTACACTTACCCTACTTAATTTTAACTATCTAATACGTAATTGAATATTGATTGAAGGCGCTTAGTCGTTTTGTCGGAGTCTTTAATATTTGAACAGAAGTTTTTCTTTGATGGCTCGTCCCTCCTTTAAAATATCTGAAACAATGAAATAACATCGATTATAATTCATATTATTTGCGCATCAGGTCGAACTGCTACTGTGTTTATAAATAATAGACACCAGGCAATTTAATAACAAGCAACGGAACAATTTATCAATACGTTTTGTTACGGATAACGTTATGTGCCTATTGAAATTGAATTTGACAGTACCGACATAGCTATTAATATTCAATATCATTGATATTTTACGAATTATTAGTTTTTAGTTCAGTGAATACCGTAATTTTGAATATAAAATATTAATGAATCCAAAGAAAGTAGTTCACTTGTGTTAAGTGAGTGAGATACTTATGAAAAATGCAAATAAATATATTTACATTTTTATACTATTCGAACGTAAACTATGTTTTAACAAAAAAAACTCAAAGCAATCCACTTACAAGAATTAAACGCAACAAATTATTTACGTATAACAGTTATTTACCTACTACCAACAAAAGAAAAATACACAGAATTAAATAACAATCACAAAAACATCTCTGTTTCGCAAGACGTAGTAAGTAAACAAAATGGGGCACAAAAATTGTTTGTGATGACAAAAATAAACTGGTATATTTTAAAAATAACTTCAACAAGTGCTGGAGATAACTCCATGAGATTAGGGAGTACACCACATTTTCATTAAAACTTCATCCGGTGACTTAGAGTTTACTCCTTCCAGTGTACTGCGCTCTGCTATTGACTTTTAATTGCGATAGACAAGACGTAGAGGCCACGCTGGAAGTCTTTTATCGAATTTATTTACGAGATCGAAATACAATAAAAGTACCAGCGTAATATTGTTTCTTTATTTATTATAACCATACCGGAACATGACGGCACTGTACTCTCATAGTCACCATAGTACAATCCGAATACAATTGCAACCACTGAAAGTTAATCTATTCATAAGATGTCGTCATTACCATACCAGATTATAAGCCTCTTGATTACTATATATGCAGTAATTGATCCCAAGATATGACAAACAGAAAGTTAGATTTATAACTATGTGTATGGTGATTGCGATCAAGCCATGTACTGACTCTTACCACCCCTTTTCTTTCGTCAGGACCTATGCTGCTACCCTGACGAGCGTTCACACGGAACACGTACTGTATATCCATTAATTGTAGTTGTTAACTCCTTCACACTTGACATTGGCCAAATTTAGCCTCATATCTAGGGGGAGGGGGGCAGTTTCATGGGGAACCAAATTCATAGTTGCAGAAAACAATTAAAAAAAAAAAGTGTATAAAACAAAATTTAAAAGGAAGTCAAGAAGAAACAAAGAAATGCCCACCCTGTTAAGCAAACTGAAGCTCAATGAACACTCACCACAAAGTGATACTTCCACCAATTGCAAGGCAACAGGTGTACAACACATAGAAGCCGCATATGTGCCTCATTGAACACCACGCCAGAAACCACTGACGTATGGACACTAATAACCCGGTAGCGAGGGCAACAACCCACGCGCACCGCTCCAAAAGACCGGCCCATCGCGTGTGGGCTGAGAAGCTCGCGACCGCAAGAGAGTTCGCCCTGAAACGGTTTCTCCGCGCTCTCACTTAGGAGAGTACGAGAAAAAGAAATAGTGGTAGAAATGGAGAGTAGGCACCACTATTAAGTTTTTGCTTCGATTCGAAAAAATCGTAGATCCGGGACTGGCCAAATTACCAACATATACAGGTGCCATTATTAGAAAAAATAACTGACTAGTCAGTGTTCCTCGATTACTTGGAATTGCACTATGCTCACTATCGGGCACTGTACCTTCACCTTATATAACTACTCAACAAAACAGAACTAGAAACAAACATAACAACAAAAGTGCGAGCTAATTGCAAAACACCTTTTGTCGTTGGTTCGAATGATTTCTATTTGTATCGCTGGCCGTTATTCCCGACTGGATCATGAAATTACTTTTTGAAACTTATTTCACGCTTTTCCTGTTAATACTTGAATAAACTGTTTGAATTTTTTTAAATTATATTCAATTGATGTCTGAATAATGTTTTGTTTTCAACATAAAAGCTTAAAGTCAATGGGTAGGTCGCAGATTCAACGTTCCTTAATATGATCAGTTTTAAATATTTTATTTCGTTATATACTCTATTAATTTTAGATTCGTTAAGATTGGTACAATATTTTTACAATGAGAACGCTTCTCTCAAAATCGCCCAACAATACCCCCTAATATAAAAATACAAATATGTTTAAAAAACAAAGTTACTTTCCCAATAAATATAAGACTAGTTTGGTGTAAACAAAAAAATATAATTCATTTAACTACACGTAAATACAATGTTAAATAACATTTCAATGCAGAAGTAAATAGATGATGGACATGTACTGTTTTTGTTTATACTCGAACTTAATGCCACACATTCATGCTCGCTTAACCTTACTCGGGCGTCAAAAGACCCGAAGTTATGAGGCGAGTAATTCTGTGAGAATGTATGTAGTGTGCACATACTTTTTAAAAAGAAACAAGTGATGGAACCTTTTTTTTTAAGCGGAGAGTACAACTTTTTTTTTTTATTATTATTATTACTAAAGATCACGAACAATGACAATCATCGATATTAGACCGGCCTTACGACAAACCAATGACCAAAACAGACCAAATGTTCTTGTTGGTCACAATCCAGTTAGTTATAAACTTCTATTATCCTGGTTGATTATTGAACCTATCTCTTTATTTTGTACTAGATTTTACGTGCGGCTACGCATGCGTTAATATTGATTTTGTCAGACAAATAGGATGACGTAATAAAAGTTTCATACAAAATTTATCCTTCGCTTTACCCTACTTCGAATAAAGTTTTCACGTAAAAAACTAGCGTATCACCGTGTCCAGGTTTCCATCTACCTCTATACCAAACTTTATCATATTCGGTTCAGCGGTTTAGACGTGAAAGCGTAACAAACAAATTCACTTTCGCATTTATAATATTAGTATGATGGTGATTCGTAAAGGAAAGCGATCAAAAAGTCGCAAATTATCAGTAATAAATCTAAAAATTAAGTACACTAAACCTGAGAGAAAATACGAATTTGCCATGTCGAAGCAAATATTTAGCGAACTTTACTATCGCTTTTCTTATTCTAAATCTGTTCTAGTATCATAAAGAGGAAAAATTTGTATTTTTGTTGGTAACGAATAAACTCAAGAACTCCTGGACCGATTTCAAAAATTATTTCACCATTAGAATGCTACATGAGCCTTGAGTAACATAGGCTATATAACATTTTTTTTTAATAAAATGGTATAAAATTTGTTACACGCGAACGGAGTCACGGACACAGCTATTATGTTATATAGGGGCGGTATACGATTGGCTCCAGATCGCGACACGCTCAAGCGTGACACTCTGGGTAATATTACACCTGGATATTTGTTCAATTCGATACAAACTCTAATTTACTGTTTAATTATTATAGTAATCTGTAAGTACCTAATTATCGTTGTTTATTCTTTATAAGTTTAGTGTTTTGGTCACAACGTTAAGGCAACTGATGACGATATAACCCAAGACGGTGGACACGCTCTCAATCGCAACTACTGAAATATAGGTATTTGGCAATAGACTTTGAGCTTAAAGGTGGTAGATAGCCAAGCAAGCATTACAATATTTCCGAAAGAGGAGGTTCATTGCAGGTAATCAAACTCACTTCTATTGATCCGTAAAGGCTACCACAGAGTTATCATTAAATATGAGTGATTTCCTTCTGAATATCTATCTTTTTAAGTATTAGAACATTAAGAGCTTGAAGATTAATTAAGATCATTAATTAAAAAAAAATATAAGCCATGCTACTGTATACTAAATGTAGTTTGAAATTTGTAGTAATTACGAAAATATGATCAGAGATAGTATGTTGAGCAGACAAATTATTTGAGAACGTGATTTGGTTCTACATCTACACGGTTCTGTGAGGGACCGCCCGTGGTCCTGAATGTGGTTCGGCCTTTTATTTATTTATATTTAGTGTTTAATTGCCTTCTTCTCGGTTCTTAGGGTTCGTTTTGCTAGGTTAGGTACTCTCGTCGTTCTCTATTTAGGTAGGAAGGACGCACAGTACAATCTTGCCTCGTCGCCATGGCACAGTACAAACCAAAATAAGTTTTTTCAGATCCCGAAGGGAATTAGTTAGTTTCGATTTTTCCTTTTTTACAATTAATAACGTATCTATTTTTTCTCCGTAATAGCTAGTACCGCGTTCGATTTTCTCTTACGCAATTCGGTAACAGCCCAAGCCGAGGTTCGGTCACTAGTGACACCCTTGTGCGAGTTGCCCTGCGGGCTCGAGCGCCTTCCGCGCTCGCCCCTCTAGTTCAGGTGAACCTGTAAAACCCCTCAGGCTAACAGTGTAGGTCATTTCGAAAAAAAAAAAAAGTTCTACATCTATAAAACGCTTTCAGCTTTATTGATTTGATTAGACCTCTAAGAAACGAATGGCACTTTTAAGAACTATACACAGCCTTACAATGTACTAACCATATAACAATTAGCTTTATAAGATTCATCTTTTCCTTTTTAATTGACTTGTAATTAATAATATTGTTGAGCACGTACCTATATGTTCAGAATATTTGCTTAATTAAAAAAGGACCAGTGTAATATTTCTTCAACATAAAATTATAAAACTCGTTTTTTTTATGTGCTGATAACTTCGGGCGTAGTTTAAAGTCCAGAAATATTTTGTTTTTAAAATAAACTTTAATCAACTAGAATGATAAGTTTCAGCTAGGAAATCGTTGCTTATTTAAGATTATATTTCTTCGGATGAATCGAAAATTTGAATCTTATATCTTTTCTCACGAATATATCACTATGCTTAGCATGTCCGGCATCTTGGACCACATCGTAACTTAACATCAGATGAAATTGTGCCCATAACGCTAAAACCTATAAACTATTAACAAAAAGTGTTTTTTATAGTAACGCTATATCTTTTTCAACTATTTAATAAAATATATACTTCGATCATTATCTTAACGCTTACATTTTCTGCTAAATAGGCAAATGTTTAGTATACAATTAATGTTGTCGTTGCAAAATATTTTTAATTTGCTGTAATTGCGTGGAACTAAATTTTATTTAATAATTTTTGCCCTTTTTTGTACATTTTTTCAATACAGCTTTACTGCTATTAGTGATAGCGTGATGTTAAATAGCCAAAAGCCTATCCCAATAATTGCTCTATCAAATACAATGTCAAAAGAATTTTTGAATTCCGACTGATTATCCTACCGCGTTCAAACACATAAACTTTTCCGCTTTATAATATTAATATAGATTAATAAATATTACTTATTCCCAGATTATTATAATACTGAAACTGATGAATGACTGAACTGATGTTAATGATATTGTGCGAAATAATCAAACGGGTCAAATAGATATCCTTACTTAATGTACATTACTTAATCATTGATAATTACTTCATCATCATACTTCATGCTATTATTATAATTGTGAAAATGAGTTTGTTTCGTTTTCACGCCTAAACTGATGAATTGATACCGATGAACCGATAGATGGAACCTTGGAGACGTTGATAGGCTAATTATTATCGCGAAAAACTTATTGGAAGTGGGATAAAGAGAGGGATAAACTTTGTATGAAACTTTTTATTTCGTCATCCCATTTGCAAGAGAAAATCAATATTAACGCGAGCAAAGTCGCACGTAAAAGCTTGTTAATAATAAATCGTAAAATACAAGTAAGAAATATGAAGCTCAGATTTGAGATGTAAAAAATATAAAAAATGCATAAACAACCGTGGACAGTACTAATAACTTGTAAAACAACTGTTCCTGGCTTCATTTCATGACGGGACTTCATGATAAAAGTTCTTGATTTGAATTATCTGTTAGAAGTTAGAAACCCATCAAGTAAGCAGAGACAAGAAGTATATTCAATTTTCAGAGTTGTTTGTACCAGGTGCATTATTAATTTAAATTATTTTTTTTTGTTTATTTACAATATAATAACTTGCGGTGTTTTATTTCTTATTATGGTTTTATTTTCCCCATGTTAATTATAAAAACGCGTTTTATTAAGTGTGTTGTAAATGAGCTACTTTATTAAAGCATCGGCCTATGTTGACAATTTCGAGTAAGTAGTACTTAAATACAGTTATTTCTGGATATACTTAATCGACGTCGAAAGACTACCAACCAATAACAGTTATGGCTTTATCACCATGTACATAGTGGTGAAGAATGACGATGTTGGTGAAGAAAATCATTTTACGGACTTTGGATACGGCTTTTGCGGACGGCGTAAAAGCAATGCCCGGGCAGGCCTGGAGAGCAGTATGTTCCAAGACTCAAACACATTGGTGAATGGGTATTGACCCAGCAAAAAAGAAACCACGGCGATACTAAAACCCTCATATCGCCATGGGACAAATTTCATATTTCTTCTTGTCTTCTTCTAGTCAAAAAGTCCTATATATGGTTTAATCATCACGTTTATGTGATATATTGTTTTAATATACCTTATTTTATTTCATTTCATATTTTTGTATTATTATTATGTAATCTATAGGCATTATTTCTATTTTATAATATATTTCCCATGTATCGTAATTTATGTCGTATTTAATAGTCTTCATTTATTTATACACCTAAAATACCCCTAATTCTTCTATGTGGAATATATTTATCCAAAGGTTGCCTGTATAAGATAGCTATCAGCAATAAAGCCGCCCTTTGTTCTTGTTGTTTAATTCGAAATGTATCATAGTGTATATGTACAAAGGTGTACAATAAAATATAAATAAAAAATGCGTGGGTACCATGGAATGAATTTTTTTACATAGTCAATTATTGTTATAAAACGTATTATAATACAAATAAATGAATTACTAGCGTGTAATATTGTCACATAAAATTTACTTCAATTCATTTGCTTCATTCAATTCACATTATATGAAACGCAGATATAATTAATGAATTAAAGGAATGGTAGGAAATTTCGTAATTAATCTTCTGGTTATGAAAATAATACTTTTATTGTACATCATTCAATTCATCTTATTAATTATAATACATATAATATGTTACAAAATAAATGACGCGTATGACGTATACAACTTATACCTGTGCAGCCGTTGAAAACTTACTGGTAGTCTTAAACCAATCAGCGGGCACCTATGACTGGGCACAACCAATAATATTCGCGTTATGGATAATCGTATACACTATAGTACTATAGTCCAATATAGAACACACTAAAGAAACGGTCGTGACGGAAAAATATTACATTTTGATTTGTCTAGCCTCCGTCCGTACCGTGCGATAAGGAACTTCATTCCAAAAATCCCGGCTATCCTGCTAGATCAGTGAATACATAGTCATATTCTAAAACACAACACAATTATACGTACTACTATATCGGTTGTTACCTCTATGGTAGGTGTGAAGGATTACAGCGCAACCAGAGATGCATATTAGTAACATTTAGTATACGTAGTGGATCTTGTCAATTAGTTAATCACTGGTTGTTAATTAGTCGAAGTTAATTAAATGACAACCGAGTCTCGCGCTGAACTATGAGAGAAGCAAGTGCCGATGATTGATTCACAACCGCCGTCCGTTGTGATTGATTAATGACGTATTGAGTAACTCCCACGCGACACACGCTCTTAATTCACTGACCGTTCTTACTCAAAGCCTTGTTTTTTTTTTGTTATAGTTCAGAGGTTTTTTGTCACTTTCTCACCTGTCAGCTCCAACGCACCTTTATTTATAATTTGGTTAACGTTATTCTATAGTTTACTAAAATAATCCAGGTTAATAACTTTTTACGAATGTTAATCTAGTCGTTGAAATTCAATCATAACAGTAAACTTGAAGAAATGTTTCAAAACTAGGGAATAAAGTGTTTTTTTTTTATTCAGAGCCCTATAGCTAGTTAATATATACTAAATAAAAAAAAAAGTTTGTTCACAAATAGAAAAAAAGGTCATCTGTTTTGCCATATATATTTAAATTGAATTCTGCCAAAATTTGTATTTTTTATAACACTTTGATTATAATCTATATGATTGAGGAACTCGTCAATAGCCACTGACAAAAAAAAAAGAAAATCGGTTGGCTAACAGAAAAGAAAAAGGGCTTAAACTGTTTTGCATATTTCTATATTAGTACATGTTCTATTTTCATAATGGAGGTCGATATACCTAACACCCTCAAATTGTTAATTTATCGCCAAGTACCTACAGGTGTGTGCTTTTGAGAGCCAGTTCCATCACTATGATTAGTTTATTACCAACTTGGCACACATCGTCATTTGATATCATGTAAACAATGATGAAGAAAGTCTGTTCACGACATCCTTCTTATATTAAAATATTAATTCATCAGAGACTCGAATCAACTGGATTAGTTTATTCACTGAATATCTTTATGGATAAATAGCTTATTTAAATAATGTATGTAGGTAGTGTATATATGTAAGTAGCTGTATGGGGTTAAGGTGCTTCGACGTATGTAATTCAAAAGGAATATCGTCCTTCTATGTGTATGGTATTAATCAGATGGACATTAGAAAAGTCCTGCCACCATGCTAATCCATGCTCAATTTTTACATAAAAACATAATATCAATAGATGAAAGGCAATAAAAATTGGCACAATTTTAAAGGGTGCCGAGTATGCGAACTCAGCGCCTTCATATCGATTTTTCGCTAAGACTATTTTCGCGGTGCCCGCTTCGTTCCTTGTCCAATACATACTATTACGCGATATTCCCGATTCCCGGATCGAACGACCATTGTGTTTTTCGCGACTACATTTGCACTCGATGAAATTGCAAAATATCAGCTGTTTACTTGTGAACAGATTATTTCCGACGTTCTTAGTCATGCGTTTCAAATAAGAATTCAAATGGTTTAAAAGCTGCAATTTGAATAAAGTATTACTTGTACGTGTTCCGTTACTAGAGTTAATCAAATTCTATCTCTTTGGAATATATTAAATTTTAGTATCGAAATTCTTGATAATACAGAATTATGGTTAGATAATGTATTGCAACTTGTAATCCAATGCTGCTAAGATCTTCGGATAAGATTTTATCAAAATCTTATACATTATATTCATAACGAACTCAACCCGAAGAAAATAGTGATTTAATTGTATTTATTGTGTTGTCTGTTTTATATTACGCGGATAACAACATAATGATCTAATCATATCAATAATAAAATATATTAAATAGCCATAACTATAAAGATCAATAAGTTAAGTACGAAGTAAAACTTAAAAGTTAGTTCTGTTCCAAACTAGGTAAATTACAAACTCATCCGTAGATGATTGAGCCAAAATTGCTACCACGCTCAGTATGAACTCATTTGAAAATTTATTGTTTAATGTACTGAATTTATGTACATGACACGATCTTATTAAACGAACGAATGAATAAATACCTTATTATACTTAAATTGTAGGTAGTGCAAATAAAATAATAAGTGAAATAATACATTCTAAAAAAATTGCATTTAAATTCCAAAACAAAATATCTATGAAGACAAATACACTCTCAATGAATTAAGGATTCTATTTACCTGTAAGATTGGTTTTTTTATTTAAATTCAAATATTCTAAACTCATTCCAGTGACGCTAGACACACCCTCGACATTAACATAACAAAAGCATTAATGTTCACATTAGGCGAAGTTCATTGTTCTGTGCAACGCATCAGTGTTTTGCTCTTTGTGTATACTTCTTATAATTATGTCGGGATCAAAGTAACAAGTCTAAAACTAATTGTATTAGACACAGCATACCTTGTATTACTCTACTCTGTCCAAATTGTGTGAATAACAAATATTAATTAAAGATTTATTGTTTAAACATACATATGTTTTTTAAACATTATACACAATAATCATATTTCTTAAAAATCAAATCATATCTCTGTAAAATCAATTCTGGTTTACAGCTAATCTATAATAATAATATATATATAAAATATAATATTATAAAGCGGAAAAGTTTGGTTGTTTAAATGCGCTAATCTTAATAATTACCAATCCAACTTCATAAATTATTTTTCTATTTGGCAGCTATACCAACGTTCTCTCATCAATAGTGAAGGCTTTAGGTTACTTAACATTACGCTACCAATATAAGCAAACAGGTAATAAAAAAAATTACAGAAACAGGCAAAAATGTGAAAAAAAATTATAGTATTACGCGAACGAAGTCGCCGGTACAGTTAGTGCCCCTTTAGAATTATAATTACATAAGTTAAGTTTATTTCTTAAAAATACATTTGAAACTTTCTCTTTAATGTACTTTCATAAAGAGAATATTGCTTAATATTTTACCCTAACCAGTAAGTAGGTACCGAGTTATGTATATAGGAATCGATGTATATATTTCCTATAGACTGCAAAATGGTTGGACAGACTTTGTTGAACTTTTCTGGTAATCTTCAGATTAACCTAGTGGAAGTCCTGCGGAGTTTGGTAGCGACTAGATCAAAGGATTTTGTTTTGCATGCGAAACCAGCGCGAGTTGCAATTTTTTGATAAATAAATAAATAATTTATAAGAAAAACATAATCGATCGATTGAAAAACACTAAAACAACTGTTTACGGTAAACCTTTGTTGCAATTTCCTTATTGTATTTTGACTAAATAACTTGTTCGTCTTTACACACCTGTATAATATTGAATAGAAAAACCCCCAGGCAATGGAAATATTAAAATATATGCCAACAATCAGAGAATTTGAGCAAATTTTATGAATGGAATTGTTAAAGAGCGTTCAGTTGAGCTGAGAACTTTATATATAAATTAACAGAGCTAGAAACTTGGCAAAGCACTACATCCACATTTCAAGCAATCGCTTTACAAACTGCAACAATGCGGTCATCAAAGTTTTGCATCACTTTGACAGCAGGAAATACCAAACGCTTTTCTATGTAGATGTAAGCAATATAACGTACAAAGTCGATGGTAATTATTCAATGAATTAAAATTTTACAATACGTTGTTAGACAATATATATAAACTTAGGCATATATTGGAATTTTATTGCTTGAAATGTTATATTCAGTATTGTCTGTCTTTTCAATCTTCTGTGGTAAAATACAACAATGCCTAAAATGACGAAGTTATTACCTTAGTATAATAAACCACTTTATACGATAATTATAACTCTAATAGATATGCCTATTACTAGGTAACACGTAATTCATTAACACAATTTGTGAAATTTTAGCAGTTGCCACGAATTGATGTAATAAAAAGTATGAACAAAATCGTTCTTTAAACGTATTATGGCTTGATATCTTACTATAATTATATACGATGATATCAAGTGACAACGCTGGTGAAAATGGTATCACATTAAGCCAATTGTAGCCGCAAGAACTGACTAATAAATGCCTAAAATACGTCAGAGCACTAAACCGAATATCGCGTTTAATACGATGACCCGTCATGATACAACTTTAGCAGTTGAATGCGAGTGTTCTAAAGCATTATTCTATTCTTCTAGTTTTCATGTCAGAACCACACGCGATGGGCGACGAACTCACAACACCTGTCTTATCTCGAAGAAAAAAGGTCGTAATATCATTCGTATATTTGACGTACCGTAAACCTGTGGGACAGCTCCCAGCCTGTAATCAATCGCATTTTTTCTGTGATATGGAAGTTCAAGCGAAATGTGAAAAGGCACTTACAGAGATCGATGTCACGGCAGTCACTAATGGCAGATTGTCGGTATATCGGTGGTCGCCACCATTTTTGGGTTGTATTGTACTTACCAATAGGCAGCACCGCTATTTTACAGTTCTACTGCATTATTCCACAATATTATAGCGTAAGACCGCCTATTACCTATGGTGGCTGGCAGTTTAGCTTTTTTGATTTTATCAAGAGAGTTATCTTTATGTGACATAATTAGACTACATTGCGACGCTGTAGTGGAAAGGAAACTGACTCGTAAGAAATCGCAGCCACCTCTCTCTTTTTAAATTTAGTTTATCCACAAAGAACAAAACATTAGGCTCCAAACTAGCTTAATTCATCCACCACAACGATAGCCCGGCCTAAAATATTATAGCAGAAAAAAGACACCAGCAACAAAATACAAGGGTCAATTACAAACCTAATTCCTCTTTAAAGCCGAAATTGATATCCTATTTGATTAAAACTATACACATTGATCTGGTAACGGTCTGGGAAACGTACTCTATAATGTTATTGAATAACTAAATTAACTGAATGAAGTCGAGTTATGTAGATATAGGACTGTGTTTAGATTATGTAAAATAATTCATTAATTCAAAACTGTCGAAACCAACAGGCGTTTGTACGTTTGGAATACATAAGCGTGAATTCTCTTTAAGACTACAATAATAGTACAGTAATAAGTACAGCAATTGTTTGAGTACCATTTGAACCCAATAAACTTCATTGGATTCTAGTAGGTAGATGTTTTTAGTAGCATTTTGTATTATTAGTAAGCATCAACACAAAAACTTCAGAGATCATGAAAAGCTCGGCAATCCTCTTTTCGGTGCCTGAAAAGGTACATACTGCCTGATTCCGAAATGTGACATCACAAATAAGAATGTATTATGTCAAAGTTATCACCATGGCAATAGCGATCAAGTACTGGATACACACCGGCTGATTCTGTAATGCAACATGACGTTTTTTTATACTACAATAATGACTTACAAGCATATGTAAACAGTCATCGCAATATATTTACGCCTTCAATACCAAAAGCATATGCATTAAACCAGATTGATATATTGGTGTATGGTAGAGTGGATTAGGTTAAGTGAGTATTTTAAATATGACATCATGTTTAGTTTCTTCTAATAATACATCTACTAAGTAATACTGTCCTTAGCAAAAACTCGGTTAAACCAAAACTTAAAATACAATAACGAAAAAAAGGTGTCGAAAAATTCCGCGGAGAATAAGAAAATTATCGAAATACTAAAATTGAAGCGATGATAGCTCAGTGGTAGTGTGTAGGCGTGAGTTCAAATCCAACCTACAATGAGCTTGAGTTTTCGGTGAAGGAAAATATCGTGAGGAAACCATAGCATGGTGGGCTTTTTCTAATGCCCGCCTGGCTAGCTACCTTCCTCAAGTTAAAAATCGGCCGCGAAATACCATTAGGTGTGTTCCGGCAGTGGCACTTGAGAGCCAGTCCCTCCTATAAAGGTCGGCAACGCACCTGCGATTCCTCTGATGTTGTGAGTGTTCATGGGCGGTCAAACGCTTGTCCCTTATTCCATAAATTTTTTTTGGTATTGGATTTTTATATATTCTAAAACATAACTGATCCAATAAATTTGCGCAGTAAAGACAGTCAGGTTTGCTAAATGTTTTTTTTTATTCCAAAGAGTAATAAACAGGCAAACGGTCTATCTACTAGTACTAGAGTCATTAAAGCCATGTTGATGGCGTTGGAGACTGTAATTCAATATCTTTTTGAAGAGTCCTATATTACAGCGATTTAGAAAAATCGTACGTTTTCGAATAGAAGTGCGAAAATCCAGCTAATAACAAAGGTTTCGAATCTGAAACGATGGTGCGGGTCATACCGGACCATATAAAAAATGAATTTATAATATAATACAAAACTAATATATTTTATGTAATTTAATCATATATTATGCAAAAACTACATAAATCTAAAATAATCCATTCATTTTATTACACTTTATAGAATAAATTTTACTATAATCTACTAATTATTTTTTAAAACCATTTAAAGGGACGCTACCCAAGCGAGACAAATTGTTTAATAAACATTAATGTTATCGCATTGATATAACGATGATAGTATTCTCAATGGTAATAAGATTAACACTTCGACGTAACTGAATAATTGTATTTGTAGACATCCTCAGCAACGATTGAGCGTAGCGTTTAGAGAGGTTAATAAACTCAGCCGCAACGTTCCGATACTAATTTGTTAATCAGTTTTGATATTCCTCACTACTAACTTCATAAAGCGTGATCCGTTTACTCGTAATACGATTATTAGTAAGCAATACCATATCCAAGTTATTAATTAATTAAATATTATTCTTGGTATGTTTACTTCCTAAATTTTTTAAATTATCTTGCACAAGGGTGTCACTAGTGACCGAACCTCGGTTTGGACTATTGCCGGGTCGCGTAAGAGACGATCGAACGCGGTACTAGCTATTAAAATATAGAGAATGATTGTACTGTGCCTTAAACAATGGCGCGAAGGATTGTACTTGTGTAAACCTAACTGGCGGTGTCAAAGACTACTGCCTAATCGAGAGAACTAGACTCGAATCAAACTGATCCACCGGGATCTCAATGTAAAAAAATAACAGAGAAACGAAATTTGGTTTGTACTGTGCCTCTTCCCTACCGAATGGTCGGTGATGAACGAGCCTAAAAACCATAGAAAACTGAGGACAAGGCAAAAGAACGCGAGGTATTATTTTACATTATTAATTGAAGAAAAGAAGAAAAGGCCGAATCACATTCAGGGCCACGGGCGGTTCCTTACAGAACCGTGTACGTACTGTGTGGGTGTGCACGAGTGTGATATGCAGTGTAGTGATGTGGGTTCAGTGAACGTTAAGAGTCACTATATCGCGCGAGCGGGTCAGCTCGAGGGCTCCATTCCAGAGAATCGACCTAGGCTCGAGCGTCCCCAGAGGGCGGTCGCAGCGGGTGTGCGGGAGCGAAATTAACCGCCCGCCCTCGCCGAAGAGGATGACGGTTTCGCGATCTAGCGCGCGCATACATGCGATTTGGAATAGAGATGGACGGAAAAGACGCGGTATGTCGCGTGTATTTATCCGGCGGATTGAGGAAGATATGGCGAGAGCGACGTTTATAGCCGCTATTGTTTGGGTTTGGATCCTACTTGACTGACTTCAGTACTAGAGGATTCGGATGTACCTCCACTCTCTCGAAATGAATCTTGGTAAAGTCATGAATATATGCCTTAATAGAGGGAATTTGGAGATCTTACTTCTAGAGTTGTAAAGAGGGCAAAAGTGGGCCAAGGCCATATTAGCCTTTCTTTTCACCCCACTGGATAGGGGATTTGAAAGTATGCTTCAGGTCTAAATCGACTCCTAGATACCTAACCTCTGAGGCCCAAGGAATATTTCTTAAATAGAGTTCAAGAGGATTGTACGAAGGAATACTACTTTTACGACTAGCATCAATATAACGGCGGCACTCTTACGGGTTGAGTGCGATACGGTATTTACTACACCAGTCACCTAAAGTAACCACCGCACTTTCGACACGACTGATGAGTTTGACAGGATCCCTAAGACTACCGAATATGACTGTATCATCAGCGTATAGTCCGAACTGGACTCCCTTTTCAAGAGAGGGGATATCGCTGATGAACAGATTGAAAAGCAGAGGTGCCAGGATAGAATTGATCTAAACGTTGTAACTAAAGAATAAATATACGTTCCAATGTTTTATTAGATTCTGTCTGCATAAATCAATTGGTAGTTGGCAACTGTATTAACAAATAACGCAGTTAGCCTCACTTTAAAATATTAAACATCAAGACGTTTCTAATGTGGTATTTTCGTATTACATATGTAACTAACATTCTCGCGAAGCGTGTCCTTACATGTTATTTATTTTGTTTAATGTTTTGCTATTAGTTGCGATGGTTTATTTACTTACAAAATAAGATAGTAATTTGACATGTGTTTCTTTTATATTTATAGACTTAGCGCCTTGGCCACAATCTCTCTTGATGTAACAGTGGGGAAACTGGATCACCACTACATACATACATACAGCTATCGGAAGTTCTGACCTATTCGAAATTTCTAAAACTAGACTTAGAACGTCCACCATCTTGGACCACATCGTCACTTAATATTAGATGAGATTGCGTCCATAACGCTAAAACTATTAACTTTAAAAAAGGTTTTGAAGCCATTACCTAAGTACACTGTCTCATATTAGAAAATGTCTTTTTTTTTTTTTTTTTTTTTATAGTTAAAGTTTAGCGTTATGGCCATAATCTCACGTGATCTTAAGTGACGATACGGCCCAAGTTGGTAGCCACGCTAAACCTGTGAAGGGACTGGCTCTCAAGTATCATACCACTGAGCTATCATCGCTTACCCCCATGCTATGGTTGCATAACGATATTTTCTGCCAACGAAAGTTTTTTTTTAGGATTCAAACGCATGATATCGACTTATGCGGATCAAATGTATAAATAAAATAATAACTATGCAAAAATATTGTTATTTTCAGTCTAAAGGCTCTAAACTGATGATTAATAACAATGAGGTAAAATGGGACTGAGAAACACGTTAAGTTGAGAAACAAAACTAGCCCAGAGTTCATGATGACTAATTTTAATTTAAAAGTAGTAGATAACCACTCTACATTTATCATTGTATGTATGCTTAGTTGTTTAATTCACGTTTTGATAGAATTTTCGAAACGAAGCTTTATTTTAAAGATGTTTTAATTTGTCATATAACATGGCAAGAAAAGTAATAACAAGTTACTTGGTTAAGATCTAAAAAATAGTGAAAAATAAAACTTTGTTGATAAATATATCAAAAAGTTTATAAAATGAAAACAATAATGAATTGGCCAGTCTTATGTCAGACAGTATGATATGGATTAAGTGCTATATTCATATGTTATTTTCTACCATCATCTCAGTCCTATTACGGAATTCGAAACCTCATTCGTTGGTATAGAATCAGGGTTACTTTCGATTAATTAATTCCTGATTTCTATAATATTTGAAAGTGAAACAAAACGATTAATAAATTTACATAGCGACTCACATGTTGAGCTCTTTTTAATTGTATTACCCACTTCATACAAGAGCTGTACGCTCGATACACCCGCAACGAAATTAATTCATGCAAAAGTTTTAAAACAACTCCGTGTTAACGTTAAGCGTTTTGTACTATTTCCTTTACAACTTTATTTTTAAATGAGAGTTTTCAATCTCGAATTTTTAATCGTCCACTAATTTACAATAATGTATTATATATTATACTTTTTCTTTTTCTATTGAACGAGTTTGTTGGGTAGTACAACACGGCAAATATATCCAATGAATGACCCCTACCATATACCTGTGCTCCTAACCAAGCTGTCTTCCAACAATAGCTGACGTAAAGAAAAAACACAAAAATTTAATTCAATATTGAATGACAAAGTGAATTTATGCCATACATACCATGTAATTACAATTAAAAAGGTAAAATCTTGATACATTCTTCTTCTCAATTTCTATGTATGTATTAAAGTTCTCTTAATATTAGTAAACAACTAAACATTTTAAAGTTTCAGAATCTTATAACATTTGCACTTTCAAGAGTCAATTCCCCCCGTAAGCTTACCATGTTATCATCTTAAGCTAGATCATCGTTACATAACATCTGATAAGGTTGTCACCAAGCCATAAAAGTATAAAAACTGAAATAGTAGTCGTAGAGACTTATTAAGTACATAGACGACTAACCAGTTTGGCGAACCCTAGTTTATGTCTAGACAGAATCGTCTCTTGACGAAGCAACGAAACGTTCACTTTAATGCGATGCAAATACAATTTAATGCCTTAGCTAATATTTTGCATCAGGCATTAAAGTATATTTTGTAGAGTAGGTATACTCTCATCACAAACAAAGCGATGTAGAGCAGCTCCAGAAGATTACAGTACCGGACAAGAATGTACCGGAAATTTTTACGACCACTAGTATCTATAACTACTTAAGAAACTCAAATTAATTTATTAGAATGTGGGGTCATTCATAAAATACGTTCGCACTTTTGCTTAAGGGGACACTGAGGGTGTCGCCTACTTTGCTAAAATGTGACAATGGGGTGCCGGGGGTGTAAGAAAATGTGACGTCCGCAGATCATTCAAGAATTTTGTAAATTTTACATATTATTGCAGATATAAGTATATAAATATAAGTATATATAAATATTTGTCAGGTATTCAATATAGGTCAATATAGTTACCATTTATAGATATAACATTGTGTGAGCATAATATTGTATACCTTTAAGATCTGCTGAAGTACTTTTAGATGAAGAATACATTGTTTAATCGTATCCTGGCTACCAAGATACAGGCTCTGCCTAGTTTGGAAGTCATTGTGAAATTATTGAAATTAGTGTACTGCTATTAATGGCCGTATATCGTGTACAGATGGGGGTCTATCATTTGTGACGTAACATACTGAAATGTGGTATAGCGTGTCGAAAAGGGTGTAACTCTTAAACTACCAGATCTATGGACTAGAAATTAATGACGGTTTTTTTTTAAATTAAATTTGGCATCATCACGCGTGGTTGTCGAGAAAAACATAAACAAAGTTGATAGCAGCAACTACTTTTAAAATAAATTTATATTTATATATTATGCAGCATATTATGCATGCATAAATAAAATTTGCCAACCTCTTTTTAATGTTTGCGGCTTAATTTTGGAAAACGTTATAATATTTATGTTCTTAATGTTGTTGAGAATGAATAGTTCTCATAGCAAGTTCTCATAAATGTAAGCTTAAAAATATTATTCTATATTCAAACTTTGCACTAATTTGTAAACCCTTAAACGGTGAATTTCGAGAAATCTCTTTGGATACAATACTTACAATTGGTTATTAATGTATTGGAAATGAATGAAAATATTTAGTTTTATACAAACAATAAAATATACCAAGTGTAAGATAAATAAAAAATATTTAAATTACCACTCCACGTAATGTACCACGTAAAGTCACATTTCTGGTACTTCGTCCTAAACCCGTTTAACACTTTTTATAACATTTTCTGCTTAAACAACAGAATATAAAAATCCCAGGGGCCTTCATTAAATTAAACTCTTTATTGTAACAAAATGCCTGATTCAGAGATTTTTTCAAAGCTTTTATTACACGAACCGGTCCTACCGTATATGGTTAAATATATTTACGAAATAATATTATTTCTTAAAGATTCGTTATTATGAACAAACTTGAAAGTTAATCTAAATACAATTTCTTTAAAAACATTGAGTTAAAGCACGCTTCATGCAAAACTTCTGGTAAGTTTTAGGAATATTTCTCTTTCAAGCATTTTTGTTTTTGTTTCAGTTTTGATAGACCAGGGCTGAAGCCTTTGAAAATAGTTTAAGTTAATAAAAATTGTAAAATGAAACCTATCGTAAAAGGAAGAGATTATAACAAAAATAGGAAAAATAATTTACGGACGATCTGAGGTCGGGACTGGAAAGGGGCAAGTTTTTAAGGGTAAAAACGGTTTATTTCGATTTCCGGAAAAACTTCAAGTCCTATAGAAAAAAGTTAAATGGCAAAGTTGTAGGCAATAAAAAGATCTACAGCTTTTATCTTTACATTTTTTTCATAAAACCTCAAAGTTTATATCTTTTACAAAAAGTAAAAAAAATTAGGTTCCAAACACACTGGATTTTTTTTGTTTTAAGATATTTATTTTTTCACCTTATTTTGATGAAGACTACATATAGAAAAAGCACCTTAATTTTCAATACAAAATTTAAGCATTTAAAAAAAAGTCGCTGGGCTTTTTGTTCGTTGAAATTTCTACTTTGTGAAGGTATAAAAATAATATACATTACTATGGTAAATGTTCTCAGAAAATGTAACCAACTACTAAACTACAATGCTGTTAAAGTCACCATACCAAATCTACTGAACAAGAATATACATACTTAAACGAAGGTTTAATCACCTTTCAACCATCAATATAGATATTTCGAAAATATCAATATTCATAAAAACGCTAGAAATATCTATGTATGTCAAAAGGCTTTGTCCTGACTGATTCATCATTGCGTAACCCAAATTATTAAGTATAGAAATATTATATATAGTGCCGATTTTATATTATAAGGATCGTAAAATAACTGATTACTCGAATTTAATATTGATGGAAAATATGTTAAAACTACATATAAAAGATTATATCTTTTAACTAGGATTTGTTTGAAATTTGTTAATAATACTCTCTATTTCCACTGACAAAACTTATAACATCGGACGACGTGATTCACATTTTATTAGACTGTGCTCAAAGCAAATTTATTGATTTCTTTATGGCTTATAGCTTTTACCACTATGGCCACAACCTCACCTGCTGTTAAGTGATGTTGTGACCACATGTGTGGTGGTGGTGGTCTCTGGTGGAGGGACTGGCTCTCAAGTGCAATTGCCGGAACGCACCTATAGGTATTTAGCGGCAGATTTTCAATTTGAAAGTGGTATCTAGCCAGATGGGTATTAGAAAAGGCTGTTCCACCGTACTATGGTTTCATCATGATATTTGCCTTCACCGAAAGCTCAAGCTCATTGATTTTAAAATACATCATCATACTTCAAAAACAGCTACTAAAACTTAATCAACGATGTAATTCACATTTAAATGGAATGTTCTCGAATCGAATAAATAAGTGTCAACTTATACTCATACTTCATTTATATGCATAAATCCATGTCTGTTAATACAATATCTTCTTATGCAATGAAACTATTTACAATTAAATTAACGATAACTATAAATTGTATTATATTTTTTGTAATGATCCTTTATGCGAGCGTACTTATACGGACAGTGCGTGGACATCATATACCGTTAACTATCAGTGAATGAACTTTGTCGCGAACCTAACATTAATACAAGTCGAAGGCCGCACAGATGGTGAAAAGGCCGACTGAGAATGAACCAAAACCTTTTAATACGAAACGAGGCGATTGTACCGGGGAGAAATGATTAAGAGAATTGGTCAGTTGCCTTTTCAACAGCCTCAATGTTTACTCCTGTCGTTAACACTGACTACATTATTTTGTTATCGCTTTTAAAAAGGCAAATGCTATTAGCAACTTTACTCATATAAATTAGATACGCTGTTCAATTTCTTGATATATGAACTAGCGGTGGCCACGATTTAGTTCGAGTAAATTATAATACATAATTAATGGCTTAGGAACAAGTTTGCAAGGTGAGGTTGCAAATTTAAAGCGATGATAGCTCAGTGGTAGTGTGTACGGATTTCGTGTCAAGGGACGTGAATTCGAATCCACCTATAATTAGCTTGAGCTTTTGGTGAAGGAAAACATCGTGACGAAACCATAGCATGGTGGTACAGCTTTTTCTAATGCCCGCCTGGTTAGCTACCACCGTCGAGTTGCAAATCTGCCGTCAAATACCAATAGGTATATTGCGGCAGTTGCACTTGAGAGCCAGCCCCTCCACAGATTAAGCGGGTCTACCAATTTGGGCAGTATCGTTACATAAGATCAGGTCAGATTATGGCCATAACGCTAACCTTACCTATAAAAAAAGGTATCTTAGCGGGTGTATGTATTCTTATCGTCATAATTTAATATTTAACTTAATTTAACATAATTTAATATATAACTTGTTCTATGTGTCGAATAATTTAACTAAATTTAATACGCCCTTGCCAGTGAACGCATTTTTTTTTAAACAGAATCATGTAAATCAATTCGGTATATCCTAAGTTGACTAACATACAGACAAAAATACTAATAGTATGTAAAATAAGTCGGTTAAGATCATAGGTCTTAACAATTTTATAGTTTTAAAGCAATTTAACCTGATAATCAATTAAGGCAACCTATACAATTGTTACATGAGACCTGATAAACTAACGATCATAATACTACCAGCTGACCTGGCAGACATTGTTTTTTCCTTTTCAAGTAGTCAATCACATCGACTACAGCGTCATCTATCGCGTTATGATCACTTATCGAGATAAAAAGTATCCTATCTCTCAAGTTGGATCAAACTGTTCGCAGTGCGAAAATTTCATTAAAATCGGTTCAGTAGTTTAGGGTTTCATCGCGGACAAACAACGTGACACGAATATTTAATATAAATCGCTACGAAAAATAATTTGTTAAAAAAATAGTACCTCCGGTTATTTCTTCTACTAAAAACGCATAATTTTTCTTACAAAAGTTTAGTATGATGTACTGGGGGTTCAAACGAAATATATTATTGCACACCTGCTGGTTATTTAGGTCAAACCAAACAAATCCGTTAATCATAAACGGAGGTATTTTTATTCCTTCAGAGGCTTGCTAGAAAATAGCAGTTCCCGAGAACTAAATTTTTAGCTGTCTTTTGTTTTTTAGCTCTAGTTGAAGTTGAAGTTATTAGTTATTAGTAGAAAATAAAATTATTAAGTATTCGTAATTATAAAGGTAATAAAACTGTAATTAAATCAAATCTGCAAGGCGTAGTGACGGCACTGTATCAGATGTGAATCACAATACAAACCAAAAATAGTGATGATCAGACAGACAGTAGATTTTTTTTTAATTTATTTATTTCTTTGTTGGAAGACCAGACTTTGTTGGAAGCTTTACTGCTTCGCCCCGATAAGTAGCAAATTAAAAATCAAATCGTTTGTCATTATATAACAACATATTAATGCATAAATCTAAAATTAAAAATAGAAAAGTAGAGACTATTTTTATTTACAACCGCCATTATCAAAGAACAACCTACTTAAGTTTGTGGTCTTAATTGTGTTTGTATTGAACAAATCTAAATCACCAATCTCGCTCACATAACTGAAAGAGTGACTAGCTCACCATAAACATGAATTTTGCGAAATGAATTTAGGGATCATCGCTGTCATGTCGGCCTTCAAACTTCACGGTAGCTGGACGATCCTTTTTCTTATTATGGCGTCTACGTTTGTAGGCAATTTCGCCAACGTCAAATACAAATGTCTTTATAACCACAATTATCAAGCACAAAGAAACAACCAAAGTAAAAAAAATATTAGCAGATAACAACATAAACGATTTTCAAGTGCGGGATGCGTATCCATAGGGGCGCATTTTTACTGGTCATTAATTCAGTTGTCATACCATATACGGGGAGTCCCCACATACGGCCTAACATCTAAAAAAAAATCAACGGGTGGTGTAAAGAAAGCGCGGTGCGGCTACTGGATTTAATCTATTACTCGTCTGTAACGTCTGTTCAGTTCCACTCTTTTAAAAGAAATGCACGTTGAAGAATATCTATCAAACCGCAAGCGGGACCTAAATAAGGCCGCATTTTCATTGGTCATTCGGGGTGCGAGAGATTTCTGTTCACGTATGCCATAGGGACCGCATAGTGTAATCGTTTTCATTAGTCTAATCCAAATAGTGAGCTGACTAAATTATAAATGTAAAGGTTGACATAAAAATAGTTAATAGATTATATAGATAGATAGATATAAATAATTTTTGTGTTGTATTGACGCACTGGAATTATCAATTATATTATCATACTCATACTAATATTATGAAGGCGACAGTGAGTTTGTTTGTTTGTAGCGCTTTTACGCCTAAACCGCTGAACTGATTATGATGAATTTTGGTATAGACATTGATGGGAGCCTGGAGATGATGATAGGTTACTTTTTCTCGCGAAAACCTTATTAGAAGTGGGGTGACTAGAGGGATATAAGCGTTGTATGAAACTTTTTATAACGTCGTCCTATTTGTTTCACAAAATTAATATTATCTCAAGCGTTGCCACACGTAAAGTCTAGTATTACTATTTATAAAACTTCAAACTTCTCAATACAAAGAACATCTTTTAATTATTATATATAACAACTTTTCAACAAGTAAACACTAATAAACTAAAAAATTATTGATTAGAAATTTTATTTTCTGTCTCTTCTAATAGAAATCATAAAAGTTTAATAGTTAAATGTAAAAATAGTTTCAAACTACCCGCGATTCAAGGTCAGCAACACTTTTACCTAAAATACAATATGAACCATTTCTTTTCTATGAACAATTATTTATTAACTGTTGAAAAAGGGCAAGGTTGAGGTTGATAATAGTATAGGCCCTTCAACATGTGTTAAAAATGTTAAATAAAAAACCATGATTTGATATTTGAAATCCTAAAGAACATTAACTTTTTATTCCTTTTTTCCGATATCTAAGTAGTTATATGTATGCAATGCAAAATTACTTAGATTATTAATCCTTATTATTAGGAATATTTTCCGGGCAGCCTTTATAAAATTGTAATTCCATTTTTATTTGAACTTTTATCTGGTTCATTGGATTGCCCTGTCTTAGGTCTACAAAAGCAGTCTCCTTTGTTCATACATTTCATAGTTTTTAAAATATAATATAATACACATTATAGAATATATATTATCATATATTATCGTGAGTTTTATTTCACTTAAAACTTAAGAAAGTTATGAACATAACTACCAGTACATCATCCATTCTAATAGGCTTGACATTTATGACACTAAACGAAAACACAACAAAATATTCAAATAAAATATGTACGTATTACTCCTAATCCTAACTAATTTTATTGGATGTTAGCCACTCGCATGCCATATATAAGATACATTACTTTCATTAGTCGATAGCCCGTATGCGGGCACTCCCCTCATTCGGTACAACAATTGAGTTATCAACCAGTGAAAATGCGACCTAATGAAAACGGTTATCGCATGTGGTCCCTATGACATGCATAAACTGCATAAAATTAACACCTGCAATCACATAAGCTACTATTTGGTACTGCAGTCCTGCATGTACACAAGCTATAAGTTCGTACTGTAGATTCCATTTATGACGTAAATTCGTAACAAATTTTGAATATCAATTAAAAAAAGACTAATAATATACGAGCGTATACATGGATATTTATTATACAAAATTATATATATATATATGTGTATTATAAAAATTAAATCTAATGCCAAATATCTGTGTGGATATTTAGTTTCGGTAAAAAAAAAAATATTTTTGTGTGCGGGTATAATACGTGCATTTCATTCAAAATGATATAAAATGTACCACGAATTACTTTATGCTACTTGCTTTGCTTTTTGCAATCAACTATGCATGATTATAAAATCCGTACTTAGTGTTTACATTGTTTATTATGAAATATATACGTATGCTTTTTATTGTTAAATATATAATTTGTATGACATTTTATTTCAAAACAATTTCAATATAAAAATAATTTATAATGTATATATACTTTTAGATAACGCTTTCAATTTTATGAAAAAAGATGTAGTTATATATATCTCACTATAACAACGTCACGTCAAAACTAAAACTAGACCAGACAATATTAACTTTACGAAACTTTATGTATCGCACTGCGCAATTCCGTTGATCAAACTGTGATATATTATCTGTTGGAAAGTAAACCCAAACCTTTATAGAACTGTATATTCGCTCAAATACAATTCTTGTTTTATTGACCAGATAGATTTTTTATCTGAATAATCGCAATATCTGTTTTGTTCTTGGGATACTCTACACTGCACTAAATATTTGGTACTCAAACTCTGAAACGTTTTATTTGTTATATGTACTTAACATTGGTCAAATTACCTACATACACTAGTTTTGACTGTACGGTTGGCCATCGGATATAGCAGTTACCTCATTGCAACCGTCGCGCCAAAGTGCTGTGGGTTCGAGTCCCAGACAGGACAATTATTTGTGTGATCAACACAATTGTTCTAAGTTTTGTAATTACTTTGTGTCCATTAGCTGTAATTATAAAGTCTTTTACACGTGACATTAGTGAAATTGCATAAATATAAAAAATTAGAAGTAATAATAAAAACCTATCACAATAATTTACGTTACCCGTGCCACTTACAAACAAAATATATACAACTAGATGTGTCCGCGACTTAGTTCGCGTGGAAGTAAAATTTCATTTCATAATTTTTGCCCGTTTTTGTAACTTTTATCCATACAGATTTTCTCTTATTAGTTGTGGTGTGATATTAAACAGCCTAAAGTCGTTCTCAATGATTGTTCTAGCAAATACAAATAAAATGTTTGAAAGCCGACCAATAGTTCCTAAGATTAACGCGTTCAAACAAAGAAACAAACTTTTCCGCTTTATAATATTAATACAGATGGAATGTCTTCACAGTTCTGTTTATAATTATTTATATGTGGCTTCAACCACATTTATACAGGCTATAATGGTGATACTATAAAACGAGTATGGAGTCATGGTTACATGTTTAGTTAGATCACTCTCATGGTAGATGTTAGTTCTTGTGTAAGTTGATACAATTGAACAATAGTCGAGTATCCTACTAATTCTTAAAAAATATTGTGCAGAGAATTTTAACATCACGACATAACGAACTGATATAGGTATTATTACTACAAATACAAAGTCAATAACGCCAAGTAAATAATAAAAACGAGCTAATATACATCTATATATGGTACAAATTGGCAAGCATTCACAGCCAATATAAGAAAAAACCAGGTTTTTATTGTCCATATCGAATGAACCCGCAGGCTGTACGAACGAGTTTAAGAACGCACTTTCAAGGATAGAATGTAAAGGATATTGTAAAGTTGAAATAATGTTGCTAGGTCTTAACCAACAATAAAATATGTATAAAAGTTGACATAAAACTTAAATTCTAAATTCAAAAGTTACAGTTCTGGAATACGCGTGGGTGGCGCGTTGCGGCTGTTCGGTCGGTGTGGGTTGTGATATTGTGTCTCAGTGTGGTGTAGGTTTTCAAATTCAGACAAGATATACATGTGTTTTGTTTATGATCTTATCGACACGGTCTATAGAAAATTCAGACTCTAAATTAAAAATTCCGATGCTTGGCCGTGACCTAATTAAAAAAATAAGGTTACAGGATCTGGCTGTTTGGTACCCGAACTTTAAACAATAGGAATAAAACATACCATCTCAAATGTTTTAGTGTAAATTTACTCATATTTCAATGTTATCCTGCTATCTACTACCACCTATAATGATACTAAGCTTTCGAAGAAAGAAAATATAGTGTGGAAGCCATACCGTTACCATGCTTAAGGCTTTTTCTGATGCCCAACTGGCTAGCTACCACCCTCAAGTTGAAAATCCGTCATCAAATATCTATAGGCTTGTTCCGGTAATTATACTTGAGAGCCAGTCCTTTCACTAGTCTTGTGCCCGCCATCTTGAGCCATATCGTCACTGAATCAGGTAAGATTGTGGCCACAACGCTAAAACTATAAAACAAAAAAAATATCACATAGATAAAATTTTATAACCGCGGCCTTAAGTTATATGCATTCACACATCCAATTTAGCTAAAACTTAGCCTATGCTGAGTGTGTGAAAGTTAATGTCATAATACTGTCATCATAGAATAATAGGTGATACGTGAATCATTTCGACAAATGAAGGTATTTCATGTAGTTTTGAATTTAGTGTCGAGGTTCAGTTCAGTTTCAGTTCGGTTCAGCCGCAAATAATTTCACTTACATATCATTACGCTTTTTGTATGGGGAATAAGTATAAACAAAAAATGCAATTAAAACTACAAGGGTAACTGTCTAAAATTAATTCATGTAGGACACGTATTAACCGAAGAACAGTAAAGGATTTCAAGTAGACCAAGTCGATGGCAACAAGTAAAGTTTTATATATCTATATAAATTTACTTTTCGAGAGCCATTCGCTCCACTAGGCTTAGTGTGTCCACCATATTGGACCACATAGTCACTTAACATGAGGTAAGATTGTGACCATAACACTAAACATATAAAAGATTTACAATATCCAGAATTTCAAACTTGTTATGTCTGGTAACACTAATAGTAGAACTTAAATTATTCTCGAAGCACTAGATCTCAGTGTCAAGCTATAAATAGATTATGCATTTACTAATAATGAATACAGTTTATAAACGATTGTCAACGGCAAAATACATTGTTTTACGTTATAGAATTTCAATAGTGCTTATTACTTCAACAGTTAGGTTTTAAATGATAAAATTGTTATTTACGATTACTTTGCGCTAATCTAAAATTATAGCTTTATACATAATAATCTCGTGTCACGCTGCTCACCCACGATAATCTCGAATATCCAATTTCAGTGAAATTTTGTAACTGTGCATTGATTGGTCCCACGTTGACTGATAGCACAGTTTTGATCTCACGATAATGCATAATTCTTTATTTTAATGACGTGGCGAAAAAATCGACTTTACGGACTTTCTCTCACAATGCGTAAACGCATTACCAACTGATTAAACGATTCCATAGATCCAGTGTACGCGACAAGAAAGTAGAACCTTGTAGAAGGTAGAATGTAACTGTTGTCACAATAGGCCCGGCTTTCGAATATGGGCATGAGCAGCCATACAACGGCGAAAAGTGCGATCGTGAAAAGATAACGACGGCACCATGTTAAAAATTTCCTCAGAGCACTCCCCATTATACATTTAGGAAAACACAAAAAAGATACTATGTCTCTGCGAAGTTCTAGTTCTAGACCGTTTTTTTCTTTCACGTAATAAGATGAGCTTGTACGTGAGGCATCCTTTTTTATTATTTTATAGTTTATAGGATTAGTGTTATGGCCACAATCTCATCTGATGTTAAGTGACAAACTGGCCCAAGATGGTGGATACGCTAAACCTAGTGGAAGGACTGCCTCTCAAGTACAACTGCAGGAATACATCTATAAGTATTTGGCGGCAAAATTTCAACTTGATAGCTACTGTCTTGATAGTACTGGTAGCTAGTCAGGCGGGTATTAGATAAAGTCCTACTATACTGAAATGAAATGCTGAATTCTTGAAATTTCACTCTCAAATGTCTTTTAATTATCAAATCACCATCTAAGAAGTGTTATTTCATAAAAAGCTTTTAAAATATAAAAAATAACGTAAATACCTAATAACAGTTTACAACCAAATGAAAAGTATTCGAAAATTAAGTTAGCGAAAGAAACAAAAATAATTCAAGTGACGTATGAACCGAGACGACGCGACGTTGACAGAAATGGTCCGCGTCGAGTGTAAGAATCATTACTTCGAGTTTTTTAAAGAAACCCGATGGACCCCACTCGACACAAAGAATAAAGCCTTCATTAATCTTGAGCGCGAAATCACTCCACCCTCCACGAGTGAATATAGTTTTTAAGTCCTCTCGAGCACAGCGACAACACCTTCGACGAATTACTAAACAAGTCTCATTTTGCTCTTTGTCTTTATAAATACATAGCTGTGACCGCAATTTCGTTCGCTTGGAACTACACATTACTTAATAATTTTTATGAGTTTTTGTAACATTTTGTGATACAGCTTTGATTCTTTTGGCAGTAGCGTGATGTCAAATAGCCTAAAGCACATAGCATGAGTGTGTTAATATTTTCAAATTAGATTCATGTCATAACGACAAAAATATAAATAGGAGTACGAATTTGAATAAATGACAAATGATAGATAGTTGTTGTTTTTTTAATATGAGATTTGACTGACAACCAGATAGTTGGTTTGATTTCGGTCACATATTGCATTTAACATTACCAATCTCATCGTCAATTTTTTAGTATATTTCAAATCTGTAATATTTTTATTCCGTTGTATTCTTTATTTCTTTTTTTTATTCGAGTCGACGACATGAAAACTTTCATATATAACTGGAAAGGTATCAGCTGATTTCCAAACGCGGTACACTTTTCACTGTTGGTATAACATTGAATATGGCTTCAGAATACTAATCGTGATACAGACTATCTTAACCGATAAATTTCAAAACAATAAATGGAATTACTATTTTTTGTTCAACAAAACACTTCTCAGACTATACGACTTGTATATGTTGATTGCTTTTTAATGCGACGGCCTTCCGCGTCTCTCGGCCAAAACACAAGCCGTTTTATACCACTATAAGGGTAATTTATTATCGCATTTAGAGATAACGACTGATTGCCAGTTTATGCGAATGTTGTGCGCATCTATGGACATGATTGCATTTGTGTTTAACTTAGTTTGAACAGGTTCTATTAGCAATTAACCGATTCTGCGAACTGTTAAAGCTTTGTTGTATCACAAAAGACGTATATTATTAAATTTCTACGAAGGTGTCTAGGTAATTCTGCGTACTAAATAGATTTTCTAGGATCTTTAGTTATATCCTCACATTTAGGCTTGTACAATATTAACACAGACATAGTAATTATAAATTTAGACTACAAATTGATATGGTAACTCAAATTAGGCTTTTAGGCCACAGAGCGCTTTTTATACGTTCAGTTAGCAAAATAATGATATTTTTGTCTTATATGTGTTAAAGATTCATCAATAGAAATTACTTATCTGTAAAATTAATGATATATGTAAAATTTAAGTAATGGTGGTTTAGTGGTAGCATGTTCTGTTTTGAATATGAGAACGCAACCTTATGTTATATTGTTCTTTTACTTAATTTATTTTATTTTGATATGTCAAATGGTTAATAAATACCTACGTTTTATGAATTTTCACATTTCACAAACGTACTTTCACATTTATAATATTAGTGAGGATTATTTGGCGGTGAAGTAAATGTAACGACAAAAATGTCAGCCGTTTACGTACAATATATATTGTGTTTATTTTTATAAAGATATAGACCAAATTTATGGATAACCAGTCGCATTATAAAATATAATAATAATATAATATAAAATTTATTTCAGACTCACCCCAGGATTACATCCTTATTTGTTAGTACAATTAAATTATTATTCAATTATGATTTAATATGTGAAGATAAACTTAAAACGCGTGGTGGTCGAGTGTGTTAGACTGGCTGACTATCCGTCCAACGTTGAAAAAGGTTGGGAAAGAATGGTAGACAAGGTAAAAAATAATCTTATATACATACAAATTGTATTTCATTACTTAGCTCATGTGTCGTACTTGGTTTTAACCGTACTCTGCAAACATACGAGTATAAGACAAAGTGCGTTGAACTTAAACTCAGAGCTGTGACCACGATGTATATATTATAGAAGAATTAGGTCCACAATATTTTTTTATTAATTCTATATATTTTAAAATAATCAAAATATATAAATAGTACATTGTTATGTGCATGTTATATTTAAATTACTGTTATATATTATGATGGAATATGAGAGATTTGATTATTTTATTGTACGATCGGTCGTATGCACGATGGAATTTTCAAGAAGCAATACCTCAGAAGTAATAAAACTTCAACTCCACATTTAACACTATACAGTTGAATTATTGAAAAAATGTTCTCTGACTCTCACTTACGTTACGTAAAGAACACATATGCATTGTACATATATATTCTGTAAGTTCTCTATGTTCAAGACTAACTATACGTTAATATCTGTCACGTATTTGACAATTAGTTATAAGAGTTCTATTAAGTAGACGATTTTCTTCCTCGTTCCCTCATTTCTGAGGGTCGCGACCACAAATATGCTTCCAGCGGGAGCGGTCGTACGCCATGTGTAAGGCACGATGCATGTTGCCGTCAACCGCCTTCTTGATCATGTCAGACCATCTCAAAGGCGCTCTGCCCCGGGCGCGTCTCCAATTCATTTGCCCCAGAATGATCTGCTTCTCCATATGGTGTTTTGGAGACCGCATAATATGTCCGAAGAAGCTGAGGGCCCGTCTTCGACAAATTGCTGAGAGTCTTGTGGTGATGTTGAGCTCTTTTAAAATGGACTCGTTGGTTCTTATCGCAGTCCAAGGTATTTGTAGCAATCTCCGCCAACACCACATCTCGAAAGCGTCAACCTTGCCAGTGTCACAGCTTTTCAAGCTCCAATTTTCGGCACGTACAGAAAAATTGAGAATACTAGAGCTCGTACCAAGCTGGTACGTCGAATACCTCGATTCCTCCAGATCTTTTCAAGGTTAACCATACCACTTTTGGCCATACCAACTTTACGCCGGATCTCTTCAGTGCAGCCGCCGTCGCACGTTATCAGGGACCCAAGATACACAAATTTGCTGAATTTAAGTAGTGCTGCTAAAGTAGAAGATAATTACCTTCAATATCCTAAACTAAGCATATGTTTCTGACGTCCTAATTCTTATCGTTTGAATGTACGAATGTATACGTATAATGTTCCCACTTTATAAATATGAATCCCAACTACCACACACAGCAGCTCATATATATACAGTAATCAAGCAGAGTGATAGAGTTCTGTACCTAAATGAGACGCAACTATCATAAATATCACGGTGATAAACTTTTTACAATAACTTTCTTTTCTTTTATTGCGTGTAAGTATCAGTAATTGCTTAGACAGCTCCCGAATGGCTTGCAGACCGACATAATACTGATAACCGCAGATGAACTGAATATATTAGAAGAACTACTTGACTAGACGAAGTGTGAAAACTGTCCTAGGTCTCTTTTTTTATAGTAGCTCGGCAAAGTGACGGTACTCTACCTGATGTTAAGCACAGTACAATCCAAAAACAATAGCGACCATCAAGGAGACGACAATCCATCGCTAGTCGTCCCTCTCATCCCGGCCTGAAATCCGGCTCTGGCAATGTGAGCGATTAAGAGTTGCTATGGTACCATTTAGTTGTTATTTGACTGAGTTTGTCATCTGACGAGTCTCCACGTGCTCTTCTCGTGGCCTGCCCAGCGCATTGCAATACGGATATTGCGAGATTAAGTAAGTAAATGATTTTTTCAACAGATCTAATATCGTTTTGATATACTACTAGAGCAAATGAAATAAAAATAAATTGACATTTCTACTCAGTCATCTCCTTTACAAGATCAGTTTGAATATGAAATATTCATGGCCGAAAGGTTTTTGCTTAGACAGTTAAGTTATAATAATAAAATTATGCGGTGTCAGTGTAATCCCGTATAAATTCGACAATTAATGCAAGAGCTTTTTGTATAAATTATGTATTAAGAAAAGACAAAAGTTATGCACATTTTTCCACTACTGTGTGAGCATAATCGAATGTTGTTATTGATGAAGTAGATAATTATAAAACGGTTGGTATTTCACTCCTAATTATTTCATTAATGACTGACATCTAATTTAATTTGTGATTCATGCCTAAAGGCATTCCTTAGTGTCAAATTTGAAGACTGAAAGTTCTCTGTAGACATTGATAATGGGTCAGCGAGCGGGATTTTACCAATACCGTGCCGTATGTTATATGCACGTATATGAATGTAAATTTTGAGGTTGCAAAATGATTTTTGAGCAAGATTGGCACATAAACGTGAATATACAACTTGAATACATCAAGTATCTAAAAATAGCATTTTGACCCATAAGTATACGGACACCAAAGTGGTCAAAGTGTTTCTACACAGATCCATTTTTTTAAATACACAGTCGGACGCCCTAAATATGATCAGTCATCAGATAGAACGAGCCTTTGCTATATCTTTATACGCTTCAACACAAAGATTTTATCTCATGATAACCTTTTTTTGTTACTGTGTATGTGATCAACATCTCGTATTCAGCAACCGACAGGTCATGTATTAGCAATTTTTGCACTTAGGTAATAATTAAGAAAAAGAAACTAAAGTCTATAATTGATGCGTATTGGAGAGATAAACATAGAATTAAATGTTTTTCCAGTTAAGCAAACAGTCGTAATGAGGATCGTTCTCCGAATAAAAATAATAAATTGCAGTGGGCGTGGGCGGACCACGCTCCTGTCATTACGAAAATTGTTCACAGTATCTACCAGAGAGCTCTTTCTATTTTATGAGTCGGTTAATATGTGCCGTATTTGTATCTCTTCGTCCTTGTGCAATACATTTCCTTAGCTAACAAAATATAAAAATAAATATAAAATTAAGTTATTAATCTTAAAAGAACACCTGAAAAATCACCATTATTTCACAATACACACGTTATGAATAGTGCTTTTGAAGCAATGATAGCTCAGTTGGTAACATGTAAGGACCCCGCGTCAATGGACGTGGGTTCGATCCCTGCAATGAGCCTGAGCTTTCGGTGTAGGAAAACATCGTGATGAAACCATAGCATGGTGGTTGGGATTTTTTCTAATACCCGCCTGGCTAGCTACCACCCTCAAGTTGAAAATCTCCCGCTAAATACCAATAGGTGTGGTCGGCCAGTTGCACTTGAGAGCCAGTGTCTCCACTAGGCTTAGCGTATCCTCCATGTTGGACCACATATCACTTAACTTCAGATGAGATTGTGGCCATAATGCTATACCTATGAAGTATAAAAAAAAACATGAATTACGTATGAACTAGGGTGCGTAAGTGACGTCACTGGCTCATAAAACTGAGTAAACATCAAACAACCGCTGTGCTGTTAAAGCTTGACATCATTTACTCTCCCTGTCCATTCATAACAAAACCTACGGACGTGGACGTTGGCAAAATGACATATAGATAGACTTTAGCAAATACAAAGAGTTAGCGGGATATTTTTCTGTATTTAAATTACAAAAAGTAATATAAGAATAAACATTAAAATCTACATTGTTTTGTAGAAAATCCATAAAAAAAACTCTTAGAGCTTATCGACGTTTACAAATTTTTATATGCTACATATATTTGATAAGTTGCCGCGAAACTACAAAAAGAAAAAACACAGAATTATGTATTTTCTTTATTTTTTCAAAAGTATACCAAACTTGTGTATCATAATAAAATTTGTCATATCTATCTGTTTTTATGAAGAATATTTTTATATTAATGTAATAGGTTGCGCTATAATCAAATTATTGACTGCAGAACAGACTGAAAACATGGCGAGACGAGACCAGCTTGTCTAATATAAAAACTATATCTTAAATAGCCATCTAATAATTGCTTATATTTTATACGTATGCTGTTCACGTATTTGTTTACAATGTAAAATTTATTATTGATACGTTTTATTATACTAATTGACTTTTACGGGTCAAGAATATCCTTTAAGTATGTAATATAAAAAATCAGTAAATGAGTATATATAATAGACTAGTAAAATATTAAATATATAGGTGGACAGATACCAACGTAAAGAAACATCGAAGAATGCCAGAATGAATATGTGAGGAATTATATATATGTAAACGAGGTGAAGAGAATGACATGTTCTACCAATCCTACTAAGATAGGATATATTTGTCCTTACAGATATAAAAGGAAGGACTAGACAAACATCAATTTAGAGTAAATATGATATATACATAAATCTATATAAACAAAGAAATGTCTCCGATAATCAACTAAGAGGAGAGAAGAAAAAGATATAATTTGTTCACGAAATGACCCAGTTTCAGGCTCTCCGTATTGCGCTATCCGATATTATGTTACTGAAATTATCATATGTTTTACGAACTTAATCTTGAAAGTTGAAGATTCAAAGTTAATTTATAAGTCGCTCTAAGGTTAAACCAGTAAAAGTTCCGTATAACAACTGTTGTTAACATCGGTCGGATTAAATTCAGCTAAGATTAAAATTACAAAATATTATATAATTAACATTGTGTACGTTTATATAAAAACATAGCTGAAATATTTGTTTATTAAAATTCAGTTAATTATATTTAAAAAAGATAAATAATGGAAGATAGTGTATATTTTACTGTTCGACTCGACCTATTAGATCAAATTGATTTCAACCGAAATTAAACTACAATATAGATAGATAGATAGATAGATAGATACAGTACTTACTTTATCATGTCTAAAATATAAAAGAGCGAATTTATATCAAGTTAAAATTCAATTTAATAGATTTGCGTCAGCCAGTCAGAACAGCAAAATGATGACTATATTTTGTGTATATATGTAGACTAATAAAATATCGATACTATCGATAAATATCGATAAACTTCAAATAATCCACTGACGGAGAAGTCAAAATACAATGAAGAAACCAGCTGTGTAGAAAAAAAACCGAGGTAGTAGATTTCAAGGCGATTGAAAACACTAACACTAATATATGCTCTAGATTACCGAGTTGATTAAGCCCGTACGTTCTCTCGAGAAAAAGGCCTTTGCTATGCAGACTAGCATTATTATAGAGCCGAGCAAACACTTAAATACGTTAGGTATTGACAAAGCACTTCCAGTGTATTCAGTGACTGCTGTCTGTAGTATACCTACACAAACAAGTGCAAGTGGACAGAATCAATCTACGTCGGGCGACGGGACGCCTGGCCACTGAGTGCCTTAATTCCTCTCCTCGAACGAAACTTTTTCTGTTCAACATGTCGGTAAAATGTATTCTTCGAAACCTTAATTATAGGCAATTACGTAGCAGCAATTTAGGCAGTAAAAAATAAGTAGAGCGCGAATCTAAAATGTGCCTTGATTAATAACACAAAAAGTTAATATCTTGAAGTCATTTGCATGATATCTTTGGTATTATATTGTAAATATAATATAAAACATATAGTTTTACATATCATTTAAGAGATATTATATGTAGTTTCTAATAACGTAATAAATTATATTTATCGTTATCATCACACCTAAGCTAGTGACTACTCTACTTTATTTCATAACATATACTTTTAAAAGACCTAAGAGTATTAACATTGAAGGTAAATTACCTGAGTAATATCGCATATACGCATCTGAACAAGCGGGTATTAAAATCGAAAATAAAAGTGACAAACGTTCCAATTTCGAGCCCAACTAAGTATTCTATAGGACAAGATATTAAAGAACATCGGGCTCGCTAACAGACAGATAATACCAAATATTATCAATTTAAAAACACACTGTTAAAAATTTATTTGGTAATTTTACAAGAAATGTGTTGGAAGTATATGCTCAAAGCAGTTTTGTAATTTAAGTAATCAAGCTTTGTAATTTTACAAATCTTTTTTTATTGTTTCTGTTTTGGAAAATTCAAAAACGTAAATACTAATTTCAGTGACAAACATTGTAATTTTGCAAAACATTTTTCATTGTTTCTGTTTTAGAAAATTCAAAAACGTAAGTACTAATGTCAATGACGAACATTGTAATTTTACAAATAAGCTAAATTAAAAATAGTTTGTTAATTAGTTTGTATAAAAATATTTAATTTGCAAAATACAAAACTTATCAAAAGCAATATGTCTTGTTTTTCAATAAACAAATTTTTTTTTTATAATTTTCAATGTATCCAATGCATTGATGAACGTAGCTTCCTGAATAAGAAAAAGTGCATTTTTTAATATTAACGATTTTTTAACGACAAAAAACTATAAAATTCGGTTTAATCAAAATAGCATCTGCAAAAAAATTTTTTAAGCTGAATTTTTTCATAATAGAACTAGTGGTAGTAGTGGCAGAACTAGATAAGATCTATAATAAAGAGAAAAAATAAAATTGATTAAATTATCTCCGAGATAGAGATATTTGTTTATGAGCGTACGCTCAGAACTCACAGAGTTTTTATTAAAAAATTAATATTTTGTAAGCTATTAGTCGTAGAGTAATGCGGTTTTTTCAATTTGTTTATTATTCTTCTCTCTAAATTTCATTCGCAAGATGTCTCGACTACTTGTCAATAGTTTACGAGATATTTTAATTTTGCAAAATTATTTTGGTAAAATTACAATTCATCAAAAATATTGAGACAATTAAGTAATTTTCATTCATTTTCATTGTAATATAATATTATGATATTTCTTTGGGATAAATACTTGTAAATATACAATTTTTTTAATTTATTAATGATAAATCAATTTGTAAATTTACAACACATATAGAGTTTATGCAATATAGCTGTAAAACTCAAACTTTAATAGTGTTTTTCTGATATGTCTTAGAAAATGACTTTAATTGTATGGTAATCGTATTTTAGTTTGGACAAAGTTGCAATTTTACTTAATCTTCAATTTGTAAATAGATTGTAATTTTACGAGCATTTTCAACAGTGTGATATCGGATTTTCCAATAATTATGATTTGTAAAAATATAATAATTTTACAAATAATTTTTACAGTTGAAGTTTAGTAAAATTACAATTTGCGGCTAACATATTCTAATTTTTGGCGAAATTACTACGTACTTTGTAATTTTATAATTAAAGAAGTAAAAATAATATGATGATTTTTGAATATATAATAAATTCATTGTAATCAAAGTTACATTGTTTCTTTGTAATATTACATAAAGTTGTTATGAATAAGACTAAAAACAAAGCTTGTAAATTTATAACGCTTTTCATTTGTAATTAATGAATTGATTTGTAAAATTACTATATGTGTACTGTTTATACATGCATTTTGTATAATTGCAACTTATTATAGTGGTTTTATGAAAGTGTTTGGAAAAATTACCTAAATAGTATAGTAACTTCATTTTGGTACACACTGGATTGTAATTTTACATGACATGTGTCTTGTAAAGAGATTGTAATATTACAAAAATTTTTAACAGTGCAGGTAAGCGATATTCCACTAGTCACCAGAACTTTGGGATGGTTCATAAAGAATTATAGTTAATGACAAGTTTGTAATGTAATAAATCACTCTGTGTCTAAGCATGGCATTTGTATCGGTACAGTGGGTGTTGTACACGATACCATTTTAGCACAAAAGCTTCGTCAAGCGAGATATTACCGGCATTCATAGCGCTGACAGCTGTGGCAAATATTCTTTAACCCCTCTGTCATGTACTGTGTTCAACTGATGTCTGAAAAATATATAATTTGACACAACTTTTTATGTCATTTTTTTATTAAATTCTTTATCTGTGTATTTATTATTACTGCTTATTTATTCGGAACGCAAATAGTTTTCACTTACATGTTTGATCTGTAAAATACATTTGAACGTTGTTAGTAAATGGATGAAATAAATAAATTTTAATTTCTTTGTAACCTACTTTATTATGAGGATTATATTAAATTGTATAATTATTTTAATATACCAATCAATTACAATATGCTAATTGTCTTGGCCTAAAAATAACATATTTACAAAGATAACGAGCATTTACAATTCTTATCATCATATGTAAACTAAAAGGTTTTTGATACCTTTTCTGTACTTACGGGATCACCTATATGATTGTTAGTTATAGTAAGAATTACAATTTGATAATTGGTACAAGTTCTGACATAAATATTATAAAAAAATTCCCACCAAATGTGACAGATACTTTTTTGCATTTGTTATATAAATTAATGCAACATAATTGTTAATTTTGATCCGTTTAAATTTAGTAATATTTAAACGTTTCAATATTTTTTAATCATCACTTATTAATCTGTGGCGAGACGTGCTCTGCTGCAAGCTCCACACAAAGGTCTACCAGTTACTGATAAAGAAAAAAACAGAACCCAGATTAGCTTTCATTAAATCTCGCAATTTATGAGTTACCATTAGCAATAACAATACGGTTCATTTCTCTTTTAAATATAAACAATAATAATACATTTCTTTTAAAACTTATAATTTACTAGAGTTTACGTGCGGCTTTGTTTCATACAAAATTTATCCCTCCCTTTACTCCACTTCCAATAAGGTTTTTGCGAGAAAAAGTAACTTATCACCATCTCGAGATTCCTATCCATCTGTATACCAAAAAATCATAATAATTGATTCAGCTAATGATTTCTTAGGTTTACGCGAATATTATTCATTGAAATAAAACTAATTTAAACGGATTTTATCGCGGTTATTTATTAAATTTTGATCCCGACGTTTCGAAAGCTTTTCAGCCTTCGTGGTCACGGGGTCAAAATTTAATAAATAACCGCGATAAAATCCGTTTAAATTAGTTTTATTTCAATGAATTGATTCAGCTGTTTAGGCGTGAAAGCCTAACAAACAAACAAATCACTTTGGCGTTTATAATATTAGTAAGGATTTACAATAATAATCGGAATGGTTTTGCACAGACAGCTTCCACTATATACAACTGCCTAATATTAATGACATAAGACATAGTCTTGATATGAACGCTTGGTCGATCAGTTTGACGAGCAACTTAATAATCACGCGTAAGGAAGGTCGTAGTAAAGCCATGGATAACAAGTATTACTTTTCTTCCGGTAGCAGCCCAAGCCGAGGTACGGCTATCCTTGCACCCGTGCGCCCACTGCCTCGGGGCTGAGTGCCCTCTGCACTCGCCCCTAAAACTTCGGCGAAGCTGTCAAAGTCCTTAAGGCTAACAGCGTATGAGAGGTAAAAAAAGACAAAGTATTGCAAAACAACTTTAAACAACAAACGACTGCAACATAGCACCTTATATCCAGTTTAAAAAACACAAAAAACCTTTGTGCAAAACTTGATCTCTCGACTCTTGGTTAATAGCTACTTTGCCCCGTCCTTGTGATGCCTTTGTAGCGGTTACATAAAAAGTTTTTTTGTTCGTTCGCATTTGCACACAATGCAACTCAACGTCATTCTTACGGATGTACCACACTAACGTAGGTATGTTAGAATGTCAGATTGTACCTATTCCAGTTGAATCGTAATGTAGTGTGATTTATATCAGAAAAACGAAGGTGGTTTTCCATATTTATCATAACAGTTCAGAAGTTAAAATATATTTTGAAGGCTGTGAAAGGAATATTCATGCCAAATTTCAAGTTAATAGTTTATGTAGTCTTGGATAATCTATAATGAGTGAATCAGTAGTAAGTCGCAGTAGTAACTATATAATATATTACCCACAAAATATACCCATATAAAAATATTTTCTTTAATGAATTGCACTAAATATATGACAATTTTTTATAAAGGTTAAATGGTACTAAACAAAGTACTACACTTAACGACCGGGTTAAAAAATGTTTATTTGTACCTATATAAATACAAAATGCGAAGTTTTTATTTATAACGGAGTTTTGATCTAACTCATCTGTAGTGGTTTTATATCTTAACTCCTTAAATTATATTATTAAGCTCTAGCTATATTAATCTTATAAAGCACTAATCTTGGAAACTATCAATTGGAATTTAAATACTGTTTTTCAATTTGTTAGAGCAATCATCTAGAACGGCTTTAGGCTATTTAACATGTCGCTATTATAAATAAGAGCAAAGCTATATTTAAAAAAAGGAACATAAAGGGCAAACATTATTAAATAAAATTTTTGTTCAACGCAAACAAAGCTGCAAGTCACAGCTATTGTATAATTTAGCCATGTATAATATAATGTTATAGTATGTAGTTTTAAAATGGGCACAAGTAAAATCTATTATAAATAATAACTAGGGGAATGTATTTAAATTTGCCACAAAATCTCCCTAAAATGTTATATTAAGGAAGCCGCCATCTTTTATACAGCTAGATTGGAAAATTAAATTTCACACTTGACATTTGAAAAATTATCTACATAGATAGAAGTTGTGATATAAAAAGAAACAGAAATTAAAATTGATTTCACTATATATTGAACAATAATAATCCAAATACACGAATAAAACTAAGTAATTTTACCCTAAACATTATGAATGAAAGGCATACCGATCTGAAAACGTAATTTATCCGTCACTACACCATTCACAACAGCATCCACCCACGTCAACGGGAATGTGATTGAGGCTTTGTATTCGTGACAGGGAGGGAATAATTTATTTCCAATAGTAATTTCGTACCTATTACTATTGAATAATTTTTTTTTCTAGAAAACACTTTCATAATAACTTTCCGTGTTTATTTCCAGCATTAAAATTGTACTGTACCTATATTGTATAAAGAATATATTTTTTGCCATATTTAGAACATCAATCCTTGTATAAGTCAACTACATAATAATTTGTTCACACTTCCATCATCACTTTCAGAACATTGACCAGTCAGTGCAACAAAAGCATTTAAAACGAGCAACAATTATTACCACTAATATTTTTATAATCCTTCAGTCTTTTAATAAATCAAAAAAGTATCCTGTAGAATCCTGGAGATTAAAATGAATCCTTACTAATATTATAAATGCGAAAGTGAGTTTGTTTGTTTGTTACGCTTTTACACCTAAATCGCTGAATCGATTATGATGAATTTTAACATTCATATAGATGAGATCTTGGAGACGGTGATAGACTACTTTTTCTCGCAAAAAACTTATTGAAAGTGCGGTGAAAAGAGGGACAAACTTTGAAACTTTCGATTGCTTCATCCGATTTTTGTGATAAAGCTAGTACAAAATAAATAGCCTTAACTATAATTAAATACAGGCAAAGTCAATAAGCTATTTTATAATTTATAAGTTAAGCGACAATGTTGCCCAAGATGGTGAACACACTAAACCTAACGAAGAGCCTGGCTCTCAAGTTAAACTGCCAAAACACACCTATAAGTATTTGGCGGCAGGTTTTCAACTTGACGATGGTGGCCATAAGGGCTCATTTTCATTGGTCGATAACACAGTTGTTATACCGAATGCGAGGAGACTCCGCATACGGGCTATCGACTAATCAAAGTAATGTATCTATATATAACATGCAGGTATTCCCCGCACACGGCCTAACACCCAATGAAATTTATCGGTTAGTGTAAAGCATGCATGGTTCGGATACTTGGTTTACTTTACTACTTGTCTATAACGTTTACTCAATCCCACTCTTTCAAAAGAATGCGCGGTGAAGAATATTAATCAAACCGCAAGCGGGCCCTATCGACTAATGAAAATTGTTATCGACTGCGGTCCCTATGGCATGCGTGAACAGAACTCTCCCGCACCCCGAATGCGAAATGTAACGAACAATAAAAATCAGCCCTTAAAAAAAGCCCTACCACCATGCTGCGGTTTCCTCACGATGCTTTCGTTCACCGAAAGGTGGATTCGGACTCACGGCCATTGTCGCGGCGACCGTACACACTACCAACTGAGATATCATCTCTTGTTTTAGATAAGAACTCATGATATGTAAAGTATAAATATTACCGTAGTTCAATTACTAGTTATTTAAAAAACAAAAGAGGGCATTTAGTAATTATTATGTTGTTAAATACGCAACAGCACTGGGCAATCATTTTAAATATAATAATGTCTGTTTGCTAGGTAAGCGTCACGCAACCGAGACGGATCGTGTTTTTATAAGACACGCCTGAGGCCTCACAGGCCGACGAGTCATCACACCATTACAATCTTGCTTATAGGGTATTTAAACAACGTTATGTATGTTGGATATATTGCACAAAACCCTCAATACTTTCACGGCTTTTAAATTTAGTTGCTCGCAAAAGACGTGATAACTCTCAGTTATGTATTTTAAGTTATTAGTGGTAGTGCCATGCTGCGCACCTTCGGGTAGCAGTCGAATGGGCTGGCACGCCCCGGGAAAAACCACTCTCTCGCGGAAAACTGACATCAAGTGACAACATTGCAGTCGCGTTTCGTTCAGCCTGTGAGATTCCTGGAAGCCCACTCCCCATCCCTCTCCCATATTATGAAAGTGCAAAATTTGGTTAATCTACCCCAGGAGGGTACCACCAGCGTACATCGCGGTGGAGAATCTCTCTCTGGACGTCCACGCTCAGATCGCACACTACCTAAGCGTGGATGTTCAGGCTGCCCTTCGTATTCTGGGGAGGGCAATTTTGCGCTCTGTGTTCGAGGCAAACGGAGCAAGCAACATAAGGCTACCCCTACCACGCTTGCTGTGAACTTTTGCAACATAAGGGGGCTAAATTCCAACTTGAACGCCGTCCACTTCCATCTTGAGATAGCGAAGCCGACCTTGCTCTTCCTTACCGAGACTCAGATATCTTCTCCGGCTGACACCTCTTTCCTCTCCTACCCGGGGTGCAAACTGGAACATTCCTTTGTGCCGCGGGCTGGGGTGTGCGTGTACATCAGAGAGGATATCTGCTCTCGTCGCCTCGGCAGCCTTGAAGGGCGGGACCTATCCATCCTCTGGCTACGTGTAGACTGCGATGACCATCCGCGAACTTACGCGTGCCTGTATAGGTCCCATAACGGTAATGCCGAAACTGACCGACTCGTTGAGCACTTGCAGATGGCTACAGATTCCGTGCTGCAGCAGATCCCATCCGCAGAGATCGTGATTCTCGGCAACTTTAACGCCCACCACGCCGACTAGCTTAAATCACGCACCAACGATCATGCGGGTAGATCTATTCACGATTTCGCCTTGGTATATAATTTGACACAACTGGTCACCTCGCCTACGCGAATCCCAGATGTGGATGATCATATACCTTCCCTATTGGACCTTCTGTTGACCTCTCATCCGGACGGCTACGTGGTTTCCGTCGATCCCCCTCTTGGTTCGTCGGACCACTGTCTTGTCCGGAGTACAGTGCCGGTTACGCGCACAATACGATCTCGCTTTGCGGGCCGCCGCCGCGTATGGCATTATAGGTCAGCGGATTGGGACGGGATGCGATCATTCTTTGCGTCAAATCCCAGCCTTGGTTTGGTCGCGCCTGCAAGACGGCATCACGCCGAAAGCGGGAATGTTACCAGGCCTGGGCTGACGCTTCGGCGTCTAGTGATGTAAATACCAGTGCATATAAAAAGAAGTATAATTCTGCCTCCAGGTCCTTCAAAAGTGTTATTGCCAAGGCGAAGTCAGAGCACATCGGCAGAATTGGTGAGAGACTGGCGCGTCTCCCGTCGAGAACACGGGCGTTTTGGTCTCTCGCCAAGGCTGTGTTAGGGAATTTCTGTCAGCCTTCTTTTCCACCCCTGCAAACGGAGGATGACTCGCTGGCCCATGCCGTGAAGGCAAAAGCCGATTTTCTGGGCTCCCTCTTCGCGTTCAACTCGACTCTGGATGACCAAGGAAATTCACCACCGATAATCCCGCGGTGCGATACTATGATGCCGGAGGTTAAGTTCCGGCAAAGTGCAGTTCGCAAAGCACTTCTTTCTTTGGACATTCATAAGTGGAGTGGGCCCGATGGCATCTCTCCGATCGTGTTGCAGACATGTGCTCCGGAGTTGGCACCGGTTTTAACGCGTCTTTTCCGGCACTCCTATGCTTTAGGCGTAGTCCCGAAATTCTGGAAGGCCGCTTTAGTGCACCCGATCCCTAAAAAGGCAACCGCTCGGATCCGTCCAATTACAGGCCTATCGCCATCACCTCCTTGTTCTCCAAGATAATGGAGTCCGTTATCAACTGCCAGCTCCTGCGGTACCTAGAGGACCACCGGCTGATTAGCGACTGCCAGTACGGCTTCCGTCGGGGTCGCTCAGCCGGTGACCTTCTAGTTTACCTAACTCATAGGTGGGCAGAAGCAGTTGAGACCAAGGGGGAGGCGCTTGCAGTCAGTTTGGATATAGCAAAGGCCTTTGATCGAGTATGGCACAAAGCGCTTCTTTCGAAGCTACCTTCCTATGGGCTTCCCGAGAAATTATACAACTGGATCACCAGCTTTTTGGCAGATCGGAGCATCAAGGTCGTCGTCGATGGTGCATGCTCTGATCCTAAATTTGTCAATGCTGGTGTTCCACAAGGCTGCGTACTCTCTCCATCTCTGTTCCTTCTGCATATCAATGACATGCTGCAAATCAGCAACATTCATTGCTATGCAGACGATAGCACTGTGGATGTACTGTACACTGGCCGTGCTAATATTTCTCGGGAACAGGTTGACGAGAGCCGGAACAAACTTGTGTCTGAAGTCGAGTCTTTGTTAACCAAAGTCTCCGACTGGGGTCGACTTAACTTAGTCAAATTCAACCCCAAAAAGACACAAGTTTGCGCGTTAACCGCTAAAAAGTCACCATTTCTCGTAACTCCTCATTTTGAGAATACTCCCCTTTCTGCCAAAGCCAGTATCGGAATACTTGGCGTCGTTATTTCGAGCATCGTCCAGTTTCGCGGTCAATTGGAAGGTAAGGCCAAATTGGCCTCACAGAAGCTAGGTGTGCTCAGTAAGGCGAGACGGTACTTCACGTCGGCTCAATGTCTGGACCTGTATAAGGCACAAATTCGGCCCCACGTGGAGTACTGTTCTCATCTCTGGGCGGGAGCCCCCCAGTACCAGCTACTTCCATTTGACCGCATTCAATGTAGGGCGGCTCGGATTATCGACGATCAAGCTCTTTCCGATCGGCTTGATCCCTTGGCTCTGCGTAGAGGTGTTGGGTCACTATGCATCTTCTACCGCATTTAGTGTTCTGAGGAATTGTTTGGATTGATCCCGGCCGCTGAATTTCACCATCGGACATCGCGTCAAAACAAAAATTTTACCCACACCACCTCGATGTCCAGCCTTCCACAACAGTGCGATTTGTAAGGCACTTCCTACCTCGCACAGCCACTCTGTGGAACCAGCTGTCGCCGGCGGTCTTTCCGAACCGTTACGACTTGGGAACCTTCAAGAAGAGAGCGTATTCCTTCCTTAAAGGCCGGCAACGCACTTGCAAGCCCTGCGGTGTTGCAGGTGTTCATGGGCGGCGGTGATCACTGTCCATCAGGTGAGCCTCCTGCCCGTTTGCCACCTATTCCATAAAAAAATAAATAAAAAAAAATGTATTCGCAGCTCTGGGACTGCTCTTATGTAGAAAAGTATTTTTTTACAACACCTAAAATCAATAACAAAATAACGAACACCTTCAAAGAATTAAACTTAAACTTATTTAGAAATAATTTAAAGAATTTACTCAATTGCAAGTGCTATTACAACATTAATTACTTTTTAAATGATACTTTACATAATCCATAATAATATAACAATCCCTTTTCTATGTAATGTATAAATGTGTTTCAATAATAATTAATAATATTCACAAGTTTGGACATTTTGTTATTTTTATAGGTATTAAGTATATTATTCAATTTTTTTTTTGTAATGACAGTCTATTTTAATTTAATTGCATGCCACAAATAGCAGAATATGATGTAAATATTTTTCTAATGTAAGACCTGTTTTGACAATATTCCGAAAATAAAGATATATACAATAAATTTTGAAATAATTTTAGGAATTAATTTTTATAACCAAAATTTCATTTATATTTATTTCACATCGCTGAAGTTAGGACGAAGCAGACAGAATGTGCTTTTTTGTGTTTAGTATTTTTAACAATAACTAATTTAAGAATAACTATGAAAACAATGGATCCAGAGCCATGAAATTTAAAACTCAAAACTAAAAAAAAGGCTTTCCAATTGTTTAAATACAGGGATAGAGATAGAATTCTTGTGATATTGTCGGCAGAAAGTTCACTGTGTTATATCAATTTTATAGTATAATAATGAACCCCTCTTGCCAAGCCTTTTTCGGCAATCGATCGCTTAAAGTCTAAATATATGGGATGACATTCTACACACTAAATCGTCGATATATCTCAACACTAGAATCCGGTATGACACTGACTTAAAAAGTCACATACTGTTCATATAATGTTTATTTTACAGCTAATATAAAGATGCCATATTTTTAAAACACTTTGAACACGTGATTTAATGTTGAGTTATGACCTCGATTTAATGTTTAGAATGTCATCCCATGCATATTTTGGTTACTCTCTACGCAAGTGAATGTCGAAAATGATAGCTTAACTAGTAGCTCAGGTTACCTACTTACTATCAACAAGTTCAAGATCTTATCTCTAAATATCTATCCCTGTATACTGACAGATACACTAAAAGCTAAACCCCTCTACTGAGCTTATCAAGTTCAGTACATAATAGGACATATTTCACTAGACAAGGTGTCATCGACAGACTCACCGACAAATTCATTACGCTAACTCAATAAAATACTTATCCACGGTTCGTTTAACCAACGAGAGGTGACATAAAAAGTAATGTACTCTTTAAAGTAACAAAGTAGTTAGAAATGTTTTCATAATTAGCAGGGATGTTACGAATATGACATTTCAAAAATCGTTGTAGTCAAAATATGCAAACATTTTGGCGAGTTCTACATTGTAATCATTATAACTAGTTAGACTTACCAAATGTTCGTATTGAAATTTCCTATTATAAATGCGAAAATGAGTTTGTTTGTTTGTTACGCTTTCACGCCTACGCATACTGCTGAATCGATTATGACGAATTTATATATAGTGATAGATGGGGTCTTGGGGATGGAGATAGGCTACTTTATCGCACGAAAAATATATTGGAAGTGGAGTAAAGAGAGGTATAAGTTTGTGTGAAACTTTTAATTGCATCATCTCATTTTCTTGGTAAAATCAGTATTAACGCGAACGAAGTCGCGAGCTCAGATAATAGCTATGTAACTCTAAACACTGCTATGAACTGAGCTCCCTAAAAATAAGCTACTTGCATCACCCAGAATACTGTCAAATAGAAGCTGCTATTTTATAATATACTATACCTCGAAGTCATACATTTTACACATAGCAGGTATTGATTTGATGATGATATGAATATGTTTTATATTATTATATTTTATATATCTTATTATACATACAGATATAAAATTATTTCAAACACCCTATACTTTCGGGCATATTATATTTTTATGCTACAGAAATATATTTAGATGCACAATAGGTATTATTAAATGAACGTTTGTAGGTAGGTACGTACAACCAGTATTAACTTGTTTCTATAAAATTATTAATCACAATTGAAAACATTATTTGGCTTTGCAGTCTTGCGTTTCACTTCATACCTATCTAATGTTATTCGGAACTTTTATATCGGATATGGTTTTGTTTTTATTTAAGATATCCGATAATTTCGATTACGCTCACGAAATTTCATGAATCCTGGCAAACAGCCCATGTATTCAATTCAGTGCCAGTCTCCGCTGTCATGCTGGCCTGCTTAGGTACCTATTTACGTCTCTTTTGAAGGACACAATATCATAAGAAGGAGGGAACACGCTGACAGGATGACGGTTCCACAACTTCACGATACGACGGAATTGTATCTATATTGTATTATAAAAGGTTTGTCTGTCTATCCTTTTGTGCGTTTAACTCAGGAATCACAATAAAAATGTACGCAAATTATAGGTGTATTATCTAGGCAAGTTTTGGTATATATTTTGTTACATAATATAATATATAGAATAAATTATAAGGATGATCAATCAATTAATACAATAAAGCAATTAAAAACTATGAAATATTTATTTTTTTGATTATCCATACGCGAGGACGATGCTAATCTATGTGAATATTCTAAAGCGAAATAGTTTTTTTCTTTTTTTGAATACGCTAATCTGACTACCAGTCAATATTAAAAAATCTTTTAAAATCGTATTTGATAGGGCAATAATTGGGGAAGGCTTTAGGCTATTTAACATCGCACTTCCACGAATAAAAGCAAAGCTGTTTTGAAAAAAGTTACATAAACGGGTGAAAATAATTAAATAATTTTGAGTTCCACGAGAACGAAGTCGCGGACACAGCTAGTAAATATAATAAAGCTTAAGAGTTTGTTTGAACGATCTTAACTTAGAAACTATCAGTCGGATTTAAAAAGTTCTTTTCGCTATTGATAGCCCAATTAAAGACGAAGGTTATAAGCAATTTAACAACACACTAAGGCTCTTTAGGGATAAAAGAAAAATAAAGGAAAAAGAGGAAGATGTAACGCGATGATTGATGGAGTATAGAAAAAGAAAATGAATACCGTTCATGTAAAAAAAAATACTGTCCCAAAGGAATAGAAAAATAACAGAACAACGCAAACGTAATGATTTCTTAGGTTTACGCGAATATTATTCATTGAAATAAAACTAATTTAAACGGATTTTATCGCGGTTATTTATTAAATTTTGATCCCGACGTTTCGAAAGCTTTTCAGCCTTCGTGGTTACGGGGCGGACTGAGGTGTAGGTTGTCCAGAAAAGTTTATGTTACTGTGTCTACCTTCAATTTAACTCGGAACATTATAAATATTAAAAATTAAATTGAAGGTAGACACAGTAACATAAACTTTTCTGGACAACCTACACCTCAGTCCGCCCCGTGACCACGAAGGCTGAAAAGCTTTCGAAACGTCGGGATCAAAATTTAATAAATAACCGCGATAAAATCCGTTTAAATTAGTTTTATTTCAACGCAAACGTAGTTGCCGTCGTTGCCATAACTAGAAAAGAATATATTTTATGACCCGAACGACTTTCAAACGTAAGTGAAAAAAGTACATATATTCTGATAAATTCATAACAGACTAACGCTATGAATGATACTCATACACGCTTGTGGTTATTGGAATTGTTTCCGAAGAGATTATAGAAAACGTAAACATTCGCCTATTAAAAGAGAATCTGGCAAATGGCGTCAGAGCTGAATTTAAAACGAAACTAAAAACATTAAGAAAAAATATGCTCTCCATATAATACAAACAGCTCTACAAGACTGAACGATTTGAATATTCTAAATCCGTTTTTATGTATTTTTAATAGATCAAAATGTTTCTGGATTTCATTGTACAATAAAATAAGAAAACCAAATACTGCTATAACGCTGTAAAGAAGCTGCCGTCTTACATTCATACCACAGACGAAAACAAACTTGTTTATAGCACGATATAGGATGATATTATGCTTCAAGATATGCACAGTTCAAATTTAAAATCTATGGCGATTACCAAGAGATCGACATTTGGCGTAATTAAAGCAGCCTACAATTCTGTCAATAGTTACACATACACCAACTGGTCACTTACTACACATAACAACTAAGTCACTTTGACTGGTTTGTCAGAATGTGTTTAGTGGTTGCGGTACGTCAACTGGCAAATCCCTACCAGAAGAAACATTTCTTCAAGTCAATTCCACGGGTTTCATCATCTCATTAAATTCACATTGTAACTGTTGGCTGAGTAACAAATGTATTCAGAGTACCTGCTTTTAAGTGACGTATTACTTACGGTGAAACATTATAACGTTTATAATACAGTAAATTAAATTATACTGGAGTAATATCCCTGTATTTTTAATAATAACCACATGTGATTCAAGCACAATACAATTGTTTGATTAAATATGAGAATTTGTTTAAAAAAAAAACACAATTTGAATTTAAAAAATCCACACTAATAGCATTCGTTTCTTTCGCCTTATGTTATATTAATTAGTAGATTAGGTTCCATACACCTCAGTGCATTAGTTGCTTAATAGAATAACATTGACTTTACGTCGACGAGTAAATTCTTTATAGATTTTTAGTCTACAATAGTTGGTACTTTCAAGCGTATTCAATCGATTGATTTTTTACCAAAACTATTTTGCTAACCTCAGAAAAATAAAAATTAACGCGAACATAAAAATATAAGAGGTCAAGAATGTTTAAAACATTTATTAAAGAGATTGTTTTATTTTTTAACCATTCCAATTCAGTAATGTTGGAAATATTGCAAATAAAGTAAATAATAATAATTCTTATTGAAAGAACTCTTTAATTTTAAGGTAACTTTGACATTTAGAATATATTACATTCAATAATTTCATTCATATAAAAAGCGCTCGCGGATGTTTATTACATGTAATTTACATTCCAAATACGTTTGCACAATTCACAATCATATCAACTTAATGGTACATTATAATGTATAATATTAAAGTAAACATCAAATCCTACTTTGTTTAAAACACATTGCGTTTCACATAGGGATTGTATCCTTATATGTACTTTCGATATTATTTGTGTGACCTAAATATATTCAATAAACAGCTCAAGTAATGTAGGTTTACTTAATGGATTTCTATCGCAAACATTAACGTTTTTGCTGTACAACTCGGTACAAAAACTATAAAACTTGACGAATTTATCCGGCCAAAGATAAAACACGTTTTTCCAAATGTCAGCACCACGACCATGATAAATGGACATCTTCGAGATATATCAGTTTAACAATACATAATAGCATATATACGTAAGAGTTTAAAACTTGTGTTAAAAAAATTAACGGTATTCAAGTAAAGTTAATATTGTTTATATTCTCCATTACATTTTATAAATTATCATCATTAACACATTTGCATAAACATTTCATATTCAACAAACTTCAGATATATGATTTAATTTGTAAATTAATATACCAAACCAAAGCCTTCTACATTCCTCAAATTAATGAGTTTTTATGAGATCGGCCATCCAATTACGTGGTCCCAGTCAGAAATATTTTACCTCCATTTATCAAATAATTTAAAAGGGAAAAATAATTAATCTTACGCTTAAAATATACACTGAATATGACGAATTTTAAGATTTATGTATTAGAATATTATTTTTGAATTAAAAAGTTCAAATCATATTGTATTTCCGGCGTTATTAAGTCGCGCACTCGAGGACGCAACGCGGAGCGATGATACTGTACCGTGCAGCGGAGCCTTAACAGTGTCACATCCTGTAGTTAAACGGTGTCTTCCGCGCGTTTAAAGCCGGCCGAAGGCTGGACCGCTATACAGCACGTCCCGTTATATAACCCACCTACATACAGCATTCCGCGATTACTCACTCACCGAACACCGGTACTTGCTGCATCGATTATGTCACTTCTCAGCTGATTTTGCACAAGAAGCTTAAGAGTGCAGTGCTTAACGGGCGAGAGTAACAGGCCCGGCTGAACACAAACGCATGAGTTACGGGGTAACGTGAGGGGAAGGGGCTCGGAGGCTGCGGACTCACCGTGCGGATGATTACATAAGTCGCGAAGCGGGTGCGATGACACGTACAGCCCCTCCGGGGCTTGAGGCGCGACTAACGCCGAACGCTCGGGCGCCGCCCCGCGCCCATTGAGCCACGCGGGGCGCCGTCGTCTTCCACCCAGACACGATTAAACAGCCTTCACGTGTGCGATTCCCGCTTTAAACCACGAGGCTAATAAGTCTCAAGCAAACTTGAATTTAGAGACCTCCCACTGCTTAGATTAGAGTTTCACGATCACTTAAGCTTTTTATGTTAGCTCTTACTAATGTAAAACACTTGTGAATTTATTACTTTTCATGAAAATTATTAATCACTTATTGTTCACATACAAATTTTATTGTAAAACCAATATTCTACCTACGTTGTTTTTATAATAATGTACACAAGCACATCTTACTTAGAATCGTGTAAAGCTTTTACTGATATAAATAAAGAAAATATAGTAAATTTTATGAAATTGTAGTAAATTTACTATATTCAAAGTCATTACTGGTTACGTATCTTTAGGTATTTAACAAAATCATAGATTTACATGGTCTTTCCGTAAGAAATAGGTCTAATAACATAATTATTATGTTACTACTTGGGTGATTTTATTAGGTTATAGATTTCCAACTTTATCTAATAAAAACAGTCTAACTTATTTTATTCCTGAAGTTAAAAAAATCCGATAATAATCGAATTAAATATCGTAGGTACGTTGTCGTTATCTATAATAATTAACTAGGTATACACCTCCGTATACAACATGCATCTATTATAATCCCTACTAGTATTATAAATGTCAATGTAAGTTTATTTGTTACGATTTCACGCGAAAACTACTTAACCGATCATCATGAAACTTTGTACACATATTCTTGGAGGTATTAGAAATAACATAAGATACTGTTTATTAAAAATTGCAATGCAAATTAAGAAAGATAAAAAAAATTGCAATGCGAGCGAAGCTGCAGGTAAAAGCTAGTTATTTATATCTTACAATTTTAGCTCTACGCAATTTCTTTTGCAGTTATATCCACATATTTAAAAATAAAAAAGCAGATGGTAAGTTCGAAACCAGACTACAATACTGTAGAAAAGCGTTGTGGAAATTATATATATATATAGATATATGCGTTGCATATAATTAAAATAACTTTCACAGCTTTTATGAAATTGATATTCATATCTAAAAGCATATCTGTTATAAAAACTGATTTTACATTAGAATCTAGGATGTCAATGACCTCAAGATAACGAGTAAATGAATAAATGAACTGAATCAGACCAACTTAGATCTACAAACTTGATGCTTTCAATATTAATGATTATTTATCAGCTGTACGACCATTTTTATGTCATCGTTTCCAGAATTAACAGATTAATACTTTATGGCTCTTTAAATATTTATCCTAACGAGCTTAATGGCAAAAGATATGTTTCCATTTAAGCAGCGGTGTATAGGAAAAAATAAAAGGTACTATTGTGGGTAGTGGAAATAAAATAAATTTGTTGAATAAACAAATATTAATATGCTGACATTAAAGCATATTACCTATTTCATATATATTCGAGTTTTCACTGGGGCTTTATGTTTTCCACGATTTTCAACAATTTTCTGTTTACCGTATTGTCACGTCACTGTGCATGTGAAGGTGTCTGTCAAACAATATTATTTTTTACGTTGAAAAACTTATCATAGTTTTTATTTAGCCGTAGATGAGTTTATTTGAATAAATTTCAAGTATAGAAATATTTTACCTTGACCTTATGAAGTTTATTTCATTATAATCTCTCTACATGATTACAATTTTGTGATATGTAAACAGCATTAACGATAATATCAAAATATCCGCTGTTAACAATAAAAATATACTCTTAAAATTATTTTTTTGAAACAATTGGTACTTGGTATATATGGTATCGTATATACTTCTAAATTTTATTTGATTCCTATGTACCTTAAAATTTCCTGCTTGACATTATCTCAAATGTGTTATTGTAATAACAATTGTAGAAGCGATCGTGAAATAAAATTTAAAATAATTTACCACCGTTATGCCAACCTAAATGGTATGGCGGGAAGGGCAGCAAAGAGCCGGTAGGGCCGGGCTTACACCCCTGGATCCCCTCTCACCAATACCGAGAAAAAAGAAAGCCTCACTTACCTGGTGGTGGTCCGAGGTCCAACACAGCCCCGTTCGCAACGCTACAGCTTGTTATGAATAAATGGGTAATTATACCCATTAAATAGACTGACGATATGCGCGGTAGATAAATTCGTACAAAATTTATTTTAAATCCACACTAATATTAAATGAAATATTATAGATGCGAAAGTGAATTTGTTTGTTTGTTACGCTTTCACGCCTAAACCGTTGAATCAATTATTATGAATATGAATATAGTATAGAAATATATGGGCCACTGGCGACGGTGATAAGATACTTTTTCTCCCAAAAAAACTTATTGGAAGTGGGGTAAAGAGAGGGATAAACTTTGTATGTGACTTTTTATTGCGTTATCTGATTTGTTTGATAAAATCAATATTAAAGCGAGCAAAGCCACGGGTAAAAGCTGGTAACTTCTATTTTTCCGTTATAACCGTAAAAAGAAGTATATAATTCTCTAGCTGAGTTTCCTGCTTTCTCCGAAAGTTGTATATACAGGTTATAGTTGTAATGTATTTTTATAAAAATGTGAATGTAAAAATAATATATCCCGATCGAGTTTCTTGCCGGTTCCTATTAATTAATAGGTTGTTTTCCGAACCAGTGCTAGTTTTAAGGTCAAGTAACATAATAATCTCACGAGTTTAAGGAGTTTATGGATTATACGCGCCTTCTCAGAGCATAAAATGAATACAGTATGTTACGTATAAGGAATAGGAACTTTATAGGTCATGTTTCACAAATTTTGTAATAACTAATTAAAATCGAAGACTCACAGTAATGAAACCAACAACTGAGATAGGGTAAACCGATAGGCATTGTGCTGACAAAAACGTTAAAATCCATTAAGAATTCCTTATTCTTAAATTTAAAATTCTTACTTTTATCGTCATATACTGAATAAAGTCTCTCGTTTTATCGAATAAAAAGTATTATAGGTGTTATTCTATAACTTTAATCATCACCGTATCAAATGCTATTTATTATTTAATTTTAATCATCAGTAGTTTGAAATCAGTCAGTCATACAAAATCTATAAAAAATATATGGTTTTATTATCGATAATAAGTACAGTCTAACTATAATTTTCTAAAAATATTTTATTTATAGATTTGAATCAGTTACATTTTTATTGTACGAACAGATAGGTGCATAATGTTACCTATATAAAAAACTTCATAAAAAACACCTGGGAATGAATAAAGTGTAAACTTTTGCAATGTATTATAAAATTTGAACTTTAATTTAAAGTTGAATATAATCGTGTATACGAAAATCAGTAAGTGATACTGGCTCCGAAGCTTAGACTAGCAGGAAGTATTTTGCGATGTATGTATTTGAATCTGTAACACTATCGGTTGTAGGTAAAAACAGGCTCGAAGTCAAACCTGAATACTAGAGAAATATTCTTGTAGTATCTTTGTATATAGGAAAATATAGGACCGTGGGTATATCAGTAATTCACCATTACAATTCTATTGTTTATTAACGTGATGCTATAATCCTATTCTTTATGGACTTCCTCATCGTAACGTACAAACGTATTCCACGCGCTAAATACCTATAGGTATATTTTAACAGTTGCACTTCGAAGAGAGAGAACCAGTCGCTACTAGGCTTAGCGTGTTCATCATATTGAGCCAAATCGTCACTTAAGATCAAATGAGATTGTGGCAATAACGCTAAGCCTACAAAGTATTACAAAAAACATATCACCTTTAAATCATGTGTCATATGTTCTAACCTTAAATCTCTTTTTTTGATAACCAATCCGATTCAAATTTCTTTCCAGTCTAAAAATAGCAACTGCAAATAAGTTCGATAGTTCATTCACTTCGACTAGACGGTTATAAGAATGTCATTGACAGACCGTTTGGTTTTTGTTTGTTTATTTTTACGAATAAAACAATATATCGATTAATTATCATGTACTGCTTATCGATTCGAGCTCGAATCCCACGTAAAGCTTAAGCTTTAGATGATGTAAATCTTAGTGATGCAATCGCAATATTATGGTAGAATATATTTCTTTTCACGTTACGTGTCCCCGTCAGCTATCCTGGCTAGCTGACTCCCTCGTGATAAAAATCTATTCCCAGGTATAAAACGCCTTATTAGGCGTCATTATTACCTTATTATTATTACTATTGTATATTTCCGCGCTAATGCTCGAGGATAACTAGAGATAGCAATCCAAAATAATTGCTTAATGGGATTCCATTGGTATTAATACTTTGTTAATGCATTCTTGTAATTAATAAGTATTTCCTCAATTTTCATTGAATAAAAGGGCAACAAGATAGTATTTTTGAAACAATAATAGCTCAGTTGATAGTGTGTATGGACGCTGTGTCAAAGGACGTGAGTTCGAATCCACCTAAAATGAGCTTGAGCTTTCGGTGAAGGAAAACATCGTGATGAAACTATAGCATGGTGGTAAGGTATTTACTAATAAGCGCCCAGCCAGCTACCACCTTCAAGTTTAAAAATCTGCCGCCAAATACCTATAGGTGTGTTCCGGCAGTTGTACTTGAAAGCCAGTCCCTTCACTAGGTTTAGCGTGTCAAACATCTTGAGCCACATCGTCTCTTAACATAAGGGGAGATTGTTGTCATAACGCTAAACCTTAACTATAAAAAATAAAATTGCAAACGAATCATTTATTTCACTATTTAAATTATTTTCTGATCTATTACCTTGCATTACATTGATTTAGGTGCAGTGCAGTCACAATGCTGAGCAACACAAAGAAGCCATAACGCTAAAACCTATATAATAAAATAGCTTATAATATCTCAGTTCCTATTCAGATTCTATTTAAAAAAGAAACGAATAATATTATAATTTGCAACACATACTTATTTCAAATCATGCCATCTTCCGTCGAGTAGTAAGAACTGAAAATTACAAATATTTCTGGAGATACAGATGCGATGTTTATAAAACTTTATACATCAGACCCACCTGATGGTAGATGATTACCGTCGTCTATAGACAGCCGCAACACCATGGGTATCACAGCTATGTTACTGACCGTGGTGGAAATTGATATCGCATATATCATAAATATTTTATAGAAATCCTTACTAATATTAGAAATGCGAAAGTGAGTTTTTTTTGTTTGTTACACTTTCACGCTTAAGCCGCGGAATTGATTATAATAAATTTTGGTATAGAAATAGTCGGGACCTTCGAAACAGAGATAGGTGATTTCTTTTTGCAAAAAACTTATAGAAAGTTAGGTAAAGAGAGGAATAAACTTTGTATGAAACTTTTTATTGCGTCATCTGATTTTCTTCAAACTTTGGAGAATAATTGCTTATAATTTAATCAATATTAACGCGAGCGAAGCCGCGGATAAAAGATAGTATATTAATATAAAAATTACTTTTTTACTTATATAATTATTTTCATTAATTTAAGAATTATCTGAAGCACAAAGTAAAAAGTGTACCTAGTTCATTTAATTTATTTGTACATATAATCTAGAATAGTATAAACTATATTTTATAAACATAATTCCGGTCATAAATATGAACATTTTCAGTCATAAATGAAATTGAAAATGTAAATATACTAATTACAAATATAAATTTAGTGTGTAGGTGACGACAAGACATCTCGAAAGCAGTAATTTACTTTCGTAAAATGAACGGAACTATTAAAACAAAGAAGTTTCATTTACAAAAATTCGTGAGCAATTTATTTAAAATTGCAGTAAACTACTAAGTTTCTAAAATTTTCGTATTAGTATATAAAAACAGATTCTAATGACAGCTAGATTATTTTCGATACAGGGACATCTATATATGGTTTTGTGTACTAATACTAATTAACTTCTACAGACACGTTATTTTAAAATCTAATATGATTACCTTCATATGTATATATCTATTAATATATCAATAATCTATCAATGATAATCTATCAAATGTATAAATCTTTTAACGTAATTTTGCACCAACATAAAATGATCTGATTGACTTGAAAATTTGCACTGTGTCCAAAGCTAACAATAACTTAGTAACACGATAGCGTTGTTCTCTTTTAAATTTTGGTGTCTTTTAAATCTTCCGCCAAAATGGTGCGTTTCGGCAGTTGCTCTTGACTTAGCGTGTCCACCATGTTTGCTCACATGGTCAATTAACTTTAGGTGAGATTGCAGTCATAACGTAAAGCCTATAAACTTTAAAAAACCTATTTCTCAAATATGTTAACAAAGTATTTCCAGAAAATAAAAGATAAATATTGCTTTGCATAATCTCATGTAATTTTATTATAATAATTTATATTTTATTAATACTAAATAATGTTAATATAATCTATATTATGATATATCGCACCTCTGCTCAAATAATATATAAATTGAAAAAATAATAAAATCTGTTTTATTGTACTACTAGCTAACCCTGTGAACTTCGTATTACCTATAATCTATGTACTGTATTCTCGCTTATGCTCAAAAACGGTTTGGCCGATTTGTATATTATTATTTTTTTACATTTCGATTAGCTATTATCAATCCTAATCAACATCCAATATCAATTCATTAAGATCAATAGAACTGGCTATGTCTAATATCGTTTCCGGTTTTCATTTCTTTTGGTTATTGAATGAAACTTGTTTATAACTCCAATGAGTTAACTGTATTTATATTGTCTATCTTTGTATGTAATTATACGAAATAAAAATATAGTTAATATGATGCTTATTGATAAACTGTTTTTTTTTTTTGTGGTGTGAAAATATATATTTTTTTTATCTAACGCATGAACTAGCGATATCAATATGTCCGTTCACGAATCTCTAAAACTCCAACCTGAGTACTCAAAGCTCCAACGACTGGTTTTATTATTTGTTCATTGCGTACGCAATAGACCATGGCACGGGGAATTATTGTCGCTTAAAATCGAATGCCAATCCGTCGCATTTTCTTAATATTAGAAAACTAGAATATATATTAATATATATTAGAAAACTTTAAAAACATAGATGATAAATAGATAAAGGTTTAGTCCGTTGTAAGTTTCAGCGAGACTAACGAACGACGATTCATTTTTATACATAAATATGTATATAGATTCCTCACAGTCTTCTGTCCCATTCATTCCTTCACTTTTCAAATTATGAGATTTAAAAAAGAATGTTAGATTGCATTGTTTTATACAAACCATGTCCTGACAATAACGAATACAATAAAAAAAGAATTATCCTATTTGGTTCAGTAGTTCGGAAGTTATGCGTGTACATACATTTTAGCGATTCATTTATATATAGATAGATATTCTAATGTTTCGCTCAACTTCCTTAATTTTTGATTTCATAAGAACTTTGACTTGACAATAATTAACACAACAAAAAAAGAATTAGAGTAATTGTTCCATCTGTTCACGCGTGATGCGATGACCAAGAGAAATAGACATTCATTTTTATATATATGTATATATATATATATAGATTAGATTTTTAGAATATGAACAATGTAATTTTGTTGGTTCCAGCAAGCTTTTAACTTGCTGAAAAACCTTTTGGTTAGAGCTGTTTAAGACCAGCAAAAGCAAGTGGTGCTGGGTCGCTTTAACAATGCAATTGCTTGCAGGTCGGGGCAACTCGATCTGGTACATACGATACAAAGAACTAATTCTCTTAACGTGACCCTCGGCGCTCTAAAACCGTAATCACCTTATAGAGTGGTGTATGCACAGTAGATTATGTTTAATAGGAATGTGTGTAGTGGTTCAACGAGGAAGATAGCGCTGCCGTCACCAACCGACACACTAATCGGCTCACTTTCCTGGGTCACTTGACAACTAAAACGAGTCACGAGTACAATCTATACACCGTACACAGGCCTACAAACCACTACTTTCGCTTACACAAGTCCAAAATATATTTTTTTTAGTAATATGACAATAAATAAATTAATTAATTGATGCTTATCCATTTAAGTACCTTAAATACATTGTGCATTTAATATAGATCAATATGCCCCTTTCCAGCATGTAATTTAAATGAATAATTTCGAATATATTACAGATTTAAAATGCAGGGATATAGCGTTTGCGGCGATACCGGCCGCGTGGCCAACGGCGCGTGGCTATAACGCGAGGAAATGTAAAAAATAAAAAATTTTAGAGTTTTAGCGAGAATGAAGAAAATCAATTTTAGATGATACGAAGTTTACCGGATTAATAATCGGAAATCGTACTGCGTCATAACTATGCGAGGCGATGAACGTGCGATACTTATTTTTTTTATGTACCCACTAAAATGGGCCTAGAAATATATCAGCTCGATAACAATTTAAACACGCTGCTCCGCCTGTCTCAATATTGTTTATTTATTTTCAACAGTTTCGTTATAAAATAATTTAGGACTGCGAAAAGTGAAACATAAGAGTAGTATAAATATAAAACGCCTTCTCGATGTTGTTTTTAGTTGTGACACTATTTGAGCGGAGGTGCGATATATTAAAATGCTATAGGACGCTATCATAGAATAATATTCAGAAATACAAAGATTGGCACATGATTAATTTTAATATTTTTCGTATAGAAGATAACAATATATACATTTATATGTCCCACTACTGAGCAAACACACAAACTTAATCACCACATCAGTTCGCGATATATTAGAAAGTTCAAACACCGAGAAAGCCACAGTAAGGATTTTTATACAGTACTAGCTTTAGCCCGCGGCTTCGCTCACGTTAACAATGAATTAGTCAAATCGGATAACGCAATAAAAAAGTCATACATAGTTTATTTCTCTCTTTACCCTAATTCTAATAAGTTTATAGCCAGGAAAGTAGCTCATCACCGTCTCCAAGGTCCCATCTATCTCTATACCAAAATTCAGCACAATCGATTCAGCGGTTTAGGCGTGAAAGCGTAACAAACAAACTCACTTACGCATTTATAGTATTACTATGGATAGTATGGATTACTTTTTCAATGCATTCAAGGTTTCCTAGTCGTATTTTCCTTGTCTATAAAGCAAAGCTGTTAGTGACTGAAACTTCAAATAAATCCAGAGACTTTCGTATTAATAAGTCGCTGGTCTAATTATGAAATCACCACTTATATATAAGTAAATCTGTATTTTTTTTTTCTATTGTTGTTCTGTGCATTGTTTATATAATCATAGATAGGACAATCGAGTAGAAAACATTTTTAAAAGTCATTAATAATCTTAAAATAGTAATATATTATACTTAATGAAGATACCTAATAATAGTAAATTCATAATACATTATGACATTCCTTTTAAACTACAACACATAAAATTAAATACAAACATAGGTACGGGCCTTTACAATAGTAGTATAATAGTGAAAGCGGTAATCTTCGATTATTATTGATTACATTTATTTTAGGGGTTGTAATTACGATTTTATTAAAAGTAACACTCGAAACTAGGCCTTATCTTATAAAATGAATTACTTACGTAATAAACCGTGTTGATTAAGTTCAACATCACATTAGAACAAATTTAAACCGTAACTGACTATAGGTTCCTAAAGATACCTACATTATTATTTCACGTATAGATTTATCATAACATTATAAATACTCTATCATTTTGAAATTTTACATTCTTTCTTATTTTTATTATTTCTTATTTTAAAATTAATGTACAAATATATGTATATATGAAATAAATTGCTATTTTTAGTATACATTTAGTGGATTACATACCAAAATATAAATCATTGTCAAAATATCATCACTACATTAAAATGTATTGATACCGGGGATCTATGTAGAGTAAAACATAATCTGACCCTTTAATAATTGACTTATTGTTTTGAATTTGTTCACAGTAATCGGTTCAAAAAATCCTAACCAAGTTATTTAAATCTGGTATAATCTACGTTCACAAGAGAAAACGCTAATTCTATTAACGTAATTACAGTTTTCATAATAGTTACAAGTAAATGATGTGCAATATTAACTTAAAACCTATCTTCGAAATATATTCATAAAGATAAAACGCCGAAAATAAGCTATAACAACACATTTCTAATCTTTTAAATACAATAAAAATCTTCACTTGGTATACTTCGAAAGTGTACATTGACTGTTGGTACATAAAATGCGCTTATCTCTGTATTACATTGTCGTAATTGACGCAGTTGTTCTCACTCAAACATATCACATATATATATTTATTATTATAAATCGGAAAAAAAATATTTGTTTGAACGCGGTAACCTTAGGAAGTACTAGTCGGATTTCAAAAATCCTTTTTGTATTTGATAGAGCTGTTAACGATGAAACTTTTAGGCTATTTAACATCACTCTACTACCAAAGCGGGCATAAATTATAAAATAATTTTTAGTTCCTCGTGAAAGAATTTGCGGGCGCATATAGTATAACATAAAAAAAAAATAGTTTAAAAAACTAAAAAACACACTTTGTATAGAAAACTGAACTAAAAAAATAGAAAATAAGTTTTAATAAATTGAAATTAAGCATAGTGTTAAAAATTTCAATAAATATAAATTAATAATAGTGTAAATAAAAAAAAATATATTTAAATAAAAGCGTGGGGTGCTTTTAAGATAATCACTCTACTCATACCTGTCGATAAAACATTTATAACTATTGCCACCATGCACCCCACGCTTTTTTTTTAATTATGTTTTATTTTTATTTACACTATTATTAATTTATACATATTGAAATTTTTAACACTATTCTTAATTTAAATTTATTAAAACTTATTTTCTATTTTTTAGTTCAGTTTTCTATAAAAAGCATGTTTTTTGGTTTATTTAAACTATCATTTATTTTCTACTTTTTAGTTTGCTTTATTTATAAGAGCTTGTTTTTTTTTTTAATTAAAATAAAGTTCTTGCCTTATCAAATTAGTGTATTGTCATCAGTCCTCGATAAATCTACAAAGTTTGAACGAAATCTGGCCGTTTAAAGTGGGTCAAAATCGCGGCCAACGGAGTCGGTTACAAACAAACAAACATACAAACAAATATACGTGAAGTTGAAAATGTATGTCTGATACATACATTTTTTATACATTTTTTGAACACGCGTAAGAAGTGAAACTTATTTAGATGATATATAACTTCCCTAAAATAAGTAGGACGAAAGAGGTTTCAGCAGAAGATACTTTTTTCATTTTAAATAACAAGTTTATAGAAAGTAAAATCATATTTTAAAAACTGAATATTCTTCCTACGTGCTTTAAAATAATTTCACTTCAATCATTAAAACAGAATTTCTGTACTATTAATTATAAAAAAAAAAACTGTTTTCTCAAATTTTTTGTTTTTGTTATTTGTTTATCTTATAAAGGACACAAATAACGTTAACCTTAATAAATAAATTATTTATAAATGGATCTACCTATGGCATAAAATCAATAATATGAGGAAACAATTTTTAAATGATAATCAAACGGCTGTTATAAATACCGACTTATCTTAGATTTACTATGCGTTTCAACAGCGCGCCCTACTATTCAAAAATCTAAGATATATATTTTACTCCAGAAAACAGAATTAACAATCACGTTTATATAAAATAAAATATACGAAGTCAGTCCTGTGTAGGAATGGAAATTGCGACTTTTAAGATAAGTGGATATCTCTGTGAATAATTTATTTTCCTAATATTATATTTACATGTAACGATAAGAGTATGTGTATCAAACACGTTTGTTTCAAATCACTCCATTAACCAAACCTTAAACCTTAACCAAAATATAGTACAACAAAAAAAAATTAACCCTTAGAATTTGACACTCGCCAAATGGGTGCTTAAAATAAATATAAATTAATTTCCATATCTATTTAATAAAATATGTGAAAATACAAAGCAAAAAATTGTTTTTGGATAATCTTTTCGTATGTACCTTTCAAATAATGGGTCCTGTAACCGATGGCTGTTGTTTTAACGGATGCTGTACTCTTATTGTTGAACCAAAACCAAATCTTGTTGACCATCATCTATGATATGTTCGAATACGAATACTAAGTGTCGCCCCATATACATAGTATGTAGCTCATGTGTACTATAAATTGATTCGCAAAACGCTTGGTGGCTATATTTGCCGTAGTTCTTTTACCGAATTGATGTTGCGGATTTATATGATCGAATAAAAACAATGTACTTATTTTGACTATAAACTATGCTATATGTGGCTACAAATATTAGATAACATTCATATGTAATTCTATATAATATAAATTACCTATGTTTACAACGCATTATTAATTGAAGAAGCATGTTGGCACAGAAACGTTTAGATCTAGTCAAAATTAATAAGAAAAAAAAACCATACCAACAGTAATATACTTTAACATGAAAATCAGAACATAATAACACAAGAAGTTTTACACACGCTTAAAAATTATTTGAATTAGTTCAGGAGCATATTTAAACTTAATATAAACATAAAATAGTTAACGTCAAAATCTTAAAAGAGATGTCCAGAATTACTTGCGAGTACAACAAAAGACAGTCCAGAAGAGACTTGTGGGCTTTTTGTTTATCTTTTTCGGTGACGAAGTTGGCACACGTTGGTATCTGGACGTTTGCATCGGTATCACGAGTTCTAAAACAGATCCGTCATCGTCTTCATCAGACGCTGTCAGTTCCACCTCGTAGAGAGGTGGGGAAGCACGGTCCGGACTGTTCGCACTCACCGAGCATCGTCGCTCTTGATTCTCATCTTGTGGCCACTGAGTATAAAAAAAATATTACTTTATTTAGTTTCTTAAGAATATATAAGTGAGAAGACTATCTACGAATTACATCTAATTATAAAATTTCGTTATACCTTTGTTCGGAATACTTTTAATTAATTAAAATTTATTTCGTGTACTTATGTGGGGTTGCCTGATTTATTATTAGTTGATTGAGTTGCATAGATTGCACTGTTGACGACAACAGTGCAATCTATTTATTTATGAATTAATAATCTGTGTTAGGACTTGTGATCATCACATAAAACCAAGTCACAAGCGAAAATCGATCTCGTGAGCTCTCGGTTCCAAAGAAGGGCTAGCTACCACAGTGTCACATAGCATTTTCGTGGAATCTATAGTATAAATACACCGAACTTCATCATTATCAGATAAATTATAATGTTATCAGTATGTATTTTGATGTTACCATAAAGACATTATTTATATGAATCAATAAAGTCAGGAATAAGAAGCTGCAGAATTCATGTTTGAATTTAATAAATTCTTAATGCTGCTAGTACATTTATTAAGACGGTATCTCAGTTATTTCACAGAACAATCTAACAAAAATTAGACAATTATATACACTAAATGTTTACAGTGTGTTACAGAAACTTTTGTTCGTCCACAACACAGCACAAGTATGTACAAAATAATTACAAAAATAAAAGATACAGAAATTAAAAACAACAAAACATAACTACATGTAAACAAACAACTGGTATTTCTGGATAAATAGATACCAGTCTCAGCATAATATACACTACATTGAATCAGTGCAACGGTGGTATTCTGACTTGATCCTCTGAAGGCCATGTCACGTTCATCAGTAGAAATTAATAAATATATAATTGTAAAAGCATAAAGTACATACCAATATTAGCAATAATGAAAATAATATAACAATTTTTTTCCAAATTAACGAAGATGAAAGTGTAGAGCACAACTGATAAATAATATTTAGATCAAATTTTTGGTAAATTATTTGTGCCTGTGACTTCGTTCACTTGGAACTGAAATTATTCAATCTCTCACCATCATTGAAATTACAATAACTTTTGATAGAGTTAATTAACCAATTTTAACGAAACAAAGACTAAATGTTACTCAAGGATTTACTTTACGACTTCCTTAGTGACGTTTTATCATAAACTTTGTATTTTAGCAGTGATGGGTCACAGACAGACATATGAAAATAATGTACACGCTAAAATAAAAATGATGTAAATGCATTTTATTGCTTATTCTTAGTCACCTGCAATATTTTTTTTCATATAAATTGAAAAGTACAGACACGTTAAATTTACATTCTTATTATATGTATATAGTAAATTATCAATTTAGTCAAACGTCTATTTGACATAAACAATACAATGCAAATTTTTGAAGCGATGATAGCTCAGTGGTAGTGTGTACGACTTCGCGTCAAGGGACGTGAATTCAAATCCAAGCACCTACAATGAGCTTGAGCTTTCGGTGAAGGAAAAACATCGTGAGGAAACCATAGCATGGTGGTAGAGCTTTTTATAATGCCCTCCTGGGTAGCTACCACCCTCAAGTTGTAATCCTGCCGCCAAATACCAATAGGTGTGTTCTGGCAGCTGCACTTAAAAGCCAGTTCCTCCACAGATTTAGCGTGTCCACCATTTTGGACGGTATCGTCACGTAAGATCAGGTGAGATTATGGCCATAATGCTAAACCTTAAGTATAACAAAAAACATATATTTAAAACAAAATAATATTACCAACAACAAGTTATGGTCGTCTTCGTTATTATTCTTCATGGCATGTGCGTGCCACCAAGGTTTCTCCAAGTTATCCCCATCACTACTACTCGTATCGCTCGCCTGAAATAATTATGACCGCGTAAATAAAAAAAAAACGATTTAAATGTCTTTTTCACATTATTTTTATACTTTATACATTATATACACATTATGACTACAATCCTACCTGATGTTTTGACAACACACTAAGCCTAGTAGAGAGACTGACTGTTAAGTGACACAGCTACAACACATCTACAGGTATTTTTAGACACAGGTTTTCAATTTGAGGGTGGTAGCTAGCCAAGTACGCATTAGAAAAAGCCCCACCATCATGCGCTACGGTCGCTTCAAGATATTGTCCTTCGCCGAAAGTTCAGGCTCACTGCAGGGATCGAACTCACGTCCATTTACGCGGTATCCGTACACACTACCAACTGAGCTATCATAGCTTCAAACACGCTGTATATCATAATCTAATGGTTTCAAGAATTATTAGTAAATAAGTTATTGTATTTGATGTCGAGAAAAGTAAGAGTTTGCGAATTTCATAATTCATGCAAGAATGCTATGTTGTAACCAGAGCCGGTTACAATGTGTAATGCTATGTTGTTACAGTGCAGTGTGCAGCGCACACCGGCGTAGAGTCTTAGGGGGCGCCAAGCTCTGTTCTCGACACCTCCAAAGAGCGATCACGCGCCTACTATAAGGCGCTAACGTATTGTTTGCACACGGGCGCTACAAGGCTTAGAGCCGCCACTGTTTGCAACCGTATAGTTCAAAATTCTATTCTTTACAGACTTCCTCTTCGCAACGGGTAAACGCATTACCCGGACTCAGACCAAGAAGAGAGGAGCGTGTTGCAAGAATCGTCGAGTAACAACCTCGACACTATCCACTTAAAAGCACCACGGTGACACTTTAATTTCTGCTGTTGCCTAACCGGTAGATTCGTAGTTTTTTTTTAAATTCGGAACATCGTTCTATCTCTATTTCAGAAGATTTATTTAGGTAATTTAAACTTTTTTTGTTTCGTTTACATATTTATTTATTCAATAGTTTTACGTGCGGCTCTGCTCGCCTTATTATTGACTATTTCCCAGCCAATTTTGGTTGTTTATATATATGGACTTACCCGAAATTGGAAATTATAAGCAATTATGCTCTAAAGTTTAAAGCAAATCAGATGACGCAATAACAAGTTTTATACAAAGTAAAAGTACAAAAAATGTAGCCTATCACCTTTTCCATAATCTAATCTATCTCTATACCAAAATTCATACTAATCGATTCACCGGTTTAGGCGTGTAAGCGTAACAAACGCACTTTCTAATATATAATTTTATATAAGTAAGGATACAAGACATAGTGAGACCTTTAGCTCTATTCTTTATATAATTTTGTATACAATTTCTATATGTCAAACTTCTTTGATGTATAATCCGAAGATTTATATTTATCTGAGTTGGATTTCAACAAACTAATTCTAATATATTTACCCTGCCTCCGACGAGCCTGGCTTGGGCGACGAGGGCCTCGGTATCGTCGCTATCAATGCCACTATCGTTCGGATCTGGGTGCGGAGGCATTAACATTTGGCGGTACTCCTATTCCACCTCCAATTTGGATAACTTTTCAAATGACCACAAACACGGAGATTGAACCTGAAGTGTGAAGAAGTGTTTCAATCGTCAAACAATTTCTGTCTTTCTAATTGATCCTCAACATACTCATCTGTACCACGAAAACAATACTGTTATTTTTAATTTGACACTCCCCATTTTTAGATAATATAAAAGAAAAATTATCGATGTAAAAAATTAAAATTGGAGTACATTTAGGTATACTTTTCAATACTACTTATCTATACCAAGGTATAAATGTCGCAAAACCTCGAAAAAAAATTACGTGGCTAGTGACACGTCCACCACCTTCAACCACCATGCTAACTCATAACTTGTTACCAATTTTAAAAATAAAATAACGTTCACGTTCACTCTCAAATTTTCCTTTCACAGTATTTTCTTTATGTAGGTACAACCAATTAAAATTTTTAACATTTTAAAAGTATTGAAGTTTAACCAAACATTTATTTATTTTTTACAGTTGCACAGTGAAATTAATGCCTCAAGTCAAAAACCTTAAAATCGGAGATCTATGAGCGATCGTCGTTTTTGGTCAATCGATTCTGTTCCCCTAATACTACACTACTAACAGAGTATATGCAGAAAAAAACAACGAAGTCTAGAATTAAAAGATTTCAATTGAAGTTTTTTTTTTGTAATTAAACATGTTGGCTTGCGTACACAGAGCAATTTTTAAACTATATTAGAACCCGGAGTAAATGTTACTATAATAAATTTGACCTTCAACAGTATGAAACATGGCACAAAATATTATAACCTATTTTCACAACACAAAAACGTTTGTTTGACTAAAACCAAATAGAAATTATTTGTAAAATTTATTTGTGACAAATTTACCAGATTTTAAACAAAAATAAGGTAAATCTTGAGGCTAACACAAGGGATGACACGCAGACAGATTACACGAGCGAAGTACTGAAACTAGAGACAACCGGGAGGCGCCCTAATCTCGTTTCTATGCCAACAAAAGTCTGCGCGCGCAATATAACTCTCCACACATGACCATCGTCAATTTATTTACGAATTTGTCAAACTTTTTCAAACAACCTTTAGCTCATATATATTATAAAAATCATTAATTATTAAGTTCCGCTTCATAAGTGACTACATAAGTAGTAATGGCACCCAAAAAGGCAAGTACATAATAATTATAAAGTAAACATCTAACTGTAAAAATATATAATACAAATATCTAATATTGTTTTATATCATCGACTTACAATTTTATCTTTATTATATTGTTGTATAGTAAAAGAAATAGAGATACCTCATAATATATAACAAAAAAATGTATCGATCAAACAAAACTCTAAAGTTGGTTCTACGTAGCAAAACATACTTAGATTGAAAGTGTCTACGTGTGTTTACAAGTTTTATCATTACAATTTATCACAGTTATTACACAGAGGAATGTTATATTTGTCCTCATTAGTTAATATTATAATAAATATTCTGTTTTCCTAACGCATGTTAGTTAGTAAATAAATACATATATACACACTATTGAACCAACATAATCAACTTAGGTATATATTCTGTTGAAGTTTTCGTAGTGGTTAATCACTAGAAAACTAAACAAGCGTCTATTTTTTAAGTAAAACTTGACATCTTTTATCAGTAACAAATATGAAACTCTACATTTATTATTATATTACATATTTACATTTGACTTGTTGGTTTGATAACATACGTATATAATTATATAACGAGAATAATGTAGTTTACAAATGAATACTAATCGTTATTGGAAATTCCAAAAGGCTACTATTCAAATTTATATATACACAGAATAACAGCCTAAATTACAAAGTATATACATTGGTACATTCTATGATCAGTATCTTTATCTGTATTAGTATGACACGCGATTAAATATAATATAAAATGATTAATTTAATATACTTATTGTGGTATATATTGTAAAATGTGCTAAGAATATAGTTTCTTGTTAGAGAAAAAAATGTACTGATGGTAGTAACGGCTAATGGATACCAATAAGTCTTTAAAACCAAAAAAAAAGTACATGTTATTAATTAAATTTTGCAACCTGATATAGATACCTAGTCCGCACGGCTCAAGTAAGCCTAGATTGCCAGATCTCTGGCGAAATAAATCCACGGAGAAATCTATAGGTCTTCTGCTCAAACGGCTTCGAGTGAGTAACAGTCCTTAGGACACCGCTTGATATTTATGTATGTGCGTCAGTCCATTGTAAATATTCCTTTGTCTTTGTTTGTGCCGTTCTGTGTCATTCGATAATAATTGTGTTTGTAATTTGTGTGTGTGTAACCCCTTGTGTTTAACTCTTTGTACACAATATCTGCCCTATCCATATCTATGCTTTATTTTTACTTGTTCACATTTTTCAAATAGACAGTTCAAAGATAACGAGTTCAAACATCGCTCCGATTGAAGTAGGTTCGAACATATGACCCCGAGCTTAGGATGAAAAAACAACGTAATTATGATACCATCGCATGATAGGAGTGTATGTTCTCATACGTGACTAACTACATATTAGCGTCAAATAAAATCTTTCGTCAAAATCCTGTACGTGTTCTTCGGAAACCAGCTTTTCCACTGGACATCACGAGCCACACTTTTACTTGATGTTATATGAAATTGCGACCGAGCGCTTAACTTATACATCCTAATATTATAAATGCGAATGTGAGTTTGTTTGTTACGCTTTCACGACTAACCCGTTGAATCGATTCAACAGAGAGTGATCGTACAGAAATAGATGGGACCTTGGAGACGGAGATAGGCTACTTTTTCTCAGCAAAAACTTATAGTAAGTGTGATAAAGAGAGGGATAAACTTTATATGAAACATTTTATTGCGTCAGCCAATTTGTTTGATAAACTCAATATTAATGCGAGCGAAGCCGCAGGTCAAAGCTAGTAAAGAATAAAAAAAGAAAATTATCTTGAGCACAACCAATCAGTCGATCATTTGCTTTCTAAGTTTAATAAGAAACTTAATTTTAATTATATATCATGACTGATATATTCTCATTTCTTTGTTCATAATCACGGTTAACATATTAGAAATTTTCTTATTATAAAACCAGAGATAGATTATAAGATTACTACCCTATTGACACCGAATGTGGCGGTAAAACTATAAATGTTCTTCAAAGAATAATAATTTATCTAAATTTAAAACATAAATCAAAGTTTCTTACATTATTTGTGGGCATATGACAATTGTACAATAGATAGAAAAGGTATTTGTAATTGGACACCGTAATTGTTTGTGAAATGCACAACCTGTTACCCTGTGACCCTGTTAACAATAAAGTATGTAGGTACTGTAGTATTCCATTTACAAGATAATCGATCTTAAAGGTCTATTAATCTTCTGTTGTACCTTGAAATAAATATACAAGGTTTATTTATACAATTTATTCTGCAAAATCCAATTTCCAAAGAATACCCCTATAAAACTTGCTTTTGAAATTAAAAACTTCCAAAAACGTTGAAAAACTGTAGCAAAAAACGTTATTTTTCTACAATAAGAAACAGTTATGACTTTATTTTCACGTAAAAGTTTTACACAAAGTATCTTGCATGTCTATATTAATATTATAAAACGGAAAAGTTTGTTTATTTATTTGAACGCGCTTATCTTACCAACTACCAGCCGGATTTAAAATATTAAATTTGTATTTGATATAGCAAACATCGAGGAAGATTTGAGGCTATTTATCATCATGCCACCACAAATAGGAGCAAAGCTGTATACGAAAAGTGACAAAAATTATTTAAAAAAATTAATTCCTCGCGAGCGAAGTCGCGGGCACAGCTAATATACCTTTGTTCAGTGATATAAATATTCGCCGCTCAAGTAATTTCAAGGAGCGCGGAAATGAAAACTATTGTTTTAGATGAAGCAAACCAAGAAAGGTTATTTTTATTGGTGGATTTTTATTTATGATAAAGAGCAGCAAACAGGCAGACGGCCCATCTGATGGTAAATGGTAACCGTCGTTTGCAACACTACGGGTGTTACAGCCATGTTGCTGACATAGATGGAAATGGCTGGTTCTCATTTACTATGCCGGAACACAAAGGCTCATAGTGAACCTTTATTTTGCGGCAGTCTGAACCCGAGGGTGGTCGCTAACCAGTCGGGCAATAACTTTTCCACCACGCTGTGACGGATCAAGGATTACTTGGTTAACCGTCATGACCAATACCAAATGTAGGACTAGCAATCGCCAGAGCCTCGTCCGTTATTTGGCAGGTTGCACCGCGTACAGGTGAGGTTAGCTTGGGTAACTCAGATGTTTAATTTAAAACAGTTGCATGATACAAACTTGATAAGTGATAGAGTAGAATGATTATGTCTGACTACATCACAACCAACATACGTATAGTGTCCCGAGTGTATACTAACTCGTCACTGCTTTTGACTCACTCTTCGGTGTCAGCAAATACCTATTTATCAAATTACCGAAAGAACTGCACCGCGGCTGGACTTTTTTTTGTACTGACCTACTCTGTTAGCCTGCAGGGCTCTTCCTGCTTCACCGGACTTATAGATAAAGTGTGAAAGGCACTCAGCCCGGGTGGCAACGAATCGACTTGGGCTGTTGCCGAGACGCGAATGGATACTGCGAAACCGATAAATCCTTCCTAATCAGAATTTTAGATTGTATTGGGTAGAATGAATACGACGATCGCAGATAAAATGGGGAATTTTCTGTAATCACATTTCTTTTTGGTGTATTCCTTTATCACCACCAGGGAAGGTACAGTGTCGTCACTTTACTGTATTATACTATACACAAAAGATGTAGAGTTAAAACTCACCGTAATACTTTCTATGAGATTTTAACTACCAGACACAGAGTTATTTTGCTAAACTTACTATAAGTACAGTCCACTGGGCTCGGTTTATTCCACTAAACAACTCGTCGCAGCGCAACCCGAAACGTCAATGTGGAAAGCACAAATAATACACGAAACTCATTAAACTGCCTATTATCATGATAACTGTTATCAACGCACAATACATTGTAATCGATCGTGTTTCGTCATTTCCCCTGTTTCACGCAACAGTAACGCTTTCGAAAATACAGATCGTAAACATTTTATGGTTGTACCATCCAAAATATTTTACATGCTACCACTTTAAATGCAAACGTAGTGATGTGAACGACACAGATCCAAAGCTGATAAAACTATTTGTACGTGGAGACATTTATATTCAGTATATTTTATTTATGGAATGCATTACTATCATAACCACGTTTGTACCTTGTTACCTAACAAAGATTTGAATATAAAAAACAATAAATTAAAAGCGTTCAACAATGTAAGCAAATGTTTTTTTTTACTTTTAATATTAACCTTTAGAAAGTATAATTATAAAATTGTTATATCAGCTGAATTTTAATTTAAACACGTATGATATGTGCATTGACTGGTTTAAATTTAAAGATATGAAAGACCTTATAAGATTTATAATCTTTTTTAGATGTTAGAGATTCGACTTTAGGATAGAAAATAACAGAGCATATTGCGTCAAATAAATCTTATTAAAAATACACAATACAGACACTGATAATTTGTTTTGAAGAATATTAAATATGTTCAAGGATACTTTTTATTTAAAAAAGGTGTTTTTTTTATGTTTCAATGTTTAGTTTCAATTAAATTATGATTCAAAGGCTCCATTAAAACGATAGAAACAAACATTATACATCTTTATTATGAAAAGCACGTATAAATAAAATTAAGTATATATTACCCCTGGGAATCCAAGAGACCTCGTAAAGAAACTTCTAATTCATTCTAATTTAAATCTTTGTAATTAAATTTAGCTTAATCTTGGTCAAATGTTAAAAAATTCCGTCCTTATACTATTACTGAAGTTATTAATATTTACCCTGTATAAACATCATGTCGAGTCGTCGAGAACTATTCACTTTACAGGAAAATATTTTATCTGAAATTATATAAACTTGTACTAACGTCCTACGTACAATAAAACTTGAGTTAAATGACGAATAATGAATGATTACAAAAATAGGTAATGTAAATTCTGAGCATCGTCACGATTTCGTGATTCCTAGCTCTGTGCTGCCTTATACCAGACACGGAGACTAATTAGAATCTGGCGACACGCCCAGTCAAGGGAACTTTACAAAACTTTATACCGTCCACAAAATAGGGACAAACCATTTTTTATTCGAATATACGTTTTCCTTGTTTTCGTATTACTAATAAAAGATAACAGCGTTGTTAAAAAGAATTATGGAATCATATTAAAATAGTATACGGACGACTATGACTAATAAATGCAATGTTTTCTAGATTAAATCATTTCTAATTATTATAAAGAAACAGTTGTTAAAATACTTGAACTTCTACTTGACATATGTTTTATTCTTACTTAGATAAAACTTCAGTCACCAATTATCAAATATCTAATACTATTAAGTGAGCAATTTTTGTATATACTTATATATATAAATTTCAAGTATCTCGGAAACGGCTGTAAGTATTTTTGAAAAAAACTATATAGTTGTATTTTTCGTAAAAATACATTATTTTAGAAATTGTATTTCTAATAAATTATTTAATAAAATTCGTTTCGTTATTTAAATAAACTAGTTCATACGTATGTAACATCGTAAAATGTGGATGTTTAATCAATATGTGATTAGTATTTTAGTTTTTTTTTTAATTTCAAATTGACACAACTAAAAAGAATACCGAGCTAAGGCCGGTGATCCAGGAAATCTGGTTAATTAGTACAGTCTAAATTCATTCAATTTTAATAAACATAACTCATATCGTTTATTGTTCTTAATAATAATATTATTTAAATTGTTATATTTATTTAATTATATTAATTTAGTTTTACTTAATGTTATCTATTTTATTTAATTATCTCTCGACTCTATGCAAAATAAATTATAATATATTCATAAGCGTATCAATTCATCGAAATAAAATTTATAAATAACCGCGATAAAATCCGTTTAAATTAGATTTATTTCGATAAATAATATTCACGTAAACATAAGAAATCATTACGTATCAATTTATTTTTAAAAATAGTTATTGAACATTATTAACCATTAGACATTCTTGTGATCATTGTTAAAGATAATTGAGGTCACTAATTTTACATAAAACTATTTTGTTTTGTTCATTTGATATTGTGCTATTTGGGCGCTAATAATAAACTAGCTGTGCCGGCGACTTCGTTCGCGTAGAACTAGAAAATATTTCATAACCTTTGCCCGTTTTTGGAACTTTTTTCAATGTAGCTTTGCTCGTATTAGCGGTAGTGTGACATTATATAGCTTAAAGTCTTTGTCAATTATATTACTTTTAAACCGACTTAGAATTGCTAAGATTAGTGCGTTCAAACAAACAAAATTTGACTCTTTATAATTTTAATATATATAGTAAAAATTATGGTATATCAAAGTGCATATTTAGTTTACATGAAACCGATCAAATCGTAGATAAGTACTGAATTTTAATACGAATTTCTAAAGGCTCAAATTGTATCACATAATATTTCTAGTTGTGAGCACTTTAAAGGTTCATTATAGCAGAGATGTATAAGCGATAATTATTATAATAATAAGAAACATGCAGCGAAGTTAATGTACCACAGCTTGTAGGTAACAAATAGGTGTTTACTTTTACTGTCATACCGAGAAAATAGTATGAGTCATAGAATACAAATTTATAGTGTTTACATATTGAGGAAATCGTATTTTTCTTTCAATTAAGTATTAGTAACGAAATATGATTACATAGTTTCATTTATTATAATAAATATTTAAAGCTCTAAAATCTTAGATCTATTTAAACTATTACGTAAATTATATAATATTACAAATAAAATACAATTTAGTAATTTATAATGAGTACTTGAAATGTTTTTTTTTACATTAATTATTTATCTATTTAACATTTAACATTAACATATCATTAATTTGCAACCACTAATTGCACATATAATTAATAGTATTTTTAATATGAAAATCATTATTTAAGAATAGAGTGATACCTTTATTCATTCATTATCTTATACACCTTTTCCGTTATACAACAACTGTTATTTTTAGGTAGGTACGGATAAGGCAAGTATTTTCCAACAGTAAAACTCTAAATAATCGGTACTGAAATTTGTGTAACTATAGTTTCATTAATCACCCACTGCGATTACAGAATGCAGTACATTCCATTTAAAAAGCTAGACATTACGCAGCTACAAACTTTCTATAATACCAGTAATACGGTACCAAAACACGGTTAAAACGGTACCAGTAATACGGATAAGCAAAAGAGCTCACCTCAGTCTTGGTTATTTCATAATGAAATCATTAAAATCCTTTTTACATAAATGTAGTAGATAATAATTTTATTTCTTCAATTATAAGCATCAATTATGTTTTCCGAATCAGAAGATGATTTTGATGTAAGTACAGTCAAGTGGTATTTTTGTATATGTCATATAAAACGTAGGTCTCACGAATTAAAGGAATAAAAATATAATCCGAGCTTCAGACACGCAACCGTTGAATAGTTTGTTTACGCTTGCTTCGCTTGTCTAAAAGTGCCTCAAGTAATTTATGGTCGAGTTACATGATTGTGGCCAATAAAGACCTATCAAATAATATGCAAATATCTCTAGAACATTTACTCGTAAAACTTCTTGAGGACCTCAAATATTTAGATACCTGAGCAGTGTTTCATTTGCTGTTGTGCGACGCTTGCGTGCTTTTGTATATCTCTATTAAATTTAGAAGCAAAAGTTATAAAAATGTTAAAGGCTATGATAAAGCGGGCTCTTATTAACAATGAAGATAGATCACTCGTCAAAAAAACTTTGCAGTGCTTAAATGTCTGTGAATGATTCTTGTCGCCTGTAGGAATAATAATATGTTAATTGTTTTTTTTATAATTTTATTTATTTAGCAGAAAGATGGATCGAACAAATCACGTGTCAACTTAGTGGACGATGAAGGTCTTGAATGGCTTAAACCTCGATCTCTTATAAAGCCTGATGATCAAGAAGATGTGCCTGAAGCGGTAATTATCTACAAATATCCACAAAGTACTAATCCAGATTTTTTAAATTTATTCATACCATACCAAAGAACTATTTATAGGACTTGGAGGAAGAAGTAGGACGTGTCTTAACCACAATAAACCCTCAATGGATCCCAGATGAAGTTGCTTATCATTATGGCCAAGGGAAGTTTGTAGCGAAACCTAAACCTACTTTCGGAAAAGCGTATCCATTGTACATATATCAAGGTACCGCAATACGTAAAGACTCCGATGAAGCCAAAGCGCAAATCGCGGCTGGATATGGTAAGAAAATAATACATTCCTTTATATTGCACAAGATTAATTTAAATAAACTTAAAAATGAAAATATAATAACACGTCTATCTATGTAGATTAAACTAATTTAACGAACAGGAATGGTCGGTTTCGACGATGCTGGACCGAAACGTGCTAAAGTCAAGAAGTCTAGTGCTGAAGAAGAAGAGGAAGAGGAACCTGAACCAGAACCGCAGCCACCCGCAGAAGAAATTAAGCCAGAAGGTATTTTTATACTATTTAAACAAAAGTTTTAAATGCCTAAGTACCATTTATTGCTAATATATATGGGGCTAACAATAATTTAGGCTCTTTATATTTTTAATGAATTTGTTATACATATATGTAAATACAGAAGAATACTTAAATGCGTTTTGTCTCCATGAATTTTAAAATTAATTCAGTTGATTATATATCAAGTAATTTGTACATGAAATTCTTTTATTATTCTTGATTACATTCCTCAGTTTGTTTTCTTTCACTAATGTTTAATTTTAGTTATTATTACTGAATTATTTCTTACTTTTTCATTACTGTTATTTTTTTTCTCAAACGTTCAATATTTAATGTTACTTCATATTACTTTTTGATACGGTTAGTAGTGTAAGCATTATCAATTTGTTAACACATTTAGGCTTTAGTCTAGTATTCAATTATATTTTAGTTTAATTTAGTTAGTTAATTTAGTTTATGTTAGTTTAATTTATTCTAGTATTCAGTAATATTAAATAATAGATCCGGGTTTTTGTTTTTACTTATTTGTACAGAATATTAACTGAAAATTATATTATCCACTTGTGTAAATGGATCAAACTTTATATTGGTTTCTGGAGTTTAATAAATAATTACTTTTCGATTAATAGAGGATGTAGCTGCTGCAGAGGAGAAATCAGAAGGTGAAGGTCCTGCAGAACCTACAGAAGCTGCAGTTGAAGAAGGTGCAGCTATAGTTGATGAAGGTGGTGAGGAAGCTGAACCAGAACAAAGTAAGTTATTCGTATAATATTGCTTTCAAACACTGATACAATAGAAAAAGATGAATTACAAATTTTATACAGTAACAAATAATCAGTTAAAATAATTTGATAACATTTGAATGTTACAGTACAAATTGAATTAAGTAAATGTCCTCGAATGTTCTCTATTTTTTTATTTATTAAATCTTATCTATAAAATAACTAGCTTCCCCAAGAGACGTTTTCTTACCCTTTAATAGTAGTTAATAACTGGACCATGACGCCATATATCACATTGCAAGTGATTTCTCCAACGGTGTAAGAGTTTAGCAATTTTGAACTAAAGTTCTTTATACATAGTCTACTTTATCTATATAAATATTGAACCGATAGGCTCGAAAGAAAAATTCCATCCTTTGACATACTTGTAATGATAGAATTGTAAAAGTAATGGAATATCGATAGAAAATGTGGTTTAAACACACAGGCGTGCATGCATTGAATCATTTCAATATATATAGTAATACCACCTTATAGACTATGAATTGTAATATTAGGAGGGTACTGAACTTTTTTACAAGATTGCGTCATTAGGAAATATACATAAGTTTAGGATCTTTTTTAATACTTTATAGGTATAGCATTATGGCTACAATCTCACCTGATGTTATATGACGATGTGGCCCAAGATGATGAACATGCTAAGTCTAATAGAACGATTAGCTCTCCAGTTCAACTGCTTAAACACACCTGTAAGTATTTGCAGGCAGATTTTCAATCTGAGGGTAGAAGCTAGTCAGTTGGGCATAAGAAAAAGCCCTACTACCATGCTATGGTTTCTTCCCGATGTTTTCCGTCACCGAAAGCTCAGCCTCATTGCATGTGGATTCAAACTCACGTACGTTGACGTGGCGTCCGTACTTACTACCAGCTGAGCCATCATTGCTTCAAATAATAATAAAAATTGTGGACAATATAATCAACTAATACATGACCGGTTTAAATGATTACAAATGTCTTTATTAAGTACTGGCCGGAATATTCATTGTTCAAGTACTATTACTAAGATGTTTAGATTTCGCTTAATATGAGATAGATTCATATAAATTGAAATACTTTTTAGAAGAAGAAGACCAAGACCTAGTTGATGAAGTATTAAATATAAAGCCACGTGTAAAGAAGTTAGCCAATCAGTTTAACTTTTGTGAGAGAGCTGCGCTGACCTACAACTTTCCCAGACGGGTATATACAATATTTCATTATTAATTACCATATTATAATAATTTACCTCCTTGCCCCTTTTAGTGTTTCAGTAAAAACATCTTAAGGTATTTAGTCATAAAACAATGTTGTTGATTTTTACTTTTTATAATTTCTTTTAATATTCTTATTTACTAGTTGTGTTTGCGACTTCGTTCGCGTAGAACTAAAATTTTATTTAATCATTTTGTCCGTTTGTATAACCTTTTTTCTATACAGTTTTGCACCTATTGGCGGTAGTGTGATGTTAAATAGTCTTCCTCAATGATTGCTCTAATAAAGACAAATATTTTTTTTAAATCCGACTGGTAGATCATAAGATTAGCGCTTTCAAACAAACTCTTCCTCTTTATAATATTATAATTTAGATTAAGCAAAATAGTATTTTATTACATTGCTAATTTCCAGTCACTTATTTTAATATTAAAATTTATTCCAATAACGTATTTCTGGATTTATTTGAATGTTTAAATTAATATGAGTAAATAAGACATAGAGGTACTCTATGTAACGTTTTTTAATAGTCCGTAGAGACTCAAACTATACCCCCACCTCGAGCTAACTATGGAGCTACAGCATTGCAATGCGTTATATTCGATTACTATCAAGAAGACTACGCAAGAAAGTTACGAGAAAAGGAAGAAGAGAAACCGAAAAGGGTAAACTGACTGTTTTATTTTATTACTTCCTTCATTTATGACTAGCTGTGCCCGCGACTTTGTTCGCGTGACACTAAAAATATTTAATAATATTTGCTTCGTTTTTTTTTTACTTTTTTCAATACAGCTTTGCTCTTATTGATGTTGGTATGATGTTAAATAGCCTAAAACCAACCTCGATGTTTGCTCTACCAAATACAAAAAGAAATTTTGATATCCGACTGGTAGTTCCTAAGATTAGCGCGTTCAAACAAACAAACAAACTTTGCCGATTTATAATATTAATATAGATTTCAATCGTGTGGACTTGTATTATTTCTTATATAACTAGCTGATTCTGCTATTTTTAGATATAGTCTAAGTTTTTCCACAGTACTATTATATGAGGTTCTTCAGACAAGAATTGAAAATCGGTCTCCAAGGTCAGCAACATGGGTGTCATACGGTAATGCGGTTGCCCATGGGCGACGTTAACCATTTATCATGAGACAGACCGTTTTTTGCGCTTAAGCATAAAGAAAATATATTTCCAATAAATCGATTACAGCGCCACTATCGTATTTATGAAAATGGTCCATTCATTGAGACAAACTATCCTATATCTCAAGTTTTAGAGTCCGTTTTTCAATTATTATAGCAGGTTGACAGTATAGATACTATTCCAAAATAGACATTTTAAAATATAAACGAACTAACAAAAACTTAAAAGCAAAAATGAAAACCCCTGGGATGGAATTTAACCCATCCTTCTTTAGTTACAGATAACGATGTGGCTCAAAAATCTTATATTTGACAAGCTTTAAGTTTGCTTTTAAGTTAGATTTTATGTTATCAACTATCGAAAGGAGAAAATCCATCTTTTAACAAAAATTCTATCTCATATTTAATACTTTCGTTATTGAAATAAAAAGTACCCTATATATTGTTCCATAACTTTACTTATCACCGTGTTAATTTTCATCATCACTGCCCAAGAGTTTTAAAGTGATGTGCGTGCAAGGAGACAGACAGAAAAAAACCGAAAATAAAGTATTTTAAAATAAAGTTTTTACCTTAATCAAAATTTAACAAAATACATTCCATTATAATTTTTAAACATATTTAATGTTCAGATGTGCTTAGTTGCAAATATATAAGAAAATACTTTTTAATAAGGCTTTAAGAGATACAGAAATAACGTAGCTAATTTCCGATTTATTCACATGCAGCAATTGTTTTTTTTTCGTTTCCATCTCCATTTTTCACAGGACTTAATTATGTTATAAATTTTAATAATCATAATTTTGAAACAGTTACGCAAAAAAGCAACGAAACACTCAAAATCCGCTCAACAAATTCATGATGAGCAACTTGCGCAACGAATACGTGAAGCTTGGACTGTATTGGAAAGGCTAGTCAATCAAAACATTTATGATGATATTGGTAAGTACATTATACACATATCTCGAGTAATAAACATAGGTATTCTTATTGATATATATTAATATTTATTTTTATAGTGTATAGCTTTAGCGTTTATGACCACAATTTTACCTGATGTTAAGTGACGATCTGGCACAAAAAGGTGAACACGTTAAAAACCTAGTGGAGGAACCATCTCTTAAGTGCAACTACCGGAACACACCTATAGTTATTGGCGGCAGATTTTCTACTTGAGAATAGTAGCTAGCCGGGTGCGCACCACAATGAGGTTTCATCAAAAAATCAAAAATCTTTATTCAGTTTTAGGCCCTGGAAAGGCGCTTATTAACTTTATAATTAACACCACGATACTTTCACCGAAAGCTCAGACTCATTGCAAGAATTCGAACTCACTCCATTGAAACGGCGTCCTTACACACTACCAACTGAGCCATCCTCGTTTCCATTTTTAGCTCAAGACTACCGATATTGGGACGATCCGTCGGATGAGTTCCGAGAAGGGATGGGCTCTTTGCTACCTCTGTGGAAGTTCCAGTATGAACCTGTGCGAAATCACGCTGTTTGCGATATCCAATGGAACCCGCACTATCAAGATTTATTCACTGTCGCCTATGGCTCATGTAAATAGAATATAAATAATAAATATAAATAGAAATCAATATCTGTTAGGCCAATTTACCATTCTAGTAAACAGTACCACATAATTTAGTACGTAACATACTTACATATAATGTTATTATTAGAGACTTAAATATTAGAAAAGGAAACTAAGTTACGCCTTAATTATCAGATAATCTTTAAATTCGAGTCGATGGAACACGCCAATTGAATCGGACTGGATCGCATCCTCTACTATTTGGTACGCTCGGTATTTGGCTATTTGGTAGTACATTTAGGCGTGTTATATTTCGTAATAAGGCAGTATATATATCCCGATGCCAGAAAACTTACCAACCGGCATACCAGCATCGATTAACGACGAATAACTTTGTCCCTTGCCAAGATATCTTTTTCTGCGATTATTAGCGTAAAGAGAAAATTAAAAACTGTATGAGATGATATTTTAGACACTGAATCGACGAAATCTGTCTAAAAATATCAGAGAGTGCTAAAGACTTTAAAATTCACATACATTTGAAACACAACATTGACTTCACAGCTTACAGCTACAGATAGCCTTAACACCTTAGCCTTAACAGTCTCTGATCATGAGATTTAGTATTCAGATATATCGTCGAATTAGTGTTTGGCATATGATCCCATACATTTATTGTTTTCTCTTTAAATTTGAAAACTACGACGGCTACTGTCAGGTACAGTACCGACACGTTGCATATTACTTTAAAAAATAGTACCATTTTCGTTTTATCTTAAAGTAGTATTGAGCATACTAATATTATAAACGCGAAAGTGAGTTTGTTTGTTACGCTTTCACGCTTAAACCGCTGAATCGATTATGATGAATTTTGCTAAAGAGATGGATAAGATCATGGAGAAGGAGATAGGCTACTTTTTCTTGCAAAAAATTTATAGGAAGTGTGGTAAAGAGAGGAATAAACTTTGTATGAAACTCTTTATTGCGTCATCCAATTTCTTTGAAAAAATCAATATTAACGCGAGCGAAGCCGCACATAAAATCTAGTAGTTTATAATAACAACCTTTACATGTTTCAGCATTAACACGTTGCTAAAACAGTTAACTTTATACTATAGCTTTATATTTCGTTCACTTTATTATTATTATTTTTTAGCGTTACAGCCATAATCTCATCTGATCTTAAGTGACGATACGGCCCAAGTTAGAAGACACGCTAAACCTGCGAAGGAACTTGCTCTCAAGTGCAGCTGCCGGAACACACCTATTGGTATTTGGCGGCAGATTTTCAGCATGATGGTGGCAGCTAGCCAGGCGGGCATTAAAAAAGGACCTACCACCATGCAAGTCACTTTAGCGAAACCCAATAAGATCATAAATATTTCATTTAAAATTTAAATAAAGATGAAATTTGCTTACATTGACTTATAATATTTGCAGTGGATTTCACAAATCAACAGAAGACTGGATGTCTTTGCCTCTACAGTATCAAAAATCCAGCTTATCCTGAATACGCTGTCATCACTGAGTCTCCGATCATTTGCCTCGATGTTTATAAGGAAACACCATATCTTATTTGCGTGGGTGAGTGTAAAAATTATTTCAATTCGTTTTTTTACTAATAACAAACGGTTTGCATGGTGGTATGGCTTTTTATAATGCCCGCCTGGCTAGTTACTACTCTTTTCTTATTAACGTGGTGTTTAAAATCCTATTACTTGCGGAATTCCCTATCGCAACGCGAAAATGCATTTTACCCGAATTCAGTCCAAGGCGAGAGGGGCGAGTGGCAAGACTCATCACGGGACAAAACGTACCACGGCTACACTGCAAACTCCCGTGTTGCAAAAATCCATGGGCATCTTTCACACTTGTTGGAATGGCTAACTATATGTGTATTCCAAATACCTATATGTGTATTCCATCAGTTGCACTTGAGAGCCAGTCCCTCTACTAGACTTAACTTATTCACTATTTTGCGTCACATCATTACTTAACATCACGTGAGGTAAGTAACTCTAAACCTATAAAAATTGACACTTTTTTAATAAAAAAATATACATTCATTTACATTTAATACTTCTTATTCCATAATCAACTTAAAAGTGTTTATATATTGTTCATAAAGGACTCTACGATGGAAATGTTTGCGTCTACAATGCACAACTGTCACTTGAATCTTCGTACCAGTATAAATCGGATTCTGTGCGCGATAAACACAGCAACATCGTTTGGGAGGTAAGTTGTAAGGATTAAAAGGTGCTACTTTTCATTCATTTATATTATCATTTGGTCAAATTTCATGCAAATAAGTCGAAACAGGAAATAAAGAACTTACTTTATTATTAAAAACATTATTATTTTATCAACGTAATTAATTATTTATGCTTTAACGTATGGTCAGTATCTTATCTCATGCTAAGGGACGCTGTGATTCATAGTGGTAACATTAATTTTTATGATACGGTTCATAATAATATTTTCTCTAACACTTTTTAAACTTTCGCGTATTGTATGCATTATAATATAGAAATTAAATACGGGTCTAAAACGCGACTTTTATTAAAATCAATTATTAAAAAGTAAGTCGCGTTTTAGACCCGTATTTCTATATTATAATATTTTCTTTCATCGAAAAACTCAGACTGATTCCTGATTTATGTTATCTAATTAACATTTATTACTTTATGCAATTTCTTGAAAAATCTAACAAATAACGAAGTGATTTGAACACTACACAAAAAAGTATAGTAACCACCTCTCTGTTAATATTATTCCCGTAATTAGATGCTATAGTTCATAGATACACTTCACATGATTTTTAACAGAAACTGCACCATACTGTACCGTAACAATTTTATTTCCTACATTTCAATATTAATTTACATTGTATTCAAATTATATAAGTGATAGATAATATATTAAACAAATCTTTAAATATATAAATAACAACACGTAACATGATGAAAATGAATTTATCCGTTTCTAAGATTCGCTGGGGATCTCGACTGATAGACGGCGAAGCGACTTTCTTTTCCATATCCGGTGATGGACGAGTAGTGCAGTGGGCGGTGATGCCGGGAGAACTTCAAGCCACGACCATCATCACACTTACTTCCAATATACCACCGATACCAGGCCCAGATGGAACCATGATTACCGTTAACAGTAACGTTTGTCTTTTAATATTTGGTAATAATAAGGAAAAGTTACTGCACTTTGCCTAATAAATAAAGAGAGTAACTTCAAAAGCAACAACAGACTGTTTGTTCGTCATTGTTGATTTTCGTTGACATATCGACCTGGACGTCACGGTGACGAGCTTAGTATCATTTTTTACACTACATAGGTTTAGTATTATAATAACAATCTCATCTGATGTTAAATTAAGATATAGCCTGAGACAGTGGACGCACTAAGCCTTGCTTAGGGACTAGCTTTCAAGTTCTACTACCGGAACACACTCATAGGTTTTTGGCGGCCGATTTTCAACTTGAGGGTGGTAACAAGCCACTAGAAATTACAAGGAGTGTGGTCGCTGTTCCTGGTCTCTGGTAATATAGGAATTTGAAGCGTCGCCGTTGTGCGCTTTAGTGTATAGTGTTGGGTGACTATCACCCAATGTGTCGCCACACGCCCCTTTTGCCTTGGGCTGAGTCCGGAAAATGCGACTTCGTATTACGATGAGAAAATCCATAAAAATATGATTTTAAACACCATAATAATTTAAAGAAAAGTGGTAACTAGCCAGGCGGGTATTACAAATAGCTTTACCACCGTGCTACGATTTCATTACGGTGTTTACCGTCACCGAAAGCTCATTCTCATTGCAGGAATTCGAACACACTACCACCGAACTATCATTGCTTCAAAATATGCATATGTACGGTAGATCTGACCCAGTTGGGTATACATGGTTATCATCGGTTACCAATTAATTAATAGACAAATAAAATACCTTTTCCCGTTTACCTATGTCTTAGATCAATCTTATTCCATAATTATTTATTGTTTCATTTTTAAACGTAGCACGAAGTCTGTAAAGTTTTGTATATTAACTATAAATTTGAAATTTGTATGGTAGTGACAACGACACGCATATTTACAGTTTTTCAAAAGCAATTCATTAATACAATTATGAGCACAGGTGAATAAACAGTAATGAATTAACTTTATACGAATTATAGTATTTGAATATTATATCCACACAAATTTATTGCGTATATGTTAGTATAGAATAATAACAAACACTATACGGGTTCTCGTTCAAGCATTAAGTTGAAGTTGTATTTTATATATTTTTCATTGGAATTATATAAATAATTACCACATGTTGCATTATGTAAAGTTGGTCATATTGCGTATAAAAGTGCAAATCTAAAGTTTATAGTAGCAATAATTATATCCGTAAAATCTTACGGACGTGATTACATACTACCAGGTTTTGCTTTTGTAGACGTTGTCAACGTGAAATTTATATTTTTATCATTCAAAATTAACTGTTTTCTGAATTTAAGTGACTTTTTTCTTTTCTATACCCTTAATAACGTACGGTTTATATGTAAAATTTTGTGATGAACGGTTTATTAAATAAAGCGTGAAATCGTAAGAAATAAGCAAGCTCTCATTCGCTTTTATAATATCAGTTAGGATTCTTATTATTATTTGGAATAACAGACTTAGAAAATTACGTACCGATCTCCAGGTTGCGGCAGTTGCATTTGCTTCCACCCGGAAAAGTCGGACATTTTCATGGTTGGTACCGAAGACGGCATGATACATACGTGCTCGCTAAAATACAACAGAAACTACGTTCGGTCCGTACAAGGACACCACATGCCGGTCTACAGGATCAACTATAATTATTTTAACAACAGTATCTACGCGTCCTGCTCTGGTGACTGGCGTGTCAAGATTTGGGAAGACGGACGAGAGTGAGTACTACATATTATGAAACAAAGTCCCTCACCGCACCTGTCCGCGATAAACTCAAAAACTGCTGCTCGAATTCTGTAAATTAGTTGAAATATGTCGATAATTGTTGGACATGTTTGAAAAATTTAAACCGCCTAGGAGGTTTCATCGAAAACTCTGCCCCATCCATTTTGACACATAACAAAATAATACTCTATACTACCAGTGTAAAGCCGAAGGTCGCTAGTTTTGTTATGATATCATGGTAAGATGACGGCACTGTACTCAAAATACAATAAAAAATAACGCCGACCATCGTGACATTGGCAATACATCTGCAACCATCGCTATAAGCCTCTCTGCCGCTGAATATACTAATCTCGAAACCCGACAAACCTAAGAAGTTACTGTGTCGAATATACACTATGCATGAGAGTCATGATTCGATAGACAACAGGCCGGTGCTAGAATAGTATACGCTTAAGCGTGTCACTATCACGAATATTACGCCTGGTATATGTTGATTTCGATTAAATCTGACACAATTGTCTCCTACCACTCCACGATTACATTTACGATTAAGTCTACTTGGTTTACGAGTAATACATATAACAGTGGAAGTAGATTCACCATTCATTCATGCCAAATAATGTCAATTGCTTCTGCAACAGAGTCATAATCATACTTTTAACTTTATTGCTGAATCGTATGTTTAAAAGTATTCTACAATTATTAATATTATGCTTGTATTCTTAAATTTCTTTTTATCAGCGAGCCTCTATTTATGTTTGAGTTGGGATCACCGGTAGGTGATGTGAAGTGGGCACCGTACTCTAGCACGGTCTTTGCTGCGTGCACAGCTGATGGAAAGGTATGGCATTTCTTAAAAAGTTGCAACATATAAAAAAATCTTCAAACACTACCTTTAAAAGAAGTTACTTGAAATATCTCAAAGAAAATCGGTGACCACATTTATTGTAGTTTTTAGTTTCACTTTTTCGAACTTTTGAGTGAACAGACTACAATAAATTAATTTAACGTGACGAGGTCAAACAATTCATCTAAGAAAGTCGCCAGCATATCCGGCTGCAAGTCTCTCGGCTCCTAAGTATATACACTGATCGATCTGTTATAGCAACAAACTAAAAGAGAGTCACTGGGAGGAGCTTATCCCGGTCATTTCTATGCCTTAGGGTTTATTTCTTTCCTTTATCTGGTATATAATCGGCTATATTTCTCAGGTGTTATACAACACCGCAAAACGTTAAATGCTAATGTAACGATTGTAAATATAAGCGGTTATCTCATATATCACAGGTGTACGTGTACGACTTGAACGTGAACAAGTACCGGCCCATCTGTGTTCAGGCAGTCGTCTCGAAAAAAACAAAGAAACTGACCAGGATAGATTTTAACGTACGACTGCCGGTCATCGTTTGTGGCGATACGAAGTAAATAAAAAAATCTTTCTCTTGCATTAACACTGTATCCAAAACAATATTGACGCTTTGAAAGATGTGAATAGTAGGGCGTATTACTTTATCTCTAGCAGTGTTTGTATTGAGTATTTGTTGACTACACTCTGTTAGACAATATATGTTTTAATAAAAAAAAATGTTTAAAGATATTGTCAATAGAGTTTTAAACAATCCTAGAGAAGATAATACTACACTGTTGTATTCATAATATGAGCTTTTGTTTGTCTGCTTATTCACCGTTAAACTCTTCGCTTCATCTTTAGGTGATTATGCGATATAGACTGAACTCATTACAACACGCAAATATTATTAAAAAGACGGTGCGTACTTACTTAAGATCATATGACAGAAGTGAAAAATCACTATACATCTCTCGCTCTCTTAGTCACCTCGAGCCGACTTTAACCGAACAACCGTCACACAAAAAGGTTGAGGATCAGAATTTCAAAACCCTCCCATAAGAAATTTAACTTCGAAAGTTGTAGATTATTGAATATAAACTGGCTGATATTGAATATGGTAAACGAAAAAAGGTGCTACCATAGTATAGCTCTTAAGGCGATTTCTAACGGACACTACACACCGCACGGTTTTAGTAATAGCTGTAGGTAGAATATTTCTAATAGTTAACATATTGCCTGCCACCTAGATCGCATTGTCACTTGAAGAATTAATATACTAAAAAAAAAAAAAAAATAGCATAAGTATATAGGTTTGCACATTCACTTGGTTCACTAATACCGTGGTTATTACAAAATATTTATGTAGGTACCTGTCATTATATAACAAATATAATTGTATCCATTATCAACGAATAAAATATTTCATAGGCTTGTCTTTCAATCGTAATATTACTTATTGCAGAAAATTTTACCATTTAATCCGCCTTCCTAATATTTATCTTACCTAGATGTACAAAACGAATATATCACATATGAATCAATAATCACGAATTAGTATTTAATATTAAAAAATATTTAAATTATAATTAACGAACAAATTTGGAAATACGAAATAAATTAAACTAAAACTTAACTCATATTATTTAAATATTTTACTACTAACTTTTGACCGCGACTTTGTCCGCGTTGAATAGTTACTTTGGGTTACTTCTTTTGCAAATAAAATACATAGAAACTTTAACCGTAAATCAGTAAAAAAGGAAGATCATGATATTTATTTATAAAACCTATTTATTATTTCAATCCAACTTATGTCGCCTCCATAGCTCAGGGGTTAGAGCACTGGTCTTGTAAACCAGGGGTCGAGAGTTCAAATCTCTCTGGAGGCATGTAAGAAATAAACTTCATTTTTGCTTGCATCTAATTTATCATTTCACTTGTGACTTTTTTATTTTTCAACAGAGGGACTTGTCATGTACTGAAATTGTCGCCTAATTTACGAGTTATGTGCAAACCACCAAAAAAAGCTCAGGGATTTGACCAAAGAACATTACAAGTATGTATGGCAATTATTATGTACAAATATGCAGTTACTAATTATACTTAGTACTGGTCATCTCATTGTAATTGCATAACAATTAAATATATATAATTAAAAAACTTGTCTATTTACAATAACAAAAAAGAAACTTGTCAAAATTGTCAATTACAAGTTCAAATTTATTAAAGACTTTGTAAATTATATTTTATAAATACAATATTATTAACTGTTATGAAATCTTAAGAAACTTAGTATAGTCATAGATAGCCTAAGTAGTAGTTTTAAAAGAATAATAATAATGTCAGGATGATATACGAAATTCTTAGCAAACCACAGATTCACCGTTCGAGTGACAGGTGAATCGTGAAAACTAATCGTTGTGGCAGAGAGGGAATAACACAAAGCAGTATCCGAGACTTGCGTTTTTTTTTATAGTTAAGGTTTAGCGTTATAACCATAATCTCACCTGAGCCTGAGTGACGATACGGCCCAAGTTGGTAGTAACATTAACCTGTGGAGAGACTGGCTCTCAAGTGCAACTGCCGGAACACACCTTTTGGTATTTAGCGACAGATTTTCAACTTGAGGGTGGTTGCTAGCCTGGCGGGTATTAGATATAAAGCCACAACACCATGCTATTTTCTCACGATGTTTTCCTTCACCGAAAGCTCAAGCTCATTATTGGTGGATTCGAACTCACGTCCCTTGACGTGCTGCCACCAAATACCAATAGGTGTGTTTCGATAGTTGCAGTTGCCAGTTCCTCCACAGGTTTAGCGTGTCTACCAACTTGGCCCATATCGTCACTTAAGATCAGGTAAGGATATGGCCATAACGCTAAAACCTTAACAATAAAAAGATATATACTATATTTTAGGATACCTTAAGAATTTCACTTCTTTCACATGTACTCTATATAGGATTTTTTTCTTAATTGATTACCGATTTCAATAAACTGGTGATTAATTAAGCGTCATACGTCTAAAATTAGTAGTAGTTTTGCAATTGTGTTCCCATATTTTTGCCTCTTGTATTGATAAAATAATTTCTTTGTTAATAAATGTCATTATATACCTTTCTAGTGATATTGTGTGACTTATCATTTCAGATTATGAAATTGGACAAACTACTAAGTTTGGTTCGTGATCCACCGTACAAAACGGGAGTAGTAGAAGAAAAATTTGACGACGACTAATTTTTTTATTTTGTAATTAATATTATTTGTAATAAATTAGAGTTCTTTCGATACTTTAAATAAAACGCCATTTATATAATTCGTAACTTTTATTTATTAGCAAGAGAAAAGTTTATGTACGAACTACAATAGAATCCAATTTCAAATAAGGATATTGTGCGTAATATAGTTATTACAGTTTACACGATAAACTCTAAAAACAAAACAGTGCCAGATGAAGAATGGCATTTAATAAATAATACAATTATCTTACAATTATAAATCTTATGACTACATATATCGAGATCTTTGAAATGACAACTATTATTAATTATTAGATTTATTTAAAAGATATATAATTAATAAATATTAATGTCTCATAACTGCTACACGATATCACATTATATAATAAACAAGCGTCTTAATAACGAAGATTCGATTAAAAATATATATTTGAATTATACGTATACGTCTACTTCTTTCTGTAGATAGTTTTGCCACTGTCAATTGTAAAATGAAATCATTTAACTTTGCTGTTACAAGACGGCGGCTGCTTTATTATATCTGTTTAGGGAGTTTTGTTGTAACTTGCAACGCATGCTTCTAATTATTATTTATACATTACTGCACAGTAATCCAAAATACAGCAATAAATCCATAAAATGGCCTAAAAAATATGTTAAAAATACGAATCACTACAAGACAACCTTCTCGCTAAAAACTCTTCCTTTATTGCGTTACAATAAAAACTAACTTATTAAAACTATTGTACTTTTAAATATTTATAAATAACACTAATTCATATTCATATAAAAAAATGTACATCACAAAGTGATTCATTTACATATTCAGTTAAGGTTATGTCGACGCTAGAAAGCATAAATGTCGTATCTGCATAAATTCTAATATGAGCTATATATTATTTGAAACAGAAAATAGACAGTTATTATTAAATATTGTCATCTTTGGTATTCGGAAAATGTTTCATCTCTATCCAAAAATGATTCTAAAATTTTTTCGGGATACAGTTAAGGTTTTGGATATTTATTTATCTCGGATCTACAATAGTTTTGGTTATAGCTAGCGATCTACATAGCTCGAGATTTATATAGGTACGCTACAAGACTAATAGTGCTAATAATTTGTGTTTAATAGATAAATGTTACTCTAAAAAGAACTCTCAGTGATTTATGAAAGCCTATTATTTATTTATTTTTTATATCCATCATTTTTACGTTATATCACATTTTTAAAATAATTTATCAGCAAAATACGAAAAATACCGTTATAATTAATAAAATGACTCTTTGGTTTTCATCACACTAAAATCCTAAATACTAAAAAAAATATTTTAAACTTACACAATAATAATTCTTTGAGGAAAAAACTTGGACCGTCAAAAGCAAAGAATCTACTACGTACCGAATTGTTAGTAAACCCTATCTTGTTTGATGCGAATTTACATAATTTACTAGCTGTACCCTCGACTTCGTTCGCGTGGAACTAAAATTTTATTTAATAATATTAGCCCGTTATTGTAATTTTTATCGATACAACTTTGCTGCTTGTGGGCCAGCGTGATGTCAAATAGCCTAAATCCTTCCTCAATATTCTATTCAATAGAAAATAATTTTTGATATCCGACTTAGATTAGCGCGTTCAAACAAACAAACTTTTCATGTAAAAATATAGATTTATAGGTTACCTAAAAGTAATATAGCTTGAACTTATAACAAAAATTACATAATAAGAGCTCATTTTGATTATAATATTATCGTCTATGACTAGGACTGCCATCATTTAAGCTGTTGATATTCATGGACAAGTGCAATCAAGTTTTTTTCCTATAAATTCAAACAAATGTTTCTTTTTACTAAGATTATCTTTTGAACAAAATCACACTTGACGTGAAACGAAAATGTGGCCCAATAGGATAACTGATGAAGCTGCCAGAACCAACCTATAGATGTTTGTCGACAGATTTTAGTCTTGAAGGTGCTAGCTAACTTGGCGGATATTATCAAAAACTGTTCCACTGTTTAATGGTATCATGACATGTGTTCGCTTACCGAAAACTGAATCTAATTGGAGGATTCAAAGTCACATACATATACCGACACGTTTGCACATATATGGTATTAAAGCCGTTATTACATTAAACAAGAACATGATCTTTATTAAGCATTTTATAGTATTTGAACTGAAACTTATTTTGGGAGGCCTTTCAAATTCTGATAAAGTCAGCTCGAGACGACTAAAAGAGCAAGAGAGATATATAGTGATGTTTCACCTTTGTCGTGTGGTCTTAAGCACACGCCATTTTTTTTTAACAGCTCGTTTTCAATTTATATTGTAATATTTGATAACATCGACTTATATCACATCAAAAGAAGTAAAATACCTATGTAATTGTTAGCAATCAAGTAAAAAAAGGTAATTACTCATGATTTACTATTATGATTTTTATTATTTGTTTATTAATCAATTACTCCAATTTTTTTTGGACGCAAAGAATTAACGAACATTTTTAAAACAAGTTTTCCGTTTGCTTTTCATACTAGGACAAATTCGAAGATACTCGTACAGATGGCAGCCCTATCATGATTTATATTGTAAATGCAACCGAGTATTATACAGCAATAATATGAACTTAAGGATATATGAGCTTAGAACCTATTTTCTCACACCTCTCAACGGCGTAAGCGCCTAATTTAAGGTCTAAAAACGCTCGTGCATCGTTAGGAGCTGGCGCTTGACGTCCTGCGAAATTTATCTGAAAACCATATTTATTATCTGATCTTAATAATGATAACACCGTAAAGATTTTATATTTTAGTCAACTAACGTGACTGGCTCTCAAGTGCAACTGCCGGAACAGACCTATAGGTATTTGGTGGCAGATTTCCAACTTGAGGATGGTAGCTAGCCAGGCGGCCGTTAAAATAACCCTACCGCCATGCTATGGTTTCATCACGATATTTTCCTACCCCGAAAGCTCAAGCTTAATGTAGGTGAACCCAGGTCCCTTGACGCGGCTTCCGTACACACTACTAACTGAGCTATCATCGTTTCGAAATTAATAAATATCTGTAATAACACGTACAATTTACAAAATTGTTTTACACGTTTCTTAGACCTCTCCTGCCCCGCATATCACATTTTGTCGCAGTAAACGGCCCCTTCCTTCCCTCCATAAGGGGGTCAAGTATTACGTAACGATACTTGGGAGGTTTCTCTTGTAAAATGTTACGATGTGTTACATTGGCGGGAGGGGGGTTCGAACAACCCGTTACGTAACACTGTTTTTTTTTATTTAAATAAAAAACTAGTCAGTTAAAATTTCCCAAGTTCGCAACTCTTATCGTTTATGTTTTACGGAGAATCTCTCGACTATTTCTAATCGCATTACCAAAGGTTTCAGATAAATAAGTTATTTTATTTTAATAGTTTATTGGTAACAAAAAGTAAAACATAATTATGACTTTTAGGAAAAAATGCTCACATTGGTGTTACGTAACGTTTGGGGAAGGGGCAGCTACAGAAAAATGTTATGGCACGTTACATGGAAGGGAGGGAGGGATGGCCTCTTAGTGCGGACGGATCTTATTAGCGGGTCTTTTGAATCCTCGTACCTGTGCAAGTGGATGCAAATGACGTTCAGGGAAATCTCTTTGATGCGCCAACACCCAGTCCGCCGGCCACATAGTACCGTTCTTTGGTGTAAACGGTAATACCAAAACGTAGGCTCTGTTTGTTGCTGAATAGGCGACCCTGTAATAATGACCTTTGGTGGCTCGTTCCCACACGAACCCATCTTGGTCAACACCGCCTCTCTTTAACCACGGTAAACGTGACACATCAGATGCGTGTATTCCAAACTCGACATGTTCCGCCCACGGCAATAAATCTGATCTGTATAGAAAAGCCCGAAATTAATTATAATCTTAAAACAGAATATAACATTTCACCAAAGTACATTGTAGTATAAAAGATTGAAATTATACAGTAAGTGCAATAAGACATTAATTCAATATCACATCGATATCATATCTATATGAATATTATGAAGGGGAAAAGTGTGTTTGTTTGAACGCACTAATCTTAAGAACTACCAGTCGGGTTTCAAAATTCTTTTTGTATTTGATAGCGCAATCATTGAGGAAAGCTTTGGGTTAGTTAACATCACGCCATCACCAATAGGAGCAAAGCTGTATTGGAAAAAGTTACAAAAACGGGCAAAAATTATTAAATATATTTGAATTCCAAACAAACGAAGTCGCATGCACATTTAGTATAATAATACATAAATGCCCCTTGTTTAATATAATAGTAGAATTATGTACCTATTGGATTCTTAAGGAATTACATTTTGTGTATTTTCTAAACAATTAAAATTACTTCGAACACCTTCTTCATAGCGCACCAAGAATAACATGACTTCGATTTTTCCAAGTCGTAACAGCAATGATAATATCTGAATACTTTACCAAAGTAAATAGAATTAATTAAACCATCAGACAACGATGAAGCGATGATAGTTCAGTTCGTGTCATGGGACATGAGTTCAAATCCACCTATAATGAACTTGAGCTTTCGGTGAAGGAAAATATCGTGAGGAAAATATTGGTAGGGCTTTTTCTAATGCCCGCCTGGCCAGCAACCATCCTCAAGTTGAAAATCTGCCGTTAAATACCAATAGGTGTGTTCTGGTAGCTGCACTTAAGAGCCAGTTTCTCCACAGGTTTAGTGTGTCTACCAACTTGGGCCGTATCGTCACTTAAGATCAGGTCATATTATGGCCATAACGCTAAACCTTAACTATAACATAAAAAATACAATTACCTATAAATTTTAGTAGGACGTAATTTTTCTAATTGTGTGATCAATATGATTTTAATAATATAACCTTATAATAGCTCCAAGCAAGGATGTGGTCTCAAGCCAGCACCGAGCTCCAACTTGCAGTAGAGATCTTAAAACGTGCGCGGCCGTGCGACGCATGTTTCGTCGACAACATGGAGGTGTATTCCGACCCGATAAAACGTAGGATGGTATCCCTTGTACTGTTGGAAAACATCGCTAAAAGCAATACTATTTTATAAATTACAGAATACCATTATGTAATCGACAATCAATAAAAGGCAAAAATGAACCAAAATCAGTCTTTCTCAGGTTATTGGTAGAGATGTTCCAGATGATTATATCTCATGATTTCAGATCAATATTAGAGCATGGATAAGAATATTTTAAAGATATAAAGTTTTAGAATATTTCATCATTTTCTATTATGGATATGGATATAAATAGGGTACTATTTTCCAAATTACAGTGTACCACTATGTCATCAACAATCAATAAATGGATAAAATGAATCAAAATCAGTCTTTGTGAGGTTATTGGGAGAGATGTTACAGATTCATATCTCATGATTTAATAACAGAAAAATGTAGAATAGGATACATATAATGGTGAGTTCATACTTGTGTTTCCCTCTTACACCCGAACCATTGTACTCGTCCATCTTCCTTTATGACAGCCTTTACTCCTAGCTGTTTATACAGTGCCACTCTTTGATCTCGAATGTGCTTCATTGTTCTTTGTTTAGCGCCTGGAGTCTTGAGTACTCCTCGACCAGTGCCTAATTTGCTGGCTTCAATTTTAACCTTTGAAGATAAATTACACAAACTTAAAATTTTATCAACAAGGATAACAAAAATTACACATAATACCATGTCCATATAAATAGAGAAAGACAGAATATTATTATACTGTCAATGAAAGTGATGCTGAATATACAACAAAAAGGTCACTAAAAGCATTGCAGGATAGTATAGCACCTGTGCAGTCTTGGAATAAAACAACTATGGTATGGAATACTTCCAAAAATGACTTGGTTCAGTTTTTTACTATGGCCATGTTTCACTTAGCATTCATAAAACTTAAGCTCACAACAGCAGTTTCCTGTTCTACATAATTACAAGTGATACAATTATTAACTCAGTAGACTAGACTATGGGCCCACCCTTGCAGATTGCTCATTTTAAGTTTGACAGAGTGAAAGTAACATTTTTACTGTGACAACAACAGCCATGGTCGTCATATGGAAGAGCTGAAGGCATATTTTGAGTATTGTGAATGCTAAGTGGATAGCATCCTATATGAAATCACTTCATGGCTGTCCACTAAGACATTTGTAAGTATCATTATAGTAGATAATGTTCTTAAGCATTATATGAAGTGCAGTAATTTGACATTCAATAGATCGCAAAAATCCTTTTTAATCCACAGATTTAATTCACACTTATAGATTAAATTAAAAAAAAATAACAATCTTAAAATAATCCTAATCAAAAATAATATACTTATTCTTGATCACATTTTATTTAAACTTTTATTTAGGTTTAACCAGTTATGTATAAATTACACTTATTTAGTATTGGAATCTATTATTTAAGCTAAGTGAAAAAACCATTTTTATATCAAAAATAGTAATTTCATTAAATACCCAAGTATATTCAATTCACTCAAGCATTATTCAATAAATAGTACATATAAATATCATTCAATAATTGTAGCTGATTTTTAAATGACAATTAATGAGCTATTACTGATTAAATCTGTAACTAACAGTTACCTTGACTTTTTTTGCTGATGTTTGTAAATAGAGTGCTTCTGGAAAAGGTAACACAAATGGTTGTGGCAACCTATGTAATAATGTTGTCTTAATTAATAAAGCATGCAGTCCTACTACAGAATCACAAGTTTTGCCTGACACATCCTTGGCATATTTAAGGGTCCAATCGGCATAGTTCCATTGTATTTGCTGACAGACAAGGTTAGTTGAGCCAACACCAATAGCTATGATATGGTCAGGGTTCAATGTAGCCGCGAGTGAAGCTTGTTGGAGCGCACGACGTAGCACTCTCGTTGAATCAGGCACAAAAAGCGCGAATTCAGTTGATATTTTCGCAAGAGGGTTGAAGCTTTCAGGAGAAGCATTGACATTAAATTCTAAAGATATTATTTTTAAGTTTCGAAGAGATTCGTTCGTTGCCGAAAACTGGAATGGTGGATACGGTGTTCTGTCACAAATTACCATCACTGGCATGTTGGGAAATGCTGAAACAAATGACTGCACACTATCTGCGATATCATTTTCGAAATCTTCAAACTGACGAAATACCACAGTAATAATTTTAGATAAATGCCTCGGTGCATGTAGCGACGAGCTTATAGATACAACCCCCGGCGTAACAGTGTACAATCGAAGTTGAGGAAGTAAATATCCGCATATAGATATTATTACAATAATAATCACAACGACGTAGAGTTTGAACGTCAAGCGACCTCGAAATATGCGGTGGAGCATTATGATCAATTGTAGAAGTACACATCGCAATTATTACATTTATATATTTACATTCTTACATACTCATGTTACAAATACAATAAATACTCTACAAAAATAAGAATGTATTGTCAAAGTATTGTCATATTGACAACTGTCAATTTGTAACTTTGACATTTTACAAAGGCAGTGTTCTGATATACACAGCAAGCACCGATCAGTACTCTTACTGGGTAGAAATTTGTTCCGTTATATCTGAGTAAAGTATACTGCCGGAGTATCTTCGAGAAATATATGACGTCATAGATCGTCGCCATTTTTGTACTGTAAGCAATGGCGTATTTGAGACAAAGGTTCTCTCAATGCTTTGATCACATGATCAACAGCGTCCAGAAATTTAAAAGCTTGCACTATTGATTACTTGAATAATTTTACTCAAAGGTAACGGTTGTCAAACACAAACATGGAAAATTCAAAGTAGTAGTATGAAATCTATAGTTTGTATGAAATGAAGGTAACTGAAGAGTTAAATGTATACCATTGGCTATAAAAAAATAAGTATAATAATAAACATACATGAACGATAGTATACTGGACTGTGTTCCTTTTTAAACAGTATCCAGTGGAGTCAATTATAAAGGATTGGCTTCGCAGTATACTAATGAAGTCACACGTAATAGTACTCGTAGTGTGCATCGGAATATAGACGATTTTTTTTTGGTATTACCCTATATTATTTGATATTTGGTATTATATTTCGTATGATAGTATTTCCCTTTCTATTGAGACAGGAAAAGGCAAAAGTGTTTAGACCATGCAGCCAATCAAATATTGTTTTAAATGCAGACGATACTATCTTCAATAAAATGGTGATTCTCTTGTTGAAGTTCTCGTAAGAGTTTTTGTGGCAACTATGCTCTTTAGCTACACCACATTACGTAAAACTTCACCTTAATTTACACAATATAGAGCTAAACAACTAAGTATTATATAATTAAAAATAAAAATCACAACATGACAGATCAAGGTCCCGCCTAAAACTCCAGAACGCATACGGAATCAAACAACAGTTAAATTTAGAGGTATAAAAATAAAGAATATGAGCGTACCCGTATGTATTCGTTACTATAACAATCAGTGCTCGTTATTATCGTATCGTTATGTTACTTGCTAACAAAGAGCAAACACAGAGCACAGCAAACAAAGAGCATCGCATCCAATAGTATTGCGTAAGGCATGACGATGGCATGTCACGATTCGCACTTTGTATATTCAATACGACAAAATGCGAGTAACGAAATGCATTCTTGAATAACGGTTCGGTACTCGGTAATAGATGTTGTACCCGTTACAGAGTACCAAATACATACGGTTTGTCACAGCATTTCTGAAATCTAGTCAAAATTTCCACATGCTCTATCGTCAAGTTGTTAAGCATAAGACAATAACAATAGATTATTATTTAACCAAAAACTTGTAGTATTCTAGTAAACATCCTTAACTAATTATCAACATGACTCCAAAAATCACATATGGATTTTTCCACCAAGGAAATTCGTTAATTAACAAACTATTGATGCTCTAATATATATGATTCCATATTAAAGGTACAAATGTCATGTATCACTGCTATTTTTATCGTGAAATCAAAATTAATTTGTAATTTACTATAATGGATCCAAAATGCTGGCTACATATGAATATGAATTAATTTGCCTAAAGTAGTTGATTTCAATTAACTGTTGACAACTAAATTCATACTTCTACTATATCTAAATAGTTGCATTTTTTAAGTTAATTCTTGTGTTTCGATCGTCACGAAAAAGTAACTCGCGAGGTGCCTAAATAGGTAGACATTGAAAATAAGTACAGTTATGTTAAACATAATAATTATGCAAATGTAAAAAAATAGCCCTCAGTGTCGACGCTTGTAAATTTTAAATATAAATTGTATATTCCGTAAAACGATGGTTCTTTTTTAATGAGACGGTAAATATTAAAAACAAATATATAATCATTTTTATTGCATATTATGCCAATCTAATAGAAGGTATAGATTAGTTTTAAAATCATTAAAAAATCATACAATCCAAGCATAAGTGAATAAAGTAATAGTGGACATAGCTAGTATTGGACTTAAAACAAGTTGCTTTTAAGGACTATAAGTAACTTTCATAAACATAACTACAATGGCAATAATAATCACGCTCAAATTAAGTATATAGTAAAAATAAATAATTTAGCGCTGTTGGAATAGCAGTAAAAAAAATGAAATAGCAGTTATGCTATCACTCTTGTAGACGTCAATAAATTTTGTTCATTATCTTAAATATTGTATAAATTGTATGTGCTGTATTAATTGCTGGCTCATTCGTGTACATTGGAGTCAAGATAGGTAGGATACCTACTAAGTTACCAAAGACTGCATTGTAAATGCTTAACATTCGGTACCTACCATTATCTAGTACGTTTTAGGTACTTTTACTAGGTTATTTATTTTATAGTAACGATGGAAGATACTACTGAACTTCCTCCTTTGGAGCCTTCCTTGAGAAATGTAATTCAACAAACATCTCTGAGATGGATTTTCGTTGGAGGAAAAGGCGGTGTTGGTAAGACTACATGCAGGTAATAACATGTAATGTTTTATTATAAAAAGTTGTACTTAAATTGTTATCCTTAGAAATGTGTATTAAATTTTTCATTTCAGTTGTAGTCTTGCAGTCCAATTATCCAAAGTACGTGAATCAGTTTTGATTATATCAACAGATCCAGCCCATAATATTTCGGATGCTTTTGATCAAAAGTTTTCCAAGGTACCTACTTTTTTTTAATAGTTAAAGTTTAGCATTGTGGTCACAATCTCACCTTTTGTTAAATGTCGTGGACCAAGATTATGGGCACACTAAGCATAGTCGTGGGACTGGCTCTCAACTGCAACTGCAGAAACACACCTCTAGGTATTTCATGTCGTATTTTCAACTTGATGGTGGTTGCTAGCCAGACGCGTAATATAAACAGGCCTACCACCATGCAGTGCTTGGCCTAAGTACAGATTTATTAAAATCTGAAGTGTCTTTTGCTAGAAGTAGTCCTTTCTAGTGTGTACACATATATATTCATAATTTAACTTATTTATCCAATTTATTGTGTATGTTGATTTTTTAATTAAGTATTTATATGTGCATTTATTTGGTACTCTAAAATAATATTGTTTTTTCACAGATAGGTCGTTCAAAATTCTTGAATTGTAACATGACTCATAACCCATGAAAATTAGAAATACTGCACTAATTAAGTGAAGGAACTTTAATAAATTTATAATTACAGTTAACTGCATGGAAAATATATACATTATATTAATATCAGTCTATAAAACAATTTGCTTATCCAATTTTACTTTATAACCTTATGTAAAAAAAATATTATACTTTCAGGTACCAACAAAGGTGAGAGGTTTTGATAATCTCTATGCCATGGAAATAGATCCCAATATAGGATTAACAGAATTACCAGAAGAGTATTTTGAAGGTCAGACAGAAGCTATGCGTTTAGGAAAAGGTGTCATGCAGGAGATAGTAGGAGCATTCCCAGGTATTGATGAAGCGATGAGTTATGCAGAGGTAAGCAATTAACTTAAATTTTATAAAAAAAATTATTTAAAATTATATTAAAAGTTTATTTTACAATTGTTGAAAACAGATCATTTGGTAGACAAAAGACATTCTTGTTTTGCTGCTGAAGCATCTGGTTAGAGTAGTCAACATTAGCTTATTTTGTGACACAAAATTATGGTAAAATTTGTTTGTAATTAAGAAAACATGAAATACCAAAATATGCTGGTTTGTAGGCCTTGTTTCAATAAGGTACAGTTACAATAAATCATAAAATATTTATCATAATCTAAATAATTATATTAGTCAATAAGCCAAATAACTTTGAGAGGGTATAGGAACTAACAATTATAAATTACAATAAAACTGTGTTACTTAAAAATTATACAAAGATTTGACTGTATACCTTAGCTTAAACTACACCTTAGCTAATATATGTATATAGCTATAGCCAATATTTAAAATTATATGTGGATTTGCACTGACATATAGACCCCCCTCAAACTATGTAGATGGGTCCTCGCACTATATCACCTCAACAGGCTTTGGATCTCCTACTGAGCGACAATTTGTGCGAAGAACTCGTTGTATCGAGAAATAACTTTTGTAATAGGACTACATTGGCCCGCATTAGTGCGGCACATCGGTACATGAAATAGTTCATGTGACCTGGTGGTATGAGGTGGGATGTGTAGTGCGATTTTGCCTACTAGTTGTGGACAGTTTAGGTAATTGTTAAGAAGCTTGTATAAAAACGTTAAATCATGTTGAATGAGTCTATTTTCTAAACTAAGTCAGTGTAACTTATTACATACCTGAGAATAGCTGCAATAACCGTTATAAAATCGGCAATTAATAATTTTAAAGAATTATCTCTGGATCCTTTCTAGCATTTCTATATAAGTTTTATTAAAAGGATACCAACATACCGAACCATATTCTACAATAGGTCGAAGTAACATAATATAAACAAATAAAATGTTTGTGGGTTTCTAAAAACCCCCATATTACGAGAAATAAAACCTAGCAACTTAAAGGATCTATTTGTTATGTTGGTTATATGATTGTTCATTAGCAATTTAGTGTCGAGAATGATTCCCAAGTCACAGATAGAATCAACAATTTGTAGTGGTTCATTATCTATTGAGTATATTACATTTATTGGCTTCAACTTTTTAGTAAAAGTAATAACCTTGCATTTGGAAGTACTTAAGATAAGTTTGTTTGATTTGCAGTATTGATTAAGAGCATCCATATCGCTTTGTAGGAGTGTAGCATCATTTGAGTCACGAATGATCTTGAATACCTTTACATCATCAGCATATGTAATCACCTTTGAGTGTGTATATAAGCATTAGATATGAGTCCCTAACTGCAAGTCTCCAGCAAAAGGCATATGTTAAGCATCTGTACTAAATGTTGTAAATATCCATATTCTTGTTTAAACCAAATTAACATAAACCAATACAAAAACAGTTAGTTAATAATATTAATAAAGTTTTTTATCGTTTAAGCTATAAAGTTGGTGTTTATTTCTTAAATTAAAATAAATAAATAGACTGTAATAAAGATATGATAAAATTTTGATATTAAACATTTATCACTGTTTTTTTATTACAATATTCCAGGTAATGAAACTTGTAAAAGGTATGAACTTCAGTGCTGTCGTATTTGACACTGCACCAACAGGACACACTTTGAGGTTACTTTCTTTTCCGCAAGTTGTTGAGAAAGGACTAGGAAAACTGATGCGCTTAAAATCAAAGGCAAGTTCAGAATTAACATGTATGATTTTTATATACGGATTTATTACATTTATATCCCTGCACAAGTTTAAAATTTCATGTAATTGTAAAATTTTGTTCTTCTAAAAATGTGTTATAAATTATTTAAATAAATATCTAGCATAGTATTTATTTAAACTTATTTGTAAATATCATGTTGATTTTTTGTACAAGAGACAAATTTAAATTACTCTTTTATATTTTTTACTGGTAGGGCTTTTTCTAATGCTAGTCTGGCTAGCTACCATCCTCAAATTGAAACACTAAACACTATAAGTGTGTTCGGCAACTGCACTTGAAAGTAAGTCCCTCCACTAGGCTTAGCATGTCCGCCATTTGGGCTTCTTCGTCACGTAACATCAAATAAGATTGTAGCTGCTAAAATTATAAAATGTAAAAATAACAAGTATAAAAACGAACACGACAATTATAAGCCAAGTGTAGACCCGCTATAGTGTCACACTGTGATATGTTGTGATCCGCCAACAGGAGATTGGTATTTAGTAATCAACTGTGGTGATAGGAATCTATGCCAGACTGAGTCCCATCACGTTAACACTCTTAGTATATAATATTCGGGCTCAGATGCTTGTAGGTCAGAATAACAGTCGCTGCTAGATAGCCTTTTTATCCTTAATAGGTTTAGCATTACGGCCACAATCTCACCTGAAGTTAAGTGACGATGTGGCCCAAGATGGTGGACACGTTATCCCTAGTGGAGGGACTGGCTCTCAATTGCAATTGCTCAACATTGATATTTAACAGCAGAGTTTAAACTTGAGGGTGGTAGCTAGCCAGGCGGGCATTAGAAAAAGCTCCACCACGATGCTATGGTTTCATCACGTTTTCTTTCACCGAATGCTCAAGCTCATTGCAGCTGATTGCGAACTCACATCCCTTGACGCGGCGTCCGTACACACTACCTACTGAGCTATCATCGCTTCAAATTTTGTTGCCATTATTTTTAGATTACTATGTTCGTATCATTAGTTACAGTACTGCCGTTATTAAGTGAATAATTATTTCATTTTACAAGGTATCTTTTAATGTAATGATTTCCTTACCGTAACCAAGTCAAAAATATTTTGTTAGAATTTCCAGATTTTTTGTGACAAATCGGTATTCATGGTCTGTGTTATTATTTATAATTAGTTTGTGCTCAAAGATAAAGTTAATTTTAATAAAATTTGTATTACAGGTAGCCCCTTTCATCAACCAAATAGCAACTTTTTTCGGTTTAGCCGAGTTCAACTCCGATATGTTCAGTAGCAAATTGGATGAGATGCTTTCGATCATTCGACAAGTGAACACTCAATTCAAAGATCCCAACCAGACGACGTTCGTTTGCGTGTGTATTGCTGAATTCTTGTCGTTATATGAAACCGAACGTTTAGTGCAAGAACTAACGCGATGCGGAATTGATACGCATAATATAATCGTGAACCAGTTACTGATGAGTACGGCAGCGCCATGCGATCTTTGCGCCGCCAGACATAAAGTCCAAGAGAAATATCTAGAACAAATCGCTGATTTGTATGAAGATTTCCATGTTACGAAACTGCCGCTGTTAGACAAAGAAGTTAGAGGTTCTGCAGCCGTGAATGCGTTCTCAGAATATTTGGTCCGGCCTTATGTACCGCCCACAAATTCAGTGTGATCAATTACGTCAAACGTAATAAGTAAGTTTTGGTTATAAATATGGAAGATATTGCTTTATTATTATATATACATTCTTGGTGGTTCAGATTTACTTTTGTCTGATTATATGGTTCGTCATACATCACAAGTTGTGTGCTATACAAAGAACGCTTTGAGAGAATGTTTTTGTCACTATATTTACACTATTCCACAGTTAAAAATGTACTAATATATTTCGACAATTTGTAAAAAAACAGTATATAGTAAAATTATTTATTTTAAATCATAATTTGTTTCTTTATAAACAAAATTATAATATGACATAGGTATTTTTATTTTTATTTATACACACATATTTCGGAATTTTTCTTTTAGTAAAACAATGTAGCGAAACCAGCACTAAAACTATCGTAGTAATACTTTTAGTAAAAAAAATTAACTTGAAATAACTGACGAATAAACTTTGTATATTATTATATAGAATAAATGAAAATCAAATTATATTCAACGCATGTTGCGTTAGATATGAAACCTTTTTCTTAAATAAATGAATGCTAAAAATACTGATAACAATTCCTAAAACTATATTACAGCTTCTTTACAAGATTAATTCTTCAAAAACACAATCCTGTTTACTTTACAACGGTATAATAAGAATAAACAGCGCGTGGTTTAAGTTTATAATGTAGATTTTGTAATTTTAATTCTATCGCTGTTCAGCGGTCAGACTAGAGGATGGTTTTACTGCCGGACTTAGGACTTGTAAGAATAACATGTAAAAATGTAACATTATCAATAAAAGCTTGTCCATATTCAATTTGAAATCCCGTATCTGTTGTCACAAAAAAAAATTGCAGTGTTTATTATATTTTGGGAACTAAATAGGATTAAAAATCGGCAGCTTTAGTGTATTCTAGATAATATTTACAGGTATGATTGTATAAATAAACGAGTGTATATATTTAGAAGTTTAAAGGTATAAAATACAACAACAAATCACACAATGTTACAACACAAACCCGTATGTAGTATGCCTACATAAATAATAGATATAACACTCCTTAACATAACCTTAAGATATTAAAATACACTTTAAATGTAGATAGGTCCCTTATTTGAACTTCCGTTACAGAAATTCAGTCATTAATTACAACCACACATTTATAGTAAATAATTAATCATTACCATACTTTTTGGATTACTACTTAATTTTAGCTGCAAGTTTTCCAATCGTTTCTTTCCACGCGGTTTAAAGGCAAAGTAAGAGTAACTTGATTACAAAACCTATTTTTAAATAACAATTAAAAATGACTATACAAAAAACAATTAGTAATTAGTACTTTCCTTAAATTTTAGATACAAATTTTTATGTCACGAACAAATCGCACTGCGTCAACTTGAAATTGGCAACTAAAAGTTAGGATAAGTAATCACATAATATTACGATTTGTGATTTATATTACAATAACTTGTAAAAAAATAATCACATAAATTAAACACAAGGCTAGATGTAACGTATATAAGTCGCGAAAAGTGTCAAATTGGCTCTTTCAAGTTAACGCAATGTTTTTAACTAGTATCGTTTTATTGAATACTAGCTGTACCCATGATTTCGTGTGGAACTAAAATTTTATCGAATCATTTTTGCCAGTTTTTGTAACTTGCCAATACAGCTTTACTCCTATTGATGTTAGCGTGATGTTAAATAGCCTAGACCAAGGGTTCCCAAAGTGTACGCCGCGGCGCCCTGGTAAGCCGTAAAGAGTGAAGAATGCTGCCGTGAAGCGATTATTACCATTCTCCAAAATCTCAACTTACGTGTTCGCGGATACAAAATAAACAATTTAATTTATATACTTACCTACGTGCTCGGAATGTATTAATTTTATGTCCATATAAATAAACAGTTTTGATTCATAATGTTGCTTTTTTCTGTCTATCTACATAACTAATATCATTGTACCTCTTTATTTCAACCAGCTAGATAGGTTAGGGCGCCGCGACAAAATAGTAAACATGTATGTGCATCGCGAACTGAAAAAAATTGGGAATCCCTGGCCGTTCTCCATAAAATACAAAATAAAAATTGAATCCGACTAGTAGTTCCTAAGATTAGCGCGTTCAAACAAACGAATAAACTTTTAATAATATAGACATCTAACATTATATACGTTGGGCATATTTAAACATTTTTTTTTAATATTGATATTTAGTGACTACATTTTTTCTGTCAACTGTACCGCTGTTGCGTCGGTAAGTGCCAGGCGGTCAGTGTGGCACCAATAACCGTGCCGAGCAGTGCGGCCGCGCACGCCCCCGCCTCGAACAATAACTTTGGTGTAAACACACCCCATATCATTAGATGACGGCAGTGTATCGTCGCTGATATCGCACACGCGAACACCTAATCATAAAAAATGTACATTTTTATCAAAAAATCTATAAAGCAAAATCAATTAACAGAGTTTGTTTTCATTTTCATATCTCTACGATGAAATCATTATACTTATACAGTAGACTGGTCTTTTTTTTTTTGTGACGCCCCCTAAAAGCTTTTAATGAATAATGACTAGATTTTTTTTTCTAATCAAAACAACACGTGCTTCAACAACGTATAGAAACCCCAAAAACACGGAAACAATTAAGACATGGACTCAATTGAAAACGTATTTCAAATTATTAACAAAGCTATTAGTTAAAATTTATCAATGAGAATAGTAGGAATAACAAGGTTATCTGTCAATTATAATCGATTATAAAAAATATAATTACATATTATAAGATATTTCTAAAGAATACATGATTTTATCAAAAAAAAATACTTAGATCATCTAGAGGCACTTGCTGTTTTGACTTGAATCAAATAAGCCTGTAACTCATCCAGTAGTGGTTTAATTTATAAATAGTTTCATTAATAAACTAGCTGCCTCGGTAGACCTCTGCTCTTTCTATAGGTAATAACTCGACTTCAGTGACACCTATCACATTCTTAGGGAGCATAAGAATCAATTTATATTTTTATGCGTGCAGAAAATCACATTAGAAATCCGTTGATTCGTTTATTTACAACATTTTATATTAAAAAAAAAATCGCATATTTCTATATCCTGTATATCGACCGGTCAAATTTTAGCAAAATCTGTTCAGTAGTTTCAGAGCGATGCCCGTACAAACAACACAAAAATCATAAAAATATTTTTATAACCTCTATCAATGACAAAGTAGGTATACTATAATTATCACTGGGGTGACGCGGTGATTGCATGCACGGACCTGCGTCGCCCCAGGAAGGCGACAGATGGCCGTGGAGTTTTAGTGGGTATTCCCGGCGCTTAGCGCTGGGTGAGTCCCACATACCCTTCTCAGTTCCCCCGGGCTGGGAGGAGATGCATAAATACATTTTCCAACGATAAAAAAAAAGGTATACTGTAATTATAATATTAGAAAAATATTTAATGTACACATTTTGTTTAATTACAGTTTTTATATATGTTTTTAAAATGTACCTATAGACAATATGAATATAGAACTGAACTTACCCTAATCGCAAAACAGAGGCAAAACTTAAGGCAAAGTGAGAAAACCGCGGCTAACTGAGTGCGAGGTCCAACGGGAGAGGAGCCGTTGCGTCCCCACAACACTAGCAACGGTACCGCCGCACCGAACATTAACGGCATACCTGTCAATAACCACAATAAAATGCAATGTATTTAATAACATTTTAAATTTTATTAAAACAGCTATAAAATTGTATATTAGCACTTTAAAATAATAATACAGCTATAATTAAAGTGAAACTTTTATTACATTGCCTAATTTTTTTTTGTCCGTATATCGCGAGGCACATTACAGCCGGCTGCGGAGTAGGGATAAAGTGAGAGGCGTTCGTCATAGCAGCCAAAACCAATATGGCGGAACCAATGGCTCGCATCAGATGACCGTGTACCATTTATATTCTCACTCATTCGTGCAAGTGCTCCGCGATATTTATCTGTCTCGATGAGTGTAGTCATTAGAGATGTGCCGATTATGACTTTGGCCGACTAGCCGATTATTCGGTTGTAAAGAGGCCCACTATTCGGCCAAGCCGATCACAATTTCGGGGATTTCCGTGAACTTCGTTTACAGCAGATTCGCGCACAAGTGACAACCGCCGCCCGCGAACGTCTCGGAACCTGTTTTGTTTACTTCGCATTGTTTCTTGATTTTTGCTTTTGCATGGCACAGAGGTTTTGGTTTTTTTTTTTTTTTTGTACTTATGGTACTGTATAATAATGTTATTGTTCTTTAAAATAAAATAGCTGAATTAATATTTAAAAGAAAGTCACGTGTATAGATTTTTTGAACAATAGGACAATGCTTCCCGTAAAGTCAAGTGTAACCCTTGCCAAATGATAATTTATCGTGGTGGGCAGAGAAAACAGCAAATACCATGAGTATGAACAGCCTTAATAAATCCCGACATTCACCCCTGATACTTCAGTTAGGTTCTGAGATCAAATGTTCAAACACAGTAGTACAATAGTTCCTAGCGCGTAATTTTGGAAACTGATTACCAAAGGAAATGTCGATTTCTTATATATGTCAAAATGTGTAAGAGTGCTAATTAAATAAAAATATTAATAAATAATCAAAGTTTTTATTTAATGTAATCCACATACATACATTTTAATAAGAAATACATACATATTAAAAAGCCGGATAGTCGGCACTCTTTGCTGATTAATCGCCAACTACGATAGTGGCCGGTTTTTTTTTTTTAGTATGGCTTTACCGACTATTCGTCACATCTCTAATATTCATGCAAAAGTTTCACTTGCATCATAGTTCCATAAAACCATACAATATTTTTAATACTATCACTTTAATAAACATGAATCATATTTACAAAACAAATATACATATCAAAATAAATATATGTTTGTTATCACAAGTTCAACCTAATCTAACCCAGCACCTCGCTACCTGTTACCACCTCACCGAGCTATCATTCACTTCTGGAACACTTCGGTCCGGTCGGTTAGTTTTAAATCTAAGCATATTTATAGTGGAAACTATTCTTTTTATAGTTCATTCAATTAATTTTAAAGCGAGAAACATTATTTTAAAAGTGCTTATATATATTCCCCCAATATTTTCACAGTTTTTTCGTATTATGACATTTGAAACGATGATGGCTCTGTTGGTAGTGTTTGAAAGCCTGAGCTTTCGGTAAAGGAAAACATTATGATGAAATAGCACGGTGTTAGGGTTTTTTCTAATGCTAAACTAGCCTAGTTACAATCATCAAGTTGAAAATCTGCAGACCAAATACCGATAGGTGGGTTCCGGCAGTTACAATTGAGAGTCAGTCCTTACATTAGGCTTCTTAGCTTCTTGGGCCACATCGTGTGAAATTGTGGTCACAATGTAAAACATATAAGATATTAAAAAATCGTGTTATTTTAATATCACTTTATCTAGTTCGAGTTCCGTTAAAAATTTCAAAATGTTATTGATGTCGATATGCGCTTGTTGAGTAATATTCACACTAACAAATATAATATTGCTAGAAAAAATCATCCACTGTAACATTGAGAATACGCGATGCCAGATTTACATATGAATGAGCGTATTTTATACTATGTAGAGTAACCACCAGTATCGATTGGTTTATCATCGTTACCATGCCTCCTGTACTTACCCTACCCAACCTGTATCGAGATTTTGTACCTAGTAACTAGTGTAAATGTTTATAACAATTTCGTTAGCAAAGTACATAACAGTTATCAATAAAATCCAGATGCAAGTAGCAAAATAATATCAAAATTAATTACTATAATACCATTTTTATTTCATACTTCCAACAGTCGTCAACAATAATTATCTCCCTAAATTATTATACTATTATTTGCTTACTTAAATAACAACTCTATCAAATTGTGTCACTGAGTACTGAATTATAACGCAAAAGACAAAGTAAGCAAGATAACAAAATATGATTATTTAAATTAGAGTCTTTTTCTTTATATAAGACTAGCATCCAGCCCTGGCTTCGCACGGGTAATAGAATTAATCACAGAAGATGCTACACTTATTAGATCTTCTTAAGAGGAATAATTCCTTGATATACTGTTTTCATAAAACTCTATTGATTTACGCTGCGCACGCCAGTGAAGCTTCCAGTAGGTATAATTCCGACTTCTTGAACAAATCAGTCATATTTCAAGTAATTTTAAGAAAACCTCAACAATTTATCCACTTAATCTTTCTCATTAATCACTGTATCCTTAGTGAAAACCGTATACAAATACGTTCAATAGTTTTTTACTTTATCACGAACGGACAGCCGCGGCACGGATTTTTTTTTAAAGAATGTAGTGAAGTATGTGAATGTATTATTAAATAACGTATTTTATTGAACAGCCACATTATATATAATTTTATTAATGGCAAACAATTTTATTAAAGTTGTAAAATTTTACGATAATATTTTAATAATAATACTCACCGAATAATTCCAACAAGACCAGAATACCAATGACCGGCGGACCTATTGGTAGGTAGTTAGGATCACCCGCATGAAACGCTGGCGCCCATCTAATATGACCCAATGTGGCGTGATGACCCGTACCATAGAAATGATAAGATGCGAGCAAAGCCCACATACATGCAATACTTGTACTGCAACGTGACGACAATGCTGAAAAAATAACCTCACATATAGACTCTTTTTACACATCATCGCTTGATGGAATAGCTAAATTGGTACTCACAAAATTTAGTAGATGCATCACTTTTCATTACCGAGACAATATTAATGGCCAAAAATCCAGATAATAAACCTAAGGCTGCAGACGGTGCAGAAGCTGCTCCCAATACTAAAGCATTCGCTACGTAGAGCAAAAGACTACACACAGTCAAAGGCAAAGTTGCACCCCGATCTTCTTTCCTACAAAGTAATATAAACATCGAAACTAAAACAAGCCAAGCCCCACGTGCTAATTGCCTAGATCTTATATGAGACCCTAATGCACCCCAGCCAACTGCCCAATGAGCACAGGTAAGTAGACCAGCCAAAACTATACCATGTCCATGCCATCCAATCTGACGTCTTGCAACAGCAACTACTGCAGCTGTGGAGCCTAAAGCTAATACTAAAGCTGTCCGTGACGCTTGTCCTGTTGACGAAGAGCCCCCTGAAGTCCAACAATCTCCTTGCTCTTCTCTACATCCTCGATAAAGCCTAGTCATAGCAAGTACTGAACCTGAGCACACTAACAGTACCAACGCTTTGATAGTACGAGTATTCCATGCCATTAAACTCATAACAGACAGTGACAAAAAAGAAAGACCAGCACCTTCTTCTATAATGTAACTATTTGATGTTAAAACAGCTGCAGATGCCACTAATAAAGAACGTGAAAATCTCTCATAAAATTGAGATCGACCATCATACCATCTCTGTGAAATACCATCCCAGTGCATTATAACTAATACGCAGGTGATTGCACCAGATACTAAGCCAGTGCTTAGAATAATAGCATGCCCAAGATCTTCGAGGAATTTGAAATAGAATGCTGTACAGCAAACACTGATGCATACTGCTATTGAAATAAGACCACATGGGACAAAAGTACTAGAAAATATATTAGGAAGCCTTTCCATAGGCAAACCTTCTGTTATAAGCCAATTAAAGAAAATTGCCAAAATTAGTAACAGTAATGCTCTAAGGATAGAGATAGAGTCAAATTCTACCCAAACTTCTCGAAATACATTTCTTATGTTATCAATCAGCAACCTGCAACAAATACAGATATTTGAATTCTTTGTAGAAGACAATTTAAAAATATTTTGCTGAATTAAAATTACCTAACATCAGCAGTATACTTTGCAAGTTCTTCACTGGTTTCAACATAAACAGCTTTATCTAACTGTTCTCTTGTGGCATTAATAAAGTGTGCCAATTTATCAAGGGATACTTGCTGAGATTCTTCACCATATCGAATTAAATAATGTGATATCTGTGAAAACCCAAAAATATTATGAAATCACATTAATGACTTGTTTCAAGAACTCTCTTAAAAGATTTAGATACAATTATGATCTCACTTGTTTTAAATTGTTACTCAAAAGCAACAAAGTTTCTTCAATATCCAGTTTTGGTAGAATTGGAAACAGCAGATTTCCTAGTGAAGGTGCCGGTGGTGGCTGACCTAATGCGGCACTTACAGTTGGCGCTAAATCAGTCTGTTGAACTTCTTTTCCTATTTGCACATCAATTCCAGAGCCACCAAGACCAGCTCTCCGATAAGCAAACATTGCAGCCGTACGCTCTGCTTTACTTTCCCCACCATGATCCCCTATTAAATATACAACACTAAATTATTCTCGTTTATATTTTAAAGAATCTCTAATGAAGTAGCTACCATCAGAATAATTCTATTCTAGTGAGTCTAAAAACAAAGCAGTAACAAATAATAGCTAAGTCATTTTATTATTTCATCCCCGATCTGATTGCTCATTTTAATTATCTTTGCATTGAAGTGTATTTTAAAATAGATTATAATGAAAACTTAGCATAACCTTGTGATGTTTTTATGTTATTTTTATCTTTTGATGTTTTTATTAATCACATGAAAAAATACCTGTTTCAGTCATGCCATGGTCACCAATAACATATAAAAGAACATCTGGAGGTAAAGTTTCTATTATTCTCTCCAATCTTGCATTTGTTTCATTCAATTTCCGTGTCATTTCTGGATGGTTGGGTCCATACCTATGACCTGCATGATCTACTCCTAAGTAGTGAGCAATAAGTAGATCCCAATCACTCTTTTCAAGTTCATTAAAAATTTTAGAATCAATATCTGTGGATGGAATAAAAACTTATTAGAAAGTGGTGTCAGTATAGGGCCTTTAATATTCTCTCATCAATATTGCATGATAATAAAATCTAACTTAGTTGGTATCTAAATTATGATAGGAATGTTTTAATTATATTGGCAGGATAGCTTGAAAGAGTGAAAAATTATGAAAATAATATTATATGTGATACAACACAATTCATTGAATTTATATAGATAACTTAGAGAAGTGACAATGCTTATAACAATAATTTTAATAGTATTTATATTTTAAAATTTTGTGAGGAACATCATCAAACACGAACTTTTATCAAAAATATAATGACCATCTAGAATAAAGTTATATTGATAAATTACCTGCATCAACAGTATCAAGATCCCAGGTGTGGAATGAATACATAGCATGGGAACGTAACCACTTTCCAGGCATTAACCGCGACCAAGTATCATCACCCAATAATACTGCTTTACCACCACGTTTCGTAAGCTAAAAATCCATTGAAAAATGAATAGTATGTTAAATGAAACAAATTTATATGTTAAATTTTTTTCTGGTTATGGATAAAAACAAAAAATGATGTGAAAAATTGTTGTTGCTAAAGATCCCTTGATCAGACCAACAATTGAAAAAACAGTAAAGAAGAACTAAGCAAGTATAAAAGTATGAAGTAAAACACGCCCATCAATTTTTTGTTGAAATGCATACATCCAATTTTTATCAGTTTAAAAATATGGCCATAATCTCTCCTGATGTTAAGTCTCAATATGGCCCGATATAGTAAACATCTTCACCCAAAGCCCTTTTTTTTATTAACATGGTTTTTAAATTCCTATTCTTTACCGAGCTCCTCGCAAATGCATTACCCAGGCTCAGGTCAAAGGCGAGAGGGGCATGTGGCAAGACTCGTCAGGTCAAAAGCACCAGACATTACTCACTAAAATTAATTACGGCAAAACTACAAACTCCCGTGTTGCCAGAGACCAGGGACAGCTTTCCCACTTTTTCAAATTTAAGACATCTTAAGCCTAGTAGAGGGAATGCATCTTAATGGCAACTATCAAAACACATCTATAGGTATTAAACAGTGGATTTTCAACTTGAGGGTGGTAGCTAGCATCTAGAAGAAGTGTGAATGCTGTCTCTAGTCTCTTGAAGTGTTGCTGTGGTATATTTTCGTGGGTAGTGTTGGGTGACTAGCACCCATTAAGTCACCAGAAGGCCCTCTTGTCTTGGCCTGAGCTTGGCTAATGCACATATATGTTGCAATGAGAAAGGCCATATAGAATAGGATTTTAATAGAATATTAATAAAAAAAGGGTGGTAACTAGCACGGTGTGCATTGGTAAAAGCCTTACCACCAGGAAGATAATATACATGTTTTTTGTATTGTAGCCTTCCTCATACCTGGCATACATAATATTATGCTTAGAACTACAAACCTTCTCCACGACAGAGACAATATTTAAAATACTTTTATTAATACCTGTTCAATAAAGTTGTCCTCTTGTAATTCCATTGCTGCAAAATTTGAACTGGCATCAATGAAAGTAGGTAGTGATCCAGTAGCTAAAGCTTTAATACGTTGAAGAGTGGTTGTAGGAGGATCTGCCATAAACCGAAACAGTCGTGCCCGGTCTGGCCATTTTTGCAGTGTGTTATGCATCACAGGTAAGCGGTTTAAATAAGCCGACGGTGATTTAATCTCAGGATCATACTCCGTAAAATCATATCTCAGCGCGTCAACCAATAAAAATACTACTCTGTTTCTGGAAGAAGGGCACGTTATTGGCGCGCCTGGTATTGATAAAAGATGACGAATTTTTTTGTTCTCGCTGCACGATTCTCGGACATCAGTATCTCCTTTAAGACGTCCATCGCAGTTGAATCTCTTTAGCGGAAAACATTCACTAACATCATTCAGAGTTTTCCGGGATAATAGAAAACCATTCCCGAACAAGAGTGTCGCTGATAAAACTAAATATGAAAACCAAACTAAATATAAAATAAAATTCAATTTTTCTTTCATGTTAACGTTTTTGTTTTAAAATATTTTAAAACTGTAACCAAAATTTTAAGCGACACGTAATAGTTCTATCGCACATAATTATTTTATGAAAACAAAATTTCATTGAAAATCCCCATTCTACAATTTAAGTCGAAAATTGTCAAATGTCAAACTAATATTCCCACATACATATATTGCAAGACCATTAAAACAACACTATAACAAAAAATATATAATGGAGTATATCTATATAATGTTTTGATATTTTATTTCACTCTTTGATAAATCGATATAAAATAGGAGTGTATTATCGAATATGTGAAGTCTTATAGAACATCTAAGATTTATAATATAGTATACCATATCACTGTTCGAGAATGCCTGCGGCCGTTATATCAGAACAGTTTATAAAAATAAATATTTTTAATGTATAGTCATTAATAAACTTATTACAACAAAATACGGGTTTTTTTCGAAATACGTTACAACAACCAAATGTATTTAATACAAAGGCAGGTTACATAGTGACATTATTTTATTTGTTTTAACCTCACTCTTAAAATGAGTATTACATTGTATAATTATTGTAATCCTAAATGCTCAAAAAGTATTTTCAGTAGGTTAGAAGCATTGCATAGTATGGCAATGAAATTTTGCCCTATATCATGTGAACGTCAAAATGTTCACACTTATGTTATTAGAGCGCTTAAACTGGCTAGCGATAGGAACAGTACCATCTGAATACTTTATATACTTCGAGAACTAAATAAAATAACTTTCTTGTAATAACTATGAGCGCGATCTCATGGATATAATTTCTCTTCTATTTAGATCGATATAGTTGAGGTTACATTTTCTAAGATTGATATAAAAAGCAGTAAACAATGTACACTTCAGATTATACTTCTTAAAAAACTTCGTTGGTCATCGCTATAAATCCCTAACTTTTATTGTCTGTGGTTATTAAATTGTTAATCTGTTGCTTAAACTTGCTTCACTGTGTTCAGTTTTTATTTTGATCTATAACGAGAATATACTTTTTATGGATAGATTTAATGTTATTTCTAATAATAGACTTATAACTGATTGAAAAATTCTTAAAAGAAAAGATAACCTTTGTATTCACACTTTCAAAGTGGGTTCAAACACGCTCTGAAATTCGTGACCTTGACTGAAGTGACACTTTCGTGTATGTAAACATTATCAGATGTTATGTCTGAAGCCTCATAGAACACGTAAGACACATATAGTATGCCATATCTCTGTTATATCGGAAAATGTCTGCACCATCGAAAGTTAACAAGGAGAATTTTAGATTGTTAGACCTATCAAGCGATGAGGAATCAGAAGACTTACAATTAGAAATCATACCCAGTAGGAAAAAGAAGATTACGAGGTAATTAATACTCCGCCCCACAACTTCATAAAATATTGTTTTCATGTAAATATTAATATGTATTCAATTTAAATTCATCTTATTTTTTAATCCTGTGCAACAAATATAAATGTGGTTTCTAGTATAGTGTTATAATCGGGATTTAAATCTCTATTAACTTCAGTTAGTCAGTTAATTTCAAAAGGCTTTAATTTTACTCTAGCTTTTTACATTAGCCCCTTACTAGTGTAATTAAGATCTATAGTTTGTTGTGGCTATTAATTATGTATTCAAATTTGAATAATAAATAATAAAATGTATTTTTTTTTGGTTTATAAAGTTAATGTTATGGCCGCAATCTCACCTGATATTAAATGACAATGTGGCTCAAGCTGGTGAACTCACTAAACATGTGGAGGGTTTAGCTCTCAAGTGCAACTGGCAGAACACACCTGTAGATATTTGGTGCCCTACTACCATGCTATAGTTTCTATATGATGTTTTCCTTCACCAAAAGCTGGATCTCATTGCAGGGATTCAGACTCACATACTTTGATGTGAAGTTCATATATGCTACGACTGAGCTATCATTGTTTCCATTCTTTGCATCATCATTACAATATCTTGGAGAAATTATGTATTCTAATTTGATATAGGAGAGAGCGCAACAGAGCCAGTGCACCCCAACTCACAGATCCGAACATCGGCACAGAAGTACAATGTGCATTACGATGGGCAGTGAGAGGCACTTTGCTACTTTGGTTGTTGATGCTCACATGGATTTGTGCAGCACTTTATGACCAAGTGTCCACCATGGAAATAGATATAGCAAAAGGTAAGTGATTGCTGTTCTTGTTGCTTTATTTGAGCTATTCTATGATGTACAGTTGAAACAGGAGTAGAGATACTACTACTTTTTCTCTTGAAAAACTTATGAGATGTGGGCTAAACTTTGTATGAAACTTCTAATTGCATCATACAATTTGCTTCAAACATTGAACAATGTTGATTTGTGTCGAGCTTTAAAAAATATTTTTATATAATTTCGAATTTTGGATAAGTACATATCTACCTGTATTTTCCAACATCCTGAAATAAATAATTGAATTGCATTTGATGAAAAATCAAATATATAATAGATAGCAATTTTTGTGATCAGGAAAATACGAATTCTGTTATAAATTTGTATTCTTTATTTCTAATTATTTATTAGCTAATAACTTAATGAAGTTAAAACTTCTTTAAAAGCGTTGAGCTCATTATTTTTTTGTTTGTTGTTGAATGATACTGAGTAAAGTCGGCTAAAGCAGCAAGAGCTTGGCGAGCATTACATGAGCAGAGAGCTTGATGCATCAATTGCACTCAGTACCGACATAAACAATGGTATATGCTGCACCAATATGTTTTATTTAATACCTTACTAGATTTTATGAGCGGTTTTGCTTGAGTAAATATTGATTTTATTAAACAGATCGGATGACTCAATAAAGAATTTCATACAAATTTTATCCCACCCTTTACCCCAGTTGCTATAAGTTTTTGTCAGAAAAAGTAACTTATCTCCGACCCTAGGATCCATTTATCTCTGTGTCAAAATTCATCATAATTGATTCAGTAATTAAGGCGTAAAAGCATAACAATCAAACTCACTTTTTGTTATTTAGTGAAGTTTGTAACTTGTAACATCATTATTAGTATGAAAGTTATATTATCCTCATCTTGGGGTAGTTTTTTACTTCTGTTGTGTGGTATTAAGCACACACCTTTTTTATTGTGTTGCATAAAATGCAATATAGGAAACCTATGACTAGCAAACATGTATATTACAGCATAGCCACCGTCTGTGGCAGCTTGCTATACCGTAATATATAGGTTTGTATATTAATATATATTATAGCTTCGTCTGTTATATGGGCTCAAATGTTTCGCTTTTGTGCACGACAGCTTAACTTTTTTTTTTAGTTAAGGCTTAGCGTTAGGGCCATAATCTCACCTGATATTAAGTGACGATACGGCCCAAGTTGGTAGATACGCTAAACCTGTGGAAGAACAGTTAGAATAGTTGATTCTTATAATGTATCGATAAATCAATATATGAATAACTATATAAGTATATAGCAAAGTAAGCATAGAATAGAATAAGTATAAGAATTAATGTATAAAATAATAGTAATAAAAAGTGAGCGTGAAGCAGGACACGTACACATATAGAGAGAACATCGCGGAGATCCCGCGGGTCAAAGGGTGCTAGGGTAGGGAGCCCAAATCGGGGCTCCCGCGTAGTTTATAAGGCGCAACACTCGGCACTACGAACGGACTCCAGTGATTTCCTTGCCTCCTCAATTAATTTTTTAACCAAAGGCCTACTCCTGCCTTTGTAGGCCAGTCCTTACCATTCCTTATTATATTATTTCCGGCAGCAGCCCATGCCGAGGGCCGGCCACTATGGCACCCTTGCGCCCGCTGCCTCGGGGCTGAGTGCCCTCAGCATTCGCCCCAAAAAGTCCTGCCAAGCTGTGAAAGCCCTTCCGGCTAACACCGTATGTCCATTCGAAAAAAAATTACTACAAACGGGGACAATCCCACTGCCCAGCGTGCGAGATAGTTTGTAGTATTTCGATCGCATGCGTGCTGTCCACCCACGTGACATCACACCCTTTCATCCTGCCTACGCTATAGTGCGTCCCCATGACCTCCACTTTGCGGCCGTGTCGTCAAAACCTGGCGAACCACGAACCCTTCACAAACGAAGACCCCACGCCTGCTTACGAATAACACCAAAGCCTCAACGAAAACCTCTGCTACGCCGACCAGACCCCGTCTAGAACTACCTACACCCCCGCCCGCACCCTGCCGCCAGATTTAAGTCTGCCGACATCGCGCGGAAGTTTGCCTGCGACGACACGTCTCGATTAAATCCAAAACTGTTGTTTTGCATTGTAAATGTTAAGTTGTGTGAAACTATATTATTGATAAAGGTAATCATTGTACTGAATAGAAACTCATTAGTTACATATCCTATCCTATTGGTACACTTATTTTTTGTATATCCTAGTGGTTCAATTTTAGTGAAGTGATTTACAGTTCTTTATTTTATGTTGGTGGGTTTCGGCTGTTTGTATTCTGTATAGTTTAAACATTTCTAGGAAGTCCTTATATTCAGTATTACAACAGGCGTTACAGATCTTCAGAGAAACAGAAGATGTTTTGCAAACTTTAACATAAATTACCTAATAGCATACTGAATTGATATCTATATCCTGTGTCTTAAACTTACCTTTCTTTAATATGTTTGTATAGGATTATTAAGAACAAGTTTATAAAATCGATTTTATGTACATGTACATTATTTACATAATGTATAAGTATGTATGGTATATGCACTATACTTAGTGACGGTATGTTTCATCTGTACAAGCATTTTTTTGTGGTGGCCATATATGACAAAGGCTTTCCCTTGTGAGCGGTTCACGATTAGTAGGCGAGCATGTAAAACTTATTCTTGGTAAATACTTTACTTTTATTATTTATTATTATTATAGTATAAGAGCTAGGTATCATTACAGTAAGCATAACGTAAGTACTAAAGCATATTGCTCTGTTAAAAATAAATACCACATATAAACTAAGTTATCCAGTATAAAAACTTAACACTCTACTGTTCCAGTTACATTTTAACAATTTTACAATAGTACTTCTTGCTTAATTATAAAATGAGACTGAGCCGTCACGCTGAGCTATGTAACGCTCGTTCGGGTAAAGTTAGCAAAAATCGACTAAGAGAACGTGAGAGATATAGTCAACTCGTCACTGCTATACTCGCTCCGCCAGCGTTACATGAAGCATCAGTCGTATTTAGTATAGACATAAACACCAGGTGTACCATGCCAATATGTTTTATTTATACGATATGGTTGTATTTTGTATTATTAACCTCGCCTTGATGAAGTTTTCACTTCTGTCCCATGGCCTTAAGCCCACACCGTTTTTTTAAAACCAACCTACCAACCTTACCAACTCCTAACATAAACCCAAACGGTAAGACTAATGTAATACCGAGGGACATGTAAAATAAATACTTAAATATTAATTATGTTAAGTGAGTAGGTCATAATGATTGAATAATACAGGTACTGTTTATAGTTCCGTAGAATGTAATAATTAATTTTTAACATATAGTATCAACGGTTACACGATATCGTACCGTGCCCGTGCGAACCATGGAATTAGAATATTACTGAAATAGTCACAAATAAAAATAATATTTGTCCATGTATAAAAAACGATCAGTATTTATGCTGAGGCTTTTCCACTCGTTTACTTTTTTTATGTACGTATCTTAGTAATTTTTTTTGTTAACATATCCAAAAACATTATTTTATATGAGAGGAAACACGCGTGGCTAGTGCGTTCCATTCTTAGCGGTTCGCATGACAAACGAAGATGCAAAACGCTTCATACAAATAAATGGAACATCGAATACGTACTATATCGAATACGTTATTAAGATATAAAAATACACTTATCCCCCTATTTACACGGCACCTGTTTGAAACGATTTCGCTTTTACATGGTATATAAATGAACGAATTTTGATAAACTTGTAAAGATTTATATATGGTTGCATATTTGCATATACATACCCTTAAAAACATTTTTGGTTCTCATTCTTTTGACATCATTGATGGCAATAACGGGGAACCCACATAAAGTAGTTCATGTAAAAGCTAGCGTAAAACACGGTCATATTTTTGATTGAGTTTTGTAGCTTTTTGAGTTTTTATTGTTTACATATTGAAGTGGATCTATACTTGGAGTAATATTTAATCACATACTACACATTTGCATCGATTTTTCAAAGTTTTCAAATGTCAAAAACATTGACAAAAAATGAAAAGAAAAGTTACATATTTAGAAGCAAAGATTAAAATATTGTATCGTTGACGTAATACAAAAAGAGTAACGAATGCTGCTAATTTTGTTTTCTATGAATCAAGCCACAACATGAAATAATAATAATAAACTTATTACATATTTAGTTTTTTTCAGAGTTTAGTGTTTTTTTTATAGTTAAGGTTTAGCGTTATGGCCAGAATCTCACCTGATCTTAAGTGGCAATACGGCCCAAGTTGGTAATCACGCTAAACCTGTGGAGGAACTGCCTCTCAAGTGCAGCTGCCGGAATACACCTATTGGTATTTGGCGGCAGATTTTCAACTTGAGGGTGGTAGCTAGCTATTATTAGAAAAAGCTAGTATTAGAAAAAGCCCTACCACCATGCAATGGTTTCCTCACGATGTTTTCCTTAACCGAAAGCTCAAGCTTATTGTAGGTGGTTGGATTCGAACTCACGTCCCTTGACGCGAAGTCGTACACACTACCACTGAGCTATCATCGCTTCATCGTTTTATTCTTGTTCCTAATCTATAATGAATTCACTAGGTAGTTTTTTTAAGATGTTTTACTTTAAATAATTTACTGAGTTGAACACATATTGTGAGTTTATTTCGTTTTACATGGTTTTACAAAGCAAAGTCGGAGATTTTATTTTACACGATTTTGTTATCTTCAGTGTAAATAAGGGAATAAGTGTATATTATAAGCATCCTTACTAATGTGATAAATGAGAAAGTGAGTTTGTTTGTTTGTTACGCTTTCACACCTAATCCGCTGAATCGATTATGATGAATTATCGTACAGAGATGGATGGGACCTTGGAGACGGTGATAGGCTACTTTTTCTGGCGAAAATCTTTTTGGAATTGAGGTAATGTGAGGAACAAACTTTGTATTAAACTTTTTATTGCGTCACTTGATGTAACAAAATCAATATTAACGTGAGCGAATCCGCGGGCAAAATCTGATAATAATATCTCATCCAGTATCTCTATCTCTCGCGGTATTCGCAACACGCATGCGTCATAGCAACTGTGACGACATTACCAGTTCGAGTTATAAATTTCTCGGTGTCCCTTGTGTACTAAGCAATGTTCATTTGGAACATTGTAATATATTATCTTACACGGTGATATTTTTTACGCGGCGGAGTGTGTCGGTTTGTGTTAGTTTTGTTAAGAGATAATTAATAAGATTTCGGTTACGTCAATGCGTCATTCTGTCTTTCTGCCTTGTGCTTGTTTACAATATATAAGGCTTTATTTCTTACTTTTTTTTAAATACATTAATCATCTTTGTTATAATAAACAGCTTAAAAATATCACTTTTATAAAGTCAGTTAAAATAAGATGCAGTTGATTTAAAATAAATGTGATTATGAGTTAAACATTTGCAATGTTGTGATATAAATTTCACTATCTGGGGTATGGAAAATACGCTTTATAATGGCAAATAATATCAACGCATGGAATTCCTGACTAATGAGCGATGTTAATAAAACCTAGTGAGAAGACAATCGTTCAACAATAAATATTATTAAATTTAATTTATCAAAAGCCGAAGTAATGTTTACTTAAAATTTACAATTTGCATTATCTAAATAATTTATATACAAATAATAGTGTGTATAATGAATAATTGAAGTCGTGTTACAATGAGGCAATGTTTTTAATAATTAGTATTTTTTCACAACAATAGACTTTAAACTTTACATGTTGGAAGAAGCGAGATAAAGATATGATTTGTTTTATAAAGTACGAAACGATAGAAGAGAATTTTGTAGAAATCGGTGGAAGAATGTTTACTGCAAGACTTGTTTACTTAATTGGCATGGTTTTTATTATTTATCACATATTGCTCCTAATAAATTTGCTTGATGTCTCAGTTGTGGCACGCATGCGCCATTAGCATACACTGCTATGGAGTTGGTCGATATAAACCGCGTCTCGCCTCGAAAATCTTATCTACGTTATCGTGTTATCATATCACACTGTTGCGTTTAATATGATAATAGGTAGAGTTGATATGTCAGTATATTTAGATCAAATATTACAGCCGCCGTTTAAAAGTAAATACTATTACTTATGTGACTTGTGTTGATTTTTTGTGTACAATTTTTGAAATCATATTGTTATTATTGTTACAGTGATTTATTGTAAACATTAATATCTAGTTTACCACTACAGAGCGTTGATTGTAATTATGTTTCAAAAGAAAATGTAATGAGCGTGAAGCTAAAGGTCCACAGTAAATACCAATTTTGAGAATCACGATTACTTAGTTTCACTTTTTTCAAATGATATAAACAACTTGATTTTTCGTTCGTTTCAAATGAACTTTATTTGTAAAACTATTCAGCCTACACGTTAAGTTATAATATATACGAAAGTACCTATACATATATGTATGTAATCACTTATCAGCGTCCTTATCGACCTTGCTCAACTATATGGGTATAAACATAACCAGTATGTATTCATCTACAGCTATGAAGTAAAACGGCTATTGATTTGCTCTCAAGAATGACGTGTGGACTTTCTTTATTTGCTTACTAGCTGACCTGGCAAACTTTGTACCGCACTACAGTCAATGAATACCTTGTTAACTTTTAGCTAAACTCAATTTAGGATTTTATTTATTTCATAAAATGAATAATAAACATTTAATCTACTTTTCTGGACGGTGACAAATCCATCAAAATCAGAAATCATTAAAACCGGTGCATCCATTCTTGACTTATAAACGGTGTAAATAACGAGACCTTATGTTATATAGATATACATAGATAAAGATGTTAATTTTCCTTTTTTTCGTGAATTTTTCTATATTTTAATAGTCATTTTGCTATTCTGAGATGAAGCAAACAAACCGTTTCACCACAGGACGAGCAGACGCCACGCGGGTTTCCACTCTTATGTGGTAGAAGTACCCATGATTCGTACGAAACGATATCGTCTTGAGAAGATTCTTATGAAAGAAAAAATTAAGGAAGTTGAGTAGAACATTAGAAAATTTACGAAAATTTTATAAAAACTTAACGCCAATATTATTGTACAGAACTGTAAGCGTATGAACACGTCAAAACTACTACCGGTTCGGAATCACAAGAACCTCGATTGAGTTATATCTTTTTTACGTACATGTTTTTATTTAATAAAAATGTATTATACTTACAATTGTTTTTAGCAGACACATATGTTAATTCTGGACACCACCATTCACCAGACATCATCAATTTATGTTTTCTCATTGCGGAATTTCAGAACCGGTTCCTATATTATTCCTTATAATATTTATTGACAAAATATTCTTACAATGTTTTTAATAATATAATTAGACATGTCTACTGAAGCTTCTTACAGAGCTAATTTTATAGCGAAAATTTCTTCTTCTTTTTATTTAATGGCCACATCTGTGTGCACAAAATTTTGCCAATGTCACGTAGGTAAAACCATAAACGATGGATATTGTATCAAACAATATTTTTTTCTATAAACTATATCCGAACCAGGCTATTCACAAACAAATAGACAACACAATAGAGAATATTTTAATTGAGAGTTTTATCGCTAGGCTAGGATAAGCCATTCGATATTTCTATTTTTAAATTGTTTAGCAGCTCTAGCGTTTTGTACTTGTCATGAATTTTGTAATGACATTTTATTCATGCTTTTGAATGTGATACAACTTGAAGCATGACCATCATATCCCTTTCAACAACAAAACAACTGTGATCATGTAACTTTTCCGGTCTGTCGGTTTTGACTGACAAGTGTTAGTGCTAAATGTGAGGTCCTAACTTTGTTCGTGGGGTTAGCAACTACCAGTTTCTCTTATCAAATTTAAGTATGATACTTTTTGTGACTAAGCAATAATAGCAGCACCCGTAGCTAAGTTTCCTTTTTCTACATTCGCTTGCGTATAGAGTCATGAGAAATGTATGATGGCATACCTGTTTAGAATATCGTAGACATATCTCAAAACTAAATCCCGTTATTAGATCGCTTTAAAAACATGACGCCTTTACTATCAGTTGTCAAATAAATATATATGTTTTGTTTAAAAATTTATGTGAATTCCTAAGTTATTTACGGGATTTACTATTGAGATATCTCGTCCATATTCTAAACAAGAAAGAATCCATTCTAGTGCAGAAATAGACAATTTGGCTAGGGGCTGAGAAGCAATGCGCTTTATTGTACAATAAACAACAACTCGGTTTTTGTGTCAATAAAGTTCTATTGTATCAAGCACTAACTAGACAGTCCTCATGAGAAGAAATATAGACGAAGTTAATACTTCGATTGAAAGCACAGTTTGTATTTTACATTTTACTCTATCCTAGAGACAACGGGTACAGAGGAACACGCTCCCTTTCCGTTATGTAATCAACACTTCATTGTGTAATCAAAATTATTGAGCTCTAAATATATCTGTACCTATAATATTTTAACTATTAAGATGAATATGTACTACTTACATTTATTCTTTAAATAGATTTAATTAATATTACAATAGTATCTTTCGATAATTGAACTAAAACCTATTGCAGATATATATCTTTAAAATAAGTTAAAGTGACTAAAATATATTAAATTTTATGTATTAAACACATATAGGTAGTTTTTTTAAATAAATATTGCAAGATCAAGGTTTCCTAACAAATATATTGCAAGCGTAGAGGATTTCAATGTCGACATGTAATCGACCTCATGTGAAACAACTCTCGTTTCTACAAGGCGTCTATTACAATTATCGTCGATACAGAGTCTGAAGTATATTCGCAACAAATGCTTTACCTTAATAGTTTGTATGCAGGGTATAGATTCATATAGTTTCATTAATTTGTAATATGCACTCAACAAAAAATATTACGAGTATACATACAAACTTAATGTTAATAATTTAAATTCACTTATGTATTTAAGATAATGACGCATTCTTCATTTGCTTTTAAATAATACTGGCTATGAATTGCAATTTTATAGTCATAACACCATAGTTTTACATTATTTAGTCTCACTTAGTTCAAACTTCGCATGTTAACGTACGAGACCTGGAATGAATGTTATTAATATCAAATAAATTGTAGTGTAAGGCAAACAGACAGAAGTTAACGGGGAATAGATTAAGCTAGTAATACCTTTAACCTGTTATTAAAGCCTCGTAGAATACTTAGATACAAACAGTAATTGTTTATCTTAATATTATCGGCAAAGCTCATTCGATGGCCTGACGCGTCGGTGTGTGCACGTCATTCTCGTTCATATATAGTGAAAGTGATAAGTTAAGTGCGGATGAATTTGCGGTAGCATTACTGTGAGATATGGAGAGCGCGGTGCACGCTGCAGTCCCGCTGCGAGTCGGGAAGAAGATGAGGAAAAGGAGGGAATTGGACGCACTCGTCGGCGGTGGCGGTTCGAGGAGTGGCAGGCTCCTGTCTGCTTCTAGTGACGAGGGCGAGCCTTGGGCCAGGCGCACCACAAGGCGCCGTCGCTCCCGACCCTTCGTCCGTCTCGCAGCCGGCCTGGCCTTGTGTGTTTGCGTAGTTTCCGCTGCGACAGTGCTCTGGCTGTTCGTCGATGTACGACGACAAATCGTTTCTCTTCGTATAGAAATGGATAGAGGTTTGTTTTATTACAATAGTAGACAAACATAATTCATACAAGTACATATTTATAGCCGTAACCTTCAATAGTTTCTAAAAAAATCATCAACTCGCTATTATTTAGTTGTATTGGTTTTAGGAATGCGTAGGTGTAAATACGTCACATTTATCTCGTACCAAACCATATCTGTCATCCAGTTTAGTCGTACGTTCAATGATCCAGTAAAACAAAAACCTACGCAAATAAAGACATTACGAACTAAGTTTCACATAAGTGTTACACCAATAAATTGTAAATAATAAAACTATACTCAGAGACAGATAAGGCGGCCATGATATGATATTTTTATGTTTTCGAGTAATGCAAAAACGAAATAACGTGATCTAATTAAATATAGCCTGTAAGCTCTTAGAAGTGGGTTTCATAATTATCAAGCCAGACTGTAGCTTGATTCTGCATGATAACTATTTACCTATTAGTTGTATAAGGTGAGCGAAATCGTTGATGGTAGCTGGTCAATAGAGTTAATATATGACATTCATACTTGACCTCACGACATATTGTCGCATTTCTTTAAATTTTTGATGCGTTACTAACTACGTTCTTTTTATGTTAAATTATATTTTTTGTGAATAGGACTGTATAGTTATATACTCACAAACAGGGGAAAAACAATATTCTACTTTTTATATTTTAGCAAATCTTATAGCATGATGGTAGCATGTCGTACTATTGAATCGAGAAACAGCTGACATTTGTATAAAAAGCGTAATTTCTAGTTGTATGTCTGGGTGTTCATTATTTATATAAGTATCAGCTGTTTACTAACTCTAGTAAAGACTTTGCTTGGTTTGTAATTACATGACTATATACATATATCCTGTAAAGTTTTTCTGATCTCAAATAAAAAAATAGTATTTGACCATGTATTGATCCTTATATTGACAATTTGTTGTTAATCAACTTCGAAGTATATATTTATACATGTAAATCCAGAAATCCGTAATTATATTTTATGCTATGACTTCTACAGACACGTTTTTTAACTTTTTTATTGATCAGGTTTCTTTTTAATTCATGTTCATCAAAGGAAGCAATAAATTTGATACACCCGTACATTATTTTTTGCTAGCTATTAGAATACATTTTGTGCGGATTTTATTACATTTATAGCGGTATATTTTTATAGTGTATTTTTATCGTATCGGACGCCCGTATCCCCTTTTAAGATAAATCATAGATAGTAGTAATATGGGCGCAAGGTTTCACGGGTGCGGTCATTATCAAGCGCTATGTGTTACCGGTATATTTTTTCCATTGGATGTATTAATATCCGTTGGTAATCATCCTTATAGCCTTAATGAGATATAATTATTTATAACGTGGATATCATAATAATATTATAAATGTGAAAGTGAGTTTGTTTGTTACGCTTTCACACCTATGCCGCTGAATCGATTATGATGAATTTTGGTATAGAGATAGATGGGAAACTGCAGACGGTGATAGGCTACTTTTTTTCTCGAAAAAATTCTAGGAAGTGGGGCAAAAATGGGGATAAACTTTGTATCAAACTTTTTATTGTATCATCCGATTTTTTTGACAAAATCAATATTACTGCGAGCGAAGCCGCTCGTAAAATATAGTGTTTATATATAAAAATATCGCGTCATAAGGTTCGTCCACGATAAGCTCTGAAACCGCTAAATAAAACGCATTTTGTAAACGTGTATTGCTTGGTCTAACTTTAGAAATGATATATTTTATATCCCGACTAGCTTTCCCTGCGATTTAATTCGCATGGAACTAAAAATAATTTCAATATTTTTAACTATTTGGTAACTTTTTTCTGTACAATTTCGCTGCTTTTAGCGTTAGCGTGATGTGAAATAGCCTAAAGTGGTAGTTTGACATTCATAAACGCCTTCTTAGGGCCTAAATTGAATAAAGATTTTTGATTACATTTGATAAAGCCTTCCTCAATGATTCCTCTATCAAATACAAAAGTATTTTTTGGCTGGTAGTTTATAAGATTAGCACGTTCAAACAACCAAAGAACTTTTTTCGCTTTATAATATTAATATAGATATCCCGATAGGTGACCCTATCCATGAACGTGATAGCGTGACGCTATGGTTGAGTTGCTGGCTATTGGAAAGGGCAGAACAAGGTCTGCCAAATTTTATCAATTTATAGTAGCAATAAGTTTACTGTTTGAGTATTGTAACTTTTCCTCAGGCTACAATGTCACTTAATGTCACGTGAGACTGGTCATTGTTAAAAAGGCATATCGAATAATATTTATAATCCGTGTTCAATTGTCAGTTGTCAAATGCTCGTTAGTCTTATTGATAGTGTATAGTCGACATTAGGTGTTAGTTAAATTAACGAAGAATGGCTAATTTAAATGTCATATACCTTTGTCATAGGTATTAATACAGCTGACAACTAATTTATGAAATATATTTTAGGCAGGAAATAATTATCTTTATTTTCCGACTAAATTAACTACTCATATATTTTTATTTTTTAACAGAAAAAAGAAAACAACCTTGGACAATTGCAAGAAATGTTTTTGTTACTCTAAGGTTGAAGTTTCCCAAATACAATATTTTATTGAATATTTGCTTTGCCCAGAATTTTAAATGAATTATTCATCGCCTAAATTCCCATCTTAGTCAGTAAAATAAATAAGTTGCAAAGAGATTGTGGCTATAACGCCAAACTGTTTAACTGCTTATAAAAAATATTTCGAATACCATCAGCTCTTAGAGCATAAAGTTTCCAAATATTTTAAACTATTCTATTATTTGTAATGTTATTATGGCTTATATTCATAGGCATTTCACTTTTAATCGCATAATGTAGTAGTAAACTTCAACGAAGAATTCTACAATCGCGTGACAAGATACATATATTATTACTATTTATAGTTTTGGACAAAATCTCACATGATTAAAGCGACAATGTGGCCGAAAATGGTAACACGATAAGCCTAATGCGGAGAATGTCTTTCATCTGCAGTTGCTAGAACACATATACACCTGTCTGACCACAGATTTTTAACCCTAGAAAGTGGTACATAGCAAGACGAGCCTTAAAACTGCTAAGATTTCATCACGATGTTTTGTGCAACATACTCCGGCTTATTACAGGGAATCGAACATATATTATGTGGTACAATCTACCACAACTGAACCAACCTTGCTTCAAAACTAGTAGACGTACTGACTTGTAATTTCACATGCACAGTCTTTTAACAGCGTAGAAACAACATTAAACGGAAAACACGCGGACGGAGTCGCGACCAAGAGCTAGTGATATATATAACTAGAGATAATTTCATGCAGGCATTATTTAGATAAGAATTTTTACGTATTAGTGATATCACTAACATCTATCGGTATATCAAAGCAATTATGGACCACGGTGATAACTGAATCTATTTTATACATTGTTGATTCACAATCTTGTCTCCACAACAACACTGAGTTGATCTGTTTTAAGATAAACCTTATGTAATCTAGGAATTCTTAACTTTGTCTCCTGAATTACATTAACGAAACCAAGGTTCGATTATGCACTGCCATTTTATAATAAGTACATTTTGCCAACAAGGACTCACGCGTTTAGACATTCGTTTTATTTATTTAGTCTTTTATTTAGCCTAATTCCCAAACATGCATTGTGGTAAGGCTTTTTGTAATGCCCGCCTGGTTAGCTACCAGCCTCAAGTTGAAAATCTGCCACCAGATACCTAAAGGCGTGTTCCGGCAATTGCATTAGAGAGCCCTTCCACTAGACTTAGCGTGTCCACCATCTTGGGCCACATCGTCACTTAATATCAAGTGAGATTGTGGTCATAACGCTAAACCTTAACTATAATTAAAACATGACATTTATGGGTTAACTTTATTAAATTTTATAATTTGCTGCGAAGTTGCGAATGTGAGTTTGTTACGCTTTCACGCCTAAACTATTCAAACGATCATCATGAAATTTAGTATACATATGTATATGTAATCAGGAGTACAGAAATAGACAAAGTTAACAAAACAAAGTAACTTTCATACAGAAAAAATACCATTTCTGAGGGATAGAAAAAATAACTATTAGATAGGTAAAAATCTACTTTACAGTGAGTGAAGCCACAGGCAAAAGCTAGTAAAGTATATATATAAACGAATGTTATGATTATTTAAGATTTTTTTATTATAATGAGACAGATATATATAATTGTATTGATTTATTGTTTAATGTATATTACATATACAATATTCTTACGTATTTTGACAAAGGTATAGATTCGGTTGAGGACATATACCACCTAGACATCAAATTTAAGTTTTCATCAAATTATAAGAATTATAGTTATGAAACAACAAGACATTATTTTTTTTTCAATAGTATGGTAAAGTGACACTACGGTTCCTGATGGACACCATAGTACACTTTAAAATCATCGTTAGAGGTTAAAGCTTTTAATACTTAAAGTGTGACGTCAGCTGATCACTACATTATCCGGAAATATGACATATTAAAAAGAGTCATTGTAACGGGCTTGTGAATGGTGGTCACTACTCTGTAATATAAAGTTCAAACCAACCCAGTTCAAATAATGGTTTGGATAACATTGATAACTCGATAACAAAACTTATTAGTAAAAGTTATTTTAGCAGTACTGTTGAGTATTGCAAATAATATTGACCTTAATTTGTTCACTAAATTCATTGAAGGTTATATATTACTAAATAATATTAAATATGTTAATCAGCAGTTGTCGATTAATCCCAATTCATTACCCGTCCATGATAAAAACATCTCTATGTCGAAGTTACGATAAAAACATTTTCATAATAAAAACTCAATTTATGTTGAATTCCTCAAATGATAACATTCACTCTATAATAAAATATTTTATAGGCTTAAAATAAATTTTACCATGTACAGTGTCAACAAGCAGCGAAAGCGTCGGTGACACATTACAACTATGCCATACAAAAATGAAAGAACTTACAACTAATACTAGTGAGATGAGTCATAAATTAGCAAAACTTGAACAAGATCACATGGAGCTGGTAAAACGAGTGGATCAGGCAACCAAAGACCTCACAGAGGTTTCAAATCAATTGTCCGCTGCGCCAAAACTGGCGGACACACCGCGGCGACTCGCTGAATTGCAAAGGACAGTTGCTGACATTGGATCGCAGGTTTGTTTACTTTTTGTATGGAACAGATAATCGTTTAATTATTCATTATAATACGTGTTCGGAGTATAATATTAATCATAAATTATCCTATCAGGGTCTTAGGTTGGCATATACATTTTCTTTAAAGATGGAAGTCGCAAAATATTTGTTAATACAGATATTTAGTTAAAGGCTGGTTGCATTCCATCAAGAAAATTGGGGTATATAAGATAAATAATGAACATAATTTCGTAATGAAATGTTCTAATAATCGTAATAGCAGTGTATTATTAGCTAATACTTAGAAAATTAGTGCTTGTGTACATTTTTGTAGAGCCCACAGTTGATGGTACCAAAATATTGTGTAATCTATTTAAGTTTCTTTTAGTTTGTTTAATTCTTCTTTGTAAGATCAAATTGGGACATTAATTAAGTTAACTTAATTATTTTAGCCTACTTAGGAGCCGTTTATAAAATACGTTCGCACTTATGGGGCAGAAGGTTGTCGCTTACTGTGACAAAATGTAACATGGGGGTTCGGGTTTAAGAAAACGGGACGTTCGCAGTCCATAAAGCAATTTTATACATTTTACATATTATTACAGATATTTATTACACTTCTATTATTACAAGCAATAAATATGTAAAAATATTAAAATTTATGTACTGCTATTAACTGCCACATAACATGTACGGTGGGGGATCCTTTCATTTGTGAATATTATCCATATTTTATTGATGTAATATTGATAGGGGGATCGCAGTAAAAGTGTCACAGCTAGAAGAAGGGGGTGAGGAGGTCTAAAAAGGCAAAAATTTGCGTGACGTATTTTATGAACAGTCTCTTAGGTGAAAGTAATGATGGGTCAGAAATATCCTTGCGATAAATGTCCCTAATTAAAATAATGAATGATATTGTTGAGTCGCTCTTAGCGAGCCTGTAAATTTTGTATGTATTTCAGATCAACGGGTTTGACGGAGCTGTTAACTCCGCTAAGAAACAAGCTGCCACAGCCACGGCAGAAGTCGACGACATTCGAAAACAACTCCAACAGTTAGAAGCGACAACGAACGAGACTATAGCAAACGTCAGTGCCAACTTCAAAAGAGACGAAGACATCAAAAATGAGATCGCAATATTAAACTCGACGCTAGTTTCCAAAGTGGACACCTTGCAGGCAAGGATACAGGAAATGAATGTAAGTGATGCATCTCTTGAGGTCAGCAGTGATCTTCTATGCAAAATTCGTCGATGGTTATTGGTTTTTCCTTTAATCTGATGTTAAATATAGCCTTAACGTGTCGAGGTTATTAGTGTTATAAACTTTTTGCAAAAGGAAACATCTTAACTTTATTTATATATCGGCCAATTGTAGAACATATTTAAAAGCCACGAGAGTTGCGATTGCTTTTGGCCAACATTACATTTACCGTTAAATACAGTCTTATCTTTTTACCAGGTTAAAAAGAAAAAACTTCTAACAACACAAAAATTATTTTTAAAAGGAATCAAACTTTTATATGTTATAATGTAAGATAGTATCAAAATGGGTCTATCCAGTTTTCTTGAACACTGTGTTATACGTTTGAATCACGAATCCGTTTAGTTTTTCTAAATTCAATATTAATTACACAGAAATGGACACGTTATCGAGTATTTTAAACAGATGTAAGTTTGTTCAGTTTGTTAGGTACCGTGAGGTAGTTTTTTTTTATACTTAATGTTTTAGCGTTATGGCCATAATCTCACCTGATCTTAAGTGACGATATGGCCCAAGTTGGTAGACACGCTAAACCTGTGAAGGAACTGGCTCTCAAGTGCAGCTGCCGTAACACACCTATTGATATTTGGCGGCAGGTTTACAACTTGAGGGTGGTACCTAGCCAGGTGGGCATTAGAAAAAGCCCTACCACCATGCTATGGTTTCCTCACGATGTTTTCCTTCACCGGAATCTCAAGCTCATTGTAGGTTCTTGGATTCGAATTCACGTCCCTTGACGCGAAGTCGTACACACTACCACTGAGCTATCATCGCTTCGAAACTGCTTATCGCTAAGCACTTACTGGTGTGTTCCAAAAAATACTTAAAAGCAGACCCTACTCCGGGAATAGCGCGTTTAAAAATAGCTAAAATTTAGATCAAATGCTATCATAGTAGTATCATAGGACAAATATATTAATGAAATTAAGATTGCCAGGTAGATCTAGCGATGAAAGCAGTCGTCTCGTTGCAACCACTGCGCCGAAGTGCCAAGGGTTCGAGCCCCACAAATAATTGTTCTAAGTTTGTTAGTTCTTTTTCTTTATGTTCATTAAGTTATTTTTCAATTGCCTACATAGGCAGATATCACATATAAAAAATAACAAATACTCAAATCTTATGTTCCGCTTTAGGTAAGTACTTTTTATTCCAGAAACCTGTAAGTACAATGTCACCAGTGGCCCCTGCCTCCTATATACCAGATAATTCTTTGACGAACGTAACGACACCATCAACAGCGGCCCCGACGCATCCACCGAGTATGAAAACCTTTGTATTTATTAATATTTTATAGGCGTAAGGGTTATGGTAAAAATTTATCTTGGTGTCAGATGACAATCTGACAATCTAAACCTTTCCTTTTTGGTGTGAATGCAATGACAGAACCTAGTTCACTATTGTGTATTTTAAACACCCGCTTCTCCAACAGAGAGCTGTAAAATTCCCCAAAACATATTATAATTGGTACGGGGGGTTGCTTTTACACGTTTTAATCAATATAAAATAATTAAAATAGCAAAGAAATATAATCAACGACAGAATTTGATGTCACTGACACTATTATAGATTTAAACATTAAACAACAGTAACAAATGGAATTTTAGCTCTTATGTAAGTTCATATCATTATATGTTGGACTGGTCGTTACTTTGTGGCTCCGCCCGAAATGAATTGGCTGCTGCTAAGTTTCATGAAACAAATAAAATAAGTAAAAAGCATTTTTTTTAGACAATTGTTAAACTCCATCTGCACTTAGCATCCATATCTACTCCAACATATAATTCCGCAACATTTATTAACACCTTCATCAATCGAATGTCCTATGTAAGTAGTTTTATGAATCGTTGAATCTCAATGAATTGTTCATTTTCCAGGTCCACCGGCGAAGCCAAGTATATTACAATCATGAGAACGAACAGTCCTGCACTAAATACGCAAAGTAACAGCTCACAAGTCTTGATCTCAAGATACTATACGTCCCTGTGCATACGACAAACTTGCTATAGTACCTAAGGATCAATAAAAAAGAATACCCTCCAAGTAAATTGTAAGGAAATGGACTTCCTGTAAGCAACTTTCGTTCACTTTATCGATTTTCATTCTTATACTTGGTATTAAAAACGTGGTTCTTAAAATAATTTTACATTGTACATCACTATACAGCGACTGACAATTCAAATGTATATAATACTTGATAGAAAAAATAATAACCTTTTGTACAAACTCGGCGGTAAGACTCGTAATTGCCATTTGGGGTATGATTGGATGTTATTTAAAAATTAAAGGTATTGAGCAAAACGAAAGTAAATTAGACACAGCGATTAGATCAGATGTTTGTTTTGAAGTGGGATACTGCGATAAGTGTTTACGTGTGAAATTATAGAATATTTAGTTTCACCTGTGATTCATTACGAAATGAAATAGAGGTGACTAGAAAGCTTGACCTTTCAAACTGGCAGGAACTGTACGGTGTTATGTTTCGTGGATGTGTAAATACACGATGATGTGGATTAAACAAGAAATTATAACTACTGGAATATAATTAAACCATCTTGAAATTAATAATTTTTATCACTGCTATATGTAACAAGTGATATAATTAAATGTGGAGATTAAAAATAAAACCGAACCTCGGTCGAACTTTGTAAAGCTGTTTCAGGATCATAAAAAACAAAAATATATTGAAGTGTTGCTTAAATTAAGTTTCAAAATCACGCACATCGATACTATTATCTAATTGTTTGCATTTTATTATTTTTTCGATAAGTTGCTCGCTGTATTCAACGATCGAATTTTAATACCTTAATTGGCATGAATTGCACGCCTTATAAGCGAAGCGTTGTGGTGGGTACTACTGTCACTTCACGCAAAACATCTGATTTTTCAAACTTAAAATGTCTCTATTTATCACATATTGCACTTGTAAAAGAATATATAGACACACATATATAATAAGAAAAACACTATTTTTAACACTCATGATATTTTTGATGCCATTTTTGTTATTTAAACTAGTTAAAAAACTGTTTAAAAAGTTCTTTCTTGGACGTCCGTGTGTCTGTATGTGCGGATCCTGTATGTTATCACGATAACGACCGAAACACTTTACTAATCGAGTCTTTTTTTTTACGCTTCAATATAGTTAGGAATAGAACCCTATTACTTTTCACGGTCTGATTCGATGTGGTTTAATTGTTATTAAATAAACCAACAAAAAATGAGATTATGAGGCGTGCACTTGATATGCTTTATGCACTTGCGTGCAGGATTTTCCAAACTTTTTAATTTTCAATTCACGTAACATTTCCGGCACGTGATTTAGAATTTTTATTATCACTTGTTATAATAGTAATACTTCTGTGAAAAAAAAACTATGTTTATATCATTTATTACCATCACGATACAGTGATAAGCTCATCAAAACATCTTTCCTTAGGGATCCGCATTTTATAATCATTTACTTATTAATTCTATCATCGAGTGTATTTGACTGTTTTAGAAGTAGGCTATAATGACAATATTTGACAATGTACTCTAGTATGATTATTCCAATATTTTACTGAGCCAGTATAATAAAAAAAATCCGTCATTTGTTTTGTACAATTGAGTCGACATCTGACATGTGCTCATAGACAATATCGCTAACATAAAGATAGTAACAAAAAATGTATGGGAATCAACATATAAATATTGAAATTAAACTAATTTAAACGGATTTTATCGCGGTTATTTATTTATTTTGATCCCGACGTTTCGAAAGCTTTTCAGCCTTCGTGGTCACGGGGCGAAATTAGTTTTATTTCAATGAATAATATTCGCGTAAACATAAGAAATCATTACATATAAATATGACTTTCACATGGGGTAACCTATACATTTATTATTATTTTTTTACGTTAGCGATCGTCGAAAGATATCTTGGTTAGGGGCACTCGGGGTACATAAACCTTTGCTTTATATTGACGCTGGGAAACATATTTCGCAAAACTGAGCTTTAGAGGAGAGCCAGAACACTTTTGTAAATCCATATTATAAACTGGTTTTTTATTTCATCGTAGAAGAACGAGACCAAATTCATTCGATATGGTTTTTTATCTGATTCAAATGATGTATCTCGAGCCTTTTCAGGAAAAAATCATAAGCGCCCAAAATCTTAAAACATATTTTTATTGTTACCTTTTAAAAATGAGACTTGTAAATGAGAAGCAGTATGTTAATAGCCACTATTATAATAGATCAGTGGTTAATTAGGAATGTCTTTTTTTTTTAAGATATCATAACTGCTTTTGTATTAAAAATAAAATAAAAACACGATATAATTAATATTGGCATTTAAATAGATACGACATTTGTGCTGTCCAGCATCGATATATACTTATTCTTGTACTATCATAGAGGATTTTTCTTGACCTTTTTGTTTGGTAAATTATGTATCGCTTAGCCTTTAGTTTGTAATATTTCAAGAATTATTTGGCTTGGTTATGTTATATCTTATGTTGGTTATCTATAATACCCTGATGCTAATATCGGGTAATAAAAACCTCGTTTCAAATAAATAAAAAAAGAGTAATACAGGTTTTATATAACCTATAAACAAACTTATCGAGAGGTATATTTTTATTGAGTTGTTACGAATTGAGCAATATTTTTTACTATATCAATGTTCTAAACCAATTACAATTTTTTCTTTTATGAAAATTGCTGACTATAATATATGATGAATGGAATTTGTAATAAATAGATATATAATGAGTCGCAATAAAACATTGAACTAGGTTTGAATGTGGTGTAAATATATGTATGACATAATTACTTAGTTTTATTGGTAATCTAGTTAAACGAAGTTGTCGCACTGGATGTTATGGAACTCAATAACTCTAGGTGTGTTTAATTAGTAGTAAGTAATAAATTATTGTTAATATATCAATTATTATTACACATATGATTGGTTTTGTTATTGTTTATACCTTTATATACTATTTTTTAGCTTTGTTTTCCAATACGACAAAGTGTGGCCATAATCTTACCTAATGTTAAGTGAGGATGTTGCCTAAGATGGTGGACACGATAAGTCTAGTAGAAGGACTGGCTCTTAAGTGCAACTTGCCGGAACACACTGATAGGTGCTCGAACTTGTGAATTATTATTTTAATAATGGCACTACAACATATTAGATATCGTATATATTTAATTTTCTATATCAAGCCACATTTAGAGATATTCATAGTTTGGTCTTAAATCAGTGGGCACCGAGCAATATATTTACAAAATAAATTACATGGCATAATGTTGGTAATCGAACCTCATGACTATGCTCTATGCATAGTTTCTGCTGGACCACGATGCAGTGTAACATAAATATATTGAGTTTAGTGAAGGGAGCATAAAAATAAATTTGAAATAATTTTTTACAGTCTCTTGTAATTCTATGGCTAATTTACCTTCACCGAAAGTTCGAGTTCATTGTAGATGGTTGGATTCGAACTCACGACCCATGAGGCGGCGTTCCTGCACGCTATCACTGAGCTATCATCGCTTCATTCATGTTAATGAAGGACTTTTATTCATTTTCTGTCTTGCCATTACTTTCAATCTGTCATCATACTCTCGTTCCTATACGGTACACGTGCATGGCAGTAGGGTGATTTAAAAAAACTTCTGAGTATACTACAAGCCCTTAGTTGAAATTCTGTCTTTAAACAACCCATAGGTGTGCTCTGACAACTGCACTTGAGAGCAAGTCTCTCTCTAAACTAATTGTGAAATTTTGTAACCATATTTACTGCATTATGACTGAACTTCAGATGATAATATAATCAATCGCAATAATGCAATCTATATTAAAATAATTTTAAGGCCTATTCCTCTTCTGAATTTTGGACGCGACTTTGGATAATATTATGTAGATGCGTATTATGTAAGGCAAATCCTAAAACATTTGAACTTTTCTTGAAAATTATAACCTATATCAAAAACTAGACTTTCATAATAAATATAGAAATTTGATGAAATAATAACACAATAGTAAATAATTAAAGTTATATTTTTACTCAATTGTGAAATCAGATCATCATAATGTTGGGCGAACAAATATTTACATAATGAAAACAAAAGCATTGACGACGATTCATGAACGCAAAAGCATGGAATTTTCGTCTATAATATACAATTAACTTACTTATACGTCGTTATTAAGTCCTTAACTTTGTGACATGTTTTTTAAATGAAATTAGCGTTTATTTCTTTAAGAATAAACCACATTTGATTATTTTCAAAGTATCTCTTTTCATCTTAACAAAATAGTGGAAGGCAATTTTAAAACTTAAAAAAATAATGCAAGCACTACAGAAGAAAGTTCTATCTGATTTTGTCGGATAATAGCACCTTGCAATGTAATGTAGGTTGTAAAATATCAAAGTAGAACCCAAATGTGTTCAATATCAATCTTTTAGGCGTGTACAGTCGGCATGACACTTTATAGAAATAATAACTAAAATTAAACTGGCTTTATTTTAATAATTAACTTCACAATAATTTTCCAAATTAACTGATATCCTAAAGCAATATAACGCAAAACGTCACTATTAATCTTTTTAACTCCGTATAGAAATTCAACTATCTTAGTCCTGCAAAGATTTTGAATTCTATGCTGCGCTTAATAAAATTTTAGAATGCGTGTCAACGTGGTTATGGATGAAAATTTTATATGAACCTTACTTAAAATCCTTACTAGTATTATAAATGCGATAGTGAGTTTGATTGTTTCAACTCTTTCACGCCTAAGCCGCTGGATCGATTATAATGAATTTTGGTACAGTGATAGATGGGAAGCTGAAAACTGTGATAGGCCACTTTTTGTATTAAACTTTTTATTGCGTTATCCGATTTCCTTCAAACTTTAGAGAATATCTATAATTTTGCGTATATATTAATCAATATTAACGGGAGCGGAGCTTCGGGTAAAAGCTAGTTACATATAAATAGAGACTTCTTTAATTCTAATTCTTAACAATGCCGACGTTTCTGGCAACATCTGCGAATGCTTCGACTGCGCGTTTGACGTCTTGGTGCGAGTGCGCGGCGCTCAGCTGCACGCGGACGCGCGCTTCCCCTTTCGGCACCACCGGGTAGCTGAACGCTACCACGTAAATACCGCGTTCTGGAAAATACGTACAAATTGCATACATGACAACAGTTGTTTTTAATATTAAAATGTAAGACTGGTTAGCTATGAAATGAGGAAATTAAACAGAAATTATGCTTAAATTAAAGTAGCAACCCGATATGAAGAAGAATAGTAACGCATATATCTACATTAACTTTATAAAGAAAAGTTTGTTTGTTTGTACGCGGTAATCTTAGGAACTTCCAGTCGGCTTTCACAAATTTGTATTTGAAAGAGCAACTGTTATAAAATTTCGTAAACTATTAAACATCACGCTACCACGAATAGGAACAAAGCTGTATTGAAAAAAGTTACAAAAACGGGTAAAAATGATGAAATAATCTTTCCACTTTCACGCAAACAAAGTCGCGGGCACAACTAGTTAATACGGAAATGTAAGGCTGGTTAGCTATGAAAAAAGAAAAATTAGCAAACTGTTCTCTTTGCAATAATATATACATAGATTTAAAAATCCTTTATGATACTACGTTTAATTACAGTGACAAGTAGGTATATTTATTTTATATAGTTTTATATAAAAACATTTAAAGTCTACAACACTATGCTATGAAATAAGGAAAAGAAGCAGAATATTCCTTTTGCAAAGATTATTGCTTAAATGAGGCTATCAGCTAAAATTAACAATAACAAATTTAGTCTAAATTGATACACATGTTAACTATGTATATTTAAGTATACTATGTGGTTATACCTAGATTTACAAATAGATTTAATACATCTAACAAAATCATCGTACCCAGCATGCCTGATGCTAGTTCGACCGCAAGCGGCGCTTCTCCTACCATGACTGGACATATAGGATGGTCGTCGCCGGCCACATTCAATCCTGCAGCTTTCACGCCATCACGGAAAGCTCTTGTGTTTTCACGTAGTCGTTCACGTAGTTCATCGCTTTGCTCAACGAGGTCCAACGACTGCAAAATGGAAAATATTACAGTGACACTTTAAAAAACTGTGCGTGGTATAACGTCATTGACGTATTTAAATAGATAAAAAAACAAGGTATGGTTTTACGAAATGACAATGAAAATTATTCATTGTTAATTTGATATTTTCATACATATATATATCTATCCGTCAGTTTGGCCAAATGTTGTGTAGATAATGTATCTATACTTTTATATTATCCTTGATTGTATAGCTAAGGTAAACGAACCAAAGTGAATTAATACCTATCGATATTTTAGGTAGTGTGTTGTTAAATACAGTAGCTTTAAATGAAGCTTACACTGCATGCATTTGCATAGATAGGAATTTACAGCAACCATTCGTAATTACGTTATTTAGGTTTTTGCGAGCGTTTATAACAGTAATGTAAATTTTTTGTACAATAAATAGTATTTTTGATATATTTACATAATGTAAATAAAAATTGTAACATTTTGACATAAATATACTGTACTAAAAATAAATTGAGGTAGTGAGATGATTAGAATTAATATTACATGTCCTACTTTAAGTTATTGGAATTTATGTTAAATATCTTTATTTTTATATAACAATCTTTTATACGTCTATTAGTAATCGTTTAACTTCTAAACGAGTCGAATAATAGAAGTAAAATTCATGATATATATTTTATTTATGATCTTGATGGTTCATTGCTGTGGTGATGGTGCATTCAGTGATGGTAAATAGCGTTGTGCTCGAGTTACTACCAAAAAAGGTAGAACAAGGCCCAACTAGTATACATCTAAATGATAATATACAGATAATAAATAGATTGTATGTAACAAGGAGTGCTCAACGGCTTATTGCAAAATAGGGGCTATTACGAAACAAATTGTAAACCACTATGTGTACTTAACTACGCGAAAATAGAAAGGATAAATAAATGGCTCGGGATAGTAAGTACAGACGCTGTATCCCTACAATAAGGCTGAGCTTTCGGTGAAGGAAAACATCGTGATGAAACCATAGCTTGGTGGTGGCATTTAGCCAGCTACCGCCCTCAAATTGAAAAATTGCCAGAAAATACCTATAGGTGTGTTCCGGCAGTTGCAGTTGAGAACTAGTTCCTCCACTAGGTTTAGCGTGGGCCACATCTCCACCTAACATCAAGTATGATTGTGGCCATAACAACCTATAAAGTTTAAAAAGGATGAATACTCAAAGTACCTTTAAAGAAGCTGCAACAATTGGAGGTGGCGGTGCATTGGAGAATAAGTAAGGTCTCGATACATTTCTAAGTAAAGTGATCAGCTCCGATGGACCTGTAGTATAGCCGCCAGCCGCACCGCTAACTGCTTTACCCAGAGTCGAGCAGATGATGTCCGCTGCGCCCATTACTCCACAGTATTCTTCAGTGCCACTGTTAAGCACAGTAGGTAATGTTCATTTGTAACATTAATCAATACAATCTCATAAAATAGATTAATATAGCACGCGGTTACTCATTACATGGTTAATACTAGTATAACGAAAAAAAAAACACTATGGCTTCCTTACAGTGTGTTTTTTTTAACTAAAAGTGTGCTCATAATTGCAATGTTCATTTACGTATGAGAATGATCTACGTATGTTCGAATCATTCAACGAACTTGAGCATTTCGTAAAGAAAAACAATAACATACAGATATGATATATTCTAATGTCCGTCTGAATAGCTACAATCCCTAAGTGGAAAATCTGTCACCGAACATGTGCAGGTGTGTTATGCACCATATTGGTCACGAGAGATTTATACGCTAACTAGCACTTGGTCGATTTTCGGATCCGCTCCTGTGTCGGCAACTACGCTTAACGTGTTGCCATCTAGGGCTTTATTATTACTTAAAATCATGTCAGTTTGAAGTGAAAAGCTAAAATCATAATATTAAAATAGTATTTGCAAAATATTAAGAATTAAGAGTAAATTTAAAGAGAGAAATTGCGAAATATCTTACAGATACCCGCTAATTCTAATGCCCGCCTGGGTAGCTACCATCCTCAAGTTGTAAACCTGCCACCAAATGCCACTAGGTGTGTTCCGGCAGCTGCACTTGAGAGCCAATTCCTCCACAGGTTTAGTGTGTCTACCAACTTGGGCCACATCGTCACTTAAGATCAGGTGAGATTATGGCCATAACGCTAAACCTTAAGTACGTATATGAAAAAAGATACTTTTGAAAGTGCGAATTAGCGGACACATATAAATATACTATTACTTATTTCAATGTCTGAATTAATATCACAATGGAAGGGAAGTAACAATCTCAAGGAAAGTGCTCTACGAGTTTTTAGTTTAGGTTTAGGTTACCTATTATATTTTTACGGGAAGTGAAAAAGCTCCTATGAATTTGAATTCTTATTCATATATATATATATATACTTTCAAATCTATAGACATAAGTATTAAAATTGTTACTTATTTTTCTTCACTTACCGCCCGGTGTTTCCAAAAAATCCAGTAGCATGACTATCGTCTATAGCCAATAAAGCTCTATACTTATCAGCCAAATCGCGAAGACCTTTTATGGGTGCAACCGTGCCGTCCATTGAAAATACACCATCACTTACTATCAGCTTTATCCTAGCTTCGCTATGTGCTAGAAGGTGTTCCAATTCTAGAAAACAATTACGAAAATATTTATTTCTTTAGAAACACTAAATGGTCAAAGTAAAAATCGCAATATAAAAAATCAAGTTAAAGTTCAGACCTGTTTACATATTTTTTTCTTGAATTATATAATGTATGTGGAAATGATTATATTAATTAATAATTAAGCCTTTCTCAATGATTGCTCTATCAAATATATAAGGAGTTTTAGAAATCCAACCAGCAGTTCCTAAGATTAGTGCGTTCAAACAAACATACTTTTCTACTTTACAATATTAATATAGATAGGTGTTGATAAACAGTCATTGAGTTTGCGATTTTCAGTATCCTATGAATGTAACTTTATATAGCGATATGAAGCTATAGTACTTGTTAGTTACACTTTACAGTAGTAGTAGTAGTTACACCTTAGTATTTGATATTAACATTAAACTTCTACCACAAGTGTTATTCAAGGAAAGGACTTTCAGTTACAGAAAACATAGTGTCTCTTTTTGAGTTTTAAATACAGAATCCTAAAAAATTGTAAACTCACCATTCAAGTCTCTATTTGGATAACGATATTTCTGAGCCTTGCACAGTCGAATCCCATCAATGATTGACGCATGGTTGAGAGCGTCCGAAAACACAGCGTCCTCTGATGTAAGCATCGACTCGAAGAGTCCGGCATTGGCGTCGAAACATGAGCCATATAGGATTGCATCTTCACGGCCGTGAAACTGGGCCAACCGCTGCTCTAATTCCTAGAGTAAATCTGTTTATTTGTAGATAACACGAAATTATCTGCAGTCATAGAAATAACTAATTTGCCTTGTGGTTTACCCGTTTCTGATTTATTTACCTATTTGTAACCGATTGTTAACGTTTCATTAACAAATTTAAATACAAAAATGGTACTATAACATGGGTATAAACAATTTTTGAATTGTATCATTTGGGTTCAAATATTTATTCATAATTGTTCGTAATAAAAACAAATACTACAGCATCTAGAATGAATCTACTAGAGTGAACCAGCAGAGTATATAATAAAGTTACACTTACCTTATGTATTGCTTGCGTACCACAAATAAATCTTACAGAACTAAGTCCTGCGCCGTATTTTTTCAAACCTTCTCTCGCCGCTTCTACCACTTCTGGATGATTCTGTTAAAATATAAAAATATAAACTTTGGTCTCAGTCCAATAAAATGTTGCCTTAAAGTTTAATAGCTTGCTGTTCCCAAGAATTATGCAAGAATGTCCAACGCAGGCCCAAATCTAAGAAAAGATAGGGGTCATAGGGGTCATGGGTCTCCCGTTCAATTCGTAATTAATTTAAATTGTCATAGAAAGATTTATCTTTTATTTTTATATCATGTGACACCTGATATTAAACTGTAGATCCGCGACTTGTTTCATGCACATATGCTCATTTATCACAACAGCGTGAACTCAACTGGTCGCCATAGTTTTAAAATATATAGTTGTTGTTAGTCGAATTTTACACATTATTTTATTATCACTCTATTTACAAATACATATTTTTTGCCCAAGTAATCTAAATAAACATTTGTAATATAACTGAAACAGGTCAACTTTTTAATTTAACTCCACCGGAATTTACAAAAAAACATAAGTTACAAGTGCATAAGTAAATACTTACAGAGAGGCCTAAATAGTTGTTAGCGCAGAAATTCAGGAAAACCTTATCGGATCCTCGTATATTCACCTGAAATTAAAATAAGTATAATTGCTTAAATACAACTGTAAAGAATTTTAAATGTGAATAGCTTTACGCTGAAGGGTTCTTGATAACAACATTATAGCCTAATGGAATGTCATCGTGTAATACTTGCTCGATTTGTTTTGTCCTTAAAATAAAAATTATACCTACGCACCTATGTATATTCGGGCAGCTGTAACCCATATAAATATCTTACCCGACTAAAGCCATACATCAGATGAAATTGTCTTTAAACGCTAAATTTATGTATAATGTATACAAACATAGTAGTTGATACTTTTGATATTTCGGTGTGTCTATATTTTGTATAACATGTATTCATGATAATGGTTTATAATATAATAAACTGTCAGTTACATTATATATAATTTTATGTTTATGTATGCAATCATTACACGACCTTGTTGGCTGTTGGCATTTTTACGAAATCATGAAATCAGTAACTTATTGTGTAAACAGATACTAAATACTTAAATATTTTTAAATAATTGTTAAGAAATTGTAGAATAAAGCATGATAAATGTGATCACGGACTTAACCATAAAGAGATATTTATTTATTTTACTAGACCATCAACATTTATAATCATAAAGAATCCACCCATATCTATTTACTAGTTCAGAATATCGGTAGTTTATTTTTGTCATATAAAACGATTATTTGATAAGGAGGTTCCCCCGGACTGAGTGCCTTCAGTACTCGGCACCCATGCTCGGTAAAGCTGTGAAAGCCACTCTGGCTAACAGCATATGCAGATTTGAATTAAAAAAAATGGTTGAAATAAAATAAATCTTATATTACTTTATTGCAATATCCGGGTTTCAACCTATGTAAGCTATTTTCTCAATATCATGTAGCAGTGTACTTTAAAATTACCTAAGAACAAAATAATGCCACAACATAAATCAGTCTTATATATAACGTACAATACAAATAATTTAAATATGGATTCTGTGTCACTAACATCAAAGCTGTCAAAAGTTTATAATTTCGCAATAACTTTTTTCACTTTTACCGCTTTTAGAGATAGTTTAAAAAAATCTGTTTGCCATTATTATTTAGAAAATGGCCCAAGCAAAAAACAATTTATGTGTGTGTAGAATAATTTACAATGTGATTAAAATGTTGTTGTCAATATTATTGAACTGAACATCTCGATACACTTAGATATGTAGCTATGGAAGCGTGTTCCTTATTTTTGTAATGTTTACACTGTATTCAACACGAAACCTCACCGGCTGATAACTAAAGCTCACTAATATGGAATGCGTGATGATGTAATGCTAAAAATAATTGTAAATTACTATATTGTTTGTGGGACTATAGGATACCAACTTAGGCAAATCTATAGAATAGAAAATAAAGTAATTATTCAAAGGTTGAATTATTTTTCTGTATTGTTGGAAATATTCCAGTATTTTAGAAATAAATATGTAAAAGTAAAAAAAATTGATTCGATTTGTAAACAATAATGCAGAATTGACACATCAGAGACGATAATAAAAAACACCAAAAGTAAAATCTAGAAAACTCTAGTTTAATAACATGATATATTGTAAATAAATTTACGATGTAGTTTTAAATGTAGTGAAAAGATAATTTATGTGGACTTAATATCAAAAGGTAAAAATAGTGTTCCATATAGACAAGACCCAAGACTCATTAGTTGCTTATATAAAAAAAAACATCATAATCAGATCTAAATAGCCGATGCATAGATCAATGCAGAAAAAAAACTGATGCATGAATAAATAATTAAGCTTTACCTTCGTATCTTGTGGTGAAGTTAAAACACGTTCATGTTTCCAAGTTTTCGCCTTTTTTATCTCCTGAAGACGATCTTCTAAAATTTCTCTGAGTTTAGCAAGCCCTGCACGTTCTTTCCTTTTTAACTCGTGTAGCTGACGGACTTGTATATTGTTGTAAACTAGACAAAAACAATCTTAATATTAAATAAAGATTAAATTAAAAAATAATAAACAATAATACGAACCGGATTGTAAACAACGTATACGGTATATCTAACTCAATTTTTATGAAGATTAGATTCGAGAAACGTATCTTTATGCTCTATATCTAAATTTTGTTTGTGATTCATCTATTTGTGTATTTCTGCGAATATCTCATTAAATTTATTGCTTATGCATTCAGTATTGCAGGTAATTTTCGAAATATAAGCATATATATGTAGATTGGCCTTTGCATAGTTCTGACTTTATCTACTGAATACTTTAAATTCGATATATATTTTAAAAGTGTTATATGCCTAACTTTTTCTATTAAGTTTAATTTCTTCTTACACACTAAATTTTTTTTTTCATTATAATTGTAACCGAATCTTCTATTTTGAAAGGGATTACAACGAAAATAAAATCATGCAAATTATAAGTAAGAACACAAATATATTTTTAAAGATGTTTTGACCTAATACAAGTTGAACAAAGTTTTCATAATGAATGTTAACAACAAACAACTCACCATTGCGCAGTAGTTGTGAGCGCAGCGCCATGGCGTCGAATGAAAGCGCGCCACCGGCCGCTGAGGCGCGGCGTTGGGTTACGTGACGTGTCACACCAGTTACAATCCTCGCTCATTTCTCTCGTGGCCGGTCGCTTACTTCACACAGATCCCCGATATATTATGCTTTTTGTCAGACCAGCCACACGAGTTTATGTTTTATAATTTACCTACTTTGTGTTTACTTCAATTGCATGTCATTTGTAATTATGCAGTTATATCATTGTGTCGCCACGGACAGCAGAAAATAGTAATCTAACAGGCAATCAGTGACATTTTATAAAAATATGATTGTATTCAATGCAGAAATTATACTTTGATGTATTCTGTGCTTTAAAAGAGTACAGGTATTAATCATAATTCCATGCACGTCTTCAAGCTATTGAATACTGAATTGCTATTATCAATACAGTGATAAACTTGAACCTATTGAAAGTAGATTTTATAGCATTTAAGTAAATTTATAATTTAATGTATGACTACTTTAACTCCCATTAATATTAAAGTCAATTGTGATGCTTATATTAATCCCAGTACGTTCACTGTACTTTTAATTTCGTACGTTTTCATAATATTACTTTTATCATTAAAGAACACATATATGTTTTTATTAACAGGTAATTGAATCATATACGGGGGAAATGACTTAGGTACAACACAGATTATTAGATTGCATTATATAGAAAATTATTTAAATCCCAATCGACCTTGCGCTGTTCAGAACGTCTGACCGGTGTTTAAGCCGTAACTTTTTTATGTATACAAGAAAAACATTCAACCACGGTAACCACGTTAAGTTAAACGTAACAAATGGGAGTTCTTACAATGTCAGTTAATTTATTTAGTGTATCGTGCGTGCCATAGTTAATTACTGAAGCAATTAAGATTCCCAAGGAACTTTGCAAATACCTACTTGGATAATAAAATACAAACATTTTCTACAAACTAATGTATTTTACATCCTTATAGGTAATTTCGGGCACACAAACATATATTTCAAAAAATATCTATACGTAGAGCAGCCGTATTTGTAAAGGACCGGTGTACTGGTTGTTGTACTGAGCTTTGGAGTAGACCTATGTCTAGCCATGTACGTTTTTGGCTGAACGGATGTAAACATGGTTAATGTGCAAACTACTAAACTAGTACAAGACCAAGAAATTAATTAGTACACACAATATATAATGATATTTTATTATGGTTTTCCTAATGAATATAAAAGTTCGTAATAATGATAAATTTATCCTTACATTCCATGTTGATATAGCCGTAAAAATGTCGTATATACTACACTAGCTGTGCCTGCGAATTCGTTCGTGTAGAATTAAATATACTTAAATTATATTTGCCTGTAAATTTTTAATTTTTCATTACAGCTTTGTTCTTATTGATGGTAACGTGATTTTAAATAGTCTAAAGCCTTTCTGAATGATTGCTCTACCAAATACAATAAATTTTAATCCGACTGGTAGTTCCTAAGATTAGCGTGTTCAAACAAACTTTTTCGCTTTATAATATTAATATAAATTTTACCTTTTTTTTGCTTCAAGATTTATATTCTTAGTTTGAACAGTTTTTACTCACAACATACAATACAGTAATGATATACTAGGATGAAATATGCAAATAAATAAAAAACATTTATTCCAAACAACAGTATAAAATTAAAAGTATAAACATTCTTAAGTTGATGTCGATTAGTCTTCCTTTTCGTGCTACTTGCGCACCTAGAGACGACTCTGAAATAGATAAATTAATAATTATTTCATAAGGTTTCCAATACTTAATTATATATTTTTTACTACCATCAATGCCGTATCCGTGTATACATTGAAATTTTAGTAATACAGGATTACACTTAGAAAGAAGAAATTATTTGTAATATATATATACTTTAACCAGACTGTGAATGTTATATGAGATAATTTCTGCAAATAATGATCTGATTTTAAAATATTTTTTTGCAGATAGGCATCTACAATATCCCAGAGTGATATTGACTATTTTATTATAACATAGGATTTTTTTATTACAGTTATATTTTATATTGTAAATAACGTAAACAACGTATTTCTTGATACGTTCAACAAAGATGATTAATATTAAAAATATCACATTAAATTATAATTATTTTGAATTGTCATAATTTTTAAATTCATTTTGCATACATGGAAACTATAATATTGAGATAACTGATATAAAGTATATGTTGTATAAAATATTCTTCATTTAACAAGGAATTTGAAGTGGCAATGTGTATATTAATCTAACATCTAAACGAAATCACAAAAACATACCTCTGGTCCAATATGAATTGCCAGCATCATGTCGTAGTCATTAGCTCCTACTTGGATTTGTGCGCGACCATCATTACCAACTGTGACCACTTTGCCCCTGCATGAGTTACCGTCTTTGTCTCCGGATATAACGTCACAGTATCTACCAGCAGGAAGACAAGTCTGCAAATATTTTTAAAATCATAAGCATTGCTTTGTTACATACCTATCTAATATTTTTTTATCTTTAATAGGTTTGGCGTTAAGTAATGATGTAGCCTAAGATGGTGATTACACTAAGCTCAGTAGAGGGACTGGCTCTAAAGTACAACTGCCGGAACACACCTATAGGTATTACCTATACCTATAGCTGGTAGCTAGCCAGATGGGCATTAGAAACAGCCCTACTACCATGCTATAATATCATAACGATGTTTTTTACCGAAGTCTCAAGCTCATTGCAGGGATTCGAAGTCACGTCCATTGACACGGCGTCCGTACACATTACCAACTAAGCGATCATCACTTTATAAATGACTGACAAGTATACTTAAGAGCGCGTTCTTTTTTTAGACTTTAATCATTACAATTTCTAATAATATCATGAGATTTAGTGCATTAAATATCTACCTGTAAATTCTGGTTAAGGTCCCAGTAGTCATTATTGATTGCAATAAAGGCGTTCCCACCGCGACAGAACGCGATCTGGTTGCTTCCATTGTCCCACCAGTCATTCATACCGGTAGTGGCTGCAGCGTTTCTGAAGGCCACCATAGCGTAGATTTGCCGCCAACGGTGCTGACACACCCAACCGTTGCCACAAGTGCCATCCTAATTTACCATAAAAAAATGTAATTATATCAAATGCTACTTAATTATAATTGGCTACAGTTATCGTTTGTACAAATTGAAGAATCAATTTATATACAAATACATTTTCTATACCTACTTGCCCTAGGTAACTTCAGATAGATATTTGAAATTGTTGTATCTAAAAGGATAATTTCTTGAATGTTTATATGTGACCAGTATTAACTTTTTTTAGGTATTAAGTTGTGTAATTAAATAATTATGTATAATTATGTATAATTATTTAATTACACATATGAATAAAAAAATAATATGTGTATTTAATTTGAATATGCTTATATCCCAAAATTTTCGTACCAATTATTTGGGATGCAGTAACGGTTTCGATTGTATTTTTATTTATTTCACTGATTCATTGATAGTTTCATTGACAGTTACAGTTACGGAGTTTTTAACATCACGTTTCAAACATATTTTAGCTGTTCCCGCGACTTCGTTTGCTTAGTATAAAACATATTTTATTATACCTCGAAAATAATACTTATTTTCTAGATGTCTGGTGCAGTACGTCTTTTTCTGTACTATTAACAACGTGTATGGAAAACTTAATTAAATAGTATTAAATTATGTGTTATAACAATTTAAAAAGTAAAATGTATTGATTTTTTTTTCTAGAAATAAATTTATATATATATATATTTTAATTACCGGATGTAGCCTTAGTTAAGCGTTCTTTATTAATAATTGTATTACAAATTGACTAATGTTCACTCAGTGATCGAAATTAGTACATATAATTTTTGTAATTGGAGATTGGAGGAATTTCTTGACAAGTTGGGAAAAAACTGTTACTGAAATTTGTTTATTGATAACATTAAAGTTCCTCAATAATTACTAAACACAAAAAAAGTCGCTTGACAAACAGAGGCAAAAATCTACTAATCTGTTCTGTTTTTGGCTATTTATACGTAGATCATAAAGAATAAAGAAATATTTTATATGATTTTATATGTAAATTTACTTTTAACAAGAATATATATAGATAGTTGTAACATTTACTACATTTAATTCTTATGTGGTAAATTATTTAATTTTTTAAATTTAAGATATTTGTTGGAATTTTTGTTAAATGAAAAACTCATAGGCTATTTATCATCCTTATTTCTATATTCCTGTATACGAACAACAATTAGAAGTTGAATTATCAAGGTAGGTAGGTAGGTAGGTAGGTAGGTAGGTAGTCTTCGGTCTGTCGTGTGTAGGTAGGCTGACGGACAGGCTGGCTGGTCGGTTTTATTTTCGGAACTGATCTTATTTCGCTACTTGACAGTTGAACACAATCTCTTATATAAGTGCGGATACTGTAAATTATTTCTAATTGTAACGTGTAAGTTAGTTATAAGTAGGAGAAGAATAGAAATAAGTACGGTTAGATTATGTGCATGTTATACATAGTTGTATGTGTTGTTTAGTGCATGTTATACGTAGTTGCGATGTTTGTGTTTATTTGTAGCGTATAGTATATATTAGTGCATGCGGGGGATGAATTGTTTTATCAATGATTTTTAATTGTTATTCTTAGTTCACAGGTTAGCGATAAGGCGGACAATGTCTTCGCCATCACTCGTCACTTGCGGAGTGCTATGCGGGGGGTTAGTCCCTTACATCGGTGTCATATAGCTAGCAATGCTTCGTAAGCTATACTCTGTGCACATCATGCGTGCTGTACGGGGGTATACCTGCAGTATATAATTTTGCGAATATACTTCATGGTGCAATCCGCACCTTTGCTTTCTGTTACAGATCTCGAGTTTGGGAGACATTGCAAGCGCCAAGGACATCTGCCAACGGTATGTGCGATTGACTACCTCGTACAGCTGGCGGCATTTCGAACCAGGCCGTATATGACGTATAGGTAAGTGAGATGTATTATTGTTTTATAGTAGGTTGTATATATGTTTACTTGTTTTTCCCTTTATTGTGTTCCTTCGGGGATGTTTCTAATTTATACTTTTAGTTTTGTTTGTACATATACCTTTATCATAGAGGCAGTCTCGGCGTGTGCCAAGGGTGTCCCATTGCATCGGGTAATCTTTGTACAAACCTTGTACGACTTGCAGCACGTCTGCATATTGTATGGGTACGTGCGGTGTACCAGTGTGCGAACGTATCACATATCTTTGGTTTCTTTTACAGCTTCCGCGTTGGGGACTCATTGCAAGCGCCGAAGACATCTACTCACACCGGCGCTTTTGCACACGCTTTGCACAACTACCTCATACAGCTGGCGGCATTTCGTATCAAATAGGCCGTATGGTGCATGGGTGAGTGCGACGTATTATTAGTTTTTTTTATAGTGGGTTATTCTATTTAATTGTTTTATGCATCCCCTTTATAATATTTTAGTGCATGCCGTAATGTTTTAAATGATTTTTACGATAGAATCGTTTTTAAGTTTAATGCGTTTAATAGTATCTTTTACAAACTGTTTCATTACCGTGTCCGCAATGTAGTCAATGAAGTTATACGTATCTCTGGAGTTATATAGATTCACAATAATTTGGGTAAATGTTTTTTTTACGTTACATTTATCTTTGGTTTCTTTTACAGCTCTCGCGTTGGGGACTCATTGCATGCGTCGAGGACACCTACTCATTCCGGCGGTTTTGCACAAACTTTGCACAACTACCTCGTACAGCTGACGGCATTTCGTACCAACTAGGCCGTATGGTGCATGGGTGAGTGCGGCGTACTATTAGTTTTTTATAGTGGGTTCTGATATTGAGGAACTGGCTCTCAAGTGCAGCTGCCGGAACACACATATTGATATTTGGCGGCAGGTTTACAACTTAAGGGTGGTAGCTACCCAGTCGGGCATTAGAAAAAGCCCTACCACCATGCTATAGTTTCCTCACGATGTTTTCCTTCACCGAAAGCTAAAGCTCATTGTAGGTGCCTGGATTCGAACTCACGTCCCTTGACACGAAGTCGTACACACTACCACTGAACTTTTACAACAATTTGGATAAATATTTTTTATTACATTAAATTTGTATTTTAGTGTATTCGGGGATGTTTTTATTTATTTACTTTTATATACAATTTTTATACAAGGCGGACTTAATGCCTGTGGCATTCTCTACCAATCAAATCAACCTTGGGATTGTGCAATAGATGATGCAAAGTTGGTGCAATAGACAACAGAAATCTTATTACCTATTGAATAGAATAATTGAGGTAAAATCATTAAATTTACTAGATGAAGTGATTTTTTTCTTACATGTTAAATGACGATGTGGTCAAAGATGGTGAACACGCGAAACCTAGTGGAGGGACTGGCACTCAAGTGCAACTACTAGAACACTGCTGAGGGTGGTAGCTAGCCATGCAAAAGATTGCATACAATACGAATTTATTACATAGTACGATGCACATTTTGCTTTCTTTACAGCTCTGGAGTCGGGGAGCGATTGCAACTGCCAATATCTACTCATATTGGCGATGTTTTGTACGACTACCTCGTACAGCTGGCGGGATTCGAGGGTATCTACTCATATTGGCGATGTTTTGTATGACTACCTCGTACAGCTGGCGGGATTTTACCAGGTGCATGACGCATGGGTAAGTGAGATGTATTATTATTTAGTAGGATAGGTGAAAATAAAAACCCTACTACCATGCAAAGTAGTTGTGGTGGTAGGTTTCACCACGCTTTGCATGGCGCGTGGTACGGTGTGTTTTATTATTATAATGCGGCTTTGTATGTGTAGGTGGAGAACCTTCATCTCCAGCTTCCATTGCGTCCGCTTAAGGATATCAATCTATACATACCGGTGACCCGTAGCCGGGGACATTGTGTACAACTCTCGTCTACCTGACGGCTCTTCGTGTCTCCTCTAGTTAAGGCGGATCTAGTTAAGATGCGGTAATATACGTTTGGATTTAAGTTGCGGTGACATACATTTAGATTTAAGTTGCGGTGACATACATTTAGATTTAAGTTGCGGTGACATACATTTAGATTTAAGTTGCAGTGACATACATTTAGATTTAAGTTGCGGTGACATACATTTAGATTTAAGTTGCAGTGACATACATTTAGATTTAAGTTGCGGTGATATACATTTAGACTTAAGTTGCGGTGACATACATTTAGATTTAAGTTGCGGTGACATACATTAAGATTTATGCGTTGACCGTTAAAGTTAAGATGCGTTGAACGTTAGAGTTAAGATGCGTTGAACGTTAGAGTTAAGATGCGTTGAACGTTAGAGTTACGATGCGTTGAACGTTAGAGTTAATATGCGTTGAACGTTAGAGTTAGATGCGGTAGATACGTTAGAGTTAGATGCGGTTCATACGTTAGAGTTCAGATGCGTTGAACGTTAGAGTTAAGATGCGGTCATACGTTAGATTTAAGATGCGGTCATATATTAGATTTAAAATGCTGTCATCATACGTTAGACTTAAAATGCAAACATCATACGTTAGATTTAAGTTGCGGATTAAAATATTGTTAATATGTTTAAGTTCGAACAAATTCACATATTAAAAAGAGCGATTGCTGGAGAGTTTCTTTCGCCGTTTCTTCTCGTCCAGAACGCCATCTTGTTACCGAAACGGTAGTAGTGTTTTTCCTTCAAAAAGTGATATTCTGATCCTATTTTTGAGAAATAAAAGATTTTGTTTGACTTTTGGTTTAATTGACTTTTGGTTTAATTTGGTATTGGTTACATGACGCAAAATATGACGCGGTGATTATCACAAGTACATGGAATAGTTTTCCGTAATCCGTGAAATTAGCTAGCGCCTTGCCAAATTTTATTGAAATCCATTCAGTACTTTCTGAGTTATGTTCGTTCAACGGGACAAAAATATATATATATATATATATATAATCGATAACCAAGTAGACTCCAATTAACATTAAAAAAATTATTCACTGTACAGATTTTCTACTATTACAATTTTATTATATGTATAGATTCAATGGTTTTTTAAGGTTGGTTGCAAATGTGAAATACCAAAATATCGTTTTTTAAATTAATCTCACAAAAAAGTGACAAATGGTTTTATGAAAAGCTGTACTATATACTACTATTGTATACAAATAAGTATTATTTTTTCTGTATAAATACCAACATTTTCTATTATTAATCTTTGGAAATACTCTTCTTAAGTAGGAACCGAATCTATCGTAAATAAAAAAACTTGTAAGTGTTCTGTAGAAAATAGGAATAAACAAATGTAATAAAAAAATATTGTGCTATATTATCTGAAGCGAAATAATCTTTGTATATACTAGATACACTTGCAAATTTGCTTAATAGTGTGTCCTGTTGCATTATATATAAACTCAATGATGTTTACTAATTATTTGGTTGACGCAAAGATCGTATCAATCGACCCGTGATTATAATAATTCTGGAAACTTACTAATAAAATAACAATTTAAATTTATCTTTACAAACCAATCATAATGGCGATAAATATATATTACGTAACAATATTAATAATTTATAAAATACACTTACCGAATTAATCGATGGAGATATAATATTGCCCGAATGGTCCATCGGTGGACCGATTTCAGAATCCCAGAAATCGAAACTGCTCATGATTTGCGGTTCTCCGTACGGATGTGCGAGAAGGAAAGCAATAGCTCCTTTATAAGGACGTGGTTCCTTGTAAGTCAAAATGCCACCTCCACCGCCGTGGCCTCTCTCGTTATCATGGTTGTCGATAAAAGTTAAAGAATCAATATGGGCCAACAGACCCCACTGCGGGCCCCAACTTGATAACCATCTCAGTTGGTTATTTCCCCTAAACGCATTACTGAGTTCCATCCCAACTTTGAACTCAGTGACGGCACCTATAGGAGTATATTCATCTCGACTGATAGCTTCGCCACCGTAGTCGATCACTTCCTGATAGATATAAGGCCTCGCGTTAGATGGAAAACCATGAGCCGCGTTCAAATTGTGGAGACGATCATAGATAATGCGCAGATCGTGAGGCCACATATGCTTAGCTGCGTCAATTCTAAAAACAAATATGAACATTTTTTATTGTTTATAATTTTAGCGCTTGATCACACTCTCACAAAATAAGCCTGTGGGTGCTTGACGACAGATTTTGAAAGTAAAACGATGGTTTCCTACATCGAAAGCTGAGCGCATTGTAATTACTACAAAAAAAATAACCTCATGATTCTTTAAAACTGAAATTCAGCGTTTCGAACATCTTTGTTAATCTATTCTTAATACTTATAACTTCAAAAATAATAATAACTACCTTTACGAAAACTATAGTATAAATTCTTCCATATAAGCAAACCATGTTGTAGATCTAGTTGTATACATGTAAATAATATGGACTAAAATACTATTTTTAAAACAAATTTATTGAATAATGACTACAATATTTATTTCCCTGTATCATTTTGCGTTTCAATAAGTTTCAGGACATCTATGTACTTACATCTAGGCAAGTAACATAAAATAAATATTGTATTATTACTGCGAAAAAACCTCAGTAATGTTACAAAAACGATATACCAGTATATTTTAAAATGCCGTTTCCTCTTGTCTTTCTATTTTTCTATTTAATAAATATTTTAAATTATTCTTCCAGTTCGTTTAGTTTTAGATATTTTTGAGGAACTCTTTATATGGAATAATTACTTGCCTGAATCCCGCAACTCCTAAATCAATAAGTTTGTTCATGAAATTAACGATCATATTCCTAGTATGTTCATGACCTTGGTTGAGATCTTTCAACCCGACGAGTTCGCAGTTACGAACCTGTGAAAACATAAACATTGTTATTATATTATGATTTCATGATTCCGGGATTGTGTCTGGTACATACAGTAAACATGAACGATTTTTTGCCTTAGACATAGTTTTGAAATAAAAAATATTTAGATGTATAAAATCAACTTTTAAAATCATAAAATGAAAACGGTTTTTTTTTTCTTTGTCTGGCTTTTCGATATTGTTTGAGTTGTTTTATAGAAACAAAACAATAGTATCTATTTTTGGTAAAAAAGTGTAGATATGATTGTTAATCACAACGAAAGCAATAGTTATTACTTGTAATAAGTTACAAAAATCTAGATTAACAATAATAAAGCTATTGGCACATACTGTAGAAGAGATTTTTTGAATAAATTATTCGTTGAATAAATATTTAAATAATAAAGTCATTTTATTTCGTAAGTCATAACAATTATCTAAATCCATAGTGAATAATGATATCTTTTCTATATGACTCATTTATTGAATGCTAGTAGCGAAAAATGTTTTATTATAAACGAAACATTTTGAAGCGTTGATAACTCAGTTGTCAACTTGGTTGTGTGTACAGACGCTGTGTCAATTGACGTGAGTTCGAATCTACCCGTAATGAGATTGAGCTTTCGGTGAAGGAAAACATCGAGATATAACCATAGCATGGTGTTAGGACTTTTTCTAATACCCGCTTGGCTAGCTATCTAATAATAAAACCTATAGGTGTGTTCTGACAATTGCACTTGGAAGTCAGTCCTTTCTCTAGGCAAGCGTATCCAACATCTTGGGCTACATCGTCATTTAAAATCAGGTGAAATTCGTCTAGCCATTACGATCAACCTATAAACTATTAAAAAATATATTTGCAATGTGTTTGATAGCTTTACTGTGTTCTTTTAGAAGTACGTAATACGTAGACTTCAAATATTATAAGGCTTACCCGCCAAGCATTGTTTGCGTAATCGGAACCATCAATAACACAGTGGGGCCAATTGAAATGCTCAGCTCTGTAAGGCACTGCCGGGTAGTACCAATCTCTATACACTGCCGTATTACCAGCAGTGCCGAAATTCTCGGGAGGTTCGCCAGTCATATGGTTTATTACAGCGTCTACGTAAATTCTAAAAGTATTTAACAATATTGTTCTGAGAACATTATCATCTGCCGGCTAGTAACGTATCTTGAGTGAACAAAGCGTTAACAGAAGTGGTAAAATTTCAGCTTTAAAATAGCAAACTATCATCGAAATAAAACTAATTTACTTCGTGAGTTACGAAGGCTGAAAATTTTTCGAAACTTCTAAAAAAATCCGTTTAAATTAGTTTTATTTCGATGAGTAATACTCGCGTAAACTTAAGAAATTATAATGGCAAATTAGTTTTAAATAATAGTCATAATGTAGTAAGCAACCTGAATTTGCCAATTTAAAGTCGACAATTTCTTTTTATTTTTAATAGTACAATGTAAAAATAAAAAAATCCATCAATGGATTTACAATCTATCTTCAGTATGTCCTTATCGGTTACAGATCTGTTACCCCGCATGATTTCCAATTCTGTTATAACTTTGCTCTTGCAAGATACGTAATTATTAGGTAGCTATTACAAAATTTCATTCATGTAGGTATCCTTGGTCTAATTGGGATATGTTGTTAATATATTATGTCAGGCTGGTGATGAATTTAGGTACGCACATTGGAGATTGCCTGGAACTATGCCACTGTGAATCTAGGTTCCAGACACAGCCGAGAGATTTATACCGTTAGCATTCAAACGTTTGTAAGGTTTGTAAATGCTTTTCTTTCCTATTCTCCTTGATCAGCTGTTATGTTAATATTCTTACCATTTATAGTCATATAAAACCTCGAATAGTCCATCACATACTTTCTTTAATTTTACTTTACACCTAAATGTATTCACGTTCATACTCAACATTCTCCAAGTTGTAGAACTTTCATCTCATCTCATAAATTACTCATATCACGCTAGTCTACTACTTTTTACTTCTTCCTTGCAAGCAAAGTCTATAAGACCTAATTTTTTGTGCAACTTTCAAAAAGAGGTAAATTTAAATTTTTATTGAAAGGATTTTTATTAAATTGATATATTTAAAAAAAGGAAGAAATTTCAATAAAATTATTACTAAGGCCACTAACCTGACACCAACATTATTGCATCGTCGCAACATATCCGCAAACTGTGTCTCATCACCAGAGCGTGTCACCAGTGCGTATGACATCGGCTGGTACCGCTCCCACCACGGACGATTGTAAGTCCAAAGCACAACATTTTCATTCGGTGGTGATATCTGCATTGGATATATTATAAATACAATACCTTCACTCGGTAGTAGGACAGATAAATTATTTTTGACTATATCTGATCCACTAATCACCAGGTATAGCATCTATTATAGTAGTAAGATCAGACGTGTGGCATTTTTGAATCAAGGAACATATCTACCTCCAATATGCTTACAGGACTAACAATGAACAACAAATTTCTTATTAGGTTAAAAAGTATAATGGAGTATCTTGGAGGCATAATTTCCTACTGTTTTTTTAACTTTTCCGTTTTCAAGTGTTACCATAGGTTGTCCATACAGCATAGTTACCCTTGCGATAATTTGAAATGTTGTGTTAACGTAAAGTTTTTGTTTTGTATCAAACTAACTCAACCATTAAAATTGTCTCATTATATTAACCAAGGATCCTAGCTAAGATATTGGATTTGAACTAAATAAGTTTGAACCTAGACACCCGAGGTCCTTCGACAATTGTCATTCTTCTGGTCTGTAATTTTCATAGACATTGTAAATAATTAAAAACAGAGAAATGTATCAAAAATTATATCTTAGCTATACTTTGGTAGTAATCTTACCTGAATTCCACCAAACCCCCTGGGACCCAAGAATCGTTCGCATTCATCAGCGATGTCGTTCCATTTCCATTCGAAAAGGTGTACATTGACCGAACGCCCTGATGCATAGTACGGATTCTTGTACGCATCCACCACAGAGGCGAGAGCCACCAGGTATAAAATGAATCCTACCTACAGAGCATATGAGGAGTTAAAGATTATATATATATATAAAAATTTTTTTAATACTTAATATTCTTACTCAATATTTCATGAAAATTAAAATAATGTCACACAAATAATTTTACAAAATTCTATTACTTTTTTTTTTCCAACAAAATACTTTTATCGCTACAAACTTTACGTGAAGGCTTACTGTGTTGAATATTTTTTAATATAAAACAGTATTATATTCACATGATTTTCATTTATTTCAATCTTTTAAATACCTGAAAATATAGTATTGTGACTGATACAATTATTTGCATAATATAATGAATAACATAACTTATCAGTTTTTGTTTATAGAAGTTAGATTTTTTTTATAATAAACTATTATCACATTTAACATAATTTTAGAATAACATTCGAATCATTGTTTGTTACTTATATCGCGTAAACATTACTAAAATACATTTTATTAATTACTAGCTAACCTGGCAAACCTTGTTCTATCTTTTCCAGTAGTAATTAAATCCGACCATAGTGCCATAACACTTATCCAATTTAGGGATTGGGTCATTTACCGCAATAAAAGCTGTCCTATCTTTCAAATTGAACAAAGCAATAATATTTTTATAATGATTTTTTGAAGTCTGTTGAGCGGTTTTCGAGATGTTCCGTAAACGAACATCGTAGCACGAAATTTTTATATGTATGTTTATAGTTACCACCCTATTTTGCTGATACAATTTAACTATAAAATATACTGAAATTATTTACGCTACTTACCATTTCCCAAATCAACAGTACACAAATAAATGTATTATCGATTTTAAAGTTATTAACTGCTTATATCTGTATCTAATTAATCTAAGATAACAGTATGATAATAATATGACAGTATCTTAATTATTAAGCACGACTTTATCATAATCAAAGTTTATTGGGGGTTTCAATTTTTTAATGTTATTAATTATATTTATGTAACACTAAAGTAACTGGATATAATATAGGTTTTATTGGCTTGAAAAAAATTAAGTTTATGTTATAAATGAAACATTTGTAGCTTATTATTATTATCTTATAATACATTTCTCTAGACATTGACAGCAAAAACAACGAATAATAATAATCAAGATGAACATGAGTGACAAATGTTTCAAATGTGGAATGATTGGCATGCATGAAAGTTTATAACATTACTCTCGGCGTTCTAAAGAACTTACATTTCTTCAATAAGTCGACGAGGTGGTCGAACTATGCAACGTTCTCTACCTATCTCACAGTTTGATTATAAAGGTTGTGTATACCTTGACGAAGAGAAGAAAGCTTTCAAGTGTAATGAGAGACGAAAGAGAAGCCCTTGAGGTAAACGTCGTTGAGGTAGAGTTAACAAAGAGAAACGCTGTATGATTCGGCGGCAACTCGTTAAGGGACCTCCTAAGCAAAGACTGAGGATCGATAGGAAAAGAGATATGTCAATGTCCACTTTATTTACTAAGCTATCACCACATCGACGTCGAAGGTCGAGCAGTCCTAGGTATCAGTACTGTAGACATTGTTGCTATTACAGACGGCAGGAAAGGAAAGGGATGTGGTGATAGCTAAGTTGACATTGAAATATCTCTTTTCCTATCCATCCTCAGTCTGCGCTTAGGAGGTCCTTTCACGTGTTGCCGCCGAATCACAGAGCGTTTCTTCTTGTTAACTCTACCTCAACGACATTTACCTCTAGGGCTTCTCTTTCGTCTCTCATTAGATTTGAAAGCTTTCTTCTCCCCGTCAAGGCATACACAACCTTTACAATCAAACTGTGGGATAGGTAGAGACCGTCTTATAGTTCGACTACCTCGTTGACTTTTTGAAGAGATGTAAGTTCTTTAGAACGCTAGGAGCAATGTTTTAAACCTTAATGCATTCCAATCATTCCACGTTTGATACATTTGTCACTCATGTTCATTTTGATTATTATTCGTTGTTTTTGCTGTCAATGTCTAGATAAATATATTATATGATATTAATAATAAGCTACAAATGTTTTATTTATAACATTGGAGGAAAAGAGATATGTCAATGTCAACTTTATTTACTAAGCTATCACTACATCGATGTCGAAAGTCGAGCAGTCCTAGGTATCAGTACTGTAGACATTGTTGCTATTACAGAAGGAAGAAATGTAAGTTCTTTAGAACGCCGGGAGTAATGTAATAAACCTTCATGCATTCAAATCATTCCAAATTCTTCACAGATGTGGTGAGTTTTGGCTGGACAATTGTTAAAAGTATGCTTGTCATTTTTACCGCATCGTTGACATTGTTTAGTACTTAGTTGTCATGGCCGAATTGTATACGGTTTATTTTTATTGACGTAATGTATTTCCTGATTACTTTGATCAATTCGTTTTACATTCAGGTCTATCTCATCGGTTTCGCCATCTTTTTCGACAACTTCTCTAGATTGTGAAACTGCGAAGACTTCAGCGAATGTTATTTCCCTTAGTTTAGTTCAGTTTGCGTTTTTAGATCAGGCCATCTTTGTTTTAGGTCTACTTCTAATTGCTGTGATTAAGACCTGTTGCAAATCTGTTACGTAATTGCCTTTCAAGTAAAGAACTTTCATAGCCACAATCCTTAGTAAGAGCTTTCAATCTAAGTGCATAATGTTCCATAGATTCATTTAATTGACGAGTCGAGTTCCAGAATTCTGATAACGCCATAAATCTAGTTTTCTTTTTTCTGCGTAAATCTGAGAACTTACTTTTTACATCTGTATATGTTTTCGTTTCAAAATCGGTTATAAAAGCTATCTTTAATTCGTTATAAACCTCTGCCGAAATCACAGTTATAAGTAAGACTTTTTGTAAGTTGCTATATTCATCTCCTAAAATTCTACATCGCTATTCAAAATAATAACAAAATTTTCTACCGCTATTGTTTCTGGATTAAATCTGTCACATTTGAAACTGCTAATATTGTTACTCTTACTTGATGGTCCGCTATTTCGTGCTGACAAATTCTGTTGTCCTCCGATCACCAATTGTTAAAAAGTGAAAAGAGCAACAATGTCTACAGTACTGATACTTAGGACTGCTCGACCTTCGACGTCGATGTGGTGATAGTTTAGTAAATAAAGTTGACATTGGCATATCTGTTTTCCTCCAATGTTATAATAAATTAATATCATATAATATATTTCTCTAGAGATTGACAGCATAAACAACGAATAATAATCAAGATGAACATGAGTGACAAATATTTCAAATGTGGAATGATTGGAATGCATGAAGGTTTAGAACAGTTTATAAATTATGATTGCAGTTTACCTAATTTGTTAACGATGTAAGGTCAAAAATATAAAATTATAATTTTGGTTGACTGTCCTCTTGTACGCATAACAGTCAAAAACTATTGAATGGGTTTTAATGAAAATTGTCACAAAGGTAATTAATGTCCGGGTTGTCCGCAATAGAATTCAAAAACTTAAAAATTTGTAGTAAATCAACTGATTCACGAAATTTCATATAATTTTCTCTGTTAGGTACGTAACAACTATGAATGTAATTTATATTTAATCACTCTATGAATTAGAGTGCTCAAAATAGCGTATCACAGAGAACACATTTTTAGTTCTAATTTAATCTCTTTCTTTAATTATAGCAACTGCTTTTGTTGGCATTTTTGGTAATATAACGTGATGAGGATTTTAGAAAATTGACAAACATAAAGTAACAGCTAAATTCAGAACAATTATTTGTAAAACACAAATAACTGTCCTGTGTGGGAATCGAACCCGCAGCACTTCGGTGGCGTTTGCAGCGAAGTAACTGCTTTATCCGTTAGGCTGACTGTGCAGTCCACAGAGTACTTTATAATATAGGAAAGTGTAGTCAAAGGTTTTTTATATGAATAGTCACATATCAGTAAGAGATCGATAAAATTTAAAGCCGGTTGGCTAATTTTCATAAAAACTAGTGCCTTTTCATAGAAAAGTTAGGTGTCCCCAAACGCTATAGGTGTACGTTGTAATACTGGAATGAGCAGAATTGTGCTGCGGCTGCCTACTGTAGTAAATGTGTTCATCACGATATATTACAATATAAAACACTGGTGACAGTTTGCATATGACAATATTATTTGGTGCTCTACGATATCCAATTGCTCGGATCCCACACGTGACATCATCGTTTAATTAGACTGTAAACTTACTCATCCGCGTCACTCCATACTTATTATTTTACTGTCTTACTACATATAATGTTTTATTATCATATAATATATACTTCTCGTTATGCCGTGATTTAGAACATATTTTATTATATTTGTTATAATGTACTGAATTTTAACATGGCAATTTATAGTGGGATTTAGCTTCCGGTATATATAATCTGTCAACAACAAAAGTATCATTCGTTCCATACTTTATCCATTCACAAAAGTTTACAATGCGAAGTGCGTACTCTTGTTGAATAAAGACTAGTTTTCTGAATAATTTATTTTAATAATACACGTATAGTCAGAAGTTTATGAATATTAGTTTGTGAAACGTGCTAATAAATACTTGACAACAAAAGTTGGATCAGTATATAAAGCTCTAGCGGTGATGATACTCGCGTAATTAAAGTTGAGTTGTTTATTTTTCTAAGCGTTCTTTAGATTTGTTTACAATTTGTTTGAGTGCTGTATTAGGAGATGGCTGGTCGAATATACATCGTATTAGCGCTGATATGCGTAGTCCCGATTATTTATGCTTGCAATGAAGCTATTTGCGCCAGCGTTGTATCAAAATGTATGTTGACCCAATCATGTAAGTGCGACTTGAAAGACTGCTCTTGCTGCAAAGATTGTTTCAATTGCCTTAGTTTCCTGTATAGCGAGTGCTGCAGTTGTGTTGGTGAGTATATATTTTATCATACAACTTATAACTAATATATATAATATAATGTATCTTTAAAATATTTCATTACGAACATCTTTAATGCCTAAACTTGTAAAATAATTACAATACATAAAATTATTTATTAGTAACAAAACTCTAATTATAATATAAATTTTTTTTTGAAACTTCCTTTATTTATCAAGTTAAAAACATTATCGAAATAATTAATTGGTATTATATAATCTGTAAATATTAAATAAAACTTTTGTTTACAGATATGTGTCCCAAACCAAATGACACACAAACTGAATTATCGAAGACTTCATATGTAGAAGAATTGGGTGATGGAGTACCAGGACTGTTTGCAGCGTTGACCAGTGATCCTGATCCCCAGCAGCGTTGGCTATCTATCACATATCCTGTAGACATAGACATATCTGCATATAGAGCAGTTCCAGAGAAACAAGTTGTTTATCATTTACGTAAGTTACTTTGTAGATTCTCTATTATTATGTAAGCTTTTCATATTAATTATAGTATAACTTTATGAGACATTCAATATTTGTTTTACTGTTATTATACATAAATGTTGTATAATATTAATGTATTTTTCCAACTATTATAAATTAGCTTTTATGCATCTAATTTAATATCATGCATGGTTTTTGCTAGCAGGTATAAATATAAAATACTTTGGAGTATATTATATCAAAATAAATAATTCTGTCTTATTACATAATTACATGCAACAATTAAATTTGATCCATATTAATATTATAAAGTAGAAAAGTTTTTTTGTTTGTACATGCCAATCTTAGGAACTACCAATCTCAAATATTCTTTTTTTATTTGGTAGAGCAATAGTTGAGGAAGACTTTAGGTCTGAACATTACATTACCACCAATAAGAGGAAAGCTATATTGAAGAAAGTTAGAAAAACAGGCAAAAATTACTAAATAATTTTTATTTCCAAGTGAATGATTTTGTGGACACAGATATGATTTTATGAAAAAGAACGAAAAAGTGATGATTATAAGTAAATTTGTGACATACTACAAATTTTAGTGTGTACATACATATTTCAATAAATTGTCTATAAGAAGTTAAAAGCTGTTCTGGGTCTGTGGCAACATAAGGATTTGAGCATCATAGTGGATTCTTTTTTAGTAATTTGTTAATCAATGATCAAATTATGAACCTCTCTACAAACCATCTTATGGTGAGCTGAGCTTGAATAGTATGGTTACACATTGCTAGAGGAAGTCTGTTAAGAGATGACATCAACTAAAAATATATATCTTTTTAGTTTACTCAGTTCAATTATTTCACTATAGTTAACAAATTAACACTTGTGGAATCCATAAACAGAAAGTAAACCCAGATCATGATTATCCAGAAGAAGTGAGAAAATAAAAAGTTTAGAGTGTAAGCTTGACTTTTATCTTCTTTTGACATTCATTATGTCGCTCTTTACGATGGTTTCTTCAGCTAACAATAAATCGAAAGTACGCTAGTTTAGACAGATAGATCATGATCATACTGTTGGCCAATAATATTATACGTAGAAAATTATAGATTCGGTATATGCACTCCAAAGAGGGCACGCTGATTTTGTGTCCATTGTATGACATAAACCTCAGTATCGTGTCTGGGTTTAAGGAAATATTTGGCTTACCGATTGATATATCCAATGCCTTGAAACAACAAAAAAAGCTCGTTTTTTGTAATGCCACATTGTACAAACTATATAAAACTTCTAAAGATTATGGGATCGCATTTAATTCGTAACCATTACTATTTTCATTTAAAGTTAGATACTTTTATAAAATCAAATAAAACATTTTCTTTTCCAAATGAAACGTTTATATTTTAGACGACGCATATGTATTCTTATTCGTGACCGGTATATAAAACTATAACTATGCATTCATTGCAATATAACGATGAGCGCATTAGTGTACCACGTGTTTTGGCGAAATATTACGAAGGTACTATTCGTATCAATGAGAAACGAATTATCATTGTTATTTAAAAAATATTCTGAACGAGAAACAAATAAAAGTTGCAATATCCCTAGGAGTGAATGAGCCAGGTAACCACCGGATAAAAAAAAAAACAATAACTGTCAAAGGGTCGTATCCAAATGAGATGAAAAAAAGCCACTGAGTCATCATTTTTTTTTTTTATACTACTGTTACTATAGAATAGTCTTAATAACTATAGGTGCTACATCTGTGTTTTTTGAAATTACTATTGCATTAGTCCTTTTAAATATGAGATTAACCTTACTAATATTATAAATGCGAAAGTTTGTTTGTTTCGCTTTCACGCCTAAACCGCTGAATAGTTGATGAATTTTGGCATAGAGATAGATGGAAACCTTATTAGTAGTGTGGTAAATAGAGAGACGAACTTTGTAAGAATCTTTTTTCCGTCATCCGATTTGTTTGACAAGATTAATATTAACACGAGTGAAGTCGCACGTAAAATCTAGTTAAAAATTGCAAGCTTGGAGAGATATAGAACTTCAATACTCATACATATGACTGTATTGTGTTTCAAGAGCGGTTGAAGTGAAAAACGGGAACGACATTGAGGACACACCACTTACTTCTCTATATTTGTGACATCAGTTATTTAGTTACCATGATACAAGCTTTGCTTAGTTTGAAGTTAAATGATAAAAATACCTAAAAGCTCGCGAAATTTCCTCACACAGGCATACGCAACTGTCTGCTTACTTATCGCACTGTGTTTGGACAATGCATTTCAAACTTGCACACACCCATTTACGTTTCGTACATATAAGTCTGATTATTTTCTTACAAAACTATAATGTTCTCGATTTTATAACCGTTAATATCTCATGGAATGCGTATTAATTAATTATGTGTTATCTATGTACGTAATTATACATTATAGGCACTTACCTAAATTAGGCAGGGAAATGCACACAGTGCCATGTTTTATTATTGGATAACTTTATAAATTTAGTTGTATAAATTCATTTACCGGTTAACGTGGTCGAAATCGTTAACAGAGAGCGTCGAGCAGGACTCAGAGCCTGTGAACCGAGACGTGGTCACGTTCAACTGCACCGTCGCGTACATGTCACAGTGCATGTCTTGCGACAAATGCCGCGCTTCCTGTCGCTCGATGGGCGCCAACAGTATACGGTAAGGTTAATCTATGTTCACACTAGCTGACCTGGCAGACTTGTTCTGCCTTTTCAAGTAGTCAATCATATAGATTACAACATCGTCTATCGCATTATGATCACTTATCGCAATACAAAGTATCGTATCTTTTAAGTTAACGAAATTACATACAGTGGACAAATTTTATTATGAAGATCGGTCCAGTAGTTTCAGATTTCAGTTAGATCTTGAGTTCTTGAGTTTGATAGAGCAATCATTGAGGAAAGCAACAGATTATTAGAAGCAAAGTTGTATTCATAAAAGTTACAAAAACTGGCAAAAATGATTCAATAATTGTAGTTCGACGCCAAAGAAGGGTTTTTTGTTTGAATTCGAATGGGCTAATCTTAAAAACTAACAGTTGGATCTCAAAATTTGTTGTATTTGATAGAGCAATCACTGAGGAAGGCTTTAAGCTATTTAAGATCACGCTACTACCGATGCATACAAAGCTGTATTGATAAAAGTTACCAAAACGGGCAAAAATTATTAAATAATTTTTAGTTCCATGCGAACGAAGTCGCCGACACAGCTAGCCCTTCTGTTTTATAAAAGGCAATATCCTTCTACCTGCTTATTAAACGTTATGGCCCATGCAAGTATTACCTAATTACCAATTAGGAGAGGGGGTCGTTACTTAGCTTATTTTAGATGACTCGGGGTTTGGGGATGTAGATGACGATTACATCAGCAATATATATTTATTTATGTACTTTGTCTGATATTTCTGCAGATGTGATGTATTAGTATCCTAACACTATATAGGGTACTATATAGACTTGTAAAGAAATGTTATTCAGTCCGAAAAAAAATTTAAAGAAAGGAATTTAATTCTTTACTATTTTAACGTCATTCTGTATATCGCTGTGTAATCTGAATCCTTATGAGACTTCACCTAGAAAATATTATTTGTAGGATAAAATTATATGTAGAACATTCTTGGATTGCGTTTCAGATGGTTCCACGACGGTTGCTGCGAGTGCGTCGGCGATAAATGCTTGTACTACGGTATTAATGAGAGCAGGTAAATAAATCATCTACATACATCATTTTTCGTCATTTCAATAAAAAACATCTCTTTAAAATTTTCACGATTAAATCCATTTTCGAAGTGTTTTTGTATAAAGGAGAAGAACATAAGGTATACTTATTGTCACGATAATTTTATTAAAATTTAATTTATTGATGTAGGATTCAATTAATCATTCAGTGTTAATAGTTAATGGTTAAGGTTTTAGCGTTATGTCCATAATCTCACCTGATCTTAAGTGACGTTACGACCCAATTTAGTAGACACGCTAAACCTGTGAAGAAACTGGCTCTTAAGTGCAGCTGCCGGAACAAACTTATTGGTATTTGGCGGTAGGTTTTTAACTTGAGGGTGGTAGCTAGCCAGGCGAGCATTAGAAAAAGCCCTACCACCATACTATGGTTTCCTCACGATGTTTTCCTTCACCGAAAGGTCAATGTAGGTGGTTGGATTCGAACTCACGTCCCTTGACGCGAAGACGTACACACTACCACTGAGCCACCATCGCATTCGCGCGTTTTCAGATAATGTTACATAAACATTCGAAAAATAGACAAATTTATTAAACGAAATGGTTTTTATAGAACCAATATGATGAACATGTAGGTACACTAAAAAGAGAATCGTAAATATCAATAGAATTTCAACTGAAAACCTAGGGACAAATACAAACTTTATTTAACTTTCCTATCTCTGTGTGAATATTTCGCACATTGTCGTACATAAATACTAAATAGTACATTTGGTGCATTTTCTTAGTATATTATACATTCGCCCATAGAATATAAATAACCTAAACTGTGGCATGTTAGTGAAAAACATAGATGGCGCTTCCTACGTGTTGATGGGATTTCAAATAAAAGTACGGGGTTTGATAAATATATGGAATATTAATTTATTTGTCAATAGTCCAAAACATAAGCATTAAAAAGTAGTTTAAAGTGTAGATTTCGTGTAGAAAACACCTTTGAGAAATTGGACGAAATCACTCGAATTTACTTGTAATAACGATACAAAATTGTAGAATACACGTTTCTCCTGTAATTCACCAAAGAAGGCAGACCCCAAATAAATTAAAGACCCCAAGTAAATTGTAAATTATTTTTGAAGGAACCGATTTATCAGAAAGCACAAGAGACTTTTTGTGTAGAGCGTTTAATTCTCTACCTAAATATGTCAAGAACTTTACAGTACGTTACTTATCGTTTGTTAGTTATAAAAATCATAAGCAACAAAATTATTTTTTCCTATTTTATTCTTACGGGAAACCGAAAAGTGCGATCCTAATGTTTTGTAACGTGTAATTTTGCATTTTTATGTAAAATGTCACCTCTTTATAGGCACGTTTATATGTAAACGTAAATTTGAGTACGGTTCCGAGGCAACAATAAGTTTTTTGGATCATCCTAATGTATTAGTTGTAGTGATTATTTAATTAATAATCGACGCCACCTGCTTGTAATCCGATACGCCGCACCGCACCCTGTACCACACAAATCTTTATGTTAATTCTAAAACAGGTTCTCGTCGCGCAGGTGTTCCTTTTGCATAATGTCATATATCTTATAATAATTAAATGGCATTATTTCTTTATATTATAGAAATATTGTTCAGGTAATAAAGAGTATTTCCGTAATTAATGTATGTAAAGGAAATGCATTTAATTAATTTAGTTTTTACCATTTTATACTTTCAAATTAAATTATAAATCTTAATTCAATTTAGAGCCTATGACCCTCTAGAATTTATATTGCACTGCCTTTAGATTTCGATATAGACATATTTGGTACTAGTCTACACAGGGTAAAGCGTCTTTTAACACTACTAACATATCATTTCTAACCTAACTCTCTATTTTATATCTTTAAGCATATACCATAAAATTGTGTTTGTGCGTATTTATAGGTGGAGGCTTATAATTAACAACATTGCTTTTCTAATAATTATTTCATAAGTTTGTATTAGCGTGTAAGCTTTCCTATAAATAATAAGTAAAATAAAATTGTGGTAATTTCACGTTGCAGATGCTTAGCCTGCCCCGGTGGTAAGGAGACGACAGTGAACACACTCGATGAAGACCTCACGTACGACGATCTTGACTACGGCGAGGAAGTGGACGCTCAGTCTGTATAATAAAACATCACATCACTGGGTAGGCAAAAATATAATTTATCACATGACAATAGATATTAATTTGTGTTAACTTTATATTATCAAACCATAAATGTATATCTACATCTAAATATATCTATATATATATATATATATATATATAAAGGAAAATAAAGTTCCTTTGATGCAAATCAAAACTGCTTCGAATTCGACGATGAAATTCGAAGCAGAAACGTTTGTCGATGATTCTAGGTTACTTAGTTTTTGGATCCTATCCTATTCCTTTTGTAATGTTTTTTCTATCTACTTTTGTATGTCCAGCGTAGTTAGCGGCTAGTTTCGTATATAAAGTTTGGCAATTAAACTCTAAAATAAATTTTCGTCATATTTTCCATTAGCAAATTTGCTTACATATGCAGATAAGTTATAAATAGGAAAGATTTGTAATATTGTTTGTAACAAATAATCTAAAAAACTACTAGGCCGAATTCAAAAATTCTTTCAACATTAGAATGCTCTATTATCCCTGACTAACATAGGCTATAAATCAGTTTAAAAAAAATCAGTTCCATGTATATGAAGTCGCAGGCACAGCTGGTAATTTATAAAAAAAGACTGGAGTTAGTCAACTATTAGGGATTCGCGTAACTCGCTGTGAGAAATCCTGTTTATTATAACAGATTTTTATTCGATATCATCTTGTTGCCTTAAATGGAATAAACACGACTGCAAAGACTCATGTGACTTCAGTGATCATGTGAATCGGTTTATATAAGTATTTCTTGATAAATTGCCAATATATGCAAGCTTCTTAGCATTGAACATGTCAAGATAACAATGTTATAAAGATATATTACTAATGTGCATGTATAGTATATACACTTCTTTAACAACAAAAAATCAAGGTTGTATTTTATAGCAGGTGTTTTAAGCGACATTATATATGTCCCAGAAAAAAGGAGAAAGATTGATATTAACTGAGAAGAGATAAAGAAAGAACTATGCTGAAAACAAAGAGAGATAGATGAGTGCGAAAGAACAACACAAAAGAGGTCCATTGGCCATAAGTTGTGATTACATCCTTTTTCTTTGATTTTAAGTCTAGAATTTTGTTTTTCGAATTTAGTAAAACGTGTACAAAATTAAAACATTATTTGACAGCACTCGTATCCCTCTATAAGGCCTAAAATTGAACCGAGAGGTTACAGATTCGATCACCAGCCTGTTGTTATATATTGATATGTGATTCAGCTGTTTAGTTACTATAACACAAGCTTTCCTTTACTTTGGAATTGAATGGCCGTATATAAAATTTGTACTATATATATAAAAACATAATGAATTATTTAATTGATCATTTTAACGTTCAAGCTTTTGTTACGTTACTATCAAAAATGTAATGAGCTATATAGTATTTTTAAGTACTAGTTTTGAATTGTGATTTCGCGTCGTCTGCATTTGTTTATTTTACTTGAGTATTACGTCAAATTGTATAGATTTTTTTGTAATCACAGTTTTATGCCATCATGTTTGTATTTAGTTGTATGAACCTAATATTAACTCTAGCTTCTAAGATGGATGTCTGATGTCGCAAACCGTCCTTGTTAAGGTCCTCTTCTAACAACTTGGCAAGCATAGTGAATTCATTATCTATTTCGTCTCTTATCGCCTATGTATTCTAGTTCTCTCATCATCTATTTTAAGGATATTATGGAGCTCCGTAACTAAAGCTATCCGAAATTATCTGATAATCCGAAATAATTTCATATTCGTAACTATATCTGAAACCGGTACAATATCCATTCATACATCCACACATACATACACGTATCCAGATCCGAAATTTTGTATCCATAATGTTTTATTAAAATGTCAGGCTTCTTACGACTTTTCAAATTTCTAAGTTATTTTAAGTATTTATTGCTTGCAATTATAAAACTTTGATAAATTAATATATATATATATATATATATATATATATATATATATATATATGTAATAACTTATAAAATGTAAACGAAACAAATGTACAAAATGGTTTTATGAGCTGCGAATGTCACATTTTGTTATACCCCTCCAATCCCTTATGACACAGTAATCAACATCCCATCCCTCCATAAGTGCGAACGTATTTTATGAATGTCTCTTAACTATACGAAAATTATTTTGGTATATCACAAACTGCGAATCCCTTGTATGGTCTGTTCGAATTCAAGGTAAACACAATATTTATTATGCAGTCCAACTATTTTATTCTAGAAGGACTAACTCTTTTATACATTTATATTGATAATATACAAGTAACAGATATTTTTAATTAGATAATAATTTTCTAATGCATCCAGTCTAGAATATTGGTAAGGTAATTATTGTAGATAATCTCAATTAAACTAATTTTTTTTTGTGTTAGGTATATTAGTAAATTATATTTTTTGGAAAATAACTTTTGTAGCTTTCGACATTGAATATATTTAAAATATGTGTATTTTCAAATAATTATAAGTAAGATTTAAACTAATTCAGTATGAGCATTCTCCGTCCGTTGGTATGTTAATTGTACAAAATTAAAAACAATAATAATGATGTTTTTTAAATGCGTTTTGGAATATATTTTTTTAATTCAAAATGATACCCTTAAAATTGGATTATTATTTATTTCTTACGCTAGTAGCAAATATAGAATTTAGTTTAAATGTTATATATATTTTGGAGGAGCATTTCATGTTAAAGAATCTCTTAGTGCCAAACATTCTGCTTGTACAAAAATTGCCACTATCTTTACATTAATTTTTTAAATTAATATATGAATAATCTATCAACAACTGAACTTCAGTGTAGCCATATATATGTTATATCAATATTTGTAATAATATTAAGTACCTTTATTAAAATTAAGTACTTTGTACCTCTTTTGTACTATTATTACAAGAAAAATAGATTACATATTTTCAAAGCTTATTGTTTTATTAAATTATTACTGATCACTATTAATACTCTGAACTCATAAATTAACACTTGAAGGTACACATTAGTGAATGTAAATAAAGATGACAGATCTAGCACTGCTTTATATTGACACACTAAATATCTAAAAGCAAAATGTATTATTTGTAACTACTTATGGGGTATTCCATGCCAAATCGATCACTTTTAACCCGAACGCTTTCGATCTAGCCAAAAGTTTTTCGTTCTTCTCTACCCTTTGATAAAGATATTGAAATATTTTTTATTTTTTTTAAGTCAACACAAAAAAACTTATGACTTTTCAAAAAAATTACTTTTTTGTTTCAAATGGCCATAACTTTTTCATAGATTTTTCAATAGACCTTATGGTATCTCTTTTTTACCAATTTTTGTTTTCAAATGAATTATTCGAAAAAATAGACAAGATAAATTTAACATAATTAGCTCTATGAAATTATCGCTATTTTTAATAAAATCGTTATTTTAAGCGTAACATTTAAGCTTACCGTGTCCACCATCCTGGGCCACGTTGTCACTTAATATCAGGAACGATCATGGCCATAACATTAAGTCTATAATCTATAGAAAAATGATAGCTATCCACATGTGCATTCTCAAATACCTCACCACCAATATATTAACACTATAGGTTAATTATCATGTTTATACAAGCTGCCACTTGTTAATTTCTCAGGAGTCAACACCAATCTGAGGATGCTTCTTGGAGGGGCGAAACATATGTAATCAATTATAATAGCATTTACATTCAGACTTATAGTTAAGGTTTAGCGTTATGGCCATAATCTTACTTGATCTTAAGTGACGATACGGCCCAAGTTACGTCTTAGACGTAAAGCACAGTACAATCCAAATAGTCACGCTAAACCTGTGGAGATAGTGGCTCTCAGGTGCAACTGCCGGAACACGCCTATTGGTATTTGACAGCAGATTTTCAACTTGAAGTTGGTTGCTAGGCAAGTGGGTATAAGAAAATGCCCTACCACCATGCTATCGTTTTCTCACGATGTTTTCCATCACCGAAAGCTCAAACTCATTGTAGGTGGATTCGAACTAACGTTCCTTTACGCAGAGTCCGTACACACTACCACTACGCTATCATCGCTTCTAAAGACGAGATCTACAAAATTGTATTTTTTGTTTAACGCATGCTTTTATTATTTAATCCTTATCTATAGGTTTACAACGATCCGGTTTTGCGAGTTTGATTTTATGCTGTTCACCATTCTCAGGTACTCTTATTTCGTTTTTATGCTGCGCAGGGACTGCACTGCATTTAATGTTAAGTTCAGTGCAATCCAAATTAGTGACGACTAACAATGAATCAAGATTCACTGCTAGTCAACGCTGTCATGCTAGCCTATTGAGGTACCTCTTCACGTCTCTTTTCTAGGATCATAAGAAGGAGGACGTACACTGACAGGAAGACGGTTCCATAATTCCACGGTTCGATAGAAATAAGAGCCGGCAAACTTTTTAGTTCTCTTGGCAAATGCCCAATAAAAATATAGGTATGGCCGTGACGTACAAACGATGAAATGTTATTATTTTGTCTTACCGATGTTGATACATTGTTACATCTTTCATAACCGTTTTAATGGTACAGTTTGTAGAATGAAGCGTTTTATTAAAATTTTCTTCAGGTACAGAAGTGCCCTCTTGTAAATGTGAGTTCTTAGGACCTTTGCTTCTTTGTCTTCCTTTTTTCTCCCTCGGTTGTGGTAATGTACCTGCTGCAGCATACAAATTTTTTCATCGTACAACTTTGTTAGCTGTGTTTGGATTAGAACTCTTGTAACTTAACTGCTAAGGAAGGGTACTTGTTAGGAAAATCATTTCTTAAAAATATTCGTAAATATTAAGTGATATAAGAAGTACATTATTATTTTATATATATCTACAATATTTTATATATACTTACATATAAAATATTGTAGATATATATAAAATAATAATGTAAAATGAGGTAAAGATAAAAGAAAGAAGTTAAACCCTAACACACTTTAATATTTAATACTCGAACAACAATATCTATAGGTATTATTACTAGTTGAACTGGTGGAACTCGTTCTGCCTTATCGAGTAGTCAATCACATCAACTACAGAGACATCTATCGCTTTATGATGACTTATCGAGATATGTGCACGTGTGAGACGAATTTTTAATTATAAAGCAGAAAAGTTTGTTTCATTGTTTGAACGCACTAGTCTTACGAGCTACCAGTCGGATTTCTAAAATTATATTTGTATTTGATAGAGCAATCGTTGAAAAAGTTCATAGGCAATTTAACATCACGTTACCACCAATAGGAACAAAGATGCATTGCAAAAAGTTACAAATATGATTTAATAATTTTAAGTTCCACACGAACGAAGTGGCAGGCACAGCTATTATTTATAAAAGGATTCACTGACGACGAGTCATCTATGTGATAACCACGGCCTCCCCACTCGTATGTCTTGACAACTAATCATGAAACATGCCAACATAAATGTTCAAATTTAGAGTCATCTTCAATTATTAATTTTTGTTTATGGGAAATCCCATCTGATAAATAGTCAGGTACCTAAAATGTTTTAAAGTAATCCGGAAATTTATACCTAATAAACTCATTAGCGGCAGTCTCTCAGGCGTAAATTTTTTTTAAGGATCATGAACCTTATAATTAAGTCGCTTTCAACGTTTCACGTGTTTGGAAATAAAATACGATGAACAAAAATGAATTATCATAAAAGAAATCATTAATTACGGCTCTCAGAAACTATTGTGTGGAACCAAGCATCTCATTGTGTGTAAACTTAAAAGTCCAGTTATTTGCAGCGCCGTATATATATCAAGTATTAAACACATAGAACCATACTAGTTAATCATAAAAATTGGTTGATACTGGGTGTTTCCATTAATTTACATCCTTAATAATATTATAAATGCGAAAGTAAGTTTGTTTGTTGGTTATGTTTTCAAGCCTAAACCGCTGAATTGATTATGATGAATTTTGGCATATAGATAGATGGGAACCTGGAGACGGTGACAGGTTACTTTTTCTCACCAAAAACTTACTGAAAGTGGGGTAACGAGAGCGATAAACTTTGTATGAAACTTTTATTGTGTCCACCGATTTTTTTTGCAAAATCAGTATTAACACGAGCGGGTCACAGATAAAATCTAGTATGCAATAAAACAATGAGAGTTCAGTTGTAGCGTGCACGAACGCCGCGTTAATGGAAGTGTGTTTGAGTCCCTGCAATGCGCCTGAGCTTTCGGTGAAAGAAACTATCGTGATGAAGCCATGGTTGTAGAGTTTTTTGTAAAGCCCACCTGGTTATATACCTATCTAAATACCTTTGTGGTTCCGGCAAACTTGCACTAGATACCGAACTCTGCCACTAAGTGTGCACCATCTTGGCCAACATCATCACTTAACTATAGGTGAGATTGTGGCCATAACGCTAAACCTATAACTATATAATTCTTCCTATTAAACCTATCTAAGCTTTTCATAAGGAGTGGTTTCATTTTAAGGGGTGATACGACATAATGATTGTGTGCAACGGGATCACAGACACAAATAAAAAATGTCCTTAGCTAAATTGTCTTACAAAAAATGCATTATTTCCCTACGTTAGGAATTGTTAGAGGCGCCGGAGTTACATGCGACATACTGATCAATTTAGGCGTGTTTTGCTCCAAGATCAGCCGATAAAAATCCGGTACGTAACCCTTACATAGCGTAAATAGATTCTACGAAGCAATAACTTATCACGACCGTATTCGAAATGCAATAAATATTATATCCTAGCTGTTCCCGAGACTTCGCTCGCGTGGAAATAAAAATTATTTATTAATTCTTATTTTACGGTACTCAACTTCTTTGGAAAACAATAGTAGCCTAAGTTAATCCTTATAATATCAGCTATCTGACAACGAAAGCCCCGTCAAAATCGGTCCAACCGTTTCAGAGATTAGCCGTAACAAACAGACACACCGACAAAAAAAAATAAAATTGTTTTATTTTTATACTTTATATACATTTAGTAAAAAGCTGTTATTTTTATATTACAAACAGATACTGAAATTATACTTGTCTTATTATTTATTTGTATAGATTCGCTGAAACGACAGAAAAACGTATTATCATTCCGGAGTTTTGGAGCAACACATTATATTCCTTTTTTGAAATTAAAATATACCCCACAAATTCCAATCTATTGTAACTTCATTTTAGTGACTGAATAATTTATATTGCTACTTACTAGTATTAGTATTACTTACTTACTCCGGCTGACTTTGTTTTACCCCTTCTAGTAATGAATAACGCAGCCAAACTGACACCTAACACAAATAAAAGGAATAACATAAAAAACTTACCCTACGAAAATGTAGTTCGAGTACATACAAACCTTAATTTTTATACACACGGATTACAATTCTATCACAGTCTATATTTTTAGTTGCTTTGTCAACTCTCGAAGAGAGCAATTGCTCAAAATCCGAAAAAAACTTCATTTATTACAAATATTAACTTTTATCTCTCATCCGGAGAAACTTTGTCATTATATGGGATAAAAGGTATCCTATATGTTAATCCCCAATATTAGATAGATTCGATGTACAATATAGAATGGAAAAAATAGGTATGTACGTACATCGAAATCGTTTGAATATTTCATTACACGCATCTTTGCAATCGAAATGTTTATTAGATTTTCTACTACTACAGTGTTCATCTTTTTTTATAGTTAAGATTTAGCGTTATGGTCATAACCTCACCTGATCTTAAATGACGATACGACCCAAGTTGGTAGACACGCTAAAGCTGTGGAGGAACTGGCTCTCAAGTGCAGCTGCCGGAACACACCTATTGGTATTTGGCGGCAGATTTGGTTTGTCAATAAAATTGTAAAATAATAGAAAGGATTCAAAGGTTTTATACAGAGTTCTGAGTATTTAAAAACTCACTAGAACTTGTAATCATTTCGTTTAGAATATTATTGCATAATATGTATGGTTTCTTTAAATGATGATATTTATAGTAATAAATTTACAACTGTTAAGTTTATATGAATTTTCTTAATTACAAGATACATTTCAAATGAGTACGCATATATAAATTAATTATTATATTTTTATATAATCGTATAATTTTATATCTATTGTATTATTTTTTTAAGGAGACTAATAAAACCTTAATAAAACATAATCACTAAAATAAAAGTAGGCGATTTCACTAATGTCAGCTGAGAATGCCTTATAGACACAAAAAACAAAATTAATTTGTTGATCACACAAATATATGTTCTGCATGAGACTCTAACCCACAGCACTTAGACGCAGCGGTTACAAACAGACAATTTCTTTAACCGTTACGCGTTAGACCAAGCGTGCCATAGCCTTTTTATACATTGTATGACTATAAACGCAGATTGTATACAAATAAAGTTATTGTAATAATATAAAATACTAACTTATCGATTGTACATTATAATAGTCATTATTTATATACCACAATATAATTATTATTCGTAGTCAATTTAAAATGCAAACATAAGACTATTCAAAAATAACTTTAGTACAATTCAGTCCTTATTTTGTGAATATTTACTTTTAAATTTACATTAAGAATACTAAAACTAGCATTCACAGCGGACGTTCATTATATATTTAAATCAGGTTGGAAATCTAAATTTTACCTATCACGATTCCAAACGCTTACAAGTTACGTCGACTTTTTTAATTTACATAAGTTATAGTTTTTAGCGGTTTATCGTCAAAAGTAATTTCTTAAAATCAATTATATAAATTATTTACATATATCTAAACTAATAATCAGTATTATGTATTACAAATACAAATATTTTATTTTTCAGAAACATTTACATGAATTAAGACCTACTCAAGGCTCAACTAGGCAATCCTTGTGACATGGAAACCTAAAATACTATTGAATGTTTATAGATAATAGTTGGTGTATAGCATTTTATCTTGGAGAAGAGAATAAAAAAAGATATTATTAACATGAGAAAAGTATAAGTAACCAAGTACAAGTGAACAATAAAAACATCGTGTTCTTTCATATATATATCTGTAAATGCATATACAAAGTGTGTATCTGTGTGCGTGTATGTATGGCAGTGTGCATTTTTAGGACTGATATTACCAGGCTAACTAGGTATTTATCCTAAGTAAATTTTCTGTCTGTTTGAAGGAATTGAATTAACTGATTATTTTTCTCTTTATAAATGTATAATATATATTTTTATGTAAAATATATGTTTTTTGTTTATAAATATGTTACCACGCCAAGTCTAGTAGCGGGCCTGATTTTTAACTCCAGCTGCCGAATAAACCTAGAAGTGATTGTCGATAGATTTAACACTGCAAAAATAACTGCCGGAAATAAGCCTAATGGTATTTGGCGGTAGATTTTCCACGTGAGGGTGGTTGATAGCTAGTCGGGCATTAGAAAAAGCCCTACCACCATACTATGGTTCTTCACGATGTTTTTCTACAGCGGAAGCTCAAGGCTCGTTGTAGGTGGATTCGAACTCGCATCCTTTGACGCGGAGTCCGTACACACTACTCCTGAGCTATCATCGCTTCAAAGATAATATACTTCAATAACGAATACATATCGAAGTGATGATGAAATCTGTCCATCCTGTAAAATAAAGTCCACTTAGAATATCTGTTAGAACATACACTACTAATAAAGAATAACAAAGGCTATTAATATTAATTGCACAGATTGAACGATGTAATCTTTTAATTGAATAGTTATAATCTTTGCCATCAAATATGCATGCCGTCAATAATTATATATACGTCAAATATTAAATATTTTGTAAGGTCTCCACATTACATTCCTATTCGATTTATTAAAACAATAAAAAATAGCAAAAGGCCAGATAACACGTTTTACACCACTGATAATAAGTAAACGTATTTATCACTCCAACCAAAGTGTTACTAAGGAAAGTAATTATTAAGAAACAAAATTATAAATATATCAACATGGAAACCATCTTGTGAATTTAAATTAATATATGTTTGCCGTTGCTAAAAGGTAATATGGTCGATAACAAAACAAGAAAGGGCTCATATGAACACTAGTTGTAATATTTGGTACGGCGGTTGAGTTGTTTTATGTAGTGATGACCTCTGTGTTTAAGGTAATCTGAATTAGAGACAAATTCTCAGTGGTTAATTTTAATACAAATACTCAAGCATCCTACCCGTCCATCTTCTTTGTTATATCTCCTAATCACATGACAATTGACCACCTCGCGCATGTCGCCATGCATGGTGGTAGAGCTTTTTCTAATGCCTGCCTGTCTAGCTACCACCCTCAAGTTGAAAATCTGTCGCCTTATACCAATAGGTGTGTTCCGGCAGTTACACTTGAGAGCCAGTTCCTCCACAGGTTTAGCGTGTCTACCAAGTTGGGTCATATCGTCACTTAAGATCAGGTGAGATTATGGCCATAACGTTGTATTTTCTTTGAACGTTCATTCAATAACTTCTATCTACCTTCTATCACAATCAATTATGGTTCTGTGATAGATATGTTGGTGCACCGCGTTAGACGACATAGTTTCGAATGATGGCTCGGGGGCAGTGTATATGGACGCCGCGTTAATAAATGTTAGTTCGAATCCCTGCAATGAGTCTGAGCTTTCGGCGATGAAAAACATAGTGGTGAAACCATACTACCCTCAAGTTAAAAATCTGCCGCCAAATACCTGTAAGTGCCCACACTAGACCTATCTACCATCTTGGGCCAAATCGTCAATTGACATCATATGAGATTGTGGCCATGCCTCTAAAACCTATAAAGTATTATAAAAATGCAATAATAAGCGTACGTTTTCGGTGAAGAAAAATATTGTAATGAAATCGTAGGATAATTGTAGTTCACTTTCTATTGCCTACCAGGCTAGATATAGTCAATTAGTCAGTCTCCCACTAGATGAGATTATGACCAAACGATAGACAAATATAAAAAAAAACTCCTTAGATGTGGCTTGCAAACGCACCACCAGTAAGCAATTATACCGCAGCTTCTTTGTAATACATAATACTTAAAGATGTGTTTACTTATTGTTAGTTGTATGATTCAGAAATATTTACATATAAGATTAATTATTATGAAAATAACGGAAATAATTGTTTTTACCTTCAAGACTTTACAACACAGAATTTTAATACAGAATATACAACACTGATATCACTTATTCAATTATTAGAATTACATTGTAAATATATTTACTAGAATAAAATTTACTTATAATAATATACACAGCACTATATTCCAATGGAATATTTAACCGAGTATATTCCACATGAAATATAAAAAATATATACTTCAATATTAATAGATACTGTAGAATTCTAATTTATACTCACTATCAGTTTTATAAAGCTTACTTGATAATACCCACCCGAAACAATAAAGAATGCAACTTGTCTCAGGCAAACTGTACTCAAAATAAGTATGAGTGAAGGCCTACTGTAAAATATAAGCGACGCTTTAAACATCGGTTAGCAAACAGTTTAACTGCAGTCAAATAATTCCATATATTATTTATAGTAGATCAGCTGAGAGCGGGCGCAGGTATGAGCGCGCGGCGCGAGTAACAGCGCGGCTCGCGCGAAGACAGCGCGTGTGATAAACTTGAGCCCGCAAAGCCACTACCTATCTATATCGGCGATATCTTTTTAAATAATATTGTACACGTAAAGCCCCAATAAACCGGCTCCGTCAACTTGTTTACTCCGCGCCGTTTACACACAACACATAATTACCTGACTTCAGTAGACCGATTGCAAAATAAACTATTCACGTCTCGAATAAATCCTATTCTTATAAATAAGATACTGCAGTGGAGAATATTTTTACATTTTAAAATTTATTTTATTTAGCACGGCAATCCGCAGTGACAAGAAACAGTGAGTTGTGCGTGTCTAATAGACAAATAATGTTTCGTTAAGGATGCGTATAAAAGAAATTTAAACTGTATTGTAGTGAACTTAAAGTGTTAAAATGAGGAGCGACGTGTTAGCACCAAGCGAGCTGGAAGGGACTGACTACCTCCTCTCCTCGACTATGAGACTCGAGGATAGCTTTCTACAAATACTCGGTGAGTTACTTTTTGAAAGTAAATATTTATATCACACTTAAATTACATGCTTATAATTGCGCTATGCAATAAAATACCATCATATGCACGACCATTTCCTTTTAAACCATACTATTTTAACTGTTAAAACCTAGACTCGGAGATAATAATCGTCAACACACATTTTATAATTTTCTATATTAAGGAACAGGTTATATAGTTATAAAATATATTTTTTTTCAAATTGTAAAACGTTGCCTTGTAGGATCTTTATAAGTTAACCTGCCTAAGTCGTGAACGAAGAAAGCATTCACTCGAAATGACAACCAACGCAAGAATAAAAAAGTGGCCAGATTTCGGCTTCAGCTGTTAAAATAAATACAATGTCGCATATTGGATATGTCCACTGTCTTAAATAAGGACAGATACATTTCTGTCTGAACTAGTTACCCTGTATTTCTTTATGTATATTTTGATATTACATGAACTTGAAAATCGCTCAGTAGTAAAGGAAACAGCACATTGAAGTCATACGTTATTACCATATACATTATGTGTAGTGAAATATACTTTAAAAATTGTGATAAGCAGAAATAAATATAGGTGGATACATATTTTCACCATGGGTGTAAAAATAAATATAGATCTGATAAAATTCTACATTTTTAAAAAACTTTTAAAGATGCTAAATTATCAAAAAAACGGCCTCAACCACTATTCATATCTTATTAAAGAAAGTGGGACCGTTTGCAATTGATATTTATGAGGAAAGGACAACGTTGAAATCAATAATTAAGCATGTGATTTCTGAACACGCTACACTTCATTGGCTAGTTTTGTATCAAATGTAACAATTAAGTAGGTATTTATATCTAATAGGTATCTAATAACAACTAGTTATTAAATAAATTACTCAAAATAATATATTTCTCAGAAATTTATTAATACACTAATTATTATATAATTCTCTAAAAGAATATTTATAAAAATGATAACATTATACTATTTTAGCTACTACTGTTTTAAATTTAAATATGTGTAAAAAAACTACATTACTCTACCGAAAATCTGTGAAACAAAGAATAAGTACACAATGTTAATTAATGTGAACTCACCAAGTTGAATTTTGAAATAATTTGAAATTATTATGGTTTGAAGACCCTGATAATTACAATGTATATCGTATTTACTTAGAGGTCGCTGCGTGTCGTTGAAGTGTTAACTAAATATGACTTAAACCATTGAAAATATTGAAAAAGTCAATACAATATGTTTACGTCAATTAACTAGCACTTTAACATGTGGTAAATGTTCTTATTGTTCTAACGCAGTTTTCTTCTTTTTGTGATGAAAAATGTAGTATTTGAAAGTGATGGAAGTATAGTAGATGCAGTAGAGCCATGTGATTGATTTTCATCTATTAGAAACAACAATTATATCAAGGCTGTCTATAATTGAACACTAAACGATTGCTCTAATAGAAAAAGGCATGGAATACGATCTAGGCGTCTTGAATGCACGTAACTACAACCGATTGATGCGTGTTTATTATTCTTGAAGTCATTTAATTCATACTGCACAGTGTTTTATTACTATTATTACAAATAACATTCATTGTAATGTTTTTCATGGAGCTGTACATGTATAAATTATATATATTTCTACCTGCTATAAAGGTCTTTAAAATAGCACCCATGACAGATAATTTGAGGAGTAATAGGTAAGCGTGTAATGGGAATGTTATGAGAAGAGACGAAAGCCATATAATTAGAAGTATGTTAGGTAAGAAGGCGGATTAATGAAGGAGAATAGGAAGACTGAAGAACATTTGGATGGACTGTGTGAGAACTAATATATGTATAAAGAGTGTGAATACTGAGATGACAGTTGATAAATTCGTGTGGAAGAACATATTTTGTGCCGACCCTACCTAGATGGAATAAAGGTTAAGAAAAAGAAAACAAAGTCTTTGAAATATGTGTCAGCATCAGTAGATAGATAAGTTGAGAAGCTTTAGAAAAATAACGTTTTGTTCCTATATCGCCCATCCTACAATGTTTTAAGACAATAATCTCAAATCAATTGGTCCTACAAGCCTCAAGCAAAAATATTAACTCTCTTTAATTAATTGTATCATAAACTTAAAGTCGCTGCGTGAAATACGAAAGAGTTAAGTTTTGCGTTTCTTTGAAAAACAAAATAAGAAAGATGTAATCAGACAGAAAACTAAAGTTATCTATGGAGCTAAAAGGATTACTAAAGGCTTACTGAAGTGATAATGGGTGGACCACGTACATATACCGAAAAACCTGTAACAAATAGGATACGGAGTGTAAGTAGACGTACATAGTGTGGACAGTTTCCCTGCAAGATAACGTGAAGGCCTACGTAAAGTGGCTGGAATCAACTGGATGCAAGACATCGAAAATCCGGTCTAGTGACAATCCTTGGGACATGCCCTTGTCCAATAGCGGACAGACACAAGTCAACGATGATGAAGGCTGATGATAATAGAAAATTGAAAAAGCGTTAACATAATAATAAAAAGTAGGGGAAGCAGGGGTAATAGCGCTTACCTCTATAACTCTATCATATTAATATATAGCAACATATGATGTCAACTTAAATCTGGGTATAGGAAGCCTCTAAAAGGCAACGACGCATATTGTCAGTTAGTTCGGAGCCCGTGACCGTGGCGTGAGTTACTTTGTTTTTAAATTTCAACTTAAATTAAAAACCGCTCATTGGGGTTATACCGCTCGCCTGAACGTTATAACCCCTTAGTGTCTTTTGCTTATAGATATGCAAAGAAATCACCAAAGAATAACCGCTAAAGCGCCTTGGAGCGAAAAGGATCTTCAAACTACTCAATCTGCGATTGAAGAAGGGATGTTCAAAAGACAAGCTGCAAAATAATATAACATCACATTCAGAGCCCAAAATGTTCGGAATCTTTGAGTTACACAGTCTTGTGGTATGACTATGTGTTTAAGACGTATCTACATCTTCTTTGGCAGATCCGTCGAATAAGAATTAATGCATAAAATCGTAGTTGATAATTCTTGGGTCTGTTATTCAGGAACCCCTTAACCTGAGCGGTATTACCCGGACAATGACGCTCAAACCTATTTTTCTATAAAGTTTACCTACCAGTTATAAGTCAAAGATGTATACGTTTAATTTTAAAATTATGATAACTTAATACTTATACATATTGTTATTTTTATAAATTTTGTTATAGAACCAATATTTTAGAAAATACAGCGTGTTTACCTAAAGTGAACGCCATTCCCCCTGCTAACCCTAGCTACATCATTTTAAAGCACTTAAAAATGTAAGCAAATGAATTAATTTTATTACATTTAAAAATCTAAATTAATTACACATAGCTTTCCACGTATTTTGCATAAGTTTCCATGTTTTTAATTATTATTCTTGAATAAACATAATTTGTATATTTGTTCGAGGCCAAATCGTGGTTTGTTCATTAAAGCTGCCGATTAAAACCTACCCAATTTCGAACGTTACTAGTCCTACAGTCTATTATTTCATAATTGATTAATAGTCTATTGAGTCTGATTAGTGACTAGACGGAATATTACGGGATACTTGGTAATGATCTTATTGTGGATCTGAAGAACTTAAAATAATCATAGGCTATTTGGATAAAGCGTCAGTCGATGTGGGCTTAAATCTATATATACAATACATATTGCATTTGAAGTATAAATAAAATTGTAATTGAGCCACATATGTACAATAAATACTTTTTTTTAACATATAACTAGTGAATATTCTTTTATTACTATATAATGCAGGTCAAAAATATTTTGTTTGAAATTTTGTCTTCATGTTATCGTAGCCACGTAAATGTACGGAAACAGTTCTTTTGGTAAAGCACTTTCATATTTTAGCTTTTTTGTACAAAATATTATAAACCTTACTCTTTGTCGCTCTTTTTATTAATACACGCCGTATTGGAATTTGCATGGTTTAGAAGAATTAAGCGCATAAATAAATGACAGACAGTGACTTTGTTTTATACTGTTATAGACAAATGTATTTTTTTTAGTAATACAGAAAGTGAACTATGAAGTGAATAGGTACATTGTACAGTATGTCACGTCGCGAGCACAGTCGTTTCGATCAAATTAATTACCATAAATATAAATAATATGAAAGTATATGAGTGACTATGTTTAGTGGGTTTGATAGTATCAATAACATCAATTTATCGTTCAATGACACCCTGAAGACCGTTATAGAGATAAATAAATAACTTTATGTCAATTATAAACGATACGTTCGTTTCCAATTGTTCATTTTATAATAAAAATCATCAATACATGGTAAATCAGAAGTAGAAAATTCGTAATTTACTTCTATTTTAATTTAAAATTATTGTTGTCAGGTTAGGTTGTTACCGTGATAATTATAGATATATATAAGGAATCCTTACATATTAGATATTAATATTATAAAATGAAAAAGTTTGTTTGTTTGAACGCGATAATCTTAGGAATTACCAGTCGGATTTCAAAAAATATTTATGTAATTGATAAAGCAATCATTGAGGAAGGATTTAGGCTATTATTTAACATCACGAGCAAAGCTGTATTAAAAAAGTTACAAAAAAGGGCAAAAATGATTTTAGGCGTAGATATAAAAGACAGCATCAGTGTTTTATGTCCGTTGAACGTATGCTTATTACCTAAAAACCGCTGAACCGATTTCCACGATTCTTGTTTTATATTCTGTAATAAAAGTAATAAAAACGGGCAAAAAATTTATTCAAAACTTTTTAATTACACTCGAAGTTGCAGACGCACTTAGCAATGTACATCATCAGTAGATATACTTAATATATGTCTTATATTTTACTTGTCTGTTGTAAACGACTACAAAAAGCGCAATTTACTCCAATGGCCTTGGGTAGAAGATACGCCGCTGGATATAATCATAATATAAAATCATATATTAAATATATCACAATTAGACGCTCGTGTTTGTTTTATTAGATATTATTATGTAAGCTATAAGTACGTATAAATTAATTAGTGATAATTAATAATGAATTCTTGGCCAGATTTAAGTAAACTATTTGCTACATTGGGCAATATAAATTAACATTATTAAAAATACTCCTAAGTCGTTTTCTTACGACATTGTATCTAAACCATTTGTGCATGCTCGTAGGGTTTTTTTATTTTCTATTATGGTATCTCTCATGTAGATAATTTAGCCAACGTCTACTGTGAATATAAGCATACAAGCAACGGATTATTATCCGTTACTTCCGTGTTACTTATTAGTAACACCTAGTTCAGAGCAATTGTTGTGGATCACACTAATAATTGCCCCGTGTGAGCTTCGAACCCATCCTTACTAATATTATTAAAGTAAAAGTGAGTTTGTTTGTTGCGCCTTGACTCCTAAACCACTGAATCGATTATGATAAATTTTGACATAGTGATAGATGTGAACCTGAAGACGGCGATAGGCATTTTTTTCTTCTGAAAATCTTATTTAAAGTTAGATAAAGAGAAACAATGTATGTTTGTATGAAACTTATTATTGCGTTATCTGAATTGTTTGACAAGCTCAATATCAACGCGACCAAAGCCGTCAACAGCGCGCGCGCCTTCGTTAACTTAGACTTAAATTATGTTTCGTATAATTTAGGACCTATTTTCAACTTTATGAGAATGGTATTATTATGCTAAGTATCCTATTGAAGGTCAATGACGTTTTTTTAATTACAAAGTTTCCTCGTAGTGGATGACGAGCGGATTGCTAAGCGTTTGCTAAGATACCGAGTTATTAAATAGTAATTAAAGTTAAGAAATTAATAAAAAAAAATGCGTCTAATATAAATATAAAATAAATTTTAACAATTAAATACCTTCTTAGAAAAATGCTATTACTAACGGAATCATAAGTATTATCAAGGTTTTCGAAGATAAACTCATTAGTGATACGTAAATACATTTGATTCGCGATTTGATATATCGGAGTATGTCAAGGTAGAGTTAGGTATTATCCATTATTGTTTATATGAAATTGTAATTTATAAGATTTTTGTTGGCATATTTGATTACAGTTTTATTATTATTTCTGATCTTAATACTTTCATAATCTTATAATTCGTAATAATATGATTCATAATCTTAACTATGATTCATTTCATAAAATTGACTCTTACAACCGCCACCCGCGATACTCAATCAGTGTTGACTATACAACGGTTATTCAGATAATACTGGTGATTTAAATTCCAAATTAAGATTTTTTATAGTTTATAGAATTAACTTTACTTTATGAACACAATCTCACCAGACGTTTAGTAACAATGTCACCTAAGATGGTAGAAACCCTAAGCCACTCCACTGGAAGGTACTAGATTCCAAGAACTCCTGGCGGAATAATCCTATAGGTATTTGGCAGCTCCTATAAGAATTTAACCAGGTGGGCATTAGAAAAAGCACTACCACCATGCTATGGTTTCGTTACGATGTTATCCTTCACCAAAAGCTCAGGCTCATTGCAGGGATTCGAACTCACCTGTATTGACGCGGCATCCGTACACACTACCAACTCAGTAATTATCTCTTCAATCAATTACAGTATCAGCATTATAACGAAAAACTCTAAATAGTAAAATATAATTAAGGTTTGTTTCCAGCATGTATATATAGTTTTTTTTTTGTTCGATAAAAAAGTACCTACAAAAATAAAATAATCTGAACAAAGAATAGATTAAAATAATGATTCAAAATGTTTAGTATTAACATCCGTTGCAGTGGTACTTATCTATAATGTAATAAATTATCGTAGTGAATTCATTATATTTGCGTGCGAAAAATAGCATAGAATAATAACACGATACATAATTTTATAAATTTAAATTAATATGTATTACTTAGTTTATAACTAAATTATATTTTTCACATAAGTACGTACTTATAGCCTAAATGGGCATTAACATCAAGCGCCCCCAATCGCGTCTATTACGGTGCTGCGAAGATAAACCGATATACGAATAAATAACCAACGAAGTGTGCAGATTAGTCGATAAAAATGATTTCTTAAATACCCAGCTTTCTTATCTAATATTTTACAAAATTTATTTACTTGCACACCTACTTATCGACTGCTATCTTATACAAATCGCTTCTTAACTATATTTCTTTACCGTATGCTATTACATAACTTATGTATTATTATGAAAATAGTCATAAATATCTACATTACCTTAATCAAAAGTTTGCTTATGTAATGGCTGGCATTAAGATGCCTTCTGACTTCTGTGGAGACTAAATCGATCTGCACCGTGCAGTGTATTATCTAACGATAAAATTACATCTGCTAAATTAGTTTCCACTTCACTCGTGTTTAAAGCCAAACACGGTGGGTATGCGACGGTTGTCTCGAGCGCCTTGTTTCGTCACATCGGTGCCAAAATAGTAATCTAATAAGATCACGACGCGGGGTCGTAGATAGAAATATGACAGTACAGTTAGATCATAATACGTCAAAACTATAGGTTATATCTTAATCATTATTTATATCGTGTTTCACAAAAAATTCAGCCAAAGATTTAATAATAATAATTGATTTAAAAATGAGATCACAAACAACAATGGTTCAGTGGTATCGTGGTCTAACTCCGCGTCTCTGGACGTAAATTTATTAAACCTTTAAGCCTCTAGGTTAGCCTCATCCTAGAATATTTTCTATTGCACTATAAAACCATAAATTTGAGAATATAACGGCAAGAACATGAAAGTATATTTCAACTATAACGCTTTAGAGTCAGTCCCCTTACTAAATATAGTGGTGATGAATTAGGGAACGATCTACTGTGTATGAGAGTTATAGATCTGAATAAAAATTGACGGTAGCATAAAACGAGGTCTATATACCTTTTGGATTACAATGTATAATTGTAATGTACGATTATCAAGACTTCATACGTACATGTAGAGGGTAGACGTAGTGTATCATCTTGGCTTTCATAGTGACTGAATACTTTGTGGTCAAGCGGGAAACACTGAAAGAAAAATGTACATAATTCTAAATATCTGAAACGGTGACACATTAAGCTACATGTATAGCCCTGTACCGAACCTGTGTCTTATATATAAAATACATAGTGACAAGTAATAGGAAATTTTATGTTATTTATCTGGTTAACTATACAAATAATTTATTACACCTTAGAGGCAGTCCTAAAGATAGGCTTGGTCTTAGTCATCTCTTAACTAAAATAGATATATATAAAATACTATGTTAACAGAGCAGAAGATCCGTCCACCAACTGTTAGTAAACAAAGTAATATAAAACAATTGTTAATTCTTATCAATTCAATTTAAATAGAGAAATTTAACACTTAACAATCCTATTATGTATTGTTTTATATGTTGCATATTATTATAAATACGTAGTTATGTATTGAGAATTCGGTCATCAAAAACCATACAAATTTATGGTTTTTATTTTTTGCTTCACCTAATAATTTATTGCGTATATTTTTACAAAATAGTATGTACTGTTGAAAAGAGACATAATATGTAAATGTGTGTAGTGACATCTAATTTTATTTTCATGAGATTCATGGCGTCACAAGATTTTACAATCAAACACTTCAAATTCAAAAACAATCTTTCTAGTTTCAAAAGAGAACTGAATAAAATCTGTAATAATAATGATATAATAATCTTTCTATTTGTTTTAGAAATACTTAATATCATTCCAATGTAATAATTAACTAAATATGTAGTCAATTAAATCTTTACTTTACAAGTTGTACAATTAAATAGCAAGTATTAATAACAAAGTAAAATGAAAACGTGGCTGAACCAAGAAAGTTTGATTATCTTATGAAAATGGTTGATTTACCACTTTGCATCGAACGTGTTAATGAAATGTTCCTGATATTATATTAGTAGAATATTATTTTTTCGTAAATTTAAAATTAATATTTGGGATGTGGGTTGCGTCAAATGTCGGTTCTACCAATATGCTATGGATATTGGTATAATCGACATTTGACGCAACTGAAATATATTTTCTTAACATTATTTAATCCTTTGTGGTTAGATCCTTTTTACTTGTACTTAATAAAGATGTTACGGAGCTTCGCCACCGATTCCGAAAGGTCAGCGATTGATTTTACACCTCCGACTTCGATTTCGGTTTCGGTACTTTTGAATCGGAGGTTATAACGTAGATTGCACCACAACAAATAACTGCGGCTAGAATAACTACCTAAAAAATTTTACTTGTAGATCAGGGAATTGCTCGATATTTCAAAGGATTGCTCTACAGTCTACAGAGTCTTCCCTTAAGTTTTATGGTAGATACCAAATTTCGTCGCTTGTTTAGAATTCCTAGTATCGAATAATATTAGTATATAGTATATAATTTGTTCAATTATCACATCTGTCTTCTTCTCTATCTCAGTTTCGCCTCCGACTCCGACTCCGATAAAGCAGATTAAAAAACCTCTAGTTTCGACTCCAGCTCCGGTATATCCACCTGCGTCCCTACTTCTTAAGTATAAGTTACGATGGAACTGCCACGTCCTTCGAGATATAAGCCCCTAAATTAAGTATAGAATGAAAAAAAAAACAAGAAAACGTCAGTCGAAAATAGGAGGACATTATTATTTTGTCACTTTCAGTACACACCTACATTATTTTATTGATACTTACCAACGAATCCGGGTCGATGCGCTCTCGCTGTCGTATCGTTATCACAAATGAAACTGCTGATGTAATTACTATGACATGTATTTTGCTTCGTATATTTGATTAGTAAATACAACTCTGATTAGTATTCATTTACATCGAAATATAAAGAATTGTAACTAATATTTTGTAATTTATCCAGTTCAATCAAAGTTTTTGAGAAGATCGCTCAAATCGTTCATTATCTTATATAAAATATTATATACAATCTCGTGGCTACTTTTGCCTAATATATACCTAACGAAGTGCAAGGAGAACAAATTACATCTGAATAAATTGTAAGTTATTCGTGCATTGGTAAGCCGCGAGCTCAGAAGTAAACTAATATTTTTAGCTAAATTAAGTTATACATTTTATGTAAGTACGTACTAACAATCAATTGATGTCTGATGATCAATTGATGATGATTGATGAAATGTGAAAGTCATATCCAAATTCAAATAAATTATTAAGATGTAAACGCAAGAAATCAATTTTAGAACGCATCCATTCGACTATTCGATTTATTGAAAATTGTATCGCACAACTTTAAACTTTGATGATGTTATTGATACTTTAGTTGACCAGAAGGTCGGAGAAGATAATTTTATTAATAAATATCTTGTTTAGATTAAATAGTTATTTTAATCTAGATATGTAATACCTATGCTTTTGAAAATTAAATTTATCATATATTTAAAGTAATTTATTAAAATTAAATTACAACCTGATGATTTTTACTGGGGCCTCATGCAGTTTAATCCTCCATCCAATTTGCCACAGTCCTCAGATGATATAGTTACGCCACTGGATTCGTGATTAATAAATCCTTTATAATAGTGAAAATCACATTTGAAAGCACCTGGTAGAGCTCAAGTTATGTCCGAACAGATAATTAGGTTACATCTCACTTAGCATAGACAACGCTTACACTCACGGCCGTGGTTTTTGCCGTTCCACTTGCTATCGAGCGTTACAATTATTAACTCAAATGTAAGCGAGTATGGGTCGTTGTACTCTTGCAGATGGGTTCTTCTGAACTTGGCGTGACCGTGGTTGTTATGTAGAACGGCAGAGGCAGACATGTAGGTAACATAATTTCATTATTTTTTCACACTTCAATCCTAAGCGTAATTTTTTTTATGGACTACATCAGCCAATATTATCACTACATATTTTTAGACATAGTTAATATAAATGGTTAGTTTTACACTGATCATTGTTTACCTGGTATTTTTACAAACTACATTTTCAATAAATAATGTTTTCAGAAAAAAAAAATCAAGGTAATTTTAAAGTACAATAATTATAAAAAAAAACATTACCTGTTATATCCTTACGGCCTTGGCAACCGAAACTTCAATAAAATGTCTAACGATGTTATGTGCACTTGACTGATTTATTATGTTTTCGTTAAAGACTGCCGCAGTGATTATTATTTGCATTGCAAGTCATGCTCGTGTTGCTGTTCAATTAGTGCTTATTTTTACTTATCATCAGTGATGAAGACGAATTGTTACTGTCAAGAATCATACTCTAAATCAAATAAAAATTGGAATTACATTGTCACTTTTGAAATTAACTAAAATAAACATTTCTGAGTCACCTCCGACACACGACTGTTTACTCCTTAAGAAGTACTATTGCGCACATATGTAGATTACGTAAAAAGAGAGTCAATCAAAACTTCTTAAAAAATAATCAAAGCGTATATAAATATTTATTAATATTATTTACTATTTCATTATTATATTATTAATAAACTATTTCACATGATAATAAGTATACACATATATACATAATCTCGAAGTGAAAGGTCAAAGTACGTTGCGCAAAAGAACGTAACGACTCACTTTTAGTTAACGCTCAATTTTACTCAAAAAATTTTCATAGCGCGGGCTAAATATGAAAATCGTTTCTTTACTACTACTACTAAACTCTAAAAAACTAGTCTGCCCTTGATGTATTAAGACTAGATATAAAAAAATCGTTAAGTATAAAGTTTTAAATTAAGACATCACTTTTTTACATTTTTAGTATTCCTAAAATGGTTGATTATCATAGAAGCTAGCACATACATATATGTATTTGTTCATATGCAACGTTTATATTTTACCCCTTAAAGTTATAGGTGGCCCAAACGCGGATCCAACGCTGTGAACGCGATGGGAATACCCACAACCCTAATAAACTTGTGACGTCACACTTTTATGATTAGTGTTTTCTCTACAGCTTTGCAGACGGCGATATAATTTATAAACGTCTCTTTTGTAGGAATGCACTATATTATTAGCAAGTTTATACGCCAACTCGCGCTTCGCAGATTTTCAGACGGCTGTGACCACAATCGTTTTTGAGGGTTCAATCTATGCTTGAGGTGCCGCTGTTATCGTCGTATTGCCTACCAAAAAGACACGTCTACTGGACTTTCTAATAACATATACACACTTTTTTTTTCTAATTTGACTATAGTAATTATATTTTGCAAAGCTAACCTGTTTTTTTTTTATTTAAGCAAACTCAAGTCCATATATACATAGTCCAGACCTAAAAGGGATAAAAAATACGATGTTGATTTGTGTACCGTCGTGTAGCTATTTTCAAAAAGAAGCTAATTCCTTTTTAACACTTTTGTTACTGTATGAGATCTGTACTAATGCTAGTAGGGTCTATAACATACCTGATATCGGAAAAGGAGAAGCTGAGATAGATTAAAAGGACACGCTGTATCACTCCTTTTAAATGTTTTACATCCGTTACCGACTTATTATATAAACACACGATGACAGCAGTGCTACTTATCATATTTAAAATCACATATATTTTCTTAACCTACCGTATTTTCACATAGCATTATTTAATCATAACCTTGTAACTTGACTAAAAACACGCGGAAACATGTAAAATTAATTTTTTTTTGGTCTTCATACAATCAAATGTTTTTGTGTATAATAATCATTTTAGGTAGGATTAACTTACTGTATTTATTATTTATATCCAGTAATAAACTAATATTATGACTAACGGTATGTTCGAAGCCTAAGCTGTATAATATCTTTTTTATGTTTCCTAGCAGCAAATTAGGCAGACGGCCCATTTATTGGTAAATGGTTACCGTCGCCTATACACAACCACAACCCTAGCGGTATTACAGCCATATTCTTACCTTGGAGACTAAATTTCAACTCCTTATGAAGAGCCCCATATAATAGTTCTAGGGGAAAACTGTATAGATCCAACGTACGTGACAAGAAGGATCTGCAGAACCTACCCGTTGTCGCAATACATTGTATATAAAGAAATGTTTAATAAAGCCATAGACTTGCCGTCAAATAATTTTGATTTCGTAATTACGGGAAAATAATCATACTAAGCATTATAAACTCGAAAATCTTTATTTACAACAAAAAAGTATACTTTGTAATGTCTCAGTTATACACGTAATTTAAATAAAAGTAACATGCTAGCTTCCTCGAACAGTTAAATGTGTCTCGTAACGAAATCCGTGATTCCAAAACTTTGTTTTTCCTATTTTTATTTCTATCGCTTGTGCATCTAAAACTATTTTTTTTTTTTATTGTTATTCATTTCTTCGAAAATATATTTTCTTATTTTGAGAGAATTTTCTTAATAGGAGTTTTTTTTCTCTGTTCATAATGAAATTTGTGATCAGTAGCGTGCCCAAAATATTGTGTGACGTGCGCGTGCCATTAGTTCGCCATCCCTACTTTAGAGTATGGGAATGAGCAGCCAACCAACGACGAGTAGTGCGCATTTGTCATTAATTACAGTAATTATCTGCTTATTTATTTACAAAAGTTGTTTTAATATCACTGTAGTATTCATACCCCATGTATCTTGAAAAATTTATACCTCTTTGAAAACGTTCTAAACAACTACACCTACCATATTATTTTATCTGCGAAATACATGTATTTTGTTCCTAATTACCTTCGATTGCTAATTCAGAAATAATCAGAGATAAGACCAAATCGTTACGATATAAAAATGTGTGCATACCTACTTTACAATCTTATTTTATCGCGAACTTAGAATTTAATCTGCTTTTAATCGAAAATTTTACCTTCACAACTAAGTAAAGTTTGTTAAATATTTTTTGCTTTGTTTTTTCCAAGTAAATCTTTGAACACGTGAACCAAGGTCACGGTGTACTTACACGTGTTGTACAGATACGTTTTTTTTTTTTTTCGAATTGACATGTGTTGTTAGCCGTAAGGGTTTTGACAGCTTCACTGAACTTTTTGGAGCGAATGCTGAGGGCACTTAGCCCCGAGACAGTGCAGGCGCAAGGCTGCCAAAATGGCTGAACCTACCGGCTTGGGCTGCTGCCGGAAAATGAACAAAGATTCACACGCTTGACTAACCAACAGGCCTTAACTTACTAATTTAGTGATTCTAACAACGACCTTATCGGGCAAGCCGCTCAAGGGCCGCGGAGTAGTCCCTTACAGAACCGTGTACTTAACGTGTTAGTGTGCACGAATGGTATGCGGTGTCATGATGTACTCTTAGTGATGTAGAGTGTCACTGTATCGCGCGAGCAGAGTCACTCGAGGACTCCTATCTGGAGGATCGAACCTAGGCTCAACCGTCTGCGGAAGGATGCTGCGGCGGGTGTGCGGGAGCGAAATTATCCGCTCAGCTTATTTATATGTTCGTAAATATATTAATTATATACAATCATTAGTGGGTGCGGCGCGCTTCTTTAAGAACGATGATATCTAATTGCCCGATAATAGATTTCTAATAAATAATATTTTAGTGCATGTTTTATTTTATTATAGAAAAGACAAACGGCGACCTGTGACTTCATTTGCATTAATTTCTACTGGTTGATCGCTCGAAGGTTGATCGCTCAGTTGGTAATGTCTACGAACGCCGCGTTAATGGACGTGAGGTTAAATCCACCTGCAATGAGCTTGAACTTTCGGTGAAAAAAAACATCGTGATGAAACCATAACATGGTGATAGGATTTTTTCTAATGGCCCGCCTGGCTAGCTAACACTCTCAAGTTGAAAAGCTGCTGCCAAATACCTATAGGTGGGTACCGGCAGTTGCACTTGAGAATCAGGCCCTCCACTAGGCTTAGCGTGTCCACCATCTTGGACCACATCGTTAATTAACATCAGGTGGGATTGTGGTCGTAACGCTCAACCTATAATATATAAAAAAACAAAATCCTTAAACGCGAAATACGACTTATTAATTACATAAAAGATCAGGACAACGTCTGACAAGCCAGCTAGTATATTAGAACAGACCGTTACGTAAACAGAAATGATAATAAACACTTATTATCTAATCAAGTTTTATACCACACGTAAATTTTGATGGATTTATTTGTAGATTATCTTAACTTCTATCCATTCCTTAATCAACATTTACAAGTACATGAAATTTTATGACAAGGTATTCTTTCTATCGCAGAATTCAATCGAATGATTTATTTGATGAAATAATTAAGTTCATAACTTAGTTTAACGATGTATCAAACTCTAAAGTGAGGAATATTTCTGAGAGCAGAGGAACAATATATTATAGTATGATATTAGAATTTTTTTTTTTTTTTAAATACATTTAAAGGATGTGAAACCCCAAAACACCCTGTCCCCTTCTCTGATAGTACGTACTTAGGTATAAATATGTAAATAACAATGAACAATAACGAATAACCTTATCACCGGAATACATTACACGCACAACGCTCCCCTCCAATACCTAAACATTATACAATAGCAAATAAGAAATCACGAAGGATGTACATATGCATTAAACTACCAGAAACTAGTTACATGTTCATAAAATTCATTTATGCAAATATAATACATTTGTATGTAAGCGATAATTATGTCAGTAATTTAACAGTAACACTTGCAATTTCTTCAGCCATACTCTATTCTCTAATTGCTTGATTGTATATGATTATATATGTACCCACGACTTCGTTCGCATGAAACTGAAATACATTTATTTATTTATACCCGATTTTGTAAAAAAAAATCATACAGCTTTGGTCCTATTGGTAGTAGCGTGATGTTAAATAGTCCAAAGACTTTCTCAATGATTGCTCTATCAATTACGAATATATATTTTTAAATCCGTCTGGTAGTTCCTAAGATTAGCGTTTTTAAACAAACATACAATCAAACTTTTGCACTTTATAATATTAATTAATATAGATAGAAAGTGATAGAACAACCTGATTTTAAAATTTAGATAAACTCTCCAGTCTTACAAGTCTCAAACAACACAAGAGTGGTACGTGACAGATTTTCAAGTTAAAGCAATAAAATCAAGATGTTTTTCTTCACGGCAAGTTTTGGATTATTGTAGGAATATAGTGGAATAATATTTTCTACAATTCAGCCCAGCATCTGGACGCACTATTACTGAGCTACCATTAATCAGACTGTAATCATATGGTACAGTAATTTAAAGTAAATAATGTTACCTAAGATACATTTTATAAATAATCACTCATTATTTCGAATATGTACGTAACAATTGAAGGTAAATGGTAAAAATATTAATTTCTTGTATTGAGATGGTTTATGTGGATGGTATGGTGTATGGATGGTTTATGTTTTACAGCAATGATGACCTTGGAGACTCGCATTACTTGTACATGCATAAGTATAAAACAACCTTGTTTTAAAGTTTGACACACAAATACGTTTACCAAAACATATAATTACCTATTCACCTAGTAATGTAAAATGACTGCCAGAAAAGATAGGATAAACTGCAAACGACAAGATTCCTTGGAAAACTAGCACATTCATACAAGAATATACCCATGTTGCCCGTAGTAATCGGCTGTTTGTAACCCACTACCAGTTAGTGGCAGATTTACCTGTAGGCAGTGTTGGCAGTCATGTGAAAGTTTATGATTAGACCAGGGCTATAAAATTATAGTATTTGCAATAAAGTTATTGTACTTTATAAAATTATATTAAATTTATAGAGTTGTTATTGGCTGATCCATAAAAAGGTTGTACACTTAGGATTGACGATTAAACAGATCATGAAAATCGTGAAATTATGGTACATGTACAATGCTTATTGTACGTTTGCCAATACTGCCGATAGACTAAGTAGGCTAGTGTATAAGGCCGAAGATTTTAGGCGCGGCATATTTGGAAGACATTTCTTTTGTCTCATGTATGAATATAAAAATATTCATATTATCTTGGAAAACATCGTGAGGAAACCATAGCATGGTGGTAGGGCTTTTTCAAATGCCCGCCTGGCTATCTACCACCCTCTAGTTGTAAACCTGCCACCAAATACCAATAGGTGTGTTCCGGCAGCTGCACTTGAGAGCCAGTTCCTCCTAAGTCCTATATAAAGTATATTTTTATATAATTTGCGTAATCGTGTGTGGTATTCAAATAGTGGGGTCAAAATTTAAATACCCTTCAGACATTAAATGTGTAAATCCGTCACTGGACTAACTATTTTATAAGCGATAATAAAAAATAAAAGAAAACGTATTACAAGATATGTTATGTATAGTTATGTTTAACAAATAAACTAACCCTAGTTGTCTAAACCTTATGAATTAGATATATAATTGGTTAAATGATGTTACTAATTATCTAATACTTATAAAAATCATAATTTTATAGTTGTTTAATTGGTAAAACTATTGGATATAGAAGTGTTCTAAATCCAACCCTGTCTTTAATAGATAGTTAATTCTTTATTAAAATTGTCCAAGGGGCTTATTTTATAATGTTATAGAAGTGACTATTTTTTATTATATTCATCTCTATTTTAGTTCTATTTTGTATAAGAACTAAACTATTTAAGACCAAATATCGATATATAATACGACAGCCATACGATATAATACATAGCGAAAAAATTTATAATTATAAATTTACTAGCTTTTGATTGGGGCTTCGCTCGCGTTAATATTGATTTTGTCAAACAAATCGTATGACGCTATAAAAAATTACATACAAAGTTTATGCCTTTTTTACCCCAATTGCAATAAGGTTTTCTCGAGAAAAAGTAGCCTATCTCCATTTCCTGGGTGCCATCTATCTCTGTACCAAAATTCATCACAATCGACTGAGTTCTTTAGGCATGAAAGCGTAGCAAACAAACTCACTTTCTCATTTATAATGTTATAGTAATAGTAAAGTATAGTATGGATTGAAAAATAAGATATGACAGAACAAGTCCCTATCAAAACTTCTATAATCAACATGATTGGTCAAAATAACGTAACGTAACGGTAAAATAACGTACGTGGTCGTAATAACGATAAATAAGAAAAGAATGGTTATTGTGTAAAAAATCCTAAGGTTAATTAATTATTTATTTACTTAGTACAGATATATGTTAACATACAGGGAAAGACCCTCTTATGACGAGCCACTAAAAAAATATCAGCGTTCTACCCACAGTAGTACTCGCGTACCAACCATTTTATAAATTAAAAAAAAACTAAAAATATACAATCCGGAGTGGAATTTTTCGACGTTCTGTTTAGAGTTTCGAATTGTTTGTAGGTTTGCATCCTTTTTTGGCCTCGCAAGAAGCCAAACCAGTTGTTGCTACATCAAATAAATCAGAAACAAATGTAAAAAGCGTACTATCACTTAACTTTAATTACTCGTACTGAAAAAATAATAAGCTGACCAGGCAAGTTTTATCATAAGATGGACGATTTCATCGAGATTCTGAAGTACTATCACATTTGCACCTTCTGTAATAAAATAATGTTTTATTTCTGTTTTGCGACAAATAGTCATTATTGTGTCGTCTAAATAAAAGTATAAGAAACAATTGCAATTGTTTGAGTAAATTATGCTTTAGTGACGCTTTTATCGTTAGACAGAGATAGTACTGGTCCTTTATCCAATTAGAAAGAGATAGATTGTGCCACTTATGACGCCGCCATTTTGTTATTAACAATGATTCACTTTATTTATTATTTGTCAGTACGTTGCGTTGCTTTGTATACTACACATCTATTAGTATTCTGTTATTTCTAAACTAACCCGGCTTGTTTTGGACTTGATATGGTATATTTTTCGAACTGACCTGGCTTTCTCTTGGACTTTGATTTTTCGCTGTGAAAATCGTTGGGCACTACGCCGAATACTTACTCTGCAGATGAGAATGCTAACTTGCATCTCATTTTTGGAGAGTGTAGATGTACTGCCAATGCTGCCGCTAGGTAATATCGTGAAATATACCTGAACTCCAAGCGTTATCCAAACTACAGATGTTTTTAAATTATCACCGATTGTATTCTGAAGGCCAACTACGTGACATTGGCAAAATTGTGTGCGCACACATGTGGCCATTAAATAAAAAAGAAGAAGAAGTCTTCTTGACAGAAGATTAATATAACTTATTTTTATGAAAACTGAAAATCCATTTAAACATTAAAAGTTAATCATGGGCAAGTTAATACATATTTTTTTTATATTTTGCGCAACTTAGTGACTGCACTGCACCTGGTGTTAAGTACAGTACAATCCCAATCAGCGTTGACTGACATTGAACCAAAATTCACTATCAATCACCGCTGTCATGCTGGCCTGCTTAGATACCTTTTCTATCTTATATTCTGTTTAGGTGTGGATCTTCTCCTCCCCTTAGTTTACGCGAAATGGTTAATTTCTATATCTTTATTAATAAATGAAAATAGTGAATTTTATTAAAAATTTATATAACTTTAATAAACTTGTATATTATTTTTAACATGTTTAATTTAATGAGTTTTATAGAAAATATACTGAATAGATAATTAAACTTGTATAATTTCATATATACTTTCCTATATCCCATGGTATAATGTACTACCAATATTTTTTTTTATTTCATCTTAAATTAGCTGTCCAGCGAAGCGTCATCTGCGCCACATTTATAAAATTAATGAATATTTAATTCAGTAACAAATAGTAGAAGTTAAACTTCCCCCCTATGAAAGCTTTATCTACACTTGTGTATCTAATTTAGGAAGGTTTCACGATAACCCCTTACTATTGTTTAATATTCGGCATTATCTAATGAATTAATCGCTATTCGATTATGTATCTCGCGTATTAAAACATTTCTTATTATTCCTTAAAAGTAACTAGTGACATACTCTGTACGTAAGTTATTCTATATATTTCTAGCGTCATTAATATCTACAAAACTACTTAAAACTCAATTTGCCTAATTTATATAATGACATCGATTCCTTCAAGAGTACCGTGAGTAGGTATCTGCACATGCCGCCGGCATTACAGCGACGGCTGCAGTGGAAATTATGTCAACGACAGTTGCCGTTGTTTACGGACTGTACCGTACCTATCAGGTGCTGTACAGTCATGCTACAGAGAAGAAAAGAATATGTTATCTTGTCAAACAAGCTGCGTTCGATATCTTACAAAAAGAAAATCTAAACAAGAAGGTAAAACAAAAAATATAAAATTTCAGCAGAATAGTTATGAAGGATTTTGAGTACAAAGCTGTGCACAAACAATACTATACCCAGCGTATACCACTATGACCTCTTATTATCAGTTAAGATAAAATACATTTTTTATAGTAATGCATCTGACATACTAACAGCGATAAGACCTAGAATAATTATTTGTGTATCACAACATCTTGTTTGGGATTCGAAACAACAGTACATGTCAGCGGCGAGGCGACCTGCTAAACCGCTAGACTAACTGGGCGGTTTATTTTTATGAGATCACTTATCAGAATTTAAAATTCTTTAGCAAGTGCAACTCCGGTGTACCGGCAGCTATATTTGACAGTTAGTCCAACTTCTTACCTTAACGTGACTGTCGTCACACCATAGCATACAATCGAGAAAAGTAAAATATGTACAATTTATAAGAGTATAGAAGCGGTGTGTTTTATCTTGGAGTATCTGCCATCACCACGCAGGTATGAATGGATTGCATAAATGAACCATGTCATTGAGGTGCAGAGTGCATCGCTTTGCCAAATGCTGGTGGTAACTGCCACTGGCCCTGCCAACACACAAGTTTGTGACGTCACACCGTATATCATGATTATATTAATAGATACGTTACACAATTATCGATGATATACGAATCGACGGTGTATAGCGGTCTCAATATTACAATCGTAATATTTGTTACAATCGTAATTACTGCTTTTGAGCAGTCCATGAAATTAACTGCGCTTACCAAAATAGTTTCAAGAATAACAGAAATGAGTATATTGTTTTCCTTTGTATTGCATCGCACTGAATGCAGGACAAATCTTTTTAAAATTTCTAATTATAAATTTATTGATAATCTATATATCTCCCCTCAAATTTGCTTCAAATTTTGACAGAATGTAGCGAACAATGAGCTCGTTTTATGTATAGTATGTTAAAATAATGGGATGAATAACTCCATAATTACATTTTCTCACTCATTTGATTCTTACAGACAGTTCCTACATAATCATAATAATGAAGTATAATTAAATTATAATTTTGTTTTTTTTTTTTCATTTATATATTGTTGTATTTTTTATAACAATGTCATTTAATTTTTTCATTATGTTTTTTTCCGTACCTTATGATTGCTTATCTATAACATAAATAATATGTAAACTGTACCTTTAATGTTACTATTCTGCTGGGTTGTTAAAGATATAAAATAAAATAACCAGAAACGCCATAGCGACACAAGTAGCCTAGCTTATATTACTTATCTAACTACCAATTTAGCATAACAAATAAGCTTTTTCTGCTCTAAGCCGTTGCACAAATTTCATATTGAAAATGACTTACACAATGATGGAAATAGTGAAAGTCTCAACTGTGGTACCAGAATCAACGCTTCTATTTTTATGGCAAAGCAGCAGTGCTGGCTCTACTATTCTAATTTGAAGGGTGTATTTGGCAAAACGCATTGGCACGCGAGGCATTCAATGATGGATGTGTAGGGACATGTGAACCGAGTATAAATGGATCCAGATGAAGCATTATCAGACTACCTACATTATTTTAGAGTCACAATTTTCAGAAAATGAATTCTTGTAGAACGAAATGCATCCAATGATGTCGTAAAGTTGTTACTACATTATACATGAGTTTATTTTAAAATTGAATTGAATGTAATTTCTTATTGACATATTAACACAATGACAGGCATGACAAATGGATAGTGCATTTTTCATTCATTTAATTCATGTATTTTTTTCATTTCATTGAAGCTTCAGATAATTCTATAAGGATAATACTTATGTCAGTCATTCAATTCAGTTCGTTAATTATTTATACATTCAGTTCGTTAATTATTTATACATTATACAATTATTTATAATCAATTTTTGTTACCAACCTTATTTTTATCTAATTAATTAGATGGGACCCGCCCGTTACGTTAGATTTTTTTTTTAAACGGCGAATATAATAATATAACTTTCAATATATACAAAAGTAAAGACAAACAAATGAAGAAGGAACAATGAAATCCAAAAACTAAGTACCTTCCCTGAACCTAAGCATTTAGGTAAGACTGCGCATTGAATGGTCGCAGCCCCACTCCCATAACTTGAGTATTTTTACGTGATTTACCGTCAGGTAACTGTATTTTTCATATATGTATATATAGATACTCTACGTATTGTAAAATTATGTTTTGGAGAGATATCACAAATACTCCCAGAGAAGATCTATCAAAGAGCCCACAGCTTTGTAAGAATACTGAAATGACTCTTGATAATGGCGGTAATAATCTTTGACAACGATAAGTTGCTAAATTAGAAAAATAATACTTTTGGAGGTATAGGTAGGAATGTTATCTGTCAAGTTGTGGTTTTTACTATATCTATGTTGTTTGGATCAATAGCATGTAGTATTAGTGACATACTGCGTGATATTCCTAATTTTCTTACTGTGCAGTGAATTATAGATAATAACTAGCGGCATGATGTGATAGTTGCAACAAAAGTTTCCTGAAAATTAATCTGCTATTATGTAGTTTTAGTAACATTAAGATACTTATGATATTTCGCCTTTTATTATACCGTACAGGTGGCACTTTATGTGATAGTGTATAAACTATTATACAGTTTAGTTATTGTTCATACTTAAGTGACATTAATTATAAAACAATAACTCGGGACACGATTTGTTAGTTATTATGAAAATAAGCAGTTCTAAAAAGAGAGACATACTATTAAAACGTAGTATGAACCGTGAAGATTTAAAAGATATTCTTTTTTTATGGAATAGGGGGCAAACGAGTAAGTTGTGTCACCTGATAGTAAGTGATCACTAGCTTTTACCTGCATCTCTACTCGCGTTCTCTAAAGTTTGAAGCAAATCGGATGACGCATTAAAAAGTCTCCTATAAAGTTTATCCCTCTCTTTACCCCACATTCTATAGGTTTTTCGCGAGAAAAAGTAGTCTATCACCGTCTCCAGGTTCCCATTCATCTCTATACCAAAATTTATCATAATCGATTCAATGGTTTAGGTGTGAAAGCGTTACAAACAAACAAACTCCTATTCGCATTTATAATATTAGTAACGATTCTAGGTGGCAGTAGCATAAAGATGCATAAACATGTAAAAAATTATCAGCGGCATTTGTTCATCATGATCTTCTAAAATTCCGAATTATCATATCGTCATTGTGACATTTTCTTCTTTAATAACACTGCTATCTTAATGATTTGCTAATTAACAATTATAAATGCACATGAATGGTTGTTTCTCAGTAAAGATTAGTTTTGCTGTTTCTATATTTATTATTACGTAAGTGATGGAAACTAGTTTCAAGAATAGAACGTCTATTTCAGGTGTATTTAACCATAATACATATTGTGTTTTGGCTTATAAGCATTTACATCTAAATCTTATCTTATTAAATAAACTTAAATTTGATAATACCTTTATCTATACTTCTAAGTTAGTAATAATATATATGGAAGTAATTAATAGGTAAAGTTTGTTATTTTTGTGGGAAATAATCTCTGGAACTACTGAACTGGTTATAAAAAAATATTTTATAGACAGAAAAATAATTCTAAATAATAGTAATTTATATAAACTTTATAAATAATGTGTATTTAATGTGTAATATACTTAATGCTAGCTTAACTAGCTGTGCCTGCGATTTCGTTTGCGTGGAACTAAAAATTATGTATTAACTTTGCAGTTTCATTACTTTTTTCAATAAAACTTTACTCCTATTGGTGATAGCGTGAAGTTAAACAGCCTAAATCTTTCCTCAATGATTGCTACTATCAAATGCAAGATATATTTTTTGAAATGCGACTGGTAATTCCTATGATTAGTGCGTTCAAACAAACATTGTCGCTTTATAATATTAATGTAGATGTAAATTGTTAATAGGTTCAGTGACTTTCGTACTTAAAGCACGCGCAGATCTTATAAATAGTTTAGCCTTAAATTTATGATGTTTCTTTTTAGCCTGAAATTATTCTTTCCGGTCTAGCGATTATCACCAACAAACGTACAATAATTTAATTTTATATCTGCCATAAAAGTAAGTGTAGACCAGAGCAAGAATTCAACAATGTAGAGATAATACTAATTGTTTTATGAAATAACACTAGATGGCGCTTACTACTAACTAATACCAGAGCAAATATTATCATTCATTCGTTCTTCCGATAATTTGACGTTTGTCAAATGTCAAACTGAATCTATCAAAAATCACCAACTGTCATGGTGGATTTATTTGGTGTAGGTTTTTATTTATTATTTACCCAAATAAATGCATAAGTGTAACAAGTCGTAGCCTAACAAAGAAACTATCATTACTAGAATATCGACTAACACCATGGGACTCTGTGATTCTGGTAAGATTGTATTTTGTTGATTGCAGTATGGGTGCAATAAATAAGCCAATTAAGCTGTCGCATCGCTATTTTCGTTGGGTTTTGTTATTAGTTATAATTCTGTAGATACTGTTTATTAATAAGCAACAACATATCCATCACTATGTTTGGTGTATAATCGTACTACGCTGTTGTTTACATCTTGGAGGGGTGATGTATTTTATGTTTGTTTTGTAAAACATGTTTGCTTTAGCACTTAACAACAGTGTCAACAGTCCTTCTATGCAATCTCGTCGCGGAACTGACTGCGGATAGATTTGACCTCTATATATATTACAAAATATATATGTTGAAGGGTTATCACCTAATGTGGGTTAATAAACATGTTTATATTTGATCTATTATGTTAAGTAGACAGTATGTATTTATGTATATGACACATATATCCGGTAAATAACATGGCTAGCTACTAGCTAATTATCTATGTTTTATTATAAATGTAATAACAACAAGAATTGTTTAACATAATTGTATCTTACTTGTTGAAAGTTGATACATTATATAATTTGAATTATTTTCTTTTTTAAACAAATAATTCAGGATCATTAAGATGCTAGCTTTATTGTAGCATGAATTAACATTTTAGTGTAACCACAATGTTAATATTTACTTTGTACATAAAAGATGCAACACTACTGAACCACAGTAAAATTAGTTGGTGTATTTATTATTACCAAAAACATTTCAGTCCACTGTACTGTTTTATTTAAACAACGAAATTTATTTCCCAAATATATAAAGAAAAATCTATTTCCACAGAATATCACAACTGTACATGTAGAAATTTCACCAGACAAATAAACAATCCCAAAGTTACTACATTGTTAAGATTCTTTTCATTACTCAGAAATTACTAATTGTACAGTTACATCTATTGTAGTGTCAATAAAACTTTCAAAATCACACGTTTTATGTATAAGAAGAAAAATATATTACAGTAGTATGTGGAAATTGTTTAAAATTTTATGATTCATATTTTAAGACTTAGAAAAAATCATATCTGATATAAACTTACTATAAACCCTTGACTATGATTTGAAAACATTGTATGTAATGGATCTCTGTTCACGTAACTTGTTTAATTTTTTTTCGTAAAAAGTTTGCACTGAGTATAATCCATACTAATATTATAAATGCGAAAGTTTATTTGTTTGTTACACTTTCACACCTAAGCCAAATCAATTATGATGAATTTTGGTATTTTGGTATTGGAGACGGTGATAGGCTACTTTGTCTAGTGAAAACCTAATTAGAAGTGGGGTAACCAGAGGAATAAATATTGTATAAAACTTTGTATTGTGTCATGCAATTTATTTGACAAAATCAATATTAACATGAGCAAAGCCACATGTAAAATCTAGTGAACTATAAATTTTCAATTTGATAATTTTCTGGTTATCAGCTGCTTTGCTGCCCTACATGTTATTTAACCTGATGCAGTATTGATTGATAAGAATGATGCAACATTGTCTATATTATTAGTTACATATATACATATATGTTTGTTACAAAGTGTTATGCCAAATTTTTAAATATCTGAGTAGTCTGAATTAACTTAATGCTTCCTTTCATAATGTAATATTAACATTATGACATGTCAATATTAGGTCTAAATTTGTCTTTATTGTCAAGCCGTTACAATCTTTTGGTTTTAACATAATAGTCATGCTTTTTTATCAATTGCATATTATACTTGGCATAATTCTTAACTTTTTAAAAAGTCAATTTTTTTCTACATTGTATATTTGTATGAAAAATACTCATACTCTTTTCATATAGTAAAATATTTCCATTGTGCTTATAAGAAAAACTATATATTACTAATAATATAATTAAAAGATCACATAGTTGAGATGACTGATGACTTTATATCATACTATATGAAGAATATTACTAAATGTAGTTTGAAATTCATAATAATATAGAGAAATGTATATTTTCTAGTGTACTATTATAAGAAGGTAAAGTTTATAAATATGTTTGCAGAAAGTAATCTCTACAAGTACAGCATTATAATTCTGAATACTGTTTCATTGATAAAAAAGTTCTGGTCCTGTACTGCCATTTTATATCATAATTCTTTTCGGATATCCCTCTCAAAAAAAACTGAGGCAGTTAGAAGTGTTGTATGTGGGACGTGACTGAGTACAACTCACTAGAATACCCACTAAATAAAACCTTGACATTCGCTCCACCATACCCTTTCACTGAACAGAGACTTACTGCTTGGGTATTCCTGTCATCTGCTAGGAGTAGCTTTCGTAAATTCACCCATACATGAACTCAGTTAGCCGTCACCAAATTCCAGTCTATCGGCAGAACTCTCTATCTCAGATAAACCGATACACGCGAGTCACCATTTACACTCTGCCAGGGACCTGTTGCATTTCTGTAAAGTGAAGGAGGCCACCCTATCTAAGGAGGTATAAGATGCCGACTACTGCACAACCGAAAAAAAGAAACGACAGAATCCCAGCCACTCTTGCTCTGCACATTATTACAGTCGCTTCGAGCGGAAGATCTGTTCCCATGCCTTTATCTTACCTAAGCACGTAGGAAGTAGCTAGATAGAAGTAGCACATCAGGTTTCCCCTCTGATAGTGTCATCACAGTATGCACACACTTAACCAGTCTATCTATATTTATTTCTGTTCTCCTTTGCTTTTAGTAACAAAATTTTTATCTCTCATCATAATATGCCCATACCACACTAATCTATTACTTTTCATCTTTTTTAACGCTGGTTCTGTTTTCATACCCACTCTGGTATACACATTTCTAATCTTAGCCATTCTAGTTACACTATTATCTAGCATGTATTTTACACGTAATTTACTTAAATCCATCCCTTGCTTACGCAGCATTTTTGGCTTAAGTTCATGGTCCTCATGTGGTCTCCCAAGACATGTACCATTTTATTCAACCTGCATTTTGTCTATTCTACACGTTGAACTGAATGTCATCGTTTTTTAATTATAAAATTATTGGCTATAGCAACTAGTTGCAATTAATATTTTGTAAGGTAAACAAATTTTCTGATAAAGCGATGTGTTTTATTTTCGATAAAGATGTTTAATTGTTGTGCAATACTTACAATGTTACTACATAACGGTGTTAACTTTTTAATGCAGTGTTGATTCAGGCATTTAGAAAGAAATCACCATCTGTATATATTTAAATAGCTACATCTGTTTTATGACCGGTTTTATCAAGCAAGAGTTGGTGGTGAAATTTGATCCGTCAATGTACAATCTATATTAATATTATAAAGCGGAAAAGTTTGTTTGTTTGAACGCGTTAATCTTCGTAACTATCAGTCGGCTATAAAAAAATCTTTTTGTATCTCATAGAGCAATAATTGAGGAAGGCTTTATGATATTTAACATTACGCCACCACCAATAAGAGGAAAGATGTGTTGAAAAAAGTTACAAAGGCGGCAAAAATTAATAAATAATTTTTAGTTAAATAATTGGGATTTCGGTCAAATTTCCTTTTCACCGTTTTCAAAACACCCAAAACAAGTCGCATATTATGGTCTAATAATAAACATTTTCCTATCTTGTCCCGGTTCAGATATAGAACCTTTTATATATTCCAAATGGAAAAATAAGGAAATGCAAAGTAGCACTAAATAGTAGAAAAAAAAACTCACAAAATAGTTAGTTTTTTCCTCTGCTTATTTTTTTATAATAACATTAACCATGTTCATGAAAAACTGAATTATTTGACTTATTTGATTTAGAGATTATGAATTATAAATATCTTGAGGGCGTAATATTCAATTATGTGACCTAAATCTATTCTATCTTAAATGTCTAATACGTAGAAAAACTAAATAATTAGCTAACTCGAGTATACTTACAATATTCGGTTGTGGCAAAATTAGATAACTTGGTTTTGTATTTTTCAGTATTCTATAAATCGAGTTTAGTTTGTTACCGACAAAAAATCATCTTACATTTAAAACTATGTCCATATTAACTAAGAAAAAAAAACCAGCAAATCGCAATTTTCTTGAAACTAGAAATTTGAATTATTTAATTCTCCACCTAAAGCGACGATATAAACTATAGTGTATATGTATTTCAAAATGTAGCAAAGATAATATGTAATAGCAACAATGATTGACTATTGTGCATTTAGAAACAGCAGCCTAAGGAAACAAATTAGTTTCAATTGCTAGCTTGCATACCGTGCAATAGAACTGTCCATTAACCAACAGTACATAATTGTCCCTCAAATACATTTACAATGTCTATAAGTGTAATAATTATGATTATATTTATATATGCCTACATTAAAATAATTAAATATTTTAGTGCGAATTTAGTTAGGCGACCTTCAATTGTTTCACAATGTTACGCTTAAAATACTTTTTTTGTTATAACAATTACTTTTGAAACATTTAAATATTTACATCTTCATTATAAATGTATCGTTTATCCACTATCTCGCCTGATTTTAAGTGACGATGTGGCTCAAAATGATAACACGCTATTGAAATAAAGAGTTTTACCTAAGATTTTTAACTTGAGGATGGTAAGTACCCAACGGGATATTAGAAAATATCTTATCACGTCGTTCCTCGCGGTGTCAATCATTGCTTCAACATATCTAATTTTTCATACTGGATATGCGTACATTAAAATATTACCTCTTCTACCAAGTTGAAATCTTTAAAACTCAAATCATCCTATTTTGTATGAAAAAACAAACATTCTGTACTTAATTATTTGTAAACTTCCCATAATAACTTGAGGATACAGTATGTTTAATAGATATAGCTAAGTTCAAATATGAAACCTTAAATTAATAAATTGACGTAATTATAATAAGTTAGCCAAAGATGCTATGGACATAAAAGTCTGAATTTTAAACCGGTTTATTGAAATAAAACTAATTTAAACGGATTTTATCGCGGTTATTTATTAAATTTTGATCCCGACGTTTCGAAAGCTTTTCAGCCTTCGTGGTCATGGGGCGGACTGAGGTGTAAGTTCTCCAGAAAAGTTTATGTTACTGTGTCTACCTTCAATTTAATTTTTATTATTGATAGTGTTCCGATCTACGCAGAAAGAGCTCACAGTGTCTTGCCTTCGATTCAAAAGTAGCAAAGTCAAAGTCGGAGGTGTAAAATTAATAGAAAGTTTCGACCGTTTGGAATCGGAGTCGAAGCTCTGTAACATCTCTACTCCTGATATAGACACCTATAATGAAAATTAATCAAATATCAAATATTCCGTTTTGTATTATTTATATTGCTAAAGTCAACAGTGTTTATTGATATCAATATTTATATACTATTTTGTTAACGTATTAAATTAGTTTGGAACGAATTATCTTAATGATGCAACAAATGTGTTCGTAATATACAAACAAACACCAGATAATGAACGGATTATAATAATAAACAAGCTGTTTTGTCAATAATATGACGATTTAAGATGCACACTACGACCATGTATATAAATGGTACATTTTTTAATCCGTTTTGTAGTTAATTACAAATAATTATTTTCCATGTGCATTGTCATCATGACACGGTTATACCTCACACGCCGTTAGGTATACAGCTGTTTGTTATACATTTTCCTATCTTGAAATGACTAATACGTCGTCTCATAATTTGTTGTCAGAAGGTATTTCATACAGCGTTTCTGGTATAATAATTTTTAAAATGACCAGAGTGAAACCAATGTGAAATTCTTGTAAAAGAAAATAGGAATAGGCTCATTATTTACTTTAAGAATTAAGTCTGTACAATTAATATGTAAAACATTTGCATTTAAGGTTTTTACATATTTACGCAATAGTACTTGATACGTTGTGAGTTTATCCATATATTATTATAGTCGTGTCTGCGACTTCGTACGCGTGGAAGTAAAATTGTATTTAATCATTTTTGCCCGCATTTGTAACTTTTTTCAATACAGCTTTGCTCCTATTGATGGTAGCGTGGTATTAAAAGTACCTAAAACCTTCCACGATGATTGTTCTATCAAATTAAAAAAAAACACGATGATTGCTCTATCAAATTAAAAAAAAAATTCAATTCGTCTAGCAGTTGCTAAAATTAACGCGTGCAAATAAACAATCAAACTATTCCGCTTTACAATATTAATATAGGTTTAAACGGTTATCTGTATCCGTGTTTGATCCATATGTAGGATATGTTACGGATTTTGATCAGTTTTAGCCATTTCCGATAAATAAGTTGTTTGATACGATAATGAAAGCTTTCAAAAATTAACAATTAATTTTTTAGTTGAAAGTAGATTTTATATTGTTGTGACAATATTTTAAAAGCTGCGAGTATTTAAGAAATAATGGTATATGTTCGTTTTTTTTAATGTATTAAATCAGCAATGTAGCTATAACAACACAATATCTTATATGTTAAACCAAATTATTCTTTAGTGGAGACCATATATTTAAATTATACTAGTGAATTCCACCGACTTTGTTTGTTGTTTCGCCGTCAACCACATGTGAACGTAAAATTCGTTCTTAGTAGGCGACTACCTCATGATAGGAATATCCAAGCCAAATTTTAAATCTATTTGTTTGGTAGTTTTGGGTTTATCGTATCGAGGTGAGTCAGTATATGTTTATAGGTATATGTATATTGTCCTGATACCTCCGCTACTTTTTTTTTGGATTGATGATCCTCACATTCGTAATGATTGCTAGTTTTCTAGTTTCATACAAAAAATTACAACATGGCTGGATTAGTGTCCGTCTTATATATAAGTATTGAATAAAAAACGTATACTATTGTAAAAATCCTTATATCTTAACCATCTTGTTTAATAGGCTGCACGTACTATTCGGTTCTTCATATCACTAATACTTCAGTCCACCGATTCGTTCTGGAGCTCCACTGTATCTGCCTCAGTATTATAAGACATATTTATATTGCCACAACCGGAAACTAAAAGCGCTAAAAGCGAACTAGTGTGAATATGATTATTAACAATTTTTATAAAATCTCGTCATTACAATTTGAATTTATAAAGTTATTTTTAACCAAACATGTAAATATCAATTTCAATCTATAAAGTTATATTGAACTAACGTGTGAATATTGAAACCCTTGTAATATGAAATTTAAAGTAAAGAGACGATCAATGATAAAGCAAAAATAAAGAGGCGACCAATGAAAAAGCCTAACATTTGAAATGGTTATTAAAACAATTTATATAAAATCTCTTCATTACAATTTGAATTTATAAAGTTAAATATAACCAAATGTAAATATTAATTTAAATCCATGAAGTTATTTTCAATTAACGTGTGAATATTGAAACTCCTGCAATATGACGTTTAATGTATAGAGAAGATCAACGATAAGGCTAAAAACAAAGTGGCGACCAATGATAAAGCTAACACTATATTACTGTATATAACAATGTATTATTGTTGGTTGGTGATATATTATTTTTAAGATCTTTAATATTCTCTAAAATAAGTAAATTTAGCACCTTTTATTATTAAATTTATTATCTCTTAACTTTATTAACTAAACTATTATCTATATAAACAATTGAAATTTAATTGAAGTTCTATCTGCCTAACATAAAATTTATGCCATACATTTTTAAAGTTTATCGGAGATTAATGTAAGTGTAAGAAGACATGACTATACGCTTTAAACTCGTCTCAAATATCTATATAATCAAATTCTACAGTCCAGTTTGTTTAACGCACCTCTCACTGGCTAAGCTTACACTGATTCACAAGTCATAATGACTGCGAAAGAAAACATCGTATCATATCAATATTTTTGCGGGGAATTAGATTGCATAACTTTGTACTTTGCTTTTGCCTTTTGTCTGGATAGGTTTATGTCAAACTCCGTGTGTTTTGCTGATTTTTTTTATCGCACTTTGGAATATATTTAAATAATTTTATATTGTGTGAATATTGTTATGGAATTACTTGTCTGTGTGCTTGTCCAAACTATATGTATAATATTTTTCTGTCGAAAATTGTTAATACTTTTAACTTTATATCCATGTCCCCATATATTCCAACTTAATTGTAACAAAACACTATAACCACTATATGAATGTACAATAAATTTAAATTATGCATTCTTAAAAATCGAATAGTTAATACTTTAATGATACATATTCGCGCGTAACATGTATTAATATGAGAATGACTAATCGAAAGAATAACATATTACCGTTTTATTCAGACGTTTGTTGTAAATTGTCACCTACAGTAATAAATCCTTGATTATCATTTTTTATTTCCTTATAAACGTCTGTGATAATTCATCACGAAAATGGCATTTTTTTTTAATCCATGTTTACATACGTTCATAACTAACTTTAAAATGGTGTGACAATGAAATTTTGTACACAAGAAGTATATGTCATTTCTCGATTGAGCTGTAATAAATAATAATACTATTAGAAATTATAAAATATAATTAAAAATAATAATAATTTAAAAACTTGCTGCGAAATAACAACGTGCAGAACCGTGGGCCTAGTTAATAAGTTAACATTTTATATTTATAGTTATACTCCTGCCAAACGACGCGATGTTCGTAGCTTTGTGCATGAGATTATATTTCTTTGGAATTCTTTGTCGTATTACAAGCAAAACTAAAGTACCCTTTATTCTCCTTCGTGAAATGGGGTTTTACTATTATTTAACTTCCATAGAGTGATGATATGTAATTTAGATCTTTTCTTTTTTTCAATACTGAAAACTACATTGTTATCTGTTCAAACGACTTCCTAAAATTTGTGATATATTATCAAGTAAAAAGTTCCATACAATATATTTGTTTAAGTATTATTAATGATTTTATAATCTTTCAATTTAAATAGACATTCCGTGCACGATATTTCAACAATATCTGTGAAGAATTAATAAGATATATGATTGTTTTACAGCCATTTTTGGGGTTATCGAGACGTAGCCAAAAGTTGAGAAATCACATTAGATTTTGTACAAAATTTCTTTAGAACCGGTCAACCGGTTCTTTAGCTAAATCATCACATTCATCATTAGTGTTCCATACATGTATGTCGCGAAGTTGGGATAAGAAATGTATGTAATAGAACTAGAGATAATAAGTAAAAATTTAATTTGCGACCTTAAAATCAACTCGTATGTTAGCTAAAATTAGTTACAAAGTTATATCACCTAAAATAGTTACAAAGTTGATTGTAACCATACCATATATAATTCATAAGAATATGTTAACATAGTATTTTGTATTGTAATAGACCATGGAGGGTGTTCTAATATGCGTCCTTGTTGATGAAAAATACATATTTCAATGCATACTTTTTTATCATACATTTGTTATTTGAATTTTTGGTGAACGATACAATAGAACATATATTCATGTTTTTTTGTCATTATTCTTTGTAGCTTGTATTTATAGTAATTTAGTTTTTTTTTTTAAATTCTATTTAAATATTTAATTACATAATAAATTTAAATCTTTTGTTGTTATTAAAAATCACGTTGTCTAACCGGATTTGCCACGTTTGACGTGTTCTCGTGACAAAATAAATAGTATATCTCGACATTTTCGCTATTATTACAAAAGTTAAAAATATTTTTCTTTTTTATTTCATAACACGAGGATTTCTTGCAATGAAATGTATTATCGGCAACACACACACAACAACCTAACTCAGACCCGAGGAGGTTATATCAGGAATCTATCTAAAGATAAAATTAATTTCGTTATCTTTAAAGACTGTTAGTGATTATTCACAGAAACATCGTATGTTGAATGACGATATATCTGTAGCTGGTAATACGCTAAACCTAAAAATGGAACTGGTCTCAAGTGCCTCTACCGTAATAACATAACCAATGTAGTTTGATCACATATTTTCAATTTGAGGATAGTAATACTGCAAAATGTTTTACCTGATGGAACAGGGAAACACTTTGGAACACGCTTCTACGCAATCCACGTCATTTCAAATATTATTTAAGGTTTCCCACTATGGTGTAGTGGTCATGGAGATTGACTAAAACTTCGTAACTCGTGTACCATTGACATCCTGATTAATCTGTACTTATAGTATAAAGAGGAAAGATTTGTATTTTTGTTTGTAACGAATTTGTAATGAAGCGATGATGGCTTAGTGGTAGCGTGTAGGAACATCGCGTCATGGAACGTGTTCGAATCCAACCTACAATGAGCTGAAGCTCAAGCTTTCGGTATCCGATTTCAAAAATCTTTCGCAATTAGCATGCTATATAATTTCTCAGTATAGCCTCATAGGCTATAAATTAGTAAAATAATTTTCAATTCCATGCGAATGAAGTCGCAGGCACAGGCAGTTAACTATATTGTCGTATGTATACACAATGACGAAGACCGAATAGAATCCCAGTTGTAGCATTAGCTGGTTGCATCGCATTTACGAATTGATCTTTCGGTCGGCCTTAGAGCCAGATTAGCCGTATGACAAAAGTGATCGATATTACGGGCCTCCAAATAGAAAAAAAAAACATTTTGTAGGACTATCAGTAGGGTAGTCTGTTCATCGCTATATTTGTTTACAATTATTCCCCTTATTTTACAACATCACAATCTATATTTAACTCATAAATATGGACTTTTATTTTCTTAAATAAAGTATATATTAATTGTAATGGTTATATACATTATATTACAGATTGAAAATAAAATGTTTTTTAATATTATTATTATTACCGCTTTATATCCGCAGTTTTAGCTGCCGCCTCATTTAGCTTTAACTAAATTTAAAAAGTAGGTCATATATCAATTTAAGGTCGCATAGTGAATTAGGGTCTACTCATAAATCTGTTAGGAGTACTCGTCCTAATGTGAGATGGTATAAAACCCAGTGATAGTAAGCATCAATAATCGAGAAAATATTTGTTTTATATATCTCAATTTATAAGTCTGTTCATTGTATAATAAATTTGCAGATCCACAAAATATTCTATATTTTAAAAAAGTAAGTTCAAAAACGAAAACCCGACTACTAAATGATCATGCTCTCAAACGTATGAAACAAGAAAATATTGTCGTCAGATTTTTTTATGTATAAACTAATCAGTATGTATTGTCTATAAAATAAATAAATTAAACGTTAATTTAATACATATTCATAGCGTTGCTTTAGGGGCTTATGAATTCTTATTTTATCTATATATAATTATAAGCAATTTTACTATTGGGTATACGGGTAGTCTATAACAATATTTGTTCCTTGTTCAGAAAAGAGTCGTAGGTTGGGTCGTAGCATCTATAATTATCTGTTCTAGGATCTTTGTATGTCCGGTCAAATGGATGCACTCGGTTTTGGTGGTTTGTTGATTATTAAAATGTAGCCTGTGTTACGCGGGCCATAATAACGAACCGATTAACACCTTATTCATCAATATCGGATGAATAGTTTAGGCGCTACACAGGAACATACGTAAATACAAACACACATAAATAACCAGCTAAAATCTTAGTCATTCCTTTTGGCTTCTCCGTAGTCGGGTGAAAAGTAGGCCATATGTTTATTTGTATAAGTAATTAAGATCTACCCTAAAACTAATTTTATGAAAGGTCTTTTTTTACAAATGTATCGTACGGCACTAACATTCATATAATTTATATATATAAATTACATAACATTAAAGTATTCATATACCCTTCGTTACCTCATGCTTACCTTGATAATAATTCATTGATTATGTAATAACAAACAAAACTATTCGTTTCCGTATTCTTAATAATAGTTAGTGTACTTGTTAAAAAAACTATATAACTACCTATTATCATAGATCTAAAATATTTAACTACGGAAGGCACGGTATTAGATTTGTTTCATAATATGAAAAGCTATAAATTCACTTAAAGATTATATTGGATTTTTTTCAACCTAATCCTTTCTTATATTTATAAACATTGACTAATATAAACAAAAATTACCATTATTATATATTTTTTAATATATATATTTTTTAATTATATTTGGTAGTTAAGTATTGCCTACTTTTCATTGTTATTATGATAAATTAAGTTTTTTTGGATACAACATGTTTATGCTCGAAAGTACACTACACACAAAGACTATGGCGACCTCCAAGAACTTTGTAATCCATCTGTGGTTCTCATAGACTGTCTTTTCCCGATATTTTAAAAGCAAAAAGTCCCAGCCTGCTAACCTATGCTTACCACCTCACATAATTACTGAATATATACCGACTAATCTTGGAATGCGAAAAACCTAAGCATGCCCACTATAAGATTAACTCGATCCCTCTAGAGTTTTAAGTTCTATCAGTTCGAATTGTGGAACATACACCCAGAAAGTGTACATTTAGAATACTAATCTCTATATTTTATTCTTTAACCATTTACTTAAAAATACAAAAATAAATAAAAAAAACAGTGAAATACTTGGTATATAATAATATAAGTGAGATAATTGGCAGATATTGTTTGCAAGCAGCGAATCCTAAGTAATTTATCTATTTATGAATTCTTAATTTTACTGATATTAACATTCAATAAACAATATCACTTGCTTTCATTACTAAAAAAATATGTTCTTCGTTAGTTATGTTTATTGTAACTCTTATCAATCAACTCAATCGTTAATTATATATAATAAATATCTAACGTTTGCTTAACGCTAATTAGTAAGTTGATTAATTACCCATTTAGTAGTATAATTACACATTTTGTGTACTTATGTATCTGTAATGATTACTAAACATATATATTTTTTATACAAAACTAATATCAATTATCATTGTAAATGGATTATTTACAATTATAATTTATAATAATTCCTTATTAATAGTGTATATCTAATTGTATAACACCGCCTGTCCCATAAAATATAATGATTCTCATTTAGTTGTAGTATACACTTAGCCTACATTTCGTTTTAATTTAATTTTTTTATGTACTACATTTCGTGTGTACTGGCGCGATTTAATTATTACTAAACTGTGGAACATATCAGAAGATATATATTATTTTTGTAATCAATTTTTTTTATTTATTTATTCTATACTTCTGTTTTGTTCACTTCTGTCTAAACAAATAAATTTATATTTTTTATGAGGCAAAGCATTGTCACCTAGATTCCCGACAGTTTTGACTTTCGTAAAGTTTTTTATAGTTTATAGGTCTAGCGTTATGGCCACAATCTTACCTAATGTTAAGTGACGATGTGGTCAAAAATGTTGGACGCGCTAAACCTTGTGGTGGGACTGACTCTCTGGATTGAAGCTGGTGTAACAACTGCCATTGTGACACTGAGGCGTGCAATGTTCCAGGATCAGTATTCTTTAATTTTTGTTATTAACGTGGTGGAAGAATATATTGGCCTAATTACCAATATCCTCTCGCAATACGCTGAGCGGGCTAAGTGACAGTCGTGTGGAACTCATCAGGTTTAGGAGCCACAATTCCCCTATATTATCATAGACTAGGGACTGCTTTCGCACAACTTAGAATTTCTGGCGGGAAAGGATTAGTATCTGAGGATATTTTCAGTAACTAGCTGTGCCTCCCGCGACTTTGTTCGCATTAACCTTAAAATTATTTAATAATACTTGCCCTTTTTACAAAAAAAAAATTATTACAGCTTTGCTCATATTAGTGGTAGCGTGAATAGTTTAAGGCCTTGCAACCAGCCACCCTCAATGATTGCTGTATCTATTACAAAGAAAAAAATAATTAAATCCAACACGTAATTCCTAGGATTTTTTTTATGGTAGCTCAGCAAAGTGACTGCACTGTACCTGATGTTAAGAACAGTAAAATTCGAAAACAGTGGCGACCATCGATGGAACGATAATCTACCGCCAGTCGCCTCTTTTATGTCGGCCTGCGATTAACTCGTTCAAACAAACAAACAATCTATTCCGCTTTATACTAATAACTGGCGTCTGACCGCGGCTTCGCCCACGTAATAAGTTAAAATAACATTAAACTTAAATTATTGACCCAATGAAATACATTACCGGGATAAAGTTCCGTTGCATAATCGCGGCGTATCTAAATTAGGCATGAGCATAACCGGAACGCCTAATTTCTTGGCGTCGGTTTGATAGGACGTGAAGGAAAGAGAAACAAATACACTCGCATTTATAATATTAATTTAGAGTACAGATAGTATATAGTGTATAGTATATAATAATAATATTCAGTAATTAAAAAGGGTTGGTGGAGGTCTATACCGGGCATGATTGAGACCACTGTGTATAAGTTGTTAAAATCGACACAATGACTCTGGTAAACTTTAGCGAATATCAGTTAGTATCAAGAGCTCTGTCGTGTGGACAATTAATTTAGTTTAGATAAAATGTATTAATGAATGAAACGCAATGAAATTCGAAAATAAGATCAATCATATATTACCCGCGGATTTTTTACAATAATGAAGATAAAAAACTATGACGAAAATAAACCTGCTATTTTAATCCAAGTAACGTAGGTATGTAGGATCCTCTCTGGCAAGGCGCTCGTCTGGGGTCGGGAACTGTCCAGAGGAGCCTTCGTGTAATTAGTTCCCACTTTTCGTTCTCGACATCCGGGTATATATATATAGGTAGACAGTAATAATAAATAATATTCTAGATCAATATCGTATTCCAGACTGACGTTTTCTTCTTTATGTCCGATGTCTCCGAACCCTTCCTTTTGTTAACCAAGGCCAATTGGTATCGTAGGACTGCAGTTTCATTAACTTCGATACTAAAACTTTTCCGCAGGTCAGTACATATCGGACTTCTGATTTTGATTCACCGTGCGAATTGGTATTGTAAAACTGCCGTTACTAAAAATTTTATACACGTCCGTCAGGACATCTCGGACTCATGATTTTGATTGACGGCCAAATTCTGTTCTCTATTCGATTTGATGTCTTCTCCGTTCAAAATATTCAATTTAAACGCTCTAGTATTAACATATTCTATAAAATTCTATGACACTTGACAAGTTAGTAAAAAGCCTTCGGGGTTTCCTTATGAAATAAATATAATAATGAAACAATAATATATGAATAATAATAAAATAGATAATAAACTATTTGGATAAAAGCAAATTAAAGCCAATCATTACAGCTTCGCAGGTAGCAAGCCAAGTACGACCGCCAATAGATTACCAAGCTGTTGATGGCCACCATTACTCTTAAATTGTATTGTACTGTAATGCAGTGCGAAATTTTATCATACTAAAATAAAAAATACATAATAAGCAGATGATAAACATATTTTTCATCTTATTAGTAGGTGTGACATTTTATCTAGCAAAAGATATATTTTGGGTAACTATTAAAACTTTCTGAAATGATTCTCAAATAACATACTTACACGTTTACATATTACGTACATGCTTTAATTCGAAAATCATTTAACCAAAGTTTTCTTATTGACAATAAGAATATTTTTATAACATACATCTCATATTAGCATTCTTTTGAATATAATTTGAAAGTCATACTGACGCAGCATGTTTGTGTAAAATCGTGTTTAGTTAATAGAATTGTCGAAACTAAATTATCAGTTATATAAATGTAACTGTATAAACCATATTCAGTAATATGATTGAACTGATAAAAATCAGGTTGTTACGGATATGAGATTTCGGAACAGGCTGTGGATTTGTATATCTTGAACGAATTTCATTGCTTTCGGATATTATTACCGATATGAAGTATTTATTATTATTAACTCATTTTTGTTTATCGATAATGGCTCATTCCACTCTGTACCTGTCTGACATTATTCAAAATATATAAGATAAGGTTACGGAATTACATAACGTGTCTGATAAAAATTACATCTTACATTAAATTTTAAAGCAATGCTGGCTCCGTGGTAGCATATACCGGCTCCGCGTCGATGGACGTGAGTTTGATTACCTACAGTGAGCCTGAGCTTTCGATGAAGGAAAGCATGTTGTATCCATAGCAAGGCAGTAAGGCATTTTTTAATACCCGCCTACGTTAATACAGCCAGATATCTTTAGTTGTGTTCCGACAATATCACTTGAGAGCGAGTCCTTGCACTAGGCTTAGCATGTCCACTGTCTTGGGCCACATCATCACTTAACCTTAGGTAAGATTATGGCCAAAGGTTAAACCAACAGTCACTAGTGTGTCTAGTGTACTGGCAGTTCCAATAGAAAACCAGTTCCTCCACTAGATTTATCGTATTATTATCATGGTCCACATCGATATATAATATTAATTGAAACTACGAGCAAAACACTAATCATATAAAAAATAAACAAGAAAGGATGAAGTAAGGTTTTGATGGCTTTGAGATAATGTTTCCATGTGTTTTAAGTTTGATTCGTTAATTGATAAGAACCGTCATGCACCATGTTCGTGCGTTTACAAATCAACCATGGACTATTTTGATAGAAAAGGTTATTGTGACAACTGCTGAAATCTGTGTCTGATGGCGTCGTAGCGGTTGCACGAGATACGAGCGACCCGGCCTGCCCCTTCGGAGATATCATACGTCGTTCCACTGCGTGCCTTGTTTACTAATAATCACTGTACGAAATGAAAGACTATGTAATAGTAGAAGAGTATCGTTTGTATGTTCCACATTCACCACACATTATTCCCTTGTCTTTCTCATAAAATCGATTATAATATTACTTCCACTTGTGAATGTAGCTCCTAAACAATCCAAAGATATTTAATTTCTTTATATAGGAAATTTCCATACGTATTAGTTAATCGCTTTAAACTGATACGTTTTTGTTGTATAACAAATCTATTTAACCTGTTTATTAGTTTAGAAATATAATACGCGCTTTTTTTGTGTATTAAGTTATACCTATCACCCTTGGAAGCTAAATTATTTATGTTATGATCCTTAACGATTATTATCTTATTCGCGATTGATAGAAACGTGTCCGCACAATGGAGAAATTGTAATGCATAACAACAAAGAAACAAAGCGGGTAACGTATCGTAATCAATTAGTCATCGGGTCAGTTTTGTTTACTTAATATAACATGCTGTTTATGGGTGAAGCTTTGGTTCGTCAGCTGCTAGCCGAATGACTCTTCACTTAAAATACATTCGATTCCACATCCACTGAAGCTTCGATAAAAAATGAGTCAGCGTTAACACATGCCCCCCAACCAACATTTGTTGATCTCGGCAAATACTCTGTGGGTCACACACATATTACGTGTTTTCCTCGGCGATTCGCTGGTGAATACTTAACTGAAACTGATATTTGGTGCTGTGGTCAACATTGTTTGTCAGCCGTCAGTCATATACATATCGCACACGAGGTTGGACGCGTTCTGCCTCGGTTTCCCGCAGTAAGTCCGATGATACGGTAAACATAATTATCGAACGCGTTCTTATGCGCGTGATAAAAACACAAACATCACCCGGAAGTAAAAAGAATTTCCTTTACTCTTAACAACATAACTCGGGATAAATATGTACTGCAATTGTCGTCTTACTGTGATTAGTGTTAATTTATATAAATAATTTTGTCGGTGGTAAGACACCTGTTTGGTGGCTAATCGTTTTAATGCCGAGCATTATCTTCGGCGCTATCAATTCGTGTGTTAGTAACAGTGACTGATAACAGTAGCAAGTGAGATTTCTTTGAGTGCGGGCGGCTAGAAGATGCCAGTGCTCGGTAACGAAAGAATGACATCGCAGGATTTCTGTCAAATGAGTTACGGAGTGGCACCCGAGTATATGCTACCGGCTCCGCCTCACATGTGGGACAAGCATCATGAGAATTCATTTTCTGGCTACGTCTCTAGAAACCCTGAACTTGAAAATCTTGGGGTCAACATGACGTACAACAATGAAGGTTTGTTGACATACCTCGGTTTATGTTGTCGAGTCAGCGTTATGGTGTTTTTGGCGAATTAATTCTACCGATTACGGCATTTATTTACTAGACGTAATGAATTTTATTTAGCGCAACGCATATTTTTCAACGTGTTTCGTATTAATCACATTTCGCAATTTCATATCTATCTTGCGATAAGAATTGATAGTTTATATTATCTGTTTCATAATCTTTATGGATATATTGAAGGTTACACCAATTGTATTATGAGGAATATTAATAATGAACAGAAAAAAGATATAAATACTTATTATCTGTTTAATAATCTTAATGGATATATTAAAGGTTACACCAAATGTATATGAGGAATATTAATAATGAACAGAAAAAAGATATAAATACTGAATTATTTGTCATGTCATGTAAAAATACAAAATAATAAGTGTTAATAGGTTACTCTAAAGTTTAGGTCAGTTTAATATATCATCATCGTCATCAATATATCAGTCAATATAAGGCTAAGATTGTATTTAAGTGCGAACCGATCATAGTAAGACAATAGCGTAGATATTTTTAAAATTTTCGACAACCTCAATGGTTGTCACAGCTACAAGCTAATCCATATCAGTTTTTTACGGATTTATGTCCGATTAGCACATTTTTAAGATTCAGTAAGGATGCACAACGGTTTCTCAACAATCGCACCTGTTTTTTCCGATAGTATAGTGTCCTTTTTCATAATTTATAGGTTTAGCGGTATATGTCCACAATCTCACCTGATGTTAAGTGACGATGTGGCCCAAGATGGGGGGGACGCTAAGTCTAATAGTCTTCTTGTATAAAACGCCAATTAGGATAACCTAAATCCTTGTATACATTGACATATACCGTATGTTTTCAAAGTTTATAATGTTTAGAAAAATAGTTTCAGTCGTGGCCATTAATAGAAATAAAAATAATCTTCCGTCGATTGATACTTGATAACTGATATAGTAAGAGATATTTATACTGTCATTTGATTCGTGTTACCATCGGAAAGTATTCATCATTCGCCGCTGATAGATGTTTTCAATTGTTACAGATAGTGATATGCAATTGGAGACGAGTAGTAGTGAAGCGAGTGCAGCCAGTTCCACAGCTTTGTCTCAACACTGCGCCATATGTGGCGATAGGGCAACGGGGAAACACTACGGGGCATCGTCGTGCGACGGCTGCAAAGGGTTTTTTAGGAGAAGCGTCAGGAAGAACCACTTATATACTTGCAGGTATATATTATTTGTGTATATAAAATTCTTAGTATCAATGGTACTCATACGCTAGTGTACATCGGAGGTTATACGTTTCAAGTTTTGTTCATTAAGTTTACCATTTAATAACTGTCTAGTTTCGTAGGCTTCAATTTCAAAAGCAGGCCAAAAATACTATAATGACTTAAGACGAAGATCTATAACCAATATGTCATACTGTGCTTACATAGAATACTAAGGTATGGTTGCTACCAACAGACCTCATAAAGAATAAGAATATGCTTGTTTTTCTACAAGATTGACTTAAAAATGAGAAGAATCGCCGAGGTAACAAAGTTATCAAGTAAGTATCTAGAATTGCTAGACTTGGTAGCAGTGGACGAGAACCATTGCTTGTAACTACAATTGGTCGCTGGGCCAGATGAGTCTTGAGTAGTGTCTACAGGCAGCGTGAACAAACCCGCCACGAGGTAGATCGACTACCTTTGTTTTGTTTTATTAATATGGGGTCCAAAATCCGTTTACGGATTTCCTCATCGTAACGCATTAACGCATTGTCCAGACTCAAGCCAAGGTGAGAGGGCCATATGCCAAGACTCATCGGGTGACAAGCACCCGACACTACTCATTGAAAAGCACTACGGCAATACTTGGAACTCCCGCGTGGCCAGAGTTAAGGGACAGCTTTCATACTTCAAATCTCTGCCAGGATGGATAACCTAGTAAACTTTAAAGAATTAAATGCAAGTGGCCGCCTTGCGGTTTTAATATTTTAAGGGAGATCTAGGTGTGAACGCCTATCGGTTAAACATTAACGAAGAGGAACAAACTACGGATTCGACAGTGATGTTAGTATAACTAAACCCCTCGTTGCCAATTGTAATAGTAAAACAAAAAAATTGCGCACGTCTGCAATGATCGTGTACTTTCTAAACTAGTTAACCAACTGAGATCATCTTCCTATAATATATTTATTTTATCGAAACGATGATGGTACATAGCTTTACTACAATTTGTTAGGTAACGCTCAGGTCGAGTTATTAATTACAAAAAAGGACAGAACAACGTTAAATATACCTGTATAAAAATTGCAGGGGAAATATAAGGCAAGGTATCAGTTTCGTATCATATTATTTACATACATTTCATATCATATTATATAATAGATGAGTATACCAGATAAACAGTAAGATATACAACGCAAGTGTGTATACTTTTGTTCGTAAGTGTGTGTGTAACACTGTATTCTGGAATTGGTGCTTTATAGAGGGGTTTTATTGCTATCAACAAGGCGTATGCAATCTGCTAATTATTGGCTGGCTATAAGTATTTAATGTTAATGTCTGGGCGCTGGCCAAATAATCACTGTATTTGTACCTTATAGTGTATATGACGTCAGCTTAATAATTATATATGGGATTTTACTGCTAGCGGTTTGCCGTGAGTGAGAACTGGTTTATGATATTGACGTCTGCGTTATTAGCTCGGTTGTGTCAACTTCACGGAATGTACTGACGTTTCTGTATCGGGAAAATAATTGCAATATTCATATATTTATACGAAAATAATGGCGTGGTCACTGTTACGTAATATTTACTATATTTTGATTGATTGATTATTTATGATATTTACAAATTGCATATTTTTAAACCGCAACAGGCAACCTTTTTGTGAAAGTAATACGTATTTAATCTGCCTTGCTGTCTACTAAAATATAATTTTTCCTACTTTTAGTCTTTCATCCAACTGCGCCCTATCTTTTTAGATTTCGTTTTACTTAACATTAAGTAACATATATGCATTCAAATAGATGTATAGGTGGTAATGATATTGTTTGCCTATAGTTAAACGTTTTTATCTTTAAAGTTAACTCATTAATAATCTCTAAATGAGTAGGTGTTTTATAACGATGTTAAGACTCAAATTTTGTTATATAATGTATTTACTTGTTTAGTGCATCGTGATAGCGCATTACCGGATATAAGTTTGGTTAGCTACAGTTTATAACATTCTTATCTCATTATAGTATAAAATTGAAATGTAATTCCTTTTTCTTCTTTTAGAGCCACATTGTCTGTCAATAAGTATTGAAGTGTTTTTACTAAAGACTTCATTTCAATTTATTTTCTATTGGTTTCCATCATTCAAAGTATCCAAGTGAGGTAAAGTACCGTACCATATATAAAGCAGCTATACTTTACAGCTAGGGCTACTATTTAGAAATTTTAAAAGTTCTGACCAAAAGCCTGGCATTTCATTAAAGGTCCGGAAATTTTAGCCATAAATTTCAAATATTACCCACTTAGTTACAGTGTAGGCAGGTAGTCATGATAGCAGAAGCTTCCGAGGGGGGGGAGGGTATTACCTATATAAGTTTTATTACTCTTCTTCCATTTAAACAAAAAAACCGAACAAATTAAAAAGCCAAACATAAGTCTAGAAGTCCGGACGGATGGTAACCCTATCTACAGCTAACATCCTCTCGTTGAAATTATGTAGCCAAGTACCTATAGATGCATTCCGTCCTTTGCATTTAAGTATTAAGTAAAATTAAGGATTTTTTTTGTTACCTCACAAACAAAATCAAACTACGAATCATAAACGCCAGTTCATTAAGAAATTTTAAAACATAAATAGTAAAATTCACGACTAACTCAGGGACTTACATTTGTTATATTTTAAAATGCTTTTCAAAACGCATTCTTTCGACTACGCGCGTTTTATACATATAGATGTTTTTATACATAGATGAATACATATATTTTGCTTATTGTACGATTCGCCTAATGGTTAAATCAGTTGCCTTGCTGCAACCGCCACGCCCGAGTGCTGTGGGTTCGAGTCTCACTCAGGACAATTATTTGTGTGATCTACAAATTAATTTTATATTTGTTGATTGTTTTTATAAAGTCTTTCTCACTTGAAATTGGCTAAGTGGGCTACATAGGAAACTGCCATTTTTTTTTTCGTTGGGAAATGCATTTATGCATCCCCACCCAGCCCTGGAGGACTGAGAGGGGTATGTGGGTGCTAAGCGCCGGGAATAGCCATTATAACCCCACGGCCGTCTGTCGGCTCCCTGGGGAGACGCGGGTCCGAGTAACATACGGAGCTGCCATGGAAAAAGTTTTGAAGTTTAAAAAGTTGTTTTTTTATTTGTACGGCCGCATTCACATCCCAATTTATTTTTTCTTGTTGCAGATTTAGCAGAAATTGCGTCGTAGACAAAGATAAAAGGAATCAATGCAGATATTGTAGATTAAGGAAATGCTTCAAGGCAGGAATGAAAAAAGAAGGTAAGTGTAACATGCTTTATTTTTGTTCCCAACCATCTGTATTTATCTAGTATCTATATTATATATATAATATTATAAATCGTAAAAGTTTGTTTGTTTGTTCGAACGCACTAATCCTAGAACCTACCAGTTGGATTTAAAAAAATAACTTGTAATCGATATAGCAAGCATTAAGGAAGGCTTTAGGCTATTTAATTTCACGCTATCATCAATAAGAGCAAAGCTGTATTGAAAAAGTAACAAGAATGGTCAAAAATTATTGCGTTCCATGCGAACGAAGTCACGGACGCAGCTAGTATTTCTTATAATACTAACTGAACTGGCAGAGATTGTTGTTGTAGTTCCAGTAGTCAGTCAGAAGTCACTTATCGGGTTAAAAACTGTCCTCTCAAATTGGACCAAGCAATAGACATTTCCTAAATAATACTGAAATCGGTTGAGCGTTTTCCGACAATAGTGTGGACAAACATCCTAACACGGGATTTTTAAACATAACTAACTTGCACTGCAATACCGTGTTCTGCCCTTACCAAGTAGTCAATAACTCGCCCAACTCGACACCTTTCGCTTTCGGGTACCTTATCGATGTAACTTATCAACATATACCTAAATCGTACCTTTTAAATTAGACCAAATTATACATAATGTAAAAATTTCATTACGATCAACTAACTAGTTCATCGCGGACAAACATCGTGACACGGGATTTTATATATATGTATAAGATAAGATAATAAAAAATATATTTATGATTAATTTCTGCCAGATAACTTCAATTGGAATCATCTAGAATATGGATGAATTGAAAGAAACGATGCCAAATACCAAGATTAGAACTTGAAAGTACGACCTTAATTAAACATGTGCAATAAGGTTAACATTGACTGAAACAGAAATATTATTCAAACTTCACTTCATATTATAAAACAAAGTCCCCCGCCGCGTCTGTCTGTTTGTCTGGTAGCGATAAACTTAAAAACTACTTAACGTATTTGCATGCGTTTTCACCAATAGACAGAGTAGTTCATGAGGAAGGTTCAAATGTATATTATTTATTTAGTTTTGTGTATATTGGCTGAATTATGACGATTATTGTTGAAGAACTCGTAAAAATGTATACTCACTGGGAGCTTCACCGGAGTGCGCCGCGTTAACCAATTGTGTTCAATAAAAAGAATGTAATAAGGAATTATTCCTATAAAAAAACTTTTATGTGTAGCTATGCTATCTTCTTTGATTAATTCAATTACCCTTGAAAAACCTGGGCAGTTTGCTAGTTTTAATATAGATATTTGAAATATATAATACTAGATATCATTAAAAATTTTCGAAACTGTCGGATTTTTGAAATGATTTTATATACGTAGCCGATACTGATTCACTGGTAATTCCAACTCATATCTAAAATATATATATATATATTTTAGGACTAATTTGTATTTTAGGACTAAACGGACCTCAGAGCGCTCTGATGTAAGTTATTACTATGTGTAAGGGATTACACATTGTTGATCCTTTTTTAAAATTAATCAACTAATTTAGCTGTTAAGCAATCTTGTTGATTCATCTTTTTATTCGTAAAATGATAACTATCTCCGAATGATCAGTGTCGCTCGACAGTCTCTTACGATTTATCAAAGCCAGCGTTTTTTTTTTTCGAAGGGACCTACACTGTTAGCCAGAGGGCCTTTCACAGCTTCACCGAACTAGAGGGGGCGAGCGCGGAAGGCGCTCGAGCCCGCGGGGTCGAAACTAGCTTTTTTTTTTTTTCGACAGGATATACGCTGTTAGCCGGGGAGGCTTTTACAGCTTGGCAGGACTTTTTGGGGCGAATGCTGAGGGCACTCAGCCCCGAGGCAGCGGGCACAAGGGTGCCGTTGTGGCTGGCCCTTGGCATGGACTGCTGCCGGAAGAGAAAATGGGTCGAAACCAGCGTTATGTAGCGCCTTTTTATAGTATAGTGGTAGCGGTGAACGCTACGTCACGTAATGCATCAACATTCGTTGAAGTACTTTTAATGCACGAACATTCGTTGGAGTACTTTTAATCATAATTCGTTGATGTATTCTTATTTTATTTCCTGCCTATATAATATTTGCGCCGATATGTATATATACTCTTTTTAAAATAAAAATTCGCATAAATGTGCACTGTCATTTGTGTTGAATATAATATGTAGTTAATGGTTATTAACTGTGTTTTTTATAATTAATGAGTTTATCGTTAAGGCCACAAGCCTAGTGGAAGGACTAGCTCACGAGAGCAACTACCAGAACACACCTATAGGTATTTGGCGACAGATTTTCAACATGAGGGTGGTAGCTAAACAAGAGGGCATTAGAAAAGATCCTACCGCCATGCTAAGGTTTCATTACGATGTTTTCCTTCACCAAAAGCTCAAGCTCACTGCAGGTGGATTCGAACCCACGTCCCTTGACGCGGCGTCCGTACACACTACCAACTGAACGGACTAACGATTTCAAACTGCATTTATTAAATTGGGTAAAACGAACATTAATATACATATTACAGTTGAACGGGTCACTACAATATGTTTTTAATATATTTAATATCAATATAAATTACAACCAACATTTATTATATCATTTCTGGGAATGATGCATCATTGCTTCATGCCATTTGTCCCTTTGTTTGATAAATTGTTCGTTGGTCAGACAGAACGTTGCGAGTTCGCTAACCGATACCGTCTCAAGGGAAGCTCGTATAAGCTTCATCAATTTCACGCATATGTGATGCGTACTTGCAATAATTAATTATACTAGGAATAATTAATTGGATGTAAATATTTAATTATATTTATGCTCGTTCATAGTAATTACTGCGTATATATGAGAACCGGTGACACTGGAAATTGTGTCATTATTCTGTTTATTCATAAAGAACTCGGGTATTAACATGTTAAATTTATTAATGGTGTGTCAGTTGATCATAACTATTTGGCGTGATTTGATTGTATATTTTTATATGAGACTAGCTGTGCCCGCGAATTCGTTCGCGTGGAACTAAAAATTGTTTACTAATTTTTTTCCCGTTTTTGTAACTTTTTTAAAACAGCTATACTCCTCCTAAAAACTTCCTCAATGATTGTTCTGTCAAGTACAAAAATATTTTTTGAAATCCTACTGGTAGTTCCTAAGATTAGCACTTTAAACAAACAAACTTTTCTGGTTTATAATTTTTATGTAAGATGAAAATCTTACACATGGTCATTTAATTTCACTGTAATCATAAAATATAATTATGATTATCAAATGAAAGTTAATTCTGTACCGTAATCGCACCCGCGACCTCTCTTCATTCAACAATAGGACTTAATACGTCATTAGTTTTACTGACAGTTTATTTGGTAAAACTTTTATTTGGTGGATTTATAGGGATATATCATATGTCTTCTGTCGGAGATTAGAACAGGTTCACACTTTGTCCGTGATCTCTAACTGTATGGGGGTTTAAAGTAGCCATGATGTCTTTCTAGCGAGCATTTGTCGATTCTTGTTATCTGATAGGTCTTGCCATACATCCCTCTCATGGCCTGCCCGTGCAAGGATTTTTTCACTACGATTATAAAAAAAAGTGTCTGTCATGCGAACAAAGTTGTCACATTCCAACGCGGTATATATTTTCCACCATCTTTTGGTTTGTAAAGTCGTTTAGCTTATAATCTAAATTACTTTTGAACATGATATTTCCGTAAAGATATAAGTATTGCAGAAAACAAGCTTATGTTTAAAGTCATTACAAAATCTACTATATTCACGATGAATCACCTAGTTGATAATTTCAAAACTTTAAATACAAGTGTGAAATATAATTAAATACAAGGAACAATCAATCACTGTGTTCGTTGTAATTTATTTGATCACACGTTTAGTGCGTGACGACAACCCAGTATTTTAATATAGGTACAGTTTGATAAAATATTTTATCCAACATTTAATCTTTACATGTATATAATTCCGGTGTGCTTGTACAACTACAAATATTCAAATAACGTTACGTGTTATCTTTTTCAATAGAAATCTTAAAAATATCTTATAGGTAATAGACATAATCCGAAACTGTAACATATCTCAAGTAAAGTTATAATCGTATATACAATAATAGTGGCGAAGGGTGAAATTTTGAAAAAGAGAAGCCGGAACAAAAATAAGTTCTAACTAAAAAAAAAACACTCAACGGGAATCGGCTTGTAGGGACTCTTCGCCACTGGTATGTACCTTTCTAGTACAGTAGGTGTTCTAGCTATATTGACCATGGAATGATAATCTATACATATAATTTGAATTGGACTCAAATTCGTAATTTTTTTACGTCATATATTTATGGTTTCTTATTTTTGTCTGTGTATCTGTCTGTCGCCTTGTATGCGCATCACAACCCTGAAACTAATTTTTATGAAATCTAACACGCTGATAACTAATATAATGGACCAGAATATTTTTTATCCCGTGAAACAAAACGGTTCCTTCCAGATTGTTGATAAAACGCTAAAATACAACACCGTTAACCGATCACCATGGAACTAGTACGTATATATTTTCTTTTAAGACGGTTTTTATACTCTTCTTGAATGCGATAGGTGCCACTGTGGTCGAAATATTAACTAACGTAAGGGTTAGGACAATACCTAGCGTGCCTGTTAGTTTTCAATAACAGAGACCAAGGCATAGTTTAAAAGTGTCAGTAAATATTGCTGTCTCTTCCCAGCCGTACAAAATGAACGAGACCGTATCAACTGCCGACGGCCTTCGTATGAAGAAACGACGCAAGCTAATGGGCTCTCTGTGGTTTCATTGCTCAACGCTGAACTCCTTAGCAGGAAGGTCATTGATGAGGTTAGTGCATTTAAAAGTAATTTGGGATTATTATTTTATTCTGTTATTTTTTTACTATGAGGTAATGATGTCTGGGTCCGAACTAAATTGTTACGTATTTTTGTTCAATCTTAAAATTTACGGTCAAATTACGGTTGACCTGTTGAACTGTTGACTTGCGGACCTGTACTTAATCTTACGGAACACCTATAATAATGGCAAGTCATCGTTAAATATTAAAAATATTACGTATAGTTTGCAAATATATTTTAAGAAAATTATTGTTAGAAACAATGAGTAAAGTTAGACTTATTGAAATTTAAAACCTGTTCTTGTAATTGAGGACTAATATTTTTAGATATTCATATTACTTTCTTAAACTATTAAATGATATTAGGATTTATCTTCTGCGAGCAAAATACTTATTAAAAACTGTTAAAAATATTGTTTAACATCGCTCTAAACATGGACATTACGCTTACTATCCACAGACAATAAACGTCAGTGATGCAGAAATAAACAATAGAAAGTTGGCGAAGATCAACGATGTATGCGATTCCATCAAACAGCAGCTACTTATACTGGTCGAGTGGGCCAAATACATACCGGCTTTCACAGAACTGCATATAGATGATCAGGTCAGTTTATACTTAGCGAAATAGATGGAGGAAAAGGGTCAACTTTGGGTGAGTTGCGAATCGTGAGATGGAAATGTATAGGCTCCTCTCTCCCTCTGGGTACTTGCCCAGGGCTCCGCGATCCATAGGGGCTCCTAGTTCCTGCCAGACTACCAAATAATATTTATTACTAAAAACAGAAATATTTCGAAAAATTAGTGAACGAAATCATCTATTATTCGTTATTTATTTTTTATTAAATTCAGTAGTTAATGATTTTGCTCATTCCAAATTATGAAGGGTACATCTACAGTCAGCTGTATTTATCATTACTGTGATATTTAATCGTTTAATGTATGGGAATATATATAAATTTAAAATCTTGCTTATCCACTTTCTTTGCCATTCTTACAAAATAGTGATATGTTTATCTTAATGTGCTATTGTATGTATATCCTGGATATTTATTGGTACGGTCAACGGAAAAGAAAAAGTCAGTTTACACTAGAAATCTTTTTAAAGTCTTAATTTTCAACACTTATTTTTATGCTTATTCTGTTTTTTTATGTTTTGTGCTTCTATGAGGACTAATAAAAGCTTATTGTTTCTGTGCTGACTCTACTTGGTACGGTCAGAGAAAAAGAAAAATTACTTATCTTTTTTTATATTTGTATCATACATTTCAAGGTTTCAACTTGGTACTTTTGAATATAATATAACCGGATTATGTTATATATATTTCTTCGTAACGATTGTAATATTATTACCGTGGACAGGTGGCGCTGCTCCGTGCGCACGCCGGTGAACACTTACTGTTAGGGTGCGCACGACGTTCACTGCATTTGAAGGAAATCCTGCTCCTCGGCAACAATTGCATAATCACCAAACACAATATTGGTGAGTTTTTCTTCTTATTTAGTGGTTACCCGTTCATAAATGACTATGCCAAAGCCACGTAACAAATTGTCTTATGTCAATTTAGTGTCAAATGCAAAGTATGGTTTTAGCATCGTATAGTATAAAGTAATGAAGTGGTGGGCTCCTTGTTAGAACATTCCTGAGATTTATTATTGATATCTCAAAATTTATGGTTCACGCTACTACTTTCAATTAAAATCCTTTGTACAATAATCTGTTTATTCTAAACATGGCGTCATTATCAGCTGTGAATTAAACATCAGTGTTGATGCTAATGTATGAATGAAAAAAATAACGCGTTCGTATATCAAACTTATGTGCTAAGATATTATCTCGTCGATTTCATGTCTAGAATGCCATCATATACACTTAATGATTACTCTTAATGCAAGCCAATATAGATAAAAAAAACTTGACTTGATTGTGAAAATTAAGAAACCAATTGAGACTCACTGTGACGGCTTTGTGGCAGATGTGCATGACGGCCACGACTCAAACGGATAAAAACCCTTATCATCTGATTTAACATTCCTGGTTATATACCGAATGATACCTAAATACGTCACCGAAAGCTCAAACCTATTACAGGGATTCGATATACCCATTGAGCTTTCATCGGCTCCGATTTGTGATGCCATTTAATTGGTTGCTATACTTGATGTATAAGTTGTTTAAGTGAAAAACAGAAACTTCTAAAAGAAAACCGGATTTGGCCTCGTAGACCTCTATAACGGAGGCTGTTACTCGTCTGCATCTCTATAAGTGACATTTGAGTGTTTAATATCCATTATTCATGAATAATTCTTAAAATTCGTAAAACTAACTAATATTGTTCTTGTGTTCTTTACGGATTTCTTAAAGTAAATATTACATTTTTGTTCTCTATTTGTTAACATTTATGTGAGATTATAATGAATAATAGATATACACTACATAAATATTTTACTGTGATATTAAGTGAGCCCATTCCCGTGCTTTGACAAGCGAAGACTTGGTTTAGTTGACAAACTTCTTGAACTCACGCTTATCCAGGATTGACTGTATTTGGCATTTCACTATTCGATGATGGTGATTGCAAAATGTATTTATTATTTTGACTATTTCGTTGACAGATGGTCGTATGGATATAGATATCAGTATGATCGGGATGCGAGTAATGGACGAGATCGTGAAGCCGCTGCGAGAGATCGACATCGATGACACAGAGTTCGCATGCTTGAAGGCTATCGTGTTCTTCGATCCCAGTTAGTTAAACATTCATTATGGTCTTTATAATACAACTAACTGTGTTCGCGACTTCGTTCACGTAGAACTTAAATTTTATTTTATCATTATCATTTTTACTTTTTGCTATACAGCTTTGTTTGTATTGAGCCTATGACTTTGCTCGATGATTGCTCTATCATATCGAAAAATATTTTTTGAAACACGACTGGTTTCTAAGATTGCCGTGTCCAAACAAACTTTGTCGCTTTATAATCTTTATATATAAAAAAATCGTGTCACGTTGTTTGTACGCGATGAACTCCTAAACTATTGAAACCAGTAACCAGAAACCAGAAAACTGTGTGCAGTTTATATTATTATAATAGATATTTATTATAATAGATACAAAAAATTTAAAACTGATCTACTTTGCTAATTTAAAAAAGCTATATTAATAATATTAATTTTTTAGTTACGAATAACGTTTTAGAATAAGTTTACAAGTTTATTTTCTCATGAGACAATCGTTGTCTTTTTGAAATCCTACTCCGTCTTTCACCTTGCATCTATTTCACTCTTACTCGTAGCTCGTTTATAACGTCATCCCTTTCACATTGTCATTCCATATATACGAAAAACAAGGAATATGCTAAGTTTTTTATTTATATAATAATAAGTAATGGTTATTCGTACGTACATTTTAGACTATTGTAGGTTTGATATGCAAGTACTTAGTTGCTCAGTGTTGGTGGGAAAAGATTAGACAGAAAAAAAAACAAAGTAGTCATGAGGACTGCCGACGCAAGTGAAAATTTAAAACTATAAACAAACAGTTGTCAATCTTGGATATCCAAATTCATTGTTTGATTTGAAATTAAAAATTGTAAATCAAGACTGTTTACAGCGCAATAAGATATAGTAATAGGAACAGATATAGTGTTAAAGTTAACACGTAACCATGTCGATGGCTTGCATTAATTTATTCCCTATCCAAAACTTCCTATGGAAGTTTTCACTTCAAAAAATAAAAAAATGATCAACTTTGCTAAATTGAAAAGCTATATCAATATGTTTTTTAATACGAATATTGTCTTGGATTAAGTTTTCAAGCTTGTATTCTTATGAGACAATCGCCCTTGCAATAATTTCACTCATACTCGTTTATAACGTCATGTCTTTTATATCGTCATTCAATATTATAATTATATGAACGACATAAGGAGAATACTCACTTTTTTTATTTATTAAATGGACAAAGGTTATTCGTACATACATTATTATACACCAGGGATGATGAACCAATGGCACGCGTATTTACTTTGTCCATACTGTATGCATTTAGTGCATTACTTTGGGCATGCGCCGGTTCACAAACTTCATTATGCACAGAGAAAAAAAATACTTCATTTTTATTATTTATTATTCTTAATAATCACACAATAAAATTATTTGACGGATGTCTATGGCCTTTTTAAACATTGCTTTGTAAAAAAATGGCACCTTGATATATAAAGGTTCGCCACTCCTGTTCTAGACTATTGTAAGTTTTATAAGTAAGCACTTAGTTGCTCAGTGTTTGTAGGACGAGATTAAACATAAAAAAACAACAAATTACAGACGCGAAAGGGCTATCGCAGCCGCAGAAGATAAAGCAGCTGCGTTATCAGATCCAGATAAACTTGGAGGACTACATCAGCGACCGGCAGTACGACGGGCGCGGCCGCTTCGGGGAGCTCCTGCTGTGCTTGCCGCCGCTGCAGAGCATCACATGGCAGATGATCGAGCAGATACAGTTCGCCAAGCTCTTCGGAGTTGCACACGTCGACAGCCTGCTGCAGGAGATGCTCTTGGGAGGTCAGCTTGCATTTTCGTTTCACAATTTTCTATAGGTTTAATGTATGGAGAGTAGACACCAGGAGCACAATTTCATATGGATAAGTTGAAAAAGTGTGCAGCTGTATACTGAAAATAGAGATTCCAGTACCTGCCAGAATGACGTTTGTGCCTTTAAAACTATGATATAAACATAGCTCCATAACATAGCTGTTGTAGATAGAGTGAAATTTGCTCAGTTTAAAAAAATGTACCCTAGGCTACTGCAGCGCCACCCTTATTGGACCCGTCTATACGGACACTTTTTCATACACCGAGATGGTGCTCCTGGTCTCTACTCTCCGTAGTTTTAGAAGTAAGGTCAGGGACATGCGTATTTTCTTTTATCGTCGTCTTTTTATTATTTTCATTAAACCGATTTAAAGCTACCTGTGCCGCAAATTGTTTCACACCGATAAGTGTGCCGCGGCAGAAAAACTTTGAGAAACTATAGCCTACAGTAATACTTACAAACATTAATTATCGTACATTGTCGAGCCAATCCTAGCGATATTCTTGTCTGTAGGCTATAATAAAAGAAAAAAATCCTTCGTAATAATGTCTCTAGGGTTTACAACTGTACGATAGTTATCGTACATACACAACAGTTTGGTAAGACGTACGATAGATAACATACTATTATTACCATGTGCAAATGTAATGGAAAACTTCCATTATTATAAAAAGTAAAATAATGAACATTATAATTATATAATAAAAGGTATGTGTGTATCAGCTTCGACGCACTTGTCTATTCTTTTGAACTCATCTGTATAATTGTTTCCTTTTTATATATCTTATGTAACCGTATCTCTCTCTGCGTCAGAAAGGTTACGTTGCGAAACGATGCACTAGAGTTTCTTGAGATTGCTAAAACAATCTAAACAAAATTTGACTAGATTTGTTGTAGATAAATTTGATAGATTTCAATCAGTGTGTTTCAATACGCGATATTCTATCTTTATTTTCTTTAAGGGGCTTCAACAGAAACTACTATAGAGGAACCTTCGACAGAAGCGGCTGTGGAATCGTCATCGCCGATGTCGTCCGCGTCGTCCCCGCCTCTCGTGCCGCAGCTACCCATCGGGGAGCCCGCCTTCTTAGAGCCAATGCCTTTCAAACAAGAGCCTAACATGTAAGCGAAACATATAGTACGTTATATTATATTACGTCTATATTTTGACACGACCAAGAAAAAAACCACTACACTAACTTGAATAATAGAGATTAAGTGCGAGAAAGAGGGAGAAGTGAAAATTCTTTGATGCGTAATACACCAAGGATTATAGTAATATAAATATTGAAATGAGAGGACAACTAATCTTGCAATTTGCTGATCGCCGCTGATTGATCTTCGAGCTGGATTATTTGTTTTTCGTACACTTTGGTTGTTAACTTCACTACTCTGTCCTCACAATACTTTGAACCGGCGCCAGTTTACTATATTAATTGTTTATATGCACAACATTCGTGTTAACCTGGAACTTGGACATTCACTCTGTCATAGATGATCGACAAAATCACAGATTATGTATCAAATGCGCAGGCATGTTCCGTTTCGTCGTTTCTGGCGTGATTAGAATAAAGTTTCGCCATTTCTGGTATGATCAAAATAAAGTTTCGCCTTTTCTGACATGATCAAAATAAATACGGTACGATGGTAAATGATATTTATTTTATACTAACTTGCATTCAAACCGAACATTTACTCAATTTCAAATTAGCGTGGTTTAAAATACCGGTTTCGATTCGCAATAAGTATATGGTTGTTTCTATGCTCTGTTTGTAATAAATTGTGCCTTATTATACATACATGGAAAAGTTACACGTTATATTGTATAAGATCTAAATCTACAGTTATTTTTAAAGCGAGGTTTTCTTAGAAAATGACTGCTTGTTACCAATAGTTTTTGCGCTGTTTTTAATGTTTTTGTTGGGACTTGTGTGTGAATTTGGAAGTACATAAATACAACGGCTATATTATTCGTTAAATTTATTTACGCGTGTTTATTGTTAATGTAAAATGTTTGCCGTTAAGTTAGTTTTGATAGTGCATTATTTGATGAAAATGAAACATTTTATTTGTATTAATATTTAAAAAAATATCTCGCCAAAGTAAAATGTTATGTATAAAATTTCTTTATTGAATGTATTTATGTTTATTGTTTATGACTAAAAATCAAAATTGTGGAATATTTTTCGGGCTTTTTACTTTCATTCACTTAGACTACATACCACTTGTCGTTCACAACGCTTAACTTAGCCGTTTCACATGATGACCACGGCCGTTAAACCATCTGCAAGTACTCCATACTAGGGATGGCGATTCTTTCTGAAAAAGATCGATTCGATTCGAAATCGAATGAATCGATTCACACAAAAACGAAATCCATAAGATCGAATCATCATAAATTGATTTTATTTCGATTCGCTTTTCATGCTTATATTTTCAAACATTCAAATAATTATAAATAATGTTTTATGAAAATAAATAAGATTCAAACCTCGATTTTTAAGGATAAAATATCTATTCTTCGATTAAACGATCTCAGATACTACTTGAGTTAATTATTGTAACGTTAACAATGAAGTGTAACGGGAAAACCCCGGTCGTGAGCATGAACGATATGAACGATTAGTGGTACGTAACCTTAGTCAGTTTTATTAGATCGATATATCCGTGAAGATACTATAGGTTATTTTTACTTCCATATGTGGTGGCCAATGGTTTGGGTTTAAATATTACCAATACTGATATATTTATTTTTTTTAATATCAGGAGCCCGGAATACTACTCTCCATTACTGAAGACTGTAACTATGTTATAATAAGTGAAATATTACAAAAAAGGTCTTCCGCACGCACCAAGCGACACAGGGTTACTATATTATCAATTTGAATGAAACTAATATTTAAATCATTTATTGGTGTAATTATGTATGAATAAATCAATATTTATATAATTATTTGTGGCCAGAAAGTAATGCGAGGTCACGATGTAAATGTAAGTTGACGATATAAACTTTTTTATAATTATGAACGTTTACAAAAAATCGTATTCTATTAACAATTATAGTATCATATTTTACTATGGATTATATATACTCATATCGTTGATACTTCTAAGGCCAGCTACAAACGTTGGCTCATATGTTGGCCCCAAGGTTATTGATCCGATATGTGTATCGGCAAAATAGTGTTATAACGGCAATGCTTGTACTCATTTACATAGTACAGTATTTCTTTCCTCTCAAAATGAGTAGAAAACAGTTTCTAAAAATTGGTAAATAAAAGACCCGCCTCACTTGTCAAGTATATTGAGATTAACTTATAAAATTAAATAAAAATGATAAGTAATGTGTGTAGACATATCTTTAAGGACGATATAAATTTAACAGAATTAGTATTCTTTGTAAAGTTAGCAGATATATTATATACATTAACGTTATAGGCACTATTTGGTTCCGTACATTATGGAGCCAACGTATGTAGCTGGGATAAAACGGTTTACTCGAGACTGGCGCATTCGTCTTATAAATAATATAATTTCAAATTTTTATATATCATTTTTTGTTCACCTGTTTTTCTTTTGTTTAGTCGTAGTTTTACCATTATAATATTATTTAAGTGTTGTATGGGGAGTTTGAGGAATACGTTTGAAGAAATAAAACGTGTGTCTGTCCCAACAGGCTGTGCATCTTGAAGGGCTTCGAAAAATAATATTTGGTTTAATTAATGAAATTCTATAGATCAAAATGTTCGTTTATTTATTTGTTTACGGTATTAAGTAATATTATTCGGTTGTTCCAGGTTTTTGACTAAATTATTTTCTATAACGTTATAACTGTTACCATTAAATTTAGGTGATGGTAATGTGTAATATAACATTTTTTTCATGGTTACAGGAGTATTGCTTTTGGTATATAGTTTTATGTTATGTAAGTACTTTAAATGATTTTTTTATGGAAACAACCTGTTGTTTGTGTAGTTTTTGTATTTTTTTTTTATTATAACCATTTTCTAGGTAATTTAAAATTTACAAATTAAAATGCTCAACGTATATTATTTCAATATTATATGGTGAAGTCAACTGACGAAAAGTTAATTTGGTGAGAGCTATTTTTTATGTAATATTGGAGGCATAAGATAATTGTTTATGGGTTTGAAAATTGCTTAGATATTATACTATATTGTTAATAAGTAAAACATAAGTGCCTTATTATCCTATTAAGGTGTATTGTTGAATATGTACATACTATGTTATGAATTTTAATTTACTATATTTTAATAAATATGTTACCTAATAGTTTGTTTTATTGAAGCGAATCTTCTTAACACGTTTATGACGGAAACGAAAGAGAGCGTAAGTGTTACAGGTAGCGAAGTCTTAAGTACCCTATAATACCAGACTTTTGAATTAAATTTGTCCTGATAACAATTTCCTGTTAAAAAAGCCACGTTATATTTAAATTAAAAGTTTATATAATACATTTTCTTACTGCCGGATGTTTCATAACACCACGAGTTTTAATTTTACTACCTGAAACACGCAACTTACGTAAAAAACGGTTTAGGGAAATAAAATATACATACTAAAGAGATTTGTATTGTGTATACTCGGTTAGAACGGAGTTACTTTCGATATATTTTTTTTTATTTGTATTAAGTAATTATTAAATAAAATTTCAGAAGTCAAAACATTTTTGCATATTCTCATAATTGACGGCAAGGTGAATTAATTGAAAAAAAAAAAAAATTTACAAGGTGATTGCGAAATTCTTCCAAAATCACTGCAAAAATATGTCGGTTTTTATGTCGTTTTTCATTGTTATACTTTTTTCGGTCTAGTTCCTCAGCCCAAAACCAAATATCAGAAGAATAACGTGCAATACGCGACTCCGTTCCAAGAAAATTATTTTTTTACATATAAGGTTGAGAAGTTCCTATATAAAACATTCACGAGTAATCAATTTATTGCCACACTATTCTCCACAAATTCAATATTTAACCTTACATTGTATACTTAATATGTATATATTTAAAAAATATAATGCTTTTAATAACCATATTATAATCGACCATTGTCTTGTAAAGTGAACCGTATATCAAGGTATTTGCCAATTTTATAACTAATTTCAAAGTTTCTTCTTCGTACTTATTATACTACCTAACATGCTTGTCTTATAATCTAATGAAAAATAATTTATTTTTGTGTCTAAGAAGAAATGAATGCCTAACTAAACACTACTACCGTTTCGAGGAACATTTCAATCATCGAATAGAGTCAGTAAAACTCGATAGAGCCTTTTTCCAGCGTTTTACTATGTACATAATTGTTTTAAATAAATGATTTCATATTTAATGGATGTTCAAAGAATTGTCATCTTCGGATGTCACTGATTTATCTTGACATTCACGTAACTAACCATCTTATTGAAATAATCCTTTCGACAATAAAAAATTGCTTTTTTTACGGTAGCTCGGCAAAGTGACGATACTTTACCTGATTAAGCACACTACACTATGTTAATCAGTACAGTTAAGTACACTACAGTCCTAAAACAGCAGCGACCAGCAAGAAAACGACAATCCATCTCCGGTCGCCAGTCATCCCGGCCTGCAATTTTAATACTCGTAGAAATGTATTGATGAAATTTATTTTAGAACCTAACCTACCAACTTGTTAGGCCTAGGTATGAAAGATAGGATTTCAATTTGAAACTTAAACCTGGTCGAAAAATGAAATAACAATCGGTTAAGAAAAGTTATTGTAACATATATAATACCAATATTTCACATACAACAACAGATATAAAAATCAAGTGAATGGCACACTGATTATTCAAGGTTCCCATCGCAAGGTTTTTCCTTCACGTTCACGTATCCTTTTCTTCTATTAATGTAATTCTTGCAGTATAGGTATATCACAGAGAACGCCGATACTGCGCACATGATCACCAAAGGTATGACGTACACAGCGAACATCGCCGTAGTAAATCCTAACAATAACTTTTATAATAACAAATTAACGTAAATTTTAATCATAAAAAAGTACAAAAGACTTGGCTTTAGATGATTATCTTTACAATAACTATTCGTAAAAAAGTTATCAAAATCCGCCCTTAAGCAATTACATTGACAACATATCTTTCAAATGTATGAAAGAGGTTTATAGGTTAGTCAATTCAAATGAGTTGGTTAATACTCAAAATCTATGCACTTTATTATCTGACAATATCAGCTCAAAAGCGATAACTGACGCGGTCACTAAGTTTATTTTTAAAACTTTAAATGTTTAAAACTTTAAAAGTTTTATTTGGGATCCGACAAAAATTATAAGTGCAATGCTGCTCTCTGATATACAACAATTGCTTGTATATGTATATACTAATATTATAAAGCGCAAAAGTTTGTTTGCTTGAAAGCGCTAATCTGAGAAAATATAAATCAGATTTAAAAAAATATATTTTTGCATTTTAGGTTCGTTCAAATATTGCGTAGTAGTACGTATATAATGTGGTATATGTAAAGTTAGGAAATTATGTGAGAACAAAAACACTGTTGTAAAAAAAAAAAATATTTGAATAGGCAAATATTATGGGTAAAATGTATAGTATTGTGTTTATCCTTAAAACTAATTATATAAATTCATATTTGATTACAATATTGTATAATATTACAGATTAATTAAATGATTATTACATTTTAATAAATAGCGATTATATTTATAACGTTACGTTGATAAATTGTGAATGATCAAAGGTAGCAATAAGAAGAATAAAATAGTTTTTTTTTATTTCTTACATAGATTGTAAGAATAGTATCTACCGTAACACTTTTTAAAAGTTTTTTTTTTTAATTTTTGATTTTGCCGGTAAGTATGCTTATAGCAAAATTAAAACTAGCATATTTCTTATACATAATAAATACAGGTGATAAACACATGTAAAAATATAAAAAATATATGTATATAAATAATTGTGACACAAAAACCTAACTTAAGGTATTAATATCACGTAACACTTCGTATAAATCGCATATATTATTAGCATATTATGCATATACACTATTACGTGGGCGTTTACTCAGCAAGGTGCAATTTATTATAACAATTTTCTTTTGCCTTAGTCGACAGTCAAACTACAGTATAACAAAATGTCAGTAGTTTCTTCAGAAACGTCTTTTCAAAAACATTGACAATTCTTCTGGTTTTTTAAACATCTCGTTACAGATACCATAAATCCAACAGTGTTTAGCAAAACCTTACCACAGTTCGTTTTGTTTATATAAAAAAAAGAATGTTACAAGCATTTAGAACAACAAATAAACAATACGTTGACAAAAGTAGAACGAACATGCACTTGTTTTCATAAACTCGAGAAAAAATTGGATCAGAAAATTTTGGACCTAATCAATCTAATAAATAAAATTTAATATCACAGTCAATGGAACACCCTGTAAAAATTTTCATTGGAAACTCCGTTCATTTAAGTACATTATAATTGTATTATATTGCTGTTGTACGCGTCTACGCCCGCTACAATTTTTTTTCTATTTTACCTTTTAGACAATCATCATCAACATGATCGCCTAGTTATTTTATTATATCAATTCTGTATCGTCCATAACGAACCTACAACATGGTCGCCATGGTCAACCATCACGGTGACCTTGAAGATCATGGGAATATTACCGATATTTAAAACACACAAAACAGTCAAATTTGTATAATAATTGACTTATTTTGTATATCGGTGCATGTTTGAATGTAATTCCACTTATGTTACGCAAATACACTGTATTAATGCGTACTATATTTTTAATTCAATAATAAAATAAATAATATGGCTAAGAGCATAAATATCTAAATATGTGTAAAAATGTGAGCCGTCGTGGGACCGCTGGCAGATGTGAAACCTCGATTGCATTTTATACAAATTATAAACTTAAAGTATAGCTTATTAAAAGAAAATATGTAAAAATAAAAATAAGAATATATAAATATGGCACATTTTTTTTTAAAGTGCTTAGATGTTTTAAAAGATAACGATAGTTTATATTTAACATACATTTATATCAAATTAATACACAAATTAAATAGCGGTAACTTGATTCTTCTCATTAGTCACTCACTTCTTTATATATGCTATCACATAAACGCTCTCAAACGGTAAAATCCGCAGCAAAAAATAATGTATTTAAATTGATTTAGATGAATATTGCTATACTATCGCTTAAAAATATTTGGTATATATCAAATTTAATTGAACAATAACAGTGTCCATTCATAAAATATGTTCGCAAATATGGGAAAGAGGGGGTGTCGCTTACTGTAACAAAATGTGACATGGGTACGGGGGAGGTCTGAGAAACATTTATATATTTATTAATTTATTTTAAATATAATATTTATTAAAGTTTTATTATTGCAAGCAATATACATTTAAAAAGTATTGAAATATGTGTACTGCTATTAATTACCATATACCATGTGCGGGTAGGCTCTATTATTTGTGACATAATATTCATATGGGGGTTCACTGAAAATGTGACATAACATGACAAGGGGGTCTAAAAACACAAAAATTTGCGCGACGTATTTTATGAACGGCCCCTTATGTATTATACATTTTGATTTACAATTTTATTGATATGTAATAAAAAAAACTTATCAAAGATCCTATACTACATAATTAAAGTTCATAATCGTTGTCTTCATATGCATCTAATATTGAAGTTGCCCTCGATTTATTTCGATGCGGGTTTGCCCCAACGTAAAAGAATGCTGTATCGATTCCATTATTATGAAGATAATGCATCCACTGTAACTGTTGTATTGAGGGTGTGTCCGAATCAGATTTCGCTTCTAAGAATTTTATCTATAAAAAAAAAACAATTATCACTTATTATTATTTCTTCATTGTATTATTATATGTTCTTAGTTGAATAAATTTTTCATTCGTTTCTTTTATGTTTGCACTACCTATAATAGCTATTATATTTGATAACAATACTGCCGGTTAGCTGGAATAAAATGCCTTGTAGCATTAAGCTCACTAATGTACAAACTATAAGTGCAATAAAGTGTTCATACATTCATTAAATATCGCCATTTCAAAAGATATGTGTAATTTACTTTGGTTTATATATAAGTCATATAGGACCAAAGTGGCAATCTGACTAAGGACTTGGTTTTTTTTTTTTATACTTAAGGTTTAGCGTTATGGCCATAATCTCACCTGATCTTAAGTGACGATACGGCCCAAGTTGGTAGACACGCTAAACCTGTGGAGGAACTGGCTCTCAAGTGCAGCTGCCGGAACACACATATTGGTATTTGGCGGCAGGTTTACAACTTGAGGGTGGTAGCTAGCCAGGCGGGCATTAGAAAAAGCCCTACCACCAAATAATAGTGGTTTAAATAGTAAAACAATTTAACATTTCCAATTAAACCTCTTATAATGATGAAAAAACACGCTAAGAAAAAAAACTTTGATACAATAGACATATCTAATTGTTTTGCTTATTGAACTGAAATTTCCGTTTTTATACAACATACATTATACATACACATTCCACAAAATACAGAATGGAAGCTAATGATATACAAAACATGAAACTTCATTTATGGTAGCACCTTTATTGATGATATTTTTTAATACTTTAAACATTTTGCCATTTGGGCACAAACTCACTTGATGTTAAGTGACGATGTGGGCCAAGATAGTGCACAAGCTAACTTTAGTGGAGGGTCTAGCTCTCAAGTGCATCTGCCGGAATACACCTATAGATATTTGACGGCAGATTTTCAGCTTGAGGGTGGTAGCCAACCAAGTGGGAATTAGAAAAGCCCCTACCACCATGCAAACAACAACTGAAATCAGTCAGATATTTAAATTAAAAACTATTTTTTTATACTGTGAACGTTGTTTTCCGGAACGGCTTTCACAACTTCACCGAACATTAGAGTTAACTTCTAGACACTTCTAAAGGTTTTGTTACCTTTTTAGTTTTAGTGTTCCATGCTGTGACATCAGGAAAACCATTGATAGTGTATCCGTAGTTTGTGGCGAGCCGTTTACATATGACAGCAACTTTCCCAGGACCGAGGCACACTGCCACGTCTCTGATATTCTCCCAACAAGTTATACGGTTTACATCGGGCAGTTTAACTAGAAAAAAATCAATCTTGTTAATTCAACCTTAAGTTCAACTTAATTAAAATAATTCTAACGAACACTCTGTAAGCAGTTTAAGGTAAATCATTCGTAATGGATGTTTGTTATACTTTATACTAATATTATAAAGAGGAAAAGATTGTATTTTTGTTTGTAACGAATAAACTCAATAACTACTGGACCGATTTCAAAAATTATTTTACCATTATAATGCTATATTAGCCCTGAGTAACATAGGCTATATAATATTTTCTTATGAAAATGAGTATATAAAATTTTAGTTCCACGCGAACGGATCTAGTACTTTATAGATTAAATGTTTCTCTTCAATCTCGCCTGATTTTAAGCGACGATTTTGCCTAAAACGGCAACAAAATGCTATCAACCAGCATTTTTACTAAAATAGTTATAATTGTATTTTAGACATTGTGAACACTATAAAGCAGGGGTTCCCAAAGTGTGCGTCGTAGAGCGCCTGAAGCGATTCTCTATACCCTTCTCGTATCATTGTACCTATGTATTTAGACCAGGTGGATGTTTTAAATTTTGTGGCTATTTACATAACTAGTATCATTGTACAGTGTAGCAGTATAACAGAGCACTATTTTGTTCGAATAAATGGTAAGTGGTAGTTAGTCCAATTAGCGATCAACCTCGGAATCAGAGATAATAACTGAGTTTTCGTATAAACTATTTTATTTTACCTTAGAACTTAAGTAACTTACGACGCTGACATGAGATTTTATGAGACTTTTAAGGCAACTTTTTGAACGCGTAAATTTAGGTATATATGAAAATTCAGCATATTATCCGAAGTTCACCCCTTTTTCATGTTAATGTGAATGGACTAAGCTTATAATATTGTGAGTCATAACATCTTTACCACAACATTCGCGTACATTTTCAATTCATATAAATTGGTGGACAAACTCAATAAAACTCCAAGAACAATTTAGCTGTTGAAAATTCAATAAACTTCTACTTAAGTTAGACAATTATTTCGCGTTGTAAGATCCGAACTTTAACAAAGTTTTATACATAAGTATGAATATAAAAAAAACAACTTACAATCCTCTTTTTTCGTTCAACTATCATACATATCAATCAAAAGCTGTTCCTCAGTAGACTGTGCAATCTTCGACAATTTGTCATCGATTAAAATTTTCCTGTTGTGATAGAAACTCTCATAGTACATATCCAACGGAATGCTTTGGTAATATGTAAGAAATATACCGGAGACTTCATGCGGCTTCGTGTATATTATGTCCCAGAAGAGGAGATAGAATATACTTTTAATTATGTCACCTTCGCAGTGTTCAGCTAAACAAATAAAAAAATATATAATGCGTAAAGCAAAAACATGGGGCCCTTTTAAAGAATACTCCGCGTGGATGAGCCTGGGATTTGGCTTTGTTTTAATTTTGTATAGAGAAGTGCAAAAAAGTAACATAAATATTTACCATGTTTTTCTATGTTTTATACGTTTAGCGTTATAACCACAATCTCACCTGGGTGTTAGGTGACAATGCGACCCAAGATGGGTGCACACGGTAAGCTTAATGCACGGAATGGCTCTCAAATGCAGCTTCCGAAACAAACTTATAGGTATTTGGCGGCAAATTGTCCACTTGAGTGTGGTATCCAGCCAGATGAGCATTACAAAAAACCCTACTGCCATGCTATGGTTTCATCACGACATTTTCCTTCAGCGGCTTCACCGGTAAACGCAGGAATTCGAACTCACGTCCATTGATGCGGCGTCCCTATGCACTATCAACTAAGCCATCATCGCTTCAGCTGCGCTTGTTATAACTGTGTAACAGAGTCGCCTTACCAAAACATTTTAAAATTATACCAAATAATATTAAAAAAGTTCATTAACTTTTAAGAGGTATAATTCTGACATGTTTCTGTAATGTTAAAACTTTATAATATAATTATAGAGGAATTTTAATGTTTGAGTGACCACTATTATTTAATAAAACCTATCCTTACTAATATTATAAACGCGAATGTTTGTAAGAATGGATGTTATTACTGTATACTGTATACTGTAGATGATATTTCTTACTCTTTTACGCAAAAACTACTGAATGGATTTTAATGAAACTTTACAATAATATAGCTTATGCATCAAAACAACACATAGGCTACAATTTATAAAGGTATTGTGTGAATTGCCCAAAAATATAACGATAAGTATCAAGTAAGCAGGAAAAAAATCTGCTACCTGCAAGCTATTCTGGCGTTCGCTGCAAAAACCATTAGAGTTACACGTATAAAATGTATGTATATTTTAAATAGTCTTACAAAAAATCCTGCGATAGTATATATCTATCTTTTATGTGTAAGCCATTATCGCCAAAATAGTGAGCGGCCCGCGCACAAATGTTCTTATACCAGTCTCCTTTCTTATAATTTATTTAAAATAGCGGGTACCGGAATCGGAATTGTTTGACAAAACCAATATTAACATGAGTAAAGCCGCGGATTTACGGCGACAGGTCTCGGCCATGATCCATAAATGGCGGTGATGATTAAGGGAAAGTTTATAAAACTATTATAAGACCTGTTATTGAATTCAAATAGAAAATCTATTCAATTTAGGCCCTGGGAAGACGCTTACAATCGTCAAAACTAACACCGTTTCTGAAAATAATTTTCATCGAGAAGAACCGGCAAGAAACTCGATCTGGTTACATTCTTTTTAGGTGGATACATATTTAAAGAAAGAAATATTTAAATACAATTACAATAGTTTTTAGCGGATGCACAGAGAGGGGTGTCAACTCCAGATATCGATATCGTTCACCTTTTGATCCACTTTGTAAAATTGTACTGTATCGATCTGAATGTTGAGCAACGAAAGAGATGGGTGAAGCAAAATTTAACAAAGATGCGAATGCCACAATGGGGAAAGGGCTAATCCTTACTAATATTATAAATGCGAAAGTAGGTTTGTTTGTAACGCTTTCACGCCTAAACCGCTGAATCGATTAAGATGACTTGTAGTATAGCGAACAACTTATTGGCAGTGAAGTAAAGAGAGGAATAAACTTTGTATGAAACTTTTCATTGCGTCATCAGATTTGTTTGACAAAATCAATATTTACACGAGCGAAGCCGCACGCAAACTCTAGTTTAATATAATTCTTACCGTTTGTGTAGCCAAGCTTTGCTTTATAGTAATAAGCACAATACTGCTCGGTAGACAATCTGAGACATTGACCATCATCCGTTAGAACACTAAAGTAGGGTTTATTAATTTCGCAGGGGTTTCTGTAATGAGAAATATCAATAAGCAGTCTATTGGCTTTATAATTTTGTTCAGTGGAATCAATTAAACACAATACCACCACGATGTCCAGTCTCGGCACCTACTATTTATACTGTGTAATATACTTGTCACTTCCATTGCAATAATTTAAAAATCGTTATATGAAATAAAAAACAAGTTAATGAAAACCTCAGGAATCCTTCACTCATTTAAAAATTTAAATATAATACAAATAACCGTGCCTGCGACTTTATTCGCGTGGTCGCGGGCATAGCTAAGTTTACATAAAAGTAGATTATTCATTTGTGAATATTATATAATGCTCTTTTTATTAAAATATACAGAAGTTTCTTCGACAACAGTGTGCACCTCTTCCGAGAAGAGTCCAGGACTCTCCTGGAATATTAAACGCCGGTCAACTTCAAAATCGTAGGCTTACAACTTCACTTAATTTTCACTACACAGATAAAATAACTTTCCTTAAAATAAATTTTGAAAACATTATCGCTCAGTGATAGTGTGTACAGATGGTGCGTCAAAGCACGGGAGTTCAAATTCCTGCAATGAGATTTCGGTGTAAGAAAACATCGTGATGAAACCAAAGCATCGTGGTAGAGCTTATTCTAATGCCCGCCTGGCTAGCTACCATGCTCAAGTTGAAAATCTGCCGCCATATACCTATAGGTGTGTGTCGGCATTTGCACTTGAGAGCTAGTCCCTCCACAGGTTTAGCTTATCCACCATCTTGGGCCACATCGTCACATGACATCAAGTGAGATTGTGGCCATAACGTTAAACCTAAAATATATTTAAAAAATAACTTACACCATTGGTCTCTTAGTAATAAATTCACCACAGAGATCCTTCTCTGATTTACAGTATTTTGTAGCGTGAAACTGTAATTCTTCTCTTAACGCCTCATTGATATTGATATTTTGCGTTCTACTTATTCTTATGGCTCGTGGTTGCATTATCTCCTTCGCGATATCCGACGTAACAGTCTTAAAACCTTCAATTAATGTCAAAGCCGCCTGAAATATAATTGTTAGAAATAATATCGGATTAGGGATACTTTTGCCAGTTGTTAATTTAGATTTTGTTCAGGGTGCGGGAGATTTCTGTTCACGCATGCCATAGGGCTAGCATGCAATATCCGTTTTCATTAGTCGATAGGGCCGGCTTATTAATTCTACCGGCCGGCTAACACTTGTAAACTGAATACCCGCACCATGCTTATTTTACACCAACCGATGAATTTCATTGGTTGTTAGGCTGCGTCGGGAAATACCCGCATGCCGTATATCGACTGAGATATAGATACAGTACATTCATTAGTCGGTACCTAGTATTCGGGGAATACCTGCTTACGGTATAACAACCGAGTTAACGACCAATGAAAATGAGCATTAAAGGAGTGAAAGCATAACAAACGCATAAACTCACATTCGCTTTTTTTATAGTTTATAGATTAAACTTTAAAGCCATAATCTCAACTTATCTTAGGTGACGTTACGGCACAAGTTGGTAGACATGCTAAACCTGTAGAGGAACTGGCTCTCAAGTGCAACTGCCGTAATATACCTATTCGTATTTGGCGACAGACTTTCAACTTGAGGGTGGCTGCTAACCAGGGGGGCATTACTAAAAGCCCTACCACCATGTTTCCTCAAGATGTTTTCCTTCACCGAAAGCTCAAGCTCATTGTAGGTGGATTCGAACTTACGTCCCTTGACGCGGCATCCGTACACACTACCACTAAACTATACAGCTTTATCATAACATTCGTTAGAATTTTCACCCTGGAAAGCAAACTGGTTCTTAGGACCAAAGTAAATTTTTTAGACTTTTCAAATAAATTATTCAACTTAATATAACATCCAGCCGATGCAGGACAAGCATCGTACGCGTCAAAAATCTTAAAAATGTTTTTTTATTGTAATCTCCTAAAATTGTCTTTTTAACTTAGAACGAGTATGTTAATAGCCACTATTTTAATAGATCACTGGTTAATTATTAAGCACAAGTCAATTTTCTTTTCTAAAGATATCATAAATACTTTTTAATTAGAAATGGAAAAAGTCTCTCCTGTAAAGAGTGCAAATTGTCACTTACTATGTTTTTAGTGGAAAGGCTCGAAATGATGCGCGATAATAAAGTAAAATTCTATAGACGATTTGCAGTAATTTTGTTTTATATAAATTACTAGCTGTGCCTGCAACTTTGTTCGTGATGAACTAAAATTTTATTTAATCATTTTAGCCCGGTTTTTGTAACTTTGTTCAAAATATCTTTGCTCATATTGATGTTAAATAGCCTAAACCCTTAAACCTCTATTAAATACAAAAATATTTTTTGAAATCCAACCGGGAATTCCTATGATTATAATATACAAAATACATACAAAATATATACAAAATTTTCCGCTTTATATGTTAAATCGTCTGGACTGACCTTTGTCTGCCTCTTCTATTTATTTTAGATGCTCATTTAAAAATCTCAATAAAAGTAGCAATGAAAAATTTTGTCTCCTATTTTACAGAGCTAGGTTTATCTCTCTATTTACCCACTTCCAATAAAGATTTCGCGAGAAAAAGTATCCTGTCCCCGTCTCCTGGGTCCCATCTACCTATGTACCAAAATTCATCACAATCAATTCAGCGGTTTAGACGTGAAAGCGTAACAAACAAACAAACTCACTTTCGCTTTTATAATATTAGTATGATTGTAAACAAATTAAATTTCAAGTCAACATGTGAAAACTTTTTTCATTGCCCCATACTATTTCTGCCACTACCGATTGTCCCGAAGACAATTCCAATAAAACCGTTTATTAGTAAGTCTATATGTCACAACAAATACTACTGTCCATATATACAAATTCTTACTTGATTCTCCTGTTCCATGTACTTTTCTAATATAAACGCCTTCTTTTCATACCATTCACCCATTTTTTGTTGCATAAAAGCTTTTTGCTTTATCAGAGTTGTTAGGATTTGTGCAGCCAATGAGTTACTCTTTGAATCTTGCTGACGTTTTAAGTCTTGAACACCTTTATCGAGAATTTTTATATAAATATGAGGCGGAGTGAATTTATGCAACCATTCCGGATAAGCCATATATCTGTAAAAAAACGTTTTGTGCTTAAGACTACACGACAGAAGTGAAACGTCACTATATCTCTCTCGCCCCCCTAGTCGCCTCGAGCCGAATTTACCCGAACGAGCGTCATACAAAGAGAATGCGGATTAGAATTTCACATCCCTTCCATAAGAAGTTTCACTTCAAAAATATATTCAATTCTGTGTTATATTTAGTCGTTATTTTAGTTTGCACTCCTAAGTATTTAACAAAATAAACAGCAGTCACACACTTACAGATTACATGAAACATACTTTATATGTATAGAAGTGCAAGTACCATTAAAAAACTATAGTAAGTTATTTTATGAAAGGAAATAAGGTTTTAACTGCAGGTTGTTACATGTTGTATGGAATTTACTGCAAACAATTGAATCATAAAATATTTAGATTAAAATCGTTTTTTTAGTATTATTCTTTATCCATTAATTACGTGACTCAATTTTAGCAATATTGCGACCCCCTCAACCCTTGGTGAGATGACGTAATTTTTCAAAACACATATTTAAATGTAAATAAGTCCACCATAGTTTGATTACATTAATAAAAAAATCAATTTGCTTACATTTTTTTATTTACTACTAGTATTTTTTACTTAATTAAACCCAGTTACCTAGCAATTTTACACTGATATTTGCGCAAAAAAATTACGTTATATTAGGCGAGACCACCCTCTCCTCCACGTGAGATTGGGTGAGGTTTAACTATACCCCCTTGCATCTATCCGCCTTACTTTATTATTGGTTGCCTCCTTAAATGTCTTTAAACATTATCCAAATATAATGAAGTTGTATTGTTTTAACAAAATATATGATTGTAAATTTAACAATAATTATTTACGAGTATACTATCCTTAATACATACTGGCTACAGTGTATTTCTTTGACGTTATTTAAAAGAGTTTATATCAATAAGTTGTCAGGTCACACAATTTACAGGTCATATAAAAATGGGTACAATAGAAATATATTGGTGCAGTATTTACTTAGATATATAATATTAAAGTACATAGCATAAAAAAGAGTTAACAAAGAATGTACACAAAATTTATATATCATATTTAAATAACTGCGGTCAATAATATTAGTCTATTCGTATATATTAGCTTCTAAATACCTTTTCTTTGTATAGTTTATTGGTTTAGTGTTGTGTCCACAACCTCACTTGATGTTCTGTAATGGTGTGGCACAAGGGGGCGTAATACCGTAACGCAATTTTTGAAGATTTTTTACATCCCTCCCCTCCCCCTGTATTACGTTGTGATAATTTTCTGTACCACTATATATGTTACCCATATATGTTACGTATCACCCAAGTGACCATTTTATCTAAAAGTCATAATAATGTATGTTGCGAAAAGTAGGTACCGGAAAGTCGCTTAAATACCTTTGTTATGGTTTTAATCACTTTATACGGTAATAATAAATTAAATAGCAACGCTTTACAAGACTCCTCTCTCAATTGCGTTACGTACTATTTGAAGACCCCCGAAGATGGTGGACACGCTAAGCCTAGTGAAGGCACTGGCTGTCAACTGCAACTGCCGGAACACACCTTACAGGTATTTGGCGGCTGATTTTCAACTTGACTAACCAGTTGGGCATTAGCAATAGCCCAACCACCATGCAAACTTGTACTCCTTCAGTAACTTAAATAAGTTATTATTAAGTTAATATTTACCGTTTCATATCTTCATCCTTTATATTTCGGTAAAAGTTGTAAACCGTTTCCACGATTCTACATTTTTTATCACTGGATTTTTCCGCACAGAAGGCGCTGTACAAAAACTCTGCCTCTATGTAACTGTAATGTTTATTGAAAGCCCAAATTCAATATATTAACAATGTGTCCTATAACTCATTCATTTTAATGGTATATAATAGTAATTTAGTGATGGGATCATAACATACTATACAGAAACAAAATACACTACATCGGCTACATTAATATTAATGTATTGCAGTTAATACTGCCCACCACTAGACTATTTAACAACTAGATTTGCGTCCCACAGAATTAAAAATAATAAATAACAAATTTTAATAATAAATATTTTGGATAGCCATGTGCGAATGGAGGAAATAATGCTAACATATGTATGTATTTGTATGTTGTATGTGTGTGCCTTTGGTGTGGGTACGGTAATGATTTTGAAAGGAAATCGTATCCTTAAATTTTTTAAATTTTAATTATTTCTTCCGTTTCTTCATAACTAAGTGTAAGAATGACCTACCAATCTATTACATTTCTGGTAGGTGAAAGGAAAATGTTAGTAGGTATATCGTATTATATATTAATGGACTAAGATAATTAAAACAATTATGTAATTACCGTGTGTCTAACTTTCTAAAGTGAAAATTACAGTAGTTAGGGAAACGTTTTGTGCTGTAAAACAAACATGATGTTAGCTCTTCACGAAAACAGATATAATAATTACTAATTACATTTGGTATACGAACATAGGTACCAAAACTGGTAGATGTTCAGTTTAGTATCACTGCTCATATTAATAATTCTGTCATTACAAATGAAGATTCATAAAAATTATAATGATAATGAAACTGATGGCACTATTTGTATTTACTTCTGCAATAAAACAGTTTTATATAATACGAAAAATTAAAAGAAATATTATAGCATTTGCCTATGTAGGTAACTTCACCAATGTCAAGTGTAACGAACTCAAGTTTTATCCTTATTTATTAAGTATTCAGTGTACCACCGCAAAATAACCTAATAAAGGCACAAAACAATCATAAACTACCTAATATTCTATTACGAGTAACGCAGGAATAATATTTAATGATATATTAAATTACAAATACACTAGTCATCACGATGTTATGTTACTACGATAAATGAAGAGGATAAATATTTCTACAAAAGCAGTACAAACCATATGCAGGGGCGTAACTATATCCTCTGAGACCCAGGGCAAATTCATTGTATGGGGACCTACTAAAAATCGTCACTTATATATATTTTTTTCATTACTAAAATATAGTATTACTAATAAATGTAATTTTAAAAAGCACAACTATTTCATACTTATAATATAATAACAATTGTATATTAACAAGGTATTCTATTAATAAAATTCTTATTCCAAGCTTTTGCTTCTATAAAATATTAATAACATCATCAAAATTTAAAGATTAGGACATAGAATTTTCTATATATAGAACAGCCAAATGGATGCATTGAAGCTAAAATCGATGCTTTAGAAATCATCTTTATATTTCAAAATTTATTTGATTTTAAGTACTTATATAATATTTATAATTTTTACTACATTTTGTTAAAAAATATAAGATTACTTCTGTGCTTTTGGCCTCTTGGGTCAAGGGCCCTATCAAGCCCCGTATAGTTACGCCACTGAACATATGTATTTATGTAATATGTTAATATTAGTAGTACGTGGAATATTAACATGCAGGTTATCGTAAAAGTAAAAAGATAGCATGCGACAGTTGAAAAATACGAATCTACGAATACAGTCATCTATCCCACACTCACACAGAGAATACTCACGGATATGTATTTTCGCAAGTAATACTGGAGAACATACACGACCAAAACGCAAGTAGATAATACTAGAGATAACGCACTTGTGGGCATCTTTGAATTCAACAAATCATGGTATCCTGGGAATTATTGGGTGAATGTTTAAATAATGCTTGGCCTTATGTGGATCAGACCTAACCCACATATCTTGTAATCATTGAGTAACATGACATTTCGGAAGTGCATGTAAGTCTTGAAATAAAATCTTTTAATTGGCTTTCTCTTTCCTCTTATTTAATGGCAAACCGTTTACAAGAATTATGCCAAATTCACGTAAAATAATAGATTACCTTGCGTATTTGTTTAGCCAAAGTGGTGAATCTCTTGTTAAAACTGCAAAAGGATTTTTAGTGGTCTTATAAAACTATACCTCTATATAATGTGTAAACTATACTTCAGATCATTAATATTCTAATACATTTCCGTTATGAAATACTAGTTGTGCCTACGACTTCGTTTGCATGGAACTAAAAATTATTTAATCTAATTTTCCAGTTTTTTTTCTATACAGCTTTGCTCCTATTGGTGGCAGCGTGATGTTAAATAGCCTACAGCCTTCCTTAATTATTGTTCTATTACATACATTTTTTTATTCCGACTGCTTGCTCCAAAGATGACTGCGTTCAAACAAATAAAGAAACTTAAAAGCTTAAAGCTTCATAATATTACTATGGATAACGAAATTATATCAGGTAAAACGTCATCATTACTGCATAATAGAAGACTAAATAACTAAGTTAATAATTTAAAATAAAAAACCTAACAATGATAGATTAAGATTTCGTGTAAAGATCTTTTTAATATTACATTAATTAGATTTTTCTAAACATCAAGTGAAATAAAAATAATATAGGTACAACCTCCGTTCCTTCCTGCGTGATTATTTTAGAGTTTATTGCATAGGTTTTTAAGCGTTATTAGAAAAAGTATTGCATAGGTTTTAAGCGTTATTGGAATAAATAATTTTAGCATAGTAAATACTAAGTAAGAAAATTTTATCCTCTATATTAAGATATCTTAAACTGGAGTTGATATATTTCCAAGCGGTCCGCGGTATGTGTAACGAGGGTCTGATCAGTTAAGACAACAAAAAACATAGTTTGAAATATCCAAAAGTGCACGCCTCTTAACGTAATTATAAATGAATAGCACAGATTAAAGCATTCATATTAAAAAGGAAGTAATCCGATGTCATTCTAAAACTATTAAAAAAGAAATGGTCCCAATACATAAAGTTTTTTGGGCGTAATCGTTACACATCCATACATGTAGATATACGGACGTCCACGAAAAAAAAAATTCAATAGGATTTTTTTAGTATATAATAAAATAAATGAATTTAAAAATCATCTAGTGTAATAGTGAGAAAATTTATCTGGATAATAAAACATTTGCATTAACGTAACACAAAAGTTTTAAAATAATGATAATTGAAGTCTCGAAAATTGCTCCACTTTGGAATGTTGAGTAATGCACTACCTCAAAAGCTTCGCGTTATGAGGCGTGCAAATCTGTATAATATAAATCTAAATTTGCAGTTCAATATATATCAGAAATATAGTGATATGCAATATAGTTAGCTAATTTCTATATAAATTCCATGTTTTCTATTCTTATATTTGCAACTAAATTTGAAAGCGGCTTACATTTTTTTTTAATATTACTAGATGTCAGTTACTTTAAACAGGATAACAAACATCTAATCGTAATACAGTATATCATTCTAATTTGTCTTGTGTTCGATTAATAGTCATAAAATTGTTTTATATAACTCTTCGTCGACACTAAACTAACATAGTCACAGTATTGTAGTTTTTAGCACATATATTTTGTAAATAATTTAATATATTACTATGCACATTATGTACATATGTACGAATTAAGACAATTATTAACTAATTTCTTCCCAATGTTGTGTATACGCAACAATTAAATTTATGTCACAAAGTACTATTTTTTTTTTTAAACTTAATGTACATGGTAAAAAAGGCATTCTTAATCCATTTATCTGTATGTTTGCATATCACAATTAGTTTGCCACTACTGAATGAAAAGTTACTCAATGTTATCTCAATTACCTTTCGAATTCTTGCCGCGAACGGAACACACAACTCGCATTGTCCAATGTCATTGTTTTATCAATTGGAAATGTTTTTCTCTTCAATTTATCACAATTGATTAACCATTCCCCACAATTTTCCTTTACAGCTAAATATATAAGCAGGTATAACTTGTTAAAAGCGGACTTCGTCGGACTTGAAAGTTTGTAGTAATTTTTCGCTTTTTCTTTCATCCTGAAACATATACAATATTTCAATTTCTTTTGAATTTTATCAACATATTACATAAGTACTTATATCATACATTATTTTTATGTAACTATATTCTGAAAATCTGCCACCAAATACCAATAGGTGTGTTTCGGCAGTTTTACTTGAGAGCCAGTCACTCCACAGGGTTAACATATCTACCAACTTGGGACGTATCTTCACTTAAGATCAGAAGAGATTATGGCCTTAACGCAAAATCTTAAAAAATTAAGTTGCGCACGCCAAAAAATCTCCTAGTAGGTAAGATTTTTTCTGAGTATTCCCAGAATCATTATCAGCCATCACTGAATTATTCATCTCATCATTCAATAATATATCTTAAAACGAATCTTACATATTCATAACCCTGTGCTTATTAGTAATACCCTTAAAATATGTACTGATCGATTTCTGTCGACAATATTCCTTTAAATATTTTACAGCACTTTCTTTTAATTGTATTTTTATACTCAGATCTTTGCAAAGTTGCTTTACATCCTCACTGTCCAACATTTCCGTGAGCTCATCGAATACTGCACTATTTATATCTGTAACAAAACAGTAAAGGTCTTATCCAACAGATTAAAAAGTGAACTGAACTGATTAATATTAAAACATATCATGATTATGAACTTAATATGACGAATTATATAATATTAAACGATTTTAATATTACATGCATTATAATTTATTTAATATTACTATTCTATAAAGTAAATAAATGTTCAGTGTTACTGAGATTAATTTTATGTTGATGCTGGTGTATTTTTAACCTGTTTTATATGAAGTTTTAATAGAGATATCCAGTTGAAAATCTGCTGCCAAATACCAATATATGTTCCGGCAGTTGAAATTGAGAATCCCTTCACAAGATTAGCGTGCCCTCCAACTTGGGCCGTATCGTAACTTAAGATCAGGTGAGATTATGTCCATAACGCTAAACCTATAAGTTGTAAAAAAAAAAAAAAATTTGCTGGTGCCTGTACTTCGTTCGCATTTTTATATGGCGGTGAGAAGATAACATTTAGTGAGATTACACACTTGCAGATACTGTTTTGTCTACTTTGCATAACATTTGATCACCTTTTTCATCATAACTGCAACGTACTTTACATTCAGTCCACATAATTTATTGAACAAATACAAAAACAATATGGCTAAATAAAATTTTTAGGACCACGTACAACAACGGTGAATCTAAAACATAAAAATTGTGAAAAGGTACACAATAACGATCACTGTACGTATCCAGAAAGACATTACACGAATTGAAAATGCAAAGCATGTAGTTGGTATAAGCACGATGCATTTAGTCGATAACTTGAATGACAATGGCAATACAATAGGTGGTTTGAGTCAATCCTTACAAACTATGGTCCTACTTTTAAATCATCAGTGAAAAAAGTGTAGAATACATTAATGAAATCAAAAATGGATGATAATGTGAGAATATTTTTCCTTAATGCACCCAGCAAAACTGGGAAGACATTTAGATCCGATTTGAGCATAAAGTCATATAGAACAGATAGGAGCATCATCTTGTTAGATAAGGAACTAACTGCTTATTCTACTCTGAAATGATGTAATGTAAAATACCTGAAACATAAGTAATGAGGATAGTACTACAAAATTGAAAAATAGTGATTGGGATGTGTGTATGTTGGCACAAAAAAGACAACAATGAGAGCATCTGTGGAGACACAATGATTCTACTTGCTAAACATTTTCTCCAATTGTTACCTATTCTCATTAATTCCACAACTACAAACTTTGCTATTTTGACACCTCACCAGTAGCATTTTCTTAAGAATTAAATAGAGAATATAACAATAATAAAATACGAGTTTTTTTACTACTTCCAATCTTCAATTGTCATGCTTTTCGCATTGCTAGTAGTTTGTGCACAAGAAGTGGCAAATCATTACAGCATTTTATTATCTCCTGGGTAGGCAATTATACATTACAATATATTACCATTAAAATTATGCAATTGTCATTGAAATGAAATGGCAATTAAATAATTCCAACCATAACTAATTTTGGATCATTTGAAGCTGGAGTGCAAAGCCAGTTTACTATTATAAAAAGATTGATTCATATTATTAAAAAAATTATAAAATTAAAAAAATTACCTTCTAAAGATCTCTGCACCAATATATCCTTTCCGACCAATGAACAAAGTATCAAATTGGCTGTATGTGGATCAATGTCTTTGTAAATATAATTGAATCCATACCAATTATCTTGGCTCCCATAAACATTATACACGAAATTTAAATAAGGATGCTGCAGAAGCAAACATTCATTTAAAATATTCTGTGATTCTTCATCAAGCAATTTAAACAATGATTTATCATTGACTATATTTTGGATATTAGTCAATAAACCTGTAAATGAGAAGTTACTTAACTTGTCAAATCCATTCACTCCATTTCATTGTATTTTAATATAAAAATAACTTTTCTAAGTTCTAGGACACGCACACAAATTAACACCCAGGATCAGAACAATTTTTGGCAGCATTATTGATAATAATCAATAATGATATTAATCATATCTGTTTTTTCAACTATTTTTAAAAGAGGTGGAATGAAGGTATAAGGGTAATTTAGACAAATTAATGAATGTGATTTGACAAGGGTTTAAAAATAATTGCTGGTGGTAAATAACCTTTTGAAATCAGACTGGTATTTCCTAAGATTAGTGTGTTCAAAGAAACAAACAAACTTTTCACCTTTATAATATTAATATAGAATATAGATAAGGAAAATTCAGTTCCTTTACACTCAGTCATCAACACTGCTAAAGATATGGTGGTGAAATTAAGACCATTCCATGTGGAGTTTTTTATAGATGGTTCTAGACTACTTAGATTTTGGATTCCATTCTTTGTTTTTTTTTTTCAATTTTTTTCAAGCTAATAAAAGCAAATCTTTATATGAAAATTTTGTCAGGAACCTAAACATAATAGTCACAATGATAAAATTCCTAAAAAGTACATAGAACATGGTTTGACAGTGACAATTTAAAACAATTATGAGTCTTAAGGTTTGACTTTTGTGATAAACATAGTATAAATGTATTTAATATACATTTAGAATAATATTATAATAATCATCTAAACATTTTCAAATTGATATAACAATCAATGATTTTTTTTATAAAGGTACATAGTAATGTTTATACTTTTATACAATATTATGTGTGCAATGTGCATTTGTTGGATTTTACAACTTTTTGTTTATTATGATTAGTTTACCTAACAAAATCTGTGGTTGCTAGAAAATATATTTGCATAAGCAAAAAAATAAACAACAAGAAACACTATTTTGTTAATATCCGAGTTATAGTTTAACAAATATTAATATCAGGACATTGTTATAAGAACTATTCATAATTGTAATAAGTACTTACTTTCATCATCTTTCATATTATCATCCTTTGATGAATCTTGATCTTCAGAAGTATCTTTACTTTTAAACAATTTCCCAGCTGTACTTCCTTTCTGGCGCACATTCGTGGATATATTATTCTTGATGGGTGTTGAATATTTCCTTCGTAACCCTGTAGTGGATGTAGGTTCCTTCTTTGGACTTTCATCTAGATCACCATTTGATTGTGTCAGGTTAAACAAACTAGAATAAGTTAATCCGTCATTCGACTGCTGTGATACATTTAACAAACTATTTTCTTGTTGAAGATTTGGATCATTCTCATCATTCCACTTTTCACCAGAGTTTGTCACGGTTCTTTTAGGCTTTGATGTTGTAGATACCTCTGATCCCCAACTTTTTCTACTACTATTACTGCTTTGTTCCAATTCTGAAGGAGTATTTAATTTTACGTCTAAATATTCTAATATACTTCGCTGGGTCATTCTAGAAATTTCTTTTTTTTTACAAAATTATTTAACATATATTAAAAGTACGGAACGAATCTACCATACGCAACTTGAGCAATACAGTGAATCTTTAAAAATCTTTTATGTAGTAGATTTAATAATACGCCTATTGCCAAGTTCCTACGAAAACACGCTTTTATTAAAAAAACTACGAAATAGCCTCCTTCCAGTCTGAGACCTAAGTCTATGCTAATGACATATTGGTAGCAGTGTTGCCGCTGCCTACATTTGAGGTCACCGTACACAAACACGAAAATTACCGTATTTGACAAAAAAAAAAATTATACTATCCATACAAAGAGATACATTTGAAAAAAAAACACTAATTCTACTCTTCTCTTCCAAATAAATTTATGACGTTTCTCAAAACATCTTCATTTTCTTCGTACGGCTTATAATATGAAGACGGGTTAATAATTTCCACAATTTTTTCGGGTGTTAGTTTAATAACCCTTACACTTTTGTTACAGATTTCTGTTTCACTAACTTTGTGTATAAATTTCGATTTTTATACAATTATTTTTCGTTATGTAGTGACATTAACCATTTTGCGTGTGGTATATTATTAGAATGTATTGTGTTTTTACCCTTCAAATAAAAATTCAACAAATCTTTATCTTCCAATTAAATATTAATCGCAGTAAAAATATGAAAAATCTCATAATATATTTCATCATATTTTCATGTTTTCTAAAACTTATACATTCATCTACATAATCTCATATTTTTACTTATTATAATAACTCATGTATTTAAGAATTAAGTTGTTTTGAAAAGCTATTGATGTCATCTGGATGATATCGATACTGGTTATTTTACGTATTTTCTAGAGCAATTGTTGTTATTTTTGCGAACCACGTTCGGAAACCTTTTCTTGTAGATTACAATATGACATACGATTAATTATTATATTATGGGTTTTACTTGGCCATACTTTTTAGGAAAATGTATAAATCAATACAAGTGCAGAATAGAAATATTAAATCGAAAACATTGATTAATACTTCCACCTAGTACAATTGAGTAATAGTGTCGACATCTGTGGAATCGTCCATACCTAGTTGTGCGATTGCACCTGAATCCCCCCGCCAGAGACTAGAAGTAATAGCAAACACTAAACAGTCCGTGGTCTCTGGTAAAGGTTTTGGCGAAATCTTGGTCTGTTATGTTGTGATATTGATTTTATTTTGCCCTATGTTATCGCCAATATATATATTATATAATATCGTTGAAGGTCAGCCAATACTCGATGGTAGTGATAAGATTATTATTTACAGGGTAAAATAAATGCACAGTCGATAGGGAAAGACGTTATTTATTTATATTATTTAGAGTTTTAAAGTTACTAATCAAACGACGCCATCGGTAAAACAGAGAGAATTCTACGCACAGAGGAAGAGTGACCACAAACAATAATACTTTTTTTATATTGCTTACCAACAGAACCAACAAGTAGATCCTCAACAGATACACAACTAAGGCGCATCTGATCGACATTATACAATAACAACCGATTAGAATAAAGAGACCCTTAGGTTTTAAATGTAATGTTTTACTTGAAAATTTTATAGTTTAAAAATTGCAAGTTTAAAAAAAAAAATCCACAAAAAAATTGTTCGTAAGATACTCACCTGTTCAAAGTTAAATAGCATATCTCTCGTTTATAGAATTTTGCAAATTGCGAAAGTTTATTAAAACTTTCTTACTATATGTTAAGCTTAATACAATTGTATATTTAATTATATGTATTTATTAGACGAGTAGTAGGTGCACCTACAGACCTACAGGTCTTGGATGAATATTTGATTGATATTTGAATAAATTATACCTAATAACAGTTATAATAGATAATGATTACGTAGAAGTAAGATGAAAAATGTCATTCTAAGTATTATTTCCTCGACTATACAACGAATAATCGCGAACCAAGGAATTAATAAGCTTGGAGTGAATTCGTTGCTGTGATTAGTAATTTAATACTGGTCTCCGGTAATTAGATAGGCTATAAAGTTTGGTGCGACCTATACTAATAAAATGTTAAAGCTTAACATATATACATTCGCTAACTTTTGCAATGTTGCTTTGTTAGTGCCATGATTATTCTTAAAAAAGTTTCATCAAAATCGAATTGTGAATAATTATAAGTAAGATGATTGTTCATCTATACATATCAGAATGTAAATTTAACGTGTCTGTACTTTTCAGATTTATGTGAAGACAATGATTACATTTACATCATTTTTAGAAGCGTGTGTTTGTTTGTTTGTGCAAGTATAGCGTTAAGTTAAGTGCAAGTAGTGCAAGTGTAACGTTTATGTTAAAACGTCACCAAGGAAATCGCTTAGCTAGTTGACAATGTGCCATTTAAACGTATGAAAAAGATTTATAAATTATTCAATTGTCCGTAGAGTTACAATGGGTTGGTCAATGTGCAATATTCATGTACAATGTACCTACATACCTATATAAGTATAAGTAGCAAGTTTATAACGGTAACTGCCTTGGGCACTGCTCACTTTGTTTTTAAACCTTTAATATTAGGATATAAGGCACTATTATGTTTACGTTCAGATTCTGATAAAAATGTCCAATGCTGCTCTCTACGTGATGAGATGTTATTTTGCTGTTATATAGACACTAGCCGAATCCGCGATTCCGTTCGCGTGGAACTAAAATTTTATTTAATCAATTTCATATATAAATAATGTTATAAAACCTAGGTTACTCAGGGCTAATGCAGCATTCTAATGGTGAAAGACTTTTTGAAATCGGTCCAGTAGTTCTTGAGTTTATTCATATTAGGCATATTATCTTGTCAGCCCCGAATCTACGATAAATCTTGATAGTGGTCGTTACGTATAGATATTCCTAGGATATTTAGGCTGTCACGCATTGTCAGCTGGGTGTTCAAAAGAGTAGGGTTAGGTGAAAAGGGGATTTTTTTGTAGTAAATACACATACATGTTTTCTTGGTATTGAACTCAACCAAGTTACTTGCTTCCCATGCGGATATGTGGGTCAAGACTTATTTAAGTTCAATTACAAGTTCCTTCCGTCTCTTTTCTGTGACTCCCTGACTACGGCCAGCCTTACTGAAGAAACTACCATGTACCGTGCTATCATCCGCATAGCAATAAATGGGCCCCAGAAGTATCATATCTTGGATATGCAGAAGAAATAATGTCGGAGATAGAAAGGTGCCTTGTGGAACTACAGCGTTTACATACATGAACTGCGTAATGTGCCCATCGACATACACATTATCTATCTATTGGTTAATAACTTTTTGAAGTTAAAACTTCTTTAGGTTCGCTGAGCACGTTTATTTTGTGGGTATTGAATGATGCTCTCGGGCACGCTATGTTTTATAACCTACGCCACTGTTATAATCGATCGGCGAACGTTACATTAGACAGCATGAGGTATCAGTAGCATTCAGTATCGACATAAGCACGGTGTATGCCGAACCAATACGTTATATTTAAAACCCATCTAGCTGTATATCGTATTACTATCCTCGCCTTGTTGTAGTTTTCACTTCTATTGTGGGATATTAAGCATACACAATTTATTTTTCTCTGTGTAACATGAAACGAAATATAAGAAACATATAACCAGGGCAAACGACAAACAATCAAGACATTTCTTTTATTTCGTGCACACTATTTGATTTTATGTTTTGTTTTCTCTCATTCCTTGCAAGATCTTAAACATGAACTTGTATTATCGCCACAGAACGCGAAATGATATTACCCTTTCTATGATTAATTAATAGAACCTATTCAAAAATATTATTCCAAATTGTTAAGGTGAGGATAAATTTAAAATCCATCACCGCATGTAGAAAATGAGTAACTTTATGCTAAAATTCTGCGGCTAGATAGAAGTATGCAATTACTTCCAGAACTTTGACAACCTTAGGTAAATTATTTAATAGAGCAGTAACAGTTTCGTTTTTAGCCGACCATCTGGTTTGACTTTCCTTTAAGCTTGGTTTTTGCACCCTTTTTTTTTAATTGTTTTCTGTACATGTTTTTGGCGCCCCCTGGAACTGGCGCCCAGGGCAGGTGACCACGTAAGCTCTCCCTAGATCCGGGGCTGTATATTGTATACCTCGTATCATATTGGGCCATGTAGGTGTATGGTTAAGCGAATATATAGTTAAGTATAGGAAATGACTTAATAAAAAAAATAATTTTCTGAAAAAATAGTATTTATTTGAATACGTTATATTATGAGCACCATATTCATAGTACTAAGATTATTCTTAAATCTAAAAATATAAATTCATATTATTTATTCATCAAGTAGGTACACAATTTAAATGTTACAGATTAATTGAATGGCACGAATTAATTGTTGTTTTTTTATGGTTAAGGTTTAGCGTTATGGCTACAATCCCACCTGTATTAAGTGACGATGTGGCCCATGACGTTGTACAAGCTAAATCTAGCGGACGGACTGGTTCTCAAGTGCAACTGCCGGAACACACCTATAGGTACTTGGTGGCAAATTTTATTCTTGAGGGTTGTAGTTAGCCAAGCGGGCATTAGAAAAATCCCTCACCGGCGTTAATTACCATTAAAACCAGTCTGGACAGCTGTCCTTTCAGACGACCCTTTCAGTCCGGCTTAGGGTGGTACAAGGGCACTAGCGTTGCGGCCCCTCCTGCCACCAGGGCTTCTGTGTTGGATGTGTCAGCCTCGCGAGATAAGAAAAAAAACCATGTAGTGTCATCACGGTTTCCTGCACCGAAAACTCAATGTCATTGTAGGTGGATTCGAGCTGACGTCCCTTAGCGCGGCGTCCGTATACACTACCAACTGAGCTATCATCGTTTCGAAAGTGTAATTTCTTAGTAATCATAGCGATGTACCATAGTAATGGCTTATTTTTTTAGGTTTTATTATGAGATTAGTACTCAGCTGCACCTAATCTTAAAAAAATGTTACACTAACAAATTGAATATGATCGAACATATAATAACAGAAAAATTAATAAAAAAAATATATGTATATTTTATAGATCGTAGGAATAGTACAGTAACATCTTTTTAGATATTTTTTACTAATGATTATTGCTGATGCAAGCAATTATGCCAATAACTATTGATTCTTTTTAGATATACACATATAATAAAATTCAATGCAATAAAAAATATCATTATTAATTGGTAAAACAAGTGAAATGAAAATTTCGTCAAATAATAAATATGCCTGATAAATACTTGTGAAAACCTAAAAATTGTGACAAATTAGAACACGAAACTCCACATAAAATTATTAATTGCACATAAGAATTCAAATCGTCTATATTATTAGCATATTAAATATATAACATATAAAATAGACATATAACAGCATTAGGTGATCGTCTACTCAGCAAGGTAATTTTATTATGATTTTTTTTTTCGTAGTCGAGAGTCAAACTGCGATAATACCTATCAATTCTTTCGCCACAAATTACCGACTCTTCTGATTGTTTAAACATATCGTTACAGATACCATAACTTAGCACTATTAATTAAATCCTTACCACAGTTTTGTTTAGTATAACACATGTTAAAAGCACGTAGAATAAACAAAAAAAATATAAACGATTCTAACAAATCGCTGATAAAAGTAACGAAAAAAGTCCTCCATTTTATTGACTCAGAAAATATTCATACTAAAAGTGCACAATTTTTGACATAATCAATATGAATTTCTGTAAATAGAATAAAATTTAATATTACAGTCGAATTCTCAAAAACTTTGTAAAACATTTTACTGCAAACTCGTTACATAACACACCGTCTGATATAAATCCGTGATGTTTATAAACATACATTAATATATGAATCCTTTACTTGCCAAATCGATTAACTCCACTTTTGTGTTAAATTCTTATGTTAAACATTTGATTTAATTATATCTGCATATATTTCTGGAATGACTTATTGTTCATGATTAACTGATCTATTAAAATAGTAACGATAACATACTGCTTCTAACTTACAAAAATATTTTTTAGGAGGATAGAAAAACATTTTTAAAACTTATGGCGCTTAGGATGTTCTTACTGATAAGACTCAATATATCCAGAACCATTAAATCTAACAATGTAATACCGACTACACTGTTCAGGGGCCGTTCAAGTATTACGTAATGCAATTTGGGGGAGGGGTTACTTGTAAAACGTTACGATGCGTTACTATGGCGGTAGGGCGGTTCGAATAACGCGTTACGTAACATTGTTTTTTTTTTTCACAATTTCGCAACTCTTTTCATTTATGTTTTACGGATAATCTCACGACTTTTTCTAATCGCACTGCTAAAAATTAAAATACATAATTTAAGAGTTTATGAGTACCAAAAGATAAAACATAAATATGACTTTTAGGTAAAAATGCTTACTTGGGTGTTACGTAACGTTTGAGGATGGCGGAAGATACGTAATACTTGAACGGCCCTTAGTTGAATTTATAATTAATCAGAAATTACATCAAACAATATATGATTTTTTCTAAATCGTCTATCATATGAGGGTAATCGATTTGGTAAATAAAGCATTTTGTAAGTACCGATATATTATATATGAACAATTCAGAACAATTATATTGCCTGCACGCGACAACGCCGGCTTCTATTTTTTCCATTTATTATTTACTAGCCGTGTCCACCACTTCGTTCGCGTCGAACTATACACTATTTAATTATTTTTGCTCTTTTTGTATCTTTTTTTCAATACAGCTTTGCTCCTATTGATGGTATAGTGATTTCAAATAGCCTAAAGTCACAATTATTGGTCTATAATTTACAAACAGATTTTTTTAAAAACCCGACTGGAAGTTCCTAATATTAGCGTGTTCAAACAAACAAACTTTTCCGCTTTATAATATTATAAATATACATTAAAACTTATAACAATTATATTGCCTGCATGCCATCGCTTTGTTTCCATTTTGAACTATTTTAAAAATCGTCAACATGATCACCTACAGATATGTGATTTTACCAATTCTGTTGTCATCAATACAAATTAACCTATATCATGGTCAATTGATCATCATGGTCAACCATCATCGTGACTGACGATCATGAAAATATTACCTATAATAAATAAACCGTAAAGCTGTCAAATTTAAATAATAGTCGACTTACATTTTAACACAATCGCGTACGAATACACATTTCATCCTATATTACGTAGATACAATAATTCATTGTATACTACATTTGCAATGTATTTAATAAAAACTATTATGGCCAAGAAAAACGTATATATGTTTACATTACATTATGGTAAAAAAACTTGTATTTAAATTGATTTACATGTATAGTTCATTAGTCTCGCCTAAACATATTTGGTATACACAAAGTTTGTGTGATGGCATTTAATTACTCTATAGTCAAAGTTATGGACTCATATATTAATGATTTACATTTCTATATTCATACCAGCTGTGCCCGCGACTGCATTCGCCTAGAACTAAAAAATTGATTCTTTTCATACAAGTACTGTATATGGTTTCATATGCATTTAGTTTAAAGATATTATTTTGACTTTACAAACAAAAGTTTTATAGATAATAAAGGGGAAAAATTTGCTCGGTTTAAACGGGGTAATCTTAGAAACTACCAGGCGCATATTAAAAATTCATTTTCTATTTGATAGAGCAATAATTAAGGAAGGCTTTAGGTTATTTAACATTACACTACCACCAACAGGAGCAAAGTTGTATAGAAAAATGTTACAAAAACGGACAAAATAATTAAATAAAATTTTTGTTTCACGGGAACGAAGTCGCTGGCACAGCTAGATTATTGACATGGATTAAAAAGACTTAACAAAAAAACCTATAATGACAAAGAGTACACATTAATAGTATTTTATTGAAATACAGATTTATTTCCTTACAAAATGTTATCATCGTCGACTTCACATTCCTCGTTTATTTGAGCCGCCCTCGATTTATTTCGATGCGGGTTTGGCCCCACATAAAAGAATCCTGTTTCTATTCCATTGTTATGGAGGTAATGCATCCATTGTATCTGTTTTATTGACGGTTTGTCCGAATCAGACTTCACTTCTAAGAATTTTATCTGTAAATAAACAAATTTTTATCATTTCAAAAGATATGTGAAATTGAGTTCAGTTTGTATTCGAGTCATTTAAAATCAAACAATCTAATCCTCATTTTTTATCATTTCAAAAGATATGTGAAATTGCATTCGGTTTATACTCGAGTCATTTAAAACCAAAGAATCTTGTTCTCATTTTGGAGGTTTGGATAACTAAAACGATTCAACGAGTTCATTTAAACCTCTTATATTTATAATTTTGAGTTAAGTAAGTTCAGAAAAAGATGTTGATATCGATATATCTAATTGTTTTACTAATTCAACTGAAATCTATATTAATATTATAAAGTGGATTTTTTTTCGTTTGGTGTTTGAACGGGCTAATCTTAGGAACTACCAGCTGAATTTTAGGAATTGTTATTGTATTTTATCGAGCAATCATCGAGAAAGACAGGCTATTACTTAAAATCACGGTACCGCTAAAATACAGGTAAAGCAGTATTGAATAACTTTTATGAATTGCTCATAATTGTCAATTGTATATATGGTGGGGTTAAATATTTAAATATGGAACTTTATACTTGATATCGTCTTTGTTGGTCGAATATATAGGTCAAAAAACTATTTTCTTTTAAACCGTGTTGGTAAGTCCTAAGGGCCTTGACAACTTCAGCGAACTTTCGAGAAATTTGAAACATCTGGAAACTTTTAAAGATTTTACTCACCTTTTCGTTGTTTTGTTATTACCCGGAACAGCTTTCACAACTTCACAGAATTTTGGAGTAAATTTCTAGATACTTTTAAAGGCAATTCTTACCTTTTTCGTTGTACTGTTCCACGCGGTGACATCAGGAAAACCATTAACACTATAGCCATAGTTTTTTGCGAGCCTTTTACAAATGACAGCCACTTTCTCAGGACCGAGACAGGCTGCTACCATGCTGGTGTTCTCCCAACCAATTTTACGGTCTACATCTGACAGTTCATCTAGCAAAAACAATCAAGTTGTTTAAACCTAAAGTTGAATCTAAGGGGCCGTCAAAGTATTACGTACAGCAATTATTGAAGATTTTTGACCCTCCCTTCCTCACATGTAACGCGCTGTAACATTTTTCTGTACCCCACTCCCCCTCCTCAAACGTTACGTAATTATATTTTACTTTTTTCTACTAATAAACTCCTACTTATCTATCTTTGCCAATGCGATTAGTAATAGTCGTGAGATTCTCCGTAACACGTAAACGAAAAGAGTTGCTAACTTGCGAAAAAACCAATGCCACGTAACGTGTTGTTCGAAGCCCCATACCGTACTTGTACCGCATCGTAACGTTTTACATGAACAATCCCCCATCCAAATTGCGCTACGCAATACTTGAACAGCCTCAAAATAGAATAATTCCAGTTGTCACACGATACATAAGCCATCCTTGGTTAGTATTATTTATTAGTAGTATATCTTACACTCAATACACTAAGCGGTTATTTTCAACCTCACATAATGACCTAAGGTTTTAAACTTTTTGAAGATTTCGCCTAAGATGGCAACACCCTAAACTTAATGGGGTAACTCACTCTCAATTACCATTCTCGGTACCCATAGGTGCTTGAAGATAGATAGTCAACATAAGGATAGTAGAAAATCAGGCTAACTAGAGAATACAATATTTCCATGCATCAATCGAAAAGGGCAGTACATAAAATACGTCAAACAAAATTTTATCTTTTTAAACCAACTTCCTTCTTCGTCACGCTATATCACATTTACTGCCACTCATCTATCAATATTTCATCATATATCAAAGACACCCGCCCGTCCCGTACATTTGAAGCGATGATAGCTCAGTGGCAGTGTGTACGACTTTGCGAAGGGACGTGACACCAACAATCCAACCACCTACAATGAGCTTGAGCTTTCGGTGAAGGTAAACATCGTGAGGAAACATGGTGGTAGTGCTTTTACTGATGCCCGACTGGCTAGCTACCACCCTCACGTTGAAAGTCTGCCGCCAAATACCAATAGGTTTGTTCCGGCAGTTGCACTTGAGAGCCAGTTCCTCCACAGGTTTAGCGTGTCCATCATCTTGGGCCGTATCGTCACTTAAGATCAGGTGAGATTATGGCCATAACGCTAAAAACTTAACATCATAAAAAATAACATAATACCTATATGACAATTAATAGCAGTAGGTACACACATTTTTATGTATTAAAATATGTATTGCTTGCAACAATAAAACTTTAATTAATTAGTAAATATCAGTAATAACATATGGAATTTACTAAATTGTTTTTAGGTGCAAAATCAATATTAACGTGAACCAAGTCGCGGGTAAAAGTGAGTGTAATTTTTTTTTTACTTACAATCCGGTCTTTTCAACCAAGTGTTTTTCATGTCATCCAAAAGCTGTTCCTCAGTATATTGTGCAATCTTTGACAATTTGTCATTAATTAACATTTTCCTGTTGTAATAGAAACTCTTGTAGTACATATCTAGCGGATAGCGTTGGTAATATGTAAGAAATATACCGGAGATTCCACGTGGCTTCGTATATATTATGTCCCAGAAGAGGAGATAGAATATACTTTTAATTACCCTGCCTTCCCAGTGTTCAGCTAAATAGATAAAAGAAAACATATAATTAAAAACGGGACGCAAAAAATATGGATTTCTTTTTATGAATACTACGCCCGTGCAGGAGCTACGAATTGCCATAGTTTTTGAAGCAATAATGGCATAGTTGGTAGGGTGTACGGACGCCGCGTCAATGGGTTCGAATCCCTGTAATGAGCCTGAGCTTTCGGTGAAGGCAAATATCGCGACAAAATGAGCTTATTCTAATACCCGTTTGGCTTGCTATTACCTTCACGTTGAAAATCTGCTGCCAAATACCTATAAGTGTGTTACGGCAGTTGCACTTGAGAGCCAGTCCCTCCATTAGGTTTAGCGTGTCCTATATCTTGGGCCACATCATCACTTAACATCAGGTGAAATTGCGGCCATAACGCTAAACATACACTCGAATAATTTAAATTCAGTTTTCTAAATAATGATATTTGTAATGAAAGAATATGATAGAAACATAAATATGTTACTTGGAGTATTAGTACTGAAGTACAAATTTCATATGATTCTTTTACCGTGTGTGTAACCTCCGTCTGTCGTACAATGATAAACACAGTAGTCCTCGACATTCATATACTGTTTTTCATTATCTGTTTGCACGATAAATTTGATTTTACTACCTCGTTTGCCATCATTACTGTAATAAGAAGTATCGAAATAAGCGATCAACTAGTCTTATAATTTTGTTTAGCGGAATAATATAATACAATATGCCGATGTCCAGTTTTGATCGCCTACTATTTTAACTATGTAAAATATTATTTCTTTTCAATATAATTCAATATCCGTATAATCGTTTTGTGAAATAAATAAAGAAAATATTACATAATTAAGTCACTATTCATAAACAAGAGTAGAATTCAGTGCCAACGTTATTTTAAAATTATTTTCTATTTGTCTCTTTTATTTAATAAGTACCAAAACATAGATCCAGTATAAAAAATAAACAATTACTATGTTACATAAGAGAACATCGTATCATTATTTGCGACTATTAAATGTTTTTATTAAAATGTGCAGATTGCCTCTACATCAATAGCTCGCAACTCTCCTAGCAATAGTTCACACCTCCCTTGGCAATAGTTCGCAACTCTTCTGACTATAGTTCACACATCCCCTAGCAATAGTTTGCTCCTCCCCTGGCAATAATTCACACCTCTTCTGGCAATACTTCGAAATTCTTCTGACAATAGTTCGCACATTTCCTGGCAATAGTTCTCAACTATTCTGGCAATAGCTAAACTCTCCTAGCAATAGTTCGCAACTACCTGGTCGCATCTAAAAAGTACGTGGCACTTAAACTCAAAATCGTAGGCTATCTCCCAAATTTAATTTTCACTATACACATAAAATAACTTACTTCATTGGCTGCTTATAAATAAATTCACAAGGGAGATCCTTCTCTAATTTACTATTTTTTATAGCGTGATCGTGTAACTCTTTTCTCAATTCCTCAGTGATATATGTATTTTGCTGTCTACTTATTTTTATAGCGCGCGGTTGCATTACCTCTTTCACCACATCCGACGTAACAGACTTGAAACCTTCAATTAATGTCAAAGCCGCCTGAAATATAATTGTTAAAAATTATATCGGAATATGAAGAAACAGGCACTTTATAGTGTACTAACAACTTTTGCTCGTGATTCGCTCGTGTCACTTTAGATCTAAAATAATTTTTTTTTAATTACCCTATGTCCTTTTCTGCACTTATTTATTCTAGTGATCAACAAATTGGATACTTTTATCCTATATAACCGAAGTGTTTTTCCGGGATAGCAAACTATAATTTATATACATTAAAGTATATCTTATAATTTATATTAAAGTATATCAACTTCTTAAGGAATTTTAAAACAATTTTCTCTGTTCCATAGCGAATATAATAAGTAAAAATAAAAGTTGTGCAACAATCGATGGCTGTAGGTATAAAATTGCTAAACTACAACACCATTTGATCTAACAATATGAACACTATATGATACAGTTATTATAAGTATTGGAAAGGTTAGGACAGAGTAAGCAATAAAAAATGGAATATATTTCAATAAAACTATTATGAATACTTACTTCATCATGCCGACGGAGGTGTGTATGTAATATAAGCGCCTTCTCAGCATACCAGTCCCCTACATTTTGCTGCTTAAAAGCTTTTTGGTTTATTAAACTTGATAAAATTTCCAAAGCTAACAAATAACTGTCTGGATCCTTCTGACGTTTTAAGTCTTGAACACCTTTATCGAGAATTTTTATATAAATATGAGGCGGAGTATATTTGTACAACCATTCAGGGTAAGACATATATCTGGAAAATGTATGTTTGAAATTTTTTGTTACTTAAATTGCCTCTGTGCATGCGTCTTCGCTCGCGTGGAACTAAATATAAATCATTTTTGCCCGTTTTTGTAACCTTTTCAATACAGCTTTACTCCTATTAGTGACAGCGTGATGTTGAAAAGCTTTCCTCAATGATTGATCTATCAGATCCAAAAAGCATTTTTTAAATACGACTGTTACTTTTTAATATTTATTCATTACAAATAAGTATAACAAATACGAATCAGTTTTACTATACTTAATTTGTCAATGTATTACTAATTATTTGCGAGGTCTGTAATCGCTTTGCTTTGGCGAAATACGTAACAAAGGACCGGTTTGTGCTGTTAAGTATTTAACTAAATAAGTAGCAGTCATGTAGGTACATGATTATGAATAAGGCAAGTTTTTATTAAATAGTTTTAGCGTTATCGCCACATCTCACCTGATGTTAAATGACGATGTAGCCCAAGATGGAAGACACGCTAAGCCTAGTGGAGGGACTGGCTCTCAAGCGCAACTGCTGGAACACACCTATAGGTATTTGGCGGCAGACTTTCAACTTGAGGGTCGTAGCAAAAAAGAAAAAGCCCTACCACCATGCTGTGGTTTCATCACGACGTTTTCCTACAGCGAAAGCTCAAAGCTGATTATAAACTCACGTCCCTTCACACGACGTCCGTACACACTACCAACTGAGCCGTTATCGCTATGAATATACGCTAACTTATTTAATAAAACCAAAAAAGTTATTATTGTAGATTGTTATACACCCATTATGCAAATTTAATGAAAAATATTTAGTTTGTAGTTGTTTTTTTTTTTTAAATATTCTTATAAAACTTTAATCATTATTATAAGATAATGTGTTAGTATTATTTTATCAAAATATGTGATTGTATATTCATTAAATAAGAATATATACTATGCTTAAGATACAGACTACAGTGTATAGATGTTATTAAAATTATTTACAAAACTGTTTATTACATTTATAAATTACCAAATTATTATAAAATTCGATTATCGAGATATATCAGTTTGGTTGAGTTAGATATCAAAAGATAGAGTACGTAAAATAAGCAGGAGTTAACTAGAAATAAATATCAAATTATGCACAAGAAATGTATATATCCTACTCAAATGACTATTGTCAATAATATTAATACCTAGACTAGGACGCTCCAAAAATGAAGTTATTTTGTGTCTCTTAGGAAAATATGTTAAATATGAAAAATAAACTTGTTTTTTTTGGCCACCTTAACCCACATATACATAATTATATTAGCTTATAGACATCTACTTCTTCAGTAACTTAGATAAATAATAAAAAAGTTGATATTTACCGTTTCATATCCTCAGCCTTGATTTTTTGATAAGAGTTATAAACCGTTTTTACGATTTTACATCTCTGAGAGGACTCGGTTTCCGCGAGGAAGCTTTCGTACACCAAATGCGCCTCTACGTAACTGTAATGAATAACATAAACACAAGCGATGATAGCTCAACTTGGGCCAAGTACCTTATGAACTAAGAAAAACATACTTCTGTTAAGAGAATTTTAACTAAAAAAAAAAAATAACAATAATTAGATAAATAATTTTCGATCGACAAGCAATATAAATAAAAATGCCAATACCTAAAAAAGTTATGAAAACATGGAATTCGTTACCAGGCACATTTAATATTATTTTACATTACTTTTATGTTAGAGTAATCTAAACTACGCGTTTAACTGAGACATTGCAAATCATATTTTTTTTATAGTAAATAAAGAGTTATTCTTCTAAACAGGAAATTAAAATTATTTTACGGCACGTTTATGGCCTTTATTAAACATTTCTTTATAAAAAATGGCACGCTGATACATAAAGGTCCGCTACCCCATCCCTATGATATATGTATTTTGAAACGTTTGATAGTGTAAAAATAACGTCACGTTCGCCCGTCACGGCTACTGATCTACTACATCTGGTACACGAACATAGGTACTACAAATGGTAGATGTACACTTTGTTATCACTAGGGATTTGTATAGTATTAACAACTAATTAACCCAGAGAGCATTATTCATCGTTTCTGATAGATAAATAGTAAAACTTATGCAGTATTTATTAGTTATATCTCGTAAATAATAAAATATCTAGCCTTTTCAGGACAAACATCATAAGCGTTAAATGCACTTTTTACAGAAGAGAGTATTTTCTTTCCTAATTAGAAAGTATTTATGATATCTTTCAAAAAATATATAATATATCATAATTAGCCACTGATCTGTTAAAATAGTGCTTCTAATTTACAAAGATCATTTTTAGGAGGTTACAATAAAAGCATTTTTAAGATTTTTGGCGCTTACGATGTTTTTGCTGAAAAGGCTAGATATAATATTATCATCGTCATTAGCATTATTACAAATACTTACGAACGATATAAAACATTATTTAGCTCTTTAGATGTTATCTTAATTACCTTTCGAATTCTTGCCGCGAACTGAACACACAACTCGCATTGTCCAATATCATTGTCTTATCAATTGGGAACGTTTCCGTTTTTATTTTATCATAAATTATTAACCATTCGAGCTTCTTTTCCCTTATAACACTGTATTGAATACCTAAATACATAAGCAGGTATAACTTGTTTAAAGCAGCCTTAGCGGTATCTGAAAGTTTGTAGCAAATTCCCGCTTTTGCTCTCATCCTGAAACGTATAAAATATTTGAAATTGGATTTTTGTTTCACAGAGATAATATATATACATAAAAAGGTAATGAAATCATCTGTGGAATATATCAAAAACACTAGAAATCCGACACGCCTTAACTCGGGTAAACGCTTTTGGGTTTTTAAAGCAATGATAGCTCAGTGGTAGTGTGTACGACTTCCCGTCAAGGTACGTGAGTTCGAATCCAAGCACTTACAATGAGCTTGAGCTTTCGGTGAAGGAAAACATCGTGAGGAAACCATAGCATGGTGGTAGGGCTTTTTCTAATGCCCGCCTGGGTAGCTACCACCCTCAAGTTGTAAACCTGCCGCCAAATACCAATATGTGTGTTCCGGCAGCTGCACTTGAGAGCCAGTTCCTCCACAGGTTTAGCGTGTCTACCAACTTGGGCCGTATCGTCACTTAAGATCCGGTGAGATTATGGCCATAATGCTAAACCTTAAGTATAAAAAAAAAAGTTTTATTCATGGAATAACAACTACAATTGCTACAGTTTAGTAGATTTATTTAACATGAATTTTTCCATAATACGATTATTTTCATATAGCTATTGATACGCGCGTCATTAAATCTCTTGGTTGCAGTGATGGATTTATACTAAGGGCTAGTGACCAAGGTGGCGAAATTTGTTTAGGCGACAAAATATGTACTGCTTGCAAAAAAAAAAATTACTTCCTGCTATAAAAATCAATAATTTTCAAAAATGGGAAGATGTTGGTTTCAAGCCTAATCTAAAAAATCGAGTTCTTATTGGATATTTACTATTTGAAGTCTAGTTTCGGTGCATATTTATTCTTTCTTTATCATCAGTTAATATAATTATTCAAAACTTTAAAATAGTATTGTTCATAGAAATTCAAATTGATCGAAAAATCATACAAGACCTTTTTGCTCTGGTCGTTTACTCAAATAGTGCAGGGTGGATATAGATAACAGGGTGGTATTTTTCACGGTGCCCCAGGCTGGCACTTAAGCTAAATCCGGCTCTGACCTTCGGTATAATTTTATTCCACCTCTTCAACAACCATAGTCATATTACAGCAAGTTACACAAAACCTTATTGAATTATGTATACACTTAAACCTTCCTCATGAGTATTGAAGAGAACCCTTATAGGGTTCCATTATGCTACGGCCATTTAGTAGCTTTTAAGTTTATCGTATTCAGACAGATAGACAAGACTGACGTGGCATACACTTTGTTTTCTCATACCTATTGAATATTGTATCGGAGATGAGTATTTAAAAAATATATATGAATTGAAGTTGGACAACGTTTTTCTATATCTAGTAATTTTTTAGGCAACACCCGCAGTAAGGATCTAGACTTGTGTCGCGGGGACTTTACAAACATACAACTGATGGATTACACAAATAATTGTCAAGTGGAGGAATCGAATCCACAGCACTTAGCGTGACGGCAGCGGCAAGGCGACCTTCTAAACGGCTAGGTCAATAGTGCAGTCATCTGCAATTTATCATTATTCTATAAATTCGTTATTTTTTTGTTATCAAGAAGAAAGTCCTTCAACTATGTTAAAACGAAACTTACTTCTTCAAAACCCTGTCCTCATTAGTAATTACAGATCCACCATTAAAATATGTACTAATCGGTTTCTGTCGACAATATTCCTTTAAAGATTTTACAGCACTTTCTTTTGATTGTATTTTTATGTTTAGATCTTTGCAAATTTGCTTCAATTCATCACTGTTCAATATTTTTGTGAGCTCGTCAAATCTTGCATTGTTTGTACCTGCAACAAGATAGTAAATCTGATCCTGACACTAAATAGATTAAAATATAAAAATAATATTGAAATCGTATTATTTTGAGCTTACAATTTGCATAGAAATTCATGTTTATGAAAAGCATAATTAAAAAAAAAAAAAACTAATGATTTAATACTTGTTTAAATAATATTTCCTTGAACTTGTTTTATTTAAATTTTGATACATATACATATATGTAATAAAATAAAATATGTGAGTTATATAAGGTTACACAACAGAAAAAACTCGGTACAGTACTCAGCCTTCATCAGAAGTTAGGATTAACATCAATGTATTCATAAGCACATTACTAAAATTACTGCTATATAATTATTAATAGGTTTTTGTCTTATTTAAACATTGACTTATATAAAATAATAGTAAGAGATTCTAATTAATTTTTCAGAAATAATTTATTAAAAAAGATATTGTCAGTAAATGAAAATTGTATTATGGAACATGTTACATAATATAATTAAAAATGAGTTATTAAAATTTCTATACTATTCATGTAACAATAAAATTAATCACAAATAATACTAGATAAGATATGAAATATAACAAGATAGTCCTTCTTTTTAGTTTAATTATATATTAACTTTGGATATATTAATGTTTATCATCAAGCCAATTATAAAACTCTGAACCCTGAACTTTTCTTTCGGATTCTGAAATTTATTTATTTTCAATTGGGCAAGGAAATATTAAGAGTTGCAATTTACTGAAAACTCCTGGACTTCTTTATACCCATATTTCTTCCTACATAAGGTAACAATAAAGGAAACACATTAGCAAACCAAAGCTATAATTACTATTCTATTTTGACTGCCCTCACTTAGTTACTTAACCGGGTAGTCTAGTGTTTATGTATGTAGAAGATGCAAAGTGTTAAAAATAATATGACATACTTTTATTGGGCGATTTTTAATTTGAAAACAAGTGTCAGGAAATTACACGCAGAAATCATTTACATTCAAAAAATTACCAGTAGAGAAAATAGCAAATTCTAATTTGAAAAAAAAAACAGAAAGTATATTATTGAAAGAAGGTTGATTAAGAGGAACTTAAATATTCTTTGGTGGAAGTGCTAAGACATTGTTTTCCTATTACATGATAATAAAAATTTTTATACAATAATACTTGTAATAAAAAAAATCAAAAAGTTACCTTGTGAAGAGCTTTGAACCAATATGCTCTTTCCTAGCAATGAATGAAGTACCAAATCTAATGCAGGGGAATCAATATTTTTGTTCTTACAAATATTCAACAATGTCTTCAATCTGTACCAAATGTGTAGGCGCCAATAAAGTCTACAAACAAGATGTAAACCAGGATACTCCACAAGCAGACATTCCTTTAAAACATTCTGTGATCCTTCATCCAGCAAATTAAATAATGATGTATTGTTCACTATATTTTTTATATTACTCAACAAAATTAAACCTATAAATATAAGAAAAAAGGTTTCAAAGGGTACTTCACTGGTTGAATTTTAATATTAAAACACTTTACTGAATTCTAACTGCACATACATTGACTTTGACTTGACTAACTTTATTAAATAAGATATATACATATTGTATTGATAAAATTTGTAGTTTTAAGTTGATAGTGCTAAATTAATATTTGTAAGGGATTTTTACATTAAAACAACATATGATATATGACTTTGCTTGACACCAATGGGGTTTCATCTATGCCACCAATGGTAGACTACAGTAAAAATATATGTAATTATACTATGGAGCATAATTTATTGGACAATGTTATTATCGTAATATTTATTATCCCATTATGTCTTCAAATTAATTTAAGAATAAATGTAACTTTTCCAAAAAAAACATTGTCCTAAAAGTGGTATTTTTACTTTTACATCATTATAAAGGGCCTATACATAGTTGTAATAAACACTTACTTTTATCATCTATCATATTATCATCCTGTGATGAATCTAGATTTTCAGAAGTATCTTCACTTTGAAACAATTTCTGAGCAAACTTCTTAGTTGGACTTTTTTTCTTGTTTCCATTTGTGACTAAACGGTTCTTGGATGGAGAGAAATGTTTCCCTTGTAGTCTTTTAGTTGGTGTAGATTTCTTTGTGGGTGTTGTCAATATACTTTCATATTTTATAGATATAGCTTCATTTATATGAGCATTTGATTGTGTAAAATTAAATGCACCTGACTGGTTTTTTAGTAGGGTCATTGGACTTACATTCTCTATTATTGTAAGTTCTTGTAAGTCACCTTCTGATTGTGGTGTCAGATCAAAAAAAATTGGTACTTCTTCTGGTGTGATCAATCCCCCTTCATTATTTAGTACCAAAGGTTTATATAGTTCATTAGGCATATTAAATTTTTTCTTAGGTGTGGCTGATGTAACTTCTTTCTTTAACTCAGGTACACTTAGGTCACCAATTGATGGTAGTAACAAGTTAAGCAAACTAGAATTATTTTTTGACGTGGTCTTTGCACTATCGTTACTTATTACCTCGCCTAATTCATTCAACTGTGGTATGAATTCAAATGAACTGGATTTTTGTAAAGCAGTAAGAGCGCTTTCTTTTTTAACTCTCATAGATCTAGTCGAAACGTCATTAGACTGCTGCGGTAAACTTAATACGTTATTTTCTTGAAGATTTAGTGCACAATTCGCACTGTTGTTCTCATCATCACTAGAAAGCACTATTATTTCGTCTTCACCAAAGCTCTGCAATGTTCTTTTAGCTTCCGTTACTGTTGGAGATACCTCTAAGCCTGGTCTTTTCCTACTAGTATCACTTATTTGTTCCATTTCTGAACTACTTTTTGATTTACTTTTAAAATACTTATCTAATGAACTTTGCCGGCTCATTATAGAACTTTGTTATTGTTCGTAAATTTTTAAACTATTATATACTAATATATTTTAAAAGTATAGAACAAATTTACCATAATTATGGGGATTACTGTTTATCATCAGGTAGGTACAAAGACTGTATTATATATTATAATGGAAATGGATATTAATATATCATCAAGTTCTTACAAAAACATACAATCCACAGTTCTCACTAGTGATGTAACTCGATCGTTTTTTTTTCGTAGATCTTGTTTAACTCGTATTACTTTTTACGTATTACGAGTAGATTTATTTAATTTTTCTTTGTTGTTTAATGACTTAAATAAGGTAAATAATATTTCATATTTTATTTCATGTTACCAAATATTATTAATTTAATAAAGGTTTTTAAAAATTTATAATCTAAACCAAACAAACATCAGCTCGAGTAATAAATTGTCCTCCAGTTGTAAAGAGTGTAAGTAGTTTACTCGACTGACTCTAAAACGCAAATAATAATACTCGTGTGACCTAGCAAATTTACGCGAGTGGCTTGAGTCACAAAATTCTACTCGGGTCGTATCTCTAGTTCACACGGTTTACAACTAGGGATAATTAATAGAAAAATGTATACTCAATACTTCTTCTTCTTTTTTAATCTTGGCAACTCAGTCGTCTTCAGAGTCTATTACTGCCATTTTCAAGTGATAAGGTTTGGTAGAGTTTTTAGCGGGATCTTAATCTGTATGTTGCGATTTTTCTTCTTCTTATTCATTTTTGACAACTCAGTCCTCTTTAGAGACTACTACTGCCATTTTCAAGTGATAAGATTTGGACCTTTTGGACAGATGAAACTATCTTCAACAAGATGGCGACTCTCTTGTTGAAGTCCTCTTGGGACTTTTTGTGGGAACAAATAGATCATATCCCGAATGATTATTCATAATTCACTTCAATTATGCTCTTCAGCTACACTACATCACGTAAAATGTCGCCTAAATTACACAGTACAGGGCTAAATGACTAAGTATATGAATAAAAATAAAAATCACATGACAGATCAGGATCCTGACAAAAACTCCGTTGTGATTTTTATTTTTATTCGTATATTTATTTGTTTAACCCTATATTGTGTAAATGAAAGTGACATTTTACTTGATGTAGTGTAGCTGAAGAGCATAACTGAAGTGAATTAATATTCATTCGGAACATGTTATACTAGTTGCCACAAAAACTCCCAAGAAAGCCAACATGTTATTGAAGATAGTATCGTCGGCCCGAAATGCCCTATTCTTTTTACTTGAAAATAGCAGTAATAGTCAGAATAAGTTGCCAAGTATAAAAAAAAGGTAGAAAGAAGGATTTGCTAATTTTGGGCGGCAATAGGCAATAGACAATAAATTGTGAAGTGGCAATATATAAATATAAATAAAGTGAGAAATTTACAATGATACATTCTGATAATTAAGAAATGTAACTAATGATTTTATATACACTTTATTATTAAGAGATAGTATAGAAGACATGTCACAAAAGCCTTATAATTACAATAAAATATCATACAGTGGTAAGAATTATGAAGAGAACAGTTAAAAAGTATGTGCATAATGTTACCCTCTTCCAGACCACACTCAAACATAGATGTATGGTCAAGCCTTAGCCTCGAAATAAAAGTTGTAATTTTCTTAGTTAATCTCCTTTGAAGAACCACGGTGTTAAAGCAATTTTGGGCTAATATATTTTATAAAATTTACTATTATTTGATTGATATCAGTCTAAACTCAATTTTTCAACGAAGTGTTGACGAGGTAGAAAAAGAATTAAATCCTGAGTATATATCAGAATCGCCTTGAATAGCAGCCAGTTTTGCTAATTTATCAACATTTTCATTACCCTGAATGCCTGGACTGAATGGAATGGACTATATATCAAAGAAACTTGTAAACCTAGCTGAGAACAAACTTTCCGTTTATTTTTAATTTCAAGAGAGATCGGTTATACATTTTTTTTTAAGGATTATGCAGAAGATATTGTAGAGTACTTAAAGAATCCGTGAATATTACATCTCTTGCCATTATTTCCCCTATAATATAGCTCATACATTTCAAAATAGCCATACATTCGCCCGAAAAGTTAGATATCCCAGAAGAATATTTAAAAAGTTTAAAATATTCAGACGATATTCGATACAAAGCAGCTCCATTCCTTGACACTTATTATTTTGAAAAACAGAAACATTCCCAAAAAAATCTGAAACACTTTCCATAATAGGATCAAATGATTTAGACGCATCAGTAAAAAGACTTCCGCATTAGGAGCGTTTTTTTTTATAAAACTCCAAAGTTGGGAATCCAGATTTCATACAACTTTTTTATACCCACTGATAAACGTACATCAGGTTCGAAAATAAGAATGTTGTAATCAAAAAAGAAAAGAGGATTTAATGGAAAAAGTATAATGACGCAATCATGCTCATTAACATTCCTGAGACTACATAGTGTCAATGTTTACAACTTCTGGACCATCTTTTTCATCAAAAGTTAAATTATCTTGACAGCCTTATCATAAAGAGTAATCATTCCAGGTATCGAATTGTATTTAATTTAAATACGGGAGAGGCCTTCGCTGCCATTAACGTCTATTCTTAATGATACTGTCAAGATAATTTAGCTTTTGATGAAGATGATGGTCACGAAAATGTAAAGATTTATAAATATACCGAACTGACAAAAACTGTCTTCTAATGCAAAGGGGTGAATCCGCGAATTCTATTTGTAGTGAATTCATTGGAGCGCTTTTCATAGCTCCAATGATAATACGCTGACTACTCGATACTTTAATTTGATACTGAGCTATTTGTAACGATTATACTTTGTAGCAAGAAGCGAGTACGTATTGGTGAAATGTGTTCATAATGTTACTTATGACAGATTTCACTTTCACAAACATTGTCTATAATTTTTTATTATTCAACGATTTATTTTCATTAGCAGCGCCATTATCTGTTGTCCATTATCCAATATCCATTGTCCATTTATAAATTCTTAGAAATATGTAAAATATACGAACATAAATCGATACTAATATGCATACACATATTATAAAGTACTATATCGAAAACGAAACTTTATTAATACTTTACCGACTATAATCGAATAATAGTTACAATACCTGTCTGGTTACGTTCATGTCAATGTATACTGCCTCAAGCGGTGTTATCCCCCGCCAGAGACTAAGATGCAATGTGAACGCCATAGACAATTCACTATCGTCATTATACTAATATTATAAATGCGAAACTGAGTTTGTTTGTTTATTTGTTACGCTTTCACGACTAAACCGCTGAATTGATTGTGATGAATTTTGGTACAGACATAAATGGGATCCTAGAGACAGACATAGGCTACTTTTTCTTGCGAAAAACATAGGATGTGGGGTAAACAGAGGGATAAACTTTGTATGAAACTTTTTATTGTGTCATCCGATTTGTTTGACAAAATCAATGCTAACGTAAGCGAAGCCGCATGTAAAATCTAGTACTAGAATATATGATCCAGATATTAGTAACAATAATTTATTACTGGTCATTGGTAAAAATTATGAACAGATATCAGTATAATAAATAAATTATGAACCACTCTCACGTTACATTTACAAATATCCTATCAACCATCCCCTATAGATAGCGTTATCTTTATTTACACGTGTCACTCTTAGCCTGTCTTCCGCTATACACTGAGACCACTGTTCAGTACTCATACTGGGGAGAAATTATCTGACAGTATATTGCCGCAGTAACCTAGGGAAATATATGATGTCATTTTTTTTTCCGAAGGACATTCGCTGTTAGCCGTAAGGGCTTTCACAGCTTGGCAGGACTTTTTGGGGTGAATGCGGAAGTCACTCAGCCCCGAGGCAGTGGTCGCAATGGTGCCGTAGTGGCCGGCCCTTGGCATGGGCTGCTGCCGGAAGAAAATTTAAATATGAAATGGTAAGGACTGGCGTACTGGAGTAGATCTCTAGTTATAATATTAATTATTTGAGAAGGCAAGGAAATTGGTGGAGTGGATTGTACTGTACTGTGCAGAGCTTATAATGATCTAATTTGTTTGAACGACGTCGTGTATGCATTACTAACGACCGTTGAACCAGTAGCTGTTAAGAAATGAAATGAAATTGATAAATTACACTAGTTATAAAAACAAATAAAAAACCAAAAACAACTGGCAGGGCCGCAGGTTCTCCCTTACAGAACCATATGATGTCATAGATCGTCACCTTTTTTGTACTTTGGGTACTGGAGGTTTCGTTGTAAGGTACTCAGAGTGCATTCATTAATCACGTGATCCAGAAATTTGTGAGCTTGTACTGTTGATTATTTGAATACTGTTATTCAAAGATATCGGCCGTTAAAATAAACATGGAAAATCTTAAAATATTGTCTTTATTGCAGAGTAAAACCAATACCGTGTATAAAATGAAAGTAACTGAAGAACTTGGGAAATTTTAGAGGACTACTTTTGTTTTATAAAATAAAACAATGTTACGTAACGCGTTTTTCGAAGCCCTCTCCCACACTTGTAGCGCATTGTAACGTTTTACAAGACTTCCCCCCCTCATCACCAAATTGCGTTACGTAATACTTGAACGGCCCCTTACTTGCTACAGTAAAGGTACCTAATAATATTAGTTTGCACTAATTTACTTTAAGACTTGTTTTTTGGGCATAATTCTTACAAAATATTGAATGTACTGATTTGACAGAATTAGACTACCGCAAAATAAAGGTTCAGTGTCAGTCTTTGTGTCCTTCCTGTGTCCATCCTTCCGACATAGTGAACGAGAACTAGCCATTTCCTCCAAGGTCAGCAACATGGCTGTAGCACCCTGGTATTGCGGCTTTAATTTGCGAAATTACTATTAATAGACATATTGAACCTCAGTTCTGAGCCGATCTCTTTCGCACGTAAATATTGATAAGTAGTTAAAAAAACATATCAAGTAGGTCACAATGTAGTTTTAAAATGTTCCTTGCTAATAAAGTCGTTAAAAAATGTCGAAAGAAAGGAAAAAATCGTCGATAAGTAAAATTAGTGAATATCTCGGTGGTAGGCGTATAAGTAACAAAACTAAGCCGGTAGGTGATATAAAGTATATAATTCTCTGAATTTTAAGTATTTTAATAGTCATTAATGTCTGGGCAAATATGTTAAAACAAGTATTTTCTAAACGCACCTTGCACTAAAATATGCCAAGAAACCAATGTTTTTTCTAAATATATGTTATGTTATATACACTTTATAATTTAGAACCTATATCATCCAAAGATTCCTTGATCACTGCTATTAATTTAAACATGTAGATAATAAATCCATGCGAACTTTTAAATTCTTGGTTTACTTTTATTCACCTTCGGTATTCACTTTGCTATGGATATGGAGATTTGAATGCACGTATGTATATATGTATGTATTTAAATGTCTGTTCACTTGTACGGAGATCATCTGAAACTAAAAACAAAACTTGATGAAATCAGATATTTATTCTGCCATGTACGTAGTAAAGGTTAATAACTGTTACTCGCTCTAGTTCTAGTAAAATCTTACTGTTATAGACACACACAATTTTACGTGCGGCATCGCTCGCGTTTATATTGATTTTCTTAAACAAATTAGAAGAAGCAAGAAAAAGTAGCCTATCTCCGTTTCCAGGATCCCCTCTATATATATACCAAAATTCACCACAATTGATTTAGTGGTTTAGGCGTGTAACATTATATTATATTATAATATATTATATTATATTATATTATATTATATTATATTATATTATATTATATTATATTATATTATATTATATTATATTATATTATATTATATTATATTATATTATATTATATTATATTATATTATATTATATTATATTATATTATATTATATTATATTATATTATACATAGACACATTATTTGACACCAGTAAAAGCCCACTATAAATCACGTGAATCTACTGAACTGACTCACGTGAATCTACTGAGTAGGACTGTGACCAATCGTTGCAGTTTTTTTTAAGTGAAAACTTCTTTAGGGGCGTTGAACACTTTTTGGGTGAACAAAAAGCGGGAAAATCGCGTCACCGCACTCTTCCCATGAGCTATATGTATACTGTGTATATATATACAATGTTCATTGATATACCTCCGTGCATTATTTGTATCCATTAAATATACAAAGAGTATACCTCTTTGTTACTTAATTTTCATTTCTATCGGCAGTCCCCAAAGACTGTCCCGAATCGTTTTCTGTGCAACCCAAAGCTAGATTAAAAGGGACAGGTCGGGGACCCGCCTCTTATTGCACCAGTCCGGCCATCTGAGAGAGCAGGTCGCCAGTCTACCCGGATGGAAGCTCTGCTTACCATCAGGCCGGGCCGGTGGCCAGGGCGACGCGATGATTGGTAGTTCGAACCCGCGTCGCCCCATCAAAGCCCCTCGATCTACCCGGGCTCGGGGGTATGTGTAAATGTATTACTCCACGTAAAAAAATAAAGAAAATAATCTATACGTACAGAATGCATGCATAAATTAAAGAATATTTATATTTGTATTAGTAGCTCCTGATGCGTAAGTAAATTGTATAATTTTTCTTTGTACTTTGAATTAAAAACATCCCGAATGTGGAACAATTTACTAGACCGTAAGTTGAGTGTGGTTGGTATAAAATATTCAATATGACTACAATTTTATTGATCAAACTTAAATGCAATATGACGGACAAAAAATTTCACACCAAGCAGGTTAGAACATATCAGCCTACTTACCAGCTGACTACAAGGAAACCGTTCAATTCTGAAAAAGTTAAGGAAACTTTGCGCCATGTCTTGGAATCTGAGTTAAACGAGATGGAATACAGTGAAAATGTAATTCCGGAGGTATGTTTTAATCTGGCTGAAACGATTCGAAATGCCGTAAAAGAAGACAACTTTGACAGGTAACTTATCTCTTTGTATATTATGTACGACAAAAATGGTGAAATAAAACGTTGCCATGTTTGCGAATAAAATTATAAATAATGAGATATAATGTATATATTACCAATCATAGCCGGTATATCGGCGATTTCATGCTTTTATTGCTGTTGTTGTCGTCGCACAAAGTGTTAATGATTGCTTTTTAAATCATTTTTGTAGTTGTTTTCAAGTGTTTTTACAAGAACAACGACCACTGCAGGGTTATGCAGTAAAACAATTTTGATAATTAAAATCCGGTTTTCTCTATTTTGTGCGCTGTGGTTAGTTTAGATCAAGCTCTTAAGCAGTCGTGCGATACAAACTGAGCGAACAGGTGCGACGTGCTTCAATATTGGTTACTTTCTCTGGAATCAAAGTTATAGCCAAAATTTTTATAAGAGTTGATAAATACATAAATTTGACTTTTAAACTGTTTTGAATTACAGGCATTCTTTTGGTTGTTTAACCTAAGAAGCGGTGTAGCCGCTTACTCATAAAGGAAGTGGTTATTCATCGAATAACTTATGAGTATGTTAATTCTTTCTGAACCTTATTATCTATATCTATATCTATATTAACCTGTATAACATAAAAATAATTATTAACGCGTGTCATACCTAGATACACAGCAATATTTAGGTTCATAACAAAATGCTTCAGTATATGTTACAATACCACAGATGTTTAATACCTATATATAAAAAAAATTGTAATCGTATTTGAGTCTCCAACAGAATGACTAAAGCAGTTGATATTGTTACAGATACAGAATTATAGTAAGTGTGACCATTGGCCAACGTCGTCAGCAAAGCGTGAACATATTCCATTCGTTCCTATGGGACTACGAAAGGGACGGTTTCGCAGCGCACTGTTACGAAAACTGTCATATATTCGCTAATGCCGTTGTTTATGGAGTCTATTTGGATTGAACGATATAAAATTATGAAAATCTTCATAACTTACATCGTTATTTTTATTTTGCCCTTATTAACACATTAATTGTTATTATCTAGGTTGACATTGGTGATATTGCCTTCATAGACAGATGCCATTGGTAAAAAAAATGATAGCGAAGACACTGACTGCCACTACACACCTATAGGTCTTTGGAGATAGACTATCAGTTTAAGATTGGTTGTTAGTCGGGTGCGAACATTAGAAAATGATTTACCATCATGCAAGCAGTGCTCTTACTAGTCAGCTCGATGGAATGGAATCCCAAAATGTTGATTTGTCGGTGAAGAAAAACCTCGATGAGGCCGAACTTTCTAAGAGTGCTTTTTAGTAATACTCATCCTGCAATTTAAGTAAAGTAATTGGTTTATATCTAGGCTTACAGCGTACTTAGTACCTACTGCATCATCAACATTGGGTATGATTGCAATCAAATCTTAACGTAGGTAACACTATACCTAATGTAGGGAGGTACCCACAGTTTGATAGTAGGTAATCGAAAAGTAAATCAAAATTTATTCGGTCTGTGTGTTAACAAACAGTGAAATGCTTAAGTCTTAATCAGATGAAGATATAGGTAAGGAATAGAACAAATGAAACTCATCATAAAGCATTTTTACAGATCATACATATTTATTAATCCATTTCATAGAAGGTTTAGATATCACACTGGCCCGCCCTTATAAAAATAAATGTGTAATATAATAACGACCCAGTCTGTGAGAGTATGCTGATGTGACGGCGCGAGTCAATCGTTCTGGAACTTGTAGTTATTAAATATCATCACCGAATAACACGGCCCCACTACCACGATGTTCGCTACCGAAAGAGGCGCTGTCACCTCAGCCCTGTATTAAATTCCATCAAATATCCATAGAGAGGAAAATTCAAGAGGTAATTCTAAACCATTATACAGGTAGATAAATACACAAGTTTTTAATATTTAATATGTTTACATTATAAGAATTTTCGCACATATTTGACACACAAAGCGAAGAATATTATTGATAAGAAGACGAACGTTGCTTAAATATTGGTCCAAGACACTGAAGCGAGATGTATTCACGTTACGGATACGAAACTAGCACCAAGCCACCGTACGATCGACAAAGCAGCATAGTCTAGAAGGATTGCCAATCGCGCTTTACCACGTAAGCTATTTGATAGATCCCCTATGTCGCATGGGAATGTCGCTTACAGTTGTTTCCACTTCTTCCATCGTACCTGACAACCTACAGCAGTCGGTACCTCTGTACTAATATATGAGCGAAACCATCAGTCGGCTGTACAACACGCGTTCAAAACTATGCCCTTTATAAAATGTCTAAAAAGGAGTAAAAATATTTATAAAAAATTCGAGTCTGATCCGTTGACGGTTTGTAACGAGCATATTTTGGTGCCTACGTGTTGTCCATTACTTGAGCATGGTTAGTGGCGGTTTTATTCCGGTCGTTCCGGACTACTGTCAGCCTCTCAGAATTCAATATAAATATCCATATGATATGTAAGTTATAGATATATATTATAATATTAATAGTTATAGGTACACATCTATAACCATACTGTACATTATGTGGTGGTACATTTTACTTACAACCAGAATAAGAACATTAGCAGAAGTAGAAATATACATAAATGCTAGGTAGTTATATATAGATATATATTTATATAAACAGATGCAATTAATATTGTTATCAAAATACCTATCAATCCTAATATATTGTGAAAGTAATTATTGATTAGATATGTGAGATATATGTGTACAAACGTTTTTCAAAAAGCTTCTATGTACTCTCGACACTTATGTGTTTACAATATAAAAATATTACATAAATCCAATATATATGTACGATGCATAGGTATTAATGACAAATGAGATTACAATAAGGTCAATGTTATTTTATAGACAATCTCTCGCCACATAATATACCTGTCGTCTCAGCCGAATAAGACGATCGTTCCATACTGGCTGTACTTGTGATACTATCAAACAATGACTGGTGCGAGATAAAATGAAATTTCTGAATGGGTTCTTTTATTAACTATAACATAATAGTATACAAAAAAGTCTAAGTATAAAAATATAAAGTAATTGTATTTTTTTATTCATCCATAAATGAAAAGTAAAAAAGATAATGTTACTTTAAAGACAGCATAAAAATATTGCAAAATATCTAGCAAATTCTACCACAAAATATCACACGTAAGATTCATTCGTTATTTTCATAGTAGAAATGCAAACGTTATTCTAGCGCTTGACCCGAGGGCGGGTGTGGGTCTGGTGGGGCCAAATTTCAAACATTTACTAATAAAATATTAAAGCTTAACATACATAAAGATTAAGCATCTCTGCACCTTAGTTATATAATAGCCATTTAAAATAACTGCAGATTATAATATCTCATTCTAAAAAATAAAGTCTTAAACATCAAACTATAATAAAAAAAGGATTCGAAACAATTTCTAAATTAAATCAAATAATGTTAATGCTTGAAAATATATCGCTAACACGTTCGAAGTGTTCATGAATAATTAATTATTTAATTTGATAATATCTAACAATAACTAAAATGTGATGATTGTCCGATAATCATTAAAAACTAAATTAAGGTAACGAGGTTGTTCACTGGGGCGCAGGCAGTAGGTATATTTGCGGAAATAATTATATAATATTGAAATTTAGTTTGTTACTTTTGATTGAACAACATCGTTTTCAGACTTATCAAACGAAAGATTAAAACACGAGGCAACATATTATGTAGTATATAGAGCAGCGATGGCGCGGGCACCAGGGCGCGCGGCCGGCGCGGCGCGATACAAGCGCGAGCGGTGCATTGCGGTGCCGCGCCGGCGATTGCGTCACGTGGTCACATCGGTAAAACGAGCAGCTTTTCAACACTAAAAATAATCGATTGGCGGTGGTTCGTCTTGTTCACTCCTCTGGGAAAACAATTCAGCTAGACTCTTTCTCTTTCTCCTTTGACTCTGTAATTTTACAAAGATATTGGTTAATTTTAAATCTTTTACTAACGCTACGTAACAGCCGGCTGCAAATCTATATGAAAGGGTGTTTGTCTTAGTACTCTTGTCCCTATACTACACTATACGAAAATTGCAATATTCGCAGTACGCTATATTCATGTTTTATGTCTTCAATATTAAAAATACAATTAATTAAAACTGTAAGAATATTTTTAAAACTTACATTCTTAAACGGTCATGGTAATGGTTTTAATGTTTAAAGATTTTATTAGTATTGTCTATAATAGAAGCAAATACAACGGTTAAATACTAGAGTTAAAGTACATAGACGATATCATGCATTCTGATATGTACTGCGCGCCATTAGTGCTGCAAAGAACTGACCTGATTTTTTTGTTTCTGTTGTGGTTTTTTTTCGAACTGTAAAAGCCATGACATTTTCTTACTAAATTTTTTAAATGTTGTCCCTAATACTTATATATACCTAATATAACAATCATAACATACAGTTTTAATACGACTGATTTAGGAGAAACTTTTGTGAAATAAATTGCAGAAATACAATAAATTTGACAGAAATATTTTTTATTTTTTATATGTTCTTTTGTTATATTTGATCTGCTTGTGCGTACTATTTGATAACATAATACCTATTCTCTGTAAAATAATTAATCACGCTTTAGAAAACAAATAAAAGTGAACATTAATCGTAGGTAGACATGGCAGAAAAGTCAGATTAGGACGATTAGTTGTTGTAATTAAGTAAAATATTTGACTAACTTCTGCTAATAATATTTTATATTCAGAATAGTGGAATCGATAAATTAAATATTAATATTTTTTAAACTATAATAGTATTATTTGCTTTATTCATTTCTGACTAATAGGTATATAAATGAATAGATTACATAATTTATAGATTTAACTAATAAATTGATTGTCTTCAAACCCGACATCTTATGACCAAGCTAAGTTTACGTTTCTTCGTACAGCCCTTAGACACCAGCAATCCGTTTTTTACCAATGTATCTATTGTTATTTTTGACTTCACTTTCACTTGAGAAAATATTACCAAAATAGAAAGTTGATACCTCCGACAGCCGGTAAAAAATTTAATAACCATGTTCATTGAAGGTTATATATCACTGAAATACTCTTGTTGTATTAAAATATGCTAGAATTTACTATGATAATAAAATAATAAAATATAGTTTTCAATAGTACATAAAAACGGCAATACTTTCTCGAATATAAAGGCGATATTAATTATAGTACTATAGCATTGATAATGTCCTTTATTAAAATACAAAGCAAAAACTAAACTCATGTTAAATAAAAGCAGATTATAAATGCTTAATAAAAACCCAAACTGCAAATTACTAAATTATGTCTAAAGGCTGTAAATGAAAGTAAATGTTACTTGCACACAAATCGAGTGCTGCATTAAATTTAAATTTAATTAATTAAAACAAAAGCTGAATAAATAAAATATGATGCTGTATTTACGTACGATGAAAAGCATCTACGCGTCTACACATGCTTGGTCACAAAATATCGAGACTGACCTTCGTCGCTGTTACCGTTAGTGAGCGGTTCTTCACCGTTCTTCTCACCATTTTCAGCTGGTTTCTTCTCTTCCTCCTTTGTTTCCTTGTCTTTCTTTTCCTCGGAGCTCTCCTTAGCCGGTTTCTTTTCCTTGCCCGCCTTACCCTTGGCCGGTGTCGCTGGCTTCGGTTTAGGTTCCAAAGATGGATCAAGGACTAGTTTGCCGATGTTTTTACGGTCATGCATCTTCTGCATAGCTTCACCGACCTAAAAAAAAACAAATGTAGATTAAGATTGCTCCATTTATTAACATAAAAGATTCTAGAGACATACATAAAAATACTCAAGCAAATACAAAACATTAAATTAATTAATCTAAACAAATTTTCCCAACTGGCTTGTTAATCGAGAAAAAGAATAAATAAAAATGTCTAGTGACGATTTGTACAAATTGTTTTTGTTTTTTGATTGTGCTTTGCTTACCATTAGTCACAATCCCACTGTTTTTCTATTGAAACGACACTTAATGTGTTTTAAAAGGTGTGTCCTACCAAGCTTTCAATCGTGTCCACAGTTTAATTTAGTTTACATTTTTGGTTAGCAATATAATAATTTAAAAAGCCACGTACATCTTCCAATGCCCAAGTGGAATCGACAAGCGGCTTGACTTTCCCCTCTCCCCACAGAGCAAAAACGCGCTCGACTGCGCGACGCACGTACTCAGCACGTCCGTGCTGGAACAGCAGGTGCCGTAGGTTCAACCCGGCCAGGCTCTTGTTCTCGTCAAACAGTTTGATCGGGGACACCTTGTCCACTTGCCACCACTGTATAAAAAGTTAGAAGTTTATTAATAAATCTTTACAATGTTTAAATACTACACACAGCCTTTCGGTTAAACACGAGTTGGACGTTGTGTTTTTATCGTTAGGCTAACCACCACCGCATAACAGAGTATTTTATTTATTTTTTAAAGGCACATGTACAGATAATTGATTAAAACATATATATAAACAATAACACTTGACACAAAAACAGTGAATCTAAAATTCAATTAACAACAAGTGCACACCTTACTTATATATAACTCAATATTGCTTTAAAATTGGGGGTAGAAATAATGAAAGGAAATCAATCGTAACATTTATAGCAATTACATAATATTAATACATATTCACTAAACACTCGTATTCAAAAGTGTGGGTTCGAATCCCACACTATAGATATAATTATTTATTACTAACTGTGCCTTCGACTTCGTTCACGTGGTACAAAAGTTATTTTGCACTCCCTTTGGATCAGTGTTTTTTTTTTGTATATGTAGGGTACCTTATTTCCTTTTCTGTTCCTATGGTAACGTTTATGCATAATTTCATATAATCGGTTGAGTAGTAGTTAATGCGAGAAAACTACAAAACAAACTCTTTGCAGTAATAATCGTTTTGCGCGTCGGTATTCTTTGCCTGAATGAAATATATGTATAATTTTAAAGTTAGCTGCGAAAATATAAAGAGACAGAAAACTACTTTAGGCTTCTACTAAGTAATACTCTCACAATTATGGTTTAAATTAAGATCGTCGTGTCGAGTCAATTTCCTGCACTCTTCTCATCAAAACAAGTTGCAGATAGATATGTAACACTAAAAGAAATAAGCGTTCGAGTCAATACAAGTCATTATATTAAGTTTAAAATACATGTAGAAATAATTTATCGCTTTATGATAAAAGTTGTTTTGTTTTTCTTTTTTGTAGTATACATTTTTAATAAGCATAGTATAAAGCGCTGACTCCAAAAAGTTACAATTGTATTATATACACTTACGAGATGAATAAAATAAACCACGTAGTAACAGAGTTATTAAATTAACCTGCAATATTATATAACCGTATTGATATATTAGAGTGATATTATAATAAGATAATAATTAAAACATTCTAATGTACTCACAGCACGCGCAGCACTAAAGAAGCTCTTGGTTTCACCGGTCACGATGTTAGATGATCCTGAGATAAACACCATTGTTTGCTTGATATTTAAACATACTTCAATGCGCTTAAGGCGTTTGTTACTAATTCTTGGAACTGCTGTCCATCAACAGAAGTCTCAAAAGAATTCCTTGTCATATTCTTTTAATAGCATAGATATATTTATTTCTACTATGTATATAAAGATTTTATAGTTATCACTTAAGCTTTTTCCCTTTGTAAATTATGGAAATACAGTATAGAAATAATATAGTAAACAGGTCTTTAAAATATATAAAAATACTGTATTTCTACAAAGACTACGGTCGAATAAGCGCCGAACTTAAATGGTAAAATGTTACTAAACTTGCAATTATGTTTGAACTATCTTCTTAATTTACTAAATGATCAGAAAGCTAAATTTATTACGTATCATAATAATTAGTCTGATATGATAAATCAACTCTTAGAGTAATATAAAAAGTATTTACATATACTTGAGATAATTTCTATTCAATTATTTCGTTTTCTATAAATACTTGTTTTAGAAGTAATTACATTATAATAATATAATTAGCGCTTGCTTTGCATTTAATTTCACAAAACCTTTTTATATTATTAATGTGCAGTCTTATGTTTAGAGTGATAAATGCAGACCGTTTCTTTACCACGATGTAGATTATTTTCAAAAAATATTTTGTAGATTATGTGTCCTTAATATAGACATTTCTCTTTTCTTCTTGAAGGATAATTTAATTTATTGAAAATTTCATAGTGATGTAATATTTTTCAAAAGATATTAGGTATCTGTAATAATAGATATCTGAATGAACAGTTCAAACAAAAAACAACGAAGTTCTACGTACCATATAGTATATAGCGTCCCATCGGCTTCAAGAGCGAGTATCCACGGTTGCACTCCTCACCGCAAAGACAGTCTAGAACAATGTCAACGCCGTCCGCAGAAACCCTGTCAAAAACATTTACAAAGTTATTGCTAATTTGCAATTTAAACAGAACATAATTTATGATTGTACAAAATAAATAATCAGTATTTCTGTGTATGTATATTATTGTTTTCAAAATTTCCGATTAATGTTATAACGAACACTAACTAGTAAAATGGTAAGTATAGTTCTTTTTTCTATACGTATTATCGGTTCAACACAAAACTTTCTTAATCATCTTTAAAAAAAACCCGTTTTTGAATTTAATTATAAAACATGTAAGGTTTAATATCAATAAGTATCAATAATCATTTAAATATTGTACATTTAAAAGCACCTAATAAAATAATTTAAGAAAAAGTAACCAATTTTCTACAAAGAATTTACTTAAATCCTTAATTAGTCATATTTAAATAAAGTTTTAATATGAAATACGAAACAAGAAGAAATTATTGCGTGATAAAAACGTACCTAACCACTTTGAATTAGTACCACATATTTACAAATGATATAATATGACTTCATATATTTATATGTTAGTCAAAGCAATTATTTCATTCAAGCTTTCTAAAACGAGTAGATAAATAAGTACAAATGTTTGTTTACATTGTACGTGTTTGTGCCCCTGTGTGGCTGTACCTACTTGCTTACGACGCACTGGTTGTAAAGAACTCAACAGATATAAAAATATCTCTGTGTATTTACAAGAATTAAATGACGCGCTTGTTAAGAAGCATCTGCCCCGAGGGGCGTGTTATAACTGAACAATTAACATAACATATTTCGTCTAACTAAATTAAACTTTCACTTCATTGTACAAAGAAGCCCTTCAACCGGTTTTATTTAAGTGAGGAAATCGGAGGATGGCTCTCTGAACTCTAGCGACATTAACACACTGAATAGACTCAGCGCTTAAATATTTAATTGTAATAATAACTACCAATTAAAGAGAAGCTTGGGAGCGAGAACAATTGATTAAGAAAAACTAGGGCGTGGATTAAAAGTTCCCGCGACATCGGACATATGGAGTTAATATCCCGCACATCATATTTTTTATTTGCGGGTAACGTAAGACACTGTCAATTACTTACGAATGATAATTAATCCTATTTATTAACAGGGAATACTCTGGCATATATACAAGTATAAGTTTTTATAGCGGGTATAACGAGCAAGCGTGTCACCTGATGGTAAATGATCACCGCCGCCCATGGACATCCATAACACTAGGAGAATCGCAGGTGCATTGACGGCTTTTATTTTTGGAGGGAATGGTTCTCAAGTGCAACTGCCGAAACACACCTATTAGTATTTGTCGGCGGATTTTCAAAAATAAAGTACCTATCGCGTACAGAATATTCCCTGTTTTTATGCAATGGACGTAATTGAACAAAATGTAACACATGTAAAATTGTTAAATAACCGGTAGCTGCCTCTAAGCGTGACATAGAAAATTTTAGTAATTTAGTTGACAAATAACCTTCTTTTATAAGTTCTCAGATTATAACGTCGCCTTCAATAAAACTATAAAAATAGAATATTCACAAATACTCTAACAACATACTTTTTATTATATTTTAAAATATGTTTCTGTTAATGCTTCTATTGATTGAATTGAATATATTAAAAGTTTACAGGATAAAAAGAAAATAAATGCGTCATAAAATCTCAGTCCGACGCGAGTTGGAAGAATTACATTTGTAATATATACAAACGTATTAATAGTGAATAGATGAAGGGCCGCTAAACAAGCTGTTTAACTATTTTTAAACTGGTGATATCTGGAATTCATGGCATCCCTTCACTTTTAAATTTACATACAATTATTGAACACAAATAATTCAACGAGAAACGTCCAGATGCCAGGCAGTTCCGTTTTTCCTATTAACGTATGTAAATACTAAGTACGTAGAGACCGAGCAACATTTATTTGTTAAGTTATTGATATTCAAATTTTCATTGGAAAAATAAAGCATGTATGGAAAAAAAGTAAATAATATCAAAATTTCTGTCTACACTAATTAAGAAAAAATTATAATTGACGTAGGTATGTTATACTATTTGTTAATAAAAAAATTGCTGTTTTTTATTCACATCAATGACTTCACACCACACTAAAATGTTTCTTATCATATAATTATAAAATTATAATATAAAATTCTTTATCATATAATTAAAACGAGTTGATTATTATATAAAAATAACCAGGTAATTATAACATAAAGTGTCGAATTGTTAGTGTAACCAAAACATCGGTCGTCCATAACAAACGCGCCGCGAGCCCATAATTTTTTCCTTTGCTAATTGGCACCTGTTCAAATTTTTGCATAATAAGTTTTCGATTCAGTTTTGATGATCTCATCGCATTCCTGAAGGGAACCGCTGAATTGGCTCCGCATTCTTAAAGAACTCTTATATTCAGACAAAAGCACAAATGTGTTGGTATAAAATGTATGATTACACAGCGTTTTGTTCACGCTTTTGAGCATAATACAGTGGAATCTCTATAAATCGAACGTCAAGGAAAATGCTAAAAATTTTGAGTTAATTCGTTTTCGACTTAACAAGGAGTTCAAGATAAAAAAGCTTTAGTTGCAGAATTTCGACTTAGAAAGACGAGATTACTAATAATATTTTTTGAGTTGTGTTATACTGAGAGTTGTGTAAGTTGTGTTATATCAAGACCTTTTTTATATTTTACTGACTCTGGATTTACACACTGGAGTCTGCCTTTTGAAATTTGATTTATAGGGTATAAATATGTACCATCTATACCTCGCAGGATAATAACATTTTACTCGAGTTACAAAGTATAAGTATTTCAAAATACCGCGTATTTAGGGGTTTCGCGGAAAGGGATGGCATTTTTACGACTTACTCCGAAATACCACTTAACGAAGTCGAGTTATAGGGATTCCACTACATTATTAAGTAAAATATTAAATTTGAAAACGATATTTATCCCAGATAAACATGGATTACATTTTTCTCACTTGAGATAGTAAAATCGAGTAATATCAGCGACCTAAGACTATCTTGAATTGTCTCGTTATGAAATGACTCAAAGTAATCGAGTAAATTGATTATTAGAAATTATCAGCATAATTGATAATTAGGAAATACTCACTTCCTGACTTCACTTGTGTAATCGCTGCCCCTCTCCAGAAGATGATCGATGTTATTGTTGTTTGCCTTCAGTGCCTCATGCTTGGACTTCGAGCAGACCCCGAACACGGTTACGTTTTCAACGGTCTTCGCAAGTTGCGCCACAGCTTGTCCCTAGAAATTAAACCTTATTAAAATTCTACACATCATTGGATCCGAAAAGAAAGGAAGGGACAGATTTCGTCATTGATTTCTAGTCAGTGAACATTCATATGTGCAAGTGAAGTGGTTTCCGAGTTTCCATATAAAAATCCCACTTACCACTTAAAAGCATATCTTTTACGAAATATTAAAACCACAATATGCTTTAGACGGTTATCAAATGTTAATTTCAAGAATTTTATCCCAATAACAACTAGGGTCTCTAAAAATTCTGAATAGGGGGGCTAGTAGGTGGAGGAAGTTATATCAATCTGGCCAGCAATGCTTTCTTTATCAAGCTCAAATTTAGTCGTGCATATAATATAGTTCATTTTTCGGGGATGATTCCACTTAGTAGGTACATATTTTAATACAATGCCCATTGTCGCAGTGACGAGTTGTTTGGTTTCAATTACAAAAGCTTATCCTTTCATTTAGAGTACATTTGTTGCAAGTGTTCTTAAGGAATATTTGACTGAATACTATTTGTTATCCACTTTCCGTTTAGTAGTAGTTAGCATTGCAATACCACTAAATCAACTCCTGGACAGTACAGTTCCTCTTTTTAGCTTACAACAATGTGTGACTAAACATTTCAGCATAGTTCCAGATGAAATTTGTTTCTAAAATATCGTCGTGATTGCCATTTTAAAGTACTCGCAAATAACTGCCGTGCAGATATTGTATCGAGTTAAGATGAAAAAGATTTTCCTGTAAACCTAAAATGGCTACAAAAAGGTTTCATAAATCCCTAAATCTCACGTTTGTATGAAAGCTTAGAATGCAGGTATCAAAACTGATTTCAAATTCTCAAACAAACTCATGATCCTAGAAATGATCCACTCAGCCCTGTATTTATCATTATCATAATACACTTTATACATGGAATTTAGGTGATATAGATAAAATGGATATATCAAAATATTTTATGATCGATGATTATTAGGTAATCTATATTGTACAGAGAATTCATTGATACCAGTTCCGGTATGACCGAAAACACTAAAACATTATCAGCGAATATCTACATGTAGAAACGAATTCGTTTGCGTAATATTTGACTGAATTTTTAATAACATTGAACTTATATAAATAATATGATATTAAGTCTAGAATTGATATTCCAATAAATCATGTTATATTTTTTTATAATTAAAGGAAATCTTTTATTTCCGGAAAATGTTAATTATAAAAATATTGCTTTAAAAGTAAAGGTAAGTATTCTAAACCGAACTTAATCTATTGTACATTAAAATTAATAGGTCATTGACATCAAAGGTGAAGTCAGACGGAAGTAATGTTACCAAAGCATATAACGTTTTTCTCACCCAATTCACACTAATAATTAGACGACTTGTTGTGGTTTGTTTATCTTCTCGTTAGGAACTACTAGTATGTAATACACGTCGAAAAAACACAAAGCTCTACTTGACGAAAGTTTTACGAGAGGTCAACGAATTAATAATCCTCTTTTTATATTGTATAAGATAGGCCCGTGAATTCGATCGCGTGGAGTTGAATTATAATTTATATAACGTTAGAATCTATTTTTTAAATTTATAGGCATGATATTATTATGTCGAGTAGAATTATTGCCATTACCATTGGCGTTACTATATTATTTCATGCCCATGGAAAATTCATTGGATGGGGTCCAATAAAAATCGTTACGTTATTTATTTTTAATAAATAACTGAAGTAGTTTCCCAACAATGTAATTCCCCCCTTGTTAAAGATTTTGAGTAACCCTAATTGTTACTGAGATGAAATTCTTGCAGTTAAAATTGGATAACCATCTCAACACTATTGGCCTTTTTATACTTTGTAAGAGACATGTTATTATTAATATTGTGTGTATTTTTGTAAAATATCTAATACGTACATATATGTATTATATATTTATAATAGAATAAGAAATAAATCTTAACCAGATATTTATTAATAAAATTCTTTTCTCTAGACTTTCTGTATTGCAAAAGTATCCGTTACATCATCAAAGTTTAAATATTCAATAGCTTAATGGAGTCCTACTAAAATTAAGCCTCTTATTATAAATGCGTCTAAATCTTACAATTAGTTATTTATATATCTATATTAGTAAGTTAGTCGAACCTGAGGACCATGGCATTTTACCAGCTCTCTAGTTACGCCACTGATCATCACAGACTTTTTCATTTTTATCGAAGGTCAAAGACATTATTTTTTGTTAAAATGTTTTCTCATATCGATTTCTACAGCGCAGCCCCGGGCTATCTCTTAATGAATATAATATAATGACAAAAAGTGACGTTATTTGTCACAAATAGGTACTAAAATCAATCTAGTTAATACTTAGAAGCGAGAAAGACAACCACTGGTATAGTATTTGAACCATCTCTGTGTCTTTACGAAAATTCCGGTGTTGCTAAAAACACTGCAATACAAAAAGTTCATTTTTTAGTAAATTTTTAATTTAATCCTCTAAGAGAAACCCTGTAGTTTTAATGATAATATTTTTTAATATATTAATCCATAATGTTATTGTTACAGTTCATGAAAATGTATCCAGTGTTAATGTCTGCGCTTACACCATCCGATACCGTGCCGTACTAATATAAAAATGTCATGAAAGATAATCATAATTTACTTACCACTCCACCGCCAGCCGAGTGCACCAGTAGACTCTTGCCGGGTGTCAAGTTAGCCATTTCGAAAAGCAACAGATAAGCAACAACGTAGTTGGTGGTTACAGCTACAGCGTCCAATGCTGTCATGCCTTCAGGAAGGACGTAGACGTACTGGGCTGGTACGGAGACAAGTTCAGCCCATGCTCTGTATTCAGGAAGCGCCACTACTTGATCACCAACCTGCACAAAGAAATTTAAGAATTCCTCTATTGCTAGATTATATTACGTGCCCCTTCGCTCGCTTTAATATAGATTTCGTCAAATTAATCAGATGACGGAATTAAAAGTTTCATACCAAGTTTATCCCTCTCTTTACCCCACTTCCAATAAGGTTTTCGAGAGAAAAAGTAGCCTATCACCATCACCAGGTTCTCATCTATCTCTATAGCAAAACTCTGTGAAGCAGTGAAAGCAAATGTCCAGACGAAAAAAAAAACAAGGAAGCTTAAAGAAAAATATTCGTCTCTCAATTAACGAAGCATTAGCGATTTCAACTGACAAATAAAAATCTAGTCTTGTATTTTTAGACGGTAATATTGAAACCGCAGTTTTAGCAGGATCTAGATCTGCCGTGTTGTTATTATTTTTATTTTTATTAAATATGTCTATGTATATGTGTTATGTTATTTAAATATAGGGTATATTACTTAATATCGGTGACTTTACGTGATATAGTTTGTGGATATAAATTAAATGAAATATAAATTATAACTCAAAATAAAGTAACTAAAGGTGTTCCCAAAACTACCTAAACCTTTTATCAAGGTTATACATTTTTACAGAGATTTTTAAAGATTACGGAAATAGCACGAATATATGAATTGAACAGATGTATCCACTGACTGACCTTAAACAATTAAAATTATAATAACTTTTTTCTTTATCGTCAGTCGAGAGGGTGATATAACCTAAATTAATTAAGGTTATAAATAATCTTTACGTAACGAGTTCAAGTTTAAATTATAGTCATATCGGAACGATATTCCAAAAATATATATAACTATCAGAGTTAAAGTATAGTCTAATATAACTTCCTCTCAACATTTTATAATCTTCAAGTATTTTACAGTTATTCATACATTGAAAACAATAATCTAGTTGCGGTATTACCTCATAATTGAATGGACGGTTTCATAATTATATCTCGGTATATTATCAATTTTCCACAAACAAATGGAGGAGTGAATACTGAAAATATAACACTAAAGTACCTACGTAATATTTGTAACACTTTGGTTGCCGTTATTGTTTCTAGAATCGTAACTTTGTACATCGTTGTAGAATACATGTAACAGATAAACGGACACTTTGGGAGCCCCTGGTCTAGATCGTTCTTGGAAGTCAACCAATAGTGTCTGAGATACAGATTCGGCCAATTTCAGGCGTTAGGATACACAGATGCTATTGTATGTCGTAAAAGATACATTTTGTGTTATAGATTATGTTATTCATATAAAGTTAAAAAAATCCTAAATACATAAGTATGAAAATTACACTCAATTCTGCTTACGAGGTAATACGCGTACAGACTTTAAAAAAATACGATTCTTACATGACCTACCTGTTACACACCCGGTGCCAAAATAATTATATCATTGTCTGCAGTACTTAAAAACTAGCATAAGAAGAATATCAAAATACGTCGAATAGATTTTTGTTTTATTGAAACTTAGAAATAAATTTTCTTGATGTCATATAATAAGAATGAAAATTTAAAATGTCTATACTTTTTAGATTTATGTGAAAAAACTATTGCAAGTTATTAAGATAATAACAAGTCATAAAATACATTTATATCAATTTAGAAATGCATGTCTGATTGTTTGTTTTTGCACGCATCACTGCTAAAGTACAACGTTTATAATAAAACGTCACCGAGGAAATCATTAATCGTATCCTCGAGTAACATTTATTCATTATTTCATTGACATCAGTTAACTCTATCAAAAGTTATTGTAATTTGAATGACGGCGCGAGATTAAATAATTGTAGTTCCACGCGAGCGAAGTCGCAGGCGCAGCTAGTAATAAATACCCGCTATCTTTATTTATACCAATAGATTAACACTAATATGCATATTTAATTTGTGTCTAAATAAGTTTGGTTTATATCCGGTACATTCGGTAATTATATAATAAAATACTTATTTCTCACACTTGATATTGGCAAAATTGCCTGTAACTTTGACAGGTGCTAGAACTTTAAAAAATAAGTACAAATAATATACTATACTGGTATTATTTGTACTATACTGGTACTGGTGAGACATTTATTTAATAATAATAAAATAGTTTCGACTTAAAACCTCTTCATTAGGAAACTATACGTTCTGAAAGCAACGATAATTAAATAACATTGCAATTTTAATTGGTAATTATACGACTTTGTACGAAACCCCATAGGGGAAATACATCGCATGTTACTACTGCAGTATAACGTTACACGAGGTCTCATTTTTCACAGGATCCTGCAACTACTCGCCACATATAAGGTAACACGTCTTTATCATTGTGTATTTTATTATGTACTAGCTTTTACCCGCGGCTTCACACGCGTGAATATTGAATTTGTCACATAAATCGGTTTATTTTTTCAAAATGACATACACTGTTAGCCGGAAGGGCGTTCACAGCTTGGCAGGTCTTTTGGGGGCGAATGCTGAGGCAGCGGACGCAAAGGTGTCACAGTGGCGGACCCCGGCATGGGCTGCTACCGGAGAAGAATAAAATAAGGAATAGTAAGGACTGGTCTTTAGTAAAAATATAATTGAGGAAGCATGGAAATCGGTGGAGTGGATTGTACTGTGCAGAGCTTGTAGTTGTAGTGATCTAATTTGTTTGAAGGATGTCGTGTATACATTGCGAGCAATGTTAAACTAGTAGTTGTTAAAAAAACAGTATTGGTAAATAACACGAGCTGTAAAAAAAGGCCAAAACTACTGGCAGGGCCGCAGGATGGTTCCTTACAGAACCGTGTACTTAACGTGTGGGTGTACACGGGTGGTATGCAGTGTGATTGTGTCCCTCAATGTTGTAAAGTGTCACTGTATCGCGCAAACAAAGTCGATCGAGGGCTCCTTTTTGAAGGATCAAACCTAGGCTCGAGCGTCTGCAGAGAGAGGCTGCGACGGATGTGCGGGAGTGAAATTAACCCTTAGGCCTCGGCGATGAGACCTGCGGTTACGCAGACGTGTATGCGGAAACAGACGTTTAGAAGAGACAGCAGGGAGGAGCGCGTTTCCCCTAGTAATTTCGTCTATAGGATCGGTGAAACCGTTACGTGGCCGGTGCGCAAACTAAACGGCCTGAGGGTTTGGAATGTAGTTAACTTTTGCTACTATTTGGGGATTTGAATGAGCTTCGGCTCTTTCGCCTTGCGAGCATAAGGCGGGGCTTGGACCATTGAGCGTATGAATTTGTTCTGGAAAACTTGTAGTTTGTCCAGGATAGTGATCACTGCATAGGCAAAGGACTGGACAGCTGTAAGTGAGTATGGGGCGGATGCATGTTTTATACACCGGAAGCTTATGTCTGAGTGACATTTTGCTTTTGGAAGAAGTGAGATTACGTAGCATGGCCGAGGTGGCGTTGGCCTTTTTGATTACCTAATCAATGTTGGTTGAAAGGTGTTTGTTTAATACTACGCCTAGGTATTTGGTTTAATTGACCCAGGGGATGTCGACACAGAAAAAGTGAAAGAAGCTTTCGAGTGATTTGAAATTATGGGGATCTAACATGATAACCGAGCTTTTGTCCAGATTTAACTCTTATGCGCCATTTGAGGCACCAGGATCCGAAATCAAAGACGGCTTTTTTGACTCGAATGGGGAGAATGGCTCTGTTCCTATTTGAGCTATACATGACAGTGTCATCGGCATACAGACTTACTGGGACGCCTTTGAGGTCTGGGATGTCGCTAAGGTCAAGGTTAAATAGACAGGGCGCTAGTATGGAGCCTTGAGGGACTCCAAAACGAATAGGGTGGGGTGAGGAGAGAGCTTCGTCTACTTTGTAACAAAATGAGCGGTTCGAAAGGTATTGTGTGATTAGGTGGACAAGTCTGTCCGGAAATTGGAAACGATGGAGTTTGTAGAGGAGTCCTTCGTGCCAGACCCTATCGAAGGCTTTGGCGACATCGAAAAAGACTGCGAGAGTACGTCTGGGGAGACGTAACTTCGTGAAGTTGGAGACTACGTGTTCCGTGAAGCGGAGAATTTGATGGGTGCACGAGTGTTTCCGCGGAAGCCGAATTGCTCGTCCGGGAAAAGGTAGTTGTCTGATACAACGGTTTGGAGGCGGTTCAGAATGATCCGCTCGTATAATTTACCTAAGGTGTTAAGTAAGCTAATTAGACTGTAACTTTCTGGAAGGGAAGCTTTTTTACCTATTTCGAGATAGTCCGCCAGATCTCTATCGCATCTGGGATCCTATTTAGCTCGGGAGAAGAAATATTGTTGGAGAGGTATTGCCTGAGTCTAGGATAGTCGGCTACTTTGACAGAGGGGAGAGTATACTCGTCGGGCTGGCCGAGAAGTAAAATTACTGGCCGGTAGTCTGAGTCGTGTTCGTGAACGACTTCTATGTGTTGTACTTGGAGCGCAATCCCTTTGAGAATAGCTATATCTAGGACTGAGGGGCGGCAGTTTGGTGTGAAGTGTGTCGGCTCCGAAAGAGAGATAACGTCAAAAATGAGGATATTTTCTATGCGGAGTAAGGTACTACCGATACAGGTGGTGGTTGGGTTATAATATATAATGTGCCCGGAGTTTAGGTCACCGGCCACTATAGCTGAGTCACCGAGTTCGAATAGTGCCCCAGGTCTGATTGTAGGAGGTTTTTTTGCGGGTGAGAGATACGCGGCTATGATGTGGATAGTGGGATGACCGGTCATGCCCACTCTGCAAATCGAGACTTTTAGGCTAGTGAGTTCGGGAGGTTCTATTTGGGTGCAGTATACTGACTTTTTGTAGTATATGACCGTAGGCGCCGGTACGGACATTTCTTACTATCTTATAGTTCGCGATCGCGGTCTTTGGGTTTGAGGAATGTTTCCTGTACTAAGAATAGATCTATTTGCCGATCCTTAAGAAGTTTTTTTGACGTTTTAAACTGTTCGCGTTAAAAAAGGATAAAGAAAGGCCCCGGAGTCTAATTTTATCCTACATTGCAATTGATAACGGGCAGGCGTGAACAAGGTCTTGCACGGCGCGTGCGAGGGCTGGGTAGGCGGCTACGGCCTTAAAACGGTCTATTCCGGCGAGGGAGCTAGCCATTTTATCAAAAGCGATGATGCCTTCTTTAAGAGACCTGCGATCCATTTTAGACCTATGAAGTCGAATGACGGCGCGTCAATGCTCGCGGGTACGACTCTGGGGGATTGTATTATTGGGGCTCACGCTATAGACGGGGCTTGTGACGGTGTGTGCGCGGGAATGACTCTCGCCGGACCTGGCAAGCTCGGGAAGGTCTGGATTGACATGAGCAGGGACGGAGCGGGGCGTGCTTCCACGGCGTGCGTTGTCGAAAGCGTGTGCGGGTGCGTGTCGTGCGTGGGGCACGTTCACACCCACGATAATTTGCGGGGTGCCGGCCTTGCCGCATAAGACGCAGCTGCGAGGTTCGAGTGATTCGGGCATACGCGGGCACTCCCTAGATGAGTGATCACCTAGACATTGGACGCATCGGAGCTTTATGTAACAATTCCTAGCGGAGTGACCGTGTGCCTGACAGTTGTGGCACTGATTCGGGGCGTGTTCTGTTCTTTGATGGACGCGAATACCTTTTCGACGGGTATTTCCTTTGGGACGCGACTCAGAACTACGCGCAGAAGGCGCTTTTCCTTCAGAGTGTAGGTTTAGAATTCTGGTTTCCCTCCTCTGAGGAAGGCAGTAAGATTTTTGTAGTCCTCTATTGTCGGGACTTTTACTTGAATACTGAAATCGGTGCTCAGGACGCTATTATAGCGTATTTTTTGTGAGTTTAGCTAAGAAGAGATGCTCAGCCACTTGGTTTTGTCTTTGATCGTAACCGGGGGAGGTGCACGGATTTTGAGTTGCGCGAGTGCGGCTGAGGTTGTGGGAGTCGCGTAGGTTGAGGAAGTAGCAAGTAATAGAGGGACAAAAACAAGCGGGCTTTAGAGGCCGCAATTTCACCTGTCTTGGTATCATGCACCCGCTTGTTTTTGGGTTTCACCCTCCGAACGACTGTGAAGCCGGTTTCGGGATTAGCCTATGGCAACTATTTCGGCCTCTGTTTCAGGGGTCAATTCGGGTAAGAGCGGGGATAAGAAATCGCCGTGGGAATTGGATGGGGCGTGTAGGACATCATCTCTTCAAACGGTTGACATACGGGTGAGGGGTTGGGGATCGCTGAAGGCGACTGGTTGCGCAACGTACAGTTCGCTAGAGCGTCGGATACCTGCGGCTGGCAAATCACAGGCGAGCGGGAACGGGAGAGCGTACACAGCGGTGGCGGTCGAGATGCCGTGCGACGTGCCGGCGCGATCGTCGCGGTGGCGGGGGTGCGACTGGGTAGGGAAGTGGTTGCGGGTGAGGTTGGCGGGCGGCGCGCCAGCGCGTTCGTTCCGGCGGGGAGGCGCGGACATGTTGTGTTGTGGGTGTAGGTGTTAGTGGGTTTGTGTGGACAGGAATTTCTGGAACCGGATCGGCTGTTCCTTTTCGACAAAAGTGCGAAACCTACTGAGCAGTAGCTCGCTACGATGTGCCATATCGAATGGCGTGTTTAGGGCGGGGAAAGTTACAAAGGAAAAAGCCTATGTAAAAAAACCTCCTTACCGTAAGGGCAGCGGGGCGCGGCTACCAAAAAACTGACAAACTATCCCAAGTTCGACGAAGTAACATGTAAATACAATCTACTGCACGTGCAAAATCGGAAAGAGAAAACAAAAAAAACAATTTCTGAGGCCTAGCCTGTAATAAAAGGCTTTTATCTTTGTTGGCAGCCAGTGACCGGCAAACTTAAAGTGGCGGCACTTTAATCACTGCACTGTTTCAAAATAACGAAAAGCAATACTTGGAATTTACAATAATAAACTAAGAGAATTTTCACAATGTAAATATGACACGATAACCAAACAATAGGTTAAGTTTAACAAAGGACTAATTATCGGTAACACGAACTGGATTGTTGGCAATAATAGACGGATTATTGCCGATCAGACGTATGAATAGCATAAAGAAACACTAGGCGGCGCAGTAAGGCGCAGCGATCGGTTTCAAGAACAATCAACAGGAGCTCACGGACACGTCCGTTCACGATCGCGGTTGAAATCGAACTCCAAACAAATCGGATGACGCAATGAAAAGTTTCATATAGAGTTGATCCTTCTCTTTACCTCACTTCCAATAAGATTTTCATCAGAATTAGTAGTCTATCACCGTCTCTGTGGTCCCTTCTATCTCTATACCAAAACAATTACATTATATTCAGCGGTTTAAGCGTGAAAGCGTAAAAAACAAACTAACTAACTTTTGCATTTATAATATTAGTAAGGATTTACTTTATCGATTTTTTACCTTTAGATTGGTAACACCATCTCCAACTTGTTCGACTTCACCGGCGCATTCGAAACCGAGGATGAAAGGAGTTTTAGGCGGTGAATCGATAGCTCCTTGCCTCACAATCAGATCTTGAAAGTTAAGGCCACTGTAACAAATAAATGCACTTTAGTTATTATGATAATGTTACTCTTACAATTTGATTTAATCTAAAGCATAAAGGATAACTTATTTATTAAAGGTATTATATTAAAATGGTTTTTATACTTAAACCCTAAATATGGTATATGAAATTATTATTTTTATGACAATCGATTTCATTTCCCTTACCCTATTAATTATTTATATAATACTCTACTATACAATACATATCGAGCCTATTCAGGAGAAACATCGTAAGAGACTATTTGTCCTTTTTACAGGGAAGTTATTCATTCTTAATTAAAAAGTATTTATGATATCTTTATAAAAAAATATGACTTATTAATTATAATTAACCACTAATGTATTAAATTAGTGGCTATAAACATACTGCTTATAATTTACAAAGATAACTTTTAGGTTACAATAAAAATAAAACGTTTTACAGATTTTTGGCGCTTACAATATTTTTCCTGAATGTCTCGAAATGTGCATCATGTGCATACGTGAATGAAGTTGTTTACCGTTTTCTTTATATAAATATTAAACTTAACTACAAAAGCTATTAGCCTTTTTATGAATATCTTGAAAAATATACAACATTACATAGATTTGTACACGCATGTTTGTTTTAAAAATATGTAATAGTTACTAATTTTTAAGAAGCAAATTCGTCTGTATTTTTATTACTTTTAGAATTGCAACAGAAGTCTAAAAATAATATCTTCCTCAAATATCCCAAGATATAATCTTTATCTCTTCAGAATATTAGTGTAGATCTTCGTCAAATGTTCTTAGTGACGGATTATAACTACGCAGTGTCCGTAAGTGCTTAATTAATGTAGCTTGGTATGGAATGCGGCAGCCAATTGTTATTATGGTCTAGAAGGCATGCTCAGCATAAGGACACGCGTATTTAAATTATAAAACATCGCCTGTCAACATTCATATGGGAACCTGTCAAACTATATTATGAATATGAACTACGTATCTAATCGAATTTATTTCAACAAACAATCTCACTATATTATTATTATTATTATATTATTATTTTATATTATATAATATATATGATATATTATATATTATATTATTGCAATGCTATTTTTACATGACAGTACTAATGAGAGAGTTTTTAATATAAACTGTATTCAGAGCGGCGTGCCCTTTAGTCAACTACCCCGCACAAATACCCCAGGCTGTCGGTACAACGTAATTAATGCAGGCAGCACTGTGCGGTTGACAAAATATAAGTTTTGCTAATGAAGATATTGCAGAATCAAGTATTGAAATATTGCTTTAGAAAACAATGTTGCAGCGATGCATGCAAAATACAAAGTGTCCATTGCCAGCTTTTAACAATTTTTTCAACTCTTTAAACCATTTTTTGGCTAAATACTTGTACATGTATGTATGTGTTCTACTACTAAAATTTCAGTAACTTTAATTATACTAAAATTACTTCATAACGTACTGATGATTTAAAACGTGTAATATAAATTTAAATATCGGAGAACACTAGCAGGTGCTTGATAACAATATATTTCCAACTGAAATCTTTCGAAACAAAACTTAGAAAAACTCTACCATAATTTCAGAAATGTATAGCTTACATTATCACCGAAAGAACAAAACTTGTACGTAAAAGAACATTTTTTAATAAAAATAAAGTATAATAATAAACGGTTTCCAAATACTCTGCATATATTTCAATAATTATATCAGTGTTGATAACAATGACTATTCTGTAATATCCGTGGTAATAGTTGTCAAAATAAAATGATTTATACCTGAGAATAAAATAATAATGACTATTAAAATCATTGATATAAGTTATGCACTATTTCAGTAATTTTCTTTTATTACTAAGATAAACCGGCAGAATATTCAGTTGGGTTTATATTTTTTTTGTTTAATCTATACTAATACTAGCTGACATGGAAGACCTTGTTCTGGCTTTTCGAGTAGTCAATCACATCGACTATAGCGTCATCTATCGCGTTATAATCACTTATCGTGACAAAAGTATCTCTCAAGTTGGATCAAACTGCAGTTCAATAGTTTAGCAGTTCATCGCGCACAAACAACGTCGCACGAAATTTTTATATATAAAGATTATAAAGAGAAAAGATTTGTATTTTTGTTTGTAACGAACAAACTCAAGAACTACTGCACTTATTTCAAAAATTCTTTCACTATTAGAATGCTACATTAGCCCTGAGTAACACAGGCTATGACATTTTTTTTAATGAAAATAATTAAATAAAAGTTTAGTTCCACGCGAACGAAGTCGCGGACACAGCTAATATAAAATTAATAATTAATCAATAAAAAATAGAAAACATGCACAGGATAATAAGTCATGCCATAATAATTATCTGTCAGAAAGGTCTACTAAGTGGACCCATATTAAGTATACATGTATGATAGACAGCCATATTAATATACAATTGATATCAATTGTAACGTATATAATCTACACTGTAACATACGAATTATAATAAAGATCTGATCATAAGATCTCTGATAATAAAGTAAGAAAATCATTTTTTTTCCAAATCATCTAGTAAGTTAACAATTTTTATAATCTATAACAAAATTATGGCTGTGCTTAATCTGTGGTAAAATATTATATGATTAATATTGAAGCTTAATAAACTCTATAAACATTTTTGTATTACGATCATCCTCTAGATAAACGTAGTCATTATCTACGTAGTGATTGTAATTAATACACATTAATCGAAATCCATCACGATGTTGGCGTAACGAACTAAATGTAATCAAGCCTTATGTACATTGTTTGCCGATCCATGATACTAAATCGCTTGTCTCTAGACGCGACGCGACGTGTCGTCCCACACAATAATGTAAAATACATACGTATGTTATGTTCACATATACGTTACCTGCACGGTGTTGTTAACAGTCGATATTTGCGACTGCCTCCCCAGTATACGTGTGTAGAAGTAAAACCGAATTGTATATCTATGGACATGTGTATCTATGGACACTTCATACTTACATGGTAGGTACATCGGGATTAATCTTAATTTTAGATTTTATAAATACTGTTCAGTGCACTTTTTTAAAGTATCCCAGCATTGTACAGTGTTTTTGTTTTTGATTGGACATGTGCTATAAGTTCTAAGGGCTCATAGCTACACCGAGATTTGGGGCGAGTACTAAACCACCATAACCACAACGAGCACAAGGGAGCCATGAAGTGGCCGATCCTCGGCTTGGGCTGTTGCCGGGACGCGAAACGAATCGGCGGTCCTGATTAAAATTAAATAGGATCCTATACTAAGCAGAAAATCTACTCAGCTACAACGCGGATTGAGAGAGCGAACTAATCACCTAAACCAAAGTATTGTACCCACTTTACCGTAAGGTGGAATGAGTGGACTGTTTACAGTGAATGTAGTCCCTAATAATATACTATACTATCTAGTGCCTTGCGACTTCCTCAGTGTTATTTCTGTCAACGACGCGTGATCGTTATATCCCTACTTATGTCTAAGTCTGCGTTATGAAAGGAATATTCATGGCTAATTCAAAGTCCTCTCATCTCATCAAAGACATCTCAGTAATGGAATAAATGTAAAATTTTATTCCCTATTTTACACTTATAAGGGATGCAATTTCAAAACGTTGCTACACTTGTTTATTTATTCTTATTGTAGCCTGTTAAGTAAAATAATTGTAGAACTTACTCTAGAGATAAATATTCTTCATTGTAAATCCACCTCTTTATATTACATAGTAAAATATAAATTATTGTAGTGCTGAAAAGTAACATATACCATGACAGCAAAGCTTAGTTCTTCACTTTGTGTAGTTTCGCAATCTGTCTAATAGTGGCATGTCATCCAATATCGTTTTAATATTTTGTTTTCACTCTATTATATTACTAGGTGAAAAACAATACATTGACGTACTCTTGTCGTTTTGCGTCGGATGAGAAGGGAGTGTGGGACTTATCACCTAATAAGAACCATCAAATGCTAACTGAAAAGATACTAAGGCGACTCTTAATTCCCAGGCCCGGATCCAGCCCTCGAAAAAGGTTGTGGTCACAGTCATCCGTTAATCGGTCAAGCGCGAGTCGGCCTATGCACTTGCTCATGATCGATATAATACATTCCTACAAAGGAGATGTTTATAAATTACATGGGCGTGGGTAAAGCTGTGAAGCTAACACTAACCGTGAAAATGTAATGTTACAAGTCTATTATGGTTGAGGACATGCCCATCGTTCCCATAACGGTGGATCATGCTTGTCAATTTCCTATACTGTCAGAAACCAGAGCCGGCTTTAACTTCTTCTAGTCTGTTTTTTCAACCTAGTAAGTATTCCTTATCCATTACACCATACGCTTGTCACAGCAAAATCGATTTAAAACATTGAGAAAATACACTACAATAGAGTACACATGGGAGGAGCGCGTTGCCGCGTTGTAAAAACAGCCGCATGGTTAATGTTCCCAAACAGTATTGTGTTCATTGCATGCGTCTAAACCCGGAAATGCATTTGAGTTCGACTAAAACAAAGCCAAAAATATCCGACAAGAAAACGCTTACCTCACAGTACAGTTTTATCTACTATTTAAACTTAGTTAACCGTTACATTGCATTTGGAAAAATTACGACTTAGTGGTACAGTTTTTAAATCCTAGATCGACCCTGATTTTCTTCAGTAAAATACAAATATCATGTCGAAACTTGCATTGGAGAAGCATTTTTAACGCCCATCTTACGAAATACCCTCATATTAAATATCATCGCCAAGTACCATAGATGTTCGACGACAACTACAATTGAACGCCAGTTCTTCCACTAGGTTTAGCGTATTAACATCTTGGGTGGTATCATTTATAATTCAGGTACATACAACTACAGTAAAATGCAAGTCCTACAAGATAAGTCATTTTTTATTTTCGGGTTTAATACATTTTGATTTTATCATTTAATGTTTTAACTTTTTTCCTTCATTCATATGAAACAATGGAATTACTTGATATGTAAACATTTAAATAAATCAACTAACAAATTACAAACATAAAGTGATACGTCGAACCAAAATCCTCTTAGGATCACTAACGTATTCTTTGTTTTTTTAAATCCAATATAGAAAAGTAACACTTTTACAGCATTTCAATGTAACTGGATATCCTAACAGGCCTGCATCCAGAGAAATATTTCCTTAGTACAGCAATCTACCGATAAATAAATACAGTGTTTTATCATTTTCTTGGTGTTTAAATACTCAGTCAACACATACGCTTCATGAGATGATTAAATCTTTGGCTGTTTACCAAAAACCCTTTCACACAGTTTTGGGGTATATATGGTATAATTAACGTTATAAAAAAAAATAGAAATTATGATAGAAGTTTTATATGTCAATATTTTTTAAATAATCATCAACAATTTAATGATAATTTAATAAATAATCGTTACCACGACTAAGGTCAAGATCGTTACTATTTTAAAGTATTTAAATATGTAATGTAATAATGTACCAAACATCTAATTATATTTTAAAATACTTAATTTCCTTATTCTAATACAAATTAATCACAAGTACATTACTCCAAACTAATAATTATTTGATATGTATATTATTTTTACATTCTATCGAAGTGTTAGGATACCTCAGAAAAGTAGAAAAATAACATTTTAACGATAACTGAATAAACCACAATATAGAACAAAAGTAACATGAGATTAAATTTGGGAACCTTTCTTATTTTGACAAATAATATTATTATATTTGAAAATATTAATTTGTATGTTTATTTTTATGTATTTAAAAATATACCATGCGTATATTAATACATATAAAGATATAACTTTAAAGTTATTGCATATGATTAAATAATTACATCGTTCGACATGCTCTAATCGACAAGTCAATAAACGCCACAGGGGCCGACTTGCGTGTCAAGACTTTCGCACCCCATTTTATCGTCGCGCCCGCATTATTTTAATAAAATAAATTGGACCTAGAGAATATTATTAAATCTAATATTCCTGCTTTATCAATGATGGATACCTCTACCCCGGAGCAAACAATAACGAACGCCGGTATGTTAATCCGAGATAATCTTCACCTGAGGCAGTCGTATCGAATTCTATACACGCTACCTGAGCCCTTGTTGGGTAAAGTATTGAATGGTTTCCTTCTGCTTACAGACAACAATAGTTTGTAACGCACGCTACTATCTACAGGTAGAGAAATAACCTTTTACAGCTTTTGAGCTAATTTAGAATTTTTATTGTTTACAGGTAAATATTATAAAAATTTTTGGAGTAATGCCACGAAATAACAGCATTAAGAGTTACAAAAATAAATAATAAACAATAGAGATTAAGAACCAATGCTAAAACCCTAAGAGCCAAGGCCGTAATACAATATCCTGATGTTATTACAGTATATAAGTAATGGTAATTTGCTTTGCTTTTGCAAATGTATAGACATCATTTGTATTGTAGCAAAGGCTACACCTATTATCTATATAAAAAAATATATGTAAACGTTTTACAACTGACTGATGATGGTATCTCCAAAACTACCTGACTTATTGACTTGAAATTTGGCCTGCATATTTCTTTCACAGCGTATACTCATTAAGCATGGATTTTATGATCAGATGTGATTGGTGGAAATATTTGAATAGAGTCGAAGACATCAGTTATTGAAATTATAACGGTACTTAGTAACATAGGAAACAGATAAAAACAAAGTGTTTTTTATAATAGGTAAACTATTACAGATTAATACTTTACTACTACTACTCGCATCGTAAGGGAAATAGTATATCTATAGAAATTCGAAGAAAATTATGTAGCTTTATATGTCTATTTCTATTTTGGACTATGTGTACCAAACGTACATTATTATTTCCGATAATTATACAATAGAAAGACCCAGGAACATCTACAGTTGCGATCACTTTTCCTAAGTCGGCAAATAAATTCATAAAAACATTAAAAATTGCAACAACTTAACAACGACTACGGACCTTATTTATAAAATAAAATGTTAATTTTACGCAAAACATTAAAGCTTTGGTATTATTAAGCATTAACAATAATATGTATTATATCAAGGAGTTAATTGAAAATTTACAGTTCAGAATGAATATTGATAGTAGTCGCAGGTAGTTTATCGAAAGTATCGGAAATTGATATTGTAAGGAGGTCGATTAAACCGACTTCGTTCGTGTTTAAGCCCTCATATGGCCATGAGTCAACAACTCTGCCCTCTTTCGATTATTTTAATTACAAGCATTTTTAATGTCATTGAGCCACGAAATATTTCAATTGTCGTTAAGCAGAACCTACACGACACAGAATTTAATATACCTATTTCAGTCATACTTAAAATTATGATGCTTAAAATTCCACAGAATTAAAATATCACACATATTTATATCGCATACCTGTTTCCTCATATTTGTATAAATTAAAAAAATGTGAGCTTCAATTACGACCTAAACTTTAAAACTATAAAAAACATCTTAAATTATTATACTTAAGTGCAATATGTATTGTGAACGAATCATTACATATATGGGCGTATTGAAATAGCTATAATTGTAAAAGTGGCTTCATCATTATTCGGGTTCAATACACTAGCATTGTAGCATTTAATATTAATCCTCAGTTGGAGGTAATTTAAAATTGCATAGAGTTGGAAGCGACGCGGCGCGACAGGGTGACGACATGTCGGGCGTCGCGTCGTCCCCAGCCACGGCGCGACGTCGAGCCTCCATACCTCATAGGTCTAGACAAACGTATAAGGGTAACTAGACTATAACATTAATGCACGTCTGAGTCACTCAATTAAAAAAAATGTTTTACGAAATAGCTATATATATATATATATTTCGATCACTAAAAAGGTAAATGCAGAAATTTGACTACACATGTTTAATTAGTAAAGATTAAACATATTTGATCAAAAATACATAAAACTATTAGATACTATATTTACCAGCAACAGCGCATTATACACCGGAGTTTGTATAATTTATTTCAACTAAAAAGTTACAATACTTAGGTAGAGAATTTGCGCAAATCGGATATCGAGCGTTACGTTTCAATGCGCTTCAACGAAATTCTTGCGTAGTGTGACCAAAACTGTAGTATACTTGCCTTTTGAAGACGCATAGTAAAGAAACAATATTTGTTTTCATTTTCAATATAATCTCATGTTTTTCGTAAAATAGAAACAGACAATACGTGCGTCTAAAAACCACCGAGCAATATTATTTTTATTAAGTAAAATTTAATTTAAATTTTAGTATCTGAATATAATATTACTAGCATATTTATATTGCAACGTTTATAGTAGTAGTTGTATATTATGTATGTGTGGTAGTGTTCGTACAATGAGCATATAAATTAAAACAATATGCTTTAATATGCACATAAACTATCAAAAATTGTTTTCGGTCGTTTTTTGTATATCAATACACTTTTTGAAAATGTTTCCTACTCGTAATGAAGCACGGCTTTTTTTTAAATAAAAACATTATAGACTTGCCATAACGAATGTACATCTGGACAGATTTAAATTTATATAAGTACCATAATACGGATAAACTATTGGTTTCTACAAAACGAATATAATATTTCGAACTTTGCACTTTTATTTTTCGAAAATAACTGTTATTATTTCCAGTGTATTTGCAAGTGATAGGTGTCGCACTTAGCATTCACATATGATATTGGACTTTCGTAAAATAATTAATGTTTTTTTTTTATCTATACAATTATAAACTTTAACTGCCCCAAATGCACACATTAAATATATTTTGAAAATTATAATCGGCATACACATTGATACTGAAATAGAATTCATTTGTTTTTTATTTGGAATTTCTTTTCTGTGCCATTTAGACACACCACTCTAAAACTGCTGGACAACTTTTGCTAAAACTTGACGTGATGAAAATTAATAATATGATTGTTTTAAAAAAAATACTATACAAGCGTAATATTTTTGTATATGGTATTTACGTACTTTCACTTTACATCTGACAAAAACTAATTATTCTGAAAGTTATTAAAATCAAGAAAAATCTTCCAAAGTTTATGTGTAACTGAATATATGAATACGTGTAATAGGAGTGAAAGCACCGTAGGAATGAAAACGATTAGAGACTTAAAACGTTAGATAAATGATAAAAATATTTGTACACTAGTAACCATTCCCGACTTCGTTAGTTACAATATAACGTACTAAAAAAATAAGCCTGAATGTAGCTTTCCTTTTTTTAATTAACTACTTTTTAGAATTGGATTAACAGCACAACAATACCTTTTACAAACTTTACGAAGTATAGATTAATACGACTAATACCTTAGTCGATACGCGCAAATACCCACTTTTCGGAATAATTATTTTAGAAATGACACACTCCTAATAAAGCAAGAGCGATTAAGAACGTGGCCAGGTAATGACAAAGGGACTGACTTAAGTCACACGTAATGGGAATTCTTCATCATTACATGTACCTAACAGTCTATTTGGAAAAATATCAGTATTATCAAGTTAACAACGAAACATATGTTGATCGTAGTTAGAAATATTTCTGTACAATGAAATGTTGCCACGACATCCACAAATTTGTATTCCTTTGCCTTGTTCTCGCCCTAAATAAAACCCAGACTACATATGCATGCAGTTTTTTATTCAATTAAGTTGTAAACTAAACATTATCCAAATAATTTCGTATCCCGAAAATTATGATCATTATATACTCTAGAGAGTTGCAGTCGGTTTTCTTCCTTGTCGTATATGCAAAGCACTTTAGGGGTAATAAAAAACACGTAATCATTATAAAGCGGAACATTATTGAAATTCATCGCGCGCCTCGCAGTTATATATAATCTCTTCCGTTCGGTTTTGTTGATGTTACGTATGAGGTGATAATAAAAATTGAATATGTGTTGACTTATAAAAAGTTAAAGTGTAAGTCCATTAATTTACATAATATTGATCAACTAAAAGCGGAATATTTATGCATACTATATACTATACTATATACTATACTATATATCAGAATTTCATTTTATAGCTGACCAAAGTGAATATTAGATAGTGTCAATTCTGATATTGTTTTATCATAATCCTTTTTTTCACAAAAAGCTCATTGTATAATTTGGGGCCTGACGAATTGAAATCCTTTTAACATGATGAACATGTAAGGACTAAACTGTTTTTACTTATTTATTATGTGTAGACACAAAAATTCTATATATTATTCAACAGAACCGGTTTTCAAACATCTGGACATAATAATAACATGAGTGCTCGCCACAATTATTATAATTCGAGTCCGATGCAGTGTTGGTATAAAATATATTTTTTTACGGATAAACAACAAGATAATTTTTTGAAAGAAATTAATTCAATTATTTTTACAAGTTTTTGCGTTATGGTTACAATTTCACCTGGATATTAAGTGACGATGTGGATCAAAATGTGTACAGTACTTGGCGCACATACAGTATTTGGCGGCGGATTTTCAACTTGAGGATGGTAGTTGGCCAGTTGGGGATTAGAAAAAAACCCTATCATATTGCATTCAAATATGTTGTCACCTAGGCAACAAAGATAAATACAAAATTAAAGGCTGTGTTCTACATCATGGTGAAAAAATGACCCTTCTGTAATTACTGCTAAGAATAAAAATACAGAACGCACGTCATGTGCGGACACTAATCACTGTAATCAGAAATCGAGTTTACCGTGGGAATATACAATTTTCTATGGAAAAGAATGTAGTCTTATGCTTACGTTGATCTAGATTGCTAACCGGACCATAGCTTTTAATAATTACTTCGAGAAAGTTGGAACTTCCAAGCTTTACTTATATTTGTATATTTAAAGGAACATTTTTTTTTTATAGCAGATATCTTATTGAACTCATACAGTTCATACTTTAAGATTATGATTGTTAATACACATCCAATATAAAAAATTGATCGACACAATTCCCTGTACGTTGAAAAATTTACAAACACCAATTTAGTTCTAAATCATATTTCAAAACACAAATTGCGGGAAGTATTGCAACATTCAGTAGCAACGATTTGGAAGTAACACCTACACGTATAATCCATATACCTACACACTGAACGTACTTATTTACTAGGAAAACATAAATCAATGATGTGGTAATATGGAAAAATATTTGCTTATTACATTTTCAATTTATCATTATAAACACAAAAAATTATTCGAATGAGTAGTTAGAGCGATCATTCATTTGTTACAAATCGGCACAGGTTTACATAGCTGTAATAATAAACTTCCTTATTACGGTAAGATTAAATATGCCTACAATATTTTACTTAACTTGCCTCAAAGGTTCGATTATATGTCTTATTGTCTAACTCTCATCCAAATTTTTATTTACGTTTTCACATTCTTAAAATACAAAATATAGCTCAAAGCAGTTAAAATAAAACTTTAGGGCTACAAGATGTGTAACTTTAATATATATAGAAAAGTGTAAAGTGGGAAAGTCGGTGTATTTGATAGGGGAAGAAAAATAAACATTTACGTGGAAAAAATATACGTTTATAGAAAGTATGAATACTAAAATTAAAGTAGATAAATGAAAGTGGAGAGGAAAAGACCACTATTTAATTAATATCAACCGCAAACGTTAATTTAAAAAGGTTACTTGTAAATAATAAATAATGTACTATTACTGTCCAAGAAAATACAATTATTGAAAAAAAGGTATATTTATACTTAACAGGCTTTTGTGCAAGTTTTCATGTTAGTTTTATCATTATGTAATTAACTATAAATAATGTGTATAAATTTCATAATACGGTACAATTGATTAATTAGACCAGTCAGTCCTCTAGTATACGTATCCATTTATTTTTTTCACCATTTTTACAGGGCTTTTACATGTAAGTGTATGACAGCCCTAGCGGAGCATACACCTACATATACAATACTGTTAAATAGAATTTATAAAACTAAATCAAAACGCTGTATGTTTTCTTATTAGCAGAAATATTAAATTTTCAGTAATATCTTAACAGACATTTTAACATTTGGTGTTTTCAAACAAAACCTGATATTTTTTAATATCTCAGATATGATATATGAAACTTTTGAAATAAAAATAACCCAGAAATTCAAATCCTACAACCCAGAAAATTCTATAAGCCATAGACAGCGGTTAGAAGCATTATCGCTTCAGATATCATCAAGCAGTCTCATATTTAATTACTGCTAAGTGCTAACTATGCAATGAATGTACGTTAATTGCAATGTACCCATAGTAGCGGTCGGCATGGGATATGACTCATGAACTCATACCAACCTATAGTCATACCCAGACGCAAATCAGAATAATTCATCATAGTATAATAATTTCATACGATTACTGAGTACACAAGCACGGAAAGGAATTTCCTTATACGAGTGTACTTTATGATACTCATTTGTATTCCGCATTTGGAAGCACTACCGATGTGTTTGAGTGTTAATATACTATAACTATAATGCTATTTAGTAGTGCTCTCAGATCAAAAAATGTACACAGTGCAAATAATAACACAAAAAGCACTAGATTGTATGACATTCATGTATCCAGAAAGTTATGGAAACAGCGCTAAACTAACCTCGCTGTTCTCCAAACATTTTGTTGGTTCTCTGCATGGAATCGAATAAATAATGCACTCGCAGTTATGACGATTAATACTTTCATTAAGAATATGCTTTGATTTTGATACTAGTCTTATCTTGCTTCTACATAACCAACAAAAAGGTATAGTCCATTAAAAGTAAAACACATGTAATTTTTTCGCTACGCTATAATATTAAAAAAATGTGTCTAATATATGAAGACAGTAATAGATCCAACGGCGAAAGCACTACAATGACAATACTACTTATGAGACTACAAACTGACACCGGAAGTCAACATAATCGTTACACGTACCTACCGATTGTTTCTTTTATATTTTTATTTATGACGCAAGTCCATGGCCCTATTACATATAATTTATGTTTAAGTAAGTTACTCATTTTTTTTCAGTACTTCTAGGCAAATGATATACGAAAATAAAAATACTTTTTAAAGTTTCAACAATGCTATCGCGTGGTGCGGAATTTGCTTTACTGTGTTAACTATAGCGTGCAGGAATTGTTTCAGTAGTGCCATTTAAATGGGTTTAAAGCAATTATAAATTCAAAAAAACCTCTACAATAAAATTAGCTAGATATATATTATGACAGTATTTAACGATAAAAATTACTTGTAAAATGAAGGAACATTTACGAATAAAGGACTGTATGATTTAAAATAAAATTCCAAATAAAAATCCGTTTTATACAAACGAGAAGATTCGTATATATAGACATATATATTTCTATATTTTTGTAACGAATATTAATGATATAAGATCTGAACTGAATGGCGTTTGAATTAATCATATTAGAAATCATTATGGGTATAAGGATTAGGAAGCCGTGCGTGCTGCGTACGTACAGTAGACATATCCCAAAAACGTTAGTATCCGGCTAGCGGACCACAACTCTGACCAGAATACAACATGACCCACGTAGCTAAACGGTGAAGCTATCCGGCTTCCGATCTACAGTGATGAGCCGGTCCGCATTCACTTGACTGATAGACATCCGATCTATGTGTAGTGATAGAAACAGAAAGTAGCCGTTATAACATCGCTGTGAAGCTTTAAAATAACATAAATTAATAAACAACTTAATAGTAGAGGTACACTTAGGAACAGAAAAGAGAGGGATTTTTATTTTATAATATACTAGCTGTGCCTGCAACTTCACGTGGAACTAAAATTTTTTCTAATTTATCATTTTTCCTCGTTTTTGTAACTTTTTCAATACAGCCTATTGGTGGTAGCGTGATGTTAAATAGCCTCAAGCGTTCCTCAGTGATTGATCTATTAAATATACAGATTTTTTAAAATCTGACTGGTAGTACTAAGATTAGCGCTTATCAAACACACAAACTTTTCCGCTTTATGATATTAATATAGACGTGTACTAATATCGATACACTGGTACTCGTTACTCTTTGCTTATTATAAATTTAATATTCAAACCATTCAACCTTATAATTAAAAGTATTTGAATTAGTTGATAGAGATTCAATATTTGATTAGTTAGGTCACCAGATTATTTAGTTTGTTTTTATAAAGATCGTAACTGACCAAAGAATTTTATAGTATTCTTCAAAGTAACCAATGCCATATTAGCCAGGTCCGTTTTACACTTTTTCATCGTTAAAACTGCAAACACACTCAATTTTGTTAAAAAAAAATACTAATGAACTATATAAAGTGTTGCATAATAATAATAAAGCTTTATTTAATTCCTTAAAAAACATATCAATAAATAAAATAACTCACTCAATTAACCTATATAACACATGATAAAATAAAGTAATAAAATAACCAAAATAAAATAAATAACATTCATTTTTAATTAAATTTTTGCATACGACCTCATAACTTCCACCAACTGTATGCTAATACTGTAACTGCATTGGTCATGTTACGGACGATCGCCATATGCTAGTCATCCGCTTTAATTGTCCACTCAGGAAGTGAACTTGCATTCCTCAGATGACTGGACGTTTAACTTGGGGTGACCGAATAATTGAGCCTCAAATATATTTAGTCGGGGGACACGTCCGTCGGGTCGTGCCTGAACATTTCCGTATCATGGAAAATACAAGATTACAAATTTCTATGCATGGAACTCGCATAGTTATCTTTATAGCTTATTTTATATCGCACAAAATAGAATTACTTCATAGCAAGAATTTTTAAAACACGCATTACTTTTTTTCTAGGTCCTATACCAAAACATTTTTCAGATGCTTTTATATAAGATTTATAACATTACTTGTCTTTGTAATGGGTTTGATTTTTATAATTAGAAAATTTTCATAGTGTATTATGCCAGGGATGCTATCATCGATAGCCAGTACCCCAATGGGTTTAACACAACCATTTTAGACCATGTTTACACTTGGCATCAGCTAAGATGCTGGCCAAATCAATACACCTAAACAAAAAAAGTCATATTTTTTCCTTTTTCCAAACATGGTTAATAATGTTATCGATCTTAGCGATAACTCATACCTTATCGCAATCAATGTTATATGAAACATTGAGTTACTTTTACGTGTTATGTTAGTACCAGTGCGACCGACTTAAGCTCGTTTCTTTTTCCAATTTTTTTTTAAATATATTTTTATACGAATCACATGTTGATTAAACATCCACAATTTTCGATTTTACATATGTATGAACTCGTTATTTTAATTTAAAAGCACGAGTGTAATGACTCATTTTATGAAAAATAAATAGTTTAAAAAACTCTGTTTTTACGAAAAATTACCTAAGAATAGCAGTATAAAGAAAAAGTTACACCCAAATTTATTTATTTTCATAAAAAGAAAGTTATACAGTCTATGTTACTTAGAGCTGATATAGCATTTTAATGGAGAAAGAATTTTTTAAAATCGTTATAGTAGTTCTTGAGTTTATTCGTTACAAACAAAAATACAAATAATTCCTATTTATAATACAAGATATAGATATAGATTTAGCGCCGCGTTAATTTTGGTTAATATTTTGCATATCACGTATCGACGTTTATTATGAAAAGTTTTTTATAATACAGATTTGGATACCAAACGCTATACATCGCACATAAATGAAGCTTAAGAAAACAAAATACGATATTCAAATTACATACGTCCATCATCATTCTCTTACCTTGTTCCCAAGTCATTTAGGGTCATCGCAATACAATTTCTTCTTCCATAAATCAGTATCAGTTGCTTCATTCGCTCCCTTTTCTTTCATTGCATTTTACAAACATTATCTTTTATTTGGTGTTCCCCTTCCTTTCCATCCTTTTTTATACTTTATATGTTTAGCGTTATGGCTACAATATCACCTGATGTTAAGTGACGATGTGGCTCAATATGTTGGTCACGTTAAGCTTAGTGGGGGACTGGCTCTCAACTGCAACTGCCGCAACACACAAATAGATATTTGGCGACAGATTTTCAACTTGAGGGCGGGAGCTAGCCAGAAGGGTATTAGAAAATACCCTACCACCATACTACGGTTTCTTCACGATGTTTTCCTTGACCGAAAACTTAAGCTCATAGTAAGGATTAGAATCCGTTGACGCGGCGTCCTCATACGCTATCAACTGATAAACGCTTACGTATGCTCCATAAAACTCTTAATATTACATGAACTGATCATTTTCATAAATATTTTATAAATAAAAAAACATTGAAATAAAAATATATTTTGATTTGTCCTTCTCTCATAACATGGACGGTGTGACATCTTGGCTTGTACATATTCCCTTTACTTGTGACATTTATGTATGTGAAAAAGTCATTGTCCTCGATCGATCTATTAATAGTAATTGAAGAAGTGATCAGAAAAAAAACATGAAGAGAGCCGTTAAACAACGCTATCGTGGAGATAATAGCAATAAATTATTTATTATTGTTTCCATAACTAATGATAATATAGACCGATCCGTTTGAAACATTAATTATTTTAAATACCATTTGTGCATATAATTAATATGTCTACGATTAAAATAGGACTGTTTCATAATATGTACTGCCATTATCATCAGTTAGTATTGTTTTATAGACACACGTTTTTCGAATATGGCATTAACGTATGTTAGTCAACATTATATGGCTGAATTCCTACCACGGAGTACGGATATTTATAGTCGCTTCCATACTTACAGTAAATGACAACCCATTGAACGAGAATGGTTAGTACAAAGTATAGTGAATACGTATTTTAAAATCATAACAAATAGTATTTCGGTTACTGACAAAGGATTTACTAGAGAGACAACTCATAAATAACAAACGAAATGAATGAAACAAACAAACCCTCATATTGAACATATGCGGGCAGAAAAAAAAGACGTCTAGTGAGAACATGACGACCGTAGCCGGATAATAAACGAAATACAGTATACTGGTCGACCCGAATACTGGAAGCAAAAAAAAGGTGTCAGAAACTCGGAACGTTGTCTGTATATAACATAATATTAGGGAGCGCATTGGATCGGCACAAGAAGGGTGCTCTTACTCCTACCTAACTAAATATAGATCCGCAACGACTGTGGTACCGGAATTTATACTCTAAACACGTCTACGATGCACTCGCTTCGCGCCCACGACTGCCTTTGAGCAGATTACCGGGAGACCGTGACGACTAACCACTGACATAATTTATAACTAAGTTATATATATTAATAAATGAATAATCCTATCTCACTAATTAAATAAGATCACCTTAATCACGGTTAAAATTTTACTTCTACTTGTAATTGGTAATGCAATTTTAATTTCAATAATATTACACAGTATTACTAAATTTACTCTTAATTTACAAAGATTCGTTTTAAAAATATGGTATGTTTGTCAAAATCTAACATACCATAAATCACTCTCGCAATGTAATCTTTCTAACTCCTATATGTATTTTCTTTAATAGACATTCACTATTGTAAGTCAGAAAAATACCACCACATGCTTTTATTCATTTATCGAAGAGCATGGTTAATGGAGGCTATAAAAAAAATAAGCATTGGCGTCGAAAGACGTAGGGCCTGCGGAGACTGGTCGGGCATCGGCTTGGTGCGGGTAGGGGCGCACGGTATTGATCCGGCGCTCGCCCTCTATCACTCGTCCTCCCTCTAGCCCCGCACCGTCGCCACCCCGACCTGCGCCACCCGCGCCACACGTCGCCGGTCATTACAGAGGCACTCGCAACCCTCACCTCCCGCCAGCCAGGGTGCGACTAACACCACCTAGCCGACTACCGGGCGTAACGCAGCCACACCCCTTGCCATGCGAGACTCGAGTCATGGGATTTTCCAATTCAATTTACACAAGAACACCTAATCAATATTGAAAACTGAGCATAACATGCGACATAAAACAAGTCAAATATAACAAAAATCGATTGTTGATAAGCAGTGCAAAAAACACATTTTCCAATAGCTTTGGAATTATCTAGAATTATGCGACTTCTCATGTAAATGTAATTTTTCGAGAGAGTGCATCTGGTTTACTACCATATACAGTAGCAACTTGATTCGATTATGGGCACAAGCGAAAGAGCATTTTCGTAAGTTCGTTGACTCTGCGAACAATGTGCTCGCGGGCGGAGCGGTGCGGTGGCGGCACTCGCTCAGCTCCAGCCGCAGCTCGACGCATCTGCTAACCGATGAAGGTATTTATGAAGACGGCACATGTTACTCCAATCAACCCAATCTAACGAGACCTTGAAACGACGCCGTAATCATTCACATTACTTTCACTCCGAATTTATTTATATTTTTACAAACACGTTTAACATGTTCACGATGTCATATTCTAAAAATGTATACCTGGAATATGACTGTACAAAAAGTTTTTTGATGTTTACAACATGGCTCGCTGTTGCTTACTTGCGTATAATGTAGCTTTCATTTTGTTGAATTTTGTAATAGTGTTTTATTGTTATTAACACATATTATAAGCTTTTAATGCTGAATATATTAAATATATCTTTTTCGTTTGCTCTGACTATCAATAACCGATAATACATACCATACCTTCTATATTTTTTTTATTAGTGAGTTCAAACAAATAGTTATTTTACTAAATTTGTAATCATAGTACTAGATTGTATGTGCGACTTCGCTCGCGTTAATATTAGTTTTGTCAAACAAATCGGCTGACGCAATAAAAAGTTTTATACAAAGTTTATCCCACTCTTTCCCTCCCTTCTAATAAGGTTTTTGCAAAAGAGTAGCCTATCACTGTCTTCAGATTCCCATCTATCTCTATACCAATATTCATCATATTCAGTTCATCGGCTTAGGCGTGAAAGCGTAACAAATAAACAAACTCACTTGCGCATTTATAATATTAGTATGGATTAGCTGATTAGACTTCATTCCCGTTTTATCCAATCAACGACGTATGATAGCAAAATCCATTTTAATGGGTCTCATTGATGTCAATCGGACGTATAGTATTGGAGATTAGTTATAAGTTGGTAGAATTAACAGATTGGATTTAACTTATTTTTTAGTTTTAGCTCTATATGAAAGATGATATTAAAAAAAGTGGATTGCCACGAATCGCATACTAGTTTGTTTGCTACATCTAAACCACTCTAACCAATGGGTAACGTAGCTGTAAGTGTAATCCGTTTCATAATTCTATGACTTTAATACTCTTAATAAATGAAATTCAAGAGATTTTTACAACAACAATTTTTGCGCTCTAGAGAATTTTCGTTATACAGAGATATAAAAGAGAAATAACCATTTCACTAATAGTTTTTGTTTATTATTCATAATCATCTTTAAGACTTGCTAAAATGGATGGATGTGTATAGGTATATAATTTTTACAGTTAAAAATAAATATCTCCTCAAATTATTATTAATTATTCTAAATAATATATTTTAGGTTGTAGGCATGAACTGGAATATAATTGGTAATTTTATTATTGTTATATAATGTTATTTTTATTAAACGAGAAAAATAATTCAAATATTTTTACAGTATCGAGTACTTGTTGAACAATTGGTTGTGGATCAGAATTTTCAACGTCATATTATCGATATATTTATAAGTAAGCGATAACAAATAACATGATACCCTTAATTAACATTTATTGACATTTCTATATTAAAACCTCCTTACAACTAAGGACGTAGTAAACAGTTTACAATGTATATAAATAAATGAATCATTCGTAATATTCTAACATAGAATGAGTCACGTGCGTAAGTTAACGCTAAGTTGTACTTAAATGACACCGTGACGCATCGTCCGAACAACGCTTAGTAATTAAGTAATCACGTATTGAAACAATAATAAATCTTGATTCCCAGTACCGTAGTTCCGAAAAAATGCAAACAAAATATATTCAATTTCGGTCTTTCGGATTTTTTTAAATAAAGTAAAAACCATTTAGAAATAAACTGTTTTATATACAGTTAGGATATAGGAATAAAAATACCCAATAAGTTATGTTATCTGTAATAATTTATTCCAGCTGAACTTTTTTCGAACTGACTGTCGTTGCCGTCCGGAAGAGTTTTTACTGTTTTGCCGGACATTATAGTCAACATAGAATACTTATAAGCAAAAATGGCAACAAACGGAAGTGTGCTAAGATTGACAGAATTCGGCTTAAGCTGTTCCCGTGCACAAAATTCCGCAATTTGTATGTAATTCTCTGTGTCTGGGCTAAATGTATATATATCTATAAACAGACGTGCCCGCGATTTCGTTCGCGTGGAACTTAAAATTATTTAATCACTTTTACCTGTTTTTGTAACTTTTTCAATAGAGATTGTTCCTATTGGTGGTAGCGTAATGTTAAGTAGCCTCAAGCTTTCCTCGACGTTTCACGTGTTCAAACAAACTTTTCCGTTGTATCATATTAATATCAGCGTTAAGTGTGTTATTATTGATACGCTGAATACTCCAAGTTTTCTTATATTTAAAAAGTAACGAAAAATCAGTTAGTTAAATGAGGATTTCAATTACAAACTTTCAATGTCAGTAGTACTTGAGAAATCAAAAATAATAGTGTACCTATTAATCAAAACGATACTTATTGAAACTTTCTACTTTATATGGAAATACCTCCGCTATTAAATATTATGTTATGATAATCTACTAGCCAGTCAGTTTGACAGAATGTAGTTATTTCGATAACAGCACATTATCAGCAAAAAAATATTTTAGGCTATACAGTACCATCAAATCTGTAGTTTAATAATATATAATAGTATTTGTTTAACTCATTCTAAACAACTTAAACTAATACAATACTTTAAATTTAATTGAGTTGATATACAACGATATTTTACATAATAATAGAGCAATGAAATTATGGTAAAATGTTACGGTCGGTAGAGCACCTAAAAACAGTGAAAATGGTATTAAAATATTCATAATTGATGCCAACACAATGGCACTAAAACCTACACACTTATTTGAAAACTTGATTTATTCATTCAATATATTTAACAAATAATATGTTCAATCTTAAAAGTAGTTTAATTTTATAGCTACATTATATATAAAATTTATAAATATGTAGTGATAATAAATCAAACAAACTTCGATGATCTGAAATCTTTCAAAGAATTAAGATAAGAAAAGTAAAGAGATAATTTAAAGTTGACAAAAGGATAATAAGATCTATGAATAGATAACAAGAGTGTACTCAACTGTTAGCCATTTAAATATTTGCCTTCAAATAAAGTCGTGTCATATTGTTAACTGTTCAAACAATACTCCGATACTATACATAAACAGTATTACAAACTTATATTAAAATCATCAATAGCACAGTAACCCTTTAGCACTTATCAATATTCAGACATTGTAGGAACAAACATGGCTGCAACTGTTCGCAGTTAATGTGTTTATGCGTCTTAACAATAAATATATAAATCATCACATAGCGTTAAAAACAACTTATATGTAAAGTAGCATCTACTCGAATATGATTTATTTGAAGATTTATTGACTAGTTTCTTATTTATAATATTTAGGATCCATAATAATTTTGCAAATACTGATACACACCTAATGAACTGTAGCAATCAGGTTGATCAGCAAGTTAAATCAATCGAGTCAGGTCGAAAACATAATTTTCTAGTGACTCATAGGAAGAGAGTTATCTCGCACAGACGCTCTCAATAAGGAAGAGGGTAATAAACAAATTCATCTCTCGAATCTTATGTGGCTTTGGAGCCCATTAAAATGCACAATACTGCACTCTGTGCCATAGAAGCTGGCCCCTGTCGAAGGGCAGACGCTATTTTTAGACATTAAATTGATACGCCAACAAAGGAAAGGATGTAAACAATTAAGGAGTAATTTTATAACAAAATGTATTAAATTTCTCTCTTGATAAGTTGTCGAATCCTTGGAATTTACGATACTCATTGCCTCATAACAAACGTCGAAAACCCCGAACACCACATGTGGTACAAAAAATAAACGTCAATCAATTACGTTTCCCATCTTCTTCGTACACGATTAAACATACACAGAATGAAAAAAGAAAGCCACTTAAAACAGGCGTGAGTACATTCATTGTTCTCGGAAGACGTCTTATACTGACACTGACTGACCTAATTGAAAATAATGGTGCGTTATGCGTCGGCTATATCCCACAGGGAAGTCTTACAAAACATATTAGATGAAATCGTAGCGGCCCGGCGCGGCCGGCTGCGGGACGGCAATGATATGTTAATGCACCACACTCATTAATAAGATGAAAAGTATTATTCTCTATGCAGCGCGACTATCCTTTTAAACTATACTCACTATTGACCATAGACTAAAACAGGCAGATATAAACTGCATTTGAAATTAATTATAATATGTGATTAAAATAAAACTATACAGAATTATGAAATTATATATTACTATATTATTACTATTATTATTATATTATTATTATTACTAGCTGACAGTTGTGTTCACGACTTCGTTTGTATGGAACTAAAAATTATCTAATAATTTTTGTTAATTTTTTGAAGCAATGATAGCTCATTGGCAGCGTATACGGACGCTGCGTCAAAGAACGTAAGTTCGAATCCCTGCAATGAGCTTAAGATTTCAGTGAGAAAATACATCGTGATAAAACCATAGAATGCCGATAGGGCTTTTGAAAAATCAGCTGCTAAATACCTGTAGGTGTGTTCCGGCAATTACACTTGAGAGCCAGTTTGTCCACAGGTTTAGCATGTTCACCATCTTGTGCCTCATCGTCATTTAACATCAGGACAGATTGTAGCCATAACGCTAAAATTATAAATTTAAAAAAATACAGCTTTGCTGCTATTGGTGGCAGCGTGATGTTAAATAGCGTAAATAAAGCCTTCTTCATTGATTGGTCAATCAAATACAAATATATTTTTTGAAAACCGACTGGTAAGTCTTAAGATTAGCGCGTTCAAACAAACAAACTGTTCCCCTTTACACTAGAGTCGTAATTTCAATAGGGTAAAATAGACCTTATTATTTTCTTTCTAGTATTAATAAGTAATTAACTCGACCATAGTACCGGCGATCTTGTTCAGGGTTTGTAACTTTTAAGGCTATAAACTGTCCTCTCTTAAGTTGGACCAAATATTACATATTTATAAAATATTATTGTAATCGGTGATGCGGTTTCTAAAATTAATGTGAACGAACATTATTACACGGATTTTATATATAAAAATTCATTTACGTCATATTACTAAAACCGTAGAACTCGGTTAAATTCATTTTTATTCATTACTTTTTTATTTATGTTTTTTTTGGATTTACATTGGATATATTTTGCTATACAAGATGATTCTCAATCCGTCTGAAATCGGTCCACATAATTAACTAAAAATGCGGAAGAAAAGAGTTCGACGACTTACAGATGTTAAAAATAATGGTTTTTGTTCACGATTCTGATTATTCTCACGGTTATAATACAATGAGAATGATGTCTTCAAGATTTAAATAATGGGTTAGAATGTTTTAAACACCAAAAACGATTTCAATTTATTTTTATAAAAGTTTATAACTATATATATAAGCCATTATAAATATTTAGGCATATGATTTAGCAAATTTAATTTTAAATTGAAATAAAATGAAAGGGACAATAAAATTTAAAAACTAAGTAATCTATAACCATCTACAAACGTTTTCACTTAGAATGGTGACAGTCCTATCCCGATAAGTTTACTAGTTTTGCGGTCATTGAGCGTCAAAGAATTGTATTTTCTTTATATATAGATATTATATATGTATTTTACATTTCAAAAGTAATACAACAAAGTTAAATCCGTGGACTAAGATAAATCTAAACATATTTGGCATTATAATAGGAGCAAATAGTTTAGCTCGTCGAACTGGACCGTAGAGGAGTATAGCGTCCTCGTGGGCGGAACTCACACGTTTTTGCGTTGCAACTCGGCATAGTAAACTCGTATCTGGTACTGGTTGAGACCAGTCAGTTCATATTTTTACAGCAGGTGGCGTGTATGTCGCGGTCATTTACATAGTAAATCGACGATAAGCAGGTTATATTTAGCACAAATGTATGCGCCTCAGTATAACTTAGTACTGCAAGGTCTATACTTTATGATGCGCTTCAAATTTCTCTTTAGCATAAAGTTATCTTTTAAGTAGAATATTTAAAAAAAGGCTCTTAATATGAATAATTAATACAATTTTAATAGGGTGTAAAGGTTTAAAGGTTGTATTCAATATTAAACAGATTTTAATTTGCCTTCAAGTGTTAAGTAGGGGGCTATAAGAAGAAAATATCAATGTTTTTTTTTTAATAGGGGTCCAACGAGCAAGCGTGTCACTTGATGATAAGTAATTACCACCGCCGATGTACACCCACAACACCGGGGGAATCTCAGTTGCGTTGCCGGCCTTTATTGGAGGGACTGGTACTCAAGTGCAACTTCCGGAACACACCTATTGGTATTTCACAGCAGATTTTCAACTTGAGAGCGGTGGCCAACCAGGTGGGCATTAGAAAAAGCCCTACCACCATGCTATGGTTTCCTCACCATGTTTTTCTTCACCGAATGCTCAAGCTCATTGTAGGTGGTTGGATTCGAACTTACGTCCCATGACGCGGCGTTCCTACACACTACCGCTGAGCTATCATCGCTTAAATGTATTAATACCTCGGTATTTTATATGTACTGTGTCAAAGGAATAAAAACATCCTATTTTATATAAAATAAACTAGGACAAAACAAATCTATCACAGTTAAGTGGGTGTTTATTAAGCTGTAACGAAGTGCAGTTTACGTTAACGAGAAAAGTGGCAGATAAGTCGTATGTCGCCGCGCGGCACACGGCGCAACACAAGTAGCATGTAGACGCGACTCACCCGATGCATTATCTGAAGCACTGGAGCGATAAAAACGAACAAAGAACAATGTCAGTAGGCGCTTAACTCCCTTTCGCACGAACTCGTCTCGCAGCGGATTCCAATGACAAAATAACATTAATTTGTAACAGTCGTCCGTACATCCAAACCCCGCCACGCATCGGTGCACGAATATGCATGCACGAAAGCAGCAATTCCGACGATTATGGAAAACGTACTTATATAGTCAGTGCTATGAATAAATAAACGAGTGGCGAAATCGAACGAAACAACTTAAAAGGTATTTACAAAAAACGTGAACAAACGAATTATACGATTTAAGACGTTCATCATTATTCAAGTACTTCATTGTTGAATACATGTAAATCTTAAGTTTAAGGTGATTTAAACAATATTCATATAAATATATCGAAAGTGCCGTGAAGATTTTAAATCACTCGTCTGCGCAAGAAAACATCTCAGTCGCGTTACAACGAAGCGGCAGATGTTCGTGGGTACCTAAAACATATAACGGTGCCTGCCGAACCGTCCATCCCCAAACATGTGTCACATTCAACGACTTATTTGGTATTAAATAAAGAGTAAATAGTTTAAACGGACGCATATTCTATCCACATATCGGTAAATGTATTGTGAAAGTTAGCTTCACTCAGTGAAACTCATAAAATACTTAAAAATCGTCTTAATAATGTTAAAAGTAAAATTTTAAATGAAGGTAGTAAAGAAAAAAAACTCACCAAGCCTTAACACGAATCAAGACCTCGCCCTCCGCAACAGTCGGTTCTGGCTTTTTAAGAATCTTGACCGTTTTAAGCCCACCGAAGCCAGTTAAGACAACAGCACGCATCTCTTTCGGCGGCGGAGTCTCTTCCTTCTTCTCCTCTACGGGCTTATCCGCAGTCTCTTCTGGCGGTGTCTCAGTGCTGGTGCCATTTTCAGTCGGTGTCTTCTCGGGTGCTGGAGCTGCGGCTGGTGCTTCTGTGCTTTCCGTCATTTTTTATATTTAAAATGGGAATGGACGAACCGAAACGTTTGGTGTACACGTTTAAAGTGAACCCGGTGGTAGCAAGCCGGCCAGCGAGACGACGCGTCGCGGAACGAATGATTCGAGGGAAGGGAGCAGCGCGCGCAGCGGCCGCCGTACACGAGGGTGCCTCTGCCGACCGCGGCCGTGGGGTGGGGTCGCGCCGCACCGGGCCCGGCGGGGTGGGAGCCGGGGCCCGGAGGGGGGCACGCCCGCGCCATCGTGCGGCGAACAGGTGGCCGCGCCGAGCTGAGCCGGCCAGTTTTCTCACCACACGTTACTCGCCCCACCCGACATTACTCTACTCGACGATTTGGATTAACTTTATTACTCAGACGTCAATTCGAAAATCCACTATTAGTTTTCTACCCATTCAATTCTGCTTCGCTTGGCCTCGAACACTCGCCTCCCAAAACTTGTACTTACTAAGTACGTGACTTGGCAACGAGACCGATCGATAACATGATAGTTAGACTCCCCGCGCCCTCGATCGATGCCGGCCGGCCGCTGCTGGGAACGCCAGTTATTTTCGATTCACTATAATTTAATTCCATAATTTTTCTTCATGATATAATATATTCAAGGCAAACTATCACGCACAATATAACTAAGTTACATAGACCTTAACTTAACTATACACGGGTAAGTTAATATAACCTGTTGAAATAATATGACTTGCTAAGTAAAAACGTATCATTTGTTATTCGAAGCGCATTTCCGATGCCAAGTGTATAATAAATATTATAAGGCAGTATTTATAATACTTCGGTATTCTTAGACCGATATTGTATTGTTAATAATGCTATTAAAACGTACTATCGATGTAACCTTGATTATTAAAAACAAACAATTTACATTGTTGCATGTTTTACGATTAAATATGCACATTGCACATTGTATACCAGTTAAACAATATTTTTCTGCCAAATAGAGATAAATTGTTTATTCTTAGATATATTAAGAAAACAAGCATTTCTCGTTTATTCCATACATATTATGGTATAATAGTCATTTACTCAGTAGGTACTAGGCGAATTCGATTAGTCCTCGAATTATGGCATTAGTGTATGAATAAGGAAGTCTTAAAAATCGTAAAAATTGAAATATTAAAAATTTCAAACATTTTGTTCATTTATATTTTTAAACTCATTGAGATGAAATTTTGTAGATGTCTATATTATTTATTCATTGTTGAATTATAAAATTTGCTTATTGTCTTAAAAACGTAAAACTTATATAACTTAATTGAATTGTATTATTTGAACTTTTAAATAATTGCAACGAGTATTTATTTATTCCTAAGCTTACAGTTAGGTATATACTAACAGTAATAACTTATATTACCCTGGAAAACATATTTCACACTAATTTTCGACTGATTTTGATGTACATAATATACAGAGAAAGTACATTTCAATACTATATCGGTAACTTAATATTAAAAATTATGCTAGAAATGGTTAAATTTAAGACCATAAATAATAACTTCGAAACAGAAACGTGTTACCGCATGGGACCGCCAGTGCTAAATACGTTTATACAAATGTTGATATTAACATTTAAATGAAATGAATTATACCTAAAATAATATCATCCACTCTTTGAATAATGAATACAAAATATTGTGCTCTTGTTCCTTATTTCTTAGATATATCATAAGCTTATAAAAACTCTTACTACATAAAATAGTTGTTGTAAACATGACAATATTGCAAATGAGATAGCTTCTCACATCGCCGTCCTCATTAAAATAAAAAACTAAATATTTGGTTCTCAATTCCGTATTATCCAATTATTCCGTAGATCTAAAACTAAAAACTATTATAATTATTTATAAATCATAAAATACAAAAACTCTAGTTTTAGTCTTCGTCTACAATACGTGGGAACCTACCTGGAGACGGTAAACGGTAAACTTTATATGAAACTTTTTATTACGTCATGCTAGTTGTTTGCCAAAATTACTTAATACAAGCATTATACAAAATGTAAATATTTTTCATTTGTGTGAAAGAACCTTTTTACATTAATGTGGTGTTCGAAATCCTATTTTTTACGGACTTCGTCACTGCAACGCATAACCACTTTACCTAGACACAAGTCAAGGCATAAAGGACGTGTGGCAAGATTCATCAGGTGATAAGCACTCGATAGTACCCACTAAAAAACACCACCACCACACTTGGATTTCCCATGAGGCCAGAGACCAGGGGCAGCTTTCACATTTCTTCTTATCTCTAGTGCTTAGTGTGATAGTACTTACCATTGAACTAATTTCTAATACGTTGTAATAACGGTTCTATTCTAACTTCAGAGAAGTTCAGTTATTGCTCCTCCCAACGTCAAACTATTGCAGCTAAGTAACTTCTTTACTAGATATTTCTGTGTTCTGCTATAGTCTTCATGATAATATTTATTTCTGGTCACTGCAAATTAATTGTAAAATATAATACTAGGTACTCCTGCGACTTCGTTCGTGTGGAACTAATAATTATTTTAGTATTCTTTTTTCTGAATAAAAAGTGCCCATTGTCCTTTTCTGTTCCCCTGACAATGTGTAGGGATACGAAATTAAACGATCAGTTGAGCAGTTAACAAATAGACTAGCTGGTGCCCACGACTTCATTTGCGTACGGCTCATTTGTACTACAACTGCTATCGACACAGACCCTAGGCGACTGCTTATTTTGTTATGTCATTTTTTAAATATAATATAACATAAAATATGACTTTCCTTAAAATTAAAAATACATATAAAATTTCAAGCAGAAACGTAACCTAATTATAGGTTAGTATAGCACGTATTTATTGCGTGAGCAACATATACATAGCATAATTTTAAATTAAAAAATGAATTTCGAAAACATCAGAGTAACTTATGTGAAATTCAAATTAACTGAGCTTAAATGATGAATTGAGATTACAATTAAATAACAAATATAAAACTACATCAAACCGATAGAATTAAAGGTGTTAAGAGTATTACTGAATACATCAACATCAATTTTTTTTTTATAATAAAGTGTTACCATTCTATTCATAGGAGAGTGAAGCCCTAAACTAGTTTGCTGTTATTTCCTAAAATATGTTTGTTTAATAACAAGCAATAAATTACGAAGTTTTTCTTTAGTTAAAATATTTATATATTTAGTGTTGCTCGCAAAATACTCACGTATCATCTATAATTTAGATTATATTTGTGCTTGAACCAAAATTTTATATATGCTTGTATTTATTAATTATGTTATAATACGGGGACACCTCGCTAACGCGTGTTGTAGGTTCGATACGCACATGGGGCAATTATTTGTACGAAAATAAATTGTTCTGAACCTGATTGTTTGTGTTCATTGCTGGTATAGAGCTATTTTCACTTAATATTGATGATATTACCTACATTGACAGATGCCATAAAAAACCTTATGGACTTTTAATAAATAAAATATTTAAAAATCTCATAGTTGTGATTCAAACTTACGTTCATCTACGTTAAAGGGTACGCTATCATTCATTGTTAGTATACGTTTAAAACACTTATATGTATTTGGCGGTAGATTTTCAATTTGAGGATAGTAGTTAGATAGGCAGACATTAAAAAGATCCCTACAATCATGCTACGGTGTCACCAGTGTTTTCCTTCACCGAAAACTCAGCTCATTGCATAATTTCAAGCTCACATCCATTGACGCGGCTTCAGTGCATGCTACCACTGAGCTATCAGCTTTAGAAACTCGAGCGCTAAAATGAAATTAAATCTAACAACAGGTCTAACTTTGCTCCCCTCTTTTAATAACCTCCGTATATGTAATGAATATTGTTAAACGAAAAACGTATGAAAATAAAATATCATAGTATCAATATTTACGTCTTAATATTGACTCACAGACTACATTGTTACAATCACAGAATTATAACTTACGATACGTCACGTACAACTATAATGTACGGACGCCGCACTGTGCGTCAATAAATGTAAGTTTGAATCCCGCCAAGGAGCCTGAGCTTTTGGTGAAGGAAAACATCGAGACAAAACCATAACATGGTGGTGGGACTTTGTGTTATGTCCGTCTTGCTAATTACTACATTTAATTCTGAAATCTACCGTCACTTAAGCCAGTCCCTTCACTTGGCTTACCATGATCGCCATCTTGGGCCGCATCGTAACTTAACATCAGGTGATATGGTAACCATAACGCTAAAGCTATGAAGTATAAAAAAACGGAGCTTTAATGAAGCAAAAACCTCATGTATCTATAATAATATAAAGTTTATGAATTTGAATATAGAAGGCAATCACTAGAAGTGTCGATCTGATTCTGATTACTCACAAAAACGAAGTTATATTATCCTCGAGTGCTATACGGAACGTTTAAATTAACTTTTTTATATAATAAATAACGCGGACCAAGTCGTTGATGAGTTTACATTAAGGTCATCCTTTCGCATTTTATATATTCCTTTCGAATTCACATCGTCATCTATGCGAACCTCTTAAAAACAATCAATATGGTCCAGACTTCATTTTTATCCTGGTGTTCCATCAATACATATGCGGCAAACCATTTTGTTCATTGGAACCCAGGAATGCCCTCAACACTGGCCCCTAAAACCCAGTAAAGCTGTGAAAGGCACTCAGATTAGAAGGATATGTCAATTTAAAAAAAAAAGCGCTGGAACTTCTGTTTGCGATGAATTACGAAACTCTCCCCCAGACGTATCAATAGTATTGTTAAACTATAGGCAATTATTAATAGACAAAACACTAATGGCGCTGTGTTCGTTGTGAATATTTTTCGAGTCGAATATGTCTGAATAACGATACACCCAATCCTGTGAGTGCCGATATGGCGATTTACCCGTATAGTAACTGTAAAAAAACTAGAACACAGTTTTTATTTATAAAATCTGACTATGCCATCAGAGGCTCATGGTAAATTCATTGCATGAAGCCCCAGTAAAAATCACCACGCTGTAATTTAATTTTAATAATCACTAAAGTAGTTATCAAATAATGTTACTAATATTAATTACTAGCATTTACATACGGCTTCGCTCGCATTAATATTGATTTTGTCAAACAAATCGGATAATGCAATAAAAAGTTTTAAAGTTTATTCCTCTCTTTACTCCATTTGGAATAAGTTTTACGTGAGAAAAAGTAGAAATAACTGTCTGCGGATTCCCATCTATCTCTATACAAAAATTCATGATATCTATTTAGCGCATTAGGCGTCAAAACGTAACAAACAAACTCACTTTCGCAGTTATGACAATAGTAAGCATATTCAAAGGTATACGTCAGTTACATATTTCTTTTAAAATAACTATTTAATATTTTAATAAAATTCTTTTGTATGAGATTCCTGTTCCGCAAAACTATCAAAGTTTAAAAATCGGATCATAACATTTTCAATAAATAGAATAACCAGATGGATGCATTCTAAAATTAATCCTTTTCTTATGAATGCGTTTAAGTTTTATTATTTTAATTGAACGTCCAATTGGAAGAAGGGAATAAATCAAAAAATAACAATGGAAATAATTAAAAAAAAGCTTTTTACTTTCAACTTCTAGGCTCATGTAATATCAATAATAAAATATAAATTTTGATTTGTTTATTGTTATACTTGGCGGAAATGTATAATGTTCACTTATATATATGTATGTAAATATGTTAGATCTATTTATAGTTAAGGTTTAGCGTTATGGCCATTATCTCACCTGATCTTAAGTGACGATACGGCCCAAGTTGGTATATACGCTAAACCTTTGGAGGAACTGGCTCTCAAGTGCAACTGCCGGAACACCTATATTTTTTTTTATAGTTAAGGTTTAGCGTTATGGCTATGATCTCACCTGATCTTAAGTGACGATACGGCCCAAGATGGTAGACACGCTAAACCTGTGAAGGAACTGGCTCTCAAGTGCTGCTGCCGGAACACACCTATTGGGTATTTGGCGGCAGAATTTCAACTTGAGGGTGGTAGCTAGCCAGGCGGGCATCAAAAAAAGCCCAGCCACCATGCTATGGTTTCCTCACAATGTTTTCTTCACCGAAAGCTCAAGCTCATTGTAGGTGATTAGATTCGAACTCACGTCCCTTGACGCATAGCCGTACACACTACCACTGAGTTATCATTGCTTCTAATAAACTAAGAATAGAATATAATTAGGCTGAACAAAGACGGGTATAAGCTCTCGAAGATAAATTAAAACAAAAAAAATACTCTTTACAACCAGGGTATAAGAGTATAAGTGTATGTATCTAAAATATAGTTTTAGGTATTTAAATACATCAATCCCACCATATTTTGGAGATAATATCACGGTATATTTTATTAAAAATGCGAAAAATTCATAAACGATTTATTATACACTATTATTCATTTATCTTTGTCAATTTTGATACTATCCTTATGAATTTCAATATTATTTTTTGTAAAGTTCATAATTTTCATAATCATCATAAGAGTCTTCGTAATGTATATCTTCTTCATCATCGTTGGCATCGAGTTCCAACTGCCAGTCTTCACTTGAATTACGAATTTGCTTCGCAAGTTTGTTTTGCAGGATCTGTAAGAAAATATAAACGAAGAAATAAATATAAGTATAAGATATAAGAATATAAACATTACGCATATGAAAAAAATATAGAGAAAAAAAAATGAGATATAATATAACAAGCCGTGCCCGCGACTTCATTTGCGTGGAACTAAAGATTGTTAAAGTACTTCTTTTCTGAATAAAATGTTACCAAGTGACCCGTGATCCTTTCCTGTACCACTGGTAACGCGTCCCCATTTACAGCGTTTCATCATGATCAGTTGAGCAGTTAACAAGCATAGTATCTGGTGCCCACGAATGTTTTTTTATTAATAGCTGTAACGTTATGGCTACAATCTCACTTGATGCTAAGTGACGATGTGACCCAAGATGGTGGACACGCTAAGCCTAGTATTTTTTAATTCTTAAGGTTTAGCCTTATAGGCATAATCTCATCTGATCTTAAGTGACTATACGGCCCAAGTTGGTGTCTACACTAAACCTGTGCAAGGACTGGCTCTCAAGTGCAACTCTCGGGACACACCTATCAGTATTTGAGGGCAGATTTTTTACTTTTGGTTTTTGTAGATTTGTAGCATTAGAGGGGCATTAGAAAAAGCTATACCACCATGCTATGGTTTCCTCACGATATTTTCCTTCACCGAAAGCTCAAGCTCATTGTAGGTGGTTAGATTTCAACTCAAGTCCCATGATGCAGCGTTCCTAAACGCTACCACTAAGCTATCATCGCTTCAAAAGTAAAAGCTAGTGGAAGGACTGGCTCTCAAGTGCCATTGCCGGAACACACTTAAAGGTATTTGGCAGCAGATTGTCAACTTGAGGGTAATAGCTACTTGCTAACCAGATGGACATTAGAAAAAGCCCTACCCACCATGTATACGATATTATACTTTGTTTACCATTGAAATTATATTTTTTTTTGTTTGCAGTATTAATGCCATGGTATATTTAGTACCAATAAATAGAAAATAAATTATAAATTGGAATAAAACTAATTTAAACGGATTTTATCGCTGTTATTTATTACATTTTGATCCCGACGTTTCGAAAGCTTTTCAGCCTTCGTGGTCTAATATTAAATTGAAGGTAGATACAGTAACATAAACTTTTCTGGACAACCTACACCTCAGTCCGCCTCGTGACCACGAAGGCTGAAAAGCTTTCGAAACGTCGGGATCAAAATTTAATAAATAACCGCGATAAAATCCGTTTAAATTAGTTTTATTTCAATGAATAATATTCGCGTAAACCTAAGAAATCATTAAATAAATTATAAAATTAATTTTCGATAAATTTACTTAATACAAACCTGTCTTTTCAATAAAAATTCTGCTAACTCCTTCCTCTGGCTTAAAGTATCTAATTCTTGTCCTTTACTTTCCGAAGTTCTATACGATATAACTGTAGAATCTTGATTGATATTGCTCCAAGCATCTCTACTCTTTTTTCTAGCAGCGAGGAGCCTATTCATAATCTTTTGATGATCTAACCCGTAGATGTTATGCGTCATTTCTGGTATAAGTTCTTCTGTTATTGGTTCTCGTTGTTCTATTTGCTTTATTTTTGCCTGTAAAATGAACATTTTGTGTAGAAAATAAACACTTATTTATTAAATTGTACTTGGTTAGAAAATTTACAAGCTAAAAGGTATTTTTTAATTATAGATATTCTAAGGTTTATGTGGTTTATTGATAGGAAATATGCCTCAGAGGCTTTCATAGCTTCACCGAGCTTTGGAGACGAGTGCGAAAAGCGCACCGCAAACCTGACTAATGCTAATTGGATCCTATACTAAGTAACTAATCTATTCAATTACATTTACCGGCAGCAGCCCAAGCCGAGGTTCGGCCGTTTTGGCACCGTTGTGCCCGCTGTCTCGGGGCTGAGTGCCTTCAGCACTTGCCCCAAAAAGTTCGGTGAAGCTGTCAAAGCCACTGGGGCTAACAGCGTGTCAGTTCGAAAAAAAAAAAAATCAATTACAGTGCGATTTATGTACGCGAATCTGTGGAAATAATCTTTATAAAGAAAAGATTATACTTTTTATTACATTTTGTATTAAAGCCAATATCAAATATATTTGTATTGTACAGGGACTTTCACATAATATATATAAAGAGGTTTTACAACACAATCTAAGCCTAGTGAATTATAGGATATTAGACTTAGTTTACATTTAAAAATGTTTTGTTTATATAAAGATTACATTGTATATCAATAGCACTTTACCAACATCCACCCAAGGAGCACAGTACATCCCACTAACTGTAAAAACACAATACACTAGGTTTAGCATGTCCACCATCTTGGGCCACATCGTCTCTTAATATCAGGTGAGATTGACGCCATAACCTATAAACTATTTAAAAACAATACACGACTATTAACTTGCAATATATATTTTAAAAAGTAGAAATCTCCATAAAATTTCTCTGAGTTTCTGAGTCTTATTTAAATTTCAATTTCAATTTTTATCACTTTAAATTTAACGAATTTTATTTATAATTTAAACAAAACTTCATATTCATAATTCATATGATAAATAAGTTATTGTGTACCTTGATCTCATCTGACAATTTAGTGTTTAAAATGAACTCATTTTTCAATAAATGTCCTATCTCTGTGGGTACGAAATCATCCCCATATTCAGCCAAAGCTAACCGACGATCTAAATCCACTAGTTGAGCTTCTTGCTTATCTGAAATATATACTAGTATTAAAGATAAATTGGTCACTATTGTACACACAAAAATAACTATTTTCCAGTTAGCTATCACAATGCTCACGAACGCGATTTACTCCAATTTCACTTGCACACGAGCGTTGCAAGAATTAACGTGAGTTCGAATCCACCTACAATTAGCTTAAGCTTTCGGTGAAAAAAAAAAACATCGTGATGAAACCATAGCAAGATGGTAGAGCTTTGTCTAATGCCTGCCAGGCTAGCTACCACCTCCAAGTTGCAAATCAGCCGACAAATACTATAGGTGTGTTCCAGCAGTTACACTTGAGAGCCAGTCCCTCCACAAGGATTAGCGTGTCCACCAGCTTGGGCCACATCGTCACTTAACATCAGGTAAACCTTAACTATAAACAAAAATAGCTGATTGCTATGGTATGGAAATTGTGTTGGACTGGATCACAACCACCACACATCAGATGCACCACCCCATATTATTATTTTTAATATATCTAGTAAAGAAATTTATTTGTAGTATTGTGTACATTACAAATTTTTTATTCAAAAGATTGACCTTTAACAAAAACAATATATGGGATTTCCCCCATCACCCGAAGTGTAGACAACTCATGCCTCAATGCTCCCCCTGTTCTGCTAAGCACCTTATCAGTTTCTTCATCTGAAGCATGTCCTTTACACACCCAGAACACATTAACTGTCTTGAAGTCTGGAGCTACTTGTACCTGGAAACAATAATATGAATTTGAAGCATAATTAACAGAAGATTACAACCTTTTTAGTGACATGACCAAATATTTAGAAAGCCAACAACAAATATTAATTTGAAATAGAAACACACATAATACACAATTTTACAAACAAAATCATACTAACATTATAAATGCAAAAGTGAGTTGGTTTGTTTGTTATGCTATCACCGAAACCACTGAATCAATTCTGATAAATTATGGTATAGATTGATGGAACCCAGGAGATGAAGAACAATTGTTTTTTCTCGCAAAATCTTTATTGGAAATAAATAGACAGGTAAACTTTGTATGAAACTTTTTATTGTGTCAACCGATTTGTTTTATAAAATCAATGTTAACGTGAGTGTCTCACATAAAACCTACTAATCCATATTTCATTGTCCCAAAATGGTATGAATAATTATACACATGGGTTCTTAACCTTTGCTTCTATGGTCCTTTTCTCAAATACATCAATATGTTTATATATCTTGATAGTGCATAAAGATACACACTAACTAAGAACATCTAATAAATGACAGAATACCATATCTATTTTGTAGTGTAAAATGTAAAATGTTGAAGAGAAGATAGCTCACGCAGTAGTGTGTACGACTTCACGTCAAGGGACTTGAGTTTGAATCCACCTACATGCAGCTTGAGCTTTCAGTGAAGTAAAATGTTATGAGGTAACCATAGCAGTTAAGGCTTTTTCTAATGCCTGCCTGGCTAGCAACCACCCTGCAACCACCCTCAAGTTGGAAATCTGCCACCAAAATACCAATAGGTGTGTTCCAGCAGTTGCACTTGAGAGCCAGGCCTTCCACAGGCTTAGTGTGTCTACGAACTTGGGCCATATTGTCACTTAAGATCAGGTGAAATTATGGCAATAATGCGGAACCTTAACTAGTCAAAAAAACATGTTTAGAGTAACCCAAGAATATTGTGTATTGAATAAATATGAAAATTATTCAGTTGTATGTTTATTTTTTTTTATTTTGCTCTTGTGGTCCTGACCCCAATTCAGCCAGTATCATGTGATGAATATGTTAATCCCAGTGAGAGAAGTACATATAAAAATTATGGACAGTAACTGATAAGACTTAAATTCAGATTAAAGTGGAGGAGAATCATAATTAATAAGAATAACACCAATTCTAATATAGTAATTATTTATATAAATAATATTTCTAAAAATATTTCTGAAAACTATACAGAAAAGTAATTTAAAATATATAATTTAATATTTAGTCATTCATCATAATTCAGAACAATTATACACAGGATTGAACCACCATAGTGTTAATATTAACCTAGTGAGCAATACATTGCCTCACATTGACTGAGTCATTAAAATATATGCTATTTACCCAAACATCTACGGAGAGAGGGTGGCATGGCAGGAGCATGAAGTTAGTCAACATTTTGGTTGATGCAACCTAAGTAAAAGCATTACCTATCTCATTTTGTGCAATATGTAGCATAATACAAATAATGATAAGAGTCATTCAAGGGTCAGAAGCTATAAGTGAGTCAACTCCAGCACACTTTGAAAATTGCCCTTATTTCAAGAGCATTATTTTTGTTTTATCTTAATGTATAATAAATAACGTATTTTTATATTACAATAAAGTATATACATTGTTTTGCTACATTATAAATAAGAAAATATATGATGTTAAAATTTAATGGATAATGAAAGTCAGATTCATCATAATATTCATTTTTGACATTGCTCTCAGTCTATGTTTCGGGTGATGGTTGATATTAAAAGTTGATATGTACTTTGCGGAGCTACTAATTAGGAATGAAATATCCTCTCCTGTAAAAATTGTAAACTATCACAAAGTTTTTCGGGAAAAAGCTCTATATATTCATAACAGTGCTATAGGTATTACTTCCATATACCTTGGAAATTACATAAATCCAAGTAAATATACTTACTTTAGAGATCTCTATACCGCGTCCAACAATATCCATTGACACTGTACCAGTTGACATCAAATCTGTTATGTGTTTCATAAACATTTTGTTTAGCATCGCCATTCTGCGAATACCACTTTTGCCTGGTTCAAATTTTGTTCTGGTTAAACTTTTTATACTGGGCATTGCACTGGCTTCAGACAGTTGTGCAGGATACCATTGCCTAAATATAATTCATTTTTGAAATAACATAATTATAAAATAAAAAAACGTCAATAACTTTCATACACAATACATACTTTTTGGATCTTGGACTAACCATGTTACAAAGTTTTACACCTTGTTTTTTCATACTATAAGAAATACATGATACGTGATAAAAACGATAAAAAATCATTTTTAATTTATTCATTCATTTTAAATATATATTTTGTGGACCATTAGGACGGTATATTACGGTTAACAAATAGAGATGATCTTGATATCGATACTTTGTACAAATAATGTATAACTAAATCAATAGAGTATATAAATAGAGTACTAGAAGAATAATCACTTATGTTAATTTAAATTTCACAAAACATTCTTTAGAATTGCAGTATTGATTAATTTTAATTAAATCTATTAGAAGAAAGAAAAGATTTAAATCACTCTTCAATGCTACACCAGGGACAAATGGTATATATACCAGTGGCACCTATGTGGTATATCTAAATAGGTTCCCAAATACTAGTGCAAAGGTAACTTCTTAAATAAACTTTTCATTACAAAATATTTTTAAGTTACTGTTTATGAACAGCACTGCTAAAACAGATTTCCTTCAAATGAGAGTACTACTGTTTTATAACACTTAGAAGAAAATGATTATATGACCAATAATTTGTACTTCGTAACTTATTCCCGGAAACTATCATTTTATCATAGATATGATACATTTACCTAATAACAATGATACCGTAAATGCGTTCCAGATAGCGATCACAACGCTCAAAACATGCCTTCAACCGTTCCATAAGATGACCACGGTCACCGTGGACGGGGCGAAAACGTTACTAAGAACTGATTGTGACGTCACTAAATCAAGTGGAATGTATAAACCACGGTCGTGAGCGTTAGCGTTGTAATCGCTATCTGGATCTCATCCTGTGACAAATATTGCTTATCGGAGCTGTTGAGTGAAAAAACATCTTAAATAGTTAAAAGTTTTTGAAGAACTGTTACATAATCGTGAAATTAAAGAATGTTTCGTTAGCGTCACATGTCTTTAATTTTAAAAGAAGAACCAGACTAATTAAAATCGATATCGATCGAATCAAATATTTTGTGATACTATTTTATCAATACTTCTTTGGAAACAATTTTTATTTTATATTTATAATCAAGTAAGAATCAGTCAAATCAATCAAATTGTTCAACACTCATGTATTTAAAGAATGTATCGATGAACTATACACTGCCCACAATATATATATATAGAAGGAAAATAAATTCAAAGCAGTCACGACGACTAGCGACAGAAGTGAAAACTTAAAAACTATAAACTAACAGTTGTTATTTTTGGATATCCAAATTAATTGTTTATACTTATCAAATCAAATCTGTTTACAGCACAGTAAGTTATACTGATAGAAACAGATATAGTGTTTTTCGTTAACGTTATATAATGTATTTTTTATGTACTTTCTATAAATAAAGTGTACAAAAGTGTAAACATTTACAATATACAGTTTAAAAAGCTGATACTAATATAAAAAAATATATGTGATTATCTGAAAAAATTACGCACCTCTATTTTTAAAAGCTTTTTATTAATTTCACCTGTCAAAACTTATTTAAAAGCTTTTTATTAACTTCACCTGTATGTTTGTACTTTTGTTTGTATATTTGTTTGTATGTTTGTAACCGACTCCTTTGGGCGCGATTTTGACCCACTTTAAACGGCCAGATTTCGTTCAAACTTTGTAGATTTATCGAGGATCTATGACAATACACTAATTTGATAAAATTATTCCATTTTTCAATTTCCAAAATAAGATTTTTGTTAGTTTATATAATTTTCATCTATAGTCGATAAGGCAAGAAACTTAATTTTAATTTTTTAAAATTTTTCTCAATAGTCGATAAGACAGAAATTGATATTTTAATTTCCAATCACTATCTTAAGCCGAGTTCTCTAATATTAACAAATTTTTGAATACTAAAAAGAATTTTAATTCTACAAAACAAATACTAGTTTTAAATAATAAACACGCTTTTTATAGAAAACGAAACTAAATAATAGTAGATTAGAACAAATAATAGATTAAAATAAAAAAAAAAACAAGCTGTTATAAATAAAGCTAACTAAAAAAAATAATATTTAAAAAAATTATAAAACACGCTTTTTATAGAAAACTGAACTAAAAAAATAGAAAATAAGTTTTAATAACTTTAAATTAAGAAGAGTGTAAAAAATTTCAATAAACATTAATTAAGAATAGTGTTAAAAATTTCAATTTTTTTTTATGGAATAGGTGGCAAACGGGCAGGAGGCTCACCTGATGGAAAGTGATCACCGCCGCCCATGAACACCTGCAACACCGGAGGGCTCGCAAATGCGTTGCTGGCCTTTAAGGAAGGAATACGCTCTCTTCTTGAAGGTTCCCAAGTCGTAACTGTTCGGAAAGACCGCCGGCGAAAGCTGGTTCCACAGAGTGGCTGTGCGAGGTAGGAAGTGCCTTACAAATCGCACTGTTGTGGAACGCTGAACATCGAGGTGGTGTGGGTGAAATTTTTTGTTTTGACGCGATGTCCTATGGTGAAATTCAGCGGCCGGGATCAATCCAAACAATTCCTCAGAGCACTCCCGTAGTAAATGCGGTAGAAGATGCAGAGTGACCCAACATCTCTACGCAGAGCCAAGGGATCAAGCCGATCGAAAAGAGCTTGATCGTCGATAATCCGAGCCGCCCTACATTGAATGCGGTCAAATGGAAGTAGCTGGTACTGGGGGGCTCCCGCCCAGAGATGAGAACAGTACTCCACGTGGGGCCGAATTTGTGCCTTATACAGGTTCAGGCATTGAGCCGACGTGAAGTACCGTCTCGCCTTACTGAGCACACCTAGCTTCCGTGAGGCCAATTTGGCCTTACCTTCCAATTGAAAAATAAATATAAACTAATAATAGTGTAAGTATAAAAAATGAATTTATAAAAAAAAAGCATGGGGTGCCTTTAAGATTATTAAATGATAATCACTCTACTCATATCTGTCGACAAAACATTTGTAACTATTGACACCATGCACCTCACGCTTTTTTTTTTATAAAATACATTTTTTTTTATTTATACTATTATTAATTTATATATATTGAAATTTAAAACACTATTCTTAAGGTAAATTTATTAAAACTTATTTTCTATTTTTTTAGTTCAGTTTTCTATAAAATGCGTGTTTTTTAATTTTTTTAAACTATTACTTATTCTCACTTAAAATAACAGGAGCTACTAAGCTAAAAAAGTATCAAATTGAGGATGTACATGTGAATTAATCTACAACTGCAGACATTGCAGATGTGTTCAATGCTTTCGATAGATAGCTCCGTAAAAAATTACATGGTATTATTTTACAAAATAACATCATTTTTACTAAATATGATTATTGATCATTCATGTTTATTCGTTTCCGCGAGTGAAGAATAAATTCTTAGAAACTAATCTACAAGCCAATCTATTGATTATGAGTATGTATTGTAACACCTCTATTTACATGAACTGCACCTCTTACGCGTGGGAGGGAAAGGTGTGTTCTCTTCCCGCCAATGATCTGTCATAATTGTCAAAACTGGGATAAGTTTGTGATTTCTATACTAATGTGTTCCATTTTATCTTGTATCATATATAAAATCTAGTACGTAACGTAATCAAACAGTAAATAACAATGCCGAAACAAGATGAAAGTGAAGAAAGTTGGATCGAAGAACTGGATAATCTTTGTTCTAAATTGAATGTAGATCCCGTTGCCGCAAAAAAGTCTAGAGATTCATTTTTGGATATCAAGCGAAACTATACATTAGATGTAAGCATCTTTCATATCTTTATTTCTTAATATTAGTGAATCTGGTATAAATAAAGTGTACCATAAGTTTGCAGTTATAGAATCTATATTAAATGGTCAACCTGTGTCGAATATTTTTTTTTTTACTTTTGTCTATAGAACTACACATTTTTATTAGTATTTCGTAAAAGTTTCTTTAAATGTATTACGTCGTCCCAATACTGTGGAATTACACCAAACTATGCCACTTCATAGTAAACACTTTATGTGGTTGCAGGGGGAACCTCTACATTGGATGGCCTGTGCATTGTATGTAGCATGTCGTACATCAATAACTCCTACACTACAGTCTGGCAAAGCAGTAGAAGGCAACTGTGTCAGTCTTACGAAACTCCTGAGGTTATGCAATATAAGGTTATTATTTCTATATTTCTTACATTTATATTCTTATGTGAATGTCAGGATAATTTCAGAACTCCAAGTAACATTGTGTATTAAATATTGTTGTACTAGAATCAGTGTATGAATTAATATATTTTTGTTCATTTCCCTGAAATGCATATATATGTATCTAAAAAAAAATATGTATGTTATAAAATCATATAACTGTTGCACTTTTTATGATCCATTCTACTTTTAATGACAATAAAACTTAAACTTGATTGTACAGTTATTTACATGTCTAGTTCAAATTATGTGACATTATTTTTTAATTTTTTAAGATTGTACTGTTACTTCACAGCTTAATTCAGTTTTTTAATAAAATAAAAAATTGGATGGAGATGGCATCAATGCCAACAGATTTCAAAGACAGGATATCCCGCTTAGAACATAAATTTGCTGTCTCCTCTGTACTGTTCAGGAAATTCCAACCAATTTTCCAGGAAATATTTACTGGATTAACAAGTGAACCAATAAAAACACATTCAAAACGTAGACCAAAGTAAGTATTGATATATTTCATTATAATTGTTTTCAGTATCAGTGTATCAGTTTAGAAAAAATCTTTTTGTATTTGATAGAACAATCTTGTAGGTTATGTAAAATTATTTTACTACTAATAGGTGCCTAGTTGTATTGAAAAGTTACAGAATAAATTTTTTTATTACTTTTACTCAAAGTCAAAGACATAGCTAGTTGTATAATATATTAATAGGTGTGCCTGTGACTTTGTTGATGTGGAACTTAGAATCATTTAAGTATTTATTTTCTTAATAAAAAGTAACTGGTGTCCTTTTCTGTATCATTGACAATGTATATGTAAAATTTTATGATGGTTAGTTGAGGAATCAACAAACCTACTATCTGGTACCCATTCTATACAGATGGGTATCTGTATAGAATTACTACTTTAAGAAGCCTACTCCCCCCATATTAAATCAATCTTACTTGATCATCAATTTACTTGACAATCTACTCTAAAACGGGTTTTAGACGATTCTGAATATTATCCTGAAACAATATGTACGCAGAATCGCAGTTGTGGAACAATGTGTGCAAAACACTCCTTCATATGGAAGGCGATCGCCTACAACTGATTGTTTAAATGGTCGATTTTAGACACTAGCTGCATGGTAACAACCAAATTGCTATTTAGATAGTCGATTTGCGTCGTGCGGCTTTAGTTGCCCATGTAAACCCCACAAATAGATGCTATGCTATACATATATAGATATTTATAAACTGAGTTTTACATAAAATAAATATATCTTTTTCCATAATATGGAGTCAGTAATTTATTTTTGGTCATTTTGTGGGTTAGATAACATCTACACTACACAATTAAATTGCAGTGATTACTTCTTTAAGTGTGTAATTGGTATTAATCATAATTTTATTAAAACTTATAAATAAACTTTTATTCACTTTCAGATTGCTACCATGTACAACAAATGCTTTATTTGAATTTACTTGGTGTTTGTATATATGTGTCAAAGGGGAGTTTCACAATTCAGCTAACGATTTGGTTGACATGTATCATATATTATTATCATGTTTAGATTATGTATTTGGAAATGCATTTATGGCTCATAGGACTGATTTGATCAATCCATCGTTTAAAGGTTAATATACTATACTACACTTTTATGTTGGATCAAATATTAGCACTTATTTTATATTACATACTTTAATACATGTTTTAATTAGTTCAATGTTTTCTGATAAAACCTAAGGATTTCATGAAACTAATGGTGTTTAATTATTTTGTTTATAACTTTTTGTTTTATTTCTACCTTTTATTCTTTTGTATGAGTATAAAAGGAAATCAATTTATTTCTTCTAATTTTGTCATTTAAAACAATCTAGTATTCATTGTACTATTCTACTAATTTACGAAAATATTGCATGCACTGAAAACCACAATGTCAATAATATATTATTATATTAGAGATAATAATGCAGATTCGAACATCTTTAAACACACTATATATCTTTATCTAATTCTACTCACTAATTTTGTTTATTTTTAGGTTTACCAATTGATTGGCAGAAAGATGATATAAAATTACCACTTAAACCACCTTGCATTATATCAATACTGTGTGAAATAAAGGATGGTTTGTCAAAAGAAGCTACTACTATGAAAGAATACAGTTGGAGGCCTGTTATTAGGTCTTTCTTTGAGAAAGGGGTAAGTAATTGATTACTTTTAAAAGTGTGAAGTTGGTTATTTTAAAACACTATTCTTTTATTAGTAATTTTTGACCTTCATAAGCGCCTTCTTAGGGCCTAAATTGAATAAAGATTTTTTATTTGATTTGATTTGATTAACAAAGTAGAAATAAATTTGTAATTATACAAAGTCACTGATTAAAATTACTATTCTTATGATAATTAAAATAAACTACATCTAAGAAACAAAGTAACACAATCTAATTATTCTAAAATGGTATTCTAAAAGTAGCACAATGGTATATAAAATATTAAAATTTGGGAGTGAGTAAAATTCTTTTATTGTGTACATTGTAATTAGTCTTTTTGGGGTTGGTTCTAAATGGCCTTACAGTGACTACATTAGGTGGTGTTCAATGCCTAAAAACATTCAATATTTAACTATTGCTACTGATCATGGAATGCAATAAAGTAATATCTGGTGAAAGAAAGATAAATGTGTCGCAGTCAACCTTTTTAGTAGTAACCATTATATATGTGTGTAGATATACAGAATAGTAAACAGATGAAGCTTCATTTATTATACAAAAATGACGTGTTTTATTTTATGTGTAAATAATATTTAATTATTAATTCTACAAGAGGGTTTAAACACCCTCAAATTATAAATTATTGATTATTATTTGTATGATCAACAAATAAAAATGTTGTATCAGATGATTTTTTATATTTGAATATTGTGTTTCTTATACTACCATAGTGTGAGAACAGTTTTAGAAATAGAGAACCTGATCATTCTATTTTGTTTGCGGGCTGAGGTAATAAATGTTTAGCAATGGAAAACAATACCAAAATCAACATCTTATTTCAGTGATTTTTAAGGCCCTTCCCAATCACCAAGGAAATTGAAACTTTTTTCAATTGATTTAGCTTGCTGTCAGTTTTGAGAATATGCAAAAATATTTTTGCTTATAAATTTTTATTTAATTACTACTTAATACAAACACAAATAGACATAAGGAAAGGATTTCCGTTCCAACCGAGTGCGTTGCAACTGGGTGCCCGTAAGACACCTCTCTTCCTATACTAATATTATAAAGAGGAATGATTTTTATTTTTGTTTGTAACAAATAAATTCAAAAACTACTGGACTAATTTCAATATTCTTTCAACATTAGAATGCTATATTATCCCTGAGTAACATAGGCTATAAATTAGTTAAATATTTTTCAGTTTCATGTGAATGAAGTTGCAGGCACAGCTCATTATAAATGAGTATAACAATGAACAATTTTCTTTCAATGATTAATTTCATTTTTATCTGATACTCCAGATTCTTAAAGGCAGCTATGAGCAATTAGGAATATTGGATGTTGGATATTTTGATCAAAATCTTAAATCACTGAATAACTTATATGAAACATATGTATTAAGTGTTGGTGAATTCGACGAAAGAATATTTTTAGGTGAGTACTCTGTGATATTTCTCCCTAATACTGGCCATAAAACATCAAAATTTGATATCGACATGTAAGTTTTTGACATATAAATGTAAAATTAGTAAAATGTCTAATTATTATGTAAATCCAATTTTAATGTGTTTTTTATGTTGTGAAGGTAAATTAATTAAATTATTTTGATTATCTATGTATAAACACAGCCAAAAATATAATAAATACATTTGTTAGATAAAACAGGTTTATAATAAAATTGCGTAGTTTAAGATTTGAATGAACTATAATTGAATAAAAAAAATATTGAAATACATCCTAACTAAACTGGCGTATTTATTTGTGGAAATATTTCCTACCTTCTACAAAGGAATCTTTTGACAGTTATTAGTTATTAGCACTTAACGGCGATATATTGATGCTTAATATTTCCCTATTCCATAGGATTTATTTTTAACTTTTACTGTAATTTATATTCCAATAAAATATAAATGGGAATAAAGCTTTTGTGTACAAAAAAGTCAATGTGAATTTTCTGTTATGTTTCTTTTGATACAAATATATGCATATAAATATCAGTAAAATAAATATAACTTCTATGTTGTTAGGTATAACATTGTACTTACTTTATTCTGTACAGTATACATATTACAATTGCATTTGTATAATGGGTTATACTGTTTTTAGGTGAACATGCAAATGAACAAATTGGAATTCGAAACAAAGTATCGGGGGATGAAATATCACAAGTTATTGCTACATTTGGACCAGTAAGTAATACTATTATTACTACTAATTAAGAGAAAAATATATCTTCATATAAAAAAACTCCATTCATATATTTAAATCAGAATGATCACTATAAAAGATTCCTTTCAGGCGTATATATTATACATAAATAATTGAAATTTATTTACCAAACAATAAAATATGTCAATATGAAAATAGTTGCTTTTTAATGAATTTCTGTGTGATTTTTTTACGTTATTTATATTTGTTGAAGTTTACGTATATTACGTTGAGGTATTTATATTCTGTTTTCTTTATATTCAGCATATTTCTTTTATTTATGGTTTGCGAAACTGGGTTCAATTTAATTATGGTTCATAATAACATATTTACAACAACAATCAACATGAAAATGAACCTTTCTAGACGCGGACACAACTTACATTTTGATTTACACGCACATAGGTACATACATACATGTTTATACACTCCTAACATTTACTGTGGTAATAAATTACATATAATTACATAACATAAATAAATGCATAAAAAAACATTTGAGGTAAAGAGAAAAAAAATGTTCAGTCATTATCTGATATATGTCTTACTAGCTGTATAAATTTTACAAAATATATGGCATGTTTACGTAAACTTAGGAGGCGCAGTAAGGGCTTTGCGTACTTATGCTGACAAGGGGATGGGGAGATTCAAATGTTATTAAGGATTCTACTTACGTTATATTTAAAGTTTAAATAATCATTGAGTTTATAGGAATACTAGCTGGCCTGCGTCTACATTCGCGCGCAACTAAAAATTATTGAATCACTTTTGCCCGTTTTTGTAACTTCTTTCTGTACAGCTTTTCTCCTATTGGTGGTAGTGTGATGTTAAATAGCCTAAAGCCTTCCGTAATGTTTGCCCTATCAAGTACAAAAAGTGTTGAAATATCGTGATGAAACCATAGCATGGTGGTAGGGTTCTTGTAATGACCGCCTGGTCAGCTACCAACTTCAAATTGGAAATCTGCTGCCGAAATACCTATAGGTGTATTCCGGCACTTGCACTTGAGAGCTAGTATCTCCACTATGTTTAGCTTGTCCACGATTTTGGGACACACCGTCATTTGAAATCAGAAGTGAAACCTTAACTATAAACAAAAAAGGTTCCTCAGATTAGCGCATTCAAAGAAACTAACTTTGTCGGTTTATAATGTTGAATTAGATAAGATTTCTTGCAAACAAAAATATACATAGTTAATAATTACTATGTTTTTTTTTTATCAGAGTGGTCGCGCTTGTCCAGACACTCCGCTGACTGGGCGGCGGTACTTGGCACGTCGCGCGGAGCTATTGACGCCCGTCTCCGAAGCGAAGAACAGTCTGGCTCGTCTCGCTGCCTTCCTACGTCAAGCCAAACCGCAACCCTCGCAGCATCTACTCAGGCTTTTCGCGTATGTACATGACATTTTTTTTTAAATACGTTGTTTGCCGTAAGGTCTTTGACAGCTACACCGAACTTTTTGGGGCGAATGCTGAGGGCACTTAGCCCCGAGGGAGCGAACGCAAGGGTGCCTGAATGCCCAAACCTCGGCTTGGGCTGCTGCCAGAAAACGAACAAAAATTCGCTAGCCTAACTAACCAACAGGTGTGATAATGTACTCTGAGTGATGTAGAGAGTCAGAGTCGGAGGCCACGGCGGGTATGGGTCGGTGAAGCATGTACATAACAAACTAATCCATATTAACAACCCTTAGCTTCTTTGGACTTTTATTTCTCTTATTTTCCAAGGCGTCATGATGCATCTGCCATTATTTTGTATAGGAATTTATAAAAGTTTTTTTTAAGTTTCCACGTTTTTTTTTCCAATTATCAAATATAAGTTCTCCTTTCTTATTCTTGACAACTGAGTCCTTTTTGAGAGTATTATTGCCATTTTCAAGTGATAAAATTTGGGCATTTTGGGTAGACGGAACTATCTTCAACAAGATGGTAACTCTTTTGGGAGTTTTTGTGGCAACTAATATATCATGTTCTGAATGATTACTCATAATTCACTTCATTTATGCTCTTTAACTACACTAAATTACGTAAAATGTCACTAATATTACACAATACAGGACTAAACGAAGTATATAAATTAATATAAAAATCACAACATGACAGATCAAGATCCTGCGAAAAACTCCTTCTTCGGACTTATTATACGGTCTCCAAGGCACTGTCTGGCGAAGGATATAATTATGTGTAAAATGGACGGTAGACATGTAGTAAGATATTTTCCAATTTTGTACATATAATTATTATATGCATTAAATTGTAGTATTTATTATTCTTTTATTCCATCATTTCAATGTTTACTTTATTAACATTTAAATTTTACTTTATCAAAATTTGTTACAGCGAATGTGGTGTTTGTGACGAAACTATAAATAAAAACGTCGTTCAACCGTGTAACAATTGGACGGAACAATTCGCGAATAGTTTAAGGGCAGCAAATGGCAGCCCGAATAGTGAAACAATCACATTCCGTTGCAATATGGTCACATGTTTATATTATAAGGTATTTGAACATATCATAAGAGAGGAGCACAGAAAAAAACCACAAGTATCCTTAAAGGTTAGTTTAGCTTCTTACATGCTTAACCCCTAAATGCATCATTTTTTAATATTTGCTGAAAAAATATGTTTAAAATACGTCACGCAAAATTTTAATTTTTTATAGACCACCTCTTTCCCCTTCAACGTTATGTCACAAATTATAAACACTCCCCATACCTGATAAACAGCAATTAATATCAATACACAAATTTCAATATTTTAAATATTAATCAGTAATAAAAGATATATTAATCAATAAATATCTGTACTAAAATGTAAAATTTACAAAATTGTTTTGTGAGCATCGAAAGTCACGTTTTTTTAAATCCCCTAGCCCCTATACCAGTAAGCGACACCCCTTAATAAGTGAACGTATTTTATGAACAACCCCTATTGTTCGATTACAATGCCAAAGTACAATTGGACGTTTATAGATTTTTCACATTAAAATCTTTTCTTTGTTTAATCAGATGCTGCTGACCCAAGAGACCTATCAACTGACAGTGTATGCATGTTGTACTGAAATAGTATTGCATGCGTATGGCGTTCATTCGTTTAAATTCCCAAGAGTACTACAAATATATGGATTAAGTGCTTTCCATTTCTACAAAATAATCGAGTTGGTCGTTCAGGCAGTTGTGGATAAACTTAGCAGAGATGTTATCAAGCATCTTAACGCTGTAAGTTAAATTGTTATTGTTGTATATAAATAAATACTTGAACTTTTCATTTGGTAGTAAATACAACATTTTGGTATGTAATTTATATTGTGTTATAAGGTAGAAAATATGTTCCAGGACAGGATTTTGTTAATTATCATTGCCTGTTGCTTAAGTTTTAGTTTAAGGATTTTATAAAAGGTCACTGATTTTCAATGATTTTCTTTAAAAAAAAATAAACTTTTTAAATTTGTGTCAGATAGATGTGTGCATAATCTCATCTAAAATAAATGTTTGATAACTTGATTTTTGGAAGAACATTAAATAATTGAAGTGTTTTTTAAGGCTAAGGTTTAGCGTTAAAAGGCACAATCTCATCTGATGTTAAGTGACGATTTTGCCCAAAAATTGCAGACACGCTAAGCCTAGTGGAGGGACTGGCTCTCAAGGCCAACTGCCAGAGTGCGCTTATAGGTATTTGGCGGCAAATTTTCAACTTGAAAGTGATAGCTAACCAAGCTGCCATTATAAATAGCCCTACCACCATGCAATAAACAGGAGTTACGCAGTTACAACTTTATGTATAAATAAATAAACCAATATCCGTATTTATAATATAAGTTAAGATTCTACTACTTATTCTAATAACAAATGATATCTTTAAGTTGCTTTTTAATTACACAGGTAGAAGAGGAAGTATTGGAATCTCTTGTTTGGACATCAGACAGCCCACTGTGGGATCAGCTTAGTAAAACACCAGTTCCGGCGTCCTCAGATGTATCAGTGCATGATTCTCCGTATCGCAGAAGTAGTATGTTTTTTTAATTTTAAATATATATTTGGATATTTGTAAAGTTTCGATATACTTCCGATTTTATTCTTCATAGATGGACTTCAGTCTCCAACGTCAGCTTCTTTGGATCGGTTCCACTCGTCGATGGCTGATCAAGCTAAAAAACAATTGTTTAAAGATCCCATCAAGCCTGGTCAGTCACTATTAGGTAAAGACATATACATAAATGAATCCAGTGTTGTATGTTATTAACTTTATTTTACATAGTAATAATTTGATAATAATTTTAGTGCCAGCGAACAATACGACGACAAAAGAGTCTGACAGTATACAACCATCACAGAATACAACAAACGGAGAAACTACACCGACATCAACGCCTAAAAAAAATAATTCATTGAATCTATTTTTCAGAAAAGTAAGTATATATTTTTTACTTTATCGCTAAACTTACAAAATATTCACTTAATACAGATATACAATTCATCATATAGGAGTTTATTTATTTCATTAATAAAGCTAAAAAAATTACCTAAAGAAGTTGAAATTTAAGCACATGTACATGTGTATACACAATATTAAAAAAAAAGATTCTACCATTTATTTAAAATCGTAATTAACTTAAGTGTGCATAAACTGGTTCTTAATAAATTTGAGGAAGAAAACATTAACAATTATTTCTTACAATTACTTTTGTAGTTTTACAGTTTAGCAGTCGTCAGAATGAACGACTTGTGTACGCGTCTGCGGCTCACAGACGAAGAATTAAAACGCAAAATATGGACATGCCTCGAGTACTCAATCATGTCCCAGACTCAACTCATGAAGGACAGGCATCTCGATCAAATACTCATGTGTTCGGTCTATGTTATTTGTAAGGTATGTGTTTCAATATAATTTATTGGAACGAAGTTCCTTATGGTACGGATTTGGTGGATGGGGACTAGGCGAAAAAAAATAATAAGATTTTTCCGTCACAACCCTTTCTATAATGTAGCTATTTTTATGTGCCCAGTCGTAGGTGCGCGCTTATGGTTTAAGGCAGGCTATCAATTCGCACCGGCTGCGCAGATACAGTTTGTACACGTCATACGCGTCAGCTGTTTCGTAGCATATTCTATGTATTCTAATGAGTTAGATCAATGAGCAATCAAATGTTTATTATTATAATAACGAAATTTCCCACCATTCCTTCAATTATTTAGTTATTTCTGCGTTTTATTCAATTGCTCTCAGACACTAGTAATACATTTATTTGTATTTGTTAATGAATAATATAATACGTTTATCAATAATAATAATATACTACGAAAGAATCTTCGTTCCAACAGAGTGTTCCACGACACTCATTTTTTTACCAATCGTTATTATTGGGAAAATCGTGTGAGATGTAAATTTTATTCTTACTATTGTTTTGAGGAATGCTAGGAGATAACATTTGTGGTCAACTTGATTGCAACCACCAGACACCTGTTTTAACATCTGTAGAAATGGTACGATTAGGCGTGTCACGATTTGGGATATATGACACTTTTAGTTTGTTGTCCAACCCAGTAGGCTTAGTGAGTTCACCCACCATCTTGGATCACATCGCTACTAATCAGGTGAGATTGTGGCCATAACGCTACACCTATAAAAACCTATAAAAATAATGTTCTGGAATCATCCAATCTATATCAAAGTATAGACAGGTTTGTAGGCAGATGCACCCAGATGTATTGCTTATACTATTGAGAACATTGTATTTTATATTGAATTTTACCTACTGTAATAAACAGTAAAGATATATTGACGTGTTGTGATATACAAAATGAAATAACCACTGTTGAGCTAAAAGACGCTTACAATTAATTAACCAATTTTTATAGTAAATTATTTTTTTTAATCTGGCAGCTCGGGATTGTAACGGGAATTATTTTCTACGAAATGTTAGTTACGTGTTTTCTGGTCAAAGTTGGGTTGTATTATATCAATAAGTAATAATTAAGTACTTAGTGTCGGCTTAATAAATAATTTTAGTTCACATGAAAATAAATGTAACACCAAGATTTTAGCACTCTAGATTTAATTTTCTAAATGAAGTAAAGATAATAGATAATTAAGGAGTTTATACGAATGATAAAATAAGCAATATTAATTTGGAATTTGACATTGGTCATTTTCAATATACTCTGTGGCATTCAAAGTTATATACTAATAATTTTATTTTTGGCATGAATAATTATTATGTATATTTTATAGTTATAGGAGTTGATAATTAGTCCTGACTTATTTCTCAGGTATCAAACAATCAAAGTAATCAAGTTGAGAGGACATTTGCAGAAATCATGCGCTGCTACCGACAACGACCCCTTGCAGATAATCATGTCTATAGATCTGTATTGATCAAACAGAGTACTGGCGACAGTAAGTTTTACATATAAAGATAATGCATGTATTTATTAAAATTTGTGATTCTTAATAATAATAAAATAATTTTCGGGATTAACTTAAAGCTATTGAGTTTTAAAAATTGAAGCTTTCTTAATTAAACACCAATTAAGAAACAACCAATTAAGTCTATTTTCCAAACCTAAAATGCGTGAATAATGATACCCTTTTTCCTTAATAAGTATTGTAAACATATACATTGTGACTGTTCATTTGAACACTCTTTTGTCTCCATTTCTATTTTATTGTACTTTTGTTTGACATTTTTATATTTGTAATAATACAAATCGTATATTTCCAGGTTCTCCGGAACGTGGTGACTTGATAAACTTTTATAACAAGGTTTACGTACAGTGTATGCAAAATTTCGCATTACGGTTTACGGGAAAACATAAAGATGTGAGTTATTTATTTTTTATTTACTTCCTTTAAATAAAATAAATATCAATAATGTCATTAATTAAAATATTAAATTATGTATTTAATTACAATCACCAATAGTAGTAACACCAAACTGTATATCTATCAGTGTAATAATCACGTGCCATATATGTTCCACCCATACAAACACATCCATAGCTTTGACTAATCTGATTTGAATAGAGTACTAAAATTCGGTTTAAATTTTTTAAAGCGATTATAGCTCAGTACTGTGTACGGACACCGAGCCAATAGACGTCAGTTCGAATCCAGCTACAACGAGCCTGCCTAAAACCATAACTCGGTGGTAGTGATTTTTTTAATACCCAACTTTCTAGCTATGTTGTAGTCAAGTTCAAAATCTGCCGCCAAATACTTATAGGTGTGTTTCGACAGTTTCACTTGGGAGCCAGTCATTCCATTGGGCTTATAGTGTGTCCATAACAGTGTGTCTCAGGTGAGATTGTACCCATAAAGTCTACAACAGACGGAGCTATAATATATACTAATATAGTAAGTTCTATATTACAGTATAGCAAGTTGCCGCAGACAGTGGCTATGCTATAATTTTTATTTTTGCACTTATTAGCTCTGCGGTCGTCGTTGTATGAGCACTATTTGTGTTACATTCTTAATAAAGATGTTTTAATTTTCGATATCGTGTAATGTCTCGAACTAGTGTACTAAACGAAAAATTACACTGTTTTCTTGAAATATATCAAAACATACGTTGATATGCCTTACTATACCAAAACATATCTTGCAATATCTGTCGACAGATATCTGTCGTCTGTGACCGCTCGCCGATTACTTTAGAAAATATAGTATACTATACCTTGCTATAATTTATATTCATATATGGGCCTATAAAGTATAAAAAATATTCAAAGACATTTCATTTTAATAATATGTCTTGTATTGTGATATATCTTTTGTGTAGGAGTGCAGCTTGTCTCCCCTACCGGCTGGTCGCGGAGACGCAACGTACTCTCCGGCCGGGCAACGCGTCTCCGAACGACACCAGCTCTACGTGAAGCCGCTGACGGAGCCGCTCGCTGATCCACCGCCGCCCACACATCATCTCACTTACCGTTTCAGCCGCAGCCCTGCTAAGGTAACATATATATATAATAACCTTTTTTTACATTTTTGATATTGACTGAGACCTGGCAATCTATTATATGGTACCATAAGCTATTTTGTCGTACGTTTCTTTGTAATTTTCATTTAATTTCTTAGTTTCCAGAGACACCTATGTGTCTACCTTCACAGGTTGTATATTTTTACTTTATACTAGACTCTATGTTTAAGGTTGGGTACACTAGTCTTTTAATCAACTGCACTATACTTCCTTCTTCTTCCAACTTTGATGCCAGTATATTAATGTGTCTCGACAGTATATTTTGGTATTTCCTGCTGTCTCCTGTTTATACTGCTAATATTAATATCCATGCGAATATAGTTCATTTTAATATAGTGTGGCATGTGCAGCATATAACGATTTGCCTTACTTTGAAATCTTTCGAGTATCTCCACATTGCTGTTGCAATAACCTTATTGAAGTGTAACTTTTTATGGGAAAGCTTTGAAATTTTGATCCGTAACCATTTTGTGTGACGTTATTTCGAGTAAAGTCGGCTTGAGGCGACTAAGGGAGCGCGAGAGATATAATGATGTTTCACTTGTGCCATGGGCTCTTAAACACGCACCGTTTTTTTTTCTTTGCTAGATTTTGAATCTCAATGTGGAGAACTTAGATAATTTTATCAGTTATAATGTACTAATAATATATGTATAATGTATTAAACGTAATAGTTTGACTAACCTTGTTCTGCCTAATTTCCAGTGACGAGGTTCATTTTTTTAAGGTTTTTCATTTTCTCCCGCAATGCATTAATACTCAGGCCAAAGAAAGAGAGATACGTAGATAGAACTACCGGGTACAAGCAATATCAAATACACACATGACACCACGGCGGCACCAAGGATAGCATACATATTTCTTCTAGTCTTTCTCTTTTATACTTGTGCCCCTAAGTTGTCTTTCAATGGTTATTAAATGTAAAGAAAAAAATGTACGGGATAACACATGTCAATTTCACTTGGACATTGTATATCTCCTGCCGTCCCATACACACGCCCGCGTAACTGTCACCCTCGCCGCCGAGGCCGAGCGGTTAATTTAGTTCCCGCACACCTGCCGGGGCCTCCCTCCGCAGACGCTTCCACCAAGGTTCAATCCTCTGGATAGGAGCCCTCGAGTGACAGCTCGCGCGATATAGATTTTGGCATCCTTGCTCCCGCTGCCTCGAGGCTGAGTGCCCTCAGCGCTCGGCCTAAAAAATCCGGTGAATCGTATGTCAGGTCAAAAAAAAACTGTCGTTCCACACATTTTTTGTTTTCTCTTTACATTAGCAATTATTGACAAGTAAACAAACATTTGATATTACTGTGCACTGTAACACATTTTCGAGTCTAAACGGTGAATAAAGTGTTTTATTCTCTGTATGATGTGTAGGATTTGCACGCAATAAACTCTCTGGTGTCGTGTGAAGTGGGCGCTTTAAAACGTGCTCTGGACGGGTCGAGCGCAGTGGGGGGCGCCGTGGGCGATGTGGTGAAGCGCGGCCGGCTGCCCGCCGCCGGCGTCGCCAGGAAACTGCACGGCCTTATGAGCGACAGGCAGGCCATATAGAGGTAAACAGACTCATCTATGTACCACTTGACATTGATACACAATTTACAAAACTGTAATGAAGTCTAATCTGTAATTTTAAATAGTCTTGGAAATTATAATTAGCGTGCTGTACCCTGTTATCAATATAATGTGCGATTTGTTTTTGTATGGCTTCATGAACGACAGGCAAGTCATATAGAGGTAAACAGACTTTATCTATAATGGAGGCAAATCTCTACAATAAATATTCTCTGAAAATTATACTCACTTATAATTTTGAAAGAGTATTTACAAAGATACTTACAGAGTATAAAGGTGTACTCTGTTATTGACATAAAGAAAGTTTTTTTTCATTGCCTCATGAACAAATGTAGGCCATATAGAGATAAATGGACACTTTTTTTTTATATTTCACTTGATACACAACTTACAAGACTGTAATGAAGCTCTATCAGTACATTGAAAATTATATTTAGTGTGTAATAATCTGTTATACATATTGATACCAATTTATCTCATTTGCTCCGGGAATACATGCTTAATATACCACTTGTATCACTGTTAACAAATAATCCATAATCTATATACACATAATAAAGTTGTAAAAAAACCCAACACTGTTGATTAGTTATTGATATTGAGGCCATTGCAAAGTGGAGGACAATATCTGGATCAACTAATTATGTTAGATAATTGTTATTGATAGTTTATTTGTTTTATTATTAAAAAGAGACAACAAAAAGTATTTTTCCTCGCTACGTATTCTTTTATACCACTAATTATAGGTATAATATAGCAATTCCGACATTATACCTACTCCTTACACATATAATCCCTAAAATGGTGCACTGTCGACAATCTTGAGTTAATCGAATGCAAAAAAAATGATTTAATGTGCTGATTTTATTTCACACTTATATTCAAAACTATGCTATTTAAAATGTATAAATTGTTTATTTAATTAATAATAATTAACTAATCCAAAGTGTTTATTTTATTATATGTATTGCTAACGATTATGGAATCAACTTAAAAGTAATAATTTATTTCTACCACCTGCAATAACGTCTCTTTCGTCAACCAAATGACGTAATTTTTTTATGTATTATTAAATTCTAATCTATTATTTTTTTATTTCCAGATTATTTTAAATCCATCCGAATCGAGTCAACAAATATATCATAATGAGTTTAAATATTAGTCATATTTATATAATATCAGTTATTAGCAAAAAATACTAAACTATTTAGCTCTCTAGCAGTTTCCACCTCACAAGTGGTATGTTTTAAAAAGTTCATAAACAATTATTATGACCGATAAAACTTAAAATACCCATCACTGCAGTAAACTGATATACCTACTATTGCTAATACCGGATCGATTCTGACATCAGCATATAGAGTTCACCTAAGTTACTGCTTATTTCTGCTGAGAATATGAAATAAGCATATTGATCTCATTTAAATTATATGTATAGTATGTATTGATGCATCCAAACTTAAAAATATGCTCATTTCTTATTTAGGTTAAGTTGATTCACAGGCTGTGTCTATATGATTTGGTTTTTCTATTACGAAGACATAAATAATAGAAAAACTATTTATATTTATTATTAAGTTTACACGCGCGACGTTATACGAATGTCTGAATGCACTTTTAAGTTTTAATCATTCTAAAAAGGGACCGTACATAAAATACGTTCACACTTGTCGGGGGGACTGGGTGTCGCTTAATGTGACAAAATGTGACACGAGGGCCGGGCGGTTCATGCAGAAAATGTGCACAGCTCATTAAGCAATTCTGTAAATTTTATGTTATTACAGATAATATATTTTTTATTATTGGTACAAGCAATGAATATTTTAAAATATTGAATTCCGTGTACTGCTGTTAAATTCTATATATTAGGTCTTTATCTATGAGATTGCCGTTTTATATGAAAAAAATCAAATGTTTTTTATATCAATATTTTTTATTTCTATTAATCAAAATAATCACCCATACAATCGATGCGTCTTTGCCAGCGCAATGGCAGTTTATTGATGCCCTTCTTGAACAAATCAGCTGGACAGGAGAGACAACAAATTCTTCAAAGGCATTTTGTACTATGTGAGGACCGGATATTTAAATCGCGAGCCTTTCGTAAGTCGCGATCTTGGGACTTCTCAGCTATTTTAATTACGACAAATATGTTCAGGGTCTACCAATAATTGCGCCCGACTGTATGCGTTGGCTCACCTGGGTAGCCGTTAATGTCGTTCTCGTGGCTCTGGCGTGCGTGGCCGATGCAGTACTACATTTTTAATAATTTTGGCGGCCGCCGAAGCCCATATAATGTGGTCAGCTAAAATTACTGTAATCTTTTCTACACAAGTCACAGTAATATCTTAAACAACCGGGAGAAATTCAGATTCCGACCGACCGTTGCCGAGCGCACTTTTGAAGAGTATGTAATAGCGCTCCCAAGCGTCAAACACAACAATAACCGGGGCACAGATTGCAGTGTTGCCTAAACATAGTTTCTCCGATAGAAATTTCTTTCCTGTTAAAAAAATATCCAAATTCTGGAAAAAGTAGAAGTATGTAGGCGCAACGTCTGGTGAATACGGTGTATGACAGACAGCTTCCAACCCCAGCTCTTGTAATTTGCGAGGCCGTCTGCTGTGCAGTATGAGGTCGTGCAAGAGTAGCCGAGACGAACGATTCACCAAAGCTAGTAGAAGATTTTTTTTTTATTGCCTTGATAGGCAGACGAGCAAGCGGCCCGCCTGATGGTAAACGGTCACCGCCGCTCATGGACTTCGGCAATGCCAGGGGCACAGCCAAGCCGCTGCCTACCTCTAATATACATATAAATAATAATAGGATATGCGAGCTTCTTCATCATTGTGTTCAGTTCTTCTCAGTAAACATCTGCAGTAATGCTCATCTCATTTGGTAAGAAGCTGTGATAAATCACAATGGCGGCAGACCACGAAACAGTAGCCATTCTTTTTCTAGGGGTGAGTTTTCGTGTAGGTATTGGTTAGATGCTGAACCAGGACCCAACCCACTTTGCTGAGCACTTGCGATTGTCAAACAAAATCAATTTTTCGTCGCAGCTAACAATGCGGTTCAAAATTCCCTCGTTGCTGCCGGCGATTCATTGAGTTCGTGGGGCAACTATTTGTCAATCTTTTCAACCTAGCCATTTAAAGCAAATGGTCCAATATTGTTTTGACGCTAACGTCGAAAGCTGCTGCCAATTCAGCCGTAAATCATCAGCTTCCACAATCGCCTTTAATTCGTCATTGTCATTTAAAGCTTTCGGACGAACACGAGGTTTATTTTTCATTCCAAAATTCCAAAAAGAGAAGCGAGCAAACCAATAACAGGCGATGCGTTGGTTTGTATAGTGTTAGCTCCGTAAATCGTCGTTGATGTTGTTTTCTTGACGGTACTTATATTCCATAATCAGTTAAATTTTTAACGTATCCATAATGACGAAAGATCCAAATGCAATGAAAACATAACACTAATCAATAAACAAATGATTACGTTTGGGCAAAAAAAGTCATGTTTTTAAAATAAAATTAATTTGAAATGAGAACTTTTAGCCAAACAAAAAATATTTTGATTTAGCATGGCGAGTACTGCAGAACGGCAATTTCATAGGTTAAGACATATTATCATGTACATGGAGTGGTCTATCATTTGTGACGTAATATTGATGGGGGGAGATCGTAGAAAATGTGACATAGCGTGCCGAAGAGGGTGGAGCGGGTCGAAAAAGGTTTTTTGTTTGCGTGACGTATTTTGTGAACGCCCCCAAATTTATATATCGTTCTGGAGGTGAACCTAATAAATTTGAACTAATTATTCTGTATATATGAAAAATGTAAAGTTATTTAGAACTTAATATTGATATATACACATTAAACCCATTTATGTAATTAGTTATATGAAACAAGGCAAAAATAAAACTAATTCTAAATGTCCATTTTACTTATATACACTGTACAGCGAAATCGAACGATAGGATACAGTTTTCGTTATTAAAAGTTTTTATTTAAAGAAAATAATATGGTTTTAATTTTGGTCAAGTTTTGAAATACAATCAATAATTTGGCCAAAGAACGCGCAATAATAACAAATTAACATATTCTAATCCTGTTGTATGTACGAATAATTTATGTCAAATGTAAAATATTATTTCATTAGGATGAAAAATATAAACCACATCTCGGTAATTATTACGTTTTAAAAAGTTTCCATTAAAAATAAATTCGCTATACAGAGTGTATACTGTAATTAGATTTTAGAATTCATGTTACTTGACTATTTGATTAGTTTATTTTTAATTTGCGAAGTCGAATTTCATATCTAGGCAATAACTAATCTATGGTCGGATATGTATAAAAAATTAACTCAATAAATTATCTTCGTATGATTTGACATATCGATTAAGTTTAAAAACTATGTTTTTTTTATAATCGTAGCTGATATATTTTTTAAACAGTTCGTTGAAAATTTTATGTTTTGAAACGAACCAAACGTTTCATCTTCATCAATTTGAATTGAAATCAAAATTAAAAGTAATTGTATATACACGTATATGTATATATATCAGACGTAACCATTGTATCATGTATTTCTAGATTTTACTATTATAGGACAATAAAAAGTTGTAATCGATATTTTTTTTATTGGTATAAACCCAGAATTATATTAATTAGCAAATCGCGATACAGTTTTTACATACATTACAATATATTAATAATCATTTTCGAACACTGTAAGTCCCAATTCAGGTTGATGGCAAGCAAATTTAAAAACAGTAGGGGTGTGCGATTAGTCTGATATTCGTCGATAAATTGTATCGAATAAATAGAAAAACACATATATATTGGAACAAAATAAAGTAAAAAAAGGAGTTTGCTTAAGACGGAAAAAGTGAAACATCACTATACGTCCCTCACTTGTTTAGTCACCTCGAGCCAACATTACCCGAACGAGCGTCACACAAAAAGGTTACAGTTCAGAATTTTAAAGCCCTCTCATAAGTGTCACTTAAAAGAAAATGTTCTATATGGTATTTAGACTAACTAACCCTTAGCCCTAATCCTGTCGATGTACAGAAAATTATTTGTGAAGTTCAAATTATTCGAACTAGTGGGCCCCCAGAGATAAAAATAAAGACCATAATCAATTACATTTTTAAGTAAAGTGAGTTGCCATACAGTAAAAGTCTTATGTTATTTCTTCGTATTATTTGGTAACATTCTCAAATTATTTGGCGACAATCTCTGAAACTGACTATATACGTTCGACATTGGCAGTATGAATTTAAACAGCATTTTATTTAAATTAAATATTTATAAAACGTGTATGCCAAATCTCGCACTTCATGCTGGCAGTATTCTTGAAGAGGTATCAGAATTTTCACTTTACGTAATTAGTATATAGATTGTTAAATCCGATTTGAATATTATTATTCGCACACCCAGATGAATATATATCGAGGCTTTTCAAGAAAAACATCATAAGCGCCAAGTCTTAAAAAATGTTTTTTTTTTATTGTAACTTAAAAATTATATTTTTACATAAGAAGCACTATTTTAATTATATATAGTAGGTAATTCATATTTTTCTATAAAGATATCATAAATACTTTTAAATTAGGAATGTAAAATGTAAAGTGTAATTGTCACTTTGCATGTTTTTCCTGAAAAGGCTCAATATAGTCAAATGACTGCTGTACGCCTCAACGGTAAAGCTTGAACTGGCAATTCATGGCAAAGTTTGAGGCGTTTGGTGCGCAGAGCGCGGCGTGGGTCAGGTGGCTCGACCCTTCCCTTCCTTGATGGCGATCACGTAACGCTGAGCGACACGCTCTGGCGGAGAGTACCCGTCCGCATATGATGAGTCCTGATTATAAAACCACAATAATAAATAAAATGAGCCGCTGGACGATATACAACATCAATTTACTTTTGAACATTGTAGGAACTTTAAAGGATAGTTTATGAAACGAAATAAATATGGCATAATCAAAAATTTTAAAAGTACTGAGATGTTTTACAGATAATGATCATTATTATTTAACATACATTTATATTAAATGAATACACAAATTTAATGAGGACAACTTGATTCTTCTCATTTGTCACTTCTTTACATATAGTATGTGGCATGTCGTAGTGGCGCGTCGCCACGCCTACAAACGGTCTGACCCGCCGCATTAGATGATTCACATCAAAAAAGAATCGTGGTCCAGTTATGTACTACTGGATAGAGCGAAACAGCATAAAGGGAAGTTCTTTGCAAATTTAATTAATGAAATTATGAAAGCAAACAGATCAAAAGATGTCATTGAGGTGAGCAAAATGATTTGTAAAGCTTAAGTTAAGAATTAAAATATGTCAGTCATGATCAAACTATCTTACTGGAATCATACTCTTTTAAAAGTTCTTACTGGTTAACCTGGGACTTTTTGATAATTTTTCTAATCTTACAAATTTACGTTATATATTTACTAGCTGTGCCCGCGACTTCGTTCGCGTGGGACTAAACATTATTTAAGTACTAAGTTACTGAATAAAAAGAGAACAGTAACCTCTGACAACGTGTATGCAAAATTTCATAATTATCAGTGAAACAATTAACGAATATACAGTCTGGATCCCACGACTCCATCTGCATAGAATTACTATGCTGAGTAGCCTACTTGTCATCATTCATAAATTTACCTGAAAAACCACCCTAAAAGATAACCCGATTCGAATGATAAAAAATTCTATTCAAATACTAGCTGACACGGTGAATTTCTTATAACCTATGATCGATGTTCATTGTTCTCGCTAAAACTCAAAAACGGTTTGAGCGATTTGTATTTTTTATTTTAAATGTTGATTAGCTATTACAAACATATTTTTGTTTAATCCGACTGGTAGTTCCTAGGTTACCGCGGTCAAACAAACAAACTTTTCCACTATACATTATTCAAATAGATGTGAGACACATTTTTAATATAGATGTGAGTATTATGATAATAAAATAAAAGTCAATCAAGAGCGCAAATAGAATGCGTAATGTTTTCGCTTAATATGCTTGTTTTTTAGAACGTTTTACCTTAATTCTATCAAAAAAAATGTAGTTAAAAAGATTTTAATATAAGAAAACTTCAAAAACTCACTTAGGAACTAGAAACGAGATTTTTTTTTTTGTTTTTTATTAAAATTTTAAGAGACAAGTTGGAATTAAAGTACTGGATAGGTATTGATTTTATATATCCTGAGAATTAAATATTGTGTACAAATACCTCAAAAAGAACTTCATATGGGTCAGCAGCACTGCTTGGAAGTCGGTTTACCACAGCTCGATAGAAGCATGTCGTCTGCGGGTATAGTGCCATCACAACAGCACCTAATGAAGTAAATATATTGTAAAAAAAAACATTTAATTCGATAATATTTATACAGCATTAATGGCAAAATGTAATGAAAAAAATGACCGTTTTTTGTTTTGCCACTACGTGTTTTGTCCCTAATATACAGTACAAACAATATTTGGTGATTAATAAACAATATAAATATAAGGAATATACAGTTCCATTGATGCTAAACACGTTAAAACTACTAAACTTATCAAGATAGACTATGACCATTCGATGTGGAAATATTCTTAAATGGTTCTTGGCTACTTAGTTTCTGATTCCATTGTCCCTTTACAATATTTTTTTCGATATATTTTTGCATACCCAGCGTAGCCGATGGGTAACGGCTAGTAATATACAAAAATATATAAATCTTTGCTAGGGTATTGGTTCCCACTTTAAAAGTGATACAGGAAATAGTAGTCGACAGTAAATTACAAATATACAAAATGTAAGGTTGTATCGCGTTATGATAGTCCATAAAAACGGCGATTGGTTCTGTCAACTAACCGTATCATAAATCAGCGGTTTGCAGTTATACTTTACAGTGCACAATGTGGCTCTTGGTCATTAAATGTGGCGACTAACACATGAGACCTACGATTAATTACACATCACCAATAATAAATAATATTAGTAGTTTATAGCAATTAATAATTACAAATTGTTTTTATTTATATGAAATTAAAAACCTTTTAAACAATATTAAAGTAAAACATAACCTTTACATACTTTCATAGATTTGATGTTAGCAAATTCCTAAAAAATACTAAAAATAATAAAGCTTTTTTATTGCAAGTTAACTGCATTTTACTATTGTTAAGTGCAGGATACTCAGAAACGCAGTACACCGTGTGATTTACTACTTGTACTAAATGTGGCATTAATTTTAAGTTCTCGTAGTAGGAAAAAAAAGCAGTTATGAGGACTGTCGATATACTCTTTATATATATATATATGAGAGGTATATCTGGTATATCTATTTACATCTATACATAGTAGGTATATATATATATAGCTAATGGTAACCATGACACGAGTTCCACACTTTTTGTTCACTCAAAAAGTGCTCAACGCGCCTAAAGAAGTTTTCACTTCAAAAATGTTCTACCTTTAGGAAATAGAGCGTGTTCGTCAGTGCGCGGATCCGCCCTCATCAGCGGCAACGGAACTACTCGGCGTTTGCTCAACACGTGACGATTTTTCTGCTCCTCATCAATATCATCAACCTCGTACTTGCCTTGAGCTGGTAACCAACTTACCACCTACACACGAATTAAAAAAATACCTTGAGATATATTATTATCATATAAAAGTTGCTTAGGATTTATTCTATTTATACCATTTATTATGTGTATTCTTAAAAAGTGAAAAATGAATAATGAAGTCCTATATCCTTTCAATTGTTTCTTGGTTCGTTTGTGAGAAATAATGTTTTAAGTTAGGTAAAAATATTTCATTAATGTTGAGTTACCTAAATGAGAGTTGTATTGCAACTGAATTTATATAAAACTAGCTGTGCCTGCGACTTCGTTCGCATGAAAGAATTTTTGAAATCGGTCCAGAAGTTATTGAGTTTATTCGTTACAAACAAAAATACAAATTTCCACCTTTATAATAATAGTGTACATATAAATTATTAAAATTATACGATTTCATAGAGCTGAATCGCAGACATTAAGTAGGTCAAGTTTAATGACCACGCGTGTTAATATTAAAAAATAATGTACGTGGTCGTACAAATAATATTCTTCGTTTTATTGTGGAATCTACTTATGTATGCCAATGTCAAGTATATAATGTACCTTCTTCTATATACATAAATAACTTCTAATTTAACTCTGTATCGCTTGTTAAAACTGTCCAAAAAGTTTATAAAACTTAAAATGTAGGGCCGTTGTTATCTTGCACTAGTCTGGCTGTCTGAGAGAGCAGCTCGTCAGGCTGTTTGGACAGGGCGACGAGGTGGTCGTTAGTTCAAATCCGCGTCGACCCAGGAAGTGGGTATTCGCGATACTTCACACTAAGTCAGCCCAACATAACCATCTCCATCCCCCCAGATTCAGTCCCGTATGTCTTTATTTTATTTCGGTCCACAAAGGACATGGCAATCTCATCCAGTGTTGGCAGACCCGTGTAAATGTATTATTGTACCATCCAATTGTAAAACTAACCAATCATATATGTCTAAAAATATATAGTTGTTGTTGGCTGTTACTGTACACAAAAAGATTGTATGCTTGAGATTGAACATTGAAAATCATGAAATTATTGTGCATGTACAAGGCCCGCTATAGCGCGGGAGGGGGGCGGGGGCAAGCCAGGCATTTGCGCAGGGCGTCAAAATAAAGAAGCGCCGTGGTCGTTTGGTTGTAAAAAATGATATAGTAAATTTGACCAATAAAGACAAAATTTCGGATATCACTCCATTCATTTGCTAAAAAATTATGTTGTTTATAAAATATGTATACATTGAGACTATTTTAAAATTTCTAAAGAGCGCTGTTTGATCTTTTTTGAACATTCGGTGTTATGGATGTATGGTACTTATCTGATCAATGAAAATTATATATATTCCTAAGGGGCGACAATCTGTTAAATACATGTACCAATACTGTAAGTCTGCCAACACTGCCCATCGTACCATAACTACTTACAGAATTGACTTAGAATTGTTCACTAGCACAAAACGGTCTTGATACTGTTTATTGTGATATTAAGGATGTTATAAGGAATAGAGAATAACTTCGGCTAATATCCAGTTCTCCTCCTTGTCGGAGACCCGCACGAGCGCGGCGACCGCGTCCCCCGCGCGCGCCACGTGCCCCGCGTCGGCGGGCACGGCGCCACACAGCGGGGGTGCGCGCTCCCCCACGCGCCCCACGTGCAGCGGCAGCGTCTGCGCGGCGCTCAGCAACATCTTCATCAGGGCACCGCAACCGATCGTCTCCTTGTTGCCGGCGTGACGCGCCTAACACCATCATCATTCTTTTTTAATCGGTCACAAAACGTATGCGATGTCATATGTCAAAAATCACTTTCCATTCAAGTATTACGTAACGCAATTTAGTGGGGAGGGAGTCATGTAAAGCGTTAAGACGCGCTACAAGGGCGGGAGAGGGTTCGAAAAACGCGTTACGTAACATATATTTTTTAATAAAGAACAATTAAAAATTTTCAAATTCCCAACTCTTTCATGGAGGATTTCATGGAAAATCCCTCGACTACTTCTAATCGTGTTGCCAAAAGTTAAGATAAATATGTTTGTAATATTTTATTTTATGTGTTTATTAGTAAAGAAAAGGTAAAACATGATTATGACTTTTAGATAAAAATGCTCACTGCAAACATGCTCACATGTTGCCTAACAATTAAGGGAGCGGGAGGTAAAGAAAATAGTTACATTTTCAAAAATTTCGTTTTTACTACTTAACGGCCCCCTACGGCCCCTTGACACGTATCATCCCAATACACATTTTTGTTTCTTATTTACGTTAGCAATCGTCGAAAGAGGACTTGGCTATGGGCACTGATATTAAGTGACGATGTGGCCCGAGATTGTGGACACGCTCAGCCTAATGATAATCTCGTAGCAACACACACAACTTACACAACTAATGTCACATACATACCTACATAAACACACACAAACCTGCACACTTACAAGTCTTAGCTAGTTTAATACTACCCTAGTTTGGTAATCAGGTATATACATATTTGTAACTTTCCTTGTTCTGGCAAAGGTGACGTGAAAACCGTAATCATCATAAATGTTTATTATTCTACATCTAACAACTGAGCACACTCATCATGTTATGTTTAAAGTTTTAATAAATATATGTTACTTGTAAATTAGAAGGCAAAATGATTTGCTATTCAACATACTTGGAATCAAATTTTATTTACTCTCCAAAGAATCATTGTTCAATAGCCATGTGGCATGGTACCATTGCTTCACTGAGCAAACCTTTAATTGTTCTAAAATTAATACTTGGATTTTCACTGTATGTAAAAATTTAGTACAGTATAGGTAGTGCAAAACCATATGGCCAATTTAAACACAGATATGTTAGGCTGTACACAACACAAATTTAGGTATCAGAGGGGTAGTACTGTTCATGAGTGTACATTTTTTAAAATATTTCTAATAACAATGAATTATAAAAGATAATGATTATGTAGAAATAAGATAAAAATTTCACTGTAGGCATTATTTACCTGACTATACCATGAGCAAGCACAAACTCTTGCTGTGTCAGACTGGCCATAAAGTTTGCAGCAACCTATTTCATATTTTTCTCTATCTGCTATAAAATAAATTTCGGTGCAACAAGTTGTTATAAATAGATAGTTAGCTTTTACCTGGATACGTCTTTCATTTTTTATTGTGCGAATCTCATATATTCTTGACAATGCTGCGCGGAGTAATCTCTCTTCTTGCTCTGATGCATTCAATCCAGATTTGTACAAATTTTTCAGTTGTGACAACTATAATAAAAGTTAAACATTTTAAACTTATATTTATCTCATATTTAAAAGATAACAATTAAAATAATTATCTACTTCGGAGAATGTCCAAGCTGATATGAATATTTATTTATGTTCATTCATTATTCCTTTTTTTTTTTGTGTTTCTTTTTCATACCCAGTATTTTCCAAATAAAGTCAATGCATGCTCTGGTTATATATGCAGACTTCTTTAATACTAAATACCTGACCTCTAATATATTGAAGATACATGCCACATATTTAAAGCATTAAAATGTGGTCAAATTTATGTACATTAAAACAGTTTACCGTTTGTGAAGAACTAGATGAATCCTCATTAGAAGTTGGAGATTCTGCTGCCTTTTCTGCTCTCAAGATGGAATCAATACACTGCTCGTTGCGAACCCTCTCTAGCTCAATATCATATATTAATCTATGTAAAGACCTCAAACGTTCCTGAAATGAGAATATATACCAATGATGATAGGTTAAATTCAGTAAAATATTGAGATTGTGCAATGTTCATTGAATTAAAATTAGATATAAATGATTAATTCGTTGTTAATTATGTAAATTGAATAAAATTATAATAAAACAACAGCAATTTACACCTTAGATACAGTTTACATAACAAGATAGAACTGAAACAACTGGCCAAGTTTTAGTATAGCTGTATTGTAAAACTAGAATGGTCTTGTTGATACCCTGCTTAAAGATATCACTTTACATAGAATCTACGTTAAAAAAAACTACACCAGCTTGTACTTAATACTTATAATGAGTTATTTTAAGTTTACACTTCATAGTAAGAAGCTAACTTATGTGTGTAAAATACGTCCTTCTTATAGTACAGTGCAATAACACTTTCATAAAAAAATGTTTATAACACTCACTTGCACTTGCTGTGCAGCAACATCAGCTGTTAGGGGCATCACTTTTATTTATTTGAGATAACTGCCAACTAAGATAGATTACATGAGCCCAGCTAACAGCAACAAAGACCTACAAAAAGGAAATCTTACAAGACATGTATGGAAATCGTGATAAGCATTAAGTGTTATCTAAGAGTAAATTATTAAAAATTAAGCCTAGGAAACACAGTATCTTACTTTTTTTTTTAATCATTGAAAACAAAAACCAGTTCACTGCATTAGATTATCATTGCTCTATTATAATAAAAACAGTTGAATAAGTAAAGGAAAGAAATCATTCCTTATCTTGCTTTCAAATTTTACTGTAAATAATATATAATATACAGATATAACTTAACTTAGGTTAGAACAAAAAGTAAAAAGTAAGAAAACTATATAAATAAATGATGACTGTTACCTAGGTGTATCAGCCATGAGCATCATATAAACTTACTAATAAATATCAGTGATTTGTATATCTTCCAAAAAATATATTTATATTTTTGATTTATGATATTTTGATTATTTTACAGGTAAATTTAGATGTTTATGAACCAGTGGAACCATCACTTTATGGTTCTTTCGAGAGAAATACAGGAATTGATAGTTACCACAGCTATAATTTTGTATTTCAGAGTCATACAAGCAAACATCAAACTAATCAAAACAATGGTCATCAACAAAAATGTAACTAATATACTAATAAATTTTGCCAAATAGAGTTGAATATATATTTACTCCATGTAATACTATTTATTCACAATTTCGTGTGAACTGTAAGCTATTTCTGAATTTTGTCCCAGGTGGTAAAAGTTATAGAGAGAAAAATATATGTAATTTTATTGGGCAAACTAAAATTACCATCACCTTTCACTTTATTCAACTACGTCAAATAATATTTGTTGACAAATGTCAAAAATAATATAATATGTACACACCAAGGAAGAGTACAGACAAAAACGCACCAATGACTAAAAATTTTTTTATTTCAGTTTAGAGGAAAAAGCTAAGGTATCAATACTATTCAACCAAAAATATGAAAAATTAATACTTTTAACAATTTCTTCTAAATATTTTTCAGCCACTAAGTCAGTTAGTCATAGGTTAATTAAGGTTAAAATTTTATTAATGGTAGATCAAGGTGACAAGATTTTTAAGCTATCATTCTATGAAATTCAAGCTCTGGAGAGTCTAGTCGCGGAAAAGAATATCCGCGACACCCCTCAGTAACGTTGGCAGCAGAGTCACCGTCTCTGAGGGCACCTGTCCCCTAAACATCTTCCGGGCTACCTAATCTCCGTATACCTGATTATGATTACCACCATTAATACCAGCTTAAAATTTCACAGATAGAAATTGTTAAATATAAATAGAAAATTAAAGTATGTCAATCACGTACAGAAACACAAAATTTAATTACGGAAAATGTATTTATGCGTTTTATAGACACTGTTACACTCGTACTCAACAAGTCAAGACTATAATGTAGAAAATTCAATGGTTACATGGCCGGTTTAAATAATATATTTATATTTTTCATAACAGTTCTGGACATCAAAAATTCTATAGAGGGCATTGCTTAAATAATTCAGATTATGTAATTTATAGAACGGAACAAAGTTTGCACTGCTCTATATGATTAGGTAAATAATAGGCATTTATAATTTGTTTCTTGTGAATAAACATTAAATGAATTGTTTCTGGGTGTATTCGATAGGTGGGCATTATACCAATATGTACTATATTTAGAATTTCACACTTAAGAAGCATATTATAATTGACTAAGAACAAATATACAATACAATAAAATTAAATTTCATTATTTTATGCAGTAAATATTATCATACTAATATTATAAATGCGAAAGTGCGTTTATTTGTTTCACGCCGAAACCGCTGCAACGATTTTAATGAATTTTGGCACCAGTCATAGAGGGAAGCTCGAAGATAGAGATAGGTTACTTTTCTCGCGAAAAACCTATAGGAAGTGGGGTAAAGAGAAGGTTAAACTTTGTATGAAACTTCTTATTCATCATCGGATTTGTTTGATAAAATCAATTTTAATGAAAGCGAAGCCGTACGTAAAATAAAGTATATCATAAATCTACTGTTTCAATAGGTAAATTATAAATTAATATACTTATGACAATACTTCTTCATATAGATTTTTATCAAGGATATATAATTATATTTTCTCGGATAAAACTCGATGATTGTCGAATTGACCCTGTAAGTTATTAAAAATTTATGTAACAGTATACGGAATTAAACTTGCCAGCCGGTGCATTCATAGAGGCATTATATGCTCCTGTTTAATTTTAGCGTTACACCCTCCTGAGCTTCAGCTGAAAATCTTTCTACTGAGATACATCTAGCTGATATTTTTTATTTATTCACATTAGCATGTAAACTGCCATCGTTAAATTTTAAATTACAAAGAAATCAATGAAATATATTTCACCTTCGTGTAACCAGTTGACGCGCGTATAATTAACCACTTGATTGTCAGATGTTTTTTTTTTCTTTAAAATATTGTATTTAATTTTAGGAATTTTCGATTGGGAGGAAGTTTCGAGGCGATGATAACTCAGTTGATAGTGTGTATGGACATCACGTCAAGCGATGTGAGTTGGAATTCACCTATAATGAGCTTGAGCTTTCGCTGAACGAAAATATCACGATGAAACTATAGCATGGTGGTAGGACTTTTTCAAATGTCCGTCTCGCTAGCTAACACCCTCAAGTGGAAAATCTGCCACCAAATATCTATAGGTGTATTCCGACAGTTGCACTTGAGAACCAATCCCTCCGCTAGGCTTAGCGGGCCCACCATCTAGGGCTACATTGTCACTTAACATCAGGTGAGATTAGGACCATAACCATAACCATAATTTACGTGCGGTGTACGTGCGATGCTATAATACCACTGCTCAACCTACCGCAGCGGAAGTTAAATAAGGTTTCACGATACAATTTTTTGAAGCATTTTACGAGTTATTGCTGGAGAAGTGTTGGTTAATAAAGTTTATTCCCTACTCGAGGAGTATAACTAGAAAAAGTATAATCACAAATTGTCTCTATTCTACTGATTCTTGATTATTAAGGTTTGTACCTTTATAAAGAATTAATGATTTTTTTACTGTGACACATTATTTTCGGAAGAATTTATGTATATAATATAACTATTGATATTCAGAATAAATCAATGCGTATTTACCTGGTACCTGTTGTTTTTCAGATTATTCAAGTATTATTAAATTTCCAATCGTATAATTGGATAAAAATCACTGATTGACTGGCAGTACCAATATATTTTACCTGTGGCTACTAGTCCCTGGCAACAATATTCGTTGTTTGGTTGATGGTTAATGTTTTAGTTTTCGGGTATGTTAGTTATATCTTTAAATATCAGATGAATAATACAACGTTGTGAAAAGTGCATTAGAATATATGAATATAAACCTATTTAAGGTTTTCAAATGAACTATATTTTGTAAGTGGGTCATTGGCATCATAACGGGTTTGGTTACCGGTACGTCAGAATTGTATTTGTGAAATTTTTATATTTACATTGAAGTTATCACCACTGTATGCTGCACTATCAATTTCAGGGTGTTAGTGCAGTGTTTATAACGAAGTGCCGAATTCATGAATTCTTCAGTCAGAGGAGATGGCAGAAAATGATGATTATTTAGATTCCATTGACAACAATCATTTGGACGGAACAAACGGTTCCTTGAACATGACTGACAACAGTCTCGGGGTAAGAGTTTTCTCTATAGTAAGATCTGTTTACAATTTTTATACAATCCTATTTTGAAGATATTTAATCCACAAAGAAAGTAATCGTATCTAAACAAATACGAACTCAATAATATCAGTATTAAGAAGTTTATGAGCAGTTCAAAATATGTTATTGAATTTTGTGTTTATTTGCTTGCACCATGTGAAAATTTTTGATCATTTTAATTTACAAAAAATGTATGAATATATTATTGAAAAGGGCTGCTAAAAGTTAAGTTACTAATGCATGTGTTGATTTTCTAATTCTATAAACACTTCCTTAAGAATACATTATGGGCATATATTTATTTAATATACATAGTCATTAGATAATATGTCAAATAGAAATTGAAATTGGTTGGCAATACATTACAATGTCTTCATTATTCCGTGATTAGAAAAGTTTAAAGTGAATAAATTTTGAATTGTTTGTTCATAGTTATTAGGTTTATCATTATGACTATAATCCCACCTGATAAGTATTGATGTGGCCCATGATGGTGGCCATAATAAGCCTAGTGCAGGGACTGGCTCGCAAGTGCAGCTGTTGGAACACACCAGTAGGTATTCAACAACAGATTTTCAATTAGAGGGTTGTAACTAGCCAGGTGGGCATAAGAAAAAGCCCTATTACCCTGCTATGGATTCATTATGATGTTTTCCATTGCTCATTCATAAACATCATTGCAGGTGGATTCAAACATATCCCTTGATGCGGTGTCTGTACATACCAACAACTGAGCTATCATTGCTTCAAAATTAATTTCAATTATAAATAATTTTTCTTATAAAACTGCTTATTGTCAGGGTGGTGATGAAATGACTGGAGCAGAAGTTCCAGATCTTGCAGCCATCAAAGCAAGAGTGAGGGAGATGGAAGAAGAAGCTGAAAAGTTAAAACAAATGCAAACTGAAGTGGACAAGCAAATGAGTATGGGCAGTCCACCAGGGCTAAGTAAGAATTTTTTTTATGGTTATTTAAATCATAGTTTGAACAATATATTGTAAATGTCATGTAATAATAAAAAAATTATATATGGGCTACCCAACAGTAATATTTATGTGTGGTATCTCAAAATTTTACATATTTACAATGTTCATTTAAACCACCTATCCTAAGAATTTTTTTATTATCATTTTACATTCCACATTGTGAAATTTTACTTTCATTTTATTTTCTATATTTTTAAAATTAAAATGCATCCTTAGACTTGATGGTAAGTATAGTATAATCAAAAAGAAAAGAAAAGCCAATCAAAAAAACAATCACCAATAACCACTGTCAAATAGCTGGCCAAAGTTATACGAATTAGATTATTGCTTACTCATTCTAGCTCATATTTATGTAAAAACTATCACCTTCTAATGCATGATATTGACTAAACAGTTTATAGATTATGTACACAAATATAAATTGTTATAATAAAATATTATTCCTCATTCTTTAAATTGAAACTCTTGAGCTAAAATTGTTTTTCTATTACATATCATATAAATTGATTCATTGTTCTATTGTAGCTCCAACACTCTTTTAAGATCTACAGACACACTATTTCATAATGTGAAAGTATAGATAGAGCAATAATTGAGTAAGGATTAATTATTGTTTTATCAAGTACAAAAAGATTTTTTTTAATCCAACTTTCTAGTGAATTCAAATAAACAAACTTTTCTGCTTTGTAATATTAATATAGATAATCACTTTTTTCTGTAGAACAATGTTGAGTATAATCATACTTCAAGAGACTTATGGAGTTACTTGAACCGAATACAATAAATGTCAAAGTGTAGAATGTATTTATTATATGTACATTACATATATTGATTTGACTTCTAATATAATTTTACATTACTCGTCAGGCTATATTATTATCAGCATTATACATGTTTTGAATTTTTGCATATTCCCAGCAAGCCCACTGAACATGTCTCTGGAAGAAAAAATGGAAGCAGACAACAGATCTGTGTATGTTGGTAATGTTGACTATGGAGCAACTGCTGAAGAATTGGAGCAACATTTTCATGGTTGCGGATCTATTAATAGGTGAGTTTTATTATACTTACTAGCTTTTTCTCGCTGCTCTGTTCACATTGATATTGATTTTGTCAAATTGGATGACACAATAAAAAGTTTCATACAAATTTATTCCTCTCTTTACCCCGCTTCTTCTAAGTTTTTCGCAAGAAAAGTTACTTATTACTGTCTCTAATGTCACATCTATCTCTGTACCAATATGCTTCACAATCAATTCAGTGATTTGGGCGTTGAAAGCATAACAAGCAAACTCACTTTCGGATTTATGATATTACTTAGGATTACATATCTAAAGAAAATCTTGCAACTCTCACATAGTTTAAATCAGTCAATAACTGCAATAAAATTGATTTAGGGAGTTTTTTTAAAAATCAACTTTAATGTTACTACTATATTTTAAAGTAGCGTTTGAATTAGTACATGGTAATATTATACAATTATCTTTCAGGGTTACAATATTATGTAATAAATTTGATGGGCACCCTAAAGGCTTCGCCTATATTGAATTTGGAGACAAAGATAGTGTACAAACAGCTATGGCTATGGATGAGTCATTATTTAGAGGTCGCCAGATAAAGGTAATTTAATATTAGTACCGCAAAGAAATTCTTTGCTTAAAATAATTTGTCAATAGGTTTGCAATATATCATAACAGTGACATCTGCCAAAAGATTGCAAATTTTCCTCTGTACTGTGGTTGAGCATTCATTCCATTTACAGTGCAACACATTGGCACATGAGGCATTCACACTTGGTCCTCGGAAGTAACCTCCTATTCTACAGGTCACAGTTAAACTGTGATAACTTTTGAAGTTATTGATATAGAGATATTAAATATGGATTCATACCTATTTGGTACTAAATAAATATTTCTTGGTGTACAAAATTAACTTTAATTTTATATATATTTTAAGTTTTTTATTTCAATTGATCAATGTGCAATAATGAAATATATATGCTTGCAATTGTGTTTTAAAAATTGAAAGAGATTCAACTTTATTTGTTTTGAGGTTCATTGTAAGGGTTTTTGCAAAAAGGATGTGGTAAGATGAATAGAATACAGTGGAAGTTATTATTTCATATTCAACACTATCCACACAGAACTTGACCTACTTTTTAAACATTTAAATTATTTATAAATATTGGTACTTTTTAAAATTACTATAATCTTTGGCTAATTAATATGTACTTAAATCTTTTGAATAAAATTCTTTTAAAGTTACATTAAAATTGTACATTAATGAGACCAGTGACTGATTCAGATAGTATTTGGTGCAAAACAACTGTTTAAATCCAAAATTTAAAGCAGAGTATAGTTGTCCATTTGTAATATCACTGGTGTACTACAGGGAAGGTCATAAGTTCGTTTCCATTTAAAAAAATTGTAGAGACAAAATATGGTGACAGAAACTTTAGTAACATTCTCACTTACCCAGTAGAGTTGACAGTGACCGTTTGCTCGCGTTTGTCCTCAAAAAAGTAGGGCCCACTATTGCTTCTATCTGAAATTGCTGCCCATACAGTTACCTTGGGCGAACAAAATGGCCTTTGATGTTTTGTTTTGGGATTTTCACTGCCCCAGTATCTACAGTTCTATTAATTGACGTGCCCATTTAAATGAAAACATTATGTACTAAGTAGAGAAGGTACTATTGTTAATTTATGAGAATTGAATCATAAGTAATGATAATGAAGTACTTGAATATATATATAAACATTAAAAAAAACACTGACAAGTTCCGTAGACAAAATTGTATGGATAAGATTAATATAAATAAAGAAACACCGACTTGTTAGTATTGCTTGTAAATTTTTCTTCAATTTATGCAAAACAACCTTGAATGATGTACAGTGTCAAGTACCTCCCAGATCCACCTCTAATTGAAGATAACATGAATAAAGTTAATGTTATGTTGTCTGATTGAATTGTGACTATTAAGCATTCAACTGAAGTTACAGGAATGTCAATGGCAGCATTCATAGAATTGTTAGTGAAGAATATTGGGTCAGATAATATTCTACGGGGAGGAAAAAATAAAAAAATTGAAGGTTATATGGTGAACCTTGAATCAAAAGCAATGATGACTCTGTGATAGTGTTTGAGGTCACCCTAATTGATGTCGGTCTAAATCCAGAGAGCCTGTGTCGGGAAGGAAAATATTGAGCTGAAACTCTATAGAAAAGTGATAAACATTTTTTGTTACAGCTATGGAAGCTACATTTAAAAATCAGCCCTTTGTAAATTAAATCATGCAATCAACGTCACATCATCACTACATTTATGGAAAATAATTTAATCAACACTATTAAAAATCCTATAAATAGAAGTAATAATATGCAACCTAAATTATTGATATCAGTCTTATAATTAATTTCAATTCTAAATTCATGTTGATTATATGCCTACAGTTACTAGCTTGAGCAAAAAAAAAAGAGATTAAGAATGACATTGGTAATTCTAGAGACAACACGTTAAGATCCTACGTAATTTACCCTGATTATATAGAGATACAGTTGGGATTATTAAAAAAACCAAAGATATTTTTAAATGCTTCTTATTTTGGTTTCCAGGTGATGCCTAAAAGAACGAATAAGCCAGGCATATCTTCTACAAACCGTCCGCCTCGCACTATGCGGGGCCGCGGACGTGGGTTCCGCGGGGGTTTCTCGCCGTACTACGTCGGCTACCGGCCCGTACGTCGCGGCAGGTACACCCCATACTGACTACTCTCACTACTCTCAGTGTCTCTTCACTACCTCTGCACTGCTGGTAATGGTATATCATTAGATATTGTTAACATTTCACATTGCTTCCATGAAGCTATACAAACAAGACTCTTAATATATTTATTACAATGAGCTCAATTTACAACACATTATATTTTGTATACATAAAATTCAGTGTTAACTGTTGTACTAAATTTAAGTCAAAATATATGAAAGGTTAAATTTTACTACATTTAATGTTGCAAGGGTCAAGCAGAAATACTCAGATGTTAGTCATTCTCAGTAACTGCAGATGCATGTTAAATTTAATTATTATTGTGTTGAGGAGTACTTGTGCATTAGAGGCCAACTAAAATTGCTTTTCTTGAGATACAAAAATTGTATGGTTTTTTTTTAATATATTCTTTTCGTTTTCTTTTTTTATTATTAAAAAATAATATCCGTGTAACAGTAGCGTATTTTTTATATATTATAATACAGTAAATATTGTCTGAACATTGTTAAAGAAACATCCTTTTCTATAGTATATTTATTGACCTTATACACTGTTGGAAATAAAATTTGTATTAAAAATATGTATTTTCAGTGCAACCTTTCCCCTATGTGTTTTGTGGTATTGTATCAAATTAATAAAATCAAAAAGTAAAAAAATACTATATATAAAAGACTTCAATAAAAGGAAGTTTCTCTATTTTTCCCCTGTCTATATTTACGTGTCATTCTAATACACTATACGAGTAATTTATCAATTTATTTTACTGAGCTAATCTATATATTTATTTGTAGATTTTAGTATACAAAGTATTAGGATATCATTTTTATGTACAAGCTTACAGATGAATGTAATAGAAGTGTTTATTGTTGATTTTTATGAAGTCGGTTTGTCTTTATTTTCTTATTCTTTTTAATTAACGTAATCAATGATTCCGAGATGCATATGTCTGCATGAGAATATACGTTTGCATTGAATAGAGTATAGTAGAGCTGATAGAGATGCGACTCGAGTAGAATTTTGCTGGCTCGAGCGCTCGAGTTATTTTACTACGTCACTCGAGTAAAATACTTACATTCCTTACAACTCGAGTAAGAATTTATCATTCGAGATGAGTTTCGATTAGAATTAGTAATATTTGGTAATATGAAATAGAATACAATTAATTATTTACCTTATTTATGCCATTAATCAACACAGAAAAATAAAATGAATCTACTCGATGCGCCGAGTTGACTCGGTAGCTTGAGTGCAAATGAACTCGAGTCAAATTTGTTATCACGAGTAAAAAACGTTTGTTTCGAGTAAAAAACGGCTCGAGTCGCATCACTAGTAGAGCATGCCGGTTTCCTGCATATGTAAAGTATTTGAGGGCTAGTGTGTAATCGGGTGGATTGTTTGCAGAGGCTTCAGGCGCGGCTCGTATTGCGTACCATACTGAGTGCGGTAGAAGGGGTACGTCGCCCCTGGCCGCGGCCGCGTCTGCGACCCCCTGATGCCTACTAAGGGCAAGTGTGTGCGGTCTAGCTAATTAGTTGAGTGACGATCGGCGCCCGGCCCCCGCGTAAACCCGCTCAACTCCGCCACTGGACCTTTAAGCGCCATCTTTATCAGTACCTTGTAAAGCCCACAACAGATAGCTATAATATATATTAAAATGACGGTATGTTTTCTATAATAACCGACGAGTGACCACAGACGCAGCTATAATGTATATTTTTATTACATCATCAAAATATGTCGACATATGGACCGTTTATTTTGAAAGTGGTGTAAGTCCATTTTCTTTTGTTTCGAGAAAATTAAAGGTTACTATATTTGTTGATAATGCAATTTCATTTACCGACCGATTTTAAGTTGTACAAAACATGGGATTTTTTTGAGAAATTAAACACGGACTAGTTATATATAAAAAAAAATACATTAAATTAAGCATGAATTACGTGATAGCTCATTTTTCTCAAAAATGGACTTACACCACTTTCAAAATAAACGGTCCATATATAGCACGATATATTTTGGTATAGTAAGACATATTAACGTATATCATACTGATATTATAAATGCGATGTTTGATAAATGATGATGAGTTTGTTTGTTACGCTTTCACAACTAAGCCGCTGAATCGTTTGTGATGAATTTTGGTACAGACATAGATGAGACCCTGAAGTCGGAGATAGCATACATTTTCTCGCGAAAAGCTTATAGGATGTGGGGTAAAGAGAGTGATAAACTTTATGTGAAACTTTTTATTTCGTCATCTGGTTTGTTTGACAAAATCAATATTAATGCAAGGGTATTGATATATTTCAAGAAAACAGGGTGTAATTTTTCGTCTTTCATTTGTGTGCACGGTATACATAACTAGTTAGATCCATTATACGATATCTAAAATTAGATCAGCCTTTATTAAGCATGTAGCACAAATTACGTGCTCATGCAACGACGGCCGCAGAGCTCATGAATGCAAAAATATATAGCATAGCTACTGTCTGTGGCAGCTTGCTATACTGTAATATATAGCTTAGTATATTAATATATATTATAGCTCCGTCTGTTGCGGGTTTAAATGTTGGTAATATTTTGTGTAGTTAAGGAAACTCTCATTTGAGAATTCGAAGTATAATTAAGGAATTACACTGAAATTGTATTTTATTCGTTTTATAGTACGTTCCGTGAACTGATTGTCGTTTAAAGGTATCTATTAATTAATATTGTGAAAGAAGTGGCGGGTTTTTAGACTACAGATAGGACACGAGTTTTAAGGTATTTTAAGATTACTGAAATTTTAACTATGAAGGACTCTATACATTGAGCAAAATTTAGGTAGAAAATAATGTCTTAAAAGTTTCATTGCCATGGTGGTTTTCATTGTCTTGAGTAATATTAAATTAGCAATAAGTCGTCAATGTATTTTACACGGTAATAAAAAAATCGTAACGAAAAGTATATGCGTTGTGTACATGATACTGTTATCGATAATCGATATCATTGTTTAGGATAAGTTTGAGTTTAATTATTAATTTGAATATTTTATTTTTTAATCCGAGGAAACGAAGAAATATTATTTAAGTAAAACGAGTTATCATCATGTGGATATGACTTATATAAAAGGTTTTAGAAAAAATATTTTTGATAAAAGTAAAGCTACTTTAAACATGAAAAAAATGAAGATTTACACAATTGGATTAAAGCGGTATAGAACGTTATGTGTTGTATAACGAAACAACATAATTGAAAATAGCAAGGAAATGTGTATATCAGATACGTAGGCAGAGGTCATTATTGTACATTTTAAAATTTTAGTATTATATAAACTATGAATTGTAAAACCTGTGAATAATAAATTGGCTGCAAATAACAAGGAAAAAAGTTAAAAAGATAAATTCTATTGCCCTATAAATTATTTTATTCATGCTGATATTCTGATCTTATTTGTAGTTACTATAGTAATAACTAGATGTTGTTCTCATGTAACTTGTGATTTTACAAAAATAAGCAATATTTTATCTATAATTTTGACACGCATAGTGCAGGTCTAATTATGAATAGTTCTTTGTTTATTTGGGTGTTTGTAGTATTTACCTACCGTGACAATTATTATCCCACCTAGGCGCTATGGCTAGGGCCATAATCGTCCAAGGCCCTTGCACTGAGACGTTGTAAAGAAATAAAGTAACCGTCGATTATATATAGTATATTCTTAAGGGGCATATTTCACACTTATTCTTACACCACGTATCGTGAGCATAACTTTAACTGTTTACTCGGTTAGTAAAAATTTTGTCACCGATTGGTTATTAACTTAGGTTATGCACTGCACAACTTAGTGAAATTATCCTATCACCGCCCCAACAATTTGGTTGTGCTCACGACACGTGACGGCTATTAAAAAATCTTAATCCCTAGTTACAGCGTTTTCTATGGGTCAACTGATTGAAATAACGTCACCGGTAACTAAAAAAAAACGACGTAACGGTAATCCACAAAGTAATTTAGTTGCATTTTAATAAAAGTGCTTTCTCTACAATCAAAATAGTTATGTGTCGATTATCACTACGACGTACTTGCTTGTCACCATAATAGCTGCCAAAGAAAAAAAAATCAATTATTACTTATTAATAGATTGTATTTGACGCCTCAAGCTGTACAAACGATTCTGTAATTAAAAAAAAAAGAAACCATAATGGAAAATTTAAGACAAGAATGAAAACAATAATTTAAGCATATTCTCTAAGGGCGAATTTGTTGTTTTATTTATGTACCTGATTCATAAGATAACATTTATTAACGGCTAGCCATACAACTATGACTGGATGCTGGATACTTGCAATTGAACAAAACTAAGTACTTGCATTAATTTGTACTGCGTTGTGTAAACTTTAGTCTTTTGTAACTACTTTTATTCCACTGCACGTGTGGTTTTATTCTTGTATTATTTGAAGCGAAGTTAATTCAATGATACCGCGACGATCAAATTCGGTGATAGATGGTGAATTCGAATCTTATAAGAGCTAGTTCATGCGTGCAAATAAGAGTTATTTTAGCTTACTCAAAAGACATACTAAACACGCTTAGACTACTACCACCTTAGAGGTGAGAACCTCTAACTGAAACGGATTCTTGATTTTCCATATATGTATAACGTTATTAAGTAGTTTCCATCGAAATATGTAAAACGTTGATATTAGAAGTGTATTATAGTGAAGCTACAATCTATAGCCTACCTGAAACTATGATAGCTCAGTGGTATCGTGTAGGAACACCGCGATATGGGTCGTGAGTTCGAATCCAACCACATATAATGAGCTTGAGCTTTCGGTGAAGGAAACCATAGCATGGTGGTAGGGCTTTTTCTAATGCCCGCCAGGCTAGCAACCACCCAAAATCCAAAAATCTGCCGCCAAATTCCTTTAGATGTGTTCCGGCAGTTCCACTTGAGAGCCAGTCCCTCCTAGAAGGCTTGCAACGCACCTGCGACTCTTCTGGTGTTGTGGGTATCCATGGGCGGCAGTGATCACTTACTGTTAGGTGACACGCTCGCTCGTATGCCACCTATTACATAACAAAAAAATCCACTGCCTAGCACTAATATGTAGGTACAAAAATTGATTTGCTTCTCACCTTCTGTTTTCTGGATCTTCGATTATCCGAATGTATAATGACAACAATAAGTCCTGTTAATCGAGAGTTTCCACTTATAACGCAAAAGCATATATTAAACCAGTTTTCAGAGAAACTGGAAATATAACATTTCAATTTTAGAAACCCATCAACCTGAAGTAAAGTGTTCCTTAGACCGTTTACTTTGTTCATCATACATTGTATCATTTTGTTGCTTATAATGTAAAGTAATACCGACTACTAGACTTTATGTGGCGACCCTAAAGGGACTGCCTGCGTAATTTTCGGTGTTATTGACAATATTATTTTACGGTAAAGGTCAATAACCAAAGTGAAGTAATTTAGACATAGGTATTAGGAAAGTGTAATTAAATGAATTTTGCACTGTATTTAATACTACAGGTAATACACAATTTAGATAAAAATAGGACAGTTAAAGATAAAATTTTACATTTTTAAAACTAGAATAGATCCTATATTCCTGTAAAGTATAGTTTTACATTAACAACAGCTTTGATTTTATTATTGAATATATAAGGGGCCGTTCAAGTATTTGTATCGCAATTTTTAAAGATTGTTTTGACTCCTTTCACCATGTAACGCACCGTAACATTTTCCTGTACCCACCAACCTTTCAAAAGAGCATGGCAACAAATCGTGTTGCTTACTGTATGACGGTGACGTTGCGTTGTTCGTACTTTGTAGAAAACGTACACGTTACATACCTAGCTAATCTAAATTCTTTAGAATTATAAATAAATTGTTGCAATTTTTGGCGGGGTCTTGATCTGTTATGTGATTTTTATTTTTATTTATATACTTGGTTATTTAGCCCTGTATCGTGTAATATAAGCAACATTTTACGTGATGTAGTGTAGTTGAAGAGCATAAGTGAAGTGCATTAAAAAATAATCATTCGAAACATGATATATTAGTTATCACGAAAAACTCCCAAGAGAGCTTCAACAAGAGTCGTTATCTTTTCGAAGATAGTTTCATCTGTCCAAATCTTATCACTTGAAAATGGCAGTAATAGTCTCTAAAGAAGACCGAGTTGCCAAGAATAAAAAAGAAGTAAATTGTAATTTAATTACCTCAAGGATTTGATAAAAGCTACTCAATTCGCAATAGATATACTGTTTTGAATATTTTATCCAGGAGAATATGTGATATCACAATAATACCGCAATCAAATTTATTATTCTCAAATTTTATAAAAATTACATAAAACTATTTAACTTTTACACTTATATCGTTTAGGTACAAGTACCTAATTTACACATCAGCAGTACTTACACGACCTGTAACAGTTGTATTTGTTTATATAAAGAATCAATCAAACTAACATCGGTACGAAATTATGAAAAATGCGATTAACGAAATGTATTCGTAAGTAACGTTTCGGTACTCGGCACACAGCTCAGTGGTAGTGCCATGTGTACGACTTCGCGTCAAGGGACGTGAGTTCGAATCCAAGCACCTACAATGAGCTTGAGCTTTCGGTGAAGAAAAACATCGTGAGGAAACCATAGCATGGTGGTAGGGCTTTTTCTAATGCCCGCCTGGCTAGCTACCACCCTCAAGTTGTAAACCTGCCGCCAAACACCAATAGGTGTGTTCCGGCAGCTGCACTTGAGAGCCAGTTCCTCCAGAGGTTTAGCGTGTCTACCGACTTGGGCCGTATCGTCACTTAAGATCAGGTGAGATTATGGCCATAACGCTAAACCTTAAGTATAAAAAAAAACCTTAGTCGGTACCCAATACATACGGTTTGTTCAGCTCTAATCATACATTCTATGGCCGCCATAGAAAATACGATGCTACAAACATCAGGGAAACCCCCGATTCATTTAACACACGAGAACACTTACGAAGTATCATGCTATCGTGCTTCTATTCAGAAAAACAGGCTATCGATGATGAATGTTGTTTTCTCCCAAATACATTTTTTTCTGAAGATACGTTTTCCTATCTAGAATTAACTCCACCCGACGAATTTTGGAACAAATACGATATTATCTAGAACCATTTTTATTAATTTGTTCCTGATATTCCTTCTTTGCCATACGCAAATGCCGATTCGGTGACAATCTATAGCGCCGTCAATGTAATAAAAACAAAATCTCGAAACTGGCTCATAACATCCAAGACCAATGGGACGCTTTTGACAAAACCATACATTTGTAGAAAATCAAAAATATGAAACCAAAACCCGAAATGATCGCGAAAATTAAAAACCTATCCCTATATTATATGTCGGATGAAGCGAATGTAGATGCCGTGAGAATCGTCGTAGCGTAATTGAGACGAGAAGAGTAGAAGTAGTGTTTTTTTTATATAAATGTTTTTGTATAATAAGGTAATTTTTTGTCACGGTCAAATACGTTAATTTTCGCACTTGTGTACGGTAACCCCAAATATAAGCAGCGGCAACACCGATCCAGACTATATTGATAATCTGTGTGTGTTATGTTTGAGACTGATTGAAACAGGAATAAGATAAAAAATAGTTTTAAATATTGAACTATGTTTGTGATTTTATATTTACCTATGTGAATAATCAAACGGCAGACACAAACTATGTCAGCAATAGGGACAGAATTTTTAACTTTCCTTAAAAAATTAGAAGACAATGGAGATAAAGTCATAACTGGAACTCCTTCTGAACAACCAATCGATTTTGATTTTAATGCAAGTATTATAAATAAGTAAAATATGTATTTACCTTTACCTCTACGTTGTTGAAAAAAATAATTATGTATTTAATGAAAATACTGACTAGATTATTAGAAATTCTGCTCTGCAAAACTGTTTGAAATTGTTAAGTCTAAATTTATATCCGAAAGTAGAAGAAATTAAACAAAATTGATTTTTTATTATAGAATTCAACCTGCTACTTGTGTAATGGGTATTACGGACCAAGTTTCGGAGAGCCAGTTTGTGTAACTTGCCATTCATTCCTGTTTCCTGATTTTCCATCGTATTTGCCAACTTCATACTTCTGCAGCGAGAAAACTGATGACCGTGACTCAGGAAATGATGAACCTTCAGATTTGAACTACAGTACTGATCGGAAAGTTAATAGAGCTTACACATTACCTTCTTGGTGGTATTACAAAGTAAGTAAATGTTGATATTTGTAAATTTTAGATAAAATAATGCTATCAATATTTATTCCTACATATACAATTGAATATAAAAGTTATGTGCAAGGATTTGCAAAACATACAGACAATTATCAGAAGTTTAGTTCAGTTAAATTTCTTTTCTGAATATACTTTGAACAGCATGAATACAAAATCCATAATGCTTAATTAAAAAAAAATCTTCTATGCTATATATAATTATTTTTATTACTGGGTAGTTTTTCATAAGTGGTATTGAAATTGTTACCTGTAAACATTGTATTCTTTTGATTTCTTGTTGATAACCTTTTTTGTTTCCTGGCATATACTGTTCAGCACCAACTGCTACAAAATGTGATGTTGGTAAAAAAATATTCTATAAAACAATTGTATATGCTTTATATTTTAGTAATCAGTTATTTTTATTTTTAATTGTAATATTGTCTAAATTAAAAGTTTTATTGCGCTGTATATCAAAATAATGTAATTTAATTAACCCAAATCTAATAGCAACAATTTAACATTATCTTTTTTTTTTTTAAGAATTCTTTAGATAGTGAAACCAGTCCAGAAGATGATATTAGTCGGGCAAGTAATTCAGGGCCAGGGACAAGTGGTAGTGGACTTGCGGGCAATTCAAGTGGGAATGGAGGACCTTCTGGCAGTTCTAGCTATGAGGCGCACCCAGGGCAGGCTCCGCCACCTGCACCACCTAGTCTAGCACGCTCCCTTCAGGCACTGTCCACCCCACGTCCTCCAGACAATGTGGCACCTGGTTTATTGGAGCAATTACCTCCTGAAGGTAATTTTTAAATATTTCAATTACTTAACATCACTTTTGGAGTATAATAATATTATTTAGTATAGCACAATGAAATCTATATAACCATGTACTAATACCTGAATATGTTAGATCTCTTGGGACTAGTAAACTTATTTATGTAAATATGGTAAATTTTCAGGTTTTTACAGTACACAAGGTAACATTAATTAAAACCTCCCAATGTCCCAATGTCAAGTTAGTCATTTGAGAGTCATTATACAAGTAGTGTTTAATTCCGATATAAACAGAGAGGGATATTCGGCTCTCAGAAGTATTTTATTCATATTATCGAACAAAATAACTCCATGACGCGAAATCTTTCTATTTATCTAATAAAATTATATGAGTCATTGTTACTGGTTTAACAACTATAAAATAAATATTGAGAGATTTTTCAACTTAGGATCTATTTCAAATTTTCAACTTGAGAGTGGTAGCTAGCCAGGTGGGCATTAAAAATCTCTACCACCATGAAATCATATTTCATGCATGTTGGAAATTGACCATATATTAATGAGTAATGTTGTTTTAGTGTTACTCTGTATATTCAACTATCTGGACGACATGTCGCTGAGTGCGTGCTCGCTCGTGTGCACGCGATGGTGGCGTCTCGTACGCGCGCGCGTCCCGCCGCGGTGCTGGGTTGCATTTGTTGTACAACGCTGGCCACTCTTTTCACATCTCACCACTAACATTGACTGGCATAAGGTATTTATATACAGCACTATTTGTTCTTCACACTTTAAACATATACGGATGTCGTCATGAGTGTCGACACGAGGTTGCAAGAGAGTGCACTTGCACCCCGTTGTCCCGAATAAAAATACATAGAAACAATAAGGTTTTTTAAAAATTAACATAACATACATGTTCTCTATAAACATCATCATTGATTTTTCCTTTTTATAACATGGTGTTCAAAATCCTATTCTTTACAGACTACCCATACTCTAAAGCCTGATCATATTGTGACAACAGTTAGGTTCTGTAGAATCTTCTTGTCACATAAGTTGGCTCTGTGCAATTGGTAACTAAGGCAGTTTTCCTCCAGAACTGTTATGGGGCTCTTCAAAAAGGGATTTAAAATATGGTCATTAAAGTCAGCAAATGGTGTAATTTGCATTAAGAAAATCGCAATGAATAACACTTTTCCTGGGATCAGGCCAAGGCGAGAGCAGCCTGTGGCAACACTTAAACCTGTTGCCAGAGACCAGGTACAGCGACTACAATTCTTCTATAGCTAGTGATATTTCATAGGGGAGCATAGACTGGACAGATCAGTGGTCACATGGTTTAAATTTTAGTAATCCTAATCAGATTAACTGTGTTGTAAGTAGGTAGTCTAGGTGTTACGCTAGGCCAGGTAGGTAGGTGTAGAGAGGAGCATTCTAAAGTGGGCAGTTCCTCACATTTGCTCTCTTGTTTAAACCCATAAATATCGTCATGTTTTAAGCTGTCGCTTTACGCAGCTGCCTCATATTTAGAATAGCAGGATGCAAATGATTCTAGGCGTACTTTAATCCATATCATAAAATCTCTCGCAACACGTAGCTTGATTCTTAATACGGGTATTGATTTTAAAGTTGTTTATTTGAATAATATTTTTACTCACGAATGAAAAAAAACCTGAGAAAATAAATGTCGATTTGAATTTAGTTCTAGTAATCTAAAACTAGTAAGGGTTTCCTTTAAATTCGGTAGCAAATTACTTGATAAAAGTTTCTAAAATGTTAATGACTTCAATAGTTGGTACGGATCTGTACCAGAATAAGCCATGGCTATTATGTAATCCAAAAACGATGACAAATATCAACAGATCGGTAATTCTTTTTATTTAAAGAATTAGATCCACACAGGACAAGTCAGTTATATCCGGTCGTTGTTATTATGGCTACCTGAGGCTGTTTATTAGAAAGAGTTGCTCTGTCAGATTTATAACCATTTATATGGCACATGTGATCTGTTTACCACCAATTTACATAACCATATATTCCGCATATCTCTTGTTGATAATTTTGAATAATTCTTACTAATAATTTATAAAACTTCTAGAAATACATAGCGCTGGTGGAGTCGTGTTTTTGCCGTAACTGCCTCGTCCAAATGTGCGTCCAAACGCAACCCACAGGAGAAGAGAACGCATGGCGCAGAAATAGATTGAGGATTGAACTTAAGGTTTTAAATATGTTTTATTATGTATATGTTTTATCATATCAACAACATTTTTATAAGTTCTATCGTTTTTTGGTTTTGTTTCTGCGTATAATCTGTCTTTCTTAATTGTGTATTTATAGAATCCTTGCTACACGAGTTTGTTCTTAATGTGGAATTTATAAAAAAAATATTCATGACCTTATTTGTCTTGCATAGTTTGATTTTACATATTGACTTTTACCTTCGATTATGAGTCAAGTTTAATACAACAGCACATTTACAATTTCATGCTTCGCTATCTTTTGCGTATCTTTCAAAATATATCAAATTACTTTAGTCAAGTTAGTTCCTGTGGGCGCTTATGAACGTCAAAACTACCACTGGTTGGGAAAATAACCGAGTCATCGAGAAGAGCCGGCAAGAAATAGATTTAGTTATATTATCTTTTTAAAGTTACGTATTTTACAAAAAAAAAAGAAATGCATTTACAATCGTTTTTAGCGGATGTTACTTCCAGACATTACTCCCGTTCACTAGTTGATCCACCCTAAAATGATAGCCTATGAACATCAAAACCCCCTTGACATGGTTCTTGAACTTGCTATCAGGCAAGTTTAGGACTTTGTTTAAAATGTAACATTATATTATCTAATAAACTGTTACTGGTCTTACTGAGTTTAAATAATAGGGTGACCAGTTTGTCACGATTTATAGTATTTAAGTCATGCTGGTCTTATACGAAATCCAGCTTTTCCAAATTTTTGTCGAATTTAAATATAAAAATTTATACTGCTCAGCATAGTGACTGTACTGTACCTGGTGTTAAGCACAGTACAATCCAAGTCAGTAACATTAAACCAAAATTCACTGCCAGTCACCGCTGTCTTGCTGGCCGGCTTAGGTACCTATAACTTAAAATACTAATTTTAATCAAATAAAAACTTTGCTATTTCATACGGTTTATAAAGGCCATTTAGGGTTTTAATGAGCTTTAGGTTTTCCACAGAATTTATTAAATAAAAAAATCTAATTCAGATGCTACGGAACGACCCTCCGGAAGGGATAGCGGCAATACCTTTAGATCCAGAGTGTTGCCACTGGCAAGCCAGCGTCACCGGCCCTGTCGGATCCCCCTACGAAGGTGGCATATTCTACCTCTACATTCAAGTACCTTATTCGTAAGTTGTGTTTTCATACTTTCTTATCTAATTTTGTCGTCACACATATGTACGGGATAGCACATTTAATTGGTTTTTATTTTTTATTAAGGAATACATTGAATTTCTATTCCTCTATCAAAACTTCAGGTTCCTTAAAGTTTTCGTACCTACGTCGTTTTGTTAAGACACTCTACAACCGATTTAATATTAGGTCGAATGACTTGGATGTATGCCTTCATTTATATAATAATACTAGCTATGTCCGCGACTTCATTCAAGTGGAACTTAAAATAATCTAGCCATTTTGCCCGTTTTTGCTTTTTTTTTACATTACAGTTTTACTTCTATTGGTTGTAGCGTGATATTAAATAGCCTAAAGCCTTTCTTAATTATTGCTCCATCTAATACAAAAATATTTTTTTAAATCCGACTGGTTGTTCCAAGATTAGTGCGTTCCAATAAACTTTTCCATGATACATTACTTTTTGTAGATTCTTTAATATCAAAAAAGCATAATGCGAATGCATAATTGATCATGGATTTTAATTTTCATGTTAAGCGGAAACATTATGTTCTTAGCGTCGGAATTTATTATTCTATCCATTTATGTAAAAAAGGAGTTTTTAATTTACTTATACATATTAGAATTAGTGGTTAAATTTTGTAGGTATCCAATGAGTCCGCCGGTGGTAAGGTTCTTGACTCGCATCTTGCACCCGAACGTGTCCCGGCACGGCGACGTGGGCATCGACTCCGTGCAGCACAACTGGTCCCTCGCGCTCACCATAAGCAAGGTCCTCATATCCATACAGAGTCTGCTGACTGACCCCTATACAGCTGTAAGTTCTGTCTCTCTTTTAAGCAGTGATGTATTTACACTAGGGTCACCAGGGGCTAGTGCCCAGGGTGGCACAATTCTCGAGAGCAGCAAAATGGAAAGAATAGGAAAAAAATCTTTCTGCTATAACAATTAATGATTTTTCAAAATTAGGCAGTTATTGGTTTCATGCCAAATCTTAAAAAAATCTCATTGGATATTTACGTTTGAAAGTCTAGTTACAGTGTATTTTTTAAATCATAATTTATTGTAATTATTTAAAATAAAAAAATATTTTGCATAGATGTTCAACTTCGCACTTGAATAACTGTTAAAGAAGTAGATTGATCAAAAAATCATAGAAGACCTTTTTTGTAGAGCGTATTTTTACACTTACGTAGTAAGCGTATTTTACAGGGCGACACTTAAGGTAAATCCAGCCCGGATTTTAAGACAACTCTCTCATTAACAATACCAAGGATTATGTCGCAGGGGACTTTACAATCATACAATTAACGAAATACTTTTGTTTTTTTTTAATGCAACTAAAACTCTTTTAATAAAATCTAGTGTGTACTGTTTATTAGATTGTAGGAAAAAGATAACTAACCTAGGTATGATGTTCCCAATCCAGTGGAAAACAATTGTCATATGGGAGCATCGATTAATTACGTGAGGTGATTTTGGAGATTTTTCAACGCCCCCTCTGTCCCTGGTGAAATGTCGTGAGATTTTGTCCGACCTCTTCTATAATCTTACGTGAGATTTTCCCAAATGCATACGTGTAATATAAATTAGTTAATGTGTGTTTAATTGCATTCGGTTTAAACAAACACACACACACATGTTAATATCATACACAATTTTGCCCATTTTTATTAAAAAAAAAAAAAAAAATTTGTTAGTGTAACCCAGTTTTCTCGCAGTTACACTATTTCTTGCGGAAAAAAATACGTGATATTTGTCATGGTTCCCCTCTCCAACACGTGAGGTCGGGTTAAATTTGGCTGGACCTGTTCCTCCCCCCGTATACGCATCACCTAATTAATGGACGCTCTCTATTATCCAGCATTAATTAAATGTTATTTTCGAAAAATTTTAGCTAGTCTTAATTACCTTGTGATGGAGTTAATAAAATTATGGTTTATTTTGATAGGTTTGTATGGAGCCGGAGTTAGGTGAGATCTATGTTCGCGACCGAGCCCGCTTCGAATCCCTGGCTCGCCGCTGGACGTGGCGATACGCTATGCGTGATATATTGTTCTAACTAAAATGTATATATAATATAGTATCCTTCAATCTAGTATACGCAAATATATTTAAAAACAATAACAACTATCTGTATTTTTAGTAGGAATTGATTAATGAGAATACATAGAGATGTGCGTCGCATTTTAATAAATAATTTATGTCAATTCAGTTTCAATTTTTATAATATGTATATTTAAGAATGGTTTAACTCACCTGGCAATTTTTAAGTCTTACACTTTCGCAAATTTGAAATTGAAACTAAACATATTAAAGTATAGGTATATTAATTTTATTGTTAATGTATTTTGTTGTCGGTGAAGTATTTGTCTAAAATACCAACTAGTTTTCTTTTAAATATTTAACGGGCTGTGCCGATTTTAATGTTTTATTTATACAAACTATTATATTATTTTTTAAAAGAAACATATTGCGTAAAATATATTGTGTTCTTAATAAAAATTATCGAAAAATTATGTTGGTCGTTTTAATTTTAACTCCGTATATTTAATTTTATTCCATATTTCTGCCAGTTTTTTGCAATTACACAGGACCGGTTCACAGATGCCACTGCCGGGGGCTCTGCAGTACCCAGGGTATGGTGATTCTCCCTTTTGTAACCAACGTCTTGCCGATTCTATGTGAATTGGTTCGAATCTCGATAAGATTTCTGATAGTTTTACAACACTTACCGTGTACACTCTTGTTTTAAGTTTTAATGTACCCGGACGGAAATAATTTAAATAAGCTACAATGGTGAGATAACCCTGAAAATAAGTAATTTTTGTATAAATTCTTGTTTTCGATTTGTAGGTACTACTTCAAAACCTACCAACAAGGAATACAGGCATTTTTTTTTGTGGACCGTACTATGGACATAGTACTGATTACAAAATAGTACGTCGGTTTTCATATATTCCAATTAAAAATCTTTTAACGAGTTATCATAGTGTACCAGATGTTTTACTTAGGAACAGAGAAAACTAACGAATTATTAATATATATTTTGGATATATAATATGCTTTTGCCCATCATCTCGTAACATCGAAATGTGAACATTATACTGAAACACTATGACAATAACGATTCTTTGTGACTAATTAAAAAACACTATTAATATAACATTAAAATTAAGGAACGTTACTTGAAGTTCAACAACATCAAAGTGAATTAAATTGCTAGACATTTCTAATTTCTGAAACATGATTACAATGGTCAGGCTCATTGACTTTCAATAATGCAATCTATACCTAATTATTGTATACATTTATGTTCTTGTTTTTAAGCTAATTTATTATAAAGTTTTGATATTTTTCTCATACAAATATTAAATACAAACAGTGATACGATAGGACGGGCGACCGTCGTTGAATTCCAGGTTAAAATCATCTTATCTGGGGTTCGAAAACTTAATAAAAAAATGTGTGTAAACAATATAGTTAAAAAATTAAATTTTATTTTATTATTATTGTATACTATAATAATAAAAATATTATCATATTACAGAACGTATAACAGTGATTATATTTCGCTCTCTTAGTCAACTCGAGCCGAATTTACCTGAACGAGCGTGACGGCTCAGTCTCATTCAATATCCACAAAATAAAGTGCACAGCGCATAAAGAAATTTTCACTTCAACAATAAATTGTTATACCTGCTACATAATATTAAGAAACTTGCAAGCATTTTTTTGCGCCTTATTATCGGTATATCAATCGTGTTTGTGAATCGACATGTAAATGTCCCATCCCTGTATCCACAGCCCGACCATCCTTCCACCTTTAGCCTTTTTCGCACCGAACGAGTGGATTATCGTTCGTTGCGTCAACACGCTTGTATCGCACAGAGATAGTTGCACACGCTGTAAACTTAAACCACGCGCATACGAACCTAGAGAACTGAACATCGTCGTCGTGGACCACTCGTAAGTATCCATCTTCTATTGTACCCCATTATCGTGTCGATTCACAAATAATAAATTTCGAAGGTAACCAGGACATTTTGCCGACTCAATACAGTCCACTAATTATGGCTACACCACATTTCCATGTTTCGTCGTCGAGCCGCTTTTAATATCATTAGCTAGTCGATGATCGTCTTGGTCGAAATAACTGCGATGTGTAGTTTATATATGTCGCTTTTTTAAATTATTATCTCGAAGGTTATTTATATAAATTTATATATAAATTATATTATATAAAAATAATAAATTATAAATAAATATATAAATTATTATGTACTCGCATCTGATCTCGATTTCCCCGAGATTGCGGTATTACAACTTCAGACTTTACATTTGGCACTGACAATGAGAAACTTACAAGTAGGTAAACCTTGTAGTCGTATACTTCAGTGTCTCAAGCAGTTTCTAGATAATGGATTGCTCAGTCGGTGATCGCCTGTCTAACGCGAAGATAGCTTATAATCATAAGAATCCTATCGTTTTACCACGTGCAGGTCATATATTGCATCTTTTTTTGACTATCACCATAAAATTAATTGTTATGCTGATTCAGACTTATTGATGTCGATTTTGCGTCAAAATTACTGGTTGTTTTCTACGTGCAACCTTATTCGTAGTAGAATACATAAATGTATTCCATGCTTTCGTTTAAAGCCTAAACCAGTCTTCCCGGAAATGGCTTATCATCGTTCGTGTCGTGTGGTACAAGTTGTAAAACCATTCGTTCATACTAGAATCCTCCTTTTGTTCCTATCCTACGCCTATTGTTCCCCGTTATCGTGTCGATTCACGAATAATAAATTTCGAAAGTAACCAGGACATTTTGCAAACCCAATACAGTCCACTAATCATCGCTACACCATATTTTGTAGATCTATAAGGAATAAAACACACTGTAATTATTATTATTCAAATTGTTATCATTTTATTATAATTATTATTAACGAGTTCATCATGGTAATGTCGATATCTAGTTCGAAATCTAGCGCTGGTAAATAAAGTGTTCTCATTTTTAAATTTATTTTTATTACATACGCGAATTCACTTATGTAAATTTATTTCACATTCCTTAAACTTAACTATTACTAAAAACATGATAATCCATGTACATTTGATATTACACTATGAAAAATATGTTATTGGGACACAAGGCCACGGGCTTACACTTTCAATTTGCGGTTTAAACTTTTAAAAGTACATGTGATGGCGTTAGTCATTACATTATTACGTAATTACAATTAAAATGATAATGAACCAAGAAAAACTATAATAACTTTCGTTTGTAAAATCAAAGAAACAAAAATGGTTTGATTTGACATCGGCACAAAACAAAGATATTGAATATTGACTAGTAATCATATACCGTTTGATAGAAAAAGGAACCGCTCTAACATAAAATAGATAGGTACAGTTAGCTCCATATAATAAGCGATGATAAACACAGACGTACAAGGATTGCGGGTCAAGTTGGTTGAATGAGTTGCGAGTGTAGGCTCCTATATACAGTGGAATCTCTATATATCGAATCTCGTTAAGTAGAATTCCTCAGTAAGTCGAATAAAATGACATCCCCTTGCGCTGAACTCCTAAGTGCGCGGTATCTCGAATTACTCACACTTTGTAACTCGAAGAAATGTTATTTCCCTGCGATACTATCAATATAGTACACATTTATACTCTATAATTCGAATTTTAAAAAAGTAGACTCCGTAATACAATATAGTGACGTCTCGATATAATACAACTCGAAAAATATACTTAGAAATCGTACCTTTATAAGTCAGTTTCTTTAATTAAATCTTTTGTAACTCGACTTCTTGTTAAGTCGAAAATTTGTAACTCGAAATTAGAGATTCCACTGTATTATGGAGAGTAGCGACAAGGAGCACCATCTCATATGGGCGGAAAGTTTAAAGTGTCCAGCTGTATACTGCAAATAGAGGTACCAGTACCTGCCACAATAGCGCTGGTGTCCTACAAACTACGATATGAACATGAGCTGTTGTAGACGGAGTGAAGTTTGCTGAATTTGATAATATATATTCGTTGAATATCTATTTAACCAGCTTGGTGATTTATTATACACTAGATTTTACGTGCAGCTTCGCTCGCGTTAATATCGATTTTGTCAAAAACAAGTAGGATGACGTAATAAAAAGTTTCATACAGAGTTTATCCCTCTATTTACCTTACTTCCAATTAGGTTTTCACGATAAAAAGTTGCCTATAACCGTCTCCAGGTTCCCATTTATCTCTATATTAAAATTCATGAAAATCGGTTCAGCGGTTTAGACATGAAAAAATAACACACAAACAAACTCACTTTCGCATTTATAATATTAGTATGATGATTACACCTTATTTATAAAATCCCATAAGACTTGGTATTTTTCTTTCAACAAATAAATTTTTAACAAGTTAAAATAAATACATATACATATCTTCATCAAATGACTGAAAATTTTTGCATAAAAAATCCTTACTTAGATTATAAATGAAAAGTGAGTTACTTTGCAACGCAACAAATTTTGGTACAAAGATAGATGAGACCCTGGAGACGGAGATAACCTACATTTTCTCGTGAAAAACTTATAGGAAGTAGGGTAAAGAGCGGGATAGACTTTGTATGAAACTTTTTGCGTCTTCCGATTTTATTGACAAAATCAATATTAACGCGAGCGAAGCATGTAAAATCTAGTCCGAAACAAATACGTGTTTCAGCGTTTTTAAATCTAATAACCTACGTATGTAAAATAGGGGATGAAAATCTTCATTGATACTTTTTCTTAGATATCTACATTACCAGAGCGATCGAATTGAAATTTGCCGTAGATATTACATTAGAACACGCGTGATTGATAAGAATAATGCGAACGAAGTCGCGGGACACCAGCTAGTATATTATTATATTACGATAATTATTCCATTGTGAGTCACGGTACGTTGTGATTTTACTTTGAGTAAATCATCTCAATACTATTGTTACTTATTCATATTTACAGATAATAAATTAAAACGTAACGAATTCAAATAATTTATATTAAATGTTTGTTGGTGAAATTCCTAAATGGCATTTTTTCAGAAAATTGTTGATGCGATGAATACTAAATTCAAGGTCAACCGGAGCAATCTTTCTGTACCTATCTATTTAGTGATTGTAAGTTTTCAGATATGCTCGTAGCCTAAGATGAATTGTTCATGTAATAAAAGTAATAATGTCAAACTTTACGGAGAATTAGAAATGTCCATATTATCAGGTGAATTCTTATCATCATTTATTAATTCTGGCGTCTTGTGCTCTATCACCGACGTGTATTTTTCTTCTATAACCGAAAGATTGGGAGTACCGTCACGTGACTTCCTATCGTGCGGTGTTTTGGAGTCTCTATGGGATCGACTCTTTGAACGGCGGCTGCGAGAGCGGGAGCGCTTGCGATCGCGCGACCGCGAACGTTTTCTATCCTTTGACTTGGAACGCTTTCTGTTTCTAGAACGAGATCGCTTCCGATCCCGGGATTTCGTTCGCTTCCTGGATCTAGATCGCTTTCTATCTCTAGAACGAGTCCGGCCTAGTTTGGAGCGGGATCGCTTGCGCGAGCGCGAACGTTTTTTCCTCGAGCGCGACAGCGACCTGCGTCTCGACCTGGACCGATCTCTCTTTCTATCTCGTGACCTGGACCGATCCTTCTTCTTTGACGGCGATCTATCCTTCTCTTTCCTCTTATCGTTCTCTTTGTCCTTATCGTCAGCCGGTGTGGACGCTTTTGATTTTATATCAGCATCGGTCCCGTTAGTTTCGATAATATCTTTCTTTATTTCTTCCTTTTTATCTTTCTCTACTTTCTCTTCTTTAACGGGGCTCTTTGATTTATCTTTTTTATCCTTATCAGTGGGAGTCTTTCTATCTTTGCGTTCTTTTTCACGAGAGCGATCTCGTTTAGATCGAGAGCTGCGGTGACGAGATTTGGAACGCGAGCGCCGGGAACTGCGGTGACGTGATCGCGATCTGTGAAATTACATATGTACATTAAACATTTTGGATTTCAAAAGTATTATCAACATTTGAAAAAAATACAAGAGAAAAATTAAATAAACAAGATTATAATAAAATGATGTAAAAAGTAATAAAGGTCATGCAAAAATTATTGTAAGTCATGATGTATGAAATATGATTTGTTAGTATTATTTAGGGCAATTTATAAAACATATTGCCATAACAATAACTATTAGGAATGTCAGAATAAACAGACAAAACATTGAATTAAGATAAAATAATACAAGAACCAAAATCTCGGAATTAAGTAGTAAAACTAACTACAGGGTTTTCTAAGTTATCTAAGGTTAAGGAACGTCCAAAATTGTTTTTTTATAACAGCAAAACAGTGTACATTAAATTTTTTAGGTATGTAAAAACGTGTTATTTCACTTAGTTACTTAAATGACTGTCTCATTTATCTATTACACACTAGCTGTGTCCCTGACTCCATTCGTGTGGAACTAAAATTATATTTAATAATTTTAATTAAAAAATGTTATATAGCCTATGTTACTCAGGACTAATGTAGCATTCTAATGGTGAGAATTTTTGAAATCAGTCCAGAAGTTCTTGTGTTTAGTCTTTACATATAAAGATACAAATCTTTCCACTTTATAATATTAGTATAGATAAAGACAATTTTGTTACTATAGTTAATGCATGCTGTATTAGACTATTATTAGTTTGTACAGTAAAAAATTAATTGTATTTGTATTTAGATATAAGAAATACTGTTCAACTGTTGATAACCTAATAATAATAAGAGAAATAAAAAGATAGTATTATTGAGTAGGAGGTACCTGGTACGGGGTCTATGCCGGGATCTGGATCGTCGTGAACGGTGTCTGGATCGTGACCGCGAGCGCTTACCACGATGCCGTGACCTGGAGCGCCTGGACCGCGACCGTGATCGTCGCCGAGACCGGGATCTCGAGCGGGTTCTACAAAATTATTCACAAATATATAAAACAGTTTTGATTTTTTTTACTTACAAACATGTATAGGTTACAAAAGCCTTCCATAGGCAATGCGTAACTTGTACAAATACTAACATTATTATGTGATCAATTTTTGCTTATTGCAAATGCCAATGTAACTTAGTTTATATTAGGTATTGATATTAGGTATAGCAGTTAGCTTAGTATAGGTTGTGTCAAACTTTATGGCCAGTCTGAATAGAATAACAAATTCACACTTGCTCATAATATAATCGAGTAAATAACGGTTAGAATGTTTTTTTTTATTATATTTCTTCTACATGACCATTATCTTTTATAATTTCTATTTAATTTATTAAAATTACCACCCAAAACCTGTACTGCCCTACTGATACCTAAATTTGTGTTGTTCACAGACTAATAAGGCCATGTTCAGACCGGCTATTAAGTTTGGCACAACCTATAGTACTTTATTTGGTCATACTCGGAGTACGACTGATTTACCTCTCGCTAGAAATTTTGTGTCACTTGAGGAAACTTCCACTGTGCTTTGTACAATTTAAGTGCACTCAGTACTTAATTTTTTTTTTAAAGAATTATATTTATTTTCCCTGAATATCTATATGCATACATTTTAAAACTTACTTATTTACTTACTGGCAATCAGTTCTTAGTAACTGTTTTCAAAATTACAAAAACAGATTTTACAACTATGTATGTAAATATAAGATGTAAATAAGAACCTTCAATATATTATACACTTCATATAATTGACTATAAAAGTGATGTACTTAAAAATTGAAAACATTTCATAAATAATGTTTAAAATTAATTTAATAATATTGAAATGAATTGTTTGTTTAAGCCATATATTGCCAAAGTAAAATGTACACAACCAAATGCTTTAAAAAATCCTGACGTTTACTTCATGGTTTATTTATAATCTTTTCATACAAAAATAAGAATTTTAAAACCATATAATCATAGTACTTATTGTTTAATGGTAATTTATAATCCAGCAAGCTAACCAGATATATTACTAGACAGGATAAATATGTTGTTAAGGGCACCACAAATATATATTTTTTGTTAACTCAAAAATGTTCAGATTATGTTTTACCATATAATTTGAATTAAAATAGAACATCAACCTTAGAAACATACCTTCTCTTATCTTTTGAAAGTAAGCCAATGACAGGATCAATTGCAGCGGAAATAAGGTTCTGGGCTTCCTTCACTCTGCACATTGCCTCCTCAATTTCTCGTTGAGCAGCTTCATTGCTTTTAGTTTGTGGTTTACATATTGCTTGTGTGGCATGGGTAACCTAAACTCATTTCAGAATAAATAAAATCAATTAATTTTTAATAAGACCTAGATTAATATTATGATAGGTGTTCTATATGGGCAAAGATAACTTTTATTTTTGACACATGATTAAATATCTAATATCATAAACTTTTCTAATACTTTCAATTTAAGCAGGCTAAAAGAAATACACCTATCTACAATGTATCATTTGATCTATTGTAAAATATCAAATGGTTAAACTGTCAGCTTTGTCTTGATATCTGTACATAAGTGATTTGCAATTGATATTCTGATTCGATAAATTATTTGGATAATTACATAACCTATTGTTTTGATATTTGATATCCATATACCATTTACAATGTTGACACTCACTAAGAACAAACCCTATAATCATTTATACCAAAAGTCCTTAAAAAGAAGAAACAGCTTTTGTTTAACATAACTCTTATATAAAATATTACTCAGCATAGCAATTTGAACTACTAGATTTTAATAGCAGATAACTAATACAAAATAGATAAGAAAAAGAGGCCATCTCTTAACTAAAGTCAATATATATATTACAGCAAATCTAAATGTTAAAGAATAAATTATTACACAAACTAACCGTGTAATGTTTTCCAAATAAATTAATAAAGTAAAAGAGAATATTTATTGTTATTTCTTAAGTAGATCATGAATGAAATGAATCATTAAACTAGTATTCCCATTTCAAAATTTTAATAATAATTAGCAAAATTATATTACCGTAATAGTTTGGCCATCAATTGTGTAACCATTTAGTTGTAGGCCTCTAATCAAGCTCTCTTGTTCTGTCATCTCAATCAGTGCATACTTCTGACCATCAGCATCACGGTTGCAAAACCTTAAATATTTCACTTCACCAGTCTGACAAAAAAGATCAATTAACTGCTGAGAAGTTAATTCACCAATCTCACCAACTAACAAAGTCCGTCTGATCTCTTCAATCTTTCTCGAGTCATATGCAGCTGGAATAGGTGGGTACTGTGGTACTCCAGCCGCCGCCATTCTAGGATCATGAGACTGAATTACTTGGTTAGGTGGGACACCCTCCAAGGCATTGATAATGTGGGGTGGTAGACGCGGCTCCACAGTGCTCAATCCTGGTACTAGTGTACCATTATTTGACATTTCTAAGGCTTTATGTTCGTCTGGAATCTCGCCCGACTGAACTGGTATCACTATAAGAGCGCGGTCAATGAACACCGTGTTTGTCATATGTTGAGCTACATTTACTGTCGCAGAGTCGTAGTATTTAACATAACATATACGAGATTGAACGGGACATGACACGTCTCTGATCGTCGGATACAATCTAATGTCATCGATTTTACCCAAGTATCCAAATAGCGTCTGCATCTGATCTTTAGTCGCTTGAGGCGCGATGTTGGTGACTTGTATCACCCTCGTGTTGCCGGACACCATTTTCGATGATTTACACATGGATGCAAGATTTACAGGTAATCACAACACAGAGATTGTTGTTTTGATTTGCATGTACGTTAACACACTACATTTTTCGCAATTTACAGAAATAAAACTAAAGAACTTTCGTGAAAACGCACGCAAGCAACAGTACAGCAAGCAAGCATTAATAGTGACGTGAATCGATTGCACAGATTAATAATACTGCTAGAGGAATTCATTATTTTAATCAAATCTACATAAAAACAAGTTACTTTTAACTAAAATCATATGATGTTTGTTTGTTATTTAATTCAATTATATGGCAAAACTTAAAATTGAAATGAACAATTACTAAATTTATGTAATGCATTAAAAATATGTAATTCAAGTAGCATTTCACTTACACAAATTTAACTATAGTTTTATGCATATCACAAGTAAATATGGCTGTGTTGCTATTTAACAATTAAAATTTACAAAAATATAATATTAATATTATTCAAGTAACGCGATTTTTTAAAAGAATCATTGGTGGTTTTTATTTTAGTCAACACTGACTTGCGTTATTTGATCCTAGATTATGTAATATTGGTAAAATGTTAATAGCTAGCAATATATTATTATCTAGTTACATCGTGGCACTAGAAATAGCCAATATAATTGTATTACCAAAATAAATTAGATAAAGAATTAGCTATAATAATTAAGAATATAATATTTGCATATAAAGTTGAGAATTATAAAACCTAGTTCAGAAAAATCTTTAATTATGTAATAGCCCAAAATCTATTCGGTACTATCAAAGTGGTATTTAAATAGTTATAACTTCTTTTATTGTATATATTGAATGAGTATAATTTTATGACTACACAAAATTTACTATGCAGTAAACCAGTCACCAGTAATAAATTACTGTAAACGTATATGAGCACGTGAGTCTGTGGTAAGAATAGATTCTGTAAAGGCGCGAATTTTTTAAAATGTCCGAGAATAAGGAAAACATCCCAATATTAAAACAAAAGTTGAAATTTGGTATTTTACAAGAGAATATATGAATAAAATAAGTATTTGACTATTTCATGCTAATAAATATTTCATTTTAGTTAAGAAAATAACAATTATTAAAGAACGAGATGCTTTAACACAACGTAATAACGAGCGTAATATAATAGAAGAACTTTCTTTTGTAAAAAAAGAAAATGAAATATTGAGGGAGAAAATAGAGGTTAATATTGAGACATTAATTTATACAAATAGAATGAGTTGGCCGTGACAAATTTTAGCTGACTTTTTTACTTAATCGTACCTATTATTTGAAAACGGACACTCAAAAGCGTTGGACTAACATAACGGCGATGCTAGCGCATGATATTCCAATCGCTATTAAATCAATAATTTCGTATCGTATTTCAGAAGCCAAAAACAGGAACTATTTATAACATTAAATTTTATAAATAGGAAAATAAATAAAATGGTCTCAAATTAGCTACACACAGTATAATTAATTCAAATAATTATATTTAATAATTTTCAGGAACTAGTAATAAAAATCGCTCAAACTAAAAATCAAATATCAATGATTGAGATATGTAAAATATCAGAGAAAGTAAAAACTGAAGCTCATATCGACACCCTAAATTCATATGGAGAAGATTTTCATAATTTTTTTGATAAAGGTTTGAGTTCGATTTGTATAAAGGTAGTTTATATTATTCTGAATTGTTGCAAAAAATGGAATTAATATTTTTATATTTTTACTAATAAAATAAAACCATTGTGTGATTTTAGCTAGCATGTACCCAAGTCTGTAAATATGATTTTTTATATCTATGCAATACAGCTTATACAGCAGTTTACTAAATGCATATGAAAATATAAACGGTACTTATATAAATAAATATGTTAAAAATTTTCGTCTGTTTGTTGCGAATCTCTGAAATGGCTGGACCGATTTTAATGAGGGCTTTCTCTGGCTGATAGCTGATGTTATAACACGTAACGTAGGATACTTTTGTTTTATATAAAAATTAGGGTACCAAATCAAAAATTAATAAATACTTTTTACTTCCACACGAAGTTGCGGGCACACCTAGTTAACATTGTTTTCAATAACCGAAGGCTTAGTTGCAAATACGTGATCGCACTTAATCTATATATGTATCCTACTACCTATTTAAAAGAAATAAAAACAAAACATTCTGAATCGGAATGATAGTTTTATTTATAACTTATGACTGCTCATATATATTTAAATTGTATACACAAAAATATGAAAGTAGAAAAATTTAGCGACAGTAAAAAATACATTTTTAATGTGTAGTCTATAAATTTAAATATTTTTATTTTATTTAGAACGTGACTTAACTGTGTTACGAAATAAAAAATCGATGGAAAAAGAAAAAGAGGAAAAACAGAGAATTCAAAAACTGATTGCAGAACGAAATGAACAACGAGCTCAAGCAATTTCTGCTATTAATTCGGAATCTGAATCCGTCGAACAAGAATGCGCAGTGTTGAAGGTGCGTTTATTTTCACTAAAATTATCCTGTAGGCTAATAAGACTATTAACCTTTAAAACATAATAATCGTGAACACGTGGCGTACTTAACGAATTTTTATAAGAAAGAGTGACTGGTCAGTTTTTTAGTTTTACAAGGTTTCATCTATATCTATACTAATATTATAAAGAGGAAAGATTTGTGTTTTTGTTTGTAAAGAATAAATCCAATAACTACTGCACTGATTTTACAAATTCTTTCACCATTAGAATACTACATTAACCCTGAGTAACATAGGCAATATAACATTTTATTAAGACAATGATTAAATAAAATTTTATTTCCCCGCGGAGTCGCGAACACAGCTAGTTTTTAATAATACTAATTAGTTTGTTTCAATTAAGTTTTAAGTAGAATCGTCAATTTTTCTAGAGGAATTAATGTGTGTTAATTAATTTTAACAACCTGTTTCACAAACAACTTTCGATACATTTCATACAAAAAAAAATAATTGCGAATTATATTAATATTTAATTATATTTAGAAAAGAAACAACGCTATTATGTTAAAGTTAAGACGGAAACTACTTGAGACTGAGAATGTTAGAAGGGAATTAATGAAGCGATGAGGAGGCGCATAAAGAAAAAGTAATAGTAAAATAGAATAAGTAATAAATCATTATTTTTTATTTTGTTACAATCTATTTAAATTTCTATAGTTTAATTAAAAACTAACACTCACCTTTGAACTCTTCCATGGTGTAAATAACACAAATTAATATTATTATAAAGTGGAAAGGTTTGTTTGTTTGAACGCGATAATCATAGGAACTACCAGTCAGATTTCAAAAATTGTTTTTGTATTTCATAGTACGATTTTTGAGAGAGGTTTAAGGTTATTTAGAACCCGGAAGAAGTCGCAGGCATAGCTAGTGAAATATAAAATTACATTAGAATGAACAATCATCAACTGTACTCGTAGGAAATTTAGCACCCTGTAAAAGAAGTATGGTTTCGGATTCATTAGTTTTATAGATTTCTTCACACAGACTATTCGCAAACCTAATATTTTTTAAAATAATAATAAATATATTTGTTAATAAAAACTTTTTATTTTTATATAATAATCATAATTAATATATTATATGAAGCGATGATAGCTCAGTGGTAGTGTGTACAACTTTGCGTCAAGGGACGTGAGTTCGAATCCAACCACCTACAATGAAGTTGCGCTTTCGGTGAATGAAAACATCGCGAGGAAACCATAGCATGGTGGTAGGGCTTTTCTGATGCCCTCCTGACTAGCTACCATCCTCAAGTTGAAAATTTGCCGCCAAATACCAATAGATGTGTTCCGGCAGTTGCACTTGAGAGCCAGTTCCTCCAAAGGTTTAGCGTGTCTAACAACTTGGGCCGTATCGTCACTTAAAATCAGATGAGATTGTGCCCATAACGCTAAGCCTTACCAATAAAAAAAAAGATCATATATTTAGTAAAAAGACATTACAGTTAATTGGAGAAGCAGCATGCCTGTTTAAATGCACGTTTCTTCCAATTTTAAAGGTGCGCTAAAGAAAATTTACTACGTTAGTCATTTCAGTAACTATTGAGTAATCTATGTTTTACATTAACACAAATACTTGTATACATCGTTTCACAATGCATATGCGTAGTTGAACATACATATGTACCTGGTACATTGAACCACAATATAAATACACATATACACCTAAGTTCGATTAGTTATCCGGAGTCTCATCTTTGATGTGTTTAGTTTAATCATCAAGATTCCATAACGTAGTTAACTTAGAGGATAACGTACGATAAGTATTTAATTTAAAATGTTACAAATTGAGATTCAATTAAATATCAATATTTTTATTCACATTCACAAGTAAAAGTTATATTTAAGTGGAAAACCACTCTAGTGTTGTATGATTTAAGTTTTTTATTGAAATTACTTCACAGTCGGCGAAAGCCAGATATAATCTGAGAGGATGATTACGAAAATACATTTGAATAGTACTGTCGTTATTTCTAAAATTCAGTCTTGTATATGCCATAGTAAAATTATTAAACTGATACAAATAAATTTAGATGTGTATTTTTTTAACTTAAAATAGTACTTATTTTGTTAAGTTAATTTGGAACATATTTAACCGCATAGTAATTATTGGTTATGAAATGACAATGTGAGTACATAAGTCAAATTACGCATATAATACACACTTTGATTACTCCTTGTAAATGCCAATTCATAGATAGTAATTTATTAATTATCAAGTTGTAGTACTAAAGCTACGCTTCTCTTAATCCAGTGTGCTGAAGGTTTGTCGGAGGGTAAGAAAAAAGCCAAGACAAAATTTGATGAGTGCCCCGTAGTTGCAAGAACACCTTTCCTTTCTAAAGTTTTATAGAGAGGACATCTGTACCTCGTGCCCTCTTGAAATTCATCTTTCAGTTTAGGAATAAGCCACACAGCTGGCATAATCTCATTCAGTTTTTTTGGATTCTGTTCAACTATTGCATATGATTTACGATCCCATCGTCCACCATCCATAAAAAGTCCTTGTACGTAGACACCGCAATCTGGTGGAATCGTTTCATAATCTACTTTACGAATATCGAAATCAAATATTAATAAATCTATAGGTATCTTCCTTGCTCTAGCAAAATTTTGTATTGAGCCGGTTAGGAAAGCTTGGGTAAAGAAGAATCCTGAAAGCCAAAATGTTGGCGGTTTTCCGTTTTGGTACCAATCTTCCAACATAGCTAACCGTTCTATGAAGTCTAATACATAACTAGGTAATGGCTTTAAACTAGGATAAGAAAATTTCCGCCAATTATCAGGTATTCTACCTAAAAGCATAGCATTTGACTGTAAATCTAAAGCTGGTGACATAACAATAAGTCCTTTTACAGCTTTTTGCAGATCTTGCAAAGAAACACTAATTTCATTGTAGAGTTTATTAAATCTTCCCATTTCTTGTATCAATACTGTGTTCATAGATTCATTATAATCCACAGGGTATTTTTTCATTGCAATTTCAATGTCAAACATGGGCGGTAATTTCGAAAGAATTTCAGTAGCCATTTGTATAAGAATAACTTCCGTATTACCGCCCTCACCACCACTTCCTGTACCCTCGACTAAAACTAGCGATTCAGTTAGAGCCATAGAAATAGTATAATCTCTCGTTATTCCTGCGTTCATGTGTAAACCAAATACTTCTGGCGGAGGATTTACGGGCACATTTTCTATGTGTTTTAAATAATCTTGGTATTCGCATCTTCGTGGTAGTCCGTATTGCGTACCCAAATCACAAAATAAATAGTTTGGGTCATTAACAACGCCAGAGTTAACGTAGTTATCTAATATCGTCATGATCAATCTGCGGTCCCAGTCATCAGTTACTCTGCCTCCATAATTACACTCTCCAGTTAGGTACTTAATAGCTACATATTGAATTTCCTCATATTGATTTAAAAACATTTGTAATTGCATAATGGATATTTGGAAGTCCGAGTCATTAAAACCGTATTGAATATTCCATCCTAATGGACCAAATTTCTTCCGCTCTTGCACCACTGCGTGAAAAAAGCTTATTCCATATAGAAGTTTACTGAAAGTTTTGTCTTTTCCAGGACATCCTTCATAGAATTCGGGTTCTTTCAAAGGTTCAGATATGTACGATCTATTTAAATTATGTTGTAGGCCCGTTGGAGGTTCATTCGTCATTTTAACGCCTACTTGTAACACAGATTGAGGAAATTTATCTGAAGGATAACTAGTTAACCATAATCTGAAACTAAGATCAGTGTTCGTGAGATCAAATCCTTCAATAATTTTTTCAAGAGCAGGGAGCCAAGAAACAGCTAAATGACAATTTTGTAAACATACCCAACCTCCTTCAAGCTGAGCTCGTTCAATCATTGCTCTAGCAATAGGGCCCTGACCTTGACCTAAAGATATTGAATTAAAACGATGAGAGTAGCCCATTTTTTCACAATATTTTATTAAGGCGCCCATTGGGTCTGAACCAGGTGATAGAATAAATATTAGAGGTGCGAGACAATTTGAATCTCCAAAAGATTTACTTATATCAAAAGGCGGTGGTGTGATGTATTTACGTCCCATTTGTTTATCAACGAAATCTGATATGGCTAAGGTTAATTTGTCAGGTCTTAATACTCGTATAATTAATAACTTTTGAAACTGCGTTAATTTATCATTCCAAACATCAGGTAATGGTTTATTTTGAGGTTCTATTTCATCATACAGTTTTTTCCATTTGGTAATAGTGTTAATAAAGGTGTCTTTGAATCCTTTATATGCGGATAAATCGTTCAGGCGACAAATTTCATCCCAAGCTTTGTCAGGTAACCAGTCTATAAATTTTTTGAGAGGATTTTCAACAGCTATTCCACCTGTTATCAAAAACTTATATTCTTCGAGATCCATTTCGCCACTAGAAAGCATCATTTTGGAACACATAATAAATGAGAACATCAATTTATCTTTGTCAAAAAGAGATCTGCACACATTACTATACAAATTATACGTAAAAGTATCCTTCAAAAACTTCAGCCTCTTATCTAAATCTTTCGATTTATTTGCATTTTCTATCGATATTATATAAAGGTTTATAAACCATGTTAAAGAGTATTGATACATCGGATCGACATTAGGTAACTCAGTAACACAATAATATAATACTGCAGAATGAGATGCTATAGGTCTATAACCCAGTCTAAATTTTTCTATAATTACTTCTGTTTCAAGGCTAGCTTCTTGTTTTTTGGTAATGTCAATTGCTAGTAATTTCGATGAGTCAAGAACCTCTATTGCCGACTCATCTTCTAAAATATCACCTTTTGTTTCTTGTAAAGTACGCAATATATCGTCTTCAACTTGTTTAAGTGCTGCTCGATTAGTAGCACTTTGAACAATTAGTTTTTCTCTTTTTTCTTGTAAATCAGGCCTTTCTTTTGCGACAACAATACCTAAAAGTTGATCCTCTAAGCCATCTTTTGTGAGAGCAAAATTGATTAATGTAACTTTATTAAAAATTTCAGGCAAATAATGAGGATTTCTTAATTTTGTTGTCATATATAACCTAAAATGTGGATGATATTCAATAACATTGTCACCTAACGCAATGAATTCTTTGCCCCCTTGTAAATATGTATGCTTTAGTAACACTGGATCTAACGGAGCTTCTATTTCTTCTAAAACACAGTCAATTAACGCGGGTTTTCCGTATTCTAAGCAAGTCTCTATAACTTTCATATAGTTTCCGTCAGTAAATTTAAGGATTTGTAAGTCATTAGCCTTCTCCATTGTCTTTATCCACTTATTTGCTTGTCCTTGAGGATCAACAAGCAACGACCATCTCATAGAATTATCTTGTATAATAGCATTGTCAGTGGAAAATGAATCTCTAGGTAAACCTGCAATATACCAATTCTGAATTTTTATATCTGTTCCTAACACATCCTTGAATAGAAATTGTTCAGAATGTGGTATATTCAATTTAATTACAACTTGACGCCATTTTTCAATCATTTCTGTTCTAACAGGTAAAGTATAAGGAGCTAAATATGCGATTATTCCGCATGAAACTAAAATATCACCAGCCAAGTTATCGTACAATTTCTGTAAATTTTCAGCTGCTAGGGTCCATCTTACCTTTTCACCCCCAAGACCACCTATAAGCTTTTCAGCTCGGAACAATTTATCTATACATAATTGCACTTCATCTTCAAGAGTTCTTTTTTTTGCATTAGCTTCTTCTAAAGCCTCATTTAATTCTGCTAATTTTGCTTCTAAGCGAGCAACCATTGCTTTTTTATCTTCCAATATTGCCATTGTTTCAGCAAATTCCTTCTCAGCCGCTTCTAATTTTGCCTTTTTGGGTGCTACAACTTTAGCTACTGCATCATACATATCCATAGCGATTATCCACTTACATAGACCTTCAGCAGCTGCAGAAGCTTTGGCAACAATATGAGGTTTAAAATCTTTGTTGGAAAGATACTCTTTCCTTATTTTTTGCATTGTTGCAACAGGTATGTTGTCTTTATCAAAATTTCTTAAAGAATCTAGAAAACTCATGTCACCTAAAATCCTCTTGCTTGGACCCCAAAAATCAAACATTTTTTTACCTGGGTTATCAGGGTCTGGAATCTTATCCGGTGGTATTCCTTTAATTACACAAACTGCGGCCATAACCAATTTGACCGTATATGGTGGATTTTTCATTGATTTTACAATTGTTATATCAGCTGGCTTCAAAGTATTTAAAGCCGCAATAGCATCTTCTAATATAGGTAGAGCAAGTGCTAAATCAGCCTCACAGTCTTTTTTCAGTTCTTGAGCTGCAGCTGCTTGAACGTTCGCTATTTTTTGGTCCTCTCTTACTTGTGCTGCAGCTTTATCTGCTATAGCGGTTTCAAATTCTATCTCCTCCATCATTTTTCTTGATTTAGCGGCCATTACCATTAATTGAGGTTTCAATTCATTTAAATCGTGCTGCATTATTGCAACTGCATCTGCTGCTTGACCTAATTTGTCTAAACCATTTGTGTATCTCAGCTTAGCTGCTCTTAACTCTCGCTGCTTTCTGTTTGTCAAAGTTGTAAAAGATTTTATTAAATCTAAATAAGATGCCGAAGTTATATAGGTTTTTCTTCTAAACTGACTATAAAAATCAGCGGATACAAACCGAGCATCAACATGAAATTGTTTGCAAGCTATTACAGCAGCTGATTTAATGTTATCAGAAACATTTACTTTCACCATGTAGTGATGTGCTACCATTTCTAATGCATCTTCCGGCCAACTATCATACCAATCAATTGTACAACAATTAACAAGTGATGGATACAGTCGAAGTCTTGTTCTGAATGAACTTCCTATGGGACTAAAACATAACACTATGTGTAGCTTAGCTTTACAACGACCTACAAAAAATGCCAAAATCTGTAACGGACTAATATCTAAATTTCTATTTCCACCTTGAGCTGCCAAACGCACTATCTCGAGAATTTCTTGTTTTTCATCCAAACCATATAGATTTGGTACTTCACCCGAGTTAAGTAAGCTATCAAGATTTTGAATAAAAACTTCTTCTTTTATCTGACTTTCAGTAAATAAGAATGTTGTATCTTTGTTAAGGCCACCACTTTCACGAAGGACTAGTTTTAAATCTTCATGCCAGTCTTTGACGCTGTAAGATTTAGTAATTTCTGGTTGAAAAATTTGCTGACCTAAAATAGTACTAGCCAAACGAGTTAGCGATTGTCTACCTGATCCTCCAACACCCACTAGTAGAGCATTACCTGCGGGCATTGATAATATTCTACATATTTTAGATAAATGTTCCAAGGCATAATCAAATAATACAATAATCATTTTAGCTTTATGCATTGAATTATATTCGTCAAGCATGCTTGTTGCTACATTTAAAACAACTTCTTTGGAAAGCATTTCTTCATAACGTCTTTCTCCTTCAGCGCTATCAGTGTCCAAATAACATCCAAACATCATTTTACTTATGTTTTTTTCAGGTACTTCACCTTTCTCATCTTGATACGAATCTAAAGCTGCTTCAAAATTCTCTTTCATGTAGTCTTTTGTTGTTTTCTTTAGCATGTTGTAAAACCAAGTACGATCTACATCATCTACTAGCCTATCATAGAATACCCGCATAATCTCATGAACCCATACTCTTATAAAAGTTTTTTTATTGTCGGCGGATTCTTTTCTTAACAGAGAACAACCTTGGATAACTCTTGAAAAATCTCGTAGATTAAAAATATAATGAGATTTTGCTGGCGTCGGGCGCAAGCCTTCTCTAGATTGGTTGTATATTTCCATTGTTGCAGCTATAATATTGACTATGAAAGGTTGTGTGTCTTGTCCGAATCCATTTCGTCTCCAACCAAGTTGTAACAAAGAGGTAAATATTTTTATCATACTATCCTTAGAAAATTCATTAATTGAGTATATATTGTAATGTCTTAACATCCTAGGATAAATTAATTGTCGACTTCCTCCAACTGGTCCTATGGCGCCGTAAAATAACGTGTCACAAATGTGTAGCTTTTCAGTTGTTTTCAAGTCATACCAATGTTTCTGATCAAAGTATAGTCTTAATAATTCTATAGCCGGCTGGGCACCATAGACTTCTTTCGCTGGCATATTCATATCGTCAATAAATATAATAGCTTGCTTTCCTTTTGTAGGCCCGTAATTATTTTTTCTTCGTTTAACAAGTTTTGAAATAACCAAATCTTGCGTTTGGTTGGCGGAAGTGGTCGTTGTAAATGTAATAAATCCAGGAGTGTATTTATTCATGTCAATATTATTCATCAAAAAGTTTTGGATATAAAAACTTTTACCTGTACCTGTGGGCCCGATTAATAACAAAGGTTTTAAGAATTTTGTATGCAATTTTAATAAGTATATGTACTTTTCAGTTTCCAAAGTTGGCACAACAGTTTGGAGTAGATTTATTTGTTCTTTAATTTGAACCGTCTTTACAGCATCAGGCCAAGGTTTCCAGCAACCTTTACCTTTATATATATAGTAATGGTCTACTATCATCCCCTCACTAGGAATAGATACATCTATGCGGTCAATCTGTGATGGGATTCCTTTTTCACCTCTAAAATATTCTTTAACCAATTCATCATATTTTTCTCGTGACTCAGTATTCAATATTCCGCCTATACCCCAAACAAGAGCTGACATTAAAGACGCCATAAACCATGTTCTTGTATACTTTGTGTCTTCCTCACCTTCTATTGCATTATCCATTAACATTTCTATTAATCGCAAAGTACTTATTAGTAAATTAACCTCGCCAGCAGTTATTAATTGGCCACAATATTTTCTTACGTAATACACTAATGGATCAAATAGCCATTCGCACATATCATAAATGTATTCTTCATTATCTTCAAGCCAAATAGGATTTAAAGTGTTTAACCAGGATTTATAAAAGGGCAGTAAACCCAGTGAAGCGGATTCCATATATATCATACCACATCTTGATACCGTTGCAGGAGAAGCTTGCGATAAATCCATAACTTCAAAAATCATAGACATTACGTTTGACATCGCCATTACTTCTCCAGACGTTAGACATAATTTTTTATTGTCATCTAGAACTGTGTTCATATTTTCAATCCAGACGGCGTCCACTGGACCATCAAATACAATCCATTTTTTTACAGGGGTATCATCTGACGCAAAATCTCTAAACATAGTTGCTACAATACCATCAGTCCACTCATACGATATAGGATCAAACGCACCATATAACTGACCCATTGTTACTGCTTTTGGATTTAAGACTTTATAAGTACATTCAGAACCACCAGCTTGTTTTCTGTCATGCATCAATGTCAAAGCCTCTGATAAAATTTTTAAAGTCATAGATTTACCAGCAAATGGATCACCAACCAACATAAATCCATGTCTAACAATCATCATTTCGTAAGTTTGAATTACTTTTATCAAAAAACATTCCATTGGTTGTAAATTATTTTTTTTACACATATCGTTACACGCGTCCAATAAATACACATAATCCGGTTTCGGTAAAGAAATTCCTGGAAATAAATCAGATATAATACCTTCAAACAAAGGCACATCAAACGACAAAAATTTGGGTAAGTTAACATCAGTTATAGACCTTAAAAGCAATATACTTTCACTTTCATTTGGGAAACTTCTTTTTAAATTACCAGCTGCCGACAATACTGTTTTAACTGCACGCATTCCGTAATCGTAATGATTTTGAGATGATAATTGTTCGGAACATAGCCGATACGTTGTGACAATCTTAATAGACAAATTTCGAGCATCGATAAAACCAAATGAGTATAATGATATTTCACCAATCATAGCATAATCGGGAACCATCATAGCAACAGTGCGAAACAACACTTTAAGATTATCAGGTAATTCTGAACGACCAGCGTATCCTGGGTTCATTGTAATACAAACGTAACAGGTAGGATTCAGAATTAAAGTAGTTCCTTCAAAATCGAAGGTTTCTAAATGTTGCCTTATAGCTTGAACAATGCATAAAATTTGTTGAGCGATGACAGATAGTACTTCTACCTCGATACGATTAAATTCATCAAAACAAACCCAAGCACCGCATGAAGCCAATCCTTTGAAAAATTTTCCCATTGCTTTATAATCCAAGCCATCTGAGCAATTAAAGACTACACATTGTACAGCCAAAGCTTTTGCCAAATCTTTTGTTGTTTCAGTTTTACCTGTACCAGCAGGTCCTTCTGGAGCTCCGTTTAAATGAAGATAATAAGCACCTATCAACGTACGGTAACATCGATCCGTCAAGGGTGTTATAACCAATCGGTCAGAATTACCTAAATATTCATAAGCGTAGTTAACAACAGCGTTTATAATCTTAACAACTACTCTTTCTTCTTCCCAATAATAGCGTAGTTGAGCTAGCCAATCAAAGTCAGTTACTTCAGTTACATTTTTACCAACTAAATCTGATATGACGTCTTTAGCGTGCACATCGATTACAATAAGAGCTTTAACTGTGATACCATTAAGTCTGCTTATATCAGATCGCCTTATTACAGCAACAGTTTCATTTAATTGTTTTGTTAATTCCATATGAAAACTTTGTAATGAACTTAATTTATGGGTACTTAAGCTTTCATGTACGTCTACAGCCCAGTAAATTTGTGATATGGCAAGTACAACCATCCCTTCCCATGATAGAATCCATTCCACACGGCTTAAATTCGGATAGTCATAGTATGAAGATTCAGTTTCATTTTTGATTGCTTTTAACATTTGTTCTTCTACTTGCACTAACCATTTTTCTACTGACCCTCTGGCTGCTGCTACACTGATCGTTTCAAGAAACTCCACTTGTTCCCCTTCCATGGATATCATTGCAGATATATTAAATTCTTCATCAAATACTAATCTGTTTATACCTTCAAAACATTTCTTTAAATGAGGCTGTACTTTAAGAGGATTTTTGGTTTCCGATAAAATTTCTAACATTTCATCGTTTGATAAAAAGAAAAATCTAGGGAAATATAATCGTTTCTTTTCTAAATAGTTGTTAACACCATCGTTAATCTTGTCCAGAAATGTAGATGCAGCTTTCAATGCCTCCAACACACCTGAGGATCCCGCAATTTCCAGTACATGTGGATCCTTATCTACGGAACCCATATATCGACGATAAATGTTGTTTACTTCGATAAACATAACCCCTTCTTCTGGCATCTGTGCAACAATATCTTTAGAAGAAAATATAGGCAACAAGTATAACCACTGGCTCTGCACTTTACCCCATTCATCAATAGTCGCATTAACTCTTATAATTTTTTCGTACCATGATTTGACTTGCGACTCAAAAGGTTTGACAAATGCTGATCCACGCATTCCAATTGTTTTAACAATATGATCGTCCAGCACGCTTTGTACATCATCAAGTCCAGATAAAATAAAAATACCACTATCTTTATAAGGACTTGTTTTGAAACATATGTCAGTCCATTCAGCCATCATTTTATTTAAATTAGTTATCAAAGCTAATTCTTTTGTTGCTGCTACACTTATAATGTCATATTCGTCAATTTCATCCCAAAGGTTAAAATTTATTATTTTTCTAAGTGTAGTTCCTGCTGTAGGTGTAAGATCAAATCCTGCAATGCTTGACATTTCATCCCAGTGTCTTTGTACTAATGCGGGATTACACATGATGTGTGCCATTTGAACATTAGGTCTCCAGTCTTTTATTTCAGCCACAGCTTGTGCACATAATTTCATAGGAGCAGGTAAATTATTTACATCTGGGTCGTCTACTAGGCCTTGAAAACGTTTTTCTACACCCTCTGCAATTTGTTGCTTTATTTTATTTCTGTAATTTTTCGAAATTTTAAGAAATTCTTTGTAATAAAAATCGTGATCTTGTTCGATTTGTTCATGGTCCATGTATTCAAAAGGCCCATCCATCCAAGTATAATAGCTACGTTTCCATTTATGTACAAGATAGACAAGACTATAAAATGGTAAAATGTAACTTTTTAATTCTTCTAAATCAGGGTACGTCGTAATCGGAAATTTAAATGTAACTTCTTCATTGTTTATCCAGTTTACCAATTTATCACAATCATCCAAGCGATGAACAAGTTTCCTCAAATATTCTAAATATTCTAAAGTAAAGTGAACATCATCCATATTATCTAGTAATTCTAAGTATGGTGTAATATCAGCGACTTCTTTATTTAGATACGAAATTTTTGCTAATAAATTTTCTTCCATTTCTGCTTTAAAGCTTTCATATGCAGCTGCATTTTTATCAAATATAGGTTTAATATCTTTAAGCCAATTAACAGTTTTTGTGTTTGAAGCAACATGTTCTGGAGTAAGAGATGTCATTTCTAATAGGTTAGAAATAATGTTTACTTGTACCATAATTCTACATTTTAAAGCTTCAACTAAAACTGTTTTAGCATGTAAAATATAAACTCCTTGTTCTATCAATTCTGCAGCATTTTCAGGTTCTTTAAGAGCTTTTGCCGCAATAATTTCGAATTCAATACAAATATTATTGTTCTCTGTCATATGAGATCTTACGATTCCGGCAATAATGTAATTAACAAATTCCAAAACTTTATATTTTAAACCATCTACCATCCTGAGCTGACATACTACTGCACTGTTAAAATATTCATTTTCTAAGATACCAGTGATATCAGAATCAATACTCTGAAAATATTTAATTTTATCTCGGCCAACTTCGAAATCATCTGTTTCTTTAATAAAAGTATCAAGAGCTATTCTTGCTGAATCACCATAAAGCATGTTATATTGATTCCGTAATTTAACTAAATATAATAACAGTGGCTCATACACAGTATCAAGTTGTTTTTGCAATCTTTCGTGGCCATCTTTATACAACCAATCGTTGAAGTTAACAGGCAATGTGTCATGAGTATATGGTATTTTCAGGTACTGTTCTATAGGCATTAGCCTCTGTGCAATGTGAGCTATTGCATCAGCTATACTATGATATATGTTAAAAACTGTTTGCAATGTTGGATCGTAAATAAACTCACCATTAAAATCTAATTCGATATTTAAAATAGGAACTGACTCAGGATCTGTAAGATTGTTTATAATTGCATCAATCGATTTCCGCATTAATTCCTGTATCTGTATAGAGATCATTTTTGTAGCACATCTTACAAAATGAGGTATTTTTTTTGGTTTCATTCCTTTTAAACATCTGGGGTTCTTCAACCATTGAACGAGAATACCATACCAAGTACTAGAAACTAAATAATCTGCCCGCTTTATTTCTTCCATTATTTTTATTTGAAAATCTTCAATATGTATAGGTCCACGCACCCTATACTTAGCTAAATTAATTATATATGGAGGAAACGTCTTTTCTGAAGACTCAAGGACTAACCGAATAAAAGGGTGTAGCAGATAAGACCCATCCCGTAGTTTCTTTCGGTACTTGACCATTGTTCCATAATTTTTTGTAATGCCTTTAAATTTAAAATTAGGTTCCTGATATTTAATTCTGGCAACACCAGGTACATCGCGAATTACAGTTTTCACTGCGAGATCATGAAGGTTCTGGTTCCATTCATTTTTGGTCTCATTCATTAATTCTTCTATAAGAGTTGGAAACGACTGACGTAATTTCACCGGAATAAGATTGCAAATTTTTCGTTCCCACGTGTTGAGCATGGGTGGCGGTTTGATCTTTTCAGCACACGCTCGTAATACCTCTATGTGTCTAGATTGAGATATTTCTAGATGATCACTTTCGTGATTATGTAACGGCGGGCGGGTAATTTTCACTTTAGTTTTGGTCGCTTTCTCTTCCAAAATTTTACGGAACTTTGATTGTTTTTCCTACAAAATTAAAAATTTTGTAATTTTTTTTTTCATTTCCATGTTGTGAATAAACATATCTACAGTATGGTATTGCTGTTGGTATGGTTGTTGTGAAAAAAATATGAAAATGTATATTTACAACGCATGTAGAATATAAATTAACGTAGCCTTGTTACCCCTTTATCAACCATATAGGTAGATGTGATCAACCAGCAGAAGTTATAAGATATTATAATAATACATACAAATACAGAATTTTAAGATAATGTACGTAAATACAATACCTTGATTCGGTTGTAAGGTGGTAGTGGAGTAAATGGTAACTTATCCATCATGTGAATGTCTGGTATCGGTTTCATTATTGGTATCTTACATCCGTTCTTCGTCTGTAACAATTTTCTTAGTTCGCTTTCCTCCATCCTTTTTATCTATTACTTTAATAATACTCAGCACGAAATAATAAATATAAACAATTAAACAACTTCAAATAACTGAAGGCAATGACAAATCTTACTACAATAATTCATTATTGCCGTGGTAACCAGTGTTTATTAAGTACTTCATAAATAGGTTACTAACCCGCCTTGTACTGTTAATACTATTTCACTTTGATATCTCCTTTTAGAAATATTTTCTTTCACCGAATTAAAGAAAAAATTATAATTTTCTGAATTAAAAATCTGTATCTAAGTTAGGTATAATATTTCGTTTTTTTTTTTTTATGTCACCCAGCAATGTGACTGAACTGCATGTGATGCTAAGATTGTACATTACAATCCAAATCAGCGGCAACTGACAATGAGCCATAATTCACAGCCAGTCATGCTAGCCTGCTGAGGTACCTCTTCACGCTTCTTTTGAAGGTCCAATATAATGGGAATGAGGACATACGCTAACAGGAAGAGGGTTTCACAGATCCACGGTACGATAGAAATATAAATCAAACTTTTTAGTTCGCGATGTAATTAAAGTCACCGTGAAGCTGTGACACCGAAGCTTCGTCATGTGGTTCTATTGTGGAAAGGGGACGAGGACATTTCAAAGAGCTCTTTGGAACACTCGCCATGGTACATAGGCAGAATACGCTTAGAGAGGCAATACTCCTTCGTAATTTTAGTGGTTCTAAAATGATGGTAGTATCTGCATTTTTTTTTGCCCGACAGCTCGCCTTTGCTATTTGTCTAAGGCATCGAGGACATATTTTCATCGTGATCGGTGCACTTCCATAACATTGAAGATGATATAGTAGCCAAATTATTCACCTAACTACATATAAGTATATACACAAATAAAAATTCATAAGAACACAATGTGAATTATATTCGCATGAACAATAAACAAATGCACAAATATAGAGTACCAATATATACATATAAGTTTTTACAAAACTTATCCTTATCAATACTTTCATATTTACAATTTTCATAGGATTAAAAATTAGATGTCCAAAAAACAACAACCGAGAGGACTAAAAATATACTTCAGTGATACTATGTACAAAATTATAGAATTTATATGCATTGTATTGGGGGAAAAAGGTAATGATGACTTTGATGAGACAGTTCTCATAAAGACATTATTTCTACTGAAACATGTTCGAATTAATTATAATATAATAGAAATGTTAATTTTATGAGATTTGTGATCTGGATATGACAACTTAAAGAGTATGTAATTGCTTACGAGTATAGATTAGAAATTCTTTTAATTATCTCATACGTTTTAGATAGTAACACTTATTACATTTTTCAAAGATTTCGAATTGGATGTGATATAGATATTTGAGCACTTGTATATAAAAACAATACTTTTATTTTAGAACGTTATTAAATTGTAACCCATTTTTGGTTTTCGGTAGTGTCTCATTCGATTCCGTCGTTATACCTAAATATTTAAAATCTTCTGATTTGGTTTTGGATATCTGATAGTTTTGGTTACGGTAACGCATTTTTTTAACACTCCTAATATGTGATTAACCTGAAATTGGTGGTAAATTCATACATTTTAAATAGACGTAACTGATAATGGGAAATAACAGAATAAATACAAACACGATAATGTACATTTCTAAAATAAAACAATCCAGCATATTAAAATCTCTATCCTAAATAACGTTTAGATATGTTCTTAGTGTCGTAACGAAGTCCTATCGGTTTAAACAAAAATTTATCAACACCCAATATTATACAATTCAACATTTTTATAATAAGAACCAATATAAAATAATATCAATCGATAATCTTATGCTTATTAAAAACAAGTTACGGAAAGAAATTCAGATGAAATGATAATGGCTCATTCCGATTATACAAATATTGTTAATAAGGTACTTTGTAAAGAACGTCGTAATTATATAATGTTCTTCCCGTATAATACAAAATGCTATAATTAATTTTATACGTCAGTATTTGGCAATATTTTCTGATCTATATGACCATTATTGTTTTAATTTCCAATCACGTTATTTATGTTTTCAAAGATCCTGAGTGAATAATATAATAAACATCGGATTTACTAAATGTTATTGGAATACTAATTATTGTTTACTTCTATTAATTATAAGTGCAATCTCATTGAAGACACTTAGTTTGACAATCGATGCATCAGACTAACACATTAAATGCAGGAAAAAAACGAAAACTATGAACTCACGTGGTAAAAATACACTTACATTTATACATACAAGAAGCATTTATGGAGTAACGAATAAACGTATCAACATATTTTATACAATAAGAGGGTTTGTCAATAATTTCAGTTTTCATAGACATAAATTAAATTTCAGAATCAAAAAATTAGATAATATATTGTAATGACGAATGACTGTTTCATGTAAAAGTATCTGTTCAACTCATTTTCTTTTGCTTTCAAAGTGATGTCATCTCCCTTTTAGTTGTATGCCGACCTTGTTTTATCACACATCCGTTAGTTAGCACAATTATTCAGTGTTATAATTCCAAGTGACAGACGTCTATATGGATAATAAGTCGATGGCACAACTCTCGTGATATATAAACAAGGGCGGATTTTCCTATAGGCTAAGTAGGCTTCAGTCTAGGGCCTACAAACAAATGGTAGCAAAATTAAAATTATACTATTTTAAAAACAGTGACCACTAAAACACTGAACCGAAAATAATCAGCAATTCTACGCATATGACTAATAGACAAACATAAAAATGTATTAGTTAAGATCTACGCGAGAGGTCAAAGGGTTTCTTAAGTGGAATAACCTAGGGCCTCTTTTCATGTAAATCCGGCCCTGTATATACATGCGATAATATATAATTGTTAAAATAATGTATAGAACAATTTTTCACATTGAATTCATATTATACCGACAAAATATTAAGATAGAAACAATTGTAATAAAAAAATAAATTTATTAAATTTTATTAAATTCGGAAGAACAAAAAAAATATCTACAAGATATTTAATTTTGACTTTATCAGTCTTTATTCGATGTAAGTATATAATTTTACCTTGTACTAATTTCGACAAACAGATGGCACTAATGATGATCTAAGTACTTACACAATTTAGGAACAATAACTTCATTACTCAAATGAAATATATAAAAATACATTTTATTTTTGCAACATAATATTTTATGTTTATATACAAATGTACTACGAGTTATACTATGTACTTGGAAAAAAAAATATTTATTTCAATTCCATTGATGTCCTTAATACGAGTATTTTAAAATATTTATAATATTAACATCAGGCGTTTATTCATTTTTACATTACCGAAAATAGCCTCCGTAATTTTCACATAAGATATACACACATATTAAAATAACTCTATATGCTAACAATATTGTATGAATAAGCATTTATACATAATAAGAGTATATATGTTTCTAAGAATATGTATCATTTTACAATATATTACGATTATTAACATATTCATACTTTATTATTATATTGGACAGTATTGTTATTCTAAGCCAATGACATTAGTTTAGCCACGCTTTCATAATTTCTCATATTACAAAATCAGAGTGACTAACAAACATACATTTTTTTTTTAATCGTGTATTATGTTGTCAGATAAAATCCATTTTTAATCTGGGCCTATTGTGTTTATTTAATATTTCTCGTATTTACTACCTATAGCTGTTAGCCTTCTCAAGAATGAATTAAATAAATAGAAATACAAATTGAAATATGTTCAGTTCTAAAAAATAATTTGTTATTATATATTAGTAATAATATATCGAACGGCTACAATTATTTTATGCTGTCCCCGCTAAATTAAGTAAGTAAATAACCAACGGTTAGTTTTAGGTACTCAAAGATTGTTTTTTTATCATATATTAATTTAGTTATTATAGATATATCATTAAATCATTAAAATCTAACAAATTAATATTTAACCCAATTTTTTTCATTTCAATTCATTATTTAGTTTAATTTGAAAAAGTATTAAAAGCAATTGAGTTTGCAACATATTATTACATAATGTAACTTATTGACGTAAAAATATATCACCATGTATGTAAGGGCTATTAAAGTTGCCACTATAAAGCTGTTCACGATTTTAAAATGATTTAGAAATTGTATATTCTCTCGAAAGGCAGTCAAGTTAAATTTTACAAAAAATTTAAAATGACTCAAAGATTTTAAAAATTAAAAATAATAAAATTATGGCAAAAATGAAAAACAATGAGAATATTAAACAAATAATTATTGTAGAGGTTCATCCTTTCATGTGTGGGCTGTGGAGTCGAAGTCAATGTTGCCTACTTCTATACCTAACCCTGGTTATTTTTAAGAACTCTGAGATTATAAGATCGGGGAGCAGCGCTGCGTGTATGTACATTAATCTAAGAGATTACATTAGTTAAGCCCGCGATACATTGGGCTTCCTGTATGGTCATACGCTGGCACCGAGCAGGCGCTCATCAGCTGAATGATCCTCCTCCTCTGACGCTGACTTTTCTTTCTTTATGGACTGATACCGTACCTAAAAGCAAAATAAAAAAAAATACGCCATCACTATGATAATCTATATTAATACTAGCTGAGAGTTCTGCCTTTTCGAGAAGTCAATGACATCGAATACAGCGATATCTATCGCGTTATGATCACTTATCGAGGTAAAAGTATCCTATCTCTCAAGTTAGATCAAACTGCACACGGTGTGCAAAATTTTATTAATATCGATTCAGTAGTTTTGGAGTTCATCACGGACAAACAACGTGACACCAAATGTTTATATATAAAGATTACAAAGCGGAAAAGTTTGAACCCGCTAATTTTAGGAACTACTAGTTAGATATCAAATTTAGTTATGTATGTAGAGCAATAATTGAGGAACACTTTAGGCTATTTAAAATCACGCTACCACCAATAGGAGCAAAGCTGTATTGAAGAAGTTACGAAAACGGGCAAAAATGATTTTAGTTCCACGCGAACGAAGTCGCAGACAGAGTCAGTTAAAACGGAAATGTTTGTTTGTTTCAACACGCTAAATTTAGGAACTACCAGTCAGATTTCGTATATTATTTTATGTATTTGACAGAGCGATTACTGAGGAAGACTTTAGGCTATTGAACATCACGCAAAAGCATAGCGCATCAGTCGCATTCAGTAGCGCCATAAACACGGTATGTGCCACGCCAATACGTTTTATTTAATACGTTACAGTTGTATTTCGTACTAGGTTTTACGTGCGGCTTCGCTCGCGTTAATATAGATTTTGTCAAATTAATCGGATGACGCAATAAAAACTTTCATGCAAAGTTTATCCCCCTCTTGACTCCACTTCCAATAAGTTCTTCGCGACAAAAAGTAGCCTATCACCGTCTCCAAGGTCAAATCTATCTCTATACCAAAATGCATCATAATCGATTCAGCGGTTTAGGCGTTCAAGCGTAACAAACAACCAAACTCACTTTCGCATTTATAATATTAGTATAGATTATTAACCTCGCCTTTATGTCGTTTTCACTTTTATCGTGTAGTCTTAAGAGCACACCATTTTTTATAACGTAGAAAATATATAATGAAAAAATAATCAATTAAAATCCAAAAGACATAAAATAAGCAATTTAAAGAAATCTAACCTTTGTTTTTATTTTACTGCTGACTCCCCTCGGATGGTACATGAGGAAATTGTCTGTCACCCAAAATATTAATATCTGTAAAGAAATGTTATTTTAAAAGATAGTTATCTCAATCATAGAATAATAAAAACAATATATAAGTAGAAAACTATATCCCACTATTTTTATCCGTGATCTCAATGCTAGCCATAACGCTGAAACCCACTATATACGTATTAATGTTTTAAATATTCTCAAGTTTTAAATGTCACACTACACTTTCGTTAAACCTAACTTCGTACCGTTCTTATAATATGCAAACCTAAACCTAATAAGGTGGCGGCTGCTTTGTTCAAATTATTCAGAGATTTTTCGTATCAACATATTAGGCGCACCTAACTATTATTCATTACTAACTTCATTTGTTCACAATAACCAAAGTATATCAAGTAAAACAGCTTCCAAATGGTATTGAAAAGAGCTATATATCCACAAATTTATGAAAAAAATTATGAGCATTATAGTATAATAGATCAAAATTCTGTCATAAAGTCTCCGCAATTACCGTAATACATAAATTTCTAAAATAATATAAATTTATATAATTGTTTTTTACCTTTTTATCATCTAACGTTCAAAGAGTTCCATACAACAATACACTGGAATTTCCACTCCAGTGGAGATTGAATTTGCTTTAATATAAAAATAAATAAGAAAATGTATTTTTGAGATTTCGTTTCTAAAAGTTACTAAAGTAACAACATAAAAATAACTACGAACTACTACAAGTTACTAAAAATACTCATTTTAAACATTTTTCGAGATCATTCAAAACATTTGTGACATTATCTTCACTGATAATGTTTTAATAAATTTTCCTACTTCGTTGACATATATCACGTTATGTTATTTTAATTATTATTAATTAAACTAATTATCTATATTCGAGCGTGGGACGACATTAGCGTTATTACAGTTTCTTCCCTGTTTACTTTTAAGCTTCTAGAGATACCAAATATAACGTCACAAAATGAACCGCGATGGATTATTAAAATCGTAATACTGTACTATTATTATTCGCCGTGAAATCAGTATTTAATTTTGTTTTTTTTTTTTATTATTGTTAAGGCTTAGCGTTATGGCCATAATCTCACCTGATCTTAAGTGACGATACGGCCCAAGTTGGTTGACACGCTAAACCTTTGGACGAGCTGGCTCTCAAGTGCAACTACTGGAACACACCTATTGGTATTTGGCGGCAGATTTTCAACTCGAGGGTGCCCCGCTAACCCGCTAGCCAGGGGGCATCAGAAAAAGCCCTACCATCATGCTATGATTTCCTCACGATATTTTCCTTCACCGGAAGCTCAAGCTCATTGTAGGTGGTTGGATTCGAATTCACGTCCCTTGACGCAAAGTCGTACACACTACCACTGAGCTATCATCGAGCAATTAAAGTAGTAAGCCAAATTTTATCTATATTAACAAACCGGTAGTCCTGTACTTATTTTTTTTTTCATAGACAGGACACTGAGCGCGGATAATCATTTTACCTATGTCCGGTTTTCAACCAATAAATGTTAGATCGATTATTATGAAATTTGTATTTTTAGCAAACAGCTTATACTATAAAATGTTTTGGAAAAAGAGAAAAACGATTAATTAGTTTTTTATAAATTCTTAACTACATTAACGTAATTTTGAAAACGAGAAGTCATTGCAAAATTGATAGACTATACAAACCGTGAATAATACCTACAAAATGAGTACGTTATACATTTATTTATATATTGCGGTATATTAAGTTAAACGCGGAATGTGCAAAACACTTACATTAACAAAGAAAGGAATGATTAGCATAACAACTGCGACCTCGAGTTTCGGATCCGACACCGGCGATATCCGTAGTGTGGACAGAACGGCCACAATGAGCGGCTGCTGAAGAACGAGCGCTAACAAGGACTTCGTAAACGTTGCTAGTGCAGCGTATAGTATGCATTGACATATCCACGCCGAGCACATCGGTGGTTTACCTAAAAAAAATTTTTTATAAAATTATGCATGCTATTTTGTATCCATTTGCCAATTTGTATTCATTTAAGCCAGGAGCCAGCCAATTTTTTTACAAAGTCTCCAATATCAAAATCTAACTAGCTTATTAGTGTAACATATTGTTACAGGTTTCAAGAATATATTGTATAGCTGTGTCCGCAACTTTGTTCTCGTGGAACTAAAATAATTTCAATATTTCAATTCAGCTTTGATTCTATGTATAGTAACGTGATGAACATAAAGATTTTTTATAATCCGACTGGTAGTTCCTAAATTATCGTGTCCAAACATACAAACTTATCCGATTTATAATGTTAATATAAATTGAGTACTGAATATCGCGCATAGTTCCATTACAAAATAATTCGGCGAGTAAAGTATGTATGGCATTGTAGGTAGTGTTCTGATGTTCTGTCATTTCTAATAATTGATACCACTGATTGTACAACAGCAAGCAAATGTCAGTGGGTTGGATACCCAGATCAGACTCAGTACCTAAATTTTTGGTTAAATACACCAATACAAGATATAAATTAAACCAAAGATCACCTTACAAGTATATGTATAAGTCTAATCTATACATATAATAAAATAATGTCTCCATATCGGTACAATGTAAATTTTAGTCTGGATGCACTTTTTGGAACCCAATTAAAACTTTTTTTTTTTGTCTGACATTCTGACAATGACATTCATCTGACAAGACATCTTTTGCATTTATGTACTAAATTATAATGCACATGCACATAATTAGTCATATAATAAAAAACATTCAATATCACATATCTGATATACCTTTGAAAACACTATAAGATTTCACGTCTTACTTATACATCTACTTTATTACTTTATGCTTAAGTAAATAAATTCCATATCTGATTAGTGATAAAACAGTTATATATAAGTATTATTGCAATTCCGTAATTTAGTATGGGGTATTGTACCTGTTGGCAAATGTGGGCTGATTTAAATAAAATATTAGTGACAACAAAATGCTGGAAATGTGAAATAAATTGTTTTTGTTTCATAGATTTGTACAGATAATTAATTTGAATTTATGAAATTAATCAGAACAATGCCTGTAATCTTCATCAAATTCATGACAATTTCAATGAAAATATATAAAAAGTATATATATTTCTTGGATTCTTCTGTGTAAATACATTTTTTTATACTGCAGAAACATAGTGTGTAATATGGCACTGAGTCTAGCAAAATTTTGAGCTTGTTTTAATTTAACATTTAATACTTGTACACAATTTACACTATTTTACAACTTATGTACACAGCTGATACCTTTATACTGAAAAATTAAACTCTGTTATTATATCTCACATGAGTATTTAATTTATCATTCAAAAGAGGAGGTATATCATATCATATTATAAAACTGTATTAGTAATTGGGTTAAAATGTCATATATTAGTAATTGAATTCTAATTAAGTTAAATTTGTATTTTTTAAATAAGCAGCAGATATATATATTTAGTTACAGTTTAACCCAGCATGCAAAAGTCAGTGATATAACCAATATCTTTTTGAACAGGAGGTTCTATTACATTCCATCACAAGACATATGTTTTGCATGGTGGTTGTGCTTTATCCAATGCCTGCCTGGCTAACTACCACCCTCAAGTTGAAAATCTGCCACCAGACACCTATAGGTGTGATTTAGTAGTTGTAATTCAGAGCCAGTCACTGCACACGACTTAGTGTGTCCACCATCTTGGGCCAAACCATCACTTAACATCAGATGAGACTATTACCATAATGCTAAACCTAAACTGATAATAAAAAATCTGCTAATCTAAGCCTTAAACTATAAACCTGATTTAAAAAAGATTTAAGCATTAAATAGCCTGTTTATTAAGGTAGGTTGTGAGCCATACAAATTGATGTTATGTACAATAGTAACATGTGGTATAATATACAGAGTACAGCTATGGGAGAACAGTGAGTTGTTAATAATATAGATATTAATATTATTTTCTTTGGTTATCCTAAAGAGAAACAAACATTCATTTGTGATGATTATCATATCATTTAAAAATTAGATAATTAACATGAAAGTCTTCAGTTTCTATTAAAATGTTTTGTTCTCTAATAACCTGTTGTTATGATTTACTACTTACCATACTCTCCAAAGTTGATAAGAGGTATATCATAAGTCCTGGCATAATACTGCGCTAGTCTGATACCTGCCCATATGATCAGAAGACCTAATGTTGAGTCCAACATGAAGTTTACTATGTACCTTATGAAGAAACAAAACTTAAAATTCATAAAATAGTAAACAAATATATGGTTTAAATGGTCTAATATAGCCTCATTTATATTTAAATCGCAACAACCAAGATACAACAATTTTATTATTAAATAATTGAGATACAATATCCCAGTAGTGAATTTTGTAGCACCAATGTGGTACATCCTTTATTAGGAAATTTGATTGATACTTCACTGTAGTTGTTTCCTTATGTAGCCTTATCATGGTAACACCTTCTGTCACATAGTTACTTAACAGAAAGTGAAACTCTCATGACAAATAGACTAAAAATATAATTGGCTTTATAAATATGGTGATAGGAAAATGAAAATATGTATATATTTAAAGTAGAGTAGACTGTGACCATAAATTATTCTACACAGACTGGATTCAACTTTATGACTTTTTTGTTTTCAAATATTAAGCCATAATAACATAGCAGACATTAAATATTTCATTTAATATATTTTATTACCATTTATAAAAAGTTTATTTAGAATAATAAAATACATTTTACTATGTGTTCTAATATTCAGCTAATATTAATTAATAAACTTGTAAGTATAAATCTAATAATTTTAGAGTAACGACAAAACCACATCATTATAAATTTGATTTTGTTACGCAGTCAATCTCCCATAACTAAATACAAACATCAGACCTTCAGATGATTGTGATATAACCATTAGTTTATTTGTTATAATGAATTTGACAACAGCTATAGTCCTTACCATGTACATGTATTTCCAGTAAAATGAGGTGAAAGCCAAACATTGGCTGCATGGATAATAAGAGCTCCAAGTCCTTGTTTAGATGTATCATAAAACCAGATCAACCATGGCCTTCTTGCATATTTAGGCTCACAAAATCTTTTGCCTGAATAACATTAATTATTAGTACTATATTTATGCAAATACAAAGCTTTAAGTATAAAAAAAATATTATTTGGTGATATGGGACATAAATCACGAACATACAATAATTTCTCTACTGAATTTAAAGTTTAGCTTCTTATAATATGTCAGTAATTTTATGTTGCAGTCAAGTTTATTTATCTATGTATTATATTAAAAGACACATTTTATTAAGCAGTAACTATTCTTAAATCTCCAGTAATTTGAAGAAATAAAACAATCTATATGGGATAAAACAGAAAGTAATACTTATTCATATTTACCTTGAACTCATATCACTTACCTATTAAACAAGTAAATGCTAAGACAGCGAGTAAGAATTGCATAAACCAGCCATAAGTTGAAGTAAGAGCATCCTTAGAGCAATGTAGCTCAGATAACATGTAATCAGAACTGTTATTCATTTTTCATTCCTGATATTTATTTTTTTAAACTCTAACTACAACTATTTTTCTAGATAATTATTATCACAGCTGTCGTGTACTGCACATTTAAACAGTAAGAGTGGTTATATACTTTTCATTTAAATTATAATTTTGAAAAAACGTAACCATGTAGGTACACTTGGACGCAAAACTTTACGCGATCTTCGTTTGCTGACAATTTTGACACATTTGGCGTAGTATAAAATTATCTGACAATAATTAACCTCCATAAGAATCGGCAAAGGAGGTTAATCCATTATGCCTATTCTTAAGTTGTGTAGTTATTTTTTATTTATTTTTTCCTATATAAATTCTTATACAGGTACAAATGCTATTTGTTTATATTTGAATATTCGCATATTCTTCAAGTGTATTAAAGGATTAGGGGTCATGTTATATAGCTATATACTTATATGTATACAGCTACATACCTACATCTATATCTATATACTGATCTATCCATATTAATATTATAAAGCGGAAAATTTAGCAATAAAAGGTCGGATTTCAAAAATTATTTTTGTCTTTGATGAAGTAATCATTGAGGAAGCCTTGGGCTGTTCTATCTGGGCTGGGCTATCACGTTGCCACCATTAGGGGCAAAAGCTGTACTGATAAAATTAAAAAAAACGGGCAATAATTATTAAATAATTTTGAGTTCCACTCAAATAAAATAATTATTATTCAGAGTTTCATAAGTTCACAATATATAAGTGTAATATACATTATATAGTTTTTCTATCTCACCCCATCACACTCACCACACTGATAGTACAGGATAGATTTTGATGAAATTTGACAAAGACATAACTAATATTTTGGACATTTATATATTATTTAAAATGCTTTTTATCCCATGTAACAAAAGGGTTCTTCCAGGTACAAGGATAAAACACTGAACTCAAATAGTTGGGCTCAATTATTGTATCTGGGTGGATTGTGATAACAATACATCAGCTTTAAAACGATGATAGCTCAGTAGTAGTGTGTACGACTTCGCATCAAGGGACGTGAGTTCGTATCCAACCACCTACAATGAGCTTGAGCTTTCGGTGAAGGAAAACTTCATGAGGAAACCATAGCATGGTGGTCCGGCTTTTTCTAATGCACGCCTGGCTAGCAACCACCCTCAAGTTGAAAATCTGCCGCTAAATACCAATAGGTGTGTTCCGGCAGCTGCACTTGAGAGCCAGTTCCTCCACAGGTTTAGCGTGTTTACCAACTTTGGCCGTATCGTCACTTAAGATCAGATGAGATTATGGCCATAACCCTAACCTTAACTATAAAAAAAAAACAGGTTTAACGGCTAAGTATGCTGACGTGTTGACTTCCGCGATCAGCCAGGGTTTTTCCAGCGATCCAGTGGGGTTGCAGAGTTCTGTATTCAACTGGATCGTGACCACCGTACACATGGCGAGAAATCCGAAATAGTAATCTTCTCCTAGTTTATCATGTTTCGTAATATCCCGTATATATTCAGTTGCTACGATGCGTCGCCGTGTTTGCGTGGCATTTGGTTCGTTTTTAATTGTTTCTTTCTCGGATTATAATGTGCTTACTGGAAAATGCTGTATGAAATGAAAAATACTTATAATGTGCGTATTGAACAAAATATTGTTTATACATTACAAAGAAAATATTTTAATGCAGAAAATTCAATTCATATCTTCGATCAAAGCTTGGCGTAATGAAGTTACCGAAAACCTATAAAATTTAGTCGGTCTGAAATTCGTAAAGATGCTTGCGTAGAAGAGATTTATCAAACCAAATGGCCTTTATTCCTTTCTTCCTTCTATTCCTTTGAGGCTTATTAAATCAAAACAGTGTATTAACAAACTTATATATATTTGATAACATTCTTCTTTCTGAGTATACATGCGCTAAAGTTTACAAAAACTATTTTTAGATCGGCCAAGATTCGTGAGCTGCGCCGTACTATATATCGACGCAAGAAAACGAAAAGGTCGTAACTGACACGTTTGATGAAAACACTTTATTACACCATAGGATTCAGTTAATTTTTCTACGTCGAACCATCTGGATCCCTTAGCGCTACGATGGATAGAAACGATTTTAGGATTTTCGGTTCCGCCCTTCAATCTTAGATTTTCCTACCAAGAAACGGCGTAACTAACAAAAAATACTGTCTTTTCGTATCATTTTCAATTACGCTAATTTGCCGCCTGAAAAAAAATATGAAATAGAGGTAACGCCCTATTAATAGAAATATTATTTACATAGAACGCGGGTTACGCCGTTTTTGCTGCTCGACATTTTATCACACATGTCAATTAACTCTTTTCAAGATCTACTTTTTCTTAGGTGATGCTTATTACATCCTTTTTATGGTTCATTAATGTTAGTGAATGTGTTAGTTACATCTTTTTGTAACGATATTTCGATCTAGAATTGCCTACTACAAAACAATTCTTACAGAATCCAAACCAGACTGACTTACCTTCGCCTGCTGCGCTAGAGTCTAGTGATGTTTTACTTGCTGTTGAACAGTCAGATTCAGTCTTACTTGCCATGGAACATTCTGATTCGGTACTACTTGCTTTGGAACATTCTGATTCAGCGCTACTTGCAATGGAATATTCCGATTCGGCACTACTTCCATTGGAAACATTTGATTCACCATTATTAGACACGGTGCAATCTAATTCTGATACAGGACAGTGTAATCCAGATTTGTTAAGTGGAGAGCAAATTAAATCACCGTCAAACTCGCCTAATAATTCAATTGCTGGTGAAAATGAAGACGTAAATAATGATATAATATGTAATGAAATTAATTTTGACTGCGAACAATCAGAATCCGATACAGAAGCGAAAAAAAAGAAAAAGACGAAGGTGAGAAAATCTAAAAGAAAATTGAACTTTAATAAATCTTATCTTGATTTCATTGATGATGACCCGGACACACTATTATTAAATGAAGCATTTCCTTCCGAAAGCTCTAGCTTTGAAATATCGGAGGAATCTACTTCAAGCGCAGATGAAGGTATTTGAATATTTTTTTTGTATATTGTGTTTGTATGGGTGTTCGGTGGCTGTGTTTGTTTGTGTATGTGTGTGTGTGTTTTGCATTATGGTTGTGGTTAAAATAATTTTAGTACCTAGTTATAAATACATACCTAATACAATTTAACTTTTAGGGAGAAACAAAAAGAGAAAAAATAAAGAGAAGAAAAAGACTTCCAAGAAGGCATCCAAAGATACACAAAAAGAGGGAAAAAATGCGGAAGACATTATGAAGCTTCAAGCATTGAAAAGGAAAAGCAAAGCTAAGGTTAGTGGAGAAAATTCTGCTAAAAAGAAGAGAGGAGAAACTTATGTTAATAAAGATGGAGAAGTTGTTGAAGGTAAACGTATGAAGCCCAATCCATGTATTGGTAAGAAGTGTCCTAACAATTGTGAAAATATTCCTGACGACCGTCGTGAAAAACTATTCAAATATTTTTGGGATCTAGGTACCCATCAACGGCGTAAAGACTGGGTAGCTCAAAGTGCTATAAAAAAACAAGTAAAAAGGCCAGACAAAAACACATCATTGAATAGATCGTGTGCTTACGAGTATTATATTAATGAAAACGAAGGGAGACGACGAGTTTGTCAGAAATTTCTGATTAATACATTAGATATTACACAGAAGTTTATTTTGTATACCGTCGCTTCAACAGTTGATGGATTTGCAAAAGAAGATATGCGAGGGAAATCAGGACATCATAATAAAACATCTGATAATGTACTGAAGGACGCAAAAGAATTTATTCTTTCTTTGCCTCTGCTGCCTTCACACTATTGTAGAAGAGACTCTAAAAAATTATATTTGCCTGAAGAATTTAAGAACATCACAAACTTATATCGCATTTATCAAAATAATTTTCAAGATTGTAGAAAGATTATGTCGTTCAAAGTATTTTCAGTGTGGTTCAAAAAAACGTTTAACATCGGATTTCATGTCCCCAAAAAAGATAAGTGCAGTTTATGTCTTTCAGCAAAAACTTATGACGTTCTTAATGAAGATGAGATGCAAAAATTTAAAATACACGAAGAAGAAAAAAATGATTCATACGATCGTTTTAAATTTCATCAGAGTTTAAATACTAGAAACAGAAATGTTATATGCGCAAGCTTTGACCTGCAAAAAGTTCTAAACACGCCTCATGGGGAAAGCATGTTGTTATACTACAGTCGGAAGATTGCTGTTTATAACTTCACAATATATGAAAGTGGTACTCAAAAAGGCTTTTCTTTTGTATGGACAGAAACTGATGCTCATAGAGGAGCTAATGAGATAGCCACATATCTATATAAATATATTAAAAGTGTGGACGAGCGCGGAGAAGCAAACAAAATTATATTTTATTGTGATTCTGCTTACGGTCAAAACAAGAACAAGACTGTTATAGCCATGCTGCGTTATGTATTAAGCCACAGCAAGAATCTCGAGGGGATTCAAATTAATTATTTGATTCCGGGCCATACGTATATGCCAGTCGATTCGATGCACGCGACTATTGAATCTTCTGTAAAAAAGACTATAGTATGGGCACCTTCGCAATGGCCCACGATTATAGAAATGGCTCGAAAAAATCCAGAACCCTACCATGTAACCACAATGGATTACTCTGATTTCTTGGGATTCGATAACATAGTCGATCACTCTTTTAAAAAAAAAAAAAATTACAAATTTCCAAAATTTCGATCGTTACATTTAAAAAAAGGACTCAAAAACAATGATTGTTAAAAATTCGATGTTACCGAAAGCCGAAACCATGGAAATCCATATTGGTGATATAACGGGTGCATCTTTAAAAGCTCCATTATACTCCTCTAAAATACTAATCAGTACCCAGAAATATACTGATTTGAAAAACTTAGTCGAGAAACAAGCTATTCCCAGAAGATTTGCGAATGAGTATTTGAAGTTAAAAGTCAGTAGCAAGAAAACTGACTGTTTGCCTGACACTGACGAAGAAGACGATGATTAATTTGTTCTTTGATACGTCAATAATAAGTGCGTTTCATTAGTTTTATACCAAAGTTTGCTAAATAAACCTTTCCAATAATTTAAATTTATCGTTTTACTTTAGTGTCTAAGCCTATCTAATTTGACTTAATTCTTTTTATGTTCACTGTTAATACCATGTTGTTTTCTTGTAGTGTGGAGAGTGCAGGACTTAAATCAGTATTGCCGTCGTCAAATAAGTTGTTTATTACATTTACGACGTTTTTACGGTTTGTACAGGGTTAATCTAATCAATTACATCATTTTTACTTTCTTAAAAAAATATAGAGTAACAGATCTTCATACATTTGGTGCTGCAGTTACAACCTTCTTGATGCCTGAAAAAAATACACTAAAGGGCGTAACCCACATAAACCACGTTTAAAAGCAATTTTAGGTGGAATTAAACTGAATAAATGTAACCGGTTATATTTTTCACATTTGCTGTCTAAATACCCTTGTCCTAGGTCGAGTAGAACGAAAGTTATGATTTTTTTTCTAATTTATTAAATCGTTTTTGGTCTCTCCTGAACAATTCAATTTTTGTTAGTTACGACCTTTTTGTTTTCTTGCGTCGATATGAGCTACTCATAATCCATGCTCATAATCATTTTATTAAAGTTAGGGCAGCAATCTGTTTGTTAAAAAAAATGTTTTTAAGTTGGTAAAATATAGATTTGTAAAAAATTCAGGAAAACAACTCTAGATACGTATTTTTTTTGTAATATATATATATTATTTGCTTTTCTATGAGTATTTGTTATTACTTTTCGTTTTCCCTCTCAAAACCCATTTTTGTTTAATAATTATAGGGAGCCGAACATCTAGACTAAAGATCTAGACTAGTACTAGACTAAAATAAAATATTTTGTTATTGAATTAAATTAGTTATTATTATTATTAATAATTAAATTATTCAGTATTCTATTTCCTTATAATAATTATATATATATTCCTTATTATAATAATAGATATAGTTATGAAGTAATGTAGAGAAAAAATAAATGATTACAATGTATTTGTTAAAGTTAAATGTGTGCTTTAGAAAAGCATTTGCTGTTTTTAAGCACTATTTATATATTATTATGAATCTTATTTACCCTACTTATTTACGAATACTAATTACTAATATATGTTTCATTTATTATCTAGATATAAATATTAAAAAAAGCTGTCGAGTTGATAAAATTTGTTTTTAATAATTTATTAGGTAATCCACATTGATAAGGGGCTGTTCAAGTAACATGTAACGCAATTTTTCAAAAATTTTCACCTTCCTACCTCCAAGTAACGCTGTACTCCCCTACTTCCCTTGTAAGTATTGTCTATAAGTCGAAAACTCTATTACTCCAATTCTTTGGTGTCTCCCTTGGTGTTCGACTTATAGAGGTTCTACTGTATATTATGTTCTACAATGTATAGTTGGATTAAAATATGGTACATTAGGGTGGTCCTTATTTAGGGTTTGTCTGATTTTTTTCACGATAGTCCTAAATCGGTTCTAAATCTATTAAAAAAAATCATGCCAAGTTATAGCTCTTAATTTTAATTTTAAGCCGCCCCCCCCGATTACTAAACTTTTATAAGGAAATAACAGGGGAACAAATCTGTTATTGATTTGGAATTTTTTACGTCATGAACGGATTAACAGATCATGTCGGCAAATAATAATTCTTGTAGAAAATTTAACGCTCTACAAAAAAGGTCTCTTATGATTTTTTGCTAACTCTAACGGTTTCGGAGTTATTTAAGGTTATAGTTAAATATGTTTGTTAGATGTAGGCTTGAACGCAACTAGCCACTTTTTTATGGATATTTTCTTTATAATTATTATACCCGTATAGTATAAATCTCTTGGATTACCTATCATTTTATTAATACTTGGTGATCATTTATTCTATTTTCGTATATCATTAAATTAATACACGTGATTTGTATTTTTTTTAAAGAAGTAATTTATTAGGTACTTTTCTATAATTATGTGTGTGTATTTGATTCTGTTGAACTATTCAACTAAATTGCTCTGCTGTAAGTGGGCCTATATAAAATTTTGTGCTTACTGTGGCAACACAAATCTAGAAATACTACCAAACATTTTCTGGCATTGCCGCCATTTTTATCGTTTTTCAGTTTCGCAAGTTTTATTTTACATAACAATAGTATAATACAGTTATCGCAATAACATAAACTTTTATTATCGTTCCTACGGAGCTGCATTTTCGCAGCTAAAATAAAGGTAAGGCGGTTTTCCTAACACACTTATAAACATGAAACAATTTTGACGACATGTTATTATTGATTATTTCATAACCGGCTTTTATATTTATTTCTTTAGACATCAGGTTTATGATTCTTATAGAATTAATTTCCATATTAACTACAACATAACTTATTAAATGTGTGTAATATTACAATATAACAACGCCAACATATGACGTCTGAAAAAATGCTTTCCATGTATGTAGGTTAACCAAGTAAATTGTGAAATTTTCAGTTCTTTCCTACGAGTATACAATTTGAATACAAGTGTGCAAAGCTTAATAGTTGTTAATTACACCAGGATTTCATGATCATATGCATATAATAAAGCTTGTTTCTATAATGAATTTGAATGTATTAATATCACAATTTGAACTAAATTATGTTCTGCAATAGACAAAAATACACAAAAAGTTAATATCTAGTTTCATTACAATATGTCTCTGAACTTAAATGACACTATCAATGTGTTATAATGAAAGAAACACTTGTTTTTATTTGTATTTTACAAAGACAAACTGATGTTAAAGATATATATAATTGTTTAATCATCATTTACTTATTGTTGTTACTTTGAAATGAATACTATGTAGTATGTTAAGATTTAATTTAAACATATGCAATAGAAATATGGTACACAATCAATATATTATTTAATGTAATTAAAAAAACTAAACATATCTTTCAAAAAAATGGCTCTCAAATAAAATATTAAATTATTTAAATAATAACGTTAGGGAAAAATAACTAAAATTAATATTTGATTTTTATTAATCATCTTGTTTGGATTGTTTTAATTTCTTATAATCCTTTTATGTTCATAGTATAAAAGATAAATATAGCAAAACAACTAGATATATTTATCTATGTATTAAAAGCATAAATCTCTACTTTGTATTTTGAACAAAAAATGAATTAATTATACCTATTAAACTTTATGACCTGTCAATCCTTGCAAATGTTATTGATCTATATAAATTAGCTATTAAATAGTGGTGTACTCTGTCTATAGGTGATACCAAAAGTAAAATATTAATAATATTACTTAAACAAGTTGTAAAACTTAAAATGAATATATAAAACTGTGAACTAAGCAAAAATTAATTAGGTACACTATATGTGTTAATAATATCATACAAAACAAGAAATTATACTAGACTAGCTTTTACCCGCAGATTTGCTCATGTTAATATTGATTTTTTCAAACAATTCTGATTCCAGTATCCACTATTTTACATAAATTATATGAAAGGACACTAGTATGAGAACAGTTGTGCTCATAGTCATTTATATGTGGGCCGCTCACTATTTTCGCGATAATAGCTTACACATAAATGATAGATATATGCTGTTGTGGGCTTTTTTTAGGACTATTTAAGATAAACATTTCCATTATATATGGGTAACTAATGTGTTTTGTAACTTACCCACGAATACCTCACAGATAGCAGAATTTTTTCCTACTTGACACTTATCATTATATTTTGGACAATTTACACAATACCTTAATAAATTATGGCCTATGTATTATTCTGATGCATAAACTATAGTATTGTATTTATAAATTTTTAATAAAATCTTTTCAGTAGTATTTGAAAGACTAACAAACATCCATACATCTAAACTTCATGTTTATAATATTAATAAGGATTAGTGTAAAATTGTAATAGTATATTCAAAGTGATTTTTATTATTTGAAATTCTATTATTTATAGTTACAATAATTTTAAAGTAGGTATTAGATATGTATGTTAATTAAATCTTGATTTTTCAAATTGTCTAAACCATATAAAAATAACACTATAATATAATAAACCAAGATTTTGGACCTCTGGTCCACAGAACATATTTGGGTCTTTAATCAACACGTAAACAAATTACAAAATATATCTTTGTGTTATATTAATAGGTATGAACATTTTAACATCATTCTTCAAAATATAAGATCTCTCATCTGTTTATGGTAAATATTTGTCTCAGAAGGAAATCAGTAAAAATCAGACAGTATTAATTGAGATATCCTGTCTACAAATTTTGGGTCATAATTTCATATATTTTCTCTATATTATGTTAAATATTAGAAGCATTAAGATAGGTAATCAGAAATGGCTGTCTTGAAGTAGGGTTTTATTCCTTGTGAAAATACTAATAAAGTATAATGTTATTCTTGAATAAATCCTAAAGACCTTTAAAAAAATTTACATTAATCCTGTTATAGTTAGGCTGTTGCATGTACTTTTTAATGAACTGAAGAACTTACTGATCATTTTAGATTTATATAGATAATAATTATGTGGTCTGTACCTCTACCTGTCTTTTAGAAAAGTAAAGTAGAGAATACAAAAAATCTATGGTATGACATTCTATTAAATCTTTAGTGTATGTACTGTTATGTGAGATAGCATTAACCCATTCCACCCTACTGTCATATTTTTAGGACACTATTTTCAAAATTTCTTTTAACATGTTAGGACTTTTATTTTTATTATTTCATTTAAAATTAATAATTCATATTTTTACACTATTTTATTTAACAAAATATATTTTTTTAGCTGTAATAAATGTTTAAATAATAGAAATAAAAGTCCTCACACGTAAAAGGACATTTTGAAAATAGTGTCCTAAAAATATAACAGTGAGGGAGGAATGGGTTAAGATTAAAGTGTTACTGATATTAGTAAATTTAAGGTATGCTACCTTTCAGATGTGTTTATATTTGTTAAAAGATGAATAATTATTATCAGATAGAAATAGAAATATCCAATGTTACTATATTGATTAAATTTCACATGAACAGACTTTGAGGTTGTAAGTGGGAGATGGACACTCCTTTCTTATTATATTGTTCACTATTGAATAAAGAAAATATAAACCTAATTTAACTAAACTTAATTTATGGTTAAATCTGTTATAGTTACATCCCATACTTGACCTAAGTGTGGTCATACCTATACAAGTAAGAACAATCACAAAATAAATTTATATGCACCTAAAAGAACTAAAATATATTATAGTTGCAAAGATATTATCTTATATATAAAAATTTTATGTCACAATGTTAGTTACCATACTCCTCTGAAACAGCTTGTCCGATTTTAATAAAATTTTATTTCTATATTCAGTAGATCTGAGAATCGGTCGTAATATATTTTTTATACCCCTACCACCACACCAAACATTTTTTTTTTCATAACACTAATCTTATTCTTATATGATGTGCACTTAAAAATTCATACAACCCTAAATTTTCTTCCTCCTACCCTCATTCTTTTATTTTTAAATACAATCAAAGTATTCACTAGAAATAATTTATAAGACAGAACAATGTTTGTCGGGTCAGCTAGTTGAAATATAAAACATTATATGAATACAATGACTGTAATATCAATATAAAATAAATCGTAGTAATAAAAGTGATGACGTAGTTGTAACGTAATAGTTTCTTATATCAATTTAAATACATTTAATATTCTTGTATACTGAGCGTTTCATGACTTGCTTTTTTTGAAACAAATATAGTTTCCCCCTTTAACTCTTCACAAAACTAATATTTTATCGGAATTCATAAAAAGAATCCTCTTAAGGATCGTTAAGAATTGCTCTAGAAAAATTCACATTCGAAGAACACGAAAACGATACTACACGCACAACGCGTCATGATATGGATAGTTTTATAGGGCGACATAAATGGCTGCCTTTGGGGACATTAAATAGACTCGTGGATATTTATCGCTTTGCGTGCTTGCGCTTTACTTGCTTTTAACTTTAACGTTTATATCTATACTCATATCGGATTTATCGATTATCTTTGTGTAGAAGGTAAATATCTTGAAATATTAATCTGAAAAATTTGCTTATTTGAACGCGCTAATCGTAGGCTTGGATTGGATAACCAGTTGGATTTCGAAAATTCTCTTCGTATTTGTAGAGCAATCATTGAGGAAGGCTTGCGGCTATTTTATCACGCTGTTACCAATAGGAGCAAAGTAGTACTGAAAAAAGTTAGAGAAACGGGCAGATATTGTTAATTTTTAGTTCCAACGCGAACGAAGTTGCAGGCACAGTTATTCAATTATAAAGTTTTTTATTTGGTCTAAAACTAATTTTGGATGGTAGTTATTGGCTTATATTTCAAATTAAAACTAATGTGTATAAAGTTGGAGACGGTTGCTAGTCCAATATATGGTTTGAGAACCGCAGTAATCTAATTGCTCCCCTTATCCCTGTTCGAGGTGCAGGGGGTGGTGTAACCACTAGGACACGAAACCAATAAGTATCGGAATCGAAAGTAATAATTATTGGTGGTGGGGTGGTGGTCGTCGCGTCGGACAGTGGTCTGGGCGACAGGGGGCCGGTGGTCGCGGTTCCCGCGGTTCGACCGTCAACAAACCGTTGCACGGCAACTGCTCATGACATATGCATGAAAACGGCACGTACACCGCTCCCGCTTAAATATATAAGGACGGACGAGGAAATTACTAGAGAAGCAAATACATACAAGATGTCTCCTGCCGAAGTACGCCACCGTAGCGTGCGGCACGCCCTCCAACTTCTCCAATTATACTCACGAAACGTCCGTCCAATACATTTCTTACTATTTTCTAGACTATTTCTGCCTTGTTACCAGGGCGTCATGTTCATAAGTCATGAGGACTACCTTTGTTACAATGCTAAATGCGTCATTCTAAGTTCCTTTTATTCACTTCCGGGGTCAATAAAACGACAATCCATAACATCATTATTCGTATTATTTCGTTTATGCATTTCATTGAATTTATAATAAGACAATAGTTTTTATGTAACTACCAAGTGATTCTGCTAGTTTTTTTTCTTTTGACATAAAAAATAAGTATTGTATTATTTGAATATACTATTAACAATTAATACTCAATAATAATTTGTTACGATCACGTTGATCACGAACTAGAATGAAATAGTGTTAAAATAATAAATAATATAAATTAATAATTAAGGGATAATATTATTTAAATCACTCGAGTTACGTAATATTTTATTTGAATGCTGTTAGTAGTTTTTGCTAAATGAACATTCTTAACGGGTTGTTTAGTTTTTTTATGTAACGTAAGATAATAACAGTTGTAAAGGCTTGACAATTTACCAATTACAACGTTTTTGTATCTCTACTGTGTTGCACTATTAGTAAATTTATCATATCTTGTGGATATAACGAGATACTTAGTTCGAAATAAATTCCCTTCCCACAACTGAATACTACCAAGAAGTTATAATCGATAGGCACATCAAATATTCACGCACATCGGCCCGACCCGCGTGAAATCGTCTGTAAGGCCACAAGGGGTCGATGGAGGTTTCCAAACTACCACCTTCTTTCATAATTACCTAAACGATCTTGTTCAATCCAAGTAATATCTTTAAAAATGCGTGAATCAATATTGTTCAGAGCATCGCATGTGTCGATTAATTTAACTTTTTCGAACTATTCGAATTATTTTGAACTATATATATAATTAGTTTTTTTATATGAAGATGTCAAATTAGAAGAACTTTAAAACAACAATTATTGGATACAAAGGAACATCTAAACTTAAAACAATTATTTGTGGATGACACAACTAATTGTCCTGTACGGGACTCGAACCCATAGCACGGGTCACCATTTCGGCGTATCGGTTGTAGCGTTGTAACCCGCGATTTTTGTATTTATGTAGAATTGATTGCTTAACTTGATTGCTTGATTGATTAACTATTAATAAATTAATTGGTAATATCTGCACTACACCTTAAAATCAACATGATTATTTTAATTAAGTGGGTGGTAAAGTTACAGTATATTCTTAACAATCTTTTCCAGTAATTTATAAGATTCATACAATTCGCTAATTGGGAACTGAAAGACGAAATAAACATATTTTTACGGTGATATAATTAATACTTTCATATTTTTTTCATTAGATAACTGAGTTTTTACTATCTGGTTTGTATTTAAAACAATAGGTTAAGATTTCCAAAAGTTGCGAAATTGCAGACGAATTCTTCTACATGGCACAGTGGTAAAAGATAGCCACAAATTAAAGTTGTGCCTTCGCTTCGTTTAATATTATTAATTGCCTTGACTTGGTAGGTGTTGTACTTAATAATACTAAAATATAGTACATTACCGTTTGATAAGGTCATAACCAAGGTTGGTAGCCATAAGGGTGAATGTCTGGAATGTGCCATTCTACCGTGCATGGTGGTAGGACCTTTTCTAAGGCCTGCCTGGTTAGCAACCACCCTCAAGTTGAAAATCTACCGCCAACTACCTATAGGCGTGTTCCAGCAGATGCACTTGAGAGCCAATTCTTTCACAGGCTTAGCGTGTCTACCAACTTGGGCCGTATCATCACTTCAGACCAGGTGATATTATGGCCATAAGGCTAAATCCTTATATCTAAAAAAAGTTAATGTTTTGAGTTAGATTCAATAGCTCCAGATGCTATTTAAGTGCTTGGCAGTAGATTTTTTTAACACGAGGGCGATAGGCAATCCAGGCGGTCATTAGAAAATGCTCTATCTACCACCATACTGAATTGTTACTATTGTAACTTAAGGAAACATAGACATGTTTACTGTTTTAAAGTAAAAATTTGAATTTTCAAATTAAGATGTCTTTACGTACGTCAACAAAATAAGATTTATTTCGGGTACCACTTACAATGTAATTTCGCTTTGCCGAAGGGTTTATCCTAACCATCTATCAATAATAGATTAGGCTCTTTCACGAAGCTCTTACTCTAAACGTTTGAAAATGTGTCGCATAAGAATCGCTTAGTAGAATATCCAAACTCGTTCACGTTCGAGTCGGGAGAAAATCACATATTCTATTTTATAAATTTTCTTTTACATTTATATAGCATCTCAAATACAATGTTTTGCGGCGATGTTATTAAAATATACTATTTACTATAATGATTATTAGGTTGTATTTTTTAATGGATTCTATATTTTTTACAAATATATTCTTATCGCTTAGGAGCATGGTGAATTTATAGCGTACTTTGAGTTCTTTATAGTTAATTTTGTGGTTAAAATTATGTGATTATAATTATAATTATTTAAAGGTGTAAAATACTTCTAGATTATCAATTTAAATTCGCAATGGAGAAATGTTTCAAATTTAGTCGACATTCGTTAGGGTAATTCAAACCGATTATAGTTAATATTTTACAGTCTCTAAAATTAAAAAAAATACGTAAGTGTCGTGAAATAGTTTTGCAGCGCTCTGTTCCATTGTACTTTTGTTACTCTGTTGGAACGAATTTTCTTACGTAGTGTATTATTATTGATAAACGTATTATATTATTGATTAACAAATACAAATAAATAAATTACTAGCATCTGGGTAAGTAGCATCAAGATGTTATTTCTCCGAAACTGTTCACTGCTGCGCTCGAAGATGTCTTCAAGGTTCTGGATTGGATAGGACTTGGCATTAACATAAATGGCGAATACATAACACACCTCCGCTTTGCTGATGATATCGTAGTCATGGCTGAGACCGTAGAAGACGTAAGTACGATGCTCGGTGACCTTAGTAGAGCCTCCGAACGAGGTGATCTTATAATGAACATGAACAAGACGAAAGACATCTCTAAAGTCGATGTTGTGCCAACTCCTATAAATATCGGTGACTCTACGCTTGAAGTTGGTGACATATATATGGACCGTTTATTTTGAAAGTGGTGTAAGTCAATTTTTGAGAAAAATGAGCTATCACGTAATTCATGCTTAATTTATTGTAATTTTTTTATATATAACTAGTCCGTGTTTAATTTCTCAAAAAAATTCCATGTTTTGTACAACTTAAAATCGGTCGGTAAATGAAATTGCATTATCAACAAATATAGTAACCTTTAATTTTTTCGAAACAAAAGAAAATGCACTTATACCACTTTCAAAATAAACGGTCCATATATACCTGGGGTAAACCGTCCTGTTAGGTAGATACAACTTGGAGAAAGAGGTTAATCGTCGAATCCAGCTCAGGTGGGCCGCGTTTGGGAAGCTACGTGAAATCTCGTCCGAAATACCGCAGTGTCTCAAGACGAAAGTCTTCGACCAGTGTGTATTGCCAGTGATGACATACGGCACTGAGACGTGGTCACTCACAAGTAGCCTAATAAAAAAGCTCAAAGTTGCTCAAAGGGCAATGGAAAGGGCTATGCTTGGAGTTTCACTGCGTGATCGAATCAGGAATGAGGAGATTCCGCAGAAGAACCAAAGTAACCGACATTGCCCGAAGAATTGCTAAACTTAGGTGGCAGTGGGCTGGGCACATTGCTCGCAGAACCGACACTCGATGGGGCCAACGGGTTCTCGAATGGCTACCACGTACCGGAAGGAGTAGCGTGGGTAGGCCCCCGACAAGGTGGACCGACGACCTGGTGAAGGTCGCGGGAATCCGCTGGATGCGGGTGGCGCAAGACCTGTCGTCGTGGAGATCTTTGGGGGAGACCTATGTCCAGCAGTGGACGTCTTTCCGTTGAATGGATGCATGGATGAATGGAGTAATGGCAGAAAAATCGTAATTAATATTTATTTTTCTAGTTGTGAAAATAAACATTTTATTTTACATCATTCGATTCATCTAATTCATTATATACATACAATACGCTACGAAATAGCTGGAGTGTATGATGTGTACAAACTACTTCTACACAGCCGTTGAGAATTTAGTAGCTGTCTTGAGCCAATAAGCGTGCAGATATGACTGGGCACAGCCAATAGCATACGCGCTAAGGACTACACTAAAGAAATATAGTGCAATATAGAAGAGACTAAAGAAAGAGTCGTGACGGATAAATCTTACATTTTGATATGTCTATCTTCCATTCCTACAGAGCGATAAGAAACTTCGGTCCAAAACTATATTTAAAAATCGCAGTAGTAATAATTTAATCGATTAGCTGTAATTAGTTATTATTATTAGTTATTTTTATGTTTATATATAAAAATGTTCGTGTCACGTTGTTTGTCCGCGATGAACTCCTAACCTAAACTAATGAACCGATTTTAATCCAAATTTGTACACTGTGTGCAGATTGATTCAACTTGGGAGATAGGATACTTTTGATGTCGATAAGTGATCATAATGCGATAGATGACACTGTAGTCGATGTGATTGGTGCAGAACAAGTCTGCCAGATTAGCAAGTTATTAATAATAATTGCCTATTTCTCCTATTTAGCTTGCCTATTTTTAACCACAGTAAAGGTGTCCTCAAATTTTCGCCATGATTTTGATCAATCTTTAGTTTATACTTTAAAATATCTTGGTTGTTATGTGACATGTAATTTATCGCTAGAAGAAATTCTTCAGCACCTCTGTTTTTTTTAATAGTTAAGGTTTTAACGTTGTGGTCATCAATCTCACCTGATCTTAAGGTACGATACGGCCCAAGTTAGTGACACGCTAAACCTGTGGGGGAGTGGCTCTCAAGTGCAACTGCCGGAACACACCTTTTGGTGTTTGGCAGCAGGCTTTCAACTTGAGGGTTGTAGCTAGCCAGGCGGCCATTAAAAAAAGGTCTACTATCATGCTATGGTTTCCTCACGATGTTTTCCTTCACCAAAACCTCAAGCTCATTGTAGGTGATTGGATTCGAACTCACGTCCCGTGACGCGGCGTTCCTCCACACTACCACTGAGCTATCATGGCTTCTAGTTCGACCGGTGAAATAAATCCATCTTACAGAAAATCGTGGTTTCCAGAATTTTCTAGGAAACGGATTGAATTTCGGTATCGCTTTATAGATAATACTTCAGTCATAACAAGCTACGATGATTGCTTAACATCAGGCGATCCTTACATTTTTTTCTACTTTAGTTATGAAAAAAAACCTTTGTAAACAAAAAAATATTCTATACGTAACGTTTTTGGTTAACGGCGGAACCAGAGAAGAAGTATTAAAGCTATTGTAATATGTTTTACATGATACATTGTTCTAAATTCTATAATTACTCAAAATTTGTTTTACGTTGATAGGAGAACTATTAATTTATATTTCAACTTCTCAGGGTAGTAATTTAACCTGAAAGACACACATGTTGGCTCTCATAGAAGAAGTTATAATAGTTGTATGACAATATAGAAATAACCGTCTTGGTCACCCTGGACTAGATAGGCGGCTGGTGTAGGGTAGCCTCGTTCTCACCGGTATCTGAATATTTGAGCGACCAGTGCTAAGCAAATTACAGACTTCGGACTCAGTTATCAAGACTTTACTAATTATGCCTTTAATATTATTTTCCCTTGATAGAAAAGTCGGTACCGACAATTAGGTCAGCGTATGATTGTTTTCAAATGGTCTATTCCCATGGGATCGATTTCAGTCAGAGAATTTATATTGTATCACCTGACGATTTCACTTTTAAAAGTTCATGTCATCGTTGCATTTGCTAAATCCGCCATTTATCCGCTTCTTTCAGTTCATATTATTTAAAAGTATAGGATAAAACAATTGAGTTATGAATGTGAGAATATTAAATCTTTGTTTCATTTTTAAAAATTACGACGACTAAGTTTTTTGCACTGATTTAGTTAACTGATCTCGAACTGAAGACGAAAATTGCGCAAGAAATATTTCTATCAATTTAGAAACATTTTTTTCTGTATAGAACAATAAAAGATTTGTACATAATGTATAGTTTAGAATATTAGGTTTCAATGTAGGAATCAATCTATATGTATTTTATAGTATAATTACTTTATTTATTAAAGAAATTTTAAAACTAGAGAATCCCATATAGGGTGATTTTATAGTACTTGGCCGCACTTTTCGGTAGTCAATATCTCAACAACTGTGTCACCTTTCGCGTTAAGCAATAAGATCACTTACAGGGATATAAATTACCCTATATCTCGAGTTGTACCAATCAATACATAGTTACGAAAGTTCATTGAAATTGGTTACACTGTTTTCGAGAGTAACGTGGAGACGAATATCGAGAGATCGAGACACAGGTTGTATAACTAAATATGATTCTAGTGCATTTTCTTATGCTTGCCGTGCTAGCAACCACCTTCCAACATATCGCTAAGCATCTATACATCGATTTCAGAAGTTTCATTTCAGAACTAGGTCACTTCTTGGTTTAGCATGTTGTCGACGTATTTGCTCACATTAACTGATTCAAAAGGTTTCGACCACTTTTAACATTCCAAGAATTAAGAAAAACAGTGTGGGCTTAATACCACACGACCGAAGTGAACATTTTCGAGCGAGTATAGAATTGATTGACTATATCTCTCTCTTTCCTTAGGCGACTCGAATTGACTTTACCCGAACGAGCGTATTCTTTATTACTGAGCTTGACGGCTCAGGTTCATTGAATACCCACAAAATAAAGTGCTCAGCTCGCCTAAAGAAGTTTTCACTTCAAAAAATGCAAGTTAAGATTTTGTTTGGATTGAGTTCCTTTATATTACTAAAAAAATACTATCACAAGAAAATCATGCTAAAATAAATTCATTCACGTAGACTTGCCCCTACTTTCTTTGCAATATGATATGCATAAAGACAGAGTGATTACCTTGTACTACAATAGAAACATGACATTCTTCATAATTATATAATCTTGTCGCTGGGCGAGTGGTATTTTTGTTGGTTCCCCGTTACCTAGGCTACGATTGTCTTCAACGTAGCATCATTGGTCGATTATTAACCATTACATATTGACAAATACCCACAAAGGTGCGCCATGTTCATAAAATGTAGTACACGTATATTTATCGTGCTATTACGATCTCAATGGAAATTTGAATGGTCTGCTGATTTACGTTACACTAGGTCTAATTTTCAGTTCTTGTCCAAGCACAGTTTAGTAGTTGAAATAACAATCTACATTAATCTATAATATGAAGAAGATGCATTTTCTTAACTACTCTAATCTTCGCACATGTTAATTTGGATTTTTTTCTGTAATTTCATATAACATTACTTTGATTATTAGAGGGTACATTCTGTATGATTTGACTTTTCAGTGATAATAATAGATATGAATTAAATGTCGTTTGTTGGTCAATATTTCAGAACAGTGGGACAGATTTTACTATTTTATGTTAGTATTAAGAAATAAGAAGTTAAAAGTATTGTTAGTAAACAGTCCAATTTTTTTTAGGAAAACAAAAATTTTGAACAACTCATGAAATTGGGAAAACTCTGGAAAATTTTGATTTTGTTTATTATATACCGCAATTTAAACGATGGATATTCCTTTTTCTTCTATTTCGTTCGTTACGGCCCTGGAACGTTTTCTGGGTGTTGTAGTTTAGTTTGTAATTGTGAATTAGCTATATAAAATATGTAAGAGCTCTTTAATTTATTGTAATTTTGTTATTATGATATTATAATAAGTGAGTGAAGTACACAGTGAAAATTGGCGGCGTATCGTTAAACTGTTCGCTACGTCTAATTTGTATTCTAAAAAAAAATGTATTGGTCCATCGAGACTGGTCACTTATCAACTCAATTTTAGTATTTTATTTTGTTTAATTTGTTAAGTGAGGTAGATAGACATTAGTTGTTCCTAACGACAGTGTTGCATGCGACTTTCATTTACCGAAAACATTTTTAATAACATTGATGAAATAGTTTAGGTAATTTTGAGATAAAAGGTATCGACATTTTAAAACTAATTGCATTAACTTTATAATTGTGTTGATTTATAACAAGAATAATGAAAGATCTTTTATATTACAGTAAGATTTATTTACTTTAAAGTAAAGTAGTATGTTCCTAGATAAAAAAATAGAAGTGGAGATGTAAGATTTAAATTAAATCTGCTTGTGGCAGTGGTTATACTACACTATGAAATTGTATGAATGTATTATTATAATTCTGTCGCGATGATGAGATGCGACATATATCAAATATTTCTGCTACATGTAGGTACATTTTATAAGTCATAAAATATGTATTTGGTAAATTCTGTTTTGCATTATATAAATAAGTATTGTTATTTTTCTATAAATTGTGATTCTCGGTAAACTATCTTTTCCAGGCCTTAAAGTAAACATAATTTGTTTCTTTATTAACAATTTTATATTATTTTAAAATGTCCTGGTCTTTTTAGCTATACACATTAATAATGACAACTACAATTCACACCCATACTTGTCCTTTATAATGTATTTATTATAAGTAAATTAATATATACCAGAATATTCTTCGTTCGCTTGTAAATACTGTTTGTGTGTGGTGTGTAGGAAATGTAGATTGACTTAGACGTATTATAACTGGGTGTCGTCTTGCAGTGAGATTCGTTAAGTCCTAGTTTCCGGGGCACAATGAGAGGCATGGGGTGCTATTGACGGGGCGGCAGGCTATGCGCATGTGTAACGCCGGCGCCCCGGAGTCTCGGGGCTGCCTTACATACCCCAGTGCGGAGCCCGACCGGTGTCAGTTGAAACTCGCGCGCTTAAATGGCCACACGCGAACCATTCATTGAACACTACACACGATAAACCCTATTTATCATGTAGGTTAAAATGTAAGCGATATGTGGAACATTTTGAACTAATTGATTTTTTTTTTAATTTTGTGTGACACAATCTAATAAGAACTCTATTGTTCTAGGTGTGAACCGCCTTGATCTGGAAAACCGGTTTCAAACAAATTGTGAGTATAATTATTTCATATAACCATTATTTATATCAGTTTTTAATATGCCGAATAATATGGTATTCATCATTTTTCATTCAATTTCTATATCTACATTTTTTGTGCCGTATTATTATGATACATACTTTTTGTGATTGTTTCTCAATTTACATTATTCAATTTAACAAATTTTGTTAACTTTCTTACATGAGAAGTCTAGAGCAACGAAGAGGTAATTAATTAAGGCTATCCAGGGTTGTTACACTAGGTAAAGGAATGATTCGCAGGTGAGGCAGCTGGTAGTGACATTTTGAGCGTTGTTTAGCTGGGTTGTGTTTTTGTTACATTTTTTGTGCGAGCTCTTTAGTCGAGGCGTCTTTGTGAGTTACACACCTGCCGCGACCGAGGCGGCATCGAGTCCCGATCCAGTATTGCATGTTCTATTCATCCATTCAGTTATGTTTGCCTTTTCGTCCTTAGGCTTTTTTCTGAATACCTTTAGACATGTATTATAAAATTTATTGCGAAATTCAAGTAATTATATCACAACGGAACACAGTTATTTACATTGTAAACGTTTTAACAAGTCAGCTCATGATTAGTGATTTGCATATACGCTATGGCAAATGAATCTTATTCTGATACCATGTCGAACGACATAATTTTGGGACCTACAATGAGCCTGAGCTTACATTATTTGGACGAAATCGTAGCATAATTGTTAGGCATTTGAATCATGACCATATTAAATAGGTTTGTTACTTTACCCGGCCGTGTGAACCATGTACAGGACGTTTACTATCTTAATTTTAAGCCACTTATTAACTTTACATAGAAGAGAGGAAAAACATGTAGTGAGAAAAGTAATGGATATGAATGTTGACGGATAGCTAGGAAGATACAGTGTGTGAGGAATGAGATTAAATAAAAGGGTGTGAATGAAAAAATTGCGGCTGATAGAGATTTATCAAAGAACAAAACGTATTGCGCCGACCCCAAATCACTTTGGAACAGGACAAGAAGATGATGATTATGCGTTAACACTGTAAAGACGAAAAAAAATGTATATATTGCTGATGACGACATATTGTAAATTATTTATACTGACCAAATTGTTCCACGAAATCATATAAAATTGTGTATGGACTTAAAACGAGCTTGATACTGTAGGATTCGTAATTAAAAATGTTTTTAAATTAAGAATGTTTTACGGGGTTAGTAGATGGTCACCACAAAGCATTGTGGTGCAACTCTTTTGGTACTAAAATATATTAGCGAAAAGACCAGGGAGTATTAAATACGTCACAGGTGTGAGGGAGCAACTGACCTCATTCACCTGCTGTACGGTGAATGTTTTAAATAAGCATGGTAATAATACATTATTTGTCAATTTAATTTTCTCGTATGATCGTATAGAGCGCCATACATTTTTTAAATTCGGGTTAAAAAAAATCTTTGTATTTGATAGAGCAATCAATGAGGCAGGCCTTATATTTTAGTTTCTCATTAACCACTATATTTCGTGCGTACTTAATAGAACTGAGCCATCGCGCTTGGCTATGTAACGCCCGTTCGGATAGAGTCAGCTTAAGTCGACTAAAGGCTCTTACTCCTACTAGATACATATAGTGATGAAGTGTTCACTTCTATCGCGGGATTTTCAGCACACACCGTTTTATTTCGGAAATTTGAAAATTAATTATCTTTTTGAGAAAATATGGCATTGCTCTTACTGGATATAGTATTTTTTCAGTATTTAAAAGATCTTTATACAGAATAACAAAAACCGACCGAAACACATTACGTTGCGAAAAAATATTTCCACGTAATTGAAAATGTCTCCATGGAAAGCAAATATTCTTAATGGATTATGTCAAAATGAACAAAAGTAGGAAGGACGAGACTTCCAAACAAATATGACGGTTGTCATAAACGTATCGTTTGGTTGTCATATTTAATATATATTTATACTTTGATATTTCCTATACGTACACAGTTATATACGTAATGTTATTTTCATTTAAAAATACTACTTATTATAATAGAAGTTTCCTGAAGTAAGTACGAAAAAATGGTCTACTTGAATTAATTTTCGTTTTGTATTTCTTGTAAGTACAAATATGCTATGCAAACGTTAATATCAAAAATGTGAATGATATTCATAAAAGAACTTAAATGTCCCCCTGTACATAAGTTATTTCATATAAGTTTAATAAAGAAAGATAGATTCTTTAATAGCACAAATTCACATTAATTATTCAACACAGTGTAGTTGAGCGAAATTAGCATTACTCAGAGCGCTGCCACGCGACGCCACGACACTTTGTGGAATAGTTTACAAAACTGCCAACTTTTAAGTTCATCGAACAAACCTAGTTACACTGTGGAAAATATCATACATGATAAAATTTATTACTTTAAAAGGTTCGTGAAAATATGAATGAAAATTGATATTGTTATTGTTCCACATACGATCTATTTTTAATGATACACTTTATTGTTCTATGTATAACTGTGTAACTATGTATAATATTTATATATTGTGTATTTAGTATTGTGTATTTATTTTTTATGGTTATAGGTTTTAGCGATATGGCCACAATCTCACCTGATGCTAGGTGACTATGTTGCCCAAGATGGTGGACCCGCTAAGCATAATGGACTGGCTCTCAAATGCAACTGTCGGAACATATCTATAGGTATTTGGCGGTAGATTTTCAACTTGAGGGTGGTAGCTAGCCAGGCGGAAATAAGAAAAAGTCCTACCACCATTTTATGGTTTCATCAGGAAAGTTTTCACCGAAAGTTCAAGCTCATTTCAGGTGGACTTGAACTCACGTCCGTTGATGCGGCGTCCGTTCATGCTACCAACTGTGCTATCATCGCTTCAACGGTTATGTGTAATGTCCGAGTGGTCGTGTTTGAAATGAGTTGACTGACAAAAGTAAAATTAATGTAATATATTTCTTTTATCGAGACGATGGTTCTTATCTACTCCATGATATAATACATGGTCTCCTGTGGTCAATTTATCAACTATCAAAAGAGGCATATAAGTTTACGCTTAAGTTAAAGTTAAAGGAGTTTTAGGTTGTAATATTTAACGGAAACGTAAAGATCATACACTAGAAGTAACATTCGTCATAATTACACGCCTATGTGTCTTGTGCTCATAGATCAGCTGGTTTGTTGTTGTACTGGAGTTGAGTTTCAACAACCATTAATACGGTTACTATACTCGTCAATTAGTTTCGTTCGAGTTTTGAGATCTGCCTAAAGCTTTCAGATTGTTTCGATAGGGGCTACAGTCGACGAATTAACAATCTGTCGATGATCGCCAATGTTTATTTGCACAATATACTAAAAGTTAATGACGTCTAGACATGTATAACAGGAATAATTTGTACGATTTTGATGAACATATCAAACCTTTTCGAGAAAAATATCGTAAGCGCCAAATATCTTCAACATGTTTTTTTTTTATTATAACTACTTATAATTATCTTTATAAATTAGAAGCAAATAGGTACTGTTTTAATAGATCAGTGGTTAATTATGAACAACAAATTATATTTTTTAAAAGAAATTTATTAGGGATGTAATACTCTCTCCTGCAAAAAGTGCAAATTGTCGCTTACGATGTTATTCCTAAAAAGGCTCGATATTATTCAACCTGTTATGCGTCTAGAAACTGTTTTATATGTATTATAAAAATAAGATTGCATGTCAACAACAAAGATAAGTTCCCTATCTATAAATGCCGCAGGCCTATGTATTTGTAATTACCCAAAAGGTCGTAAAAGTATGGTTGTAAAAAAACTTATCGACTGATTGCATTCCAGTGAACGTAAGCCTAATAAAATACTTATGTTAATTACTTCTCATTGTATGTTTCTCTGTAACCAATTCATAAGTGAGTTCTATGGGATATCGATATGGGGTAAAATGAGAACAGAACGCTCCGTAAGGTCACAATTCCCTATTTCAAATTTTGCTCAAGTCCCTTTTTTTGGTTGTACTTTGTAATTACTATCTTCCATTTTGTATGTATTACTTCTTTGTATGTACTTTGTACGTACTTTTGTATTTTAAAGTGATGGTGGCTCATTTCAAAAGTGCAAAAGTTGGTTGTCAAATTCCAAATTATAAATTCATACCCTATTTGTTCCTTTCGGTAACACATTCGGTGTTGATTGACTAAGCATTAATTTATATACATCTATTACTTGTACATATTCATGGTACTTGTAAGTAATCAATGAAAATTAATTTGAAACTAGATGGTACATCGGTAGTGCTCTGTTGAACAGGTAATATGGAACTTTGTAAACGTAACCGAAACTATTCGATATCCGAATTATCCGAAACCGTTACCGTAAATCTTTGATATCCGTATTATCCAAAACCGTTACCGTAAATCTTTTAAATATTTTAGAGTGACTCATTTGAATAAAGACACAGTCCAATACTAACAATGATAAAAAAAAATACGATTTAACTTTAGATGTTTAATTAAATACTTTTAATATATATATATATATATATATATATTTTTAAATTCCATATAATTATGAAACTCTTGGATATCTTGATTAACTTTACCCGAATCCATAATCCAAACTGAACATTTTGTAAGTACTCAATTTCTAATTCTCGAATCCGTAGCATCCCTACTTTATTAAAATGTTCCCTGTAAACTATATACAAAACTCCCTATTGTTAAGTAAACCACATGTTTATGGAATCATAATGTTAACTTTTGCCATAATATTTTTAGGGGTGGAACGGTGCCCTTGCTTGGCTGGATCATGATTTACGATATATGTATGTAGAAAACTAGCTATACCTGCAACTTCGTTCTCGTAAATCTAAAAATTATTTAATAATTTTTCCCCTTTTTGTCACCTTTTTCAATACAGTTAGTTCCTATGGGTGATAGCGTGATGTTAAATTAATAACCTTAAAGCATTTATCAATAATTGCTTTATCAAATATATTTTTTTTAAATCAGTCTGGTAGTTCCTAAGATTACTGCGTTCAAACTTTTTCGGTTTATAATATTAATATAGATATGGTCGTAGTTCGGTATTACATTGTATAATATCCAGTTTCCTTGTGGATTTCGATATTTTTTTAGGTCCTATTCTTCCTGAAATTATGTGATTACTTTACTTTCGTTAGTATTATCTTGTTATCCAGTCCATGATATATTTTTTACAATGGTGGCTTATTTGGTAGTGTGTATTGACTCCGCGTCATTGGACGTGAGTTTGAATCCCTCCAATGAGCCTGAGCTTTCGATGAAGGAAATCATTGTAATAAAGCCATATCATGGTAGTCATGCATTTTCTAATACCTACCTGGCTAACTATCACCCTGAATTTAAAAATCTGCCGCCAAATGCTTATAGGCGTTTCGGCAAGTGCACTTGAGAGCCAGTCCTTCCACTAGGCTTAACGTGTCCACTATCTTGGATCATATCTTCACTTAACCACAGGTCAGATTGTAGACATAACGCTAAATCTACAATCTATAAGAAAAACTATCAATATCCTTGTAAAATGTGCAGTCTCCAAAAAGTTGTTATATACAACTTACGTTAAAATAATATAGGTATCTAGACACGGGGTAGTGGGTCAAGCTAATAGAACTGGCGAGCAGCACCGTGTGTAATATTATACGAACCATTGAGAGCCACTTTTGACACCGTCATAACTTAAAAATTATTTCACATAAACATGTCAAATTTGGTTCATATATTGAAAGTTGTGAGATACATATGTTCCAAATTTCATTAACACGCCTCAAACAGTTGTTTCGATATTAATGTCCAAAAACCGCCATTTTTATCACTGACCTATAGATCAAAATTTTAACCCAGATCCAGATGTAGAACGTTTAAATTTGGCATCCAGATATGTAGTGAATACAAAGGAATAAATCGGAAACTAGTAAATTTCTATCATTTTATTATAATTTTTCAATTAACTGATTCTATTAGGGACACTTATCATAGTAACATCTGTAATGTAATGTAATGTAAGAATCAGCAATCAAAATTGATGACAGATGGTCTTTATGTGGATTTTAAGGTCTTCACGTAAATATATAATAATACTAGGTGTCCGCGATTCCGTTCGCGTGGAACTAAAATTTTTATTTAACCATTTTAAAAAATGTCATAGAACCTATGTTACTTAGGGCTAATGTAGCATTCTAATGTTGAAAGAATTTTTGAAATCAGTATAGTAGTTCTTGAGTTTATTCGTTATATATATATAAAAAAAATCTTTCCTCTTTATAATATTAGTATAGATAACGAGTAGAATACCACCCTTGATTTTTTTATCCAAACATATCAGTTTTAGTACTTATAATAACTAAGAGTATAGTCGATATTCATATTTATTACGTTATTAACTGGGACTAAGTATTAATTATTTCAAATTTCAATATTCAATATTTAATATTTAAGAACGTTACTTGTAAATAATTAAATAACAAGGCACAAGAGAGCTCTATTGTAGAGTACAACCGCTTGCATACGTTATACTGCCTGGACTTTGCCAAATTTAGTATAAACCGAAAATGCGTAAAAAAAAACGGATACTGAATAGGCAATTCACACGAATATTTTATGAGTACAGGAAAATATAAAAATACCACAAAAAAGACAATTATACCCCGTAAACGTAGGAAAATACAGTAGTTTAATAAAAACCATTTTATGGGACATTAATTTTATTATGAACTAGTTGACCCGACAGATGTTGTCCTGTTCTTACTATGAATATTGAATTAGAATTGGTATAATAAAAAAAGTAATTCAAAAACATATTTTTCGTTATTGTAATGCTTTATGACAACTGATAGCTAGTTATGGTAAAGTTAGTATTGTGGTTAAGTTTTTAAATTTCCTTAAATTTGTTAATATTCCGGTTAACTTCCTTATTTTTTTCTTTTATAAGAACTTTGTCCTGACGATAATCAACCCAACAAAAAAAGATTAAGCAAATTTGTTCCACCCGTTTACGCGTGATGCGATGACCAAGGGAAATTAGATTCATTTTTGTATATATAGATAAGTACCTACTAATAATTTCTGTACAAAAAGTAATGATATCTCATCAAAAACAAAAATAAAAATGAGAAGAGCTAGTTGTTGACTTCAACGACAAAAGAAGTGAGATCTAAATAGGTGCTTAGTTCAATGGTTAGTCCTGAAATGTATTTATAACAACTTAAAGTTTTCTTTTTATAAATTAGTATAATATATTGAATTATATTATAGCCTTCGCAAGTTCTAAAGCTGTATGTTCTTATTTTATTCTTCCGAAAATATGTCTTACTGGTTGAAACTAGCCATCGAACATAAGGCTATTTCCATGGCTGTCTTAGTATGTACTTAATAATAATTCGTATATTCGAACTAGCTAAGTCAGTCTTTAGGCTTCAATATATTATCCTAATTTATAAGAAGAATTGATATTGGTCAAGTTGTTATAAATAATTTCAGGACTAACCATTAAACTTGGCACCCATTTAGATCTCCCTTCTTTTATCGTTGAAGTCAACAAACAAGGCATATATCATGATATTGAACATGGCTCTCAATTCACTTATGCTTTTGATGGGATACTACAATTTCTAGATTATGAAAATGAATGAAAAATTGCGACTTTTATATGACATTTTTCTTAGTACTAGTATTTTAACAACACACACATATATATATATATATATCTTCTGTAATTCTACAGCTCTTAGTTTCATTTCAATGTTTTTTAAACCTTTATTAGAAAAACGATAACGTGCCAGCAAAAGATTAAAGTGCTACCTGTGACAGCGTGCGATAAGTTCAACAATTTTGGTACACATAATAATTAATATTTTTTAATATAGCTTTGAAGAATGAAACGTAATGCGTACAACGATGATGGTCCCACGCAGAAGAGGACGCGCCAGACGGATGACGAAGTCACGTTCCTCATACCTAGTAAGGTAAGAAAAACATTGTCTCGATTATGAAAATCGATACTGTATTATTGAATGATTGAATGCGTTCATTGCTGGCTATGTACTCAATCTCAGTGCATGCTCCAATAAAATGTACAATTTAGAAATTGATTGTGACGTCAGTGTCGAGCTATCGAATAATTGTACCAACGACGTCATAGATTTTACTAATGTACTCTCTGTTTTTGTATTTTATTATAAAATGCGAAAACTGATTCAAAATGTATTAAATGTTCAAGAAACAACATAACATAAGTAAGGATGCGTTTGAAGCAAAGATATCTTTGTGTATGGATACAGTGTCGATTCACGGGAGTTCGAATCCTAGTAACGAAACTCAGCTTTAGGTAAAGGAAAAAAATTTGAAAAAACCGTAGTATTGTAATAGGGCACATCGAGCTAGTTACCACACTTAAGTTGAAAATCTGTCTCCCAGTTTTTATAAGTATATTCCAGCACCTTCACTTGGTAGTCAGATCTCACACTACTCCTTATGTTGCGTTGGCATCTTGAAATTACGAGCTAACTCCTAACCTATAAAAATATGCGATAATTTCATGGTGACCTAATTTACACATCACTGTATAGTTATAACTTGCAGTTTTTATGTATTAATAGCAATCATTTATTTATTTGTCATAGAACACCCTTCAACATTACTCTACAGCTATAGTCCGTAATTACTTAAACAATAAAGTATGAAGTAAGTATATAGGTCAATAATTTTAATTTACTATACTGTATATTTGTTTGTCAGGTGGCTGGATCAATTATCGGGAAAGGTGGCACTAATATATCAAAATTAAGGAATCAGGTCAGTATAAACAATTTAAAGGTACTTAACAATAGAACGAAGTAATAACTTACAGCTAGTATGTAGTTACACGAGATCAGTAAGTAACATGTATCCATAATCAACTTATATACGATGGACATTAACTTAAAAGATTATATATTAATATTATTAATTAGTATAAAATTATACTTGAAGTTGTTGCAAATGATATATTATTATTTATTTCAAACTATTTGTCATTTAAATTATGTTTTCGTATGATTATTTTAAAATTAACTTGCTTAACCTTTTCTCATCACAGGTTCGTCGACCAATCTTGTAATATTTTCTTTTAAAACTATACTGTATACCAAACCCGATTCTTCTATATAGAAAGTTCATGCAAATTGAAGCATAAAAGGGGGAAATAAGAACGATAAACGCAGAAGAGTAATAACCGCCCCGGCGGCCAGTCCTAGGGCTGTAGGCAAAATAACTCCCCGGCAGCCAGTTACAGGTGTTTAGCGCCCCCGAGACGCCCCCGTGGCCCGTAGCTGATCGCGCCGCGCGCCTCCACTCGCACAAGCCGTAAGCTTGCACCATGTCCGAGCCCGTCCGGTATCGGAGATGGTGCAAGGAGGCCGCGTGCCGCAGTGGAGTCGCGCGGCGCGGCTACAGCGACTCTTGGTTGCCGGTCCCGCCCTCCGGACGCGCCGCCGCCCCGCACCCGCCGCCCCGCCACGCAGTACAAAGCCTCTATAACAGTCCCAGATTGCCCCGGCCCCGAACGGTAAACTATATCGCAACATCATCTACTCTCAAAACCTTTATAAACCGCCAGTCTCTTTATATACTCGTCAACAGTCAGGTGTCGGACCACGTATGAGATATCATTAACTCCTGCAGGTTCATACCGCGTCTCGATATCCTCTCATTAGCACAGTCCGCAGGACGACGCACTCTGCTCGCCTTTTGTTATCACTTTCACCTACAGGTACACCGGTGTTAAGCTCATTAACTGAATCGTGTATTCCTTTAGATTATCCTTTTTACTCCATATTTAATTCCGTGTCGGAATAATTCTATATCTTTAAATACGATTTATGCTAATATCCTAATATCATTGCCATCACATGGAATGCAAATTTTCAGTTCGGCATCCAGACCTCCCTGACCGTTGATTTGTTATAAATTCAATATTGTGTTGTGATTTTTCGCTAAATATAATTATATCTCTGTTTAGCATTCTAACATATTGCATGATTTCAGAGTGCTCTCGATATTGACAGAAGATGTGGAAACGCTTTTGGAAATCGTGAAAGAAATTTTACCGTGTTTATCTGATGTAAGTATCAATAATCCAAAATAATGAATTACTAATTGACACAAAATTTATTGATTTAAAAAAACTATTTCATATTATTCCATAACAAAACTCTAATATATAAAAACATTACATATTCAAAAAAGTTTAATCTTTGTGTATTGTATAAAAACTAACAGGTCTATTGTAGTGACCACGAATTTGTTGAAACTACATTTTTAGTTTAGAGGGGTTATACGTCGGATTTACTGAAATACATAAAAATGGAAAAATTATATAAAATTATGGTTTCTTCTGTCGGGGTTATAACCACTGTGACAGCTTTCTCCCTGTTAGACCGCATCTGTGTAAACAGTATATTCCAAATGGAATTTGTATAATGTATTTTAATTAGTAAATCGTAACGAATAATTTATATAATTACAGACTATATACATACATTTGAACAGCGATACAAATTCTGAACGCTTGCACAAAATGAACATAATTCACTGCTCATAGCCACTGCTTTTATTGTTGTGAAATGTAAACGTTATGTCGTTTTTTTTTTGTTTGACTTATTTAGGGATTTCATATGCTAGGTTTTACATAATGTCAATGTGCCTGGAAAATTCAAAAACTGTCTTTGAGCAAAATCTTACAATTTAAAGAAGTATGGACAGTTTATGTGCATTTTATTTTATTACTTTACCTGATGTCGAAAATAGCAACATTTTGATTGCACTTAAATAAAATATTGTGAAAATATACTTGCATTATAATTTTTACTCAAAAATTGGATATTTTTATTTATTTTATCATTAATTGTATAAAAATATTACAAGTAAAACATCTTACTTAGAGACTATATAGTACAAAAAATACATTTATTTAAAAAAGTAAGTATAATTTCTTCGTAAATAAAAACTTTTGTTTTAGAAATGAGATGGTAGTTCTTATACATTTAGACAAAGCGAACGGCATATCAAATTCACTGGATCGTTAATTCTTATTGGAATTACTGAGATACAATTTTGAGTAAAAATGTTAATATTCATTTTAATGGATGCAAATGTTTTAGTAATTATTTATTAATACTATTCCTTTTTTTATATAAGTAAGGTAACTTTATTAGCACAAATATCGCACAGCACAAAAATATTTTTTGTAAGGTAAATGTATTTTATCAATCGAACAGTTCCAAATACAGAATTTTTCAAAGAAATATCTCTGTATCATATTTCGTTCAAAACTATTACGTACGTTTGAAAATCTGTTGCCAACACCTATATGTGTGTTCCGGCAGTTGCATTTGAGAGCCAGTTACACGACTAGGTTTGGCTTGCCCAGCATTTTGGGCCACAGCGTCACTTAACAACAAGTGAGATTGTGGTCATAACGCTAAACCTTAGCTATAAAAAGAATAAACCTACTTAACGATAAAAATAATTCAAAGCAGTCTTGAGAACTGCCGACAGAAGCGAAAACTTGGATATCCAAATTAATTCTTTTATTTAAAATATAACTTGTAAATCAAAACTGTTTACAGAGCAACAATTTATACTAATAGAAACAGATATAGTGTTGTCGTTAATACGTCACGTGACCATGTCGATGACGACTTACAATGAATTACGCCCTATTCAAACCTTCCTATAGAAGTTTTCACTACAAAAAATATTTTAACAGAGAGGACCCAAAGGAGACAACGACCAGGATCTGGACGTGCGTCTATTGATACATCAAAGCAGGGCCGGCTGCGTGATCGGGAAGGCCGGCGCGAAGATCAAGGAATTGCGTGAGGTGAGTGAGGGCCACGTTTTAAAATAACTGACGACTTATTTATTGCGTTCGATAATTAAAGGTGTGGAGCAGATGCGGTCGCTTTTAATAACACGTTTCACTCATCTGTCGTAGGTACAGTTAGTTACATATACACACACATAAGATTTTTTTTCTAATGACTTGAAAAAGCCACGTGGTCGCTCCGGGATGAAGGGCAGATGCGCACACAGCTGTCGCATTGGATCTCGCGCCTTATCTCCACATACATATATCAGCCGGATGTTTTTAGTGATTCATGTTTAAAAACGTTTTCTAAATTCATCTTTTTTCATTGTTATTTACTTACGTTGTATTCGATCTCTAAGAAAATTAAGAATTTAAGAAAAGCTTGGCGGCAGATTTTCATCTTGAGGGTGGTAGCTACCCAGGCAGGCATTACAAAAAGACAATAGCAACTGTAGCTATCAAATCCAATGTTACGGTTCTGAAGCAATAGCTTTATATTCTAGAGTTTAAGAGTAAAGACGAATTCAAACGAAATATCAAAAACATACATTTTATTTTAAATGACATGTTTCGGTTCGTATTAATATATAGTAGCAAACACATGACTGACTTTTGTGTGTAAAGTCATATACATATATATATATATGTATATGTTTGTGTATGTGTAGTACATTTTCTGTTTACTTTCCATAACACAAATATTGGTATTGGAATTAAATGGCTAGTTGTAAAAAACTAATTGAAATACTTTATAGGACTCATGTCGTTGACGCTCCACAATAAACATGAAATGCTTGTTCCACATCATTTTGTCTACCTGAACCTATGTCGTTTTAAAATATCCTTTTGCTTTTTTTACAATTGATCAGCTGTTCTACGTAAAGCCATTGTTCAAGTTCCTTTAGAAATGAAATCAATTGTACTTTTACCTTATATACTTTAATGCTCTGTTATTTATTATTTTTAACATCACACACGTTACAAATTTAAAATTACTTTTGTTATTGAAATGTTTGAACTTTAGTAATTTATATTTACCTGTAATTTAACAAACTGCTATGTTTTTGTTGCCTTTCCACTTGAATCGTTGATGGGCCTAGTATAAATAGTCGTTCAACAAGTTACTTTTCAATTAAACATGTTTTAGTAGTCGGATGAATTCGACATTAAGACTGTGTATTTATCAGAATTGGTATTTTGCTATTAATTTAACGTGAGCACAGTTGTCGTTAAAGGTTTCAATGATTTGTTTATTTCGAATGGCAAGCCACTTAAAATTCGTGTCAAATTATTGTGCTAATCTAAGTTTACCATTCATCCCGATAAGCCCGAAGTGTCACCATTATGTATATGTATACTTTCGTATACATATTATGTTATGGCAAAATGGATTTTGTTAACTTAAAAACTAAATATATTGGTACATTTGTCGAGGGTTTCCATTGGTAGTAACACAAGCAATTGCTACCTCTGTTGAATGAATTGGCCATGCGTTGTATATCGGCATGCGTCAGGTTGAGAGGTTATTTTATGTCGTTAACCCTAAATATAATGTTCGTGGTATTGTAGAGTAAGTTATGGGTTATGGTAGAGGAACAGTGTAAGCGGGTGCACGTCGGAGCGTGCGCGGGGGCAGCTGGCGCGGCAGGTGCGCACGCAGCCGCTGCCGCCGCCGCCGACAGTGCCGCCTCGCCGGAAGGCCGCACAAAAAGCGCACGCGCACCTGGCTTTAGCCCGACCGCGGGCTGCTCGCTTGCACAATGCTCCACCGATGTGACGCGACGCCTTCTTCCTCACATAAAAACTTATTTCCGACATATGGCTCTGCCGTATCCGCCGATCTCTTAACTTTGTTCCGACCTTCTAAAAATTACTCGTAGCATCGCTATTGATGCTAATATTTCAATATAATAACTAGTACAAAAAAAACCCTAAAACTGATTATAGCATTATGTAATACATACCTATGCCCGCGACTTCGTTCTCTCAGAACTAAAAATTATTTAATGATTATTGCTTGTTTTTTGTAACATTGTCAATACAACCTTACCTTCTATTAGCGGTAGCGTGATGTAAAATATAGCCTTCCTCAATGATTGCTTTAACAAATACAAAATATTTTCTGAAATCCGACTGTCAGTTACTAAGAAGAATAGTACGTTCAAGCAATATACGTATTATATACCTATAATTAATATTGAAATGTAAACAGAGGTTCTGGTTACGAAATGAATATAGTTTTGGAACAAATTTTGCAAGTCGCAGTTTGTAAAGAGCGTGGCGAAATATTTTATTCCCTCAACTCTTTTATAAATATGGCTATTGTTTCGGTACTGTTTGGCTTCGCAAATTTACAAGTTTGTACAATTTGTTACAATGTCAGAGATGAGGGGTGGTAGGGCTGGTAGGCACTGTAGGTAGCACGCGGCCACGTGTCGATAGGGTTTCGTTAGACGGAAACACGCGGCGTCCTCGGTTCGAGTTACGAAACCGCGCACGTGAAGCGGGAATCTTTCCCACATCCTCATTGGTAAATTTAGACTTTACAGGGAATTATTTAAAAATCATTCTTGTGATTTGTTAGTCCTTTTTTGATTATACTATTGAATTTAGCATAAGGCAAATATAGCATCGATCTCAACTGAATAATGAATATTTTTATTCATTTTGTTTATTTTTTATTTTTTATGAAATATACATTAAAATTTATGGTTCAATTATAGCAAACCAGTAAAAAAGTGTATTTAAATAACGGGTATTCGATTTGTTATAGTTCGAACTTTTAGACCTTTCTATTATGTGTATAAGTTTTCATTAAACTGCTTTGAAAGCATCAATATTCGTGTCCGAATGTCGTGTATCGTGATTGTAAGTGAATACTATATTTTAAATAATTAATTTCCAGAAATTGTTTGTATGCAATACTAATATTATTGACAAAATTATATAAACAAACATGGCATGGTAAACAAGAATTTGTCTCTATAAAATGTACTGTTACTGTATACGGTTTGACAAGATTTATTCACGCTAATATCGGAAATAACTTATCAGTTTTCAATGAATTTTTTAAAATGGTTATTGCTTGTTTCGTCTTTAAATATAAAATAGTTTTATCCATGTATGTTATATTAATATTATAAAGCGGATCAGTTAGTTTGCTTTCGAGATTAGTGATCTTAGGAACGACCAGTTGGCTTTTAAAATATTTTTTTGTACTTCTTTAGAGCAATTATTGAGAAAGACTTTAGACTATATTTAACAACACATTGCCACCAAAAAGAGCAAATCTTTATCGAAACAGTCACAAAAACGGATGGGAATTATGATTTTTTTCCACGCGAACAAAGTCGCAGACGCAGCTAGTGATAGATGTAGTTATCGGAAAGAGCCAGTGATACGGCTGTGTCGCATTGACACCTGCAATTACTGCGGCTCGGTTCGGCGCGACGCGGCGGCGGGTTCAAGCACGCAAGCCGCTTCCGTTTCCGATCGAACCACACACGCACCGCCATCGAGCAAATAGGGCTTCGTCAGAACCACCCGTCTATCGACCGAGTTTTGACATGAAACGTACTGTAGTCCAAGCAACTTAATAGCGTATTAGATCGCTGATTACTCAGCGCCGCCCTTGGGAAATACCCACATCAATAAATACGTCTGCTCTATATGTCCTAATTACATGACGAAATGTGGTTACAGTTTTTATTTAATGTATTTGTACAGACGTATAAAATGCTGCTTATAATAAAAAATATTTTGACGGTAAATGTGAATTAAACACCACCGTTAGATTTTTAATTTTTTCTTCGTATAAAGCATGAATCATCTTTCACGGCAAATAGGTGATTGTATCAAAATTTCTTCAGTTACATACATTTCTTGTAAATTTACAAAATCGAAATATACTTTTTTTTATTCATAAATTATGTATAAACTTTATGTAAATATATAAAACCATTAATTAGTAGGATAATCTTATCTGTCGCTAGATTAAAATTTTATTATTTCTGGCAAAATCTTGTTTTAGTTCCAATTTTTAGTGTTGGCAACATGAGTATTTTAATTTTGGAAAATAAATTTTCAATGTAATAATGTAAAGTGATGTAGGCGTGGCGCGTGTCATGCGTCTTCTTTGGAACCTCACAAGTGCACGATGAAGGGAGAGGGTAGGCAGGTGGTACACGACTGTATCAAGCACATGACTCCCATACCTCATTCCGACAACCGCTGCGATCGGGACCGGTTGCGCTTGGCTCTCCAACTTTTGACTAATTGTTTAATATATCGCGACTGTTTTTTTTTTAATAGCATATATCTATATTTATATAGTGTAAATTATTATACCGGACAATTAACTACCTGTGGAGTGGAGTGAGTTTTAAATAAAATTTTATGTGTATTCTCGGTTATTTAAAATTAGTGATAGTTTATTATTTTGTGAGTATTCGAGCAAGCGAGCTCGTTGTTGTCTGTCAGTCCTGTGTGTGACGCGCATGTTGTTTGTTCGTGTTGTCGCGGGAGCCACGTGCGCCGGTCGATGCTGTTCGCGCATGCGTTGGCTGTCAAATGTCAAAATTAGGGGCATCATACTTTCGAGTATAGAGTATCAATATCTAAATTAACATCGAAACTGAAATGACATGATGGAATATCGGCTCTGTGATAGTGTGACCTGAATTTGCATTTTCGAAACGGCTTCCAATTTTGCGATGATTTTGAACATTCGGTGAAATAAAACATAGTGATGAAATCGTATCTTGGTGATTTCAAACTTTCTAATCACCACCATTTAGAAATCAGTACTAATCACCTATTATCTGGCAACTGTATTTACTGAAAAGGGAGAAATTCAGTCTTTGGGCATATTGTTAAAATCAGGTCGGATTGAAAAAAAAAATCGAAAGCCATCGCTCAATGTAATGAATTAAAGGATAATATTAAGAGTTCAGTTCAAATACTAGCTGTCACCCCCCCGCTACGCTGGGTATACAAAAGTAATTTTAAACACAATGAGCAGAGACAATGGAATCCAAAACGTTTTCACTTCAAACGGTCAGAGTCCTATCGCGAAAATTTGAGTACCTTTGACGTGATTGAGTGTTTGATCTGTTGTGTGTACTCTTACATCATCGAATGAGGCTCGCGTTCTCACATATTACCAGGTTATTATATCTTCACATGTGTTTAGTAATGTAATGTTAAGGTTGAAATTTTTAATATTTATATTATTATATTAGTTATATACATATTTTTCTTTATTAATAACTATTATTATATAAATTATCCTATACTTCCAATAGTATTTTTCATCGGTGTTGTCATTGTAAATAGAATAGACCGATCAGACGCTTATTATGTTTCGGAATAAAATAATCTTATAAATAAATTATTATTTATGTTTATGATTATTAATAACTTTTATTAGTTTCGTACGAAACTAAAAAATATTTAATAAGTTTTTCCCGTTTTTGTAATTTTTATCAATATGGTGGCAGCGTAATGTAAAAGAGATAGCTCTATCGAATACAAAAAGATTTTTTGAAATCCGATTGGTAGTTCCTAATATTAGCGAGTTGAATCAAACAAACTTTCCTGTTTATAATATGAATATAGATGATAACTGAACGAATCCTTAAATTTTTTAATGTTTTTCCATTTTTTTTATCGAACTTTGTTTAATTATGATGCCATTGTTAGTTGTGGTTTTGTCGCAGAAAACTGGTGCTCGCCTGAAGATATTCTCAAATCAAGCGCCACAGAGCACAGAGCGTATCGTGCAGTTGCTCGGTAAGCCTGACTCTATCATAGCTGGCATCAGAGAAGTACTCGACCTCATAAGACAAGTAAGCATTAATTTGTATATATTTAGTGCTTGCGGCCCGTCTCGGCTTCGCACGGGTGGACATTTATATTTAAACATTATGGGATAAACGTATAGTAAATGTATCTTCATGCAGGATATAAGTTGTTTGATTTCAAATCATTATTTACATTTTTCTTATAAAATTATATATTTTTAACCAAAAACTTAGTTATATTCTTAGAGTTTATTAATGTTACTTCTTCGTCACGTTTGCCGTTGCGCTGAGTGGAACCACACCGGTCTTTTTGAATAGAACTTTTGAATACAGAACAACTTTTGAATAGAATGTCCAATTTGTATAATTCAAAAAGAAATCTATAGGTATTCAAACAGTCTTCCAAAATAATTAATTTGGATAAGGATTAATACAAAGGTATAAATAACATTTACTTTTAAAATGTAAAAAAATAGTTTTGGTGACAACTACAATAGTTGGATATATGGTATCACGCAGTTTTTTGTAGATATTGATATTTTTTTGTTCTATCATAAATAGTTTCCGCAGTGCATGCGATGAAAGACATTATATGGGCTGTTTTAATAAGGAGCCCTAATTTTTCCAGTAATATATATAGCCTATGTTACTGAGGGATGAAGTAATTCTAATGATGAAAGAATTTTTGAAGGATACAAATCTTTCCTCTTTATAATATTAGTATAGAAGTATAGGTAAAATATTTCTAATGTTTCTGTAAATATTTTATTAAAATTGTGATGACTGAGTGGGTGATTTTAAGTTTTGTTATTTAATTATTTTATGTTTATCTATTGTTTTAATAGGTATTTGATGTTATATCTTAATACAGTGTAAAATTAATTTAACGCCGCTCGGTTTAACGAAATCTCACTATGACGCCGGCATTACTTCCTTTTAGTTGGTTTAGCTTGGTATCCATACTATGGTTTCTTCTCTCCAATCAAATACAAATCATTGCAACGAGTTTGTAAATAAATTTATAAATGTAATAATTTCAGGTACCAATCAAAGGTCCTATTCAGAATTACGATCCACATAACTATGATGATTTCTATGCGGAAGAGTACGGCGGCTTTGGGAATGGTCAAGGTAACGGGGGCCCGCGAGGCGGTGGCGGCGGCGGCGGAGGACCGCGGGGCCCACCGCGCGGACCCCCCCGCGGCATGCCCCCCATTGGCCCTGGAGGCCGCGGTCCCCCGCCGCGCGGTCCGCCCATGGGCCGGAACGGACCACCCGGCCCCCGGGGCGGTTTCAATGACTTCAGCGGGCCGGGGCCGCGCTCTAACTTCAACGGGCCCCCGCGCGGTGGCGGCTTTGGCGGCGGCAACTTCGGCGGCGGTAACTTCGGTGGTAGTGGCGGACGCGGCTCCCAGGGTGGCGGCAATAACTTTAACGGCAACTCTGGGAATCAGCAAGACACGTCTACGCAAGTTACCATTCCCAAAGATGTTAGTTTCTTTTTGTATTTATTTTTAATTAAACACTTACTGTTTACAGTTACTATAAAAAACCTACCTGCTCAAGTTTCATATCGAGATTTACTTGACAAAGTTACCTAGATAGGTTATTATCAGACATATGTAATTTAATATTGTTATAATGTTTAATTGATTGATTCATTTTATTTCTGAGTTTGATAATTAATTTGGTTCATTATTTTACGTAGTGAGTTATATGTTGTTCCGTTACAACGCACATTTATTTGTTGTGTTTTATAAAATGATTGATCAGAATCCATAGACTCATTTGTTTTATTTTTTACTATAATCAATCAAGATGTAATACATTTTTTGTCTTTATTTTATTTAAGGACTTCGGTCCAAAAAGGACTTGTCAGTCACATCCTTGCAATATTTACAAAAATTACTTAGAACTAATGACAAAATTCCATAAAATCCTGGCTTCGTCTCTTGCAGGTGGTGTCGTGATTTTATAGAACATGCCCTGGTCCATTCAATTAATAGATAAAATGTACATGTTTCAGCTGGCCGGAGCGATAATAGGCAAGGCCGGGTCGCGAATACGTAAGATCCGCGCGGAGAGCGGCGCCGGCATAGAAATCGCGGAGCCGCTGCCCGGCTCTAACGACCGCATCATCACCATCACGGGCACCCCTCAACGCATACAGATGGCGCAATATCTATTGCAGCAAAGGTAAATAAAATATCACCTATCAATTTTATATAACCAAAAAAAAACATTTCTTCCATAATACTCTTTCAACCTGACATAAAAAGAACATCCATAATACTATTTCAACTATGCTTTAAAAATAAAAAAAAGTAGATAAATTATTAAGAACACATATATACGACCCATTTTTTGGTCCATAGAATTTTATATGAAGGTGAATTTCGTATGGTTAAATAAATATTTTTAATTGTAATTATTTTCATATCCTAAGGTTGACAAAGTAGAATATATTGTATGCAAAAGTGGTGTATTGTGGTATATATATTTTTAATATATAAAACAAAGTTAAATGATAAATAGAAATACAGAAAATTAAAAATTGCTATATTTTAAGACATCAATAACTAATGTTTTATACCACACAATTCCATTTCATTCATGTTAACTCTAAATGTTGCAAGTGCTCGTTATTACTAATCAATACCAAAACTAAATTATAAATAATATTAATAATAAAAAAAGTTAATTATCAAATGATCATACCGCAAAACTTAAGTGTTGGTTTAATATTAAATTATATTGAAGTGGATTCTATTCCAAGCATGTTAAACGCCATTGTACTGTATAACTTTGCTAAATAATTTTATATATCTTATAACGAATAAACTCATTTGCTTGACGGACAATGAAAGATTACTAGTTCCAACTCACGTAATACTAATATAATGCATTTTTTTGACATTAGAATGTTTCAAGAGTTCCCTGCTTTGGCATCAAATAAATCAAACTAAAGATAACATATAATAGAATCTCTGTCTATTGGCTTTGTGACATCGATTTGTGATGCTCAGGTAATAAAGCGTCAAATTGTTTGTAGACCTGGGTACTTGTAAATGATAGTTTGTGTGTATTTATTTAATAATTATTTGTATATTTATAAATATCTGCGTCCGCGACTTTATTCGCGTGGAATTGAAAATTATTTTTTGCCGATTCTGTAATTTTTTTCTACACAACTTTGCTCCTATTGACGGTAGCGTGATATTAATTACTCTAAAGGTTTCCTCAATGATTGTTCTATGAAATACAAAAATAATGTTTGTAATCTGCCTGGTAGTTGCTAAGATCAGTGCATTCAAACACACAAACTTTTCCGCTTTATAATATAGATTAACATTCATATACCAAGGTTTTTCATTTTAACCAATATAATATACTGTGTGACTAATATATAGCTATTTGTGTGAATAACATACATTTTCTAGGTGTTCATCGACTAACGGGTGTCGTCCAGACGCCTCGCGTTGTATGGAAGACTAGTGATTTTGTTGTTTTGACTAACTAACAAGGAATCACTAATCTACCTACAAAGCGTAGGCGCGCGCTTCGGGATCAACATGAATACGCTTCCTTCATTCACCTTGAGTTCATCTGTCTATCGCTGTTACTATATTCTGTCCTTTTTTTATTTCTTGGAGTAATATGACATTACACACATTTTTTTCTAATTAATCAAATTTTAAGAATAGTGATGGGAACCAAATGCTGAAACCATAAAGAAATATTGTTAAGTATTTCTAAAAATTATCAATCAAAGTCTTAAAAAGTACTATCATTGATACCTTGACTGAAGTCTTTTTTTCCATATGAAAATGGTTTTAATAAGGTTTTTTTATATATAACTTTCTATATTTTTAATGACAAAAGTTAATTAGTTAAATATTAATAATACAAATATCAATAATTTCAATAAATATCGTTCATATGATTATCGAAGGCATCAAAATATAAAAGAAGACAGGAATCATTTATGTGGCAACATTGTCTTCAAGTTTAACATTATTAATTGTCAATTTACTCTATGAGATTAAAAAAATAGATCTAACAACTTAAAGCTTTGTTAACATGTTTGTATGTGTTTGAATTCTACAATTAATATGAAATATGTTTTGATTAATTGACTGTTCTATTTTCAGTGTGCACGAGAGCAACCCGCACCTTGGTCGCGGTAACTTCTGATTCCAGTATAAAAATAAAACATTTCATTAATAACTTGACCATAGATCAGCTTATACCACAAGATAGAGATTTGTACAGTTCTACGAGACTCATGCAAATGCTGTTTACAGAAAATGTAACCAGATAATGAATATGATGTACCCGAAGTAGATATTTCTCACCATAATGTTGTTTTTCCTAAATGATAGCCATAATACCAATCTGATAACATATGGTTATAACATGCTAAGTGCAAGTAAGCTATGTCATTTCACTGTTAACAATGTTACATTGTAAGTTTCTAAAAGAAAGAAATTCTTAAATACATTCTTTTATAATTCTGGTTATACTTTGTCTGAAATGTAATTTTGCATTTATCATAAAACTAGGTTTATTATAATTTGAAAGATTTATTAATAAGATTGTGTCAATAATTTACTGGTTTATTTGTTACATTGATATTTTAAGTAATAAGGAGATAAATAAACTTTATTCTTTGGTATTTTGTCTTTGTATTCTTAATTAAGGTTCTATGTAAGCGTAAAGATAAATAAATCTTCTAAGGCCCATTATATTAAATATCTGACACACCGAGCTGATGTACATAAAAGTATATTGTTTTTACTTGTTCAACAGTTTTATTATTACTCAGTATTGTGTCCAAATAAAAAAGCTAAATTGTATTCTTTTATATTTGAATTTTACTCATTGATATCTGAAGGAAGTAAATCGATCTGATCAACATCATAATTTTACTATTAAAGTGTATTGTCGTATTTAATATAATTATGCTACTAAGAACATGGACAATTAGCATTGTAAAACTTTAAAAGTTAAAAATTTGCAAAGTCATCAAGCTATTATTATTCCTATATGCTAAGGTTAATATTTTCAGTGACTTAAACTTTGAATTATTATTTTTATATAAATTTTTAAACAAGGGGAAAATGTTTAAAGATCTGTTTTAAGAAGGTAAAGACTGAATTTGGTGTGGGTAAGATTAATTTGTGTGACACTATCTCAGTATAAAATAAAATTTATCTCCTATCTAAACACCCTTAATCGTCGAGATGACCTGCGAGATTCATAAGAAGTAAAATTCAAAATCTTTTGCAATACGGTGCGCACTTCACATCAAAAGTTACCAAATAGCCAGTATGATTTAATTTTCCTAATACTTATTTTTTTTAAGTTCAAGAATGATGCATAGTTTTAAATATCTGATACTCATTGAAAATGACACATCTTTGGCTGCAACTGTAATTTTGCCATATATCTCTTATTGATCAAATATTAGACTAGTAAAATTAAATTGAAATTAAGCAAATTTAAATTAATTATGTTTAATTACTATTCAACAAGTCTCGGTTCTAATAATATTCATAAGCTCGTTTATTTCAAAAGTTTTTACAACGGACACAGTCGGTGGTAATCTTCAATATTTTTACTGAATTCATCTTCTAAAATTAAAAGTGTATAATAAAAAAAATGTGTTTTGCCGATACAGCAACTACTACTAAGGCCCATAATCGTTCTAAAAGCAGTGCTAAACCATTCCTGGTGTTTGGCAACAAAGAGGAATCTGCCGTCATCGTGCCCACCCGGTATATTGCAAGTGGAACTATGTTTTAACATATTTTTTCAATATGTTAACAAAAAAATTAAATATACTATCCTCTGAAAGCAATGCCAAAGCGGTTCCCATGTCTGGCAAGTAATGGGTAAATTAGGGTAAAAAAATATTTATAAATATTTCTGGTGGCTCGCAACAGGAGACTCCCACATGCCTCTCATAGTTTGTGTAGACAAACATTGGAGATTCTTAAATTGATTTTTCGTTAAAAAGGATACACAATATCGTTAATTGAAAAACGAAAATCACAAAAATATGAACATTTATTACAAGAATCACATTCTGTATAGAACATTTTAATGACATATAAAATATTTATGTGTGAGTCATCATAATTTAAAGCTATCCATTAGTGTTAATGTAGTTCTGTTATCGAGTCGAGTGTTTTGTTGCCTGATCTGTTAAGTCTGGATGTTCGTGCTTATCAAGATAAAACATTATATAAACTAGAGGTACAATTACTCCAAGTATTAGCATAAACCCCACTAAATGAAACCACTTCAATCCAAAATCCGCACCATGCGACGTCAATTCTTTCACAACCACTGCTTCAACTGATGTCTTCGGACTATTTGGTAATAGATGGGTGTCTTCTGTAATTGGTTCTGTGGGTTCCACATCTGTATATGGAATTACTGATGGTGATAATGTACTATTCATAACAACAGCATTACAGTCTATAGAATGTTGTATCTCTTCTGGTGCTGAAGCAATTTTATCTGGTACTGATATTTCACTATTTTGCAATAATTCATGTAATGAATTTGCAGTTTGACTGGATGTGGATGGTGTAGGTGCAGGGTGCTCAACAGGAATCAGCTCTGTCAAAACTGAATAGGGTGTCACCGGTACTTTGATTGTCCGTCTAGCAAATATTTCATTGTCTTTGTGTATGTGGTTGATTCGCTTTAATTCTGAAATCTATTAAGTTAAAGTATTTCATTAAAAGAACTTAGGTTTCATATAACTGACTGAAGTTGATATCTGTGTTATCAAATAATATCAAACTTATTCTTGTTAACATATATTTTTTTTATTTGCTTAATATCTATGTGTGCATCAATCTATTACTATTCCTATATTCCAAAGTTAATATTTACAGTGAATTAAATTTTGATTTAAATATTATTTTACAAATTTTCAACATGAGGTTTGTACTTATCAACACAAGTAAATTAAATAGATATATATATATATATATATATATAATACCTAAAAATAGGTAATTCTAAGACTTCTATATAAACTAAAAATATATATAGGTAATTTACACAGTTTTAAACATATAAATAAATACATAGGTATTAAAGAGACTTATCATCTAAACTAATACTCAAACTGTTTTCTTTTATTGTTTAGTATAAGTAATTTTTATTTATATAAATGATGTGTATACACACATGTATGTTTCCTATATACTTTAAAATGGCTAGACTGCCTGATGAAATTTTTAAGCAATCTTCAGATTGGAATAGCAGTTGATCAGATCAACATTATTATATATTGTCTTCTAGCTGTAGATTGTTAGTGAAATTTATGAAAACCCAAGCCAGGTTACTAGTATTATAATAAATAATAATAAAAATTTGATACGAGATACCACATAGATGAATTTAGAAATATACATGTATACTTCATACAGGAAATCATTAGTACATATACAATAAAAAAATAGGAATAAAATGACAATAGGATCATATTGTTCAGATAAATAAATATACAATTAACACTTCAAATTTGTTTTTACTGTTGGTAGAAAAGATTAAATTGTGTGCATATAATACTTGCTGTAGCCATCTAAATTTAACTTCGAATGTTACTATCAAGTTAGCTTTGTCAACACATATATAACTTTTTCACACAAAAATTTCCCACAGAGTATGCACAACTGATAACCCTATAAAATGAATCTAATTACATTAGGACTTCACAAATGACATGTGAATTCTACATATTAAAAAATATAGTTGCTTATACACATATCAATATTATTTTTATAAGTAACTAGTAGTGACCATGACTGTTAATGTGCAACTAAAAATTATTTAATGAGATTTATCTAGTTTTGTAACATTTTCAATACAGTTTTACTCCTATTGGTGGTAGTGTAATATTAAATAGCCAAAGGCCTTACTCAATTATTGTTCTATTGAATACAAAAATATTTTTTTTAATTCAGAGACTGATAGATTAGATTAGTGAGTTCAAACAAACAGACTTTATAATATTTATAAGGTTAAAATAAAAATAAAATTACAAGTTACACTATTGCTGTAAGAAATTTGCTTACAACCCAATGAACTTGTAACAAATAAGGAAAATTGTTAGTACATTTTATCTTGTGAAATATAAGAATGTAATTGCTCTTAAGAGTATTATATACTATTTATATTGAATTGGTATTATATTTATAACATCTAACTTTGAGCAGCATAGAGGTCTAACATGCAGGAGTTCAGGATTCACATATCACTCATAAAGAACAAGTCATACTTTGTTATCCTTTTCAGTATAAATATACTGAAATGTTAAACAATCAATATTAACAAACAAGAGAACAACATAGCAACTACTAAAAAGCATGACCTTCGTCATATAATTGTTGATCCTTGATATAGATAATACTAATGTATTACCTTTTCAGCAAGTCCTAAATGAACTACCTAGATTCTTAATAATAGTCCTGTGAACATACATTCTTAAATCTAATATTACTAAGACAATGGTAAATTTATATTAATATACATAGACTGTTATTAAATTTTTACTTACAGAACAATAGAATCTAAGAGCGATGGCTTGTAACGTGTCACCCTCTCGGACTTGTGCCTCTATGAAATGCTCTTGTGGTTTTATTTTATATAACTGAACTTCTGAACGAAAATCATTATCTTTTTTTTTATTGTTCAACATATCGTGCGCATTCATATCATCTCCGTGCATCGGACGCGTCCTGTTCATAATAAACACTTTGTAACACGTAAACAAAAACCACTGGCTAATTTTATGATTATACTACTCATACCTTTGTTTCATTTTCATAAATAACAGTAATACTATAAATATCTACCATGACCTCAACTACAAATTAAAGTCTACCTGAATGATTCGCTTATTGCTAATTTATTGGCAAAAATAATAAAGAACAGCTGTTGTATGTACAACTTATAAAAATACAAAATCTTGACAGCAAATTGAAACTATTGCTATCTTGACATTACAAGCTAATTATCGTTGTTAACCAGTGTTGCTAACACACAAAAAAAAATACGTATTCGTTAACAGCTATATCATAGAGACAATAACTAATAAAGTAAGTCATATTATTTACTCTTTCACTGTGATATGAAGTAGCATCATAGAAAAATATTGAGGGCGATAGAGAAATAACCGTAGTTATGTTACTTTATCGCTGTGTAGTAATCGCACTGTAAAAAAAATCATAGTAGGAAGTGTTTTATGGCGTATGTTCAAGTAAATTTGATATATTACTCAATATTATTTCTAAAATAGAACAGAATTTTCAACGTGATACAAAGGTACAGGGCTCTGTTTAAGGATGTGAGAGCTAAACAGAACTAGAATTTTGCGATGCTACGTTACATAGGTAAATTTTGAGATAATTAGTATGTATAATCAAAAATAAATTATTAGTGAATTGCGAGTTTGTTTTATAGTAGAATAAATCATAACCACGAATAATCTATTAACACAATAAAAATATGAAATACTAATGCTTTTGAAAATTAAAATTTATTATATATAAGGTGGCTTGGTGAACTTCGTATCATCTTCAAGCAATGTTCGTTAGTCTCGCTAAAACTCGAAAACGGTTTGAGCGATTTGAATATATTTTTTTGTATTATTATAATTAGCTAAAATTTACCCTAATCATATTTACATCATCAATTCATTAAACAATCTATGCCAATCAAGAAATGTTCGGCCATTGTGTAAAATGTCAACAGATTCATAATATGTTTTATTTTTATGTAATAAGTTTCCATTTATCTAAAATTATAAGTGGCTACTAAGGTTCATATTCATCAAACTAGGGATGACGATTCTTTTTAACATAAATCGATCCGATAAGCAATCAAATGAATTATTTGACAAAAAAATTGAGATCCAAAAGATGTTCATTAAAAATGTTTTTTTTTTCCAATTCGCATTTTGTGTTTATATTTTAATATAAAATCGATGATAGAAAATAAAATTAACACTACTCAATCACAATTTATGTTTTATCATTATTAAACTAATTAAAGTTTTGTTTACAAATACAACAAAGTATCAGAGATACATGAATTGAATCGATTCGAATCGAACCCTAATCAATAGATTGGCGGCATGGTAGTAGGGCTTTTTCTAATACCCGCTTGGCTAGCTACCACCCTCAAGTTGAAAATCTACCACGAAATGCCACTAGGTGTATACTGGCAGTATCACTTAAAAGCCAATCCCTCCAATAAAACTGGCAACGCACCTGCCATTCACCCGGTGTTGTGGATTTCCATGGGCGGTGGTAATTACTTAGTATTAGGTGACACGCCTGCTCGTTTGCCCCCTATTCCATAAAAAAAAGATAAATAAAAAACGACATTTATAAAAACTATCTTTAGAAATTAATTTTTTAGATTTAAATTTTTTTTTATTCATATCCTAATGAACCGATTCATAAAAGTCGATACCTAAATGAATAACTTGTTAAAAATCGATCTGGTAATATCAATTTTCCATGAATTGAATTGTAAGAATCGATTCATACTAAACATCGAGTTCTTATAATTTATATATTCAGATCGATTTTTAAAAATCAAGGAGGAAGGGAGGCCTCGTCATTAAGGAGAAAGCAAAAGTATCTAAGACTATGCAGCCAAGTTGGACATAATAGTATAAACAATCTAGCGAGTTTTTGATTATTTATTTCTTAAAATTATAATAGCTTTTAACGTGTTTGAGTAATATGTTCAATTAAGTTGTAAATAATTTTGTAGTACTTACAAAAAAAAAAAAAGATTGTTTCACTGGATTGATTCAGGGCTGTTAATCATCACAAAAATAATATTTTTTGGTTAAAAAATTTATACTTCAATTAATCGATCTCAGATCGCCATCCCTATATCGTCCGTCAAATTTTTTTAATTATGAATTCATGATGTTTCTGTACTTTTCTAATTTTAGTTAGTTATCTAACTCTGTAAATTTGATTCAGGGTTATAAAAGTATATATTATAACAAATTACACAGATTTGAAGCGATGATAGTTCATTTGGCACCATGTATAGACGCTGTGTCAATGGACATTTCGAATGGACAGTTCGAATCTGCAATGAACCCGAGCTTTCGGTGAAAGAAAATAATGTGATGAAGCTATAGCACGTGGTAGGATTTTTTTAACGACCGTTTGGCTAGCTACCACCGTCAAGTTAAAAATCCTATCTATACATGTGCTTTGATAATTGCGCTTGAGAGCTAATCTCTGCACTAGGCTTAGCGTATCCACCATCCGGGACCACATCACTTAACAGTAAATGGGTTTGGGCTTTCCTTTGGTATCCGGTCGCACGATTTTCACTATAATTTTAATTGATATAGGTAGGTAATAGACCACAAGTAAATACTAGTAGGATTTTCTGCGGAAACATAGTTTTCGATTAATTATTATTTAAGTTTTATAGATTAACTACTAGAAATCGTATAGAACGCTATTGTTTCCGGCCCAAGAGATTTACATATTTACATTTTAAAGCATTAGAAAGCGACAACTTCATAGTTATATCTCGGTTTAACGCGTGTGTCATTCCAGACATAAAAAATATCTTTAGCTGTTTACGGTAAATCTTTGCCTATAAGAAAAAAGAGAAAAGATCTTTCAAGTTGGTTAAGTTTTTTGATATCATCATTATGGTTGATAGCCCGATTCAGAGCAACCTGACTCGGATACGTTAAGTTAGGAGGCTAAGGCGAGAGCAGAGCTTATTTTTTTATAACCACCCAGAAATAGGAGCCACGCTTAATGGGGCTCCTTTGACCTATCTTGGCTGGACATATTTCATACAGTTCAGAGGTAGTAACTGCTTTCCAAAATTACTTCACTAACATACCTTTACATATAACAAAGAATATAACTTCATAAGCCCATGGTGCCGCAACAATAAAAAAAAATGTGAGTGCACCTATAAATTCAAAATTAAAATTTTAAAATTATAAGTGCAGGTGAAATAAATAGGGCTTTCAATTATTTAAATTTGAAACACGTTAAAAAGATATGCGGAATGTCGATAATAGTAGTTAAGTCCTTGATTGACATATTTTACCACAGTTAACTAATATATTTAATCAGACCATAGCAAAAGGAACTTTCCCTAATGTAATGAAATATGTAAAGTGGTTCCTTTATTCAAATTAGGCTGCAGAAGTAATCTTGGAAACTACAGATATATGACTGTACTTCCGTCGTTAAGTAAAATTTTCGAAAAGATTAGGCTCTAGCAATTGTTAGAATATTTCAAAGTACAAAAGTTTCTGGATGGTCGACAGTTTAATTTCACAAAATCAAAATCTACTACTGACGCCGGTACAACGCTCATAAGTTATATATTGGAGACCTGGGAGGAGTCTCAGGATGCAATCGGTGTGTTCTGTGATTTGTCTAAGGCCTTTGACTGTGTTGACCATAGTACACTGATTCTTAAATTAAAACACTATGGTGTTTGTGAACCTTCTCTAGACCTCATATTCTCTTATTTTAAAGATCAATGGCACAAAGTTAGCTTAAATGGAGTGACCTCGTCGGGATCGTTAACACAAATTGGTGTCCCGGAGAACTCCATCTTAGGGTCTTTTTGTTCTTGGTATATATCTGTCGCTAATGGTTCACGAATGCGCTGACATGGTACTTTTTGCCGATGATATTTCACTTATATTTAAAGTGAAAAGGACAGATTCAGAGGTTAGGTATGTAAATAATACTTTAAATAAAATTTCTGATTGGTTTGTATTAAATAATTTACTGCTAAATTCAGACAAAACTAAATGTATTAAATTTAACTTGCCTAATGTTGCACGGGTTGACACTAGAGTCAAAATCGAAGGGAATTTAGCAGGCTTAGTTGATAGTACTGTGTTCTTGGGTATTACGCTTAATTCTAAACTACAATCGGGTCCTTACATAAAAAAATTGGCGGGAAGGTTAAGTTCTGCTGCATTCGTTGTTTGTAAGATTCGACTGCTGACAGATATTTCTACTGCTAGGTTAGTCTACTTCACTTACTTCCATAGCTTGATGTCTTATGGTATTTTGCTGTCAGGGACAGCAACTGAGGTAGACACCGTATTTCTTTTAGAAAAACGAGCAGTTCGAGCCATTTACAATATGAGACCTCGCGAATCATTAAAAGATAAGTTTTCGGAATTTGGTATTTTAACTTTGCCCTTCCAATATATTCTTGATAATTTAATGTATAACTGCAAAAACTTACAAAAGCCAGATTTCGTTAAAGACCGGCATAATTTGAATATTAGAAATCGCAACAAACTGGTCACCCCCTATTTTAGACTGAGTAAGACAAGTAACAGTTTTTTAGGTAATAGTGTTAAGTTTTATAATACAGTCCCAAAGCACATTACTGAATTGCCGGACAGTAGGTTCAAAAACCATGTCGAACGGGTTTTGATGTCAAAAGGCTATTATAGCTATATATTATAGGATCAATATGTGAGCGATTGTGATGTCTGGAATTTACAACCCTCTCTGTACATCCGCTAATAACTACTGTAACAAATCAAACTATTATATAAAAAATACTAAGACCAAAAAAAAAGATGAAGATCGAGTTTCTTACCGGTTCTTCTCGATGACTGCGTTACTTTTAAAACCGGTAGTAGTTTTGACGTTCATAAGTGCCTTCTTAGGACCTAAATTGAATAAAGATTTTTTATTTGATTTCATTTTAATCATGTATTAGGTATTATTTAAAATGTATACTAATATATGAAAATATCATAGGCGAAACTAAGTTCACGGAGATGACAAATAAGGAAGATTGCATAGGTTAGAATAGTTTTTTGATAAGTTTATTTCAGAAACTATACGTTTACGTAACGACTCTACGCGTGCGGGTGTATACTAATGCAATACCTGGATTGTTGTGGCCATAACGGTATTCCTATAAATTATTAAAAAAAAAAAAAACATAATTTGCGTAAAACTATTTCACGTGCAGATTTGCATTAGTTACATTCCTCTTATATGTGGGTATAGGATATTAATGAAAATAATATGATACAAACTAGAGATGATTTTTTAATTATTTTTATTTTATTAACTCGAGAATTACACAACTGTTACAGAACATAAATACCTTTGGTATTGTGTCATAGAGGTGGTAATAATTGCACGTAATTAATTGTCCTCTAGCTACAATATGTACAAAAAATACACATTAATACAAAACATTCGACTTTACAACACTAAATTTAGGTAACATTTAGGTATAGGTATGCGTGGGTACTTTGTGTAAATTTAATACAGTTATTTTACTCGTCTTGCTAAAATACATTCATTACAAAATGGATACAACATTATTATCTGAAAGCACAAATAAAAGCTTTCCAAATAAACTCCAATAATATCCTACAAATTATTTATTTGTGCCCCAGATTGAGAGTAACGTGTATAAATTCTGCGTTATTATATAGAAGGATTTATATTTGCCTTTTACGGATAATACGCATTTTTGTGTACACTAATAAAGTACTGGAAATGAGGAGCGTTAAAATAATTCGACTTTTTACTAATGGTCAGAAAGAATCGATTGAAGCATTTCGTCGACAGGATACATAACAATAAATGAACAAAATAGTGTAAAGTTCATGGATTCGTCATTTCTTTAATTCGGCTCGCAGAATATGAACCCTTATGCGATGTTAAGTTACCATTTGAAACATTAAAGATCTGCATCTTTTGCACTATATAACAAGTATATATATATTCGTAGGTTTAAGTTTTCAATGTGTTAAGTATTATGACCAATAAAGTGGGATCCTTATATTCAAAACGCATTATTTTAACGTTTAATGTTGCTTTTACTTTATCGTAAAGACAATATAAATATTATGCACATACACTAAAAAAGAAATAAATAGAATCTGTCAAATGTGATTTAACTCGAAATGAATGGAAAAAAATACATTTTATAAAGTTATGACAAATTATATGGTGTTGTATAACGGAATCCTCGGTGTACGAATTTGATTATATCGAGACATCATTTATATCTTTGCAACATATTATTCTATCATTTATATATAATTAATAAACATGAGTATATTGAATTATTACAAAACGCAGTCATCGTAATTATTCCAAAGTACTATTATTGCAAAATAGGAAGAGATAACATATAGTATCAATAAATATCAGTAAAATATCATAAATTTAAGAGTACATTAATAGTATTAGAGATCATTGATTTTCATAGTATGTTATTTTATAGTATACAAGAAAATCGATTTGAAAGAATAATGCATCACATTGTTCATAGTTATCATTATTATTTACACAAAGAAATAAATGAGAAGACAAAATATATCACAGTAACTATTTCCTTAAAATAAAATCAACAAATATTAAACACATAATTAACGGCTTTCACTGATTTAAAAAGAATATGGTTGTATCGAGCTTACTAATATAATAATACTTCACGACTAAAAATTATTTCCACAATTCAAATAGAATAAATAAGACAAGATCTGAAAAATTAAGTTTTTTGAACAGGTAAAATATTTCATAAATACAATTGAATGAATTAAATAATAAATACGCCAGTGGAAAATAACAAAAAAATTATAATTTACAAACATTTGAAATAAATAATTAAAAATGACACAAGTTTTGTTTCCTGTTGAAGTATATCATTCCTAGATTTATTGACGAAGCAAGTTCAGCAACCTATTTCCTGCCACTTGACACTACCTTTGATTATTTCTGTATGATTATATAGTACTGCAAATTTAGTTACAAATTATTTATGTATAAAAGTATTCATATTTACATTTAGAATTTATATTCAAATATTTACATAACCGATAAACAAAGGAGCATACTACATTTTGTGCCCACGCTTTAAATTAATATAATTGAAATATAAATAATATAATTATGAATATAATGAGAATATATAAAAAAATGGAAACGTTTATTTGATTCAATAGCAACAATATTAGATTGTGTTATATCATTAATGATTTTATATATGTACCAGCGGTTTAAGATTGGAAATTCAGGGATACACACAAAACTTTTAGTTTGGCTTTTGAAATCGACAATCACATCTTATTAGTTAGTTAGGTGTACTCAATACTGTAAACAAAAATGGGTGGTTAAAAATTCTATTAACTCTGCATTACTTTTAATACTCATTTAAATTTGAAAGCAATAAAAAGATATACTTAAAAAAATTAATACTTTTTACTACAAAACCCTGAGAAATATTTTTTCACATCGTTAAAAAAATTAATGGCAGTTACATACAGTATCAAAAATCTGAAAACATAATTTTTTCACTAAATAGAAAAGTGGCGCGTCATTCAAAAAGTCTCAAAAATAAATAATAATTTAATTATAGCATAATATGTAATAATCAAAAGGATGACGACACTATACCCGATAGTCAGTATAGTATAATCCAAACTCAACCAACGGTGACCACCAAAAGACTGGAAATTCGTTCAGGGTCAATACAATTATGGTATTTTACAAGCTTTTCAGTAGCTGCATATACATTGGCTGATCGCGAAATATGATAAACCAATTCAATTTTAATGTTATTAATGATATGCATACATCTATTGTAAACTAAAATTCAGTTTGACCGCGACAAAAAAAAAATAACATTACAGGTCGCTATGGACTGTAAAGGACCAAGCTCTGTAAACATATTTTTTTTATAATAACAAACTAATAAAAACCTAATCTCCCTTGTCTGGCCGCTATATGGACTGGTCCTTCGAGACTATATAGCAGCTTTAATATCATAAGAAGCCTGGAGACCAATTCTCTTGCGTAAATCAGAACACACTCCTTTTCTGAACCTATTGAAGACAGTTTTAAATCATAATGGCGTATAAATATTTTTTTTAGTCCTGTGTATACGAAGAATACTTTAACTTTACTAATTAGAAAATAATAGTTAGCAGTTTCTATATAAATCAAGGTAATATAATTTTTACAAATAATACTGGAAGCGAATGAGAAGTCACTGTAGTTTTTCTAAAGAAAATATGTATAAAAAAATATGAGCGGGCCGTTGCTTATCCATATCACAGGTTGTGTCTAAAGGCACATACAAACTTGAATCCCCGAAGAGTTTTCAAATTCATACATGTCTGTTTGACTGTACACATAATACTACGGTCGTAATGGTCAGTGGGTACTACGATACAGTTCTTAATTATATTACAGGTAATAAATATATAGCACGTTATCTTACAGTCTAATACAATTGTAATCTTTTTTTCCATATCACCATACAGTTGTTCATTCGACTTTTATATTTTAAAACTCTTGGAAACCCAAGCCAATCCTGCTCTTAGTATTTGATCCGGACGTCGCTTTATATATACTATTATTTGATGATGTTTTTGGTAATAGTTTGATTAAGCCTCTTAATTATGCCTGTTGTTGTGTGTAAAATTAGCCTGTTATATTTGATATGGAAAAAAACACGCTTCAAAACATGTCGTACATATATTTAGATAATACATTTTAATAAATGTTATTGGTATACGAGATCTTCGAAAAACACCTAACATTAAATGGCAAGACTCGAATGTTACACTGTGGACAACACTGCGTTTGCTTCATTATCAATGCAATAAGATAATCTAACTTCATTATAGCCTATACTGTGTTTTTAGCTTTTAATTTCCGCACAAACTTTAGTTTGCTTAAACTCGGAGAACAACTAATAAAGGTTGAATTAAAGGACAATATAGATAGAGTCCACAAGATGTAAATATTATTGTACGAAATAATACTACAATAATTAAGACAAATTGCTCGATAAATGTATACATACAATAATTAAATTTGTGCTTAGCCGTTAGTAATTTATTCCTTTATAACAGTGCGGTAATAACTTTTTACAATCCTACTAAAGATACACAGTAAAATCACATTGGTTGTGGAAACTAGTTCTAACAAGGGATCCCACCATTTCGTTAGAGTGATATTTGACAATTAGAAAACTAGCATGAACTTAGACTTAAGGGACATGCATCGAATAACCTTAATAAATTAAAAAAGAGTGAGGTATCTTATGAACACCCGGTTGAAACGGAGCTCCTTTCGCTATACTTTTTGTGTTTGTACTAATTAATGATTAAATAAAATTTTACAAGTCAAAATATTTTTGCATATTCTAAAAATAAAGGGCAAGTCGAATCGATGGAAAAAAGTTTTATATTCTCAGGTGATCGCTAAGTTCCTCAAAAATTACTGCAAAAAGAAGTCGTTTTTCATTGTTACACTTTTTACGGTCTAGCCTCTCAGCTAATCAGAATGATAACGATAAGAAACTCCATTTCAAGAAGTCTTAAAAAAAGAGCAGTTATTAGCTATATATTTATATATCTATAGTTACGCGTTATCGAATCCTTGGAAATCGCCCGGCCAGTTCTCCCGCCTCGCGACGCGGTCCGAACCCGTACACGCAAAGAATGCGTCACCTTCAAACGGATCCGAATCCCTCGTGAATATGTTTACCGATTCGGATTTTTTTATATCTTTATGGGCCGGTTGGGTCGGTTTCGTCCTTAACGGTGGTACGTCTTCGTCTTCCTCGGCTATGGATGCGGCCCGAGCCCGCGGTGTAGACATCGACGTGAAATCGTCTTCGAACATGGACCGAGGTGATATCGAGTCAGAATCGAATCGGAATCGAGTCGCGGGCGAGTCGCCGTCGCGTGCGCGGGCGCTGCTGCCCGAAAGCGGGGACGCGGTTGCCTCTTCAGGTTCAAATGCGAATCTATTCAGAATTATTTGTTTTTAATATTTATTATGACAGTTATGTATATTTTGTATATAAATAATTCGCTGGGCCCAAATTAAATCAAAAAACTTTATTTAATGTAGGCCCTGGGAAGGCGTTTATGGACGTCAAACCGACAACCGGTTCGAAAAATAACCCAGTCATTGAACAGAACCGGTAAGAAATTCCATCTGGTTATATATTTTATTCTTACAGATGTTGTTCTGCCCTATACTGTAGTCAATAATTTAACTACAGCGCCTTCTATCATATAAGGGAATAGCATAAAAAGCTTTTCTCTTTAGCTCCATTCATTATTTCCATGCGTTAGGATTAGATCCTGCACCACGCTCGCTCACTGTATATACGATACGTATGTCGTTGCCTCAGTGCTTACTTGTACAATCCACCATTAGCGGCATTTAAAAGTAGAAAATATTTTTGTTGTACTTTGAAAACAAATCTCTATTTCAAAGTTTTTTTAACACTTCGTACGACAAGTCGAAACAAGTAACTTGCCATAACGCGTAAAAAACCCATAAATTACCAGTTTGGCTTTCAAAATAGAGCAAAAATCTTTCTACTACAAAATCTAGTAAGTTGATTGTGGAATGCAACATGCCTAAATATACTATTATAAAAGATATTATACTTGGTTTATTTTGGTGGACCAAGCGGGACTTTTTGTATTTGGTACATTCATATAAGTTTAATTACAAATAATCAGAAATACGTTCAGTTGGTATATTTACCTGGTTCCTTCCAAACTGGAGTATGGTGTTCTCTTTTTGGTGATTGATGCGGGAGACTCTTGGAAGTCATCGAACGGGGACGCCGGCTCTCTGTCCCGCGGCGAGAAATCATTCGAGAAGCGATAGTCACGAGGCCGCGTCCGAGTCTCTTCGCGTCTCGGCCTTCGACGTGTGTCTCTTGCATCTCTGGTGTCTCTTGTTTCTCGCGTGTCTCTTGCATCTCTGGTGTCTCTAGCATCTCTGTTGTCTCTCGCATCTCTGGTTTCTCTGACATCTCTATTGTCTCTAGGGTCGCGCAAATCCCGCGGTTGGTCGCGTATCGATTCCCGTTCGCGCTCACTCTCTCGCCGCACGTTAGTGGACCGCCGCGCCGGCCAACCAAGTGTAGATCCGTACCTTACGTTTAAATATATTAATAATATCTTCTACTGGTGAAATTTTTGAAAGATTTATATCCCTTATATTATTAGGCTCTATGTTATGTAATATTGGTGGTATGTTATGTAATATTGGTGGTATGTTATGTAGTACAGTTGGGTTATTGAGAATATGTTAAGTTGATCAAATATAAATAATAGATCATAATAAAATTTGTAAGGTGGTACAAAAACTGCCAGGTCCCTGACACCTTCTCTGGTCATCGTCTTGTTAAAGCGTTGTATGAAGCCCAAAGTTTTGTAAGCTATGCTTTCAATCCACGTAAAATCGGGATTATTGTATATTTAATTACTTTAATTAGTAATAGAGCTATAATTGAGGAAGACTTTGGACTATGTATTTTCATGCTACCAATAATAGAAGTAAAGTTGTATTGAGAAATGTTACAAAAACGGGCAAAAATGTATGAATATAATTTTAGTTTCACGCGAACGAACTCGCGGACACAGTTAGCTGTATGTAACAGACACAATTAAAGATACATATCCTTAGAGAATATTCAACTAACCTTTTTTCACTATCTTCAGCTTGTCTCATTTCGGCCCTTCGTCTAGTTTCGCGCCATCCCAGTGACCCGTAATTTTTTTCTGTGTGATACATAGAGAGATCATTATATTTCATTCTTCAATAACAATAATAATAATGTTTTTGTTTTATCGTAGGGCAAATTACAATAAGTAAGCCAAACATCGGAACGTACTAAAATGCAATTGGAAACACAGAGTTAAGTATTGTTATTAGTATATATATATCTATATTAATATTACAAAGCAGAAAAGTTTGTTTGAACGCGCTACTTCTAGGACTTGAAAAAATCTTCGCATAAACACAATTATTGAGCTTTAGACTATTTAACGTAGCGCTACCACAAATATGAGCAAGATTGTATTGAAAAAGGTTACAAAAACGGGCAAAAATAACTAAATTATTTTTAGTTCCACGCGAACGAAGCCGCGAGCCAACTAAGGGGAAAAAAGGAAAAGAATAGTTACGATTAATTATAATAAAGGTGTAATCATCAAAACCCAGGTCTATGTGAACGAAACCGCGGGAGAAAGCGAGTAAGAATTTACCATCCCTCCTCCAGCGTTGATCCGGCCACCTTTCCCGCGGCGACGATCTGCCCGACCCGCAGCCATCACTGTAACTGTAAGAATATTATATAAAAAAATCAAATAAATAAAATTGAAGTGTCTGTAATGTCAAAATAACAGCTTTTTAGTAAATGCATATCAAAGTATAAATTGCACTGAATAATAAAATCAATTTAAAAAAAAATTGCCTGTCTTTTTGTTCCAACTAACCTGTAAAACGGCTGGACCGATTTTGATGGGACTTTCGCTTGCAGATTGCTGTTTATTAGAAATCATTTAGGCTACTTTTAATTTAGGAAAAAAATAGGGTTACATGAACAAAAATTAATAAATATTTTTTAGTAACGCGCGAAAGAAGTCGCAAACACAGCTAGTAGATAATGAAATGTTCAAGTATGAAAAGCCTATACTGTGGCGATATATAAAATTAACTAATTCATTATAATTACAAATGACAACAACTGTCGTTATGGTCTCAATTGAAGCAATACTAATGACGTCATTATTTTTAATCACAACAAGCCCACAACGATTCATCTGCTAAGGTAAAGCCATAGGTCCCAGGGCCGGATTTTCCTATAGGCTAACTAGGCTTCAACTTTAGGGCCTCAAGATCAAGAGACGCCTACATTCAAGTTGTTTGGAAAATTATAATTACACTATTCTAAAAGGTAAAACACTGCACTGAAAATAAGTAGTAATTTTACTTATATGACTAACAAATATATTTGATAAGATCAATATAAAACGGCCTCACGAGCGCAAACTCCATGCCACTTGAGTTAATCATTGAAATGCTTACAAGTGGAACGAAACACACCACGGTCTTGAGCGTGAGCGTTGTGAACGTTAAGTAGGAGCTAGCCAAAGTGATGATAGTAGAACTCACTCTTCTTCATCTTCATCGTAGGAGTGTCGCTGTCGTCGATGCCTCTCTCTTTCTTTTTCCCTGTAATCTTTCGTAGGTCTCTCTCTACTACGCGAGTCTCTGTAATCTCTCTCCCGGCTGTAATTTCTATCTCTATCCCACGAGTCATTCTCCCTGTCTCTACTCCTGCGGTCTCTTCTATCTCTATTCTCCCGGTGGTCTCGATCTTTGCTCAAGTCCCGCCTATCTCTGCCGCTACCGGAGTCCCTTCTGTCACGCGCTGACTCTCTACTGTCTCTACTCAGATCTCTGTCTCTTAGATCACGTTTATCTCTGTTTTTCTCCTTCTCACGGCCACTGCCCGAGTCTAAATATTCCCGGGAACCTGATGAGTTGTGTCTGAAAATATAATTTCAATAATTTTATGTTCGATATATGCACGGTGCTAGTGTATTTTCTAATTTTGTTTTATTTGGTTTGCAAACCAGATAACACATCAACATCAACAAGACACACGTTATAAAGTAAAAAAATCTACATTATACATCAAAAAACAATTTCAGTTTCCGTTTTACTCAAACTAATATCTAGCTTAGTAAGTACCCGCTTTATTATTAAAGTGGTGTTCAAAACCCTATTCTTTATGGACTTCCATATCGCAACGAGTAATTGCGTTACCCGGGCTCAGGCCATGGTGAGAGGAGAATGTGGCAAGACTCATAGGGTGCTAATCCCCCAACACTACCCACTAAAACGTACAACGACGACACTTCAAACTTCCGTGTTGTTAGAGACCAGACACCGCTTCTATTCTCTGGCGGATCTTCAATTTCTCCTCAAGTTGTAAAATCTATCGCTAAATACCTATAGGTGTATTCCGGCTGTTGCACTTGACAGCCTGTTCACTGGGTCCTGGTTCCTTCACCACCTTATATCCCATATCGTCATTTAACATCAGGTTAGACTGTGGTTTAACATTAATCCTAAAAAAAAGATGACCAATGAAAAGTTGGGGTTCTGTCATGTTTCAGGGTTAGTAAGTATAGTAGCGACCATATACGGATTGATGGTAGTTATTTATTTTGGTCTGTACTTTACTCAAATACTGCAAGAGGGTAGTGATTTCAGATCAAGCTTCTGTTGTTTCCTAGGGACAGGTACTGGAGGAAAAATCCATCTCTAGTTTCAAAATTAAATTTGGTCAAACAGTTGGCGTAGCGATCAAAGTAGTTACCTCGCTTCAAGCGACGCGCCGAAGAACTATGTGTTTGAGTCCCGCGAAGGACAATTATAAGTGTGATCCATAAATAATTGTACTGAATTTGATTGCCACTTTGTGTGCGTTAATTGTGTTTGTAAAGTCCTTCACACTGGACATTGGCTAAATTGCATAACTAAACAGATGCCTAGTTACGTTTTAAGATAATTGTAACCTGGATTCCCTGTCTCGGTGATGCGAGAGAGGTCGCTGCAGCCGTGTCACAGGAGATAAATCCTCATCCCACGGCGACACGTCTCTTGAAGATGATGAAGTTTGTACTGTACGAGAATATTTTTTTTTTACATTAATTATATTGCCATATATTAACTGATCAATTTGTGATTTAATACTTTACATAATTTTTATATGAAGTCTTGCAGTTTTACTAATTATATACAAATATTAAACTTGATTGGTCTTAAAAATACATTTGCCTGGGTAAACTTGCGACATAATACATTATTACAACGCTAACCAAATTTAAATTAAAACAGTGCTGCTACTTTTAGCTTACCAAGATAATAATAAACCTTACTAAAAATTAGACTTATTTCTATACTATTTTTGAAAGCGATATATGGCGCTCTGTTCCCCTTACTAACTGCTAATAAAGGAAGAACTACGACTGTCAGGGCATAGTAACTGATATAATTCAAACAGCGCCCACTCTAGGAGAGGGCAAGCTGGGCATTTGCCTGCGGCGTCAAAATATGAGGGCGCCGCGGCGGCCGTTTGTTTGTAAAAATTGTTATAGTTAATTTTACCAACAAAGACAAAAGTTCGGATATTAGTCCCTTCATTTGCTAAAAAATTATATTGTTTATGTAATATATATATGTGACTATATATAAATTTCTAAAAAGCACTGCTTGAACTTGTTTCAACATTCGGTGCTATGAATATATGGTACTTTTCTGATCAATGAAAATTGTATATACTCCTAAGGGGCGGTAATTTGTCCCTTTGTCCGGGGCAACGTAATCGCTAGAGTGGATGCTGATAGTATGTACTTAAAATTATAATGGGCTCAGTATTATATAGGTTTAGAAGAAAATCAGAATGCCGATAGATTATCAAAGTTAGGTTCATTAGAGATTGCAATAATAAGTATCCCGTCTACAACCCTCTGAAATATATGTGGTTCCGTATTGAATACAGTCAATCCAAGCTAACTGTAATAAAGGGTTCAATGATAAGTATTCGGTCTTAATATGTAGAAATCTATATTAATATTATAAAGCGGAAAGGTTTGTTTATTTGTTTGAACGTGCTATTCTCAGAAACGATTAGTCAGATTTCGCAAATTTATTTTTGCATATGATAGAGAAATTACTGAGGAAAGGTTTAGGCTATTTGATATAACGCTACCACTAACAGGCGTAAAGCTGTATTGATAAAAGTTACAAAAACAGGCAAAAAAATTATCAAATAATATTTAATTTCACGCGACCTAAGTCATATGCACAGCTTTTATTAAATACTAACTTTTAACCTGCGGCTCCACAGTTTCAAAGTTTGAAAATCTTTTCTTTACCCTACTTCCTGTAAGTTATTCGCTAGACAGAGTACTCTAACACCGTCTTCAGGATCCAATCTATCTCTATACCAAAAGTCATGGCAATCGATTCAACGGCCTAGGCGTGAAAGCGTAACAAAGAAACAAACAAACTCTTTTTGCATTTATAATATAGCGATAGATGAGAGCGGTAATGATATAATCTCTCTACTATAGACTAATGTTTTTGATTTTTACTTCGGAATGTATAGAATGAAACACTCTTAAGCCCAGACCTTCGAACAGCTTCGGACCTTTTATAGCCCGTCTAATGATAGTTGACGCATATTGGCTGCTTCAATGCGGATTACAAAATAGGCGTGGCTTTGCCCATTGTTCGTTAACGATGTTCATTCTTATCTTACCTGTCGAGGGAGTGTTTAGACGGACTAGCCTACTATCTTGTTTCACGGGACAGTAGACTCGCTACAATAATATTAGTAAGGATAAGAATAATTGGTTCACTATAGCAGGGGTCTCCAAATTTTGAAGCCTTAGGGCCATAATAATGTTTTCAGTATTTTCCAAGGGCCAAAATAGTTTTAATTTTTCTGCTCTTACTATCTACTAAAATCCGCAACTACAAACTATTGTCGCAGAAAATTCACAATCACATAAATCTCATTACTGTTCTAATTAATTTCAATTATTTGTTAGTTATTAATGTGCTTAAGCTTATCTACTTAAGTTAGGATTTTTGCGTCATCATTTCTGTCGTTAAGTTTTACCTTGCAAGTAAATTCAACCGAGTAATCATCATGCTGTGTTTTCTCCTTCAACTTATGATAGCAATAGTAACAACAATAAGACATTGATTGTTGCGGGCCGGGTTGATTACACTGGCGGGCCGTGGTTTGAAAACTCCTGCTTTATGGCATTGATTGATTTAGAAGGTACGTATGAGCGTTATAGTTACCGATGGGCGGCCGCACGAGCCTCGTGGCGGGGCTGTGCCTCGCGCGGCGCCGCGGCCTCGGCTCCGACTCGCGCGACTCCCGCGAGTCCGACGAGCATCCGGACCCGGCCCACCGCGACCCCGCCACTCCTACCCCACCCCCGACCCCCACACCCACACCCAAAACCACTACCTTCTCTGAAATAACAAACATCGTCTGTAGTTGTGGTAGTCACGTTGCAGATTTAAACTATCTTATTTATTTATGATCAATCTTTATCATATTAATATTATAAATGCGAAAGTGAGTTTATTTGTTTGTTACGCTTTTACGCCTAAACAACTGAATCGATTGTGATGTTTTTTTTATGTATTATCGAGCAAGCGTGACACCTGAAGGTAAGTGATCACCGCTGCCCATGGGCACTTACAACACCATGAGAATCGCAGGTGCGCTACCAGCCGTTATTTTGGAGGGTCTTGCTCCCAAGTGCAACTACCGGAACACACCTATTGGTATTTGGCGGCAGATTTTCAATTTGAGGATGGTAGCTAGCCTGGCGGGCATCAGAAAAAGCCCTACTACCATGCTGTGGTTTCCTCACAATGTTTTCCTTCACCGAAAGCTCAATGTAAGTTATTGGATTCGAACTCACGTCCCATTACCCGGCGCTCCTACACACTACCACTAAGCTATCATCGCTTCGAATTTTGGTATAGAGATAGATGGGACGCTGGAGTTGAAGATAGGTTACTATTTCTCGCGAAATCTATATTGAAAGTGGGGTAAATAGAGGGATAAACTTTGTATGAAACTTTTTATTGCGTCATCCGATTTGTTTGACAAAATCGATATTAACGCGTGCGAAGCCGCATGTAAAATCTAGTTCTATAATAAATTATTGTCTCTTCAAGTACCACCACCATGTAAGTAATAACATTCCAACTGATCCTTTTTTTTTAATTTCGTTTTCTTACATATCCCGCTTTGATTTCTTTAGCTTTATAAATTAGTGCCTTAATAATACATACATAAAAATTCCTAAACAAGATGATGGCAGAGTGAGGGTGTAAGAGTAAGAGTGGGATCTCGGCAGATATCATGTATATTTTTCCGCAAGAAACAGTGCAAAATTGCGAGTAAACTGGATTACACTGATGATATTTTAATAAAAATGGGAATTGTTGTGACAAGAAATAAATTTAATGATAATTTTCAACAATTTTACTTCTTAGCTGAAGACATCAATATTTTTCTCACGACAACCTTTTGTTGAAAAAATGTTTTTTTTTTTAGAATAGTTGAGATTGTTTTAGAATTAATAAACACAACGCAAACAAACACAGAATATCTTATTTAAATTAAATGTATGTATTTTGTATTCAGGAGGAATGGGGAGTCGAAAAATCATCAAAATCACCTCACGTAATTAATGGACGCCTCCTATGAGCAACACTACCTCTCACACGATAGGTAGCGCTGTGGTATGGAAAAAGGCAGAACAGGGCCTCCCAGGCTTCCTAGTGCCTATCTAATCCAGCAACTAGTAATTAATATAGAAATAAACGAACGTTTAGTATCAGGCGAGGAGCCGCTGGCGACATCACTTATTGACTCTGCTGACAGTCGTTCTGGAAGCTGTACATCTCGCACCGGCATCAGCTCCACGCCGGCCTCCTTTATCGATTCCACCTTTTTCTCCTCCTCCTTCTCTTTCACCGACGGACTCTTTCTAAACGCGTCTTCGACGTGAGTAAACGATAACGAACTATTATCGATACAATCGAAAAAGTCTGAATTATCGAACCCGTCGGATTTCTCATCGGATTTTTTCCGCTCCTTCGGCACTTCCGGCGGTATAGACACGAATTCGTCTTGTGACGGTTCCGTTATAGTTATTTCTCTTAATGCTGCATACCTGCAAAATATTTTAAAGAAATAAAATTTAAAAATTGAGTTAAGTTTATAAAATGCTCTGTTAGCTCATAGCTCAGTTGGTAGTGTGTATGGACGCCGCGTCAAGAGACGTTTGACCGAATCCACCTACAATGAGTCTGAGCTTTCGGTGCCGGAAAACATTTTTTTTCTAATACCCGCCTGGTTAGCTACTACCCTCAAGTTGAAAATCTGCCGCCAAATATTTATGTGTTGCGGCAGTTGCACTTGAGAGACAATCCCTCCACTAGGCTTAGCATGTCCACCATCCTGGGTGATATCGTCATTTAACATCAGTTGAGATTGTGGCCATAACGCTAAACGTTATCAATAAAAAAAATTATTAAGATCATATCTATATATTCCAATGTTGATAACTAGACTATTTATCATTATTATTTTAAACTATGAAATCTGCATATATGAGCAATAGCCAATAACATGTGTGTCCAATACACATTTGAAGAGTATAATTGCTAAAGAATATAATTATACTACAGAAACTACACTACTACTACAGAGACATAATACTACAGAGTACACTAATACTACAGAAACAATTGATAATAGTGTGTCATGAAAGATGCAGGTATACTGTAGAATACTATGTTAATCATATGATTTTACAATATCTATATAGATATAAAAAAGGTAACTACACAACATAATTATATTACGTATAAATAATACGTAAATAGCTATCGTCCAAATTTCGATATAACGTAAAAATATGCAACAAGAACGGCTGGAACGATTTTAATGATTTCAAATTTGTTTGATTCATCACTGTCCAGAGAAGAATACTCTTCTTTTTTAGTATTCATTTTATAACATAAAAATTTTTAAATTGAGTTTAGCTGATAGTTAACACGATTTTTTGTTTGACTGTTAGGCGGTCAGCTAGCAAATTTATAAAATCAAAATAAATAAAATTTAGAACAAAATAAAAGCGACTTCATTTATGATTTTGATACAAAATGTTTTTTTTTCTGATAACTCCTGTAAATAACTATAAACTAGTTAAAAAAATGATATATTAGTAAAATTAAATTAAAGGTTACAAAAAGAGTCAAGATAAACATAACACGTACCTATCATTAGAGTCTTCTTGTTTGACATCAACTTTCCCATTATCACGAGGCGAGACACTCCTCCTTGCCTTATCAATTTGTAAATTCTTCATAACCGTTTTGATATCTTCAATTTTTGCCTCGATCTGCATCGGTTTCGGACTCACCGAGTTACGAAACATATTGAAGGAGTCTAACGTTAATTCATCTAAAGTTTTCAATGGACTTCGAGCGAGTTCTTTCACTTCTGCATCTCGTCCTTGATTACCACCAATCATAACAATCGCTGTCAATTCCTCCTTACCGTCAGAATCTTGATTGGGTTCCGTATCATTATCTTTAGGATCCAATATCGATTTCGCTTTAAGCTCTTGTTCTTGTATTTCTCTGAACGCTGCGTATCGATCGTACGACGGGTTCGCCTTTTTATCGAAGTCTTCGAAATTCGCAACGAAGGTTCCGTTTACGTCAGCGCTTGGAGCGAAATTGTCTTCAAACTGCGGTTTGAATTCTGTTGATATCGAAGGTATTTTAATGTCCGGCTTCTCTATTACCGGTGGAATTGGTGTTAGTGGTTTTTCTTTCCCCTTTGTCATCGAAGGTTCTATATGGATGTGCTATAGAAAAAAAAAACAGTAATAAGTAAAAGACATGACTCCCTTGTCCTCGTTGCCTCAGGCTCAGTGCTTTAATACTCGCCCCCAAAGCTTGGTGAAGCTGTGAAAGCCTTTAAGGCTAACAGCATATATCCAATCGAAAAATTTATGATGATGAATGATGATTTGGTCTTGCAGTTTTGGTATTGGTCTGACTAAAAGTAAGACCAAAACCATATTTATACTAGCAAGACCAAGGACGAACTAACAAAACCAAGACTGGATATGCAAAAAGAAAACTAAACGTGTAAGACTGAACGGAAAAAATTGAATTCCGTTGTAATTATTAGTTAAAACATTTGTCATTACTTAAACAAATGCTTTTCTTCTGGACACTACCGCTGTTTGAAAATATAGGATCTACAAGAATGTTCTCGAAGTGAGTATTATGAACGAGTATCGAGGCGGCTATTATGCATTAATTCATGGGCATCATTTAAAAATATATATTTATATTGATTGTGTATAATTTATGATTTGCCTTTAAAATGTTTTTTAATGATAGTATGTAGGAAAATTATTAAAGTAATCCACAGCAAGACTAAATATGCATGACCAAGCCCAAGACTAAGACTAAAAGAGGAAGACCTATGAATACCAAGATTGTCCTAGTCTTGGTATTCTTCTTGCTTTGCTAATTATTTATATCAGTCAAGGTTTTGTTAATAGAAGGATTTTTAAAGAAATGAGACGTTTTTAAGATTGTAAGATACATACAGCTCTATCCGTATCTGCTGCTAAGTATGATCTGAGATAATCCGTTAACTGTGGTAGAGTCATCGAAGACAGTGTGGTTGCTGGTACATGTAATCTGTAATAAAGTTATCTATATATTAATATGTGAAGAGAAAACTGTGTACGTCTTGTTACGCATATTCCGCCCGCAGAGGAGTATCAGATTCGATATACTTAAAAAATATATGGAGAAAAGAATGTAGATAGTTTTAATGAATATATGTTTCAATATTTAGTTTATGTCAGTTATTTCCATAGTTTAATATCGTACGGTATTTTGAATGTTCACAGAGTTTTCCTGTTACAGAAGAGGGATGTTCGAGAAATTTATAATTTATCCAACAAACACTGATTAAAACATAAATTTAAGAAGACCAACATATTAATAGTGCCATGTCAATATGTATTTGATAATATCATATTCCTCCAAGAAAATATTGATAAGTAGTTAAAAAATACAGTCATTTTCATATTTGTAATCCTAGAAATAGACATCATCTTGCTCTAATCCACACAAGGCTAACAAAAATACAGAAATAATTTAAAAGACAGTGTATAATAAAATAAAATCTCTCACGAAATACGTGAACTGCAAGTAAAACGGTATGTTTGTTAAAAAAAGGCATTATACAATTGCATATTATTTAGAAGATAAAAATTTATTATTAACTTATTGTTAATATTTTTAAGTTCGGACATTTGAAAAAATATATGATAAAAAGAGCGATTGCTGGAGAGTTTTATTCGCCGTTTCTTCTCTTCCAGAACGCCAAGTTTTTTCAGAAACGGTAGTAGATTTTTGACTTCAAAAAAGTGATATTATTATACATAACATAATAGACATTTTTAGACAATTTATTGTGTTTACTTGTTTAGTGTATTTATCAATTACTTTTAATGTTGTATACTGTTGTTAGGTCGAACTGAGCAAATTTTTTCATTCAATTATAAGCGTTAGTGTTTTGATAAAAAAAAAAAAAATTTTCGTATACTCTCCTGCAAAGTACCGGATGGACACGAGAGGAGTATGTAGGATTTACCGGCTGCGAAATACTTATTAAGAAGATCCCGCGTTCACCGGAAGCTCAGGTTCATTGCAGTGATTTGAACTCACGTCCATTAACGCGCAATCAATATTACTTTATATTTCACTTAGTGTATAGTGATGACGATCCAGCTCAACATAGTCTTCGTATTCTACCACTGAGCGTAATTTATAAATTTATAACGGTAATTACTAGCTGACCCAACAAACGTTGGTCTGTCATAGAAATTATTTGTAGCGAATACTTTGGTTGTATTAAATCGCAATTTAAAAATCAGAGGGTAAGGGTTGGAAGGAGAAAATTTGGGATTATAGATATTTTTTGATGATACATAAAAATAAAGTATAAATTTGTCGATAATTTTTTTTTTACTTGTATAGGGACATCCTAATCATCTAGCGGCATGAAATATACTTTACGATCTATTCTCATATCTACCAAATATACATAAAAAAAAAACATTAAAATCAGTCGAGCAGTTTCGGAGCAGTATGACCACAAACACCGTGTCTGTGACACGAGATTTTTATATATAAGATTCCATAATGATGGTTAATAGAAATCGAGTGTCCAACCTGTTGGCCAGTTCGTCCATGGTGCAGGTCAGGAGCTGAGCGAGGGTGATGTCGAAACGCTTGGCCGCTGGGAGAGGAGGTGGTGCTGGAGTCAGGTATTCTTCTTCACTGCTGTTGGTTGCACCTGACGACAGCCGCGGCTTTGTACTCCGATCCGCCTGTCATTATGGAAATAAACACATAGTTCTGTTAATTTTCTAACCCCAATTCACTTACTCTTTAGCACAACAGTAGGATTTTTATACGCAATCTTATATATTTTATTTCAATTCATAAATTTATATCACTGCTGGCTACCTGGAAAAAAAATGCCTTATGGCAAAAAGCGCGCCAGTATACATATTTAAACCGAAAAAACCGTTATTATATTATTCGGTCCATTCAAATCATGTAATCTTGGTTGAATTTTGCGTGATTTAAGTTTGGCTATAGTACACAAATGCAATGAATAATGAATAATAAATAATAAAAATAAAGGAGCAAGTATTTTACTATAATTAGTTTTAGAGATTATGCTTCTCATTGCCGTTAGTACGATAGTAATATAAACGGGAACACAGTGTAGCTCGAACAAAAATGAGCCTTCATAGTGAACGATATAGAAATAGCCGTCCCAATGACTTGCTTTTTGTTTGTGGATTTTTGAGATATGCCAATATAAAACGAAAAGCTTATAGACTCGCAACCGTGGAAGGGTTAAAAATATCTCGCCGGTCGTCGTTACATTTAGATTATACTGTTTACCATCACGTATAATACCTCCACGTATAGTATCTCCTTACTATGCTGTACGTGTAAGGATTTTTTTAGGTAATCATAAATGAAATTATAATTGTGATCTATTAACTACATTTTTTCTATTTAAGCACTTGGAATGCAGAAATACTAAATTGTATATCTACAGTTTTGATATACTCATTTAATACACAATATTTTAAGAAATGCATATACATACACAAATGGGAGAATGGGACATTTTTTTATACCGTACTACATTTTTCTTTAATGTGCCTTAAAGTTTCACTTTAATAATGATATTATAACAAATATTACCCAACAGCCTATTCTTCCTAAGACCAGAAACTTAATCTTGTTATTTAATATAATATTAAATAACAAGATTAAGTTTAATAATCTATATGGAATCAGTTACCTGACCTTGAGTAGACCTTGTTCTATTCATTATAGTAGTCAATAAGACCACAGTATCAATTATCACGTTTAAGGTTAAGGTTGCTTCTAGGGATAAAACTAAATCCTATTTCTTAAGTTGAACAAAGCAATACAAATTTACAAAATTTAATTGAAGCCACTTGAGCGTTTTCCAAGATTTACGTGGACGAACACCCCATGGTGTTGATATAAAACATATCAAAAAATTATAAATCAATCATACAAGTGGTTCCCTCTTCCTCGCTGGTCTGGGTAACGGAGGCCCCGGTTCGCTGTCATCGTGTTCGTGCTCGTGTGGCGGCCGGGGCGGAGGCCTGACCGCGATGACGTCACTCGTCTTCTTCGGTGGTAGTGGCGGAGGCGGAGACGCGTTCTCTGGGTTCAGCTTGCTAATAGGTTGCGGACGCTGCCGAACCCTGCCCGTGTCCGTATTCTGTAATATCTTTTATTTTATAGTTTATATGGTTTAGCGTTATGGCCACAATCTCACTTTGATTTCCTTCACCGAAAGTTCAGACTCAGTGCAGGTATTCGAACTCACGTCTATTTACGAGGCTTCCGTACACCAACTAAACCATCATCACTTCATTGGCTATACTTTATGCATAGCTTCATGGCCTCATGGATGTGGATATTATATACAAAACTGAATTTTTGAATACGGCAGGTAATACCAAAGATTAGTGCGTTAATACATATAACAAAAAAAAACTGTTTAATAATATTTGTAGTCGAGCCCAGCGCCAACTCCCACTTTCAGGAATAGTATTACACTTTTTTTAAGATAATAATTTTATTATTTGGCCGAAGTTTAGTTTTTTGTCTCCCTCCCCGGAGGCACGCTTAAGATTTATGGAACAAAAGATATTTTACATGTCGATCGGTAATATTAGAAACCGGTCATAAAATACATTTGCACTTATGGGGGGTGGTGTCCTTTACTGTGACAAAATGTATGTATAATGTAAAAGAAAAAGTGATGTTTGCACCTCATAAAAAATTCTGTAAATTTGATACATAATACCAAATAATCATAATCATCATCAAATCATCAAAATAGAAATCATAATACTAAACAAAATAACAGTTTTTATTTAGTAATATTTTTAACGACCTCAGTACACTGTATAGTGGTTAGTATTCTATAGCATTACTCGTATACGAAATATGACAGATTTGTGATTAAAAATATATTTATATATTACCTGTCTCTGGAATCTAGGTGTCTTGGGCGCAGGCTCAGACGGTAAATCAACTGTTAAAGCTCCGTTGAACATGATCTTCACAGAGTCAGGCTTGCTGTATACCATTTCTTTCGGTTTGCTTTTCGTATCTTCCAATCGCAGAACATTCATCTTCGGAAAATCCTGCATACTCGTGAACGGATCATCTTTTAACGAATCAGAAAAGGGGTCCGTGTTATCGAAGGGATCTGTCTCCGCGAACGGATCGGACGTGAAAAATTGTCCGGTGAACAGTGCGTTTTGTTGTTTAGCGATCGTGACGGATCCACCCGACTGTCGGGTCAGTGACGTCATCGTGGTCGCGGGACCGTAATCGCCCTTCGACTCTTTAGTCACCGGCAATATATCGGTTATTAGACTCTGCGTTGTCGGTACGAGGTCTTTGAGCACTTTCTTTGGAGGGTTTTTGAGCTCCTGAAAGAATAGTTTTTTGTCAACGTAAGGTTTACTCCGGCCCGTACCGAGAGGGTCTAATTCGGTGAATACGTCGTAATTGAGCGTTTGGGTCGCGGACGCCGCCGGCTGGCTCACCTGTAAAACAGGTAGACGTAAGACTAAATTATGTAAGCGTGACTTTTGTTAAACAATTTTGATCTAACAGTTATATTGTTATCAAGAATATACTCTTCAATTAGTTTATTACTTCTATGAATTTGAAATATTTAGTCACAGAAAGTTGTAAAGACATCAAAGACATGCATTAAAATAGGAAACATTATATTCTTGACAATAGATTAATTTTATTCACTTTTAATAAATATTCAAAAAGCGTGCAAACAACATATAGACACAGATATGTGAATTACCACATTTATAGATCTATTTCTATGGGATAAGACGTCATGCAGGAAGTCTATGTTAAGGGTCATGCTTTATGTTCAAGTGTCACGGATACATAACTATGTTTAGTCTTACAGTCAGGGCGTCACAATTGCATGGATTGCAACGGTTGGTAAACAGCCAGACGTCACAGACAAAGGACTCTACTAAATACGAGCTAATGTTATACAGTGGCGATGAGCGATTTCGAGATATTTACCATTCGAAGGAATTAGAGGTTATATAACTTAAAACCGAGTTAAAGGTTTACTTCTCTCTGACGGACTCATCAAGAGTAATTCAGCTGTATCGAGTCAACTAACTTGACGATACGAATCACTACGAGCAGCTATTTACGATAGAAAGCAACTGTAAACCAAAAAGTAGCTTAAATAATATCGACTCGACATCGCGCATCACTGCTATGACTTTATGATATATCATTATAAATTTTGCACCACAATTGATTGCATTTTAAATAATACATTATAATTACGCAAGTCCTGTAACCAAATGTGTATAATAATTGTAAACGAGCATGTCATTTTCTATATTTTTATAATAAGAACAGTTATGTTGTTGTTAATCTAGCCATATACAATATAATATTGTCTATGCATATTTAAAAGTAAATAAAGGTTAGTTACTTCTTTGTTTGAAACACAAAGTGGAAGTCGTATCATTTTAGGTTATGGGCCCAAACTCCTATAATATTTTATCTAACGCGTAAATTGCTGTCATAATTATCAGTTTAATGGATAACAGTTTAGTAAAATTACAATTGAAATATTAGGGAAAGTGGAATATTGAAATATTTTGGACAGTTTTTGTTGAAAACAGTCGTCCGCCATGGTAAGTCTGCTGTAAACTGATGGGTCGCGAAAATTATAGCGACTGGTGTTTCGCAGTAGAGAACCTCCTCGTCCTAGAAGGTATGGTAAAATGTATCAAACCAAAAATTGGACAAGTTCTATAACCGGCAGATTAGTGGCCAGTAATGCGTTAACATATTTTCGTTATTAAAATAGTGAAGCCAAGAAGCCTATGGATAATAAAGAGGATCTAACAGGCTCAGAAAAGATGACAGTTGTCAAAGAAAAACATAACGTGAAATGTTTTCGATGTAACTCACTGACGATGTACTGACATCGTAATGAATGCAAAAATACAGAAGTATTTACAAAGAATATGCAGGAAAATTGTAAATTAGATTCTATTAATGCTTTTAGTGCCGTATTTTACAATGGACATTTTCACAGAAATGACTGTTACATAGATTAGTACCAGTAGTACATATTTGACAAAGAATCCAAATTGGGTGATCAACGCATGTCACTATGGATTTACGAAAGAGATTATGGTCGCTGATCAGAATAAAGTACCCGTATTTATGTAGTGGAAATGTAAAAATCACTACTACACCTGGAAACAGTGAATTTGAGGTAATAGTTGAAAATGTTTTATGTGTTCCGACTTTGTTTACAAATCTGTTATCGGTTAGCCAGTTAATAAGATAAGGGAACAAAGTACTTTTTACGAGGAATTAATGTAAGATCCTTAATAGGAAAAATATTTTAGTAGCTACAGCTTCTCTTGTGAATGGAATGTGTAAACGAAATATGCCCACGTATTTCATGTCTGCAGTGGTGGAATCTCTAGCAGTTTGGCATCGTCGATTAGGACATGTAAACACCCATTACATGAATATTATGCAGAATGTTGTGAAAGGAGTCATTTTGGACAAAAGATCAGATATTAGAAAGATAACTTGCATTGTGTGCTGTGAGGGTAAGCAAAATAGATTACCATATCCTCATGATGGTAACAGAAGGACAGATCTATTGATTATAGTTCACAGTAACATCTGCGGAACAATGGAGAATGTTTCTCTTGAAGGATCTAGGTATTTTCTTTACTTTATCGATGATTACAATCGCATGACTTATGTATATTTCTTGACAAATAAGAAAGAAGCTCTTCAGTACTTTAAAGATTATAAAGCTAAAGTTGACAATTTGACGTACAAGAAAATAAAGACTCTACGAAGTGACAACGATACAGAGTTTAATAGAAGGGAGGAGTTTAATAATTATTTGAAAGTAATGGGAATAATTCATCATAGGTCAAATCCTTATACTCCTAAACAAAATGGGCTTAGTGAACATATGACCAGAACTATTGTAGAAAAAGCCTGATATCTTTTGTTTGAAGTTAAATTAGAATCCAAATTTTGGGCGGAAGCAGTTAACACTACAGTTTATTTACGGGATCGTACAGTGACAGCTGGATTGAATATTCATACTCCATACATCCTCTGGACCAACAGAAAGCCGAACCTAGGCCACGTTCGAGTATTTGGCAATACAGTCATGAAGTTCATTCATAGAGAGAAAAGACATAAATTTGATAAGCAATCAGAAAAATGTGTTCTAGTGGGTTATTCTGAAGATGTCATAGGATACTGGATATATAATCCAGTAAATTTAAGACTGAATAAATGGTTTGATTAATGAAGCTTACATTCTGGATTACATGAGTAAATTGCTTAATCGGTTATTTAGTAATAAAAAAATATAAATATGCAAATACAAACCAGTTCACTACCTGTTTCTCCTCAGTTTGGATTTTTTCTGTTTAGAGGATATTGACAAACTTATTGGTATCATTAAAAAAATCGCAAATAGCTTTTTTCTCATCTTCACAGAAATTCACCTAAATTAAGGAATAATTCAAAGTAACTAACGATTTAAACGCTGCACATTATATAGAATATAACTGAGAGGTCAATAATATGATCAATACTGAAAAGGAAAAAAGATTCGTTAAACTTTTCGAGCAATTCAACATCGAGAAAAAATCTCCTGTATATAATCTGTAATATAGAAACAGATAAGTCGAATCGACTATCATTTATTTTTAAAATTTGTAATGATCTATCACATATTAACTAAGCAATATCAAACGCACATAGATTTAGAATCTTTATAAACATATTACTTATGAATAAAACTTACTTTTTTGCAGTAGAACATTGTAGTATATGATTGTAAATATTTTCTTGGATACATAATAAACATTGCAGTGGCGCCTGTTTCTTCCATGTTCACTAATATCAATATTAATATTATAAAACGGAAAATGTCTTTATTTGAAAGCGCTAATCTTAAGAACTACCAGTCGGATCTCAAAAATTCTTTTTATATTTCTTAGAGCAATCGCTGAAGAAGGCTTTAGGTTATTTAACATCAAGCTACCACCAGTATGAGCAAAGTTGTATTGAAAAAAGTTACAAAAACAAGCATAATTGTTAAATAATTTTTAGATCCATTCGACCAACCAAACCAAAAAAAAGCAAAACAACCAAAAGTAGAACAGATAAACTTCCTGATACCATACCAAAGTGGTAAGTTTTGGATAAGCTGAATATTGGTCTAACTTATCTCAAATGGAATGCAAATACACCATACTACGTGTAACAAACTGGTTGGATAATATAAGTACTACTATATTAAAATAGAGATGGAAAAGTATTTCCAATATTTCTGGAGTAGCCAAAGGTAACATCATTTTAACATTGTCTGCCTCTAAACTAGTTATCTCTTATTTCACAAAAGTTTGCCTAAATCTTTCGTCAACCAGTTAAAAACGGTTCGTTGTTAGTTTTACCTATATATTTTTTATTATAGTTTATCATTTGACGACAATATCATATGATAGAAAGTGAGTTTTTACTCGAACGTCGGAATAAATTTAAGTCAAACTTTCACATACATACAATCAAAGAAATCTACAATATTAGGATTCAAATATATACGCAAAGTTCTAACTAGATTGGATTTGTCTTTTTCTACAATCTCTAGCGTAAAGCCTAGCGTTTTTCTTTTAATTTCACATTGAAATGCTTAAATTTCCAACCTGCACATAGTTATCCATATAATCGTGCAGGGTGAATAAGTATTGAGAAAAATAGCTAAAACTGTATATAAACAAAAATTTCAACACAACTCGCTCGCAGTTTCAGCTACATGTACAAAATCAATTGCTTACCTTACCTATGCATATTTGGTAAAAGGATTCTTGATACATCTCAACGCTAGATTGCTTCAATACAAATTTCGAGATACAAACCGTTATAAAAAGTACATACCTGTTTAAACTGCAAGAATACTCGTAAACAGGAACACCTTTAAACTACACATACTTACGTTCAACCACATAAAAGATAAACATAACTATTTTAAATATAACAAGATCATGTACCCATATGAAATCATTTGAAATTTTCATCCATATCGGTTTGAAAGTTTAGTGAAGTTTTGTTTAGCTTTTAATTAAGTTGAAGTAAAATAAAGTGTAAGCGTGAATAGATAGTGGTAGGACTGACCGGCATGGGTTCCGTGATGTTGTCGGCTGTGGGGGCCGGTGTGGGTGCGGGTGCGGGTGCCAGGTCGGCAGGGAGCGGTGCCAGGTCGAACGGCAGCGAGTCCGGCGTCGCATTGCTCGGACTGAACGTATTGCGAGTCGATGCGCCCGTACGCCCGCGTGCGTTACCCACCGACGGTGGCGGGGGAAGGAGGCCTTTCTATAAAACAAAACCCCAATAACTTATTTATCTAACCCACTTACACAGTAGGAATATAGATCATGTGAGGGATATTCTTGTCTTTTAAATAGTTCGATCAATACATAGTTATAATTACTACCTCCACTAGGCTTAGCGTGTCCGCAATCTTGGGTCACATCGTCACTGAACATCAAGTGAGATTGTGGTCACAATGCTAAAACTTAACTATAAAAAAAAAAAATGTAATTATGAGGACTGCCGACAGAAGTGTAAACGAAAAACTATAAACAAACATTGTTATTTTTAGATATCCAAATTAATTGTTTGTTCTTGAATTATAATTCAACTCAAATCAAACTGTAAATCAAAACTGTTTACAGTGCAATAAGTTATACAAATAGGAACAGATATAGTGTTATGGTTAACACGTCAAGTGACCATATCGATGACGAATTACATTAAATAACTTCCTATTCAAACCATCCTATAGTTTCCCTTCAAAGATAAAGACATATACGTATACACCTACATATTACGGATTAGCTAGGTTGAAGAAATTTGTATGAGGTTAACAGCCCAAGCCAAGGTACGGCTCTGTATGATAATAGCCTTATTATTTTATTTATAGACTTTATTGTAACACCTGACTTAAGACAACTATGATATGGAATACAGACACTCTTGTTCCTTCGACGTAGGAGAAACGATGCAGTGTTACTACTATAGCCTTTGACATAGACTACTACATTTGACATGGATAATGTTAGACATAAACAATTATATTACAGACACCTTTGCATTAGTAGCCTACCGGCTCAGTCCCTGCAATCTGTATAGGTCCTTCAAATCAACAATGTTAGTCAGATAGAATTTTTTTATCAAGATTAAATTAGTTTGATATCGATCTGTACGAGTGGATTAAAAATTTTAATGCCTAATATGTACCTATTGATATTTTTTTTATTTTCGCATTTCTCTGAACATTAATATTTTTAACAGTATTTTAAAGCCTACCGTATATTAAAAGGACATTATCATTATAATATAGTATATCATTAGTTAATAACAGATTTGATAAAACTGATCTAGCGACTTTTGTTCTAAAAGGCTACCCTAAAGGGAAACTAATATATGCTAATATCATAAAGCTGAAGGTTTTGATTGCTTGTTTGAAACCGCGTATCTCAGGAATGGATCTGTCGAATGTAAAAAAACGTTTTTGCATTTGATGGCCCACTTATTAAAGAAGTTTGTAGTTTGCTCAAGTTTAAGCTTCCATACTCAGGAGCTGATCACAAAGAAATAACGCAAATCGACAAGGATGTAATAGCACGGACAACCGATGCAATGCAACGTAGTGGGTGAAGGTGGTCACCCGAGGCTTACCATAGGCTTACCTAGCAATACCGAAAAGAACCAAACTGAGCATGCCCATGTGAGCGAGTTATCAACGCTATCTACTATATAGTGCGGCTACTTTTATTATAAGTCCACGTACACAAAGTCGCGGGCACAGCTAATCTAAAATAGATACATTGTGATGAAATTGAACACAGTGCTAGTTAATATTATGTAGGATACTTCTATCTCACAAAATGAAAGAGGTAGTAAAAATTTTAAACCTCGTTTGAGCAATCATCATGAAAATTAGTAGAGATAATTTTTATTCCGATGATATGTTTTCTGGGTAGCTTTAATTTAAATGAATTGTAACAAAACTGTCAACAAACACATTAACTAATATGAGTGGCTCTTGACAAGTATGATTCCTCTCTTGGATTGAATTCGTGTTTGAGATTCACTTAGAACATTTATAACAATGTTGCTAAAGCAAACCAATTCACAATAAGTGGCGGTCACTGTGAATACCTGTGAGGGCACTATGAAGGAGTCTCCGAAAGGGTCGGTGGATGGAGTTAGTTCCTCAACTTGCGTGAGCCCTCTCCTCAGCGAGCTCAGTTCCTGTTCGAGGTCCACCAGCTCCGCCACACCGCTTTCAGTCCCCACTTCTGTAGGTTTAGGCGTAGACGAGCTAGTCTCACTCGTAACACTCTGCGAAGTTATATATTCGTTGATTCATAACCCAATCATTTTGTTAAAATTATAAACCGATGGTTAATCTATATAACAGACTAGCTCTGGCCGCGACTTTACTCGTGTGGAAGTAAAATTTTTTCATAATTATTTCTCGTTTTTTGTAACCTTTTCAACACAGCGGTGCTTCTATTGGTGTTAGCGTGATGTAAAATAGTCTAAATCCTTTCTCAATGATTGCTCTATCAAAAACAAAAATATTTTTTGCAATCCGACTGGTAGTTCCTACGACGAACGTGTTCAAACAAACAAATTTTTCCTCCTTATATTTTAATTATCCTTATTGTAAATATGGAAATCTAAGACTCTTAAATTAGATTATTGAAACATTTGTTTTAATTATTTATGCACAATTATAACATTATTTTCAAGACGCATAATATTATATTCTGCTTATTTTTTATGCTATTCGGAACTGTTGTGACATTAACGGTATGCATTTTACATACATTATATTCGATAATGACTTATTTATACAAATTATTAATTATGATAAAGAGTAATAATCACTAAACTTTTTTCTTGACTTTTGTTGTTAACATAGACGACAGAAGCCGTATCTTCGACATGAGGCTCGAGCCCCTAACTACGTCTGATGCATATGTAATGTACGCTATGTACGAATAATGCCAAACAACTAATTGTTGACATAACAGTGTAAGTTATTTCGTGTTTGTAAGGCTTACTCAAGAAGTTGTAATGTATTCGTCACGATCCAATTCACTGTATGATAATATGCGAGACACAAAACCTTAACGGAGAGAAAAAAAATATTGGTATTTATGTATCTATCTATACATATATGTGTAATGAAAATATTCTTTGTTTGAGGCATAATCGCGTCAAAACTACTGATCGTATCGACATAGGACCGTGACCATTCGATGCGGAATTATTTGTAGATGGTTAAGGTCTATTCATTATTTGAATTCCAACATATATGTGTAATGAAAATATTCTTTGTTTGAGGCATAATCGCGTCAAAACTACTGATCGTATCGACATAGGACCGTGACCATTCGATGCGGAATTATTTGTAGATGGTTAAGGTCTATTCATTATTTGAATTCCAATGATCTTTTATAATTTTAAAATAATAGACAAAACAATAGTAAAACATAAGACAGACATTTTCTCTTCATATGTTATTCAATCGGCGAAACGGGAGGGAACGGCTCATCTGTATATAAAGAAAATACAGTTTTTTTTGACGTTCAATCACAAGAAAATTACTGAACTTATCGACTGATGGACTATGACCATTCGAAGTAGACTATTTTGTACATGGTTCTAGAATATTTGGTTTTGGATTCCAATGTTTCTTACTAATTATTAATAAATTTATATTATTATTATATATTACACAAGTGTTATTTTATAATGTAGCATGATTAAATTTGGGCACTGTGCTTGAAGGGAATCACAGTAGAATATAAAAATAACTAAAGCCACCAATTGGAAATTCATCGGCTGTTTTTTGTGATACCGTCCTGGAAGCCTCCCGACACTAGCTGCAGCTCCATACTGGCTGTTCTCAAAATGTGGCAAAATAAAGGACACTGTAACGGATTTATGACCCTGTGTATAGTGTCTGGTACAGATCCCTGTCATCCGAATGTTTACTGGATACGCTTAATAGTGTCATTATGGCAAGTGGACAAGGTAGTGGTGCTCTATCACCTTGCAAGACGAAAGGTTAATACATAAAATAGTTTACAAATAATAAACCTCTTCGATTACTTACTCGTTTCTGGACAACGCTAAGGCAGGAAATTTAGGAACCAATGCTTTTTAAGTAACCAAATGTTAATAGTTTTTATACGATGTGGCAATCCAATAATAAACTGTTTATAGATATCAGTTATCAATTAAAAACAAATAAATTATTTATCTACATTACCTTGACTTTTGGATCAGTAATGATGCTGATGGTATGCCTCGTCAAGGTAGTGGCCATAGTCTTGGAGTCTAACTGTTGTTTTGCCATCTCAACTTCTTTCTTCTTCAATTCGAATACTACTTGGAATAAGTCTCTCATTGCTATCACTACCTGAAAATAAAGTTTCATGACTTCTTTAATTATCCTACATAACGATACTTTCTGAATAATCCCCACCCAACTTAAAAAGTCAACAAAGCTGGACTTCGGTTTAGCATTTCACAATCGAAATATATAATAGGTTCAGAAATTTATAGTATGGACAAGGTAAAGTATAGTACAATTCGACAATCAAAACGTTATTCTTTTTGTTTTCGGTTTACATAGTTACATTGTCTTAAGTTAAACTGTTAAAATACAATTAGACATGGTTATTGGTTATGTAAGAGAGAATGAATAATTCATCGTATGCTACATTGGCATCTGGCGTGTTTAATGTTACGACGCATTTTCTTCAAACTAAATAGCAGTATTGTAAGGAAAACAGAAAAATACTACTGTACGTGGTGCAAATAAAATAATTTTTAGTTTGACCGTGAGAAATATACAAAGTGGCGAAAAATAAATTAAAAGTATTATCGGTACACCAAAGCGTTCCTAGTTTTACAGTGACGAAAAAGATATTATGAAGAATACACAAATTAATACTTAATCTTTTAAAATAAAAGAAGCGATCATGGTTCAGTTGGTAGTGTGTACAGCCGCCGCGTCAAGGGACGTCAGTTCGAATCCCTGCACTGAGTCTGAGCTTTGGATTAAGGAAAACATCGTGATGAAACCATAGTATGGTAGTAGGGCTCTTTCTAATACAGATTGGTTAGCTTCCACCCTCAGGTTGCAAATCTCTAAATACCTACAGCCTATATGTGTATTCCGACACTCACACTTGAGAGCCAGTTCGCCCAGAGGTTAGGGTGTGAACCATCTTGACTTAACACTTGACATCATCATTTAAAGTCAGGTAGCATGGTGACCATAGCGTTGAAGTTATAAACTATTTAAAAAAAAGATATACTTACTTGACTAGCAGCCTTATCAGTCTTGATGCCGAAGAATCTATGCCCAGTGTCCGGTGAACCAAAAATATATCCAAACGCTCTCGAATCGGTCATATCCTGAGCTATGAAAGATATTTTGTGCACTGGATGGTGGTACAAGGAATCCTAAAAAAATTAATTATGTAGAAATTGGCACTCTTTGGTTTGCTTTTGTAACCATAATCAAATGCTATTTTCTCCCTCCTTTGGTTAATTTTATCATATTTACTGCAAAAGAGTATTGTATATTTATAACTTCATTATCAAAATTATGTACAAAACAACTTAATTTATTTGTAGAATGTAACGGCATGATAACTGTGGCCAACTGTATCGCGACCATACCAGCTGTTAAACATTCTGTAGTAGCATAATAACTACTATAATTATTCCAATAATCTTAATTACAAGTGCTCTACTGAGTTAAGTAGAAAGAATAGAACACAATTTTTTATAATGTTCTAGTTTATTTATACAAAAAACTTGTTAGTAAACAACAAAGGTAGTACCCTGGCGTACCATCAAATGGCAAAATTCTATGGCCATTCAATCTGACTAGTTAAATATTACCTACCATATTACCTAGAAAATTCTTGATGTAAGAAAACAATGTCTCTATCTTACAGTAAATCTTTTACTGGAGATTAACATACCCCAGTCTTGTCATCACGCAGGCGCAGTCCGTCGATGGCCACGTGAACTTGTATCCTCTGTTTGTGCTCTCCGGCGGCACGGATCGCCATCTTCAAGTCTGCCAGCGCCTCCTGGCACATCCTGTCCCCGCGAGCTTCAGGTACTTCCAACACGCCAATCAGCTTGGCGCGGAACGAGACACCCTCGCCGAGAAACCGGCCAGGCTCGTTCTTATCTGTTAGACCGACCCGAAAAATTTTCATACCACATATAATATTTATATTAGCAATTAATTTCATAAATAATTTTTTAACCATTTTAAATAATATATTTTATTACTTAATCAAGTGATTTTTTGAATATGTGAAAAGACCTTCTGTTATTATAATTATAAAAAAGGAATTATATCCGATAAACCATACATTACACAACAAATATACGCATTACATATTTAGAACATGTGTCACTACACACATAGAATATTTATCACAACATATCCGGGTTACTGACGCTTATATACCTTTGATCAGGAGACTTTTTAATTCTGGTTTCATGTGAAACATAATTTTATTATTATTTTATTTGCGAGAACACAACATAAGAGTAGGAGGTAAAATAAAAGTGAGCTCGGTTGGTCCTATTTCGGTCCTTGTTTACGGTGCATCATTGTGAGATTAATTGAATATCCTGTTTTTAAATTTAGATTCTCCGGTGTCGTCGGAGGCAGTATCATTATTACCTTGCATTTAGAAATTTTATAACATTTATTACTACAGTATAATACCAATGATATGTTCTAAAGACGTTTCAGAGCTGTAGATTATCTAGAAATGATTTAAATGTTCGAAATATTGTGTATATACTATAGACACATAAATGTACTTAGCCCTCATAAAAAATGAGTAAATATTTTACAAAACACGAGAAAATATTCGGTGACACGTGTCAAATGAATTCATCTTACACATTGTTTTATCGTTTTATATTTTTCTCGTTCATTTTGTAACCGAAATTATTAAATCTTTAGGGATCACATAAAATATTACTACACGAAAAATAAATATTGTGTATTTATTAAAGCCAAAAGCATAATATTTATCAATTTTATTCGTACTACCTATACAAAGTGTACTTATTCATAATCATTAATAACCATATATGTGTGTTTAACCCTAAAATTACATTATATTTGTACATAAACAAAAATTGTTTTTTCTTAATCATACTTTTTATAATTAATTTTTAAGGAAATTATAAATCATACATTTAAGGGTTAAATATCATGGTTTCACTGTATACAAGCTGAAATATTTTACTACTAAAATAATGTACACGTATTTAGACTATGTTTTACTTGGAATATTATTAGACTACTGTATGAAAATACTTCGAGTTAATTGTATATATTTACAAAATGATATTATTTTAAAACCTTGAGATGTTATAAGCGTATGACATCGGACGGTTCATCGTTCTGCCGTCTGGATTCTCGGGGACCTTGGACCTCGGCATGCTAACAGATGATCTTACATCACGTACTATACAAAAACAATAAAAGAAGCAGTCATCAAGCTAAATGAAGATGTCATCCACATGCGATGAATATTACACGTATATTTTTTAAATACGTCTGCCTAAACGGAACGAGATACTCACCAAACTGCCTCAATAGGTGCTGGAAATGACACACCTGCATAATTTCCCGTATAAATCGAAAAATAGCAAGTTACGACGTACTGGTTTACCCCTTGTGCACCACCGGTCACCTTCCGCATCGGGGCCCACAACACACCCTCTGTCCAAAATACCAGGTGTAACTAAATTATAATAATATGGAACATGTCTAGCACGTGAATATTATTATACTATTTTAGCTTCAGTTACTAGGTGAGTCTTATGTTCATGCGTGTTAGGAAATAAATATTGCAAAGAAATATTTAAGAAAAGCTATGCAAATTGAATGATCGAATTTACATTGAGCGCAATCTAAAATACAACATTACGTTTAAAAAATAAATAAATAAGAAACATTGTACATTCATTTATATCCGACATTCCGAACTCACATTTGCAAGGGCTGGTTTTCTTACGGAGGGTTTGCATTGGAAAGTCAGTCGGTAACTTGTGATTAAACATCGGAGTCTTTATTTTTCCGTTAATACTGAAAACGGAAATACACTATTTGGTATTCAATAAACACCTACCAAACTACATAACGAGCACTTGTTAAATAAAAATACAATATCAACGTCCGACTATGGGATATATTGATTTTTAAGGTCCCTTTTACACGGTACCTAAACGAGCGTTTTATCGCTTTCCACGCGGCGGCGGCGGTTAAGTCGTTCACAGAACATTACTACGTTCGATTTGTTTCGCTAATGGTGATTTCATATTAATTAGCTGATTGAAACGTTAGGTTTTATGTAACAGTGTGATGGTTGCCCGGTTGCAGCGGTCGTTAATAAACGGTCGGACGACATGCACCATATAGCTCGGTGCGCATCTGTATCTGACAAGCGAGGGGTGGCCGTCCGGCTGCCGCGCACACATGCGCACAACTCAACCCCCTGATCAATATTCTCTCGACTACTCTTCATAAAACTTTTATAGTTCTCATCGATGAAACTGTGATAATTAATCTTTACTTCAGTGTCATTACGTCCAAAATTAATTTAATTGAAATTCTTAAATGTAAGATTTTGTTTTGGATTGGTTTGATTGTAGATTTTTTTTTCAAGGTTTCAATATAAAATTGTTGTTTTTTTTAATAAATCTGCTCATATTATCGTATAAATGGAAATTGATTGTGGTAGAGGCAGTTTAAGAGCAAAAAATTGCTAGATCTTGACCTATCGAGAGTACAACCTCTCGGCTTTGCAGTATGACAGTTGCAATATAAGTAAATAATTTATATTTATTTACTAGTTGAACACGTGCGCTGCGCCGCGCGGGTTACATATTCAGAGAAAATGCCTGTCGTTTGTTTTTATTGGTAGGAAAAATATTCATAAAATTAAAACAGCAATAAAATTATGAAGGATCATTGGAATTCAAATAATGAATAGTTCTAAACTATCTATAAATGATTCCGCATCGAATTGTCATGGTCCCATGTCGATACGATCAGTAGTTTTGACGTATTTACGCCTAAAATAAATATAATTTTCATAACATGACATATATAAGCCTGTAATAATGATGACTTATTCACAACATTTTGAGACATGCATCTATCAGTGTGGCTTCAAATCCTATAATATTTAATTTAACAATAATATTAATATAGCATGGTATTATGCTATTTTGAATGCACACCTAATTAGAAAGCAACTATGAAAAAAAAATGGGTAGTCAAATGATTAAAAGTGCGTTTTTGCAACTGCACTTGAGTAAATTATTTTAGTGCATGGGCTCCCAATCTTTTTTAGTTCGCGGCGCACATACATGTTTACTATTTTGTTGCGGCGCCCTAGTCTATCTAGGTAGTCGAAATAGATAGGTACAATAATACGAAAATAATAATGAGAATCGCTTCACGGCGCTATACGGCGCACACTTTGGGAACCCTTGGTTTAGTGGGTTTTCCATCTTAGGACAGATTATATTTTTGTGCATAGCAAAATTTCAGTTAAATGTTAAATTTATATCTTTGTTTTTGTGCATAGCAAAATTTCAGTTAAATGTTAAATTTATATCTTTGTATGTATTTATTATGTAAAAAAGTAAACATATTTTTATATACCAATGTAATCTAATTGTAAGCATAGTAACAATGGAAAAACAACTACAAGAGATCAGAGATTAATTTTCTCTCACAAGTTTTTTAGTAACTGGATGTGCATCACTGATCCCAATGTGTGGCAAACATCTGCCTATAGTTACTGTTTTTTAATGAATATGTTTTGTTTTAAAAGAAATATTCATACAATCATGCTTTGAGGACTAAAATTACACAAATAAATATTTACATAGCTTTATAATGTATACTAAAATTTTAAAAATCTTACACATCTATTTACACCTACATATACTTACATAAACCTCTATGGAGTGTGAAAAATATTATGGCAATATTACAAAAATAATATTAAAAGCTAAAGTTTGGGTGACAGTTACTGATTAAATGTAGATAAGATAGAATAAGAACACAATGAATACAATAATATCATGTTTGTTTTGATGTAAAAATAGTATAATGACATCATTTTACATCTGTAACATTTACCAAAACAAGTGGCGGTGATAAAGTACAATTTTATTTTGAATATACCAATATATACATACTCCACAGTTAAAAATGATTGCATACATATACTATCAATTACAGGAATTTGAAGTCTTTCATAGTAGCAGATAAATTCTTAATTTCTCAAGATATTGGACTAAGTAAAATATTGCATGCATATATATGTATACATTTACAATATAAAATATATGTATTATTAAGTTGCAATGAGTTAATTGGAAGGAATTTTTTATACACATAATACTAGCAAAAATCAATAAGTATAGGTAAAAAAACAGTAGGATAATGCATACCCCTAATTACATAAGATGATTTGTAGTTTATTGTATACAATACTTTATTTATTAATAGTTAAAAAAAATCAATTCTAGCTTTTAAAAATATATTTCTTGATAAATATAGCATGCTTTTAAATAATTATTAATGGTAAATTGGTGATTTAGAACTAGTAAAGTTTTTAATCTGACCTCTTAAATTCATTATAAAATACTTTACAGTAAGAGATTTAATCTAATCAACATGAATATATTAAAAGCTGTATATTTGTCTGCTGTTATCATTATTGATTTCCTGTAGTAAGATGTAATTGTTTTTATTTCATATGTAATATTTTATATAAATAATTTTTTGTGAAACATTAGTCTTATTACATAAATTAAGGGACTAAGTTCACAATTGCCATATGTAAAATGTCATACATAATGTAGATGCCCTCATTTATAAAGAGTAATGGTATAAAATCACCCACAATTATTAATAAAATAACAGAAACAAATTAAATTTTGAAATAAAAATAATGGTATGTTTAAACTATGCAAATTTTGTTATTTTGCAACTTAATATTAATATAGGGTTACAATACTGTAGTATATACTAATAGTGATAAAAAGTTAATAAAAAGGGCCAATATATTATTTAGTTTATAATGGGCCATTAGTTTATAAGTTTAATGCAATAGTTACTTAATTTGATTCTAGGTGATCATCATAAATCCTATGTTAATAAATTTAATTATTATAAAAGTAACGTTTCAAAACCAACAATAAGAACATAATTATTAAAAAAATATAGTATAAATTATAATTACAAACCTTATATATAATATCAATAGCCCAATACCACAAAACAAAATTAACAATAATGTAATAAATGCGATTATTACCAGCACCAGACTCTTTATTTCAACAAACCGGTTGGTTATATTTTGAGATGCACAAGGGAGTAATCCTATCTACATAAATTATCATCTTGAACATCCTTGAACCCTTTATACAAAGAAGTCGTTTATTAACCAAGGATTTCATAATACGGGCCTAGACGTGGAGAAAACTGCAGTCGGGTAATTAAAGTTACGATAATAATTGATAATTCTTACCAGAATTACTTTCCATTAAATTAAATTATTTATAAAGAGAATAATTTTGAAATCCAATAAAAAAATATTATCCGTGATATAGACGTACGTCCTCTTGGAATAATACGTTAACACATTTACTAAACTATTACTTATTATATGTTAATTTTGTTAATCATGCTATATGCGGTACAATAACTTTTTATTTTGAGCTGATCAACATAATGCTAATCTATGATAATGATATTTGACATTGACATTCGGCTCTGCTATAGCCAACTTTAAAAAAGTAAGTTTTTGTTGTAACGTAAACAGCTACTCTAGTTATAACTATGAGTTACTCTCTCTCCGTCGCGTCGTAAACTCTTTAATGTGTAATAAATACAATAAATTTATCAGTTTGGGTAATGATTTTTTTATATACGTGTATCTTTATTTATTATTTATATTACAAAGATACCTCTATTTATATTATCTTTTTAGAATCCTAGAAAAGCAACAGCGTCTTGTTATTAAAAATCAATCAGGATATATCACTTGTATCGTAAATCTTACTTCATTTGGCTTTAGTATGTAATTTTATTTGGATTTTTGTGAGCTCCCAATTATTATTTTACTCCGTAGTGTATATAAATTATAATATAAATTTAAACATTTCATATTTGTCGGGTGTTTGCTGATGGCCAGAGTTATGGTTTTTATGTATTCATTGAATCATACAAATCTATAGAGGAAGCTTAGTATACGAAAAGTGAAAATCGTGTTTTGTTTTATTAACATACTACATAGGTAATAATTATTATAATATTGACAAATAGTAATAATTTGATTATTCGTAATAACTAGACTTTTACCGCTATGAAATAATATCGAAAAATACATTGTTTTTCTATAACCTTGTAAAATGCCGATACTTAAGACTTACAATTAAGAGACCAGTAAAAATTGTAATAATGTAAGGCAATGAAACTTCTGATGAAACTTTCGAACTTCTAAGAAACTTTCAAATTGAGGCCCTTGGCAATACTGGTATAGTTTTAGTTTTTTTTTACGTTGAAATAATGGTAGATGTGTCATGATGTCATGTGTTGCAGTTGATATGAAAAAGTATAGTAATTGATAAATCATTTGTCGTTTTCGTCTTGGTTACGCCAGTACACCAGTACATTTGGCTAAACTGAGGATTAGGGATCTCTATCTTTGTGAATGTGGCTTAGAGGATGTATCCCCTGACCACATATCTTTTAATTGCTCCAGAAACATTTTTTCTCTTTATGATTTTTTACCTCCCTCTATTCCCCGCCCTATCAACATTATGCGCCTCCTAACTCTTGTTACGGATAATCGCTTAGTTGTAGAATGCTTGTCAAGTTTTATAAGAACTAATAAAATTAAACTTTAAGATTTTAATGTCATTCTGTGGTGTGTATTTGTAATCTAAAAATATATTTTATATGTAGTTTGTACGTATTATTTGTGTCGTCTATTTGTTAGTGAATAGCCTGGTTTGGATATAATTTAAACAGAAAAACAAAAGTTGTTTAATACAATTTCCCTCGTTTATGGTTCTACCTACGTGACATTGGCAAAATTGTGTGCGCATACATGTGGTCATTATATAAAAAAGGAGAAGAAGTATAATAGTTAAAACCTGTTTCCGAAAGCAATGTACATAACGTTAAAATGAGCATATTATTCAAGAGTAATAACTATACCGTACTTGATCATGGTGATTATATTGATAAATTATACAAAAATGTTAGTCTCATAGATAAAACAGTACCGTTCAGGTTTATGTCGTGGATCTTTTCCATCGTATTAGAGAAACTTAACAGAAAAAGAAATTATAATAATAGAGACTTTTATGAAGAAGTAAGTGCTTGGAACATCTACGTCTTTCTCGTTAATTTCTTCATTAATCTTTTATTTTTGCCAATGGTTATTGTTATCGGATGCCGAATGAAATGAGGGTTTTTTGTTTTGTTTATTATAAAGCTTATTCATACTACTAGTTAAATAACTCTTTGACTTTAATCGTTTTTAATGATTGGTATAATTTTTATTTGATTATTTTACTATCAGTCCTCCATATTATGATTTATGCAGAAACTATAACGTGGATAAGTTATTCTTTTAATGTGCATGTTTCTCTGATTTTTCTAAAAATTTTTTTTCAGACAATACAAATAAAGAACTTGTTTTGCACATTTCTAGATGAGCTACCAAATTATATTAAACTGAAAATAAGAACAAAATCTCAATTATTAAATACTTCAAATGTTAAAAGTTTATCAAAACATACAATTGAGTCTACATTATTTAATCATATGGGAATGAATGGAGGAAATACTACAGATATTGCTTTGAAATGTAAAATCAAAGAAGAATACTTCTTGATACCACCTCAATGCAGGTTTTAAAATTATTTTAACATTTTGGATTTATTTAACCTGTAAAGTAGATTTAAGTGGTTGTTCTATAAAAAAATACTAACTTAAACATACAAACATCCATTTATTTGAATTTTTAATCCTATATTTTGATATTTGCATCCTAGAATAAACATGTTATGTTTATATATCATCTAATTTTATTTTTCTATATAGGTTGTGTCATATTAAATATATAAATCTTTATCTATCTAATAAATCATAGTTTATCTTTATAAAAAATATGACATTGTTTTAGTAAACTAATGACAGGGTAACAATTATAACCAATGACAATAGTGAAGTTTCTATAGAGCTTATATGAAATTAAGAGTGTAAATAAACATAGAAATTAAAATTCTAAACTTTACAGTAATCATATGTAAATCGGCTTTAAAATTCACTTAAATAGAAAAATAGAGATTGAGGAATTAATTCAAGTTATGATATTAATAATAGTAATAATACCTACCTCTAAGTCTCTGATTGCTGGATGATATAGGCCTTGTAGCAAGTGATAGTGCCAACATAATAATCACACCAACACGAAACAATTGAGATTCAAATACTTAGAAATTTACAGTGCCAGGTTTTTTATATATATTTATATATACTAAATACACAGTTTCAAATGTTTAGGTTTCATCATGATATTCTTCTGCATCATCGTCAATTGTTGTTACCAAATCATAAAAGGTACCTATGCAAATTCTAAAAATTTGTTATTATATGCACAAGTATGACTCTTATGACAAATAATATTTTGCTAGACAACCCCTGTATATTAATAACATTTTTCAAAAAGGTGAATTCAATCATGTTTTTTTCAGCAAACTTTGTAAGCAGAGTGAGAGTATTTTAGAAATGTTTTCTTCTTCTAACAGCAGGGCAAAGTGTCCTCACTGAATCTGATCTACTCACAGTAAAATCCAAAAATAATGACAATTACCCAGAAATAAGCAATCTACTAGGGCTATGTTCCACTTAACATTCATAACTCTCATGTTCATAATTGCATATTTCCCTTTATAAGTGTTGCTTGCAAGTATTACAATCATTAATTGAAGTGGAATAGAGTATGGGTATTGCAGATGGGTCATTTTGATCTTGGCATGAGTGAATATATAACATCATTAGTGATGTTTTCACCATGATCGTAACAAGGTTCATCCTGTGAAATGGCTGAAGGCATACTTTCAGGGTAGTGAAGTAATCTGTCATGTCATGTGAGCCTGCAAGCTTCTTGAGGGCTGAATCTGAAATTGTAGATTCAAAAAGGTAACAAATGAAACAAGAGGCACATTGTGTCAAGACTCCTTTCAGTGGAGTTTGCTACCACTCCACAAAGACATAGGGCAAACCTTATGACAAAAGAAAATATTTTCAGGTTTTATTGTGGCTGTGTGAAAGAGTTATGTGGTAAATTAGATGGCAGCAAATTTGATATTGTAGTAGCTGACCCACCCTGGTGGAATAAATATATCAGAAGATTGAAAAATGCCAATGATAAGATGAGGTAATCCATATTAAAAGTCATAAAAAAATGTTTTTTAATAAATATATACAACAACAAGGAATTAATGTTAAAGTAATCATAAAATATCTAATTAAAAAGTTTTAAATATATATACTATACCAAGTATATATTTAATTTGATTGCTACTCTAAACTGTGTGGTATTTGATTGCACTGTTGGGGTAGAATTTTAAGTGGTTCCTTCATTGCTTTTCCATACTGAATGCTGAGGATTTGAATTGTATGATTTACAAATGATTGTAGTATGTCAGGGTATTATTTTGGCTAATCTTGTTTTATTTAAATTTATGACCCATTATAAAAATTAGACTACACATGTTTTATTCTATAAATTCTACTGACATGTTGTACTTTAGTTAAAATTTTGCTACTTATTTTTTTATTCCCATGCCATATTTTGATTTTGGTTGAAGTGGATATAAAAGTTACAAGTTTGATCACTTGAAATGACTAAATGGAGAAATTGATCCCGAATGTATGACCCTCATGTTAATTTAAAAAAATGGGTATTGTTTTAATTGCCGTTTAATGTTGTCATATCTGATTTCAACTTTATTTGTAAAACTTTGTATTCTATAGTTGATAACCTTATTTTTGATTTGCTATTTGCTAATCCATAATTTTCCTTTTTCAGTTATTCAATGATGTACAATGAAGATATTGCCTCTATTCCTCTTAAAAATCTGTTAACTGATAACAGTTTAGTTGCTGTATGGTGCACCAATTCACCAAGCAGTATCTTGGCTGTGAAAAATCAGATTTTTCCCAACTGGGGGGTGGAATATATAGCCACTTGGTATTGGTTGAAGGTTACTGTTAATTTGGAACCAATTTGCAGTTTTGGCACTGGTTTTAGAAAACAGCCTTACGAGCGTTTGATCTTGGGTAAAGTTGGTAATATCAAGGATGTACCAGATGGTCATATGATGGTCAGTGTACCGAGTGCTCTACATTCACATAAACCTCCATTACTAGGTAATACCTTTTTATTATTTCATACTAAGACTATTCTGATAATCGGGTTGGTACTTAAAAATTCATATACAAGTGTCATGGTGTACATTTCGTGTTTTACTGCTTAAATATATTAAATTTTGAAATGTGATTACATGAAACTTATGACTTATTCGACCCTTGCCACACAATGTTACACTTTGTCAACCCTCTTAACGTGCAACGTAATTTATGGATGACCCCTATTTGGAATGTCGACATATTAATATTTCGACAAACTTAAATCACTGATTTGTTTATTGTTTTCCAGACCTACTTAGCAAATACATCAATAAAGAGCATCCACAAACGTTAGAGCTGTTTGCTAGATACCTTTTGCCTCACACAACTAGTATCGGCTATGAACCATTGAAATGGCAACATGTCTCTCTGTATGAGAGTGTCACTTAAATTGTGGCTGTATGTATAAGAGATGGGATCATATTTCAAGGAGCCATATAACTTCATGTGTATGCAAACTGTAGCAAGACCCAAAAAGTGAAAATAGCAAAACAATACATTATTGGAGTCCTAACTTAATCTGATGTTGTTACAAATGTAGCGAATAAACAAGGCGTGCATTGTGATATTTTTCCTTGAACAACTATCATGTACTAATAATCAAAATGTACTATTAATGTATCCTTATAGATAAAGTGATTAAGTTAAAGAAACTAAAAATTAAATTCATTCATATCTTGGATTCCTACCTTTCCTTTTATTTATGGCCATCTAGACGTTCCCTACCCGCTGCGTTAGGCTTACAATGGAATCCAAAAACTAGGTCGCCTAGAACTATCAACAAAAAACTTCGCATCGAATGGTCATAGTCCCATCACGATAAGTTCAGTAGTTGACATGAAAGGAAATGTCAGGTGATCGGAAACAGATGATAACCGACAGATGAGTACTACATCGGCCATCATCTCTGTTATTCTGACCTGTGAACGTCTCGGCTATACTGTCCTAATTGCAAATGACATCAACTGACTGATGAAATGAATGAATGAATGAAAATGACTAACTTTATGTGTGAGGAGTGCGAATAGTCAACAAATAATCAAACCTATAAACATCTTAGTTCTTAGAGTAATCATAATAATATTATAAATGCGAAAATGACTTTGTTTATTTGTTTGTTACGCTTTCACGCCGGAACCGCTGAACCAATTATGATAAATATCGGTATAGAGATAGATAGGAATCTGGAGACGGTGATAGGTTACTTTTTCTCGCGAAATCCTTATTGAAAGCGGGGTAAAGGGAGGGATAATCTTTGTATGAAACTCTTCACTGAGTAATCTGATTAATTTAGCAAAATCAATATTAACGCGAGCGAAGCCGCACGTAAAATCTAGTATATTTTAAGTAACTTCTTATATCAATCCACCTTTGTTTCCATTTTATAATACAAGGGTTATTTATTCTATTTTGAAAACGAAGCTTTTTTAGAGATATATGTCATATGAAAAATCAAGATAAGCAACTTACCTTAAAGTTTAAAAATCTTTCATAAGATAAATCGGTGTTTTAAAGGGTAAAAAAACACTATAACATGTAATGGAAGGCGAATTGAACATTTCAATGGAGGTTATATATAATATAACTGAATGATAAAAGGTCAGCAGTGCTGTAGATCGCATACTCTTCATAGACGGCATAACTTATATACGAACTTTCAATAAATAGCTGTTTAAATACAAAACCAGAATATGTAGCATTCGGGCCATGAAGTCCTGTGCATACTGGCTAATTTTACCTGAGTAGGTTAGTTGCTTAGCATAGGATCCAACTGAGATTAGTCACACTTTCTGTGTTTACTTACATCTCCGGCAACTACTCAAACCGAGGAGATTCGGCAATTTCTTGGCTCCTTTTCCCTCTTTGCCTCTTGGGTTAGGTGCCTTCCGCACTTGCCCTCTAAGCTCAATAAAGCTGTGAAAGCCCTTAAGGCTAACAGCATATGTACAATCGAAAAAAAACTGGCCAATAAAAAACGAGACGATAAAATACTGTAGCAATGCTGGCTCAGATCGTATACCGATATCTCTTCGATCGACGTGAATTCAACTCTCTACGTGCCTAAAGTACCTAACATGTTTGGTTGTTTTGAAACTCTCCTTTTTAACTACAATAAAAATCTGTGGCCAAGCATCTACAAGTTGTATTCCGGTAATTAAATTTTAGAATCAGTTCCTACACTAGACTGAGTGTGTCACCATTACGGGACATATCGCATTTCCACTCAAATAGTGTCACAACTCACAAAACAGTAAAATCATTTTTATTGTACTGTTAGATATTCATCATATTATTTTTTTTTATTTTGTAGGTCCAGGCAAGCTTATTACTCGCTGAAAACAGTTTTTTTTTAAATTAAAGTAAGACCTCGAAAAGTAAAACATAGAGTAGAATAAATTTAAAACGTCTTTTTATAGACAATGTTTTTTGAAATGTGACACTGTTTCAGCGGAGGTGCGTTATTGTTAATTAACATTGTAAGACAAGTAAGATTGGGTTAAACACACGATTTATAAAGAAAAAAAAGATGTATAAATATGCTTATTTATTAATGACAGTTATATAGTAAACAATTTTTGAAATGTCGGCTAACTATTGCCGTTTACGATGACTCCAGTTTTCACAGCTTTCTTGGGATACCCCTCAGGATTCATGGTCTGCCATCTCCAGAAGTCAGTGCCTGTTTCAATAAAAAATGGATTTTATTAGGTTAACATAATCTAGCAGAGGTTAACATAATCTAACAGTCCAGCAGAGGGACTCATCTGCTTTGAAATTGCAAACTTTTAATTAATTACACATTTACATTGAAATAATCATACAGTAATTCGTTATTTTATACTTCGAAATTGTCGCGCGGATACAAAATGAAAATATTAGTATAATAAAACTTAGGCAGCGACACGATAATTTGACAAGAATTGAGAACGTAATGTCAAGAACGTGCGTTCGTTACATGCAAGAAGAGAAGTATGTAACTTAAAGGGTAAGAGAAAAAGAGCTATATTTGTACAATTAGTATACATCTAAACAAATTAATTAACGAATTCTCTGAACATATTGTACATATTTGTTTTCGGCGATGAATGGCTTAATCTAATTCTTACTAATATTGTAAACGGGAAAGTTTGTATAGATAATTGTTACTCTTTTACGCTAAAACTACTTAATGGATTTTCATGAAACTTAACAATAATATAGCTTATGTATCAGAATAACACATAGGCTACAATTTATGAAGATATTGTGTGAATTGTCCAAAAGATAACGATAAGTGTGAAGTAACTAGTTACAAGTTCTACCATCTGAGGACTATTCTGGCGTGCACTACAAAATTCGTTTAAGTTACACGTATATAATGTATATTGGAAATGTTTATCTTAAATAGACCTACAAAAAACCTCGCAACAACATATATCTACCTTTTATGTGCAAGCCATTATCGCCAAAATAGTGAGCGGCCCGCGTACAAAATCACTACGAGCACAAATCAGTTTTAATGTTCTTATACCAGTCTCCTTTGATATAATTTATTGAAAATAGCTGGTACCGGAATCAGAATTATTTGACAAAATCAACATTAACGTGAGCAAAGCCGCGGTAAAAGCTAGTACTTTCATAATTACACTCACACATTTCCTCAATGGTGTATCTTGTAGACCAACCGAGCTCTTCCCTTGCAAGCGATGCGTCCGCCCACATAGCGGTTATGTCTCCCAGCCTTCGTTCTACGTATTTCAACGGTATTTTAGTACCGGTTACACTCTCGAACACATTGACTAATTCCTTCACGGACACACCCTTTCCGGTACCAAGGTTGTATACCTGTTTCCATAAACAAAATGTTCTAGAACGGGCATGTTCCAAATATAAGCAAAGTAGTATCGAAATATGGATTACCAACCTTTAGTCCAATGTGTTTACTGCTTAATAGATTTAACGCTGCGACATGACCGCTGGCAAGATCCATAACGTGAATGTAGTCTCGAATACCTGGCGATATAGACAATGACAGTTCAACACCAATAGAATAAAACATTCGTAAATTGGTATTGTAGACGCTAGCATTCCTATTGTAAGTAGGTACTATATATCTATATTAGCTGTGCATGCGACTTCTTTCATGTGGAACTAAAATTATTTAATCTCGCACCGCCATTCAAATTACAACAAATTTTGATAGCGTTAATCGATTTTAATGAAACAAAGACTAAACGTTATGGGAGGATATGCTTTATGATTTCTTTGGTGACGTTTTATCATAAACATTATACTTTAGTAGTGATGCGTGTACAAACAAACAAACAGACATTTCTAAACATGATGTAGGTAAATGTATTTTATTACTTATTCTTAGTCACTTGCAATAAGTTTTTTCACACAAATTTAAAAAGTATAGACACGTTAAATTTACTTTCTTATTATATAAATAGATAGTTCAGGTATTCTAGGCATTGCTGGGAATAAAACGATATTCTAATATAAGAAAATATATACAAAAACCTGGTCAGATGCTACACTTATAATCTAGAAATACCCATACAAATAAATTCAATGGTTTTTCGGTTATAAGTCAAGTAATGGACAGACAGAGACTCGTTGCTATAATTTAACAAAGACTAAACTAGTTTTTGTAGCATGCAGATAAATTAGCTCATTTGATTTCTAAGGAGCACTTTGTTTAAACATCTAATTTTTTTTTGATATTACTAATCTGTTGTATTATAAACGTATGTTTTATCAAAGACCTTAATATTATAAATACTAGTAATTGAACTAAACGTGGGAAGATGTGTTCGTAAGATAGTGTGAACATGTATACAGCGTCTGAGATACAAGCTCGGGCTATTTCAGGGTCTAGGATTCATATATGTACAGTAATACTATGTTGTAAGATAAATTTTATGTATTATAGTTTATTTTTCGGATCAAATAAAGTTATTATTATTAATATGTATCAGGTGATACAAAAATATCGGGTAGAGTGCTCGTAACTAAATGAATGAATTTTCGAGAGTTATTTACTAAGCTTTATACAGTGGACAGAAGTTGCTGTTACCTGTTCCATCAGGAGTGTTATAGTCGCTTCCGAACACTGTCAATACGGGCTTCTTGCCTAACGCTACCTGCGCCATGAAAGGCATGAGATTTGTAAACTCTTTAGTGGGATCCTCTCCAATGATGCCGGATGGATGAGCACCCACGGGGTTGAAATAACGCAGCGATATAATGTTCCATTTCTGAAAAAAAAAACAAGTGATTGTAGTAGGTATTGATATATGTCCTGGTAGTATTATTTATTCTTTGAGTAACTACTAGACAGATTTCAGGCAAATAGCCACTCATTAAGTGTAACGCGTAAAAGTTTAAAGTGATTGTAATTGAGGAAGCAACTGATTCACATCACCAATACAGAGTTTCAAGCCACAGAGTATCTACTCAACAATTTGACATGAAAAAAGGTATGTGAATTTTTTTGTCATTCAAAGGAACTTGCTTCTTGATTGCTTTGATTGAGACAAATTCATAAATTATAATTACAAGTATTATGATGTATTAATTATATATTTCTTACCTGCAATTTCATATTTAACAGTGTTTTAATTACATTAAATTTATGTAAACTACATATTTTTTTATTAGCAACGGCAATGAAACTTAAGTTTCCCGTCCTCTCCGCCGGGCGAACAACATATAAAGAGATAATGCCTGTTTTTTGTTTGTATTGGCGGAAAGAATGTTATAAAAGTAAAATAGTGATAAATTAATGAAGGAAATAACGAATCCGTCTACAAATAATTACGCATTGAACAGTTATGGTGATTGTGCCCCAAAACAAACAGTATTAACAGTATATATATATATATATATTATGTGGTAGTAACAAATCCCTAATCTGTATTTAAACTAAATAAATAAAAGTTATAAGCTTAAAAGATCTACATGTTATAATGAATTAAAATAAATATCACTAACAATACATGTTTTACTACATTCTTATAATTTATGTCAACGTTACGGAAATTATGAACCTTGACATTCGTAACAGTAGGCCAGAATAACCAGTTATAATGATCTGTCTTTCAATAATAGCGATCGCCAAAAAATGATTCTTCTTATTTCATCACGGAAGTGACTAGATTATCTAGGTCACCTGTTATTTAAGTAACAGTTGAGTATCATTCTCTCCATTTTGTTAGAACTAGCTTTTTTATATTCGAAATAAACTGAGCTAAGGTCATATAAACTGTAACACATTTTGATGCTAATTACCGTAATAGAGTTGGTGCCAGGCAGTAAGTACTAGTTTTCGCTATCCTAGTGAATCGAGCTAATTATTTTATAAATAGATATAATATATTTGCTTTTTAGTTTCACTGTTTATCGCTTTTTGGTAACTTGGAGAAGTGTTATGTTGCATAAGGTCTGTGTAAGTACTAATGTGAGCAAATTTAGAAATGTCAGTAAAAAAGGCTTTATTCGTTTAAGAGGTGGTATTCATTTTTTTTTAATATGATGTGAGTAAACTGTTAGCACAATAAAGATAGTTCCAACAAGACATCGACTGAATGTTACAACAAAGAAGTGTGTAGAAATCAAGATGATTTAAATGAGAAATTCTACTTAGTTGTCTATAAAGTATTATTGAGATTATATGTGTATTGTTGTATTTAATATTTTTTAAATAAATAAAAATACTTAATCATTCGTAACTTCGTTGATTCCAACATCACCGTGACGTAGAGACGAGCACATTATAAATTAAGTTATGCATTTTGGTTGGCCGCATATAATGTGAACACAACATTCTAAGCTAGTTTTCTTAGTTTTAAGTTGTGAAGTATTTCACTTAGGATGCGAAAGTATTTGTATGGTTGTATATGCATACTAAACTATAAAGTATGTAATAACGTACATATGTATAACGTGTATTTCTCACACTTGAAGTGGCAAAATTGCTTACATAGGTAGGAGCACCACCTATCGAAAGTAAAGTTTTATTGGTTGTTGATAATAACCTTATCCGCAGCGCTGAGATCTTTTAACATCTCTTCTATGAAATATTTAGTTCTTCCGTAGACGTTTGTAATACTTCCTGTGGGATGGGTCTCTGTGATCGGCAAATGGTCTGGTTCGCCGTATACAGTGCATGAAGATGAAAATACCATTTGATAGCATTCGTGAGATCGCATTACCTGGAATATACAAGATTAAAAAGTTAATTCTTTGATGCGATACATCAGTAAAACTGACCTGTATATCGTCATGATAAAAGGCGTGATACTCTCATATGGTAGCCTCTTCTAAACCCCCGCCTTGACTGCCTTATTGTGTTTCTGAGGGCATATATTACACACTTCGTTGATGCGACTATTGTGTACTATTTCTACCCGACTATAAAAATGTAGAATGTAGAATATAATATTGTGGGAACACAAATTTAAAATTTAAATATTTTCTTAAAGCACCATATCGAAGCCGCCTCTATAGGCAGTGTGCGCAATATGCTAGCAGCACTGCCACGTGGTATGGCAATGCTGATTTACTGAGCAAGGTAGTATAATGGACACATTTACTGTATTACTTCTTTTTTCAATGAATCATTAATTTTAATTATAGACTTTAACTTAAATTATGCGTATATGGGTGTCGTTTCGTCACGTCAAACTATTTTTTTGTGATATAAGAAGTTAATACAACGAAGTAGCAACAAATATGTATATAGTTTTTTTTTTATCTTGCGCAGCATAATGACTACACTGTACCTGATGTTAAGTACAGTACAATTGAAATCAGCGACCATTGAACCATAAACAGAATTCACTGCCAGTCACAACTGTCATTTTGGCTTGTTTAGGTGCCACTTTACGCCTCCTTTGAAGGACCCAATATCATAGGAAGGAAGGAAACGCTGACATGAAGACGGTTCCACAACTTCACGTTATAACAAAGGTAAGAGTTTGGAAATACGCCTATACTATGATTTTATCCCGATATTTTTTAATACAACGATTTAGTACACTATAGGATTTGAACCTACGTTCATTCACGAGGTAATCACTGATTACTATGACTTTAACCATGCATAATCTCGTTAAAATAACGGACATTACTCCATAGCCATAATGATAACAAAAAACGAAATTCACAAAAATGTTCTCAAATTTCCTTGTGCATACAAATAAATCAGATAATACTTTATCTGTAGTGATTTTATCATTATATATATTTCGTCTATATTTTTTATCGATGTATATCTAAGTGAATAATATTCAACATTCTTTCATCATTACAGTAGAACTAAATAGTAAGCAATAGTACGTACCTCTAATAAATTAAGCATTCCAAGCAAATTGTTCTGATAATATAATAAAGGTTGTTGCATTGATTCTCCGACTGCTTTCAGTGCTGCGAAATGGATCACACAGTCTACGGGATGCTATAAACAATAACCATCTTAGTAATAAATACATTTACTGTTTAGTATTATACTACATGCATAATAACGTGCACTTTTTTATACTTTATACCTTTTTATACTTTGTAAGTTTATCGTTTTGGTCTTAATTTTCACCTGATATTAAGGGACGATGTGGGCCAAGATGGTGCTCTGGCTCAAAAGTGCAACTGACGGAGCACACCTAAAGTTTTGTGCTATGGTTTTATCACGATATTTTTCCTTCATCGACAGCTCGAAGATCTTTGCAGGGATCCGAACTTACGTCCATTGAAGCGGTGTCCGTACACACTAACAACTTAGCCATCATCGCTCCAATTCAAATCGCATATGCATGTTGTAAACAGTTTTGTTACCATGATAAACATTATTTAATATGGAATTAAATGACTGCGTATAAAATAACATCTCTTGTATTTTAATACGTGAAAGAGGAAACTACTGTGAATAATATGAAAATTAACGTATTGTGATTTTTACAGTTCTGTAAATGTGTGAACCCTTAAGAACGTATAGACTAAGTTATGTTTTATAGTTATTTATTTTAAAACAACAGTATTGAACCAATAATTTTAATCTATAGGTACTCTATATCTAGGTTCTAGGTAATCTACAGGTATAGGTACAATGAAAGTGTAACAGACAAAACTATGTACAAAATATTTTATATATTATGATTGCGGTGTTATCGATATGGACACAAAAAAATATTTATTATTTTTGTTTTTCTGACTGTTTATCTGTCTGTCTATCTGTCCTTTTGTATGCGCATCACTCTGAAAGTACTTATAGATTTTAATACAATTTGATATGATGATTACTTATATTGTTGATCAACAAATAATAAACTTTTTACCGCGTAAAACGAAAAGTAATCTTCGGACTAGAAAATCAGAAGTTGGTATTCGATTCTTGATTAATTTTGATACAATTTTCTCTGTTCGATAGCAAGATAACTAAAAATATAAGCTGTAATTTAATTTAAATACCTATATATGTATGTATGTATTAAAATAAATGCTTAATTATATAAAATTATTATAACTCCAACACTGTTTGACTCACTACTATGGAAATAGGCATATATATGACTATTTATCTGCAAAAGATTTCTAAACTATTTTTGAACGCGATAGGTAGTACTCTGTTCCAGTTACTAACTACTGAAAAGGAAAAAACTGCATCTGTCAAGGCATAGTAACTGATATTATTCTGGAAAATGTACCTTATCAAAAATATCTTTGATCTGTGGTTTATCCAATAAATCAGCCTTGTAGAACGTTATTTTCTTTCCTGTAATCTGTTCTGTTCTCTGTAAAGCCGGGGAGCCATCTTCGTGTTCCACTGAGTTAGCGAAGTTGTCGATGGCAATTACTTCGTGACCGGCTTCTAGTAAGTCAACAACACAATGACTGCCGATATACCCAGCGCCTCCGGTCACCAATATTGTCTTGAATCGTGGCATTATTCTACAAAAAAAATAACCTTATAAAATTGCTCAAGCAAATTTACGGGTTCTTAAAAAGCATGTTCAAAATGAGCGTCATGAAATTCATATAAAAATGATTGTTCTATATTAGTTACAATAACTTAGTAATCCATAAAACAATTTTATACGTTCTATATATTTATGAACAAGCTGTGCCCGCGACTTCGTTCGCGTGGAACTAATTTATTTTTTCGCGGAACCCTAACTTTTTCTATAATAAAAGTAGCTTAAGTTACTCCTTATAACATCAGCTATCTGCTAGCGAAAGTCCCGTCAAAATCGATCCAATCGTTTCATAGATTAACCGGAAAAAACAGGCAGACTAAATTATTTTTTTTGTATATAAGGACTGTATATAATTTCATATGCATTTAGTAAAAAGTTGTTATTTTGACATTACCAACAGACTCTTCAATTGTTTTTGTTTTTATAGATATAACGTTTTAATTAACGATTTAACGTTCAAACACCTAAGTTTGTCGCCAAATTTTGTTCTATTCAAGGTCGAGTCTAATATTTACAATGTTGAAAGTAAATATATTGATTAGAGTATTCGAGTAATGGATAGATTTAGGTATCTATTCACTTTTAGAACTTGGAAAGCCACCATGATGTTGCCGCAATCAAAATACTTTATAAGGTTAACATTGCATTCATAGGTCAGTGGCAACCTAACATATGTAGATGATCGTCACGTAAATCGACGTGAGTTCGAATTTTTACATTTAGTCTGAACTTTATTGAAACTGAAACTTTATTGTACTGAAAATATCGTGACGAAAACATTGCATGCTGGTTGCGTTATCTATTATATCTGCATAGACCTGACCATGTTCTCACAGTTGCACATGAGAGTTAATTCTTCTTCTATGCTTAGAGTAGGTATGTTGGGTTATTACTTAACATTAGTAAAATGGTAACAAACGCTAAGGCTTCACATTAAATGCTTGTTTGTAAAAACAAACAATAGATAAAGGAAATAATTATTAGAAATAAACGCTGTAATTAAGTATCTAATCTATAATAATAAGTACGGACTCGCGTGAAAACAATAAGACATTTACAAACCCAGTTGGACTGTGACCCCGATTTTCTAATATTTGTATTTTTGTCACGTTTTTGTCTAGTTTAAATAATTAGGTTTATTTTGATTGACAAATATTTACTGATATAATAAGATGTTTGAACTAATCGTTATTTATGGATTAATTAGTCGTAGGTACTGTTGACTATTGGTTTATCTTTAACTTATTTTTATATATATAATTATTAACTGATGTTCGGTGTTTTTGGTGTGATCTTGATCTGTCATGTTGTGATGTTTATATTTATTCATATACTTGTTATTTAGCCCTGTATTGTGTAACATAGGCGACATTTTACGTTATGTAGTGTAGCTGAAGAGCATTAGGGAAGAATCATTCAGATCATGATACATTAGTTGCCACAAAAACTCCCAAGACAGCTTCAACAAGAGAGTTGCCATCGTGTTGATGATAGTTTCATCTGTCCAAATCTTATCACGATAATGGCAGTAATACTCTATAAAGAGGACTGAGTGGCCAAGAATAAAAAAAGAAGAAGAAGAACTGGTGTTTATTATTAAGTAATACCCATTGTTAGTGGATGTCTATGTCGTTAAAAAAATGTAAGGTCTTAGCTATATCGTGATGAATTAGCCAATTAGTGAGTGCTATTTGGCTTATACAAGACCCTTTTACGGTGTATCTAAATAATGTACCTACCAAGCATGGTTGCTTATATATACCATGGTTGTCTGTATGCCCCTCAGGCGCCCGCCTTTGGAGCGCTGACATTAGTTTGAGGACTTTCAAATATCTTAACAAATGTTCTGGAGATCTGAAAACTCCCTTGTTAGAACAGCCTTCAAGGACTTCGTTGTCTTGTACCTACTACTGTGTAATTATAGTTAGTTACGATTAGAATACTTCCTAACGCTTTATTGTAAGTGGTACCTATCTGACGTTACATTTAATAATACGGAAATAGCATAATCCTTTTTAAATGACACCATTGGCATTATTTCGTTTTTTTTTATTTCTATGTCAAACATCTGTAAGGTTCTTAAAAAAGACCATTCGTAAATCCGAATATTTTTAATATTCTATTACATTCAAAAATGACTGTCCCCCAATGAGATTTATTTTTATTACTATCTAAATACATTTAACACTGTCTGACATCGACGATCGTCGATGAAGTCTGTATTATCAATGGTCACCTTTGTTTACGGACCGTACGGTTCTAACTGAAGCGATGATAGCTCAGTTGGTAGTGTGTACGGACGCCACGTCAAGGGATGTGAGTTCGAAACCACCTGCAATAAGCTAGAGCTTTAGATGAAGGAAAACATGGTGATGAAACCATAGCACGGCGGTATGGTTTTCATAATCCTTACGTGGCTAGCTACCATACATATGTGTGTTCCGGCAGTTGTAATTGAAAGCCAGTTCCTCCACTAGGCTTAGTGTGTCTTGGGACACATCGTTACTTAACCTCACGTGAGATTGTGGTCATAACGCTACCTACCTATAAAAAATATCAGATATTGATCAGTCATTTAGTATCCCTCTCAGTCCCCCCGGGCTGGGAGGGGAAGCATCAATGAATTTACCAACGTATAAAAAAATACAACTATAAATAAGTCAATGTGTTGCATGTACAGCAAGCACATTTGCACGATCAGATATTCATAACGTTATCGCCATTTGAAATAACATGTATACAACAAAGACATTGCGGTTGTTTGTACCTAAGCGCAAGATTTTAGAATGCCACCAGATTATTCGTAACTAACAATTAGTTTTATATTGCTAAATGATCATGAAGGAGGATTTCGCAACTAAAAATAATACGATGCTAAGACGGAGGTCGTCTCTCATTCTACTTAGATGTAGATGACAAGTATAAAGTCTGAATCCACAATCAATATTTCGAACATTCGATTTAAACCTAGGAACTCCATTATGTAATCATTAACGAATGAATACTTTATTGAACTTTTTAATTTGTACATTCGCAAGCTCGATGCTGCAAGGCATTTTCTTCGAGCTAACCAGCGGTTTTGTTAACAAAACAAAAGTTATTGTAGATAGTGTAAATATAAAGAAGCAAGAGAAAAATGAATAAACTTAGGAAATATAATGATAAAGTGAACTGTATAACTTCAAATATATTTAAAAATACTTAAATAACGTAATGAATAAATTAAATAAATATTTATAAAACATAAATACTTAATTTTATTGAAGTTGTTATTCTGTACTTATTTAAATGATTGAATAAAATAGTATTATCTAATTCTTATATTCGTTTTTACCTTGAGTTTGTCACATGTACGCATGTATTTAAAAAAGTGATAAAATTATATTAATGCAATAATTACTTTACTAAGTGACCCGGTACCAATCAGTAATTTAATCATAGCTATACATATACCGATTTTTTCTCCTAAAATTTTTCTTTAAACATGAGTCTATAGTCTATCATTCATTTATAAATTAAATATTATGTAAAAATATTTAACATTTTTCTGTATTTTCCGATTACATATTAAATATTTCTTTCTCAAAGCATCTTATTCATAATTATTATCACTTAAAAAAACACAAACCGGTCTAGTCGTTCTAAATGTTTCGCTTATCAATAAATACCATTTCAATTCTGTATAGAAATTATTAATTAGTTGCTGAATTTGGTTGCCAAAAAACTTGTTACATATATAATTAAAATTCTAATATAGTACTATATATAGTAAATATAATATATAATATAGAATACTATAATAATAGAATATTATATATATAATATAGTAAAAAATATTGTAATATGTACCGAATTATAACATTTGCTTTTAAAATATATAAAAAATATCATATCGTGTTGACCTTCGAACGTCTTCGAATATATCTGTTAGGAAACGATTAATTAACACTCCTTGATTTACTATATTATACTATCACAGAACATATTTGAGAGTCCATATTAAATTGTAAAATAATACTACGAAATACTTATTTCTTAAATACTAAAATACTGTGTTCATTGTTTCTACGATAATATTTGCCTAGTAATTAACTAAATGTGTGACAATTATTTGATTTAATAATAGGCAGCAGTTACAAGAAAGGGAATATACAAACCCACTTTTAAAAATAATGTTTCACACTTTAAAATCTTTAGCTTTAAAATTAATTGAATGAATTATAAAATAAGCGTTTCCACTTAAAATATGCTTTGCTTTAAAATTAACCGACCGGACCGAAGTGTTCCAGAAGTGTATGATATGTCGGTAAGATGGTTACAGGTACCGAGGTGCTGGGTTAGGTTAGGATAGTCTTGTGATTGAGCAGATGCAAATATGAACACAGCTCTTTCTTCCCGGCCAAATAGGAGAAAGACGAAAACCGTGGGGTTTTAGTAGGTATTCCCGGCGATTCGCGCCAGGTAAATCGCACATACACCTCCTTATACCTTGCCCAGGCGGGATGGGATGCCTAAAAGTATTTCTTCACGGAAAAAAAAAGAATAGACTAGTGATAACAATCTGCGCGAAACGATAGCTCCTAGAAATGTATATTTATTTCTTGTTTATTAAAGTGGTAATATTAAATTATAGATATATTATTATTTTAAAGTACTGATATACGCTTTTATAGCTATTTTCATCAAATTTGAACTGCTATAAAAATCATCCTCTAGAAGACACTAGAGGAAAAATCCAGTACGTTTTTAATTACGATGAGTAGAAAAATACCATTTGAAACAAAACTCTTTGTTATTATAGTTGGTGGAAACTACTATATTATATACTGTATAAACTACTATATTATATACTGTATAAACTACTATATTATATAGTGTGTACGGATTCCGCGTCAAGGGACATGAATTCGAATCCACCTACAATGAGATTGAGCTTTCGGTGAAGGAAAACATCGTGAGGAAACCATAGCATGGTGATAGCGGTTTTTCTGATGCACACCTGGCTAGCAACCACCCTCAAGTTGAAAATCTGCAACCAAATACCAATAGGTGTGTTTCGGCAATTGCACTTGAAAGCCAGACCCCCACAGGTTTAGCGTGTCTACCAATTTGGGCCGTATCGTCACTTAAGGCCAGGTGAGATTATGGCCATGACGCTAAACCTTAAATATAAAAAATAAAAATAACAAGTGTATCGATGTATGTTGCAGATTAAACGAAAAGAGGTCTCCGATAGCCAATTTAGAATAACAAAAGCTATTTAAATTAATCAATAGGAAACCTTTCAACATGTTTTGTAGTTTAATAAAGACGCTCGATCTAATTTACGATGTAAATGATTGATATCTATGTGGGAATCAAGCACATATTTACAAACACATACTTATAGATTTACGAAAAATGTACCTTCTAAACTTATTTTTAATTTAAATCTGACAAAATCTTGTTTCCTTTTCATAATTATTATAGATTCTGAATCAATTTATTTTTCCCATTCTAATTGGTTTTAAATTTGACCTATACTGACCTTTCAATGTCATGTTAAATATAATAATAATTAAATATTTTAAAAATACGGTTGCGCGCTCGTGATATGTAAAATCCTTAAAATGATTAAAGCGATGATATCGGAAGTACTTTATTGTTGAATTACGTTATAAACACGACTTACAACAATTATTTTTTCCTCAACTGTTTCCTTGAATTTGTTGACCGCGCATGACTTCATTCGCATTGATCAGGCATTTAATATTAAAATCATCTTCATGATCATCTTTATTTAGTTTTGAAGAGATGATGACTCAGATGGTAGTGTGTACGGATTGCGTCAATGGACATGAGTTCGAATCCCTGCAATAAGCCCGAACTTACGGTGAAGGGAAACATCGTCATGAAACCATAGTACGGTGGTAAGGCTTTTTCTAAAGCCAACCTAGCAAGCTACCATCCTTAATTAAAAATCTGCCACTAAATACCTACAGATGTGTTCCGGCAGTGTATTTGAGAGCCAGACCTTCCACTAGGTTTGGCGTACCCACCATCTTGGGCCACATTAATATAGTATTAGAAAAAATCTATACCTATACAGAGTGTCCCAGAAGGTAACGATAACCTCGCATCGGGGAAAGGTCCTTTTATGATGAGCCAGTAAAAAAAAACATCGTTCTACATACAGTAATACTCGAGTACCAACCATTTTATTAAATAACTAAAAATATACTATCCGAAGTAAAAATTTTCGACATTCTGTTTAGAGTTTTGAATTGTTTGTAGGTTTAACTTCTGTTTTGGCCTCGCAAGAAGTCATACTAGTTGTTCACAAATCAAAAAATCAGAAATAAATGTACTTTTACAGAAAAATAAGTAAATATCATTGATAAATGTACTCTAAGCGTACTATCACTTACCGGACCGGTATTTTAAACGGTAATGTCTTAGGACCACTAGCAGGACCATTAGATTTATTTTATTGGGGACACGCAGTAGATGGTATACAAAAATCCAATAGAAAATCTGACTGACCTACGTAGAAGATTAAATGAAGCTGCCAGTCAGATAAATCGAAAAGGATATACTAAGCCCATAAAAAGATCGTTTTTAAGAAGATGTAGAGCGTGTATTAGTGTTGGTGGAGGACAGTTTGAGCATTTACTTTAAATAAAAAGTTGTAAATAACATGTCGTTTTACTCTAGTTGTTGATAATACTGATAACCAACCATACAGATATTTCGAGACACTTCATTCTTTACTTTAAAAAAACATTGTTAATAACAAAATGGCGGCGTCATAGGTGTCACATTCTATCTCTTTCTAATTGCATAAAGAACCACTACTATCTCTGTTTAAAGATAAAAGCGTCACTAAAACATAATTTACTCAAACAAATGCAATTGTTTCTTATACGTTTATTTAGACGACACGATAATGAAATAGGTCATCTATCGCAAAAAAGAAAATAAAATATGATTTTATTACAGAAGATGCAAATGTGATAGCATTTCAGAATCTCGATGAAATCGACCATTTTTTGATAAAACTTGCCTGCTCAGCTTAGTGTATTAATTTTTTAGTACGAGTAATCAAAGTGATAGTACGCTTAGAGTACATTTATCAATGATATTTACTTATTTTTCTGTAAAAGTACATTTATTTCTGATTTTTTTGATTTGGCAACCACTAGTTTGACTTCCCGCGAGGCCAAAACAGAATTAAAACCTGCAAACAATTCAAAAGTCTAAACAGAACGTCGAAAAATTCCACTCCGGATAGTATATTTTTAGTTTTTTTTATAAAATGGTTGGTAATCGAGTACTACTGTGTGTAGAACGCTGAATTTTTTTTACTGGCTCATCATAAGAGAGTATTTCCCCCGATGCGAGGTTATCGTTACCTTCTGGGACACCGTTGTCTGTATAAATAGAATAATACTAAACAGTTCAGTATTATTGTTTCCTAGGTTTGTTATCCGATTAATTTTCGTTTAGTAAATAGAGACGACCAACAGTATTATCAGTAAAAAATTGATACTTTTTCCACTTTTACGAGATTTTTTTTAAAATTTGAACTATTGCATGCATATAATTCAAGTTAAAGGTGGTGAAAAATGATCTCAAAAAATCTATGCGTCTGTACTTTAATTTCAATCTTTGCAAAAAACAAAGCAAAGAGTATCATCCTAAATTTTATTATTCTATGACGATCAAATCCAAAGAAAAATCTAAACTCCTTAATTCAATTTCGATCCCAGAATGGCTTTTATAAAGTACTATCACTGATTCGGAAATCATTTCAGCTATCTAAAAAATTATCAACAAAACAGATTGGATCCATTATTTGTTTTAACTATGTTAATAATAAGTGTAATATGTTGAGGAATGTTCAAAAAGAGAGTTATGACCAGGCATAACTATAATGAACCTGATGATTTACCCTATAACGAGCTTTGGACAATAAACCTACTACTAGACATGGTACTTGAATTTATTGTCCAGGAAATTGGTAACTTGTTTAGGGATCTTATTATCTAACACCTAAAAATTTTAATTAGACTAAGTCTAAAAAAGGGAACACCTAACAAGGCAACTGCTGTGATGACTGTTGGCAATAGACTGCAACGTTACGGTCTACCAGTATAAGTAATATAAAAAATATTAAAATGATTAACGTTAGCAAAAAAAATCATTACTAATTAAGTTATCCTTTAACTGTGTATGTATGTATTGACTGTCTATGGTGGATAGCAGGTTCAAAGTCCTTAAACCAGACTAGTTTTATAGTGATCGCCTCGGCCGGACGCGTACCCCGCTCATCCCGTATTAGTTGTTTTCGTTTTTGCAATATCCTGCCTGCCGCATGCCTAACAAAGTTCAAATACCCCAGTCGTCGTGTGACACAGCCACCTATACAGTTAATTGGAAATTACGCATTCCGTATGTGAAAGCAAAAATTTATTTATTTACTGCTTTGAAATCCTTTACGTTTTGGGTGAAGATTGTTATTTAACGTATGCCTATGGTATATAAATTCTTTGTTCATTTTAGTCATATTTTATATTTGTACAAGCAATTATAAAAATAATTGTTTCTGTTAATAATACTAATTATTATTGTACGCTGTTGTTAACACATTTTATGAAAGTACCGCAAATATAGGAATTCGTATTATTTCTAAATATTGTATGTCTTAATTAATAAAAAAAGCATACTTTTTTTTTAATAATTATTTTTGTCGGTAATCATTTTTTTTTGTTTTGATCACATAATAATGTGGTTACTCTTCATATATTGGAAAAGCCAACAATCGAGAATTCGTTATAATAAATACAACTAATGTACTAACGGTCATTGACGTCAAAGTAAAATCACCCTCAAGTCGAAGTTAATGCCCGCTTGATGCACTTCTCAACGTTGGAACGACGCTTGAAATCGTACGAGTAATTACATTGGAATTACTTTTCAGAAACCAGACAGGATGATCGATACCTAAGATTTTAATTTCGTATAATGAAATAAGCGCCACGAGCTGTTTCCGTTGTGATTACATTATTCCAAGTAAAAATCTTACAGAGGACATGTCTGGCGTCATATTAATATTATAAAGTTAAAGAGTTTACTAGATTGTTTGTTTGAACGCACTAATTTGATAGCTAATACATTCTTTTGCTCTTAAACTAACGATTGTAGAAAACAAAACTTGTCTAGGGGCTAACGTTGTATTTTATAGCTAGCTGGTCTGGCTCGCCCTGTTACGGTCAGTCCAGTAGTCAACTCGACCACTGCACCACCTATCGCGTTCAAGGGTAAGGTCACTTATAGAGAAAAAAATTATCCTATAGTAAGTTCGTCCAAGCAATACATGTTTACAAAGTTTCATTGATATACCTGACTCAGAAAATAGTGTGGATAAATATTTTGACGCAGGATTTTTATATATAAAGATAAATAATGTACTTCATTTAAAACTAAAGGAACTCATATTGACTTTAAAGGACAATAAAATGAATATCAATTTATTTAAAGGTTTTTGAAACTCATAAAACAGATCCCTGTACATTAAATATAGTGTGCATCCTTTAACAATAAAATATTGATTAATTATTATATAGTTTATTACACATGTAATGTAAAACAATCCGTAAATACACTTCAAATGATTACTAGGTAAGTGCATAAATTATAGCGAAGATATATATAAATATAACCCAAAAATATATAGACACTTCAGAACTTTTATTTTTTTAGTTTCAACTTGATACGATGAGAACGTTCAAGTTATTAAAATCAAGACATGCAAATTAACTGTAAACTTTTTAACACTTTTTACAATTCATTAACATTTAATTTATAGGTCCAATATACTTAACACAAATATATAATTAAGAGATACTTAAATTTTGTTAAACTTAATACATTGGCAGATGCTAATTTTACATAATCACATGCTAATGTGAATACTGGAGTGAGCTTTGACAGGACGTCTGTTTTATTCAATTTTTCAGCAGTAAAACATTACAATATTAGGAATATTTTTATAAATTCCATAAGTTGAAGTCACACAAAAGATATTCCTTTTATGTTGCAAAAGACCCATAACACAGATTTTTGGAAATTGTTTTTAGAAAATTGATATTTAAGTGCAAAGAGTGAAAAGGAAAGTTGAAAAAGTAGAATATACATTTTCCTACTTATTTCTCACTGCAAGCGAAAAACTGCAGCAGGATGTTGATATTAGCTACACGCATAAAGTTAGAAGTAAATCACGTCGTATAAATGGAGAGCCACCATAAAAAAAAAGTTTTTTTTTTTTTGTTGAGAATCATGCAATGCATAAAATAAGCTCTTTGCATAAAGAGAAGCAAATCTGTTCGTGAGAAATATATACACAATTTTATAATACATCGTGAGAACTATATAATTTGATTTTCTTTACGGTTTACCAAAGAAATGTTGATAAATGTTATTCACGACACAGCTAATAACCCATATACAAATGCAGTTTCCCGTGGAATACCGCGAGATGTATACCTACTGTAAAATAAAAAATAATCCTCAACAGAATACTCAAATTTGATGACGACTTTTGACTTAATGTCCAACTTTATGTCTGTAATTAATTGCTTCTAAAATATATATTTCTAATAAATATACTTTTTCAACCAGAGTCAATACATTGTTATGATTCATCCATTTAATCATTCTATTAACAGTGATATTAACAAAATAAAATATCACGTATTTTAAATTCTAATGAACCTTCCATTTTTAATGCGAAAGTTATTTAACTAATACTGATTGTGGTGTTTTTAATGATTAGTCGAACGGTACGCGTCTAAGAGTAACCCGTAAAAGATAACTGTTCTCTCAAAAAGCATTTGCCTTTTACTTTCACAGCAACCGTTAGAGTAAAAAAACTCACCGCTATTATTTTTTACTCCCATTAACTCGCACTTTATTAATACCACTGCGTAGCCGATGAGTAAATGGCGTGGAATTAAAATATCAATGTTTTGACAATGCGGCGCGTTCAGTTTGTACCTGATCGCACGCGCATCTGACATGGCAGTGGTTATAGGGAATAGCAGTGGCTCTTCGTCGTTCGACGTCTCGTACTGCGAACGCGTCATCGATGTAGTTTGCAACCTGTTTGTCGCTTATCACACCGATACGATTGTAAGAGAATATTGAAATATACCTTTTGGTATATTATATGCATATTAATAGAATAATCAGAGTAAAATGGTATAGCATTTTTAATATTCACCTAATGTTGCTATTTACAAACATCTAAAAATTTCACAATTCATACGTTAATAAGTATTTAATAACTAATGTATTATAATTCTTTAATAGCCTTTAAATTTACAAAAGCTTTTAGAATCTATTAACATTTTCGTTTATCTAGCTTCAGATTCTAAAAAACAAAATCTGAAATTGATCGAAACGGTGTTAATACAGGCTAATCTTTAGTCGACATGACAGTGACCTCATAAGGATCTATATTATACATATACATGCTACATAATATATATATATATATATATATATATACCAATATATGGAATACCGTAACTTATATTAAACTTGACCAAACTATTATCAATTTCAACTTGTTCTTGGTATATGGTTCTAGTTTAAAACTACATTAATATGACATATAATATATTTTAACGTTTGGCCAAGTTAATGTAACTAGGTACTACCGAAATAAATAGTTGGGCAAGTAGGCATTAGAATTTGTCCTACCACAGTATTATGTTTTTGACACGTTGATTACATTCTTCCTCATTCATTTATTCGCCGAAAGTTTCAACTCATTACAGAAAATCGACTACTGAGCCATTCTCGTTAAAGTCTGGTGACCATCAGACTAACAGCACCGAATAATGTTGTCTGACTAGTTCAAAAATATTATCGCTTTATCCTTACGCTAATTATATATAGGTACTGACTAATATTAAAACTCATAGTTCTATTATTCATTGGTAAGTTATTTTATTATACCATTTATTAAATATTCTATGTACTTATAAAGTTTCATTAAAACGGTTCATTGGGGTTATCCACACGACATCTTTCGCTTAAAATAAATAATAGTTAGTTTTTTATTCTACACCGCCTTATTTGTCATTTTCACATTACACATTTCACATTATAAAGAACTTAATATTTACTGAAAACATTGACGTTCCTGCCTACCGGTTTAAGAATTATCAAAATGCTCTCATAATTCCTTCTGAAATAGGTTACATAGAATTCTCCGTGTGAAAAATCTAGTTTAGCCATCAATAACTGTCCTTGAGACTTCTTGCGAAACAAACTTTAAAAGAAAATTGCAGTCTTTTCAAGCCAAATAGGTAATCTACGGATATCAATGTATTCAATTTATGAACATGTTTCTCTTATATCTTGCGATTACAATAGCTTCGAACTAAAAATTTAAGTTAATAAAAAGTCATGTACCTAATTAATAAAAATAAATCAAATACCTAAAAATTCCAATAGAGGTATGAAAATTTTTCATATCCTATTTAACACACTTGGGGTAACAAATTTGATCAATACTGACATTGTATTTTAGGAAGTGTTGTGCTAAATTTCAGGTCAATATGTAAACATTTTTTGTCTCCCATACAATTTTTGCCATCCCAGTTTGTCTGTTCGTTACAAAAAACAAAGTAACTGTCCAAATATTATGTTTCTTGCTTGAGTAGTTTCTGCATTGCGTTGATAAGTGAGTCAACCTGCTTCTTTATATAGACAGGTTAAACGAAACCCCGTTCCCAAAAATTAGATCAGCAGTCCCAGAAATATATGGTTTTCTAACATATTTCATTTTCTCTTCATAAGAACCTCCCACGGAATTAAACGAATATTTGAAAAAACATTTGCTGTATTTATTCTGTTTCGAAGTATTGCGATTAGTTACAAATATAACCATTCATTTTATATACATACAGATACAATATTTCATAATATTCTTCAAATAAAAAGAAATAATGTGACAATTTTTGGGGAAATTAGGAATGATTGCTATCGACTGAGTTAATTTAATATATTTAATAATAATTTTGAATAAGTCAAACACTTCTTTTCGATCTAATCTTTAGTCGATATTTCGGTAGTGCTTTATATTGCGATATCTAAAGATATTATCATTGATTCATCAAATTAATCTAATTATAATGTTTTTAATCTGATTTTAATTCAGTTAGTGACACCGTTTTTGTTGCTTCTGTGTTACGTTGTATACCTTTTCTTTATTATTTTCGTTGTAAAAAAATACCTCGACGTTCTTCCTCTAGCAAAGGCCATGAGAGGGGCGTTTAGGACTCATCAAATAAGAAGCACAACTCACTAAACAGTTACCACAGCGTCCAGGACCCTCTTTCCCACTAGGCACTCTCGGCAGGGCTCCGCGATCGTTAGACCACTTGTTCCCACCAGATCATCAAACGATAACCTACTTTTATTACTGAACAACATAATTAATTATTAAATTATCAAACTTTAAATGTTTATTCTCGCTTTGACGCGATGATAGCTCAGTTGGTAGTGTGTACGGACGTCGCGTCAAAGGACGTGACTTCGAATCCACCTACAATGAGTTTAAGTTTTCAGTGAAGGATAACATTGTGAAGGAACCATAGTATGGTGGTAGGGTTGGCATGGTGGTTGAATAGTGATTTGTCAAAGACATAACAGCCTCAGCATCCTGATGTATCCAGGGACTGCTAGACGTTAAAAAACGTCCTGACAGCGACTCTCATACTCAGGAACCAGGAATAAGTTCCATACTTCTTGTCTCTGACGGGTATTACATAACTAATGTTTATTTGGTTACGTAATGGAATGTGATTATCTAACTACAATCATTCAAATGCATGATCAGTAGCATTTTGACATTGTTATAAAATTGGATTACTGAATATTTCTACATTAGCTGTTCCCAATATTTAGCTGCAGTTACTTAGTTGTTACGTGCAAAGAATCTCATATAATACTAAAATTAATTATTTTATTTGAAAATGTATATCATTTTGTATTTTATATTTAAAGAATGTGCAATATTATTACAGTAGGTATATGTAGTTTTAAAGAAAATAAAATATTAAGCTTTATAATCTTATGAAATTTCGTAACGGTACCCAAAACTATCGGATATCCGAAATTGTAACCGTATCCTACATTAAAATCTCGAAAAATTTTAATTACGGATTGAGCGAATTGTACAATAACAAGTATGATCTAATATTTAACTAATAAATATCCAAAGTAAAGTTCAACTTTAAACGTTAATATAATGTTTATATTTCTCTTGACTTTTAAAATTGTTTAAAGCCAATCATTACAATTCCCGTACTTCCCGGAAAATTTATTGATTCAGAGAACATTTTTGAATATCAATCAATATATAGGTATATATTTGTATATGATCATACCTCACTATAAGTACTTTATAACCTTTGTTATTATTTATTTACTTTGTTATTATTTATTCACACTTTTTTTTTATATACTTAAGGTTTAGCGTTATGGCCATAATCTCACCTGATCTTAAAGTGACGATACGGCCCAAGTTGGTAGACACGCTAAACCTGTTGAGGAACTGGCTCTCAAGTGCTGCTGCCAGAACACACCTATTGGTATTTGGCGGCAGGTTTATAACTTGAGGGTGGTAACTACCCAGGCGGGCATTAGAAAAAGCCCTACCTCCATGTTATGGTTTCCTCACGATGTTTTCCTTCACCGAAAGCTCAAGCTTATTGTAGGTGCTTGGATTCGAACCCACGTCCCTTGACGCGAAGTCGTGCACGAACATTCAAAATTGTTACTTTTTAATGTACTTACAGTTAAAAATAAGATTAATAAGAACAACAAAATTAAAAAAAATACAATGTTCATTAGAAACAATTTATTTCTTCCTTTATCATATACAAGTGTTTAATTCTGAATTTATTATTAGATACAATTAATAATTACTGATAGGTATAGTGTACATTAAAATAACGAAGCATAGTGTCCCTCACCGCTTGCACCCTGCAGTTCGGTCAGTAGTTTCGTTAATACATCGTAATTCTACCATTCCAAGATTATTGAAATCATTGTAATAAAACGAAACGAGTGAACCTCATCGCTTGCACCCATGCGAATCAGCCAAACGTTTCGTGATAAATAATAATACAAAGTAAGTATGATATAGGTACTGGTATGTGCTTATCTGTACGGCAAACAAAATTGTGTCTATGTTATAATCAAACAATATCGCTTCCGAGCTACGTTTTTAATATCAGAGATATTTTTAATGCAAAATGAGGTAATGACTGTAAAATTTAACGTTTGTATATATGATCCGTTCTACCACAAAGTATATAATTAGTATCATCAAATATCCAGTGCGTAAATTAAAAATACTGTCAATGGAAGTTTTTTTTTCAAAGGAAGTCGTCATTTCGATATTCGTTTCGAACTTGAACTTACATACTAAAATATAATAACTATGCTCGATTACTTTTGTTTTTTTTTTCACACATTAAGCTACTTACTACTGATAATATATGAAATACAATTAGAAATCACTGTTAATTAAAATAATAATACATAATTATTGCACTTAGTTGTAGTAAGTACATAAATCGAGTCACAGCTAAAAATATAAATTTATTAAAAAATTATATCACAAATATGTATTTGGCAAATCAGGCTATTTAGGAACTAATAAAAACCTTTCATCATGCAAGACATAAAACAAGTACTTCATTAATTAAAACTAAATAATAACATAATAAATCTTATAAAATCAAAAAAACTTTGGTCGTTGTGCCATTTTTTTAAGGTTTAAAGGTTTTACAATTTTTTTCATTTTTTCAACATTTTCTTACTTATACTAACGAAGCCGTCACATTTCGTATTGTCGGTGTCAGTTGATAGTAAAGCGTAGACATTGCGTTGACCTGCAAAGATATAAACATAAAACTATTGTAATCAGAAATCAACAGTGATACAGACTGAATAAACAAATACAGTTTAAATAATCTATAACTCGTTTCTAGTAAACAGCTGTCTATAGCAACCGTATCAGTTAGTATGAACCATAGATTCTCAAACATACCTGACCTGATGCAACACTCTATTTTTTAATTTGTTTTTTATTCTTAATTCTCAAATATAAAATTATTTAAGTGACCTGATATACTAAACACATATTTGTACTATTAAACAGGATAAACAACTTAAGCGTATGTAAAGATATGGAATAAACCCATGGCAGAGTATATTCTGAAGAAATTGTTGCGTACCGTTGACAAGGACTACATAATCCAAAAATGCTTAAAATACAGTGATCGGTGCTTGAAGACAAATTTTCAACTACTATTACTCAAGCGAACATTGGAAAAACTTCCAAACTTAATTCTCTTGTGAAGTTCAGTTTATTCTAAGACTCGAACACGTATCATTTTTTGCAGTTTATTAGCTGAATATTACAATACACAAATCTGCATGGTCAGCCTTTTAAAACAAACATCAAAAATACTTACATGTAAAACATAATTAGTTAGTCTTCTTTGTATCTTTTGTTTCCTCTTTGGGCTGACCTTTGCCTAAAAGCTTGGCGAGCGAGTCCCAGATTCCACCGAGGAATAACGCGCAGAATAAGTTCTCAAAGGGCACGAAGGGATCATGGATGCCCAACAAGATGGACGATAGCTGAAGAATTTTAAAAAAGTTACCATTATTAACTGCAAAATATTTTTATACTTCTCTAAACATTTATACGATAGTCAATAAAATGTATGCTAATGTTAACTTTTTATATTTCCTAGTGAAATTATTTTTAATATATTTATGAGTTTATTTATGACAAAACTGGCCGATAATATCCAAGAGAAGATAATACGTTTTGTACAAGTTCCTGAAGATTTACAAATCTCTTTTATGTTATGGAATCCTTTTTAAAATATAAGAACGAGTAAATTTATGTAAAAATAAAAACTTAATTAATAACTTTAAATATTGGAATTATTTATTAGTAAAAATAAATTAACTAATCTAACTGAATTTCGCTTCGTATGGAATGGGGTTCGTATATCTCAGTTTGGCAACCGCTGATCTACGAGAAAAGGATTACAAAGATATTTTCAAGGTATTAAGTATAATGCATAAGTATGTAACGAATATACTTATCAGTATCATAAAGTAAATATTAAAATGTAAATAAATTAAACAAAGGATGAATTCATTTCTTGTGTTTTTAAAATTTGTCACATATGATTCTGTATACATTTTCCTTATGCATCAATTACTCTAATAATTCGTGTTATAGATGTAGAGAGTGTTTAGATGCCTATAAATAGGACATAATATGAAAAAAGAATAAAAACAATGGGTTTCTTACCTTAAAGTAGACGAAGAAAATCACTATACCAAAATATACAAGAGCGTGCGGCGCCGATATGAGGTCCGTCTTTTTGTCTAGCACGAAGATAATAGACGCAACCAGAGAAGCCTTCGTGTAGCTGAAATAACAAACATTATTACTTATTAATATTTTTATAATTAGATATGTTAGCTATATGCGTTATTGACATGTCCTTCACTTCACTATTTAGCAGGCACACACGCGGTATTTGCAGGTTCGAGTCCACGTCACCCCAGCAAGGCGACAGATGGCCGTGGGGTTGTAGTGGGTGGGTGTGGGAAAAATTAACTAAAAGTACTAAAAAACTAGAAAGCTCTAATGGACTAGACAAGCACAAGAAACAACTAAGGAGGAGGCAAACTCGGCGGTAGTTTTAATTTTTCCTGTACATGTAAGCCGTTTCATAATTCTATGACTACAACTGTGTTGTAATAATTATGTTATACAGTTGTTTGCGAAGTGAATTATTTTTAGATTACCAAAAGAATGACCTTTTTTATGTTTTCTCTACATTTTCTTGTTTCCCATATTATCGTAAATAGGTTTTAGATTCTTAATTTGAGAAATATTGTATCTGTTATTATTATTTTCACGATCAATACCGCTAACTAGCCAGAAAGACAACTCTTTCAACAATTACTAATATAAATAAAACATGCAGTGGGATAACATTGCCAAAATTGATTGGCTAGGGGCATAGTTGTTAAACTAACTACTACTACCACAGACGTTAAAAGCTACGTGTTTTTTTTCCTAATGACAAATTCTGTTAGCCTGAGAGGTTTTTACAGCTTCAACGAACTTAGGGGCGACTACTGGAGGCACTCAGCCCGGGGGCAACACGCACAAGGGAGCTGTGAAGCGGCCGATCCTCGACTTCGGCTGTTGCCGGGGAAGCTACGTGATGACATCCGGGATTGATTATACCCGGGAGAATCGTTTTAAGTTAATAACTTAGTTACTTTACTGCCATTAAAATCTGAAAATAAAGCGTTGTCCGAGCCATAATTTATTTTATCTTCTTGAATACTCACAAGCTGGGCTGCATCGTTTCCATAGCGGTAGGTGTCCATGCGCCCCGGATAAGACGCTCAATCAACTTACTAAATCCAGCACCGTTGCCTTTTAAGGTACCTGAAATACGTATAAAAATATAATGGTATTGATTTGTAATAATACTAGAATATACATAACTGTCTGATTTCTTGACTAGTTTTGGTTATGGTTATATTGTAACAGAATATTCTTAATCATCCAGAATGTTTTAGAAAGAAATATGATAGAGAAAAAAATATAAATAATTACATTGCCATAGACTAAACGAAACTGAGTATTTTTTCTATTACTGTAGACATTATTATGCAGGCAATTTCACCAGAAAACATACAATCAACGAACAAAAAGTAGCACCCACACTCGGAGCAATCGTTTGTGGATCACATAAATAATTGTCCTTTGTGGAATTCGAACCCTCAGCGTTCAGCACAGCGCCAGCGGCGAGGCAACGGCCTCTCTTTGATACTTGATTTTATTCATGTACAACTTACCTACTTAACGTTAAATAAGAGTATAAACCAGTGGTAAAATATACAACTCCTGTCAATAACACGCTTATTTTTTATAATAAGGTTATAAACACTGGGTACTTATGTTTAACACATATAGATAGTTATCTGTTTAAGGTGTATGATTTCTTCATAGCCATAAAAACCTTGAAGAGTGTTTGTAAGAAACTCACCCACAATGATCATGATGACGTAAGCATTCGGATACAGTTTCGCAGCGTGGCTAACACCGTCGTACACTTTCTTGGCGCGATAGATCTCTTTCATAGCAGCCGCGACCACTTTCACGGGCAAGAATTTGGCAACCTTGTAACCGATGTCGAAAGGAGTGTAAAACACTATGTACCTGAGAAATTACATTTTATTGCAATTTTAAAATGATACATTTTTAGGCAAATCGGAGCAAAGTTAAGAATTGTATTTATATTTAAAAAACTACTAAAAAATGTACACAATTCAGTAGCACTACTATAAGAAAGTGTATGTATAATAATATATTTGTATATATATATCTTGGCAAATCATTTGTAGGCTCTTAAACCACGTATGCAATTGTGGTGATATTTTGAATCATTCTGCAGACGCCCGCAAAATTTCCTGGGTCTGAAATATTAACGTTTATTTCGGCGCACTGCAACGCATACTTGAAACAGTTTTATACAACTCAATGACTTCATTGTTTCGAAACGATGTGATAGGGCCTTTTCTAATGCCCGCCTGGCTAGCATTTTCAAGTTGAAAAGCTGTCGCCAAATACCACTAGGTGTGTTCCGGCAGTTGCACTTGAGAGCCAGTCCCTCCTCTAAAGGCCAGCAGCGCACCTGCGATTTCTCTGGTGTTCACTTACCATCAAGTGACACGCTTGCTCGTTTGCCCTCTATTCCATAAAAAAAACATAAAGACGTTCTACTTTTTTTATATGTGCATGTATATCATTTTATTTATTGTTAATATGGTAAAATAACGGCTTTTTGCCCAACGATAAATATAGTACAATAAAAAAGGCGAACACTGAGACATCAGTAATCTGTTGCCGTGTATTGTGAAAATTTGACATTGGCGAAGTTACTCTGCAACTAGACGTATGTTAGTAAAAGCTTTAACAAACACAACCCAACCTTTACCAAGTTTAACAAACTCCTTAATCCTAAGCAACATCATACTCAAACTGTTTCACACCTATGCGTGTCAATATGTCAGTAATTCAATTATCGCCCCATTTCAATAGAAGTCTAACTGAAGGAATCCATGTAAAATACGAGGATGTTCTTAAACTAAATGGCATGTTAATAATTACATTATAATTAAATAATTACAAATAGCATGTCTGTTTCTGTTAGAGCATCTTGTTTTGTCTTAGAAAATGTCTACAATACCTATTGTTAACTGCAACGCGCTGTGATAAAATAGGAACTTATGTACTGAAATCTATATTAATATTGTAAAGCGGAAAAGTTTGTTTAAACGCGCTAATGTTAGAAACTACCAATCAGAATTTAAAACTTATTTTTGTATTTAATAGAGTAACCTTTGAGGAAGGCTTTTAGGCTAGTTAACATCACGTCATCATTAATTGGAGCAAAGCAGTATTGATAAAAGAGACAAAAACGGGAAATAAAATATTCATTCTGTAGGCTTTCTTTGCGTGCGCTGGCTTTATTATTAATATTACAATAATATATTATATGAGAAAAAAGTTCCACTTAAAAAAAATATAAAGAAATTGTCATTCAAATCAGCATATATCTATCTTTTCTGGTTTACTAACAGTAACCATTTTTTGATTTACAATTTCGTTCCAAAATAACACTTCATTTGCGAAGAATCCATATGGTATTAATCCTTATGTAAATGAGTTTAGTAATCATTTAATAAAAATGAGTAACTTAGGAAATATCACAGAATCAAAATATCCGACGCACCAAAAAAATATATGGCTTTGTTTATTGTTATATCTGCGTTTGTAGGAAGCTACGTTAATTACAAGCGAAAATAACAATAAACAACAAACATAAAGTAACACTCACACTAAAAAAACATTTGTGATTACAAAAATAATTGTCATATGTAGGGTTCGAACCTCCAACACTTCGGCGCTGCGTTAGCAGAGGGCCGATTGCTTACCCCCTAAACCAAGCAAGCAGTCACATTAAAATTTTAGTTAAAGCAAAACGAATTTGTTAATCGTCTTGAGCAATTAATATAGTCCTAAATTTCTTTTTATGTTATTTAATTTAAAATAGTATCTTAGAAAATATTATAGATTTAAAATAGATCACACGTAACTATTCTGTAATCCTACACTAATAATATTATAAATATGAACAGTTTTTTTTAACATGTTTTTTGTAACTAGAACTCAAATTTCAAAAAATGTTTTGCCTCTCAAACGCAATTATTCAGGAAGGCTTTAGGCTACTTAACATATGGCTGCCACTAATAAAAGCAGACATATCTAGGAAAAAAATCAAAAATGAGCAAAATATCATATACATTTAAAATTCAATTATAGCTTATGTTTTTTATTATATTGTCAGCCATTGCACATAAGACTATTCACTGCTTATTAAGTTTTTAAACACTTGATAATAACGAACGGTATATAGCCCAACGTATATGATCTTAACGTTTCATGCCGATGGACACGAATTTCAATCCCCGTAACCATCTTAAGTTTTTCGATTAAGAAAATTTTTTTATTTTTTATTAATATTTATTAAATTATCAGTACGGTTTCCGTTACATTATTTAAAAAATATCTAATAACATATACAATTTTGGTTAATCATCTTGATAATAATAAATTAATTTTATTTAATTTAAAAGAGTATCTTGCAAATATTATTGACTTTAAAAGATTACAACAAAATATGTGACTTATCTACACAATATACATCTATAGTAATAATGACTACTTTTTATTTTCGTAAATACATGTTTCCAGTACCACAATGTAATTGAAGTCGTTAATAGAGTCGAATTAGTCCTAAAAATACTCCACCCTAATCCACAGTTTTAAAATATTTAGAATCAGTCCTTTGAATATTTGTTTGTTAGAATCCGTTAATCTTAGAAACTACGAGTTGTATTTAATTTTCCAAATCTGATTTTTACAATTTCCAGCACAGTTATTGCGGAAGCCAACTCATACTAAAAATATAAATGCGAAAACTCTGTCTTGATAGATGACTGATGTTCCGTTACCATTTCATGCCTAAGCCGCTGAACTGATTTTTATGAATTATTGTATAGAGATAGAAGGGTCTTTAAAGAAGGACGTGGGCTAATTTGTTTAGCAAATATCATTGAGAGTATTAAATATCGGATAAGAGTTTGTACGAGTTTGCTCTGCCTTAGTGCTACATAAATACAATGTATAAAAGAAATATTGCTTCCAAGTAGATCTTAAAAAAATATGCGGCAGCATATGCCTATCTGTTATACATAAGCCACAATGAAATATTTTATGACAAAAAATATTAAAACTTAAAAAGCGATATTTCGGCATTATTATTAGGTTTGGCATATTTATCATTACTAACAAAAGTTACTTCATAATCAATATTATTTTATAAAGATACATTGCCTATTATAGCATGTTAAAGTGGCGGTCACAGTTATTATACATAAGTCATAATAAGGTATTTTGTAATATAAAAGATTGAAAATTACAAACCGATATATGAGCACTATAATTAGGCATATCATATTAATCCTTAAGAATAAAAGTTAGTTTATCATCAAAATAACTTTATTAAGATAAATATCGCTTCTAACATAATGTTACATGAATGCATAGGTTAGGAAATGTTGGCAAAAAACAACACTCGACTCGAGTTATATTTTAGGGCAGTTTGTCAAAAAATTGATGTAAAATCTGATGATGATGTAATATTGATTCCAGGTGGGGGAAATTGGTTACACAAATTACTAATTCTATGTAAATCAAGCAATGAGGACTCGGTAGTGTTTACGAACGTCGCATCTATGGACGTGAATTTGAATTCATCTGCAATGACTTTGAGCTTTCGGTGAGGGAAAATATCGTGAAAAAACCATAGCATGTTGGTAAGGTTATTCCTAATGGCTAACTGACTAGCTACCTCCTTCGACTTGAACATCTGCCGTCAAATACCTATAGGTGTATTCCGGCAGTTTTACTTGAAAGCCAGACCCTCGACATGGCTTAGCGTGTCCGCCATCTTGTGCCACGTCGTCAGGTATAATCAGGTGAGATTATAGCCATAACACTAAACGTATTATTAAAAAATGGTGAAGTCGTGGGCACTAGATTATTTGTTAAATGCTGAACTGATAATCATGAAATTTGCATACACGTTACCAGTGGCACAGAAACGCAAACTTTTATTCAGAAAAGACATACTTTAATAAATTTTAGTTTTACACGAACGAAGTCGTGAGCACAGCTAGTAGTTGTATATATTGCAAAACGTTTGCATGATTCCTTTGTTATTCAATTTAGCATGGTTTTCTATATCTAAACTCATATTATAAAGAGGAAAGATTTGTACTTTTGTTTGTAAGTAATAAACTCAAGAACTACTGGACCGATTTCAAAAATTATTTTTCCATTAGAATGCTACATTAACCTTAAGTGAGATAGGCTATATAACATTTATATGAAAATAATTAAATAAATCTTCAGTTCCACACGAACGGAGTCGCGGACACAGCTAGTAGTACTATTTTATTATCTAAGGTAATATGTGGAACATTTTTCATAAACAATTTAATTAGTATCTTAAACGTATAGATAATAGTAAATTAAGGCAATGATTATACAGTTGCTTTCTTTAAAAAAAACAGATATTTTTTGTAATTTGCTTAAGGGAAATTGCGAGCATAGTTTCTTATGTATGACTGGAAATAAGTACGTAAGGAAATAAAAACAGATGTACTTTCTATTTTAATAGAAATATATTTAAATAATTAAACCATTGTTAAGTCTTACTTATTATTAAGCAAACAGTGTGGAAAAGATTATAGTGTAGTAGATTTTGTAAGGCAGAGGCATAGCAATATAAATATCTGTACGAGGAGTAAATACGAATCTAAAACTACCACTGGTTCGGAAAACAAATCGGTCTTCGAGAATCGATTATTTTTTAAGCTAGGCATTCTTATAAAAATACATTTAGTTTATAATCGTTTTTAGTGGATTCAAAGAGAAAAGTTTTAATTTCAGACTTCGCCATCATTAACATATCCACCCACGTCTCTCTCTCTATTTATCCTCTAATAGCCTGCTGACATCAAATCCACTTCACATGGTGTTTACTTACTTAACTTACTATTCGGCAAATCGGTAATATGCTTTGGAACTTTGTTGTAAAATTTAACACTATTACCTAAAAAATGATACTATAATACTTATATGATAAGTCTCGAACATGGGATGACCAGTTTGTCGGAGTTTAGTACTTAATTCAAGTCGGTTTTTTCAAAATCCAGCTAGCTTTTCTAAGTATTTGCATTTTTTATATAGTATTTGTATTTTTATTTACATTAAATTTCAAGAATTAATTGAGAAATCAGAGTCAATTTATAATTGATTCGAATTGGCCGTTTTTGTAATAGCAAAAATTGACCGTTAACTTCAAAAAATATTTTTTAAATTAAAAATTAAAATATGTCATTGAAACCACTTCAACTAATTTAATTAATTTGTGCTAGAAAAAGTTCATCATATCAGTGTAACGGCGACATCTAGGAATGAATTTTTACTTTCCTCCAACGTTTTTTATATATTTAGTTAATTTACTAAGGGCTGCAAATTCGGTGCTTTCACTAGGCTCCATTTTGGTTTTCTACTTTGTACTACATTATTATATGTGTAGTTCAGACAGTTTTCAGATATTATCTCATTGTAATAAAAAAAAAAAAATTATAAGTAAAAATATAAGTACCAAGTGACGGTGCCTATGATGAGCTGTGGCGTGTTCTTCAGCGGTCCTAGAATGGGTTCTCCCATCAGGCCGTTGGCCACCATGCCGCCCGCGAATATAACCAGCATTGTGGACAGCCAGCATGACAGAGGGTGTTTGCGGGAAAACGCCTGCGCCCCTATGGTACAAACATGAGGTGTCAGAAAACCTTAATTGTTGAATTACTAACAAAGAAAGAGTAAAAGCGGGATCATAGCCGATTTTACAGCAGTAACATAAATCCTACGATTATATACATTATAAGGTGAATTATGGTTAGTTCCTTGTGTATTTCAATATAAATAAAATTAATTATTTCTGTACTTTAGATTTACATTTTCTCTGGAATCTGATGGGTTAATATTACTGTACTTCTTTTCAAATAATAATATTGGTCATATTAATTATAATACACTAAGGTATAATAACCCTGGAAAACGCCCCATTTCAGAAGTTTTCGTTTGCGCTGAGCTAGTTTGACTACAGTGCATTGGTTTTGTACTATTACCATTGTAGCAAGAGTAGAGATTTTTTTTTTTCAGTTAATGATGTCATATAATGTGGGTAGAATTTTGTATTTTCATTACAAGATAATATGGCTCGTTGGTCTAGGGGTATGATTCTCGCTTCGGGTGCGAGAGGTCCCGGGTTCAAATCCCGGACGAGCCCAAAAAGAGTACTTTTTTTGTTCATATAAATAACTATGCAAAATAATATCTTAGATTTATTAAATTAATCAAGTACTATGTAAAAATTATGCAAATGTATAACTTATTATTTCATAAAACCGCCATCTACATTTGAGCTAATGATTTAATTTACAAGATACAGTTTCAACATTGTTACTGTAGATTAGTTTAAGCTACTGTAATAGTGTAATTATTTTTTTTACCTAATGAACATAATAATGCACCTGTAAAAAATGAACGCTGTATTTTATAATTATATATCTCCTACGTCAAAAGTCGATATAATCTAGATAAAACGGCGCTCGCTACGTAAAGATAATAATGTATATTTCATTTCATATAAAAATTATATTGAGAATATTCCAAATATTTTCTATTTTAGATAATTTTAAAACCTAAATTTATTTTTAATGTATTATTTATGTATTTTTGTACCTTTCATCATTTAGGTATTATTATCGCTGTGCCTGGTAATCCCACAGGCAACAATCTATTTTTATACGTCGATAGATGTCTTTAATTTATTACATCCCCGGCTAAATATCTCTTGGTTTATTTACCTCAGGAGACGGAAGTATGACCATAATTATTTCTAAGCTTATTCGATTTGAAATGACTACATAATTTCACTTACCAGATCCTAAATCTTCCCTTACTGCGAGAGCACACAAAAGGGAATGCGCTATATCGAAATACGGATACATTTTTAATTTAATAACCTGGTTCGCCAGGTCGAGGAACGCTTCGGGATCCATTCTGATGTTTTTTTATTGTGATTCTAAGGACTAATAATAATGGCACAACTAAACACCGACAATAAATCTACTAACGCAGCACATCCGCGACCAACCGCGGGCGAGGTAGCCGCGAGACTGGATCTGGAATGTAGATTGTGTAGATATTTCGATTATTTTGGTCTGATGCGTTGCACCACGTGTTAACCAGCTATTGCGAGGTCGGGTATCGGTGAGTGACAGTTATATTGCTATGAAAAAAATAGTTAAATTAGTAGCTTTTTATACTAATAAGTAATTTGTTTTTAAAGTTTATATAATTTTCGTTTACACTTTCAAGGTTTCCGTAGTGTAGCGGTTATCACGTGTGCTTCACACGCACAAGGTCCCCGGTTCGATCCCGGGCGGAAACAAACTTTTCTTGTTTATTTTTTAGTTATTACATTTTTACTATAATCTTAAGCTATAAATAACCCTTGCGAGTCAACTTACTTTAAAGTCATCTGTCGGAACACACCTATAGGTTGAGCAGTAAAAAATACTCTTCGTAAATGTCATGGATTCATTTCGTGTTTCTTCACTATACGCGTCAATATACACTGTGGCCAAAAACGTCACCATTGAGCCATTATTAGTTTAAAATGTATGGTTTATTTATATGTATTGTAATGTATAAGGTATTTTCGGTTATTTGAACATTTTTTCAGGTCTATTTCAGTATAGTGTAAAGACAACCAATTTACCATTGGTTGTGTGTAAGTTTAGATAATCTAAAATCTACTGTTCCAGCGAATAAACAAAATGCATTATTCTGCAACTTTTTTATACAAGCAATAACATAATTTTCGCCATAATTAAGGCACCAAAAAATTAGTGATTTTCGACGGACTCTATTTTAGCGACAAATGGTCGTACCGAGACTTAAAAAAAACGGCAATCTAAAGCTTATTAAGGATATTAGTTTTTAAACCTTTTAGTAACAATTTTTAGAAACCGTGGTTCTGAGGCTATGTTTAGACAAAAAGTCTAAACTTTTATTATATAGTTTATTTTTGGTGCACGGGCATAGAAAAATTCCCGAGCTAAACCCATGAAAGGGTCCAATAGCCTATTTATTTAGCTTCGATTTCTTTCTGTTTTAAACCTCGTTAGGACTTTTTACTCCTAAGATATTGAATTTTGAATTAAAAAAGATGCTTTTGTGTTCAAACACCAATATCTCCGGAACTGTTCCATATTTAGTGGAACTCTTAGCGTAAAATAAAATGGATTTTGTTTCGTAATGTAAAAATTTATTTCCAGTTCATGTTTCAAAATTACAAATAGCGCTACAAAAATTATACATAAAATTAAATTACAAAACATATTATATAGATAAGTTAATTTAGACGAAAACAAGAACATGAGAAAAAATCGTATGAATGTAATACCGTCAGTCTTTAAATTTATTGCATCCTCGATTTATCCTCACACAGCCAATTCTTTGGGTATAAACAAGAATAAAATAATTTTATCAACCTACGAAAATATATTAGTGCCATATTTGTGACAAAATCTATACAACATGCAATTTATATAGTTTTTTTTTTTTGTATAGTTCACTTAAAACCTAAATAAAAAATATAAAAAAAAACCTATTTTGACTGTCGAAATATTTGCACTGTAATTCTTCTATTTATAAAAAAAAACTGTTGTCTACAAAATCATTGAAATTAAACAGACTAAATAATTTCATAGACTTGTGACCACAGGGTTATGATAGCGAGATTCTAAAATTGAAAATTAACATAAGCCTTAATTACACCTTATAATAATATTAATAAATATTCGACGGACGCCCAGTCTTATAACATTTTACAACATTGAGATTTGTTCATGTTCTAAATCAATGTAAGGCACTTCACAAAGTTTGATCCTGTCATTATATGGTATACAGGAATGTTAGAGATTCAAGATTTCTTATTTGGATACCTAAATCTAATCAATCCGTTACAGATACAAATATGAAAGTATTTGAGATAGGTATCCGATTCCGATAATTTCAGCTTTTGCTATGAAATTTATCAACGAATTATATTTTTATATAATTATCAGTTAAATATTTGATAATCGACTTTGTCTTATACAATTTCATTTTTTAAATAATTCGAAACATTTATATGTATTTTTAAGGATTTGGATTCAAAGTTTTCAAACATTCGGATTCATTTTTAATTCAGATTCCCAATATTTTCTGTTAAGCTTTGCATACGGAGTTCCATAACATTCCAGGTATACACCAATATATATTATACAATTATAACTACTTTAATTATAACTTAAATATACAATTTATACTCTCTTCTTGATTAAAAATGTTGTAACAACCAGTGGGTAAACAACAATTTCTACATTTCACACCGATATCGTAGACTGCTAGAAAACCTGTAAAAACAATAAAAACGTATATTGAATAAAACATTTTTTTTTTTAAGTTTACAAAAGGTTTAGTCGTAATAGCCACAATTTCACTTGATGTTAAATGGCCCAAGATAGCGGACACGCTAAGCCTAGTGGAGGAACTGGCTCTCAAGTACAACTACCGGAACATACCTACAGGTATTTGGCAGCAAATTTTTAATTTGAGGCTGGTTGGTTGAGCCAGGCAGGCATTAAAAAAGCCCTACCACCGTGCTATGGTTTCATCACGGTGTTTTCCTTCACCGAAAACTCAAGCTCATTGCAGATGTATTCGAAGTCACGTTCCTTGGCGCGGCGTACGAACACACTACCAACTGCCTCATCGCCTTAAAAATTCATAGCTTGTCAGAAAGAGTATGTAAAATAACATGTTAGTTATAAAAAGATAAAATACAAGGGGTATCAATACTTGCCTACGAAGTAACTATGAAAAGACACAGATCTTTCTAAAGACATTGAAAGACCCAAAATACACCTATTAGAATATATATAGTTATGGTTATGTATACATTATTATATATATGCTTACCGTTGATTTATGAAAAGGTATGTATCAATCCATCTTATGCTTATAGCATATCTATATACAATTAATTGCTTTTCTCAAATCAGTGGTATAAACGATCACACCAATGGTTAAAAAATAGTTGGCATTAGAAGAAAACAGTCGTAGTTAAAAAATACCCTAGCATATTAATGCGATGTAGTTTTTATTGATTAATGTGATGTAGGATCTTTTAATTGCTGTATTATCCATAAGTAACAAGAAATATTATACTTATATAAAAAAACATATTTACGTTTATACTTTAAAATGATTTGTTTTCAGACGGTATCCTTGCTGGGATCGCGGTGTGCTCCCGCCTTTCCGTCTGATTGCCTGTAATAGAAAATTTAGTCTTATATTTAATACATTAGAACAGGGGTTCTCAAAGCGTGAGTCGCGATGTCCTGGTGCGCCGTAAAGAGTGAAGAAGGGCGCCGTGAAGCGTTTCTCTTTACTATTCTCCGAAATTTCAACTTAAATGTTCGTGGGTACAAAATAAAGAATTAAATTTTGGAGCGCTCGTGATACTTTTTTTATATTCGTATTAAAAAACAGTTTAAGATTCATAATGTGTATGATTTTAATTTTTGTGTCCATTTAAATAACTAGTATCATTGTACCTATTAATTTCGACCAGCTAAATTGTTAGGGGGCCGCGACAAAATAGTAAACATGTGTGTGTGCAGCGAAATGAAAAAGATCATGCAGTTCACACGCAATAGAAGTGAAACCTTCAAAATTTTATTAAAGTTTATGTAAAAAATATACGCGTGCAGTACCACGGTTGTTGTGATGCCTTACGCAGGCGCACATACATACTAAAACACGTTCAACGCTCGAATCCTGTATGAAACACTGTACAATGCCTTTATCTGATTCTCTCGCACGTTATATCTTACACATATCTGAGGTTCTCTCTTTTTACTGTCGCTTTTTCGTTTCATCGAGTTTCAAATCACAAAGATACTACAGAAATTTCACTATAAAAAAAATTACTTACAAGATTTGATTACAGAGAGACAACGGGACAATTAAAAGTAAATAAAAAACAGTTATATCATCATTCGACGACCGACATTTTTTTTAAATGATATTTCTAAAAAAACTGTATAATAGATATACACTATAGTAGCTTTCTTTCTCTCAGCGTTATATCTTTATAATCTCTCATGTATTAATATGTGAATAAATGTGGCGTCGCCTTGAAATTACACACTTCAATTGCTGTACAGTTATAACCATCGCCTAAGTTTCATTTAAAATATAGTGTAATCATAATATGTTTGTTTAGTGATACAGAAAGAGGCAAAGGTGGTTATTAAATTTTTTAACACTTGATAACTCACGTTCTTTCATGCCGCTTCTATACACACTACCACTGAGCTATCATTGCTTCAAAGTTAGTTTGAATGCCTGCAATGAGCTTGAGCTTTCGGTGAAAGAAAACATATTGATGAAACCGTAGCATTGTGGTAGTGCTTTTTCTAAAGCCCGCCTGGCTAGCTACCACCCTCAAGTTGAAAACTTATCATCAAATACCTATCGGTGTATTCCGCCAGTTGCACTTGAGAGCCAGTACCCCCAATAAAGACCTGCAATGCACCTGAAATTCCCCTGGTGTTGTAGATGCCCATGGGCGGCGGTAATCATTTACATTCAGGTGACACGCTAGCTCGTTTGACGCCTATTCCATGAAAAAGGAGCATTCCGGCAGTTGCACTTGAGAGCCAGTCCATTCACCAGGTTTAGCGTGTTCACTATCTTGGGCCACGTCGTCACTTAACATCAGGTGAGAATGTGTCCATAACGCTTAACCTTAACTATAAATAAAATAACTTCCATCGACGCTGCGTCCGTACACGCTACCACTAAGGTATCAAGCATAACTTGTTTGCGAGCGTAACAAAAATTAACTCAAATGTAACGGAATATAGTATAGTCGTTGTCAAAGTGACGTTGGTGAAAATAATGACCGTGGTCTTCCTATGGAACGGCTGAAGGTATATTTTGTGCGTTCTGAACGTTGAGTACTACTTAGGCTATATGACTCAATTAATCATGCTGTGCATTGAATACCATTGAAGTATTATTAGTTTATTAGTGATCATAATATGTTTAATTCATCCAATTGTGCATGCCAATTAATACACATAGTGTTTGAGCCACGTTCTGACCATGAGATTTAGTTTCGAGATACGTCGTCGATTTAATTTTATAAAACATCGAATATGTCGATTTTATAAAATATATTGGTTAAGGGGTGGGGACCTTTATTCAAGATAGAAAAAGTATTGTTTTATGTAAAAGTTATTAAATACAATTACAAAAACAAACTTATTTTTTTCACTCAATATAACCTGAATAGCAAAATAATTCATGGAATTAATGAGAAAAATTAGTAAATAAATTTAATTCATTATTAATGTTAAGTACCTTTTTTTTTGCTGGGCACACTCTTAACTGTTCGACCATTAGCTGAAAATAAAACAATCGTCAATACATTCGAGCAACATACCATACTTTTTTTTGTGAACGAAAATTCTCTTTGTAACAGACCAAATCTTTAATTTCCTACCAATTTTCTCATTTTTCGGTGTTCGATGAAGTTTCTGCGTGCTTCTCTCGTTCTCAATGAAATTCAAAGATTCCTGTTTGAGCTTCAACGTAGGCGAATAGGCAGAATTTTCATTGTTCTCTTCAAGTGTTATTTCATTTGCTTGTTGCTTTGATTCAGTATTATCTTTCTTTAATTCCGTATTATCTTTCTTTAATTCAGTATTGTCTTTCTTTAATTCAGTATCATCTTTGTTTAATTCAGTATTATCTTTATATGATTCAAGATTTCCTTTCTTCGAATCCAGATTTACTTTGTTTGAATGAGTATGTTCTTTCTTTGTATCAAGAGTTTTTTTCTTAAGGTCACTATTTTCTTGCTTTGGCCGAGTGTTGTCTTTCTTCGGTTCAAATTTATCTTTTTTCTGTTCTAATTTTTTTTCCTTCTCATAAGTATTTTCTGTCTTCTCCGGCGTAGAACAAATAGCGTTTCCAGAAGGCGTAAAAGAGACTGATTCATCGTTATTTTTTTCCGACGTATTTGAAACAGTTATCTTTGATAGCGAAGTATTTTGCACCACTGTATCTTGATCCGACGCAGCCGAAAGTTCAGATTTTTCACTCCTCAGACTGGTGACGTCAGTTAGCTGTAATGAAAGTTGTATAATAACCCAGAGAACAATTTTTGAATCAATCATTCGATTCATATTGACAGACTGAGTGACATTGTGTTTAGAAGAATAATATCTAAAAGATAGCGAAGTCTGAGAGCAAACGACAAAAGAAAACACGCTCTGATCATGGGAATTAGTGTTGTGGTATGATGTCGATTTAGTGTCTAGTAGTTCATCTTTCATGTCATTCTTTTAATTTTTCTCTATCCGAAAAATCTATGGAGGCTCCCATTTCTGCTAGTGTCATGAAGTTTCAGGACAATTATAAAACATTATAAAAATAAAAATTATTTTATCCAATTTAAGTCCCGAAATGGCATTTATAGATGCCATTACTACCGGGCCAGTAAATATCCCAATCACCAAGCAGAGAAAGGCGAGCAATACGATCGGCCACCGTATTAAGATTTCACAAACGCAAAGCCATAGCAAAAATCGCTAAATATTTGCTTCAAAATAGCAAATTCGTATTACGCATCAGCTTTAGTGTACTAAATTTGTGAATTTATTGCCGATTATTTGCTACTTTTCATATCTCTTTGCTTTATCACATAGTGAAAGAGTGGGTTAGTCCAGCGGTTCTGAATATTTTTTATTCAGCGATGAACTTAAATGCAAATATTTTTAAAGTAGAAATGAAGGTAGGTACACTTAATAAATGAAATATAATTTATATTTTAAACGTATTGATATAATTTCAAATAAGCCCCTGAAATTCAATTTCACCGGTTGATCTAAGATCAAAATATTGTATTATTAAATCTTGCGACATACTCGATTGGTGCTTGCGACATACCAACGTGTGGCGGACATGGTGGTTGAGTACCACGGGTTGGTTAATATTTTCTTAATCGACTGTCCAAAAAGAAGAGTAAATATTTTCGCATTTGTTTCTGTATATGCTTTGGCACATACTTACAGTGTAAGCCGATTCTTCATCAGAATCAGCGTTAAGGTCGACCATCATTTTCTCTATGAGACGTTCCATCGTACTATCAACGCTGCCGGATGTGACTGGACTTGTGTCTTCGCGACCGCGTTTACTACGTTTCACCACCTTTATGGACAAGATTATTAATATGTTAATATTTTAATTTATACCAGATGTTAAATATGCGTTGAATGAATATTTTATGAGAAACTAAAACTAGCTATACCTGCATTTGTTAGGCAGTAATTACTTTAGTGCCATAATTTTATTTTTAATAATATTTGATGAATTTTAAAAGTATTATTCATAATCCCAACAATTTCAGAATTACGTATATAAATATTATTATTTTCTAAAGTGTTGTCATTTTTATACTTTACTAGCTGTGCCTGTGACTTAGTTCGCGTGGAACTAAAAATTATTTAATTATTCATGGCACATTTTGTAATCTTTTTCAATACAGCTTTGCTCGTATTGATGGTAGCGTGATGTTAATCTAAAGTCTACGTCAATGATTGCGATATCAGATATAAAAAAAAGTTTTTGAAATCCCTTTTATAGTTTCCAAGATTAGCGCCTTCAAACAAACTAACTTCTCTGCTTTATAATATTCATATAGATTAATTTTCAAATGACTTATTTTTATGTATCAGAAAACACCACTGATTATTCGTTGGTTCATAGATTTATGATATTGCAGATATGCATAGACGCCGTTCATAAAATACATCATTCAAAAGTTTACCTTTCTTATACGGCCCCCTCATTCGTTACACTATGTCACATTTTCTGCGCACCATCCCATCAACATTACGACACAAATGATAGACTCCCTCGTACATGATATATCACAATAAACAGCAGTGCACGAATATCAATATTTTTAAATATCCAATATTTTATTAAATATAAATTAATAAGTAAATATCTGTAATAATATGTAAAATTTACAAAATTTTATGAAAAGCGAACATCACGTTTTTTTAGACCCTCTGGCCCTTCATGTCTCATTTTGTCACAGTAAACGACACCCTCGTCCCTCATGAGTGCGAACGTATTTTATGAACGGCGCCTTAGCAAAACTCACAAGACAGTACAATAGAAATCCGTCCGAATTCCTTGCCTCTACTCTAGTTAGGTCAGTCATATTCGTGATTATTTATTTTCGCTCATTCTGGCAGCAGCCCAAGTCGAGGATGAGCCACTCTGACACCCTTGCGTTCGCTGCCTCGGGGCTGCATGCCATAAACATTCGCCCCAAAAAGCCCGGTGAAGCTATAAAAGTATTTTAGACAAACAGCGTATTTCCTTTAGAAGATAACCAAAACTCACCAGTACTTCGTCGTTGTTACTGACGCTAGTCGTGTTGTTATTGCCGTAGTTCAGCGAATTCCGACGGAAGCACATCGTGAACTCGAACAATGAGCGCAGGCTACTGTACCAGGGCTCAGGAGGTTGAGTACTGCCGGTGCGCGTACGCATAATGCGGTTACCTTGGTACTTTAACGTCCTTAAGTAACGCCGCTTGCTTTGTATATATATCACCTAACAAAAACGTTATTTGTTACTGTTCATAGTAAACACTTTATGTATAAAATCAAATAAATTCCATTATTTTCCAAAAATAGGATAGTAATATCCCTTTTTTGAAGTCAAAGGTCTATCACCGTATCGGAAACAGCATGGCGTTCCAGATAAAAAGAAATAGCGAAAGAAATTCTCCAGCAATTGCTGTTTATCATGTATCGTATACAATTGACAGAACATAAAAATATTAACAATAATTAAATCCATTCATTTTTATCTGCTAAATAATCTGCAATTGTATCATACGCTTCTTGAACAAGTTTCTGTATTACAATTAGTTTAAACTGTTTTAGTTGCAGTTCACGAATTTCGTGAGGGATTTTATTATAGAATCGGGCACAGCGTTGTTTAAATGATTTCTGTATTTTTGTTTTAGCAAGCCACATTAACCATACAAGATAGTAAGCACAGTATAATCCGAAAACATCAGTCGTCGTTGCCATACTGACCTGTATGTATCCTGGCAGTTAAATATAAAGCAATGATAGCTCAGTTGTAGTGTGTATGGATTCCACGTTATGGGACATGAATTCGAATCCATCTACAATGAGTTTGAGCTTTCCGTGAAGGAAAACATCATGAGGAAACCATAGCATGGTGGTAGCGCTTTTTCTAATGCCCACCTGGCTAGCTACCATCCTCATGTTGAAAATCTGCCTCTAAATACCAATAGGTGTTCCGGCAGTTGCACTTGAGAGCCAGCCCCTCCACAGGTTTAGCGTGTCTACCAACTTGGGCCGCATTGTCACTTAAGATCAGGTGCAATTATGGCCATAAACTATTTAAATAAAACGCAATATTACCAAAACAATAACCACCAAAACAATAACAACCAATAACAAAATATTACCAAAACGCAAAAAGCTGAATATAAGTCAATATGATAGATGTCATCACGTGCGTGGACATGACCTACATGAATATAGGTTTTAGTTACCTCGCTTGTTTACTTGACATCAGCGGTCGATATAGCAACGAGCGATTCCCAAGCGTATTACTGTGTCTGGTGTGTTATGTCTTAATACTCGGAAGGATTTTTAATTGTTTTCGTCTTTTGTTGCAATGACAGTAAAATTTAATCACCGACCGAAGATTCGGTTTCTGGTTCAGCCAAAAAACATAGTTTCGGTAACAGTTTCGGTTTCGACCATATAACAGTCGAACCTTTGGCCGCGACGAAACTTACTTTACGGGTACTATTGCGCGACGTTCGGGTGAATTTCACGTTTTGTGTGTTAATAACTATCTCTCACCAAGCACCGCCCTCGTTGTTTTAGCTAGTATTTTTTCTGTCCTTAAATAGTTTGATAAATAATTAATTCTGTTTTCATTTCAAAGTTCCCATCAACTTTTTCCAAGTTTAGATAGGTTTCGGCCGAAACTCAGAACCAAGCCGAAGGTTTGTTTCGGTCGGACTCTAGTTAAATTATAACGCAATATTATAGAAGTGTCTGTGAATCTCATATGGATATTAATAATCGTACAATTTTCATTTTTACATAAGTACAACGATGACGAAATTGAGTATAATTTCGAAGATATTAACTTTTGTCTAGCGCACTAAATTTTACGTGGTTTTTCTATAACATTCCATTTAAAATATACACATCGAAACCCTTTAATTAATAAAGTGTCTATATATAGACTCGTTATAAATGACTACAAAAACACATCAATTGTTAATTAGCTCGCGACTACAATTCAGCTAAAAGATATCTATGAAAATAACCTCTAAAGTCGAGATTAACAATATCAATTATAATTAAAAACACTAGCAACAAAACAATTTAAAATGTCTTATTGTAATACGTGTTTCTAGGTTTGCCGTTATGGTCACAATCTTACCTGACATTAAGTGACGATGTGCGCTGTGGAGGGATTGACTTGTCTGATGCTTCTTGCACACACTTATAGGTATTTGGCAGTAGGTTTTCAACTTGAGTGTGGTAGCTAGGGGGTCGTACAAATATTACGTAACGCAACCCCTTTCACATAACGCTTCGTAACAGTGTTCTATATCACCCTCCCTTCTTCAAACGTAACATAACACCCAATTGCCCATTATTAACTAAAAGTCATAATTATGGTCTACTACTAATATTTTCTTAAAGTAACATAAATAACGTAATAATATAACAAAAATATAAAATAACGTAACGATTTTCAGACTAAAATTGCTTTACATAATACTTGGACAGCCCCTAGCCAGGTGGTCATTAGAAAGAGTCCTACCACCATGCTATGTTTTCATCACGATGTTTTCCTTAATCGAAAGCTCAAGATTATTGCGGGAATTCGAACTCACGACCACGGACGCAGCGTCCATACACACTACCAACTGAGGCAGCATCGTTTCAAAATATTATGTAAATTAAAAATATCTATATTTTTTGGGTTCCAATTTTACAAATATAATGGAGACTCACCACATCTGCGGATCGCAACGGAGGTTTTCCCATGATTAAATTAGCAAAAGATATTGTTTCTCGCATTACACGAAGCGTTATCAGCATACAAAGAAAGAAAACCCAGGGTAGTGGTCGGACCAGTTCCGGTTGAGGACGTTCATCTTGATCCACTAAAACCATATACGAAAAAGAAATAATAATGCATTTAAATTTATAAACTCGAATGAACTTTCCCAGCCTATTAAAATTTATTTACTATTGACAAGACTTTTTTGCTTTGATAAGAGGACTTTATGTTCATTCTTCAATTTGGATTATTAGATCTAATATTAATATTAGTAGCATTTTGCGTGGTATTGCACGGTTTATACGTATTATGTATATTTAACACAATTGTATATTACTTATAACGCAGTAGTAAGTATACTTAAAGTAGATCAAAAATAACAACGAAAAATATGAATTCTCTGTTGCTACAAAATGTCAGTAGAGCGGGATTCTATCAATCATTCTATCTCCATAAATATATTTGTTTGAATACTATTTGAAGATAAAATCCTTGTAATGAGTAAGCAGAAAGTCAGGCCCTAAAAACTCGTATTTAGTGGCCTTTATAATATATAGCTGTGTCTGCGGCTTCGTTTGCTAAATGTTATTTAATGATTTTTGTCCGTTTTTGTAACTTTTTTCAATACAGCATTGCTCTTATTGGTGGTAGCTTAATTTTAAATAGCTTAAAGCCTTCCTCAATGATTGTTCTATTAAATACAAAAACAATTTAGGAAATCCGACTTGTAATTCCGAAGATTAACGCGTTCAAACTTGCTTTATAATATAAGAATATAGTTTAACAAAATTAGGGTATGTATGTATACGCGTATACTTACAAGGTGGTGGTACCGCCCATCGCGCGCATTCCTCTACAACGTTCAGCGTTTTATCCAAGAACCACAACGCTGTCTGCCCGATGTGGTAACTTGCTACATGCTCGGCAACATTTTGCAATACTTCTTTAACCATAGAGACCAATTCCATGGCTGAAATAAATAATATTGATATTTATCACATATACGTCAATAATTTTTGGAATAAATGGTACATGTGCCACAATGTGATAACTAAGCAGTAACTATTAATGGGTAATTCGCATGAAATCTTGAAATTCCTGTCCTAGCAGTTTTTACAATAAACTTAACCGACTTAAGATGGTATTTTTTCTTTTTTCGGAAAGAACATTATCAAGGCTAAAAATGATAGTAATAACTTTGGAACCGTATGGGCATTTGATGGGAATAATAAATATATAATACTCTGTAAAATCATTTCCTCACTATGTCCCAAACGCCAGATTAAAACATTGTCTAAAGTTCTTATGGAAAACTTCTTAAAAAATCTGTTTACAATTATGGCTTGTCTAATCTAAACACAACAAATTTTCAAAATTTCTTTGAATTTAGGTTCTTAAGTCATCAACAAGTTGTCTGATGTTGATTCAACATGGGTCTCATGAAAAATAATCATTCTCACACATCATTACCAATAGTCGATAAGTAGGAATAGTTTTCAGGACTTTAGTAACAGTCTCATTAGTTTTTGCGGTAGTACGGTAGTAGTACGGTCACTTGTTCGGAATGACAAATTGACTCCAAGCTTGTTAGAGTACTGGTTGGAAAAAGATGTCATTGTAATTTTTTAAAGATTACATTTTAAACAATCATTCTATCACAGTGAAGAATAAAAAAGGTAATTATAATATTTGAATTTTGATGACGTAGTAAAGTATATTTTTAGAGGTAGAAACCGTAGAGAAAAGTTAAATGGTAACAAAAGGTTATGTTGCGAGATTTTTTAGGTTATGATTTATTTTGTCATTCCCTCACCATCATTTCCTCATTTTGAATTAAATTGAGGGAATGATAACCTATGAGGTAATGACTTTTAGACTAGATCGACACGGTTTTTGTAAATCTTTGCTCATAGAAACTTTTTAATAACCATTTTGTCTTATTTTAGAGCCAAACAATGGCAAGAAATAAGAAGTTGTCTGATTGCGACATCGTAATGTAAAACTGATTTGTGAGGATTATCGTATACTAACTAATAGGTTATGATGATTTCTTATGTTTACGCGAATATTATTCATTGAAATAAAACTAATTGAAACGGATTTTATCGCGGTTATTTATTTATTTTGATCCCGACGTTTCGAAAGCTTTACAGCCTTCGTGGTCACGGGGCGGATTGAGATGTAGGTTGTCCAAAAACCAAAGACACAGTAACATGAACTTTTTTGAATAGGTTATGATGTAATGGAATGTAATTGAACTGTGATTACTATTATGATAAGGAAAAGTTTTGATATAAGTATTCTTTCAGTCATGTTCAAGCTGCAATATGAGTTTTAATTCATAATTTTTAAGTTAATATAACCTAGTAGAATTCTAAATATATTTAAAAAATAAATAATACGGTTTCATACGAAAAATAACTATAAATATCATTTCGTCACCTCAGCCATCATTCCCTCACATTTAATTATTTTCAGTAATCGTAAATTCGTTCAAAATTCATTTATTTTGGGGACCAAGATATTTTTCACGTCTAGTAACATAAATAGTACAAATTTAAAGGAAAATAAGGATGAATTAATTGATATATTTTTTTATTAATTTATTGATAGGTAATTTCGGGATTGCATGAGAATTACCTAATCTTTAAATTACTTATATACTTTCCGTATGCTTTGTATCTTAATTTTTTTTTAACAATATTATTGAAAATTCTTATAGTCTAACGATCAAGGAATGTTATAAGCTTTTGTAACGCAAAAGTTTTATAAAAAAATTACAAACAGACAGACAGACAAAGTTGTTTTAAAGTTATAATCATGATCAGCGTCCTATTTATTACATACCTATCAAGAAATGTATACAGCATTTAAATACTGAAAGTAAAAAAAAAATATCAATAAGAACTATTTATTAAATAATTCGACACTAAAATCAGAAATATCTTCTAGTATAATAATTGATAATGGCACTATTTATGTAAAAAAATGTATTTCGTTACTCAAAAACTACTACTACAATTTCGGTGAATTTTCTATTTGGATAATGTTTTAATTTCGAAACTTATCTACATAGATCCTTTTTGTCAGACAATTATTACTTTTTTTTTTATAAGATAACGAGCAAAGTTTGGTCAACTTTGACCTGTGGCAATTATTGACAGTAGTAGTCTCGGTGTCTAAACTATACTTATAAACAGTAAAACTTATGCTTATCAGTTACCTTCACCTAAAATTAAATAGGCTAAAATAGAATTGAAAATGTTGATAAACTAACATTAATATAGACTTCTTTAACTTTCACGAATGAGTATATTTATCCATAACAACAACACCGTAGCCTTTTCGGAAGTAAATCACGTTATTGAGAACTAGCTGCGTCCGCGACTCCGTTCGCATGGAACTACAATTTTATTATATAAAATATAATATATATATATATATATATATATATATATATATATATATATATATATAATATATATTTTAATGAAAATGATTAAATAAAATTGTAGTTCCACGCGAACGGAGTCCCGGACGCAGCTAGTTTATACAAGCCTATTTTACTTAGGGCTAATGTAGCATTCTAATGGTGAAAGAATTTTTGAAATTGGTCCACTAGTTCTTGAGTTTTTTCGTTAAAAACAAAAATACAAATCTTTCTTCTTTATAATATTAGTAATATATATGACTAGAGCATAAATAGTAATATATATATGCCTTCCTTATAAAAAAACTTTTTATTTTTGTGTACTGGGCAATGACCCCGCTAAGGAAAAGGAGAATTTTCTACATTCAGTTATTTATTTTATTTTAATATCTTACACCAAATGGTAGAACCTATTAAGTTTGCATTGATATGTTAAATTGAAAATTTTGTGGTTTGTGTAACTTTAAAACAAAAAACCAATCTTGATTGCGACACTTTTATATTTCAGAACTGTAAGTATATAAAAGGAGCTTACTTATTTTAAAATTAAAATAGTCTTAAATTGCGCACTAAATTTGAATTTCAGATCGATTGTGATTAAGTAAAGTATTTTTACGATTACACTATACAATTGTGGCGAGATGTATACATCATACTAATGTTATAAATGCGAAAGTGAGTTTGTTTGTTACGCTTTCACGCGTAAACCGCTGAATCGATTGCGATGATTTTTGGTATAGAGATAGATGAGGCTCAGGAGACGGAGAAATTACTTTTTTTGCGAAATGTTTATTAGAAGTAGGGTAAATAGAGGGATAAAATTTTCATGAAACTTTTTATTGTCATCCAATTTATTTGACAAAATCGATATAAACGCGAGCGAAGCCGTATGTATCAGTATAAATCAAGAAAAACTCATCTATCATAAAATAATCTTAGAAACACAAACCAGGATGTGCCCGGTGTAAGGAATGAGGTGAACTTAGCGCCGGGCAATGTTCAACTGCTTATGATAAAATAAATGCAATAGATGACTATTTATATTTAATGAGTTATCGTCTAGATAGTCGACCTAATTGTTCCTATAATTACGTATACAAAATTTCTAAATCAATAGTGTTCGCAGCGATAAATTATTCTTAATAGCTTTGATACCTTATTAGTTAAATTTGTCTTCCCAGCTTAAATAAGTTTGCAAAAAAAAAAAACAATGATGACGCGTTGCCCAATCGATTGTTGCATACTTCGTAAGTTACTGAAAAATTATTTCGTATATTTTAAAACCATAGCAAACACCTTCCGGAAATAATACCTGCAGAAATAAATTACCATATTTTGTAAGTAAAACTTCTTATGTAATGGCTTCAAATTCTGATCCACAACCTTTTTTTGTAATGCTCGTTCGGGTAACAATAGCTCGCGGCGACTAAGAGAGTGAGAGATATAGTGATGATTAACTTATGTCGTGTTTTTTTTTAATATATCATTACCTTTTATTCCTTGGTTCATTTCTAACTATATAATTATCACTGTACACTGGATGCGACACCCACCACAGTGGCACACTTAGGTGTATGGCGAGTAGAGGTCTGTATAAATCAAATCAAATATCTTTATTCAATTTAGGCCGTTACAAGACACGTATGAACGTCAAACTACCACCGGTTCAGAAGATAACGTGGTTATCGACAAGAATCGGCAACAAACTCGATGTGTATGATTATATCTTTTTATGTACTTATTTTTACACAATTGTTTTATTTCTGTATTTACAATAGTTATTAGTGGATGTACAGAGAAGGGTGTCAATTCCAGACATCACCATTGCTCATATATTGTCCATGATAAATTTCAAGGTAATCGGTCTTTTAGTTTCGAAGATATCATGATAAGTCAGTCAGTAATATTTCGCTTATACAATAGTGTCACTAATCCGGCACTTTTAAAAACTAAGGGGTGCCGGATTATTGGAATATTCGAATTACTGAATTTTGTAAAGAAAAAAATCATAATAAATAAGATAAATCATTTCATAACAGGATCATAATTTTTTTTTCATCTGTGTGGGATAAATTTGTGTTCATATAATACACGTTTTCTTTCGAGACTCGCTTTATATATTTGATTGATGAAGGCGGTACTTTGCGAAAAACCAACTTTAAATATTTAAGTGTCCCCCTTATATTTAAATATGTAAATTTCTTGGCTGGTAACGTCGGATGACAATTAACCCGTCGTTGGTGGGTGGTTGATCAAAATGCGATCAAAATCGATTGTGCCACATACTTACATTTTGATCAACCATTCGCTAAAATCGGGTCAATAGTCAACCAACGACGTCAGCGGAAGTGCACGGTACAATTACAGTTACAAGTATACAGTTCAATATTGAACTTTGCATTATGTGACTACACTGAAAAATTATACGAAGGAGCAATTTATTTTTATACAAGGTCTTTACTTGCTGAATAATATTTTGATCCATAAGGTACGATAGAGGCGTGCAGTTTGAGTGGATGGATGGAACATGGATGTGGAGGGTGCCGGACTATTGACGTGCCGAATTAGAGAGACTCTACTATATATGTATGTATGTATTATAGACTAGATTGAACTATAGATATACTAACGCAATATTGAACCCGCGGCTGTATTTTTTATGAATATCCCCATTTATAGACAGGGGTAAATTTTACAAAGAATATGATTTCGTTATTCTAATTTATTGTTGACTAAGTTCCGGAAATAGTGTATTTTACAGCAGAATGTCTAAGGCGAGATTATCACAAAATTCTAAAATACAATATTATCATGTGCCGACTTGATGATTAAGCCCATAACTTACTTTGGAAAGAGGCCTTTGCCCGGTAGTGAAACACAAACTTGTATTATTCTTATTAACTTTTAACTACCCTTACATGCATTACCATCGCACTTTCGAGACAAAACGACGCCTTAATGGGTGGACGCTTCAATGGACGCTTCAAATGGCTTAATGGGTAAACTGAACGCTTAATTTATAATGTTTAATCGAAAGCTTATTTGACCAATTATGCTGCGATTGCTCCATGGACATATTATGTTCAAAGACAAAATAGTAAAATAAAGAAAACCAACAATGTCATACTTAATTATATTAATTTTTTTTACATTTTATAATGCAAAATGTTTAACATGAAACTTAGCGCTTTCTTTTTTGTGCTCGTTACTAACTAGTTACGATGTTATGAGAGAGATTATTCATAGACTCACTACTACTAGGTCATATTCGGGTTTTTATTTCAGTTATCTTTAAAACGAGACGATACTCACGTATCTTGTTTTAAATTGGTTACAGTAGTTTAGAAACCTACCCGAATGTGCGCAAAATAACTTGACCTCCTAGGCTACGTGTCCAAAAACTTAGCAAAGTTCATTATAATCTAACAAACGTTAAACGAAAGAAGATATACGCAGAAAACATTAACTTGAAAAAAGTGTGTAGAACCTCATGTCTAGCACAAATTATCACCATGCCCATCAATTATCATGACAAGATAAGGTCATTTTAAGAAACCTTCCAGAAGATCATGTATAATAACGCAAGAGACAGATACACACTTTTAGAGGAACAAAAATCTGATCAACACCATATAAATTGCTTTCAATATTTTTTAGGCTAAAGACAGTAGCTTTCAGGCAAAACAGGCACAAAAAGATATTTAGTTGTGAAAACTAAGTCCATGATAAACCTTACAACGATTCTTACATACCTATACATAAACAAGTTTAAAAAAATTCTCTATTGCATTGATGATACAGAATTGTAAACTATAACAATTTTAAAATTGTTTTATACCTACAATACTGATAGAATGTGGCAGTTACACATTCCAAATGAATATATGAATGATGTTAGTTTTACAAAATTAGTTATGGATTTAAGTATAAGATTATTTAATATAATAACTATAAAAAGTATATATACATCTTTCCAATGAATATATTTAATAATGTTTGCATGGACAGAGCTCATGAATAGCCAAGTGATTATTTAGTTTTGTTAATATATAATATATATATCTGACATACTAAATTTATCAGTTTTAATTAAATAAAAAATTACCTGCTCAATATCAGTGTCAACACTCAATCACGGCTGTAAAACACTGACCTTTACTACAATAATCACAACTTGACTGCACAATCAATTTAAAAAATTGCAGTATTATCTCAAATACTTAGGCACAACACCAGTGAGTGCAGAAGTCGGAGCAAATATATGTTGACTTCTTTATAGATAATATAAACACTGTCCCGGAGCATAGGTCAGTGCAATCATAGGCAGATACCGTGAGGCCAATAAGACAAATAGCCAGTATCTAATTAAGCTTAATAATAAGTAAAGGTATGCTATCTATTTAATATTCAATGATGATAAAGTGTATAGTATTGGTAAGATTGGTAATAGAATATTAATTGTATTCAAAATAAATGTTGCTAAAACCTTAAACAAACTTTTAAACATAGTATGTTATGTATTTTAGTATATAAAATAATATAGTTATATACAGTAAAACTGTGTCCAAGACTGTATTCATGTCGAATGAAAAGCATTTAATTATTTATGCCTATTTTTGTACCTTTTTCAATATAGCCTTGCTCTTATTGAAGGTAGAGTGATGTTAAATAGCTTAAAACCTTCTTCAATGAGTGAACTATCAAATACAAAAATATTTTTTGAAAATCGATTCATAGTTACTAAGATTAGCACATTCAAATAAATAAAAAATATTAATATGAATATTGTGATATACTACACCTATGCATTCATAAAACTATTTGTTTTTTTAAGGTTCAAAAAATTGTTTAAAATTATATACTAACTGTAAAATAGAATAACTGAGAACATTTTTTTTTAGTAAATAAGCTTTGATTTCATAGATACAATGTTACTATAATAACAAATCAATTCATACATATACACATAAAATTATTACACACCTAGAAACAAAATTAAATCATAATAGTCATGTCCATCAGACTAAATTAGCCTAATGTAAGTCTTGAAGAGTAGGAATGAAACAATAGAAAAGTTACTATAACTGTACTGGAGATTTATTCGAGTACAAGATTCAAACTTATCGTAATACACTTGTACATATATTTGTATTATTTACTTTATGTAGGTATTTGAACTGTAGATTGATTGTACTTCACCATATACTATGAACAGAATTAAACGCCACAAGAAGATAAACAAATTCGACCTCGGTATACATTTACAATGATAAATTATAAAACTATAAGTATATTAATATATTTATTTACTTCGTAATATATTTAGTTTAATGTTATTCAAATGCCGGCAATGTTACCTATTATCAATCCCAATTTACTAGCACAAACTTCTAAAACATTTGAAACACTAATAGTTTATAAACATCACGTATTCATAGAACAAGTATTATAATATACTAATAAGAAAATTTTGTTTTACTTATGATTCTCATTATTAAGTGTGCACCGCGATGCCGGCGGCTTATATTATAATGTGGCTAAGTACAAAAACAAAAGCCAAACAAATAGAATTCAATTAGTAATCCATACCTTATTAGTAAGACGCAGATATTTTTGATTAATATTGTGGACTGAAAGTTTTTGAAATAAAATCTATCTTGTAACCTCATGAAACCGTAATTCATTTTAAACATATCGATACCCATCGATGCATTGAATTCACTCGATGTTTATAGTATAATGCATAGAAACGTAACGATGTTTTGGAAAACTGTTGATCTACTCGATGTATTAATATAATATCAAAAATCATCGAATGAATGGTAAGCAACAAAGATTACACTTATTTATTACTGTTTATTAATCTCCAACAATATATAAGTTCGAAGAAGAAGAACAGAGAATTTATAAAATATACTGGAAAACGGCGAAATCTGGCGATACTATTTCTGATGAATTGTCTATTTACTTGCGTAGTCCAGTAGGAAGACTCAATGAGAACTCACTGGAAATTTGAAAATTTAGGATCCTAAACTTCATACAATTGTTTATAAATTTTTGACCATAGTGGGAAGTTTAGTTCAATCTAAACGTTTATTTTATAAAGGCCAGGGAAACGATTAAATCTAATTTTGTTTTTGCAAAGTATTTCAAAAGAACACTGGGTATAGGACCGGAATTTTATAATTGTAGATGTTTTTTATTTTGTTTGAAAATAAATGACTGTATTGGGGAATCACAGATTTATTTGTATTTATGTCACATGATTTATTTATTTAATTTCAATAAACGGTACTCTCAAAAATCTAAGATCTGCATTTTGTTTGTATTTTTATAAAACCAAGAATATTGTCACTGTGCCTTTATTTTTTTAAATAAACAACAACTGCATCAGTGATTTTTTTCTTAGTTACCATAGATTCCATGAACATGATTTAATACAGAACAGGCGTGTGGACAAGAAAATTGCTGTTGTGAGGAAGTAATAGATGATGAAAAATTGTGGTTTGTCTGAACTGACTGCAGCTTTGTGATGCATAGTTATCAAAATACTCGATGTTGTACATACATCGATGTTTTAACCGATATATCGGAAAAAATCTATACATAGAATCGATGTATTAAATCGATCAAAAACATCGATTTTTGATTTTTAATATATTTAATGGTAAAAATGTATAAATATGTAAAAATTTAATCGTATTGTTAGATACAAGTCTTTTAAGGATACGATTGTGTGCCTGGGCAACTAAAAGTGATAAGATTAGGAATTAATATATATTCGAGGAAGCATGAACATAATTGAGAGAAGTTGAAGAGTAATAAATGAGCGTGGTATGAACATGTTATGAGAATAAATGAAAGCCATATAATTAGAAGAATGTTAAATATGAAGGTGGATGGATGTAGAAGTAAAGGAAGACCTAAGAAGATATGGATAGACCATATGAGGAATTATCTGTGTATAAAAGGTGTGAATACTGAGATGCAGTTCTTTAGGATACAGTATCAACCCAGAACAAATACTATATTAATAATATATATGTTGATAATTTTTAAAATACCACGTATTGTATACATTATAACATAGAAAATAAATGCGGTTCTAAAACGCTAATTAAATTTTAATAATTGATCGACGTTTCGGCCTGGTTACACAGGCCGTAGTCACGAGCCGACTGATGTCTTGCAGTGTCTTCGTTAGGGAGGGCAGTTTCTAGTATGAGTATGCGAGATGAGTGATAGATAGTAGATAATGTGCAAATGAGGGTAGTTACTAGAAATTGCCCTCCCTAACGGAATATGACTACACTTATAATTAACTAATAATAAAGAAAAGATCAAGCTATAGTAAATTTCTTTTCAATAAAATTAAAGAATAAAATTATTGGTATAAAATGTCAAAAAATCATCAAAAATTTTTTTTTTTTTTCGACAGGACATACGCTGTTAGCCGGAGGGGCTTTTACAGCTTGGCAGGACTTTTTGGGGCGAATGCTGAGGGCACTCAGCCCTGAGGTAGCGGGCACAAGGGTGCCGTTGTGGCTGGCCCTTGGCATGTACTGCTGCCGAAAGAGAAAGTATTATATAAGATAATAAGAGCTGGCCTACTGGAGTAGGCCTTTAGATAAATTACGATTGTTAAGAGAGGCAAGGAAGTCGGTGGAGTGGATTGTACTGTACTGTTTTAAGTTTGGACTGTCGGAGTTGGAAGGACGTAGTCCTCGTGTCAAAACGACCGTGAACTACTGTGGTTCAACTAGTATACTGGCCTATAGTATACTGGTATATCATCAAAAATTGCGTTACGTAATACTTGAACGGCCCCTAAACGGCGGTTGACATTATTGGTCTTTTCTGATTTTATAGGTGTTTCTTTTGTATTTAGTTCGTCTTTGGTATGTAATATTAGCAAGTCCTGTTTTGATACAGCAGTTACCTTCGTGTCTTCTGTTACACATTCTTCACGGTTGTAAGTTTTAGCTGGGCAATTATTAGAAGTATGCTTGTCACGTTTACCGCAACGTCTACATTGTCTACTACTTAGCTCTCGTTGTCGTACTGTATATATTATTTCGAATAAATATTTTTACATTCATTTCTATCTCATCAGTATTGCCATCTTTTACGGCAACTTCTCTAGACTGTGAAATTGCAAAGATTTTAACAAATGTTATTTCCCTTATTTTACCAGTTTCACTTTGTGTTTTGAAGTCGGGCCAACGTAGTTTCAAATCAATTTCTAACTGCTGATGATTAAGACCTGTTGCAAATCTATCCCGTAACTGTCTTTCAAGTAAAGAATCTTCATAGCCATAGTCTTCAGTAAGAGTTTACAATCTATGTGCAAAATGTTCCATAGATTCATTTAATTGACGAGTCGAGTTCCAGAATTCTCATAATACCTTAAATCTAGTTTTTCTTTTCTATGTACATCCTATAATTTACTTTTTATCTCTTCATATTTTCGATTCAAAATCGGTTATGAAAGCTGTCTTTAATTCGTGATAGAAATCTGGTGAGATCACAGTTATAAGTAGGTCTTTCTGTTAGTTACTATATTCGTCTCCTAAAATTCTACATCGCTCTTGAAAATAATCCACAAAACTTTCTACAGTTATTGTTTCTGGATTAAATCAGTCACATTTGAAGCTGCTGAAAATGTTCTTTTTATTTTTGGCAACTTAGTATGACCATTACTGCCATTTTCAAGTAATAAAATTTGGGTATTTCGTGCAGACGATACTATCTTCAATAAGATGGCGACTCTCTTATTGTAGCTTTCTTGGGAGTTTTGCGGCAACTAATATATCATGTTCCGAATGATTATTTATAATTCACTTCAATTATGATTTTTAGCTACACTACATCACGTAAAATATCTAACTAGGTATATGAAATAACTACTAACTAAACTAAGTATATGAATAAAAATAAAAATCACAACACGACAGATCAAGATGCCGCGAAAAACTCCCGCTGATAATGTTACTCTTACTTGATGGTCCGTTGTTTCGTGCAAAAAAATATGCTGTCCTCCGTTCACCAATTGTTCAATGACTGTTAATAATTCAGTAATTTGGTTTTGTTGCATCCGTAATAGTTCGCTTAGTAACTTTTCGTCAATTTTTTTAAACGCTCGTCATCAATATTATAAGTAAAATATTTGTAGCGAAATCCTTTGTCGTCTCTACCTCTGACATTGTCTTTTTAAACCTCTGGCACGCAGGCCGATATTACGGCCAGTGACAATTACAAAGGACGTGCTGGTACGCAAGCCGATATTACGGCTGGTGACAATTACAAAGGACGCCAAACATTGTGGTTTTATTATTCATATTACATATATTTCTTAAGACATTGACAGGAAGCAATCCATAAAATTAAAAATCAGCATAAGTGACAAATGTTTCGAATATAGAATGATGGGAATACATGAAGGTTTATAACACCATAATTGCAGCGAGACAATAGCCACAGCAAGGTTCTTATTGATGAGATACAAAAATATCCTTGACGGGAGTAATTACTCACGTAACCATGATAGAGCACTTGCAAAAATTATACGTGAAGCTGTAAAGATGGATCACAACCAAAAGACAAAATAAGTTTGTAAAAAAAGGCTAATTTCTTAAGTCCAATAATAAATACCCTTCTTGGTTTTGAGTACTGCACCTGACTAAACTGTTTTAATCTATACCTATAATTAGTACTATACAAATGTTGGTGTTTGGACACTAATCCGGATATATTCTTATTTTCTAAAACAACTAAACATATATTGCCGGTAGAATTTACCATGGGAAACAAATATAACTAAGGATCACGTAATAAAAACAAATAAATACCAAGAAACAAACTATTAAAATGGCTAAATAGTTCAGCAACACATGGTCGAAGTGGGATGAAGAGGTATATAAGGGAAATTTCTATACAATATTTTAAAAGACTTTAACCTGTCTGGAACTGCAGCACGTTCTATACTAGAACATGCTTTTAAAGTTGCGCTGAAAGGTTCTTACCAAAATTAACAAGCTACTGCCAAACAGTGAAACACGAGCTGTGAAGATGAGCGTCGATGTACGTCAGCGATGGCCTCCTTAAATCTATACCCGTGTCTCAAGTCACGATGTCCTTAGCTCCGGCACCAGCACGGTAAATCCATGAAATGCTAATAATTCGTATCAAAAAGAGTGAAAAAAAAACTGAAATTAGATTTTTTTATAGTTCAAGTTATGGCTACAATCTCACATGATGTTAAGTGATGACTCAAGATAGTGGACACGCTAAGCCTAGTAGAGGGGCTGGCTCTCGAGTGCAACTATATTAGGAATTTGGGAGCAGATTTTAAGCTTAAGCCCTACCACCATACTATGGTTTCATCACATTGTTACCTTCACCAAAATGTCAAGATCATTGTGGGTGTATTAGAACTTACGTCCCTAGATGGAACGTCCGTACACAATACCAACTGAGCTATCATCTTTTCAAAATTAGATAAGGTAAGTTAATTAAAATATTAAGCTTTCAATCGAATAAATTCTGCTCCAAAGGAAAAGGACCCAAGTGAAAAATATAGACCAAAAAACAGGTCCAGCTACCCTTGTATAAATCATCTGTATCATTTTTTTTCCTTAAATTCCTTTCTGGGTTTAATCTTCTGCTGTATAGCAATTGTAGGGCCTGGCAGTTACTGCAAAAATTGCATTAGATAGGCTAGATCCGGTTCTAGTTTAATGTCAGTTCTAAACAATCATCAAACAGTCGAACTCTCAACTTTGATGTGGTTCACAAAACTACAGAGAATATTTCTAATATGCTGTTGAGTTGGTTTACGTTGGTACTCAGTAAAAGAGGTGTAAAAGTAGCGAAAAATTCCGTACCCGTATGTATTCCTTACTATAACAATCAGTACTCGTTACTTTTGATACCTAACTAAGAGCATCGCATCGAGTCGTGTTCCGTATTTTTTTTTTTTTTTTATGTTGCACAGCAAAGTGACTGCACTGGACCTGATGGTAAGTACAGTACAATCCATATCAGCGGCGACTGACAGAGAACAGAATACACTGCCAGTCGCGGCTGTCATGCTTGCCTGCTTAGGTACCTCTTCACGCCTCTTTTGAAGGACCCAATATCATAGGAAGGAGGGAATACGTTGACAGGAAGACGGTTCCACAATTTCACGGTGCGACAGAGATAAGAGTCAGCAAACTTTTTGGTTCTGGATGTTATAGGTGAAACCGTGAAATTGTGACACCGAAGCCCCGCCCGTGTGGTTCTGTTGTGGAAAGGAGCGGAGGGGATGAGCTCAATGAGCTCTTCAGAACACTCCCCGTGATACAAGCGATAGAACACGCTTAGAGAGGCAATATCCCTGCGCAATTGAAGAGGTTCTAGAGTGTTGGTAATAGCTGTATCATTTATAATACGGACAGCCCGCCTTTGCAACTTATCTAAGGCATCGATGAGGTATTTAGCGGATCCATCCCAGAGGTGCGAACAGTATTCCATGCACGGACGAACCTGGGCCTTATAGAGAAGGTACAGCTGGTCGGGCAAGAAAAACCGTCGCACTCTGTTCAGGATTCCGAGTCTCTGAGATGTTTTGGAGATGACATACTCGATGTGGTCCCTAAGATTTAAGTCACTCCGAATATCTATTCCCAAGATATTTAGGCTGTCGCGCATTGCAAGCTGGGTGCTCTGAAGAGTAGGGTTTGGTGAAAAGGGGGATTTTTTTAAAGTAAAGGCGCATACCTGGGTTTTCTTGGCATTGAATTCAACCAAGTTACTTGCTCCCCATGTGGATATGCGGGTCAAGGCTTGGTCAAGTTCAATGACAAGTTCCTTCCGTCTCTTTTCTGTGTCTCCCCGTCCACAGCCAGGCTTACTGACATAGCACCCATGAACCGTGCTATCGTCTGCATAGCAATGAATGTGTCCCAGGGGAAGCATATCATTGATATGCAGAAGAAACAACGTGGGTGATAAAACAGAGCCCTGCGGAACTCCAGCGTTTACAGACATGAGCTGCGAGTTGTGCCCATCGACTAGGACACGAAATCTGCGCTCATGCAGAAAGCTGGAGATCCATCGGCACAAGTTGTCGGGGAGTCCGAAAGCCGGGAGTTTGGAGAGAAGACCACGGTGCCAGACCCTATCGAAAGCCTTGGCTATATCTAAACCAATAGCCAGTGCCTCGCCATGTTTGTCAATCGCTTCCCCCCAACGGTGCAATATGTACGCTAGAAGATCCCCCGTTGATCGGTTCGGTCGAAAGCCATATTGACGATCATGGATAAGAGGGTAGTCTTCTAGGTGGCGCACAAGTTGGGCATTTAATATGCGTTCCATGACTTTGCACAACGTTGAGGTTACAGCGATTGGGCGGTAGTTATTGGGGTCTGAACGATCACCTTTTTTTGGAATTGGTTGCACGTTGGCCTCTCTCCAGACGCGGGGCACGTCACCAGAGATGTAGGATTGTTGGTAAACGCGTGTTAATACTGGGGACAACTCGGCTGCACACTTTCTAAGTACAATTGGTGGGATACCATCCGGACCACTGGCCTTCCGGACATCGAGCGAAAGCAACTCACGGCGCACGTCTCTTTGCCTGATGCGGACCTCAGGCATCGAGATACCACTGTTAGGTGTTGTGGGCAGTTGCGCGTTACTATCGTCGAGTCGGGAGTTGTCCGCGAAGATGTTGGCCAATAAAGTGGCTTTCTTCTGCGGTTCATGAGCCAGTGATCCGTCCGGATATCGCAAAGGTGGCAGAGAGAATTGACAGAAATTTGCCTGGACGGCCTTCGCCAGTCCCCAGTAGGCGCGACTATTGGTTGGGTGGCGAACCAACTTCTGGCCAATCCGTGCAACGCGCTGAGCGTCTGCTCCTGCGTAAGCCTTTTTGCAAGACCTAGTGGCCTTATTATAGGCTGCCTTAAGGGAGTTGAGATTAGGATCTTTATTCGCGCGGCCCTTGATCCAAGCACGATACGCATACTGCTTCTGACTGAAAGCTTCTGCGCATTCATGATTAAACCAAGGGCGTCCGCGGCGATTACTGACAATTTCGGACGAAGGAATGTAATATTCCATTCCAAGTCTAATCTCGGCAGCAATTGCCTCGGCAGTCCCAGAAAGATCTCTCTCATTAAAGCACCTTTGCCTCCAGGGTATGGATGCGAAATAATCTCGCATACCATCCCAATCTGCTGACGAGTAGTGCCAAACCTTACGCTTAGTCTCCGATGGACATCGAGGCAATGAACGCGGCACCGACGATTCAACGAGACAGTGGTCTGAACTACCCAATGGGGCACTGACAGACACCCTGTATTCGTTAGGATGACTCGTCAGCAGTAGGTCCAGCAAGGAAGGCGCTTGACCCGCTATGTCTGGAATCCGGGTGGGCTGGGTCACCAGTTGAGACAGGTCGTGCGTGAGAGCAAATGCATGAGCAGTTCGTCCTGCCTGGTCGGTTGTTGACGAATTCAACCACTGTTCATGGTGTGCATTGAAGTCTCCCAAAACCACCAATTCTGCAGTAGGGAACTGCTCTTGCGCGTCATCTGTCGCCTGACTTAAATACTCGAACAGCCGAGTTGTCACATCATCCCCCTTGTGGGATCTATACAGGCACGAGTAGACTCGGCTTTCAACGCCGAGATCCACGTGCAGCCATAGGGTGGAGAAGGAGGAGTCCTCCATGAGGTGCAAACGGCGACAACACACATCCGACCGTACATACACACATACCCCGGCTTTAGTTTGAAAGTTTGCCTCCAGCTGGTAACCAGGGTATTGTAAATAGGATACGTCGGCCGGACGGCGGATCTGTGTCTCCGTTAAAAAGAGTAAAGCAGGCCGAGCCGTCTCTAGGCGATGGTGGACGGCATTTAAGTTAGTAGGGAGTCCGCGGATGTTAGCGAACTCCATTGTGAAAGCGGCGTCGGGGTTGGGCACCGCTGTGGACCTATTTTTCTTTAATCTTGGCACTGTCATGGGTAGCGATAAAAAAAATTTTTGAAAGAAAGAAGAAGGCGTGAAGTAGGAGTAATTCACTGCGACATAAAGCCTCCAGGCTCGAAACACCAACTCAAGCACAGCGCAGAAGCACTGATCCGACAGACGGAAGGGCCCCCGTACCCCCCCGGAATAGTTCGCCACCAACCGGCACGACGAGACTATCCAAGATTATGCGCGGCATGGTGGGGCAGCCTCTCACGGTGGTTAGCCGCGATTGGGCCCCTGTACTATACCGCGGGCGGCCAGCGGTCAACCGTTGCTACAGGTCTCCCTGGCCGTCGGGTCAGTGCATCTTGATAATGAAACGAGCAATTAGTGAATCTCACCACCTCTCCATATCACAGTGTAAGTCTCCAAGGTACTGGGTATACACTGGCTGTACCCGAAACGCGACGAGTCACTCTTACGGGCTTTACACCAAGTGTATGGTGGTCGCGACCCAGTCGGGCACCGACGCCCTACCACCCCGTAGCTGCTCGATTAGCACCACCCAAGGGTCACGTGTAGGGTCTCGAGGGTAAAGCCTACGGACGTGAGCAGCATCAACCCCCAAAATGTATATGTATGGTAAGACTTTGACGTGGCATCGTTTGCGCTTTGTATATTGAGTAAAAAACATACGTAAGTAACCAGCACCCGCTTCAGAGATTACGGAGAACAAAAAGACAAATTGCCGCTCCTTGGTCATTTTAGTATAGTGTCAATGTACAAATATATTACTCAACTATTATACTTTTTTAACGAAGAAATATATATAATAGATATATATAATAAAGTAGTAAAATTTACCATACAAATTATTAAAAAAACGGCCGCCACAGCGCTAAGTTTTAGCGCCCTGGGCAAATGCCTAACTCTAAGTAACGCTTCGGTACACGGTACTAGATGGTTTACCCGTTACTTAGTAACGAATGTATACGGTTTGTTACAGTTCTACACAGTATTATATAGTATATTAGGTGTAGGAGAAATTTCTCATCTTTATGAATGAAACATATGCACCTAGAACAGTGAACTGTTCCGCATCATTGTTATGTATCATTTGTAACAATTGGAACATTGTGTCAAAGATATAAAAGACAGATTGTTACATAACGTCACGTCGCGTCGCCGGAACACACTGAGGCAGGCTGACGAGTTCTGTTTTCGTTTTATTTGGAACATCGTATCATTCCTATCAAACTTGTCAAAGATTTGTTTTTAGATTTTTAAGTAATATCGCGGGCGTACTGAGGTAGACGGTGGCTAAGTGACATGAAAGCTAAATATTATAGTAATGTTTTGAGGTGTTTTATACACATTTAAAAGTTATAAATAAAACTGATTTTCATTCGTACTTTATCCAGGCTTAGATGGACAGCCAAGCGTTTAATTGTAGCTAGGTGGCCTATTCAAATTTCGATTCCATTTACAATGATTTCATATGTTAGTTACATTATATCTATACTGTATTTAATAAACATATTCTATTGTTTTTTTTATACATTATTTTATATTTAAATAATGAACTATAATGATGTGATGTAGGTAGATGCTTTATTTTTTGCACTATTTCATATTAAAAATGTTTTAATTATAAACACGAAAGAATTTAACCGAACTTTTCCATAGTTTTTGCAATAAAGTAATGCTCTGTCAAATTTAGCGCGAAACCAACAACCTGGTACTTTAAAATAAAACAATGCAAACAAAAAACGTCTATAAAATGTTAGGCATAGTGGTCATTATTACATGCATACTGCTTAGGCATCGAGAATAATAAAGTGTGAGGCTTCATTTCATTTGGTATCTCATTCTCACTAATTATTTTATTGTACTCTCGCTTCACCAGTTGCTCAGTATTTCGATCACTACGACTCTTCCGCACCGCTCACACATTAGCGAAATTATCGCGCCGAACAAAGAGCAAAGATGTTTCAGTTCCAAATGATGCAACACACATTATTGGTGTTCGAACCTTTGGAACACCAAAATGAATCGGCACAGTGAGCCGGTTCAGTAAAGAGCTACATAGTTTACACACTCCTAGTATATACGCTGTTTTAAAATGGCGGCGTTTCTATCGACGGGCTATCATGTGTGATTGTATAGTGTTTCAATTTAAAACCATCTGATTTTCCATAAAAATGGAAATATTGTGTTGTTTTTTAACATCATTCTTAAAAATACAATTTGGTTGTAAAATGTAGTTCTAATGGAATCATTTCACGACTCTAATTGTTGCTCTTTGAGTGATAGCTTTTCACTATACGAGCGCTATATGAGAAGCTTCAAGGTGGGGGATCATTTAACAGAGAATAATCTTAATCGTGATTTGTGTGGGTCACTATCTATAAATTCACCAAGCTCAGACAGCCGAAGCAATATTGATTTAACTTTGGTCCAATCAAAGTTCATAAATAGCTATAAAGAGACAGCTGAGAATGACTATAATCGAAGCACAGTAACATGTGATAACATTGTTGGTGGAGTTTCTGGCTTGGACATAGATATATGTGCTAAAATTGGATCACCGTGCACTTTGTCACTTGAAAATTCTTCGACAACCGTAGACCGAAGTCTTTTGCAGGACAAGTCTAACCATACCGAAGTGAACATCTCTTCTGAAGAATCAAAGGTTGCAAATAGCCAACCTCTTTTCATTACACCGACGATGGAAAACAGTAATAATGCCGTTGACAGTGTACGCTTGTTCCGAGATGTGACACCCTCCGAGAGTGTATTCAAGTTACCCATCAATGAATTATCTTTCAATGGCACAATAAAACACGTTAAAAAGTTAAAACCAATCGTTGATCCAATAACTGCACTCAGTACCAGCAACAGACTGGGTAATCTTGATGAAAAATCAAGAGAACTTGTTATAAGTGACCATGAAAGTAATGAGTTCAAAAATGATGGAAACAGAGATTTAGCTGAAGATTTATGTTACATTAATAAGGCTCAAAAGGATTCACAGTCTATAGAATTAGGTAAAAACAACACAATTTTATGTGAGGAGGAAACTGCTGCAAAATGGAACTCTGACCAGAGTTTCAGTACATCATTTGATACATCCTTTGACAGTGGTGTGAGGTCACCAGATATGTTTTCTGATGATGATCAAAATGATAAATTACTTGAACCAGAGCCATTTTGGAGCTTTCTTAAGGATTATGAAGTTTATGAAAAGAAGAAAGTTAGAAAGACTGAGGTTAGAATCAGTTACTTTTTGTGACTAAATGTTTTTTATTTTTTCCAGTATTTCTATACTTAAAAAGGTTTACAAGAAATAGTATTAGTCTCACAGTTGAACAGTCAAGTATTTCTAGCCTTATGTTGTTAATAAGGGCATAACTTAATTAAATAAAAAATATATATTATAAATTTAGTTTTAAACTCAACAGTATAAAGTATGTGTTCAGTGTATTTATATAAAGTTATCACTAATATTTACTAAGTTCAAAATTCATTCGACTGGCTATCATCCCTAAGTTAAAAATTTGTTGCTAAGAACTTGTAGATGCACTTGAAAGCTCATTCTCCTACTTCGTTTTTTTTTTGATAACATGATGAAAAAATCGATTTATATATTTATACTAATTGACCTGACTGACATTGTCCTGTCTTAACAATGAATATTGAATTAGAATTGATATAATTAATTAAAAACATATTATTTAAAAACATAATGCAATTACTATTGTAATACTCTAAGATCACTGACAGTTATGGAAAATTAATTTTGTAATTCAGATTTTATAAATTTTTTAATGTTCCGCCTATCTTTCTTAATTTCCTCGTTCATAAGAACCTTCTCCTAACAATGATTAATACACCAAAAAACAAATTAGTGAAATCGTTCCATCCGTTCACATGTGATGTGATGAAATAGAGATTCATTTTTATATATTTATACATAATATTCTGGGTGGACTATGAAGGGGCAATGTGGAAGTCATTAGTCATTAGCAACATAAAATACACACTAAAAGTATACCATGATGATCCATAGTTCCCTTTGTTACTAAAAACCATGGCTATCTTTCATGCTGCTTTGATTCTCTGATCCCTACATAGCCTAGAGCCCATTACAACTTGGTTCGCATTGTAACAATTTCATAACTGGTATAAAAATTTAATATTGGTTGATTTCAATAGGAAATCCTGCATGGAGTTTTGCCACCACCTTCAGTGACCACCCTAAAGACAGATGTAACAGAAATGCTAAAGAAGTATTATAGTTTTTTACCCCTCTTCAATGACGCTTCAAAAGTGAATGTTTCTGAAGTTAACTCTATGACTCCAACAAAAAGACTGTCTTTTGTTGAAATACCAGAACAGGTGATAAAACCAGATGTATTACATGAGAATGTTGATGAAGTTTCAAGCAGTACATCAAATATTGAAAAATCAAAACCAAAAGATATTTTAAATATAAGTGATGAAACTGATACTAACGTGAACAACAAATATGTTGAAATAAAAATGGGCACAAAGTCAGAAGCTGTAGAAACCGCATGGCCACATGTGTTGAAATGTAAATACTATGATGTTTAGTAAGTATATTTTAGATTTATCATTAAGAAACACTTAATTATATTCAACTCTTGTTTGCTAAGTTTTAAATATTTAAAGTGATGATAGCTCAGTGGTAGTGTGTACGACTTCGCGTCAAGGGACGTGAGTTTGAATCCAAGCATCTACAATGAGCTTGAGCTTTCAGTGAAGGAAAACATAGTGAGGAAACCATAGCATGGTGGTAGGGCTTTTTGTAATGCCCACCTGGCTAGCTACCACCATCAAGTTTTAAACCTGCCGCTAAATACCAATAGGTGTGTTCTGGCAGCTGCACTTGTGATCCAGTTCCTCCGCAGGTTTAGCGTGTCTACCAACTTGGGCCGAATCGTCACTTAAGATCAGGTGAAATTATAGCCATAATGCTAAACCTTAAGTATAAAAAAAAATTACTAACTCTATTTTAGCTTTTTCTTATTATGATACATGACAGCATAATTGAAGGTTAGCCATTACAAGCATATCAAGTACCATACATTATTTTTTAATTTTCAACTTTTTAATTGCTATAACAAAGAAGGCACTAAATAGGTATATACTATAGATAGGTATATATACTGTAGGTACTAAATCTATTGGCTTGATACAGCTATGAAATATTTTTGATAAAATATTGATAGCTTTTTCTTATAATCTAATGAGCTACTTAGCTAAGTCACATGTCAGTGGGAGGAAAATAGTACATTATTGCAAAGGCTGTGAAATAGGTAGGTTTCACTTTGCTGGAAGCAAGTTTTCCATTGCCAATTTGGCTCCTGATCTTAAATCTGGTGGAATACAATCAATCTCCATTTCACTCTCTGAACCATTAAAACTCATTCTAATGATTAAATTTATACTTATTAAGTATGTAATAAAATTTGCCACTATTTTTCTATTTATCATCTGTTCCAAAAGTCAAGCGCATTTATAGCTATACAGCCATGTGAACGCAATTTGTTCTAAGCAAAGAGACTTACTTTGGTATGCCAAGAATAATAGAAGAGATGCAATCAAAGAATATTTAATTACTCAATCACTCCACTTCATACAACATTGCTGGAGTTTTGTAATGTGCCAAATTCAAAAAACGCTCCTGCTTTTTGATTTTCTTCGGCCGTAAATTCGTTACTTCGCGTGTTTTTTTTTTCGAAAATAATGACAATATCTCCATGCATGCTTGAGATAAAAATAAATGACATAAAAAAAAAGAATAAGGGGCCTCAATTGTCAATCTTTTAATTGTAGTAGCCCTAATGACAAGAAGTATACTATGTTACCAAAAAAATATAGTGAAATATGCATTAGCTAATAACTTTAAGTTCAATAAGTATATACCATTTTTTTAATTATGCCTTTTAATTATTACTTTTTATTGTTTTCAGTTATAATGTGACTAAGTATTCTGCAAGGTATGAAATGCTTGTTTTGCGTTATGGGGAGAGATACGTCGGCGCAGAGACAGATACAAGTGTTAACATTTATTCTGGAGGCCTTCAGTCCCCTAGCAGTGCCAGTAAAAGAAAAGCTCTACGCCTCAAGTAAGTAAACATTAATTCTGCCCAGACATAAATGTAACGATTTTAATATTAAAAATAAGTTATATATATTAGAATGTGTACAGAAAGACTGTTTGTTATTTGTTTTTGATTATATATGCGTAATTATCGGTAGTTCATCAAAAACAACTATAGCCAATCCACATACAAATATATAATAAGAAAATACAGTTTCTTTAATGTTAATCATGACCAAACTACTGAACTTAGGATTAGGATCCTAACTGGGTTAGGATTATGACTGTTTTAATGTAGAGTTTATGTAGATGGTTCCTGGATATTTCGTTTTAAGATAACATCATTCCTTTGTAATTTTACTGTTATATACATTGACTGTCATTTCTTTCTAATTTACATTTTTTGTAATGTTGCTAACCACAAGAGATGACTAGTGTAGCAAGTGGATGACAGTAAATATAAAATTTTAAGTGTTCAATCTGTTAATTAACAACTTCAATTTTTTTTATAAGTTTATTTTCAAGTGAGTAAGCAATAATGATAAAATTAGAGTAAAATAAAATAAAAGGCAAAACTCTTTACTAATCCAGATAAAACAAGTCCGTCTGTCCTGGACAAACTTGGTCTTGAAACAGCTAGTTTGCAATAATTCAATAACAAAACACCTTTTGTTTTTTTTATAGGTTGGCTCAAGCTAAGTCTCCGGGCCGTAGATTGTCACACTTAGCGCGTCGAAGGCAAGCGTTTTGTAGTGCAGCAACCATCAGTGAAAAGGCACAATCGTCTACAGCCAAAATGGTCCTTATTGATAGAAAGTAAGTATGAATATTTTTTATTTAAGGTCTTATTCTATATAGACTGAAACATAGTATGGATTTACACACAAATGGGTCATAACTGTCACATCTATGGTTATAATCTCGTGACTGTTTTTGTTTGTCGCATGTCGAGATCAAGCCAGATGAATGTCTCTTTCCCGGTATGACAGCGGTGACCGCCGATGGATTTTCGATCTATCGGTGTTTGATGAGTATACAGAGATAGTGCTGTGACTTTATCATGTAAGGATATAAAACAAAAGATGCTTCAAGTATTTTAAACGGTATGATAGTGACAACCAACTATATATTGTGGACCTCACGATGGTTGCTGGTGTTTTTAGAATGTCTTATTTTTCCAATTATTTATCAGACTGCTGTCGTTTTACTATGACAATACAAAAAACAATCTGTTTTACAATTTACTTGCATAGTGATAACTGAATAACAGTACAAAATATTTTAAATTTTATGACTGCTAACGATTTGGAAAATAGAATGAAATCGCTCAGTTGTAGGTTGAAAATTAGAGTTTCAGTTTTAAGTAAATTTGAATTCTATTGAGGTGGAATAGTATGCTAGTAAACTTGAAATCAACTCGGAACGAGATAACAAGATTGTAAATGATAAGACTAATAGCTGTTCTAATATTCTCGAATAAATAATATTATTTAGGAAACTATTTCAAAAAAGCTACTTCGCCGCACTGCACAGTTTACTTGACCCAATTTTGTATAAGTGGAAAAGGGAGAGAAAGAATAAGATGGCTACAGTTCAGATATCACTGATGAAGTCGCTACTCCGATTTTTAATTATTGTCACAGTTGTTTTGTTTTAAAGCTCGTAAGTGTTACCTATAAGACATTTACATTCTGTATAAAGAAGTCTTATTAAAACTTTATTTTACGAAAAATATTAATATACACACTAATCTGACATAGAAAATGTTTTCAAGTTTCTTCCCACACAGAAAATTTGTAAGTTCCGCCGAAAGGAAGAGTCCGCGATTAAGACGCACGCCGGGCAAGAGGACACCCACTCGACTGACCCCTGGCAAGAAGACACCGGTAAAGACCCCGAAGACACGCAGTGGTGGTTCCAGCAAGAAGAAAGCTATGAGAAGACTGTTAATGGACTCCGAAACTATGACTCGAACGCAGCCGTCGCGAGAAACTTTGAAACGAGCTCTCTTTATAAGTCCTGAAAATGGAAAAGTTCCCCAATCGCTTAGCGCCTCTGTTCCATCACATACTATGAAATCGAGGCAACGCTTATTTGGTTCTCCCGTCGGTGCGGCTGAGACCAAAAGCTCTGATGGAAGTCAAAGTGATCAGTTCTTGAAACGAAAACTCGACTCGTTAGACTATGAACCTGAAAGTAGTAGAAGCAAAATTGCAAAGAGTTTATCATTTGGCGGCGATAGCATAAATGGTACGCAATCTGTGGGATTCAGCCGGAGATCATCTGAAGTGTGTACTTTGACTAATGTAGCTGAACTAAGTGAGACACATAAAAAGGTAAGTTTATGAAACATGGAACATTTCTTTCAAATAAAGCAATATCAATTTTGATGTTTCTTTGATTCTTTTTTTGATGTGTCTCAGTGAATTAGATGATTGGTGTCAGTTAAATTTTATGTTTATATTCTGTCGAAGTTAATATTTATTGATGAAAACGAAATTCAGGACTTAAATTTTTGAGTTTTTACAATGCCTTAGAATATCCCTAACCAACATTGTCTTTAATATTCAATTGGTATGTCTCGAGTTACCATGTGGTAGCAATGCGTTTTTCATCAATTTGTCCAACTAAACTAGTCAAAAATTTGATCCAAAAATTGATAATTACTCATTACCCATGCAAGTAATGATTCTCATGTGGTTTATAAATTGGTTATAATTAATTACGTAATTCGTTATAAATTGTTGTTATAAGTCATCAGATATACGCCTAGAGAGAGAGAGAACAATATATATATATACTAGCAGTGGCCATGACTTTGTTCATGTGGAACTACTTTTTGCTCCTTTTTATAACATGTTTCTATACGGCTTTAAAATAGCCTAAAATCTACTGCAATGGTTGTTCCATCAAATAAAAAAAATATTTTTGAAATTCAACTGGTAGTTCTTGAAATTAACGCGTTCAAACAAACAAACTTTTTCGCTATATAATCATACTAGCTTTTACCTGTGACTTCGCTCGCATTAATATTTGATTGTGCTGTTTAGTCTTAAAAGTGTAACAAACAAACTCACTTTGACATTTATAATATTTGTAAGGATTCTAGGTATGTAGAGTGTTATTATTATTATTATTGTTTAATTTTCCAGAAATTATTATGGGCTGTATCAGAAGCGCTGCGTGTCCACGGATGGCGGATGTCGTCACCGGGGTTCCGGGAGAAGGCGTCCGCCTTGGCGCGCCTAACGCGACGTCTGCTTGCCCTTCCCCAGCACATGGCAAAGCTAGCAGCACCCAAACTGTCTACATCCGAAACTATGCTCAAGTGAGTTTTTGAACCTTACAAATATTCTTAAAACCCTTCATAATATTGTTAATAAAAAAAAACAATGTGCTCAGATGAGGGATGTTATTTATATCAATAATGAATTTGCAATTTTTTGTTCTAGATTCTAATTCTTCTAATTTCGTAATAGACATCTATAGTAAAGGATACTGTTCACAAATATTGTATACAAACGTTATTCTGTAATATTATAATGCGAGGTTGTTAAAATTAGACCCACTTAATGTCTGCGATTTATAACTATGCAATTGTATAATTTTGATAATTACTATTTTATATAAATTTAACTGCACTACAGTACTCAGTCTGTAATACAGTCAGGTAGTACGACATCTCTGTAACAATTTTAATTAAACTTTTTTTACCTAACTTAAATAATTATTTCTCACATACGAGCCATGAAACAATTGGAAGGATGTAAGACTTGATCCTTACACTTTCAAATATGTTTTTCTTTCCGGATTTAATAAGTGAAAAAACGGTATCACGGTTTTTTAGGAATTTTTTGTACATTATAAGTTTGTGTAAGTTCTCTACTAATCTGCTATAAAAATTACAAGTAATAATTTCAGAAAATGTATAAGAGATTTAATAAAATCTCAGACAGAGCATATCACATTAAATAATAACTTGACCTTGGGATATTGCTTAAATGTCTGCATACTTATTATTTTTTCAGGCTCGCACGACAATACGTGTATGCCATTATTCAAGGACGTTCAGTCGATGATTGCTACCAGGAGGAACAAGCAAAACTTGCAAACGAAGCAAGTTCTAAAATCACTGGATACATATCAGCCGGCGCTTACCAGCAAATTAAAGCCAGTCAAGTGACAAGTACTTTTACTTCTCAAATCAAAGAGAACACGTGGATGCACGCCTCTATTAGGCTGGACCAATCAAAGAGTGGAATTAAAAATGTTTTACAAGATAAGTTACTTAATATAGATATAAATTCGAATAGTAGCAGTGGTATGAGTGTTTTTGATAAACCAAGCATCGGTTTGTATAAGTCTAATTCTATGCCTTCCTTCGAAGAAGCAGCCAAAATGAGAGTCAGAAGGCAAATTAGTTTTGACAACGCTAATTTCCCCAAGAGGTGATTTACATGAAATCTTCTAGATTGACCTACAGTTGTACATATTAATATATAGTATTATATTTAATGACTTGCTTCTTTCCTTGCTTACTTTGACTGATAGTTGGCACTTGCATGCGTACATGTTATGAATATAAAGAAAACTTATAACTTATAAATTTATTTATATAATAAAGATTTTATGAGTATACTGTAAATCCCATTCTATGACAAGAGATTTTGTTTATCATTTTATGCCCCTATATTGAAGTGAAACTTTTTAGGCATGTTAGTGGGAAATATAGTGCAGTATTTTTAAAAGTAACGTTCATCCTTTTGACCACAGAATATGCGCAGTAATGAGTATGTTAAAATTGTTAACTAACTCTTTTAGTTTCACTGCAATAAGACTATAGGGGTCGTCCATAAAATACGTCACGTAAAATTTTGCCTTTTTAGACATCCCGCCCTTCTTCACGCTATGTCACAAATGAGAGGCCCCCGTCCCGTACATGATATGAAGCAATTAATAGCAGTACACAAAGTTCAATATTTAAATATTTTTTGCTAGCAATAATAAAAATAATATAAATGAATAGATAAATATCTGTAATAACATGTAAAAGTGCGAACGTATTTTATGATTGGCCCCAAGACTATGTAATTTAATTACAATATTTTTTTATTCATTAAATATAGTTTTAAAGAGAATAGAGACGTTTAAATTCGCACTCGCATACATTCATACACGCACACTTTTTTTTATTATATATAAACTAGCAATTTGTAGCTCGTAAATATGTCAAGTATTTTTAAGTTTCTTTAGCAAATTGTCACCGATGTATTAATTTGTGATGTATGACACTTTGTTTCGACTATCACGTATAATACCTTTGTGTGTACTTGTTTACCTACTTGTAACGTGTTACAACTGCTGAGTGGTGATCTCAGGCACTTAATGCAAAAAAATAAATTATTTTACCACGTCTATTGTTTTATTGAAGATGCCTCGTTACTAACTGTGCAGTTCTGAAGCAATGATAGCTCAGTAGTAGTGTGTACCGACCCCGAGTCAAGGGACGTGAGTTCGAATCCACCTACAATGAGCTTGAGCTTTCTATGAAGAAATACATCGTGAGTGAACACGTGATAGGACTTTTTCTAATGCCCGCCTGGCTAACAACCACCCTCAAGGTGAAAATTTGCCGCCAAATACCAATAGGTGTGTTCCGGCAGTTGCACTTGAGAGTCGGTCCCTACACAGGCTTAGCGTGTTTACCAACTTGGGCCGTATCGTCAGTTAAGGTCAGATAAGATTAAGGCTAAATCTTAACTATAAAAAACACGGGTTTTCTATAGGCTAACTAGGCTTCAGCCTATGGCCTCAAGATCAAGAGGGGTCTACATTCAAGTTGTTAGTGAAATTAATATTACACTATTCTACCAAATCACATCTGACCACTAAAACACTGGCCCGAAAATAAGAAATTCAACGCATAGGGCTAATAAACAAATATAAAAATTAACGCGAGAGGTGAAAGGGCCTCATAAGTGGATTAAACTAGGGCAGTGATGGCGATAAAAATTATCCTATCTCTCAAGTTGGTTCAAATTGCAGACTGTGCAAAATTTGATTAAAATCGGTTCAGCAGCTTAGGAGTTAATCGCGTACAAACAACGTGACACGAAATTTTTATATATAAAAATGAATTGCCGAAATGTATGTGCGCGCGTAACTTCCGAACGACCGGACCAAATTAGATGATTCTTATTTTACTATGTTTGTTATTGTCAGGAAAAAGTTTGTATAGAAAAACCAAAAAAAATAATTAAATCGCATAATATGAAAGTAATTAAGTGATAGTAGCTCAGTTGGTAGTGTGTACGGACGCCGCGTCAAGGGACGTGGGTTCGAATCCACCTACATTAAAATTTTTATTATTAAAACACATTTAATTCATTGGAATTATAAACAAGTATCATTTAATAACCAAAATAATTGAATTTTGTTAAGATACTATTGATCTTAACGAATTTAAGCTGGTAGGTTGATTATGATTGATTATAGGTAATCAAAATGTACGAAAAAAAAGTACAAACAGGTTAAACTGGTTTTGAGTTTTGTCGAGAGTAAAGAACAGCGACTTTAGGTGATACGAACGGTCAGCTAGTTTACAATAAAGTAACATGCCAGCTTTTTCAAAACGATAAATGTGTCTGGTAACAATATTTCTTTTTTCTAAAATTTAGATACCGGCATTTTTATTTATATTGTTGGATAATCTAAAATTATGCACCTTTTTTTTTCAAGAATATATTTTCATATTTTGAGTAAATTTCTTAATAGAAGTATTTCTTTCTTAGTCCATAATGAAATTTGTGATTGGTGACGTTTTTTTAAACATGTATTTACAATTCATATTTCAATTCTTGTATACATTGTATGGTTTTATCTTTATTCTTTATTAACAACCTGGTTCGGCTTCGCAAGGATAATTGTATTAATCATAGAAAAAAACACGTAAACGTTACTACAATTTAATAGAGCTTTTCTTAATAATTTCGTACTATATTCATGTAACTGTATTAGTTTACGCGGTGCACGCCAGTACAGCTCCCAGTTGGAACGATTTTTTGAATAATAGTAAAATGACCATAATTTACACAAAAATAACAATGAATTATACGTTCGAATTTTCCTCATGAATCATTCCGTCCATCAGGGCAAATAGTAACTAATTCGGTTCTGTACCTTTTGAAGTCATCATGTTTATGTGTAGATGTACGTGTCGGGGTACTGTGTTACAATATTCAGTGATACTGAAGTAGTCGAAAGGGATGAGGAAATTCTACTTCTTCTGAAGTTATTGTTTCTTGAACAAAGTTGCTTCGAAGTAAACGGTGGTATTAGATAGACATAAATTATTATAGTTGTGACGTAATGAGATAGGTCTTCTAGTTTATCTGTTTAATAATTTGATTAGTATGTAATTTGTAAAGTAGATGATAAGATGTGTTAGAAGAATATACAAATTTGACGTTTCTGACTAAAGGAGAAATAATGCAGTAAGTTTGTAATTTTGTTGTATACCAGAATTTATTTTACAATGTGGAGAATAAGAATAATTATGGATGTGTTTTTGAAACGATGATATCTCAGTCGGTAGTGTACGGTCGTCCCGACTAAGTACCGCGAGTTCGAATCTTTGACCTGAGAATGAATGATGAATAGAATGGTGGTAGGGCTTTTTCTAATTCTCACCTGGCTAGCTACTACCCTCAAGTTGAAAATCTGTCGCCAAATATTTATAGGTGATTTCCGGGAGTTGCACTTAAGACTCAGGCTTGCCGTGTACACTATTATGGGTCTCATCGTCACTTAACATCAGATTAGACGGTGGATATAACGCCTATAAAGTATGAAAAAATATATACCAAAATTTCATCAATAGTATTCATAAAGTATTTTAAAGCATTGCAAACTTATTCACATCATTTTTAGTTAAGGTACTTTGAACTATGTTCAAAAGTGTGGATTCCATATTATTAATTTAGCCTATTAATAATAAAAAAATGTTGTGTTTTGTATATGGTGTATAATATACAATGATTACTATTATCGGCGAGTATATAGGTGCCTTCACATGTTTTATTACTGAGTGTACTTATTATTTATATTTTGATATTCGTCATTATCATATTTTTTTATAAATATTTTTACGTTTTTGAAATATTAAGATGTGATATATTTTCCTATAACCGTATTCACATATAAGGAAATGCCTTGTGTAAGTAATTGAACGAGAGTGCAATAAATTAGTTATCGACATTTATAAATCGGTATAAGTGTTGAAACCTAGAATTAGGAACTAACTAATATATCATTATATATTACGCGTACTCATTAAAAATTGATGAATTTCATTGTATTATATTAATTATTATAGTTTAATGAAGAAGTTTTACTCCATCGACCCTGAAAAGCTGCAAGCGAACCATCAACATAGGTTTAGTAAAGAAGACATGATAAATAAGTTCGACGTATTAAAGGTAAATAATATGAGATATTATTTAAGTATCATCTGAAATTCGTACATAGCTTGATCTACTTCCATATTGTATTTATTTTGCTGTTCAATTAACGTAAGTATTCAATCCTGTCCTATCAAGTGGGTTTGTTTCAAATATAAGAGTATGCCTAAAGTAAATATATAACCCATTTATACTTCATATCGACATCTTTATTTCAAACTCTACAGGATATTAGGCAACCGCTCCCGAAAACGAAGACAGGTAATAGTACTAATGATACCTTGGACGATGGGATAGAAAAAAACTCCATCATGATCACAACAATGTCATTTTTAGAAAAAGTTTTATTACCATTATTCACGCTCTAACATGTCAGTACAACCAAATGAAACAATAATTTAATAAAAAAATAAATCAACTTATTAATTAAAAATACCTATCAAAAATTATATCTAACAACTGGCAAGGTCAATGCACGCCCTGAGGTCAATGCACAACGCGGAGTGCGCGGTCCGAGACCAACCCGACATTTACCCAAATATCTAACTTAATCTACTATTAAAAACCACTATGCTAGTCTCTACCTAATCGCTTTCATTCGAATTCACTGATTTAATAGACCAAGTATCGCGTTTGACTACCCGCGAATGAAAAAATTACGTAAATAAAATTTTAACAAGGATAGAGTTATGCTTTTGAATTCATCGTGTTTGTCTATTATTCTATGCACCTATTCAGGTCAGTTCAGTACTGAGGCTTGAATAATTGTGAATAAGATTAAAGATTAAAAAAAGAGATACGAAACATTTTACCGATCTAAATCCTCTGTGGCTCTATGAGCTACGGCTCAAGTTGTGCACCATTAATTTCGAGGCAGATTTGGGCTCGTTGTTGCGTCTCCTAAACTTTAAATAAAGCTTTATTTTTTTAGGTACATTTGTGTATGTATTTTATTTTACCACTTCTTCTGGCGCATTCGGGTAAAATAGGAACGGTATATTAACTTATCAACCACCCTATAACTTAAAATATTTTGTGTTTCCAATGGTTTTTAACTTAACGAAGTTCTGCTGTATTAGACATCCCAAAGAAAAGAATCGATTAAAATATTTTCACAACTTTAGTGAAACGAAGTCAGATACACTGTCGAATTAAAAAAAACTGAACTTTTTTTTATCTTGGAATAATGCATTTACGTATACCCTCTCATCCTGGGAGAACTGAGAGGGTTATGCGGGACTCGCCCAGCGCTAGTTGAAAAAGCCCACTAAAACCCCACGGCTATCTGTCGCCTTGGTGTGGAGCGCGGGTTTGAACTTGGAATCACCGCGAGCGGCTCAGCTTGATGGTAAGCCGGGCCCCGTCCAGGCAGCCTAGCGAACTGCCCTCTCAGACGACTGTTAAAATTTAATCTTACTTAATTTACCAATGAACAAGAAAAACTAACTTTACTTTATAGATACATTTTTAATGCAATTTTCATTAATAAATTATCCAAAATAATTCTATATCTCTATTTATAAACACATCCTTCAAATCCTGATCCAATATATGATACCAGTACGCCTGAGTGACGCAACGGTAATAGTAATAATAATGTAAGAATAAGTTTCCATTTCTTATGTAACTCTCAATACCTATGTATTTTATCAAAACGTGAATGTTTATCCGTTGGAATATTAATATTACTAGGCTGAAAATAACCAGATATGTGTATTTATAATTTTATTTATGTCGTAGGTCAACGGTTGATCACAATCGCGCTGACATGTCGGTCACAGATAATAGCAGTGCATCTGCCAAAACAAACTGATAGCGACTTGGTGATAGATTTAAATTTTGTATTATTAAAACAGGCGAAGTCTGTAAAATGATTTACCATCGTTTTATGACTGTAAAATGTTTTTCTTTCCTGTAACCTCAGTTTATAACTTGGCGAAGTGGCAAGATACGAGTTTGTTGAGCTGAATCACGATTGTCATAATCAGGTGGTACGCTTGACATATTGACTCGTTTAAGAGTGTCGCTGTCCAGGGCCAACCGATGTCTATATAGCAATCGGTGTATATCTGAAGCGATGATAGCTTAATTGGCATTGTGTACGGACATCGCGTCCATAGGCGTGAGTTCAAATTAACCTGCTATGAGCTTGATCTTTCGGTCAAGAAAACATCTTCATGAAACCATAGCATGATGGTAGAGCTTTCTCCAATACCCGCCTGGCTAGCTGACACCTTCAAGTTGAACATTTGCCGCCAAATATCTATAGGTATGTTCCCGAAGTTGCATTTGAAAGCCAGTTCCTCCACTTAACATCAGGTAAGATTGTGGCCATACCGTTAAATCTATACCCTATACACAAAAAAAAAAACGAGTAAAGAGGTAGAGATTTGTACACGACAAAGTCGCGACCACCATACAAATAGTGATGAACTTTTCACAGTTGTTTTTTTTGGGTTTACAATGTTTCGAGTTTAAGCCAGTATATATCTAGGTACCAAGAGGTTAATAGGATGACATGATAACAACGAGTTCCCAATTAAATTAATCGGCATAGTTTTTGCAAGTGTATATACTGTGCTTATCATCAGATGCAGACCTGTTAGTTTTCCGTGTTTATTCAAACCGATATCTGAATGGTATGTCACAGATGCATAGTATGCATGGCATGGAATGTACAGTAAAGAAACAATAAAACATAAGATTTATGTAACTTATGATCGTTGCTTCCAGAATAATCCTTTCCAAGATCGTATCTTCAAAGTATTCTCATCACATCGAGACGATTGTTTCTGCTTCGAGGACCTATTGGATCTTTGCTCAGCTATGAGCTCCGAATGTCCTACTGAAGTGAAAGCTGCATGGGCATTTAAGATATTTGGTAATTAAGTCATTAATTTTGTTGAATTGTTCATAGGAGAAAGTATACGGTTTTCAATACGTGCGTTACGTAAACATCAAACATAGGGCTGTACCTAGAATAGGGATGGTAGCGCATATGACCTGGGTGCGTTTTAAAAATAGGCGAAACTTAAAAAAAAAAAATCTTTATCATTTATTTTCAGATATATTCAAATGTTTTAAATTTGTCACTTGAAATAATACGAAAAATGTGAAAACTGTGTGTGTGTGACCCTCTCATATCATTTGAACGGATTGACCGCAATTGGCGGTGTTTGAAAGGGCTTCACTAAACTTAGAGTTCTGATACTATTTGAACCGACCTTCAGACCACTAGATTTTAAGAAATCTCAACGAAAAAATTCAAAATATATTTTCTTGGAATACTTTTAAAGTAATGTATCGATCGAATCGATAATCAGCTCTTAATTTCAAAAAACAACAAAAAGAGAAATCGTTATCGAAAAGTGCCGAAAAAAAGTTCTTTTTACTTAACTTCGTTTCTGCTCGGACCGTTTTTGACGTAACAAGTAAACTATTAGTGCTTAAAACACTGCGTTATTCAAGGGTAAAGTTGAACTTCTATGAAAAGACTATTTTCAATTTTTTATAATTTCATTAAATGTTTAAAAAAATGCACTATACCGAGACTTCAAAACGTAAATATCCAATAAGAACTCCATTTTTAAGATTTGTATGAAACCAAAACCTTCCCAATTTATGAAAATCATTGATTTTTATTGTAGAATGTTTTTTTTTAATGACACTAAATTTTGCCGCTCTGGACACTAACCCCCATTGCCCCTAGTGTAAATCCATCATTGATCATATTCATAAATAACAAGCATATTGGAGTGTGCATTACTGTCAGTTGTAATAGACGTGCATGTGTAAATTTTTTTCGCCATTATTTCGATTATTGCAAAATTACTTATAGTAAGTGGACAACTGTGGATAGACTTGAAAGTAATTAAATTATGCTCTATAACAGGTAAGACCTCCGCTAACGTATTTTAATGAAATTTCGAATTCGCTATGGATATGTGTAAAATCGGTTTAGGAATCATTCAAATTCGCTAAAGTTCTTAGTTGTGTTTCGGAGTTCAACTGATTTCGTTTTATTACTATTTATTATCATTATATAGGTAGTATTAATAACTATCGGGGCTTATAATATGACTTACTTTCATGTAAACAGTTATTTGAATAAGCAATCAAATAAAGAAGACATACTGATTTTTATAGGTAATACAATGGTTAGATTTACGAAAAACTTTATTTTATATCATTAGCATTCTAGCAAAACTTTGCTGAGTAAAATATCAATTGATTAATTAAGACTTGATATTTACGTTGTATCTGAATTTTAATGATCATTATATCTACTTTTATTTTTCTAACGACATTATATTCTTATTATGTTCTTCTTTGCGGCAGATATGGATGGCGACTGTCAAATAACAGCGAACGATATATATGAGATAATAGACAGACTAACATGCAACCCGAATAATCAACTTGATTACTTGAGCAAAGAATCAAAAGAAAAAATTGCAGAAGTTGTAAGTATCTAATTATACCTACTTAATTCAAATCATAATATATATTTTAATTCATAATTCATTGTAATAAAAAAATAATTTCATTATTAAACTTACAATTTCAAAATCATTGGGAATATTTATCATCTTATTGTATAACCTATAAATTAAGTGCCTGCAAGATATAAGACATCGTTTTTCAATATGAAAGTTACATTGTATTCAAAATATTAATACACGTTTATAAATGCATCCGTGTGCTAGAATGCTAAATACATAAGGCTGTTTGTAGGAATTTATAAGCCATAAAAAAATGTGTTCTCAGGAATGACTTAAGTTTAATTGACTTGACGACTTTCTTTGAAACGTAAAAATTCTCAAAGTTAAAGGTAAGCAAGGTACTTGCACAGAAAAACGTAACGCTTTTGAGATAAAGCTTGTATTAATTTCACAGTTCACTCATAAAATATCCATACCGGGGATGTTATATGAAAAACCGATTGTTAAGCAGAGAACTCCAATAAACATGATTATTGACCGATACAAAACATGAAATGAACATTTTGCCGTGAGGTCATAATCAAGTTTTATATTACGTTTCAATATTTTGTAGTCGTGATAGGAAACAGTTTGAGAAACAACACCTTTGAATATTTTTCGATTTGTTTTGATACAGTTAATCTTGATTCTCTTTATAGTCCTATAAACATATCAATTTTTATGTACTACCTACATGCTGTACTTTATAACTAATTTTATGGATATTAATATTCCTTACAGATATTAGAAGAAATGAAGCTGGATAACAGTGGCGGTATCGGCCTAAGTGAATTTAAAATTATAATGTCAAGATTACCCGAATTCACATCTTCATTTTATTTTAGACTTTAATAAAATACAAGAACATTGAAAATTTTATCAAAATGGGCATTAGGAAAACATTGAAAGAAGAAGCAATTATTTCATAAAAATGTAAAAAATGTTTGTGAAGTAGATTCAAAACAGAAATTATATGTTGTGATGAAAATGAATGTTATATATTTAATTCAATCATTTACACAGTTTTTTATCTAACGAAAGCTTTGCAAGCGGCTTTGTTAAATCGTCCGGCGAGTGTCCGGTCAGGCAGAGCTGGAATAGGAATTGTCCGGCCTGTACTAACAGGTAAGACGACCGGTTGCTTATATTTCACATGGTAATTAGGAAAGTCGAGATATGTTCTGTAATAAAAAGGAAAAATGTGAGCAAGAATTAAGTCTGAAAGACAATGACTACTATTTTCTTTCTTTTTTACTTAATAGTACCTAAATTGTAATACATAATTCTGCCAATGTATGTAGAAAATGTTTACTTCACTAGGAAGTTATTGTCTTGGTGGTAACACAAAATATTTGATGCCAACTTTTATTTATCATCCATCTTGCTGTAGCTGTTACCCGGTGCTACGCTAAGGATCTTTTACTCGTAACAATCCTAAATTATCGTCATATTTTAACCAATTTAGTAAAACCTTTAACAAATTATATACCTAAACCTTCCTCATGAATCACTATCAATAACCACATGAAAATCGGTTCAATAGTTTTTGAGTTTACGGCGAACAGACACACGGGGGGGTGTGTGTTTTATAATATGTAGGGATACACTTAAAAAAAATACGTCTCTGCCTCTAAACATAATATACTCTATAATGTAAAGTATCATTAATTTTCTAAACTATAGCTTTCAATAACTCGGTCAAAGATTTAATATAAAATCGGCACAAGACGATAAGATTGCATCAAAAGTCGGCTTTAGCACTAGCCCTAGGCCAAATTTGTCGGAACTAGGGTTGCCAACAATCTCAACTCAATTAGCGATGATATTCTGTGATACTGACGAATGTTTGACAATAATTATTTACCTATAAAATATAGCAGGGCTTAGACTCAATGTCCCCACATAGAACTCTGTACAATAGCCAACAAAGGTGAAAACCAGTCACAATTAGCGTATTATAGAAACACACTATTTGCGTTCAAATAACAAATAATTGATTAAATGTGCTACACTACTTACGGGGTCATTTCAGGTGGGCACTGCCACATGTATTCGGGATCCTTGAAGTAAATTAAGGGATGATGTGCTTTTGCATAACCTCTGTAATAATCTCGATGTCGCTGACTCGCCTATTCACGAGAAGTTGTTATTTAGCAACTTATAGGTATACTTACTTTACCTATATTATACGCTAATCTAGAAAGTTTTACTTAGGAATTCAGGGTAGTCCAGGGATTCCTATTAAGCCTTTTGTGCCCACATTGATAGATTTTATAAGCAACATCTGGGGAAGAGAGGTGACTGCAATTTGATACAATATACGCTCAAGCAATGTTATTTCTTTATTATAAGAGTGCTTTATATATTGGTAATAAGAAATAATCTACGAAAGCTATACTAAATGTCCTTAAGAGTACAGTCCTTGATAGCCAAAACAGCAATTTGTGATGACATAACCTTATGACCTCGCTCCTAAAATATGTTTGTTAACTATTATTTTTCCAAACCTCATAAAACGTCTCAATCTCATTTTGTCTGCCGCTATCAACAAATAAAATATCCATTTTTAAATTTACACATTAAATTTGGTTATTCAAATGTAATGACTTTGTCAAATACTTCTGTTTGTTTGTCAGTATTAGAGTATTGTCTATGTTTATAATAGTGATTCTAACAAGTATTGCAGAAGGAGGATATGGTTTAATAGTCAGCGTCAAGTTTTCTTACATTCAGTGGATTTGTTACTTATTGTGCCATATACTTTTATTTCGGACAAATGGCACGACTTATATACCATAAATTACATGCTTTGACTTTGCGTCTCCGACTTTAATATTCAGTAAAGAGAGAGTCGGGTAGATTCGCCAAATTTTTAAAAATCCCATAATATTCGTATAATCTGAACTCGGTCCTTGAGTTACTTTTGATGGATCAAGGTTTTTCGAAAAACCATAAGACACTTTTTTGTAAAGCGTACAATTCTCTATAAAAATATGTATATAACTTTATAGTACGACCTATCGTTAGCAAGAAAAATATTTTCTCCTGTGTAGTTATTATGGAAAATCGAAAAGTGCGATACAGCCATCATAATTACGAAATTAAGACTCATCTCTTCACAGGTTCAGTTTTATATCTAATAGAAATATAACTTTTGTGCGTAGTTCCGAAAGAAAAAGGTTTTTTTAATCACCCTAAAGTATAGACTAGACTACCGGGCTGGGAGGGTATGCGTTAATGCATTTCAAAAATGCTGTGCCTGCGACTTCGACTGCGAACGAAGTCGCAAGTAAAGCTAGTCTAATACAAAATGTTATCTAAAATTTTCTCAGGTTCTAAGAGCGAATATTACAATTTAATTTTTTACCGAAGTTATTGACAGTAACCTAGGAGTTTTTGGCGGGATCTTGATCTGTCATGTGATTTTTATTTTAATTCATATACGTAGTTATTTAGCCATGTATTGTGTAATTAGGCGACATTTTACGTGATGTAGTGTAGCTGAAGAGCAGAAGTTAATTATAAATAATCATTCGGGACATGATGATTCCCACAAAAACTCCCAAGAGAACTAGAACAAGAGAGTCGCCATCTTGTAGAAGATAGTTTCAGCTGCCCAAAATGCATAAATCTTATTATTTGAAAATAGCAGTAACGGTCTCTAAAGAGGACTGAGTTGCCAAGAACAAAAAAGAAGAAGAAGACAGTAACCTACCATAATATGATCTATCCGTATAAATTTGTCGACCCCAAAATAAAATAATTTATATAAAGTAGTGAAAAGACAAAAACAAGTTCGGCGATGAACAAAAATATTTGCAATTCAATAAAATTATTATAAATAAAATAATACATTACTAATTACATTTTAAACGCAAATTTATTTTAAAATTAAAATCCAGTGAATCCATTTTATTTTACAAATTTATTTTATAAAAGCTTTGCAAGGCAGCTTGTTGAAACGGCCACGTAAAGATCGATCTGGTAGTTGCGGAAGTCCGCTTGTGCGTCCAGTAGTTGGTGGTAAAATAGCTGGCTGTTTGTATCTCATATGGTACGGCGGAAAAATTAAATAAACACTATAGAAAAAAATATAAATTCTTGTAGAAAATATGCTTAGCAAGTTATACAACTAATAAAATTGAATATTCAACTTACTGAGATATCTCTTGTGGACATTGCCACTTAAATTCTGGTTCATGGAAATAGGTAAGAGGGTGATCATTTTTAGGATAGCCTCGGTAATAATCACGATGTTTTTGGCATATCTATGAAATATAAATGGTTATTGTTGGATAATTTTGTATTCGAGTTAGGTATTTCCAAATAGTTTAATTGATACAGACCGAGTAGAAAGTTTCTATTTCTTCTTGCCGTAAAACATCAATAAATAAAGTAAACCTTACCATTTTAATGAAATCTCAATATTTATAACAAACAATAACGGAAGACGCTTCATAATTGAAAGTAGAGACCAGTAATAAATTATAATTGAAAGCACTGACAGTATAAGTTCAAATAAATAGAGCAAACTCTTTGCGTTTTTGAAATATAAAGATAATTCTTAAAACATATAAAAATAATCAAGTTCTTTGTATTAATTTATATTGTTCTTATAATCATAACATAATCTAGCGGCTAGCGATGCTGCCATTTCTTCAAATAACCATTAAAATTGAATGTAGGTTTACTATTTTTGACAAATTATATAAATTGAAACAATTGTAATTAAATTCATATAAAATACATAGGAACCCAGTAGTTATTCCTTTGAGTCATATTCGATGAAAAATTTATCAGGACATTTATATGTATGTATGTATGTAGTTCCACAAATGAATTTGAGTTTCACATAATTAGTTTAACTTTTAAAATATTTTTATGGGGAGTCATACATAGAAGCCATTTCTGTAGTACCTACTCATTCATACGTCTAACATTTTGTAACCTAATAATAAAATTAATCTATCTAGATAGCATTGTGACAGCACAGTTTTAGCCATAGCTTAAATTTAAAAGACAATGTTTAGTCCAAGTTATGGAGTGTAGAAGTAAGAAGAACCGTCTTGTTGGAGCACTAGTTGAAAAGTGTCCACTTGTAAACAGCAAATTATTATTCAAACACTCCCCGAAATAGCGCTAGTGTAAGAAGTGGAAATTATATGAATTTAGCAGTTATGATGATAAATGATTGAGTATTTGCTTGTTACATTTTTTTTTTAATTTTAATTTCGGTAATTATTTAATACTATTTTGTATTTGCTTTTTAATTCTTCCACTTGTTACTATAGCACCATTTTCATTTGCTCCCTCCCTTTTCGGATACTTTTTAATACACTGAGATGGACCTCCGTACTTCTACCCTCCATAGTCCAAGTATAGACTGATTTAGTCTGTATCAACTGTCAAATGTCAAAACATTTGTAATTTTTGTTTCTATTTTTATAATATAAAACTTTTTATTTATTATCAATATAAATTTCTTACCGGTGTTTTGTAATGAATAGAAATACACAGATTTCTATAAATATTAAATTCTATAGTGATACATGATATAATTCATTTGTGGCCGAACGTTATTTCGGATAGTATATGTACTATTTTTGTCTGCTCTACATTCAGTGCATTGAAATAAATTTTGACACCCAGGAGAAGTATGTTCCTGTATGGTAAGTTCATTAGACCTTATTTTATCTTCTCCGCACGTTCTAGCTTATAAATATTAGGTTATAAGTATGTTATGTTAGTTTGTCCTTCATAAGTAGTGTGAGAGCTATTAAAATCAACATTTTTATGATTCTTAATTGTAACATTGCTTCATTCATGTTCAGTGAAAGCAGTGAATATTCTATCTTGCCAGCTTACTATTTAATATGGTAATTTATTGCTGTACTTTATAATGAAACATTTCTGGTTTTTTCTTATTTTTCTGTGTACAACATATACTTAAATATATTTGTGATTATAAACATCGATATTAATATATTAATGAAGCCTATGTAATGAATATTAACCACATTATATGTGCTGACAATATTATTCATTATCATTATGTTATATTTACTATAAGCAAACAATCATTTGTGTATTGTGATATTATTGTAAAAAAACTATTTAAAGAGCTATAATCACTTTCTTCCCATTATTTTTCAAACTATCATTTACTCAATATTTTATAATTATTTTTATATGTATAAATATAATACTGAAGTTACTAAAGTTACTACACACTAAAGTTTTTCTAGTATACCAATAAATTAGTCTTGGTATAAATAAACAAAAATGAAAATGATATACAATTTTCCATATTCAATTACTAGTAGAGAGTAATAAATCTATTTGGTAATAAAAATATCATGTTTTATAATGCTATTTCATATATGTATGTTACATTTTAGTTGCTAGGGGTGATATTACTTTTTATTCCTTGTAAAAAATATTAAATTATATCTACATTCAAAGAAATAATATGAATTCAGTTTAATATATACTTATTTGTGTCACTAAAACTGTATCCATTAGAGTTAGTTGACAAATTCCTTAGAAAGATCTTAAAAAAAAAAATGTTTGTGCTGTGTGATCTCCACCTATTTGTATTTTAAATTATCAACATGATATCAGTTAATAGATAAAATTTTATGACACAGAGTCTCATTACAAATTATGTATATTCTTATCATTGTAATTTATCAACTTATATACTAATGTGATAATTGTAAAGTATTTTTGTGATAGCTAATTATTACTAGTGAATAAGTGTTAATCATAATATATTTATTTTGTAAGACCAACTCCTGTAAATACTTGAGCTTTTGGTGAAAAAAACCTTATAATGAAACCATAGTATGGTGGTAGTGTATACTTGATTTGGTAGTTGAAAATCTTCCTTCAAATAAGTATAGGTTTGTTCCAGCAGTTTCACTTGACAGCCAGTCCCTCCGCTAAGCATAACATATCCATCATCTTGGGATTGTAGTCATAACATTAAAACATGAAATATATCTAAAAAAATTGTAGGTTGAACTCATCTTAGATGAAGCAGAATAGATTATTATTGTATCAAGTCAGTCTGTTGAATATAAATAAAATTATTTGATAATGTATTATCACATATTCAGTATTGCAAATTATGTATATATTTTTTTAATTGGTCTACAAAACTGGGTTCAATTTAATAATGGTTCATAATAAAGTATAACAACAATCAACATGAAATTGAGCCCTCCTAAATGTGGACACAGCTTACATTTTAATATACATAAACATATACACATTTACTGTTGTAATCAATTACACTTTATACATAAAATAAAACAAGAAAAAAACATTTAAAAGTAAGGTAAAAGACTAAAAAACAATATCTTTGTACCTTATAAAACAGTCAAAACCAAGAATAGTAAACATTTAAGCAAATTTTAAACAAATGTGGTGTAAAATAGCAGTATTGTTAATGTTTAATAACAGGCTATTTAGAGTATCTGTTCAGATTTACATTTGAAAGATCTATCCATTGTAAGTAAACTCTTAGGCATATTTTATTGTATTGACTTATTTCCTGAAAATCACCACATATTTTGTCATGGTTGTCATTTATTTTATTTTTATATCTAGGTATGGATTGTTTTTTTTTTATTTTTATATGTGGTTAAAACATTATCTCCTACCTGTATGGGCTGGACATGCTATGTAAAACTCAACTGGGGCAAACTAGAAGTAACCACTAAAATCCTCACGGCAACCCTAATTTTTTTCTTTACTTGCCAGAAATTAGGAAGCACTTATTAAATTGCTGAAGTAAAAAGAAAATAAAATATATAGGATGTCAGATGTCAAAGATGTTCTATCCTACACATTTGTTTTCTATTTACTATAGCAATTGCTGCAAGACAATTTGGTTAGGGGCACTGAGCTTCTTTTAAAACTAAATTTTAAAATAATGTATTACACATACAGAACTAAAATGATATATAACTGCTAGCTCAAGGATTTGTATTCATAACTACAATCAATTAAATTCTCTCAAAACTTTAAACATTAATTTTAACATACAATATGTACATGTTATTTGACCCTAATGAAGCATAATGTTATTCCCTCACTGATGCCAACATTGTATATGTTGTGACTCACACAATTGTTGATAGTCAGGCCATTAGACTTGTACTTTTAGTTATATCTTTGTTTGATAACAGTAATTGATGTTACCATGGATACCTTTTAATTTTAGAGTTGATTATTAGCTGTGAGAGGTATTGCTTTTGTAAGTCAATAAATATATGTTTTAATAACTAATGTGCAGTAATATATTTTATTATATGAGTCACATAGAAGCAAATGCCTCAATTTAATTTTTATTAGTTTCAAGTTAAATATGCAAAACAATTGAATATATTATTAAAGTTGAATATATTCAAATAAATAATCAAAGATAATTAAAAAATAATTTGGTATTTTTTTTTTAATCATGGCCTCTTTAACTATAAGCCTTTTGTATTAAGCATGAATAAATGGTTATTAAGGCTTGGGAGTGGTTCTATATATCATCATATCATACATCATATTCGTTATGGTGTTGATAGTAAAACTTAAACACTACTTTTATATATCTTTACAATTGTGTTCTGATGCATTGTCTTCATGCATTTATGCTATTTTGAATGCTCATTTCGTCTAATGTTTTTTTTTGTTCCATAAAGTTGGTTAGATAATGAAGTTAGTTTTAATGTTTCTAGTAAAATAATTACGAAGCAAATATTTTACGCATTACTTTATTTTTATTACTAATCATATAACTATTGAATGGTATAACATATAATTAAATTTGTGATTACTCTAGGCACAATACTATTTCAAGAATGAATTATCTTATATGTGTTAAAGGCTAACATACCAAAAGGCTGTCTAGTTTTGCTGAGCTAAAGATAACATCTGTACTTAAGGCCTTGCTTTTTAACTCTCACACAACATGCCACTCATTGTTCTATTTTATATATTTGTTCTATGTTTTGTTTTTTATGGAAACACGAAAGTTTGAAGTGTCGCTGTGGTGTGTTTTAGTAGGTAGTGTTGAGTGATTATCACCCCATGACTCTTGCCATACGTCCCTCTCGCGGTGGCCTGAGCCCAGATAATTCGTTTACGCGGTGTAATTAGAAAGTCTGCAAAGAATAAGATTTTGAACACCACGTTAGTAAAAATAAGGTTGTTGTACGTTCTGGAAATGATGTAATTAGTTATATTTTACTCTATTGCAGTTGATCCTGATTTATCATTGTCATGGTAATGACGTGCACAGCAGGCATGGGCGACGCGGTACTACGCGAGCGACTGCCGGCCCTCTGGCGGCGCATCGAAGATGCACATTACAGCTACCTCGAAACTGAGGATAGCCCTGAGAAGTTTCAACAGAAGAAGAAATTAGAAGGTAATCTTTATAACTCTAGCGTACTCCATGTATAAAGTAATAGAACTTATCATTGGTTGAGTTTAGTTAGATGGTCAGATCTGTGAGTGTTTTCCCATACATTGCTAGGGACCATGGTGATGCCTTACCGTAATGTAACTGCTTAGCTTTACAGAAATATAAGCACTATGATTTCATAAAAGTGATCGAGTCATGATCCCCAAAAAAATGTATTATATGATAATACATAGCTTATAATAATTTATTATATAGCTACTATATATTTATTATTAGTAATTATAAAGCTTATTACATGTTCACCACATATGCCAATGTCTTTATTGTCTGCAACAAAATATAGTGGTTCTATGTTCTGTTCTTTTCGATAATTAATAATTCGATAAGCGCACTACATATAGGATTCAGTTTTTGTGATATCATATGTGATATACCTAATAATAATAATATTTATTCCCCGACCATAACACAAATCACACATTTAAAACAAATAATATAATAAAAATATAGGCAATATCTAAATCTAGCTTGACAGGTCGTGGTTTAAATATCATGAACGCTAGAATAACAACATATATTAATGAAAGAGGTTACATAATAATTGAGTTTGTTAATAGAAGGGCCTTTTGTTATAAGTGTGAGTTAAAAAGTTTAACTTAAAGGGTTAAAATGAAATATGATATATGTTTGAAAGTATGTGTGTCAAATAGAAGATCATATTAGATATTTTTATTATTTTCAGATTATGTAATAGAGTACCTTTCGTTAGTGCCTCACGAGTGTAAGTTCGGTTTGACAGAGACTGGTAAGGTTTTTCAAAGAACTGTAAACGAACTGAGCGAGTACAGTGCGTACCGGGCTGGACTTGGTTGGGCGGCATTGGCCAGGTACGCGGGGAATCTGCTCGCTCAACCCTGGCGAAAAGAATACAGAGTTATAAGGGTGTGTAGTATTGTCTTTCTTATTGTTTTATTATTTTGTTATAAAAATATGACTGTGTCACTAAAATTTTGGTATCTAAAGCCGTAATGATAAATATATCTAAATTACATTGATGAATTAATGTTGCACCGAACACTTGCTCACAACACGTATGTATAAGTATCATTGAGCTGTGACCAGCAATCAGGGATCGTTGGCTAATATGATGATGCAACAGACATAACTGCGCTTAGCGGTAGAGGCGGTTACCGAATGATGAAACCTATACATACGTGACAACACCACTGTTATATAAAAACACGTGTTCTGTTAGACTTTAATCGAGTCTTATGACAAAATTACAGTGAGAAATGAATCATTCCCACTCACGATTAGAAACTAAACTAACTTTCACCCTCGTTCGCGTAAACACCGTTCTCGCCACCGCAATATGGGCAAAAATTGAGCTATACAGTACGTACGTACATAAACAGTTGTTAACAAAAAGGAAAAAATAAATGACGATCCTATTTCTTCTAGAGCCATTTCTTTGCGCATAGTGCACTGAGCCCGAGCAGATAATTTCACTGCCACATGTTTAATGATTACTCTTGACTCAAGCCCCTTTTCTCACTGGGCACTTTGGGCACTTGCTCAGAGCCCCGCGGTCGTTAGGTCCTCCTAGTTCCTGCTACATCACCAAACGATAACCGATATTTTTTACTGATAAACATATTTATTTCTACTAAATGGAATTATTATTAGAATAAAATATCCGTTTTATAAATATTTATTAAATTCAATAGTTCATAATTTTTCCCACCTCCAATCTACTGGATTGTATTGTATTATATTATTTATTCCTTTAACGTGATTGTGAAGAAATAAACATAAATCTAGAACCTCGCTTATCTACTTTCTTATTCTAACAAAATAATGATCTGTGTCAGGGTCACAGGGACATCATTATTCTAATTTGCCCAGGGCCTCCGATAGATTAAAGAAGGCCCTGTCTAAGTCCCATCCTCTCTTGTAATACTGTGAAGGCAGTCTCTAATCTCTGATAGTGTAGGCAGAATACGTGGTTTTCATGGGCTTGTTTTAGTGGTATTTTTTGGTGATTCGCACTACGTGAGTCCATCACTCCATTGTTTATGGAAATACAATCTATGTAAGCGTAGTATGTACGTTTCGTATGTATGTTTCGGTAAATGAAAATATCGTAAGGAAATCATAGCATGGCTAGCTCCCACCCTCAAGTTGAAAGTCTGCCGCCAAAATACCAGTAGGTGTGTTTCGGCAGTTGCACTTGAGAGCCAGTACCTCCACAGGTTTAGCGTCTACCAACTTAGGTCGTATCGAAGGCCATAACGCTAAGCCTCAACTATAAAAAAGTTAATAAAAAGGTTTTTTAAGTTGCTATAAAACATACTTAGAATGCTAAATATTGATAGGTAATCTTTCATAGGTATATATGTATAGTTAGCTCGACGGGATAGTGTTAGATACTGTTCGCGGCACCCAATGCATACGTAAAAGATCTTCATACCAAAAGCTCGTAAGCAAATCTATCTTTTGAAACAAATATAACGTTAAAAAAACTATACAGGTAAAAAAACTTCATGAGTATTGTGCTACAACTAACAAATAATATAAAGTACATCCTTTAGCGATACGACATTTGAGCACATTTTTTAGACCGAATATCAAAAGATAAAGTGGTCCCCGGAGATATACAGACTTGGAATTCGATACGACAGAAGATATTTGGAAGACAGCGAGAAAATGTTAGATTTCCGTTTGGAATTATTATACAACGACATAATATAGCCTTCTTTTTCTCTCAAAATCGTAGTGAGATATGAAATTGAAAATTGATATTGTCTATTAAATGTTGTAACCTGGTAAAAAATCATGTTCCTAGGTGACATTAGATTTGGGTGAACATGAATAGTATATTTATATATTCAATTTCAGATGTACTGCGGTTACTTTAAACATGAAGTCGAAGCTAACATGGTCGGTGCCGAGTTGTTGCTGAACGCTATGGGCTATAAGTCGATTGGACTAGGCCGACTCTCACTGGATGGACCCATTTGCCCGGATATGGTCGCTGCTGTGTCTAGAGATGCTATCATCGCTCAATGTGAATGCCAAGTATGCCAAATATAGTTCTTACCATAGTTCTAATTTATTCAAATAGTTTTATTCACCGTACAACTGAAGAATATTCCGCTACTCATCTAGTCTCTAGATGTTTCAGTCAAGTGCTATATTACCGCATCGTATTTACTATGAAGCGATGATAGCTCAGTGGTAGTGTGTACGAACACCGCGTCAATGGATCTGAGTTCGAATCCCTGCAATGAGCTTGAGGTTTCGCTGAAGCAAAACATCGTGATTTATCCATAGCATGATGGTAGAGCTTTTTCTAATATGCCCGTCTATTTAGCTCCGTCCCTCAAGTTAAAAATCAGCCGCTAAATGTTGCACTTGAGAACCACAATCTTGTGCCACATTAAGTACATTAGGTGAGATTGTGGCCATAATGTTAAACTTATTAAGTGTAAAAAACTATATTGAATTATTTAAATCAAATCTAGTAAAATTTAAAGCTCTTCGATTATTTTTCCTGTCGAGAGGTTCGCAAGTCGCATAGATTGCAGTTGCAATGCTAATACCAAAAATTAATATTTTTACCTAAAACTGTTAAATATACATAGATTTTTAAGACATCACTTATATTCATTTCGTAAGCCTTTGCCCAGTTGAGAAATTAATACAGGCTGGGAATATTTATTTTGTATTATTATAGAGGGAACATTAAGCTTGTTTTATGGTATAGATAATGTGTCACATGTGGGAGTCGGTATGGGGCAGGGGATCGAGAATTACATGGGGCGAGGTGGCGCGAGAGCGCGCACACGGCTTGCTCATCTCGCACGCACGCACGGAAGGAAAACGATCCTACAATGAAGGTGACTATAGTTTATCCTATACTGATAACCAGATTAATCAGTCACTGGCCATTAAACAGCTTTTTTCCTCATTAAAGAACATACCTCTTATGTTAAGAAGAATACTTAATCATTCCTAAGGCTAAATTACGTAAATACATGCGCGCTGGTCAAAAATTCCCAGATATTTCTGTTAAATCTAGTGTTCTTTCAGAACTTTAAAGAAATTGCTTCTTAATAAATATAAAAGAATCATTTTACTTTCGCTATAGTTTAAATTTGTTTGGTTATCATAAATCAGGTTTTACGGCAAAATGTGAAAAAAAATCCCTTTCGAACACTTTAAAAAACTAGGTCAAATCTTTGAAAATTGGCATCCCTAATATTATCAATATATCAATGTGTAAAGTTAGACAGTTGGCCCCTTTTGTATAGAGTTGTTTTGTATAGAGGCTATTGGCGATCTTGAGTATTATCAATAGATTTTTCTTTCCCTCATCTTTACAAGTATTTTTCCCAATTCTATATTAATAACTAGTATTAATAATTGAGTGCTAAAGTGGTATAGTATTATCATACATTTCAGGTTCGGATATATATTCCAATATACCAGTAACAATATCACCAGAGGCTCAGCACAGTAGAATAATTGACACGCGATATCACAACCATACGGCGTCTCAGTACAATCACATATATGAAGAAACATCCTTAGACGAACCGGTACAGATGGTGCACCAATACATGCTACCCACGAGCGTGCCACATGTGATGTACTCTGTACCCCATCAACATTTAAACGATGTTCCTGTAACTATACCGCAGTGTAACACTGTGCCGATGGTCGCACCTTATGCAGTACCCTGCTACTATCCCGTGCAGACCCCATACATGATCCCAACACCGGTATATCCGCCAATAAAACACGCCAACAATGTCCCTGTCAACGGTTATCCGCCTCTACCTCAATACAGGTATCCGTCTGTACCCACCGCACAACTCATCGAGCTCGAAACGTCGTCCGTTTATGAGAACGGAAGGTTCGAACGACATAGAGATGAAGAGAGAATACATAAGAGAAGAGATAATGACAGTTCAAGAAGAAATAGCACATCGAAATCTGGTTTCAGTGATGTCACGTTACCGAGCTTGCCGCGATCCGATACGCAGCCAGCGCTAAGCAAAGCCAAGGAAGACGGCATGGGCACTTACGAGAGCTGGGACTACGTCTTCAGGAATTTATCGAGCAAGGAACAAGAACGGGAAGGACGAAACCGGTTCTCACCGTCTCTTGACAGAGACTCTAGAACTCTCGATCGACTCGACAGAGAGGAGCGGAGAACAAAATACCAACCGACGACCCTCGACTTGGAGGACGGCCTTCAAGCGCTCAACCTCGACCGATCCCATGACGAAGAGATATACCGAACGGCGAAGGTTAACGAGAATCTAATGCGATTGAAGCAGGACCAAGAGCTGAAGAGAGCAAAGCAGTTAGCGAGGAAACAGGCGGAAGATAAAAAGACAAAGAGAAACGAACCTATCGGCAATCCCAAAGCGGACGCGTTAATACCTAACAAAGTTGCACCTGACAAAGTCAAATTACTAACCAAAAAAGAGATCAAAGATAGGAAAGAGGTAATAAAACAGCAGAACTCCGTAAACGGTTCACTTCACACATCAGCGGAAGTGAAAAAGGTGAAGAAACCAATCAAATTAGTTGCTCAGGAAATAGATAAGACCAAAAGCAGAAGTATAGAGAATGGTGTACAACATACTACACATGGTACACATAGTGTACAGAGTTCAAAAGTTAATTCTGGTGAGTATTTTTTATATATATAATAGACGAGCACTGATCAATGAAATATAAATTTGTTTTAGTGTATTCGTGTGTTTTTGCTAACACCGCGCTGACTTAACGTGTTCAGGGTCATTCGTTCATTACGTAAGCATGATTTTGACAATTTTTGACCCCCCTATTCCCATATAAGGGTACATAAGATTTCTCGAAAGCCCCCCTCCCTCTCGCGAAACATTTAATTTTGTTTTTCTGAATATAACGTTGTTAGAAAAGGATTAGTTACACCAAAACTCATCAACACAATCAAAGATTTATATTCATTAAAAGATTAATGAAGATAAAATTAATTCGCGGAAATAATATACTATAATACTATTATATTTATAACATTTAAAATGGTTAGACATGAACACATTTAAGATTTAAAATGTTTAATAAATAATAAGAATTTGTAAAATAAGATGTAAATCGAAGTGCACCTTATTGAAAAAAGAAAACCATTCAGCATCCGAAATAGAAGTATATTTAATAATAAATTTGGACTTGTAAAATATAACGTAAGAATGGGTTTTACCCCTGTACCGGCCCGCACAGATAAAGCCAAGCATATATCTTTTTTAAACCCCCTTGCCCCTCGGCTCTCCTTCGTAATTAATAAATGGCCCCTTGTGATTTAAAAGTGAAATTTGATGAAATGTACATTAAAAAAATGTTATAAGTTATGTCTATAAATAAATTTGAAACCTATCACGGAACTCAGCTAAGTTTACGGTCTTCTTTTAGGTTTGATGTTACCACTTAATATAAGGTCAGCTATATGTTTGTTTTATTTGAGAGAATATATATTTTTGATAAATTACCTTTGTATTGCGTCGTAAAATTAAGTTAATTCTCTTTTCGAAAACAAATTGTGAAGCAAATAGGTGACGTATCTAGAAATAATATGTACGTGTAGCGTGTCTACTATCTTGAGCTACATCGTCACTTAACATGGGTGTAATTGTGACTATGACGTTAAATCTATAAAGTATTTAGATAGAAATCTATAGAGTATAAACACCACTAAACAATAGGCGCAACACCTGCCACAGTAGCTCGTTTTCACATATCGTGTTTCCATAAATATGGCAATAAACTCATCGCAGTGGTTATTTTAGGTTGTTGCATGTCGGGATCAGCCAGTACCAGTATAATTATCAGGAGATTTGCACCCTGGTATCAGAGCAAGTCTTCGTTGGTGTCAAGTGCTGTGCTTTCCTTTAGATATAATGTCGTTACTGCTCTGTACTACTATGAATACAATGGAGATGTTTTTCTTAATTCACTTTATTCAATATTCGTGTATAATTTATAGGCGCCTTATATATTAATGGCAGGGCGCAATAATAAGGTTTGACCTGTTTTAAATCACGATTTTTCGTACTGATTTTTCCTCTTGCCTTCATTCAAAGTACTGCAAACCTGCATTCAATAAAATTTTGCCAAGCGTGAACGAGAGTAAGAGGAAAAATGAAAGTTGTTACACTTCACCGGAACGTTAGAATGACTAATTAACACTCGTTTGTATGGGGCTTTAAATAGTATTTTTTTTTTTACATTTACAGGAGCGTCAAATTCGCAAGTGAAAAATCACGAAATCAAAACGCAATTAACTAAAACGATGGACGAGACGGATCGCGTACTGCGCTCGCCGCCGGCGCTGCCGTCTACAGCCAGAGACAGAGACACGCCGCCACCCGTCGCCGCGAGAGACAGAGACAGACAGGATACACAGCACAGCGAGACGAGAAGAGACAAGTGGGAATGCGGCACGTGTACGTATTTAAATGAAATAAACGCAGCCGCGTGCGAGATGTGCGGCAAGTCGAAACGCGGCCCCGAGATACAGCCGCTCACGTCCGGCGGGCGGGAGTGCCCCGCCTGCACTCTAGTCAACCGGCGTGACGCCAGCCTGTGTGATGCGTGTGGCACCAGCCTGCACCACTGTCCTACCTATATTTAAATTGCCATTTGTTGCCAAGTATATTTTACTTCTCAGGTTAATATTCGATTTCGTAAATGTATATTGATGAGACTTTTTCTAATGCCCGCCTGGCTAGCTACCACCCTTAAGTTGAAAATCTACCGCCAGATACCTATAGGTGTGTTTCGGGAAATTTCACTTTTGAGCCAGCCCTTCTACTAGGCTGGGCGATTCCACTATCTTTGGCCACATCGCCACTTAATATCAGATAAGATTGTGGCCTTAACGCTTAACCTTTAAAGTATTAAAAAAATATGAAAGTTTATTTTATACTATTATCCCTTATATAAAACCCTACACACACGATTGTTCGGTTGCGATTGTGTGTGCTGTGAAGGTACCTTACCATTCGGGCTGTTCCAAATAGAGAGTTATCCCTAAAAAGATTTCCGTGTGCCCTTGTGTCTTTCAAAAGAGTAATAGTTAAAATAAATAGTTATAATAAAATTTACAATGACGCTTGTCAGTTTCACACAGATTTTGACATAAATTGAACTTCAACTAAAATTAGAGTTAACTTTCTAATACAAGCGACTCCTGATATTGTTGTAAACAACGATCTATGAGCTGTCTACAAAAGGTATTAAGTAAAATAAATATATCAAAAGAACGCCACGAATAGTTAGATTTTAATACTTTTACTTTTTAAATTACTTTCATGATTTTGTCTAGTCAATGTTTCCACGGCGGAAAAGGATGCCCTTGCATTATTTTTTGTGTCTCGTTCGACGAAATTCTATTCGAATTGTCGATAATTTTGTTTATTGAGGATTGTTTTGTATTTTTTTGTACAACGACATATAAAAAGAAAGGTATAAAAGCTTGCAATATCAAAAATAAAACTTGCTTATCAACAACCCATAATTAGTTAGTTCATTTTGCTCTTGAAAATATGAGATTATTTCACGTTGACAGCATTCGTCAAAGAAAAAACGCATTTAACACGACAGTTTAATTTAGGCATGCACGGGCTTATTGAAATTAAATGTTAATCGTACAGATTTTCGAGTTAAAAGCGGGCCGCTACAAAGACAAAACAAGGAATTTGTATTATCATTTTTATTTTTAAGCATAACAATACATTGACTTAAGAAGCTGAAACAGTATTGGTCTATGATTTCAGCAGCATATTCAAAATTGTCGTTACTTTTGTTTCCTACCATTGGTTTTTGTTAGCGGCCGCACGGAGATCGGTAGCGGGCTGCATGCGGGCCGCGATCAGCACGACCCTGGTTTAAATAATATGAATTCAATCAGACCCTGCTAAGTTCAACAGAATCCTTTGACGATTATTTTCGGATAACTTCGATTTAGTTATTATTTTTATAGGTGATACTTTTAAAGTACGCTTTTTGCTATAACAGATAGAAGTCATGTATCTGATTAAATATAAGTTATTTTTAATACGATTTTTCTACATTCGGTTTCAGTTCGCTCGTTTATATGGGAAATAAGTCTTGATCGTTTCAAATAGGTGTATTTCGAAAGTAGGGCAAAGTGCCAAAGTAGTCTATCAGTCTTTATTCGAAAATCGTTTTAATGCAGCATTGATATCGGACAATAATTTGAAAATTTTCGGACGGTTAGGTGGAATCGAGTTTTGTTGTTCCTTAAACAAATTGTTTTTAAACAAAAAAATCTTGTGAGCTTTCTGCAGACGCCTTTCTAACACGGATAGATGTTAATCCTAAGCATAGAGGTGAAAAGTATCTCAATATATAAAAATTATTCTAAAATAATGTTGTTTATAATAAAACAAATGGACCGTTTATTTTAAAGTGGTGTAAGTCCATTTTTGAGAAAAATGAGCTATCACGTAATTCATGCTTAATTTAATGTAATTTTTTTATATATAACTAGTCCGTGTTTAATTTCTCAAAGAAATCCCATGTTTTGTACAACTTAAAATCGCTCGGTAAATGAAATTGCATTATCAACAAATATAGTAACCTTTAATTTTCTCGAAACAAAAGAAAATTGACTTACACCACTTTAAAAATAAACGGTCCAAATTTAAGTATTTTAATATGGTTTTATTTTGGATATAGATATCTCCATTTATTAAAGTTAATTTCAGACCTTACTCTTAAAAACATTATCACCTTTCTGATCGTTAATGAAGTTTCATTCACTCACTTAGGGGCGGTTCAAATTCTTCCCTAGAGAACTTATATGAGCTATTTTTCACCTCTACGCACCATATATGTATATTAAACAATGCCAATTAGTATTCTATAAATGTTATTTATTTTTTTATGCTCAAATATATTTATTTAATACATTATCTATTTAAAGATACATTTAGTATTACCGGAATATATCTGAATAGAATTTATTCATATGTTTTGAAATACTAATAAATATTTCTAATATCGCTTGGAAAAACTTAGAAGTCGACGTACTAAATCGATTTGCATATTTGAACTTCAAATTGTTTTATCGAAATGTGTACATATATAAAAAATAATACAATAATATTTTAGGCTACCAACTTATTTTTTCTAGGAACTAATAGTATATGTATGGTATATTGACAAATAAAAAATGACAGAGCCGGATTTATCATACAGATTTAAACCACACGTAAATAGAAACAAAGTATTTATATAATAACATATATAAATCTATTAAATCTTCACAGTTCACAGGGTATGGTTCAAGTTATAAGAGAATTATAATATATATAAAAAAAGATAATTTTGTTATGTTCTACATAGTATTTATTCACACGATGTTTCAATTTAAATTTACGATAGCGTGTTGTAGTCTAAATATAATTCGATTGCAATTACAATAAGATAGATCGTGATACAAATAAGATTTGTAAAATGGTATAATAACTACAAATTATATCTACATCTATACTATTATAAAGCGGAAAAGTTTGTTTGTTTGAACGCGGTTACCTTAATAAGGAAGGCTTTAGGCTATTTAACATCCACGCTACCAACAATAGGAGCTAAAATGTATAGCATCTGAAAACGGGCAAGAATCGTTAAATAATTTTCAATATATACTGCGATACGCAGTCGCGGGGCACAGCTGGTTACAATAATATAATAAATAAATACATAGTGTTCATTTGTTCGCCTTCAGTAATGCTTAAATGTTAGTTACACGTAGGTGACGCCTTTCAATTTGTTTTCTCTTGTTAGAATTAAAATAAATTATCGATCTGTGTATATAATTGTTAGAGTTTGTATATATTAAATGATAAATATGTATTTATATAGCGGTTTTGGATTTAATTATTTCGATAACGATGATCGTTGGTCCTAACTCAGGCACTGAATCGTATGTTAAATATGGCAAACTGAGTTTTTGATAGTTTTAAGTTCATTACAGAAACCCGAAAACAGAAAATTGAAATTATGATTTTTTTTAAGCGTATATTTTTAATCGAAGGAGTATGCCTGATGTTAAGCACTATACAAGGCAAAAGAGTGACGACGATTCAGGTACTGACAAACTGTGCGGGCCGCTGCTGTCAAGTCGGTAGTTTTACTTAAACATAATCTCGATACTTTTGCCTTTTTACTCAAATGTGTTGAAAAATGATAAGATTGCTGCCTTTGATTCTGTATGATTGAACTAAACAAAGCATTGGTGCATTTTTTATGTAATTTTATGGACACAAATAAATAATATATGCACAGTGTAATAAAAAAATTATGTACTATAGATTTATAAAGCACTGAGGACGTGTATTTTTCTATATCCAAGATGTAATTAGCAATTCTCATTAACAAAAATTATGTATTTATATAAATTGTTATGCTTTACGTTCTGTTGCCTTTGATTGGATACGTCGGGGATTATAAACGAGTACATCAGATGTAATAATGTATTGAAATAAACAATGATTACTATTGTTTTGTCTGTCTTTATTTGTTCTCTATCCCTTTTTTTTTAATTATCACCTCGTACACGAAGTTGCGGGTACAGCTCGTTATAAATTAAGAGGTTTTTTTTTTTATATTATAACAATATTTATTAACCTTTAAAGGACCAAACATATTGTATGGTTCAGAGTGCTGGGCTAGTAAAAAGACGGATGAGTGTCGATTGCATGCAGCAGAAATGCGAATGTTGAGATAAATGTGTGGTGTTACGAGAATAGGCAAAGTCAGGAATGAGTATTTTAGAGGGAGTTTGAAAGTGTCGCCATTGGTAAAGTAAGTTAAAATGGAATCGCTTGTCTTGGTTTTTAAAGATTTTATTAGTGTACACTAGGTACGGTTAAAACTCAGGACGGCTGAAACGAGACAAATATCTCGTTAACGGCTACACGGGGAGTGAGGGTTGCAATGGGAGAACGAAGTGGATGAAAGGGGCCAACACGAATCTTAGTGTTGACCGTATGGTGTTTTGATTTATAAAATACCTTATTGTTTTTAGAGACCCAAAAGTAAGTCTTTAATTTACGATTTATGCTATTATCGTTTGTTCTTTTTAACTCCTCGTTTAAAGATAAGTAATAGGTGTGTTTACGTGACTTTTATGAATCTTGTAGAATAGCAATGCTTTCAAAGGGCAGATCGACTGGTTTAGGTATCAAAAATCATATGACGAGGTAAAAGCAGAAGTTTTATGAAAGGCAGTTGAAAAAAGTGGAATATGCCAGTGTCCTCCTGAAGTACATACGCAGGGAGATGCGTCTGGCGAGGAAGGAGTTATGGAATATAGAGCATACAATCGTCTCCTACAAGAATTTCACCAAGTCCTTCAACTAGTGTCAAGCAATTCTTCGTTCCGTGAGAATATCTGATAAAGGTCATAAATTTATAAAGTCTACCATTTACATTGATACTCTAGAACAGTGTTTCTCAACGTGTAGGTCGCGACCCCCGGGTGGTTTGCCAAGCCTCTTTAGTGGGGTCGCGAAGCTTCTATACCGGAGTTGCAAAAGTTTGAGAAAGCTACTGCAGTAAAAGAAATAATAAAATTTAAAAGATTTATTAAGAATAATGTTAAGAAAGGACATAATCATTTGTATGAAATAAACAAAAAATAAAAATAACTTATGAGATCTCTTCTATCTTAAACAATTGTAACAAATTAACAAAACATAAAAAATAAACTTATGAGAACTCTTAACGCGAAGGTTACTGAAGTTGACACATTTAAATTCCAGTTTCAGCATCCCATCGGCAGATATATCTAGCAGATTTTATTTGAGCTTGGTTGCTAAATTTACCTCTTTTATAGCTGCATTTAAAAACGTATTTAAGATTTTTGCCAATTTCGATATTTCTTGCAATGAGAAGTAATGACACAGTTCTTTGTTTGTTTCCGGCAGCAGTCCAAGCCGAGGTTCGGCCATTCTGGTACCCTTGCACCCGCTACCTCGGGGCTGAGTACCCTTAGAATTCGTCCCGAAAGGTTCTGTGAAGCTGTCAAAGCCCATATGGCTAACAGCGTATGTCAGGTCGAAAAAAAACAGTTCTTTTAACTTTTCTAACACTATTTTCAAGTATAGATTCCTTGATATTTACCTCACATCCGACTTCTTCAATAAAAGACTGAGTCGAAGAAAATGAATTGAAGTGGTTTTATTTAGAGACGATAACCACAAGTCAATTTTGTTTGTAAGTTGCATTATCTATTGGCGGTGTTTTACGTACTTAATTATGTATTTATCCGAACCCTAATTATGAAAATGATTAAATATATTGGTTTGAATATTTGTCACAAAATAAAATACATGAAAAAAAGCATCGGGTAGGGAGGCCGCTAAATTTTCCTGCATACTAAAGGGGCCGTGTCTTGAAAAAGGCTGAAAAACAATGGTCTAGAAAAAAATGAACATGAAATGGAAGGAACGTGAAATTTATTTAAGTTTCTTAGTGAACTCCATGAGTTTATATATTTTATTTTAAAATCTATTGAGTTTACATGCAACCACAAGCGGCTATCGACCATTAGCGGTTGATAATTGTAACTATTTTTAAGTATAATAATAGAACAATCAAAAACATTGTTGCTCCTAACTATCCTTTAGAGTATCTTTGTCACCAATTGAGAGCAGATCCAGAGAAATGTGTATTCAATGCACTACTATTTGCAAACAGTGGGCTCATGAAGAGTGCACAAAAGATGGCCCTAACTAAGTTTCCCACAATGCGACTATTATTGACTATGACTATGATTGATTCTTAAGCTAAATTTTCAGTTCATTGAAGAAATGCTTCCTTTTAGATTATTCTTAAATTATTTTAATTAACGTTGGCTTTGTTTTAAAGAATAATGATAATATTATTTTGTAAACCATTTACTATTAGCCAAATACTGATTGAAAATATCGGTATAAAACTTCGTTAATATCGTTAAGACTTTGAAAACTGATTAATGTTCTCATAAAATGCCATAATAATGTTATCATTTAGAATAAATGGTACACAAAACATGTTGCTATATTATATTTAATTTTATATGCATGTATTAGAATTGACCCCGACCACTGTTTCAACCGCCCCTGGCATGGGGACGATTGAAACAAATGAGATTTTCTTTTAAATCTATACTAATAGTATGAATGCGAAAGTCTGTTTGTTTGTCCTTCCTTCACGCTGTTACTAAGCGACCAATCGACTTTATTTTTGGCATAGAGATAGTTTGGATGGAAAGTAACATAGGCTACTTTTTTCCTGGAAAAACATTGAATTCCCAGGGGAGCTTTAGAGTAATATCTGTAAATTGTTCCTATTTCACGCCCTAACTAAGTAAACAATCGATTTGATTTTTGGCATAGAGATAGATGAAAGGTTGCAGAGTAACATAGGCTACTTTTGTCCTGATATAACACCGAATTTCCAGGGGGGATTTACAGGAATATATGTAAAATTGTTCTTTCTTCACGCCCTAATTAAACAAACAATCGACTTGATTTTTGGCACAGACATACGACATCACGACGGCGTGAAGGAAGGACAAACAAACAATCAAACACACTTTCGCATTTATAATATTAGTATCTTGTTAACAAAGCTAAAATTATCTGGTTGAAAATTGTTATTTTATTATAAATGTATTTTTACTGGGGGCCTATCCATTAAATTTGCCACGAACCTTAAATGGTATAGTGACGCCACTGATTTCGTGGACGTATTTCTACCATGCATAATTAGGGATACTAAATATTGTCATAATTAAGTTTATATATTTTTTTCTATAATAGAAAACAAAAGCTTAAATAAATAAATAATTCAGAATTGTCGTTGATAGGCATTTTGTAATTCAACTAATTCAGGCTGTTGTTTTTCCTATTATTGTTTAATAACGCCTAATATACATACATGAACTAGCTATTACGTGACTTCGTTCGCGTTATTCGCGTCGATTAATATTCTTTTATAGTGGCTGCCTAAGTCATGAGTATTATACTTTAATATTTATAAATAAAAGTTAATACTTTCATATATTTTGGATACCCCAGTAGAAGTATTAAATAAAAATTGTTAGGTTCCTAATATTATAAGAAAAAAACAAGTATTTTTATTTTAAATCTGTAATTTCATCTGTTTCAAACTTTTTTGTTTATAATTTTGTTGACAAATACAGTAATGAATGACCGAATAGTGGAATTTATTGGCTGCAGAAATGCAGTATTCAGTTTAATAGTGACCACTGTGGCCATGTTCGTATTCTTTGCCATGTCCATGTTCGTGACCATGTCCGTGCTCGTGACCATGTCCATGTTCGTGACCATGTCCATGTTCGTGTCCATGTCCATGTTCGTGACCATGTCCATGTTCATGACCATGCCCAGGTTTGAGTATCTGGCTTTGATCTTTACTATCACCTACTCCATGGCCTCCACTTACTCCATGCCCACCACTTACTCCATGCCCACCACTTACTCCATGGCCTCCAGTTACTCCATGCCCACCACTTACTCCATGGCCTCCACTTACTCCATGCCCACCACTTACTCCATGGCCTCCACTTAATCCATGGCCTCCACCTACTCCGTGACTAACCTCAAGTCCGCCATGACTTACACCGTGTTGGGTTTCAGAACCACCGTGTCCAACCGTACCATAACCTGAAAGCACAGTAAATATATGAATATTTGTTTTTGGACAAAGAACTTTTTATATAAAAAGAAAGCATAATAAAGTATTGTATATTGCTTTGAAATTTAATATTTTGTGTAATTATATTTTCATATATTATTGTTTGATTGCTCGCCGTCTAAATGCTCCTCTTTGTCCATACTATCGCGTTCAGTAGGTACTTTGTTAAGAACCTATAAGTTTCAAGGAGCCCATTTATTAGATATGCAAATTAAAAATAAAGTATATTATAAGTAATAGTATAAGAAAAAAAAATATAATCTCTAGAAAATCTTAAATTTGATTTGATTCATCGTACTTATTGTGCGTATAATAATTAACGTAATAAGTCTGATACTAAACACAGGAGATACTTTTACCCGCTAATGCATGTCGTCAAAAGCTGTTGCCGAAAGAACCGTCTTTAAGTCGTAAGTGAACAATGATCCTGTACGTACAATATTGTTTATTGGATGTTCATGAACAAGACGATTAACGAAAAATCAATTATAAACCATTTTCTACTCAAAGACAATGTAGCCCTTATTCTACGCATTCTTATACTATTCATTTTCTCATATATAATTATATGAAGAAAAAAAACACTTTTTGTATTTATGTACATTGCAAGAATATCGTTTATAGCTGAATCCCACATCAGTAAAAAGTTCATTGATATCTTAAAGGTGTTAATAAGAAGATTTGCCGTGAATTTTGTTTGCGATATTTTTGCTAGATATATTAATACAACCTGTATTCGATATAAAAAAGATGTAAACTTAGATTCGAGTATTTACAAATAAGAAAACATTTATGGTAAAATGATCATAAAATTGACTCGTTCGGCATTCATATAGGTTCAAAGTACAACAGGTTTCGTTCCCGCGAGGACACCGGCTTTATAATCCATAGTTTTAATTAAAACAATCATTGATATAACTCGCATGAATATCCATATTTTTCTTCTGCTAGTAACTTCATGTTATTAAAAATCTATGTGCAATTTAACGGTTCTGTGAACCGTACAAACTTACATATTGTAACTTATAACGTACTTCAATACAAACATAAACCCGAAATGCAACAAATCAAAAGAAAGTCGTTTCGATGGATTTATCAGTGTGAAAAATGGACCAAGTACAGATTACTACTATCTATATATTACAGAAGTGTCATTAAATGTTACCGCACTGAATATAATATATCTCCTGATAACTGGAAAAAGTGAGCTAATCCAAATTAACATCAGTCTTTTAAAATTGGCAGTAAAAGTAGAAGAGTGTCGAACATAAAATCTTGATGAAAAATGCTACTCTTAAAAACCATCCTAAACGTTCCTATGTATATATTTTCCATTATTTCGGTTAGTTACACTGTGTGCTTTTTTAATTATCGTGGTGTTTAAAATCTGTGTTTACGGATTTTCTCATCGCAACGCGTAAACGCTTTACCCGGTCTCAGGTCCAAAGCGCGAGGAGCTTGTGGTGACACATCGGGTACTAATCACCCAACACTACCCACTAAAACGTACCACTGCGACACTTCAAACTCCCGTGTTGCCAAAGACCTGGGATAGCTGTCGCAATTCTTCTAGTCTCTGGTGGGAAAGTTACACTATGTATCTTGCAAGCATACCTAACGATATTTGTTGTAGCGAGCCGAACTTGGCCTCATTCCTGAAGCGAATATGGTTCGCCGTTGACTGATACCTCAAGAAAAGCAACATTGTCATTTTGGTAGGACTACTTTATTGTATTACTTGCTCAATTTCTTATCGTTCTAGTTTCATAACCAATCTTTTTTGTTTGGATTAAAGAGGAACTACATAACACGGAAAGTATCGTGGAATACAACAGATTACAAAAGTATTTAAATCTCTCAAATGTTCAATCGAATTGCCAACTAACCTCGTGGCTCTGAAGTGTTTTTCTAACCATTTTACCCCTAAATAGTTCTGGAGAAATTATTTTAACTGAAAATCGTTGACTAGCTAATCAAGAGCCGAAAAATAACCAACTACTGTACAGTTCTAACTTTTATCTCATGTGCTTTGAAATATTGAACGTTTTCAGGAATAACATCGTAACCCCAAAAATGTTGGTTTTTTTAAATATTATATCCTGCTAAAAGATATATTATCTTTGTAAATTACAAGCAATCTGTTAATAGCCACAATTTTCATAGATCTGTGGTTAATTATTAACAACAAGTCATATTTTTTTATAAACATCGTAAATATTTTTTACTTAGGAATGAAAAACTCTTCTTTTTTATAGTTAAGGTTTAGCGTTATGGACATAATCTCACCTGATCTTAAGTGACAATACAGCCCAAGTTTGTAGACACGCTAAACCTGTGGATGAACTGGCTCTCAAGTCCAACTGCCGAAATATACCTATTGGTATTTGGCGGCAGATTTTCATCTTAAGGGTGCTAGGTAGCCAGGCGGGCATTATAAAAAGCCCTACCACCATGCTATGGCTTCCTCACGATGTTTTCCTTCACTGAAAGCTCCAGCTTACTGTATGTGGGTACGAACTCACGTCCCTTGACGTGGAGTCCGTACCCAATACCACTAAGCTATTATCGCTTCAAAAATGTTCTGTAAAAAATGCAATTTTCGTTTACGATATCTTTCCCGAAAAGGTTCGATATATATCATACCTACTATTACTATAGAACACTTTGCATTATAATAAAATTATGTTTGGATATTCTTAGTTCTAATATAAATTATAGTCATAATTATAACGTAATAAGAGATGAAAATCCCCAAAACCACTTAATAACAAACGATAGTTAGCGTGTATGTGGGAATCCCTCAATTTACATTGAACTTATAATTTTGTATCGTAACTGAAAAGTTACAAAACAAAAAGCAACATCACAAATATAAGGAATTGAAATGCGTCATGAAAAATATTTTAAAAGAGGTGTACGTATATTCTGAGAAAGTAAACAGATACATTTGCTTATTATTCTTTGTGTGTTTCAGTAATCATAAAAATATTTAATTACCTGCATTAGCGACTGCCACAACGGCTGTTAACGCCAGAGCGAGTACCTAAAAAAACAATATTAACTTATAATTGATAATTTATGAATACAGTTTTATGAGAAAATCTGCAGAAACGCATGGCTTTAGCCATATGGTATAGTTAGTTATTATAGTTCGTATAGCCGAATGGTACAGTTGTTAAGTACTTAAAGTATTCATCTTGCTGCTACCGCCGGGCCGAGGCCTGTGGTTTCGAATCTCACATAAGTGGCCAGTGAAATAATTTATATGATCCACAAATAATTGTACCGAGTCTAGATATACTTTGCATCCAACAAATGAGGTATCAAATTATAGTATGTTTGAAAAATTTATGCGATATTAATCTTAAGTGCGGGTATTGTCTAAATAAAATAAAAAATCTTAGGTATAGCCTGCTAGCAACGATTGAAGCTAGCAGATAAATACTAACATTATATCGAGTATTATAGAAAATATAAGACCACTATAATAGGTACCTATATAAGTATATAAAATATAATCGAGAAAGGTACATTGAAGTTTGTATACTAATAACTTACAATTCAGAGAACTTAATAAGTATCTTTGTATTTAACGAAAATCATACCGACTTTTGATTATAGTGAAAATGTTGATAATCATTTTTCTCAAATCCCCTATAATCATGCAACTCCAATTACTTGGACATGGAACAGTATTTTTTTAATAGAATTGAATCTTCATATGCTACTTATTTACTTACTGTACTTATTGTGTACTGTAAGTACTTATTGATCTAAGTATATTATTCCTATACAAACATATTGTACACTTGTATTTCAAGCAATCCTTAATTTCTTTGTTCTCCTCTTTTCGACATTTTAAATTTTAATACTTCGCGTGGGACAATAATAACTCTTTCGAAGCATTACTTTTTACATATCAATGCCAGGTCCGACACTTCTATGTTTTGCGATTCAGTGTTATATAGTTGTTAGTACAATATAACTATCATAATACACGAATCCCATTGAATACCAAAATTTTATGAGAAAAGGAAAACGGAACTTTTCTTTAACGTTACATAATTAATTTGCTCTGTAGAAACTGTAAAAACTTAAACATAAAGAGCTACCTAATCAGCGAGGTGAATGAATGATACTTTACGGCGATAAGTTTAGACTAGTATAAGACACAGAGTAATTTCTTCCAGACAACCAGCGATGTTATGGAAAACTACAACTACCACCGTGGGTATTGTAAATAGTATTTAGAAATAATATAAAAGTAAACAGTTTTATACAATTCGAATATATACATATTTCTATAATATTCTCATGAAAAGAGTTATAAATATGATTACAAGCGTAAATCAAAGTGACTTTTCGTTGGAAATCTCGTGAAACAATACATAATTTAAACTAATATTACGGTGAGTCATAGATTAGTGCTTATGAACACGTAAAAGTTATTAAATTCTTTTTAAGTTTTATTATTATAACAACATACAGCGAAGGGAAGCTTATTTAAAACATTACGAAAGTTATTACTTCACTCATAAGTTACTTAAAAAAATGGTGAGTTCAGTCTTCATTCATCTTGTCGATAGTTTTATTAAGCCTGTCGTAATTGACTTATATATATATATATATATATATATATATATATATATATATATATATATATATTACTTTGTATGTAAAAATATTATACCACATTATTTATTATAAAAATAGAATATAAAGTAATTTGTAAACATATTGCTACTCACCAGAAATTTGGCCATTATAATTTTTATATTTTCTACGTGTTATTCCTTTGGCAAACCACAACTGAATATAATATGTGCATTATCCACGCTTCTTTTATACCCATAAGGTTTCTTAGGAACAGGTCATAATGATACGTCACGGACTTACTTGACATTATAATTATAATTTTGTTTTATATCGCCGGTTTCAATAAGCGCTAAGAAATTAAAAATATACCTGTGAGTCAGGACACTAATAAACATTTGGCTATTCATTTCGTTTTTAGATGAATATCAAATAGGTTTTTTAAAACATTAATGAAGCGATGATTTTTAGAAATTAATTACGTAGTTAGAAAACTTTTGACTTATTAATATAGATAAATATGTATTAGCTTATTTCTTACAATTATTTTGGAATTATTGTAATAAAGTTGAAGGTAATTCACCTATTTCTGTTGTTTCTATAAAAAGCTATACATAATAAATAAATAATGTAAGCTACGAATCGTTTCGAAATGAGAATGTGCGATATTCCCGCTTTAGTAAAAATCGACTTGACATTTTTACACTTAAATATCTGTTAACACCACCTCATTATAAAATAACTATGGTAAACGTCTATTGTAGAGAAAGGGGGTGCGATTGTTATCATTCTAGAAATACTAAAATCCCATATTTTTCGCTTTAATATAATTAATTTTTGAAGTGATGATAGCTCAGTGGTAGTGTGTACTAATTTGCGTCAAGGGACGTGAGTTTGAATCCAAGCACCTACAATGAGCTCGAGCTTTCGGTGAAGGAAAACATCGTGAGGAAACCATAGCATGGTGGTAGCGCTTTTTCTAATGCCAGCCAGGCTAGCTACCACTCTCAAGTTGAAAATCTGCCGCCAAATACCAATAGGCGTGTTCCGGCAGTTGCACTTGAGAACCAGTTCCTCCAAAGGTTTAGCGTGTCTACCAAATTTGGCCGTATCGTCACTTAAAATCAGGTTAGATTATGGCCATAACGCTAAGCCTTAACTATAAGATATTTTTTATTATTTTGCATTGTTTTTATATATGCTTTATAGGTTTAGCATTATGGCCACAATTGTCAAAGTGTCGATGTAGCCCTAGATAGAGGCACGCTAAGCTAGCAACACGCTAGTAGTGTTGCGACGATTCTCAAGTGCAACTGCCAGAACACAATATAGGAATTTGTGCGGCAGATTATCAACTTAAGGGTGGTATCTAGAAAGATCAAACTCACTGCAGGGATTCGAAAACGCGTCTATTCACGCGGCTTCCGTACATACTACCAACTGAGCCATCATCGCTTTAAAAATAAAGTAGGTATATGAAAGGATTTTTGTTTTAAACATTATTTTTCCTTGTTTTGGATACTTCACCCCCGCATCTAAAATTTGGTATAGATTTAAAAGATTTTATTCACATTATGACAGTTACGTGACAAATTCCTTTAATATATCATCACCTAACCAACAAATCGACAAGAAAGCGATTTAATATGTTGTCATTTAGTTCCGGAGTACGTTTCATGTGCTCATTGGTGCTCATGCTCATTGGTGCTCATGCTTATTGGGCAGTTAGTTTAAAATCGATTTCAGTCAGCACCAAACAGACATACTTACAAATGTTATAAATGCGAAAATGAGTTTGTTTGTTACGCTTTCACGCTTAAACCGCTGAATAGATTATGATGAATTTTGGTATAGATATAGATGGGAACCTGGAGACGGTGATAGGCCACTTTTTCTCGCGATATCCCTATTGGAAGTTTGATAAAGAGAAGAATAAACTTTGTATGAAAGTTTTTATTGCGTCATCCATTTTCTTTGGCAAGATCAATAATAATGCGAGTGAAGCCGCCCGCAAACTATAGTACATTATGAACATTAAAATGAAATGACGTTTGTTGGTTGAATGTTAACGTTTGAAATTTTTTTTATTTAACGAATGGCCACTTCTATTTAGCGTTTGGCTGCAATCTCACTTACTGTTAAGAGACGGTCGTATAGTAAATTTGAAAGCTCTGACTTTCAAGTGCAACTATAAAAATCCTCCTTGAGGCGCTTGAAGACAGATTCAACTCTAGAGTGTGACTAGCTAGGCAAGCTTTATAAATTGCTCTCCGCCATAATATATTTATATGATTTCAAATTCTACAATAATTTCTTTGAAACAAGGCATTTTAATTAAAGCGTAGATAATCTCGTAGCACCTGATAGAATTTCTTTTATTTGAGCAACCAAGTAAGCTTAAGACATGTTGACGTATCAGTACCGCGTCTAACCACAATGCCGTCTAACGTCAGGAGATATTGTGGTCAAGTGGTTCTCCATAACTACCACAGGTATGAAATACTACAGTACCTAGAAAAACTGATAAGGAAGTTGTTGTGAATCATATTATTTATAAAGTGTACAGTTTAATTCTAATTATTTCTGGATTATGTAAATAATATTATTATGATGATAAAAAGGAAATTATCCTCAAGCTATCGATTTTAAATTATCATACTAATTATGGATGCGAGTAATTTTCATATGTACTTGGCCTTTGCCTTGGTATTATGTTTTTTTAGAGTTAAGACTTAGCGTTACAGCCATAATCTCACCTGATCTTAAATGACGATACGGCCCAAGGGTTGGAAAAAGCCCTACCACCATGCTATGGTTTCCTCATGATGTTTTCCTTCACCGAAAGCTCAAGCTCATTGTAGGTGGTTGGATTCGAACTCACGTTCCTTGACTCAAAGTCGTACACGCTACCACTAAGCTATCATCGCTTTAAAATGTATGTATAATAATGTATATATATGTATAATTATATACGTTTTTTAAATTGCCTTATACGATCCGTCATTATATTATTTCCCATTTTATCTTGTTTCTGTCATTAAGATTAAATTTTTGAATACATTTTTTAACATCTACTCATAAAATACCATTAAGAGTTTTGGCTATACTACTGAAAAACTAAATATTCAAATTTAAGGTGTCGTCCTAGTTATATGTATATCTTATAAGCAAGTAAGAGCACCAGTGCTAAAAGAATTTGAGGAATCATTTTACAATATAGTATACACATAATATGAAGAGATAAGAAAGTAATTTAACTAGAAGATTGTTAAGAATAAAGTAGTTGGACATAAAAGTAAAGGAAGGTTGAAGAATGTACGGACGGACTGTGTCAAGAACTGTGTATGTATAAAATGTGTGAGATGACAGCTGATAGATGACTGTGGAAGAGGAAAATATCTTGTGCCGATAAGGCCAAAACGAAGTACAAAGACCTAATATTGACGTTTCACTCTATCCAACTCATATCTCAAAATTGTATACACATACACCAACACATTTTTATTAAAATATATTTAATATTAGTTATTTTTGTATATAATATGTGTTTATTTCAAACCATAGCGTTGTAGTAAGGTTTGTCTAACACCCATCTGGATAGCTACCTCCCTTTATTTTTTGTTAACGTGGTGTTTAAAATCCCCGAAGCGATGATAGCTCAGTGGTACTGTGTACAACTTCGCGTCAAGAGACATGAGTTCGAATCCAAACACCTACAATGATCTTGAGCTTTCGGTGAAGGAAACACCGTGAAGAAACCATAGCATGGTGGTAGGGCTATTTCTAATGCCCGCCTGGCTAGCTACCACCCTCAAGTTGTAAACCTGCCGCCAAATATCAATAGGTGTGTTCCAGCAGCTGCACTTGAGAGCCAGTTCCTCCACAGGTTTAGCGTGTCTACTAACTTTAGGCCATATCGTCACTTAAGATCAGGTGAGATTATGGCCATAATGCTAAACCGTAAGTATAAAAAAAATCCCCGTCTTTACGGATTTCCTCAACGCAACGCGCAAACGCTTTACCCGGACTCAGGTCAAAGGCGTGAGGGGCATTGGCGACTCATTGGGTGCTAATCATCTAATACTACCCGCTAAAATACACCATGGCAACAATTCAAACTCCCGTGTTGCCAGAAACCAGGGACTGTCATTTATGTGGAGCTCCAAGTTGGTGTTCTTATCATTATTGGTGAATACGTTAGTACCCCGTTGATAAAATAACGAGATTAAACGCGCTTCTCCCTGCCGTCTCTACCAATCGCACGTGTCCGCGCACACGTCCTCGTAACCGCCGTCCTCGCCGCTGAGGCCGAGCGGATAATTTCTCTACCCGCCGTGGCCTCCTTCCGCAGACGCCTGAGCCTAGGTTCGATCCTCCGGACAGGAGCCCTCGAGTGACTCTGCTCGCGCGATACTGTGACACTCTACATCACTGAGATTACACCATCACACCGCATACCATTTATGCACACTCACACGTTAAGTACACGGTTCTGTAAGGGACACCCTCGCGGCCCTTGAGCTGCTTACCTGATAAGGTCATAGTTAGTATGACTAATTTAGTAATGCAGAACCTGTTGTTTAGTCAGGATCATGAATCTTTTTTCATTTACCGGCAGCAGCCCTAGCCGAGGTTCGGCCGTCCTGGCACCCTTGTGCCTGCTACCTCGGGGCTGAGTGTCTTTAGCACTCGCCCCCAAAAGTTCGGTGAAGCTGTTAAAGCCTTGGGGCTAACAGAGTACCTCAGTTAGAAAAAAAAACGTTATTTTTAAACACTAAATTAAAGTAAATACCTTACACCGTGTATTCAAAATAAAGCTAATTCTAATATTCAAAAGGTTTATCACGATCTACTTAATTATTTCCATTGCCCTTTATCAAAAATCAACTTTGTTTACAATACCAAATATAAATTTGTATAAATGTATAAACAGATATATGAATTTAATTATTATTTCGTGTTTACACAATCTTTTAAATAGTTATGTGAATTTTAATAACTTCATTTCATGATACTATGTCATGAAAGTACCTACAATGAAGTTTCAATTTCTATACTGAGCTTATTTACTATGAAAGGAAAGTAATTTCATGAAGATTTTGCGAAACATATTATGTGATGTATCGTATATTATTAGTTATACATTATATATATCTACATTTAAAGTATGTTCACATCCTTAAATGGCGACTATTTTCTGTTTGTTCGTTAGCGTACTCATAACACGCTGACCATTGATCCAATCTACATGATTTTTTGATGATGGTAAATGTATGGTATATCAGTTTCTTAGATAATATAATGCAAAGTTTACTTAGTTAAGAATTAAATGGCGCTAAGTCATGACCGTCATTCGTAAAAAATATGTATCTGAATAAGTTCAACATTAGATAAAAAATATTTTTTGTTGTCTTGCTTTTCGTTATTAATTATTTTTGCTTTTAGGCTAAACTTTGTTTTCAGGTCTCTTACAAACCATGAAAAACTACGCGGTTTCATTAATTACGCTGACGGTCGTATTTATAAAGTCAGTTGGAGATCAATTTGATTAATTCTAATCAGGCTTCTTATTCAATTATTGGACTTATTCAAACTTATTCGAACTCGTGATTTTCGAGGAAGGCAGCCTGAGCTCATTACCTGTTTGGCAATGATTTATTAAATTGAGCTTATTATATACCTTAGAAAAAATTAAATGACTCTTAAAAATGTTTTATTATGTTTGAAAGGCAAACTAATTAAACTAAGCTTCCTTGCGGTGTAAAACATTGTTAATATAGAAATATAGAGACAGGTTATTTTATGTTAATTGTATAAATTATGAATAATACCGGTTGGCTGTAACCAATTACAAAAAAAAAATCATCCAAACTAGATTTGTTTTTGACAAACTTTGCGGTGAGCTGTGAATAAAAAACTGGGTATTTCCCTTGTGTTAAGTTCTGGGATTCCTAATTTTTTAAATACGTCATCTTTTTGAATAAGGACAATAAGTTAGCAAATAGACATATATTGTTTTACATTTCAAAGAAATGATATTTTTCTTACTTCCATATGTAGGTTTACAGTTAAATAAATATGAATATGTATTTATTTGTACTCGCTATGCATCATTGATTCTCAGACAATATATTTGCAAGAACATTTTCGATCGTACAGTTTGTCTAGCAGTTTAGGCGGTCACGTGTGAGTTTGAATCCTATACTCTTTGTATAATCCACAAATAATTGCTCTAACTCTGGGTGTTGCTTTGTTTGTTGTTTGTATGACTACTTTCGTTTGACATTGCCTACACGGGCAGATGACATAATCATTAAGTAATATTAATGTGAATTAGCAAACTGTAATTGTAAATTGTAGAGAAAAGGTATTTTTTTTATGCTGGAGCGTGTGTTGTATAAGCCGCAATCTCAACTGTTTTTAACAACCAAATATATTATTATAAGATACTAAGCCCAATAAATAATACTGGCTCTTAAATGCTAATGTCTGTACTTGGTAAAAGGTAATCAAATTGAAGGTGGTGACAGCCAAAACGGTATTAGATAATTTTCTACCTTCATACTGTGGTTTCATCACAACGTCTTCCTTCGCCAGAAGCTCATACAGACGACGTACCTCTATAGCTATTTAATTTTAACAAATCTACAATGTATTTAATTTATTTTACATCAGATAAGGATTTGGTTTGCATAACAAATGGAATTAAAAAAAAAATTAGAACCATAGTAAATTTTAACTTATTTGGTTTAAGATATGACAATATATATTGATATTATAAAAAAGTATAAAAATAAAGCAATAATACTTATTTAATAACTGTGTAATAGAAGAATTACTGTCTAGTTTAATTGAGTAAAAGTTATAAAACAGATATTTTATTGGTTATTGTATTGGTTGATGTAAAATAGATTTTACATGCGATAAAAAAGTAAGGGTAAATGATGAAGATTATTGATTAAAAGAATCTTGGGTATATTGAAATATAAAAAGTATACTTTAATCTAGTCCATCAATTTGTAGGTCAAAAATTGATTAGAATCTGTAAAAGATGGTTGACTGTGGTTCAAAGATTTAAAAATATACCTTTGAAATTTGGGTTATATTACATTAACTTTGCTCGTAGCTCCTTTCGCGTGGACTTGTTTCAATTAATTTATGAACTATTTATCAATTTTATAAGCTTATACTTATAGTATAACTATATTAACTATACCTAACATGCTATCACAGACTTTTATATACTTATTGACCAATAATCAAATTATCATAATTACAATATTTTCGCGTATTGAGTGAGTGATTAGAGGCTTGCAACGCGCGCGCCTAGATTATCGTCTGAAGAATATAATTTTTTTACGTATAATATGCCAACACATAAACTAGAAATAAAGTATTGAACATTAAAATGCAAAGAATACAAGTACTTGCTACAATGCGATTTCAACCATTTTTGCTATACCATTACAGATTTTCCGACGTTGCTTAAAACATCTGGTTTTTGATACGCAATTTTTAAGTATATACTCTAATGCAATCTTCTATATTATAAAGCCAAAAAAATATATTTTTGTTTGTTCGAACCCGCTAATCATATGCACTACCGGTAAGATATCAAAAATTCTCTTTGCATTTTTTATCTCAGTTATGGAAGAAGACTTTAGGTTATATTTAACATCACGCTACCACCAATAGGAGTAAAGCTGTATTGAAGAATGTTAAAGGACGGGCAAAAACTATTAAATAATATCCAGTTATTCTGAAGCGATAATAGCTCAGTGGTAGCGTATAGGAACGACGCGTCATGGGACGTAAGTTCGAGTCCAACCACCTACAATGAGCTTGAGCTTTCGGTGAAGGAAACATCGTGAGGAAAACATAGCATGGTGGCATTTTCTAATGCCCGCCTGGCTAGGTACCACCCGCATGTTAAAAATCTGCCGTCAAACACTATGAGGTGTGTTCCGGCAGTGGCACTTGAGAGCCAGTCCCTCCTAAAAAGACCGGCAACGCACCTCGATTCCTCTGGTGTTGTGGGTGTCCATGGGCGGCAGTGACCACTTACCATCAGGTGATAAGCTAGCGCGTTTTCCCCCTATTCCGTAAATAAAATAGTGCGAGTCGCAGGCGCAGCTAATACGGAAATAACACATAGTTTAGAGCTTGAATTAAATTGTTAGCTATCGTCAATATCTATCAAAATATCCATTACCAACAAAATTTTAACTCCAAAAGTTTATTTAACAACAATCTTTTATGTAATGGATAAATTGTCTAATCCTCTATATTAATTCATAACATTAGTGGTGACCATATCAAATTTCATCAGTATCCAGTAGTTTCAGAGTGATGTGAGTATCTACAAATAGCCTCCTTTGTATTACAACAATTTTTAAAATGAGTGCCTTCCAGACTTTTTAAAAATAAGTGAAACGCTTCTTCGGTCCGATAGGCATCCGTGCCTTTGTCAGTAATTTTTATTTACACTTCAGAAGACATGATTGCCGTATCAATAACTGTCAATGACCAACTTTCTGGTGCCTGGTATTACAAATAACTTCATCATGTGAACCCATCAGCTCACTGTAAGTTTTAATTTGTTATTTAATTTTATGTTATCAATAACAACTTAGAATTTGTAAATATATGTGTAGAAGGTACTCCTTTGAACCATTTTAGCCTGTATGCTAGTTGTAACATTAATTGCATGCAATGAAAATACTCCAGCCTTATATTATAAGAAAGATATTATGGTGCTGTGTTTATTAAATAGCTTGAAAACCTTGTCAAAACAGTTTCTAGTTTATATTTTTAAAGAACGCAGTACTATAGCGATTGAGTGTATAATATTAATGTCGTTCGCAAATCCCAAAAAAAAACAAAATGCCGAGTTTACAGCTTTAGTAAAATATATTGATATATAACGGAATAACTTAAACAACATGTTTTCACATGATTCTATGTATAAACGACCAGTGTATTAAATACCAGTAAATAAATAAAAAACAATTTGTATAAAATAAAAGATAAATATTGTCACAGATATTTTGACTATTTGAATAGAGTTTTACCTAATCAAGATTTGATTGGTAGTTTACATCATTTATATCTAAACCAGAATGGAAATCAAAAATATTGAATGGATTTCTAGGAGTATTTATTAGAAAACAATGTTGCAGCCTGATAATATGTACGTATAATATAATTTACTTTTGCTTGCTCGCCCACCTTCCGTTATCCTGCGCTGTATTACATGTCTATATATCCATATAATTATTTATTATTATAATATAAGAAATTAACTCCTAAATATTAAACACATGGATGGTATAATCAAACAGTTTATCTATATATAGACTTTATTATTTTGAGGAAATAAAATGTATAAACATACCAAGAAAATTAATCATGGTGATGGAATGATTTAATATTATAATGAGATATACGATCGATTTGTTTGTATGAACGATATATTTGTTATTAACAAATTATTGTTTACAAACTTTGTATAGATACTTGTAATCTGTATGTTTATTCATTTGAATTGTATTAGTAGCACCATCGGAACACTGTACCAAAACAAGTTAAAAAATATTTATTCTATCTAAATAATAACTACCGGTGGCTATAACCGGTGGCTTTGCTCGCGTAAACTATAGTAAAAGAAATTAAACATTACATGATTTATTTTACATCCAAATAAATCCTTCTCATCTCTTCAAACGAAACATTTTCTTTTATAATATTTCCAATTTCATTTCTAATTTACTTTAAAACGAATGGTAATGTTTATGTTCATCAGAATCATATGATTCTAATTATTTTGTTGGAATTAAAGAATTAAGAAAAAAAAAACATTTATTTTAGATTACTCATAAGTTTTTTGCCCTGAGAGTTACCCGTCAACTAAGATGAGGCTGAGTGATCCGTGTCATATTCACAGAATGATTTTACGCGCATATGCCAGCGGATTTTTTCACGCTTCTTCTCACCATAAGGGTGTGCGGGGTATCGAATACCATTTAAGTTACCCAAGCCAACCTCAACTGCACGCGGTGCACCCTGCCGAGTAACTGACGAGGTTTTGGCTATTGTTGGTTCCACATTTGTTTTTGATCATGACGGTTAACCATGTAATGCTTGATCCGTAACAGCTTAATGGTAGGGTTATTGCCCGACCGGTTAGCGACCACCTTCAGGTTTAATTTACCGCAAAATAAAGGTTCATTATGAGCCTTTGTACTCCCGCATAGTGAATGAGAACCAGCAATTTCCGCTAAGGTCAGATACATGGCTGTAACACCCCTGATGTTGCGGCTGTCTGTAGGCGGCGATGACCATTTATTATTAGATGAGCCGTCAACCTGTTTGGTGTCCATTAGCATAAAAAATACTATATATTTAACCGACGCGGTTCTATATATTTCTATAACTAGATTTTGCGATGCGACAAGCTGTGATTAATTCCACTTGGTGGTAGCTATCTATAATGTAGAGGTAAAGTTAGCAACTACGTACTTTAACTGGAGCTTCGTGAAGTTATGTTATTTCGCTATGATATGTTATATTTTATTATCAATATATTAGTTATTATAGGTTTAGCGTTTTTCTATAATTTTTCATGCACCTAGAAGGTCAAATGCTTAGCCTAGAGGTGAATGCCTAGTATTTATAGATGCAGAGAAAGCCTCCAAATGATTATGTAAGAAATGTCGTAGGTGATTGCTTGTAGTAAATAAAAACCCCTGAATATCGATATTGCTTAATGTATGAACAGTTGAAAATAATATTGATAGAAATATAACATTTTTGTTGTTAAATTTGTTATGCTTAACTAGTGAGATAAGATTGTATTTTTTTTAATTCTGGTTTTACATAAATAGTAGTAGGGTGTCAGAAAAAAGCCGGTATAATTATAAAATAACGAGTTTGTTTCCTTTTTGATGAGTTATATTGTATTCACAATAAAAAAGAAATTATAAAACTTCAATTTGAATGTCAGATATTTGTCCTTTAATAGATAAATCTCATATCAGGTAATATGAGGACGAAGAACGTTAATTATTTTTTCGTTTTATAAATTTAATCGATTATAAAATATTTTTAATTCCCAGTACCTACTATCAAAACCAATTTAAAAATGTTCAAAACAGAATTTGTATTGTTTCATTTTAAATAATATACTTTATTTTATGTTATACAATATTGTAGAAACATCTTTACGAGATGAATACTATAACTAATGAATGCTAATTGACCGAATTCTCTGATTTCATGCCATACCAAGTTATTGGCTCTTTCGTTTCGTTTGGTGTAAGCTACTGCATATTAAAAACCAAAAATATTTTTTATTTTTTTTATTAAATACCATATTAATGACAAATTTTAAAACGCCGTTTCTAATCTAACTGTAATTTCTCATATTTCTCATATTTCTCCTTATATTGTTTTCACTTGGGTATTTGTAATATGGATAGTAAGCGCCTACTTTTCTATTATAAACAAGATATGGAGGCATGCTGTAGCCGGTAGCGCTAGATGACGTCGACCAGCTTCTTCTATATGCGTTGCGCCTCTTCTTAGAATGTTTGATGTTCAAAGGATTCTTAATTTCATATACATTGTCCTCCTTGATTGCTGTTGATAATTCATTTGTATTGGTAATTTCTCGCGCATTAATCGTTACAGACGTGATCGTGGTGAATAATAAAGCAATCAGCAGTAACTAAAAAACATGAAAAAAACAAGTACACGTAAGTACATAAATATTACAGTATTTCTTGATCATAATATAGTGAATACAAATAATTATATTACGTTATTTGGCTTTATCTGATTCATTTGCTTAAATTTGTAGTCAAAGGGATATATCATGTACCATAATAATCTACAATATCAAAAAGTGGAGATAAAGATTTTTTTAACAAAAGCTCTTCTCCTAGTTTACTAATATATAGTAAAAACATGTATTCAATTAGGTATTTTACATCTGATTGCATATTTATTAATTATTGTTTTGTTATTGACATAAAATAAATGTATATTTGCTCACCTTTATCAAGAAGAGGCGCCTGTTTTCCATTTTTGTAGGTTTTATTATATTTCCTATAATAGCTTTGTTCTAATGAACAAAATGAAATAAAAATTTTACGACGAAACGTTCCCTATGTCCTCTCTAACAGTCCTACAGTGAAATTATTTTGAACTTGACTTTTGTATTTATACTTATTGACATTGTTCTAACGTGATACTTTTTTAGAACAGTCAAGGCTGTGGAGAGTTATGGTGCAGTATATATTTTTTTTAATTACCAAGTTCAAAGTTGATCAACATTTGTTTATAGAAAATAAAATATCATATATTTGAAAAGTGAATATTGTAGAACTATTTGTATTCTTGTTCCAACGATAAAAAAGGAAACGTGCAACACAGTACTAGTGATGTAGTTAAATTAGCTGACACGCATTATATTAATCGATAAGTACCATATGCATGTTGAACCAAGTATTTTAAATTAATTGCATTATTTGCTTTCTTACTAAATTGCAAATCTGGTAGACTCTTATAAAAATATCGTTTGATTGAAACATCTTGTTGTGTTTGGCTTAAATTGAAAACTATATATCTACTGAAAATATTTTTAGAACGATATAGTTGTTCTTTAATTTGTGTCCATAACGGTTTAAAATAAACAATGACCTTGACTATAAAATCAAAGGTAACTACCTTAACTACATAACATTGATAAATTTATAATATTATTACTTGTTTACCAGGAAAAATAAACAAGAATTATAATATTATTAAAAACACATTAATGTATAATTTATGCAAATAAATGTAAAAAATTATCATTAATATGTATTAATCTCAATACGAAAAATATATATCATTGCATATACTAAATAATTAACATTTTTAATGATGCTATATTTCTAGTATTTTTTTATAAATCTTTTGGTAATATGTTGGGGAAAAATCCGGCGGTATCTTGTGGTCTGTACAAGGAAAGGAATAAATAAAGTAAAGTTATTATGATATAACAATAATCTGGCTCGAATCAATATTCACAAGAAAAACGTTTGAAATACAGAAATCAAACAACAAAAAAATCGTTTGGTAAAATCGATTCGGGTTATAACTGCAAAAATTAAATTATACCTTCATTGAAATATTTTGTGACATAATACACAACAGATCTATATTGTGTGTAGATTTCGCTTTACATATGTCCGGATAATTCTAACTTCGCTTCTCTTTATTGCTATATTTAAAATTAGTCTTGCTTTTTTTCTGAATGTTACGTATACACATGGTTAAAATTTCAGTCTAAACAGACAATTTTTAACTATAGAAACCTAAAATTACAATATTAAATATTATACTTTTTTATACAGTTTATAGGTTTTGGCATTATGACTACGATGTGGATGTGTGCCCCAAGCTGGTGAACACGCTAAGCCTGTGGAGGGATGCAACTGCCGGAACACACCTATAGGTATTTTGCGGCAGATTTTCAACCTGAGGGTGGTAGCTAGCCAGGCGGGCATTAGAAAAAGCCGTAATACCATGTTATGGTTTCATCACGATGTTTTCCTTCACCGAAAGTTAAAGATCATTACAGGGATTCGAACTCACGTACATTGACGCAGCGTCTGTACACCTTATCACCTAGCTATCATCGCTTCAAACTTTTAGAGGAACATTAGTAAATGGTTGTACATGTGTATAACAAAGATAGCTTTGGGCCATTTAGTTTGTTTTATGCAATCCTAATATTTTTTTTAATTTTCTGCAATTTTAAGCTCTTTCATTTATTTATTTTCAAAAAGTGGCGGCGAGAAATGTACACATATGTACTTCAGACATTTGAGACTTTGCTGAAGCTTCATGCAACTAAGGTTTTTTGGAAGTTTCCTATAAATTTCTATCTAATATTACAGAAATTACACGCCGAATGTGTATTTGGCGTAATTGTCACTAAGCATATATGTTAATACTTTTATTTCTTTAAAATTTCTTTACCAGAATACACTAAACCTTAGTTTGTGATGAAATAGCTGTGTTATTGTAGTAATTAAATTACATACTTTTTTGTGGTAGGAGCTACATATATTTACACTTCTGTAGTCTTACTTTTACAGAATCTAATGGACGGTACAGAACCTGAGAACAAGCACAATAAATTTTAAAAACGACGGTGACTACTGTTAAATTAGAAATCTTTTGACGGTCGTTGCAGTCTTGACCTGCAAATACCTCGGCAGCGGCACATAAATACACTAGATAGTGTCGCAACGCAATAAATCAACTTAGAGTCATATGGTGGTACACTTATCACCATTTTCACAAGTGTATTGTTAGCGATCCGGTGGATTATAGATTTTTACCAACTCATTCGATAAACCGTATTCATGTACCACTATAGCAAGAATTATGTCTGTTTTATGGCACTAGCACTCGAACACATTTTTTGTTCGCGTGACGAAAAAAATCCTTTTACGGACTTCTCCTCGTAATGCGTAAACGCACTACTTGGGCAGACTACACGAAAGGAGTGCCTGGAATAAGTTCTCGGGTGATAAGCACTGTTATACCCGCCGACCCATAATACTACTTTTTAGTGTCGGCACCACTCAAATGTACGTATTCCCAGAGAACAGGGATAGCTTTTACACTTCTAGTTTCACGAGCCCGTAGCATTGTTGTCTTTTTCTACAATCGTTAACGTTAGAGAAAACAAAAATGTTTGGGATGACATTTTATATACCAAGCACTGGTGTATAGTGGTCGCGATCCCCCCAGGCACCCTCATAGTGTCCTATCGATCCACTTGGTAGTGTAAACAATCTTATATAAAACTGCACTAATAAAGCCAGTCAATCAGCTACTCTTTAAGGTCTTTACGTATGCCTGCTCTTATCTAAACTCTTCGAACTAGAACTTACAGTAAAACTGTGCTTACTTTGTAACAGAAATTGCTGTAGTGGTGGTAGCCACATCTGCAGTCAAATCTTGAACAGATTCAATGACTCATATTGTTGTATAATTATACATATTACTTTTATGATTCCCGTACATAATACGGTGATTTATGAGATAATACAATATATTTATTAACTAATGAACATATCGATAAATAATACCTAACCATAACATATAACTATTTTATTTAAACAAAACGTGTTTATATTATAAAATTATGCCAACGTCATGTGCATGAAATTAATTTTTAAAGTCTTGAGTCTAAGCAAAATTATTGTCAGTTTGTTAAACTAATCCGTAGTTTTTGTGTCGCCATAATATTCATGCTTCTAGTTATTTACAATTCACATAATTTATCCAAAACGTATAAAATTATACCACGCTAAGTATTGCATAATATAGGGTCAAATAACGTAAGCTTACGAAGCATAACAAAAACCAGAATATGTGAACTCAAGATTTTGCAAAAGAAAAGAAATAAAATAATGTTATTTTGTTTATTTGGGTACACAGAAAATTTGACCTCAGGTCAGGAGCTCAAGTTATTATATTAATATATTATATTCTTTTAGTCATATACCTAACAGATCTGCTATTGAGTCTACGGTTTTCTTTAACTTTTTAGATAAGTCAATTAGCACTTGCACCGTTTTCTGTCAACAACACGCTGCCATTCACTACGTTAAACTAGGTCTATAGAAGAAATGTAATGTGCACGACTTCGTTAGGCTGATATGTGTCACGTCAAAAAAATCTAGGCACCTGTGTTGACAACAGTATTTATATTTAACCCACCTTTACCGTTTCATGGTCTAAAATAATATAAGAATATTCAATACTAGTAATGCGAATTTGCTTGTCATAGGTTTATTTAGCACAAAATAGGTATTATGAAACAAAACAAACTAAGAAGTATTTAAAAGCAAGAAATACAACTTGCCATGTTTCATTGCAGACTTCGAGATGCTGCACAAAAAAATAGTAAAAATATACAACAGAAAAATCATATTCGGCTTGGATTTTCAGTTAATGTATCAACTTCGAAACAGAGCAAATTGCAATAAAAACCGTAAACCGTCACTTAATTTATAATGTATCGGTTGTCACGGAGGAACTTGTCGTTTTATGGGATTGGGAGTATCAAAAAAATAAAGTCTGAAATAGTTTCGGAGTGACAAAAGAACGTTCCAGATAAAATATTCTGGCTTCTATATTGATAATACAGTACATTCCGATAAAAATTTCACGAAAAAACATTTGATCTACAGATTTGGCTCATATACGATTTTATTACATGCATAGATTTACTAACTGACTTTGTACCTCAATGTAACACCAGTAAATTCAGTTGGGACAACAATGTTTATTTCACAGCTGATAGTAAATACGCCATGTTTTTAACTCGCTCTGATCACGGGATTTAGTGTTGAGATCTATATGTCAATCCGTATGTAGAATGTCATCCCATACATTTTTTTATTTGTCTTTTCCCCTTAACGTTTGTAGAAAAAAACAATTTGGCTAGGGAGCTGGTGTAGGTATGTATAGTAATCAAGAAGGATCCGCTGTAGGTGGCAGCAAGCCGGGCGTTTTCCCGGGGCGCCAAAATGAGAGGGTGCCACGGTGGTTGTTTGGTTGTAAAAATTGCTAATGTATATGTAAAATATATATATTAAGACTATATTCAAATTTCTAAAGGGCGCTGCTTGAACCGATTTGAACATTCGGTGCTATGGATATATAGTACTTGTCTGATCAATGTAAATTATATATTTCCTAAGGGGCAGCAATTTGTCTTTTTCTCCGGGGCAATGTAATCGCTAGAGCGCACGCTGATGGTAGAGATTTGCACCTGAATCCATTGCTACCACATGTAATAAGCCTGTCTTAGTGACTCTCATTAAGTTGATCGCGATTCAGTATCGGTCATGGCTGCCGAGAAGATAACGAGATACACGGTATGGAAGTGACCAACGTTAATAGATAGCAGATTTCTTAGTCCTCATCGTTGTTCGTTACTTTTTAAATACTTTTATAGGTTTAGCGTTATGGCCACAATCTAACCGGAACTTAAGTAACGATGTGGCCCAAGATGGTGGACACGTTATACGTATAAGACCTATACGTATTTGGCGACGAATTTTCAACTTGAAGGTGGTAGCTAGATGAGCATTAGAAAAAGGCCTACCACAGTATTATGGTTTTATCATGATTTATCCTTCACCGAAAGCTCAGGCTTATTACAGGGAATGAACTCACGTTCATTGATGCGGGTATCGTTCACACTACCAACTGAGCTATCGTGGCTTCAAGTTTTTTTTTTATAGTTAAGGTTTTTAGCGTTATGGCCATAATCTCACCTGATCTTAAGTGACGATACGGCTCAAGTTGGTAGACACGCTAAACGTGTGGAGGAACTGGCTCTCAAGTGCAGCTGCCGGAACACACCTATTGGTATTTGGCGGCAGGTTTGCAACTTGGGGGTGGTAGCTAGCCAGGCGGGCATTAGAAAAAGCCTTACCACCATGCTATGGTTTCCTCACGATGTTTTCCTTCACCGAAAGCTCAAGCTCATTGTAGGTGCTTGGGTTCGAACTCACGTCCCTTGACGCAAAGTCGTACATACTACCACTGAGCTATCATCGCTATGTTACTATGAAATTATAAGTCACTTTGCTGAGGGACAATTAAAGAAACATCTGCTATCTATTGCCAGTTATCTACTTATAGAATACATTTTATTGACATTTTTACTAAACATGCTTGAATTATATAATAAAGTTATGTATGCTGAATTGCTAGAATCATGGCGTTATTTTGTATGAAGAAATAATTTGTTTACAATATTATTAGTTTCGTTTTTAGGTTATGATCGTGAACAATTTAAACGTTAATAGCGGAAACATTTAAACAGGTCACGAATAAGACATCTAATATATACATAATTTAAATTAAAATAAAATACCTATTGGATATAATAATTCAATATGTAAATTCATAATCACGAGTTCAAAACCTCTTCATCAAAAGGTATATAATTTAATAATTATTACAACAAACTAGAAATAATGTCATTGCATAGTCGTGGTATAATAAAAATAAGAGAAAGCTATCATCGCTGTAAAAAAACTAATGCAAGGTTGCCAACGAGACTGAAACTCGACCCATGTGGTTTAAACAGTAGAATAATTGCTTCACACAAAAAGCAGGTTCAAAGGCTCGTCCCCATTTAATTAAACCAGACATTCATAAAATATTGTTAAAAATATTACTACCAAAAAAACAAAATAACAATTACTATCGGTTGAAGTTATCTTTCATTAGTCCCAAGGCTAAAATACACTTAGAATTACTTTAAAGCGAGTAATCGTGCCATCGTCCTAATCAAATGCAATTAAATTACAATTGAAGTAATTCCAAAGCGGAACTACGTTCCCATTACAGTCAACTATAAAACTGAAAACTTGATTACCGATAAATAGTATCATGCATTTTGGGGAGAGTATAAATTAGCCTTTCTTCGTAAACCTTCACTCAAGTGGTGTTAACTCTGTCAAATTGTACCCGTCGACCATTTTGCTTTGTTTATTTAATACTGTCTTCAGTGTTACTTACATTTTACCACAACCACATCCAATCGGGAGAGGATTCAATAATATTATCACTAAATTATGTACATACACGGCATTATGAAGAATTGGGCCATTGCTGTAATGGTAAGTTTAAATTTATACTAACTTACCCCCGCGACTTCGTTCGCGTGGATTTAAAAATTATTGAAGTACTTTTCTTTTCTGAATAAAAAGTGACCAGTATCCTTTTCTGTACCACTGGCAACATGTATATGAAATTTCTTGATCAGTTGAGCAGTTAAGAAATATTAAACTTAGATATATGATGTCGCGGACTTTTGTAAAGGTAAAAGTAATTAATAATTTTGGGTATAGTTTTATTCCTTCCTTTCAGACCGTTCAAGTAACGCACGCTATATTTTTGCTACGGATTTTTGCCGATTTCAATCACATTTATTGTGATAAATTATTGAAAATATACATTTACCAAAATAAAATAGTCTATAGCACTTAGGGATAGCACCTTTCTAACAGTGAAAGAATTTTCAAAATCGGATCAGTAGTTATTACCCGAACATCTAAACTCACAGACTTCACCACGTTATAATCTAAACTAATATCATAAAGAGGAAAGATTACTATTTTTGTTTGTGACGAATACACTCAAGAACTATTTGACCGATTTCAAAAATAATGTCACCATTAGAACACTATATTAGCCCTGAGGAACATAGGCTGCATAACATTTGTTTATGAAAATAATTATATAACATTTTAATTTCACGCGAACGGAGTCGCGGAAATACCTAGTATTAGTATAAATAACGTAATTCTCATATTGCCCTACCTGGTCTGGCACTTTGTTCTACCCATTCCAGAGCTCAATAACTCGACCATAGCCCACCTATTGCGTTCATGGATAGAGTCGCTTATCAGGATATAAACTATCATATATCTTAAGTTGGTTCATGAAATACATATTTACAAGTACATATTCATTGAAATCGGTTCAACTGTTTTCGAAATTAGCAAGTAAGAACATGATAACACGGAATTTTTATACTTATATAAAGATAAATTTATTGTTATAAGTCAGAATTATTATATTGTGTACCAGACTCTAGATATATCCAATGAAGACGACAAGTATGTTAAATTCATATGACATCCACAATCGTATCTTAAAATAACACATAAAACTTAAAATAAGAACATAAAAAGGAAAAACACATATTGTTCTTTTTAACCTTTCAAGTAAGGGGCCGTTCAAGTATTACGTAACGCAATGTTTGACCTTCCCTTCCTCCCCCCGCACGTAACGTTCCGTAATATTTGTCTGTACTGCCCCTCCTCAAACGTTAAGTAACACCCAAGTGAGTATTTTTACATAAAAGTAATAATTAAGTTTTACCCTTTTTTACTAATAAACTCTTAAAATAAATAACTTTTTTATTTTAACTTCTGGAAAATAGTAGAGGGACTCTCTGTAATACAGAAACATGCGAACTTGGGAAATTTGAATGGGCTACTTTTTTATTTCAATAAAAACTACAATATTATGTAACATTGCGTAAAACATAAACATGCGAAATTAGGACATTTTAATTGGTTAGTTATTTAATTTAAAAAAAAATCTAGTTTACGTAATGCGTTGTTCTAACCACCTACCGCCCTTGTCACGCATTATAACGTTTTACAAGACCTCCCAACCCCCCAAATTGCGTTCTGTAACCGAACTACAGGTTACGTAACTTGTTTTTTTTTTACTTAAATAAAGAACTGCGAAATTAACATTTCCCAAGTTCGCAACTCTTTTCGTTTGTTTTACGGAGATTCCTTCAACAACTTCTAATCACATTATCAGAGCTTAAAATAAATAAATTATTTTATTTTAAGAGTTTATTAGTAGAAAGAGGTAAAACATGATTATGACTTTTAGGTAAAAATTCTTTTCTTTACGAAAGGACATACGCTGTTAGCCGGAAAGGCTTTCACAGCTTGGCAGGACTTTTTGGGGCGAATGCTGAGAGCACTCAGCCCCGAGGCAGCCGGCGCAAGGGTGCCATTGTAGACGGTGCCTCGGCATGGGCTGCTGCCGAAAAAGAATAAAATAAGGAATGGTTAGGACTCGCCTACTGGCCTTTGGTTAAAATGGTAAAAATGCTCACAGGGGTGTTACGTAATCTTTGAAAACGGCGTGTTACATGGGGGAGAGGAAGGGTCAAAAATCTTCAAAAAATGTTACAGAATACTTGAACGCTTGATTTGAAGGTACTACTAAATAAAGTTTCCATTCAAACTTATAAGTACATTTGTAAATTATACTTTGTAATTTTCAGGCAATTCTTCTAACATTGGGGACAATGTTCCCGATAATCCCAATTGTTTCAGCGTCACCTTTCATCAATGGGACGGGTATAATCCGTCAACGAAATCCGAAATTACCGGAAATCCCCAAACCTAAATTTCCTGCATCATCAGGGATAAAAGTTCCATCTGAATGATTTGAAAACAAGAAATTTCTGATTCAATACATCAGTTTCAATTAAGTTGCTCTGTAAAAGACATTAAAGAAACAACAAAATCATGTATTGCATTTTTATTTCGAAGCCTTTTGCGTATTCAACATGTGCGTAAAATGAAGAAAAATCATAAAATATCCAGAAGACTTAAAATAACATTAGACATAATCGCAAACAACTGTAAGAGTGAGCTTTACTTGTTTTTTTGCAAAAAAAACGTTCATCTGAGTAAAGCCGACTTACTTGCCGGAAGCTGAAAGAAGTGTGAAAGCTGTTCCTGATCTCTCTGGCAGTATGGGCGATAGAGAGTCGCCGTGGTGTGTGTTTTAATGAGTATTTAGCGGTGTTTCATACCTGGCAAGCCCCTCACGTCCTCTCTCTCTTTAACCACGTTTTTAACTTTTTTTATCACGATAACCAAAAAACGGTAAACTCTAGTAGTAAAACCTTACCTGAGCAAATTTCATCCAAACTCCTAAAACATTGACCACCAGATACGCATAATTATGTAACAAGATTTATGTAAGAAATTATTTTTTTATAATAACTTTCTAATGCATTTTATATCAATTATTGTAGATTACAATTTGATCGAAACCTTTTCTATGCTTTGCTGCAATTAGTAGTAGCGTGATGGTAAATAGATTCAAGCCTTCTTCAATGATTACGTTACAAAATACAAAAACAATGTTTGATATTCGACTGGTAAGATTAGAGCGCTCAAACAAACTCTTCGGCTTTATAATATTGATGTACATAGACATAAGGTGGCATAAGTATAGAGCTAAGCGCTACATCACTATGAATAAGTATTAAATAAAAATATATTACGTTTAATTAATTTATTTAATAGGCAATAAATATTGATTATTTTGTACACAATAATTTTAGATAACAATATTTTCATGTTTCATACATTTGAGAGCATGATTTTTCAGTAGTCGGGTTTTAGTTTTGAGCTTACTTTTATTTTATTTTAATTTGGGGATAAAATGTCGCAATAAATGTATTGTTAGTTGTACACAGTACTTGCCCAAGTAAGTTAAAATCGGTGTTTACAAAGTAAAATCGACTCCGAAGTCGGTTAAAATGCGGCCTATGTTACCCGGGTCGTACTAACAGATCAGTTTATATTACACTTTATTTATCAAAATCGGATGAATAATCCAGGTATATGTCAGGTAATAATTCCGAGTCACAAGATTATTCACGTTAATCTTTGACTGACTGACAGGGTGTACCTTCGGATGCGGGAAAACCATATCAGTTTAAAACCCTATGCAGTGACGTAACTATAGTTACCTCGGTCTACCGAGGCCCGTGACCAATTCGTTGGATTGAGACCCAATAGAAATCGCTACGTAATTTAATTTTTACAATTACCAAAGAAGTAGTCTATCAGTACTATTAATATTGTGTGCATTTTAGTTAAATATCTAATCAATTTACTTTTCAAAAGTATAGGTATTACATATTTAAAATAAAGTAAAAATTTAATTTAAACAAGATATTTATTAATAAAGTTCTTTTCTTCGAGCATTCTAATCCTCAAATGTATAAATAAAATAAACAAATTTTAAAGATCGGGCCAATGAATTTTTAAAAGACAACATAGGTAAATGGATACGTTCTTAATTCTATTATTTGTATATGGTCTTTAGTTATGTCTAAGTTTAATTGATTTTAAGTACCTATATGAAATATATAATTTTTACTACATTTTGTTAAAAATGTTAGGTCACTGCCGAGCTCGTTTCGTCTTGGGCCTGGGGACCCTTCGCAGGGCCCGTGGCATTTTGCCATCTCTGCCATTCAGTAGTTACGCCATGGACCCTGTGACCGTCGCAGTCAACTCCACCTGCCACAACAAGTGTGTCTTTTCAATGCGCTTTGCGCAGGTAATGTATGCATAGTGTGGGTAGTCCGATTCAAACTATATTAGGCAGATACACTGGCTTCTACTACCGCCTAGGAGTAGCTGGCGTCCTAGCAGTGAGATCTGGAGACAGGGTGCAGTTGCAGGGGTCTCTGAACGGGTTAGACGGCGCTATTGTAGAATTATTGAATACTGAATATAGCATAAAAAGTTTTGTCAGACCAGGTAATATTTATAAGTAATTAACAGTTCATTGAACTTTGTAGGTCTACCACTCATATGATATGCAATTCTCTTTAAACTTTACTCGCGTAGCTAGAAGCATTGAAAAAAAAAACTTAGCTATTACTTTTATTTACGACTATTGTCAACATAGTTACACCATCAGTGAGCAAGTTCGAATGCATAATAGTATAAATTATCTTTATGGCAATCTTAATATAGTACGTCTATATTTTTAGTTAGTAATATAAACTCATACAGGAAAAAAAAAGGTTTTATTCAGAACGATTTGATCCCAAACTTTTAGTTTGTATTTTTTTTAGGCGTTCGGGCCAAAATACAAATCGATGTCTATCGATATTAAATAACCATTTCAGTTATAGTCATATCAGCTCAGTTGGAAGTGACAAAAATACAATATTAACACTGAAATAATAGTCTACGGTCGCTACGTCAAGGAAAGCGAGTTCGAATCCACCTACAATAAGCTGGGGCTTTCGGTGAAAGAGAACATCATGATGAGACCATAGCATGGTGATAGGATTTTTTCTAATCCCCGCCTGGCTAGCTACTACCCTCAAGTTGAGAATCTGTCGCTAAATACATATAGGGGCATTCCGGCACTGGCACTTGAGAGCTAGTTCCTCCACTAGGCTTAGCGCATCCACCATCTTAGGCCACATCGTCATTTAACGTCAGGTGAAATTGTGGTTATGACCTGATGGCTAATTCTTAACTATAAAAAGAAAACTTATTCATATGAGGGCACAATTTTTCACGATAACTTCGAACTAAATGTAGCTTGTATTATGGTATGTAAACAACTGATATTTTGTACTCATACACACAATAATACTCATCACACAAGAGCCAATTTAAAGCTGGGATCTAACTCGCAACTTCTCGGCTATATAAAGTAGCTCTTGCTACCACTGCGCCACGACGCCTGTCTTATTACAAACCACTATTATTTCAGGTAGGTCTAAATGTACCTAACATTTGATCGGATACACAATAACTTTCTGAATTCAAAACTTTTTTAGGCACGTTAGGGACATATAGGATGGAGATAAAACTGAATTCGTGTGACTCTCACGCTCTGGTACATACAGGATGCTAGGCAACCGTTCCCGAAAACGAAGATAGGTGATAGTATTAATGATACCGTTGATGATTGGAAAGAAAAAAAATCGATCACGATCACAAAAATTTCTATTTCAGAAAACGTTTTATTATCATTATTCACGCTATATTATGTCAGTACAACTAAATGAAACGATAATTTGATAAAAAAAGATCAATGTATTACTTAAAAATACCTATCCAAAATAGTTTCTTTCCTGGCGCGGAGGTCAAAGCACGCCCTGGGTCAATGCCCAACGCGGAGTGCGCCGGCGCGCGACGTTTATCCAAACGCCTAACTTAATCTACTATTAAAAACCACTATCACCTGTCTTCGTTTTCGGGAGCGGTTGCCTAACACCTGTATATATAGATGTGTCTATACCTATATATATATATATGCAGGGCCGGATTTACTTTAAGTGCCACCCTGGGCCACCGTGAAAAATACCTTTTTATAGTAGAAAGTTGCTAAACTTTTTGCTGACACTCCAAATTTTGTCGCCCTCAAAAATTTCGCCGCCCTGGGCACTTGCCCCAAGTGTTAATCCGTCACTGCATATACGCATACGTTTAGCTAAAAAAATTCACTTTTGTCGAGTAGTAATACGACTGATAGATAGTTTTATTTTTATTATAAGGTACTTCTTTTACGTAAGGATCTTTTTTAACTACTCGGTGTTATTATCAATTGTTGTTAAATAGAGAGAAGATATAAATGTATGAAGAACAGGGCAAACAAACCAAAGTCAAGTTTGGATCTTATGGATATATTTTAATCGAGTGGCATTAAGTGCAGATTACTGCACTACATGTTTATATTTTAAATTATTGAGGCCAACCTACACCTCTGTCATTTATATTCATTAATAATTACATTTATTCGAAAATACGTCACGCAAAATTTTACATTTTTGTACCCCCCCCCCCCTACATCACGCTATGTCACTATAAGCTAATAAGCTACATCCTCTCCCCTCCCCATAACTACGAACGTACTTTATGAACGGCCCCTTACCTCTTGAGCTTTCGACTAAACAATTTGTGTCTAAACTATCAAAATACTTTTAATTAAAATACCTTACATTCCTAGGTTATATTAATTATTTATTCGTCTTAACTGACTATATTAGAAGTTCTGTATATTACTTAACTTGGTCAGAGAATTTACTAATGAAAAAAAAAAAACAATTAATACTCCATTTGTAAATAAATTAATGCTTATATTAACCTTCCAAGAGTATGATGCATTTGACAGTGATGATATTTTATAGTGGCATCCCTTACATGTTTTCTTTTCTCTATACGATAGCAATAGCTCGATATGATGACTCAAGATAGTAAAAAAGCGACTATCAAATGCAGTTGCTGGAAAACACCTATTAGCAGCAGCAGATAGGTATTAGATATTAGCATTTAACAGAAGATTTTCAAAATGCCTGGTATTCTAGTTATTCCTAGTTCATACTTGCCAGTTACCGCTTCTTATTCAATCCCTGTGATTGAACTGTCGATCGTCGGTAGCCAATCAGGTCTCATCATATATCCGTTTAAATAATTGATCGAGAGACATTTTCTTGCAATGATTTTCGGATTTTAGAACTTTTATTAGTTTACGCCTATCCTACCTGCTTCGAAAATATTTATAGTATAATCAAAGAAATAACAAAAAATAACACTTGAGAATGGCAGCTCAGAAATCTTCCAATTATCTAAATAGTTTAAAAAAGCAAATTATCACATTAATTTCAATATTTTTTAAATTTTAATACGGGCTTAGACAATATTTCCCTTATAAAACTTACTTCTGTCGTAATAATGCATCAATTATAAGACTATAAGAATAATAAAAATAGATAAAAATTTATTAAATTGAGATTTTTTTTTTTTTGAAAAAATTCATTTAGAGTCGCACAGACTAATAAAACAGACACCGAAAAGTTCACAGTTGTATATTTAGCCAAAAAAAAATCACAATTAATTTTACGCATGTATTTATTGTAGAATCTTCGAAATAACAAACATAGTGGCTAGACGGTTATAATATGTAAATACATTTTTACCCTTTGCAGGTGAAGCCAAAGCCACATTAATCCTAAAAATATTTTGCTCGAAAAAACTGACCACCACCCAGTGAATACAAGACCTATATTTGGCATCGCCGATGCATAACGCTTATGACATACATATAATGTCAAAATTTTGTAATGTCAGATTGAAGTTATCTATGTATACTAGGTAGGTTGAGCCCGCCATCGCTTATTTTTTAGTTAGAAATCAAAGTATACATAGTGCTATAAGATAATTTGCTATATATATATAATTTAAAAACTGATGTAACGAACATAGCATTAGTGTAACCGTGACGTTATTGTTACTGATATATTATACCCGACGTGAGATGAATTGCTGACGAATGCTTCCTTAAAAAGAGAAAACAACTGTAATAGGTTACATATTTCAGATCCAGATGGAAATAGATTCAAAGTTCCTCGTTACGTGTGACCAGTAGTATAATTGACAGTTGACATTCTAACGTAACCTACTGTAGTAATTACAGTTGTCTTTGAAACTTTTTCTATCTAAATATCACCATTTACAACAAAAAATAACACTGATCTGCTGGTCTACGGTTTTTATTATATCCATTTACGTGACAACGTGATTTTAAGCTATAAGATTTACTAAAGATATAATTGTGGACTCTCGCTCGCACCATGCTTTTTGAGCACACACGCATTCGCAAAGCTACATGCGAAAGACCATTATAAATGAATAACGGATCCGTTAGATAAGATTGTACTACAAATAATTACTTAACAAAAATGTGAATATGATATCACCTCAAAGCCTCTAACTAGTCATAAGGAAAATATAAAAAACAAAAACAATCTAAGTACCTTAATACAAATAAACTTGATGCATACACATCTATTGGATACATTATAAAATATTTCATAGATGAATTGCGTTTAATAAGCAATACAATACCATCATGGGCAACATTCCAATATGAGATGACCCATGTCCAGTAGTGGAATGCAAAGTGATGTATTTTTCCTACAAATAATATTCTATTAGACACATTACCTCCTAGTCAAATTCTTTTTCTACAATCGTTAGGGTAAGGAGACCTAGCCAACATTTTCTTTACTATCAATAGTGAAATAAATATCATTCCTGTGTTTCAATTGTATGTGAATTTTAAAGTTTATAACATGCTCTGATCACATTATTTAGAGTTGAGGAGTTATGTCGTCGATTTAGTCTAGAACATTATCCCATACATATCATACCTCCGCTCAAATAGTGAAACAACTCAAAAAAATCAACATCATAAAGAAAAAGGTGTTTAAAGTATATGTCACTCTTATAGTTTCTTCTTCGGGGTTTACTTGAATTTAAAACAAAACGGTTTTTAGCAAGTTGAAAACTTGTTGGAGCTCCAAAATATCAATTCAATATCCTGGAAGTCAAATAGTACAATAAAAATTATTCTAATACTTTTGGAGTTGTGACAATATTTAAAAGTGGGGTGCGATATTTTTGTTTTCTCTTTAACCATTATTGTAGAAAAAGCCAACTTGGCTAGGGGGTATAATATCACGCTACATCCATAACTTTTAATGAGTTCAAAATTCAATCGACAGAAGGGAAAGTTCAACTATGGATTTGTTTAATGTTAAAAGCAAGTGTCATAGTAAGAAAAGCCATATAATGTTTTGCAACCGTTTAAATTTTAAGAAGTCTTGAACAAAAAATTAATTATGTTTTTTATACATTATGCAGAAATCACTGTTCGCTAAGTAATTAGTTAGCTGATCAATACTCTAGAATCCACTCATATTAAAGTCCTTTTAACAATTTATATGTGATATGAGATTACTGTTACGCAGATTCCAACATTTAGATAATTACACATCAGCTAAACTAAAGGAAAGGGCTAAATGAAATAATATTATCAAATTTATGATAATGGAATAGCCGTCGTATTTCAGTATACTTATAGTTTTATTTATCCAAACTACGGCCAAAGTGCTGCAACTCGAAAATTCAGAAAATTATATACAAGAGAAAATAGACTTTACTCGCGAGTTCATCAATATTGTGATTATGAGGGTAGATATGAAACTATTTAAGAATATCACCAATTTCTGTACCACAAAGTTACCGATACGTAAGTTAACAGTTTTAAGTAATCATAGAAAAGTTGCCAAAGGTCTCAAAAATATTATAACTTGTGAATATTTAAAAATGGCGATATTGCACAGAACTTATGGTTGTCCGAAGTGTAGCATTTCACAATTACATTACTTACATTTTTTTCCTAATATATATAACATACTTTTAACACTATATATATTTTTTTGGTTATATTTTTGGGGTTTAAAGATATATAATGATAAACTTAACACTTGGGTTAACTAATTTTATTGTTTTTTTTTTTGTTTAGTGATTCTTGTTATACTTGTATACAACTTACAATACAATACTTGGGATTCTTCAAACAGAGAGTGAACAGGTACTTGCTGAGTAAGCACTTTCCATCATAGACCACATCGTCACTTACCATCAGGTGAGATTGTGGTCAAGCGCTTACTTGTTGAATGTAAAAAAAAGTTTTAATTTTTTTAGTATCACATGAGTTATTTTATCACACAGTAATCTGTTATTCAATTTAATAAATTGTTCAATATATTTTCGTCACCTTATCAATATTTTGTCAATTTCAAAATCCTAGTCTTTATTTTAGAATTTGTATCATTTAGATGATCTATTTCTAGCAAATCTAACTTCTAAAGCACTGGTGAAAATATCAAACACGTCAAATTTGATAACATAAGCTTCTAAAAGACGTTTGTGAATAAAGCGGTTTTAATTATGACAGTTCTAATTTTTAATCTAAAGTCAGCTAATGGTGTGTTCTTTATTATTAATTTATACGGTTAATGGATATCAAATATTTGGTAAGTGACAGGTTTATTTTTCTCAAATAAACAATTTTAAGAAAAACATACAATTTTCTTGAAGCGCTGACGTTATTTAAGTTGATAATGAACTCGCGTGCAAGTTTTAAGTACATATTAAATAGGATATATTATCTAGTACATGTTTTATCAATATAATGAATTCAGTGTAACCACAGGTATCTTGTTTATTATAAAAAAATTAAAAATTACACGCTTTTATAGTGCTATAGTAAACATTTCTATAGCATGTTATATTACAATATCACTGTAAAATTCAAGCCTAATTATTTTTTTAAAACTCCTACATTGACAAACAAATATATTTTCTTTTAATAAGAAACATTGTAAATATTTGAAACTCAATCATTTATTCATTCACAATTATCATAATAATTGTGTTTAAGAAACCTATCTATTACACATAACTAATAGAAAAGATTATCATTAAAAAAGTCTAAGGGCATCTGTGTGTTCATAAATGTGCTCAGAACATGCCGGTTCGCATTCCGAATATACATACATATGAAAGAAAGCCTGGGGAGTAACGTTACTGTAAAACGAGTTTGCTCTCCAGCATAATCGTAACTCACGAACAAGTGGTGACGTTTAGTTTGGCGAAGTAGTCGAGGAGTCCTTGCAGGCGTTTCTTGACCCGCTTCTGGTCGTCGAGCGTGCACCCCAGTATGGCTGACTCGAAGTTCTTATCCGTTCCAGTGTTAGGGTCCGGTTGAGACGTGCACGCGTTCATGTAAGTCTGGCAGCGAGTGTGAGCCAACACTCCGTCAACGTGTACCGACATTACCAGCTGATCTATATACATGTTCACCTGGAAAATCAAAACGATTGACTTAACAAATAAAACAAATATTAAAGAATCTTACGTTTAATTTTTAAAACCGAAACGAAGATGTTCAATTGGTCAACGTACCCCAGCTCTCGGTAAGACAAAACATCGTGATTAAAACTCAGCTTTCAAAACATGGCTTGAAAAGCCATTTGCCATATAAAATCTGGCACAAGTCCTTAGTACTAAACACCATAAGAGACGAGGTAGAGTATAGATGGTGATACTGTTAACTATATTTGTTTACCTTTTCAGATTTTTCTCCAAAATGTATTAGATTATAATTTAGAAACACCACTGGTACATGCTATAAATAGAAAATCTTTGTCAGAAATTCTCAAAAATTGTTTTATAGTTTATTCGTATTCACACCGTGTTTTTAGTCAATTTAAAAATATTTACGTAAGCACAGAAGTGGTAAAAGTCATTGTTTACTTTAGCTAAGGAAACTGTCAAAAAATACTAAAATTCTGCATACGTAGTACTTGAATGACTCCTAATAGAAACCAATGTTAGGTACATCTCGTTGCAGCATTGTCATTTCTAGACATATTGTCTTCAATTAGTTTGTTACAAAATAGCAATACTTATGCTTATCCAAACAAATAGTTACATAAAATGCTGGAGCATCAAATTGCGTGGTAAATCATCAATTCAGCCAGCAATTGGCTTACCTAAACCCTGGTAGGGAAGGAGGAGCAGCTTTCCCCCTATTCCACACCTGGCCTTTGCAGATTTCAGACTTTAGTATATTTTATTAACATATTTAGTTGATCTAATTGATTAAATTAATTGTAAACTTCTATATTATCATACCACTTTAAAAAATCGCCACTCTTGTTGATTTTTCTTAAAATGATTAATAAAATATTTTGTACTAAAAATGGAACCTATAAACAAACATCGGTCATTTATAAATTGTAATCTAAGAATTATAGTCATTATTTCAGAAATGTGGAAGAAGACAAATTAACTGGGTAACGAGCTAGAATCCTTGATTCCTATGAAAAAATAGACTATTTAAATTTTTTTGGAAAGTCGCATAATTTTATAATGGCGTTAAAATTATAAACAAAACTCGGTACATTTTATTTTCCTGGTGATAAAATAGTTAGGAGCTATCGTTGAGAAATTTGACTATTTCGAAATCATATTTTTTATATATAAGGTTTTAGCGTTACGGCCACAATTTCATATGATGTTCTGTTTCGATGTGGTCCAAGATAGTGGACACGCTAAGTGTAGTGGACGGACTAACTCTCAAGTGCAATTGCCGAAACACACCTATAAGTATTTAGCGGCAATTTCCAACTTGAGGCTGGTTGGTTGAGCCAGGCCGGCATTAAAAATAGCCTTACAACCGTACTACTGTTTTATCACAACGTTTGCCTTAACCGAAAGCTCATGCTCATTGTAGGTGGATTCGAACGCACGTCTCTTGACATGAGTTTTCAACTTGACATAAACATAGAACAATTTCTCTGAAAGGCATTTAAATCCAATTACGCAAAGCTTGTATAGTGGGAACTATGAACTATATATAGATACCTACAGTTAGACACCTACTTAACACCCGAGCCAGTACACAACTGGCAATTATAAAAGAAAAATGAATAATAGTTAGGGATCAAACCCGCAATCTTTCAGCTCAGTCGTAGAACTGTCTTATAATTACATGCTATTATTAGATTAGTTGTAAAATAACAGCAATATGGATATGCTAAGAAATAATATTACAATCATAAACTTTACTAACCGAGTTATAAATAAATACTTTCATATGTGTAAGATAAAACAACCATAATTTCTATAATTATTTTTGCATTAATGCAGGCGTTCCCAAATTTTTTTCAGTTCGCAGCGCACTTTCGTTTTGTATTTTGTCGATACAAATAAGTACAATCATAGTAGATAGACTGAAAAAACAACATGTTTACAATATGAAGCCGTGTTTTTTATTTATATTGACCCAAGAATACAATATTAAAACGGAAAGATTTAAAAGAGTTTAAGTAAAACATGCGCGCCCATCTTTACTTTCTATAGATCACCAGTGCGCGCATACCGAGATGCATACTTTGGAAACCTCTGCAGTAAAACTATATTTGCACTGTCTCATTTGCTTTACCTACATTAATCAGTATAATTTAATAAAGTATTTGAAATATACGGACTTGATGCAAGGCCTCTTCCTGCTGTGCATCGCGATCGGTTCGCACTGCGACGTCCACAGTCAAAGCACGCGCCAGGATGCGGTCGGCATATCGCATGATATCATCCTTATCACCTAAACAATACCCACACACGATTAAAAGCATTCTATTTTTATCATAGCCTTACATGTATATACTTAAAAAGGTATTTTTTATCACGATTCTCCTTTTTGTTTATTTAGCCGGACAGGCTATGGGTAGGATACGTGGATTCAATCGGTGTGAACGGGGCAATGCTATCAGAAAAATCCACGGCAATATTATTGAATAGGTAGTATATTTTGTATTTTCTATTGCACCTACTTTGCATCACTCTAAGGTTGACTGGTAAAGAATGCCTTAAGAATTAAGTCCGTCAAGTATACAAATTGTATATAAAAGAGTAATAAATAAATAATAAAATTATTTTTCTACGTACTTTCTCTGCCAATGCGTAAACGTAATATCTGGGCAGACCCGAGCGAGAGGAGTATGTGCAAAGAGTCAGAGGTTGAAAAGCACAATCAAATATCCACTAAAAAAGACACCACGGGGACAATCAAACCCCCTCCCCCCCTCCAACGAATTGACAGAGATCAAGAACCACTCTTGCATTATTTCGAGTAATCACGATTCTCCCAAGACCTAAGTGCTTAAGAAGAAGTGGCTGCAAGATCGTGCCTCGTAATCACACGATACCGTAATTTTTCCCTAACTCAGTTGGAACGCGAATGTTGAGACTTTCACACGTGTATTATCATAGCGCTCAAACTGTCAAAACTACAAGACTTAACTTTCGCTGTAACTGCAGTAATCGCAACAAAATTTTTTTTTGTAAGTTTATAATTAAAAAAATTAATTCATCATAATTTCTAAAAAGTATCCTACTTATCTACTTTGTGATCTAATTAAGGGGAAATGTTTTCACGAGACAAGTTTAAAGCTAAGCAAGTTCAAAGAGGTCTTCCGTTTAAAAATTCAAACCAGTCATGTCCGGGATCGAATCCACATACTCCCGACTCATTAGTAGATCCTATTAAAACTGCCACATGTGGTCTATTGTAATTGACTATGTTATAATCAAAGATGTCCTACTCACGGTAATTTATTCCACCAGACTTTCAGAGACCGGATACATAAATATCGGCCCACGGAATCGGTTCAGTAGTTGATATTTATATATAAACTTTTTTAATTATTCTTTATTTGCACCCCAAATTTCGCACCCCGGCTCTAAAGAACGAAAAATGAACAAAATATATTTTCATAATTGATTCTAATTTCTAAATATAACACAGTTCAAGTTTTATTACTTTCCTTTAGTCCGGTACATTGACACTGATGACAAAGCAGTAAACAAGCATCATCAACACTTAATAAATCAGTACAATATTAACGCAATATAAAAACATTGCATTAAAATTTTTAATGTTGTTTCTTTTACAAAATAAAATAAAACGTATTTGTACTAAATAAATAGAATCTATCCTCTTATTATGTATTTCACAAAAGCAAAACAATAGAAAAAACACTGATTGCCGATTATTTGAGACTTTTAATATAGTTTTCTTTTATAAATTACATAATATGGAGGCGAGTGATTACTAATACATTTATCGTTCTAAGTGTAACTAAAAACAACAAATAAAGGCGTTAAACTACTACGGCAATGCATTAATTGCTTGGAATCATTAATGTCGATATATTTGCCCTCTAAATGGTAATTACTTACGACTCAAATATACAAACATGTGAAAGTCTGTAAATCATAAAGAAATTGTTTACATTAAAGCATACACTTACATTCTGCAATATCAGCGAGAAGCTCCGAGTGTTTAACACTATCTAAAGTAGATAGTAGAGAGTCTTTTTCTTCTTCAATACGGACTGTATCTCGGCGAAGTCTCTCCACACGCATTTCCACCTGATCCAGAACTGCAATCAGTCTGTACGCAAAGACATTGCTATAATTAATTTTTAGTTCTTCACATACTTAACATGTTAAGTGGTGTGCTAATTGGAGCATGATAATTATATTATACGTTTTACGGTAAACAGAACTTTCTGAATTGTTTAAACTGCTCGTAAAATAGCAACTAAACAAACAAAGAGTCACAATGACTGAACATGATTTCCAACCATCTATTTATGAAAGAAAGATAGCTTTGAAGCGATGATAGCTCAGTGGTAGCGTGTAGGAACGCCGTGTCATGAGACGTGAGTTCGAATCCAACCACCTACAATGAACTTGAGCTTTCGGTGAAGGAAAACATCATGATGAAACCATAGCATGGTTGTAGGGCTTTTTCTAATGACCGCCTGGCTGGTTACCACCCTCAAGTTGATAAATCTGCTGACAAATATCATTAGGTGTCTTTCAGCAGTGGCACTTGAGAGCCAGTCCCTCCTATAAAGACTGGCAACACACCTGTGATTCCTCTGATGTTGTGGGTGTCCATGGATGGCGGTTATCACTTACCATCAGGTGACAAGCTTGCTCGTTTGCCGCCTATTCCATAAAAATAAAAATAATAATAACCCAGAGATAATATTGAAAACAAGAGTACTTTTTTTTATACTGGTGATAATAGTTTATACTTATACATATATTAGACATTTTCCTAATGGTGCACTGGATATAAATCAAACTTTAGAAGATATTGTAACAAAGTATCTTAAAAACCTTTACATCACATTTAACTATACAAAATTTAATGCAAATGGGTCCAAACTATTTAATATGATTCAAAATTTATATACCATCACCCATCGGCTTCACAGAGTTGTAATTACAATCTAAAAATCAAAATTATGAAATAGTTAGTAAAACCACAAAATATTTATTTCAATTAAAAAACAACAAACAAATGAAAAATGGAAAATGGTCTATGGAATTTTAGAAAAGTAATCTAGAACCATAAACAAAATTTTTCTCTTGAAATGGTCTTATAGTCCCATATCAATATGTTCAGTATATTTTTATTGTAATTAAAATATAAAGATGTTTTTTTTTTCATACATAGAGAAAGATAAAGTAAAATACATAATGTCATGGTTTTTTTTTTCAACCTAACACTGTTGGCCTAACGAGTCTTGACAGTTTCTTCACTGGCCTTTGTGTCATTTGTAAAAAGCACTCAGTCATAATAGAAAATAGTACAAGGGTACAATGTTGCCAAACTACAGATTGAACTGTTGCCAGTACAAAACCTGCTAATTGAATCTAACTAATCTCAAGCATTCCTGATTACAAATGTATACTTATAACTATTATAGTCACTTTTAAATTAAATTTCATGGTACTTAGAGAGATAAAAAAAAACAACCAAGGAGTAAAAGGAATATTGTACAGGAAAAAACAACTACAGAATCTATCATTTTCAATAAAGATACCTTCATCTTTTTCCACATAAATTGACATTGTTTACTAATTTAAAAAAATGTTAAGTACTGATACACGGGGGTAGAAATATAGGAAAATGAATATTCCATTTCCCTATAAAAAAGCATATGCTTTGCATAAGTATCCTTTATTTACTTTTGATGTATATAGTATATAGTGTACATAGTATATATAATTGCTTATTATAATTATTTGAATTGACCAATATTTTTAATTATGATATTGTACAGAATAAAAAGGCTTTCTGCAGTTAGTAAATATACTAAAAATGAATATATGAAACTGTGGATGAATTCCACTTTGCTAGTGATTCTTGCTGAACATAGATTACTTGGACTTGGAATTGCAGGATTATGTTATATGCAAGTTTTATTGTCCAAAAGTTGCTATATGATGGATCATTGTTTCTGATAGTGATATCCAAAATTGACTATCTCTGAAGACACTAAGTTATAATTCTATTCATTAACTGTTAACATTCTCTACACATTTAAATGTTAAAACCTAGCTAAGTATCTTATCAGTTCTGCTTGATTGTAGGAACTGTTTTCCAAATTGATAGAATGGTAGTATCTGTAGCATTGTTTTATTTATATATTTATAATTATAAAAAAACAATGAGATAAAGAATAAAATTAGAATAACAAAAACAAAGATAGTAAACAGAAGCCCAAATACTTGTTAGCATATGTTTCCTGTTTTGAAGTTCATGAATGCCTACTTAGAGCCTAATAGTTTAAAGATATTTTGATTTTACTTTTGGATTCTTATATACTAAGAATCATACTACTACTTTAATACTACTAATTTTAACATCTATTTATGTCCAACTTGTATAAAAACAAATCAAAATCAAATTGTTTTAGAAAAGAACTGCAAAACAAATACCTTTGTTACATTTGGAATCAATTTCATCTGATAATTACCTATTGTAATTGCTATAAATAATACTACATTCTCTTTATGGCATTGAACAACATAATTAAATTGCCATTGTCTTAGGCACAAATTTATAATACTTTCATACAAACTACTTTTAGTCAAAGAGTGACTAATTCTATAGTGTATATATAATAATATACAAAAATATAATTTATAGTCATAGAAAAAACTTGAATAGCGTGGGCGATACAGATAAAGTTTTTTTAAGTGGATCACTCATGCGGTGCCCAAATTTGGTTCCGATATTAGAACACTAGTTACATGTAATAAAAATAACATTGAATAGTCCTATTATACGCAATAATAAAATTCATACCTATCTTTAGGTGCCTGTGTTCCTAATGCTGAAGATTCATCAATAAGGGGTAACCGTGCGGCCTCGCCGGTAGCAAACTCTAGCACAAACTGGTCTACCTCCATCTCTAGATGTTTGTTCTTTTCCGAAGCTAACTTTGAATTTTATAACGACAAATATTACACTAGTTTATCGAAATGAAAACAAAGTAATTTCCTAGGATACGTCAAAAATCAAAATAACCAAAACAAAATTGATATTGATTGACAATGACGACTGACGTTCCACTAGGCTTGTAAAATAGTGTCGATATTTTTAAATCAATATATCGATATTTCTATCCGATATGTTTTGATCCGACATATCGATACAAAATATCCGGTATCAAAATTGTATTGTGGCGTCCTTTGTAATTGTCACTGGCCGTAATATCGGCCTGCGTGCTAGGAAAAGACAGATGTCAGAGGGATACGACAGAGTATATCGCTACATTGGTGACCCCGATTTTTAATAGAAAAATTGTGCAATTAATATTATTGTAACGAATATTAAAATTAAATGGAGCTGTATATTATCACTGTCAGCGTATAATGACACATTTAAAATTACATTGGAAATAAGTAACGCATCGGCCGAGTTACATCCCTTGCCGACATTAGCACTATTCCTAACAACGGGTTTAAGGCCGAATTGTCTACGCTGCGGTGGTTTGAAACGCAACAAGATCTATGATATATCATTCAATACGTCCGAATACATATACACGAGACACATTGTGTATCTCTACCCAGCTCCTGGATACATTCCGAAGTCGTCACTACCGAGAACAACGGACGAAGCTTCGCTCCACATTTTGTTTTATTATTCTATAATAGCATTGCTATTTATGTAAACCTTAGTCACTTAGTTAATTTTAACATTTATTTTACTAACGTTCATTCATAAGTTTTGTATATTATTGTTTTTTTTAACATATTTTATTGAAAGTATGTCGGTCGAACGATCACAGGTAGCCATATCACCTCGCATGACTCCAACTGTTTCGAAAGTAGCGATCAAACTTCCACCCTTGTGGTCCGGAAAACCGGCCCTTTGGTTCGCCCAAATTGAAGCACAGTTTGACTTATGTAGCATAACTGCCGACGTTACAAAATTTAATTATGTTGTAGCTCAGTTAGACACGAGGTTGGCGTCAGAGGTTGAGGATGTTATAATTAGTCCACCAGCTGGTAACCGTTACGAAAAGATTAAGGCTGAGCTTATTCGTAGAGTCTCCACCTCCCAAGAACAGCGAATCCGTCAACTACTATCGGAAGAGGAACTCGGTGATCGAAAACCATCAAAATTTCTTCGACATCTAAGGTCTTTAGCAGGTAACACTTTCACTGATGAAAATATTTTACGACAATTATGGCTGCAAAGATTACCAATCAACATTCAGGCTATTTTATCAGTACAAGTCGATGTTACTTTAGATAAAGTAGCCGATTTAGCAGATAAAATAATAGAATTATCATCAACCACTGGAGCACATGCATCTGTGCATACTATTACAACATCTAAGGACCAACTAGTAGATCTTACGACACGTTTGGATGAACTTACACATCAAGTGGCGGCACTAAGCAGAGATTACCGGAACCACCCACCCATTAATCGTTTCAGGCGAAGATCGCTGTCAAGAACCATATCACCTAACCCAAAAAGAAGCGATCATATTTGCTGGTATCATAAGACTTATCAAGCGGACGCCCGCAATTTCCAGCATCCCTGTGCCTGGAAGGAAAACTATTAAGGCAGTCAGTAAGGGCGACAACCGATTAAAATGTCGCCGTTTATTCGTAACAGATCAAAATTCGAAACGTCAGTTTTTAATTGATACCGGTTCTGATTTATGCTGTATACCACTTAAATATGTTGGAGGCCGACGTTCACGTTCCGACTATAATCTCAGTGCTGCCAATGGAAGCGTTATTAAAACTTTCGGTAACATTCAACAATAACTCAACTTTGGTTTGCGCCGTGACTTTCGATGGAACTTTATCATAGCCGACGTGAGCACACCCATAATAGGATCTGATTTCTTAGCACATTACCATTTACTACCAGACTGTGCTAATATGCGTCTAGTGGATGGTAATACTGGAATTTATGCACCAGCTTTCATAGCTTCAGTTGACCAACCCAGTATTAAAGTCGTTACTGAAACCACTGGGATTATCAGTGATTTACTCGCGGAGTTTCCCAACATTATTCGACCCCCTGGTTCCCCGAGGGAAATCAAGCATACTACAAAACATTTGATTAAGACGACGGATGGTCCACCTGTTTCGTGTCGCCCACGCCGGCTCGGGCCCCTTAAACTACAGGTGGCTAAAGAAGAATTTAACAGTATGATACAATGTGGTACAGCCAGACCGTCAGATAGCCCCTGGTCTTCACCGTTACACGTGAGACAGAAAAAAGACTGCAGCTGGCGACCTTGGGGCATAGGGCTCTCAATGCTAGGACCGTCCCAGATCGCTACCCCGTGCGTCACATTGACGATTTCAACAACAGTTTATCAGGGGCAAGTATATTCAGCACCTTGGATTTAATAAAAGCGTACCAGCAAATACCTGTTGCGGAAGAAGATGTTTGTAAAACTGCTATATCTACGCCATTTGGCCTCTTTGAATTTCCGTTTATGACCTTTGGTTTGAGAAATGCTGGTCAGACATTTCAAAGGTTCATTGATGAAGTCGTACGGGGTCTCGATTTCTGCTATGCGTATGTTGATGACATATTAGTGTTTTCCTCTAGTCCTGATGAACATGTGCAACACTTACGAAGCATATTTCAACGCCTGCAGAACTACGGGGTCAGTATTAACCCGTCCAAGTGCACTTTAGGAACCAAGGATGTCACTTTTTCTTGGTTACATTATTAGTGCTGCAGGTGTCCGACCTCCTGAGGACCGCATAAAAGCCCTTAAGGAATACGCATTACCAAAGACCATACAAGGTCTTCGCCGATTCTTAGGCATGATCAATTATTATCGGCGTTTTCTACCCCGTACTGCAGAACTTCAAGTTCCGTTGATTGAGATACTTACCATATCTAAAGGAAAAGGAACTGCCTCAGTCCAATGGACCAAGGAGTTGCAGCAAAGTTTTCTTAGCTTGAAAGACAGCTTATCTAATGTTACACTATTGGCACACCCTGTACCTGATGCTCCTTTAGGACTATTTACAGATGCCTCAGGTATACAAATCGATGCGTGCTTACAACAACAAGTAAAGGGTCATTGGCAGCCAATAGCATTTTTCAGCAAGAAATTAATAGGCTCACAGAAGCAGGGGCCAGCCTACTACCGGGAACTATAGGCAGCTTACGAGAGTGTACAACATTTCAGACATATCATGGAAGTTCAACAAACTACGATCTTCACTGATCATAAACCTCTTGTATATGCTTTTACTCAACGTAGAGAAAAGTTACCGCCGGTACAACTGAATCAACTATCATTCATTTCACAATTCACTACAGATATTGTTCATATTAAGGGCAAGGAAAACGTGGTTGCGGATACCATGTCTCGCACAGAGGCTGTCGCTATTGACACCGATTTTTCAGATCTCGCACAATCACAGGAATTAGATAACGAACTTAAAGAAATTCTCAAATCCAATAGTTGTTCATTAAAATTGGAAAAAGTTATTATTCCAGGGACTAGCACGACGATTATTTGTGATACTTCTACAGGTAGACACCGTCCTTACATCACGCCACAGTTTCGACGGAAAATTTTTGAACAACTCCATAATCTGAGCCATCCGGGTATAAAAGCTACAACTCGTTTAATTACTGAGCGATTTGTTTGGCCGTCTATCAACAAAGATTGCCGATGATGGTCCAGTACGTGTCTACAGTGGCAACTTAGTAAAGTCACTAGACACACAGTGTCACCGATCGGACAATTTCAAAATCCATCAGCTCGTTTTAAACGTGTCCATATCGACATTGTTGGTCCTCTACCAGTGAGCAAAGGATATAATTATTGTCTTACAGCTATCGACCGTTATACACGATGGCCAGAAATGTGGCCTATTACAAACAATACGGATGAGGAAGTTGCGCAAACGTTTGTTAGCGGTTGGATTGCACGATTTGGCGTACCCACAATTGTTACTACTGACCAGGGCCGTCAATTCGAATCAGACCTATTTCAAAGATTACTTCAGCACTGTGCAACAAAAAGACTAAGGACTACTAGTTATCACCCATGCACAAACGGCATGGTAGAGCATCTGCACAGACAGTTAAAAGCAGCCTTGATGTACCACGATGAGACATGGGTTAGAGCGTTACCGCTAGTACTGCTTGGTATGCGCTCTGCTCTTAAGGAGGACCTAAAGGCTTCACCAGCGGAGTTGTTATATGGTGAACCTCTTCGATTACAAGGTGAATTTGTCGCAGTTCCTCTCAACTCAAGTCGTGCCGACGATGTTACAGATTTTGTTGATCAGTTGCGCTACAAAATGAATAAACTTAGACCGATTCCTGTTTCATGGCATTGTCAACCGGCTACCTTTTTATTTAAAGATTTGAAGACGACCATTCATGCTTTCTTGCGCGACAATACCATCCGTCGCCCTCTTCAACAGCCATACACTGGTCCCTATGAAATTCTTGACCGTCAAGAAAAACTATAACCTTGAACATAAGAGGCAAACCAACTGTAGTCAGTGTTGATAGGGTAAAACCAGCACACATAGGTAACAACGATCAACTTTCCAATATTCCTAGTAGCCAGCCTCGTCAACCCCTTTCCCGACACAGCCGGAACCTCATCAGATCATAGAGTTTTAGACAGTTATGTTACTCGTTCTGGTCGACGACTTCGCTTCGCTAAACCTATCGACGTGTAAGCCCGTCTGTGTTTCTTCGTGGAGGGGTGATGTGGCGTCCTTTCTAATTGTCACTGGCCGTAATATCGGCCTGCGTGCCAGCGGTTTGAAAAGACAGATGTCAGAGCGATACGACAGAGAATATCGCTACAGTATCAAATACGAGTTTTTTTTCTAACTAAATTCACTAGAATTTAAAGCCGTTAATCATAGGTACGAACGTACAAAAGTTACTGTATCAAGAACTGACCAATTGGGTCATGAAATTTGGCGGCTGGAATTTAACTATCGTCTTCCCATTAGTATTTGTGATGACTAATACTATCTCATAGAATTTAAAGCTGTAAAGGATAGGAACGGGTGGACAAAAGTAATCGTATTGAGAACTGGCACCTGAAATTTTGACTATTAATAGCTTACAAATCTATCGTCTTTGCATTAGTATTTGTGATCACTAATATTATGTCATATGTGTACATACATAGAAATGTTAGCTTGTTCCCACCATTTTTTTCTATGCAACTGCTATGTGATGTCTATGGTATGGTCTATGACTATTGAATAGTATATTTGCATTGCGTGTGTATATATGCGACCGTCCGTCATTCATCAACCGTCACGTCACTCACTCGTAAGTTATTTTGTTATGGATTGTGGTTGCGAGTGATCACGGTATCTAAATAACCTCAATCTCGTTAATTGTTTACTTTTTTCTAATTGTTGTTGTTGTGTAATTATTGCCTAATAAAAAGCAATACTGATTAAAATACCTTCATTTTTATTGAGATTTTTGTACATTTTGTTTAAAAATTACTATTGATATTACATATTGAGCCAATTACACCATTATTTGAAAAACTCAATATCTTTTGAAAAAGAGTGATATATCGAAATTTTTGCTTTGTTAGATCGACATTTTTATCCTGGTATATCTAGGGCGATATTGATATTTTAATAAATATCGATATTTTGTTTCACTTTCGCATACCTACGTTTTACCGCTTTTCTTAAGGAAAAAATTATGACACTGACAGTACTGTCAAGTGTCAAGATTTTTACTTGTCTTTGATTTTTTAATAGCTAATAGTTTATTACTGGTTTATGATAACCAAACAAAAAATATGTTACTTTTAGTATTTCTTTATAGAATAGTAAAATATAAGATATATTTCCAGATTACCAAACATTCAGATTAATTACAATCATAAAAGGTTTATATTCGTTACTATGTATAATACTGTATAATGTATGTATTATATGTATAATGTGTATAATACTTTATACATTTCATGTAAATACTAGTAATTTTTGTACGTTTTCCGCCTAATAGATGACGTGGATTTACCTTTTAATTGACCATATTTTATGGCACAGTCCATTTACCAAAAATTACCATTTATGGAAATCAAGTCGTAAAATTTTATGTCTTATTCTTATTTTCTAGTGGCACAGTACGGCCCGATACCCACTATTTAAATTTCAATCAGGAGCCATCTTTCCGTTATTGTAATATAATTGGAGTTCATGGACGTGTGGGGGACGCCACATGGAGGACTTACCAAGTAAAATTCACCCCAAAATATCCACTAAAAAGACATCACCACGACCCCCTTGTTGCCAGAGAAGCTGCTTCCTTGTTTCACACTGCTTCTGGTCTGTGGCCAACATCGGCTAGAACCTAGTCACATTCAAAACTATCTTTAAATAACTGCCGCACCGCGCCACCAGTATTGGCGCAACAAATAATATTTTAATGTATTGCAAAACTGATAGCGCCCTTTGTATTTTTTTTCGTAACTATTTACATTTTAGAGTTGTGCTAAAAATAAAGATATTGAGTATAAATATTATTTGTTTATCCTTAAAATCTAAATTGATTTTCCTTGTAAGTTTTTTACTTACGGCTGTTTTATTACTCTGTAGTAAATTTGTTCCGGACCTATGCCTTCTGCACTAGTTATAGGCATTAGCCCCGGATCTACAATTTCTTCAAACTGAGGCAAAAACTTGATAGTGACACACCCTCTCCAATGTGTGAGGTCAATTATTGTTAAAAACTCACAAATATATAATGGGTGACAATTTATGTGAAAGGGACACTCTTTATTACTTATTAGGCTTGAGGGAAATGTCTCATCTGTGTGAATGGAGCATTTGCACTTGGAACAGTAAACTTTTCCGAATCACTATTATGTCTCATTTGGAACAATTGGTACATTGCTTCAAAGATATGAAATACAGATTGTTACATAATGTCACGTCGCGTTGCCGGAATAAAATGAGGCAGACTGACGGGTTGTGTTTTGGTTTCAATTAGAATATTGTATCAACTTGTCAAAGATTTGTTTTAAGTAATCGCAAGCTAGATGTTGGCAAAGGGGCATAAAAGCTGAATGTTGTAGTAATGTTTTGATGTATTTTTATACACATTTTAAAGCTATAAATAAAGCCGATTCTGTTTTACACTTTATCCAAGATCGGTGGTCAGACGTTTAATTATAGCTAGGTGGCATATTTAAAAAGCTATTCTATTTGCAATGATTTGATGTGTTAGTTACATTTTATACATATTCTTTTGTTCTTTTTTTTCCATTATTTTATATTCAAATCATGAACTATAATTATCTAATGTAGGTAGGTACTTTTTTTTACTATACTTTACTTTTTTTCATTTACTTCTTACTTTTTTACTTTTTACTATACTATTCTTATACTACTATATATCTAATCTAATTATATATCTGATATATCTATATGTCTAATATAATAAAAAAAGTTTTAATTTACAAACACGAACGAATTTACACGTACTTTTACATAGTTTTATCAATAAAATACCGCTTAATCAAATTTAGCGCGAATACAAACAACCTGGCACTTTAAACTAAAACAATGCAAACAAAACACGTCCATAAAGTATTGGACATACGACCGCAATAGTGTTCATTATTACGTGCATACTAGGTAGTTGTCGAGAATAATAAAGTGTGTCATTTCATTTGGTGTCTCATTCTTACACTTACTACCTATTAGCTAACAACTTTTGAAGTTAAAACTTCTTCAGGCGCGATGAGCATGTTTATTTAATGGCTATTGAATGAGCCTGAGCTGTCCCGCAAGGCTATGTAACACTAGTTCGAGAAAATTCGGCGAGCGTTACATAAGAGAGCTTGACGCATCAGTTACATTCAGTATCGACATCAACACGGTATATTCCGTGTCAATACGTTTTATTTAATACCATATAATTTTATCATACCCGTCTTGATGTAGTTTTCACTCATGTCTTGTGGTATTAATACGTGCACACACACACACGTACACACAACTTTTTTATTGTGTTACATAAAACAAAATATAGGAAACATAACCATAAAAATGACAGTCAATTAAAATATTTCTTTTTTTATCCTAGCTCGGCAACATGACTGTACTTCACCTTATGGTTTTTTTTTCTATACTTAAGGTTTTACCGTTATGGCCATAATCTCACCTGATTTTAAGTGACGATACGGCCCAAGTTGGTAGACACGCTAAACCTGTGAAGGAACTGGCTCTCAAGTGCAGCTGCCGGAACACACCTACTGGTATTTGGCAGCAGGTTTACATCTTGAGGGTGGTTAGCTAGCCAGGCGGGCATTAGAAAGAGCCCTACCACCATGCAATGTTGTACCATGCACTATGTTAAGTTTCAGTACAATTCAGTAACAGTAGTGACGCCTGTAGGGGGAAATGTCCTTCGTCAGTCGCAACTGTCTTGCCGGCCTACTACAATTTCTTTAATTCGTGCAGCTTTTTTAATTCAATGTTCTACACTAGTTACAAAATTTGAGGGATATAAAAAATCTCTAAATTTTCGGGTGACAAAGTAACAAACAGCTTGTTACTTCTAATTCTAATGAAAATCCAAGTTAAAAAAAGGAAATTGTTGCTTGAAGTGTCCAGTTTTTACATCTGGTCATGAAAATATTTTATCATGTTCTCCAAATTTTTGCTCGTCTTAAAAAAGGTCTACGGGCTTAAAGTTTTTTGTTATTACTTTACTAGAAAGCTCTTTAAGGATATTTAAGCCATTTAATTTGACTTAATAAAAAAGCTATGTACGATGATTTACCACGGAGTTATCGCCAATCAAAGGAAGAAAATTCTTTTTGACTTTGATAAATAAGAAATAACTCAGGAAATAATGATCCTATAGGAAATTTCAAATTCTAGAAATGGCATTTTTTTAGATTTTATCAAAAATCGAAGAAATCGAATTTTTTTTTATAAAAATGAATAAGAATGGTAAAGTTTCGTAAAATCAATAGTTTAGATGTACGACTACCACATAATGTAATTTAACACGAGTTCTGGCCGAACAACTCGTTAGGCGTTAGGCCATAAATTATAGGAAAATGTCTGTAGTTTAATTTTATATATAAATGCTTTTATCATAGAATAAGTCAGAATTTGGACATCGTCAAAAAAACTATTATTGGTCGCTATTTTCCAATATGGCGGCGGGAGCAGCAAATATACGACCTGGAAAAGTTGAAATTCAAAAAGAGGACATTAATATCTATAAAATTACAGATTTTCAAAACTCCCGGATAACTTTCCACGTAAAACTCCGATAAAAATAAATAATTTTTGGGGCCGATAAAATCATAAATAATTTTATCGGCCCCAAAAATCGTGGTTATCATTTGCATATTGGTCCTAATAAGAGTCGTTGATTCTGCGAGTTTCAAATCTTTATCTACTCTGGTTTTTGAATAGATCGGAAAAAAACGAAAATTAAATTTTCTTATTTTTCAAATACCGTCACAACGAATTTTTATGAAATTCGGTCACGTCAAAGAACCATATAACGCCGATAATAAAAAAAATCAGCTCATAATCTTCATTATAACCGTTAAAAACAGTACATTTTACTCGAATTTTCTTTTTTTCTATGATAACGTTTCCGTACAATTTTTTTTTTAAATACCTCTTTGATTTAGAATGACCTCACAAAAGTACAAATTGATCAAAAAGATACGCTATATTGAAATTAGTTAAAAATCGAATTTTATCGTAAAAACTTATTTATTTCAATGTTTTTATATTTAAAACAACATGAAATTGAAATACTTATTCAAATTAATTAATTAATTAGAACTTAAATACTTGAACGATCAAAAATTATTTATAAACTAATTTATAAAGTATGCTTTTGCATTTTAAATTATCAATATAAATATTATCAATTCCTATAATTAATTAATCACTTTTATATATTATTGACTAATCTTCTCACTATCTTCGTCAATAATGGTGGTAATATTGTCATGGTCAAACAAAGTGTTGACAATTGCATCTGGTCTAGGTATTTTAGACAAATATCGTCCGTATGCTAAATAGAAAATTATTGCAGCGAGGTGTGAACAACCACCCATGGATCTAAGTCTATTTACATATTCACAGCAATATTGATATTCCACCATATCCAATCGTATTTGAATTATATTCAATAAAACATCTGTAAAGCTTTCTACCGGTATGACGCGACTTTACCTGAGCCTTAAATGTATTGGTTTTGTCTTTGACAAACTGAATAGTTATATTATCAGATTCATTTATTAACTCTGCTAAATATGATATTGCTTGTTTGTATTGATAAGAGCCAGTAAATAAAAGTTTAAATCGCTTTCTGTAATTTCTGGAAAATTTGTTAAATCACGGAATGTGATTTTCTCAAATGGAAGTTTTTTTCGTTGCTATCCATGTTTATCTACTTCATCGGCTAGTGTATTATCAGTATTTTCTCAAGATTTTATCATTTCAATTATTAAATTCTCTTCATATTTTCATCAGAAGTAAGACGTCTGTTGTACTTATTGTGAAGGTATGATGCAATTCTATAAAAATTACCGATTCCTACCGAACTACCGATTATAACGAATTTTTGGTGAAAGTATACGATGTTTTTGTTTCAGCATTCCATGTGTGGAACTACTGCCCAACGAATTTTAGTGATAGGCCTTGAAGAATTTGATTCAGTAGTTGTTCTACGATCTCGTTTTCAATGAACATCACAAAAACATCACCTTGTCCTAATAATTTGCAAATGCCGTCAGAAGTATCAATATTTCTTTCATTATAGTAGTACCATTTAGGTTAGCGTGATATCGCCCTAAGATATCGACTATACTATTTGTTCTAGAAATGGTAAATGGTTTACAGAACGGTAGTTTTTTTTATCCATAGAAAGACATTCTTTGATATGTGTTATTAGATCTTTTCTGATGGCGAGCATATGTTGCTTTTTAAATTAAAAACAGCTTATCATTTAAATCAGAGTATAAAAATATTGCTAATCATGATGAAATATACTGAATGAGTTAATTTCTAGACATAGATCCAAAACCGAACTAACGAGGTAAAATATCTTTTTCAAATGATTGTATCACTTGTTCACAATATTTTGAAACCAACTGCTTATCTTTTAATTGTAAAATCGCTGATATCAATTTGTTTGAGTTGCCAGTTCGTAGTTTAAATAAAAGTACAATAAGAGTGACAGTACAGTGACAGTACGAGAATCCCTTCTCTCATTGTTGTTAATAATTGTCGTAGTTTAATTAACTTTTCTTGTCTCAAGCCAGTGAATATACATAGTTGTTAATCAAAAATTCGAAAATCATCCATCTTAGGCTCGATCCACACTATGATGATGCCGTTCTCGGTCCGATCTCGCTCCGGTTTCGGTCCGTTCCCGCTCCGGTAAAGTATTCTCAAACAAGGAAAGAATCAGAGTATTCTCACTATCGTATCGCTCTGGTTCCGATCCGGCATCGCGCCTGTACCGGTTGGTCAAAAAGAATATTTGACTGGAGCGAGATCGGACCTGTCATGACTTGTACCGACAGTGTGAATACGTTTTTGTTTCAACTCCAGTCTTTCTTCGGTCGTGCAAGGAGATGTTACATTTTTCTTCTAGTCATGGCTAGTAATAAATCGTGGGATTCTGAAAAATGGTAAGTACTTTATTTGTGTTATTCATAACATTTGATCATAAATAAGAAATAATCACACTATAAATATTTTCGCCAACTTTTTATAAGCGTTTTCCCCGAGAAAAAAGTATGGTAAAATTCGCGAACATTTTAAAAGAATAGTTGACTGTTTTGCACATTCAATAGATATTTCATATAAAAAATGAAACGGAATAAATTGAATACAATTTTTTTTTAATTCATATTCTGTTCGTCCAAACTAATAGCTATTATAGCTAATTCTTCAACTGTAAAATTAAATGCCATTTTTTGGCGAGTACAATTTATCGAATTATTTCGAAAAACGTCCTACGTCGACAATGGATCGAGATAGACTGAGTGTGGAACTAGTAGTGTAGACACAGCGAGATTTGATCGGACCGAGACCGGACCGAGAACGGCATCATAGTGTGGATCGAGCCTTATGAGCAGTTGTAATGTCACAGTCAATAGTAAAGCTTTCAATAATTTTAGTTAATTCTGTGCTCTTAAAAGGCTCCAATTACATTAACTTTCAATATATTCAGATCTTCTATGGCAATCCGGACATACAACATTACCAACTGCAATTACAAGTTCAAAGACAGATGAAAACTCTGTAGCATCTTCATCGGATTTTATATGTTTGGGAGTGCTCGTCATTTTCTTTTATGAGTTTCGATCAAATGCAACATTTCGAATTATGACTTTTAAATGTACACATTATTTCCATTTACATGAAAAAAGTCGTCAAATAATTTTAATTATTAAATAAAGACAAAAGTATGATCTAATTTTATTTTTAATGTAACAGTAATTATTTTTAGATTATCTAACTGTTTAGTACTAACTACTGAACAATTAGAAGTCATAGATGGCCACAGAGGTCTGTAGGTTTTTGGTCGCAGTAATAATAGTGGTGTTACCAATAATAAATAACAGTGCTGTCTCCGAACTATACTTAACGCCCTATGGCCTTTAAAGCCTCGGGTTACTAAGCAAAAAAAAAAATAAGCAGTCATGAGGACTGCAGACAGAAGTGAAAGCTATAAACAAACAATTGTTATTTTTGGATATCTAAATTATTTGTTCGATCTTAGATTAAAACTTGTAAATCAAAACTGTGTACAGCCCAATAAGTTATACTAATAGGAACAGATATAGTGTTATCGTTAACACGTCAATACTCCACGCATGGCCTTATTTGCGCTTTATACAAATTAAGAAGCTACGCCGGTGTAAAGTTCATTCTGAAATTCTTCTCAATTGCCTCACCCTATTTATGTGTAGCATATACTAGGACATCCCGAGTGCAACGTTTTTTACGAATAGCGAATTGTCGATTACTTACGATATCGTTATCCTCTAGGCATGTTTCGAGTTGATTGCTAATAACTCGCTCCATTACTTTACATAGGAGGGAGATGATGACAATTTGACGATAATTAGATAGATAGGTATGATCACTGTTATTATGTTATTGCTTATTTATCAAAGTTAAAAAGAAATTTCTGCTTTGATTGACGATAACTCCGTGGTAAATCATCGCACATGTTTTTTGACTACGTAGGAGTTTTCTAGTGAAATAATAAAAAAATAAGCCCCTTTTTTGAGACAAGTAAAAATTTGGTATAAAACATCCGATAGTTTCCTTGGGATTACTCCAGAACTAAACATGATCAGAATTGAAAAAGTTATAAACTCGCTGAGAAATAGCTAATAGGTAATAACGAATGTCTCGGTCACAAAAATTGCCACCTATTATATACATATATATATATATATATATATAAGTTATTTTAACAATTGACCTCACAAACTGGAGAAGGGGCGCCACTATCAAGTTTATGCCCCTGTTCGAAAAAATGTAGATCCGGGGCTGACTAAGTGGGTAGGTAATAATTGGATTTTTTCAACTACAATGTCCGGACTTTTTATGTAATGTCAGGCTTTTAGCCAGAACTTTCCAAATTTCTAAATCGTAACCCTCAATATAAAGGGTAATAATAAACAAATATTAACTACAAATCTAAACATTTTCCACCCAATATTATGTACATAGTATTGTATTCATTTTACCTAATGTTTTAATTGCGATTGAATTCCAATAGTAACTAAAATAAATCTTTTTTCCTTTGCTTAAAAGCTCCGGTTAAAAACCTTGATCAATTTTGATGACTTTTGTACTTTTGAGGTCAGTCGACTTATAGTCATAGTTGGATGCAGTAGGTAGTGACAATAGTCAATGACCAAATATTTTCAACTGTTACAGAACAACACATACGTACCAGGTCCTCTATTTTTACTACAACTTTATTAATTAATCACACTGAATAAAATACATACAAAATAAATTAGAGAAAGAAGATTACAACGACTTGTCGTATATGATTTTGGGAAACAGAATTAACAAAACAAAATGCAACGATTACCTACACTGGGTTCGAGAATAATTGCAAACAAATATTTAGAAAACACATATTTATTCATATGTTACATTATACATAACAATTTTAAATTCTTTGCATAGTCTAGAACTTTTCGTAAATTAATAAACGTCTTATGTCAACACAGTCAACACAGATTAGTTAAAAAGATGGGAACGAAAATATGTTATATTATGTTCAGCAGTTAATAGGACGGACATTATTGTAAAATTTGATATTATATTGTTCTGTAAAATATTCCATGAATATTCTTTTTATTATTAATACTTTTATAATCAGAGCTTTTATGTAGTAATGATATTACTTTAGGATGAAGTTCTCATTCTATTATTTATCTCTTATTCTTGTTTGTAATGTCTGAACCAAACATTTAATTTTCTTATTAATTTTTCTCTCGTATGTCAAAATTTTGAAGCGCAGAGGAATTTTGCAGAGTTTATTTACCGTAGACAAATATTTCTTTATTAATGTACCAAGCGAAAGAAAACATTTTCTGGGAAGTAAACAGCAAACCAAAACATACATTAAAACAAAAAGATTCCGACTATATTGTTTTTAATAACACATGTGATTCCTTTTAATATACAATTAGGTTTTATCCTGCTCATGGCCTGCTACGAATAATCTATTTGTTCTGTTAATAGAAAACTATTTGCGAATAAATTATATAGGCCGATGCACATGCACGCTTCGCACGCCACGTATTACATAAAACTTCAGTGCAATACAATGAGTTATTGTAGATCAAAAGAGAAGTATAAGATATCCTTGTTAATTAATTAACACACTTAACAAAACATAATACTCTGATAAAAGCTTTAAAAAATATTTAAAAACATATAAAAACAATAAATCTTTTACGCTTCAATAAAATATTTAGGTACAATTTTCCGCTATTAAATATCTTTTCACTAAATACAAGTATAGTGAGCACACTAGAATTATATTTTATAGGTTATTAGTAATCTGAAAATATACTGGCTTGAATTAAATAATACAATTTTAGCTACCTTAGGTCTATGCTTAAATAGGAGAAACGTTTTTGTGTCATAATATAAACTTTGCTCCTATTTCGAAAGTAAATTTCTACTAATATTACAAGCGGTAACATCACTGAAAACCAAGATACTGTCAGTAAAATATTACTTTTTTTTAACGAAGCTCTCTACGGCAGAGTTATTAATAATTTAGATACTGCCACCATAATATTCAACCTTAAAAAAATAAAGTTATTCTTAGACTAGTACAATTTATTTAAATTATTGTTATTTAAGTAGTTCATACTGGTAAGAATTCATCTAAATTCAATGGATCATTCAACGATAAACTGACACACAAAAATTTAGATATCATCTGCATTATATTTTTAAAATATTAAGTATACAGAATGCCTACGTGTCTGATAAAATTTCGTGTAATTCTTCCTGTGGGAATGTTAAAAATTTAAAATGTAGTAGTACTTTTTCTAGATTATTAGCTAAATATAGTAGAAATCAGTGATATAGCAAATTGAACCACAAATGTCTATTATTGTAATGATATTTATGGCGGTAATTTCAGTGACGAAAACGCATAACTGAATTTTACAAGGATTGATATCCTTTCATTGATTATATTCACATTACATTATTTCAACAAATATTTAATATTAAATACAAGCTGGTGGCTTCGTTCACGTTAAAAAATTGCACGGAAACCGACTGATGTGTACGGACGCCACGTCAACGGACGAGGGTTCGTATCCTCCTACAATGAGTTTGAGCTCTAGGTGAAGGAAAACATCGTGATGTAACCACAGCATGTTGATGGGGCTTTTTCTAATGTCCGCCTGACTAGTTACCACTCTCAAGTTGAAAATCTGTTGCCAAATACCATTTGGTGTGTTCCGGCAGTGGCACTTGAGAGCCAGTCCATTAGGCTTAGAGTGTCCACGATCTTGGGCCACATCGTCACTTAAAATTAGGTGAGATTATGGCCATAACGCTAATCCTTAACGATAAAAAATATATGAAACTAACTTATGATATCAATGTATGTTTAAAAGTGTAGTAGATATTGGCTGATGCCGGCAAAAGAAAATTGTACGCTTAGGATTGAATATTGAATGGATCATGAAAATCATGAAATTATAGTACATGTACAATAATTATTGTACGTCTGCCCACACTGCTCCTATGGAAAAGCATATTAATACACCACTCTACAAAGTTTCCAGCCAGTCAATAGAAGTATCACACAAATTAATTCAAAAAACTTCTAAATACAAAAGTTTGAATGTCGGTAACGTACAAATAATCACATGAGTTTAAGATTAAACCTTTATTTAATTGTACTTTTATAGATTCATCACTCACATCTAGTTCCATCACTAAGCCAAGTCGGCCTTCACGTTTAGGTAAACGCATTTATCTACGAATAATATGATACAGCTCTATAAACATTAAATAACAGAATTCAAATAATGATATATCTCTTTAACAATTAATGGCTGCCTTAAACCATAATAAAATTGTTTATGATCATATCATAATAGTGATTTAATTTTGACAATATCTTTAGACATTTTTATTCTGTGTGGCCTTATTGTTTAAAATAAATTAAAACTTTGAACAAAAACAATACATACGCTATGGTTAACTTATCTTGAAAGAAAAACCTGAACAAAACTGGCATAGAACAGAAAAGAATGTAGTAAAAGAGAGGAGGCTTATGCCCTGCAGTGGGTTGAAAAGAGCTGTCCAAGATGACGATACGTTATGGTCGATACAAATAATTCCTTGTAAAACGTAAGTGAAAACTTTTAGGTTTTTAAGAATAACGGTCGGGATACGTACCGTAATTTTGAATTTAAATTATTTCACATTTTCAATACATTTCACATTTAATTCTTATTCACATTTCAAAAATTACTGGTTTTTGCAAGATCTTTAAAGGCATTAATATTTTGCGCCGGAAATGGAACGCCGTGATTATTATAAATCCTAAAGATAAAATATAAATTAATGAAAATTTAAAACTGGATCATGAAGACGCACAAAAAATATTAATGATCTAGAAACTTCGATATGAAGTGTGCGGACAATAAAAGATTATTGATTTTCTGATTTTATTAATACACTAATACAGAAAAATAGGCCCTCGTTATGCCATCAACTAAACATTTTATTTTTACGTGCAACGTTCTCTATTTGGACTTGTAAAATCTCTTTTCAATTTTTAATAATAGTGTTGAAAGTCTTACCTGTTAAGAGTACCCGTCCTTTTCAATTTTCTTCTTTAAGTTCTTGAAGGTTTAAAATGTTTCAAGGGTTATCTACGTTAAACTTGCGCGCTATCTTTAGAGACTGCAACAGTGTTATGTTTGAATTAATAAATGTGGAAACTATGAAAATAGGAAAGTCATAAAAAGTGGAATAGACAGAATTAATATTGATATTTGAATGCAATTGATATATAATAATAATAGGTCTAAAATCTATTTTGTGCCTCGAAAAATGTCTCTATGCTGTGTTAAGACAGCCACTAATTGGAATAAAACATTTAGGTGGTACTTAAATAATTATAAAATATATTATATGGCTTAGATGAACAATTTATTTTCCATTCCATTCACTAATTCGTCCGTTTTCAAACGCTATGTTCTTCCTTGGTAGAGGTACCAACGTGCCACGCTTCACTATACCCATATCTTCACCTGCGTAATACTGAAACAACAAATATTTAGAATAAATAAAGTAGAAAAACATTACAATATGAACTCCATATACAAGAGGTGTTCAGAAACTACCGAGAATTTTAAAATTCGCAGGTTTGAAGAGTTCGATTGGCAATATTTTAAAGTGAAAATATCTATATGACGGTTTGGATAGGTAGTAAATTCATGTAAGTTATCATAGACATGCTCACGGGACATGTTAACGTACAAACTATATCTGTTTCTTTTAGTATAATTTATTACGCTGTAAACAGTTTTGAGTTACAAGTTATAATTTAATATCAAATAATTAATTCGGATATCCTAAAATAACAACTGTTTGTTTATAGTTTTTAGTTTCCAGTTCTTTCGGCAGTCCTCATGACTGCTTTGAAATTTTATTTATATTTTGTTGGTATACATCCCCAGAAGTAAAATAAAATTTTCAGCTGTATTCATTGTTCACTTTGTCTGTGGCAACCGCTAAGGTTAGACGTGTTTTTATGAGCTTGGCAATTTTCTTTAGTTAAAAGAAACGGACCAAAGCATTTGTATATTTTTTACTGTAATAATGAAATAAAATGTGTGAAATATTAAACGCCTATGCTAAGACAAGTCTGCTATGAGTATAACAACAGTTTAAGGATGCTATAAGCGTTTCCATGAGGGCTGTGAAGACGTCGAAGATGACGAACCTCACGGTCGCCCCAGCAACGAAAAGTCACTGAAGATGTTGTCATATCGATTGGGTTATGCGATGATATTTTTTGGAATATTTTGGGTATGAAACACGCGGCAGCATGATTCCAAAATTGATGAATTTTGAACAAAAACAGCGGCGATTGGGAAGTTATACTTTTACCCAAAATCGATACTGTAACCATGCCCCACCCTCCGTAATCTAACATGGCTGTGTGTGACTTTTTCCTATTTCTAAAAATAAAGAAAATCTTATACGACCCTTGTTTTACAAGCATAGATGAGATTAAAAGCACATCGCTGAAAGAGGTAAAAGACCGAGTTTGAGAAATGTTTCGAAGTATGGAAAAAGCGCTGCCACAAGTGCATAATACCTAATGAGGACGATTTTGAAGACGACAATATTAATGTACACGTTATATTTTATTTTTTCAAAAAATTAAAACTTCCATTAACTTCTGTTCACACCTCATATATAGATTGACTTAGCAATTCTTGTATATATGTACATATGTGTATATTAGCTGTTGCTCCGCGCCTTCATTCACGTTCGATAGTAATATCCCAAATTTCTAGGCAAATTTTTTTGAAATTGTCCTTGGAGTATCCGTAAATGTCAAAGTGGAAACCTTGCAACATTAAATTTATTTTTATTTTTGAGACATTTGAAATTCTTATGTCTTCAAGTTTGATATTTAAGGAATTGAAACAGAAAAAAGCCAGATTACTTAATCGGGTTTAATAGTTAACCAGGCACTTGTAAAATATTGTATATCATAATAAAAATTATAAACATTAATTATTATATTAAAATAAAAAATATATTTTTGAAGCACTTATAGATTTTAGGAGAGTAATGTAGTTAGATACTTAAAGATAAATAATCCAAAAAAAAACATTAATTACATGGATTTGTATAGCTGCCAGGTGAGCGAGAATATATAAATGCGTGGGAACAGCACTGTGTTTGGCTTGTGTATGACAGAGAGCGCATATAAGCTATACCTCGCCACAAGACCTCTGTAACCCGATTGGCTGTAGCGAGACCACGTGGCCTATCCCTCACCTGCCAGCCTAACCAAGTGAGCATTAGAAAAAGCCCCAGCACCATGTAAAACCATGCATGAATTACTGTGGACGTATTCTATATAAACTATAACAAAAATATTGTACACCCTCACCTGACACTGAGACACAAACTTCAAAACATCAGAACGAATGAATTCATTATCATCTTTGATTTTATCCAATCTGGAATAAAAACACAAAAAAATATACTAGAATGATAAATTTAGATACAAAACAAAAACAAAGATGAAGAACCAGCCGTCCAATAAATGCCTAAAAAAAATCTATAGATATGTTCCACTTAGCGTTCTCAACGACAGTCCAGTTCAAACGTGATATAATCGCTGTAAATTCAACCCGCGTTAGTTTCCGTTACAGAGTTCTGTAATAGCTTCATTTTAAAGTGCAGTAATACCCCAGACTTACGCGACAAATGGGACCGAGCGATAACCTTGTAAGTCGAATTCTCGTAAGTCAGGGTTCAACATTGCATATAAAACATGTTAAGTGCAAGTTTTTATTAAGTTGAAATTACACATTTTTTGTTCTTGGAAATGTCATAATTAGAGATTATAAATAAACCGGACTGCGTACGTAAAACAATTTCACGCGGAACACGTTCAAACCTGTTGTAAGCGGAACACTACCAGGGCGGAATGGAATGTTGGTAGAACCGTGCAAATTTGTTATTGTAGCAGATTATTGTACTATATAATTTTAATACATATTACTATATTACATTTAATTTCTATGTTAAAACATTATTCATTGAAAATTTAGTTTGTTGAAACACTAGGAAAACACTGTGTTATGTACTCTAGTCAATTGTCATATTGACAACTGTCATTGTCATGATTTATAAAATATAACTGTCCTAAATGCTTGCTGAATAAATGGATAAAAGACAGAACTATTCCACTACAGAACCACTCGGGCGCAACTTTGGTGTCACAGCTTCACTGTACCTCTTGGTGAATCGCGAACTAAAAAGATTGCTGGTTTATATTTTTGTCGTACCGCAGAGCTGCGGCTCTACTGTACTCTCCTATGACATGGGATCCTTCAAAAGAAGCGTGAAAAGGTATCTAAGCAGGCCAGTATAGCGGTGACTGATAGTGAATGTTGGTTCAATGTCAGTCACTATATTGCGCATCATAAAAAAATACAAATTATATCTTGGCTTGATAGCTAACCAATCATATTAATGTACGTCTAAAAATATAGTTATTGGCTGATGCTGTTTACAAAAATATTGTATCCTTAGGATTGAAGATTGAAGAAATTATGAAAATTATGATATATGTACAATAATGCATACCACCCTCAAGTTGAAAATCTGCCGCCAAACACCTATGGATGTGTACCGACGGTTGCGCTTGAGAGCCAGTCTCTCAACTAGGCTTAGCGTGCCCACGATCTGGGGCCACATTGTCATTTAACATCAGGTAAGATGGTACCCATAACGACAATCCTTAATAACGGATATTATATAGCGGAAAAGTTTGTTTGTTTCAACGCGCTAATCTTAAGAACTAACAGTCAGATTTCGAAAATTATTTTTGTATTCTTATTGTAATTTGTAGCAGTAGTTGAGGTCGCTATTGAATGTTACGCGAGTACCAATAGGAGCAAAGCCGTATTTCAATGGTTACAAAGATAATTTTTAGTGTTACGCGAACTAAAAAAGAAAAAAAAGAACTATAAAAAACAAAGTGTCTGCTAATACAAAACGAAAAACCGCGTCTCTCTCAATTCGCGGAAACAGGGTAGCTTAAGTCGGGGTACTACTGAAATCACTTTAAGAAAATAATTGTGATATAGGTTGCCTGGAAGAGATTGCTATTAGCAATACGGCCGCCCTTTGTACAAACGAAATCAATTTATATGTATAACTATATGTTTTAAGGTGTAAAAGAAAGATTAAATAAATAAAATATAAATAAATAGTCTAACTACAATTATAATCCTTATTTGTTATTTGTTTTATTGTTATTTATTAAGGATATGTATAGATCAAAATTTAAGCAACTGCTAATACACTAAAGTGCTATGGAGTTTGTCATTATTATTATTTATATTTTAGCTCTTATCAGTATATATTTAAATTCGCAGCTGTACCACTTCCTCCTACTTTTTGGTTAGAAAAGAAGTTACACCTCGGAATATTTTACATATATCTTAAGGGACTTCGCGAAGTAGGTAGTACTAACATTTTTATTTGACATTTACTTAACAAAAAAGCAAGCATTACTTACAATTCAGGCCTCGCTATTCTATCGACTACGCAGTGGCAAATTTTTTCGCATAGCTCTTCGTCGAATAACGGTATACCAAACTGAAGGTCTAAAATCGTCCATTTCTAAAATAAAAGTTATTTCGGTTTGAGTAAAATAAATTTAAATAACTAATCAAATTTATAAAACCACAAATATAAAGATAAAAATAAAACATTATTGTAGAAACATCTCCTAACTTACAGGGAAAATTGAATAAAATTGTTTTAAAAAAATATAGGAATATAATGACATGATTGAGGTCTATATTTGTGATTATATTTAACCAGTAAATATTAAAAAAACTAGATTGTCATAAGAACTTCAATATAACAGTTTCATTTCATGAAATTTACATCGTTCTGAATATTGACTTAAAACTTCCATGAAATAATATTGAAATTTAATTTATTAAAAATGTATGTAAAGCACAGAATAAATTCGATGGAATTGTAATTTACCTCGGCCTTACATGTTTCATCATCTGATATATTGTGAGCTGTTTCAACTCCACTGTCTCCCTCCATTGCAGACATCTCACTCAACTTGTCGGTCAACTGCGTAAACATCGATATCGACTCTTCAACGGGACTCAACAAATCGTTCAACTGGTTTACTTCTTTCTGCACCTCCGAATGTACTGGAGCTATGTCATCTGGCATATTTATCGCTTCTTTACTAATAGATTTATCTTCGGAATGTGTCTTCGATTCTAATTCTTCAAAACTGGTAGATGAAGAATGTATCGGTACCAACTCATCGATCGAAGTAACAGAGCCTTTGCATTTGGTTGGATCGTTGATAGCTATATTGTCTAATTCTTCGCATAATAAATCACCGCAGTCGACGTTCGTGAATCCGTTTGCTGGTGAACTGTTTTTACTGTCCACAGTGGGTGTTACAGCAAAATGCGACTCTATAGGCGACTGCAGTCTGCTGGATGTGGCTTCAGATTCTTCTGCAGTTTTATCTACTGACTCTGCTGACGACAATGAAACTTCGCTAACAGGTTTTGCTATTCCACACGTGTCTTTCTTTTTCCTAGCTTGTACTGGAAACATCAAATAAATCTATTACATTATAATAAAAATATGCGATAACTTTTAATGGCAAATCTTATCAGTTTCTTTACTTAAATCAAAGTATGGTCACTTTACAATTTGGTGACATTATCTAATGCAATATCGTTGTAAGTCTTTCTTTGAAAACAGGTTATTTTTCTTTTTGATATACCCAGATTTCTTATTACGCCACAGGGTAAAGCTCGTTCGCCAGATATGGTTTACTTAATTGTTAAATAATTACTTTAACAATTCATTCATTTTTAAGTTCGAACCCGCATTCAATTACCCTTACCTTTCAGTGAAAAAAACATCGTGATGAATTCATAGCATGATGGTAGGACTATTTCTAATGCTCGCCTGACTACTAGCAACGTGGCGAAGGGTGGAAGTTAGAAAATGGGAAGCCGGAACGAAAAAAAAGGTCTTACCTAACAGAATATCAGCTTTTCACCACCTTCATCGATGTTTTTATGGCGACTAAAGACCCATAAACCCAATAAAACAAAACATTTCATTCAGTTTACGACTGCCAGACAACGAACTTATTTTTACTATAAAGACATATCTCTATAGTACCTCTCTATATCGATAGACATATCTCGAAAAGCACGTCTTAATTGGATTACACGCTTTTGATTTTCGAAAAGATATCTGTTAAACTATTAAATTCTATGTGAATTAATACCATTTTTTATGTTGGTTTACCAAATTAATACAAAATTACCGTTAACTTACACTTTATTATATCACAATAAAACAAACACAATATTTCAAAATCGAGTACATATGTATGCTTCATGTAAATAAATGTATCACAGTTTTAAAATACAATCTAAAAAAAAGAAAGAAAGAAAGTACCTGTTAAAGTACTATAAATAGAATTTTAAGTTTAGATTTATGATATGCTCATTCTTTCTCGCCTCCTCTTTTAAAATACATTTTTTTTTTTTACTTAAGGTTTAGCGTTAAGGCTATAATCTCACCTGATCTTAAGTGACGATACGGCCCAAGTTGGTAGACAAGCTAAACCTGTGGAGGAACTGGCTCTGAAGTGCAGCTGCCGGAACACACCTATTGGTATTTGGCGGCAGGTTTACAACTTGAGGGTGGTAGCTAGCCAGACAGGAATTAGAAAAAGCCCTACCACCATGGTGCTTGGATTCGAACTCACGTCCCTTGACGCAAAGTCGTACACACTACCACTGAGTTATCATCACTTCAAAATATATCTCTATCACTATCATTAGCCGGCGATTTCCGAGTTATAAAGGTCAAATTTATCTGACCTCTAAGCGTTGCCGTTATCTTGCAAATTCGTATTCTTTACTGGGCCAGATTAAATTGGATGCTCCTTAAGTGAGAGCGAGACAGACATTGTTCTCTTCCAAAAGAAATGAAAGAGACGGCATGCTATGCGATAAGCCGGCTCACGGCTTATAACTTCGAATTACATATATTTGATTGTGATCACTATGTAGTGTGCTTAATGACCTTTGGCCTACATATGGCACTAAGTACTTACGTTATATGCCAATTTGGGATGGGAAGCCGGCGGAAATCGGCTTGTATGAACTCTTCGTCACTGCTAGCTACCATCCATAAATATATATGGATAAATATATATATCCATAGCATAAATACTTATAGGCATGTTTCGGCAGTTGCACTTGAGAACCAGTGCTTGCACTAGGTTAACGTGTCCCCATCTTGGGTTACATTTTCACTTAACATCAGGTGAGATTGTGGCCATAACACTAAAGTCTATCCAGACTAATATTATAAATGCGAAAGTGAGTTCAATTGTTGGTTACAACTTTACGCCTAAACCGCTGAATCGATAGTGATGAATTTTGGTATAAAGATAGATGGGACCTTGAATACGGTGATAAGCTACGTTTTCTCGCGAAAAACTTTAAACGCGAATAAACCGTGTATAAAACTTTTTATTGGATCATCCGATTTGACAAATCAATATTAACGTGAGCGAAGCCGCGGGTAAAAGTTAGTAAACTATAATTAATAAATATTAGTGAAATGCAAATATAGGATAGTACAAACACTGTAATTCAATCATACCTAACTGGACAGCAGTGGGCGGTCTAGCACAGCCTAGATCCGGCACTCCAATATCAGCGAGCGTCACGTAGCCGGTCGTGCGGTGGAGACGTAGCCGCTTGTACAGCCGTCGCAACCCGGCATGCTTCGACCAAAGAACTTGGCTTTCTGCTATTTCAATTAATACATTTAAATACCAACATATTTATTTTATATTTTAAATACCCTTGTTAAGTTCATCTTCTACAAGATGGTGACTCTCTTGTTGAAGCTCTCTTGGGAGATTTCATGACAAGTAATATATCACGTTCCAAATGGTTATTCATAATTCACTTCACTTATGTTCTTCAGCTACACTAAATCACTTAAAATGTCAATTATATCACACAACATAGGGCTATAACTAAGTATAAAGATAAATGAATAAAAATAAAAACATAATAGATGAAGATATGATAATTATTGAAGAGTGTACCGGGCGTGGGGTCGGCATCCGGCGGGAACATAATATGGACAAGCGCAGCGGGGTGCCGGACCCCGAGCGCCTGCAGCAGCACGGGGCCGCGGCGCAGCGCCGTGTTTGCGGCCGCGAGCGCGGCGGCGGGGGGCAGCCCCCCCGCACCCGCCCCTGCTGCCGCACCCTCAAGCGCGCTCTCCGCGCCCCACCACGACACCGACACGCGCGAGTACCCGAGCAGCAGACGTGGCACGCTACGTAGGTACGTTCCTATACACATAAATACACCAACAATTTCAACTAATTGAGCTTTTCAAAAAAACAAACATCGTAAACGCCGAAAACCATAAAAATGTTTTATTTATTGTAAACTCCTATAAATTGTTTGTGTAACTTAAAAGGAGCATGTTATTAGCCACAATTTTAACAGATCAGGTGTTAATTAGGAACAACAAATCATAATTTTTATAAATGTATCACAAATACGTCTTAATTAGGAATGAAAAAACTCTCCTATAAAAAGTACAAATTGTCTCTGCGTTTTACTCCAGAAAAGGCGCACAATGTTCACCCAAGTTATCTTAGAACTTCGAAATTATTATAAAAATGACAAAATAAACAACTAAACAAAAATAAATATAAACCGGTTTTAAATCAGAGGTAAAGAAATACTAAACTATTTTGCCTTTGGCTATTTGCATATAGATAACTTATTTCTAGAAGTACAATAATTTTAATGTTTTTATATGTTAAAAGACATCAATAAGTTTAACGAAGGAATAGAGAGTAAACTTTTGCAGTAAAATAACCTTAGGACAGTATTTCAGGCTAAAGAAGAAACTTGCTAACAAAAAAAGGGAATCCCAGAAGCAATACCATGATTGCATTATATCCAGAAATGAAAGATTTCGAATGTCGACAAACTTTTTTACGTTACCAAGAATAAAATAATGTAAAGTTGGCTACCAACCGTCGTTAGTTGAAAATATTCCTTTAGAAAATTAACTAATAATGTGTACCAAAACTGCATTTGTAAATGTATTAACGAACAGATAGACAATATTTTTTAAAATATAATTTTTATGAAATCGTAAACAGTGGCATTACATAATGTCAAAATACCTTTTTTTAATAATAATGTAGGCGGTCCATAACCCGCTACATGATAGAGGTAGAGTCGCATCCACGGCGTGGAGGTTTCCGGAGGCGCCGGCCCGATATGGGGCAGAGCCCCGGCCGCCGTACCAGCACGGGCTTCCCGACATAGAGGCGCAGTCGATATCACCAACCTACACTATCAAAATCTCATGATAAAATGTTCCCAGAAACGCAAAACGACTTTTATTTAAAAACATATTTCAATATATAATTATATAAACAAATTCAATTTAAATAAGTTCAGTATGAAGGCGTATTCTTGGGCTTATATAATTATTTGCAACTTTACTAAAACGTCTCTTTATTTGTTTATTAATCTAATCTTAAATACCCAATCAAATAGACTTTGATTGCACTTTAATTGGCAGGCAGAGAACTGCTTAGAGAGTAATCTAGGCTAGAGAAACAATACGTTTAATGAAACAATAACCCATGTATAAACAATTAACTATTGTCTCATTCGTCACACCTCGACAATACAACCTGAGGTATTGACTTGAAATTTGGCATGTATATCGCTTTCATAAAATAGACAGACACTGATTAAAACAGATATTACGATAATGTACCATCATAGTGAGCAAATTTGTCTATATATAAAAAGGGTATATATAAATATATAAATAAAAAGGGTTGTGTAAAATATAAAAATACAAGTGGTGCTAAAATGTTATTTCAGCAGGCTGAGTGCCTTAGTACTCGCCCCCAAAGCTCGGTGAAGCTGTGAAAGCACTTAAATCTAACAGCATATATCCATACGAAAAAAAAGTGTTATTTTGTGTGAGCGTGTGCATATGTGCCTTTTAATGATACTTTCTATTGTGTGTATATTGTGTTACTGCATTAAATATTGCATATATTTCAAAAGAAATTTAATTTCATGGTTTTATTAATTTTAGATTTAGTCTTAGAGCAATTTACTATATTTTATAGCAATACTTGCTCATAATCATATCACGTAATTGTAAGAGCATTACAATGACTTTTAGTTAGTCGCGTTTCAGATTCAGTCAATGTATAACACCAATTGGTCGTTGATTTCTCAATAGTTACCGTTGTAATTGTGTAAGTATTACCTATACTTAGTAGCGAGGAGCCTGGCGCGGGCGGCTGCGCCTAATGCATGCAGCGCTTCACAGCGCAGCAAGTCGAGCGGGCGCAGGCGCGGTCGCAGGGAGCGGAGCGCTATTCGCAAACACGCTGCAGCCGCTAAGTACCGTCTGGCCTCGCCTTCTATCTCTGGGTCTCCAACCACCTGTACATATGTTAACGTACAATATCTATAGGTACATATGATAAATCTGTAGAAAAATCGCTAAGTCGTTAAAAATATTTCCAAAAAAAAATGGCCAGGGTGTTAGAATAACAAACAGAACACCTTTTCAGCATTATCATTGCAATCGGTTCACTCTGTCAAGAGATATTAGATAATTTGAACGTGTTCTCACGCACGCAATTCAGTTAATTTGACAGTTGAACTCCATATTTGATAGATGGCGTTGTGCATATAACGTCACATGTAACATAGATATTGGCTTTAATCTATCTAAGCGACGCGTTTTAGTTTTCGACAACCACGCGAAAGAAGTTGCAGGCATAGCTAGCTTTATAATATAAGTTTTAATCTCTCTATTAAGGTGGATTATTTATTGGTCGATACAGACCACATTCAGGGTGCGGGAGATTTCTGTTTCTGCATGCCATAGGGACCACATGCTGTAATCATTTTCATTAGTCGATAGGGCTCGCATACTGTAATCGTTTTTATTAGTCGATAGGGCTCGCATACTGTAATCGTTTTCATTAGTCGATAGGGCTCGCATACTGTAATCGTTTTCATTAGTCGATAGGGCTCGCATGCTGTAATCGTTTTTATTAGTCGATAGGGCTCGCATACTGTAATCGTTTTCATTAGTCGATAGGGCTCGCATGCTGTAATCGTTTTCATTAGTCGATAGGGCTCGCATACTGTAATCGTTTTCATTAGCCGATTGCGCTCACATGCTATAATCGTTTCCATTAATCGATAGGGCTGATACAATTTTCCAAAAATATAACTTGATCACTTACTATTTAGTGTGTTTACCAATATAACTATTATTATATGACTACTAATTATTTGATATGGCTGACCTTATCTAATTCTATAAGAAGACTATCTAAGCTTTCGTCACTTAATTTTCCGACCTCAAACAATGTTACCGCGTGGCTCTTTAAATCCTGAAACATATTAAAATGTTAGCTTTTAAACAAAGTTAACCGCAAAATAAAGAAACGAACTTATTACACATAAATTTTGTTTACCGGCGATAAATTCCCCATCATTAAATACGCTGCTAACGTGGAATCGAATAAAACGGCAACTCTTCGACCAATAGACGTGGAATTCTCGTGTTCGTAACCCTGTAAACATGTGTCAGTGAGGCTCGAAGGACCATAACACTCTAATACTGTTAATTAATCATACTGTACATATATGTAATTGGTAAACAACAATAATAAAATTATGCATTTAGATAATATTTTAGTTTCCAACAATTCTTTATCACACCATTAAAAACAAATGTTCACATTTCGGATTTGCCTATCGTAGCAAGACATTTGTATACATTAGTGAATTTCTATATCTAAAATAATATTATAATGCGGGAAAGTTTGTTTGAATGCGCTACTCTCAGGCACTACCAGGAGGATTTCAAAAATTATTTTTGCATTTGATAGAGCAATCACTGAGGAAAGATTTAGGTTATTTAACATCACGCTACCAGTAATAAGAGCAAAATTGTTACAAAAACGGGCAAAAATTTAAAAATACAAAATATTTAGTTTTACGCGAAGTCGCGAGCACAGCTGGTTACTATTTTGTGCTGATTGTAGGGTTTGTAATATTATAAACTAGATTTGTAAACTTTTTTACAAGAGATTTTAGACTTTACTCAGTCGAACAGATATTTATTAAAATATTACAAGACTTACCTGTTTTGATGTAGATGGTGTCTGCTTTATAAGCACTGGCTCCATTTGAAGCGTATCGTCATCAATGCTAGCGTCAAACGTCAACGGTGATATCTGCCTATACCTGTAAGTATGATATAATAATTTTGACTACCGGTAAATACATGTCAATATAATTATACCGACGAAATATTCGAATTTGTTTTGTGGAATTAAAAAAAAAATCATGGTTTTTATGGATTAAAGTATAGAACTAAAATTTCGTTACATATGTCATTTATTGTATTTCCTTATATATACATAATATATTTTAGTTAGTCTTCATATTGTAGTTAGTATAGTTACACCTACCATCTTTTATCTCTGCATCATTTGTTAACTATCAGAGAATGCCATAGCAAATGCCAAAGCGTTAGGTTACAAGCGACTTATTAAACTTATGTTATGTTAATAGTAAGTGTATCAAAGTAGTAGCAGGTATGGTTAGCAATAGGTCACATTGTTCTATTTATGTGGGCAAAGGTTATATCATTGGCACATATGAATAGGATTTGAAAATAAGCGAAATATTTAAGATATCATACGGTTGATGATTGTGTGTTGTAACAGCATCATTCCATGAAGGGTGTTGGGGTGAAACGGGCGGCGGTTGTAAATTGTTCGCAAATCCTAGACGGCAATACAGAGAGACAGCCTGTTTAACTAATTCGCACTCGACCTGCAAACAAAACCAGTACTATGTAATTTACCATTTGGTCTCATATTGACACCAAAAATGTCATCATTATTTTTATTACCAAAATTAAAATATAAATATAATTTTGAAATTAACATAATTGTTAAATATTTTAGTTATCATATTAAGCGCATTAAAGAATAACTAAGGTAATCTACTCTACTTAGAATATAAACACAATTTGATAGATGTAAAACGTAATTGCATATAAATGTAAGTCGTCAAAATGCAAAATATGTCCAATATGTCCAAGTTCAAAATATTGGCATGAATTTAAACAGACCTGAAGTACAGTAGCCAATTCTGCGACGCTGGTGTGCTCGTCGACTGAAACGAACACCTTATACAGAAGTGTCTCAAAGTAATCACCAGCGATTCGGTTCATCACAAACCCTTTCAGTGGCGGTACTGACACTTTGTCCGCTGCTGTTATTGGCACGTCTAAGTATATGAGACCACGCCTGAAATATCCATCATATCTTCATAAATCCAAAAAAAATTACAAGAGTATATAGGCTTACTACATATTTTGTTTTCGTTTAATTAGTTACCCTAATAAAGGGTATCCCTCTTGGTAATATTTGGTATATTATTATTTAGCTCTTTGTCACGCGAGAAGTTATATGTATAAACTATTCTTTTTAATTATTTAACTATATTTTATATATTCATTCATCTTGTTTAATGCCATTAAATACATAGGCGTTGATATTTTCTATGGGAATCCAGGGTATATATAATACTTAATTCAAAATGTTCTCTGCATTTATCAAAGTGTAAACGTCAATTTAAATGGGCAATATTTTGTAAAGGTTTCTCTCCATTTTGAGCACACAATAAGCGTTCATATTTATTGGAAAACTATTTATACTTGTTTGATAAAATGCGCGAAAAAAGCCTCATCGGTAATATATTCTTACCTTGAAAATATAGCATAGTTCATCCTAATATTATAAATGCTAATTAAATTTGTATATTACTTTTTCATGACTTAACTACCCAACCAACCACTAAATGTTGCTTACACGTTGTCAGAACGGAAAAGGACATAGAGTACTTTTCATCTCCAAATAAAGTAATGCGTAAACAAAAATAGATTTTAATTCAACTAAAACAAAGTCGCGGACAAAGCTAATACTTTATTATTAATAACAATGTAATCACAGGTTTAAAAAACTTATTAGCGCTATCCATACCTGTATAAGGTCTTGATGACAGTGTAGTCAAGAGTGCCGGCTGTCTGCGAGCCACGGTCAATAAGCAAGTCTATTATTCCTTTCTCATTTTCACTTAAAGGCTAAATTCAAACAACACACAGTTTTAGTTAGTAATGTCGTAGTAGGCGAAAACACAAACATATTTTTTTTAACTTTATTGGTTAGCGTTATGGCCAATATCATCTAATATTAAGTGACAATGTGGCCCAATATGGTGGGCGTGTTAAGCATAGTGGCGGAACAATATCATTGATGTATGTTGTTGTTTTCTAGGGGTATCTCTGAACAACTTCAAATTGATTGTCAGTTCTTTATATCACATTTTTTATATTAATTACTGTGATCATCTTGACTTTGCTTCTATTTTATTAAGATTCTTAATGTTCAAATGTCATATGAGTTACCATTATTTGTATTACTGAGGAACTATATGTGACTGGCATAATTGTTGCATAAGGTCACACGAACCATAGTACCAATATAAAATAAAACCATGATAGGTCTTTAAAGAACAAAAGTTGTTTTAAAGTTGTTTAATGTTTTTGAAAACTTACTATAAAAGTTAATTTTACCAGTAAACTGATTGATTGCACAGTATTGTAATAACTTACAAGAAAGTACAACTAATGTGTTAGCTTCAAAAAGCTCTCGCCATTTAAAATTCTAAAATGTCAATTCTTTTGCCCTTAACTACACTTAGTTTTTAAAACTCTGCTTCAAACATATTAGTAATCCACAATATCATTTCACAAACTTGATTAAAGCAAACATTAAAAAGAGCTACCAAATTAGATTTACCTTCACATCCTCTTCTAGAACATATCCAAGTTCGACCCTCCACCAGGGTTGCATTGGTATATTTAATGGCACACGGGGTAAAAGCGCTCTGATAGATTTAGATCGTCCACGGCGACTAAGTGATCTAGCTTTCGCTATTAACTCTAAATACTCATTACGACCTATACCTAGCAGTCGGAGACCTAAAAAGTATAAAGTAGATAATTATCTTAATAAGATTATCTTGTATTTTATACTTTTTGCATTATACAAACAATCTCACCTGATATTAAGTGACAATGTGGCACAAGATGGTGGACACCCTAAGCCTAGTGGAGGAACTGACTCTCATGTGCAACTGCCAAAACACACCTACAGGTATTTGTCAGCAGATTTTCAACTTGAAGGTGTTAGCTAGCTAGTTGAGTATTAGAAACAGCCCTACCACCCAGGCAAACCTACTCCATTTATTTAATTTATTATTCAATTATTTACTTGTATTATTTAAAGTCCAAATATTTAAAAAAATACCAATTTTCTATATTGGTATTGTTTCAAATAATTCCAGATAGAAATCAATATAAGAAACTAGTGTTGAATACCATTTTACTTAAAATGTAACTATTCATTATCTAACATAAAGTTAATATTGCTTTCTCTACAAGTGTTTACATTGAAAACAATTCCTTAATAAATATAATATCCATAATTGAAATTATAAAAGAAATAATTGGAATCATAAAATAATTTCATATCTGTATTCATATCCAAATCCAATTCGATACTTTAAAGATATCCCAATTCAAAAACTCATATTAATAACATCCTTACTTACAATCAGCTGCAGTAAAATTAGGCATTGTATCGTAACTCTTCTCCATTTCAATTAGTAGTGCAACAACTTCAACATAGTAGACAAATGGAGTTATTCTTAAACCTGAAATTTTAAATTATGTTTGTTTAAAATATGTATTTATAAGTTTAGCATTTAATCACAATATACTTAATTGATGGCAAGTCACAATATGGCTATAACATGTCAAGACTTTTAAGGGAAACAGTTTTAGTGCAGTGTAGCAAACATATATACTTTTCATATTTAATTTCCTTTCTCCAAGGCAATATTTTATTAAAATGTAAGGATGTAAGTAGCTTTGACATATGTCATCTCATACATTTTCACTGTCACCTTGACATATAATATCCTATACAAATTTTGTTATCTCTTTATGTTAGGTAAGTGTTGAAAGACTACTTGGCTAGGAGTGCTGGTTTATAGTAATTGTGCTCCAGTCAGATATATTTTTTTACTCCTAGCATCATACTGTTACTTAGTAATGGAGAAAACCTTTCTTTCTTTTGTCTCCTAGAGAAAAGTGACATTGGGGTAGAATGTTCATTCAACACTTTGATCTCCACTTCAATCACTTTTCCACAACCGTTAATATGTTGGCTGCCTAACATTAGTAGTTTTATACTTCATTATTATATAATAACACAAAAAAAAAATCAAACATGATGTTTGCTATTTTAACTATGTCCTTTATTTTATGGAATAGTGGGCAAACGAGCTAGTGTGTCACCAGATGGTAAGTGATCACCACCATCCATGGACTCCAACAACATCAGGGGAATTGCAGGTGCATTGCTAGCCTTTATTAGACAGACTAGCTCTGAAGTGCAACTGCTGGTACACACCTATTGGTATTTGGCAGCATATTTTTCAAGTTACGGGTGGTAGTTAGCCAGACGGGCATTACAAAAACCCCTACCACCATGCATGTACTTACTAAGAACCATGTGCAAAACACAAAAAAAAATTCAATATTACATGAAAACTTATTTATATTTCAGTAGCCACAGCCATTTGTTCATTACAACTTTATTGTGTAAATTAGGTACAATAATTAATTACCTTTAACAATCATGTCAGCTAGGTGATATGGGTAGAGCATGAGCCTCTGTATGCTACTTTGAACAAGTGTTTCATAGTACTTCCTTTCATCTTTGCAAACTGTTCTCACTAATAATCAATAATACTATAATGAATACACTATGCATTATTAATAAAAGTGTAGTTTAAGCAAATATTTCTACATGAATCTATAATATTATTTATATAAATTTATAAATATTTCTTAAAGGTATTGGTTATATTTAAGCCATTATGTGATATTCTGCAGAAAAGTGTAATAGTATAGTATGAATAAACCTTTACTACAATATGACTTTGTTGCTTTATTGATCTATTTGTTTCAGATTATCTATATTTCAATGGGATATTTAGTGAAATTAGAATGACCGAATTATCTAAAAACAACATTTACTCACCCAAACTTCCTCTAAATCTCAGTTGATTATTTATACTAAATTCAAATATATATCTTTCATATTCTTTTAAAGAGTCACCCAACAACTGAAATTATCACAATTATATCTAAATTACTATATTAACACTTTACTTTTAATATTTACACTTTAATATATATTATACTTTAATCCAATTAAATTTATTACAAAGTAAACCACAATTGTCAACTAGAGGTTTGAATCACCATAGAACCAATTTTTATAAGTAATTCAATTAAGATAATTTGTGAAAATGTGTAAAAGTCATATAGTAACTGATGTAATAATAAAAAAAATCATAACAATTGGAATAAAACTATTTTATCTATGGTCATTTCTCAACTATGAATAAGCATAGTTTGATATTCAGTATGTTATTAGTAGTTTTTAATAATACAGGTCAATTTTTGTGTAGCAAGCAAGATTGTGTTTGCTTCTTTGAGTAATAAACTTATCCTTAAATAAATGAATACAGGCATAAAATGGATACCACCAAAATATATAGAGTTTATGTAATGGTTAATTATATTATAATCAAAATTCTTTGCATAAACATACATTTTGATCGTATTACACTGCTCAATATTGGAAATGTTAGTTTTTTGAATATGAGAAAATGATGAAACTATAAATATCAATATTCAAAACACAGCAACATTAAGAATATTTGTTAAAATACATTCATACGATATTTAGGAACAATTTACGATGTAATTCATATCTTGATGAAACATTTGACCATGAACAAAAAATTGTTCAGTAGTAACAATTTCTCATCAGATTTTTGCTCCATCTGGGTCAGATATTGAAATTGAATTTATAATATAACTTATTACGTATGGAAATGTTTATTTACAACATTAAGTTTGACGTCCTAATAAAGATATCAATAAATATACCTTTTTTACAGTCACAGGTAATTGAGGCCACTGTATTTTTTTTCTAATACATTCTTCGATTTCGTCCTCCATAATGGAGTTCTTATCAAAATTTCTACATTTAAAGTAGATTTACTGCTTGTCCTTGAAATATTTATGAACAATAATATAAAATCTCTATTTCTAAATTGCTAATCTGATATTTTTCATAAAACCAACTAGTGTTACCAGACATAAATAGACAGAGCACACAGAACATACAAGTCTAAAGTATAAATAATAATGTACGGATAAAATCACAGAGTTAATTTTAATATAGAAGAATAAATGCTCCTAAAGGGGCCGTTCAAGTATTAAGTAACGCAATTTTTGAAGATTTTTGACCCTTATGTAACGCACCGTAACATTTTTCTATATCCCTCCCCCCCTCTTCTCAAGCGTTACGTGACACTCAAGTGAGCATTTTTACCTGAAGATCATAATTATGTTTTATCTTTATTTTACTAATAATCTATTAAAATAAATAACTTATTTATCATTAACCTTCATTAAAGCAAATATTAAAAAAGAAAAATTAATGATGAAAAACATGAACTCATTTTAAATTAGTGTCTGGAAAAATGTATTTATTATTTTAAATAGGGGTGTAAAAATCATCACATTAGTATTAGGTATAAATCTAGGAGTACGACATTGAATACCATATATGCATCTCATTTAACGTTCCTTTGCAGGCTTCTAAATCGACAGCAAAAGATATGATATAGCTAAATTTAAGAAACAAAACGTTTTCTATATTAAAATAAATGTATATTTCTAAATTGATTGATTGTCGCCGATGACGATAACAAGCGACATACAAAAGGGTTGTAGATCACAGCTTCAAAGCCCTCCCATAAATAGTTTCACTTCAGAAGTATAATGTAACCTATGATTCTATAAAATACAATTAGTATCTTAAAGAAATATGAAAATTGCAACATTTCGTTTTTAGCACGTCACACACGTCTTTAATTTCCTCACGGAATTAAGACCGCAGCAGACTAAAACAAAGAATAAATAATCTGCTTGTGTAAGATTCATATTAATAAATTTAAGGTCAGCTTTATCATGGAAAGAACAAAGTAATCGTTCTTGGGGACATGATAAAAAAAATTATTCACTCATCGGTAGATGCTGCCGGGTGTGGTGAGAGCCATGCTTGGCAGCGAGAAATATGTGGAATGAAGGGGCCTCCTTCTGTGAACAGGTGATTACACAGGAGGCCGCGAAGAGAGCGCGTGATGCAGGAACTCATGCGTATTCTCTCCGCTACAGACGTGTGGGCGGTAGGAGGGACCGGTATACCCTTGCCCTTGCGCCACCCTAAAGTCGGCCCGGGGGGGGGGGTCGTTAAGGACGGATCGCCAGGTTGCCCGGATAGTGCTCGGATTACCATCAGGCCGGGCCGATCGCTGGAGTGACACGGCGACTGCAAGCACGATCGCGCATCGCCCCAGGAAGGCAACAGACAGCCGTGAAAAAAAAAAGTAATTTAGATGTAAAAAATATGGCTACCTAGAATACACATGTTGACACACCTCAATTCTATATAATGAATTAAACATTATGTCAATAAAACCTATAAGCCGTATGTTCGAAGGGTACTACAGGTCGAATCACGTAAAAGGAGCTCTAGATAACAGTTCTTATTCTTCGCGTCGATGCTAGCCGTATTAAAAAAAATCGTCTGGGTCGTGGTAAAAGGACCAGCCAGTCACTAAAGTTGGAACCGAGACCGAGACTGACTGTGCAAGGACGCCGGACGTACTCAGAAGTCAAATATGGATATAGTTGCGTATATGTAGACAGGGATGTACTTGACTATCATTTAATAATATATAAATAATTATTATTGTACAATAATATTTGTACACCACTTCGTTACTCACTGCGAAAGTAGTCTAAAATAAGAAGTACGTTCAGAATTTTTTTTATAAAGTTAAACGTTAAAAGTAATAATAATGCAATTTAAGCTAAGAATGTTATGCTTTTCATTAATTATTCGATCCTTACATGGAAATCAGGCGAAGACAAGGTGTTCTTTCTGTAAATGAAAAATCGTCATTCAATATTTTTTTGTTTTACTGTTACGATTACGACCAAGGAGACTAATGATTTTGTTATCAAGTCTGCAATATTATATTTTTGAAGTGAAACTTCTTATGGGAGAGCTATGATATTCTGAACCTCAACTTTTTTTGTGAGACGTTCGTTCAGGTAAAGTCTGCTCGTGGCGAGTAAGGGAGTAAGAGAGATATACTGATGTTTTAGTTCTGTCGTGTGGTCTTATGCACACACTGTTTTTTTCTGTATTCTTCTTTTATGCTTTTTACATTTGTAAACAAGCTTACCCATTCTCTCTTACCAGCATATATACTTTTTATTAACGAGGAGGCTACTGGCTACTAAATACTACTACCATTAGCTGGTAAAAAATACTGGCTACGTAACATTTTATTTGAAATCATACTATGTCTACAAGACAATATGCGGGTAAATCTAAAACAGTATGACACTTTTGGTTCTAAATACCTTAAATCGATCTTTACGTTTTCTGGTCAACAGTAGTTAAAAGCACTGTCAGCAACTAAAATTGAATTCATTGGTAAATTTGGTATCAAGTTACTTTGTAGCCAATTTTTATATTTCATGTTATAAAAAAAAAAGACTTTTATATTTTTTATATTTAATCTCTAAATAAAAATCGGATTTCGAAAAACGAGAAAATACGTAATAAAAAATCTCAGGAAACGCATAAATTCAACTTAAGTTAATCTCTAGTTCCATGTTCGTGCCTATTAGAAGACAACCAAGAACACTGTAATTAGAACTATGTATGTCGTCAAACTTAATTCGGGTCTTCTTAATTCTAAAGGCCTTAATTCTAGTCTTAACTACTACTGAGCTTTTGGGGATGAGATTATAATAATTTGGAGCGGAAGTCATTCTAAGGATATTTCATGTTATAATGATATAAAAAGACTCATATTTTTTATATTTAATCTCGAAATAAAAATCGAATTTCGAAAAACGAGAAAATACGAAATATAAAATCTCAGGAAACGCATAAATTCAGCTTAAGTTAATCTCTAGTTCCATGTTCGTGCCTATTAGAAGACAACCAAGAACACTGTAATTAGAACTATATATGTCGACAAACTTAATTCGGACCTTCTTAATTCTAAAGGCCTTAATTCTAGCCTTTACTACTACTGAGCTTTTTGGGATGAGATTATAATAATTTGGAGCAGAAGTCTTTCTAAGGTTCTGGGCTACATAGTTTTGGAATTCCATTATCCATGTCGTTTCTTTTTAAATTTACTTATGGATACATAGCGAGCGGGTGTTGGTTTTTCTAAATAATAATATTCATACATATGTTTTTACGACGATTATTTCCGACTGGAATCAAGTATACCAACCGCTACTGTTTCCGCAAGAAAATCAATTTATAGGCATCCCTGTGGAATCATGTCTGGGTATGCTGCGAGAGGAGTTCGTGAAACTCGACAGGTACGAATCAGTAATAATTTATAAAACTCCCATATATTCCTTTATTGGCAATTACTTATGATCTGTAACCGCTTTCGTATTGCTTCTAATCCCAGTCGAAATTTTATGTGGTTTACCAAGGCTTGTCGCATTCTACTATTCCAGATTGTTAGGTTTATATTCAGTAATCAAGCGGTATAACAAGGGTCGGTGCTCAACTAGGTCAGGATCATAATACGCATTGTGATAAGTTCGATACAGTGACTTTCTTTTCGTTATCACGTTTCAGTGTATGCCAGTTGTCGAGAAGCTACCATGACAGCGATGATACAGCATGGATTCCTAATTTATTTGTTGTCAATGTCATTATTGTTTTATATTGTCGGATAGAGTGCAGCCAATTTACCATAATTTTAAAAAATATGTGACTCAAAATATGACCTAAAACGGTTACAGTATTTTAATTTTTCTATGTATTTTTCCAACCATCAGAATGACCTTACGGTATACTTTTCTTAATTGAAGAAAAAAACATTAACGGCTTTATGTATTTCTTTTATCATATCGGATGCCAGCATACTACGTCCATAAAGTTCATATGCTCGAGAATTACATATTCTAGTAAATTTTGCAGCAGCATATGCTGCTATACTCTGAGCATATTGGGAATCATTATCAATATCAAGCACTTTAGTTTTTAAAGCCCAATAATAAAAAGTGCCTAAAGCTCCTGATAATATGTCTCCTTGACCACCGGCGCGGCGTCCTGATCCTCCTTCCGACGAAGACCAGTTAAATGAGGAAGTACTTGAATTAAATATGTCTGTTCCTCCTTTGGTAAGTACGGACACATATTCGCCCCAATAGCGATACCATTTTGTCTCATTACCGGGTACAGCATTTATTAGATGTTTAACTTCTCTATGATTAGGTGTTAAAATCACACCAGGTTTTGGATAGTCATTTAAAATTGAAGTATTTTGTGATACCACGAATAATCCATCAGCATCAATAACTAATGGTTTCTTCAGTTTTTTACAACTGTCAATTATCTCATATATTAATGTCATAGTATCTTCTTCTCTCCCTAAACCAGGACCAATAACAATAACGTCCATTTTTAACAGCAACGAACTTATTTTGGAGGCATGTCTTTTATTAAGATAAGGATACACTATTAAGTCAGGGCTGTAACCTTTAATTACGGGCGCTGCATCTTCAGTAGTAATCACGTAAACTAAATCGGCACCAACCTGAAAATTAGATTCATATATATGGATATAATACATATCATACTTTTCTTCTTCAAGTAAAATTTTACAAGTATTATTGAATCATACGAAGATCTTCTACATACGTTTAAAAAAGTTACTTATTAAACAATATTTATATTTTACAGGTCTTGAAACGTACCTTATACGCCGATATAGCTGCAAAATAAGGTGCTCCAGTATACTCAGTTGAACCACCAATTACTCCTATTTTTCCTAAATCACCCTTTTTTGTCCCGTCTTGTAGTGGAATGATACTTTTACTAAGTGATGTTAATTGATCAATAGAAAAATGAATTTGTTTGCTAAAATCGTTAAGTGGTAATGTGGAGTGAATATTAATAATGATTATAATAGATATGTACAAAATGATGCTTTTATTTAAACTCATTTTCACTAGCATTTTTATATTAACACTATTCCGTAATTAAATAATGTTCACTGAAACGAGACTTTGCTATTTAATTCTGTGAAGTGAATTTGAGTACAAAAGAAAAGATACCTAATTGGGCCCAAGAACTTCACACCGTATATTTGTAACCAATGATATTTTAAGTAATTATAATATTATTGGTCGTAAACTTGATATAATTAAGAGTCGGATTTACAAGGTCGCAATAGGACTTTATAAACACGCTAACCAAATTTCATAGCACAAAATGTAATTTCTAAGAAAACACGAAAAATAGCTTTTACACAAAACGTTAGCTTAGAGAATAGGTTTTTTTATAACTATATATTTATACTTAATGCATAAACACATTTCATAATTGTATTCACTCAACTTATAATAGGTATACTTTTTAATAACATACAGAGATATATTAGTTATTAAGAAGAAGTATTAAAGTTTAAATTTAAACAAGACAAACTATGTCCATTTCATCTAATGTCAAATAATAAATATAATACGGCACGTTATGATGGCCGCAAGAGACCTGTAATAAATTGATAAATTTGAGCGTTTTGACACATTATGTCCTGCGTCCACTAGCCTTGCCGAGTCGAGTAGAATCGAATCGCACAAATTCATCTATTATACATTTACTATGGAAGCGCGTCCATTATCGGGGCGTCGAAGCGCGGAAAATCAAATCTCATTCGCGCATTGCTCGAAATTCGATTCAACTCGGCGCTTCAATAATGGACGCGAATACGTGGAAGCGCGCCGGCGTGTTTTAACAAGATTGCCAATTTTAGTAGTTTCCTACTTAATAGTAAATTTACTCCAATTTAATTTAAGTTTTAGTAGGTAAAAATAACAAGTATAATTTAGTAAATTTTGGTAAAGTATGAAATACTAAATTATAAATTGAACTCATAGTTATATTCAACATTAACAAGAATTTAAAAGAAAGGAGAATGATAATCATGATATTTAAATAAATATAATAAAAGTAAGGAAAGAAATCGCTTAAATTTGTAAAACGATTCTCCAATTAGCAAAAACGGAACCACGATGGGAGAAATTGGTTAATGAAAAACAAGCGCAACCGTCGCATTATGAGTTCTTTCTCATAAGTTTATTTTTTGTTAATTTGATTCAAATTTTTAAAATGGAAGAGATCTCATAAGTTATTTTTATTTTGTTCTTATTTCATACAAATGATTATGTCCTTTCTTGAAGTGAATCTTCTTTAGAATCGTTGTAATTTCAAACCGGATGCAACGGAAAAAACGACAGATAAGAGACACAAATACAAAAATGTGTAGGATGAAGCCAGCAAAGAATGAGATAGAACTCCTCTTTGTGCCATGCTTCGTAGCATCCCCCATTCCCGTCTTCTAAGCATAGTCGCTATAATTAGTGAGCCAGAGCGAGAGAGAGAGAGAGCAAATGTCGGTGTGTATGGATATTGCACACTGTTTAATACTTGCTTGTATTTGAACATTTAACGTGTGTTAGTATATGTGAAAAGTATGTGAGCTAATACTACTGTACACTGTATGCGGCTGCGTTTACAGCTTTTTAGTAAGAAGTCAGTGTGGTGTGTTATTATTTAACAGTGTTTATGAGTATTTTTATATCTTGTTGTGTTAAATAATAAATTTTATAATATGCCGATTATGTAATATATGTTAAATAAAATATAAAAAATCTTTTAAAATTAATTACAATACTTTCATTTTTAAACAAATAAGCTTTGTAATTATTCTACCCTTGTTATATATATTCATCTCATTATTTGGTCGATTTACTGAAGTTTCACTTCTATCGTCTGTGATACCTTTTTTTCTTAATAAATCTTATTAAGGTTTACTGTTTTTTTTTACTGCAGTAGCTTTCCCAACACTCCGCTATGGAATCTTCGCGACCCACCAGGGTGTGGCAGCTCACACGTTGACAAATACTGGCTCAAAGTAATTAAAAGTACTAAAAGTTAAATTATTTTTATTTATTGAACTGGTGATAATGTCTGACAAAAATAAAGTAGCTTTTAAATTAGATGTTAGTAGATTTAGTAGAATTCCTAAAAAAAGTAGTCACTTTTCTGTTTGCATACAACAACCTACTTCGATGAAGAGTTGCGATGAATAAATGATGCGATTCGATTATCCTCAAGCTGGACGTACAGGAAAATATGCGATGTGACTCGGCGCGCTTCGATTCTGATATAAAGGACGCAAGGCTTTACAACAAAGACGTACAATCACAGATAATACATTGATACTATAGAGTAAAATGTCGACTAATTTTCGAAAAAAACAATCCATATATATATATATGCCCATTAGTTAAAGTAGCCGTTCAATTAACTGCTTACAATATATTACCCGAACTCTTAAGTTATAATAAAAGAGCACTCACCGACCGCTTCCGCGGTCATCTCGCACTGTTTGTTATCACAAGTCTAACCTAACTTAACCCAGCAAACACCTTTACTACAGCGACCACCTTACCGCTACATACTCCATCTACAAGTTATTTCTTTATTACCTTTATTAGTTCTGGTTATACGGCCGTTAGTTGAACGGCTCCGTTTAGTAAAGACAGACTTAAGCAGGCTTAGGAAAGGCTTATTAAGCTGTGACATATATATGGATGATTTTATGTACTTTATTAAATTAGAAGTGAATGCTTCTCTTCAGCAAAATGTCGTTAGACGAAGAACCGAGTACAAGCGAGAGCGCAAAACAAGAGAATACAATTTTATAGAAAATACTGGGAAGAATAATATTTAGGGTGGCTACAAGAAAGTTATAAAAGCACAGACTATACATATTGTAAAAGTTGTAATAATAAGGTGATTAAACCAGGATTTTTTTTTATTTTAAATAAAGTGATTTTATTGAATTTTCGTTATTTTTGATATCCAACCGATGTTTAATCCAAATATACAAATTTTACTTGATACCTACCGATTTTTCATTTACCGTTCGAGACCACTGGTCAAGAGTGCTTCTTGACTTTGAAAACAAAACTTCGCCTCATCTTAATCTATGATGTTATAATTTTTATTCATAAGCTTAGTTATTTGGCCCTATGTTTTGTAATATCGGTAATATTTTAAGCGATGTAATTTGGCTACTGCAAATAAGTCAATCCTTACTTCCTTACTAATATTATAGATGTTAAAGTGTGCTTGTTTGTTACGCTGTAGTGCCTAAACCGCTGAATGGATTATGATGAATGTTGACACAGAGATAGATGGGAACCTGAAGGCGGTGATAGTCAATTTTTTTTCCGAAAAACTTAATGGAAGTGGGGTAAAGAGAGGCATAAACCTTGTATGAAACTTTTTATTGCAACATCCGATTTATTTGATAAACTCAATATTAAATAATCTTAGATACCTTTTTCGTAAAAAAGGAATAACTTGAACAAAAAAAAATGTCTGTGATAAGTATTGTCAAGTAGCTGTCAAGTGTCATGTACTATTTTTATCTATGATTATGTACTGTCCGGTGGGGAACTCTGTGGTCAAGCAATAATAACATCAAAGTTTTCAATATCCACTCTAAATATAACAAAAAATGGATGATCAATACGAAACTTTAAAGCTGACATACAATGTACACAAATATTCTAGCTATTCGGCTAATTATGTGCCAGAGTACGTATATTGTTTGTGATTTTTGGGAACTTTTCTAACTGAATTCCCGGTCTGCGAAATAGGGTTTTAAAAGGATATAATTATTTGTTTCTCTTAGTTCGTTTATTGTATTGTTAATAAGTGAGAATTAAAATAAACTATCGGTTTCTTACACTTTTAACTTATTTACAGGAACATAATGGTTAATAATCCCTCAGATCAACTTTCGAGATGGTTTACAGATAGCAATACTCCGTCGCAGTTTATTATGCTAAAACTGAAATCGCCTTCAATAGTTGAAACTATAAAATTTGGGAAGTACATCAAGGCTCACGTGAGTGATCTGAAGAAATTCCAAGTGTTTGGAGGTCTTCAGGAAAATAACTTATCATTGCTATTAACTGCGTAAGTTATTTTATTTGTCACAGCTAATGTCAATAAAGGATAAGAAATGCAGTGGACCCAGACTATGGGAATGAAACTTGTATATTATACCACACTTATGATTTTATTGAAACATTCAATTTTACAATATATTAAACTAAGACTACCAGAAAATATATTTTTTTTACAGTTAAAGTTTCTGGTTTATGGTTAATTATTAAAAAAACGCGAAATTTAGGCTATATCCAAATTTTAAAACTCTCTTTTATTTATTTAATGCTTGGAGACACCTTGTACAACAAAAAATATTAATAAATTTGACATTAATAACCAAAAAACCAATTTAAAAAAATACCACATCAGTTTAGCATTATTACCACAATCTCACCTGATGGTAAATGATGATGTGACTCAAGACAGTTGACACACTATACTTCAGATTTTTTAACAATCGCAAATATATCAATCAAGAGTATTTTAGGTTCCTTTAAATGTTTCTCAGTGCACAACTTATGTTTCATAATGTTCTTACATAATTACATAAAATTAAATTATTTTAATCAAGACAGGCAAAGGTTTTTTGGTCTGAGTATTTAGAAAATGCAAAAGCCTTAAAAGTGACTATTATGTAAAACATTAATGCCACAGTATTTATGTAGATTTTTTTGAAACTCAGTTATGGTGTATATTATATTGAGGAATACCAAAACTGAGTATAAATAAAAAAAATGTAACAAATGATGAAAGAGTAATTACAATTTATTGATAACACAAGGTAGCTTGAGTTAATTATTTATTAATGTAAACTATTAACAACAATTGTAAAAACTGACAATTATTGTACTTTTAGGTGTTTTGTATGTAAAGAAACAAATAAAAAAATTGAGTAATTTGCATATGCATATATTATATACTAAGTTTTTCCTTTGGTTTCATTCTCATGGACCCTATGTTTTTTTCTATACCCTAGTCAATATTTTTATATACTTCATAAGGTTAGTGTTTGATAACACTCTCAGCTGTTATTAAGTGGTGGTGCAGCCTAAGATTATGGTTACTCTAACCCTAGTGGACTAACATGATATTTAAAGAAGTCTAAATCTTATTAAAGATTATAAGAATATAATATAAAATGTTACCAATATTTAAGTATAAAAACAGTTCTAATAAAGTGTTTGATAGAATATAAACTCTACATTCTTTCTGCTTAAGTGTAATATTATAATCTTAATAGTTAATATGACAAGCTTTCACCACATTTTAGAGGTTTAAAAAAGGATAGTGCTCCAGAAACCTTTAGATTACGACACAGAACTCAAGAAGGGCTCTACTTGCCAATAAGATACATTAAAATAGTACCTCTACAGTCCTGGGGTCCGGCATACAATTACACTATCTGGTATGTGGAACTGAGAGGAAAGAATCATGAGGAACTTTTGAGCAACGCCATTGATATTATAAATTTGGTATGTAATAAATTTTCTAAATGATGTTCAGATACTAGAAGCTTATATACATCTATTTGAATATGTTGCAAAAATGCTCTGAGAATACGAGTAGGGATATAGCAAAAAATGTATATGTTTTTATAATATATTTGAAATGTTAATTAACTGGTTTTAAAAACTACAATAGTACAATCATTTCAATGTCAAATCAAATTCATACATATTCACATTGGTGTTTCTTTTGTTTAATTATTTGCATGTTACTCGCATAGTCAATGTGCATGTCTAGAAGGTGGATTTACATAAACTTGGCAAAGCTGTATAGTTTGCATTCCACAGTACATTGTTCCATTTTACTCCTTTATATAAAATTAGGCCTAATTATAACTACTGCACAACATTTAAAGCCTATATATAATATAATATAATATTTACTATCATACTGTGCTGTTTCTTTTGGGTAAAGATAAGCATAAACAATTATTTTTACTTTTATTGTTATTGGCCGACTTCAACCATATTTCTACTAAAAAAAAAGTGTTATCGAAAATTATAAAACACTGATCTTTAAAATAGGCAGGAGTTGAAACTATTATTGGCTAAACATATTGTTTTATTTTAATACTTTATAGGTTTAGCTTTATGGCCACAATCTCATGTGATGCTGAGTGATATTACACACAGTGATAGACATGGTAAGTTTAGTTGAGAGAGTGGTGCTCAAGTGCAGCTGACATAACTCACCTATAGGTATCTAGTTTGTGGCTGATTTTCAACTCGAGGGTGGTAGCTAACCAGGTGGGCATCAAGAAAACCACAATCACAATGCTATGATTTCATCACAATGTTTTCCTTCATCAAACACTCTGGCTTGATGATCGATTGTAGGGATCAAATTAATGTGTATTGTATTAATGTCTATCAAAATGGCGTAGGTATGTTCTTAACACAAAAATGTAAGTTTTATTTTAAGCTAACCTGTTTTAAACCATTTGTTTGTTTTACGCCGTTCATAAAATACAATCACAATTATGGACGGATGGCCCAGGTCTAAGAAATTGTGACGTTCACACCTCTTAAAACAATTTTTTGAATTTTACATGTTATTACAGATATTTATGAATTTACTAAAGTTTTCTTATTATTAAATTTATTTTAATATCTTTATTATATTATTAAAACATATTTATTAGCAATAAATATTTAAAAATGTTGAAATTTCTGTAACTACTGTTTAATTGCCATATATCATGTAGGGGGTAGGGTGTAATCTATCATTTGTGATGTAATATTGATGTGGTAGTCTCACAAAATTTGATATCTTAACGAAGTGTGGAAGGGGGTCTAAAAAGGTAAAAGATTACATGATGTGTTTTATGAATGGCCTCCTATGGTAAATTCTTCAACATTAGATTTAAAGAATGTTTTTTGTACTCATTTTAATTTGTTTAATATGTTACATATTACAGCACAAAGAAGAGGAAGCTGTACGTATTTTATTGAAACATCTTCGGTGCCGACGGTATAAAGATGCATTCGAGGCATTGTCACGAGAGACTGGAGTTCAGCTTGAAGGTCCAGTACAAGCGAGGCTTTGGAATGCTCTCGTTGAAAATGGCGATTACAAACTGGCAGAACAGATTTTTGAAGAGGCTGCTAATGGTGAGTAAACAATTGTATTTTTCATAGTAATCTTAGTAACTATATTGCAAACGTGAAGTTGGGAAATCGGACTTAAGCGCCTATTTATTTTTATACTTTAATAGACATGGGCATGCAATGCGGTTGATATTACAAATTTGATATTAACCAAGCCGGCAATACATTGCCTCGCATTAACTGAGCGATCTAAACATCTACTATTTACCCAAATATCTACCGAGAGCAGAGTCACATTACATTGCAGTGCAATAATATAGCATAATACAAGTAATAGCGACAGTGAAAAAAAAAACAGCAATAAGCGAGTCAAGTCCAGCACCTCGAATATTGCCCTTGTATTTGGTGCATAAAATCTATTTTTATTCATTAGACATGGACATGAATCGCGGTTGATATTACAAATTGCAATTTTACAAATATTCATATTTGACATTTCTCTCAGTCGATGTTCCGGGTGATGTTTGATGGTAAAAGTTGATAGCTACTTTGCGGCGATATGATATCATGTGGCATTTACTTTCAATGCTATGTTTAGCACATGTCAATAATTTAATATTTAGTCTTTGTTAGACTATCTCTTCAGACAACAGTGGTATATGGTTTATAGATGGCGAGCTAGATTGGTATCTATCTTGGCAGCCGTACAGACCCGAGTGGCGGCAAATGTGTGCTTGTTCGTCACATGTGGAAGATCGGCTATGGACAGGCGATGGGGTACAAACTGCGCCACGTTCATCACCACAAGACTTGCCTTGCGTTGACAGGGATCCCAGGCCTGAAGCTTCAGTGAGTGAATGTTTAAGTAAACAGTGATTCAATTATAGGGGTTTCAAATATTTATTATTTATATATATTTATATTATAATTTATATAAATTAATAATTGTAAATTGTATTTACATATTATAAAAGGCAACATGTTTCTATCAAACTGTTAGTGTATAACATCTAAACCCAATGGCATGTTTCCTTTTTAATATTATAATTGTCTCGCCTTATATTAGTATATGGTCTTTTCCAGAGCTAGTAATAGCGAAAATAGTTAATTAAGCCGACAAAACATTACAACTGATATGTTTTCTTATACTTATCGCTTGAGACCCATAGAACTTATTTATATTATTAAATCATTGGAGTATTCTCTGGCCATGTTGTAGGAAATCTTTTGTTCTATTGCATTTTATATATTGCATTTATATTAAAATATTGTCCTAATAACTGAACGGCTACTATGCAATAAATAAAAGGATACTATAAATATGTAGGAAGCAGTGGCTACAGCTAGTTAAAAGAAAAATATATTTATACATTTTCAGTCTCATTAAATGAGCAAGAGTAGAAATTACTGTGTATTTTGATATCTAAATTGCAAATAGATATTTATGTATAATTTTGTGTAACGGTAGGATAATTCGAATGGCGTAGAGCTATTGGATGTGTGCGACATATCGGGTACATGCTGTAACAAGCCAGGTCCCCGTGGAGGACATCAATTGGTTGTTGATTCAACCACAGGTATTTGTTTTCTATCCTAATTCCAGTATAGTATAAAGTTGTATATACTTTAATTTTACAAATAACTTAAAAATTTGATTAAATTGTTTGACTACTTCTAATTAGTACAATTAAATTTGTAAATCTCAACAAAGAAAATTCTCTAGGCTTTCTTACTATATATTTCTACATCTTGTTATAAAATTGAATAGAAACACCCTACTTAGTTCTTTTCAATTGACTCTGCATTGATATAATATTATGTCTAATATTTAAAATGGTGGAGAGCATGTTGGCTAACTGTAGTAGAACTTTTAAATATGTTTGAATCTTTAAAAGATGTATGAACTTTGTAATATGTTTAATCCATGGGTGTTGCTTGAACAGTTTGTATATCCATCCATTTGTAATAACATCGCACTGCATGTATATCATCACTGTTCCCCAAATAGTCGAAATCATAATATTTCATAAACAATGTTATATATCTTACTAATCTACTACAAATTATCCTATCTTCCCTTTGTTCTGTGCTAGTTAATAATGCAAGCATGATAGAAGAATAAATCTTAAAATTAGAAAATGGTATTATAATTTTATTAATATATATATATTTTTTTTATATTCTTAAGGTTAGCATTATGGCCATAATCTCACCTGATCTTAAGTAACAATACGGCCCAAGTTGGTAGACACGCTAAACCTGTGGAGGAACTGGCTCTCAAGTGCAGCTGCCGGAACACACCTATTGGTATTTGGCGGCAGGTTTACAACTTGAGGGTGGTAGCTAGCCAGACGGGCATTAGAAAAAGCCCTACCACCATGGTATGGTTTCCTCACGATGTTTTCCTTCACCGAAAGCTCAAGCTCATTGTAGGTGCTTGGATTGGAACTCACGCCCCTTGACGCTAAGTCGAACACACTACCACTGAGCTATCATCGCTCCAACCTTCAATTTTTGTAACAGAAAAAAAATCCACCATAGTTTTTCTACAATTCCAGGAACATTGTATTTGTTTGGTGGCTGGAACGGTACAGAAGACCTGGACGATCTGTGGTCATACAATACGACAAGTGAACGTTGGACGCTCCTCTGCCGGCACAGCGGCTCGCAGTGCGGGCCCACGCCTCGCTCTTGCCACAAAATGGTGTTTGACCCTGTCCACAGGCGGCTGTATACCCTCGGACGATATCTCGACAACGCCCAGCGGATACCTAGCAATATGAAGGTGTTTAATTTTATTAAATCAGTGCTAATAATCCAATAGTGATATGCAACCCTGTGTCTGTACGTAATAGCGTGTAATCCTATCAGATCTATGTGTATCCTATAACTTCTGATAAGGTTAAGGAGACTTATATTTGATCAAATACCAAAAAAAAAAATGTAAAAATTGTTAATGATCAAATATTGTTTACCTATAAATACTTAAATAACATTTATTTTCCTAACTCTTTGAAAAATATTTATAACAATATCAAACTCTAACAAACTCAAATTCTAACAATATCAAATTTGTGGAATAATTTGAATTTGGAATTTTGAAGTGAAAACTTCATTAAGCGCACTCAAAACTTTCTTTTGAGGGTACTGAATTTGTTTATCCCGATACACTCGGTTCCGATAGCAAACACGAGTCACATGCGAATTTATAATATTATGATTATAAATTTAATTTTAAACGAAAAAATCTAAAATAAACACAGTTAGTGATGAATGAATTGTTATTGTTGTGTTAAGAGAGGATTAATAAGTGTCGTGTTTGTGTGTGTCCGTGATGTGACGTGAGAGCGAGCTGCACAGCTACTGTGTGGAGAGTGCGCAGTGGGCGCTGGTGTGCGCCGACACGGCGGCGGCGGGGGGCCCGCGCCTCGTCTTCGACCACCAAATGTGCCTCGACTCGGATGCTCGCACCATCTACGTGTTCGGGGGCCGCGTGCTGCCGGCCAATACGTACGTATCCAACATCTTTCTCTATAACTACATTTACATTTACTATTTCATTTTTTTTTTTAATAATAATAATTTATTTTCCAAAAAAATATTTTTACTACAACATAAAGTTAAGCCCTGTCACCTGAACAAGGTATTTTTTTCTTTAACCTGTATCTCAGGTGCCAGTGTCTTCCCAAAGTACATAATTCCTTACTCTAAAATATTATTCTTATAGAGGACATAAATGCTTAATTTAATTTAGCGCACTTTTCATGTGTATGAGATGTTACGTGTGCATGTGTATGAGTATATTTCTGTGATCGTGTGTGTATGAATGAGTATGTGTCTGTATATTTATTGGTTCACACAAGATATAGATATTGTAACTTGTATCTACTTTATTGCTTTTAGTAGATTCTCTATCCCACTGTAATCATATTCAAACAAAATTTTTTGTAATTCATTTTTCAATCTATAATTATTTAAACTTCTAAATGTATTTTTACAATTCAATAAATTGTATAGATGTGGCCCTAGATATCGATAAGTCATACGAGCGCGTGTAGTTTTGATCATGGGAACAGGGAAGCGATCAATTCGATTTTGACTGATAGTGTTTGATAGTAAAGAATTTGCAGTTTCATGATATCGTTTAATACATTGATACACAAATAATTTTCGTACTGACATTACTTTAAGCCGTTTGTATAATAGTGTTGTAGGGTATCTGTACGGCAATCGCATCATGACTTTGAGAACTGCCCTCTGCACTCGTTCTATAGTAATTAACTCTGAACTAGAAGCAACACCCCACGAGCAAATACAGTACCTTATTATACTTTCACAAAGGGCCTTATAAATTTGGATAAGAATACTAAAAGTAGCTACAACTCGCAGTTCTTTAAAAATATATATAAGCTTCCTCACCCGAGCTGAAAGTTCATTTATATGCGCGGCTCACTTTAGATTTTCATCAATAGTAACTCCCAAGTATTTTATAGTTGCAGTCCATTTACATTGCATTTACATTGATATTTACATTTACGTTTATGTTTACTGTCGGGATTGATCTGACAGGGAGGAGGGAGTGAGCCCGCAGTACTCGGGCCTGTACGCGTACTACATCGCAACCAACACGTGGCAACAGTTGCTCGCGGACAAGCACTCACTCAATGCACCGCAGCCGCGCGTCTCCCACTCCATGCTCTTTCACCCGGTACGATGTACACTTACTTTTCTTTCTCTTTTATACTTCACTCGCCTTCTTCTTTCTCTTTTTTTTTTCGTTTTCTTATTTCTTCTTCTTTATATCGTTTTAAGAACAAACTGTTTCTGCATAATTATTTTTGGTGCTCATATAATTCAAGATCTTATCTGCCTTATTAAAACTGTCTAGAGAGAGTTGATGCTAACCAATAAATAATTTTTAAAGTTATTTGTATACACTTCGCGTCTGTACAATAAAATATAGAAGGCTTATAATATACTCTTGGCGCCATTAGATAACCATGCAGCAAGTGATCTCACTAGCACAATATTATTTAGACATTCCAGAAATAGTAAAAATTGAATGTTCAATATTTTTAAATGTTACGGCAGAACCACTTGTGAGCCTATGGTATTTTATTCCACATGGTTACTTAACACCAGATGGGGTTGTAAGGTTGGAATAAAAATGGCTGTGTTCGAGATACTCTTTTATGTTAGATTGTAAATCTGAAATTTTGATATAACAGGTCTCTATTTAAAAAAAATCTAGTATTGCGTATATCAAATTATATACAAAATAGGACACGGTAACAAAAACAAAAGTCACTTCATTATATTTTGTGTTTTAACGAATCATAAAAATGCCAAATTAGAAAGAACAATATTTTCAATAGGTGAAGTGCAAATCAAATAGAATGTATTAAGGAAGATATTTAAAATAGAAACCTTTTCTACTTCTACAAATACAACAAGATTAAATAAGTGTTGAGTGCATATGCACTTAATATTTGTAATAGATAAGTCCCTATAACAGGTGCAGCGTCGGTTGTACATATTCGCCGGACAACGTAACAAAGAGCATCTGCTGGATCTGTGGTGGTGGGACGTGAACACGGGGGAGTGCCAGGCGCTGTGCCAAGCCTCAGCCGTGTACCCGCCACCAGCGGACGGATTCACGCAGCGAGCCACACTGGACCCTGACACTGATGAGATGTTTGTCCTCTCGGTTAGTATGACTAATGACTAATAAATTATTTACTATAATGTCTAATATTAAACTAAAATGTAATAAATTATTTACAGATAAAATAAACGTAATAGAACAATTGCTTCATGAATCAAAACCTTTCATTTATACTTGCATGCCAAAATTATTTCATTAAGATTGATGACTATCGAGAGATTGGCAAGATATTGTGGATTTTATAAATTGTCTGAATAAATTTTCCTTTAGGTTCGAAGGATTCCATGTTATAAGAAGGGTATACACTAGCTGGAAAATTCCTTTATAATTTCTTGGTATAGCATATATAAGGCATTTTTGGTTCATACCAACATTAAGGTAACAGAAACATTGTGGCTATGAAGCCCTATATATATGATACAGGAAATAGTTCAAAGATACGGGAAGATTAGTTTATTAACTCATCTTCTTTAATGGTTTTGAATAAAACATAAATAATATAGATAAGAATGGAAATGATAAATTAATTTAATGTTGTGTTTAATTTGTAATTAAGACTATAACTTATTATTATGATTTGCTAAATGGTTTCTTATAAGCAAACAATTCGATAACAATGACAGAATTTGCTCAAATTTGAAGAGATCTAAATAATAATCATTTCCTCCAATTAATAAAATTTTTGGTGGCAGAGATATACTCTAGTATTTTAAAAATGTATAGGGTATGAGTAAAGAGAAGGACAAGCGTGTTTATAACACGCTGTGGATGTTCTCGCTGAGACGCGCCTCCTGGACGTGCGTGTACCGCAACGAGTGTGTCGCGCCCGACGAGCCGCGCCCGCGGTTCGCGCATCAGCTCGTATACGATCCTGTTAGGAAGGTACGCGGGTTCTCACCCAAGCACGTATGCACACGCACGCACGCACTTATACACCTACACAAACACGTATTCACGTTCACATATGCACGCACGCACTTGCACAAACGCACTTACATACATGCATATACTTATACGCACACGCACGCACTCATATACGTCTACTTCATCTATTAGCTAATCTTATAAACACCATGAGATTTCAATTTCAAAATTGAATTTTAATTTTAGGCAAATTTATATTAAACACACTCAAATATGATTTACAAAACTATTAATTTTGTAACTATATATTACAGTATTTCAGCATAACCTTATTGTTAAAGTTAAGTATCTTCATGTATAAAATTTACGAAAGACATTTGAACTATAATAATCTATTCACATATTACTGGGTATTTTTTTTTACAAATATTATCTTCACTGTAAGAGTAAACAAAACCAGATTTAGTATAGTTTTAAACTTACCTGGGTTTTATGTACAATAATATACTAGTCTTTTCTTTGGCTATAAATTTATATTCTTTGTGTAATATATACATATAATAACTCTATATTCAAATTTGTGAAGTGCGCTGCTTGAATTTATTTGAACATTCGGTGCATCAGATATATAGTACTATTCTAATCGGTGTGGTAATTGCTAGAGTAGGTGTCGGTGTGATAAAGTAGTTATGGGGATGGAATGACAGGTCCACTACCTGTCGGGCGGCAACCCCGGCAAGGCGAACTGCCCGCGGCTGCGACTGGACGACCTGTGGGCGCTGCGGCTGGCGCGGACGGGCGCGGGCGAGGCGGTGCGGGCGGCGCGCCGGGCGCTGCGCGAGGCCTGCTACCGCGAGCTGGCGCGCGTGCACTCGCCGCCGCTGCGCGCGCTGCACTACCTGCGCACTGACCTCGCCGCCGCGCTCGACACCACGCAGCCCGCGCAGGTACCTCACATCAGCCACATTACATCAACATCTCTATATCAGCTCTTAGCTATATCATCTAAAGTGTGCCCCGCAAAACCTCTGTGGGGGCTCCACGATAAAACTTATTCAAATAAGAAAAACAAAACAAAAATAAACTTATACGAGACTCCAACCCTATTTTATAAAACCTAATATCAACCAATGGAAGAAAAATGAGAATCAGTTACAAACCCTTCATTAGATATTTAATTACTATGCAACTGTTACATTTCAACATATTTATTATTAAAGAAAGTTCATTAACTAATTTGTGTTTTTAGAGCTCTATTAAATAACTCGCTTACCAAAAGGGTTCTGTCATCAAAAAGTTTGAAAATCGTTGACCTATATATTGGTAACGTTCACACACGCACTATCAACGGATTATACGAAAAAACAAAAACATATAATAAACTTAAATTTACACTGACACACAGACCAATTAATGAGTCACACAAATAATTATCGTATCATGAGATTCGAACTCACGCGACCATTTTATAGTACTGCGCGCACGAACGATCTCATTTATTTATTTATTTTTCGCTTGTATGTATGCTGTTAGCCTTAGGATCTTTCACAGCTTCACCGAATTTTAGGGGCGAGTAATAAGGCAGTCAGCCCGAGGCAACAAGCACAAGAGAGCCATGAAGTGGCCGATCCTCGGCCTGGGCTGTTGTTGACGACGCAAAAAAAAAAACCGCGGTCCTGACTAATCCTAAGAAGAATCCCAAAAATAAGCAGAAAACCCTACTCTACTATAACACGAATTAAAAGCGCGAAGTAACCTCTTAGACTAAAGGATTGTACTGACTTTGCCTCAGGACGGAATGACTGGACTGTGCTTGTCCTCTCACATTTTGTATTCTGAAGAAGTGTTACAAATTGCAAAAAATTATACTGCCAGCAGCGCCCGCTCTAAATATTACGTTGCCCAATACAAAATTACAAATTGCAGCCTCTTGGTAATTTTATTATAGTGTCAATATACAAATATATTACATAACCATTATAATTTTTAGCGAAGAAGGGATTAACATGTGAATTTTTTTTTTGTTAGTAAATTTCACCATACAAATTATAAGATTTTAGAAAAAACGGACACCCCAACGCCTCTAAATATTGGCGCTCTGGGCAAATGCTCGGCTTGCCCCCCAGCCCCCCTAGAGCAGGCCTTGCTGCCAGCGTTAAATATGTTAGTCTATTGTCAAATAATTATACGCAGTAGAAATTGTCACTAAATATTTTTTAAATCAAAATCTACATACTCTTTTGGAGGATTCAAATATAACATTCAAAGTTATAATCAATTTTAAAAATATATATTGTTAATAAATTAATAACTATTCTGGTGAGTACGGTAAAACTTCTGTTGTATGTCAACTGCGCGATCAACGTCAACGATACCGTTCATGTCATGATACTCTGGCATGATCAAATATGATAATATTAGTTTACTGTATAAAAATAATGTATGTTGGTATAGGTGAGCAGATTCCACTCTCTGGCCACTGTGCTGTTTGCGGGGGACGAGGCCAGCGAGAGCGAGGGCGGAGCCCGGGCGCTCTCCCCGCCGCTGCGACGCGCGCTCGCCCGCCGTCGGGCGCTCCGCCCCGCGCGCCCCGACCTCGCACGCGCGCTCGCTCAGGTATCCGAAGCATATTAAAACCACCTTCATAAAATTCATAACACCTTAAAAACCATTTGACAGTTTAAACAAATACTTCCACTAAAGTATACACTCTTACTAAAGTTTAAGTGATAAAATGTTTCGTTTGGACAAATATACCATAAAATTACTAAAATGATATTTTAATCTATTTTAAATCTACTTACAAACATATTTCTGTGCTGCCCATGTGGCTTTTAAAAAAATATTAATTGTATTTGGTTGATCAGGTACTGGGCGCCGAGGCGGAGGAGTGTGAGCCGGAGCTGCCGCAGCCGTGGGAGGGGGCGGCGGGCCCCGCGCCCCCCGCACCGGACACGTGGGACGTGGGCCCCGAGGGAGATGAGCTGGGCGCGGACCCGCAGTGGCACACGCGGGAGGCGCGCATCCGCCTCTACGACACGCTTAGCCAGTACTTCCGGCCCACCACCGTGCCGCCCAGCACTCACGTCACCGACCTAGTCACTTTGTAAACTATACCATTAACATGAAAACATTTTAATAAATACACGAAATTCTTATATAACACCTTGCTCGTCATCCCTTATGGTATATCCGAACAAAACATTAGGTCATACAAGCGTCAGTAATCTCTAGTAATTTAAAAGTAAAATACCAATCTGCAAATATAGATTTACTTCATAAAATTTGTCGATATATTACATTACAACTTGACATAATTATGTATGATATAGAAACAAAAGCAATATAAGTAATATTCATAATAATAACAATTACATAAGTATCGACATTGTGAATAGCATGTGCACAGTTCTAACAGCTGACAAAAGATATTGTGAGTAGTAAACAAAATAATGAGGATTTAAATTCCAATACGTTCTTTTACTACTTTTTAATCAAAATTTACTACAAAATACTCATAATGAAGTAAAATTTTTCTTATTAATACAACCAATATTGGAAATTTAACTAAATTATTGTAATGATGGGATAATACTGTTCCTGTTTTTTTTTTATTTATATCACTAAAGTTCGTCAAGGACAAACAAACTGAGGGGCAAAGTAATGAATGTTTTGTATTTTCCTATTCATATATAGATAAATTCCTATGCACACGTAGAAAGAAACCATCATATATCTTTTTTATTTAAAATTTAATAGAGTAAATATGGCAACCCTACTTTTCTATTATTTTCACGAGAGAAGTAGCCTATCACCGTTTCTAGGGTCCCAACTATCTCTATACCAAAATTCATCATAATCGATTCAGTGATTTAGGGGTGAAAGCGTAACAAATAAACTCACTTTCGCATTTATAATATTAGTAAGGATAAAATATCAATGCTAGCATAGTGTAGCATACTGCTTACACTCGCCAGTATTAATTTGAATGATCCCTATGATTTTTCCCTTGGAATTTGATGCGTAGTATGCGTTGTTTTTTATTATTCTGTCAATTTATTATTATCAATTGTGTCTGTTTTTAGGTTGTATGTGGCCAGTAAAACGGCATTATTACATTTTTTTTTCACCATCGTTGATTCTGATCAACATTTGTGCTAAGAATACTTTTATTTCTGTTTTGTATTATCTACACAAATGAATTAGATATATAACTCGTTTGATGATTAAATTTTTTTACATTATAAATACGTATAATTGTAAATCGTACTCTGTTAATATTAATGTTCATGTGGTTGTATATTAAAAAAAACATCAAATACAAATACAAATCTGCAGTAAGAATGTAAATATGATTATTTATTGTGAATTTATTTATGTAATTATATGGCGGTGTGTGTGTAGAAACTGAGAATGTATGAACAATAAAAATTATGTTTATCAATACCGAGGGGAAACTAAGAAATGTAGTTTTGGCAAACGAGTTAACAGTTGAATATGCTTTGAAAGGTTCATTAATATGTTTTTTTTAATTATCTATATATTGGATGTCTAACACTTGTATTTCATTCTTAAAAAAATATATATTGAAGTATAAACATGATTAATATAATACTGAAATCTCAATAACTCTCACAGTAGGTACATAAGATACATATTTGTTTTATCGAAATTTTATATTCTTCCGAAATTTTATTGCTGCGTGTATAAGTGTTTACTTATTGTAATAATTATTATGATTGTTTTTTTTTTAACGTAAATACATATGAATATAATAAACTAAAGATATACTATATTCCAACCACATATACGTATTTAGCTGATGATATTACGGCATATTATTAATGTTTACAACGTTCATAACCGTCATTTTACCCGTTCCACTTGCGAGCGTTACAATAATTAAATTGGAATCTAGTATGGGTTCACTCTTGTATGTGGATCGTAGTGAGCTTGATGTTAGCGTAAATGCTGGCGTTATTAGTGACGTTCGTGGCGTGACCGCCACGACCGTGGTCGTCATGTCTAACAGCTGAAGACATGTTTTACGCGTTGCGAACGTTAAACTTCTTGCCATAAAAAGTGCGAAGAGAGTTCTTGGTAAGGAGCCATCCACAAATTACGTCACATGAATGAATGATTTTTAATACCCCCCATCACAAATTTTCACTAAGAAATTATTAATTTAAAAATGCAAATTAATCGTTCACATACTGCTTATGCTATTAAATATGAATAGATTTGGAAATGTGACGTCAGGAAATTAAGGGCCCTTCTGTCCGTCTGTTCATCATCCTGTCACACTTCATCGACTCTCTCAACAAATGACATAATTTATGGATGACCCCTAACCTAATATATACATAGATTTAGTTCACCCTTAGTCCGGATGATAATAATTATATTCGTTTGGTCAACGTATCTTGTCGCGTCCGTCTATGTTATTATTTACGGAATACTACGTACATTTATTCCTGTTTAATTTGGATTTTATATGATGCATATATTTTAATTTAAAATGCAACACTAATGATTTCGTTTTGTTTATTTATCTTTTAAATGTATCATTGTAGACATTGTCAAGGTATTTCTAAAGACTGTGATATGAAGGATGTAGTCAGTAGTTCTAAGAAAAAAAAATTGTCAGTGCTACGATTTATTGTGTGATAATTTATTATTAATCTTGGTGGCACTTTAATATATTAAGTTACCGATATGCAATGAGACTTGATTTTTATTACATTGCATGTCGGCGACTGTTTGCATGAACTAACTTCATCGTGACGTCACAGAATATGCTAGATTTTTCTCCAATTCTCTGGTAGCTCAATAGACTCGTTTGTAAATATAATTTTTATGTAAGTTTGATCTAATATACGTACCTACTGATTATCGTCTGTTCTTTTATTTATATTTTTCGTTATCAACAATACCGTGGTCTACAAGTACGAAGCCAAAGTCTTACCTAAACAAAATATAGGCATCTGTAACAAAATAAGTACAATTTTCAAAAGACTTCTTTAGTGTCAAATTGAAAAGTTTTTGTCGGAATGAGTTCTTGAACTACTGTTAGAATACATTGTAATAAAGTACAATATTTTTAAACTTGAAATATAGTAAAAATCCTTAAAAACGTTACACTACAGAAATAGTTAATTAATTAGGAATCTCAAGATGTAACTAAGTGGGTCCTTATTTACTTTTAACAAACACCTGCATTAGTTTGTAGCTAATCTGAGGTAATTTAACGACAAGTGAAGGCATCTTGAACAAAGTGCAACTTTTTTATGCATAACCAGTAGTTTTTTATGTGGTTCTTAACATAGTCCGTGTATGAAATATCTTAACTCTAAAATAAGTAAATGTGAGAAGTGTGGGTCCTGTCCCTAGTGTCTGACAACAAGGCGGACTGATGTGTCACCGTCTTGTTTTAAGTAGGTTTACGGTATATGACGATGCTCGTCACGCGAATGGTTGTCCTACGCCATTCTCGCTTTGAGCTGCGCCTAGGTAGTGCGCTTACTCATTGCACGAGAGTTAAGTCTTAAAAAAAATCATGATTTAAAAAAAAAGGAAAGTTCACGTATTAAAAGCAGTGCGATAATAGTCCGTAGCTCCCTGGCAACAAGTGGGAATATGCAGTCGTGTGGTTTTTTTGATGTGAAAGATCTAATGCGACGGGTCAAATCGTTTATAGACGTGGCGACGCTATATGATAATACCTATATGAAATCAATGACTAATGAGAAGAATCAAGTTGTCTTCATTTGATTTGTGTATAACTATACATAAGTGTATGTTAAATAATAATCATCTTTATCTTTAAAAACATCTAGTAATTTTGAAAATTTACCACATCTATTTCCTTTCATCTGCTATCCCTTTAAGTTCATAATTTGAATAAAAAAAACTACATCTACTAGCGGTCTTGCGACGGCGCATTTGTGATGGGTATTTTAGGTGATTTGCACCACATGAGTACCATATAACCTTGTAGCTCGCTCAATATATTCCAAGCAGATTTACTAGGTTAACAAAAAAGGATAAATGCATATAGAACTTCCTTCAAGTGCCGCCCCTGATTACGTATTTCTCAAAACCAAAACTCGCATATAATCGTCAATAAATAGAAAATTTGAGCACATTAAAGTTTATATATAATATGAATATGCCATTTCGAAGTAAACAAATAGCGATTATTATATAAGCAAATAGCTTTGCTTTTGTGGAATGCGTAATAAGAGGGACAGATGCTCTCTCTATCCGCAATGGCTATAAGACAGACTTCAGTAATAACCGCTTCAATTAAGAAAAGGTATTGTCTCATTGAGAGTGTCTCGTTGTATCCAGCATAGCAGTAATTTGAAAAATTTTTTGACGTAAGTTCCATACTCCTTACCAACACAGAACCACGTAGAATGGAATATGAGCTACTTGGTAGCATCTATCTCTGTAAAACAAATATTTATTATAGTATAGAGACTGTAGACGTGTGATGTGTGTGTTAATATTTTGTCAGCAATTACTGTAATTTTCTTTCAAAGAAATTCTGTAATCAGTTATCGTTTTATTATCCGAGTTTACCAAGGTACGCAAAATCAATTGATAGGTTATTTTATGAGGCGCATGAAAACAAAGAGTTAAATATAATCATTTATTATTCCTCATACATGATTCATATCAGTCATTGTGACAACACGATGTGCCTTTAACAGTTTGAAAATAAATCCGCTCAGTCATGATATGTTCCCGGGTGTGGTTCATTCAATCTGTCGTTGAATATTGATGCGTTTATCACTGTTCGACTCACCACAGCTTTAGCCAAATGAGATTCCATCATTAAAAGACATGTAATCTGAAGTAAGAAAGTATTGTAAAAATATACTTGCCATCTTCTTGAAACGCAGGCTAAAACAATATAAAAAATACAATACAGTGAACCATCAAACTGTGCATAATCAGGCCGTCTATTTAAACTAATTTACTCTTTACTCAGCTACAGATGAAAATGATACCGTGATGATATGGGAACATTCATGCATCGTGTTCGTTCTAACGCAAACCGTGTCGCAACGCGATAGTAAACTGACAATCTATATAATTTTTTTTAATATATAACAAAAGTCAAATATATTCTTTTTCTATTAAAATATATGAAAATAATCTATGCCTAAGCAAAAATATAACTGATCTAAATTGCGTTAAAAGAAATATTTGGTTAATCGCTCATAACACCACCACCGGTTGTGGACAGCAGACATCGAGCGCAGTAACCCCTTCACATATATATATATACACATATATGTGGAGAAAAAAGAAATACTGAACCGTAACAAATGAAATGGAAAAATATAATCGAAAATATGTAATTGCACAATAGTACTATAATCAATATAATTCTTAATGCATAATAATCAAAAAGTAATCACAACATTTGACAACTTCAATCAACGTCTTATAATAATTACATATATAATATAGGAAATAAATAATGTCATTTTATACAAAAGAAACCTCATCAATAATGGAAATATTCAACAATATCAAGAAAATGATTAATTAAGAATTAATTACCATATAGTGTACAATATTGAAAAATTAAATTAAAATATATCAAACTATTAGTACGTAAACGTTTCATGGAAATGTTAAGGAACGCCACGTTTATTGCGAAAAGTTGGTTTCGAGTTAACAAGCTTGAATACACCAGTGACTAGACATAACAATACATAAACGATGTCTGCTGTTAAGCTAAAGAAAATAATAATTAGAAGAAACGATACATTCTAAATCTAATAATTGTTAAGTTCATCGTTTAAGTACATGAAGAAAGGCCTACAATTATAAGCTAGAAAAGTGCACTATTAATATCTATAAACAATAAATGCAAGGCTATGGTCCTCGGCGAGCGCCATCGCCGCGCACGCGACCACGCACACGCGCCCGAGCGATGGCGGGCGCCACGTTCAGCTATGCAAATCATTTACACTATAGTTAATATTGCAAATCAATTTCAATACTCCATAACGGAACCCTCACTTCATTGTTAAATTACTAAGTTTACTTGAAGGTTATTTATTTATCAACTAGTGCTACATCTAAATCAATAAGATTATCGGGGAGAGCGAACCCCGGTACTTGGAACGGTTCAACTAACCTACAGTGTCTGTGAGACGCTACAGAAAGACAAACGACTACGTCACCGAGTGGTCGACCGCGACCTTATCACGGAAAGCTGCCAATATCGCATCAGATAACATAAATAATGATAAATCGTAACGCTCAATAAAATCTTTTGAAAATTTTCCCTTATTAATAGATTTCGCCGGTCGATTTCCGTGAGCAACGTCTTGAGCAGCAAGCTGGTATTTGTTTTACAAGAAAATATCGAAAGCACTGTATTTCTTTGAAATCGAGATAGCGTTGTAATAATGGCAACGAGTGCGCATAACATACATATATTGGAATCGACCAGCTCTTGGACAAGAAATGGACGCTTGTGGCCGAAGCCACGGGACGGCAGAAAGTGCGTTGCGGCGCTCGGTCCGCAACTGTCTACACGTCACACAAACAAACTAACGATCAAACTAACAAAACATACTGAAAACACTACGCGTACAACTAGAACAAGATGGACGAAACTATTCGCCGGAGGGCCACAACAACACAAATAAAGTATTATATCACTATAGAACAGATTACATAGTCTTTTTGTGCACACAATGGATGGATATCGAATAATACATTAGTTTTTAGAAATTTTCAATTTGGACGTAATAAACATTCGTATCGATCGGCGGAATTCATAATTAATGCGAATCGACTCGAACGTTGTATTTAATAATATACTATATATATTTTATATATCATAATAAAATAACGTTGCGCGGTTTTATCGCGACTCCGGCTTCAACACACGCATACACACGTATAATAATAATAATAATATATAACATCATATCTGCCTCTGACGTAGAATATGTCGTCATTTGTGACACCATAACAACGGCGATAAATGCATATGCCTAACAAAATACATGGATGCTATTATAAAAATATTCGTTACAACAGGAATCTGACGACGTGCAAATAGATATCATGAAGGGACCATACCAAAATATAATTGGCGTGTGGGATAGACGAAAATATACGCGATAATCACGAGTCTCAGGGGTTCGGCGAGAGACGCCGAGATACTCTATACAACTTACGTCTACCAGTTGCCGAGAACCACGCGGCGAACGGGCGGCTTCCTCCCCCACTCCGCTCCGACCCCTCGGCCGGTCATCTTACCGTAAATATCAGTCAATTTTATTATTAAAAACACCAATCATTCAATCTGGCGAAGGACTCGAAGAAAAACACTTTAATTAATAATAAATATAAGGGATGAGTCGGAGAAGTGCACACCGCTGCACAGTTTGACGGTTCACGAGAGTCGCGTGACCGCGGCTTTGGCCTCGCCGGCTCATACCGTACTACGTCTTCGACGAGTCCCCATCCTACGAAATCGGTAAGGTTATAATAATTAGATTGAAAAATTTATAAAACGTACAAAGAATTGGGCTCCACAGGGCCCGACAACTATAAAACATTCAACGGAACGATAGTCCCGCGCCTTGCAGCGCATCTCCCGCGGTTAAATTTATAAATTCGTATAAGTCGCGGTGAGAGGCGCGCGCCTGGGGGCGGAGCGCTGCGGGGCGACGGCGACGGCGGCGGTGGCGGCGGCGGGGCGGAGCAGCGCGCGCAGGGCTGCGGCGGCGGCCTTCAGCGCCGACACGAGCCGCTAGAAGTCGCGCGGTCGGGACCGCGTCGCGCCGCCCGCCTTCGGGACGCGTCTCGTGCGCATCTCGCGGTCCACCTAACATCAGAAACACAACAACTCTATTTTTTCAAATCAAACAAACACTTTCTCACTTTTTCTTCTTTTCCTATCTACAGGAGCCGCGGCTGGGAATAACAACCACGACTGCAAGTAAGAAACATTTTTTAATATTCCTACTTAATATCATTTCATGATTTCGATATTTTCTTGATACATTTATAAGCCTCCGGCCGTTTCCAATAACGTACCTATCTATGGCTAGGGATAACATGCTATCACAGACAGACACTTAAGTTGTCGATCGAACGCATTTCACAGACAGCGATAGATGCTATCCGAGAACGCCCTTAGATAGAAAACCTTTCTATCTGACGTTCCGTTCCTACCATATAACCATAACCCAATTAAAAAATTGTTGCGTGCTATTAAGAAAATAAATAAGTATAATTAATCATGATTATTTTTTAAATTAAATCATAACACTTTATTCTGAATGCTACATAAAAATTATATATGTTTAATAAGCTTGCAATGACATTTTATGACAGAAATAAAACATGGCTCATATTATTCAGTCAGTAAGATTCAGTAAGACTGTATTAAAATTTATTTACCATAATAACTATGAATGAAGACACTATGCTGGAAGGTTACAAAAACATAATTTTTTATATAAAATTATTAATAATTTGTAAATATATTGTAAGTTCAACAATTATGCGCCTGGAATACGTAGTGTAGAAGTGCTTCTAGTTCAAATTTGCATATGACTATGTAATATTAAGAAATTAGATCGCTCTTATTCGAAGGATTATGGTTTCTTATTTAAAAAGTCAACATTATATATCAACAGATAGCTGTCGCTATTATAGAAATGCATTTTCACCACTTGCATAAAAGGCTAACAACAATCATCAATAAGCTCTCTCTTAGATTGATAAGATGAATAGATATAATGAATTATCTCAAGATATATTATTGAAATTCAAAAGTTTACCTATAAATGGATATTTGTACATTTAATGGAAAAACAATCCATAGATAGATTATTGAAAACGGCAATTAGAATGTAGAAAAGTAAAAAAATACCAATAAAAATTAAATGTAACTATATATACTCGTATATTTTTTTCGAGAGTAAAAGAGGGAGGCGGTGTATAATGTAAAAGTAATCGCACCTCGAGTTCCTCCAGACGCTGTGTCAAGGCCAGCTTCTGCTGCACGGCGAGCCGCAGCAACTGGTTCAGGGTCTTCTTCTCCTCGTCGGCGCTCGCCAGCGACTGCGTCAGCTCGTCCACCTGCGTCACGTACTCCTCGCAACGCGCCGCGAACATCGCACGGAGACCTGAGATGTTATTCAAAACTTACCGCTAGTAGACTCACATCAAAATCATTTTAGAAAACATTTAGTAAATCTATCGTATCATATATAAGGAAAATACTACCAAAAAAATGCAATTATTGACTTGAACTCAGTTAAAAAAAAAAAACAATTTAATAAAATTGCAATAAAAATAATGTTCAATTTTTGAAAACTAGACAGTGGCAAGCTTAATAAAACCTTCACCTCAAGGATGGCTCATCAAAAGCATATTATAGACCACCACTATAAGACTGAAACACGGCCATTGTACTATGCTTACTTTCAGATACAGTGCGATTATCGTGCATCGATACAAAAGAAATAACAATATGATGTATAAACAATAATAGTAAAATAAGATATCAATTTATACATCCAGTCTTATTAATATGCTATAGGGAAAAACAGTATAGTGGTTGAAATGTAGAACTTACTGGAGAAGGTCGCAGCATCTTCCTTAAGCAGCCTGAGCTCGTTCCTGAGCTTGAGCATAGTCTCGGTGACGATGGTCTTTTCGGTTTCGTACTTGGACTTGAGGTTGGCGAGCGCCACCTCCGCTGTGTTCTTGTTGGACTTGAGCACCGTGCGCAGCGTCGCGATCTGCTCGCGCTTCGTCGACAGCAGCGACTTCAGCTTTATCACTTGCTCCTGTAGCTCTGCCAGCTCCGCGCCGCGCTCCTCCGTCTCCATTACTGAATACGAACCAGAAAATGACTTTCAAAATACCCAAATGTTATCTTTTGTTTCAATATTCTTCTAATCCTAAAATATACTTAACTCTTAACAAGATGGCAGCGTTCTTGTTTAAAATATCTACGGACTTTTTGTGACAATATTAAAAGCTTCTTTCTAGATATTATTTCCAATTCAGTTCACTTATACACAATTACTAAACTATATCACGCAAAATGCGATCACAGTTACATAATATAGAGCTAAATGACAAATCAAGGTCTCACAAAATTTCCTAATAATCGCAGATATAACAACCACCATAATGTGAAATAATATGCATCTGTATACGATTGAATTGCGACCACCATTGACATGATAGTGAGCCTGTCAGTATGACTTTCTGTTGATTTGCCACATTTTGAGCTCAGTGCCAATAACTACAACTACCTAGAGACTTATAGGTCCATATACCAGCAATAACTCTCGATGAATTATCAAACTCTCGGTGGGGGTCTTTATTTGTAGATTACTATGCTTAACATAAGATCCGATACCATCACATTAATATACTACTATATAAAGGGAATTCAATTGTTATAACATTACGAAAACTAAAAATCGTATATTATAAGCTACTACAATAATTAAAAATTATAACAGGAAAATAGTACGCAGTAATACTGGTAAATAACTTTATAATATTTAGAAGCGAAAACTTAATTACAAGCAATAATTAAAAACAAATACGACTAATTCGTATATACAAAACATTAAGATGACACTAGAATAATTACATCTACAGACAAAACTTCACATTTAATTGATATAGATAATTGTAAGATAAACAATACATCTGCATTAGAACTATAAATATTATAAGGGGTTTGTTATTCTTACGAATCTATTTGTCCGATACTGTCTTCTTACTATTTAATTCCTATACTTGATAGGAAAATATTAATCATATAAGATGTTGTAACAACCCCACACACATCGTCACGCTCGACTTAAGTACTTGCTTTATACTAGGTATTACGAGAATATTCTGTTTATCATTCATAAAATCAATTTTCTTGAAATATATTTTTTTCCAAGTAACATTATACCTGTCCATTGACCTTGATAAATAAAGTTTTTGAAGAGTATTACCATTTGTGATAGATTTATTAAAATTAAGTTTCATGCTATTTCTTTTTTCATTTACATTCAAATTATAGTAATCGATTTTAGGTTCACCATTGAACTTCAGATCATATTTATTATTTACGTTTCGAATGTCTTTGTTATTTTTTGATATATTCTCAAAGTAGGTAGTAATTTCTTTGACTGTTTTCCCAGTGCATACAGGTTCATTTCCAGTAGTTGGTAAGTAAATATCGAAGTTATTACTTTTGCTCATTTCATGTTTATTATGAGACATTTTTATCTTTGTATTATTTTGATCCTTAAGTTTCTTTATGGGACTATGCAATAGGTCTTCATAACAGCAAGGTCCACATTCTAAAAGTTTTATTATACTAGAAAAAACTGCTTAATATGTTGATAGTGTTAAAATGTATTTGTAGTTTATATGAGAGCCATGTAGATATGTAAGGGGAATTGAACAATATGAGATAATTGATCATATTAAATGTAGAAAATATTATTAAATATCATTTTAGCTGAATTATTTCTTATTTTTTTTAATAACTTACTCTTTTATTTTTTATGGCAAAGACATATTCTTAAAGGCGTATAATAAAATTTTAAAGGTAATTGGTGAAATTGATTATATATATATTTAGTCAAGAATTCTTAAGTTCTTCTTTAATTGCTTAGTACAGTAGAATGTCATACAACGTCACGTCAGTGCTTATTTATTCAATCCAATATTAGTTATATTTTAAAATAGAAAATATTTTTATTCTATTTCAAAAACAAACTTTTGTTGTAAAGTTTTTTACGACAGTTTTAGTAGTTTACGACAAGTAAAATCAAGCAAATTGCCATATTACGTATAAAAAAAAACCATAAAATAGCAGGTTATTTTTTTTAAATAGCGTACTTTACTTGAAAATGCAACTAATGATGTATTTATTAACAAATAAGCACTAAGGTGACGATAAAGCGGCTTTCTTATTGGGATTGTACAGTGTGTGTGTGTGTGTGTGTGTGTGTGTGTGTGTGTGTGTGTGTGTGTGTGTGTGTGTGTGTGTGTGTGTGTGTGTGTGTGTGTGTGTGTGTGTGTGTGTGTGTGTGTGGGTGTGTACGTAGAGGGGGACGTGGGCGGTGGAGTACCTGGCTGGTGCCTGTGCCGCGAGTCGAGCGCGGTGTCGAGCGCGGCGCGCAGGTGCGTGAGCTGGTCGAGCAGCGTGTCCGCGGAGCGCGCCACCTGCGCCGCGCCGCGCAGCCCCTCCAGCTCGCCGGCCGCCAGCGCGAGCGCAACCGCCTCTGCGCCGCCGTTGCCCGCGCACACTGCACCAACAAACACACACATTCAACTATTATATCTTCCATAGCTCAGTTGGTAGTGTGTACGGATACCGCCTGAATGGACATGATTTAGATCCCTGCAGTGACCATGAGGAATTCATAGAATAATTGTAGGGCTTCATCCAACGCCCGCCTAGCTAGTTATCATCCTCAAGTTGAAAATTTGTTGCCAAATACCTATAGTTATCTTCCAGCAGTTACATTTGAGAGCCAGTCCCTCCACTAGGCTTAGTCCAGTATTTTGGGCCACAACGTCACTTAATATCAGGTGAGATTGTAGCCATAATGCTACACCTTAACTATAAAAAATGGGGTATGCCATAAAATACGTCACGCAAAATTTTACCTTTTTAGACCCCCATTTCCCTTTCGTTATGCTATGTTACATTTTCTGTGACCCCCTATCAGAATTACGTCTCAAATGATGGACCCTTCTCCCTGTTTCTGATATATGGCAAGTATATGATAACTAATAGCAGCACACAAATTCCAAGGATTTAAAATATTTATTGTATAATAATAAACTTTAAGATATTAATAAATATTTGTAATAACATGTGTTCGATCTAAGCAAACCGAACACGGTCTTGGGGGTAAAATGCTGAGTTGACGGAAACAATTCAACATACTATCGACAGACGCTTCGATCAGTCGCACCTAAACAAGCGCCTCGGGTAGTGGCGAACAACAAAACAACTAACAATATATTATAAAAACATATTACATTACATATGTAATAACATTACTTGTTAACAATTGGTGTCATAGTCAATAATTCACAGCCGGCCTAACCAGAATAACATGTAAAATGTAACATTTTGTTTCAGTAAGCTACACCACACCCCCTTCCCCGACAAGTGCGAACGTATTTTATGAACGAGCCCTATCAATATAATTGACAGAAAGTAAATCCTCCTGCAAATGACAATTGAAGCGATTAGTAATAATAGTTGGTGCATACCATCTGTCTGTCCGGCGTGCTCGAGCAGCAGCCGCTCGGGCTGGGTGCCGTTGATGGCGCACACGTGGTGGTAGATCTGCGCCAGCGTCTCCGCCGCCGACAGCAGCACGGGCGCCGCCGCCGACAGCGCGCGCCCCGCACCTGTACACACACACACACAAATGTACACTAAACTTACATCACAAACCCTGTCTAAATCCTTCAACTAAATACATCATAATCTACAATATCGTATACACATCAAATTTGTTCCATATTTTAACTTCAACAAAAACTATGTAACAAAGTGTTGAATGGTTTGAAATTAACCAATAATAGTAGTAAAAAGGACGCGTACAAAGAAACTAACATGGAAATTCTTTAAATAAAATTTGAATATTGTTGTGTTTAGATGTAATAACAGAAAACATAAAATAAAAATAGACCAATAGTTTAGTACACGCTTATCGTTCACCACTTCAACGTTGACCATTATCTTATTCTATAATATATTATTTATTCCTTCCTCACTAGCCAAACATACGTCACGTATTTGTTTTAAATGCGAAACGTTTTCAGTTGCATATAAAATGTAACACTAAAATCATCCATAAACATTTATTTTTTTCGTGCTTGATGGTACGCACAGTACAATCGAAGACAATGGCGACCATAAAGAGATCAGTAATTAGTCACCAGTCGTCGCTGGTATACCGATTGCAAGTCTCTCGCCAAACAAGTACACTGGCTGATCTCGGTACAAAACTGCTTAGTCAGATATATATCCCTGCGACCTTATCATGTTTATTTGAACATAACCAATTGGTTCGCCTATTTAATTGTAATATTTGCAAAAGTGATGTTGCCATCTTCATTTGTATATGATAAAATATGTGTATGTGTACCGGCAGCGAGGGTGCGCAGGAACTCGGCCTCAGCGTGCAGCTCCTTGGCGCGCACCTCGGCCTCGGCGACGCGGTCGCTAAGCTCGACCAGCGCCTGCCGCTGTATGGCGGCGGGTGCGTCCGCGGGCACCGCGCCGCCCTGCAGCTCCGCCAGCTGCGCCGCCAGCCCGCCCAGCTCGCCGCCCGACACGCGCCACCACGTCAGCCACTTGCTGGCGCGAGCGCTCACACCGCTGTCAGACTTCTCCTCTTCCTGGGATAACACAATGTGTGTACAGGCATGTATCACGTGCGGCGGTGGGATGCTGTGACCATCCCCCACCTGGGGGGGCAACGTTTCGTCTGGTGCGGAACACGACGACCGCGAGTGCGGCACTCGGATCGAGACTAGACGAACGTATTTCTAGTACAATTATTGTAAATTATTATACAGTAATATATACATATATAGTAATAAAAATCTTTGGATTATCTATAGATAATATTTTGCGCCAACCGCCTCCTGCACTTTACTTTGTCCTATTTAATACTTTATAGATTCAACGTTATAGGCCAAATTATGAACATGAAAAGCCTAGCGTAGACACCGTACCTGAAATGCAACTACCAAAACACACCCACAAGTATTTGGTGGCAGATATTCAGATTGAGATTGATAGCTAGCTAGCGAGGGATTTTAGTTAAAGCTTACCATGTAAAAAAGTCTGCCTCTACCTAACCAATTCTGGCCTCAACTATATTAATCCGATAAACATAATAAAAAGATTCAAGAAGCTATTGTTATGCTTTACAATAAATATGCTCACAGTTGACATAACCTATTTTAATCTTACATGACAATGTTTACGAAACCCATATTGGGTAATTTTCCATGAGTGGACTAAACTGGGTTAATGCTAACTTCTAAAATGTAAAATCAAATTAATAAAAAGTATTTTATAAAATATCTAATACCGTGGTATGCTTTATACATTATTTTAAGTGTATATGAATATAAATTACCATTTTTCAGTTCACTATTCAATGCAAGTTTAGACAGTTCTTTTTAAATTATGAATATGAGGATGTACGTAGAAGATTCGACTACGAAAGTATTAAATTGTCACTTGTATGTCTGCCCCAAAACAGCATTGCTCATGTTGCAATATTACAACCTATAAAGTGATTGATAATATATTATAGTATAACGGTATATAGGAATAGTTATATATTATCACGAGCCTTACAATTGCTGTTCTTTTGAGGATAGGTGTACAAGATTACGAAATATAGCAGCACCAAGTATTTTACACGCCTGTTTGGTAATTCATAAAATAACAGTGTGTACTTAAGACCAAACGACAGAAGTGAAACATCATTTCTTTGGCTCTCTTAGTAAGAGCAGATTTTATCCGAATGAGAGTCACACAAAAAGGTTGCAGAGCATAATTTTAAAGCTCTCTCATAAGAAATTTTGCTTGAAAAATTTAATCTACATATATAGGCAACCGCTACTTATTCAGAATTAGAAATCTTTCAAGTCAATTTCAATTGAAATCTTTACGCCTGATTAACTTAAAATTTAGCACGCACATTCCTTTCACAGCGTAACTAGTGAGAATGGATTTTACGATTAAAATTTTTATAATTGAGAGAATACCGGTATCGATGTCGCACAGCTGAATAGTTGATCGTTGTATGTATTTGTGTATAGTGGGTTAGGTTACGGTGGAACGCAGATCCTGCTCCCCGGCCTAATAGGCGAAAGAAGGACACCGTGGGGTTTTAGTGGGTATTCCCAGCGATTTATGCCGGGTGAGTCCCACATAGCTCTCCCTATGCCTTGCCCAGGCGGGAGGGGATGTCTAAAAGCATTTCCCCACTTGTAAAAAAAAGGGTGTTGCAGACGCGTGGTGTACTGACCAGTGGAGCGCAGTCGCCGTGCAGCGAGTGCAGCGCGTTGAGGCGGGAGAGCGCGCGCGTGACGCCCGTGCGCAGCAGAGTCGCAGCCGCGCTCTCGCTCTCCGCCGTCGCCTGCGCGTTGCGCATCGATGCGGACAGCTGGCTCTGTGCCAACACAACATACATACCATTACTTATACATAACCCACGTCGTGGCCCGACATGGTGTATATCTAAACTTAGTAGAAGGAATGACCTTTAAGTGCAATTGCCGGAACACGTCTTTATTTATTTACGTGGTGTTTAAAATCTCATTCTTTACAAACTTCCTCATCATAACGCGTAACCATATTACCCAGGCTCAGGCCAGGACATGAGAGGCAGAGGTGCATGTGGTAACTCATCGGGTGCTAATCACCCAACACTACCCACTAAAATGCATCATGCCGACATTTCAAACTCCCGTGTTGCCAGAGACCAGGGACAGCGTCCACACATCTTCAAATCTTTAGCAGAATACATAGATAATGGACACGTTAAACCTGTGGATAGACTGGCTTTCAAGTGCAACTACCAGAATACACCTATAGGTATTTAGCGGTAGAATTTCAACTTAAAGTTAAAATCTGAAAATGGATGCTAGTCAGATGAACATTATAAAAAGCCCTACCACCATGCTATGGTTCCATTGCAATGTTTTTCTTCACCATTACTCAGACTCTTTGCAAGGATTCGAATTCACGTCCATACACACTACCAACAGACCCATCGTTGCTCCTACCTTTGTCCCATCACACTTTTGTTTTCTTTAATGACCTAAAGGGTAGCCATTCTTTAATTATGTTTCATTATTCTCAAGAATATTAAATTATAGTATCTTATATTCACATAGATAAGTAAATCACGAGACTCATCTGTATCCATTTGTTAATACTGTTAATAAGTACGTAACTTTAATTGGACGGAAGGACAACATTAATTAATAAAAAAAAAATTACATACTTTAAAGAATCAAGTAAATGTTTGTTATTAGCCCATGTGATCCACTTGGGCATAAAAATTTCAGTAATATTATTAACACTAATTATTATACTATTATTAATTATATAATAAATTAAGTAACTTAGACAAAATATAAGTCTAAAAACTTTTAAAGTAGTTTAGAAATTTTCTATAAAATGTCTGTCTATTTATCAAGATCTTGAGAGCTTTTCAGCTAAAACATAAATATAACTGATTTTTTAGACATTCATAAGTGAAATCTCAACGACTTACATTTTCGTTATGTGCTTGTTCGAGTTGTTTTTCGAGTCGAGATATCTCGTGCAGATGGACCTCAGAGAAGAGGTCCGCGTGGTGGTCACCCATCGCCGTCGCGAGCTCCGCCGAGCTGGACCCGCCCGGCTCACCTTCATCCTCAGTACCGTCATCTGGCATACCTGAAAACATAATATTCATTTACATACATAAAATACTTTGTAATATTTCGGCCAATTGACTAAAATTATTTTTTATCCTACATAAACTTCTGGAATTAGATAACATTATTATAACAACTGATTAAATAAAATAAAAACTCATTTAAGTTCAAGGAATAAATGAATATATCTTCTTTGTTTTCTATACTAAATAATGATAATAGTGTTAAGTATTAATTTTAAATCGAATTCATAAAATTTTCAAAAATAATTCAATCAATTAATAAACTGTAATCAGGACAAGACTATAAAAAATAATATGCTAACACTATTCTTAAGTTTGACGTTAATGATTGTCAAATTACTCTATAGCAGTGGTTCCCAATGTTAACTGAACTGCAACTCAACTAACAAAAGCTTTCTCACCTCACCTCACCTTCTGGTTTTTGTCTGGTCTTGGTCTGGTAAACTTTGAGATATACTTCCTGTATATCTATGGGAATAAAAACCGAGTTTTGATGTATTTACCTCGTATACTATACGCCAAGTTAGTAATATTGTATGCGGCCTCCCTGCTAAGATGCGCATCGAGTTCCTTCTTAGCAGCGAATTTGGCTTCTCTCTCTGCTTGAAGCGCTTCAAGCGCTTCAGCAAGCTGTCGCTCGGCGATGCGACGCAGTGCCGCTGTCTCTTCAGCGGCTGCTCGGGCATTCTCTGCCTCTTCACGGAGTTGACGTACTTCATGTTTCAGACCCTCAAATTCCACCTAAAATCAGAAAAAAGAGCTATTATTATTGTAGAATTTTGCTACAACGTATTTTGACTTCAAGGGTTGAGTGTTGTGATAGTAAATACTTGTGTATAAAAAAGGATATTGTAAAAAAACAATTGATTAAACTGATGCAGGCGAGCTTACCTATACATAGAGTATATCGCTCCACGCACTTAAAACAATTGATAACATTTACGACAAAATTCTTTATAAGGTGGTTGGTAACATTCCTTCTCAATTCAAACTAAATCATCCGTACGAATGAATAAGGAGATTTATACAATATATATTTCTACAAATAACAAAGAAAACAAGGAGTCCATACGAATATAATGGCAAAGTATTTGTCTTTGACACTACCAGACGAATATAATAAAATTGTGCCTTCCTTATAGTTTGGCATAGCAATTATAAACGTTATTCGATATGGCAAGTTGTAAGCAAGTGCGTGAAGGAAGAACGCCAAGCTCACAGATGCGGTGTATAATATAAAAATGTGGCTAAAACTAGTAATATCCTTTATTATCAAAATATTAATTAATATTTAAATACATTACTAACCTGTGATGATCTAAGTGCTGAGACTTGTTTCTGTAGGGAGATATTTTCATCTTCTAAGTCACCGATGTCAACTAGCAGCCGCTGTTCCCTCTGCCTGGTCTCGCGCAGCTCGGCCCGCAGGGCGGCACGCTCGGACTCACGCGACGCCTTGTCCGCTCCGAGCTCTGAACTCTCAGCGAGCAGCCGGTCTCGCTCACTCACGACGCGGTCCAACTCATGACGTAACTGTGGTTACAACAACAATCTATATTAATATTATAAAGCGGAAAAGTTTATTTGTGCATTTGAACACGTTAATCTTAAGAACTACCAGTCGTATTCGATAGAGAAACAATTGAGGAAAACTTTAGACTACTTAACATCACGCTACCATTAATAGGAGGAAAGGTGTTTGAAAAAAGTTGTAAAAACTGGGAAACAATTATTAAATAATTTATAGTTCCACAAGAACGAAGTCGCGGACACAGCTATATTTTTATAAAAATATATTTACTTTTGCTGGAAAAACATGTCATAATATTAAATACGTTCTTTTCTATACTATTAACTTATAAAGACATTTATAAGCACGACGGTGACAACTATAAACAAGATGATATATGCAGAATAATAACTTTTTGTTAGTCATGTTTGATATTCGGTTAGTGAACAAGCTACTGAGACCATAACAGGGCTAAACTGTTCTAATAACTAATTATACAGTTTTGTTTGTCGGATTGTATCAATAGATGTAAAGTAATAGACTTTATCTTAGGAATGATTGCTAGCTAGCAACTTGTAGCTACACCTGCAGTTGAAAAATACGATATTTCCTTATAAATATTTAGTGTGGGCTGGCATGGTAGTAAAAACCGGCGATTGACTAAGAACTCTTAATAGTCGCAGTTCTTATTGGATTGTACATCGAAGTTACTTTACCGTGCTACTACTGCAGTGAAACTTTAGTATAGCGAAGTTCAATATAACGAGTTTCTAGATTTGACGAATTATTAGAAATTCCCTACAACTGTACGTAAAAGATAATACAAAATATACCTTTCGTAAAAACTTCCTTACAAAGAATATTCAATAATTTAAGAACATAAACACAATGTATTATTTATCTCTGTATACCGATACCTTTGCATAATATATATATACTAGCCGCCCTAGAAGACCTTGTTCTGACTTTTCGAGTAGTCAATCACACCGACTACACCGACATCTATCGCGTTGTGTACACTTATCGAGATAAAAAGTATTCTACCTCTCTAGTTAGATCAAACTGCACACAGTGTGCAAAATTTGATTAAAATCGGTTCAGTAGTGTAGGAGTTCATCACGGATAAACAACGTGACACGAAATTTTTATATATAAAGATAACATAACATCAACATGATACAACAGAGACAAATCTTAAACTTTAACAATTTATATCGTCTGTCATACTATACATTTTCGGTTTTTCTTTTGGACTTTTCAACTTTGCTAGGGACACAGGTTTTGACACTTTCTATTTACCGTAAGCCTTATGCACGAATTCAAAACTCTCATAATACCAAATGTAACGTTTTGTGTTCCTTATAAATATTACAGTGTTTTATTACAATATTTTATTTATTTATTTATTTATTGCATTTTTATATACAATTTGTATACAAGGCGAACTTAATGCCTGTGGCATTCTCTACCAGGCAATATTTTACCTTTTTAAAGTTTGTTAACCTTGGTTAAATCGTATATTAGATCAACCTAACCTAACGAATATAAACACACCTCGTTATAACTAAATTACTAACTATAATAAATATTTTCAAATCTCTTTTAGTTTTGTTATGTCGAAATTTAACAGCACATCTTCTACGTATTTTCGTATAAGACTCCCACAATCTGAATGTAATTTATCGTGCGAGTAAATATGTTAATAGCCTGGAACTAAATCTTAAACGCAACCGATAAACTATCATATTAATTTGATAACTTGTCAGCGAAATCTTAAACAATAATTTAAACTGCTTCCACGCAGACATGGACCACGCTAATATACAATGCATATGCATGCATGCATGCATATAATGCATAATACGCAATGAATATGAATGAATATTTTGTCTGTGACAATTCGTCATAAAAAATAGTATTTTATAATAATCAACAGTTACAGGTTAATAAAAAGCAATTTGCTAAGTAGCAGTTTACGAATTAGTATCGAGGAGTGGCCGCCACCATTAGATCCCGACAGCCCGACTGCCTAACCTTTATAAAACAACAACCGAACGTAGGTGTGTCACGTTGCGTCGGACAAATAAAGTTATTTCAATTTACTTGCGTAAACCTTTCGCCTTACTTACCTTAAAATAATCCATTGTCACTATTGTTATAATTAATCATAATTATTTACATCATAGAAAAAAAATAGTTGTCATAATACCACATGAAATGACAACAAAAAAGCTGAACATAAAGTTTACAATGGACATACTACCTACATTTATTTATTCTATCCACTACCCTACCTTTATTACACTGTCGCTAGTGATGTATGTTGCTCGTTACATTAATTACAATTCGAAAGTGATTTTAGGAGTAAAATACAATTGTATAATATAGAAATTAATATAATTTTATAAATCTGATTATATTATATAGTTTTATCACGGTGTAATCTATTATATTAAAAAATGTTATACAAAATATTAACTTATTAATTTATGAATAGAAAGATTTTATTTAGAAACAATTTCCTATAAAAATTCTATGTATTTATAAAAATAAGTATATTGATTTATTAATAGAATTTTGACATTGTTTATTGTTCGTTAAAATGCTTTTAAAGTAGAAATATAGTGTAAGATTTTAGATAAATGTAAATTGACATAACTTGTAAAACTGATCTTTTAAGACAGTATAAATTAAAAGCATAAACTAAACATTATGATGCATTTTTTATTCTAATAGCTACGCAAAGTGACAACACTTATAACAAATAAGCACAGTATAAAGAGCTCGCTATCAGTAATCATCGCTGTCATGCCGGTCTGCAAACCTTTTCGCAGGTGAATATACCCTGGTTGATATAAAATCCAGAGAAATTAGTATCGCACCACCCCGAGCAGGGGCAACGTAAGACGCAAGCTCGGGAAATTAGAATGAGGTATGCGAGTTGGAATGTAGGGACAATGAGTGGAAGAACTAGAGAGTTGGCAGATGTATTAAAAAGGAGACAAATAAATGTGCCTTGTTTGTAAGAAACACGGTGGATAGGTACGAAAGCTAGGGAGATTGGAGAAGGGTATAAGTTCTACTATTCTGGAAGTGATGGAAAAAGGAATGGCGTAGCAGTGGTACTAGATGAGAATCTGAAAAAATGTGTAGCGGATGTAAAAAGAATAAATGATAGATTGATTATTGTGAAAGTAGTGTTGCAAGATATGATGCTAATGTTATAAGTGTGTATGTACCTCAAGCAGGATGTTATGAAAGAGACAAGGAGATGTTTTGGACGGAATTTGATAGGGTGATGATAGATATACCAGAGTGTGAAGAGATATGTATAGGAGGGGATTTTAATGGTCACGTGGGGAGAGAGAATGAAGATTTTAAAAGAGTCCATGGAGGGTGGGGGTTTGGAGTTCGAAATAGCGACGTATAAAAAACAACGCCGACCCCAAATAGCAAATTGGGAGCAGGATGGTGATGATGATGAGAAATTAGTATCGCTGTGACAAGTTTATCACCGTGAACATGGTAGTTCGTTACAGATCTCCATTACAGCGTTTAATTATTGGATATACATACACTGGCTGATCCCAGACGTTGTAACACCTAGTCATGTCTCTATTGAACGACTTACACATGGTATATAACGGTTGTAGTTCAGATAGTCACAAATGTCGTCTTATTTAACAGAAGTAAAAGTTGGGACACGCTATTTACTTAAAAATAAGAGTTGAAGGGAAAGTTAAAAAATCGAGTTGTTTTGAAAGATTGAACACAATAAAAATGTTGTAATTTGTTAATCAAATTATGTTTGGAATTAGTTCGCTGCATACCGTCGATAAATGCTGTTTGACTCAACGTATGTAAACAATCCATAATTATTGTGATAACCGAACTGACCTCAATATCGGCTTACAGCCTTGTATGTGACACCCAGTCAATCTAGATTATAACACACAATGGACTAAATGTTACCAATTATTTTAATTTTAATGAAAAAAATTCCTGCGTCTAATTTTTGAGTTATGTTCTATGAACGAAAACTTATCAGTTTTAATTTAAAATGTAAGATAAAATTGAAAAGGTATACCTAAAAACCGTCTTCAGAAGGTGCCTCAATATTTGGCAGTAATCTATACAACGGTAAGTGTTTTTACTTCATTTCTACATTATCATTACTTCGTATGTAGATCATTATGGGACTATCCCGAAGAGCATTTTTGAACCTATACGCAAATCCATCTTCGTGCTCATCATTAACAAGAAAGAGTGTTTATTAATACTAAACAATCTTAGACCAGTTTATACCATAAGCGTTATCCACAATCAGTAATAATTACGTACAGGATATAGTCATTGTAACATTTCTACGTAGTGTTCTTTTGGTACCTTTCTGAATCTTTTAATAAAATATCAAATGATTTCTGGTATAATCATATAAACACTTTGATAATAAAATAAAAAAACATTAAGCCTATAAATGAACTTTAAGTGCCATATATGTTTGGAAGCTAGCCAACGCCTGAACAATTGTCAACAATGTTCCATTATTTGTGTAAACACTGTGTGACATGAAATACGATCTAACTTTCACGGATTCGGCAAACATACTAGGACTAACGGCAAGAAAATGTCTGAAACAGGATACCTCTTCTGCTCCATTCATTTTTTTAACACAAACGAACGTAATGCACTATTTATTTTAAACCATTATTTACACAAACACTTGGCACACGCACTAAATATCCGCACATAATTCCGGCGACACTAATGCACAGCACACGTTTGCATTTCTAAAAAATTATGCATCATTGAGTAATACGTGAATATACGAATCAAGGCCGGCGAAATAAAAATATATTTCTGGATCAGTGTTATAGACTCCCGACGGCTGCGCTTACGCCATTACCGGCATTACATCACGGACGATAAAGGTCTTTTATATAGTGGTGATATACTCCACTGTGACGTAGTTTATTTATGATTAATAACTGTTAGCGTTGCACATATAAAAAAGTAATTTTGTTTCGTAGAATGTGATTTTCTTTTAAGAAAAATAGTGTTTCAGTGTGTTTTGGAGAGGCGTCTCGCGCGTACTGTTCCGAGGGTCCGCCGATGATTCACACCAATTGCTCTCATTTCATTAAACAGAGCGTAGGTACTAACAAGCTAAGATGTGTCAGGGTACTATATGCTGTTTAATAAAGTGATAAGCAGATTGCATTGTTCTTATAAAAAACCTTTAGAGTTATTTACTTTGTTAATCTTTTTTGGGATTTTAAAGTAGCGCTTTAAAACTTCTATTAAGAGATACTGATTCATTTTCATCACCTTTCCCAGAAATCCATAATTGCGATATTGTAAATTAGCAAGTGTTGGGTGATTTGAGAAATTAAATGCAAATAATTTATAGTTTTAAAAAACAATTTGATATGTAATACCGATGACATGTCGACAATTTCCGAAGATATCCGAGCGTTTATGACGATATCATAAAATTGTTAAACCAATTATATCAAAATTTGAATTACAAAAAAATTTAATACGTTTTGCATCAGATGAAAACGTTAAGATTATATTAAGAATAAAAAAAATGGATAAAGCATATTTAATGAGATGGACGTTTATAAATTTAAATAAATAATAAGCTAGAGTTCATGTGGACCTCCATTTTCTATTTGGTCATAGAATTGAAATATAATTAAATAAAACGAAATAATCTGATTTTTTTAAATTATCATTATGCAATATATGCTATTCAAAGAAAATTCCAAAATCCTAAAGGACTTCCGATCGTACGACCAAAGATTTACTAAACGTTTTAAGTAAAAAAAAGTACATAAATTGATAGCGAATAGAGGAAAACCAAAGAACATACAGATAGCAAAAAATAATACAAATTAGATACATGTTTCTATCAAAAGTTTGCCTAAAAGAAAATAAAACCTTATATATAAACTAATAAAAAACAAAGAAAATTCTGTCTGTGCAGACGTCCTTACTCCCAACTTGGTAACGACAGGGAACTTGACTAATTATTTAATACGATCATCAAATATTCGTAATGCAAGTTTATTGTATAGAATATATACTTTAGGTCATAAGAATACGATTGAATCTACCGTATCGTCGGTAGGTAAGTAAACACTGTTCTCATAGATCCTCCAAAAGAGTAATTCAAACCAAAAATTTTTACCTTTATGTCTACCGGGCGGTATTTAATAAATTAAAAAGGATCACATAGACGATTATTGGGATATCACCAATTTCTATGTACATTAATTTTATTGACACGACAAGTTAAGCATCATCACTAATATTATAAATGTGAAAATGAGTTTGTTTGTTACACATCGTTGACGGTCGTCTCGAAATATAGTAAAATTTTGATGCGTTGTAACGTAATTGATGGATTTGTATAATTTATCTGTTGCACAAAACTATATATAAGTTGTTTTCACAATTGTAGGTATTCATTATTAATTCATTTTATTATTAGTTTGGTTTCAAAACAGCCACAAATATTTTCATATATACGAATAATATAGATTTAATGTAACTATAGTTACTCATTCAGGTATTAATATTATATATATTTTTATCATAAAGTTTTTATCTGTTTCACATTAATTCACATTTTTCTTTAGGTTTATTTACGCAGTTTAATCTTTAGTGTGGGAATTTCAATACAGTAAGTAAGCTGTTTATTATATTAAGTTTTATTTTGTTTAGGGCTTCGCACCGACTTCAAACCTATCAATAGGTGGCTCATACAAATAATAGTATTTTATTAATATTAAATGTATTAGGTTTGCATACGAGGTGTATTAAATTAAATATTTATTAAGTTATTATATACTTTTAGTTTTTGAAGTCGGTATTTTTAAGTACCGTACGTTACGTACGTATTTTACGGAATTTACGTATATTACGTAAAAATTAACTATATCATATAGCGTTCCGATAAGATTGAATTCTAAATATATATGAAATTGGTCTGAATTAAAATAACTTAATGTGAAAATAATCCTAAAATTGACTGTTCTAAATGAGCATCTCAATAAACCATTATATAATATAGTTTGCACCGAGTTTAAATTGTGGATTATAGCCATTGTGGTTATTATCATTTACTTTGCTCGCATACCTCTAAAATAAACAATATTTTTAATTAAGCAGTAACCTCCCGAATTTTGCCCAATGTATGTGTTGTAAATATTTTTCTTTGTTATTATTATAAAAAGTAAGGTTTTCATGTTTGTAGGCGGTTTTTTTTTTTGTTTATGGAAGCTGCGTTTTTCAAAGTGGCCTAGCCTCTGTTTTACTATTAGGTACTGGATTTTACATGGTTAATAATGCGAACAAAATTGCAGGCAGTTGTTAGTATTCTATGTACATAAAATTCAAGATTTTGAAAGTAACTTTTATTTAGATAGGTATAAAAAGAGATCTCAGGCTAAGTTCAATTGTTATAACATTCTGAAAAGTTATCGGTAATAGATTTTTACTCACGTTTACTATCAAGTCATACATGCAAGCTAATATACACTAGCTATAGTATAGAGAATGTCCTCACAACATGGACAATTGATAACGGCTAATGAATCATGAACATATAAAAATGTAATTTTTTGCCTAGGTTCATGAAATATTAATGATGCAAAGCTAGATTTACATGGTTATATTTAGAGAACAAATTACTTAGTTTGATTATCTTAAATTAAGCGAAGTGTTTATAATATTAATAAAATATCAACTTACCTGTTTTGATTCACTTTCTAGTTCAAGTATTTGTAGCGTGAGCGAACTCTCCATAGCGGCGGACTCGTTGAGAAGTGCATTTTCTTGCTCTATACCGCTCCTCGTTGTTACCTTTTGCGTTGTATCTAGTTTCATAAGGGCCTGTCAATTAAATCGTTTCAAATTAATGATGTTTACTTAAAAGCATAGTTGTATAAGTATTTGTTAGACAACGCGATCATGGTTTTACAGCTGAGTAACTGAGCTTAGCTCGGTATTTGTATTTAAACAAAAAAAAAAACACGACTATAATTACAAATCATTTGCATGACAAACTACGTTTTCAACTAGTTTTTTAAAAGTACAACTATATATGCGAACTCACATAGCAAGATTCTGTCTAAATACAACATTTTATCCGAATCGTTAGAGCTGTTTCCGAGATAAACGAAATTTTTATATGTAGAATTGCTCATTCAATAGTATTAACTTTATCAAACATTCCACCCTTTCATTACTTCTTATTTATATCGTAATAATATAATATTATGGAACTTTGAAACCATTCCTACATTAAAGCTGTACATTAAATACTTTTTTAAATTATAATTTTGTATGTTGTTAATATAGTGGCCAAAACTATTACTTTTCTGTCAGACTCCTTGTATTACTAGACAGAATTCTGTTAATATTTTCATGACGAAGGTTTTTTATAGTATCTGTATAGGCCAATTACACTACAAGAAAGTTATTAGTAAATTACTTATATAACTTCAGATAATGCCTAATTTTGTTTTAAGAACAATTCTCAAAAAAATTAATAATCATAACTTATTATCAGAAAACTATTGCAGTTTTGAAAATATTTTTTATTCATAACTACATTTCATATCAGTAATATAACGCTATTCATATAAGTTAATTGCAAAGATAATAAAGAATATTTTTTCGAAAGTTTTGCTTACTATGACAATCTAAATTTGACAATTAAGAATATATGGCCAATTTCGTGTATTTATTATAGTAACATAGTAGTTTATTATAGCAACTAACTAATAATTTACTTGGTATTTACATTTAGGTTGACTGGCTTATAAGTTATCTATATTAATATTACAAACTCGCTGTGTCTGTTCCCGTGGAACTAAAATTTTATTTAATCATTATCATCAAAAAATGTTACATACCCTATGTTACTCAGGGCTAATGTAGCATTCTAATGGTGAAATAATTTTTAAAATTGGTCTTAGTTCTTCAGTTTACTTATGACAAACAAAAATACAAATCTTCCCTCTTTATAATAGTAGTATAGAAGAAGAAAAGTTTGTATGGATGCACTAATTTTAGGAAGTACCAGTTGGATTACAAAAATCCTTTTTTATTTGATAGAGCAAGCTTTGAGGAAGGCTTTACGCTTTTACGCTATTTAACCCACCTACCACAAATAGGAGTAAACCTATATTGTAAAAGGTTACACAAAAGAGCAAAAATTAATAATTTTTAGTTCCCTATGAACAAAGCCACCAGGCACAGCTAGTTTCATAACAAACATAATAAAGTTCTTCGACCATAAAATGTGGTGATATATTACTACAACAATCTAACTTATATAGACTTTTGCAATGTTATATTGGTACAGTTATTACCGACATCTACTTATCATGATAATGACAGCACCTACCTCTACATGCACTACAACCAATTTTTTTGAGAATTGGTATATTTTATTTCAAATTCTTTATTATCCTAACATAGAAGTTAGTTACAATACTATATGCATGTTAAAAAATAGTAGTAATAAACTAAGAATGGATTAACTACATATTGAAACTATAAAGACCATAATATGTTTTTATTGCATCTTTACTTCCAGGAAAAGATTTAGTTCTCTATCATGACTTTGACTATGTTAGTGTATGATTTAAGACATGACTAAGCGAACAATTCTGAATCAAAATGGTTTTTACTGGTTCATAAAAAGATTGCCCATTGCTAACAAAGACTCGGTTATGATGACAATGACCTGCATTCTGGTTATGTAATAAAACATTCCTTCCTGTATTGTAATGAGATCAGTATAAACTTTAAATGCTTCTTATATCGCAAATATTTTATTGATTACTCTGATATATTATGGCATATCTATAATATCTATAAACTAGCAATTTATTAAGTGTTATCTAAAAAATAACAGCATTTTATGATGTAAAAAATAATATCAATTAAGAAACATTATCTAATCAATAATGTGATAAATTATTATAAATTATTTTTTTTATTTTATTGAATATTTCATTAATTATTTAATATAAACACACCTTATGACAATCTTACTTTCATAATAACTTTATATTTTCCTTAAAAATTAAGATATTTTTTTTATAAAACTACTATGCTAGCTTTTTGTTTTGAATGTTAGAATGTATTTAACTCGAATTTAATATGACATTTATAATAATCATAACTTAAAAGAAAATCCTTATAACTGTTGAAATGATCATATAATGTAAAAAAGTTACAGTAGTTACAGCTAGCAGTAGTACACTTGTATCCAGTACTTTGCAACCTAGATTTTGTTGCCACATTGATAGGAGAGTACTAAATGATCATGAATATACTAAATCTAGTGTCAAAAAGTTTAAATATGGCAGCCCTATAAGGTCATTTGTATAGCTGGATTAAGACACAATGTTTAAAAAGCCTTAAAGCGCTGTGGCAAGAATCGCTACTATTCAGCTCAGAAATAGCAGGTTTAATCCCTAGCTACAACTTAGGTTGTGTGCATTGTGTGATGAGCATTATCTTCAGTTATGCTTTTGAGAATTAACTTATTTATTTTGTAAATGACAGTACAAGTTAAGATTAGAAGGAAATTCAATTGCTATGTGTAAAATTTTATGCCATATTTAAAAAAAAAACTTCCAGATAATATACACATTTAATATAATATTTAAATTTTAAACAATAATAGGAATTTGACTTCAACACTAGTTTGCCTCTTACTTTGAGTGGTACTTTACAATGCCTAAAATTGCTCATTGTAGACAAAAATGAATATTTATTTACATTCTGTTAACAATATAAAATAGAAAGTGAGCTATAATACCAATTGAGAGTTTAAGTTATGTTTTATTTTCCCTTTCCCATTCCTTCTTAAAAACAGTAAATTTGAAACATATACATTTCATACCTTAGTATCTTTTAAGTTCACAGAAAATTATATTTAAATAAAAATAGTGATATCGAAGGACACATTGTTTTTTTTTATACTGTTTAATATGAACTGTTTAATAGTCAATGATATTCATTATTTATACTAGTTATATTTCACCTTAATAGTAAATCATGATAAAATGTAATATTTACATTTTCAGATAGATAATTGACATAATAAAAAATATAATTTGAAATCACTAATACACAATATTCTGAATACTTAACAAATTTTCAAATGTTAAGTTTATGAAAAAATACAACTAAAGAATACATTAAATACTATGTAGAGTCAAAGATAGCTATTATTTTAAAATGTGTTGTTGACATTAAATTGTATATAATAGTTTCCAGAAGCAAAAAACTCTGTAAGGAAATTTATTACTGCATATCCTGTACAATTGCGTTGTTTTATTTATAGAACAAACAAAATTCTTGCTTAGATAGTACTTCATAATTATTTTTTTAACCTTGCATCTAACTTTTTAAAATTAAATATTGTAATAACAATTGACTAACTGAAAACTTTATCAGAATAGACTCTCATTCTCTAACATCACTATCAGCATCAGAAAGAATATGTTACTCGTATCAGGAACTTTTGTAGAAATTAATTTGTCCTACAGTGTTTAGATTTTAAACAAAACTATATAGGTTATAGTAACCACAATATTATTCAGACAGTTTTTTGAAAGTAGTTTGCCAATCTAAAGCGAAATTGTACAAAAAATTAAAATTTCCGTTTCGGAACATCTTATTGTACTCATTAATGCATGAAGAGTGAAAATTATGATGAATGTAGGCCACTAACCTCTTGTGTGATATCGAGTTCGTGTTTCGTATTTTCGTACAGACTTTCCAGTTCGTCGCATCTTTGCTGTAGAGCACTTTTTTCTTCTAGAAGTACGAGACCAAGTTGTGCCGATTGTATTTTTTCGCTACTAGCCTGATCGAGCTCTCGGCCGAGTCTTTCAATCTCAGCCTTCAGCTCTACGACGGATAGGTCGATGTGCGCCGTGGCTGCCATCGTGTGACAGTTAGACGGCTGGATACTTAAACTTCATAAACAAAGTAAATAATCTCAGAAAAACAACTACATAAAACGTGTAAAATCAATTGTTACTACATTCTCCCAAAAGTAAAACGTTTTGACAGCTCATTTTAATAGAGATGAACCAGTAATGAAAGGATAGAGATGAGCAGTATAAACTGTAGTATATAATATTTCTTTACTACTTTTTAATTTTTAATAGTATGTAGAGATAATGTCAGTATTAAGTGTATTTGTATTTAAGATACATAATGTTCTTAGTGCTACTGTAAGCCAAATAGTTTCTAAATATCACATATTAATTACAGTTAATATAATGTAAAAGTCGCTAAATGTAATTTATCTCAGGGTAATAATATAACGTTATATAAGGTAATAATCAAAACAACGCAACTATTATTTGATAAATGTGTAAATAATATCAGGTTCGAAATCATTATTAATTAATAATTTTCCTAAATTATTATACGATTGTTAAAATTTACTGGTATTTCAGGAAAATATTATTTTACTGTCCACTTAAAAAAAAAAAACATAATTAAAAGTCTACCGCATCAATGTTATTCAATAATATAATTATAGATAAAGCTGCTTGTCGTAACTATTAGAAACAGCAAGTTTTATAGCCTCCGTGTACATAATTTTGGGTAAATATAATATTCTTGGGTATAATTAACGCAGGTACAGAAGATTCAATATGGCTTTTTTAGGTGTAAGTTATAATTTATGGTTTCCCTGGAGAAATTAACTGATAATTAGATTTATACTTTCAAAGGAATATCGATTGTAAAAAAATCGTTGAGCTTCTATTATTTTTGTTATGATATTTAAGTTCATAAATAGACTATAGTCTGCCTTTATAGAACCCAATCCCACTTTTTTAGTACTCACCTTGACATATTAAACATTATATTTCAAAAAAAAGTCTGATTTACACTCACTTTAGTTCTCATTTTCTTTTATTAGTATGTCAATATTAGTAAAGCCAGAAACGAGTATGATTTTTCCAGTGCACCTACGTATTATACTATTTAAGTTAGTGTCTTCAGGGTAACTAATCATTTCCATCCTGTTTATCTTTATACGTAATTATTTAAGTGATAGGGATATATACACATTTATATAAGAATATATCAAAGAAGAAACAAAATATTTTTTTATTACATATTAAAACATGCTAAGACTATAATCTACAAATATTAAATTGTAAGTAGACAACCATTGTACCTATATAACATTAATTATATGCAGAATGTCTGATGAACAAGTGACATAATGAAGATAATATTTGAGAGGAGACGTACGTTATGTAAAAATCTGATATCACGATAAAAGTACATTTTGATATAAAAAAAATATAAGTTCTTCATATTTACTATGTAGTATAATTAAACGTGATATAGTACAGTGTCATTATAATTTGTGTAAGCTACTTAATAGCAAGACTTGTTAGTATACAAAGTCATTACTTGTGGCAAGTATGAAAATTCATGTACATTTTGCCGCGGAATTTATATAAAATTCTGCCCTTTGTATTACACATGTTCAGAGTGCCAATTGACTCACAAGATACTTCGGTTTTTAAATAATATGATTTCAGTATATTTATGAATCAGTATAAATTATCAATTATATAATTAAAATTATCAAAACTTTAATGTGCTCATAGTAGTTGAAATTATCCTTAAAGAACGTTAAGAAAACAAAACCCCATAGTTAGGAACGCGGACAGGCGAGGTGAATTTTTCACCTTGCTTATTCATTCCTTAGTTTCGCCCAGAAAAGTAATGATCAGACAATTGTTAGAACTTCTAATAATAAATGGCATTTACGTAACAAGATTTTTCAAGTTCTGTCATTTCATGTCTCTCAGTAAATTAAAATTACAGTTGAAATCGGATTTAAAATCATCGCTCACAACGTCAAATCGGTTATAAGGAATAAATAGCAAGATCCCGAACGAATCGCCCTAACAATAATTTAAAAAATGGGTATTGCTTTTAACGGCTATTAGATATAGTGTCCTAAATTATAGATCCCTTCGATGTCGTCCGGTTTAACTGTATATTCATTGAAATAAAACTAATTTAAACGGATTTTATCGCGGTTATTTATTTATTTCGAAACGTCGGGATCAAAATCAATAAATAACCGCGAAAAAATCCGTTTAAATTAGTTTTATTTCAATGAATAATATTCGCGTAAACCTAAGAAATCATTATGTATATTCATTGATATAATAAAAAGTGCAAGTTTTATATTAATCAGATCAGTGGTGTAACCATAGGATTGCAGAGTGGGGAAGAAATCATCCACCCAGACTGTACCACCTGTTGCCTGTTTGGATATGTAAATGCAAACTGCATCTGTGGAAGTCCCGACGAAAATTGGAACCAGCTCGGTATAGGTCCCGCCCACGCGAGAGTCAATACCGGAAGAACCGGCACCGCCAACACACGACCCGGGACGCCAACATCATCGCCGTCACGGACAACATCACAGACGGCGCCCCGACAGCCAAATTTCTTCGCGGAAGTAACCGCCGCGGGAAAGAGAACACGAAATCAGCAGCCACAACCACCTGTTACCTCGGTCGGTACATTGGAAAATCCGAAGCACCCACCGACCAAATAGCCGACCGTTTACCAGAGTGGCCGGAACATCTCCAGAGACTTGGAAGGCCAGCCAATGCCCAATCAAGGGTGATCAGGAGGTTATATTCAGCCCAACCAAATTACAAGAGTACCAAACGTTACCTCAAGGAGGTGGAGCAAGAGACGGGTGCAGTTTGGCACACCTACTCGCTCCCGGACAAGAAAGTTATCAAGGTTGCCATGAAAGAGCTCCCAAAGTACTTGAAAGACACGAACATCATAGATACCCTTAGAGAGCGGGGTTTCGATCCGATGTTCTGTCGGAATATCCTGTCACCAAACCAGCGACAAAACCATTTTATCGTTCTCAACAGAACGCCGGTGATGATCTACGTAGTGGAAGAGCTGCTGTACGTAAGAAACATCCGAATAGAAGCCTGGCACGGGGGAGGGGTCCTGCGAAATGCTACCGGTGCTATAGAGCGGTGGCGTGCATGCGCTGCGGGTAGCCCACACAGCGGCCAGTGAAAAAACTATGCTTCTTTTAATTTTTATCATCATTGCATCGCTTTCTACAAGTTTACGTTTAAAGCTATTTCTGTCTCTTGCTTATTTTTCAACGGATAGTGCATTTAATCCACTAATTAATCGACATAATGTACACCCAATAAAATAAACTTTACAAATATTTCACAAGAATACTTATTTATTTATAACAGACATATAGTACTTAAGAGGCCTTCAAAAAAAGGAGACGCGCTCTCTTATATAAAAACATTTTGTATTGAAATAAGTCTCTCAGATACCTAAGGCAATATAACTAAACACCCAATACTATGCACTCATGATAGGTACCATCTCGTTTTTCTCCTCCAACCTAATAAGCTGCTCTTTTTATCTGTCTACATCCGTGCTGAACAATAGAAATGTGTATGGGATTATTAGATGAGCATCCTAAGTTCCATACTTTCCAAATTTCATAAAAAATAATATAATTCTTGCAGCAATCAATACTGTAAAGGGCTGCTAGAATTTTAATTTAGAGGGGTTCAGTGCCAGCCAACTATATGTAAATACTACGTTTACTACTGCATAAATAGTCTCCCTTATTATTAAATTTTATTTTCAAAATATCATATTTTATATTGTGAGAAAAAGTTTGCTTTATACAATTCTTCATTATGCCACTAGTTTAAGCAAATACATGTATATAAAAATAAAGAAAACCATTTCTCCCATATATATAGAAGTTTGGTATAGTCTATAGGTTATTGTTAATTATCCATTCTTAAAATTAAACAAGAGTGTCACTCATAAGAATATTAGTTTAAGAATTATTTCATTGTATCAAACAAAAACAAATGTAGCACCAAAACAAAATTAAGCATAATTAACGAAGAAGATAATGGGCTTATAAAAATTTAATCTAACTTGTACTTAAGTCTAAAGAAAACTGTAATTGACCTAAAGACCGTTTACCCGTCCATTAAAATTTTCCTAACGTTATTTCTTCTGTATAATATATACAGGAAATATATATACTTTCTATATACAAAGGAATGGTACATTATTATTGCTTTTAAGATTATAAATACAATGATTTTCGGAATGTGAAATAATTACCATCATAATTCAATAAACAAAATACACATTCACTAAAATATTTTTTCGCGTTCTATTATAACAAACAAATAAATAATATCAAATTGTTAATCGTTAAATCACTATAAATTAATCCTGTAAACTAAATATCTATATGGTCACAAATATATCCAATATTTTGTACTAAAGGTATGAATATTGAAAATTTTAAATATTGGCAACAGTGTGGTGGGTAATATCATAATGAGGAATATAGTTCTATCATTGCAAACGTATTTTTAATAGAACATACATAGAAACTTTACAAACATTTACATTATTATTATTAAAGAAATTAGTTATCATATAAAAGCAAAAACGGCAATCTTCCATTTTAATATATGAAAAATATATATATATATATATATTGACATAACTGTCTTGTTCTGGCACACTTCATAAATATCAAAGAGTAAGCTTTCATTGTCTCGTAAGCAAAACACTTTTAAGTTACTACAAAACAAAATGTAAATTTAAAATCTTACAATTTTAAAGATATAAAACACTTTCTTAAATTAGAATAAATGAAAAAGAGCAATAAGAACTTACATTTAAAAGTAAAAATTTGTACCCATGCAGTTGTTTAAAGATCAAAATAATTTGATAATCGAAACAAGGCCTTGAAACTCACTGTATTAATCATTGACCTATTGTAACAGTATAAAAATTATTGAATACGAATTATTATCAATATAACATAATATCTGCATCAGATAATAGTTTATTATTATATAGTTATAAACTAGGTAAAAATCAAATGAAAATAAATAATTAATTGAGCAATTTTTCTTTTCCTGGTGTGTTCTGCTATATGCTTAAAAAGGTCAAGTGAAAAATATTTTACTTTGAATGCTATGTAGAAAAGAATTATTAATATTAAATATATTAACAACAAGAAATTGTAAAAGGTGCAAAAGTAATATTTTAGTTTATAATTATATATGTCAAATCTCAGTTACTGTATATAAACAATAAACAAATAAATATACCTAATCCAGAAATATTTTGATAGATTTTTTAAACCCTTTTTTGGAGCTGGAGAAGGAACAATTGATTTTGTGTTTACATCTTTTAAAGTGAATATTTCAATTCTCACTAAATTAAAATATTGAAATTAATGTAAATATTAATATACTTTCTATGATAGTAAACATAAAATAATAACCAATATAATTTAGTATCGAAATAACTACATATAAAAGACTTTACAGTTCAGTTCTTTCCTCCTTATGGACTTAGTACTTTAGCAATATAAAAAACTAGCTGCGCCCGCGACTTCGTTCGAATGATACTAAAGATTAGTAAGAATGTTTAATTCAGTTTAGCTCCTGTTAGTGGTAGCGTGATGTTAAAAAGCCTAAAGTCTTCCTCAATGATTGCTCTATCAAATATAAAAATAATTATTGAGAATTGACTGGTAGTTTCTAAGATTAGCACGTTTGAACAAACTTTTCTGCGTTATAATATTAATATAGAGGTATAACGATAAATTTTCTAAAATTTTCAGGACTAATCATGATGGGAATTTAACCATTTAAGGTGCACTAGTATTCATAAACACGCAATAGACAAAGTTAGAAGCGATGTAACTTAAAAATTCGTGTGTTTCTCATCAAATACAGCTACATCAGACAAAATTAAATACTAATATAACTGCAATAAAGATACATTTAAAAGACTATATGTGTAATTTTTTCTAGTTACAGTTCACCAAATTATGTAATAATGGATTTAATATCTTTATAACACTTTATTTACAGACAGACAATATTTTGTAATATTTATATCATTTGAATATTATTTAGCGTAAAACAAATATCAGTATTGTTAGTCATGTAACTATGTAAGGCGAAAATCAAACTACAGCATAAAGTTTAAGAGTAATCGTTAAATGACAAGTCCAAGGTCAATATTATTTTTTTGTGACTAAACTATTCCAAAACCAAGTCATTTGGACGTTTTAAACAATTTGACATTAAATCAAGTGACATAGAGTCTGCACTGTTATTTTTGTATCGATTAAGTGAAAATATGTTTAAATCATATTACAAGTCGGTTTTCAAGTAGTACTAGCAATACTACAAAATTATTGCGTTATAACGAAAGAGTGTTACCTTTCACTATAGAGATATTAGTAAACAACCTAATTAGATTGATTTAATAAACAACGATATAAAAATAATACTTCATGATTATTATCATGTCATTGTTATTTAAAATAGGTTCCTATTATTAATTAAGTGATAGGATATTATTAGTATTAAAGTACAATAACTAATTAAGACTAGAAGTATTAAATATATTAATTTAATCTTTATTGCTATTCTAATGTCGTATTGATGTTACTTTAAGTATATTTGTGAATATTTATAATATATTTGATATGAAATATTCACGCTTGACATTTTATGGATTCTGAGATTGCGTTTGACTCATTCGCTTAATTAAGTAATCACATGAAATCAAATATTAAAAATATTCCGAACAAACACAATACATTCGCAAACAACACATGGTATCCACTCAAAAATGCAAGAAAACCCACATATTTGTAAAATCACTATAGGTATTCTTTGTTTTTGTTGAACTTTATCTACATTATCAATTTAATAAGTCGTATATAACACCATTCAAAACACTATGTAAGATTGTGATAAAAAAATTGGTTCCAACGTTAATCATCTATAAATACACTTAAATAGTTTTATTAATTAGTTTTAGTTTAAACAATAGTTTTCATTATTTATACTTACATAACTAAGTCGTCGGAATAGTTACAATACGACACACTACAGTAATTTAACAACTTTTTTATGACACTCCAATGAAAATATTAATGCAAAATGAAATCATAATGTTTTATAAGTTTCTCATTGATGTATTACACAATAAACAATTTAATAAATTAGATAAATTTAATATTTATCTTAATATCGAAGCGTATGAAAACGCGCGAACAACGTTATTGCATCGAGGTAAATATTAAAAACGTCGAAAGCGACGTATCAAATTGTTTTAAATATAAAAACTTTTATTAATATCATTCGATATATTTCTTACTATAGTTCGTCCCCAATCGAAAAAAGTTACAGTACTAAAGATAATTAGAAAATATCCAAGTATATATGAATTAATTACATAATGGCACAACCGGATGAGACGTCATCGCGTACGGGCGGTGCAGGCCTCGCGGCGTGCGAGTGCGCGTGCGCGTGCGCAGCCGACGCATCCGTCACCTCCGCTGCCGACACTGCTGGTGTCTCCTTCCTCACGGACTGCTTCGACACTTCCTGAGCCTTCTGCGGGGGTGGCAGCTTCGTCTCCTGCAAGGCCTGAGGCTTGGGCTTCGGCTCCTGGTTCAGAGAGCCCGTACTTACCGTTCGAACCCTGGACTTGGCCATAGACATTCGACGTTCCCTGGTGTTGATGATCGATGTCAGGAACGGTATTTGATTGTTGATTGCCATCATGAAAGGTTTGTATCCAAGACTGCGAAGAAATGAATAAAGTTATAATAATTTAATATGAATTTAAATATTTTCGTGGTTAATTTATATGCGATCAAAGTGGAAGCAAGAGGTACACCAGCAAAATCACTCTATAATCTACCAAAATATTTTGGTTTGTCTAGAACCGGAAGAGAAACACGAGTAGTAAGGATTCGGGTCGAGGCGGGGCCCCTCAAACTTACATCGGTATCTCAAGTCTCGGAAACTGTTCGGAGTTTCTACTGTCCGCCAATCAGACCCGGTATCTACATGATAAATCTATGGATAGTTAAGAATTTCGTCTTTCCTTCTCAATTGTAGTATAATTTTTACAACACTACAATATTGAAGATTTTAAGCTTTAATCTATACGGGAACGTAGATCATAACTGCCTATAAGATTTATTTTAACTTAAACATACATTATCTTGATTTTATTACAATTAGTGCTAAAGTATGTAAAATTAAGGAAAATATTTTATAACCTGGAAAGGAAAAGATATTAATGTAGGCATGTAAGATAATTAATTAAATCAATATCGAGTTGAAAATTTGCCGTCAATATTTATAAATGTGTTCGGCAGTTGCATTTGGGAGCCAGGCTTTCCGCTAGGGTTAGCATGTCCACGGGCCACATCAGGTGAGATTGTATGAAAGAACGAATGTATTTTAGATCACACGACTGAAGAAAAACTTCTCTGGTTATGAGAGAGACAAAATTTATACTCGCACCTCTCCCTCTTGTCCCTACAGTAATATACGAAACCTAACTCTCTATCTTTCTATTTTCACTAATTTATATTTTTTTCTTAACTTCTGTTAGCCTCGCCCGATAACACTTTTCATAACGCTCTCGTGACGCATTCTCCAGCTTACTCCCCTAGTCAAGCGTGCGCAAAGAAGTTTTAGTTCAAAAGGAATTACCACTCGGCATCGGTCCACGCGCATATGTCCTGCAGGGCGCGGCGCAGACGCCTGAGCGCGTCGACGGTGACGTCAGTGCCCCGCGCCGCGTTGGTGGTGCGCAGCACGGCGAGCGCGTCGCGCAGCAGCACCGCGAGCACGAGCGCCCACTCCACGCAGCTCGCCTCCGTCATTATTTGCAGGAAGTATCTACACACGAGTACTTGACTCTTACTTACTATCCCAACTGTGCCCACTACTTCATTCGTGTGGAGATTAAATTCACTTTTTAATTTGTGCCCATTTATGTTGTTTTTTCGATACAGATTTTGAAGCGATAATACCTCAGTAGTAGCGTGTATGAACGCCGCGTCGTGGGACGTGAGTTCGAATCGAACCACCTACAATGAGCTTGAGCTTTCGGTGAAGGAAAACATCGTGAACATACTATAGCATGGTAGTAAGGCTTTTTCTAATGCCCGCCTGGTTAGCAACCACCATCTGCCGCTAAATACCATTAGGTGTGTTCCGGCAGATGCACTTGAGAGCCAGTCCCTCCTATAAAGGCCGGCAACACACTTGCGATTTTTTTGATATTGTGGGTGTCCATGGACGGCGGCGATCACTTACCATGAGTAAAACTCCTATTGGTGGTAGCGTAATGTTAAATATATATATTGTAAAATCGTCCTCAATTATTGCTCAATGAAAATAAAATCCGACTAGTCGTTCCTAAGAGTACCGTGTTCAAAGAAACAAACTTATCCACTTTATGATATTGATACAGAAAAATAGATAATGTAAGCATTTTATTGAGAGCCTGTCTCTAAATTAGGCTTAACGTTCCACTACCTTGAGCCACATCGTCACTTAATATCTGGTGAAATTGTACTCCGGCACTCCTATGCTTTAGGCGTAGTCCCAAAATCCTGGAAAACCGCTTTAGTGCACCCGATCCCTAAAAAAGGCAACCGCTCGGATCCGTCCAATTACAGGCCTATCGCCATCACCTCCTTGTTCTCCAAGATAATGGAGACCGTTATCAACTGCCAGCTCCTGCGGTACCTAGAGGACCACCGGCTGATTAGCGACCGCCAGTACGGCTTCCGTCGGGGTCGCTCAGCCAGTGACCTTCTAGTTTACTTAACTCAAAGATGGGCAGAAGCAGTTGAGACCAAGGGGGAGGCGTTTGCCGTCAGTTTGGACATAGCAAAGGCCTTTGATCGAGTATGGCACACAGCGCTTCTTTCGAAGCTAACTTCATATGGGCTTCCCGAGAAATTATGCAACTGGATTACCAGCTTTTTGGCAGATCAGAGCATCAAAGTCGTCGTCGACGGTACATGCTCTGATCCTAAATTTGTCAATGCTGGTGTTCCAGAAGGCTGCGTACTCTCTCCATCTCTGTTCCTTCTGCATATCAATGACATGCTGCAAATCAGCAACATTCATTGCCATGCAGACGATAGCACTGTGGATGTACTGTACACTGGCCGTGCTAATATTTCTCGGGAACAGGTTGACGAGAGCCGGAACAAACTTGTGTCTGAAATCGAGTCTTTGTTAACCAAAGTATCCGACTGGGGTCGACTTAGCTTAGTCCAATTCAACCCCAAAAAGACACAAGTTTGCGCGTTAACCGCTAAAAAGTCCCCATTTCTCGTAACTCCTCATTTTGAGAATACCCCCCTTTCTGCCAAAGCCAGTATCGGAATACTTGGCGTCGATATTTCGAGCATCGTCCAGTTTCGCGGTCAATTGGAAGGTAAGGCCAAATTGGCCTCACAGAAGCTAGGTGTGCTCAGTAAGGCGAGACGGTACTTCACGTCGGCTCAATGCCTGAACCTGTATAAGGCACAAATTCGGCCCCACGTGGAGTACTATTCTCATCCCTGGGCGGGAGCCTCCCAGTACCAGCTACTTCCATTTGCCCGCATACAACGTAGGGCGGCTCGGATTATCGACGATCAAGCTCTTTCCGATCGGCTTGATCCCTTGGCTCTGCGTAGAGATGTTGGGTCACTCTGGATCTTCTACCGCATTTACCACGGGGAGTGTTCTAAGGAATTGTTTGGATTGATCCCGGCCGCTGAATTTCACCATCGGACATCGCGCCATAACAAAAAATTTCACCCACACCACCTCGATGTCCAGCCTTCCACAACAGTGCGATTTGTAAGGCACTTCCTACCTCGCACAGCCACTCTTGGAACCAGCTGTCGCCGGTGGTCTTTCCGAACCGTTACGACTTGGGAACCTTCAAGAAGAGAGCGTATTCCTTCCATAACGGCCGACAACGCACTTGCAAGCCCTCCTGATCACTTTCCATCAGGTGCGCCTCCTACCCGTTTGCCCCCTATTCCATATAAAAAAAAAAATGTGCTCATAACACCAAACCTGTAAACTATTAAAAAAACAATGTTTTCACTAACAAACATTTAATGTTAAAAAGCAGCAATTAAAAATAAAAATTATTTACTTACACAATTTAAATATATACATCGCATTATATATTTAAATAAATTAAAAAAACGTGTGTATGTGTGTGTGTGTCTACTACACACGACATGAATTTACTCTTTAAAAGCGACTGTCACGGCACGAACGATTTTAGTATGTGAAGGTGAAAGGTGTGCAAAGTAATTTTCGCAGACAAACGTAACGCTTTTAAGTTAACTAACTTACATAATCAGGTTTTTTTTGGGGGCAGATGCAATGTGAAGACAGATCCTGCTTCCTAGCCCAATAGGCGATAGAAAAACACCATGGGATTTTAGTGGCTGATACCGGCGAGTTTTTCGCCGGTTGAGTCCCACATATCCATCCCAGCCCATCAGGGAGGGGATGCCCAAAAACATTTCGCAACGAAAAAAAAACATAAGTTTGGACACTCGGTTGATAAACACAGTGTGGCTATGTATTGCAATACAAATATAAATTTTAGATATAGGGAAATATGATTAAACCACAGCATGATAGGCACGGCCGGATTTTTCAATAGGCTAACTAGGCTTCAGCCTAGGGCCTCAAGGTCAAAAAGAAATAAATTCATGTTGATAGCAAGATTAAAATTAGACTATTCTAAAAACAGTCAAAGAACGAAAATAAGGAAAAATTCTACACGTATGACTAATGAACATAAAAATGTATTTGTTAAGATAGACGCTAGAGTTGAAAGGGCTATTTTCAAATAAAATCTGTTCCTGATGATAGATTTGTGAGGTACCAGGCGATATGCAAATCCAATTGAGGTCAGTATTTTTAAAGTGATATGACTATGGTAAAGTAATATAATCAGTGTAATGCATAATAAAAAAAAGGTGTAATTAGCGTGTATCGTATGTCGTACCGTAACTGCACGTGTGCGGTGTGCGAGCCGCGCTCGGCTTGGTGGTGGTGCAGCCGCTCCATGAGCGCGGCGTACCGGCGCTCCTCCCCCGCGTCCGGCGCGTCCCCGCCCCACGCGACGCCGCCGCCCTCCGCCACGCTGCCCTCGCCCGCCGAACTGACAGACAAACCACTGTAGCGAATCTACTGTCCGTTAAAACAGTATAGTAGGCTAGTCCGTCTAAGCACTCCCTTGCCAGATAAGATAATAATACACATCGTAACTAACTATAGGTTTAGTCACGCCCAGTCTATAATCCGCACTGAAGCAGCCAATAGGTAGCAACTGTAATTAGACGGACTATATAAGGTCCGGCGCTGAATTGATAACTGGTTGTTTGTATACAATCGTTACGAATACCCATATTTTATTCCATTACCTTTCGCAGTAAAAAACAACACAAATTAATTAATAATAGAGTAGATCGTGTATTATATCACATCGCTCTCCGCTTACACACATATATTTCTATACCATTTTACTGCCTACTCTATCTTCATTGGTCTCAAAAGTGCCAAAGTTCTCTCGAAAACGATTAAAACAGGTTCAGATAACACTAGTCGACTGCACTTGTAGTAGTAGATCACATCGCTTTCCGCTTACACACATATATTTCTATACCATTTTAGTGCCTACTCCATCTTCACTGGTCTCAAAAGTGCCAAAGTTCTCTCGAAAACGATTAAAACAGGTTCAGATAACACTAGTCGACTGCACTGGTAGTAGTAGTATTCGTTCTAATACCCGACTTATAGTATTATTTTCTTAAAAATAGAATATAAAAGTTTGTAAAATCCAAAAGTGTACGCCTCATGCCATTCGTTTAATTTTTAAGGAAAAAAACAAGTTGGATCCTTGACATATGTTATTAAATATTAATTATATTACTAACTCTTTTATTATTAAACAGTCTATATTTTTTAAGCAAGCATGGTTGGCGGCAACACGGCTGTAATGCCCCTGACGTTGCAGTTGCTCATAGGCGGCGGTAACCATTTAAAATCAGATGGGCCGTCTGCCTGTTTGCTGACCATTAACATAAAAAAAGCATGATTTATTGCATGCTACAAAAACTCCGTGATAGCGTGAGTCGCTATCATGTTGAAACGCCTACACCTCTGGATTACGAAATAACGTTCCACTCGGCTGTATGATTTTTGTCTCTTTACCGTTTCTTAATCTTTGTCTTTTCCTCAAAAAAAAAAAGGCAATACCAAGAACTTGTAAATTCGTAAATGTAAAATTCAAACATGAGCTATTGATATGAAATAGGTAACTCGTCGATGTTATTCTAACGATAATAAACAAAACCTGAACTCATCAATTTTTCGGGAGTTATCGTGACCACCTCGTATAAAGAAATCCGAACGTCCACGTATCTAGTTTTTTAAACAGTTTTTTTCTTTCAAAGTAGCAAAATAATATTGGTCCTATTTTTTTAATATGAGATAAATTATTCAAATTGTTTTCTTTCGAATTAGCTGTGGTAGAGGCATGTGCTTGATCTTGATGTGTCAATTAAAGCAACTAACCCGCTTCGCGGTATGAGGCGTACAATAAGTTTAAATATATCTACTGATCTATCATTTAAAATATGTGGTAACGTTGTTAATTTTATCTTTCTTTAGTTCTTTTAGTTTACAAATATTGCATACTTTAGTAGTAGTAGTAGTCGATTTAGGAACTTAATAAAAAAAACCATACGCAAACCTGATCTAAAGTTACAATTTTACGAATACCGTCACCCACCCGCTATGCTAAGCATCTTTTGTTTTATTGGTCGGATTAAAAAAAAAGCAAATCGAAAAAACAATGATAATGAGACAATAGAATCCAAAAACGAAGTAGCCTAGGACCATGTACGACAAACTCCGGATAGAATGGTTATAGTCCTTTCCGATAAGTTCAGTAGTCTTGATAATTAGGAAGGACATTAAGTGTCTACTATAATTAGTAATTCTTGAAATGTGTTGAAAATACCTGACAGGTCCAGGTGACATGGGCGAAGCGCCCGCCATGATCGGCAAAGCTGCGCGCAGCGGCAAGCTCATGTACCCACTGTCGCCACACAGACTGTCCGACTCCACTGACGGACTATAAGAATCTGCAGGGATATTAAACTGTATTACTGTATTGGCGACATTAGAACTTATTTAACTACTAGATAACCGTTACTTTGTTTATACTCCTATATATTTTCCACAATAATACGAAAAGATGTATATTAACTGACTGAATAGACTAACTCAATGTTGGTGTATACAAATCAGAATCTGAGCAAATGCTGCATATGTCAAGTGTTTCGGACTGCAATTTTCATTATTTTAATTATCTATTTATTTCATTGTAATACGTAAAGTTTTGTTATTCGCCTTTATATTATATGACACTAGCTCAAGATATTTGTGTAATTTATTTTGTTTTATTATATATTCCACAAGTAACGTGGATCATAAAGAACAACCAGATACATACACATATTTATGTGTGATAAAATCTCTTTTGTAAGTTCTAACACGAGCGCTATTATCGTAGGAGAATATTGTTTGAAGATGGATAAATTAAAAATATTTTCTTAATGTGCTGCGGGTAGAGATAGGTGGGTTATGCATGGTGGTAGGGCTTTTTCTAACGCCCAACTGACTAACTACCACCCTCAAGTTGAATATCTGCCGTAAAATACCAATAAGTAAGTTTAGCAAGTCCACCAACTTGGGCCGTATCGTCACTCAAGATAAGGTGAAACTATGGCCATAACCTATAAACTATAAAAAAAGATAATTGTAAAAGAGAATGGAGCGAGTACTAACCGGAAGGTAGGCTGGTACGTGCGTGCGTGAACCGTGCGTGCGCGTCGTGCTGTAGCACAGGATAGGGCCAGGCGAAGTCGTCGTGCAGCCGCTTGAGACATAGCACGGCGCTGTCGACGCGAGCGGCTCGCTCGCGCTCCCCCGACAGCCACGCCACGAGGTGCAGGTCCAGCGCCGCCGCCAGCCGCCCTAGCGCCAGCAGCCGCGCGCCCGACACCAGCTGCCGCGCGTGCCGCTGGATCATCATGTCGATGAAGAACTCCTCCGCGGTGCCGCCGTACGAATCCCTACAACCGATACACACCTGTGCAACATCGCATCTATGGTCGGCAGCGAGAACCGGTGGAACTACGTCGGCTCGTATTGCGAGGACTTATCGCTCAAGGGAGTAGCCCTGCTCCCCGGCCCAATAGGCTATAAAATAACACCGTGACGTTTTAATGGGTATTCCCGACGATTCCTAGTAAATGCTTTTCCCCACGTAAAAACCTTATTCCCATAACTAAATTTGCAGTATTATATATATATATACACACATTCTTATAGCATTCTATACGATTCATATAGTATTGAGCAATTTTAGAAACCCCGTAACTATTTCATATTCATTTTCATTCATATTCATTTACGGCAACATATCAAAATATAAAAATGCAATTTGTGAATGTCGAATAATAGTACAAAAGTATATTTTGCTCTAATACCATAATCCGGGGATAATGGTGTCGTCCGCATTATACTTTGTCGATCTACTGCGCCCCATTAACATGAAACATAATTTATAGCGTTGCAATATTCTTGTATGCGGTAGTTGAACTGTGATATAGATGTAAAACCTTTTAAGTAATATGTTGCCGTTTAAACCCCCAATAAACCGTTTAAAAACTCGCCTATAAAAATAAAAGAACCCTTCATTGTGGGTAAATTTGGTCACCGGACATAATGTTTCGTTTTAATTAGTTTATAGAAAATCAGTAGAATGTACCTACCTACATTACCTACTACATGAAAACTGAAGCATATAGGTTATTTATTATATTACACGATTAGAAGACATCATCAACACAATGCCGTTTGTTTTATTAGCGCGTGAAAGTGACAATGATATGTCTTCAAGAGCGTCAAAGACGTCAATGAGAGTGCGGGTGTGTTTGGTTTCGAACGGAATCAGATTGATTATTGATGTAGTAATTCATTTTAAAAGCTATTTAATTATGACACTATATGATTCTAACAACAACTTTAATATATACGGAATAATAAAACAACTAGGATAAGTAACGGAGGAGGATAGTTTATTAATACCGATTGCTATATAAGCGAGACGCGAGTGCGGCTTTGTGTTCAGGCAAAGCGAAGCACTCGAGACCAGATATTCACGTAAGATTTATATTGTCTATTATTGACTAGATTGTTTTAATATATTTGATATTAATGCTATGAATCATTATTGGGAGTGATATATACTAGACAGAATGAGAGCCACGGGTAGTGAAGGTGAGTGTTGACGATCGTCAACAAAGGGGCCCCTTAAGTCTACATCCGTAGTCGCAGGTCTTGGACACTGCTCGAAGTTATCCTATCTGCTACTAGGTTTATGATTACTAACGATATAAAGAACACGATTATATTTGTAAATAATGATGCGTTATGGTATTAGTATTAACGGAACTATTAGTATAAGTAAATTATTATTATTATAAGTGAATAAATGTAGCGTGAAATATGAATATATGAAATATAATATAATATATGAAAAACAATGAAACCGTTTTAAATCGAAAATATTTATTTCGATATTAAACGGTATTTCTCGTTTTAAATGGATTGGTTTCATTGGTTTTAAACCGTGCCTACATAAATAGCTGTGATCGAGATATTACTACTACTAGACTACTAGAAAGGGGAGGGCGAAGTCTGTAATATTTTATTAGATAGGATGATACCTGTCAGCTCGAGCGGGCACAGATTTCTTACGCTTGACGGCGGCGGTGGCGCGCGCGGGCGCGTGCGTCGGGTGCGGGGGCGGCGGCGCGGGCGCGGCCGTGTGCCCGGACGGCGGTGACGGCTCGCGGGGTGACACCGTCGTACTGAAACTGCGCCCGCGCCCGCCGGACAACTGACGCACAATAAAAAATAATATATATACATACCCTAGATATATATTCATATTTATATAAATGACTAGTTATTACCCCGATTCCGCAAGCGTCAATATTGATTTTGTCAACCAATTCTGGTTGTTGATTAATACACAAATAATTTTCTACCAAATGCTACCTATTAAATTATTTATTTAAGTATGTTACTCAATACAGGTAGATATGAACATACCCAAAATTGGAAATTATAAACATTTATTGCCTACAGTTTAAAGCAAATCGGATGACGCTATAAAAAGCTTCATACAAAGTTTACCCCACTTCCTATAAGTTTTTCTAAAGAAAAAGTAGCTTATGACCGTCGCCTGAGTTCTATTTATCTTTATACCAAAACTCATCGTAATCGATTCAGCAATTTAGGTGTAAAAGTATAACAAACAAAGAAACTCACTTTCGCATTTATAATATTAGTAAGAATCATACTTTCCAGTACTTGAATACTTACATAGTAAGCAGACAAACAAGTATCATTAAAAATACTTTATCTATTACTATTACCTTATATTTAGATTTTGAAAGTTACAATATAACAGAATAAAGGAACACGTTATGTCCAGAAATAAAATTAATTTATAAATGAAGTTCTTTTCTGAAAACACTGATGTTGGAAAGTCAACTACAAATTTTCAACTAGAGTTATCCAGGCGAGTGCTAGAAAACGCCTAAGACCATATAGCGAGAGGCTAGTATTAGAAAAACTAAATATTATGTAATACAAATATTTAGAAAATATTCAGTAAGCCGAATAGTACATCAATTTCATGCTTTCAATAATAAATAATAAGCAATCTAAGCAAACAGATGGTGTTTAAATATCAAAAAGATACACTATGTATTTATAACACACCTCTTAGATTTAAATGTAGTAACTGTATTCTTTGTCAGCTGATAGAGAAATAAGTATTATATAAGTACAATAAATTTAAAATACTTTACTGATATACTATTGGTAGAAATGTATATAAAATTTAAAATATTATTTTTACCTGCATACTTCCGAGTATAACTGACAAATCTTCAGCATTCGGGCTTACTGTCTGTGATTGCACCACCTGTCCATATTTAGCTTGAACATTCATAGAGTTCCGGGGAGAATCGACATCGTTTGGATCTGCAAATACAATTATATTCGAAAACATGTAAGTGTATATACAATACACTTTGCTAAGTACAATGTGTCTTTTTCTTTCCTTTTTTTTCGAATGAACGATAGATGTTAATCTTAAGGGTTATCCTAAATGGGATCATCTACTAAGTATCTTCTTCCATCCTCATTCACTCATGTTGAATATTTCGATCTGTATCCAATACTCATCTTATATGAATCATAAATTAATATAAGCGGGGGATTGTTTACACAAAAAATAGACGAGATTTCTTCGTAATCATTTTTTATGGTTTATCTTTTAACCACCATTGTCTCTGACATCATATGACTATAAAATTCAAAACTGAAGCAATGATCGCTTAGTAGTAGCGTGTACGGACGCCGCGTCTATGGACTCAGGCTTATTGCAGGTGGATTCGAACTCACGTACATTGACGTGGCATCCGTACAGACTACTAACACAGTCATCATCGCTTCAAAAATGTATATATGTATGTGATATGTACCTATAGCTCTAAGAAACCGCACGAGATCCCTGGCGAGATCCCATCTCTCCTGCTGTAGCGCTGTGTCGAGTAGTTGTGTGGCCAGTTGTCGACTTACCGCTGAACTCTCCAAATTCTTTGAGCAAAATACATAAATCACTGACACCACATAAATTTGTCTAATAAGTATTCAAAGGCGTGGAGATTAGGAAAGTTGTTTTGTTACGGTGTGACTTTAATTTTATTGGTTTTATTTACACATACCATTGTATAAAACAATAATGTGTATATTGTTATAGAATAGGAAGAAAATAAAATAATACATGTTTAACTGTATTTATTATACTTTGTTTACTCTCTACCTATAAAATGTCCCACTGCTTCATGCTGCTAAATTTGATAATTGTACATTTTGTATTTTTCCCACAATATGGTGTTAGATTTTTATAATGTTTACTTCCACCGTCACAAAAGTGAATTGAATTGAATGAAGTCCCATTGAAATTAATAAATGTATGAATAACCCGGAAGAATTTGATATTATCTAGTAGAAGTTTAAACTAGACTCTGAATATATATTTACGCAGGTAATGGCCATTCCATAACCACGATTACGACTCCTGTTAGGCGACAAGTATAGTATTTTTACTGTTATATAATAAAACGATGACATTTCAGACTTCATATAGCAAATTACTAACAATAATTCATTTTATATTAATACACAATAAAATTGCTTTTAACATTTTAATTGTATTTTAGTAGTGTATTTAATATGTTTCTATGCGTAACGAAATCTAATAAAAAAAAATGGACTTGATATTTTAAAATTATAATACTTTTTAACTCGTTTCTAAGCCTAGCATATGACAATGAAGATTTTTTTACAGTAAAGTTTAGCGTTAAGGCCACAAAAGTGGCGATGTGGCCCAAGACGGCGGATACACTAAGCCTAGTGGAAGGACTGGCTCTGAAGTACAACTACCGGAACATACTTATAAATATTTGGCGGCAGATTTTCAACTTGAGGGTGGTACCTCGCCAGGCGGACAATACCAAAAGCACTACCACCATGCTATGGTTTTATCACGATGTTTTCCTTCACCAAAAGCTCAAGCTTATTGTAGGTAGACTCGAACTCACGTCCCTTCACACGGCGTCCGTAAACGCTACCAACTGAGCTATCATCGCTTCACAAAAAAAAAGTGAAGATAGTATAAAATTTCAAAGTATGTAATAAAAGTACCTGTGCAAGCTGAAATGAGTAAAAATATATTTGTCTATGAAACAACAGTAAAATTCATTACAATGACTTAAAAAAAACATTACCTGTAGAATTATGAGATATGAAGCTGCTGTATCTAACATTTTTCTTTGCAAACACTCTTGGAATAATTCTTTTGGCTTCCCAGCTGCAGAGAATAAGTACGCCCATAGAGCTATCTCTGTCTTTCTTGCACATTGCACGACTGTCTACAATAATATAGTGTATTTAGTAAAATCAGAAGTGGAAGATCAAGAGAATGGTATTATTAGTACCTATTAAGTTATACCTGTAAATAGACAGGAAACTCATGAACGAATTCTATTATGCTAGGCAATTGTGCGTCTGGAATGGGTTCTTTACTGGTTGCTTCCTCTTCTAACACCTCATGCAGGAGTAGTTCTAAAGAGTGCGGAAAGTACGCGAGTTCCGAACATGATCTCGCTATCTCCCAAGCGTGGTAGCCGAGATTGCGTCTAAGTAACTGACGAAGAATTTGATGTAAATAGACTTGACTCTGAAAAGATATATACATCTATGTACTATTTGTACCGGTAACTTTATTCATCAGATGACAACTCAGTATAGATTCTTAGATTGTAATAGCAAGCGGATTTAATCTAAAATTCTAAAACATAACTCATGTCATTATAAGTACATATGCCATACATGGGTATAATCATTTATGTTATCTCTTTAATGGTTAAAAACCTCGTGAGGAATCTGATATATTTTACTATAAATAATTTTTCTATTGTTTGAAAATGCATAAGGTACTTATAACAAAGTTATTGTTATACTATGATGGAACCACTTACTGTTCTGTTGACAACACAGAAAGGTAGCGAGAACACAGAGTTGGAGTCGGATGCATACAGAGTTGTATCATTTTCAGCTCCAAGTAAAATGGCATCGTCGAACAATATTGCTGTAAAATATATATATCACTTTTATACAATTATTATTTAGATTAATATAAGGGATGCAGTTTCGAGGAACAAAAATTATTTTCCACATAATTTTATGATTCAAAATGAGAACATTAAAATGATTTCAAATATTAATTTTAATGATCTAAGCGGATTATTTAGATACATACTAAGCGGGTATATATTGAGATGGAATGGCAGCATAATCCTCTTTGCCATAAAAGTGTGTCGTCCGGAGTCCGGGTGTCGTGTCGTATCACGAGGCAGTAGAGGGAGCCACACACGCGCGCCTAAGGATCCGCACCACAACCAGAGAGCGCGGGACAGTTGAGTCGCAGATGCGGATCCATTTCCACACGACCATACACTTTCGACGCACGACGCTAGTACCGTCGCCGGAAGACAGCTGTATGCCTATATGAATATTAAATACTTAAATATAAAATCAACACGCTTAATTTTTGACCATCAGAATATTGCAGTGGCAAATGTACCAGGACGTCGAGTAAGCTGGAGCCTAGACCGCCAAATTTTAGGGGCGGCAAATTTTAAACCAATTTTATGTGTCTTACAAAGATGAAAAAGATTCATGTTTATGTACCTAAACGTTATTAGATAATATGCTGCACCACTTAAACTTTTAAGTCTTAATACTATGATTTTTTTACAATTTGCATAGTCGTGTTTGGTATACAATTGTAGAGGTCGATAGAGGTGCTAAAATTTAGAAAACGTAGAGACGACAAGTATGTAAATCCGTCACTAAAATATTGACTAAACAAACAAAGAGTATTAGAGATACACGAATAGACTCAACATTCATGACAAAAGGACTGACTAGTCAAATGTGCGTTTATATTACTCTATGTTACCTACTATGTAATATACTGTAAGATCTGCGTAAACCAGAATTGGAATCATTGCCGAAATAGAGATAGAAGCTATAATGAAAAATAATTGATAGTTTATACAGAAATTAGGTAATTATCTGTAAGAATTAACCTAAATTCAAGATAACTTATAATTAATGCTTAAGACAAGCAAATTTAACATGAATGGAAATTCATAATTCTTTGTTTTTCAATGTAACATTTTACACACTATATGGAGTTTACATTATTAGTTTAAAATATTCCTACTACGAAATTTTCAACAGGAAGAGAATATTTGAAATCAATTAGTTACATTATATATCCAATTTAGATTATAATTACAGATACAATAATGCAGACAGGCATCCGTCATTAGCGTGACTACACAACAACTGCATACAATTCAGGTGCATAGAAATTAATGAAAACGTTCAATTAATGATCATAAAGGAACAATTTGGTATGCTTCGTAATTTAATTACTGTATTTAGAGATATAGGTAACAATATTAAAGCAATTCTTTGACCGAAGAGGTGCCCTTGAAACTACACAGGATATAAACGAATGGCATGAATCCGACAAAACGAATATAAAACCTTTAATTATAGACGTAGACATCCTTAACGTGAAGTCCTCGATACATACAAACATGAGTTTTCACCGTTCGAAGGCTGTTTGAAAATGAGGAAGACTGATGCAACCCTTGCAATTGGTGTTCCAGCAAGCTAGAGTACTATATAAGTTGCCTTATATTTTTCTTTGGCAATCAGTGCTGTTTTCGATTTCAATTTGGACAGTGTGCCTCCAGGAAAATGATCTTCTATTTGGCGGTCAGTGGAATCTATTCTATTTATATAATTTAATCACGTTTTTAATATTGTAGCGTTTCTACTTTATATAATTATAATATATTAATAAAAAAATGGATGTTTGTGAGACAGAATTTTAAGATAACAGTTACGGTCGTAAATGCCATTACATTTAATTACATCGTGATTGAACTATTTCTTTTTTTAATTAATTTCTTACACTTCTGAATAAACAATAACATATCTACAATTTTAATCATCGGCAATTCGTTGTAAATTAAATTTAAAAAATATTGTGCGTACAAGAAAGTCACTTACACATGTGTATATATCTAATGTTCACTTATAAATAATGTCGTGTACGTAGTAACACAGAATGAAACGTTATTACAATTTAAATAAAAGTAACAATTATAGACATCAAATTTATAAATTAATCTTTTCACAGGTATCTTGCCTATTGGCTTTGGCTTCATCGATTAGCGCTGATGCGGTAGGCGGGATTGTGTATGCACCAGCATACTCAATTGACACACATGTAAGTTTATTGTGTTATAAGCTATAATAATTATCTGTTACTACTTCTGTGCGCATCGTGTGAAGAATATTTAACTAATTTTGTCCGGCTGATCTGCTTCCATCATGAACCAGGTGTAAGTTTCATTAAAATGGCATACTTAACCGTATCCAGTTCAGGGTTCAGCTGGTATAATATATATACACCCTGAGTTAGGTTCACCGTGCATATGGCGATAGATCTGTTATATGATTGTCATGTTTCTTGTACCAAGCAATGTACCCATATACAGCAATCGGAAGGCTCATAAGCCTACGAGACGGTGACGACTTCTGACGCATTGCTTGATCTTATCTAACAAACATTGTCGTTGATATTGGATGGTTACCATCGGGCACGGTATTGTCTGTCTGTAATAATACCATGTATTAAAAGAAAAAAATGTCATATGAAATAACTTGAAGATGAAAAAACATCGTGATTAACAACTGTCGCTTTAAGTTTTTAGAACAAATCATCTACATTTATCGAGCCATTCTCTATATTAAAAGAGAATGAGTTAATGTAAATATATGCTATGCTAATGTGGTTATATAATAATTTGTAATTGTAAAAACAGCCTATACCTTTTTAAATTATTATTAGTTGGAAGTATAATTAATGTATAACTTTAATTACTTCATCATTATTCTAGGCGATACCTAGGTATGGGTTTGAATACTCCGTCAAAGATCCTTCAACTGGAGACAACAAGGCACAATGGGAGAGACGAGAGGGAGACGGCGTTAAGGGTAATTTACATTATACAGTTCACAGGAAATTTCCAAAGGAAGACATGTTAATTAACTAACTTTAATAAATATAAAAACAGGATATTAACCACATAACAAATTAAAGTATATTTGATATTTAAAATCCATAAGTATTGTAACAAATTGCAAACATTGAATTATTTCTACTTCCAAAAAAACAACATGTTTTCGGTTTAGGTAATGAAATCTAACATCATTAGCAAAAGATTTAACAACAGTGCATATAGTGGGCATTACGTATTTTGTATGTGTAAGTTTGAAATCAGATTATTTTTGTTTTACTCTAAAAAGCAATGGAAACAAAACTAATTGAGTAGCCGTGAGATCTTACAAGTCTAAAGGTTCATAAATAATTAAAATTAACTACACTACATTGTTCTTACTTATTAATGTAGAATTACGATAACAATGAGGGTTTATACAAACGTGTCACATTTATGATAAAAATCAAAGGTTTAATGATATAATACGGTATCATCAAACAATACCTAATAAAAAAGTAAGATCACCAGCGAGAATTAGCTATATTAATATGATAGAAGTTATGTAAATACATGTCTCATCTTGTATATAAAAAGGTAATTAATATTACCTAAAATGTCGTTGATCATTTACAAGAATTTGGAAGATTCTCTATTTAAACTATATCATATTTTTAACAGGATCGTACTCCCTGGTAGAGCCCGGCGGCGCAATCCGAACCGTTGACTATTGGGCTGACAGTAAATCTGGTTTCAATGCCATCATTAGACGCGACGGCCCTAAAGTTCATCCGGCTACATTAAAACTGGCACCTATTGTGAAAGCACCGATCTATACCCAAGCTGTTGCTCCACTTTCCATCGGGCACATCGCTCCGATAGCACCTGTGGTCGCTGCTCCAGTATACGGAGCACTATCAACTGCATCTATTAACAAAGTCTCTTTGCCGACTCCTGCGTTGTCGCTACCCGTTGCGCCAATCGTCACAGCCCCAGCAATAGCGCCTTATGCTAAAACGTTCTTACCGGCGCCTTTAATGCCGTTGCCGCTACTACCGAACTACCTGAATTCCGTAGGCGTCATCGACAAACTCCACTAAACCATATATAAAAATAATTTTAAATCTTATGCATTAAAAACCTGATATTGTCGTTGTCCGAATTATTGTATACGTCGTTCTGAATGAAAATTACCACTTCAAATGCAGAACTTTGTAGAATTATTGTTATATTATGTTTATTTTAGTTTAATATCTATTTCTAAAAAGTAAGTTAGACGAGCACAAATAAAGCATCAGCCAGACTGTGGTGAATATTTTATGGGTTTTAATGATAACTACATGGTCATGTCAGTGCCTCGAATGAACCACGAAAAATTTTCATTTAAAAACGACATCTACACATGGTACAAGCATATATTTAATGGTTTAGATACATTATCTTAAGAAAATATGCTGGGACAAAGAAAAATGTTTTCATATCGTGTTCTTATTTTAAGTAATGTAATAACCAACTAACATCAATCGTAAGTCACTTATGATTAAAATAGGATTGTGAAAATTTTATAACGAATAATATGGGCACTAATGGACAGACAGACACTGAGACGTTGGGTACTTGCGCATGAATCATCTGTAGCTTAATTGGGTTATTGAAAAAAAAATTTTTTGTGATAAATGGAAAGATTATATATTAGTTTTATAACAAAACTTTTTTTTTGCAATAATTCAAAAATTATTTCAAAATAAAAATTTATTTTTGAATCCAGTACCGAAGACACGCCGACAACTCCCGAACAAACACGAGCGCGTGTGACGTCATAATGTTAGTTTTCACTCATTGCAGTTGATAGAAAAATAATAAATACAGTGTTTTTGATCTATTTAATTTTGTTGTCATTATTAAATATTTAAATTTATATTAAAAATGTCGAACCTCAAAAGTTATCGTTCTTGTTTTGTACCATTATGTACGAATACTACAAAGGCAACTCCTGACAAAATGTTTTTAAATGTTCCCCAAGATGTCAAACGTCGAAATAAATGGTTTGAAGCAGTGCACCGTGATAATCCCCAAACAAAATCGTTTTTTTTTTTGTTGTGAAGATCATTTCGATGTAAGTATTTCTTAATACCATTGTTATTAATTATTATTTATCTAAGTATACAAATCAAATAATTATTATATATTTAAGTAAAGTTCAGTAAATAAATTTTCATTTACGGCACCTCGAACTTCAGCAGAATTAAACCGAACGTAATTTTTTTTTTAAATATCGGTGATCATAAATATGTCAACATCAGGAATATTATCAGATTTTGCCTTAATAAATCCTTTATCACACATAGCTAATCGGAACCAACTAACAACTCGTATTTTAGCAATACATTTTCAATATTATTGTCTAGTCACGTGTAATAGCCGTATACGCTGTACTGTTATTAAATAGATATAACATTATGACGTCACAACTATGGTGACCAATCATGGCGCGTTTATAGTCACGTGATTTTTATTTAAATTTCATCAATTTATAATTGTTTATAATTAATTGAAAAAAAATTTTTTTAAGTTTTTTGCATCAAATATCAATATTATTAATAATAAAGTTTTAAAATACATAAAAAAAAAATTTTTTTTTTTCAAAAACCCAATTGGTAGTTACTTGACCCCTTGGTACGCGAAGTTCAAATGTTAACGAATTTTGTCAAATTTGATAGCATAATATATAGGAAACCAGCATAATAGAGTAGCATATCAAAGAGCAACCTAAGACTAGCACTTCCATAACATGGCTTCTGAACTATAAGAAACATTCCTTATCCTATTAAAGTTATTCTACAATTTGTTATTTAATACAGTAGTGAACATGTCATACGTTATCATAACCCATATATTACCCATAATTTATATTAGTTAAAGACAGATCGTCACAAATGAATAGAGAAAACATGCACTATGTGGGAAATTTGATCTATATATTAGTTTTTAAATAATGAGGAATTCAGTGTTTGTATAAAAAAAAATTAAACTCGATCCACTTTAATAATTACGTAGGGAACATAATTTAAACTATAAAATTTTAATAAAAGGAATGAATTACAAATTTTATATATTATGGTATTAGACAGATATTTTTAACACATTATACAAGTGCCCAAAAAGGAGTGTGTTCATGTGTGTACATTTATGTGTTTTTTTTTATTCCCCCAATACATTTTAAAAACATGAACAGATTATATTGTACGGATTGTTAAAATCCCTATGTCATGCAGAGTGATACTGACCATTTAAGTATATAATAAGTATTATTATGGCGACTGTGTGGCGTTATTATCAAATGTGAATAAAATATTTCAATTATTATAATACAACACTGACTTTAAATTAAATGAGATAGTACAATCTTTAGTACGTGCCTTGTAACTCTTGTATGTAAGTTAGTATTAAACAATCCTGTGGACTGCACGCTCGTGTTCTCATTACTCAATTCCTGCCCCCACACTAGACCTCACCTCAAAAATTAAAGGCCTTGATGAGCTTGATGAAAACATTAAAGTCACCTAACATTGCGTGGTTTACAATAAAACTTGTCACTAAAATGAGAAAAATAAAAATAACTAACAGGACTGCCTTGTGACCTAATAAGTACAAAAAAAATTGTATCTATATTAATATTATAAAGTTTGTTTGTTCGAACCCGCTAATCTTAGGGACTACAGGTGGGTTTTCAAAAATTCGTTTTGTTTTTGATAGAACAATCATCGAGGAAGGCTTTAGGCAATTTAACATCACGCTAGCATCAATAGGACAAACCTGTGTTAAAAAAAGTTTAAAAAAATGGCAAAATGATATACTAAAATTTACTACAAGTTATACAAGGATAACAAACGTATGTTGTATATTACGTATTGTGCAACAATCGCCTACTTTGTGTGACCCAAACGAGTTATGTATGAAAAACAGGAATGAAATGCCCAAACATTAATAAAAACTGGAATGAAATGAAATGATCCGGAAAATGAGTTGTTAGACAAAACCGGGACAATACCACCGCCGGCGGGTAGAATAATTACTGGGGTATATAAGCACAAAGTATGTGACAATCAAATAGTGTAACTTCGTTTGCTCACTCGGATACCTTGCCAACATAATGAACACGCATTCAACGGTAAATCCTTTAATATGACATTCTCTTATTAAAGTTTCCTTAAAGCGTACTGTATTGTTAAATGTATGTTAATATTATTTTAATCATTATATTATGTATGGACTTCTATATATCATATTAAAACTATGGTTTTAGAAATACTTCAGAAATGATTCTATAAAGTAAACCTTTCAATTTTCATGATAGAACATATGTGTATCAAATATTACTGAATACTTTTCCGTTGACATTGGTCAAAGACGACGCTATGTAATAATATCATATTTGCAAGTCTCGCGAATAAAACATACTAAACAAAACATACAGTATAAAAATCGAAGTCTATATGAAAAATAAAATGTGATTATCTCCGAAACTATAATCTTGTTTAAAAACTAGTGTTTCTCGCAGGTAATTTGCTTTTTGGCATTCGCTGCAGTTATTGCTGCTTACCCGCCAGGACACTTGCCGTTGGTACCTGTCACTACCATTGAAGAAAATATTGTAAGTATATTATTGTTTACATATTTGTAAACAGAATATAAGGCTTAATATTATAACTGATAGAAACTTGTTTAACGAGTTTCCAAAAAGTACTTTTGGATAGTAGTTAACAAACCAGGAATTAAAAAAAAGCCTTATTTCCATGCTATGATTTTATTACATTTCCTTTGTCATGAGATCAGGTTTATTGTAGAATGCGGACAAATGTCAATCCACGCTGACTAGATAAACTACTAATAAGCAATACGGCTTCAATTGTAATAATAAAATCAAACAATGTACGGCAATAAATCTGATCTCCAACTATAAAAAATGCTCTTAGCGTAAATGATTACGATCATAAATTAGTCAAAATCTCACAACGATTAGTTGATTTTTATTTTTTATTCTACAGCCGCACTATCAATTCGACTACGCTGTAAACGACCCGTCAACCGGCGACCACAAGGCACAATGGGAAGAACGTTTAGGTGATGCTGTCCGCGGAGGATACACGCTTCTCGAACCTGATGGCCACAGACGAGTCGTAGAATACACTTCCGATTCGTTACATGGATTCAACGCAGTCGTCAAGAAAACCGGACCCACGATACATTCCATTACTCCAGTTATAACAAATGTCGCACCAGTTGCTCCGGTAGCTCACATTGCGCCTGTCGCACACGTTGAGCATATCGAACCTATAGCACCGGTGGTTGACCACGTCGCACCTATAGTTGAGCATATCGCTGATTACGAGCCGGCTCACATCGCCCCGATCCTTCACGGGCCCGTAATAACACCAATCATCGAAACAGAACCGGTTGCTGTACCACAACCACACCACGTTGTTCCTATAATGCCGCTGCATACGTCCCCGTGGGTGACACTCTCCGGCACCACTTACGGGCACAAAGGAATCGTTCGCCGTTGGGCCGCGGGTCCCATATCATTGGACGGCAAAACTCTCACAATCAGAACAAAGCATCACTGATATATCATAAGCCATTTGTAATTTTTTTTACTAACTTCTCCGTAAATACGTAACAATTCTAGTTACTCATGGCGCTAGTGTGTTCTTGCGCAACAGTATTGTGTAAAAATACACATAGGTCATAATAGGAAGTTAAAATTGTAACGGTATCCTAAGCGACGAAGCGTACCTTAACAATATGTATTTATAAATAAATAAATATTTTCGAACAAACCTAATGTCTTGAATGTAATTATAATTAACCAACATTACGTATACTGCCCGAAGAAATTACCCGACTTATTGAAAGAGAACTGAGGCATGAAAGTACAAGAATGTAGTTGAAATTCTTCTTACGATTTGCAGTCTACAACATGTTCTACGCATAAAGATAAAATAAATAATTTTTAATCACTTTAAGGATATATCAGCTTATTTTACTAAGCAAGAAAACGAAGCTTCGTGTAGCTAATCTAAACAAATAACATTTAAAAATTGCGTGAGATTTAAACGGTGCAACCAGTACTATCGCAATTAACGCCAACTGGTTAATAGCAGTATACGATATACACGTTTTCTTCTTGTGTAACAAATATACAAAAAAAAAAAAGTATAACTAGCACTAATCGCAAACGAATTTAGTACGCATGACATTTATATTTACTGGTAAGCTTATATATCAAATATTATTATATATAATTAATTATATCATCCTTTATTAGGTGTTTTTTTTTTTATAATAGGTCGGGAAAAAAAATTGTTTCCTATTTTATACAAAAACTCAAAACATATTTTTCCAAGACTTATTTTAATGTAATTACAGTAAACATTTACCGTCTTGTTCAATAACTTTTTAACAACTTGTAGATAGTGCCACGATCCCGTTGCTGATAGAAATTTTGGGACTTCTGATAAAAAAAACGCGACAAGTAGTTCTGAAACTTCCTCTTGATGTTAACCTGATACAGCTTAAAGAATTTTGAAGAGACGGACACAGGTGGAAATCTGAAGGCCCAAGGTCAGGGCTATATAGTGGATGCATTTACACTCCCCAGCCAAAATCTGTTAATTTTTGCTGAGTGGCTTAATATGTATATGATCTAGCCGTGATGAAAGACCACACGCGTCAATTTCAATTCCAGTTCCAGCCAGTTCCTCTCAACTACTTAATTTATTAATCTCTTTAGTTGGTGGAAGTAGAGATCCGAATGAACAGTTCTGCCCAACGATAAAAGCTCATAATGTAAATACCCTTCCAATCCCACCAAATATACAGCATCACCTTATTGCGAGCTAACCCTGGTTTTGCCACAGTCTGTGAAGTTTGGCCAACCTTAGGCCATAACTTTTTTCGCACGTTCTGGTCGTACATGATCCACTTTTCATCACCAGTTATCAATCTCAATTCGGCTTCATTAAGTCTCAATAATTAATTGCCATTGAGTACACGGATCATTAGGTTTTTTTCAGTGAGTTTGTATGCCATCCAAATATCGAACGTTTTTGTGTACTCAGCTTTTGGGTCAAATCTGTTTTTTGGTCAATTCCCAGTTCTTTAGTTATGTCGTAAATACTGATATTCCAATCTTGGTCTACTTTTTTTAAAATAGCGTGCACTTTATTCATAATAGAGCTACCAGAGCGAGGTACATCTTTGACATCAAAATTCCCTGATAAAAACGTTTATAGCAATTTTGTGCTACTGTTACTGACACTGTACTAGGTCCATGAATAAACAAATTCACAATTTTTATCGCGGTTTGCCTTGCATTTTTTCCTTTATTGTAATAGAATTTTAAAATGTATTGATATTTTATTAGATACACTTATTTTAGAAATAAAAGGAAATGAAAAATAGCTGGAAACAACATTTTACTAATTACTTTTTTTTTACATTTTGTCATCAAAACCATCCTGATACAAATGGTACAAGCTAAATAGATTTTATTACAAGTTGCATATATGGTATATATGTTATGAATCAGTTGATGAGAGGTTTCTCGATTGGTATCATAGCAATGACTCCCAATAGACCATTAAACCAAGGGATCCTAATTCACTTGATGGACTTTGTTATTATTACATTGCACTGTGGTTTTTGATTGTATATGTTAATTTTTTATTGTACTTCGCTGTGATACTACAATAAAAAATCTATTAAACAAATTCACTTACTGGGTTGTTGTCATCGTCCACATCATATTCTTCTCTCTGTACCATCATCAGCTTTCCACTGGCGTTGATAACCTTCAAACATTCAATACTTTTAACACAAAATAATAATACAACACAAATGAAGTACAGAAATATTGGAAGAAAATAAGAGTTAATTATGACTTTTTATTTGATTCAATTTGTTGTGACTTATAGGTCACATCAAAATGCATTATTAAGGAACAACATACACTATATTATCTTGTGGTATAAGCATAGAACCCCAGTAGCAGTAGGAACTTTTTTATAAATACTTATAAGTATTCCTAGAATCCCAAAGTTTTAAGTATTTAAAGAAAAGTACAGCATCTAATGCTTCTGTAATGAGTATCGAGTGTTTGTTTACAAGTGAGTCTGGCTGGCGCTGGTGGTGGTGAGCGGCCGGACCGACCGGACCGACTGGGCAGGCGGGGCCGGTGGGGGCGGCGGGGGCGGAGGCCGGGGCTGCGGGGGCGGAGGCGCGGTGCCGCGGCGGATGTAGCGGGTCCTGCAAGCGGCAGAGCGCGGCCGACACGACGCACGCGGGGTGCGACAGCGCGGATATGTCTACGGCTTGCACGCATCGCATCTCGATACCACCACCTGCATATATTCTTCCTTTATCTTTCCAATACAACACAACAAAGCTCCCTCTCTCTAACTATATAGATGAAAGAGCAAGAAGACAGTTGTAAAAATGGGCGATATTAGAAAAACATCAATGTTTATCTAATAACAAAGCAAAAATCTAGGCTTTGGAGCTAAAAAATAAGAACACGTAAAAGTAAATCACGTGTTACATAGATGAGACTTTTTTTTATTTTAGGCTGATACTAAAAGCTTTGTCAAAAATAGTTATTTGTACACATAAAACTAACTATCCCAAATGGACTTTACATAAAAACTGCTTTGGAGCAAAGAAATAGGGGTTTTAATTGAGTATGCTTCATTCTATCCCGATACCAAACTTATATGTATGCAATGTACGTTTTTGTTATAATCCAACAAGTAAGGTGACCGCAAAATCGTTACCTCGTTATATGAATGTGAATTAGTTAAAAATAAAACTTGGAAAGAACGATGTAGGATTATTGCAAATAGTGTTTTTTTTATTTATACCTATATAAAATATGTACATATATATTATTTCACTTGCACCTGAGTTGTGTAATTATGTTCTGGTTTAGATATAAGTATTATTAATTAATAAGAATTAATAGAAAGTATACTTTTAGGTGTTCTAATACGCTACAAAGAATCTATAGAATTTGGTAAAGAATCTGAAGAAGGTTTGCTGCTAGCAGTGAAGTGAATAAAAGTGAAGGGAAAATAACTCACTATTATCGAGTGAAGTGAGTTCGTATATAGTGACGAGTGCGTCCGCGCCGAAAACGACGAGCTGGTCATCGAGCATGTCGAGCACGAACACCTGCGACTGCACTCGCACTATCTTAGCGAACTTGTTGTCGAGCCGCGTCTCGCGCGGGTAGAAACGTATCTCGTCATGCCCGTCCAAGATACTGTAGCAACCTGGGTAACAACACGGTCGTTCAATCATTGTAATCTATAAGTGTATTACTCTTTTATCACGATATCTCAAATAGTATTTGATAGGGATAAAGTCAAGAATACCATGTAACATTACATTTACAGATTCCTTCATATTAAACCTCTAAATCACTCACTCAAACATTGCTCAAATCACGTAAGTACGAAGCGTACGGACGTAAAGTTATGGTGAAAATCTGATGTCATAGCAGAATACGTATCGCCAACAACACCTGAGAAGACCGTCCCTCTTGGTTGAATGCGTTACCACCAATATAGGTCTCAAAATCACTGAATATCAGTTGAAATTTTGTTTTAAACGCTAAAAATACCAAGTATAAAAACTACTATTACGCAATATACTGAAATATGTACCTTTATATTTAACTATTATAATATAATCAGGTTATTTAAAAATTTCGGGACCCTAAAATATAATCTAAGCAGCATTTTCTAAAGTTTTATTTTTTATTAAAAACATATACATGCATAAAATCAGAAAAATCTGGTAGATAACAACGCACCGATAACGATGTAGTCCCTCCACCACAGCATCCCCCCGGTGACGACGAAGTCCTTCTCCTGGGCTTCGTTCCCGAAGAGCTTCCACTTCCTCGCGGCGCAGTTGTAGTGCGCGAGGCCGGTGCGCCCCGCCACGCACACGTTCTCTCCCGCCTCGTCTATTGCACTGTACTAAGTTATAAATTTACTAAATTAACCCTAGAACTACAAACCTATTGTTTTTATCTGTAAACTGTAGATCGGGTTATACATTTATCCCATTTTAGCTCGTAAAATCGTTCTGAAAGCAGTAATCTAACTCTTGAACTTGATTTTTACATACCAAATTGAATGGTGAAAAGCAAACTTAATTTTATCAAGATCTATTTAGTGAAAAATCTATTTGAATAGCTAAAACTGCTGAAACACGGTCAGACCGTTATATAACCAACAAAAAAAATAACTATTTTTCTAAACAACCGATTTTTAAATATGATATGGGACTTCAAAGCTAAATGCGGTTTTGAGAAAAAAATACCATCATGATGTTTTGCCCAAAAAGTCTAACCGTGAATGGACGTTACTCCGAATCCACCTACAATAAGCTTTAGCTTTCGGTGAAGGAAAACATCGTAGTGAAACCATAGCATGGTGGTAGAGCTATTTCTAATGCCCGCCTGGGTAGCTACCACCCTAAGTAGATGATCTGCCGTCAAATACCTATAGGTGTGTTCTGGTATTGCCACTTAACTTCAGGCAGTAGTGTCACCATAACGTTAAACTTATAAAGTATAAAAAAAAATATCCTGAAGATCCTTGCACAAAAATCTTACCCGTAAAGGCCAGTTAGATGCGATATATGTAGCCGGCAACGGTAACACAATCCACTGTTTCCTGCACTCATTGTCATCTACAAATTCTCTATAATTCGTACTGTTTTCGTATTCTAAATTAGGCTGGTCTTGCAACCCGTTCTCGGTTTGGTAGATGTCTGATGAAGAGTCTATTATTGAAATCTTGGTCCGTTTTGTCAGATTGTCTTCGAGATTTACATATAACTTGTCATCACCTTGCAAGTAGAGATGCCTTTGATTACTCTGTAAAAAAGTACTTGCAACTATTAAATTGCTGAGAATAATATACAATTACAAGAAATAGGCGAAACTAATAAATAACTTATAACGATGATTCATATAAAACGCATTTGAACCAACTTTTGATTTGCTTTTTGGACAAGCCCTTATCTTATCTGCACTCATGCAGCTCTGTCAAGTCCCGATCTCTGATGATTATTGCTTTTTATCATTTTCGAGAAATTACCTACTTCCATCCTATTTTCGTTATAATTGTGTAGGTGTGAAACCGGACTTTGAGACTACCTTTTTTGCTCAATAAATGTACTATAACGAACATTTTGTTTAAAATGTCTAAATTACATTTTTAATACCGAATCTAATACACGACGTACTCAATAAATTTGAAGTTTTCATAGGCAGTCTAGTTTGTACATGTCAGCGGATAAGTTTCTTCATATACACAACACTGGGAGAAAAAAAAACCAACTTAAGATTCAGCAGACAATGTTAGGGAAAGCATACTAGATAGAGAACAATGGCAATTTTATGATTAGAAAACCGTAACTCACTTAGAAATACCAAATTTCCTGAGCAAATCATTCTTATGGAATACAAAGCAAGCACATTTACAATAATACAATAGCACATAAAACTCACCATACAAGGGTTAACACTAAGAGGGCTCTTTATAAAGTCAATCTGAATTAAATGACTATTGGAGTCTTCATTTGTTCCTTCAACTTTAACCATCCAGAGTTGATAGCCTTCCGTTGCCCACTCCTATAAATAGAAATAAGTATAGGGATAATAAGTAAAGTAAATTAAAAATAAATGCCCAAAAAACTTAATATGTGCAGTTAGTTTTAGCTGTACTGTTTTCTCTATAGGTTTAGCGGTACGGCCGCAATCTCACGTAATAGCAATATGGCCCAAGATGGTGAACACTCTAAGCCTAGTGGAGGACCTGGCACTCAAGTGCAACTGCCGGAAAACACCTATAGGTATTTGGCAGCACATTTTGAATACTTGATAATACACCCGTATTAACTAACCAGATGGAAATTAAAAAAAGCCCGACCATGCTATGATTTCATCACGATGTTTATTCTTCACCGAATGCTCAGGCTCAAGACAGGGATTCGAACTCAAGTTAATCGACGCGGAATCCGGAGACACAACCAACTGAGCAATCATCGCTTCAAGATTATTTCATTCTTATTGTTTCCTAGTGTTATAGCTTACCAAACTAGAAACAATGAGTGGATTTTGTTTGCTGAGATCTTGGCTGAGGCCGTAGTCCCAGCCTAGCGAGCACATCAGCAAAGCGCCGAATGTGCTCCAGATGGAGACGCCGCCGCGCTCCCAGCTCACTGCTACTGCGCGACCGTCAGCACTCCATCTGCAGACAGCTTATATTGGACAATACGCAAAAACCCATAAGACTACTAAATCATTAACAAAATAATAACAAAACTTTAACCTTTCTTACTTGCACTACCGCATTCACGAAAAGGAAACTACTTCAAGCCTCTACATACCATAGCTCAGTGCCACTTAGCGTTCACAAAGTCCAAAGTATACCTTCAGTCGTTCCATATGATGACGACGGTCGTCATGGTCGCGGCGAAAACGTCACTAACAACATCATCAATTTCACTCGCTTCGAGTTTACAACTAGCTATCTGTAACGGTAGAGCCATACTCCACTCCACTTAAATTATGATCGTAACGCTGGCAAGCAAGTGAAACACGAAAACCTGCGGTTGTGACCGTGAACGTTGTGAATACAAAGTGGAACGTAGTCAATGCATACTGCGAATTTAATTAAAAATGTGAATTATGTTTGTACTTAAAAATAATATGATGTTTTAAATGTTTGTGCCTCTTAAATGACAATTTGCAAAATAGTAAAATTAAATTGTATAGAATCTAAAACTGCTTTATAATCCGAAAAAAATTAAAACTAAACTACGCTTGTAGGTACATAAAAATAATAAAATACCTCATACATTTTACGGGCCCAGGATCACCCGGGAAATCTTTAGAACTAAGTACCATAGTATGAGAGAGTTCCAATCCTCCTGTTGCTTCATCTATCGTAAATACATCCACTTGTGAACTGAAATTGTGAAACAAAATAAAACAATAAACTCATATACTATGTAGGTTCATCAGACCAATGACATACAATGAGTTTACACAAAGAAATACTAAATATATGATATATTTGCAAATATAGTTTGGTTTAGTTAAATGTTTGTTACACAGTCAGACAGTAACGTTAAAAAGGGGTAACTATACTACTCATAGGCACATTTAACCGGCCACCGCTCTCAAATTCAATATCGTTTCTTTATGTCAACTTACGCTTTGACTACAAGGGGCTACTTGATATGTGGGTATATCTGCACTAAACTAAACAGTTATACCCGCGTTTTGTTTACTTCTGTTGTTTTTATTGAACAATAATCAAAGTGTTTGAAATTATACATTCTGGACGCTCGTTTTGTGTAAAGGACAAATTCGCTTATAAACTTTTTGATACCATTTCTTCTAATAAAATCAAGGTATTAAGAGTGATGTTATTTTATTTACACTAAAAAATGCCACTGGTTGTAGCTAGAGCACAGCCAGAGCTGTGGCAGACCAGACGCAAGGTTTAGTTAGCGTCGGATTAGACAAATTCTTGGATATTCACGAACCACTATACAGAATTCTATCCGATGTTAAATTTGTTCACAACAGCTTCTTAGGCTCGTATCCACTTTTTTGAGATACGAAACGTAAGTGTGACCCAAAGAACAATAAGAGGGTTAGTAAAGAGGAATCTGCAAGCGTTTCGACCAGTTCGAATTACAGAACATACCGTAAGGTACACAGCGAGGAGCAAGGTAACAGCACAGGTACAAGAAACAGCGAGACTTGAATTTACTCGAGGATATTGGAATCGGATTTCGGAATAATGGATCAAGAATCACTTTACAACCTCCCAATGGACGTTATCCCGTGTAAGGACATTATAATGAATCGTTTGGTGAATATCCTGTGGTTAAAATAATGGGCTACGAGGGAGGCTCGATAATGGTTTAGAGTGCCATTGGTTACAAGGACGGCACAGAATTGGCCGTTTTTGATAGAGGCAGCGATAATACTCACAGATACGTGACATAAGCCTGAAAACCACACGTGATACCATTTGTGGTATTCATTGGCGATAATTATGTTTTTACGAGAATTATCACCAATATTCGGACGCAGTCAATATTCAGCGATTACTATGACCATCTGGCGCAAGGCCGTTATCGTGCCGCTTTATAAAGGAAAAGGGTCACAGCAAGACTGTAAAAACTATAGAGGTATCAGCCTACTCAGCACCATCGGCAAACTGTATGCAAAAGTTTTGGTTAAAAGATTGATGAATGAGACGGAAGAGAAGATTTGGGATGTACAAGCGGGATTTAGGAAAGGAATAGGATGTATGGATCAAACCTTTTCCTTGCGAACAATAGCCGAATTTTTTTTGACTTACAGTCAAAAGGTTTATTGCGCTTTCGTGGACTTGGAAATGGCTTATGATAGTGTGGTGAGGAATGAATTGTGGGCGACGTTGTCTATATATGGGGTGAGTGGCAACTTGATACGAGCACTGAGGTCACTCTATGAGAGTTCTAGTGCTTGTGTCAGGATTAACGGAGCCTACACAGACTGGATTAGCATCGATAAAGGTGTTAGACAGGGATGTGTAGCGTCGCCAGGGCTGTATAATCTATATATAGACAATTGCTTGAAAGATTTGAAAGAGAGTGATTATGGACTTACAATGAATGGTCTGACTGTCAAATGCCTCCTATACGCTGATGACCAGGTTATACTGGCATCATCAGCGGAGGAGTTGCAGGCGATGGTTATTATTTTGGAAAGAGCCGTAACGAGAAAAGGAATGAAAGTGAATGCCAGTAAAACGAAAGTAATGGTTTTTTAAACGGAAGAAAGTATAACAGAGTGTGCAGTTTTGATTGATGGAGAACGAGTGGAACAAGTGGAAGAGTTTGTATACTTGGGGTCAATGGTTACCAGAGATGGAAAGTGTGACCGTGATACTGAGCGAAGAGTTGTGTTAGGGAATCGAGTAAACGGGGCCCTGCGTAACTTTATGTGCAGCCAGAATGTGTCTACAATGGCACGTTTGGCTGTGCATCGGGGTGTGCTAGTCCCTACACTTATGTATGGAAGCGAGTGCTGGGTCTGGCAGAAGAAACATGAAAGCAAGATTAATGCAGTAGATATGAGAAGTTTAAGAATTATAGCTAGCATAAGAATGATAGATAAAGTAAGGAATAGTGTGATAAGGGAACGTTGTGGTGTGGTAGAGGATGTAGTGACACAGATAGAGAAAGGGATGCTTAATTGGTATGGGCATGTAGAGAGGATGGATGAAAGAAGATTAACAAAACAAATTTACAAGGCGAGTGTGAATGGGCTAGCTGGTAAGGGTCGACCTAGGCGAACATATCTCAATCAGATCGAGGACGTTCTGGAGAAAAGCCAGGTCAAAAGTACCCTTAACCGAAGAGCATGTATGAAGGTGCTAATGAAAGTAGAAGAAGCGAAAGATGTATGTCAGTATCGTAGCAAGTGGAAGGATGTAGTCTCTGCCTACCCTTTTGGAAGAGAGGCGTGATAGTATGTATGTATGTGTGTACTATGACCTTCTCGGTGTGCTGTTCTGGATCTAACAGAGGATGTTTGGAGCAAGCTCAAAAGACGAATCCGGAGTAATGTACCAGCTCCTACGACCATCAATGATTCAAAAACTGTAACTATTGAGGAGTGAGCGAATATTCCTCAAAGCAACATCCAAGACATAATGGACGAGCTTTCATATCGATTGCAAGAGATCATTAGAGTCCGAGGAGGAAATTCACATTAATAATTCCATAATTAAAATCATATAAATTGAGATATTGCTCTTTTTTTTTTTGTAAGTATTGCCTTATCAATTTAATTTTTATTTTTGTGTTAATTAAACAATTTCACAACATAAACATGTAAAGTAATGTAAATGTAAAGTTCATCTGATGTTATATTATAACAAAATTATTTAAATAACGATAAAATTTTTGAAGCAGTGACAAAATGAAGGTGGAAGAATGAGTGTATACTGTAAATAAAAATGGCAACAAATGAATCAATTAAAAAAAAAACTTAAATTATGGCTACAGTTAATTTGAAAGTGAATATGTTTACCACTAATCGTTCGATTGTTAAACGTGAAGTTTGACATTTTTGCAATGTTTTATTATGTATAAATGTATACCGTTCCCAGGGAATCGCTACTAAAAAATGCTAATTATTTCGTCAGTCATCCAAACATTTTAAAGTTGTAAATATGCACACTTACTTTCTTCTGCCGATAGCTATAAGTCTAAATTTGTGGTTAACTCTAGTGCACGTCGCGTCATCTATGCCTTGTGCCCATATACCTTGTACTGCCTGAAAATTATAACACGCCAGAATGTATTTTATCATGTAAACCAAATGTGCACTAGCGTTCGCATACTATTCTTAAATTTATTATTTTATAATACTAACAGACACGGACTCACAATAATTTTCGTAGCTTATGTGATGGGAATATAAAGGAACTAGCATATAAACCATAATCAAAATCAAAATGTGTATTTAATACAATAGTGTACAATTTCAATGTACAGGTTATTTTCTCATTAGCAGTAAACACAAAATACAGATAATCAACATTTTCTTAAACATACTAATTTGCTTATATAAATGATTTTATCAATACAAGAGTAATATCAATATATTTTGGAAAATGCAAAAGTGCACGCCTCATAACGTAAATTCATTTTTTAATTAAATGACATTGAACTAGATGGTAATTTTCATTAGGCTATTACCCAGAATGATACTGAAGTGAATGAAAAAAAAAATGGACCCAAAAGTGATTTTTTTTGGGCGGTATCGTGACTACATACATCATCCGCACATGCAGACAACTCGAACTGATTTCGTCCACCGAAATATTTTTTTTTTAACATTTTTTATACTATCTACAAAAAATAGTGTTTTTTTAAGTATCTATCGTCACAAAAAAGTGTTCTTGTTGATACTTGCCATCTCATTTAATACTGAAAGTGCAAAAAAGATTGAATAAAAGCAATTCAAGCCGAGATAATTGCTTGAACTTGAAAGAGTGAGAGTAAAGCACTACTCAAATGCTTCGCGTTATGAGACGTGCATTTTGTTAATTACTTAACTATTATTTTTCCAAGTTAGGGAAAAATGGCTTTTATTACATTAGTCACAAATATTTTAGCAGGTAGTCATTCACACCTACATAACTGTCAGAATAACTTGAAAATACTAAATAACTTAATATTTCAGCAGTAAATACGCAAGGGAATGAATTAGCACATTACATGCGGAAGAACTAATATTTATATATTTTTGCAATATATTCCTATATCGCTGGTCTCGTAAAAGTTATTTAATTATACTTTAATGTACACCTTTATATATATATATAAACCTTTATATATATATATATATATATATATATATATATATATATATATATATATATATATACTATGATACATTTCGAATTATAGAACTAATACAAATGGCGGCCTTATTACTTATAGCAATCTCTTCCATAGCAACCTTCGGATGGATATGTGCCATAGAGAAGAATCAGTATTAATAAGTAAAGATATAATTATTTAATCGATTTATTACTAATCAGAGAATGTGAATAGTGTTTAAGCAATTAGGCGACGATTTCAGTTTTTAATGTTTGTATATATTGTTTGTATATATATTGATAATATTACTGTAATTTAAAAAGTGTATAAATTTGGTTAAATTAAAACTATATTTTTGACTTCAATACAGTACCAATTTCGTATATGGTTGTAGGTGGTTTCATGAATCGTCTATATATTGTTTCCCCACTGCATAACATTTGAACAATGTAATGCAATTTGTTATTATGCAAAGAAAATAGTTTACGTCAACGAGACTAAGCTTTATTTAAGATCTGTTAATTCAATATTTATATCACAATTCTTTGCTACATATCTTAATGTTTAAAATTTAAAAAATATTGTTTTAATAAGCGAAATAGTTATCAATTTATTGGGATTCTAACGAATAACCAATGTTACAATACACGTAAGTTTTGGGCACAAAATATCCGCATGAAATGTGTTAATAATAATGAAACACAAATTAAATTTAATCTTACCCTTAAATCTGTATCCAATAATATCTGATATAAAAAATTAATATGTATTTTACTAGAATTTTTATTGAACAACAATTTCAAATACACAACAATTTACATAGTTCAATGAAATATACTATATTTATCTAGTTCTTTAAAGAAATAAACTTTATAGTTTAGTTTTCAAACTAGAAACAGCAATTACTAGTACTATTGTGAGTAATAAATGTTGTCATCCTTTTCTATTTATCAAATGTCGCCAGATATTTTTACTTACCAAAAATGCAATATATTTAGAACCCAGATAAAGTAATATGTAGCTCTAAATATTTGTTACTTGTAACAAAAATTAAAACCATTTAGTCAGAAGAATTTGCCTGTTTTTCCAATTTTGCCAGTTTTCTTTAGCTCACATATAGAACATTACAAATAGAATTAGAGGTGCATTGATAAAGTTACTTTCACCACAACTTTACAACTAAGTGTGATAATGTATAATCATATTTAAAACACTTAGAACTAAGAAAAAAGTATACACAAAATTAGTACTTTAATCACATATTTCAATGAATTCTAATAAATATATTACTTAATTATTAATATTCTATTCAAAATATTATAATTATTCTTAGATTTCGGTACCTACGTTTGAATCACTATTATATAAAATCACAGCTACCATCTAACTTTTGAGCAATAAAACTTACTTACATTAGGATCAAACTTGAGATTTGGAGCAGTAAGATAAGCTGCCCGACCATCATTGAGAGTTATTCCAAAGCCGCACACAAGTGGTGAGTATTCTATGTCGTTCACATGAGTGTTGTCTTCTAGTATTGGTTCAGCTAAAACACACAGTAGATGCTTCGGATACTATTTTCCTTCCTTTTATTAATAAGTATATTAATTATGAGCTTACCTTTAGAAACTTGTTGATTGATTGAGAATGGTATTCGGCCTAGATCAAGGCAGTAGTCTCTATTTTGAGTGCCATCCCACCTGTAACGTAGTAGGTGAGCACGAGTCGTACATACTAATATTTCCGTTCCTGATATACAACACATGCGTGTGATTTGTCCGTCCCATACTAGAACTTCTTTTAACTGGAAAAAATGTAAGGTCTTCTTTATAACCAAAACTTATCCAAAAATTGCTTCTAAAGTAATATTTTGAAATATAGTGCAGAGTTACACATCAATTATATTTCATTAGTTACTTTTTGTGAGGTCTTTGAAATGTGTGGACAAATAGTAAAAAATGGATACAATTAGCTAAGATGAGGATATCACTCTTCCAACAGCTAATACATGATATAGGTGCAAAAGCACAGGTTACAAAAATGTACATGCATTTATCTTTCCTACACTATATGCAATTGATGTTCAATGTGCATTATCAATTCATTCAAATAATACTGAATTATGAGGTATTCAAAAGCTAAATTAAATAAATAAGAATATATTACCAATGTTATTTTAAGTGAAGGTATAATTTCTTTTACAAACAATTCTGCAGAGTCTCTTCGTAGACTTGCAGTAGGTGGGTCATATTGTTGATAGGCAGTCTGCTCACTAAGTCCTTCCACATTATACAAAATTAAGTGACCTTCAGAAGTCTGAAATGAAAAATATATATAACTTTATTGAACTACTGCACATGTTTTATACCATAATCAGTGGATACATATATCACAACTTTTTGGTCCATGTATATTGACAGTGATGACTATCAAGAGTATATAACTCACATAGGATCAAAGGAGGCAATGTAAATTTGATGTTAAAACTGGTAAAATAATTAATGGTCATAAAAAGCACTTGTAGATGTTGAAACATAACTTATTTCTATTTTACTAGATGTGTCTGTGGTACTAAAAATTATTTAAGAATTTTTGCCTGTTTTTGTACCTTTTTCCAACACAGTTTTACTCCTCTCACTGGTGTTGTTTAAATACCCTAAGGCATTCCTCAATTAAAGCTCTTACAAATACAAAAATTCATAAGGTAGTTAATAAGATAGGGCATTCAAATAAACTTTTCCATTTTAATGCTTACTAATGCAGATTTAATAGGTAACTATCAGACCAAAAAATATATGAAATTGAATTACTTATTAATTACAAAAATTTAATAAAAATGTCTTTTTTAAATTTTATAACTCAATGACTACAATGATTTCACAAACTATTAAACTTTTGTTCTATTTATATTAATAATTAAAATGTTTTATAATAGCCAAAGGATAACATTTTGTGTTTTATGAGATTCTTTCTTAAGTGTTTAATTGATATTACTTGACACATGATACTCAGTAAGATTTGTAGTTGATATGAGGACACAGACACTTTTTCTAACAAAACATATTTTTAATTATGATTTCTTTATTCCCTAAATAAAATCCTCTATTCAATTAACATAATATTTGAGAAAACAAATACTTTACCGATATACATAACATAGCTGAATCTGGCTTCCATTCCACTCCGACATTGACACCTAGCCTCTGTAGAGATTCTATGCTCCTCTTATGATATACTATAGGTACAGTAGGCTAAAAATTAAAATAAAGGGTTTTAAAAACACTACAGTCGCTCTTTTTCACCTCAGTACTAATTTATTAACACTTGCATTATTTTATAATATAGTTTTATATGATTATAATTTATTAGAACTGCAGTAAGCTCAATTTATTTAGTTATTAAGGCATACATAACAGATTATAAACTATAACAGAATCTAAAGTTTTGAGTAGTACTAGACCATCTTTTAAAGCTACACTAACAGGCTACAACCAAATTTGAAAGGTCAGGGAGAGAAGCAAAAGCGGTGAAGCAGTGTTCATGTATATCTGGGAGATATAAGGGACTTATATCTAAAACTATGTCACAAGTCTCAGGATTTAATTGGAATTTCCTTCTCTCCCACATGATGGAGTTGGTGCCTGCACAGTGAATTCATAGAATGCTAAGAAGTTGCTCTATTACAATAATAAATACAGAATACATATATTTATAAATAACATTAAAATAAATATTAATAGTGACTGTTGTATGTTGGCACATACAAGGCAGTAAAAGCAGCTGTGTAGAGAGGGTATGAACCCCATAAGAGAAATATTATGTTGTTTGCTGTGACACTATACAAATCAATTTAAGGAACTCCAGAAAATGTTAAATATAATTATAGAAAACAATTTTGAAGTGAAAATAGCTAAGTGGTAGCGTTTAGGAACACCGCTTCATAAGACTTAAGTTCGAATCCACCACCTACAATGAGCTTGAGCTTTCAGTGAAGGAAAACATTGTGAGGAAATCATAGCAAACCATAGCATGGTGGTAAGGCTTTTTCTAATGCCCGTCTGGCTAGCTACCACCCTCAAGTTCAAAATCTGATGCCAAAAACCATTAGTTGTGTTCTGGCAGTGGCATTTCAGAGCCAGTTCCTCCTATAAAGGCCGGCAACGTACCTACGATTCCTTTGGAGTTGTGGGTGTCTATCACCTGAGGTGATCACTTACCACCAGATGACCCGCTTTATCGTTTGCTGCCTAGTCCATAAAAAAAATACCCACCAATAGGTGTGTTCTGGTGGTTATACTTGAGAGCCAGACCCTCCATAGATTTAGCGTGACTACCAACTTAGGCCATATCGTCACTTAAGATCAGGTGAGATTATGACCATAAAGCTAAAACCTTAACTATTAAAAAAAACATATTATATATGTAGACATAAGATATGCTGATAATTTAAAAGGTTAATGGGATAAATCTACTGTCAGATTTATATACAAAGTTATTAACAGAAGTTATTAACAAACACAGGGATTCACTGTAAGAGTGCCAGGTACATCCTGGAACCTAATCATTGTGGCAGAGAGAGGATAACACGAGAGTGTCTGAGACTTGTGACTCAATGTAGGTTTAAGGAGTCCATTTGTCGAAGCGTGTCAACACTCACATTCACCTGTCATGCCTCTCTCCGCCCAGTATAAACCATTCCCGATAATGATTTACAGCATAAATACCAAAACAGTGTCAATAATAAAGAAATATTAAACCTTACATCTCTTCTCATAATGTTCCAGCTGTGTACGATAAATACAGCTCAAGAGCGTCTCTTAGACTGAGCCCAAATCCACGCTTGCATTGCGCTTTATACTAATTGGTGTTATGAACTACCCTCCTATAACTATATTCTGCCATAAAACACCCACCCTATCACTACATCCCTATATATATAAATTTAAATAAGTAAAAAAACATAACAGCAACAGTACAAGCTAGGATATAAAATGGAAACAAAATTTGGAATAATGGAAATAAAATAGTTGCCTTAAAGATATCTTGGAAAAGTATGCAAATTTAATTAAGTAGTACTGGATGATAAGTTTTTCTGTTTGAAGTAATCAGTAAGGCATGAGCTAGAATGATTTACAGATAGAATTTCTTTCAAAAGAGAATCTTCACATATTACAATAGTATGTAATGAAGATATTGTTATTAGTATATATGTATAGAAAAAAAAGACAAAAAAAAGACAGCTACCAATTAAATTTAATTGAAAGATATGTTTAAGTAGCGAAAGCCGTGTTTTCCTTGGACATACAATTACTATCGCCAATGACTCCATAACAAAATCAAATACGTGGGAATTATTTTGAAAATGTTATTTTTTTACATACCTTGCAAAACCATACTGTAAGACAATCGTCACTTAACGAAGCAAATAAAATTTTATCTCTATTGGACACGATTTGTTTTATAATTTGATTATCAGCACCTATATTCTGAAGAACTCTGGGCCATCCTATTGGAAAATACATATTGATTGATGTACATTTGCTCCTTGTTCTGAGAACACACGACAAGTTGATACACAGTTTTACATTAATTTGTTTGCTTTGTTGTTACAAATTACTGTTGACTTTGAAATGTATTAAAATTTTAATAAATAATCATATCCACTTCTTCGTCAACAAGACTTCAAGTAATAGGGACGGATCAGTTTTTGCTCTTTATAAATATCGATATAAGTATTTTGTGTTTCCGTATTAATATATCTATCTATGGTATCGCTAAATAATAATGAAAGTTTAATGTGAATTAGTTCTGAATTCATGTAAAACTTATTGTCAAATTGTAATTATAAGTATACGAATTTTCACACTTTTAATTTCATTGATTAAATAGCTAATACTTATAAATAATATATTTTCAAATTAATATAAAGTGATTACTAAAAATATTAACTTTTCATACTGAAGTTTATCGTTATTTAGCGCTTAGGTAACACTTGATTCTCTTTGCTTATTCATTCATAATATTAGGGGTCATATAATATATACGGGTGGAAAAGATTGACTACATCATTATTTGTTGAGATTTCAATGTATTCATAAGATAGAAAAATGTAAAATAAAGGTGTTTTATGCATTATAATTAGGGTCCGACCAAATCAGGGTTTTCAGCCGAAACCGAAACCTAATCTTATCTTAACTTAGAAAAGTATTTTGTACGCTGAAATTTTGAATATTTTTTACACATATACAAGGAAGTAACCTGTATGTATGAAAAACGTTAATTAAAGTATGGAACAAAAATGTTTATTTATGTTATTTATGTAAATATCTTAATAACCTATTCTTGTAAGCAAAGTTAAAAATTGTTGACACCTAGCCTTTAAGACCGTTCTAATAGAATATTATATTTATTATGTTCACAATATTCTTAAGGCTAACGTATCATTCCTTGAGGTCTTAAGTTTAGTTCTAAGACATAACATAATAAATAATCTAATAATCAGCCTCAACAAAGTTTACAATAATATATACTACAGTAAAATACTTAACTTGAAAAACTAAACATTTATAACCTAGTTTAGCAAATTTTACAGAAAAATCAGAAAATGTGAATAAATCAATATTGCTGACATAATTATCGTCTAGATCCGCCCAGCCTGCATGTCATGAAACAAGCTAAACAAGGGCCCCCACCCCTTTGATGCTTACATGATACTTGAATCAGAGACCAGTAATAAATTATAAGTAAAACTTGAATGGCCGCTATGTTACCGTGAACATGAATAATTACAATCACCACTTTTGCATCTCCTTGAGGGATGATATTTACGAAAGCAGTACACTCTTTACCAAAATCAAAATTATGTATTTTCATGTTTTTATTTATAATTATGCAAATGTTCAGAGTACCCTGGCGCCTAGACTTTGTTTTCATAGGATTAAAAAAACAGAAAGGATATTTATTTACATATTAAAATTGTAATATTAGTGTAGCTTTTGTAACAATATTATAAAAGACGTTCAACATAATTTTTGTGAAGTGTTAGAAATTGACCTCGATACATCAAATTTTAGAATTCAAAAATATTATAATAGTGAAGTATCTATTATACTGCAATTAACGATTAGCGGATCTATTATATTTTATGTCACGCAACAAAGTGACTCCACTACGCTTAATGTTAAGTACAGTATAATCCAAATAAGCGCCAACTAAAAATTACCTCAAATTCATCGCCAGTCGCCGCTGTCATGCTGGCCTGCTTAGGTACTGTATAGGCATATAGTATCGTACGTACATTGTCATTTTATATTAAAAATAAATCAACAAGTTAGGCTTAAAAGACTTATATTAAATTTCCTGATATTATAAAAAAATACCAATGAAAACATTTTCTGCCGGATTCTATTAGACATAGACAGCCATAATAGCTTTAATTTTGGTTTTTAATAGGTCGTATTATATTTCTAAATAGTTTTACTTCGTCTTGGGATATGTAATATACTCAAGAGTTTCAACATGTCGCATAGAATGATTACATGATAATGTCCAGAAATCTCGAACTAAAAGAGAGCAATCTTTGCACAACAGTAGAAGCTTTTGAAAAATTTCAAGCAATTACTATGTACGAAGAAAATGAACATATTGTCTTATCAGATACTTTACTGGCTGACCATAGTAATCAGGTCGTGCATAAGGAGAAGAACGATCAATTAGAAAGACCATTTGATAGTGGTGCTGTGTTATTGTTGAATACGAACAATGATCAATATGTAAACACAAGTGGGCTTTGCTCTGATGAGATCGTGTCTGAAAAAAGTTCTTTGATTTTTTCTGACGAAAACGCTAAGACTATTAATCCTATAGCAGTTGAAAGCAATATGAAAAATAATGATAAATTAAAGTCAACGGCGATTGAAAGTAACATTAAGCAGGCTAGCCATAAACAGTCTGAAAGTATTCAGGATATCCAAGATTTTATAAATGACACGGAAATATCAGCGTCAGTAAAAGAAAAGGGTAGGAAACTAAAAAATGAGGTTGCTAAAATTTCTGTTGAATCAACAAAATCAGGTACAGTTAGCCCTAGTTCAACTTTAAAATTACCTATAACAAACACTAAATATAGTGACCCAGTAACTAGTAAAACTAAAAAAATATATAAAAAAAGAGGGAGACCAAGAAAACAGCCTCTTAAACAAAAAGGGATAGATAATGCTAAACCTATTAATCTACTACATGTTGACAGTGTAGTATCATGTAAAGTGACAGAATTGAATAAATCTACAATAGACCAAAATGGTACTCTGGCGCAACAGAAAGAAGAAAAGGACAAAAATATATTAAAAGAAGATCTTAATAAAACAACAAATGTTGAAATTACTATACCTAGTCCAAATATAAGTACACAGGAAGCAAAGGAATTAACAATTTTACCTGAAAGTATAAAAAAGAAAACCACTCCCAAAAGAGAAAGAGCAAAAAAGGATTCACCAAAAATTATTACCAAACAGCCAGAAGATCAATTAATGTATACATCAGACTTGATTGATGTAACTCATTTTGATAATGAGGATGATATATGTTTAAGTAGATTACATAAAAATAATAATGACACATTGAATATTGATAATACCTCTCAACAAATATCTATCAACAAAGTATTAAGTACTACTGTTACAAATAATGTTCACAATATTCTAACAGCAAACAAAAAGGTTGACAAATTTTCAGAAAATAAAGCTTTAAACTTAAATAGTGCTATTTCTGAAAGTGAGGTTAATGTTTGTTATAATAATTCATCTGATGTTGTTATACAAGTAGAAGATGAAGGAGATGATATATGCCTTAGTAAACTAAAGGAAATAAAAGAAACATTTAGTAAAAATGAAGTTGATGAAAAGTTACAAACCCCTTCCAAGCGTAACTCCAAAAAGGCTATAATGTCAGACTTTGAATATAATATTGATAGTATTGTAACTGACAATATTTGTCAAGATGAACTACTAGCTTCTGATAATGTGTCATTACTGTCAGAAGAAGGCTCCAAGAGATCTGTTCGAAGAAAAACTAAACAACCCTTGCATTATGATGAAGGATCCGATGAAGATCCCTTTGCTCATGTGGAGTTATCTGATGAGGATATATTCAAAAGTAAAAAAAGTAAATATTACTCTGATGATGAATACATACCTGATGGGATAAAAGGTGGGAATCCATCTATAGTATCTTCAGATAGTGAAACCAATGTGGCAGATGATGATACTAAAAAGTTTAAAAGAAAAAAAAGTACAAAAAAATCAGATAGTATATCACCAAAAAAGAAAGGAAAGAAATCTAATACTGAAAAAGTTGTAGAAGCTAATAATATTCAGCAGACAGACGATGTTGAAAACTGCCTGAAGCCATCACTTGTAAAAACAAATGATGTATGTAATTCTCAGTCTAATAAATGGGGTACAACAAATGAATTTGAAAACTTTCTTGCAATGCGAATGCAAGGTACAAATTTAAAGATTAAAAAAGTATCTTCAAAAGAAAATGCTGAATTTACAATTACTCCCCTACAAATTCCAACTATTAATCCTAATGAACCAAAAAAAACTGTAGAAATGAGTTCTCAGACAAAACCTATAGCTACAAGTGCTGCTGCTGTACAAACAAGTGCTAAATATGACATCCCGCTAAAAGAAAATATTCCATTAACTTCAGAACAATCTAAACAAGCATGTGATTTTTTAAAAAATATTGTAAAAACAACTGCAGATTTAGGACAACTAATGACCCAGAAATCTAATGATTTTATTAAAAAGAAAATAAACGTTGAAAACTTTACTGATAGTTTTAAAATGGACCATCGTGTAAAGCAAACATTTTTATTATTTCAACTAGCAAAAAACAATCTGACACAAATGGAGGAAGATTTAGCACAACAGTATGAGCTATTTCTTCGTGAGAATAAATTATCTCATTGTAGAGTGGAACCTGTGAAATTAATGCCAACTGTGAAAGATAGTGATAGTGACTGTGAGATTGTTGAAGAACCATTGTCACTAATAAAACACCATATAAAACCCCATAAAAAGACAGAAGCATTAGCAAAATTTAATCCTAAAACAGTTTTTCTAAATAAGGAATTATCAATAAAAATTGCTAAGAAACCCAATGAAGAGAAGAAGCTTAATATAAAAGGAAAACAGACAGTTTGGATCAATGACTCTGTGATGGTAAAAAAAGTTAAACCAACTCAGTCTTTTTTAGCCCAGGACAGCCGAAATAAAAAACCACCAGATCATAAATTTGTTACCCTGGAAATGGTAAGTGATTTCTTTGACAAATATAATTACCAGAAAATGCTGACAATATGTGCACAATTTACATCCCAAGATTGGCTTACTCTAAATATGGATTGCATATGTCATTATTTTATTATCAAATCTGATATTACTGATAGTGGCAATCAAAATGTAACAACAGATGTACAGGGACTTGCTGTGCATCCTACAGAGCATATTGAGATTGTTTCTGATACAAACCCTAAAGTGAATGCTGTGCAAAGTTTCATTTTTGTCAATAGAATGGCTACACCCCAAACATTGCTTACATTGTGTGTTCAAACATTACAAAATCACATATATATTCAAAGATCTGATATTATAGCATCTAATAATGATCCAAGTACATATCAACTTGCAGATGAAAAATTAACAACAGAGCCAGAAACATTAATACAACTATCATTGAAAGTTTTGACTAAGATATATTTATATGAGGCTGGAGGAGATTCAGTTAAAAACGTTGGCTTTAATATTTGTTCATCTGTCACTTTACCATCCTTAACACAGTTATGTTACAAAAGAATCAACATATTGTTATTTCCAACTACTTTTTCTTCTGAATCACAGTATCATTGTGATATTGAAAATAATGTTAAAAAAGATACTGATGTAAAAAAAATGTATGATAGTGATAACTTCCCCAAAAAGTTATTAGGTATTTGCTCCGAGATGCAAAATGATGTAATTGAAATAAAATCACTTTTTACAACGTGTGTCAATTTTATGCAAAGAATATTATTACATGAAGATAACATATTAATCTTTAATGTTAATAAATCTCACAAATGTAGAAAAGTATCACCAAAATCATTAAAATACATTACATACAAAAAAATTGTGTATTTGTTAAATATTAGTAATGACCAACATTATAACACACAAACAGTTTGTGACTCTGCTCAAAATAGTACAAATTTTGCTGAAGATAATGCGGTTTCAGAATTTTTTAATATAAATTCAGTGAATACATTATCAGAAGAGGCATTTCTAAATTTAAATACAGTATCTTTAGATATTCAAGAGCAACTTGAAGATTTACAGAATGATGAGTATGATAATTCCATATGTTGCAATCATGCATTTGAAAATGATATTCATGATGTAGAGAATAATTTATTAGAAGGTAGTAGTTGGGTTTCACAAGTGCAAATGAAAGACTTAAAGTCGGGTATTATCCTAACAGCTCAAAATAGCAGTAATAATAAAGAATCAGAGGTGGTTGAAAAAAACCTCTCAATTCAAGTAAAGCTAGAGCAGATTGATGAAATTTCTTCAAATATTGATCTTTCAATTGTAAAAACTGAACATATGCCTGGTCTTGATGAAATGACTATTATTCCTGAAAATTTTGTCCCGAAATCTGAACTACCTGATTGTTCTTTGTCAAATGATGAATGTATTACACGATGTAACAGTTCTAGTTATGATGCTACTGTATTTGAGGAATTTTTAAGTTCTAACAAATTGATTACTTCACAAGGTATGTATGGTAATGAAGTTTTTAGTCAAAGTGCTTTGAGAGTGTCAGGGTTTCATGAACCTGATTATGATTCAGAACTGAATACTTTTGATAGTTTGTTAATTCCACAAACATACAAAGCATTACATGTAGAAAATGCAAAAAATTATCTCATGGAGAGTAACTCTGATGATGATAATGTTAATAAAAAAATAGAACGAAAAAAAGTTGACAAACGTAAAGTTAAACGAAAAAATGTAAAAGTACCTAATAAAAATGATCAATCATTAATAAAGGTAGTAGATAAATCTCAAAATAATAATGAACTTACTACTATTACTACAAGAATGAAAGACAAAATTAGACAAAAAGAAAAGGAAATAGCTTCCTCAGATTCTGATGGTGAAGGTGACTTAAATATGAACTTTAAAAAGACTGAAGATTATAGAAAGTCTAAAATAAAAAAGACAATGCCGACAAATAATAGTGAAATACAATGTAACAATGTTGATTCTACTCAAAGAATAATTGAAACCTGTAAAGCAGGTACAAATAATGTAGGTTTATTCAAAGCAGGTGATGAATCTGATCAAACTGAATTCTCTTTTAACTCAATTCATTTAATAAGTAAAGTTTTTTCAAATGAAACCATAGAAGAAACAAGTGATAAAGCAGAAAAAAATATTGTGAATACCATCAAGGAATCTTGTTCTTTCCCTATAAATTATGATGGCCCTGTAGAACTTTTAGAATGTGAACCAACAATGCCTATATTTGATCATTTAATTAGTAGTAAATCTGTTAAAAATTCGAATAATAGTACTGATCCTAAAGAAAAACCTTATAAACAAGTACAAGATTCAATGAATAAAAATCAATATAACACGGACTTTATTGACCGTCATGGGTGGAAATGTTATAAAATAGAGTGTAATGATACTAAATTAGCTCAAAATGTTAAAATTATTTTGGAAAAATTACCGGAAACCTTCGTGGATACATATAATCAATATCAAAACATAATGGGTACACATGAAGAGGACCTGGAAATTGAAAGGTATTTATTACATTATTAGAAAATGTATTTAAATATTTTTCCATCCGCCTACACTAGTCAAGTGTTTTTACGTTAAGATCAATTTGAACCATGGTCCATCATATGTGCTAAATATTTATTTACAAATTATAATGTTACAACATGAAATAATAACAAAATTTCTGTTAGTAGCTAAATCAATTTCATCCTCTTAGTAATTAGGTTTTTTATTAGTGAAGTTATTTACTATATCTACTACACTATATCGCTATGTTTATCAACTATCATTCATGAGAATGGCATAAAATATTTTTGTCCAATTTTTTACCACTAAAAAAGTTTGTTTCCAAAAAAAAATAATGTTCCAAATAATAGTATTTATTTTCAAAATCTTTTCAATTTAGAAGAAAGCAGAAAACTGTAGTTCTGAGTTCAATAGTAGTATGCCACTCCTAAGATTTGCCTTAAAATTCTTCAAATATAGTGCAAGTTACTTCTGAAACCGTCCAAATTAGAATCTTCTCATATTCCAGATCACAATCAATGTTTTTATAGTAACACCCCCCCCCCCCCTCAAACTAACTGTAGTGTTCTTTATAGTGATCATATTAGAATTCAAAAAAGTAACAACGACCATCAACAGAAACTTCTCGAATACTCAGACATGCTTTAGCTGATTCGTAATTTTATTGTATTATTATGTAAATGCACTGACCATGCTCAGAGCATAGCTAGTGGCTCATCGTGTGACAAGTACCATACCATACCTACTAAAACAACGCCACAAACCTTCATATTGCTCGATACCAAGGACAGTTTTCGCATTTCTTCTCGAATTATCTAAGCCATCTATGTGCAGTTACTGGATATATGTCCGTCGTTTGATTCTAGAACGGGACACATCTAAGCATGACATTATGATGACTATTCGATATTTAATATATACTAGCGTTTATTCGTGGCTTCACTTGCGTTAATGTACATTTTAAAAACGTTACTTTTTTGGGGAAGATTGATATACATGTCCTTTTCTGTATTCTCCCAGTATGCAACAATTGCAGTGCCCGCGACTGCGCTCGCGTGGAATAAAAATTATTTATTAATTTTTGGCCGTTTTTGTAACTTTTTTCAATACAGCTATGTTCCTATGGGTGGTAGCGTGATGTTATATAACCTAAAGCCTTCCTCAATAATTGCGCAATCAAATGCATAAAGAATTTTTGAACTCAGACTAGTAGTTTCTAAAATTAACGCGTTCAAACAAACAAACTTTTGCGCTTTATAATATTCATTTCACAATTTAATTATGATAGGGTGAGTAGTTAAAGCATAAAAGTGCAGCAAATAAACTCACATTCGCATTTTTAATATTAGTTGTATGCCTATGTACGTGTTATTACAAAATAAAACGTGAGAGACAGCGCACGTAGTGATTGTTATAAAGAGAATGCGAGATTTTTATGATTGTAGGTGCATACATACAGCACATACTATTTTTCTCCCACCCCGCCCCCTAAAGGACTACGGTAACTACGGACCGATTATTCTTACGGTGCAAGCGTTTAGGGTGCTACCGTGGTTCTCTGACTGGCTCTTTTCAGCGGTTTTTCATTGTTTAAAGCGGTCTGTGTTATCGCGTGATTCCAGCAGGGTCTCCAGTAACATATAGCAAGATAGTGCAAACCACATGGCGCTGATCTGTTATGTATTGTAATTATTGATTACAATATTCCTTTTTTATTTCTGCCACAGTATAGCGATTTGATCCCTGAGGCGGTAATCCAGGTTCGGAACCTTTTGAATAGATACACAAATATTAAGTCTAATAATATATTGGCGTCATTTTGGTGATCACAAGTATAATTTTGTTGTCATGAATACTGAATTCATAAAAAATAAATTCCATCATTATTTTGATAACTTTCTGTACTTTATGTCTATACGATGCTCAATATTCTCCATTCTGATATTCCTTTAACTATGGCAAATATGTACAATAATACACACGTCAAAAAAAGTCTAAGTAAAGCATGCACTGGAGTCGTAGTGGTACTTCTGCAGTCGAATCTACCTTGAATACTCTCACTCATGCTTCCGTAGTTTCTACATGTTTTAACACATATAAAACAACATGAACATTATAATCCTGCTTTAAAATTGAGACTTAAAATGTTATTCCTTAACAGCTAGCTATGAGATCAATCTTGAAATTGTTTATATTGTAATTGGCGTATTGAGTTAAGACAGTGGTACAGTAAAAACTTTATACTAATTATTTTAGATTAACGAACCTTAATTCGTTGAATAAATCAATTAGAGACAATAAAACAAATATTACAAAGCGCAAAGTCATAACAGATCCAGCTAAATTACAAGCTGTTCCTCCTAACACGCACAGTCACAACGAAGAGGTAAACGGTAACGAATCTGAAAATTTTGATGAGTTGACACCTTCAGATGAGGAAGATACGAATGTGGACGATCAACCATTGTCATTGGTGAGTAGTTAAAAGTAATAGAAATAAATTCTTGAAAATCAATTTTTTCAATGTACAGATCTCTTGTTTTAGTGGTGCATAATTAATAACTCTTTATGATTAGATGCCGCTGAAAACTCCAGAGAACAATATGGCTAAGGACTCGCTCATGAATGACAATGACAGTGACGATGGTATTAATATAGACAAAATAAAGGAAGAACCTTCAGAACAAGTTACGCAATCTATGGGACGACCTGGACCAAAATCAAAAAAGAAAGTTTTAGTGACAAATAACTCTGAATTAATGCTAACTGCTGATAAAGCAATGAAAAAAGAGTTATCGTTACTAAATGGACCTGTGTCATTTAACAACAATGCTTATATACCGAGGCAAGATTCTATCACGAAAAAGAAGCAGGTAGTACATTAAAGTATTTATTTATACTCTACTATACCAATGTTATAGAGAGGACAAGTTTGTTTATTTGTACGCCGCAATCTAAGAACTACCAGTCCGATTTGAAAAATTATTATTGCATTCGTCAGCCTAATTATTGAGGAAGGCTTTACGCTTTATTTATCATTACGCTTGCACCTATAGGCGCAATAGAAGCTCTATTGAAAAAAAGTTACAAATACGGCCAAATAATCATTTTTTCCGAAAACTGTCATGGCGTAACGCTGCATAAATAGAGAGTTCGAAAATAATGTACGAGGGAAAGTTTCTCTTAAAGAGGTCTAAAAATAAGTCGGCGGAACATTTTACGTTTTCTTGTATACTAACCGTTTTTATAATTTACGTTTTATTTCAAAATATTACCTTATTTGTGAAGATATTTTATCGACATGGTATTAATCCTTTTGTAAATGAATGTGACAATCATTCTAAACAAGTATACAAAAAAACTGCGACTCTATGCGAATGAAGTCGCGGGCGTAGCTATTTTGTGTATTAAATTGTTAGCCCACTTCAGCGCAAGCTGTATTTTCTTCCATTTCTATAGTAAATATTTTGGTACTAATGTTTATTGGTATCGATATTATATTTTATCACCCTCCTGAATAAAATCTTTTAAGATTTTATACTGTATACTATAATATGTATACTGCTTTCTTACGTATTGAATCTGATTTATCAAATGCAGGATTTGCTTTCTATAAGACTTTACTTTTTTTTAGAAATCTCCGCCGATAAAAACTTATTTAACACGTGAGCGAATGAAATTGGAGAAAGAAGATGAAGAAGACTATTCCGATGAGGAGGAGAAAAGATGGTTTAATACGAAGGAGAAGCTTCTTAGAAATACTGATAAAAGAGGTAACGCGAGGTAAGTGTTTAATTTTTAACATGTGTAAAATGTTAGTAAAGCTGTCGAATGTTTAAATATCAATTATGATAAAAGTTTATAATATGTATACTTTGTTATCGTGATTATATATATTTTATATGTATTATAATTTTCAAACATATTGTGGAGGTCTGGTACCATAATCGAAATTATTGAATATCCAAAATCGTTAAACACAGATGTCATATTTGTTAACCAATTGATATTTTGAAGCTCTACAATGGGTATTGTAGTTTAGTTATAGATGAAACTGGTTTTTAAAACTATAAATTGTTATAACGTGTATTCGGGATGTATTGAAAAATAACAAAATATAATAAACATTAAATATTTATTAAAATTATTGAAGATAGCGGCCCGCCCGGGTTTGCACGGGTGGACATATGTTTTTTTTTTTCTTTTTTTTATAGTTAGTTACCTTTATGGCCATAATCTGACCTAATCTTAAGCGACAATACGGCCTAAGTTGGTAGACACGCTAAACCCTTGGAGGAGCTCGCTCTCAAGTGCAACTGCTAGAGCACACCTATTGGTATGTGACAGCAGATTTTAAACTTAAGAGTGGTTGCTAGCCAATCGGGTATTAGAAAAAGCCCTGCCACCATGCTATGGTTTCTTCACGATGTTTTCCTCATAAGCTCATAGTAGGTGGATTCGAACTCACGTCTCTTGACGCGAAGTCGTGCACACTACCACTGAGCTATCATAGCTTCATTTTGGGATAATCGTAGAGTAAGTATCTATATCCTTATGCAGGATATAGGTAGTTTGTTTTCAAATTAATATTTATATTTTGCTTATAAAATGTCATATTAATTATATTAAAGTATATACACATATTAAAGTATATTAATAACACTTAAACCTAATTATATTCTAAAAGATTTTTTTCTTTTTCTCACCGCGTTTCCTGCTGTGCTACGTGGAAACGCTATTAGTATTTTGTATAGGTTGACATTTTTTAATTCGTAATATTTTTTGTGTGAAATGTCAGATTTGTATAATTCAATAAGTAATCTCACTTAACTTAAGAGAGACTTACGATCAGTCCTGTAGACGAGAACCAAAACAGTCTAAAAACTCGTGAGAGACGTGAACGAAGAATAGTTTTTACTATTTATTTGTTCTAAGACTAAATACACAGCGCTATTATATACATACAGCATGCATCACAAACTATTACAATCACTCACCCATACATTATAGTTAGAGGTACGGAAAATTCGAAAAAAAAATCACCAACTTCGCATATATATTTTTCAAAATTTTAAAATTTCGCATAAATTTCGCATTTATACTTTCGAAATTATAAAATTTGGGTAAATTAGGTATTTATTAAACAAAAATACTTGTTTAGTAATTTTATTAATAAATATGAAAGTAAAGTTTAACAAAATACAAAATTTCAAAGTACAAGTCTTAATATTAAACAATTTTAATTAATTAAAAGATATCATTGTAGAAATTTCAACATTCGACTCCTTAAGCGTCGTTCTTCAGTCCGTTACAACGACATTGTATATGCTGAAGAAGCGTTCAGCGTCCACGCTGTTGGTTGGACTCCAAATACTCTGTAATGCTGCTTCAGTAAAGGACGGAAAGTTGCATTTGACAGCCAACAATATGTCCTTTACATTGGGGTTTTCATTTATATTAATAGACCGAAGAATTAACCTATGAAAGTGCGCATACACATCAACTAGCTCATTTTGAGGCAGTCCTTGGAAAAAAGGAATTTTCGAAAAGCTTTCCAGCAATACGTTTGTATTTAATGTGGTTGAACTTGCAGCCACAGATGGGCAAAACAATTGGCCAATGTGAAAGAAAGCCTCGTTCGTCTTATTTAATTTCATGTGAAGAGAAAGTTTACTGAAACTTTTGTCGCTTGCTGATTTCAACATAGTTTTCATTGTCTCATCAATTCCTTCATAGTCCTTAAGACATAGTGACGTCTTTTCATCAAAATAACCTTGACGTTGCCGTTCAAGCGATGATTTTAATCCTTTAATTTGTTCCATAAAAGGTGGGCAATTGGATAACTTGTCCCTTCTAACTCATCAATCAATTTCATTATTTTGGGGCAGAACTCAGAGATAAAAGTTATTTGAATTTTTAGTTTTCGCTTTAAAGTTCTATCAACGTAACATTCTTTCAAAAATAGAACACTAGAATTTGGATTCTCCAGTTCATCAAAAAAGTCAAGTATGTAATCCAAATAATCATTAAGATATAAAACTGCTCTGAACCAAGAGGTCCATCTGGTGACAATAGGTGTTGGATAAAGTTTTGCTGGGAGATGAAGCACGTGTTCATTCAAGTATTTCAAGAAAGAACTTTTCATTTTCCTTGACAGAAGGAAAGCTGACTTAACTTTTGCTACAACCATATTTATTTCCTTAAATTCGCTGACAAAAACATCACCAACAAGATTAACTTTATGAGCCCAGCACTGGTAATGAAGAATATGTTCTCCAATTAAAATTTTCAAAAGGTCGAATCAAGCAGACATATATCGTGCGGAATCTGATACCAGGCCTTTTACCTAGGAATAATTAATCTCATCAAAATCAATCATCAAAATCATTAAAGTATCGATAATTGATTGAGAGCATGTTGATGCATTAGCACTATCAAGAAAGCTAACACTTGCTAAAAAACATTCCTGAGTTACCTTGTAGTCGATAGTTCTAAAAAGGATAGCAAAAACACACCTTCCTTGCCTATCCGAAGTTTCATCTGCTACGACCACCATCGGCTTATTTTTTAATTTAAGCTTTACAGAATCTTTCTCAGATTTTCCACACAAGGGCAAAAACTTTCTCCTTAAAGTGTCAGCAACTGGAAGAACATCTGAACCCGGTACATATTTATCAAAATATTCACGCACGGCTGGGTGATCCATTTTGTGAAGTGGAATGTTGGTTTTAAGACACATATTTACCGTATCTTCCACAAAAGTTTTGTTTTCATATTTAACTCGTTTTTGTTTCTCAAACATACCAAAAATTGTGGATTGTCGTTTAGTTGCTGAGGCACATGGCATAGAAGATTTCTTTAAATGTGTTTCAGATTATATGTGTTTTTTCAATGTATCTTTTTTGTCACCATCCAAACGAATGTTACAATATTGGCACATCTCAATATTTGTAACGGACACATACAGACCATATTTCTTAAATTCTAGTATTCTATCTGTCAAATCTTTCTTAGGGCGTCCCATTTTAAGGGCACAAAAAAATTTTTTTTATAAAACACTTGCGTGCCTAAAGCGTTACAAATGAACACTGCTCGCATACAACGTCCCCGACTCTAGCGATAGGCAACGAACGAGTGAGACTCGAAAGCTTTTGTTCTGTCGAGTCAGTTCGTGTCCAAATGGTCGCGTCGACCGTTTCGTCCGAAACGAACTTCACTCAAGTTCAATTGGCGCGAGTCGCAACTCGGGCGATACGATAATAATTAACAATCCATCATACGAACACTACCATACATTTCGCATTTATGTGTAATTTTCGCATTTATTCGCATCTATTTCGTAAATACGAAATTTCCGTACCCCTAATTATAGTATACCACTAGTTCTTGTATAAACCTGATAAACGTGAAACAACTTTAAACCTGTAAAGTCTATAAATTAAAGTCTATAAATTCTTGTAAAATTAGCGGAAGAGCTTATTGCATATAGGAATAAATGCCTCAAGACTCCTTTAGCAAGACCTGTTAATTAAAAATATATTAATATGCACCACAGTAATACATTCCTCATGCACAGCACTACAATCGCACATGCACTTATAATATTAACCTAACTTATACGTACTAATACTTAAAACTATAACCGCACTTACAATAGAAACGCTTAATTATTTACATAATAACCCCACTTACGCGTATTTACACTTATAACCACATTTAAAATACGACTTCAATATTGTACTTAATATTATTTACATAATTCCTAATAGTGAGAGTGTGTCATAGTGCGAGGACCTGTTCTTTAGCTTGTTGTTCAGTAATTATAGTAATATGTTTTAAACAGAGAGGAAAGCAAATGTGTAGTTTCACAGTAGAACGAGAACAAAAAGAACAGAAAAAGTAGATAAGAATAAAAAAGAAATATTGTTGGTCTCTATTTCGGTAATAATTGTAACAAAATGTGCTACGAATATATTTAAAAAAAATAATGTTCAAATTTGAGCCACTTACAAATTTAGCAGGTGTATGTGTATATAGGTGGTAATTATTTCCTATACTCCTCATATAATCCTTTGGCTTACTGTCTAATTGTTCGTTACGTAAAATATTATACAATCTAATGCAACTGTAGCGCAAGGCTTATAATGGCTATGATCGCGGCTCGTTTCAAATTCACCTAAATGTAATAGTTATATTTTTGTCCTAAAAATGACTTGTACTTTTCGAATATATGTGACCGGGTAGACACATCGTTCTGTATTTTAGAATAATCAATAACACGTGCATAATACTATCTATTTACCAGCTTTCGTGTTTAATAACTTCATATATACAAACATTATACAGTTAGCATATATAGTAGCGGAGCTTATATATTTAGTTACATTTTTAACTATCGAACATTTCGAATGCAGTTTTGTTGTTTTGTTTGTATGAACGTGAGTTCGAATCAACCTACAATGAGCTTGAGCTTTCGGTGAATGAAAACATCGCATCGTGATGAAATCATAGCATTGTGATAAGGCTTTTTGTAATATCCATCTGGCTAGCTGTCACCCTCAAGTTGAAAATTTCTCGACAAACACTATAGGTGTGGACCGGCATTTGCACTTGAGAGCCAGTCCCTCCAATAGGCTTAGCGTGTCCATCATCTTGGCCACGATCTCACTTGATGTTAAACTATATGTTAATCCAATGAACTAAAAAGATGTATTTTAGACGTTTATATTATAACGATACAGCAGTAACTTTAAACACTAATATAAGTTCTTTTTTGTTCTATTTAGTGTGAGCGACGCTAAACGTGCGAAGCTTGTTAGTGAATTTATCGAAAGACGGACTGAGAAGACACGTAAGCGAAAGACCTTCAAGTGTCGCCGCTCCAGAAAGAAACTGTTGGAACAACACAAGCAGTTGAGGTATGTGAGTGACGAATTTGTTGTAATATTACACAAAATAATAGTTTAATAGCAAGTGTATGATTAAATACTATCACTGTCTCAGATAAAACGTAGCGGAGAAGAAGTTATTACAAGAAACTTGATTTTATTACTATAATGTTTTTTTTTTTATTAATTATTATAATATTTTAGCTAACATACACAGTAGAACATTACTATTATTCACATAATGACATACCTTATAAAAACTTGCTAACAGTTAAACTGGCTTGATATTATTCTAGAAGGACTGTCTAATAACTAAGTAATTGTTACTTAAAAAATATTAAGTGGTCCAAAAAGTGAATTCTATCTGAAGAGCAAAGATATTAAATTTCTTAATTTTTTTTAATGATTACGAGATCCCATGTTGCAGGTTGCTCGAACTATATATAATAGTTGGACAGTATCACGCAATAATATGTTAACCAACAGATAAAAAAGTAAATGATTAACCCTAAGTGATGTATACTGATTTTATTTGCATTTTCCATAGCACTGTTTGGTTGTCTACTGGTTAAAACAACTATAAGTCCCACATTATTTGGCCAATGCATTTGAATAAGTTCAATTAGTTTAGAATGCCATTCTAAGACTATGTATATAGGTGAATTGTGGTACACAATAACACATGTGCATCACCCATTTAATATTATCCGCCAAATAGACTCTGCAAAATATATATTATATGATATAAATAATATTAATTAGGCATTTGCTTAAATTAGGAGACAATATATAAGTGGTAGAAATTGATTATAGTATTTTTTTTTTCGAGGTCGGTTCCTGTTTTTGAACTGCATTCTAATAATAGGCTTAATAAAAACGTAAAACAGTGGGAATCAATGAAATTTTTCTATAAGCTAAACGACAATTCAAGTTCAAAGTTAAAATACAATATTGTTTAATGACCAAACAAATTGAATTCTGCTAATATGTATTGCAGTAAAATGATCTCAGGAACATTACATTTTGTATGTACCACTGCGATTGTTGGAACTGTGGAGTCGTCTTACTGTTAGCGTGTTCTCGCTTCCTTTGATATTGGATCCTTCAAAAGGGCCTTGAAGTGGTATCTAAACAGGCCAACATGACAACGGTGACTGGCAGTGAATTAGGTTCATTGTCAGACGCCGCTCATTAGAATTTCACTGTATTTAACATTAGATGCAGTGCAGAAACTATACTGTGTCAGTTTAAAAAAAAAACATATTATTTCTTATAGTGTGCTTTATAAAGAGTTATACGGTGAACCGTTGGAATCGGTGACAGGTGCACAAAATAACGATCAACGATATGTAAGAAGACAGCGGTATGCATTAGGGCAGCGTAAAAGTGTCAAGGTACGTAACACTTTATATTTCCAAATATAAACGTTCCATTATATTGTTTGATTTATGGCTAATGTAGAAATGTTTTAATTATCATGAACCTGAGCTTTTGCTTTAGAAAAACATCGTGATGAAACCATACTACGGTGGTTCGGCTTTTTCTAAAGCCCGCTTAGTTAGCTACCAAATGTTTTAATTAGCATGAGCCTGAGCTTTCGCTTTAGAAAAACATCGTGATGAAACCATACTACGGTGGTTCGGCTTTTTCTAATGCCCGCTTAGCTAGCTACCACCCTCAACTTGAGAATCTGGCGCCATATACTTATAGGTCTGTTATGCAAGTTGCAATTGGGAACCAGTCCCCTCACTGGGTCTTACGTGTTCACTATCTTGGGCCACATTGTCACTTAATATCAGGTGAGATTGGGACCATAACGCTAAACCTACAAAGTATAGGTAAAATAAATAAGAGGCATAGATGTCATTTGTTAATTTTGCAAAGTAGAGATATTATGATCCTTTCGTTTTCGATCGTCAAAATTACATATTTACACACTTATTTCTTACTTCCTTTAATTACTAATCTGATTTATTTATTATTTTTCATTTATACAACCTTAATCATTTAACACTTATTGAAAAGAAAGGGCAGGCTTTTATAAACAACTGTTTTATTTTTTCAGATTCCTGGCAAGAAAAATCAAAAATCAAAAAATGAATTAACCTATCCTATTCTGTTTGAAGAGTCAGAAAGAACAAAGCGGCTGCATACAAGACAAACTCAGTTGGTAATATTTTTTTATTTTTTCTAATTGGTTTATATTATACATCTATTCATGAAGGCTGAAAGTTTTGTAAATATTTTAATGGCTAGAATACTTAATAATTTCAATTCTGCATTATATGCTTTTTTATTATAAACTTTTCTCTATTTTAATATGAGGTCAGGGGTTAGTGGATTAGCTGGTGCCTGCAAGCCATTATATAGTATTTGTTTCTATATGTTTTAGAGGCAATTTTTGGGATGTGAAGAAAACGAGACCGTTCAAGTCATTGAAGACAAAGTTTGTCTTGAGTATGATTTTGAAACAAGAAAACCTGTTGTCAGTGTACACCCGTTCTTCACTGAAGTCATGAAGGAACACCAGGTTAGATTACTTTTTAAAACAATCGAAGATATAATGGAGAAGCAATTTCAGTTATTCATTTACAATTTATCAAATGAGGACCCTAATTTGCCATTTGGGACAAATCCAGGATTCAACTTAGGTATATAAACATAAGTATCTGGTACTCGAATTCTAATATATCTAATGATATTCAGACTTTTTAAAACGTAAATGTTTTAAAACAAACCTAACAATTAAATTTTATTTTAAAATCACCATGTCAGGGCCGCAAAGCAGGGTACTCAAAATACTAGCCAGCATTGTAACATTGTATGACAATGCTGATATCCCGTGCAAATTAGTAGCTAGCATCTTGGTCCTGTGTACTGTCAAATAGGTGTTGCGTAATTTATTTATACAAAATGTGTGAGCTCTATCCCCACAAAACCAGTGATTCGACTTGAATTGTTTAAAAACATACATATTGTTTTAATATAAATAAATATATTCGATATATAAATATTAAACATTTTGTTTCTACAATATGGAATACCTGTTTGTAGTATAGCGAATAATAGTTGTGCTATTTAATTATCTGGTGACTTTTCCCATGTTTCAGTACGCCGGTGTAAAGTTCATGTGGGATGCATGTTTTGAAAGCCTGGCCGATATCGAGAGGGGACATCTCGGCAGCGGATGTATATTAGCGCACTGCATGGGGCTCGGCAAGACGCTGCAAGTTCTAGCCCTTATACATACGGTACTAATAACTATACTTAATATACCAGTTTAATACATAAAATAAAATTTGATACCCCTTTTGATTGCTCACATGAAGGAGAATGACACTTGGCATAGCTAAAGTTTATTATTTATGAAAGAGGAGAATAGAAACGTATTATTTTTGTTTCTAATACATTTACCTTTCTAAGCTACATTTTGCATACACAAAGCAGTCTGTAATTAAGCAGTTATATAGAGTAAAAATCGTCACCATAAACAAAAAAAAAACATGTCAAATAATCATCTTTTGATGCTTATGTGGTGCTTAAATGGATCTAAAGGTTAGAATGTCGTCTACTGGCGCCAGTAATTGTATGTTTATATGAACGCAGGTGATGACTCACACTCGGGTTGGGATGCGGCGGGTCCTCGTGTGCTGCCCGCTGTCGACTGTTCTCAACTGGGTCGATGAGATACATAAATGGATCGGACCTGTCACTAACAAGATTAAGGTACAAAGTAACAAATTTGTTGTTAAATATGTGGAATAATTTTATAATATTTTGCATTTAGACTATGTTTTACTTTTTGTATTTACCTAGTAAAGTTCTTTAAGGTTTGATGGCTCAAATTTTCTTTATTAAATCATATCTTTATCTTTTATTCCTATTATTATCTTAAAAACAGCCTTCCACTTTTATATTTTTTTAATGAAAGTGTAAAATGTACCTACTCCTATTCCCTTGCCTGTTAATGTGTAGCATATCTAAATTTAGTTGGTTGTTTTTACAAAAACATTCTACTAAATTCAGCTATATAATCCCACGGAGTGCAACATTCCATGTGTTTCTAGTTGTTTGCATTTTTATAATTATTATGTACATTAATTGTATAACTGCACAATAGCCGATTCCAAAGTTAAATATTTTACAGCAAAGCAGCATGGCATTCGATTAGATTTATAGAATTCAAAGGAATTATCCTATTCTAATAAATTCTTAAAAAAAAAAAACTAAAATATATTAAATATTTACTTTACTCTTTAATAATATAATTTGATATGTACCGTTTGCTGGTTTAAGTAAACCTTTTTAACATAAATAGTAAGTCAGACAATAAACAATAGAAAAATTAATGTGCTGCTAGCGATTGTCGAGTTATTATTATTATTATTATTATTTTGGAAAAGGAGCAAACAAGCAAGCGTTTCACCTGATGGTGAGTTATCACCGCCGCCCATGGACACTCGCAACACACAGGAATCGCAGGTGCGTTGCCGACCTTTATAGGAGGGGCTTTCATATAAATGGGATAAAAAAAGATATAAATAGAATAAAAAAAATGGAATTCTAGTTATTAAATACAGCGAGTAGGTGTTAATTCAAGTTTTGTATACTTACAGGTATTTGAGCTGTCGAAACTAAAGAAAACATACGAACGCGCATATCAACTCGAAGACTGGTTTAAAGGCGGTGGTATATTTATTATCGGGTACGAGTTGTTCCGTAGTTTGACGACCCTTGATCCACTGTTGGATGATGTGAGGCCTAATGTCATACATAAAATACGCACGGCTTTACTCGACCCCGGACCAGATATAATTGTTTGTGATGAGGGACATCTACTGAAGAACGATTACTCCATATTAACCATGGCCATGAGCAGGGTTACCACTAAGAGGAGAATTGTACTGACTGGTACACCGATGCAGAATAACCTCAGAGAATACTACTGTATGGTTAACTTTATTAAACCAAATCTCCTGGGGACTTACACAGAGTTCTACAAAAGGTAGTTGTGATTTAAATATTAGTAACCAGAAGCGCATTCAAATTTGTACTTGTTGATATATGTTAATATTATTATAAAGCGGAAAAGTTTGTTAGACCGTGCTAATTTTAGGAACTATAAGTTGGATTTCAAAAATATTTTTGTATTTTATAGAGCAGTCATTGAGAACGGCTTTAAGTTATTTAATAATACGCTACCACCGATCGGAAAAAAGCTGTATTGAAAAAAGTTACAAGAAGGCCCAAAAATTATTAAATCAATGTTTAGTTACACCCGAACGAAGTCGCAGATCCAGCTAGTTATAATATAAAAAATAATAACATATCAACATAATTCATATAGCATTCTTTGATGATGTAACTTTCTATTATGAGAGAACTATTTAAAATTAGATTAGAAATTAACACATGATGAGTGTTTATTTAGCAATCTAGCTTTATAGTAAGGATCTGCATTTAACAGTGTTGTGATCTTCATACTAACGGAAAAAAACTCATTATAGTAACTGCTTTGGTTTGTCATATTTTGAGGTTAGCCAGTGTACTCAGATACCGAGAGGTTTGCAGGCCGGTGTGATACGACAGTAACGACCCCTGATGTTTTGTTTATCACACAGAGGTCATCGATGTTTTTGAAATGTACTGTGTTTCTTATCAGGTATGGTGCAGTAATTATAACGTACTATGAAAAAAGCCATATAATAGTAGTATAGTTTAATAAAACTTTACTAAACCATTTTTTAGTTTGGCATATCATTAAAAAAATGAATGATCATAATTTGCTAATATATATTTTTTGCAATTTTCGGATAGTTATATGTTATATGTATACAGAGGATTGGTTTTTTAAAACACCTCTAAATATCCAAAAAAATTATACTTAATTCGCTATTTATTATTAATGAGTATATTGCACTGATTAGAGTATGGCAAATAAACTATAATCATTATATAATATTCTCATAGATTCGAACATCCAATAATCAACGGCCAACACAGAGACTCCACGGAGGAGGACACCAAACTGATGAACTCTTGTACATATATACTGCACAAAGTGCTCGAAGGGTGTTTACAAAGGCAGGAGGTCTCAGTGATGTATCCATATTTACCAAAAAAACACGAGTATACGGTGTTCGTAACGCTTACCAAATATCAATGGGAGTTGTATAGACACTATATGTACAATTACGCTAAAGAAGCTAAGCAAAATGTTCTCAAGGACTTTCATATACTGCAGAAGATATGGTCACATCCGCAAGTGTTGCACAATTTTCAAACAAAGTCACTTATGAATAAAAACAAATTGAAAGGTAAGAGGATATAGTGATTATTAATTGTTATTGAAAATTAAGAAAATTGTTATATGAACCATTAAATTCATTTCAATATTTAGCCTTTTTTCCCTTTGTTTTTACCTAACTTTACAAGTATTCTACGTTTGTTGAAGATTATCGCTACCATTATCAAGTCTGTAGATTTTCTTGTGATGATTTTAGTATCCTAATGAAACAGGTTTTTGTGAGATATTTTCAGAGAGTTTTTGTGACATCTCAATAATCATGGTCCATGCTAATATTATGCCTAAAAATAACATATCTAGAGCCTGCTAGTTGCCTGTGGTATGGGAAGAAGTCTAGTCATAGTCACTAGATAAATATATACATATGTACCCAGTTGAGTGACTTATTTTTGTAGTACACCTGATTTTGAGTTTGAAGTAATACTAGGCCTATGACACAATCTGATCTCAAACTGTTCAAGAGGATCACGAGTAAGGATTTCGATCAAGATTGATCATCGCTTAATTCCTTTATAACACAAGTACTTGAGATTTCGACATAACATCTGTTTAAAATTTTTATTCTCTGATGAAAATTTACTTTGCTACCTTGCAGGCTATGTGTTCACAACGGATTTATATAAGAACAAATTTTTTCCTCTTTCATAGTTTAAGTAAATATCTATAGCCAATACGCCAAAAGGAATACTTGATTTTTTTGTGTAAATAAATAATTTGATCATATAGTTATTTCGTTTGAAACTGGAATGTTTAGCTTAACATTGTGACTAGAACAACAAAGTAATTGAATATTTGTCGAACATAATCCAATCGTGTATTATTTATACTGGGTTTTTAGTTTCTTTCTAGTAACCTTACGTGTCAGTATTGCTATTAAGTGTGACGATGAACCATCCATCCTCTTAGCCAACTTGTCTTTTTCTACCATCGTTAGGAAAACAAATAGTGTATGGAAATAATTGGCGACATAGTACTTTAATTAAGTCACGTGATTGGAGCGTGTTAAACATTTTAAAATTCAAATACATTTGAAGCACAACATGATATTTATTTCCCAGCTGATTTCAATTTTCTCTTTGCACTGACGATTGTAGAATAAACTAACTTGAGTAGGAGGGCTGAAGTTTGATCGCGAAGGCAGTAGCGTAACTGAGGCCCATGGCAACTTAATTGGATGGGGACCCAGTAAAAATCGTCAAGTTGTTACATCCAAAGTTTAAGTATTATATATTTATTATAAAATAGCAATTTAATCTTAACATGATAAAGAGAGAGAGACGAACTTCTTAGCAAACCGTGGATTCACCGTGCGAGTGCCGGGCCCGTCGTGTGGTAGGGAGGGAAAATCCGAGCAATGTCCGAGACTCATGACTCGTATGTAGGTTTAAGGGGCCCCTTGTCGACGTGCGTCAACACTCACATTCACCACTTGGGTTACTCTTCCTACCCAGACAAATTTGGTAGGAGCCTACTAGCACAGCTTTAGAATCACATTCTAGTATAGAACTTACTGCATACCTAGACAGGCCAAGATCTTTTAGAAGGTTATAGAAAGATTTAGCTGGTATATCTTTCGCTCAAACTTCGACCTCATATATGTAATTTCACGTTAATAAAATTCTTTTCTCAGAGCTATCTGTACCACAAAAATATCAGTAACATCAACAAAGTTTCAAATAATTTTGAATAGACAGAATAGCCATTTGACTATTAATTATTTGAATGTTTATTATTATCAAATTATTTTGATTTGTATATCAAATTTGGTTAAAAATGTTATACTAAATCTTGTTAAAAATGTTACTTTAGTTCTCAACTTGCGGACTTTCGGGCCCGGGGTTCTGTGACATTTTGTCAGCATTACCATCCTATAGTTACGTCATTGCGTGAATGTAACTCTCAGTATTACTAAAATGTGCATTATGTAGAATTAAAATTACTTTTAGTGGAAAAGTTTGAAGACGATTTCGCACAAGAAGACTTAGCGGCGGACATGAAGCCGTCGCTCGAAGAGTCTTGGTGGTTAGACTTTCTTGACGATGGGAAAATGCTTGATTGCATCGAGAGCTCCAATAAATTTTTAGCAGTCTTCCGCATTTTAGAGGAATGTGTCCAGATCGGAAACAAAGTGTTAGTAAAGTTTATATTCGTGTCTTTTTTTAATGCCAGGCGTGTTTCTGTATTATTGATTATATTCTTTTGTGATTTTATTATTATTGAAATAGAAATATATATTTATTTAGTAACAACACTTGATTACCTACAATGGTAACTAACAATCAAAATTTTTATCAAATGTAAGGTACTTTTTTGAAGTGTAGACTACTTTAGGCACGCTGAGAGCACTTTATTTTGTGGGTACTGAATGAGACTGAGCTGAAACGCTCGACTATGTAACGCTCGTTCGGGTGCATGCGACTCATGTAGTGGAAGGGATATAGTCGAGGCGTCACTGCTATAGTCACTGCCAATCCATTTTATATAATGCCTTATATAACGTACGAAATATGTATAGCCCAAGCACAAGTAATGTTTTGTTGATCAGGCTGATTTTCTCAACGTCGTTATTCACATTGGACTCACTGGAATACTTCTTGAAGAAGATTAACAACTGGAGCCTGGGGCAAGAGTACTTTAGACTGGACGGATCGGTGCCGGCCGAGGTACGCCAGAAATGGTGCCGTGAGTTCAACGCTGAAAACAATCACAAAACCAAGTTCGTATATCCCTTTTCTTTGTGAAAACAGCTAGCTTCGTAGAACATTCTTGTGGTGCACATTTATAGATCTGTGGAACAAACTGCGCAGCATGGTTTTCCTCCAAGCATATAAGGGGCTCTTCAGAAAGGAATTGAAATACGATCTCGAAGTCGGCTGTAATGGCTGTAATGCCCCTGGTGCTGCAGCTGTTTATAGGCGACGGTAAACATTTACCATCAGATGGGCCGTCTGCTTGTTTGTTATTAATTAACGTAAAGAACACCATATGGCATATATTTCACTGTACTGTTTTTTTAATAATAATTTTTCGTGCTAGGAAAAGGGACATTCAAGTATTACGAAAGCAGAATATTATATTCTGATCTTCCCCTCCCCTTGTCAGCAAAAGTAAGCAATGCTCGTAAACCCCTTCCTCCTATGCTTACGTAAGCATTGATATATATTTTTTAAAAGTCACCACAAAACACCACGTGAGAACGAGTAAGCAGTGACCAATATTTTAGGGGATTTCTGAACATTATTTTCTCTTACTGGGATACACAAGTAGCGTTAGTGTAGTTAATTTAACAGAGAAGGTAAATAAATAGTTATTGCTAACAAAATCATCGTCTAGACTCCCCAGCCCCCATGTCATCAAGAATAAGCTAAGCAACGAACCTCTCCCCTCCTAACGTAAGCATTGAATGACCCCAAAGTACTAAAAACTTAATCATAATGCCAGTTTGTCGCGCTCTTTCATGTACAGAATTAAAAAAAAAATGTTCTAGATTATTCCTGATTTCGACGCGAGCCGGCTGCCTCGGGCTGAACATGACTGCGGCTAACCGCGTTATCATACTGGACACGTCGTGGAACCCCGCGCACGATATACAGAGCATATTCCGCGTCTACCGGTTCGGACAGAAGCGGGACTGCTTTATATATAGACTTGTCGCAATGGTATTGTATATTCCTTCATATCAACTAATGTTTCTTTGTTTATTCGGTGACGGCACTTTCTTGATAGAAAGCACAATATAATACAACATTAACTGCAACCACTAATGTTCGTTGTTGTAATATCGACGTGCTAGCCTTTTGGCGACTCAATGTACACTGAAGTAATAAGGTCACTATGACGACTTCATCAGCATTTGTACGGGGGTCGGGTAGTGGTACTTACTACTCTGCATCGATAGACGTTAATGTAACATCTATCGAATAACGATAATAAGCTGAGTATTTGTAACCATATCTGTCAAGGGTTTCCCTATTACCACATACACTACAAAACTATATTACGCAAATTTTATTAATATTTCATACCATAGGGCCATATAACTTAATTTTATGGCTCAAAATTAAAACCGCAGTATATTTTGAAGATCTCACGTATTATATATTAATGTGAATGCTTTGTTACCAGGGCACCATGGAGCAAAAGATATACGAGCGTTCTGTGACCAAGCAAGCGGTCGCTTGCCGGGTCCTCGACGAACAACTCATCGACAGACACTACAACAGCGCTGATCTCAACGAGTTATACTTGTAATTGTATTTAATAATAACAAGTGTGATTATACATGTCACTAGAATAAGCTGGATGGGTCACATTTTTTTCTAACTCATTCGCAACCATCTTGCACCGGCGCCCCAAGCCAGGTTGTCTTTCCACTAATGCTGACCAAACCAAACAAGAAATAATAATGAGTTAACAGGAGATAAATGACATTGATCTGAATTCGACATTTTATATACCATGTAATCCCATAATATTCTTGGTGCTTGCTTGGTGATTCATATCTCATACAGGACATTTATTGTTCTGAGTCTAGATGTCACTTTATGTTCGTTGCTTATATGGTTATAGACACTGACAAAATTGCCTACATAGCTAGATGAGATAATAATATAATTTTTTGCTGTTGCTATTCATGATATGAATATATATAATTATAAGCTATTATTGAATGACAATTTGGTGAGAAGCACAGGTCTAACAGCCGCCATAATAATTTAATTAGGTTGTCGCGTTCCGGTATTAAAGACAGGAAAAATGTTAGGTTAGCTGTGAGTTGTGTGAATCAATGATAGCTCAGTGGTAGTGTGTACGGACTTAGCGTCAAGGAACGTGAGTTCGAATCCACTTACAATGAGTTAGAGCTTTCGGTGAAGGAAAATATCGTGGGGAAACCATAGTATGATGGTAGAGCTTCTTCTAATGCCTGCCTGGCTAGCTACAACCAGCACGTTCAAAATTTATCACCAAATATCAATAGGTGTGTTCGCGCAGTTGCACTTGAGAGCCAGTCCCTCCACAGGTTTAGCGTGTCAACCAACTTGGGCCGTATCGTCACTTAAGATCAGGTGAGTTTAACTTTAAGTATAAAAGAAAAGTTGTCGGGACCGGGGCCTGGTCTGCTAGGCTATAGTTGCGGCAGTGGTTGTGGTGTTGTGGTTGTAGATACGACGAGACGGGTATGACGGTGCCCGGCGGCGTGTCGGTGGGCGTGGCGGACGCGGTGGTGCTGCGCGTGGCGCGCGACGCGCCCATACACGCGGTGCAGGAGCACGACTCGCTGCTGCGCGGCACCAGCGAGCAGGCGCTGCCGGAGCACGAGCGCACGGCCGCATGGAACAAGTTCCAGCAGGAGCACGCGCAAAAACGTACACCACACCTTGCTTACTTTCGCAACTAAACATTTTTTTGGGCCGTTTATAAAATAAGTTCGCACTTATCACGGGAGGAGGTCTTGCTCACTGTGACAAAATCTAATTTTGTAAATTTTATATGTTATTACTGATATTATTTTTATTAAAGTTTTATTCTTGCAACAAGTAAATATTGCAAACTGTATACACCTATTAATTGCCATTTATAACATCATAATGTACCATGTACGGACAGGAGTTCTATAATTTGTGACGTAATATTGATAATGGGCCATAGAAAATGTGACAGAATCAGGAAGCGGGGAGGGGTTAAAATTTTGCGTGACGTAGGCATTTTAGGAACGGCCCATTTAGCACCGTTGTGGTTTGAAACTCGGAATGAAAAAGTGACTCTATAAACAGACAACCACATATATCTATAAGATATAACGTGAGAGAGAATGAGATCAAAGGGTCTGATTGTTGTACGTGTGTTAGTATGTGTAAACTGCACACAGGTTTTTTTATAGTTTATAGGTTTAGCGTTATGACTACAATCTCACATACTCCTCTCGTAGCATGCCGAGTAAAAGCGAGTGGAATATCGGCATGGATCTAAGCACACAAAAAAACCCTACTATTGTAGATCGAACCTAATACATTACTCAATTTTGTTAGTGGTTGTAAATCCTAACTATATTCTAAATAAGATAGTAAGTTTGTTTGTTCGTTCGGTTTTGCGCTTTAACAACTCAACTGATCGTCAGGAAATACATTGTCAGTGGTACAATAAACCGTTGCCGGTGAAGAATAAAATTTCTGTGTTCGGGAATGTCTATTGGTAACTATATGTGTATAACATATGTAGTATCACTTGTTTAATTACCGCAGTATAAAGCTTTACTTAATTTGGAAGAAATTACGTCTGTGTAGTCGTTTAAACTTGCTGCTATACTCTGTTGCATAAAATATAAGCGGTTATAATAACCAACTCTGCTTCTTAATTATTTATAGCCACTCCTATAGTTATATTGACTTTAGTTGGCTGCTACACCGTTAAAAGGTCTAATAAACTGTTTACTGTTGTGATTACGATAGAGAACAGATGAAAGATTTTTGGTATGAATTGACTATATATATTATTCTTGAAAGTGTACAAATCATTTTATATCTAGATAAATAAATTGACCATAATTTTCAATGTTTGTATGATTACAGAAAAGGAAAAAAAGATTACTAAAGTTCAAAAACAATTGAAACATTCAGAGCCCGAAAATATGCTTTCGGACAATATTGTAGACGTAGTGACAGAGGAAGATATAAATGATGAAGCTAAAGTTAGTTCAAAGGCCCCTACACCTGTAGTAAACAGAGGGAGAAAGACTGTTGTTACGAATTGCTATATACCAATAAAACAAGATGATGAACCAGGTCCCAGTAAGGAACCTGGTTCCACCCTCAAAAACAAAACTCTCGAAGATATCATGGTGAAAAAAATCTCAACAATTCTCATGAAACATCACTACAATAATGAAGAGGAGAATAAGATAACCGAACTCGTAAATAAAGTACGAAATATAATTGTGGGTCGAAGTGATAGCGTAGTCGAAAGTGTCGATGATGAATTGAGTAATAGCATAGCTGATATTCTACTACAAAAGGAAATGTCAGCACCGATACTGACCAACATTATGAGCAAATCCATTGATAATACAATAAAAGCTACAACACCTGATGATGAAAATAAAGGGAGAAAGCGTAAAAATGACACTGCTGTTGAAGCACCAATAATTGTACCCGAAGAGCTTAATGAATTAAATACTGGTAAAAGAAAGAAAAGGAAAGCAGCTTTGGCTGCTGAAAAATGTTTAGAATTAAATATAAAGGAAGACATGGATCTGCATTTGGCAAGCCATGAAACTAATGAATTTAAAAGAAGATCAAAAAGATTCGAATCTCTAAGAGATCATAAAGCAAATTCTAGTAAATCTAATTCCAAAATTTATGATTCAAAAAATAATAGTGGCGAGAATATCAAAATGCCAATTAAGATTATAAATTATGATGAGAATACCAATGAAAAGGAAATAAATAAACCCCAAATAAGTTCAGAAACTGGCAATAACAAGAAAAGAAAATCGATGGTAAACGATCCTTGTAACTCTCAAATGAATAACTTAAACCACAATGATCAGAGTAATACGCTGAACAATAGTAGAAGAAAATTGCGAAAAATTCTACACGAAGAATATCTTGATACTGAACCAACAAAACAATTAATTGATTTAACTGCAACATCAAATGAAAACGAAAATGACAATAGAAAGAATAGAAAACCTGCACTGATTGTACAGACCCAAAGTGAAGACATAATTGACTTGACAGAAAAATCTGAGAGTGCTTTTGAAAGTGTTGAGAAAAATTCAAAATCCGGAAGTTCTAAAAAGCATAAACAAAAACAATCCAATTCAATTGACGGCAGTAAAACTACATTAAATTCAAATAATTCAAAACGTTCGCAAGAAAAAAATATAGAGCCAGATAAAGAAATTATTCCTTTGCACCCATCAATTCTAAAGAATGAGAATTTTATTAAAATTGTAGCTCATAAATATTTGAAAGATAACCCTACGATGACACAAGAAGTCGCTACGCTGGCGGCCAAGCATAAGGTTAAAGCCACTCTCGAGATATGCGAATCTGGCAAAACTGTTTGCAGCGGTGACATTTACGATAAAGCTGTTGAGGTGAGCTATTTCACAGACATTGTTAACATTTAGGACCATAAGTTCACGCTAGTTTTTTCTGTATTTGATTATGGTTTTTTATTTTTATTTCAATGATTGAAGCTTTAAAATTTTGTGAAATTATGAAGGACTAGCTGTATCTCCGACTTGGTTCGCGTGAAACTAAAATTTTATTTAATCTCTGCTACACTACATTACAGTTTTATAATGTTAACATTCGCGTAACTATACCCTCTGTAGCTTGTGGTAAATTCATAGGGCCCTAGTAAAACTCGTCACGTTTGTAATTTAATTTTAATAAAACACTAAAGTAGTTACCAAAGCGTATTACTGATATTGTGTGTGCAGTTTAGCTATATATCTAAAAATTTAATTTTCAAATTACATGGCTTACTAATTTATAATAAAAAATAGCAACTTAATAATAATATCACTGTAATATATTTATTATCTTAATCAAGTTTAGCAAAATTTCGGCACTGTATCTCATGTTAAGCACTGCACAGTCCTCGTAATTCGTAACTAGGCAGCTCAATATACCCTTGCTGATTCTAAAACATGGCAAGTAAAGAGGTAAGGTAACAGATTTATTGCTATATGTACATATCTATGTGTGAATTATGTGTGTAGATATATAGACCAGTTAACTAAATATTCCGGAACGCAGCGCGCCTTTTTAATGTTACTATGGAGGATATTACATCTAATAAATTGATTGAAAGGGAGGTATTCAATTATTGTGAAATAAATGAACTCATTTTACTATTTCCAGATATTAGGTATGGATATGTTAAAAGAACTACACAAAATGGGTACAGTCAAAGATGCGGCACAAGCTAAGAAGCCTGCAGTTGATGTACATGCACGGCCTGCAGAAACTAAAGCAGAAGCTATTCCAAAATCTCTAGTTACAAATGGTTCTAAGGAAACAGTGGAAAATGTTCAGATCAAAGATACCTCTATAGGTTCGTTTAAGGTGTTCCAGATGCGCTCGAAGGACCCTACGAGCGCTGCCCTACCCGCGTTGCGCCCTCAACAACTCAACTGCGATGTTGTTCCCGTTGGATTGTAAGTTTATTTCATCATCATCATACTTCTAAACTTTTAATAATATCTATGATTTTCGGCATGTTAGTGTTTACCAATATCATAATTGCTTATTCACAGTCTTGCCTTTATGTAAATATAAATTGGCCTGATAATTTATAAATTTAAAATAATAGGTAAGTATATCAGAAAACTCATAGAGCTCTATTATTGGCAGGTTCAAGGGTCCTGCGAACATTCAAGCAGCCGATAATTTTCATATAGTAGATGAGGACGAGTGTATTCTTCCTGACGATGACAACGCTGCACCATCGCCTTCTATGACGTCAACCGGACTACGATCTCAGGCCATGATGGCTTCAGATCCCGCCGTTGCTCCTATCAGACCTGCACTTACCATTCCTTTTAAAGTGACATCTGGCCCGAAGCGAATCGTTGAAAAAACTCAACTCGTTATGGAATTAACGACGCGTACAGCCAAGAAGTCCAACAGGAAAAAAGTAACATCAGCAGTCGACACTAACATGCCGGCTGTTGTTGTCATCCTCAGTGATGACGAAGAGTCCCCGAGTACGGGGCCCGTCCCTGTCCCTGTCCCTGATCCCGTCCCCGTCCCCGTCCCCGTGGCGCTCACGACGCCCGGAGACACGCACACTTCACCACCAAAATTGACCCTCATCAGAGGACATAACTCCGATTCCACAACACAAACACCAACTAAATTATCTTTATTGATGGTGAACGATGACAGGACAGAGACAACTTTACATATAGACAACAGAGTTCAACAAGCTTCGTCTACCACGCTCCTAAATACTGGCACTTTAGTGCAGGCGACTAGTTCATCGTCAAAAGTTCCTTTAATCCTCCGCAAGTCGGAGCCCACCAACAATGCGCAATCACGTAAAAGCATAGGTTCTGATAAGGCAATTCAAGAGAAAAGAAAGTTAAAAAAAATTGTAACACTAGATAATAGTAGCTCGCACACGGTTAGTCCATCTAATTCGAAATTACAGAATTCAGGACAATCGAAACACCAGTCTATTATCAACGATATTGTTCGTGTACCAGCGCCGAATTATTTGCAGAATTCAAATACAACAGAAATATCTCCAAAAACAAAACGAAAGGAATTAATGAAAGCTATTTCTGACATAAAAACAAACAGTGAAGTGCCTTCCACGTCCAACACACCCCCTGATACATCCAAACAACATTGCCGTATATTAAAAATATTAAAAACGTCTGAGCCACCGAAGAACTTGAAGATAACAAATATGACTAAAATATCGGAGTCACAGAATAAGATAACTAATAGCACTAAAAGATCTGTGCTACCGAATAAGATAATAAAAAGTATTAAAAAAATTGAGCCAATAAATAAACATCAAATAACTAATAATGCTATAATTGATTTAACAGAAGAACCATCGACGTCTAATAAAAGTGATCATAGATCGGTTAACAAATCTATATGTAAAAGTTATAAGTGAGTAAAATTATTTTGGTCATTAACAACACACCATTGTGTATAGTTTAAAAATACAAAAGATAATAAATTCTTAAACCTAAATATTCTACGAGCAGCTTGCTTTATTTATTAAAGTTTGTTTATTTCAGCGGACCTAAAAACTCAAAATTGATCTGTGAGAAATATGATGCATTTAAAAACATTATTTTAACGAGAAAAGACGCAGACAAACCTGTTGTTATCAGTGAGTACAATTATTTAATAAAAGTAAGATAGTAATATAAATAAGAGATTTTAAGCTAACAATTTAACTAAAAGTTAAATTTAGCTCATTTGTAGGAACTTTGATCGATACCTTTTACTAAAACTTGTGGAGAGTATAATTTCAGAACGCATTAATACGAATGTGGGCAGGTGTGTACACTGAATGGACAACATGCCTGTCAAATATGGGTTGGACTTGTTCTTCGAGTAAAATATGGAACATAACTAAAAACAAGATCTGCATCAGAACTAAAAACAAGATCGGTCCGCCCCGTGACGACGAAGGCTCATAAGCTTTCGAAACGTCGAGATCAAAATTAGTAAATAACCGCGATTAAATCCGTTTCAATTAGTTTAATTTTGATCTGCATACAGGTTATATTCCTCTAAAAGTAAATCATTGAAAAGTTTAAAATACGGAAATAAAATTTTTGTAATTACAATACAACTACTTTTTAATTATTTTATAGGTTTAGGGTTATAGTCACAATCTCAGGTGATGTTAAATGACGATGTGGCCTAAGATGGTGACTTGACTTGCGAAGCTCAGTGCAAGGCCTGGCTCTCAAGTGTAAAATTGCTGGCACATGCCTGTAGGTGTTTGGCGGCAGATTTTGAACTTGAGAGTGTTAGCTAACCAGTTAGGGACCACCATGCTATGATTTCATTTCGATGTTTTCCTTCACTGAATTAAGCTCAAACTCATTGGAGGGATCGTACTCACGTCGTGACGCGGCGTCCGTATACACTTAAACTTAGGCATCATCGCTTCATACTCGCAACTACCCTAAAGATAGCCTCCTGATAATATAATATACACAAAACCAAACAGGATATAGACAAAACATAAGCTACTCCGATGGGTATGGGCTCGATTCTTACACGGGACAATTAGTTGTATAAAAACAGATATTGGTGAAACTGCCTACATATGCAAATGCTATAATATTTAAAAAAATGCTGAATATTTGTATATCTTGAACTATTCGAATTAATTTAATGATATTATCCTAGTAGTAAGATTAGTTCCAATATTGGAAACAAATTGCAAATTTAATACCATTAACCGTTTTCGAACACTATTCGAACAACGTGAAAAAATAATGCATGTGCTAATTTACAATGATACTGTAATCTTCAACGTATAAAGGCGCTTAAGGGCCGTCCAAGTATTACGTAACGCAATTTGAGGGAGGTCGGTCTGGTAAAACGTTACGTTATTTTATATTACGTTATTTATGTTATTGTAAGAGTTTATTGGTAGAGAGATGTAGAACATAATTATGGATTTTAGGTAATAATGGACACTTTGGTGTTACATAACGTTTGAATAAGAGAGGGGGTACAGCAGAAAAATGGTACGGTGCGTTACGAGGGGTGAGGGGGTGGTCAAAAATCTTCAATAATTGCGTTCCGTAATACTTGAGCGGAAAAGGCGAAGAAATATTTAAATAATTTAACCATTTATGGCCGGTTTTTATTAACTTTTTTTCGATACAGCTTCGCTACTATTAGTGGTAGCGTGATATCTAATAGCTTAAAGCCTTACTAAAAAATTGCTCTATCAAATCCTTATCCTTACTAATATTATAAATGTGCAAGTGAGTTTATTTGTTTGTTACGCTATCACGCCTAAACAGTTAATAGGTTATGATGAATTTTGGTATAGACATAGATGGGAACCTGGAGGCGGTGATAGGCTACTTTTTATCGCGAAAACATTATTGGAAGTAGAGTAAAGAAAGGGATAAATTTTTGCAGGAAAGTTTTTATTACGTCATCCATATTACCGGGAGAAAACTGCACGTTAAATCTAGTACAAAAATATTTTTTGTCGTCTGACAGGTCGTTCCTTAAATTAGTATGGACAAACAAACAAACAAACTTTACCGTTTTATAATATTCATATTAATTACTTTAATAGTTTTTTCCGAGTTCAACTCGTTTATTATATATTGTTAGGAATGTAGTTATAGGAGGGTAGTTTATAACACCGATTAGTATATAAGTGTGGTGCGAGCGCGGCTATAAATTAAGTCAAAGCGAAGCACTCGAGGCAAAGTATTGATCGTACGTAGCTGAAACATCACCGAAGGGACGTAAGATTTTCATTTCTTTATTATTGACACTGTTTTGGTATTTATGCTGTAAATCATTATCGGGAATAATTTATAATGGATAGAGAGTGAAACATGAGCGGTGAAGGTGAGTGTTGACAATTGTTACAAAGAGACGTCTTAAACCTACATCCGTGGCGCAAGTCTCGGACACTGCTCGGTGATATCCTCTCTCTGCCACACGATGGACCCGACACACGCACGGTGAATCTGTGGTTTTTTAAGAAGTTCGTATCTCATCCTGTCATTATTATTGATCCTATTATCTTTTTAAGCGAATACGCTTCTTATTTCTAAAAATTTTTTTTTTTTTCAGATCGTACGATTCCTAATCAATGACGCGTGAGATAATAGTAACAAATGGTATGCATTATACCTATAAAATATACTGACTGAACCTTTTTATATTTTGTAAGTTTGACTTAAGATGATTTACATTGTTCATCAATATTTTAAGTCGTAAATTAATTAAAAATATGTAACTGACGAACGCCCAGTGTTACGTTTTTGTTCTTAAGATATTTTATGTGCATGTCATAAGTTGTAATTTCTTTTTTGTAGTCATGACGGAAAGCTGACTTTTCTCCAAATTCCTTTAATTTTAATTACTTTTAAATCTTCTATGAATTAGTTCCGATTTGTTATGAACAATATAGTGGCGGCTGTACTAGTGTAATTATTAAATGAAAGCTTTCGTTTGTTTTATGTTAGGCAAAATTATGTAAGAATTGGTTATTTTTAACATTATGAATACGAAACTCAAGCGACTATTACAATTAGTGGACGTTATATGTTTATAGACCAACAGAATATACGGAAATACTTTCAGTTTTAATGAAAATACCGAAATTATTTATTATCACGATATGACAAACGAAAAAAAATTATATCATTCGTAGTTATCAAAGAATACATAATATATGGCTGAATTTTTATTAATATTAAGTGTACAAAATTCGAAATGATGTATTTTCGTTTTAATATATAAAACCTTGCTGTTCATTGTATCATATATTTTCTCATATTTGTCACTGGTTGAAATTTTAGGGTCAAAAATACAAATATTAGGAAGTAATAAAGAATAATTGTTGCTTATTATAATATAGGCCGTGATTAGGGCACGTTTTATATGCTTCCGTTATTTTGACTTTGTAGTAAGTATATTATCTAATATTTTGCAACATGCTCGACGTCCTCCAGCTTTGTACGAATTTTTAAAAGGAGTCTTGTATACGTTCTGTAACTTTTGTTTTAGAGTTATAAATGTTATACATTGAGGGTAGATGCAAGGAAAACCTTCGCATAAAGCAATTTAAGTAATAAAATCGCTGATTCAGAATTGTAATAATATTAGTGCATATACAACTAGCCAATAAAATTAGAAGTCAAACTATATGTGAAAAAAGTCCACGGAAAAGTAAATAACGTTTCAGATAATAGCCTATGTAGTAGTCCAAACTATGTTTTTATATCATAAAAAGCGAAATTTAATTTAATTAATTATACCTACTATTTTTGTAGAGATTTTTTTATAAGTGAATATTTCTCTAATTTAATAGGTAATCGATTATCACAAATTTCGGTGTTTCCTTTGAAACGATATTCTGGTAACGGTTATCTTAACTTTACACCTACGGATACTCTGTTACATAGAGATCCTTATCCTCTAATAAACTATGACAAGTTAAACCATGAGCTACGAACTAAGAAAGTTTGGTGTTAGTTCAGAGTCGTTGTAAATAGTCCTAATTTGAGTACACTTTCTAGTTAGGACATTCTATATTTCATAATAAGATAATCTTTTTCTTAAAAAAAAAAAGTGAAACAGTTTAATGCAAATTATTTGAATGTCTATATTAATTATAAGATAACGTAGTCAGATATTGATTAAGAAATTTGTTTTAATTATTTTTAAATAATTATATTAATTAGATAAGTAAACATTCTCGACTATATCGTAATCAAATTGATTTATGTTTTGTGATACTAAAAAGTAAAATGATTATTTGGTTAATTTAAAAATTTTGATTTATCTAATTGTGCTATTTGAAATGTGCAGCTGAATTTAGCACTATGTCTAGGTTTAATTTTATCATGTTGACAATGCAATAACTTGTGCAGTATGAACTCTGCAAAGAACGATATGTACACACTGCCTACCTACACATTGTTGCATTTGAAACTCTGATAAGAATTGTAGGCTATTAATGCTAATATTCTAACGTTCTATATGAAAATAATTGTATTAGAAGTTGTAAGTGTTATAGAAAACTAAGGAACCAATAGGGTGCATTATTTTTTAATTAGTGCTACGTAAAGGTAATAAAAATTACCTGTGGAAAATTATATTTTTTATTTTAAAAGCCTTTATTTTAAAAGTCTCACTTTATTTTATATTTAATCTGGAATTTTATTTTCCCGAATTATAGATTTAAACTCGCTAGTACTAAACAATAAGAGGCTGAATAAATTTATTACGCATGTAACAGGCCTCTTACATAGCTACCTGTAACCTTGACAATCTTGCAGAATATTATATTATTTTCTTGGTATAACAATTTATACTGAATAACTTAAGTTTCATTTAAGTTTTAGTTTATTACATAACAGTGAATAGAGAACCAAGAATAGTAAACAACATAATTTTGTAATAGTGAGTTAGGCTAAAGATTTTGTGTTATGTTGATATAATTCACCAGTTTGAATGTATAAAACTAAATATACTATATAAATATTATTTTGCTTATTTTATACTATAGGTTTTCGTTTAAACCCACATTATATGAACAGGTTCTGCCGGAACACCCCTATTTGGCGGTAGATTTTCAACTTGAGTATGGTTGTTAGCCAGGCGGGCACTAAAAAAAGCCCTACTACCGTGCTATGGTTTCCTCACGATGTTTTCCTTCACCGAAAGCTCAAGCTCATTGTAGGTGGATTCGAAATCACGTCCTTTGACGCAGTCCGTAAACATTACCACTGAGCTATCATCGCTTCAATAATGAATGAATGATCGGCGATCGTGTGTCCCGTGTCGTGAATTCCCTTTGATACGTGCCTGAAAACCGACAAGTCGACCGTCCAACCGAGTCAAACGATCACGATGACGATTAAGGACGATGATTGGTGACTACAGGCGAGTAGTCCTCTACACAATCGTACTCGGGTGTAATCGTCTATGATCGCCGATTGTGAATAAGATAAAAGCTTTGGGATACGTGAGATTTTTTAATACTTTATATTTATCGGTTTAGCGTTGTGGTGATAATCTCACCTGATGCTAGTGTCGTTGCAGCGCAAAATTATGGACACGCTAATCCAACTGAAAAGGCTGGCATCAAGTGCAACTGCCGGAACACACCTATAGGTATCTGGCGGTATATTTTCAACTTGGGGGTGGTAGCATTGGAAAAAGTTCTACCACTGTACTATGGTTTCCTCACGATATTTTCCCTTACCGAAAGCTCGGACTCATTGCAGGTCCGTAAATACTACCAACTGAGTCATCAACGCTGTACTGTTGCGGTAGCACAGCATAATAAATGTACTATAATTTTGTTTTCTTGATGTAAAATTACATTTACTTACATCATCAAGTAACATCTTGTGAACACTTTGAGTTGTTTTGATGTCAAAACTTCTTTTAGCATCGATGCGATTTGAAACTAGATGAAACAAAAAGCGACAGAAAAAACAGTCAACCACATACATCTACAGGATATAACGTGTGAGAGAATGAGATAGAATGCATTATACAGCGTTACTTATAGGGTGACATAAATATTTTGAAGGTTTCACTTTCGTCACGTGTACACTATACACATAATTTTTTTATTGTTCTATATACTGTTTGACAATCATGTTTGTCGTAGGAACGCTCATAAAGGTTTGACGTAGCAACAGCAACTTGGTTAATAGTTATTGCTTAGCAACCTGGAATATAATTTAAAAAAGGGGACATTGAAATATAATTTATGAAAAACAAATTTTATTATATATAATACATCATTCTTTTATATATATTATTTATTTGTACTGCTTAAAAACTAATCCATTAAAGCTTTTCTACGTAAATGAATCGTATAAATAAAAATGCGAACCAATAATAATAAATTCCTGACCAGTCACATATCACTTTATATACCTTAATTAACTTTTATAAAACAGTTAAATATGAAGATCTCTTTGTTAACATAATAAGTATACATTGATACAATAAGTAATAGGCATATATGTCACTGAGTACTCCCTCTAAAAAAAAAAAGAATACCAACGTAAACTATATTACAATATAATTATTCCCGTATTATAGTTTATTCGTATTACGTTTTATTTTTATTACAATACAACATTGTAGTAATTACTGTTTACTTATTGTTGCCAAGTGGCTGTTCCTTATATCCCTTAACTCGAGTCCGAATTCCTTAATATTAAGGGTTTTAGAAATTAAAAACCTCTATTGGGTTCGGTATCAGTTGCACGACCTCTTTTAATTGACCGCCTACACAAAAACACCCCTCATAATATTAATACTAAAAATTCCTCTGAATCATTCTACCTCGTTCTTTTTCACCCAGTAAATCCACTTGACCAATTTGCTTCCCTAAAGTGCAGGTTAGGTCCACACCTTAGACTTTAAACGGGAACCATCTATCTGGCCACATAGCACCTGGATTAAGTAGATATAATTTTCCCGCTAAAGTAGCCTCATCGAGCACTAGAACTGTAAAAAAAACTTATAAATATAATGGTTTGGGCAACTTAAACGATTTACTCCAGACTGATTCATTATCTCCAAAGCTATCCGCCCTGTAAACTTGCAATTCGACATACATAACGAAGATCGAAATAAGAATAGATGTAACAATCAAGTACTGATGGAAAATACAATAAGAAGTCAAAGATCAAAGGCTAACTTTAAATATAATTCCATTCCCGTCAAGCTTTACCAAACTAACTTTGAGCTGAAATACATATGGGTTGTATGCAATGTGTAAAACGTTGTGTACGTACGAAAATAAAAAGTTCTATACCATATATTGCTTTTTGTAGGTACATTACAAACTCTGAGTTTAAAAACTCAATATTAACATTGAAAATATTTATATAGATTTCTATTATGCTACTCGTCTGATGGTTTAGACTTTAGATAATAACTTCATTCATTACATTACAGGATAAATTGCAATGAAAAAAATTGAAGAACCTTTAAGTGCAGAACAATAAAATTAGAAATAATTTATTATTTGAATACATTATGTACTAAGTAGTTTTCCACTGGTAAGTGGTAAGTTCCTAAGAAATAATGAGATGACATATTTATTCTTAAATTGATTACTATATCAAAGCTGCTCTAATTTATATATTATTAGATAAGATAACACAAAAGATAAGGATATATTGTGTTTAGAATTCATTCAGTGGCTATAAAAGTGATTTTTACAAATTAATATGGAAATCAACAAGATATAAGAAATCTTATATTTATAAAACTTTTTCATAAGTTAACCAACCGGGATTAATAAAATGCAAGAGAATAAATCGTACCAAAATATCTTCTTTCAACGACTTATTATTCAGAAATATAGCAAGTAACTTTGCAAGTTACGTCTGTAACGTATTTTAATCATAATATTAACATAGTTTTCAAATATATTTATAATATCAAATTTACTATCACACTTATCCTTTTTTAATAATAACGGATTTATCTTATAGCAGTTACATTAATTTATAACACTTGAAACCAACATTTTATCCATACTGTGCTATCTTTGTTCGATACTTTTCAATGTTCGAGAGAAATTCTGTAAGATTCAGCGTACGGATTGAAGTAAATTCCGAGACGGAATAGATGACACCTCACCGTGACGTTACGCGAGCGAGTTTTCTCTTGTCGAACGCGCAAATGGCATTTAGTAGAGCCGAGCGTCCGTCGCAAGGACTGGCCGCGGAGGCCGCGGAGGCCGAGCACGACCCGTTCCCGTTACTCTCTGCAGCTGTAACACCCATGTAAATATATTGGATTATACCATTAATCTGTGACGAGTACTGAAACTATGCCACTTAAGGCCCATAGCAAATCCATTAGATGGGGACAAATTTGTCACGTTGTAATTTAAATAAAATAAATCATTAAAGTATTACTAATATTGTGTATATTATAGCTAAACATAAAAAAAAAAAAAATTTAAACGCATTGCATATAACATAACAATTTAATCTTAACAACATATTTATTAATAAAATTATTTTCTCCTACCTTTCTGTTCTAAGTACCAAATTCCAAAATACCAATAACATCAACAAAGTGTAAAGATGAGGCCATAGAGTTTTCAATTAATAGAATAATATATTTTATTTGTTTACTCATTGTCTAATCTTAATATTAAATTGGAAATAAAGTTGATTTTATATATTTTATTTTTTATAAACTATCAGTACAATGACACTTGATTAATTTACTAACAGTTCCTTTTGAACCGAAAAACGAAAATCATCCTAATTGATCAATCCGGCCGGACTGAAAACGCCGTATTGCAATCACTCGACTCGATAACCGGAAACTTAAAATACTTAGAATATACGTTAAAATAATATTAAGAATCTTATTGAATTGAAACTTAATTTCGCTATAATTCCTGTTTCGCTTGTCTTCGTTCAGACTATGAGGGGCCTCAGTATTTTTTTCGAGATTACTACATACTAGAAAACAAAGTCACACACCGCGTCTGTCTGGCTGTCTGCTCGCGATAAACTCATAACTACTGAACGGATTTTCTTGAAGTTTTTACGAATAGGCCAAGTGATTCGTGAGAAAAATTCGGATGTATAATTTGTTAAGGTTTTGTGTAAATTGGTTGAATTATGGGAATAAATTAGAGCAGTGAGCAGGTGACAGGTAGTAACGTATAGAACACTCACAGTAGGCGGGCGGAGTGGGCGAGGAGGCCGTGCTCACACTCTGCGACCGGACTGTCTCCGCTAAAGATGATGTTGATTTCCAAATACTGTCGCGTTTTTTCTGCCGATTACATATTAATTTAACTAATTATATAAATACACACAATGCACTTATTTCTTCACATAAGATCACGAACATGCAGTCATTAGCTTAAAGTCCGAGACGGAATAATTATTGAGGCGGAATTTTTCGTTTTTGAGACAATTTTATATAAAACCATACTTCTATGTATATACAGAATTAAGTTTTATATTTCGCTAAAGAATATAGTTAACGCGCGATTTATTACATTCACAGTACAAGGGTTTCGTGTTAAATTCTTGGGAGTTTTAAGGATATGTGAATGAAATACAGAGAGAATACTGGGTAAATATGTAGCAGGAATATAAGTCTAGTAAGAACAGTAAGGCATTCTTTGTATGAGAAACTATTGCAGACAGACAAAAATTCAACTGAAGAAATTCAAAAGACAAATATACTATGGAGAAAATGTGTAGGTATACAAACGAAAATAATATTTACCGCTCTCCGTTTTTGCTTTTTCAATTCTTCCTCAGAACTAAGAATTTCTTTGATTCTCACTTCTCTCTTAGCACTACGTACCTGTAAATATTAATCATGTATCAATATTCCAAAGACAAAAGCCTTTTTGATTTTATAAAAGATTTTATTTGTTTAAGTACCAGTAGCTCATCCTTTTTTATTGACATATATGATTAATAGCAACATATATGATTAGTATAAAATATATAAATGATAGTATTATGTTATAGTATTTAAACGTCAAAAAGAAACTTGCAATGTTACTAAATTAATACCTCATCTATATTTAATATTAGAAAGCGAAAAGGTTTGTTTGTTTTTTTGACAGCGCTACCAGCTTTCAAAATTCCATACAAATATCAAATATCAGTCAGCTTTGAAAATTATTTTTTTATATTTTCTAGCTTAATCATTGAGGGTAGCTTTAGGCTATTTACAATACGCATTATAGTTTATAGGTTTCGCGTTATGGTAATAATCTCACTGGATCTGAAGTGACGAAACGGCCCAAGATAGTGGACACGCTAAACTTATTGAGGGACTGGATCTCAAGTGCAACTGCCGGAAAACATCTATTGGTATTTGATTAACTTTGTAGTAAATTGAGTAGATTTTCAACTTGTCTAGCTCGAGCTAGTCGAGCTAGACGGGCATTAGAAAGAGCTCTGTCGCCATGCTATGATTTTACCACGATGTTTCCTTCACCGAAATCTCAAGCTCATTGTAGGTGGACTCAAACTCACGTCGCTTGACGCGGCATCCGTGAACACTACCACTGAGTTATCATCGTTTAAAAATGTTTCCGCTTCGCGTTTACGAAGTATCACTGATTAAATTATGTTAGAGCGTAACTGTTAATTTAATAGTTATTTCTGCATTTTGTTCTCAAGTAAGAGTGGGACTCTAAGACTACATACCATTTTCTGTTCGTTTTTCAACCTCGCTTCTACAGTGGCAACAGCAGCCTTCAGTTCCTCTTTGAGATGGAGAGGAAACTTGAGATGGATCCGTGTGTCGTGGCGAGGCGGGGGCGCGGCGCTCAGCCCGTTGACGCGTGCGTTCGCGAACAACGGATGCTGCAGGAGATGGTCTATCGCGGGCGCGCCGTGCTTACACGATGTGCTCGACAAGCACAGCTGGAGCACTGATTCTATTCAAATTCATATTCTATATGTCAATTCAATTTTTATGGTCAACAGCCTTTTTGAAGTCCTTAAAAAACTATTTTCATATTTACTCCGCGGTATAAAACTCTTATGAGGAGTAAAATCGAGCGTTAACTGAAAATGAGGCGTTACGTTCCTTTACGCAACGTACTTTGACCTTTCACTTCGAGATTATGTATGCGTGAATACTATTCATTATGTGAAATAGTTTATGTTATACATTTCATTGGAATGATGTAAATAATCTGAATAAATATTTATATATGCTTTGATTATTTTTAAGATGCTTTCATTTATCCTCTTTTTACATAATCGACACAGTAATAGTTCTTAAGGAGTAAACTCCAGTCGTGTGTCGGAACCGAAACACACACTTTTTTTTTAAATTAACGTTATGTAAAATCCTATTCGTTTACGGATTCCCTGATCGCAACGCGTAAACGCATTACCCAGGTTCAGACTGTAGCGAGGGGTGTATAGTGACTCATCGGCTGCTAATCACCCAACTCTACCCACTAAAACACATCACACAGACACTTCCAACTCCCGTGTTGACAGAAACCAGGCACAGCGCAAACACTTCATACTGAAGGCCCCTGGATATACATCTTATTAGATTTCACTGTTTTTGTAATCACATTAATGTTTTTAATGGAGCTCTAATGCGGAGATATCTTTGTTAAACTTTCCAGTGTTTTTGTGGCAATTTAGAATGATTTGCCTTAGTTAATTATTGTAGGACATTTTATTGGTGGAAAACAACCAACGAAAATAAAATCCAAAAGAAGATGCAGTTCATTAATAACCGCATCACTTGAGAACAGATGGACCAATATGCCCACTTATAAATTTTTCTTAATTTTCTAAAAAGCATACTTCCGAAAAAAAATGTATATTTGAACTAAAAATATGATAGAAAATACAGTGTTGATAGAGGATACATAGTTACCGGGGTTGTCAACCAGCCCCCGATGAACTGGCTTCCTGTGTAGAAAGGGATCACTTTTTCCACAACAAAATTGAAAGACCTTTTTCTACGGATTTTTTGTACAAAGTCAAGATGGATATTTGTGATACCAACGGGCTTAGCATATAAATGTTTTTTATTAAATCAGTACATATATAGAAGAGTGAATTATATTACCTATATCCCGATCATAGACATCCGGGTAGTGGTCACAGTAATACTGGTCCAAAGGAGCAGCGAACACCATCTCGTAGAGAACCCTGCCGAAGCAGTACACGTCGACCGACTCCATCGTGCCGGTTCTCCTGAGATCCAATAGATATGGCCGATACACGCACGGCACTCCTAATATGAAATTTTCTACATCTAAAAGTAACGCTCGTTGATTCACTATAGCTATGTTACCGCAATGAAGATGACCTGAAACATAATTTTTTAGGCCAGTTCAAACTTTAAAATACAGTGACCTAATCATTTTTCAAGAAAAATCTTCTATAGCAAGGTTTGGATAGAGAGTAAATTCATGTAAGTCGTCATCAACATGGTCACGTAACTTGTTAACGTACATACTACATCCGTTCCTATTAGTATAACTTATTGCACTGTAAACAGTTTTGATTTACAAGTTTTAATTTAAAAAAAAAAACAATTAATTGGGATATCCATTAAATAACTGTTTGTTTATAGTTTTAAGTTTTCAGTCGGCAGTCCTCATGACTCAAAGCTGCAAAGCTCATGCTCATTGCAGGTGGATTCGAACTCACATTCTTTTACTAAACAAAACTAGGTGTAATAGTGCGGCATACGTTTCTAAATTGTCAGTTGTCTGATAAGTTTCATCGGCATGTTGTCATATATTTAAAAGACGGTTAGAATCAATACCAACATATAATTAATTAACAACCTACTAACATTAATACATTATATAACTATATATATTAAAAATGGAAAACATACCGTGTGGTAACCCTTTTTCGTGTAAAAATTTAAGAGCTTGTAATATTTGATATCCATAATGCGCTATCTGTCCATATGTGAAAGGCTTTCTCACTTTAGGGTTGCCGTATTTTACTAAATAATTTTTATTATATTCAGTCCCGTATAAAATATCTCTTAGAGTTCCATTTTCATGTATTCTTCTAATCACATAGGCACCAGTTTCTAAATTATTTATTGCTAATATTTGGTCTATATAAGGATGCTGAAAAAAGTTATCTTTTGTAATTATAGAATAATAAATAATGAGAGGCAAGCCGGTCGCTGGAGCAATGCAGTGGTTGCTAGTTCGAACCCGCGTCGTCCCAGTAGCTTGGCGACAGAGTGCCGTGGGGTTTTATTGTATGTGTGTATGTAAGTTCCACAAAACCATATCAGTACCCTTGGGCTAGAAACTGTGCCAATGCATTTCACCGTAAAAGGAAAATTAATAATTCAAAATCAATCTCCAAGAGATATGCAATATGTTTGGAATTGTTGCGTATTTTTAACAAGAAAACAAACGAAAAGTCAAGTTCTTGATCTGAATGAATTTCATGTTTAAAAATAAAACTCACCGAAAGGTTCTGTAAACTCCTACAAGCGATTTGCAGATCTTTATCACACAAGCACCGATCAGGACCGTAGCTCTGCCACGATAATAAAAAGTTTGTTTTGCTACTCGATTCCGTTACCTGAAAACAATAATAAATAATATTATAATTATAGAAAACTATAAACGTTTATATAATTATATATTATAATTTACTGTAATTAATTTACAAAAAATGACAACGAAATTAGTTTTTTTGCAATTTATTTTTGTTACTCAAAAGACAACTTTTGATATTAAAATCAGACTTGCACAATAGAATCATAATTACTTTACAGAAAAACGGCAAAACAGTGACAATATATTAATGGAAACACTGTGCAAACCAAGAAAAAAGATAATCGACAAATTAGACCGATCGGTTGTCGTCATTGTAATACCGCCCTAAACCCATTTCGGCAACTTGGCAAATATAGGAATGTAACAAACCAAAGAGTAACTATGATGTTGCGACCCAGTGGGGCACAGATCCCTACCACTCCCCTCAAACTTTATATTTGTATGTTAATATTATAAAGCAGAAAAGTTTGTTTGTTTGCACGCACTAATCTTAGCAGTTATTTAAAAATTATTTTTTTATTTGATAGAGCTATCATTGATGAAGGTTTTATGCTATTTATCATCACGATACCGCCAAAATGAGCAAAGCTGTATTAAAAAAGTTACAAATACGGGCAAGAATTATTAAATATTTTTTAGTTTCACGCGTACAAAGTCGCCGGCACAATTTCAGCTGAAAATATGAGCTGAAAATTGTGCAAATTAAAAATGTTGCATATTAAAAGCACATAAAAGTAATATGTTTTGTTACAATAAGTTTAATTGTTTTATTAAAATTTGGAATAGTTATGTTAACGAGAAACTATGCATATCATGAAAATTAGCATAAAATTGTTCATATAAATTGCTAAATACAATAAAATGAATAATATTTATATTATACATGCCCTTGTCGCGTTCCCTTCACAGACAAGTTCTTTAAACCTGAAACATTTGTAGTGAGAACAATTGTAAATCTATTTTTATCGCCGCCGATAAAGTTATCAGCGGAGATGAGTACTCTGACTCATATAAGCAATATATATGACCCATTGCAATAGATAAACATAAAAATAAAATAAAAAACAAACAGTTTAACACGTAGAACGCCACATAAAAATTATTTTTTATATCTGTACATATAATCTCTATTAAAAATATAAAGTGCAAAAGTCTGTTTGTTTAAATGCACGTGGACATATTCTGACGAAGTTTGATACTGTGATAACTAATGATATGTATTACCATTTAGTTTTATTCCATTTAACAAATGGCTTTTTTCGAGGTATAATATGTTAAATTCGCACACCTTCTGACCGATAATCGTAAAAAATTATACATGTATTTTTCATGAAGAATGATTTTAGTTATCGTTGAACTCGATAGGTGATACTGTGGTCGAGTTATTAATTACTATTTGAAAGGGCAGGATAACGTCTGAAAATCTTATCCATTGGAGCTATACGGAACACTATTGAACCAAAGCATACTGAACTTTTTTGCCACATAATCGCCGACAAGACTTTGATTCAAACCAATTAATAAAACACACAGCATACAAAAATGTTTGTGGAATCAATTCCATGGTTCTATAGAACAACCACGACGGCTTGCTTCATGTCTATTGCAAAACACTTACAATTAATCTATAATTTCATTCATTGTTTCTAATGTTCAAACTGATAAAAGAAAAGACAATATCAAATTTTGCAAAAAAAAATTTTTTTTTGCGTCAATTTATTTTATCACTTAGCACAAATATAGTGACTCTTCCTTTCATTTAACATTTCCAACATATTGCAGCTACAAAACATTCAATATTAAGACTATTGCTTATTGTATGAAATGTGAAGCTATAGTTTGTTTATATGAATAATGGTAAAATATAATATGTTATTAAATTATATAGAGATAAACAAATTTGAAAACACAAGCCCTGGTAGTCATATGCACAAGTAACGAAAAAAATCATGCCAACATACCAAAAAGTATTTTTTCCGAATTCTCCAACCGATATCAGGTAATGGTCCTTTAAGTTCGTACCTACCATCACCTCTGAGGGCAATGGATACAGTTTGAAGTGCTTGCTCTGTGATAATAAAATATAATACACAATTATAAAACTATATTACTTATATTAAATTACATATAATCAAATATTTATATATCAACTTGATACATCATATATCTCAAGGCTGCTTGTGGTTTTAATGTATTATAAATACATTTATTTATATGTTGGTCTGAGATTTCAATTTACACTAAAAATATTTCAGGTTTTGTCTTTTGTTTTCTTTACTAACAGTCTTTTCACCAGAAAAGTGAGAAAGTATGTCGTTGTAATATATTTTAATTATTTCTTATGTAAAGATATTAAATTTTAAAGCCCAATCCGTGTAAGTTAAAATATTATGATATTTGTTTGTATATTATATTGGTATTATTTGTAACCTGTTATTTGTTGATTGATACACTGATTCAGGTTTTTTTTTTGTCTAATATCATAAAAAATCGAGTTATGTAAGTTTGTACAATATTTTCGCAGGTTCAAACCCTAGAAAATATCTATTTATTTTAATTTATTACAATTAAAGTTATTATATAAAAACAATAAATAAGCAACATCATACCTGCTATGGATATTGAGTAATTGTTGGGGTCCAAAAAACTTCTCACTGGTAAGGACAATGCTAATATTTGATGTTTTAGGACTTCATTTATGTAATTCTAGAAATAATAAAAATTTATGTTTTTTATTTAACCTCCATGGAGTATTGCAACAAACTGTCTCATTTCAAGGAAAATATTGATGATGAAAAGTTAAGTTTTACACATGGTAGTATTGTATCAATAAATCATAAAGTCGACCGTAAGATATTATAAGATACAAGACAGGTTTTGATAGAATAATTTTACTGAAATTTATAATCATTTAAATAAAATTCATACATCATAGTCACATTATATTACTATTCCAGCTGGAGTGTTTGCGTGCCAATAACTTTCTAATTTTTGTTCCTTTCTTAGTATCATATTATTATTAGGAACCTTTTCAATCACATATTTCAACGTAAATTTAAATATATTAAACAAATAGGTGTATCATGGAACTCTATGATTGTATCTAAAACTATTGATTACTAACATCTAGTACAAATAATTTGGCTAATTTTGGGCAGGAAAGTAATTCAATAAGACTCTGTAAAAAAGATAATATCATAACATTTGACTAATAATTATCTAACCCTAATATTGTTCATGTAAAAAATATTTAAATAATACCTATTTCCTTTTTAGTACAATCCTTTAAGAACTGTTATAGGTTCTTCTTCATTTCAATTTGCTTACAGAAATCACAATTTTCAATAAAATTTCCTAAATTAGAGAATAATAACTCCCAAAGCATCTATATCATCCATGGATATTGTTGTGTATATTGATATATGAAGTTGCTATGAAAAAATATTATAGGAGTAACATATTGCAGGTTTTGTGTGTGCACCTTAACATCCAAATGTTTAATTAAAAGCATATTATAAATAATTCAAATATCAAATACAAAAAAAATTCAAAAAAATTTAAATCAAAGGAGTTATTGCCCCTTAACTTTTGCATCTCAGTAGATAGGTTCACATGTATTAATATTATGTACGTGATTTCCTAATTTCGAAGGAAACTTAAATCTAAATAACTACTTTAATAAATAAATGATATTAAGACCATAATAAAATAAATAATACCTTTTAAGTTCACAAAATTAAAATAAATTGAGTGTTGAAGAAATACATCACCATAAAATTATAATTTTAAACAGTGAAAATGTGGAACCTATTATTAGCTACATATTTTTACATGTTTATTTGGCATCTGTTTTCTAAAATGTAAACATATTATTTTTGTAAATTAATTGACTACAAAATAACTTTATTTAAATTATTAGTAAATGAAAAGTATTAATTTTAGACACATTTATCATATTACCTGTAAACCTAGTTGCCTCTCTGCAATAAATGATGGCTGCATATTCCCAATAAGCTTCTTTGGTGGCAGAGGTAGATCAATATTTGCCTGTTGGAGAACAACATGCAGAGCTGCAAAATCTCTATACCTTCTTGACACATGCCATTTAATATCCTTCATTGGCCCTTTTTGTATTCGCAATTTATATTCCTATTAAATATAGTACATATTTATTCATGTTTATTAATATCATAGATTTCCATGACATAAATAATTTTTTTTGGTTTAGCATTATAGTCACAATCTCACCCCCCGATAAGTGGAGATGTGGCCTAAGATGGTGGACATGCTAAGCTTAGTGAAGAGACTAGTTCTCAAGTGCAACACTAGAAAACACTTGCATATAGGTATTTAGCATAGACTTTCAACTTGAGAGTGGTAGCTTGCCAGACAGGCACTAGAAAAGCCCTACCACAATGCATCTACATTTGTATCACTATCAGCTGATGCAAAAGAAATTATTTATCTTTATACACAACCATACAATAAAGAAATATTTCATTTATTACTGACTAGTTAATATATGCAGCTCTCCCTGACCGTTAACACAGTCACCTCACACCTTTTTTTTAACACAAGTCAAAAAACTTTATTTAAAAGTGAAGTCTTTAGTATGATTTATTTGATGCGGTGGCATTAACATATAAGTACCAAATAAGTACAAAGTTTTAGAATTTATTTGTAAAGTATAACTCAATAAAAAAAAAATTTGACTACATAGAAGCTATATTAAATTAGTCTCAAAAGTAAAAAAAAATCAATCATAAATGCTATAGTATATATAATTGTAATTACTAAAGTCACAGAGGGTAGTAACATTTATGTATTTGTGTTATCCTGATTGACTTTAGCTATAGAGACTATAAGTTTCCTATACAGACTCAGTTAATCAGGGAATTGTTGTTCTGCCCTTTCATAATCTTTATTACTGCTGTACTTGATATTATTGATAAAAACATGTTAAAAGACCTCCAACATAGTTGTAACACATGTCCTCAGGTGATCATAACATGTGTTAGATCAAATATTCATATGACTCTCATATGACACTTTACTATCTAATTTTGATACCTTCATAAATTGTTTTTCTAGTATTCAGAAATGATTATGATCTTCAGAATTTGTTTCTAAGATATATTTTGATAAATTGATTAAACCACTGTCTACACATCCACTGCTTTTATTATAGGATACGTTACTACTTATTATTTGATCATAGCTAATAACCCAAGAAGCGATACGTTTATCAATATTAGAATATTGATCATAACCATTTTTGTCAAGGAATATGGCGAATAAACAAAAATACTTTTTTTTTCGGCGTAGAATTCCTATTTAATTTCTCGACGATGCAAGAAATAGTGAATAAAATTGTTAGATCGTGGTAATTGTATTACAAGTATTAGTAAAGTTATACTTACTGTGTGTTTATTGATGTTATGAGCATTCTCAACTACGCACAGAATTTTTTCAGTATCATCAATATTACATTTGGAACACGAATTTGTCTCGAACGCAGCCATCGTATCGTGGTGTATAAATTCATTGATACAGAGTTTGTGAGCTACAATAAACACTAAACATTTTGTAAAAGAATTACAAAAAAGAATTCTTAGAATATTTTTACAGCAAATACAGGAGTAGTATTGCCAATATTTACAGTCAAAATCCCAGATAATCTGGCGCATATTCGTCAAAATAAAGAAAAAGTCATTGGACATTTAAAAGAAACAAAAATCCTAACAAATACGCATCAAAAATATTACAAAGTAAATATATATCTATGTTTCAAAACAGCTCATTATTTAGTTTTAAAGCTGCTACAAGTGTCTCAATTCAATTTTATTTTATAACACAGTAATAACAAATCATATACAGCCGCACTTACGAACAAATCTATATCTATGTTAATATTTTAAAGCGGAAAAGTTTGTTTGTTTGAACGCGCTAATTATAAAAACTGCCAGTTGGATCTCAAATAATTCTTTTTGAATTTGATAGAGCGATCCTTGAGGAAGGCTTTAAGGTATTTACATTAACATCACGTTACCACGAATAGGAGCTAAGCTATATTGAATAGAGTACTCCCAAATCATTATTTGATATATTGTTATTAAAGCATAACTAAAACTATTTTGAATAATGTTAATTTGCATCTTTGCTAACATGATCTTAATTAATAGTAATTAAATGATTGCCGTACTTACCATTTATCAATAGCCTTATAAATTATAAGAAAAGTTTACAGTGACAAGACCCCCGCGGCCCGGTTATTGTTTTTTATAAAAAAAAAACATAACTCAACTATTACATATTAGTTATAATTTATAACAACATAATAACAGTAATGTGAAATAAAAGTAATGTAGCTTATGCGCGTACACGCAAGGAAATCGGGAGTGTGGGCACAGAGAAGGCATGCTGGCATAAGCGAACTTCATACCTTTATCGTGACGGAACATTGGTGTGCTAGTATTTTAAATTACTACAACCTAGATTGTCAATCGTAATAAAATTCTGAACTATATAAATATTCCTCACAAATTGGGAAATTCTCTATAATTCCAAGTAACGTGACAGAAGTATGTGCCAGTGTCAATATTTTATACGACACTATATTCTTTGATTTTAGATCGTTGATATAATAAGAATATTGGCTGCTAACCATACACTTAGAAAAGATTATAGGACAAAGTATAAAACAACAATAAGTTATTTACAGTTCATAAATTCTTTAAAGTAAAATGAAAGATATCAGGGCGTTTAAGCCCTCTAATAAAATGTATTCTAAAATATTTACAAATAAAATAAAATACGTCATTTTCGTGTATCAAGAGAAACTACATTCTTTTTATTTTTCTGTATTTCTAATCAACATATAAAAAAGGTTACAAACAAAAAGGTTGACAACCATACGGTGAAAGAGAAACCGCGATAAGGAAAAAATAGAAATCGAAGATCAAAAGATTTAGAGAACTGAACATATACAAAAGCAGTACGAAAATGTTGACATTTTCTATATTGTTAAATGATATCCATTTGTCTTCATGATTTCACTGCTGCAAATGAGACCCATGTAGCCATTCGAGGCATCGGCGAACGTCCTAGGAGCGAGGTTTCGCTTAGACGACTCTTGCATGATGTATTTAGTTTTACAGCTAAGACGGCCAATGGTATGACTTAGGACCTGCGCTGAGTGGAAACTATTTAGAAAGACGGACTTATAAAATCGCAATATCCTTTTCAAAGTGTATCGAGAATCCAGATACGGAATCTTAAAAGTTATCATCTTCTAGTTAAGTCTGCGTGATTCCTGAAGTGCATTATGTATCTACACTGTTAATAGCTAATACCTATTGCTGTTGTATTCCTGAAGATTAGACTCAGTCTTCTGAGAGTCACATTGAAGTTGAATTACTAGGTCGCCGTAGAGAAGGTGCGGCGATGCAATTCGAAGAAAATATAAGCTACATGTAGCACGGTTAAAGTATTATTACAACACTATATAAACTATATTCTGGTACTTTTATTTTGTGGAGAAGTCATTCAAGCAAACCGGGTAATCGCATAACAACAATCCTCACAGGTACAATGTGATAGACCTGACTAACTCGTTATATTATTAAAGCACATTATTAATGATTTTATTATCTACTTCTCCCTTTTTTATAAAAAATATTTTAGCCTAAGCGTGAATTTATTACCATTAACACAATAATTACTTTATAAACTTTACACAATACAAGTTTATTAATAATTTAATGAAATAATAAAACGTGTTCTCCTCCGCTGCGCATAAACCATAGATAATAATCGATATGTCATTTCCGGTTCTACCGCAACGAGTCGTGAGCGGAGAACTTCACGGGCCTTTCGTCTGCCATAATTATAAATAAGAGTTAGTGGAAAATGTCGCTGATCTCCGCTCGCATCGCCGGCTCCGTGGCCAGGCGCTTGCCAAATGCCGCTACTCAGGTATTTATTTCATAAATGTTGCGTTTAATATTAGAAGTATACTACCGGTTATCATTTATTGAGGAATGTCCTCACTTGATGTTCTTAGCAATTTATAAATTCATAGTAATTTTCTTCGCCTAATCATTACTATTCTTCTCATCATGAGTATACTATCTTATATAAAACATCTCTTTAGTAGGTACATACGACATTTTTCTGTGTACTATGGTGTTATGTAATATAAGGCTGAAGGGGCGAACATATTTATATCAGTACACGGTGATCATTCTTATTCTTGTTATATTTACAAACATGTAAGTAATTACGATTATTATGACTATATAGTTTTATTTGAAAAAATGTTATATAAAAGTATGTTGTGAATTTTGGTTGGTTAGGTGTCGAAGGTCGCGGTGCCCGCTGTCACTGTGGCCTCCCGCAATCTCCATCTCTCCGGCACGCAAAGGGCTGTTGAAATCTCCACAATCCTGGAAGAGAGAATCCTGGGAGCCGCGCCCAAGGTCAGTTTTATGTTATTACATAAACTCGTCCTATACTTGTAGGTTATATTCAATGATAAAGATATTTATTTTCTTTAAGAATCTGCGTTATTCATCCTCTTTTTTTTAATATATGGTATTGATCAATGTCCTATTTTCAAGACAATGTACCCAATCTAGTTACATGTGATTTTTGTTGTTAAAACTTGTGTTAATTATTTTGGAATTATTATAGGTCAATACTGAAATAAATTTTTATTTATTAGCTTCTTTTTTGTCAACATGTAGAATATATCAGATAAAATAAAAGTGTGTTTTTATTTTATTTATAATATAGTTTTCTTATGTCGCTTTTGAAGCGATGATAGCTCAGTGGTAGTGTGTACGAGTTCGCGTCTAGGGACGCGAGTTCAAATCCAACCACCTACAATGAGCTTGAGCTTTCATTGCAGAGAAACATTGTGAGGAAACCGTAGCATGGTGGTAGGGCTTTCTGATGCCCACCTGGCTAGCTACTACCCTCAAGTTGAAAATCTGGTGCCAAATACCAATAGGTGTGTTCCGGCAGTTGCACTTGAGAGCCAGCTTCTTCATAATTCTCCAACTTGGGCCGTATTGTCACTTAAGATCAGGTGAGTTTATGGCCATAACGCTAAGCCTTAACTATATATCATAAGTTATAATATTGAATATATATGTGTACAGGCTGATCTTGAAGAGACTGGCCGTGTGTTGAGCATTGGTGATGGTATCGCTCGTGTGTATGGTCTCAAGAATATCCAGGCCGAGGAGATGGTGGAATTCTCTTCTGGTCTTAAGGTCTGTATTATCTTCATCCTCATTTTTTATCTTTGGTAGATATGTTTCTTTTTACAACTAATTTTATGTGTAAGATTTTCAGTATGCATTTATACATATAAACTATATAATAATATTATTTTGTCCTCATCTTTATTGGGTTTAATTACACCATAAACCCAATAAAGATATAATATTCCAATTTACTTTTTAAATATTTTAAATTAAAATCAGAGTAAATTAGATTACAGGCATATTCACAAACTATTTCTTTTATGAACTATAAAAAAATGCAATTTAATGAGTTGTTTTAGAGGAAATATATACGTATATATATATATTGTGTAGATTTGTTCTCTTGATCAAACATTTAAACATAGAATCATTTGTTTTAATTGAATTGCTTTTATAGGGGTGTTTCTTTGTAGGGTTTTTGGATACTACGAAAATATATCATTCAACATCATTTTTCAATTCAAATATGTATATTCTCAGGGTATGGCCCTCAACTTGGAACCTGACAATGTAGGTGTGGTAGTATTTGGTAACGACAGACACATCAAGGAAGGTGACATTGTAAAGCGTACTGGTGCCATTGTCGACGTGCCAGTAGGAGAGCAATTGTTGGGTCGCGTCGTTGACGCTCTGGGCAACCCTATCGATGGCAAGGGTCCAGTTGACACTAAGTCTCGTATGCGAGTTGGTATCAAGGCTCCTGGTATCATTCCCCGTATGTCTGTACGCGAGCCTATGCAGACTGGTGAGTTACATTTCATTCTATTATATTTTTAGAGCTTCCTTAAAAGGTGTAAAGAGAGGGTACTAAGGCAAGAGTGCAATTGATACTTTTTTATTTTGTTTATGTTGTCGATAAATAAATTTTCTGCCTCTTCTCTCCATTCGGCACATTCTCCATACTCACAATGTGCCAAACGTAGTACGAAAGTGGGGTGTGGAGCTTCCTCAAGTGATAAGTACTCTCAAATATTCACTAAAAAGGCACCACAGCCCTACTGCCCCAGACCAGGGTCAGCTTCTTTTACTAACATTAATTGATCCTACCTAATGCCTATCGAATTGTGCATAATAAGGTAAATATAAAGTAATAGTATACATAATTTCTAAATTTGACTATTTAAAGTCAGAAATGATCTCTCCTATGTACATGTAGTTACTTTGTGGGTCTGTAAATATTAAGTACAAAGTCATGATTTCACACTAGTGAATGATAGTGTGACAGTTGAGCTGGCTCAAGGCTTTCTATTTGGGGGTTTGAAGTTATGTTATATAATCTTAACTCTAAAATTTATAATTATGAAATTATTTCTAGGTGTAAGGTTTTTTAAAGCTCCATCATCTGTTATACCTTGAAAATGCATTCTCTGGACATAGTATTTTGACTGAAACCAGTTCATAACTGTTAACTTGTGCCAGTCTATAAATTTTACAATTAAAGCAACTGTTGCAAATTTTAATATATTACATTCATAATAAAACTATTTCTATGTTGCCTGAAACCTTGTTCTGATCATATGCTAAAATATCCTTCGAGAGGAATTTAACTTCATCTACATCTATACTAATATTATAAATTTGTGTTTTTGTTTGTAATGAAAAACTCAAGAACTACTGAACGAATTTCAACAATTTTTTTTAACCATTAGAATGCTATGTTAGCCCTGAGTAACATAGACTATATAATTTTTTTATGAATCTAATTAAATACAATTTTTGTATCACGCAAACCAAGTCACAGACACAGCTAATATGGATGTAAAAATGGAATCCTGGGGCTACTTATCACCTCACACATTTTTTTTTTATTTTATACTTAAGGTTTTAGAGTTATTACTGTAATCTTACCTGATCTTAAATGATGACAGGGCCCAAGTTGATAAACACACTAAACCTGTGGTGGGGCTGGCTCTCAAGTGCAACTGTTGAAACACACTAATTGGTATATGATTGGCAGATTTTCAATTTGAGGGTAGTAGGTACCCAGGCGGGCATAAGAAAAACCCCTACCACCATGTTATGGTTTCCTCATGATGTTTTCTTTCACATAAGCTTGTAGGTTCAAGCTTGTAGGTCTATTCGACCTCAACCCTCTTGACGCGGTGTCCGTACACACTATCACTGGCCTAATCAGCAAGCTAATAATAGAACGTTTATTTGCAGATTCCTAACAAAAAAAGGCATTTCACATTTACATTTATATCAATTATCTTAATTACATTTTATCAGAATATGTGTTTCATTGTAGGTATCAAGGCTGTAGACTCCCTTGTGCCAATTGGTCGTGGTCAGCGAGAGTTGATCATTGGTGACCGTCAGACTGGCAAAACTGCGCTCGCCATCGACACCATCATCAACCAGCAGCGTTTCAACAATGGTGACGATGAGAAAAAGAAGCTTTACTGCATCTATGTTGCTATTGGACAGAAGAGGTCAACTGTCGCTCAGATCGTGAAGAGGTTGACTGATGCTGGTATGTATTAGCTTAATATACATTGTATTTTTTAACACCGATTATTATTTTTTAAATGCTAAAGAAAGAATAAATAAAATGATTGGAAGCCTATATAAAGCCTTTATACTACTATGTCCCAAGAGAATAAATATTACCTGTTGTTTTAATTAACTGATGTGTCTAAAGAACTTCACTTAAAACATTCACTGCTTTAATAAATGTTTAACATATAAAATGAAATTTCAGGTGCCATTAACTACACCATTATTGTATGTGCCACCGCTTCTGATGCTGCACCTCTGCAGTACCTTGCGCCTTATTCTGGCTGTGCTATGGGAGAGTTCTTCCGTGACGTTGGCAAGCACGCTCTCATCATCTACGACGACTTGTCCAAACAGGCTGTCGCTTACCGTCAAGTATTTATTCCATTTACTAAATCTTGTATTAATGCACATATATTATCTCGTTTTTCGCTACTTTAAATAAATAATATTAAAACTCGAATATCAGTTACATTTTTGAGTAATGTGGACTTCTATAGGAATTTTGTTTTCATAGATGTCACTGCTGCTGCGTCGTCCTCCGGGTCGTGAAGCTTACCCTGGTGATGTCTTCTACCTCCACTCTCGTCTGCTTGAACGTGCAGCTAAGATGTAAGTATACATAGCTTATTTGCAAGCAATGATCTAGCATACATGTTTAAAAGAATAGAGGAACTGTAATGTAATTCAGAGTAGTATTATATTGTAAATGAAAGTATAGGAGCTTATTTAATGATATGAACTTTGAAAATGATAAACAATATAAAAATTAGTTCATTGTCTGTTCATTAAAAGTCAAGTTTAAAATTATCAAAATATTTTACTATATAGTGCACTATTGTAGTCGGCGACTAATCGGTAAAGAGCGCCTACTATCCGGCTTCTTACTTTGGAAGCGATGATAGCCCAGTGGTAGTGTGTACGGACTCCGCGTCAAAGGACGCGATTTCGAATCCACCTACAATGAGCTTGAGCTTTCGGTGAAGGAAAACAACGTGAGGAAACCACAGCATAGTAGTAGGGCTTTTTCTAATGCCCACCTGCCTAGCAACCACCCTCAAGTTCAAAATCTGCCGCCAAATACCGATAGGTATGTTCCGGCAGTTGCACTTGAGAACCAGTTCCTTCACGGGTTTAAAGTATCTACTAACTTGGGTCGGATCGTCACTTAAGATCAGGTGAGATTATGGCCACAACGATATCTTAAGATATCTTACTCCACGAAGATATCTTAACTTTATATTAAAAAAAAAAAAAACAATAGAATGTTTGGAGGAAGAATTAAATTAAATAAAAACTGATTGTTTATTAATATTTTTAATTTATTATCAGTCTTACATATTTTGAATTTAAAGAATAGCGACCTTTCCTTTAGTAATCAGTTTCCAAAATTACTCGCTAGAAATTGTTGTAGGTAGTTCTGCTTGTATTTGCGAATGAGAGGAGTCGTCTGTATTTGAACATTTTATTTCGGAACCTAACTGAAGTATCCGGGTTGGATGTCGGTATTTAATATGACTGTTCATACTTGTAGTATTTGTTGTTTTCACTGCCCACCACATTAAATTATTATTTGGCATTGGTTACACTTGACTTTACGGGAATCCCCATTGTTCAAAAAAATCCATGCACGAGTGTTTCTTTTTGACATGATTAAATTTTAATTCAGCTCTTTTACTTTAAAGGTAAAAATTACATTATTAACACCTCAAGCATTAGCGAAAGTCTAATTTTAACGTCAATTCAAAAGGTCTTAAAAAAAAAACACCTCTCTGGCCCGTACAAAAGCAAAAATGAAGAAACAATGCGAAGTAAATAAAACTTGTTCCGACACGTTCGCAGGCGGCGGTCGTGACTAGCACGTGAATCAGCGGTAACGAAGTTTCACGGAGATGCTCGAAACTGTTATTGGTATGGCCAACTAGTCGGCCTCTTTACAACCGACTAATCGGCTAGTCGGCCAAAGTCATAATCGGCACGTCTCTATATATTACTGTGCAAAATATAGTACAATATGTTCATATATAAATTATACTTTCTTAGCAAACTCACAGTTTATTTTTTAACCTTTTTCTTATGATATCACATTAGAAAACTTACAATATGTACACATTTTATTATTTTATTGGCTTTTGCTATTGTTGTGCCACAACAAGCAATTCATAATTATAAAAAAACTTATATCTTTTAGGTCCGACAAAATGGGAGGCGGTTCCCTGACCGCTCTGCCTGTCATTGAGACTCAGGCTGGTGATGTGTCTGCTTACATTCCAACTAATGTAATCTCTATTACTGATGGACAAATCTTCTTGGAGACTGAGCTCTTCTACAAGGGTATCCGACCAGCCATCAATGTCGGTCTGTCTGTGTCACGTGTAGGATCTGCTGCTCAGACCAAAGCTATGAAGCAGGTAAACTACATATTTAAATAATGGTATGACATCATAATCTCTGGAAGCCTAAATCATTTGGTATTCAGTGTTAGCGTGAGATAAAAAAGGCACTCTTGAAGTATTTAGCACATTATCATTAATAATGTAGATACAGTTGAAACCACTTATAAACACATTGAAGAGACCTATTTCTAAGGATGCTATATCCGTTAGTTCTTATAAGCATTACACTACACATTAACATTACACTTCTTTTTAATTATTACTAGTGTTCAAATATGTAATTATTAATTTTTGTATTGAATCTCAAAAATATTTTGCATTTTACATTTCTTATTCGCATAAATTCTTAATTGAAACCGAATTAAGCTCTTTGTTATAAGCGACAAATTTTTTATGGAGTTGTTACATCATTAATAGCTTCATGTAGCAATGTTGGTTGAAATTGTTCTTCTTAGTCTTCTTCTCTATCAACTGTCATTTGCTGTGCCTACTATGTCAATGTTAAATAGTTAAGCCGAAATGGCATAAAGTGCAAGTGAGGGAGGAGTAAGTGCGTAAGCTAATAATAAAAGATGTTATCATTACAATAAGATACCAGATTGTAGTGTTTCGTTTTAGTGGAAAAAGTGGCAATTGATTATTTTAACCAGTATATTCCGATAGCAGTTATTCACTGTAACCAACATGTTGCTTTATCTTACGAAGTTATATAAGTTATTAAATAGAGACACCTTAGTGACCTGGCCATTTAGTCTTTATAACTGATCCAGCATTGTTATATTCAGTTTTGACTGTTTATATTTATTGCACACTTTAGTTAATTTAGTATTAGTTAGTTAGTTAGTATTTAGTTATCACACTATTACTAGTAGCTACTTATATGATACTACATATATTATAAAGTGGGTTGACTGAACTACGACTGATAGGTTCAATTCACCTATAAATCTAAATTGACAGGTTTTAACTTATCCAATATTGCATTCTTGTTAGCTAAATGTTTAATTTATTATTTGTACAGGTGGCCGGATCCATGAAGCTGGAATTGGCTCAATACCGTGAGGTTGCTGCTTTTGCTCAGTTTGGTTCTGACTTGGATGCTGCTACCCAACAGCTGCTCAACCGTGGTATGCGTCTGACTGAGCTTCTCAAGCAGGGACAGTATGTGCCAATGGCCATTGAGGAACAGGTAACAAATACATTCTAGCCAATTCCAGTTACTTTTTAATTACTTATACTTTAAGTCAAAGGAAATTATTATCTCCACTATATTATAATCCTTTCTAGTGTTAACCCAGGATTTTTTACCAGGGATTTAGCACCCAATATAAAACATTACAGCAGTATTTCCAAAAATTTGTCTGAGATATTTGGTAAATTAATAATCTAATAGTTTTTATCTTTTATGTTATGTTGGGGATAATTTATAGGTTTGTCAACATTTACCTTGTTTATGCAAACTATAGCGCAATTTGACTAAAATAAATATTGAAAACAACTCATATCCAAAGTTTCTAGTACAAGTTAGGTCTTTCTGCATTTGGTGCTTTATATCCTTAAAATAAATATTTATGTAACACTACCTTATACCCGCGGCCTTTCTCGCGTTAAAATTGATTTGTTCAAATAAATTAGGTGATGTAGTAAAAAGTTCCATACAATGTTCGTACCTGACTTACCCCACTTTCAATTTTTTTTTTTTTGTGGTAAAAAGCAGCTTATCACTGTCACCAAGGCCCCATATATATTTATACCAAAATTTATCATAATGTATTTAGCAATATAGATGTGAAAGCATAACCAACAAACAAACTCACTGTCGCACTTATAATATTAGTAATGATACTTTTATTACTGTTATAGGTTGCCATCATCTACTGTGGTGTACGTGGTCACCTAGACAAATTGGACCCCTCAAAGATCACTGCTTTTGAGAAGGAATTCACCCAGCACATCAAGACCAGCCAGCAGAGCCTCTTGGCCACCATTGCCAAGGATGGTCAGATTACTCCTGAGTCTGATGCTGCACTCAAGAAGATCGTCACAGACTTTGTTGCTACCTTTAACCAGTCTCAGTAAAAACCTAGTGTAATCATGGTAGTTTGCAGTCTGCAGCATTTAGGATATATATAATTTCAGTCTATGTCAAATGTTGTAAATGGTCAGCTGATAATAGGGTTTCTCCCAACAACACACTTCTATTTGCAGACTTGTAGTGTATTATTAATCGTATGGACTGCATTGAATGTTAATTACAATCATGGAAAGTATTTATATCGAAAGTCAGGTCGTTATATATTAATAAACGTGTAAAAAATATTTTGTTTTATTTTTATAATGTTCAAATTTGCTGTCTGTACTAAATTAAGGCTGCTTTCTTAATGTTTTCAACGCTCAAAATATACCTTTATCCGTTTAACTACAAACGTCACGTCTTCTTAGACTAACAACATAAATGTCTATTCGAAAATAAAAAGATACATTGCGAGCATTGTAAGCGCTGACGTCATTAATACAAAACTGTCATCCATGTTTATTTCACGATTAAAATTATTTTCATTAAAAATACTAGCAGCCACATTTCCATAAGCACCCTAATTAGATTATGATTAAATATTATATGACCGTTGTAATCTTTCAGGCTGATCTTAGACTAGACCGCGTAAAGCAGCGGCGCGTTGACTCTTTCTTGCTTAGTTCTTTTTATCATGGCGACGTGCACTATTCCGCCAGTGTCATGTGATTAGAATATATAATGAAGGAGATTGGCCAGTAAGATACTTCCGTATTTCTATTAAAATTAACCAGTAAGATTTTGGCTCTAAGCCAGATTACCTAAAACAAACCCCACCCCCAACCCAACATACAAAACATTACAACTATAACCCAATATGATTTACACAATTCTAAAAATAAAAGCTATTATTTAGAATTTAAGGTCAATGTTTAATTTTATTACATTCAATAAATTGTCACCAGATTTTTATAAAGGGAGTATTAACTAAGAACTGTACATATTTCATGTTAGTAGAACGAGGATATAACCGGCTATCATAAGGAAAAGCGTAGATTAGAGCAGTTAAAAGGACCATGGTCATGAGTACCATCATCTAATCCACACTCACAAACTCCTTATTTTCGATAAGTCGATTGGTGAACACGCAAAGCTTCACCGTAAGCTATATACAATCGTACAAGCACTTTTATAGGTATACTTAAATTTAAAGAAACAGAGCTTAGACGGGATCACAGTTTGAATTTCCCCATAACATTTACCTTTTTTATATGTGAAGATGTTTCATGTTCTTCTCAAACATAAGGGACTTTGCTTGAATACAAAGATCATAGGAGTAAATTTTGTTATAGTATGATAAATCTGTATTAATAGCTAATTTGGCGCAAGAAACAGCAGTATCATTACCTGAGATATGTAACAATCAGTACTCATTTCTATCGTATAGTTACGTACTCGTTAATTTTGATACCATAAGCAACACGACTCGATGCGATGCTCTTGGTTAGGTTAAAAGAGCATCGCATCGAGTTGCATTGCATACGGTTTGACGATGAGATCCCAGATCGCACTTTGTATATTCAGTACGAAAATACGTAAACATGCGAGTAATGATATGCATTCGTAAGTAACGTTTCGATACTCGGTACTAGATGGTGTAGCCGTTACTCAGTAACGAATACGTACTCTTGGTTAAAGCTCTACTCACGACACAGTACCATACACATTCTCATACTTATGGTTAGAGGTGAAAAGCAACGAAAAATAGTGTACCTGTATGTATTCGTTACTGTTACAATCAGTAATCGTTACTATCGTTTCGTTACTTCTGATAACTAAAAAATAGAATCGCAGCAAGCCGCGTTGCGTACGGTACGACACTGACATCTTATCGTTTGCGCTTTCTATATTCAGTACAAAATACGAAAACATGAGAGTAACGAAATGTATGCGTAAGTAACGTTTCGGTACTCCGTCATTAGTAATAAATACATATATTTGTTACAGCTCTAGCTACTGTATTTTACTTGCCGCATGCCTTTATATATTCAAAACAAAGATTCAAAATTAGTGTTACTTGGAGTAATACTAGTGTTTCTAGTATTAGTGTATTTATTTATGCTTAGTTTTCCCTTATGTACAAGTGTACTTCTCTTAATTAAATACTTACTTAAATCCATAGGAAACATAGGCTTATTAAATAATCTTAATACAGTAATACATGTATTGTGCAAATAAGAAGAATCATTAAAATGGAATTCTTTGAAAGAGCACATGTTGTACAAAACAATCCTGCGAAGAAACACATTAAATCTGAAGAATGTGTTAAAAAGCAATTAAAACAAATGCTTCAAGGTTATAAACGTAGCGATAATAAGCTTATCAAGGAAGCAAGTAGTGAAAATAATGAGTACAAAAATATTAGTAACGATTTCGACGATTCTTCATCTGTAAGTGGTTTCTCAGACCTAAATCTCACTAATTCGAGTACGGAGGCTGATAAAAGTCAAGAACTACCTATAGATAATAATACTACCTCTTATAAAATAGGAGAATCTAATTCAAACAGCTTAGCTAGTATTGAGGCATTCAGTTCAGAAGAAGAAAATTTCAAAGTTGATTTATCCTCCATACCCGAAGATGAAGAAGATATTTCTTCAGAAGGTACTGATTTGCACAGTTTGAACAGTGATAGTGAATTTTATCAACTTCGAAACTTGAAACAAGAAACATCCAGTGAACTGACGAGTTCAGATTCAGAATTTGACAGAGATGGTGATTTAGCTTTGAGAATATTAGAAAATTTAGGACGAAAAAAAAAGAACAACAGTAAAGGAAAAAAAAGAAAACTCAATAAGATTTTAAAGGAAAGTAATATCATAAATGAACCAGAAAAGTTAGTCTGCAGCATTACTAATAAGAATTCTGATACAGCCAAATTAAATTTATCACTAATACTAGAAAAATCGAATTCTAATGATAGTCTTAGTTTTACCCAGGATTGTTCTGAGACTTCTTCACCATTTGTCTCACTAACAGCTAAGGAAATGCCAGACCAAAGCTTAAGTGAAATTTTAGGAGACTATAAATATCCTACAATGAAAAACTTGCCATGTGATAAACATAATGTTATTAATTCAAATTTGTTCACCACAAAGAGTGTTGACTCAGCTGAAGTATATGTAGAAGAAGATATTGATAGTTTGATACCAGAATTGGGTGAAGAACCAACTATAGAAGACTTGGAGATGGAAACGGAAGTAGATATAAATATACAACAAACTAATGAAGATAGTACTGTTGTTTGTGATAAAACACAATCAGAGGAATTATTAACAGATATACAAGATTCTGCGCAGTCTGTTTTACTTGACCATGTTAACCCTATAAACTCTGTTAAAGTTTATTATGGTGATAATAAAGTTATTTTTGTATTAAAACATCCTTCTAAGATTTATATACATGGAAAAGTAAGAATTAAAGCTATTGCTGGTACTGCAGAAACTTTTGGATTTACATTAAAAAAAAATTACTGTGATCTGTATGCTCCTAATTATAATTGCACACTTTACATCAAAACAGTAGAATCTCAAAATATGTATTATGGGCTATTTGGAAAATTAACATCCTCTGGGCTTTCAGTTAAAGATGCTGAAGAAATAGTAACAGAACTTGGCGAATATGATACAGTTATCAGCATGTCTGCATTGAGTAGCCCTAGAATGGATTTTGTTGAAAATAACTTTAAAAATGTAGACTTATTTTCAAGACAGAATAAAAAAATTGATGATTATTTCAAGCGAGCATCAGAAGTTTTAGCTTGTAATTTATATTCACTGCCTACATTTAGATATTATGAAGTGAATTATAGTTGGGAACATATCATTAATTGTGGAGAAGGTAAGTTTATTCTTGTCTGCCATATTTATTTGTAAAGATTGATTTTAAAATCAAAGGTACTTTTGACAACTAAACAAACTCATAAATTAGTAATATGAGTTGTTCACTACAACCTCTTTGAATGTACATCCCTGAAATATAGAGTGAATAATCATTATATAGGTTACCTATGCTCGAAAATTTAGTTGATAAATATTCTATTCTTTAATTTTCCATATATTATGTGTTATGTATTATATTTTTATTTTTAGTTAATGAAAGCAGAACAGTAGTATGTGGTGGCAAAGGATTAGGAAAGTCTACATTTCTCCGGTACTATGTTAACAAATTGTTGGCTAATGGACCAGTCTTGGTGATTGATTTGGACCCTGGTCAAGCTGAATTTACTGTAGCGGGACATGTGTCTGCTACTGTAGTAACAAAACCTTTGCTTGGACCGAGTTACACCCATTTGTCCACTCCAGATTTGTATGTGCTTTTACTAAAAGAATAACTGGAAGATGAATAGCTTAGACCCACATTTTTTTATTACAAATTATTTGAGTGTCAAATAATTATTCTGATGAAATATTTTATATGAAATGTTTCTAGTTCTGCACTTAACTGCTAGATGGAGTTATTTATATATAAAATGTGTTAATAAAAATGTTGGTTTGTTGCTCATCTGCACATCTTTTTAAATGATTGTGATGGTACTATTACTTTAAACAACATAAGTTTAAGTCCATAACATTGTAAGATGCATTAATTTTACATTTTATTTTGTAGTTCGGCAATGTCCTAATGGTAATTATATTAAAATCTATGAACAACAATAACCAGGGATAGCTCAGTAATTTGTCAACTGTTTTCACCATTGTGCCATCCTAAAATCCACAACAACGATTTATTTATGCACCGGCTAATCCAGAAATGTGACATTGAAAGACAGTTACTTACTTGGGAAAGTGACTGTGATAGCTTTATCATCATCTATATGGTGATTGTAACTCATTTAGGTACTGAATGTCACTAACATCCATAATACATTATATTATTATAAAATATTTCATAAGAAACCATGTCACTCAGGGACTTTTCGACATTTTGTATTATAGTTGTACACAACTTGTAAACCACCCTGTCGTTCTTGATCTACAATGAAAGTTGTGCTTTGAGCCTTATTTTCGACAGCCCTGATGTTACTTTGTTAACATGTTTTTGTTTCCCTAAGCATGAATTGCAATAGTCACTCAAGTTACTAACTTAGTCTCCACAGTCAAAGGTCATCTGTTGCTTGTCAGTACTGAGTCAGGTTTTCTTTAGATTGCACTTTATTCTACTGTATTTATCTTTTTAAACATAAAAGTTAATGTGTGTATATATTAAAATGGAGTCTATGGACTGGAATGGAATGAAGGACGTAGTCTATGGACTATGAAAATGGCTGAACCAATTTTGATGAAATTGTCAGGCAATCTTCAGATTGCGAAAGGTGAACCTGTAAAGTTTAATAACGATCGGCAGTCTGTTTACGAGGCATAGAATAGTTAATTTTAGTTTCACGCGAACGAATAGTAAAGTTCAGTTTAAAGTCTATTAGAGAATTATAACAATAATAGTTTACATATTTTTAAATATATGTAAGTATTGTTTCAGAATGCTGAATATTGCAATGATAAATCCTATGGACAATCCAACTCGTTATGTAAACGCGGTCGCCGAACTGTTGGCAAACTGTCATAGTTGTATAAAATACAAGTCGATGCCCTGGATCATCAACACCATGGGAATGACGAACAATATGGGATTAAAATTTATAACGCTAATCATAACGCACATCCGACCGACATTTGTACTGCAGATTGACAACAAAAAAAAAGGTTTTGGAACCGAGTTGATCCCAGATTTGGTTAAGAAATTATTATATGACTATAAGAAAGATAGATTATTCAAAGACGTGGTAAATACTGATTTATGTTACAAGTTCTTCGCGTATAATCGTGAGGATAGTGATGTGAAGAGTATGTCATTAGCACCAAAAGATGAAAGATATCTAAACTTCTTGGCATATTTTGGAGAATTATTGAATATACACAGAGGTCCGGGATTACTGGACATTGTGCCATATGAGTAAGTTTAATGAAATACTTTTATCAATAATTTAAGCATCTTATAAACTTTCTGCGCATTATTTGGTTTTAACCGGCAGCAAAGAGATAATTATTTTGTATTTCCTTATGTGCTTAAATTTTATCATTCAATACACGACCTATTTTTGTTTTTTTTTTATAGACTATGTAATTTAGTACTTAAAGTATAACGATAACTTTATTAAGTAAAACAGATTAATTCGGTTTATTTTTGGTCTTCAACTATGTAGGTTTTTTTGTTATAATCGTCTTTTTAGTATATTATTGTTAATTATACCTACTTATCACAACTTCTATATATTATACTTGATATTAAAAAGTACTATACCTTTATTTGATTTGATGTCGCTAATATATCTACGTAGCTACTCTTTTTCGGAAGACCAAAAAGAATCTTAAACGATAACACTTTTATAAGTATTGTGTACATATAACAATATCTAAATAACTGAACTTTGCTTGTTGTGATAAACAAAGCATTCAAGTGAATTCAGAAAATGGAAACATTATCTCATTACAACAATTTATGTAAATCGGCACAGTAGTTTTCGAGAAACCATATGTTACATATCATATCAATATTAAAAAGAGGAAAAGTTTGTTTCAATGCGCCAATCCTAGGAATTTGAAGTCATATTTCAAAAATGTTCTTGTATTTGATAGAGCCATCATCGAGAAAGGCTTTAAGCTATTTAACATCACGCTACCACCAATAGTCGCAAAACTGTATTGAAAAGAACACTATATCTAATATCATATATAAAATATATCGGACAAACTAAAAGAAATATAGGGACCCGCGTAAAAGAACATATAGCTGATGTTAAACACCGACGCTCTACGAAGTCTGCAGTTGCTGAACATTCAGAAGAAGGCTCCAAACATTATCTTCGATTCGACAAGCCACAAATCCTTGCAAAAGAACACCGATTCCTACCTAGGATGATTCGTGAGGCTATTGAAATTAAAAAACATCCAAATTTCAATAGAGAAGATGGTTGGAAGCTAGCACAAGCCTGGGATCCAATTATACATTTAATCAGATCGGAACCCAAAAGACCAATTGCCAGACCTCAAGACACTGTGAGCTCTTTCTGCGTAGATCGGAACAATATCAATAATAAAAATTAAATTGAAGGTAGACACAGTAACGTAAACTTTTCTGGACAACCTACACCTCAGTCCGCCCCGTGACCACGAAGGCTGAAAAGCTTTCGAAACGTCGGGATCAAAATTTAATAAATAACCGCGATAAAATCCGTTTAAATTAGTTTTATTTCAATGAATAATATTCGCGTAAACCTAAGAAATCATTATGTATTGAAAAGAGTTACAAAAACGGACAAAAACAATTTTTAGTTCTACGCGAACGAAGTCGCGGGCACTGCTCGTATATAAAAATTGCTCAATTAATATTATTAGATAGAGATGTAAAAAACTAACCAAGATATTATATTAACATACCTGCTCTGATTGAGAATACTAATTAAAATTAACGGTTCATTGAATCGATGCATAGGATTCAATTGTTATTTCCGGTGATATAATGTAAGTGTATTAGCATGGAGTGCCGTCTATGGTGCGTTGTCGCGTCAGGCGCTATGTTAGTACTGTGACTCTATTTGTTTTGTAATTTTAAATAGCAATTTATAATTGATAGTTATATAGATTCATAATTTCCTTGAGCATATATCAATAATTTTAAATTCTGGAGAATGATGTAATATTTTTTGGATTAAAAAACTTTGGGGAGGTATTAACGATAGATTTTAATTGAAGAATAGTAACAAATTTACTTTGGTTACTAAAATATATTTCCTATATCATATAGTATTTAATATTATAAAGTGGGAAAGCCTGTTTATTTAAACGCGCTAATCTTAAGAACTACTAGACGGATTTCAAATATTATTTTTGTATTTGATAATCACTGAGGGAAAGCTTAATAGCCTAAAGCTAACGTCATGCTACCATCAATAGGAGCAAAGCTGTAATGAAACAAGTTACAAAAACTGACAAGAATAATTAAATAATTTGTAGTTCCTTGCGAACGAAGTTGCAGGCAAAGATGTCCGACTTAGATCTCAATCACCGGCACTGCAACTAAATACAACGTCTACCGTAAGGGACAATCCATCAATTACGTCACACGATAACGGTGTGCAGAAGACGGTCAACGAAGTGCTATACGGGGTGGAAGGGGTTTAAATTTCGTGACATCATATTTCAAAATCTAATATATTTAAGCGGTAAAACACAGAATGTAACTATTAATTTGCTGTTTTAATGTAATAATTTCTTTATGTCAAATTGCAAAATATGTGACTCCCACTAGGGAGGAAGAAGTCTCACAAATGTGACAGCTGTGACAAAAACAGAGGGGGGGGGGGCAAATAAATATTAAATTCATGCGACGTAATTTGTGGATACCCCGTAAGCGATATGCTTATGAACCTTCGGGGATCAGACTGTGACAGATATTCAGCAATTAAAGAGCATGGGAATCACAAGCTCGTCACAAGGACTCATTTTTGTTTTGAAATTGGCTGTGTATGTATATCAACCTACTGAGAAGCATATAGTGAAAATAGGCGATGGATCACCTACCTCTGTAGACCGTTTCCCAACACTCATAAAGGCGTCTTGTTGTGGAAATAAAAATTATATCGCAAATAATATGGTGCTTATAAAAACATTAATAATGAATTTAACTCATAAATATACATTTTAATGTGAACAGTCATTATTACTTAAAAAAAAATCCAAATTAACTAGATATTCTAGACGATTGAAATTCAAAGTAGATACACTCTTAACCGAGTATTTATTGCCTTTTTTGTTTTAAGTTTTCCAGGTGTTCAACAACTGGGGTTTGTACTTGTTTGCAAAAACTTTCCTGTAATATATTTTGTTATACAATTTATATGGTGACTCATTGACTTAACATTAGTTGTCGAAAAATGTCGAGTTATATGGTTCGAATAAGGGAAGAGTTGCAATTTTTAATAAATCACTAGTCGTGCTTGCATTTTCGTTCGCGTGGAAGTAAAAATTATTATAAATTTTGCCCGTTTGCAAATCTAGAGTTTTTGAAATCTGACTTATAGTTTTAAGATTAGCGCGTTCAAGCAAACTTTTCTCTTTATAATATTAATGTATATTACATAATAGAAGTATGCTTCTTAGTTGCTAAGCATGTTTCAGTCTTCTGGCAAACAGTTGAAATCTGGTCGTCTTGTAAATCTTACGTTATGAGTTTCTACCAATATAAGTAATTGTGGTTAAAGGTTAGTGCTAAGAATAATACAAAAGTTATTATGAGTCGAAATTTTCAAGATCATCTTTAAATTTTAAGAAAATGGCACATCTTTTAATAAATTCAGTGTTATTCCAATCACAAGTGCCGTGTTTAACTTATCGCAATGATGTGAGTAATAAATAATAAGATAATATTTGACTCGGCATGATTCACGCGAGCACCCAACAAAACACAATTAATCAATTCAATGTCTAAGAGCTCACTTGCTATAGTTAGCTGATGTTTCAAAAAGCGTCTCTAGACCTTATGAACATTATATTTGATTTCAGAATTATGTTATCAAACCGCATTAATACAGTTGTTATGAATTGGAGAAATAAACTGTTCCATTTTCTGATAGTTTCACGTCAATAATATGGAATTACTCTGATCTTCAGCAATGTCTAATTGAAGTTATAAAACTTTCTATACTATAAAATATTAATTTCTTTACATAATTAAGTGTTTAGAACGTAGTGTTTGATAACAATAGAATTTCAATGCAGAAAGAACACATTATCGTCTCTAATAATATGAGTTTAATACTTTATTTGTTATTACAGAGTTAACCTGCATGATGTCAATATTGGGATCAATGTAAAAATACCAAGAGATGCAGTAACCAAGGTGATCAATGGTAAAATAATAGCACTGTGTCAACTATCAACATTAGATAAGGGAAATGTGTTTGTTTTGGGAGATAATGGTGTTCGTTGTCTTGGCCATGGTAACTAACTTTTCCATATAATTTCATATTTCTTTTATCATATGTAAAATTAAATTCATAATGAATATTTGAATTTTTTTACCAATATATATTTATATAATGTAGTGAGATATTGATATAAATTACAGCAGCTGATTCACTTATACATTGATGTTTTTCCCAAATGACTCAGAAGTGATGTAACTAAGTAACAAGAACAAAGATACATACATACATCTATACAAGTTAAAATTAATATCAAATATTTTATCAATGTGACTGTAATAAAATAATGATTAAACTTGATAAGCAATAGTATGCTCATAGTAGTAATTACATATATTATATTTGCAGGTCTTGTACGAAATGTTGACTTTGAAAAAGGAATATTGTATGTTGTGACTCCAGCACCCATTGACACACTCATGTTGGTAAACACGTTGGTGTATGCTGATTGGGTGCCAGAGCTGATAGGAGAGGAAAGGCATTTACCAAATGGCACAGCAGTCCCATATAGGGCAGCTTCTGTTAACTATAAACAGAAACAACTCATGTTTGCACCGCGCCGGCGATTCAATCCACTACAACTACTGAAAAGTAAAGGGATTCCTAAATTGAAACCTTCAGTTATTAGTTAATAAATTTGTAATTGGAGTAAATCCAAAATAATAATCTTAAATTATAAAAGGAAGTCTAATAATAATAATAATGTTAATTCATGTATATTTGAAAGATAATTTTGTACTTACAACACTAATAAAACATAACATAGATGTTTAACTTAATTTTTTTCCCCATTCCTGACACCTTTGATTCATAAATGAATATATTATATTAATTATTTATTAAATCCAAAGAGTCTACAAAAGAATGTTTAACATGGGGTTGATTTATCTCTAATATATTAAGAAGTTAAAATTTCACACAATAGATTACAATATACTGGCATACAGAAACAGAATGGACGTCTCAGACGAGTCTAGCTGACAGGCACTTAGCTGAGTGTGGGGCGCACCCTTCATGTCAAATAAACATCCTACACAAATTTATACATCACTATTTTATTGAAAAATTAAAATACAAAATATCAAACTAAACAAGTCTCAGTGAGACTACACGGTCCATGAATAATCTATAATGACAATGAAATGCTAAAATCCATTATATAACATATTATAGCATGAAAAATTTCAAATGGACCTCAGAAAGGGGAAGTCCACGATTACCCCTGACTATATATTATGTTAAGGCATTTACGCTTATTCTTTATAGATAATCTATAAAATATACAAGTACCAATTGTGAAAGTGTAGCCACACAAATACTGAGTAGGTGTGCGTGCAACGCGGGTCGCGACATCGCGTCAGCTGTCAGTATCGGAAGGAAGCACTGTGTGGCCGACGTCACGACTGCTGCAGAGTCCGAGTCGTATCAAACTTAAGTTGTCTGGCTGTATGCGAACGATTCATAAATCAGAGTTCTCCTGATACCGGCACAATTACAGCAGAGAACACCTAGTCTTCTTCTTCTTTTTAACCTGTAACGCGGCGCGGGTCGCCGTCTCGAACACCTCGCGCACACCTTCCTTGCTTTTAGCTGAACACTCCAGATATGCAAACGCGTTAATCTTTTCGGCCATAGCACGGCCTTCCTGTGGCTTCACTGGTTCCTGTTTCATCTTGCGGAGCTCGTTGATAGTGGCCGGATCATTGCGCAGGTCCTTTTTGTTGCCGACCAGGATGATCGGAACGTTGGGACAAAAGTGTTTCACCTCCGGGGTCCACTTCTCCGGGATGTTCTCGAGCGAGTCGGGCGAGTCCACCGAGAAGCACATCAGAATCACGTCAGTATCGGGATACGACAACGGCCGCAGCCGGTCGTAGTCCTCCTGCCCGGCCGTATCCCATAACGCTAGTTCTACCTGCTTCCCATCCACTTCGATGTCAGCTACGTAGTTCTCAAACACTGTCGGCACGTACACTTCCGGAAATTGATCCTTACTGAACACGATAAGCAGGCATGTTTTACCACAAGCGCCGTCACCGACAATTACTAACTTTTTGCGAATCGCAGCCATTGGTCCTGTAAAACAATACAACGCAAATAATTATGATGTCTGGCGTCAACGCCTTTCATGACTTATAAATATGGCCGCCGTATAGGATTATGGGTAGGGAGTAGTCTGACAAGCCCTCAAATGTGAATAAGCACCTGAACTAGCGGAAGAAGAGCAGCACCACATAGTACCCTCACATGCGAGGGTGTTATTTATTAATTTTGTAGATACCTGAAGATTCTGGCTAATTTCTGCGAAATATTGGCTTATCGACACTTTTTAATCGTCTTTACTCATCACAAGCACTTTCGTTCAAAGTTAAGAATGTTGCTATATTTAAAAAAACAATGACTACCGTAAACCATGAAATCTATAGATACATAAAGGTACTCAAGTTATAAATTTATTTAAAAGATAATTACACTTTTTCTTGATAAATACTATCAAGCTCAATCAAAAAGGTTTAGAAATAATAAAACTAGAACTATATTTTTTTAATATACAAAACTTTGTTTTCTTTATTATAATTTTACTTATTGCCAAGTTAAAATATAATGTCACCTCCTAAAATTATAATCTGTGGCTGAATCACAGAAAACATAACAAGGTCCCCATATACTTCAAATACATTTTTTGTAAGATCTCATAATATTATTGTCGTATACAGAGAAACAAATAGACTAACACACCGTGTAACCGTGTGTGAAATATATTTGCGATATTGTCAATTAGTGTTGTCATTTTATTCAGTTTCCTTAAAATACTGCAAATTAGAAAACATTATAATAATAAAATTAAATTAATTTTATTGGCCACAGACACATTAATTACTATCTACTTCAACATACGATTGTAAATACCATCAAATAAACACATCAATAAAATAGTTTTTCTATGAATTTGTATGAAACACTAAAAAATGCATGTGTCAAATATATAGCTTTACAGATACAATACTTACACAGATTATTTTAAAAAAGGTCTACCAAACGCTCTGAAAACACAACGACAAACTGCCAAAGAAACATACGTGCATGAGATACTAAATAATATACCGTGCATGAGCTGACGAAATAATTATTAGCATCTATTTTATCATTTTATTTTTCTGCAGATTCCTTGAACCGGAATTTTTGTTGTTAATGTGTATCAAATAAAGAAGGGTGCATAAATTAGCCTTTATATTAGTTTCCAAACAAACAAACAAACAAAATTAAGAATCGTCTAAAAATATTTTGCCTTTTATGCATGATCATCCAAATCGATGTATCGCAAGTTATTGAATGGATTTCTAACAGCGATAATACGCGATGTATACTTGCATGGAGCGCTGTTGATCCGATATAATGTCCTGTTGTGTTTTTCTTTTCGTTTCTATGATAGAAATGTTATATTTGCCTGATATATAAATATTTCTGATATTGAAAATATTGTTTTCCGATATATGTATACAATATCTATAGTTAATAGTATTAGTTAATTGGCATTCAATTTAAAAAATTTAGGAAAAAAATGATTTAGGTAATTACATTGTATTTTAACTTAGCAATAAGTAAAATTGTAATAAAGAACACAAAGTTTTAAACATAAAAAAATATAGTTCTGGTTTTATTATTTCTAAACCTTTTTGATTGAACTTGATAACATTTATCAATAAAAGTGTAATTATCTTTTAACCCGTCAAGCATGAACGAGGGCGAATATGCCTTCGGAGCTTATATACGTGACGTCACAAGTCCTTGTACATATGGAGCGTCTTTATATACAATAAAAATATACTCGTCATATTGCCAATTAAGAATTTTACCTGAACATTTTAGGAAGTTCTGAAGCTCTTACAGAAGTGTTAATAAAATTACTCATTATAATTCGGTAACTATAGATAAGTTAACTGTGAACTTCTATAAAATTGCAGTGTTATAATAAATAAAATACTAATATAACAATGTACATTCCGTTTTACATTTTTGCGATTAGTGGAAATGTGAAAAGATTATTGAAATTTTATTTATTATACCTCTCTAAATGCCAGGCAATAATTGTGGGCAGTCAGAAAATGTTAAGCAAATTACGATACACGATTATTCCACCTAATTTGTTTGACGACTCAGTTATAGCGTTAAGTATTACAGTTAACGATCTCGGCTTACATATTAACTGCACATTGAACTGGCATCCCCAAATTACAAATATTTCTCAAAAGGTAAACGATATTCATTGTGCACTTTATCGTCGGAAGAACTTTATCCCTTATAAAACCATGGGAACGCTTGTGCAAACTTTAATTTTCCCGCGGATTGTTTATTGTGATGTGTGCTATTTCGACCTTCATGCAGATCTTTTTAATAAATTAGACAGTTTTCTTAATTGTATTCATTTTATTTTCAATCTTCGCAAGTACGATCATGTATACGTATTATATCGTTGTCAATTGAAGTGGTTGGCAATTTGCCAACGCCGGGATTTGTGCGCACTCACTACTCTCTTTTTTATCCTTGTATCTTTCACTCCACTGTCCTACTTAACTCCTTTCTTTCAGTATGTATGCTCCCAACACGACAAAAATCTTCAGTCTTCAAATAATCAACTTCTTCTAAGATCTTCTCATACCACAGGCTTTGTTCATACCGCTTTTCCTGTACAATCCGTACTTCTCGGGAATGCGCTAATTCTCAGTATTAGAATATACCCCTGACTATCAGTATAGATACAGAATCAATATAGATATATAGAATATACACTTGTATATGGGTGTATGTATTGTATGTGTATGTATGTATTTATAGATTATTTTATTATTATTACATGTATCATATATTATTCATCTATTATAAAATATTTTTTTGTTTGTATTAATATATTCAATATTTTTATCTCAATATTATGTTAGTATAGTAGGGACCTAATATATTTTCTATTGCATCTACTTGGCATTATCTTTGCACCATCCCTAAGTTGACTGCTAGAGAATGCCACAGGCATTAAGTCTGCCTTGTATAAATAATGTATATAAAAGTGTAATACATTTTTCCCTCAAACTTAATAGGCTTAGAACGTCAAAGTTGAAACTTTTGGTATATATTACAAATTTGATTCTTTATGGACAAAAATTATCGATTTTTAATAAATGCGAAATTGTATAATCCTTTTTAGAATTTTAACTTGTGGGAAATAAAATTCTTTCTCGACTTAATATGTTTAATTACACGGAATATTGAGATGTTACATAAATATTACAAAATTGTAAAATATACTAGCCATAGAAAAATCGTCGACCGTCATCACTTAGTATTGACATAATTTATTTTGTTAGCTGCTCCAAATTATTTGATGTAACAAATCTAACATTTAAAGTCAACTATAACATCTACGCTATTGTGCATAGAAATGTTTTTTTTCTTTTATAGAATAGCAGGCAAACCTGTAAACGTGTCACCTAATGGTAAGTGATCACCGCCGCCCATGGACACCCACAACACTAGGGAAATCGCAGGTGCTTTGCCAGCCTTTATTGAAGGGACTGGCTCTCAAGTGCAACTGCCGGAACACACCTATTGGTATTTGGCGGCAGATTTTTAACTTGAGGGTGGTCCCTATAGCTAGGCGGGCATTAGAAAAAGCTCTACGACCATGCTATGGTTTCCTCACGATGATTTCTTTCACCGAAAGCTCAAGTTCGTTGTAGATGGTTGGATTCGAACTCACGTCTTATGACGCGGCGTTCCTACACACTACCACTGAGCTACCATCGAATTTAAGATTATGATTTCATAACGCGCGTATTCCCATACATTTTAATAGTTCGGCACACACATACTGGAATCAAATTAAGAATTATTCGTTGTCAATAGTAATAACTTTAAATTATAATATATTTCAGAACGCTCTTCAGTATAATTCTTACAGATCGATCTGAGAAATTCATAATCTGAAAAAATTAGATTGTGTGTGGTGCATACTCATATTGTATGGTATTCCTGGCTTTTTGAATTAATAATTTGAATTCATATTATGAAACCAGGGAGCTGTTCCGGATGTATGAGGCTAGCCTACAATTCATTTTTCTGAAATTTTAAGAATTATACCTTTGATCTTTCAATAAAACCCAATTTAGTAAAATAAAAAATATATTAATATTTCTATAACATTATTATTATCCCATTAACTTTAATAATATTTATAAAATATAATAATGAATCAAAATTACAATTCAAACACAAAATTAACAACAAATCAGAATAAGGATTTATGATTTTTATTGACAATGTTTGGTAAGCTCACAATTTTTACTGCAAGGCATTAAAATATCATTTTTAGATAGAAGAAGATCTAGAAGATTTACAATATGTTTATGCTTATATTTAGAATATAATTAGGCCAAAGTATTTTATTAAAATAATATTTCAAAAGACATACAACTGATGTATGAAGTGTGCAGAAATAAAATGTTCAATTGCATGAAGTAATAAAGTATATGTATATTATGTGTGCTAATGACATACTATTGCTAAGTATTTCTTTTGAATATCATGGAATTAGAAAAAACAAAAGCCCTATAGCTTTTTTATGATAATTTAATGCTATGTGGTTTGCTATTAAATAATATGAGTAGATTGGCAACTAGATGGAAGTAGTACACCTATATTTGGCAAACACAGTTTAAAAGAAACATTATATAAGTGCTCAATATTCATTTTACATCTTCAAAATCATGATAATTTCTTGTTTATGCTAATTTTATTATAGCTTATTAAAATTTTAGATTTAACTAAATAATGTTCATTAATGATCACTCTATATTAGAGTACAAAATACACTTATATATGTATACACATTTAAGGATAACTCTACCAGCAACCCATATATTCATTACAAATTATCTTATTAATAGTAAAAATAGAAAATAATTACTTGGTTATAACACTCATAAAATGGAATATTATATTTATTTAATTATAACAATAATAATATTAAAAATTTAATATTTATGTTTCAGATATATTATACAGAGTATTCACTTGAGAGTTTCTTTATAATGTATCTCCTAGTTATATTGACAGTAGAATTTCAATTTCCTGTCTCAACTACTTATTCTGAAAAAGTTAATCGATAGCAACAATTACCATATGTAGGTTCAAACTGGCTTGTTTGTGTTAAAAGTCAACTATAATTTATTAAACATGATCTGAATTTTCCATGTCTCTGAGAACATTTAGCGAATTTCTATTATAGCGCTGCAAGCAAATAATATGCAGAGAGAAAGCAGTTTAAATTTGAATGAACTTTATCAAAAATTGTCCATTTTGAAGAACCAAATTCACAAAATGCAGCATTAGCAACAATGTTGTGAGACATCTTCGCCTGAAGCTCGAAATGAATGTTGTAGATTTAAAAGCTCTTAGTTGGATTACTTGGTCATTTTTGGGCAAGACATAGTCAGCTGAATATAATGGCCACTTACGTCTATGACAGACAATTAAAGCAGTGTTTTTGGGAGCATTTTCTTCCGTGGTTGTATTAGCCAGTCTGAGATTGGCATTATTGACTGCAAAATGAACATAAAAAAACAGAATTTTGTTAGACACTATCAGCCTGATCATGTTGCATTGTTCTAATATGCTTCAAGCTGTGAAATCAGTTGTAGGTTGCTAGTAAAAGTAGGGTTGTAGTGGAAATTTTTAGTGGACTTTGTAGTGGTTCACAATAGGTGAGCCTCGCATACTCCTGTTTTACATATTATAAGATATAACAGTATTGAAATACATTATATGATACATTTCAAAGTTAGTACTCTGTTTTATGTTGGGTTTCGTTTGTAGTACATAAAGTATTTTAGCATTCCAGTATATCAGGGTTAAAAAATGCTTTAGATTTAAAAACTTTGAGTGCTTAATCATTGCCCTGTAGATATTTGCAGTTTACAATTCTTCAGAAGCAATCTGAAACGTAAGAAATAGGTTTGAATTTAGTTAAACATATTTAGATTAGTCTGGCTCCGCTTCCAGGTTCATATGAGTGAACTTTTAAAGATTTAGGTTCAATATTTATTCTTGTTATTTTTGTAGTGTTAGCAAAAGTGAAATAGGTGGGCAACATTAATATGAAGAGCTAACTTATCAACAATATTTTGGCAACACTGTATTCCCTTTTTTAATTATAGCTTCTACCCATGTAAGCAATTTTACCAATGTCATATGTCTTCGAGTTAAATTTCCAATTGTTTAGTATACTAAAGAATAAGTTAAGAGTAAAACCCATAGTACCACAACAAAAGCGGTCACTTTATAAATAATGTTTTTGTCATGGAAATTGCAAGGATTATAGAATAATATACTAAACATACACGGAAAGTATATTTATATTCTACTTTTCTGCAATGTGTACGATCAATAAGACGGCAACTTATACATGATCAACTCTTATTTGAGAACAACTGCTATAAAGCGATGATAGCTCAGTGGTAGTGTGTACGGACTCCGCGTCAAAGGGCGAGAGTTCGAATCTACTACAATTAGCTTGAGTGACAACATCGTGAGGAAACCATAGCATGGTGCTAGGGGGGTTTCTAATACCCGCCTGGCTAGCAACCACTCTCAAGTTGAAAGTGTGTTTACCAACTTGGCCGTATCATCACTGTGATCAGGTGAGATCATGCAAAAAAAAATCTTTAACAATAAAACAAAGAACTAACTTTTGTAATTTTTCAGCCCCTGAATGATTCAGATTTAAATTATTTTGAAGTTTTCGTATTATATTTGTTGAAATGGTGTAATTCTTAAAAGTGATATTTGAATACATTCGAAAGAAAAATTACTTACTACCAAAGTTGTTAAATGAATAATTATAATGATTGGTTTCAATTTGTTTTATCTAAATAGTCAGTTATCTATAGTATTATTACTCATATATTATTGTTTCATTATTATATTTATTTCATAAGGAAAACCCGAAGGTTTTCTAATAACTTACTATTTCGATGCCAAGTGTCATAGAATTTTATAGAATATTTTAACGCGTGCGTTTTGTATATAGAACGTATTAATTTCATATGTCGAACGAAGAAGACATCGAATCAAATGGACAAAAGAATTAGGCTGTCAACCAAAATCAGGAGCTCGAGACGTGCGGAAAAATTGTATTATCGAGATTAATAAAAACTGCAGTTCTACGATACCAATTGGTGAATCAAAAGGAAGGGTTCGGTGTCAGTCTGGAATACGATATCAGCCTACAATAATATTTATTATTACTATCTACTATATATATACCCGGATCTCAGGAACGATATGGATTTACTACCTTACAAGTGGGAACTAACTACAAAAAGGCCTCTCTAATTGTATCAAATACATGAGGGCTCCTCTGAACAGTACTTGACACCGGACGAGCGCCTTACCAGAGAAGATCTTACATACCCGCATTACTTGCATAAAAATTGCCGGTTTATATTCGTCATAGTTTTTTATATCTATTATTGTAAAGAAACCTTAGGGGGAAATATGTAATTAATCTTATTTTCGAATTTCATTTCTTTTCATTTTACCATTTAATACCTTTTACCTAAATTAAATTAATTGTCCTCGCGACATAGTATATAACCTAAACACTAAACTGAAATAATTAAATATTTTCTTTTATTAAATATTCACTAAGTTATAAACTCAAGCGTTATTCACTACAACGTAAAATAAAGCAGGGATTTTTATGTATAGGTTATTATTTTATTGTAAATGAAACAAAGACTTTAATTTTCGAAAATGTTTATGACAGAGATATCCGTTAACAGTAACATCATTTTAATCATACACCAAAATAATTACACGTGAAACAGTATAAAAACAACTAAATATACATTTAGATAAATACTTCTATTTTAGCTTAATATTGTTTATGTGAAACGAATTTTAAAGATGTATTGACATAGTTTTGCGTTTAAAATTACGTTGAAATGTATTTTTTTTAACATTATAAGTTTTGAGTTTCGGTCCCAATGTTAATTCCATATTATGTAATTAAATTTCACGTTAAATGCATCACGAATAGTGACATCATATCATAATCTTATTGTTTTATTTAGGCTAGTGTATTAATAATACTATTTATATTATAAAAAGTAAAATAATATATTATCCGTCTATAATACTAATCACAGGGAGTGTAGATAAGTGTGAGTGGAGATATATTACATCTGTTATTTACAATAATGTAATTTAATTGGTGCAAACGCTAAGATCAAGTATTTATTTATTCAATTATTTATATTTATAAATATAACATTACGGATTTTGCATAATAAATTTCTCTTCACTCTCACTAACCTTTTAAAACTTTTAGGTGTTCGACTTTCTTTACACCTCGTTTTTAAGAGCGCTGATAACTCAGTGGTAGTGTGTACGACTTCGCGTCAATGGACGTGAGTTGGAATCCACCTAAAATGAGCTTGAGCTTTCGATAAAGGAAAACATCATGAGGAAACCATAGCATGGTGGTATGACTTTTTCTAATGCCAGTCTGGCTAGCTACCACTCTCAAGTTGAAGAGGTGCCGCCAAATATCAACAGGTGTGCTCCGGCAGTTGCTCTTGAGAGCGAGTCCCTTCACAGGTTTAGCGTGTCTACCAACTTGGGCCGTGTCGTCACTTAAGATCAGGTAAGATTATGGACATAATGCTAAAACTTAGCTATATAAAAAGAAAAAAAACGAAACTATAAAGGTACCTAATGGTTTTTACACTTCTTCCTTATTAAAAAAACTGCTGATACAAAACTGTCATATTGCGTTGTGATTTTAATTTATACAATAAACAATTATCTAATTAAATATAAGTAAATTTTTACGGTCTATTATTTTTATTTTGTTTCTGTGGGCTTAATGTGTAATTTTTAGCATCATGATTGAATTCCAGTTTAATAGGAATTTTAACGCATATGAAGCAGTAGCATTAGCGGTATTGAATGTATAGGGACAATATTGTAATTAATAACGATTATATATGAACTTTAGAGACTAAAGAGAGTAATCCCACTTTTCGTTCTGTTTTTTTTTGTCAAATAAGCGAAATAACTATTTCAATGTATTTAACATAAAAGTTTTCAAAAAGTGATATTGCCACCTTTGTGTATATAAGGATTATACATATATTTTTAATGTGAATCTATAGTAATATTATAAAGAGCATTTTGTTTGTAACGAATAAATTCAAGAAATACAGGACCGATTTCAACAATTGTTTCAGGATTAGAATGCTACAATTAGCCTCGAGTAACATATGCTATATATATATATATTTTTTTTATAGAGTATTGAATGAAAGATAGTATTGAATATAATTGATTTTGTTTTAGTAATATTATACATTTACTTCTTTACCTTTTGCCAGGTACATATGCCGTAGGTGAGTCCAGCGCCTAGCGCAAACGCCAGAACGTAAGGCACGAACGTCAGGGAGGGCAACTGCCTCTTGCGCATCAGGGATCTGATCGTATTCAGATTGCTGTCTGTGTAAGGCGGATATCGGCCTCTGGAAAAAAAAACCCAACATTAATATTATAAAGTGGGAAAATTTGTTCGTTTGATTTCGTTATTCTTATAAACTACCAGTCGATCTTCACAGTTCATAGGGTACGGTTCAAATTATAAGAGAAATAATATGTTATGAGAAAAGATAATTTTGTTATATTCTATACTGGTACTTATTCATATGATGTTTTAATTTAAATTGACGAAAGCCTGCTGTAGTCTAAATATAATTCGATTGAAATTACAATAAGATAAGTCGTAATACAAATAAGATTTTTAAAATGGTGTATATGTTAATATTATAAAGCGGAAAGTTTGTTCGTTTGAACTCGTTAATCTTAAGTACTACCAGTCGGATATAAAAATTATTTTTGTATTTCATACAGCAATAATTGAGAAAGGATTTAGGCTATTTAACATCACGCTACCACCAATAGGAGCAAAGCTGTATTGAAAAAAGTTACAAAAACGGGCAAAAATGATGAAACAATTTTTAGGTCCACGCGAACGAAGTCATAGACACAGCATAGTTCATTTATTGTTAAGGTTTAGTGTTTTGGCCACAATCTCACCTGATGTTAAGTGACGACGTGGTCCAAGATGGTGGACACGCTAAGCCTAGTGGAGAAACTGGATCTCAAGTACAACTGCCGGAATAGAAAAAGCCTATGCTATGGTTTCATCACGATGTTTTCCTTTACTGAAAGCGCAAGCTCATTGTAGGTGGATTTGAACTCACGTCCATATACACTACCAACTGAGCTATCATCGTTTCAAAAGTTAGTTATATATAAAAAGGAAAGATATATTGCAGTGTACATACGAAGCGAGTTTTTCTCCAATGGCAGCGAAATTCTTTTTCAGGCAGCTTTTCTTATGCGTGAAGGTGTCGAATGTCGCCTTGCCGTGGTAAGCGCCCATACCACTACTGCCGACACCGCCGAACGGCAAAGTATCAACTGAAAATAGTATATTTCCCTGCTGTAAACATTTTATATCATGATGATGTCGTAAAATTTGTAGATATCTCGGTTTTCGAATTATTAATATTTCTGTAAACATATAATGTACACACGAGACTGACTGGTTGTTAAAAAAAATTCTTGCGACGCCCCCAAAAAGCTATTGTCTGATGCGAAAAAACTAACCATATTTTTAAATCAAAAGAGCACTTGCCTCTAGAACCTATAGAAAACCTTACAAACGTGTGAATAATTAAAACATGGGCACAATTGAAAAATATTCCTAACTATAAAAAAAGCTATTAGTAAAAAAATATCAATGAGAATAGTAGCAATAAGAATATTCCTTGACAATGATTTTCGATTTTCAACAAAATATATATAATTACATATATATTAAGATATTTCTAAAGAAAACTTGATTGGACCAAATCAGTAACTTAGATCGTCTTGAAGCACGTGTTGTTTTTTTTAATCCTAGTGTTTTGCTTATCCCAAGAAAGTTTTAGTACGTACACAAAATAAAAACACATTTGAAGCAGTCATTAGTTTTCATTAAAGGAAGGTTATTAACACTATTGCAAGCAAAGCAGTTCCTAAAGCCGAAAAACATTAATAATTTCAAAACAGCGATTATTAAAATTAGTAGGAATCATAATTTAGAATAGTTAGTGTAAGCAGAATATATGTTTATATTACTATATGTATCTATGTAAAATGAAAATATTGTATTTAAAATATTTACAATTACATGCCATTAAAGGCGAAGTTTACATTGAACGTATATAAATTTTCACATATAAACTTATTAGGGAAGTGAGAGACCCTAATTCAAACTAAAGTTACTCAGCTTGCAGTTTACTTTTTTTTATAGTTAAGGCTTAGCGTTATGGCTATAATCTTTTACGTAGTCACGCTAAACCTGTAGAGGAACTGGCTCTCAAGTGCAACTGTCGGAACGTACCTATTGGTATTTGGCGGCAGATTTTCAACTTGAGGGTGGTTGCTACCCAGGCGGGCATCAGAAAAAGCCCGACAACCATACAAAGGTTTACCAGTTTTATTACTAGCGAATGAAACTATATATTTTGTTATAACCGATGTGAAATGAACAAGTAGAACAGGAATAATTATAAATAGGAATATCAGTATAAGCCATAGGAGATTTAATTATATGTCACTATCAATACTGTATTTTGATTGTTGTCGTCTCTTTCGCACTTTCTTAAATCGTTCGAGCAGAAAGAGGACAATAGATTTCTGTTTAATGATATCCCTCAAATGCTTGTAGAGCGCGTTTCTTCTTTGATGTACTCTTCCCTTTTCAGAAACTATTGTTAGACTCAGCTTTCTATATCTTTATTACAATAATTATACCATTTTATTAGATAATTAGCAAGACATTAAAGGGTATTTGGGAAATCTCCTGCATATAGTACTATTAACTTTTAGTGTGCACAGACCAATTCGCTATATCAGCTTATTATTAATCCTAAACACTAAGCAACTATTTAATCATATTCGGTCAGGACACGCAGTATAAAAATCTTTGCTGTGTAGTCCCACTTAACGAATTTGAAATGTACGATGTCTCATCAAAATGCTTAAAATAGATTTATTGTTACATGGCATAAAATGTAAGGAATAACTCTGTTTAAATTTATAACTTAAAAATTAAATAATAACAAAATATTCCAAACCTCCCATGTGCATTACAGTATCGTTAACGCACATTCCTCCGCTACTGGTGTTTTCGACAAAGTTCGACAGCACCTCATTCCTATTGGTGAACAGGTACAGCACTAGCGGCTTCTCTCTACACGCGCAAACAGATAAGTAAGACCACCACCCCGAAGATAGACTTTTGAAAGCTTACATAATTATTTATTAATGACATTCTAAGATTGCATATCATTTAATCTTTTACATATAGAAATTCCTAGAATTATTTATTCTTCTATAAAATAATGTATATTACTTTCAAACTTGCAAATAAATGAACTCATGTCCATCAATTATAGATATGCTGAAAGCACATTTTTACAATTGCAACATAGAAATTATAATGAAATCTTTAAAAGTATGGCATGCTCGTATAATATGTAGAAATTGTATCTTACTATATATTAAGATCTATGTTAAGAGAACGCAACTGTTTGTTCCGACTGATTAAAGATATCTCTACTATTGCTTAATTTTGATGCGTAATAATACATAATATCGTATGTATATAAATTTGTGCTGTTGGCAATTGTATGTCTCAACACTATTGAATATTAAAAATATATTTTAATCTCTTGACAACTGCTAAACTTTTGAAAACACAAACTTCAAAACACTAGCTATTAAGAAGAACCTATATAAAGATCAGTTATAAACAATAAAAATTGCTGAAATTATACAAAAATAAATTTCCAATACACATGTATCGTAATACACCAACCGACACCAGAACCCATCACCTTTGTATTTAAATTCAATGAATTATGTTATGAAGATAAACATACACCCGTATGTTTAACACAACTTTAAAAGAAGTAACGAACAAACGTTATTATATAAAACAAGTATATATGCATGTACATAAAAGATCAGCCAATACCGGTACATTGCTAAGTAACACCACAACCTTTTTTGTCATGGTTATTTGTGAAAATATAATTTTTTATCATCGATATTTAAAATATAATTTATAATACACTTAATTTAGCTTTAACTTTTGGAACTAATAAATATAATAAAATAGCAGTTTAGAATTACATATAATATTTAAAAAAATCTCTGTTTATGTCATGTATACAATTTAAAATACAACAAGAAGCATTTCAATAAAAATTAAACGTTTTTAAAACAAAAAAGGAGTGGTTTTCTAAAAATGGCCACTCTCTTCTATACCTACATGGTTATGTCTATATAAGAATAAGACTTAAAAAGAAGATGCAGATCGAGTTTCTTGCCGGGTCTTCTCAACGACTGCGTTATTTTCCGAACCGGTGGTAGTTTTGACGTTAATAAGTGCCTTGTCGGGGCCTAAATTGAATAAAGATTTTTGATTTTATTTGATCTATGCCGCCAATATTAGGTACGTAACAATATGCGGCCTATTAACGTTACTTTTTGGATTAAAAAGTGTTTAATGAGAGTTAAAAATGCCACAATTTATTCTGAAATATTTCTATTTGTATTGTGATAGCTTTTAACAAGTTTCTTGTAATGGTAACAGTAAATGTTGTTCAAATATAACATTTATAATATAGAGCGAATGATTTATATTATTTAATTAATAATTTTTATTAATTTGTGCTTAACAAAAAAAATTGTATGTATTTTTGTTTTTAAAGAATGTCATAATAAGGCCTTTGTTGTTGCTTTATAAATAACAATAAAAATTGTAGTGGTTTCTCAATATGCTTTTATGATTGAAATTTTATTTTCACAAATAGCCGTATGTCATCATCTCCTTACCGACATAAAACATGACCGTGTCGTTCACACCGATAGAACCAGAACGAGTTTGTTCGGTAAACAACTTTTGTATGTTGCTTTGATTGCTGAACACGTAAAGCACTAACGGATGATCCCTGAAAACGGCACGAACTTATGCTTTCTACTAATGTTGCCAGATACTCAGAATGTAAAAAAATACGCGAATTATAAAGGAAAATAACAGGTAACATAAAAAGTTTTATTTCCTAATTTAACTATATTTATTACTACATTTTTTATTTAATTAGTTAAATCTCCCGAATCAAAAATAAATTATTGAAATAATTCCTAACTGCATATATATATATATATATATATATATATATATTTGAACGCAAACTTATAATGTCATGGAGTCACGTAAAATATCGTTTTACAGACAGGATTTTATAGAATATGGATAATTGAACCATAAAAACAATGAATACTATAAATCTCAGTTGGGGCAACGACTCTAATTTCTACGTATTAATTAAAAAATATATGTATGTTTCTTCAGTCTATAAGAAGTGTTATTTTAATGTTTTTAGCTTGCTATCTCTGATTTATTTCCGATTCTTAAGAGCCTCCATAGGAAGTTAAGTTCTAAATGAGTGAAATAGATTTAAATAATACTGTAGTATACAGTGCCGTTGGTATTTCCTAGTATCAAATAAATTTGTAGACGACTACACAAGTATATTTGCTATAACAATGCCACCGTCTATAGTATTATTTCCGTTTCCGTCTATATTCACTCAATTTTAATAATTTTTATTAATATAATTAATTTTTTATATTAGTTTAAAATTAAATAAATAAATCTGGGAAAAAAATTACAATATAAAACTGTAGGTGGTCAAAGACCTGTATTAAAACGATAACTTCTATATATATTGAATTAAAATTTGAATAATTAATCCAAGTTAATTGTATATTTTTAACGTTTTTATATGTTTTGACCTCCAAATTACAGTGTAAAGTGGCGTCGAACAAAGGATTTTTGCTCACCACAAAAGCATACAAAAAATACAGTTTATAAAAAGCATTAAATTAATTAAATGTTCATGTTACATTGATTAAAATTGTAAACAAGTTTCATACATTAACTAAAAACGGAAAATAAATAAGATATAGCCAGTGAATTGAGGTTGGGAAGTTGATTAGGATTGTTTATAGCTAAAAATGCGATACAAAAATATATTCAAAATGGTCAAACCCTTTTTTGAGTTTTAGCAAAAGTAACGAACAGCGACTGTAGGTGATACAAAGTTCACCGGGACAGCAGGTAGTGACTATATTCATATGTTTTTTGATAAAATTAAATCTTACCATAAGTATATAGATTACCTTAATAAAAAGAGCCCTACAAATTCACTGTATGAGTTCTGAAAAGAAACTTGTACAAGTCAAAAATAGTTAGGCAATATAAAACCAATGTAAAGTGCCTACCTTAAAATTAAAAACAATTAAAAAAAAAAACAATTTAAATAATAAATTGCATGTTCATTTTTTTGTAGTATTTATTTCATATAAGTAGAACCATATCAGTAAAACGAACAAAGAACTACTGGCAACATTAGCTCAATTGAGGTCATTTTTATCCCTAAAAAAATGCAATCAGCAAAAATCATTAAGTCGTTGTATAGGGTTTATTCCATGGAATACTCATTAACCGCATTTAAAATGATCCAATTCCAGAGTCTTTTATACCAAGGCCGAAGTTACACAACTGTGTTTCCAGTGAATGTGTTAAATAGTAAATTATATATTATGACTTATGGTGCCGAAATGTAAATAATGACGGTGAGAGTAAATCGCTAATCAGATTGTTGACATAAGTGGCTATCTTCTTATTAATAAAATCGCTTTATTTTCATAATTATATACTATACTAAAGACAGTTACTACTATCTTAACATATTCCCCCACGCCTTACGATAGGTGCGAAAGAGATAGCTATATAATGTTAAAAGAGAAGTCTAAGGAGACTGATGTGCTACTCTCAACTTTAAGCTTCTAGTAATGGTCAAAAAATCTGTTAATAAAATATATTTAGGTAAATTTTAATATAAAAAAAAAAAAACAGTATGTGCCACATGACAGAAATGAGACACTATATCTCTCTCGCTCCTTTAGTTGCCGCGAGTCGGCTTTACCCGAACGAGCGTCACACAAAAAGTTGCGGATCAGAAAGCCCTCACATAAAAAATTTCACTTCAAAACTACGTAATCAACGCGTTATTCAAAAATCAGAATACTCATAGTTTTATAAGAATTTATATAAAGTATAATTGCAATAATCAGAGTTCAACTATTTAGCAGATTTCTTTAATATTTTCGTGTGTATGCGCCAACTACAATACATAGTCTAAATTCAAGGTAAGACAATGTACCAAGAGACCAAGTAATATGATTGTTCAACTTAGGCCATTTAAGTGTGATTTACAAAATATGACATATTACATAAACCAGTACAAACTCCTTGTACCTCGCATTTACCACTGACAGCGACCAATTGGTAATGAAAAAAAATCACGTCGTTCCCCATGAATGGAAAGCTTGAAACAAAAGTGACCTTACCATGTGTTCAAAATTCAGACAAAGTGTACGAAATCATAAAAACAAAGCAAATATATAAATATGAAATATGCATCATACCTGTCGTTGATGAACTGAATAGCTTCGTATGCGTTCTCAACAGGCACTATCGGTAAAATCGGACCGAATATTTCGTCTTCCATAATTTTATCCGTAGCGGTCACATTGGCTAACAATGTAGGCTCGATGAACTTGTCGCTGGCATCATACATTCCTCCGAAGGCAATTTTATCTTTGCTCGCGTCAATGAGTGTTTGGAGACGGCTGAAATGTATATTACCTTACCATAAATGCATTAGCTTTATGGTCATGAACGAAAACTCATTGAATACATTAAAATAGGTCTCTTGCAATGTAGTTAAATAAGTGATTGAAGTTTAAACCACAAATACAAGTTGCAAAATGTGCATAAACATGAATTATTTAAAATACAAGAAAGTCACCGAAATAAATACGACATCAGTTTTACACAGAGTGCGAAGGTGAAAAATGTTTCGTGTACCTTCAAACTTACTGCGTGTATATTTTTATGTATGGTACCCAAAATACCAATTAGTTTGACTTTGTAAGTGATCTACGTCATGATTGCACTTACCGTCCATTCCCTTGAATCTCTATAACCAAGAAATAAAATATTGTATTTTCTAATTTATATGTCTATATTTATAGGTCACATAAAAGTCGTTGCCTATGCAATAATCTAAGATAAAATCAGGGCCGGATTTTCCTATAGGCTAACTAGGTTTCAGCCTAGGGCCTTAAGATCATGTCAAGTAATTCTAAATACAGTGAACGCTAGAAGATTGGACCGGAAAGAATTCCACGCATATAACAAAGATAAAAATGTGTTGGTTAAAATCAACGCAAGACAAAAAGGACCTTTATAAGTGTAATAGCCTCGTGCCTCTTTTCATCTACATCCGACCCTTATTTTTTCCGACCCGAAAATTATGATAAACACTCCAAAAATCAATAATTAATATAAGTTCTTAATCTTCCTGTTCAATTCACAAAATTGCTTTTTGAATATTTTTCATTATTTTTGTTAGAAAAAAAGTGAATGAGAACATGACGTGGGTAATAGATTATCATCTATAAATAAATATTTTTTACAAACTAGAACTCGGATATAAATTTTCAGTGCTACTTACCTAAAGTGCCTATTATTGATGATACGGCATAGATCAGGAGACTTCTGGGGATTCTCACCATACCATTCCTTGATTACTTTCTTGGCAACTTCAATAAACTTATCTTGAACTTCCTTGGAACAGAGTATATAATCCGGAGCGATGCAAGTCTGGCCGACATTTATAAACTTGCCCCATAGAATTCGTTTGGCAGTCACAGTTATGTCTACCGTGTTGTCGATGTACACAGGACTGGAGATGGAAAATACCAGAGGGAAATTATACTTTGCAACATACACCCATACTCCAAACAAGTGGATCTATGTGAGTGGTTCTAAGACGTGATTGCTTAAACCACTTTGATATCCAGGTGGTTACTAAAACTTTTTATTAATATTTTGTAGGATTAGCATTATGGTCACAATCTGATCTGACCTTGAAGATGGTGGGCAGAAGATATGCCTCTCGCACCCTATTCCTGGTTTCCTTCTGTGTTATTGCCTGTTCGCAGAAAGAGCATGGCTTTCACTATGCCCTGCAGCGAGAGATCAGGGCGTACCGCAGTCTCTAGAGCGCGGCGTGGCTCGGACCGCGCACCACACTCAGACCGAATTTTATGCGTAGTATCCTCTGCCACGCCGCACTCATAACATACGGCTCCTTGCGAGCGATTTTGGTGTAGGTGCCATCCGAAGCAATCATGTCCGGCTAGCATTTGCACAAGCCAGAACAACAGGGAGTCAAACCTCCCATCGTACCTCTCTTTAAGGATCTGACCAATGGCGTTAATGGTATATAAGCCCCATAACGCGCAATTTTTTTTACCAATAAAATTAATATACCTTTAAATCTATTCAAACAAAACCTTAGATAATAATTGCTGAATTAAACTAAAATTGTAACGTAAAAATTAAGAAACAAAGTTATTTTACCAGCTATTAATAATTTTCATTTAATTATATGCTGTGAACTAAGCAAAACCCCTTTATTTACGAATTGTTAACTATTCATAATTAAAACTTAAATGAAGATTATACACAATAGCTGGCGTCCGCGACTTGGTTCGCGAAATTTCCGTCAATAGCGCGTGAGCGGAAAATCTATTTATCTTAAAAAAAAAAAATACTACTATTCGATTTAATAAAAGCGCAATGCGAGTGTAGACATTGTCCGGTCAATTTACACATCCGAAGGTACAAAAATTTGCACCCAGCTGAAAATTAGGATTGTTTAAAACTCCATCATAAATGAAATCTATAAAGTCCTCATCGATCCTTCATCCTGGGTGCAAGTAAATTGCTGCAATAATGACACATCGGATGTCTCCTCATTAGCATCAAATGAATCCGCAATTGTTGGTGATTTAATATTGGAGCACGATCGGTCTAGACAATTTGTACATGCTACAGAACAAAACAGTCCAACTTCTTTGTAACCATATTTTATTATATAAAATGAAACAATTCCTGCGAACTCTGGGACCGCACCTTTTTTAATGTAAGCGCTTTTATATGATTACGTTAAAAATTGCTTTTTCACATTTACATGCAGCTGCTCCCAACCCCCGTCTTATGGGTCTAACCGATAACCAAGCTACACTTGAACTTGATAATATGTATACCCGAAAAAGTTGTTGATGAGCAGCCGCTGAGGTTGGAAGAAGACAAGCTAACAGCACTTGTTTTTTAGTTACAGTATTTTTAACGAAATATGCATATAGAATTATCTAATCACGTAGTTTTTTAGGAGCTCCATACATAGTGAGAAGAAAGCGAATTCCGTTGGCGATAACTTCTTGTGAAGTTGGATTACTCATTTTAAAAACTGTTTGAAAATAATCATATAATACGTGGTATACTTGTACATATTATGAAGATTACAACTCTTTAAATTTTTTGAATCGTTATATCTCAAAATACCACCGTATTAAAAAAAAAGTTCTCTTATGAACAAAAGTATTTAGACATTTTTTATCTGATCTACAATTTTATCTACGCTAATTTTATGATAAAACTTATCGTTTTGCTGAAAATCGCGAAACACCTGTTTTTGTGACCTTTGTCCCCAACTTAAAGTTTTTTTCAGGTATCGAATTGATGAGGACTTTTTAGATTTCATTTATAATGGTGTTTTGAAGAATTCTACCAATTTTCAGCTAGGTGCGAATTTTTGTAATGTCACTCCAATTTTTTGGTCTAATTTAACCGAACTAACAGCATTCTTCTGTTTATATAAAATAAGCCTATTTTTGCCATTATAGTAACTGTGCCCGAGACTTGTTCGCGAGAAACTTAAAGTTTAATAATTTTTGCACGTTTTGTAACTTCCAATGCTCATTTGCTATTAGTGGTAGCTTGTTCTTAAATAGCCAACTGCCATACTTAATGATTCGAGTCAATAATTGCTTCATTAAATACAAACATATTTAAAAAAAAAAATTACAAGAAGTTTCTAAGATTAGCGCGTTTAAAAAACAAACCATTTCGCTTCATAATAGTAATGTGGATAATTCATAAAAATGCATCGTTAAACGAAAAACATAAAGAACAATAAGCAGAATTAAAACAATACTGGATTTCAATGAAGTTATAAATGATTTCATGACTACTTAGCTATATTCAACTTAACGTTTAAAACGCTAAAAGCATGCATTCAGCCGTTGGTCATGGCAGAAGTAACAGTTATACATAATTAAAGCATAACCTAATTTAATGTTTAATATTTTTTTATTTTATTTAAATATGTTATCCCTTTATCGAGATTAACATCCTTAATTGTAACACCATATTATGAATGTTCTGTCAATATTCTTGGTTTTTGAATACATCGTAGTACCAACCTTTTCCCGCCGAGCTCTAAGGTGACCGGCGTGAGATGTTTGGTAGCCGCTTCATAGATAATCTTGCCGACATTCGTACCACCAGTGTAGAAAATATAATCGAATTTTTGTTTCAGAAGTTCTGTAGTCTCCTGAGGACCTCCTTCGATCAATACTATCGCTTCCTGGTGAATTTAATTCATTTCAGCATTTTTATCTTGTTCACATTGAGTTTTTATAGAAATTAGCATGAATTTTAAAGTGCAAGATACAATAAAACTTAGAAAGGTCTATTTATTTGTTAATATTTTTTATAATACACAGAATGTGTAATCTTGGTAAACCTTATCTATGTAACATTCAGACATATTTTTACTTAAACCATAATTTTGATAACGCGTTCCTAATAACTATTAAATTGGAATTAACTAATTGGAATTTTATAGTGTCACATTAATAGTTTTCCTTCTATTTAATATTTATTTTTTCTTTATAGATTTTTAGCGTTATGGCTACAATCTCATCCAATGTTAAGTAATGATTTGGAGGAAGCTGTGGACACGATAAGCCTAATGGCGAGACTGGTTCTCAAGTGCAACTGTCGGAACACACCTATAGGCACTTGGCAGCAGATTTACAATTTGAGGGTGGCAGTAGAAAAAGCCCTACCACCATGCTATGGTTTCATCACGATATTTTCCTCCACCGAAAGTTCAGGATTTTTACAGGGATCCATCACATCCATTGACGCGTAGTTCATACACACTACCAACTGAGCTATCATCGCTTCAAAATTCTTGATTTCTTGTGTACAGTAAAAAGTGCATGATTAACAATCAAAGCAGGAAATTACTAAAAGTATTTCTTACCGTATCTAAATACTTTGGTATATTCTCTGCAAGAAAACTGGAACAGGCGACGGCAAGTTCGCTGGGTTTCAAAATGACAGTATTCCCCGCGGCGATAGCCCCAGATGCCGGGAGAAGGAGCAACTGAAGTGGATAATTCCATGCGCCGATAACCAAAGCCACTCCGTATGGGTCATTGTATATCACGACATCATCCAAAATGTTAACGAGACCCTTTTCTGGCTGTAAATCGTTGTTATTCCGGTATATACATATACTAGTTGGATCGTGTACTGTAATTTGTTACTAATTATTAACTCGACCACAACCCCATTTATTGTATCACAGAATAGCGATAAACCATTGTCTTGATAAAAGAAATATATTACAGGAATTTTACTTTTATGAGTCAAGTCGTTTAGAAGTTACATATATGCACACTAACAGACGTACAGATTAAAAAAAGATATAAAGAGAATATGTATAAGAAATCAATAAAATTTATTGTAAAATGTTCATCAACAAATTAAATACACAAATAGGTCATATAACGTTTTATTTAATCTTGACTGCCACCGTGCAATATAATAACGTCGTGATATCACTCCACTACGTTTAGTTAAGTATCAACATAGGAATAAGGTTATTAAAGTAACATTATGTTTGTGGAAAAGATGGACAACTTGTTCTAAAGGCCATAGATTAGATGTAGCCTAAAAGTAGGTTAGGTAATAATAGACTGCAAGTAATTTAAGCAATTGCACAGTATAAACGATCTTTAACCCTTGTCATTGTGTCTGTAAACTCCTAAGAAGGTGAATTTTAGGAAAAAAATCTGAATACCACTTCTTCTCGTATTTTTGCTTATCATCCTCATAAGCCTATTTAAATTTCAAATAGACGTGAAGATTATAGTAACAGTAAATTTTTACTGCTATTACTCAGGTGATGCTTGGGAAGCAGTTAGTGTTAAAATGAAAGGATATATAGTCTGGCACACGAAAGTGGATACTGGAAAATTGCGGTAAATTAAAAAACAATACAGCTGCTTTCTCCGAGGTTGATGAGCATAAACACCTTTGATACTAATTAATTGTATTATTTGGATTCTAACAAAGAAGAAATAGCGCTGTTTAAATTAATTTCAAATGTAATTCTATAAAATCTGTATTAATTAATTTATATATGTATTAAGTACGACGTATTAAGGTTCTATCTAACACAATAAAATATTGTATTAAATAATTATATTTTATTTTATGAATGGTCATCATTATCGAAATATAAAAATTAAATTTCGGAATAATCTGCCACACTACTTTCACTTTCACCTATACTTATTATAAAATCGCCCAGTTCTTTTTCAGTTATTTTATCTCTTGTTTAATACGTGTTTTCTACTGTCATAACATGATCAGTCATTTTTTCCAATTATTTTTTTTATGTAAGACGGAACAAACGTGCATACATGTTACCTGATGGTAAGCGATCACCGCTGCCCATGGACACCCACAAAACTAGGGGAATCGCGAGTGCGTTGTCAGCCAGTATAGGAGGGACTGGCTCTCAAGTGCTACTGCCAGAACACACCTATTGGTATTTGGCGACAGATTTTCAACTTGAGGGTAGTTGCTAGCCAGGTGGGTATTAGAAAAAGCACTATCATCATGCTATGATTCCTCACGATATTTTCCTTCACCGAAAGCTCAAGCTCATTGTAGGTCGTTGGATTCGAACTCACGTCCCCTGATGCGGTGTTCCTAGACATTACCACTGAGCTATCATCGCTTCATAAATTATGATAACACGTAAACATTGTTGTTTTTGGATGAATAGATAGTCATGTCAGACGTACCTACCAACCGAGACATGTTTACATGAGAGCGACAAAACATCACGCCACCGGACGCAGATATGCAAAGTGCTAACGTAGCGTCTGGGATGCAGGTGTGCAAAGCGCTGACGGAGTGTCTGCGACCCCGCCACTCAAGGAGATTGGGAGGCAACGTAGTTTGTAATTAAGATAAACAAATCAATCTGTATTTGGTACTTGACATGTAAGGTCGTTTTAAATAAAAGTTCTAATTAAAATCAATTAAATTTTTATTTTTAAAAACACTTTCGCGGGTTTCTCAAACAAGTCTAGATATTACTGTTCTTGTTGTTTTTATTGAAATTTATAGTTATATTAAACAATATTTTTTGCTCATTACTGTTGTATGTTTTATTCATTTTAATTACCGATAAATGTATAAAAACACGTACACTTAAATTAACTACTAACATGATAGTTTTAATTTTTTATTATATGTTGATAGATAAAGATAAAGATAGGTAGATAATGATTTGAATAACCTTTGGGTCAACTTTCGTGTGCTAGACTATAACATAGAACACTAATTTCTGGCTAATACAAATATCAAACATTTATTTTCATAATATATTATTATTAGATTTTTTTACAATACATTACAAATAGCAGTGTCACATATTCACTATTATAAATAAAGAAACTACATATCGTTTCATATGAAAGATAGCACTGATGTATAGAATTAATTATGCCTAGATCTACGTAACCTTAAATTCAATTTGCAAGTACAGCAGTGGTCATAGTATTAGGATGTTGCAACTTATGCCGTACTATTTCGAGTTAGCGTCGTGGTCATACATATGACCTACAGCTATACCTAGTGGAAAAAATCTATTATATAAGTGTAGATGTGTATGATTTCCAACAACAAGATAAACCTCACCTAGTTTTAATTTTCTTAAGTAGTGGTTTACTACTAAAAGTACTGCTGGTTCGTAAAGTAGTATTCGTAATAACTTAATAATATTTTACGTCTAGAATAAAATTAGGTGTAATTTGTTTTCAAGATTCTTCAATTGCTTTATTTTTATACCTGTGCTTCATTTTATATTATTATAATTTTTATGTAGTTTGCCACGGATGTTAAATGACAATATATGTAGAAGCAATAAACGGTTCGTTCTAGTATTTATAGTAGACTTTTAATAGATTGTTTAAGCATTAACATGCCGAAAAGAACTTATTGCAATTACATTATTATAGCTTTTACTAATTTTGTCAAGCAAATCGGATGTCGTAATAAAAAGTTTCATACAAAGTTTATCCCTGTCGTTACCCCACATCCAAAGGACTTCCGCCTTCTCCAGGTTCCCATCTACCTCCATACCAAAATTGATCATAATCGCTTAAGTGGTTTAAGCGTGAAAGCGTAACAAACAAACAAACTTTCGCATTTATAATATTAGTAAGGATTAGGTTTAATAATAAAGATTAGTAGAAAATGAGAACCGAAATGTGATACATTTGTTATTATAAAAACTTACCCGTTCAGGCTTACACCAGTCATCCAAATAATGCAGTGTGTTCTTTAAATCGTTGATAAGGTAGTCCACTTCCAAAAGAATAGCTTCCATTTTGCACCTTCTGAGATCTTTTCGTAATGCTTCGACCATCGCGTTAGTGTTTTCCTCGTACATGCGAAGGAGGTTCTGCAGTTGCTGTCGACGCCATTCTATAGGACGGGTGACGCCACGATTGAATGCGTCTCGGGCTTTTTGGACCGCCTTTGGGATTAATGACATGTTAAAAACAGTTTCGTTACATATATTTTAGAAATTTTATGAAAATAATATCTGAGAAATTAAAGATATGACTTTATTATTTCCAATATTATATTAATAATTCGTTTTAGATATTATTAGATGTACCTACCCGCGATTTCTTTCGCGTGGTTTTGAGTTATGTTTCGTATAATATTAGTATTGGCATGGTGGTAGGGCTTTTTCTAATGTTTGTCTGGCCAGCTACCACCCTTTAGTTGTAAATCTGCCGTCAAATATCAATAGGTGTGTTCCGGTAGTTGTACTTGAGAGCCAGTTCCTCTACAGGCTTAGCATGCCTACCATCTTGGGCCGTATCATCATTTAAGATCAGGTGAGATTATGGCCATAACGCTAAAGCTATAGGCTAATTATAAAAAAAATGTACTTATTTTTTTATTTAACATCTTTTAATTGCAGGCCGGCATGACAGTAGCGACTGGCGATGGATTGTCGTTCTCTCGATGGTCGCTGCTGTTTTTACCTGTGCTGTACTTAACATCAGGTACAGTGCAGTCACATTGCCGAGCTACCATAAAAAAAATTAGTTAATAGGTTTTAGCGTTATGGCCACAATCTAATCCTCTTGTTAAGTGCCGATGTGGCCTAAGATGGTGGACATGCTAAGCGTACCGGAATTACCGGTACACCTAGGTACAACATAAGGGTGGTAGCTAGCCATAAGGGCATTACGAAAAGCCCTACCACCATGCTATGGTTTCACCACGATGTTTTCCTTTACCGAAAGGTCAAGCTCATTGCAGGTGGATTCGAACTCACGCCCGTTGACGCTGCGTCCGTACGCACTAACAACTGAGCTATCATCACTTGGAAATGTATGTATGTCAATACGGTATAATATAACTGTTTCTAATATAGACTCTCGTGTGTTTAATGAAAATTTAATCAGATTATCATAATTGGGTATTAAAAAAAAAAAAAAAGATTTGTTTTATGTATTTTAAAACTTTATCATTAATAATATTGATATTTCATGCAAAAAACTTCAAAAATTTTTTTTTTCAATTCATTATAATCAATTAAAAATTGATGAAATTTAAATAAAAATCCTAACTAAATAAAATAAAAACACCGATTTTTAAAAAATGACGTTCGGTTTAATTCTGCTGAAGTTCGAGGTGCCAAGGCATCAAGGTAAGTACGTTAAAAAATAATATAATAAGTGAAAATTTATTTACTGAACTTTACTTAAATATATAATAATTATTTGATTTGTATACTTAGATAAATAATAATTAAGAAATTATTAAGATATTAAGTATTAAGAAATTCTTACATCGAAATGATCTTCACAACAAAAAAAAAAATCGATATTGTTTGGGGATTATCACGGTGCACTGCTTGAAACCATTTATTTCGACGTTTGACATCTTGGGGAACATTTAAAAACATTTTGTCAGGAGTTGCCTTTGTAGTATTCGTACATAATGGTACAAAACAAGAACGATAACTTTAGAGGTGCGACATTTTTAATATAAATTTAAATATTTAATAATAACAACAAAATTAAATAGATCAAAACACTGTATTTATTATTTTTCTATCAATGAGTGAAAACTAACATTATGACGTCACACGCGCTCGAGTTTGTTCGGGAGTTGTCGGCGTGTCTTTGGTACTGGATTCAAAAATTAATTTTTATTTTGAAATAACTTTTGCATTATTGCAAAAAAAATAAAAAAAAATAGTTTTGTAATAAAACTAATATATAATCTTTCCATTTATCACAAAAAAAATATTTTCTAAAACCCAATTATGTTTTCTCGCTTTGGTGTAACTAATGGTTATCGTATCGGCTATCGCCTAATGTATGTTATATTTTCACCAATAGCAGTACATGTTTTAACTACAAAATAGGTATTAAACAAAAAACAAACTAACAAAGATTTACACACAAAAAAACGCTGTTCATTTTGTTTTGTTATTATGGAATATGTCTGTGTAAGCAATTACGCCTACGTGTGAATAACTTTATAAACACAATTGACGTGCTATATACGTCGCCAATATATCATCTTACTTCATAATAATATTATAAATGCCAAAGTGAGTTTGTTTGTTTGTTACGCTTTCACGCCTAAACCGCTGAATCGATTGTGATGAATTTTGATATAGAGATAGATGAGAACCTGGAGAAGGTGATGGGCTACTTTTTCTCGCGAGAAACTTATTGGAAGTGGAGTAAAAAGAGGAATAACTCTTGTATGAAACTTTTAATTGCTTCATCCGATCTGTTTAACAAAATCGAAATTAACGCGAGCAAAGCCACATGTAAAACCTAGTACTTAAATAATTATCCTGTGCCGGAGTCGAACCTACGGCATTTCGGCATATACTCAAAAAATGTTGTACTCAACATGCTATTATTTTTCACTTCATTAACAACATTTGTGTTAAAATCTGTCCAGGAGATAATTTATGATTGAATTTCAAATACCCTAACATGTAAATCCTTTATATTAACTTTCACTGTGTCAAATTTAATTCAAATCCGTCCAGTAGTTTTGAAGCGATGATTGCGCAGTGGTAGTGAGTAAGGACTCCGCGTCAAGGGACGTGAGTTCGAATCCACTTACAATGAGCTTAAGCTTTCAGTGAAGGAAAACATCGTGAGGAAACCATAGTATGGTGGTAGGGCTTTTTCTAATGCTCGCCTGGCTAGCAACCACCTTCGAGTTTAAAATCTGCCGCCAAATATCAATAGGTGTGTTCCGGTAGTTGCACTTGAGAGCCAGACCCTCTACAGGTTTAGCGTGTCTACCAACTTGGGCCGTATCGTCACTTAAGATCAGGTGAGATTATGGTCATAACGCTAAACCTTATCTAAAACAAAGTAGTTTTAGATCAATATGCAGACAAAGAGTCAGGACACAGAAAAATTCAAAATAAAATAATTTGTATAAATCGTATTAATAAAATAAAATGTATTAAAACGTATTTCTATAAATCGATAATTAAATATAAAACCCTGATTACATTTAAAAAAAAATATGTATCGTACTCATTTGGCTGAGTTTTATATCGGGTAGTGATCTTGAGCCACATCGTCACTTAAGGGTTGTTCATAAAATACGTCACGCAAATTTTATCTTTTTAGACACCTCCTTTCGTCACGTTTTCTGCAATCCCCTATTAATATTACGTCACAAATGAAAACCCCCCCATACATGATATGTAGCAGTTAGTAGCTGTACACGAATTTCAAAATTTTTTACTTGCAACAATAAAACATTAATAAATATCTGTAATATCATGTAAAATTTATAAAAAAGAATTATAACCTGCGAACATCAAGGCTTCATTTTATCTTAATAAGCGACACCCCCTCCTCCCTATAAGTGCGAACATATTTTATGAATAACCCTTTAGCAACATGGGAGTTTGTAATTCAACCTTAAACCTATTAAAAAAAAACCTTTTAAGACTAAGCGTAGACTGCAACTATTATACTATGTATGAGTACTTTAATATTAAGCATAAAATTTACCTCAGCCATATCAACAGGTTTGGATTTTAAGTTGGTTCCGGTACCTGGAACAATACAAAGAGACATTAAAATATTTTACAAGCTGGGACACGCTGTATTCGAGTTGTAGAAAAGTGCCCTTTTTTCGGGATGAAAATCAACTTACTGATACGTAGACGAATTACCCGGCCATAGGTCAAAGGCGAAAGGGATATACTGGCGACTCAAACGGATCTAAAGCACTCGTAAATATTCACTACAAATACCACGCCGAAACTTCGACCTCCCTGAGTTGCCAGAGACCAGCGACAGCTTCCACACTTCTTCTAGTGAATAACTACCACTCTCGGGTTGAATATCTGCCGCCGAATACATATAAGGGTGTTCCGGCTGTTGAACTTGAGAGTCAGTCCCTCTATAATGGTTAATATGTCCACCATCTTGGATCATATCGTCACTTAGCATCCGATGAGACTATGGCAATAATGGTTAACCTATCTATAATATATCAAGTGCTCCTATCTAAGTTATGTTTTGACGGTCGCTAAATTATTTTGACATGTGTGCTCTTATACGTTTTTTTGTAGTAACGATGTTTTAGCGATCATTAAAAGATAACTTTGCTAGAGTCAAAAGAATTTGATAATTTATAGTCATTAGCACTATGAGTATAATATAAAGACAAATATGTAATGAAATGAAAAATTACAAAAACCTAACGTCATCGGAAATTTTAGTTCTAATTAATTATATATCGATGATTACTTAAAAAAATACTTTTAATTTAATGTTAGTTTGAAAAAAAAAATACTTGCGAACAATATACTGAATACATAAAAAAATATAGAAGTTACAAAATTTATTTTAAACGAATCGCTCTATGGTAGCTTATACTGACGTTGTGTCAACGGACATGAGTTGGGATTCCTGTAATTAGCTAGGGCTTTTAAAGAAAGGAAACAGCGTGATGTAACCATAGCATGGTGACAGGGATTTTTTAAATACCCACCTGGTTGTCAGTCGCTTTCTAGTTGAAAATTAGCCGATATATAGGTGTGTTCGGGCAGTTGCACTTGAAGGCCAGTTCCTCTATTAGGTTTAACGTGTCTAACATATTGAGCTACATCGTCAATTAACATCAAGCGAAGTTATGGGCAAAATCCTATAAAAATCTCAAGAATAATCATAATGGCAGTATTATATCAATCGTTCTACGTTTGTGTATGAAGTATTTTGACCATGTAATTAGGTGCCGCTCATAAAATACGTTTACACTTATGGGAGCGAAGGGGGTGCAAGAAAACGTGATGTGCGCAGCTCATAAAATGATTTTCTAAATTTTTCTCGTTTATTTTTTAATTACGGATATTTGTTAATCTATTAAAGTTGCAAGCAATATTTAAATTTGTGTACTGCTATTAATTGCCGTATATCATGTATGGGGAGAAGTCTATCATTAGTGAAGTAATGTTGATATGCATAAAATGTGACATAGCGCGACAAAGGGGAGGTGAAACGGGTCTAAAAAGGTAATATTTTGCGTGACGTATCATTTATGAACGATTCCTTATTAAGTATATCTTCATTTTAAAAATACAAATTAAATAATTATAACTGTTTATTTTGCAATATTAATCGTTTGAATTGATTTCGTTACTAAATATTTATATAACTATAGTTAGTAAATTTTATCTTTGGAGAATCTAGGCTATAATTGTTTACACACTCCTTACCCAAACATACCAAAACCAGTTTGACTGGAAGGAACACGTTGTATCTTGTTATTCGAATTAAAACAAGGTCTAACCAACTTACAATGGTTAAACATATTATAGTGAAAATTATATGTAACCAGTATTGCTTATTATTACTTTTTTATCTATTGTTCTGAGAGACAAAGGAGGACATATTTGTATAACATTAGTATTGTATAACATAACATTTGTATAACATAACATTAGTGCAAATCTGTAGTTTTATTCGTTTTTAATTTTTCACCTCGCAATCAAACTGACCTTTGTTCCAGCTCGTTTTAGCATTATTACTTCGTTTTTGCTTAATGTACTATCTGACTTATACTTTGTATTGCGATTACTTCGATAACAACGGTCAAAACGTTATGAAAGAATCGATAAATAGGTTTGTTTACTGTTAATGTGTCATGATTCTTGATCGTATTTTGACCCGGGTTCCATGTAAAATTCAGTACTGAGTGTTTCGGACACCTATCTAGATAAAATATGCAGTTAGATTACATGAACTATTATGTACATATGTCTGTATTTGTATGTAAATTTTGTTATATATAATAAATTCCTTTTTTGTTCTGATACATTTTATTTGTATACTTCATTTGAATGTTCTATATTTTGTTGACTTGTTTATTAAAATTCAATGATTTCTTTATTTCTTATTAAAAAAAAATATTGTTCAAATCTGACTAGTAGCATACGACACGGGACGTGTAGAGTGTGGACATTCAAAACAAACAAAAAACAATCTTTTGAGTTATTGCGTATAGAAACATTAAATTTTACTTACTCAGGATGTATTTTAGTGCGTGTCTACTAATATATTTAACTTCAAAGAGTTTATAGGTTAGAAGTCGGTAGTCACAAGAGTATTAGTTTGATTTCAAAAATTATTTGTAATACGTTGCACTTTTATTCAGCGGAACCGAAATTTAAGGCAGCGGAATCGAAATTTAAGGCAGCCGCATCAGTGAGACATAGCTAGTTTGTCATGATATATGTTCAAGTAAATGAAATGAATTTAAAATATAAGGCTATACAATCCTTTTTAACTATTCAAGCTATTCGTATGAAGGTCTACGAAGCTAATAAAATTTCAATGTTGAAATATTTATTGCTCATAGTGCATCTTTAGTAATACTAATTCTCTACCAAAGAATAAAATATAATAGTTTATGAAGCATCAATTATAAGTCTAGAAGTATGCTTCGTAAGGTCAACTTTAAAAAACATAATTACATTTCATAATTTCTTGTACATAATAGTAGACTAAACCTAATACGAAGCAGATTATATTAAGTTTTAATTGTGTTTTTAAGTCAATAATAAACATGTTGGCTTTTGCAACTGTTTGTGAGTTGACAATTATGTAGCTGATAAACGTTTGTTAGTGAACATTGTGCTGTGAGCAAAGTCCGATCGTTTGAAATTATATTATGTAAAATGTGTTTGTGTTATCCATTATCATCCTATAATACAGTCAAACGTTAAGGTGGTAGAGGGGGTCGACGAAGTGTGACATTGTGTGATAAGGGGCGGGAGGGGTCCTAAATTTTGTGACGTCACATTTCATAATCTGAATACTTTTAAGCAGTAAAGTACGAAAGGTGAACTATTCATTCACCTATTGGTTTCCTCACGATGTTTTCCTTCGCCGAAAGCTCAAGCTCATAGTAGGTGGTTGGATTTGAACTCACGTCCCATGACGAGGCGTTCTTACACACTACCACTGAGCTACCATCGCTTCGGAAGGAAGCACCAGTCACAAGGATGGAGGGGCAGAAAATTATAAATTCATGTGTAGTAATTTGTAAAAAAGTCCCTTAAAATTAAATCTTGTTTCTGTAATAAATATAAAATATAATCATACAACAGTACCAATTCATTGGGTTTTAATTCTGAAAATAGAGAAAGGAGAATAAATTCCTTATCAAGTACCTGGCTAGGTTGGCGGATATTTCTATATTTGGGATGTTATGGAGGTGGGTATTCCGGAGCCGGTGTCGGAACCGGAGGTTTATAATCTGCTTTATCGGTGGCGGAGGTGGAGGTGGAGTCGGATGCGAAACGGAGGTAGAGAAAAAGACAGATGTGTTAAATAAATAAATAAATTATATTATTCGATACTAGGAATTGTAACAAGCAACGAAATGTGGTATCTTCCATAAAACTTAAGAGGAAAGCTCTGTAGAGCAATCCTTAAAAAAATTGGCAATACCCTGAGCTACAAGTTAAATCTTGTTCATACTTATTCTAGCCGCAGTTACTTGTTGTATTTCGATCTTTGTTATAACATTCGATTCAAAAATACCGAAACTGAAGTCGGAGTCGGAGGGGTAAAATCAATCGGAAGTTTCGACCTTTTGAAATCGGAGTCGAAGATCCGTAAAATCCCTATTCTATATACTAGGGTACAAACATAAGTCGAAATTTCACCATACTTTTTACTGAAGAATTCAGTTTTTTCAATTACAATCTCACGTAATGCTAAGTGACGACGGGATCCAATATGGTGGATAAGCTAAGCCTTGTGGATGGAATGGTCCTCAAATACAGCCGGAACACACCTATAGCTATATGGCGACAGACTGTCAGCTTGAGGTGGTAGTTCGCCACGCAGACATTCGAAAACGCTATATCACCGTCGCCGTGATCAAAGATGACATGAATTTTACTTATATCAGTTAACTCTTTTAAAAGTTGTACGTACACTAGGGTGGCGCAAAAAACCGACTATTTTTTTTTTTTCAGTCTCGAGTGAAAAAATGTTAGCTTTTGATGATTTAAGAGCCCTCTCCAAAGAACAACTAAAAAAAAATAATTAAAGAGGTCGCTCCAAATTTTTTTAAATTTCAAAAATCGTCAAAAATCGATTTTTTTTTTAATTTTTTAATTTCCATCTATTATTGTAATAAATAAAAGAAAAAAAATGTATCGAATTTAAATTTAAATATTAAAAGGTCGCTCGAAAAAATCTAAAGTAATGAACTAATAATTAAAAAAAAAATTGAGCGACCTTTCAAAACTTAAATTTTGAACTGAAACTTTCAGAAACTTATTGTTTTTTGGTCTATAAAATTTTACCGTAACGAGAAAACAACTCAAAAAAAAAAATCGATTTTTGACGATTTTTGAATTAAAAAAAATTTGGAGCGACCTCTTAAAATATTTTTTTTAGTTGTTCTTTGGAGAGGGCTCTTAAAACATCAAAAACTAACCTGTTTTTTACTCGAGACTGAAAAAAAAAAATGGTTTTTTTGCGCCACCGTAACGTACACCAACAAAATTACAGCAGATTTTTATATATAATATTCGACCTAAGTTTATTTGCGTACTTAAATGCTCTTTTCCTGTATATCAGGGGTATAGTGAAACCACTAAAATACAATGAACATAATTTAAATCCTACATTACCAGCTGTCTTCTGCGATTTCACAAGCGTTGCTTGTAACAAATAATTAAATAATTGCGCGGTTGCAGTCATATGAATTGATATGAGTGATCGTTCCGAGTCTGGGGTGTTATGTTGTGAACGTCAATTGTTTGCATGTAAAGTCCCCCGCAACATAAAGCATGACCTTTATTGTATACATTTTGAATTATAATAGTCAGGATAACCATTAAACATTATTAAAATTTATATTTTTCGTTTAACGATGTATGTTTATGTACTGTGCAATATATTTATAACAGGTTTGGAGAAACAGACAGATGTAGACATCAGAACAACAAAAAGTGGGCCTACATTTAAATGTGTGGCTTATAGTTAGATAGAATACTATAATCGATTGTGCAAAGTATAGTTGGCTAAAAAGCTTATGTTTTTTTATTAATATATAAACTACTGGAGCTGTGTTGTTGTTAATCCATCATAGTTCATCGAAAACTGATTTGGTGTTTGAAATAAATGACTCCAATAACCTGTATATGGCTAATTCATCCAGATCTAAATTTATAGTCATCATTTTGATTCCTTCATTGCTAATGATTTTTTTGGTTTTCCTTATACTGATACTTTTTATTTTGATAAGTAATCATAACACAATAGATGTTACTGCAGTCAATGTGATTAACTACTCGAAAAGGCAGACTTAGGTCTGCCAGGTCCAGTAGTAGTATTATATATAAAAAAAACTATATTTGTAATATAATATACTTAGAACTGCATCATTGTTTATCATATATTTCAATCCTTTAAACATGATATTTTTGATAATTTTGGAATCTTTTATTAAAATTGATATTATTATGATAAGATAATTATGAAGTTCTGTAATTAATTACTTCAAATTACACAACTTTTCCAGATCCTATTGAATATTGATATTATATATTACATTGAATTTATTTTAAATTTATATAGATATAAGTCAAACAGATCAAAGTTAATGTAAATATACTGAATATTTTACATGTAAAACTATTCTAATTGTTATAATACTTGCAAGGTTACCTATCATACTTTGATGTTAGTCAGGTTTTCACACTGGCCAATTATACAAGGTGAAAACTGTTTTTTTTTAATTTAAATATAAATTTAATATAGTTTATATTTAGTTTATAGTTAATATAATTTAGTATAGATAATTTATTTAATTTATAAAATCTAATTTAAAATAAAAATTTAAATATTAAATATAAATTTAAATATAAATTATATTTAAATATAAAGTGTGTTATAATGAAAATCTACAGCTTATAATTAAATTAGAATTTTTCATTTAATTACTGTTTTTTTTTTGTTTCCTATAATATCTGACCCCAGTTTAGTCAGTGTCATATGATGAATACGGTAATTGCAGCAAGAGAAGTTTTTATAAAAATAATGAAATGTAACTGTTAACTTAAAATTCAATTCAAGGAAACAACAAACCCAAGAATAAACAGAGTATAAGTAAAGTAAGAGCAATGTCTGGTAGTAAAAACATTTATTTACATAGAAATAATTTATAAACAAGTCATAATATTATTTACCTTTCATATATAATATTGAAAATTGATATCACAAACAACATAATATTCTGGGATATTGTTATGTATAAGGGAAAAACTTTTTATATTTTAAAAAACGGTTAATAAATGTGACAATATGTTAAAGATTATCGGAAGTACTATAATTTTTTGATATATTTTTGTTGTATCATTATAAAATGCCTTACAAATCATAACACCATGGTGATTGTTGTTACAATACTTGTAATTCAAACCTTTTTATGTATATCACAAACACAACAGAAGGCCTTTGTTTAAGGCCAAATTAATAGGAACAGACCATTTTTATTATTTATATAGCGTTGTGGTAATTTTGATATCTGTTTTACAATTACCGGGCACAATTTGCACAAAAATATAAAAAATATATGGAAACAACAAAAAAATTAATTAACTTACCGATCGTCATGTTTACACGAATTCGAACACAAAATATATTTTATACCGATTTGTAGATACAAAGTATATTTTTCAATTAGATCATACGAGTTAGATCTTTATTATGTTATTACTGCGCTACATGAAATATGAAAATACAAAAACGAATAGATTAATTCGTAACATCTGCTTGTCAGTTACTTGTATAATAATTAATTACGATAAGACTAAGGGCTTTCTTTAGTTGTTCAATATATATAGATCTCTAAATATACAATCAGCATGACACTACTACTTTCAACTATGATGCCTTTGAAGTGATTTACTTAATAGTGTGACCAGTAAGAATAGCGATCTGAAATCAATTAATATTACAGTAAATTATTGTTTTTCACAGCCTCGAATCGATGTAATGAAGTAATATTTCATTCTTGAAAATTGGTTATCGATTTATTAAATTTTTATAAGAACTATCAAATTCTTTAAACATATTACTTAACACGTTTAAAGCTATTATAGTTTTAAGAAATGATTAATCAAAACTGATTAGATGGTTTATATTATTATGTCCGATTTGGCTGCATGGTCTTAGATACCTTTGCTTTCACTGTAATAAGGAAGTCTCCTCTCCTCCTCCTCGATTTTAAAATAACGATTTTTGATGATTCATTAGCATTCGATGCAAGAAAAATCGACATTTAAAAGAAAGTTCTTTAGCAAGTTATTATTTTATATATCGATATTTGATGAATTGATTCATTAGGATTCGAATCCAGGAAAGTGTCATCTATAAGATTTACTTGTAAAAATCGTTCTTTTAAATGACGATTTCTTAGATGTTGATTTTTTATAAATCGATATTTCAGATGTCAATCTTATATGAACTGATTCAAGAAAAACCATTTTTTAATTGATTGATATTTAGCTAATCATTATTTTTGATATTGAATTTTTTGAATCGATTCCATATGTTTCGGATAGATATTTAGAAGATCGATTTAGTAGATGTCAATTTTTTATGAATCGATTTATTAGTCTTCAATTAAAGAATCGACCTTTTTTGGGAAAAATCACTATCCAGGCATAATTTTTTTATTAATAATATTTTTGGAATAAAGGAATGTATAAAATATCAAATTATAAGCTGATTAATTAAAAAATACTGTACTGTTTATATAATATAATCAATTTTTATGTACTTAAGTAAGTTTCATCAGTGACCCAAACTAGTTACGAAACTACTTAGTGATTGTTAAAAAAGCACACACAAGCTGGTGATGGATTTTTCTAGGCTGATTTACTATGATGAAAATTCCTTTTTTGTCACATTGCACATCATATATTAATTAGGTATACTTTATTCCTAGAAGATGTGGTCATTTATCAGTTATATTATCAAGTTTTAATTAATTTTATCCTTAATATGCCATATAATTTCATTGTTTACTTATAAATAATTTGAAATCGTTATTAAATGTAGCCTTGTTTAAGTGACTTAAGAAATAAAAACTGCACAATTTCAATTTTCTTATACTCATTTCCTTTGCTAATGTATCGTAACTCTTAAAATAAGATAAAATGATAAAATCTACGATAAAAAAAAATCTTATAAATAGTAATATAATTTAACCAATTACCAAATTATTTATCAAATGTTTTATTTGTTTTTTAATTAGTTTTGAGCAGCATATTAATGATATCGATTTGTTGAAAAATACTGTTTTCAATGCATACAAAGTTTGTATTACAAATACAAATTATTTATAACAAACACTATTAGAATCAATTTCATAGTCAGGTACAGAGTATAATGATTTGTTGTATTTCGAAGTTTTAGCTACGTTGTTATTTCTGTTATATTTACTTTATACTATGATCACTCATAGATGCATAAAATAATGATACAACACTTAATCAGTAAACAATAAACTACACGTTGCATTATAACGAGGGTTGCTGCTAGTCTAATAAGAAGTAAGGAATTACAATAAGTAAATAAATATAGTTATGGAATGCTGTTAATGTTTTCCTTATTTTTGATATCAATGCTGGCATGTAGTAAATATTATTACATTATTGCAACTATTTTCATTACAATTGTTATGAGGTTTTATTTAAAAAATCTGCTTTAAATGTACTTGTAATAAAAATCAGTTTCAAATCCTGCCGAATTCATTAGATTCTGTTAAGTATGGTCACACTATCTTTGAACTTTGTTCTATATAACAAATGCACTCTCGTATATGGTATATTGAATTTAAAGTTTGAACTAGAGGTATATATGTTATAATGTTATATTATTTATAAATTATAACAAATGCACTCTCGTATGTGGTATATTGAATTTAAAGTTTGAACTAGAGGTATATATGTTATAATGTTATATTATTTATAAATGTATACTTTTACTTTAGAAATAAATGTGAGTAGACTCGAAGTAATAGTATCAATATTGTATGACTTTTACTTGCATATTATTCCTCCAATTCTAAAGGTGTTACTTGAGTTAATTAAATTTATGGCCATAGGAGTCACTGCACTAGGGAACGTCCACATGCTGCACCTTGGGCAACGTCAGCCAAGCTGGCCAGCGGCTGATACCCTGGCACGGAGGCTTGTCTGGCATTCCTCGGACTCTATTCAGAGAGCCACGTAGTTGGCGGGCCCGATGTGTACTTGCACTATAGCCACGCAGGCAGATTGGGCACGTAGCCTTCCATGCTACCCCCAGTTTCATAATCCCATCGGAGTTTTATGGTCACGTCTCGCGGCTTCTATAGGATCGAGGAAATTGGCTTCACCGCCCGGCCCGCGAGGAAGTAAACCTCAATAAAAAGTCTCCCTAGGAGTTGGTCTATTTTGAGGGGCCTACGCCTGCCGGGTGAGCAGCTCTCCAACCGAATAGGCGGTAGCAGAACACTGTAGGGTTTTAGTAGGCATTCCCGGCGATTCGTGCCGGGTGAGTCCCCTCCCAACCCATCAGGGAGGGGATGCGTAAATGCATTTAACCATATACAAAAAATAATTATGGCCACACAGTGCATATAGTAGTAACTATAACAATGACGGTATACATATATATAATCTCCAGTCAATTCTATTGGTAGTCACTGAATTTAACATGACCAAAATATTGTAACCAGGACTGTTTTTACGTTGCTTTAACCTACTGGAGGCCCTGGCCACATTAGAATAATAATGGATGCCCCTATGACCTTGACAAAGCATTATTTTGTTAGAATAGACCAAGAAAGTAAATATACGAGGTTATATGTTTATTTTTATTTCTTTACAGTAATATTAAATGAATAGATCATACAAAATAATCTACAATAGTATCTCTTTTAGCATTCACAGGTAATAGCTTAAAAATCTATGTTGATTGAAGATATAGGGACGGAAACATTCTTATTCTTTTCTTTCTTCTTCTTCACTCTTTCAGCACTTACTCAAGTCAGCTGACGGACAGCGTCAACAGTGCTGGTTAAGTTGGAAAAAATAAATTAAAGAATAATAGAGAATCGTTAAAATAAAACAATACATTATAATATAAAATTTAATATTTTCATAAATCAATGCCATGTTCCCATTTTGTGTACTTATCTTATTCGAGTAAAGTGAATTGATTATAACTATGTACTTTAATCTCGCAGAATTACAAGTAATAGTACCAATAAACATAGACCTTTTTATCTATGTCTATTATACATAGAACAACAGCTAATGTGCGGTCGTTAATATAATATTATAATTATATTTATTATTAAAATAATTATATTTCTATTGTACTATTTAAAATTGTGCTACAATTTCCTGCCCAAATTTTGAGTGTATCATTATTGCCGCAATATTATAGATATAACGTTATATACGTTAAATATATTAACCACCCTACATAGCAGTGGAGTGTTAACGAAGAATACCAACAAATAAAGCGAACGAACGACATATATAACTTAGGTAAACTTTATATCGTGTTGAATGTTTATTTCAAATTTTAAATTCAAGGTACTAAAACATTAGCTTTTAACACGAAATGGAATGATAAATAAACCGTTTCTAATAAAGTATTTTCTCCAATAATTCTCCGGTATTAATTATTTATTTGTGACAAAGAATATATTTAATATACATTTTTCTGAACACAATCCAAAATCTGAAAGAAATACGATGCTGTTCAATTCAATTTGTTTTGTTAACAATGTGATATTATTAATCTTTCTAAGAGTTTTTATTGCAAGGCATAATTATCACATACTATTGTCTTCTTAAATTGAATATAAAAAAAGTTTCTTAAACAAAGCTTAAACTATGGAGGGTAGAGGTAAGAAGATCCATGTCATATGGGGGGAAATTTGACAAAGTATCCAGCTGGATACTGAAAATAGAGATTTCAGTACCAGCCAGAATAGCGCTGGCATCCGAAAAACTATGATATTAACATAGCTGTTGTAGAAGGAGTGAAGTTAACTGCATTTGATAATATATATTCGTTGAATATATATATAACCCGATCGTTGTTTTTTTACATTTACATCTTATTTATAAAGTCCCATAAGACTTGGTATTTTTCTCTCAACAAATACATTTTTAACAAGTAAAAATAAATACATATTTTACCAAGCGGAAATTAGATGGTCCTTGTTTATTCTGTACCATATTCTAATTACTTTTGGAGCTTTCTGTAAAATGTGTCCTAGGCTACCGCAGAGCCACCCTTATTGGACGCGTTTTCAGGGAAACTTTTTCATACACAGAGATGGTTCGCCTTATATCTGCCCTCCATAGCTTAAACATACAACTTACTATTATTATCTACTTATTTGGTGTATATAAGTGTACATAATTTTTTACTACAATAAACCAACTCTTACAAAATAACTCACCAATTCTTAATATAACTAATAGTATCTGATGAAAATCGTATATAGGTACCTATTTAATATCACATTATATACCTATCCAAATATGCATAAAAGGTGCTAAAGCGCCACATTTCTCTATGCTTAGACCTTATTCATCTTCCATATAAACCTCGTCTATAAGTGTAATCAGCCCAAAGCATCATTACAAAACAATCTAAACATAATATGTAGAATAGGAACATATAAAAACGTTTCTGATAACAAAAGATATAAAATAGTGTCGTGTTAATGACAGATTGTATACTGTTTCATCTTCATTATTCGTAACAAATTTATCAGATTTTTTAGAGTCGGCTCTCGTTCTCTTAATCTGTTAATTTTGGTATTATATTATTATCGAGTAATATACTATCGTCCTTGTATCTCACAATTGTTCCCGTCCTGGTAAGCGACCGAATATCACAATTTCTCCCCAGGTTTTTTACATCTACAAAGGGTCTTTGTCTACAACGCAAAACATAATTCGACCATATCAGACCATACGGTCTTCGGCAACTCTATCATGGATTTATTTAGGTATATATAATTGTATGTAGTATTTTCCTTACTATTTAGTAAAAGGACTATTTTAGTAATTATTTCTAGAACGTTAAGAGAATCAATAATTGTTTTGATAATTTGCGAACCATCGCAGATTTTCAATTTCATAGAGATCAACCCGACTCGGGAGTGTTGAATAGCTTAATCGAGGAATCAAATCGAAATGTGTAATAATAATAAGCAATCGATTATTTTTTGTAAGCGCGCATCACTATTACCATTGGATTTATTAAGCTCTTCGTCGTTTTGATCCAATTCTGTGTACTACTTTATAATATACCTTTCTTATTCGATTTTTTATTAATTCATATATGTCTAGGACACGGCAATCACTATACATATTCGCGTTAGTTAACATTTTTGCTATTGTTCCATCGTCGATTTGTTTCATAAGGTGTCTAAATTGACTAAAAAAAACGAAAAAAATATATTTGTACGATTTTCTTTTTCATTTTATTCAGATCCTGCATTTTATTTAAGATAGCATTATTTTATCTGTTCTCTTTTAAACTTTATATACCGCTTTAGGCCTGTCGAAAGTCTCGGAATCTACGAAGTACCTACATCCTAACCGTCAAATCAGTGATAATCTTCGATATGTTTCTCTACGTTTCTTTTGGCTGATAATACTATTTGCTACTATAACTCTACAAGTGGACCTTATTTTATAGAGTTTGAATTTCATAATAGTTGTACTATTTTATTCTAATGTATTTTATTTCTTATTTAGTAATAGCGAAGGGCTGAATCAAAATGAAGTACTTTGGATGATGTAGGTAGTGATTTCATATTTGTGTATAAAATTAATTTATGTGTATATGTGCACTAAGGATTCTTCTCAATTTAACGAATTAAAAAATGCTTTACATCACTATCAGCTGTGTCCGCGACTTCGTACGTGTGAAACTAAAAATTTTTAACAACTTTTGCCCGTTTTAGCAACCTTATTTCAATGCAACTCTACAACCATTGGTGGCATCGTGCTGTTAAAGCCTTCCTCAATGATTGCTTTATTAAACACAAAAAAAAATTTAATCCGATTAGTAATAACTAAGATTAGCGCGTTCAAACAAACAAACAAACTATCCGTTTGATAATCTTATAATATAGATTATGCGAGCGTAGGTGGAGTCTTCGCTTTTAATTCACACATGTTATGCCGTCTGAAATAAAACAAAATTACAAACGAATATTTTCATGTAAATCAGTTAATTAGGTAGAAAATTAAGATAGGAAGGAACAATATGTATTTAATTTTACGAAATTACGATATTACTTTACAATTATAAAATATTTCGGAGTGGACAAATGAATACATTATTTAACATAAAATATCGGTTTGAGCTACTACACAAAATCATAACGCCAGATTTCAGCAGGTCTGAATGACCTACTGAATGAAAAATAAATTTCAAATTAACTTATTTACCTTTAAGATTCCGTAGGCCAGACCAGCGCCGAGCACAAAAGCAAGAAGATAAGGCAAGAAATCCAACGAAGGTAGATATCTCTTGCGTAATACAAATACTAGATAAGTAAGTTTGTTGTGTGTATAAGGCGGGTAACGTGGGCTATAAAAAAAATATATATATATTAATATTACAAACCGGAAAAGTTGAACGCGTTAATTTTATTAATCTTAGAAGTCAAATTAAAAAAAATCCGTATTTTTTGATAGAGTAATAATTGTGGAAGGCCTTAGGCTATTTAACATCACGCTACCACCAATAGGAGCAAAGTTGTATTGAAAAAGGTAAAAAAAAACAGGCAAAAATTCCTCAACAACTTGTAGTTCCATACGAACGAAGTCGCGGGCACAGTTAATGCAGTATAAATTCCATGTAATATATCTCGATTAAACAACCACGATTTTAATGTGGGGAAATGCATTTAGGCATTCCCTCTCAGCCCATAGGGACTGAGAAGGTTATCCTTACGGCCTTACCTTCCTGGGGCGACTATCAATCGCTTCCCTAACATATTGAAGTTACATACAATAAACAAATAAACGACAACTTTCAAAAATATGTGATTTTATGAAAACACAATGCAAGTGAAACTTTTTCGGACCGAAGGGATTTTTCTGAGAATTTGCGGAAAATATGAGTATATAAATGGCACACGGTTGATGCGAGCCATGGGCGCTGCCATATTAGCCTTGGCTGCTCTGCTGAACATCTTTCTTGTTACCTCTACTCCGTGACCGGCTGTAATGCGACATGCGATAGAAAAAAAGAGTAAAAATGTTTTAATTTAATATTGTCATAAAATTCGCAGTTTCTTAAATGACGCTATATAAAGTTTACTCTATATAAAATCTAACACCAGAAGCACCAATATTCACACGTTAGTTCAAAATAACTTCTTGGATTTAAATTAATATTTACATTTGGTTATATTTAACTTTATAAATTCAAATTGTAATGAAGAGGTTTTATATAAATTGTTTTAATAATCTATTTCAAGTGTTAGGCTTTTTCATTGGTCGCCTCTTTATTTTTGATTTATCATTGATCGTCTCTTTACTTTAAATTTCATATTACAAGGGTTTCAATATTCACACGTTAGTTCAAAATAACTTTATAGATTCAAATTGATATTTACATGTTTGGTTAAAAATAACTTTATAAATTCAAATTGTAATGACGAGATTTTATAAAAATTGTTTTAATAATCATATTCACACTAGTTCGCTTTTAGCGCTTTTAGTTTCCGGTTGTGGCAATATAAATATGTCTTATAATACTGAGGCAAAGACAGTGGAGCTCCAGAACGAATCAGTGAATTGAAACGAAGTATTAGTGATATGAAGAACCAAGTAGTACGTGCTGCCTATTAAACAAGACGGTTAAGATATAAGGATAATTTACACAACATAGTGCTATAAGAGAAATTGTATACGATTTATTGTTATTTTATTGTTACTAGATTTTGGTAGATATGCTGTATTTCCTGTGATGGTGAATAAAATGCTGTTTTAGCGATGATGATAAGAATGAGGATTCTCCAATAGTGGTTGTTGTCACGCAGATAAAAATGTTGTATTCAGGAAGTTATTTGTTGATACATATGTCGTCAGTAAAGTTTTTTCTGTTTTATTAATTAAAATAGTATTTAAAAATCAATATATATATATATATATATATATTAGATTATTTGAATTAAGTATTTGTATTCAACATTTTTATATAAAAATATACGTACGCAGACAATTTCTCTGCAACGGAAAAGAAATTCTTCTTTAGGCAGCCTTTCTTGTGTGTGAAGGTGTCAAACGTATATTTGTCGTGATATGCACCCATTCCACTAGCACCAACACCGCCAAATGGTAATCCATCAACTAAAAATATATTATATTATTTTGTTTAACAAACTATATATAGCAAGTACTGGTTCCTTCTCCAGTTAAATAATAAATAAAAATACGTAAGTCGGTGGAAAAAAGGAATGAATTTCCTTATGTGATATATCATTATTTATAATAGTATTATATTATTGATTAACAAATACAAATCAAAGAATTACTAACTTCTGAGAGAAATTAAATGAAACGCAAAGATAACTAATAATTTCAAGGAATGGTACGAAATTTCGTAATTAATATATTTTTTCAAGATGTGAAAATAAACATTTTATTGTACATCATTAATTTCATCTAATTCATTATAATACATATAAAATACGCTGCTACACATTTGACGCGTGTGATATGTACAAACTGTATCTATGCAGCTGTTAAGAACTTACTTGCTGTCTTGAAGCAATAAACTCACACCTATGACTGGGTACAGCCAATAGCGTACGCGCTAATGATAATCGTCTAGACTATAGAAATATAGTGCAATATAGAACAGACTAAAAAAAGGTCGTGACGGAAAAATCTTACATTTTGATAGGTCTAGCTTCTCTCCGTACGGTTTATCCGTACCATGCTATAAGTAACTTCGTTCCAAAAATAAATTTTCCTGAAAACATTACATATACCTTTCCGTTTTGTAATCTGCAGCAGTTGACGCAATTTTATTAATCCTAGGTGTTGGGTTTTTGATATGATACATTAATTGCGGCCGATCAGACCGTCTGTTAGCGTCGAGACGCGCCGCCACGGCATGCGCCAACACGCTTTGTGATTATATATTTAAGGAAGTGACTAATGAGGAGAATCAAGTTGTTTTGATTTATTTTGTATACTAAATTTATTTAAACGTATACTAAGTAATCATATTTATCTTTAAAAACGTCTAAGTAGTTTTACAATTTTTAGTCTACCATATTTATTTCCTTACATAAGCTAAGTTCCCTTTAAGTTACAAATAAATCGAATGTTTCACATCTATCAGACATCCCGCAAGTGCTTCATTTTTTGGTAATTTCTTTTATTACGATGCTTTGAAAATAAATGGATTGGTATTTTACAATTATAAAAACCATTTTTTTCTGGTTACTTTTAGTAAACATAAAAAAAAAACAATAGTATTATTTATTTATAGGAATAGAAAATAACGGTAGTAGCTTACATTTCTAGTCAATAGTAATGTGGCCGACAAAAAATAACTTGGATTAAAAGTTTTGTTAATGTTATTTTTTAAATATATTTTTCAAAATCTCTGTACAGCGGCGCTTACTCTGTACTCACTTGTAACTGGATTTTGCTGAATAGAATACCATGTATTTGCCCGTATTCTATAACATTAGCGTAAACATTGAAAGAGAGAATTAAAATACATTTATTCGTCATGTGTAGGTACATACACATCGTTTCACATATGAGTGATATAAATTTAAAATAATTTCTATAATAATAATAATAATTTCTTTTTTTCTAATTTCTATAACAATTATATTATGGTGTAATAATAATATAATAACTTAAAATAAAATTGTTTTGGGTAAGTTTTTCCGAAACATGTCGACAGTGGAAAGCATAAATGTCGTATCTACAAAAATGTTAGTACGAGTTATTTATGTATGTATGTCCATCATTGGAATCAGAAAGAAGGTATCGAAATGATTTTTTTCTGCAATTCAATAAACATTTGTTTGATACAGCATAAAAATTCGCTTTATTTTTTATGATATAATTTTTTGAGAAAGTTTTTTGCCTTTCATATAAATTTCAATTTTGCGAGATACAACAAATATATTTTCCACCGTCGATGTGTATTTGTAACATCCATCTTGAAATATTGAATTTTGTGTGCCTTCAGCGTATTCTTTTTGTTTTACACGCAAAGATCAAATGTCAGTTTCATGTACTATTTGTGTATTGTTCATAACCGATTGGTTTGTATCGATAGGTTGTTGGGAAATATTCAAATATTTATTTCCAAACGGCAAGAATTCATGAATATATAAAATTGTATCTATGGATTTTTTTATATTATAACTAACAGTCAGTTATAAGAACCTTTCATTAACTCTTAATGCTGCAATTATAATTTTAATGCTCCATTAAACACCTACATGCATTGCAAGAACTTATGAAAGCCCTCGTCAAGGGCTAGTATAATGACCCAATAAAATTATTTTCAATCTGTCAAAGGTATTATCAGCTCGGTTTTTTATTGCAACAAACTTTAATTGCACTTTTACACAATTTGTTAAATTTTACCGCGAATAATTGGTTCATTAGCCTGCCATTATCAGAACGAAGGTCATTTTTCGTTGTATTTAGTGTTAATTTTACTATTGTGATATGTCTTAAACATCACCTTCTTTTTATCAATATTTCCTATCGTATCATACTGATAGAACTGCTGTATGGAACAAATATGAGGATATAGAATTTGTGTCTGGATTCAGTTCCTCTAAAGAAACTAAACGACAAATTCTAAATAAAATTGGATTTTTTTTTTCCCTAATAACAACTCAAAAGAAAATGCGTAATTTTAATAGAACCACAATACATACTTACAATTATGTATATGCAATTCATTTATTTATTTTAAAATCAGTTACCGTTTCTTTCTAAATGATTTCATTAGTAAATGAAAATGTAATGGGATTATACAAAGCAGTAACTATTATGTAATGGGATTATATAAGCAGCAAACTAATAACAACATTAACTTTAATAGAAGATTAACAAGAGGAGAGTAAATGACGACTTTCTTGCAACTGACTGTTATTCTTTAAAATTTATGAAAGTGCATATGTCATTTAAATCATATTAAACTTTAATTGAAAAGAATAACAAAAGTGATTATACCAAACCTTTTATGTTCGATACAGTATCATTAATGCATATTTGTCCGGAACTGGTTTGTTTGACAAAATACGACTTCATCTCATCTTTATTGCTGAACAGGTACAACAATAGCGGCTTCTCTCTACATGCGTAAACAGATAAACAAGACCACCACCATGAAGATAAAACTATAAAAAGTTAATATAACTACAATATTAACAATAGAATTAGATAAAGATTATATTTTACTAGATGAGCCGGTGAACTTCGAATCACCTACATTAACCTACAATGGCTGGTCGTTAGTCAAGTTAAAACTGAAAAATAGATTGACCAATCTAATATTTTTTGTAATATTTTAAGAAGTTATAATCAGTCCTAATCAACCTTCTAACTTCAAGTCTTTAGGATGAATAGGACTGGCTATATTTTATATCTTTTCCATTTTTAATTTATTTTATATGTAGGCTTCGCACGGGTGAAATGTGGAGTGATAACCGAACCTACGACCCGCCAGCCGTTGTGATAACTTCTAAGACATTCATTTTAATGACATGTTGTTGTTGTATGTAATTTTTATCTAATTGAAATGTACAACATATATAATGTTTTTAATTAGATAGGGAATAATACTGTCATGTTTAAAATAGTTTGGTAAATAACATGTTTCTTTTGTTGTATGTTTGTATTGTAATACATATCATTGCAGACTTTTTTATCGATCTTTACATAGAGAATTCTGTAGTAAACCTTCCTGTTGAATAACTCTATCTATTGCTGAAAATTGCATTAAAATTCGTTGTGTAGTTTGAAAGATCTAAGCGTACAAAGATTGGGAGCGACTTTGTTTTATACTACGTAAAAATAATTATACAAAATCAAGCCGCTACTTTTTCTCCAATAAAATAATAAGCTTTAAAAATTAGTTCGGGTAACAAAATTATTAGCTTGAGACACTACTTAATTACAAAAAGTAAGGAATATGTATATGGTTCCATTTTAGTCTCAATTTACAATAATAAATTTTCTAGTTAGTTTTGTTAATGCTTTATTTATGCATTATATATTCTTGAGAAGTAATAAAATATTTTGATATATACTTTTATAATTTATATAAAAATGTGTTGATTTTAATTTCGTTGTAAACATAAAAAAAATATTTTGCAGGAACTGATTTTTAATAAACGTACCTTGACCTCAATATGTGAACTAACAACAAAACCTTTCACCGTTGACTATGAATGATATTCTCGTAACATTATGTTCAACTATATACAGCCATAACTATATGGTAAAGATATAATGTTACACGTTAGTTAGAAACGATTAATATATTTGAGTTTAAAGCAAATAATCATATTATTGTGTTAATATGTACTATACAGATGATGAGATCAACCGAAGCCAGCCCCTTTTGTTAATTATCAGCACCGTATTTTACAGGTTGTTTGTGAAAATATAATTTATTAGTAAAATTAATTGTTAATTATACATTAATTAATAATTATTCATTCATCAAATTGATTAACTTATTAGAAAAAGAAAAGTGGCTCCTATGTACTAAACGAGAATTATATTCAGATACATAATTATATTATAAAATATATTTTTACCAATATTATAAATGCGAAAGTGAGTTTGTTTTTATGCTTTCACGCCTAAACCACTGAAATAGTTCCGAAAAATTTTGGTATACAGATAAATATGACCTTGGAGACGGTGATAGGTTATTTTTTTCTTGCGAAAAACTTATTAGGAGTGGGATAAAGAAAGAAATTAACTTTGCATGAAACTTTTTATTGCGTCATGCGATTTGATAAAATGAATATTAACGTGAGCGAAGCCACGGGTAAAAGCTAGTTACAAAATAAAAGTACACAAATTCTAATAGTGAATGTTTGAAAGTGATTCTTGTTCTAAATACTATGAAATAAGCAACACGCTTGTGTAAAATATTTAATTACATATTATAATTCTTTTATCAAATGTTTTTATATATATTAACTATTATTATTATTATTATTATTATCAATGTAGTACAGATATAATATACTACGTATATTTTTCAACGTAGATTTAATACCTATATTTGATCAAAGTAGTAAGTTTTTAAGTTTAATTGCATGATAGTTACGATTACTTTTTTTGACTTAATAAATACGGTATCCGAGCTTTTAGATAGTTTCTAACTAATAAGGTTGCATATTGATATTGGTCACAGATTAAAATGCTAGAGAATTATAATTCAAAATATAACATACTTATTAACTTAAATTATATTTTCACAAATAACTGTAAAACTTTTATATTCTTACCACTGAAAAACGTGACAGTGTCGTTCATACTGATAGAGGCCGAACGAGTCTGTTCAGTGAACAATTTTTGTACGATATTTTGTTTGCTGAATACGTAAATCACTATAGGCTGATCCCTGAAAACGGCACGAACTTACACATGTTTTTTTTTAATATAAAGAGCCAATTACATATACCTGCTTAAGACTGGACTTTATCTTATATTTGGTAGCCTTTGGCGGGATCTTCTGTTATGTTGTGATTTTGATTTTATTACAGCCACAGAGTATAAGAAATTACAGCCTAAACTTAAAAGTTATGTTTGCACGGTATTGTCAAAGTAAAACCTAAAAGTACCTAAAAGTAACTTATATTATTTTTATGCACATACGATCTGACCAGACCTTGTTTTCTCCTTTCCAGTAGTGAAAAACTAGATCACAGCGACATCTGTTGCGTTAGAGTTACTTATTGAGGTAAACACTAGCCTATCTTTTAAGTTAGACCAAATTACGCACGATATGTAAAACTTCTTTGATATCGGCTAAGTAGTTTCGGAATTTATCGCGGAAAACGAACATAACAATGTATTTTAGATGGCATACGTTGATTTTAATATATCGAAAATAAAACAGGATAAAACCTATTTTAGCTTGCGTTCATTTTAATTATACGTTAAATATTTTAATTACTTATATATTACGTTATATTACGTACTTTATATTACGTGTATTTTTTTGTAAATTATGTATCTTTTGTATACATTGTCTCAAATGTAATAATAATATAATATAGCATTAAATTATTAAAAGATACGTAAAACTATGCATAATATAGTATAATGTCATATGAAAGTCACAAAGAAGTTAGAGCGCTTACATGGTTCAAATGATATAAAATGTAAGTCTATATGGCGGTAGAACTTACAAATTTATTTAACGCCTCTGAGACATGTTGTTTGTACTGGAAGCATATTCGTGTATTGGATAGATTCCATCTAAAATACCTTCGCGATATCTACTAATATTATAAATGCGAAAGTGAATCTGTTTTTTTTTGTTACTCTTTCACGTCTAAACCGGTTTTATGATGAATTTTGGTATAAAGATAGATGAGAACCTGGAGTCAGTAATACGCTACTTTTTCTCGCGAAAATGTTATTAGAAATGGAGTAAAGGGGATCAAACTTTGCATGAAACTATTTATTGTGTCATCCAGTTTAAGAAAAACAATATTAACGTGAGCGAAGCCGCGGGTAAAATCTAGTTATAAATATCAAATGGTCCGTTCACGTGACGAACACTGAAATCCTACGGTGTGCGAATATCAGCGGAATAGAGGCGTATCTAATACGGCGACAATTGCGTTTCATACCATGTTTCTAGAATGAGTTACGAGAGGGTTGACAAAAGAACTTTCTTTTCTGAACTCAAGCATGGTAAGCGAAAACCTGGCGGCCAGTATTTTAGGTTTAAAGATGTTCAAGTAAAGGCATAGGAAAATATGTAACATAGAACCTTCTCGGTGGTGAGAATTGCCCAAAATAGGTCTGAATGGAAACATCTGGTAAACCAAATTGTTTTTTCATGTGAAGATAAGAGGAGGCGCGATCGGGATACTAAAAGATCAGCTTAAACAGTAACCGCCTTTAGATATTTTGCAAAAATTTGATACCATTTTATATATAGGAAATGTATAGAAATAGATGCCGATTGCTCGGTAAGAAAGAATCTATATAATATGTAATCACTATGGTTGTATTAGTATATTGCTTGATACACCTTTCAATTTATTCAAATAATAATAATAAATTAAACAGAAAAAGGTATAAATAATTTCGGAAAATCATATACATTTCTAAATTATATATCACGCATATAAAATTATAATGAAAATTTAAAAATATATGAAAGGAATCAGTAAAAATATAAGATAAAATCTTAGATACGTTCGTTTATATCTATTTGTTCTTTCTAATAAATTACTGTCTTCGTTCAAAAATAGCATTATACTATATATATATATATATATATATATATATACACTACTACATATATATATATATATATATAAACTTAAAAAGATAATAATTATTGTTAGCAAAATACCTGTCATTGATAAATTTGATTGCTTCATTTGCATTCTCGATAACCATTATCGGCAGTATCGGTCCGAATATTTCTTCCTCCATTACTTTGTCGGTAGCGGTTACATTGGCGATTAATGTTGGCTCGATAAACTTGTCAGTTGGATCATACCTTCCTCCGATAGCAATTTTGTCTTTGCTGGCGTCAATAAGCGCTTGGAGACGTCTAGAATTCAAATGTATTTTGTTAGTATATCCATTTTATAAGAAGAAAAAATACTCGTTAAAGTAATAGTTGACTACTCGTTCATTATATAAAATAGATGTAAGTATTGTAAGCGCAATAAAAATAGACGTATAAAAAGGATACAGCATATAGACATAAGCAACGGCTTTATTGTGCTATCCGTAAGGAAAAGGAAATGCACTCAATTTTGGAAGAGAAAAAGAAAGAGTTACTACCAATACTTGTGGTTTCGTCCACTTTTACATGGATAATAATCGTGAACCAGTGAAAAAAAATTGTAGGTGCTGGACGTCTGAAAATGTATTGTATATTTAAATAAACATGTTTTTATGTGTGAAATCCAAGAATCGTATGAAAAATTAATTGACGAGAACATGCAAACAAAAAATTGAACGTAGAAAACAATGCAGACTACTCGGTTCAATTATAGTTAAGAATCATCTAGATGAAGCTAAAAGTAGAATTATTGTTTTCTTAAGATCGTTTAAGTTGTTTGGTAGAAAACCATTAACAAACTGCAGACCAGAGTTTTATATATAAAATTAAGATACTATAGAGCTGTAGTTGTCTTTCTCGCAATAATTGTATCATGTGTTGCCAGAGACCCTGAAGAGCTTTATTTATTAAGTTCACACATCTCACGCTCTCCCACTTACATGTAACTTACCTAAAATGCCTATTATTGATAATGCGGCCTAGGTCAGGAGACTTCTGGGGATTTTCGCCATACCACTCCTTGAGTATTTTCTTAGAAGCTTCAACTAACTTATCTTGAATTTCTTTGGAACACAGTACGTAGTCAGGAGCGATACAAGTCTGGCCGGCATTTATGCACTTGCCCCATAGAATGCGTTTGGCTGTGATTGCGATGTCTGCCGTGTCGTCGATGTATACCGGGCTAGTAGTGAAAATATATCGTATATGGTATATTTTGATAAAAAATACATACATAGGAGTCACTAGAGTGTATAGGCGAAAAAACAAATGACAACATTAGAAAGTAAAGAATAAATCCATTTAACAGGTAATAAAAGGTATTTCATCTAGTAGTGTTATGGCTACAATTTAACCTAACATTACGTGACTATAGAGTGGCTCTCAAGCGCAACTGCCGGAACACACCTATATATATGACTACAGATTTTCATCTTCAGGTTGATTATTAGCCAGATGTGCATTAGAAAATACCTTACAACCATGTTATGGATTTGTCACAATATTTTTCTTAATCTGAAGCTCAGGCTCATCTATTGATTGACACTGTACATAATGGTGAGCGCAGTTCAATCTAGAAATAATGACCGCCGAGTGATAAGCAATCATCTCGTCAAAACCGACGCTGTCAAAACAGCTTGCAAGCTTTCCTTGACGGCTGGATGTACCTACACTAGCACATCTCGAAGTGTAACAAACCAAAGAAGGTTCACTGTGACGAGTTTATCATCATGTGTGTCTTATATGTACACCTCTATAACTATTGGATATACAACTACTGAAACTCGGAACGAGGCACTCTTCAGTATGGCACTATGGCAGATGGCACACTTGGTGTATGCTGGTGTAGGCGATCGAGTCGAATATGACTGTCGTGTCGTACTACTAAATATTTAACTTTTTTAATTCCTACATAACAAGCATCTATATAACTGATACGGCAATCGTAACATCCGCCACAGTGGAATGTTTAAGCATGGTCGGGATCAGCCAATATATTTCCATTTTTCAGTAACTATGCGGATTTTATACGGGTTGCGACCAACATAAATATAATAAACTTGTCAAAATGACCCGCATTTGGCTTGTCACAATTTGGGATGAACCAATCTATATTCTTATTCAGTCTATAGTGCTAAGCGTCTAGTTTAGCCTCTAGAAACTAGAAACATATATTTAAAATTAGACCGTTGCTGCATAATATAGAAATCTAATTATCTTATATTATATTATCTAATATAATATGCAAAAGTTTTTATGTGTATACATATGTAAATGTACGTTAAAATGTATGTTAGCAATTAAGAATGTAAATATATATCAAGGTATGGTCACCATTTAAAAATCTTATATTTTTTGTTTATAATATTGGATACCTATGAGATCTGCTAAGGTATTTTTTTTTCAAGAATATTTTTTTATCGTGTCCCTGCTACCAATATAGCCTGCGTAGTTTGAAAGCCATTGTGAATATGTGTGTATGAATATGTATATAAATGTCTTGTAAATGTAAATAAATAAATATCCAGCCGTCATAGGGTGTGCAGACTAGTATGACAAAGACGACCTCTAATGGATATCTATCTATCTATCGGTAGTCATTTTTAGGTAGCAACTTGCGCTGACCATTGGTTAAAAAGTCGTCACTGTCTCGTGCCACAATACAAGACGTTAGGGAAAAAGTTTCTTCGCATTTTATATAAAAACTTCAGACATATTTTTCCAAAGTTTATTTACATTTAATTACAGTGTATATGTGCTATTTAGCTTAATGACTTTCTGCCTCCTCGTAGGTAGTATCATGATCCAGTTACTTTATAAATTTTAGGATTTCTGATCAAAAAACGCGACAAGTAGTATTGGCAGTCCTTTCTTAATATTAACCTGGCACTGCCTTAAGAATTTTGAAGATAACGAAACAGGTGGATATCAGAAAGTGCAAGGTCAGGGCTACATGGCGGATGAATTAACTACCCCAGCCAAATACTATTAATTTTTGCTGAGTGGCTAAAGGTGCGATGAAAGAACACACCCTTTTTATTGATCGATTCCGGCCACTTCCTCTCAACTTCTTGTCTTAATCTCATTCGTTATTGGCAGTAGAGATCCGAATCAATAGTTCTGCCCAGCGGTAAAAGCTCGCAATGAACAACGCCCTTCGAACCCCACTGTACACACGTAGTCACTTTATTATGAGTTAACCCAGGTTTTGCCACAGTCTGTGAAGCCCGACCGACCTTCGACCGCGTCCTTTTTCGCATGTTATTGTCGTACGTGATCCATTTTTCATCACTAGTTATCAATCTCTTCTACAACGGTTCGGTTTCATTATACGTCTCGATAAAAAATTGCAAATGAGTACACGGTTCAACTACCCATGATCGCTACCCAGTTCTTCAACTATGTCATAACTACTGATATGTCGAAATTGCTCCGCTCTTCAAAATTTCATCTACTTTATCTGTAATAGAGGCGACCAGAGCGAGGTGCCATATTGATATCAAAATTCCCGGATTGTAAACGCTTAAACCAAATTTGTGCAATGTTACATATTATTTTGCGGATTACGTCGCATTTTTTCGTTTTTTGTAATCAAAATTTTAGTCTTGCATCGAATTTCTTCATTTTACATTATTTAACATTTTACTAATTTGTTCTTTATTAATGTAACCTTTTAAATGCCATCAAAATCAGCCAGACACACATAGTACAGTCAAAGAGATTTTATTCTAAAGTTTATTCATACTATACGCAAAAAGACTTAGTGAGGACGTAACAGTGACCCAAAACACTCATTATTCCATTAAATTTGTACTCATCATTGCGTTGCACTATCACAAATGCAATTTTATCTAGATTAGCGTGCACTATGCATTCATAAAATATAAATATTATAGCTAGAAGGCTACCAAATTATTGTGTGATCGCATGATTGTAAATGCAATATTTTACTGGCAATAGTTAGCAAACAGGAGTTATATATTTTTTTGGACATTTTGGCTACATATTACATCCGGGCCGGCGAAAACCCCTATACTACAGGAAATCTCACCGAAATAACCCTATGTTAGGTGTTCAATATAGATAATGCGCTGATAATACCTTGGTTTTACAAGTTCACAAAGCTATATATATTAATAATCAATAGTAATTTAATAAAATAATTGATGTACAATGGACTATATTATTACTTGGTTTTCATAAATATATTATAAAGAACATAGAACCTCTTTCCGCCGAGCTCTAGGGTGACTGGTGTTAAGTTTTTAGTAGCTGCTTCATAGATTATTTTGCCGATCTTTGTACATCCAGTAAAGAAAATGTAATCGAATTTCTGTTTCAGAAGTTCTGTGGTCTCCTGCGGACCTCCTTCGATCAATACTATAGCGTCCTGGGAAATTATAAACAGTTGCACTTACTACATACATATATATGTTTTTTTTTTATAGTTTACTAGCTGTGTTTGCAACTCCGTTCGCTTGGAACTAAAATTTTATTTAATGAGATTCTTACAAAAATGTTATATAGCTTATGTTACTCAGGGCTAATGTAGCATTCTAATGGTGAAAGAACTTTTGAAATCGGTACCGTAGTGCTTGAGTTTATTCGTTACAAACAAAAATAGAAATCTTTCATCTTTAATATATTAGTATAGATAGATAGGATAATCGTTATGGCTACAAGCTCACCTGATATTAAATGACGATGTGGCCCAAGTAGTTCGACACGTTAAGCTTATGGAGGGGCTGGCTTTCAAGTGCAACTGCCAGACCACACCTATAGGTATTTGGCTCCAGATTTTCAACTTTAGGGTGGTAGTTAGCAAACTATAAGGAATACGAAAGCTGTACCTGGTCTCAGGCAACATGAGTTTGCAGTGACGCCGTAGTGCGTTGTAGTGGGTAGTGTCCGGTGCTTATCAGTCGACGAGTTATATCATGGAGCACTCGGTTGGAACATATGTTATTATTGGTAAACGTATTATATTAATGATTAATAAATACAAATTATTGAATTACTAGCCCTTGAGAGCAATTAAAGGAAATGCAGAGATAACTAATTAATTGAAGGAATGGTCGTCAAAGTAAAATCTTACATTTTGATTTGTCTAGTTTCCTTCCGCACCGTGCGATAAGGAACATTGTTCCGTAAAAAGGGTGCTAGTTAGCCAGGGCTAATATCATAAAGCGGAAGTTTGTGTGTTTGTTTGAACGAGCTAAACTAACTACCAATGGGATTTCAAATATATTTTTTTGTATTCGTTAGAGCAATTATTGAAGAAGTCTCTAGGCTATTTCCATCACGCTACCACAACTGGGAGCAAAGGTGTATTGAAAAAATAACTAAAATGAGCAAAAAAAAATAAAGTTCCACGCGAACGAAGTGGTGGGCATAGTTAGTTTATAATATTGTAATAGTTAGCAATTTTATTACAATTATGGATTGTGTTTTTTTTATGCTACTAACTGTAAATTTCTTATTTACTTATTTATTGTCAAATGTAAATGTCTTACCGGATCTAAATATTTGGGTATATTTTCAGCGAGAAAATTTGTGCACGCTACGGCTATTTCACTGGGTTTCATAATGACTGCATTCCCAGCAGCGATCGCTCCAGCTACTGGCATCAAAAGCAATGATAGTGGATAATTCCATGTTCCAATTATTAGGGTCACTCCATATGGTTCCTTGTAAATCACGACAGTATCCAGCATATTGACGATATCTTTTTTAGGCTAAAAATAATAATTATTAGGGTTCCCGTAAATTAACGTGACTAAAAAAATCAAAATAAAGAGAAAAATCTCGTCAACAGTTTAATACTTAACATTGTGCTGTGTCTAGGCCGACCTCAATCAAGAACAAGCCTATTAAAAAAAAAATGTATTTTTGTTGAGAATACGTTTCCGACGTGTCATAACCAAATATTCTATGCAAACTAGAATTTCTCGTAACCTTATACTTGAAACATTTTGTTTTCTAGGAAGAACGAATAACAGTAGCAGAAAGATAGTACGGCGTAAATATGATATATCAAACTTCTTGTTTCATTTTGGGAAGGAGGTTATCGCAAGGCTATAAATTCGAAGCTCAACCGATGTGGTTCCATTATGAAAGGAAGATGAGAAAGTTGAACACCTCTTCAGAACACTTGACGGGAAAGAAACGGTAGATAATATATTGTATATACAAAAACATCATTTTAATCATACAAACAATTCGTTTTTGCTTTCTGTCCAGGGCATTGAGGACATATTTTGTCGATCCAGTCAAGATATATGAATAGTATCCTAAATTATAGATGAAACCGAACTTTTGCTGAAAGTAGATACAGTTGATCGGTAGTGAATAACCGTCAAAACTTTGTTCAAGATTACAAGTTTCCGAGATTTGGCGGAAATAGATATCTTGGAGTTAACGTCACTGTGGGTATCCACATGTAGCATATCGAGACTATCGTGTATTGGGAGAAAAATGTTCTAAAAAATAGGAAGTACCAAAAACAGAGAAGTTGTATAGATTAAACCATACAATTAATTTTCTTGGAATCAAAATCAACCACGTTACTTCGTTTCTAAATACATAAATGTGTCACAAGGAATCTTCTGTCAGTCCGTCCTTTTTGTCTGAGATCGCAAGCTGGTCTGCTCTAATAGCTCATAGTAATGAAAAATATATGAAGGTAACATATCATTGTTATGAAGCAGGAACAGAGTATGTGAAAGTAGAGAGCCTAGATATAGACTCTGTTTTCCTATAAAAAGAAAAAAAAATAGTTTGGTAATCGTTCTAGTAATCCCATAAATAAATTCTCTGCCACTTGAGTAAGACTTAATTAAAAAAACCTAAGTAGGTGTATGCCGTAGTCAAGATTTGTCAGCAAACTTGTCTCGAAATACAAGATTTATTCATGTATTTTAATCCTTACCTTTTCAGGTTTGCACCAGTTATCCAAATAATGAAGAGTGTTTCTTATATCGTTGACGAGGATGTCCAGCTCTATAAAAATAGCTTCTGTCTTACACCTCCCTAAGTCTTTGTAGAGAGCTTCAACCAGTGCATTGTTATTTTCCTCGTACATGCGTAGCAGGTTTTTCAACTGCCGTCGTCGCCATTCGATAGACCGAGTCACGCCCCGATTATAAGCTTCACGGGCTCTTTGGACAGCCTACGAATTGACAAGATTATCTACAATTTTTGAAGCAATAGCGATTTATCACATTTTTCCATTTGCATTAATGATTCGTGTTTGGGTCGATTCTTCCCCTGGTTCTCTTATCGTCAATGACGGGATAGCAGGTCTCATTACCTATAACAAACATCCGTGGTGCCGCCACACATTTGAAATAATATTCAAAGCGTTACTAAAATTTAACTTATTTACGATAACTTTCGTGCAGAAATATCTGCTGCACAGCTTGTCAAATTATTTTGTTGTGTGTTATCCAATTCTACATAACAAACCGAAACATTATAAATGTGCGTTGCGGACAGCATGTGCTGGATTATATTGTTGATGACTTCATCATCTGAAACCTCGGACCATCATCAGGTAAGTGAGGGTTTACTTTTCCTTGGTATTGGTGAGAGGGGATGCTGTGGTGTAAGTCTATCTCTTTCGGCTCTTTGCTGCTTCTCATCCTGCCGCACCATTTGGGTCGGCATAGGGGTGAGAAATTCTTTTTACTTTTATTTCACAATGGCCACTATAATTCGTTTTATACATTTAAGTATATACAAATGAATTTTTAAAAGTGTTCTACTAATTTTTTATAAATATAATTTTGAAATTTACCTCTACAATATTAACAGGTTGAGGTTTTGAGTGTGAAACGTTATCTGAAACAAGGATAAATATATCAGTTATACTTTAGACGGTGATTTATTTATCGATATTGATTTACCGCATAATTAAATTCGTTGACTGTATAACTACATAAAATTGTGTTTCTGTGGAAGCGATGATGGTTTAGTTGGTTGTGCGCGTCAATGGACGTAAGTTCGAATACACCTGCAATGAGCTTCAGCTTTCCTTCGGTGAAGAAAAACATCGTGAGGAAACCATAGCATCCTGGTAGGGTTTTTTTTCAATTGCCTGACTGGCTAGCTACTACCCTCAAGTTAAAATATGCTGCCAAATACCTATCGGTGTATTCCGGTAGTTGCGCATGAGAACCGGTCCCTCGCCACTTAACAACAGATGAGTTTGTGTCCATAACGCTAAATGTATAACGTATAAAAAACATTGTTTACGTTTTTTTTTATACATACAAATTTTAACAAAGAATATACAGAATATATCATCAATACCGAGTGTAAAGGTTGATAGAAGGTAAACGTTTAAGTGCGGTCCATTTCAAGGCGTATTATAATAAATTCAGGGTCGATATACTTATTACACCAAGTGTAAATGGTTTATCCGTACATGATAATTTCAAATAATACATGCTGACATTGACTCGGCCGGCAATCCAGCTTCACGTGAGGTTGAAATAAAATGTTTTATTTTTTTATATAGTTATTTTAAGTGTCGTTTATATTTGACTACATTTTACGTGCGGCTTCGTTCGCGTTGATATTGCTTTTGTTAAACAGATTAGGATGACGCAATATTTTTTTTTAATAAAAAGTTTATGGATCTCTTTACGTCATTTCTAATAAGGTTTTCGCAAGAAAAAGTAGCCTATCACCATCTTTAGGTTTCTACCTATCTCTATACAAAGATAATATAATATAATCATCATAATCGGTTCAGCGGTTTAAGCGTGAAAGCGTAACAAACAAACAAACTCACTTTCGCATTCATAACATTAGTAAGGATGTGTACTATCATCAATAGTTGATTTACATGTAATATTATGTACGATTTATTTTTATATTGTTGTTATTATTATTGAGTTAGTAGTATTAATGCTATTCACTTATTATTAACGTAGTGGTTATATTGTTGAACTAAGGGAAGGTACCCATACATATTTTTACAATATTTTACCTCCCTCTCTCCTCTTGGTGACCTCCCATAGTTTATGACAAGACCACCCATTTAGAAACTAAAACTAGAGGGCTAGTTTACACGTAGCAATTCATAAATATGATTTTTAATCACGTTCTGTAACTAAAAGTAAAATATTTATAATTTGTATTTCTTAATACAGCGCTTGCCGCGTGACGCGTGAGTGCGTGCATACCTATAGTAAAAAATATTATCAAGAAGAATAAACTTATATACAACCATAATGTAACAATAACTTAATTTACAAAAAAAAAGTATTTTTTCTTTTATTCCTATTTATTTTTCATCTCAATCATCGTCAGCGAATACGTTTCCAGCATCAATACCTCAGGACACATCATAGATCACGGAGGCGGTAGTATCTGGAGTATGCCAACTATTAGTTTTCAATTATTTGGCGCCCCGACATATGTGCGTCAATATTACCACTCGTAAGTTTTAAAAGCGCTAAAGTTTCGCACCATAGTTTCTCAAAGTGCGCGGTACCACCCCTAGTGGGCACTGAGGATATCGAAGGGGGCGATTTAAACTTCAAGTAATTTGTCATAACAAGTAATAAGTAAAGTGTGAACTATCAGAAATGTATCCAAATTTGAAGAACAATTAATCGACTTGAGAACTAACGAAATAAATCAATCTAAGCCGTAATTGTTTATGTTCCTGATATTTGTGTAAAAATTTCCGGGGCGGGGGTCGGGTTTTAAATTTTTACTAAAGTGGGCAAAGCTCGAAAAAGTGAGAATTAATGCGCTAAACAATAAATATATGTTATTGCTGACTTATTTTTAAAATGTTTTAAAAGGAAAATTTCTCTCATGTATTACTTTCTTGTAAAATCAAGCATTGAGGCAGTGCACGCCAAGAAAACCTACAGAAAGAATATTTTTCCCCCGGTTTTGGCACTTTTATCTATACTTCTTTGCTCCTATTAGTGGTAGCGTAATGTTAAGTAGCCTAAAACCTTCCTCAATGATTACTCTATCGAAAACAAAAAGATTTTTTAAAATCCGACTGGTCGTTTCTAAGATTAACAACAACAAGCCTTCAAACAAACAATGAAACAAACTTTTCTGTTTTATTATATTAATTAGATGTGCCCGCGACTTCGTTCGCTTGAAACTCAGAACCATTTATATGCTTCTTTACTTATTAAAATGTGATCAGTGTCCGGTTCTGTATCGCTGGCCATGTGTATGGAAAATTTCATGATGATCAGTTGGGCAGTTAACAAATATTCTATCTATTGCGACTTCCACAACTTCATCTGCATGGAATTGCTACTTTGAGGATCCTACTTTCTCCATCTTGTAGCAATCTTACCTGTTCATTAGATTTTAGATTATAAATGTACTTGATAATCTACTTCTTAACCCGAGTCATGTTCATATACATAACATGCTGTAAGAGGCTATGTTTTTTTTTCATACAGTTATCTTGATGATGAAGTAACTTTTATTCTTAAGGGTTAAATACGCCTTGCCTAAAAATAATGCCCATATATCACTTTTCAATTTGCAATATCTTCTATGACAACGTACTTTATTGACACTTATCTATCATAGCTGTACCCGCATCCTCATACGCGTGGAATTAAAAATTGTTTAAGTCTTTTCTAATTAAAAAAAAAAATGCACTGTATCCTTTTCTGTACCCCTGAATACATGTAGGTCAATTTCATCATGATCAGTAGAACAGAGTACAATTTAAAAGTCTGGTGCCAACGCATTGTTCTGCATATACTTACTATGCTCAGTAGCAAATTTTCTCGATATTTCATCAACTTACTTGTTTTTTTTTTTTTTTTTTTTTTCGACCTGACTTACGCTGTTAGCCCCAAGGGCTTTGACAGCTTCACCGGACTTTTGGGGGCGAGAGCTGAGGGCACTCAGCCCCGAGGCAGCAGGCACAAGGGTGCCAGGACGGCCGAACCTCGGCTAGGGCTGCTGCCGGTAAATGAAAAAGATTCATGATCCTGACTAACCAACAGGTTCTTTATTACTAAATTAGTGATACTAACTACGACCTTATCAGGTAAGCAGCTCAAGGGCCGCGAGGGTAGTCCCTTACAGAACCGTGTACTTAACGTGTGAGTGTGCACGAATGGTATGCGGTGTGATGACGTAATCTCAGTGATGTAGAGTGTCACTGTATCGCGCGAGCAGAGTCACTCGAGGGCTCCTGTCCGGAGGATCGAACCTAGGCTCAGGCGTCTGCGGAAGGAGGCCGCGGCGGGTGTACGGGAGCGAAATTATCCGCTCGGCCTCGGCGGCGAGGACGGCGGTTACGCGGACGTGTGCGCGGACACGTGCGATTGGTGGAGACGGCAGGGAGAAGCGCGTTTAATCTCGTTATTTTATCGACGGCGTCGGAGAAGCAGTTACGTGGCCGGCGAGCAAAGCCTTTGGTATGCGGATTGGAAGTGTAGCTAACTGCGTGTACTATTTTGGGGTTAGGATGAAGTTCGGCATTTCCTAAAAAATTCTTTGTAATGTCTTTAATATATGCATACATGGACGGAAGGTCCATGTCTCTATGGAGATCTACATTACGGACGTAAAACGGGGCTTGGACGGCTATGCGCATGAATCTGTTTTGCAATACTTGTAGTTTGCGAAGGGTGGTGCGTGAAGCGTGAGCGAATACGGGGCAACTGTAAGTAAGTATGGGACGGATGCATACTTTGTATATTGTGAGCTTATGTCTGAGTGCCATTTTGCTCTTAGAGGAGGTGAGATTGCGTAGCAGAACCATAGCCGTGGAGGCTTTTTTCTGAACGTAATCTATATGTTTGTTGAAGGTTAGGCGCCTATCTAAAACTACACCAAGATATTTAGTTTCATTAGCCCAGGGGATATTGACGTCGAATAGGTGTAATGTCTTTTTTATATCTCTCCTCGCGTGAGGATCGAACATGATAGCCGCACTTTTTTCTGGGTTTATTCCTATGCGCCATTTGAGGCACCAGGACCCAAACATAGAGACGGCTCTTTGGACGCGGTGGTATACGTGAATCCTATTCCTGGCCGAGCTGAAGATGACTGTGTCGTCTGCGTAGGAGCCTACTGCGACGTCGGGGAATTCGGGGATATCGCTAACGAACAAGTTGAACAGGGAAGGCGCTAGGATGGAGCCTTGCGGGACTCCTGAGCGTATAGGGTGAGGCGAAGATAGGGCTCCGTCCGCTTTGTAGCAGAAGGAGCGGTCCGATAAATAAGCAAGAATTATGCGGACTAGTCTGCCCGGAACTTGAAAGAGGTTGAGTTTATAAATGAGGCCTTCGTGCCAGACCTTATCGAAGGCTTTGGATATGTCGAAAAATACAGCAAGCGTGCGCCTGGGACGGCGTAGCTCCGTGAAATTGGAGAGAATATGCTCCGTGAGGCGGAGCACTTGGTGGGTACACGAGTGCTTCGGTCGGAAGCCGAATTGCTCGTATGGTAAGAGACATTTGTCTGAGACAAAGGCTTGTAGTCGGTTCAAAAGAAGCCGCTCGTATATTTTACCTATAGTATTGAGGAGGCTTATTGGGCGGTAGCTTTCTGGATGGGCTGCCCTTTTCCCGGGCTTAAGGATACCTATTACCGTTGCCTTTTTCCAAGCGGCTGGAAAATGGCAGTGAGATATGGCCGCATTGAAGATGCAGACCAGAAGGGCTATGAGTTTATCAGGAAGAAATTTGAGGGTTTCGTTCCTGATTCCGTCGGGCCCGGGGGCTTTCCTTGGCTTAAGGGCTTTTATGATAGCGAGGACTTCGTCAGTTGTAACCGGCTCTAAGTTTTCGATTGGGAGGGTCTCTCTTATTGATTGAATTGTTCGATCGACCCTCCCGACGTGTTCGGGATCAATGGTATGGTAGTCATAGGGATTGGGAGAACACTGTTGTTCGAGAGTAGCAGCGAGATACTCTGCCTTGTCTATACTTTCGAATGCGGGTGGATTGCCAGGGCCTCTATCTAACGGGGGCATCGCAGACGAATAGCTGCTCTTCTGTTTACGAACGAGGTCCCAAAAGGCGAGATGAGACGGTTTGATTTCCTCTAAGAGGCTGTGCCATCTTTGACCGCGTAGTTCAGAGATACGGAATTTAACTGATCTTTGTAGGTTACGTAGACGTACGCGATTTTCCTCCGTCGGATAAGAATCGTGAGCGCGAGTCGCGGCGTTTTTCTCCGTGATCAGTCTTCGAATGTCATCAGGGAGTATGAAGCGGCGATCGTTTGCCGACCTTACCTCTTTTGAGGTTTCCCTGATGGCATTCTGGAGGTGACCGACCAGGGAGTCAATCGCCACATCGGCATCGGTCACAGACTTTATCTCGTCGGGGATCCTATCTAAGTGAGGAGAGGAGAGATTATTTGAGAGATAGTGTCTGAGCTTTGAATAGTCAGCTACTTTGACTGAAGCGGATATGTAGTCACTCGGTTGGCCTAGTTGCAGAATTACTGGACGGTGGTCGGAATCTAGTTCATGTACGACTTCGATTTGCCGCACCTGAAGCGCGATCCCTTTTAAAATAGCTATGTCTAAAACTGAAGGGCGGCAGTTAGCTTGATAATGAGTTGGCTCTGATGGAGCAATTACATCAAAGGTAAGTGCATTTTCTAGCCAGTATAGTGTCCTACCATTAGTGGTAGTACGCGGGTTGTTGTATTGAATGTGCCCGCTATTTAGATCGCCAGCCACTATAACAGAGTCGCCGAGCGCGAAAAGCGTCTCCAGATCCGACTGAAGGATCAACTTACTTGACAACCTACCCTAAAATATAACCCGAGTTAAATGTTAATAAAAAAATATCAATATTTCCTAACATATGCGTTTAAATAACATGCTATAATGGGCGATGTTTATCTTCATAAAATAATTTTGATTATGAAGTAACTTTGGTTAGTAATGATTAATATGCCAAAGCTAATGATAATGCCCATATATCGCTTTTTAAGTTTCAATACTTTTTGTCGTAATATACTTCATTATGGCTTATGTATAACAGATAGGCATTAGCTGTCGCAAAGTTTTTTTAGATGAACTAAGGAGTTGGATATAAATTAAATAATTAACACGATTAAAAAAGTCATTTAAAAAAGATTAATACCATGTCGATAAAACACGTTACAAATAAAGTATTATTATTAGGATAAAAAGAAAATTATAAAAATGGTTAATGTAGATAAACGTACCATCTGGTATATAGAATATCAATGTGATTGCATGCTTGGTTTAGGGGCTTAAGCGATCGGCTCGCTTTCAACGCAGCGCTAAGGTATTGTAGGTTTGAACCTACGTAAGACAATTATTTTTGTAATCCACAAAAAAAAATTCAGTCTGGGTATTACTTTATGTTTGTTGTTAATTTTTATTTTCGCTTGTCATTAAGATACTTGCCTACAAAGGCATATATCACAATGAAAAAGCCATATTTTTTTTTGGTGCGTCTTTTATTTTGAATCTGTGATATTTCCTAAGTTACTCATGTTAATTGAATACTATAAACTGAAATTAAATGAATTTAATTAAATTAAATGGTCCGAATGATTAATAAATTAATGTACGTAAAGATTAATATCATGTTGATAAAATATCTTCGCATATGAAGTGTTATTTTGGAACGAAATTGTAAATCATAAAAATGGTTATTGTAAGTAAACCAGAAAAGATAGATATATGCTTTCGCGGACTTATTTTTAGATGTATTTAAGACAAATATTTTTGTCATACATTACTTTCTTGTGAAATAACCATTGAAGAAGCGCCCATGAAGAAAACCTACGCAAAGAATATTTTATTTCCCATTTTTTCACATTTATCAATACAGCTTTGCTTCTATTAGTGGTAGCGTGATGTTAAATAGTATTAAACCTTTCTCAATTTTTTGAAATCCAACTTGTAGTTTATAAGAATAGCGCGCTTAAAAAAATCCGCTTTATAATATTAGTATAGAATAGATTAGAGTGTTTGACTAGCGTGTGATGAGAAACACGATATTGTGAAGCGCTGCAGGCAATTTCAAGTAGATATTATGTAATGTTATAAAAACTACCAAGTTCTAGGTTAATGATGAGACTGTGTTACACGTGGACCATTATTTATTTACGATGATGATGAATCAGTGGTTTTCATATACGTGTAGATATATAATTATGTTACCTATCACATTGTAACTTAGACTTTATACTAGAATTCAAAGGTTTGCAATGTTTGACTATCGAACGCAATTTCGTTGGTCTTGCAACCTTAAGCCTATCAAAAGTTAATGGTGATATGAAATTTTCTAATACTACCCTGGTTGTCGTCAAGCTTCTGTAGAAATTATATTTAATAGTTAGTCCTAAGTCATACTGTCTTTTTATACTATGTGTGATTTTTATTAAATCCTAATACATTATGATTCTTCTAGCGTTTATCCTAACATAAATACCTATATCTAAATATGAAAACACGTCGACAAATATAAGCTGCTCAAGCTGTTATACGCTCCTAACTTAAATAAGATGCAAGTAGATCATAATAAGTTTAAACTAAGAAAAAAATTCCATTAATAAGAAATTTTTCTCAAAGCATGAAAATATATTCTTGAAAAAAAATAATAATAATAAGATATATAATTTTTGCTTGACAAGCAATACAAATAAAAATGCCTATACCAAAATTAAGGAAAAAAGGTCGTCATTTAAATGTTTGAAGAAACAGGCATGTTACTTTTATTTAAATTACGTGTATAACAGACATTGCAAAATGTATTTTTTGTAGTAGTTGTAGTTGTTTTGGAGTTGATAGTAGTTCATATTATTATTTTCCCAATAATCACGAAATCAAAATTATTTGACGGGACGGCTGCGGTCTTATTAAACATTTTTTTAGAAGAAATGGCACGTTGATACACAAAGGTTCACTACTCCTTGCCTACACTGATTTTTCCGAATTTTAGTATACTCCATTTTATTTTTTGCTACCCACATGTTTGATACACTACATGGATAAAAAAAAAATGAAATGCGAATTCATCTTGTTCTTCGGTACAGAGCAGATCATATCAATAGTTATTGGAGTCGCGTATTTTCAACTTAATAATTCTTTTTAGTCATATTGAACATTATTGTTTTATAAAGATGTTTTGCTTCAGTAGAATCGCTAGTTTATTCTAGGTTTGGAAGCTTAGCAATTCACTGTGGCATGAAAGCGGTCTGTAATTTAGAATTATTATTGTTGATAGCGATGTTTTTTGGTCTTTACTTTATCATTTACTTTCCGCGTTATAAATGAACTTAAGTTCATACGTGCTTAGTATTCGTGTAGGTCAAGCACACCTGTTGAAGCAACGGCAGTTATCTCAACTATCCAGTTGTGAAGTGGTGATTTCGATTCCCTATTTAAATGGGTGTATTGCATGACTGAACGGTTCATTTAACGTTGAAATTGCTTCACTGTATCCATCGCGCGGTAGAGCTGTAGATTTGAGTTCCACACAGGATCAATGGATGACACAAAAACAACTGATCTGAGTGTGTTTTTTTTTTCGAGAGGACAAATGCTGTTAGCCTGAGAGGCTTTCACAGCTTCATCGAACTTTGGGGGCGAGCTCGGAGGGTGCTTAGCCCGAGAGGAAACTCTGAGTGTGGCTGTTGTTCTGTGGTTTTAAAGCCCCTCTCATTTGATATTGGCGTAATAACCTACGTAGGTAGATTCAAGAATAAAAAAAAGGTATAATTATAAAATTATTGTCTCAGTGTAAAATATATGTTTATATATCTGCAATTTCATTACCATAATATACGTATTGTTTATTCTGGCATAAAATTATCATGTATGTATGTGTGAGTTATATTATATAGATATTATTAGGATAGATTAGTAATACCTAAGGTCAGATTTTGCATTCAGGTTCTATTTAGTGGATCACATTCGGCATTAGGATCCATACAGATGGAAAAGCTACGGCTTTATTGCATGTGTATTTATAAAGAGTAATTTAATTACAAATATTATTATATATATATGTGAATATTTCTGTATCTTAAATTGATTAATAATCGTAGCTCTATATTCATGGGTTTTCTATTAATCAATACTATTCCTTTTTTTGATTTTATTAACTTATGGACTTTATTTTATTCAGCATCTTACAATACAAACGATAAATTTGTGAGCCAAATCTCTATATCAAACATGTTTAATGGTTATAATTGGATTGTATGTACATTGTTACCGATATTAAAGCTAAAAATATTAATTTTGTTATTTTTCACCTTTTATGCGTATCATTCTAAAATACACTACGTACTTTGCTTTAATTTTAAACGATAATAACTTATACTGTAGATAAAAATACTGTTAAAATTATACACATACTTGTTGGTAGCGGATTTAAATATTCGTATATTTGTTTTTATTTTCAATATCTATTTCGGGATTAATAATCTGTATTAATTTTATAAAACGCAAAAGTATGTTTGTTTGTTCATTTGTATGAAGGCATTCTTAGGAATTACTAGTAGGATTTAAAAATATATTTTTGTATATGATAGAGCAATCTTCCAGGAAGCCTTTAGACTATTAAATATCACGCTACTACCAATAGGAGCAAAGTTGTATTAAAAAATATTTACACAAACGGGTAAAATTTATTACAAACATTTTTTTGATATATGTGAACGAGTTCGCGGGCACAGTTAGTAATTTTATCAAGGCAAAATAAGTTGCAAGCACGGCTAGATGTTTATACATCAATTCAATTAATGGAACTATTTAATTTGAATCTACAACAATACAGTTTACCTCAACTTGGATGTCTTAATTACTTAATATATTACAATTAAATTTATTTAGACCGGTATTCAACAACAACAAACAAAACGCAATACCGTTTTATTAATCGTTGATACGGACATGGTTAAAATAAAGGAAACTTACCGTTTCCGTTCTTAAGAATTACTGGGTCTGTTGTGATTTCTTCGATTTGAATATTGAGTGCAGCCGCATCGCTAGGTTTTTCGATCGCCGTATCCACATTACTGTCTACATCGCTGTCGATATCGATGACAAGCATGTCCTCAGTGTTGACGCTTGCGTGCGATTTGGCCGGCGATGACATTTCAACTAAAACCTCCTTGCGCGACTTTGACCAATGTTAAAAGTGAGGCTAAATTCACTGCCAACAACTTGCGCCTTGTATTATATTTTACAAGTTAACAAAAGTTAACTTGTTTATGTGTAGTCTCTCATAAGTTTGTTATAGTAATCTGCGACAATATAATAATCCTGAAGTGTGACGCATACTAAAATTTATATAACGTCGTAAATGTTAGTCAAGATATTTTTTGTAGGAATTTGGTCGCTAGTTCAGAAATTTATTCGATACATCAAATTCCTATGTTAAAAAATAATTTACCTACACTGACAGTTATGAAGAACCAACTAAATCTACTTGTACATATGAGTCGAAGGCTAGTATACAGTAAAAAATAAATCATATTCTTGATGGGATATATTGTTTTTTTTTTTTCATAAAAATAGTAAACAAGTAAAACATGTTTATTCGTATTTGAAGAATAACCGACTTTTATGCGTGTAATATCGAAAACCAATAATATTTTTTGAATACATTTTGCTACCATGTACATGTTTTTTAACTGTCACGATATTGACATTCAATTTTGTCTTTTAACTTAATTGTAGTACTTATCTATTATTATATTTGTTTATCAGATGACCTTATTCAAAAGCAAATTTAACTATCGCTTGCACTTAGGTAATTAAAAATATTTAGTTTAAATTTCAAGTAAAAATATAGTGTGTATTTTTTTGAAATTCTGTAACACAAACAAAAATGTTGCTAATTTCTACTCTGATACACACACAGGCATTCTAACTTTTTAAATACCCTTGATGAGCGTCATTTGATAAAGTTTACGTAGCAGACTAATTATAAAAATTATATTAAATGTATGTTCTTAAGTATTGTATAAATACGATTTTTGAATTAAAATTTATTTCTGAACATAGATGTCGAATGACTCGGACCTCTATTATACTTCGCGTTGCGGTGATTTGACACTCGGTGTAATTATTTTTAATGTACACTTAATGCGCGAGGTGGCTTTAATTTGGACAGCACAACATTCACGACACGTCTGCTATATGTGACTAGTGTTCACGACCTAACGCGAGCCAGTCATCATATCAACTGCGTAAAATGTTATAAATAGATCAGAATTAACGTAGTTGACAAAATATGCCCGCAGTGCCCGCGACTTCACTTATGTGGATCTTTAAATTATGAATTTAATATGTTTTTCTCGTTTTTAAATCTTTTTTCAGTACAGCTTTGCTTCCTGTTGGTGGTAGCGTGATGTTAAATTAGCTTAAAACCTTTCTCAATGATTGCTCTATAAATTACAAAAATAATTTTTGAAATCGGACTTGTAGCTGCTATAATTAACGTGTTAAAACAAACTTTTCCGCTTTATAATATTAAATAATATAGATTATTTAAGTTCGCAACTTAATTAGGATGGTATTTAAAGCTATTTTCGATCTCTCAGAGACTGCTTTTATTCCTTTTTATTTTTAGTTACTCACATGTTTGATACACTACATGGATAAAAAAAAAAAAATGCGAATTCACCTGTACTTCGGTACACAGCAGATCATATCAATAGTTATTGGAGTCGCGGATTTTCAACTTCATTTCTAATTCTAAAATTCTATTTAGTCATATTGAACGTTATTGTTTTATAACGATGTTTTGCTTCAGTAGAATCGCTAGTTTATTCTAGGTTTGGAAGCTTAGCAATTCACTGTGGCATGTAAGCGGTCTGCAATTTAGAATTAATATTGTTGATAGCGATGTTTTTTGGTCTTCACTTTAGCATTTACTTTCCGCGTTATAAATGAACTTAAGTTCATACGTGGTTAGTGTTCGTGTAGGTAAAGCACACCTGTTCGAGCAACGGCAGTTATCTCAACTATCCAGTTGGGAAGTGGTGGTTTCGATTCCCTATTTACACGGGTGTATTACATGACTGAACGGTTCATTTAACGTTGAAATTGCTTCACTGCAACCATCGCGTGGAAGAGCTGTAGATTTGAGCTACTGTATGTATTATTTTTGCTCAACTTCTTAGAGCCGTAGTTTAATGTTAAATATCTTATAATCTTCCTTAATAATTGGCATATCGTATTTTTTTAATCCGACGCGTCGTTACCGATATTAGAGTGTTTAAACAAACTCTCTAGCTTTATTATACTGGTATAGAATAAAATAGGTATATAAAAAAAACAGTTTAAAATTTAGCCTCTGTGTCAGTAGAGCAATGAGAAATGTAATGGCAATTGAAATATAACTTTTTGTACTATAATTTTTAAGATTTGACTATTATTATTCGTGTTACTGTGAATCGATTGATTTTAACAGTTTTATTATATGTGTACATATTTCACAGATTCAAATAGCACATATCACATTTTTTTTAGGTAACAATAAAGTAAGTATTATTTAAACATACGTATCTGAAAGATATTAATTGAATAAATACTACTTCACATAAATATGAAGATACGTTTGTGTTAGACAGATTCTAATTCAATTTGATCATTATCATAATTATTTGAAGGACATATTTCGGAGATGATCAGTAACTGATAAGTAGATACTATAAAATTCAATCTATGCGAATTATGATCATGAACTATTTTATTTTGAAAATAATTTAGTTTTTTTAAAAGACTGCTACGTATGTATAAAATGGAACCTTCTCTATTTTACAGTCTCCTTTCCTCAGACACTAGTCCGAGATCTGATTAACATTTCATTGTTTAATTTTTTAACATTTTACTTATAATTAGTTTTATTTTGATTTGGATCTAGTCTCACCAGTTGCTTCTTTTCATTTTGGGCTATTCTTTACATTTAATTGTCTTAATCTTATTACTTATATTTGTTTATTCTATTTTACTTTTCTTTTTCAATTTTTTTTTAATTTTCATCTTAAATTTTATTACAAGTATACCATGGGAGTAATAACCGATTTAATGCCAACACATTTTATAATATTTCAAGGTCACCTTGAAGTTAAGACGGCATAATTTTATTTAACACATAGGTCATCGTTTCTCGTTTTAAAATGAAAACAGAGCGATATTGTGTCATTTTGTGAATGTTTGTTGAGTGCAATCAGAATATATCTAGCTGATGATAGATGTGCAGGTCGGCATGACAACGGCGCCTGTCATGCAGATCTCTGAGTAGTGGTTGTATTTTTGGTTTATACTATGCTTACCATCACGCAAAAAGCTGTCAATTTGCCTAGTTGAAGGGAAACTTCATTTGGGAGGGCTGTGAATTTCTGATCTGAAACCTTTTTGTGTGACGTTTGTACGAGTAAAGTCGGCTCGAGGCGACTAGGGACCGGGAGCGGTACAGTGATGAGTCATTTCGCGCTATACTGAAGTGCTATGAATCCGAGTTTCGGACAGGATTATTATTTGTGTGATACATAAATAATTATTCTGAGTTTCGGTGTTACTTTGAATCCGTTATTTGTGTTAAAGCCCTTCACACTTGACATTTGCGAAATCCTACGCAGATAGATACCATGATAATTAAAAAAACAACTTCATGATGGAGGAGATCAAACGCGAATTCATAAACGTTTTAACAAATGGTTTTCAAACCTATAATATTTTTATCAAACTCTCTGCGGCTTGTACATAGCGCTGTATAGGTTATTATATAATTAATACAAGCGTTCTATCAAGCGTGGATATTTCCTTACCGACAGTCACGTATTAAGTAATAATTAGATAATTATTATACACGGTCCAAGGTATTGCGGCGCGAGGTGTTATTTGCAGTTGTACGGGAAGAAGGAACTACTACCTTGGGCCAGATTAAAGTTATGAGACAGTATTTCGTTACGTAAAACGTAAATAGTCACTGTTTCATTAATAAGTATCAGTTCTTATTTCATAGCAACGTGTAGTACACAAATTCTGGTAATATAAAATACTAGCTTTTACCTGCGGCTTCGCTTGCGTTAATATTGATTTTGTCAAACAAATTGTATGAGGAAATAAAAAATTCATCCTCCTCTTTACCCCACTTCCAATAAGTTTTTTGCGAGAAAAAGTAGCCTATCAACGTCTCTAGGACCCACCTATCTGTATTCTAAAATTTATCATAATCGATTCAGCGACTTAGGCGTGAAAGCGTAACAAGCAAATAAACTCACTTTTGCATTTATATTAGTAAGGATATAGATATATTATTTTTTTAATTCTTATTTGGATCTCATGGAATTATGAAGTGTATGTGTAGAAACATAATACGGGTTCATTATTAATTATGGGTAGGAAATATGGATACAAATATAATTAATATAATTGCGTGTGATTTACCTACACGGCTTATTTCCAACTGTGTATTTCACGTGAAGATCGCTATGTTGTTAATATATCGCTAAATTTGTTTTCGCATTTATGATTATGTTTATAATTTATATTACGTTTATTATAATATATGTTAGTCTTATAATTTATGAATATGGCCACAATCTCACCTGATGTTAAAAGAGGATGTGGGCCAAGATGTTGGATACGCTAAACTTAGTCTAGGATTGGTTCTCAAGTGCAACTGTCAGAACACGCCTATGGGTGTTTGGTGGCAGATTTCAATTTGAAGGTGGTAGCAAGCCAGGCGGGCATTATGAAAAGCCCTATAAAATTTATTAATGTTTTCCCTCATTGAACGCTCACGTTCACTCCAGGGATTCGAACTCACTTCCATTGAGAAGATGTGTTACGTATACTTACATACAAATATCACTTGACGCATCAAATCTTAAAAAAAATGTTCTTTAGACACGGATGTACAAACTAAGAAGCAAACGAACAACAAAGTGACCTTATAAATTTAATTTTATCATTCGTACCCAGAACACTCAAAAACACTTTACGTAATTAATGGACGACCCTTTACCTTGGAAACAACATAATTAAAATTCTATTCTCAGTTTAAAAAACACATTGTTTTAGAATTCAAATTTTAATTTTGCGTTATTTGATCACAGTGAAGTTACCTTGTAATTCAACAAAAATAGTGCCCTTGTGAGTACGAAAACGGAAATAAAACCGGTTTTATTCGTTTGTAACAACTGGGCTATGTTAATTAATTAACTGCCTTCTAAAATAAATGATCTGAGTAAATATTAAGAGTCCTCTTCGAATAAAGTATTTCAAAGACGTGGGTACACGACTGCATGTTTATTGCAAGCATATCGAGCCTTTTCAGGAAGTACATCATAAGTGCCAAATATCCTAAAACTGCTTTTTTTATTGAAATATCCTAAATATTATCTTTGTAAATTAGAAGCAGTATTTTAATAGTTACATTTTAAATATATCAGTATTTAATTATGTACAACAAGCCATATTTTTTATGAAGATATCGTAACTACTTTTTAATTAGGAATGAAAAACTTCTTTCCTGTAAAAAGCGCTAATTGTCGCTTACAATGTTTTTCCAGGCTCGACTTTTTTAGTGTGCTTCTTCTTGCTCGTGTCGGCATAAATTTTATTTTTAAGATGGTAGAATACTACATTTACTAGACCACAACTAACTTACACTAGGAGTAGCATTCACCATATTAGAAGGAGTGTTAAAGTTGTTATTTTTATTTTATGGGATTAGCGTTATGGCTACATTCTCACTAGATGTGAAGTGGTGATATCATCCAAGATGGTGGACACATGCAAGATCGTATCCAAGCCTAGTGGAGGGATTTGCTCTCAGGTGCAACTGCCGGAACACAACTATAGATATTTAGCGGCAGATTTTCGACTTGACGGTGGCAAGCTAGTTGGGCATAAGAAAAAATCCTACCACCATGCTATGGTTTCATCATGATGTTTTTATTCACAAAAAGCTGAAGCTCCTTGTAGGTTGATTTAAACTTACGACCCTTGACGCGGCGTTCGTACAAACTACCAACTGAGCAATCATCGCTTCGATATTTAGAAGTTAATATACAACTGATAAATATATAATTGGGCAATTAGTATCCTATTCTACTATCTATTGATATCATTTTCAATTCGAGACCGGATGATTAAAAATCGATTTGAGTATTTTTATCAAATGTAAGCTAAATGTCATTGCATATAAAAATTTACACTGATAAAATATTGGATATAAGCAGTAATAATGTATAAAAAACCCCTATACATACCAAATCAAATTTTGCACACTGTGTGAAGTTTGATCCAACTGGAGAGATAGAATATTTTTTATCTTGATAAGTGATCATAACGCGATATATGTCGCTGTAGTTGATGTGACTAACTACTCGAAAAGGCAGAACAAGGTCTGCCAGGTCAGCTAGTACCTACTTATAAAAATATAATTCGTAATTTCGTATAAGTATAAGATCATACAAATATCGTAATAGTATTATTTAGATTCCAACAAAAAGAAAATAACGTAATTTAAATTAAATTTCATATGTAATAAAATATGTAATAATCAATGCATTATGTATTAAGTACAATACAATGTATATGTACAATATAATGTAATACAATGTATTAAGAATCTATCTAATACAATAAAATAGTGTTACTGTATTAAATAATTAGATTCTATTTTATTTATCAAAAAAGGAATCAAAAAATTATATCTCGGATGAATCTAATACACTACTTTCACGTTCACCTATACTTGTTATAAAATCATCCAAATTCTTCTTTACTTATTTTATCTTTTGTTTTCTATGTGATTTCCACACACAATGCACACTATAAATTTTCTATAACTTTGATCAATTAGATTCAATATTCAAATGATATGTCGAAAATCCATACATAATTCTATAAACTAAATACGATATTTTTTGAAAGGAACAAGTAACAGTAAATAAAAATATAAAAAGTATCAAAACTCATATAGCGTACTAACTTATACGTTCTGATAACACACAAACATTGTTGTTTTACGTTGAAAAGACATTGCTGTTTTTATTGAAATTGATTAATTATAGTAAACCATAATTTTTGCTCATTATCTTTGTATGTTTTATTCATATTAGTTACCGAAAAATGTAACTTATATAAATTAATAACATAAAACTTGCCACTGATAATTGAATGTTGCCATGTGTAAAGATTTGAATTTACCTCATGATCAACTTTCGTGTGCCAAACGATATGCATGGATCTAAAAAAATTAGATATAATAAGGATACAATGTTAGTTTAGAACTAAAATCATTAAATAGTTCAGTTGTAAACAAAATAGTAGGTACTTAATTGAAAACGCAGTACGTAAACGTGACAGTACTATGGCTGGTAGTAATTATAATCAAAATCCAGTAGTGACCATCGAGAGATTGCTAGCTGTAATGCCGACCTGTAAACCTCTCAATATACGAGTGCTAGTTGATTCTGAAGAATAAGAGAAGGGTGAGTGTCGCGGAATACTCGGTTGGAAAGAATTTCCTTTCGTAGTATATTTTACCTATTTTTGATAAACGTATTATATTTATTATTAACAAATAAAAATAAATGGATTACTAGCGCCTGGGAAAAATTAAATGAAACGTAGACATAACTAATGAATTGAAGGAATGGTAAGAAATTTCATAATGAATATATATTTAGAAACATAAACAAATTACTCGAATTTTATAACAAGATACGCCGATCATTTTCAAGGGTAATCGAATAAATCTACTGTCAGAATGATATACGAAGTAATTAGCAAACCACGGATTCACCGTAAGGGTGCCGGGTACATCGTGAAATCTAATCATTGTGGCAGCGAGAGGATAACACGAGTGTGTCTGAGACTTGCGACTCAGAGGTAGGTTTAACGAGGCTCAACGCTTTAACGATTATGGAAAAATACAAAGGAGACTTTGTCTTAATTTCGTTTATACCGATGATTCTAATGGTTTTGCAATTCGATTTTAAGCGGCTACAACTTCCCCGGCAGTTGTCTATTGCGTAGAAAATTAACAAATAACAAAGCCAGTTGTTGGAAGTTTGCGTACTTAACTTGGAGTTTTCCAAATTCGCGAACGTACAAATACATATATGTCGCGTGTTTGAGCATCGGATAATAATAACTGTATTTTTAGGCACCACAAAAAGAAACCAAGACATGGTTTATCAATTAGCGTTATGTTGCTTAAGTATATTTAAATTGCATATGATTACAAGACATTTAATTTGCAGGATTTATAGACAAGTTTCATTAAATATCCAAAAGAAATTAAAAACGGAAACGATATTCCATATAGTCAGTTTGATTGATCTTAACGAATTAAAGTAAAACGTTGATTAGAATTGATAATAGGTAATCGAAATAAAAAAAAATACAAATCGCTCAAAGTTGGTTAAAAGTTACAAATACTTACATAATTCCAATGTTGATATATCTAGATCATTTTAATGGATCCACGGCAACTCATTCGTAATAACGTGCGTCGTTATGGGTGGCTAACTATTTCTTCACGCAATAAAGGACGTGTTGATGTTTGCATTGCTAATAGTGAATTTGATTGTGTGTTATATAAAATCGGAATAAAATCGAAAGTCTATTACTATTCGTCGATATATGTACTCGCATACAAAAGCTGTAAATATTTAGGAAGTCGAATTCGATTACTTTCGATATCAACTGTTTTACTAAACGTCTTCATCTACTATCAGAAATATACTATAGAGCCTATAACAATTTTTTATTTCTACTATTCGGCCCAGCAGAAGTTGTTCTGCCTTATTTTTATGAAATAGGTGGTAAACTAGCTACCGGGTCAACTGATGGTTAGTCATCACCGCCACCCTTGGACACCTACAACACCAGAGGAATCGCAGGTACGTTGCCGGCCTTTAAGATAAGAATTAGCTCTCTTCATGAAGGTCCCCATGTCGAATCGGTCCGCAAACTCCGTCGAAGCAAGTTGTTTCCACAAGGCAGTCGTGCGTGGAAATAAAATCTGCACGAAACGTACTGTCGTGGATTGCTATTCATCCAGATGATGGGGATAAAATTGAAGTGTATGGCGCGTTGTACGGTAGTGGATTCTAGCTGCGGGCATAAGTTCACCTTTGCCTCAATCCACATTGTTTTTAAAAATTGTTAAACAGAATGGTTGTGTGTTGAGAATGTGGACTGGTATCAGATTTTTTTTATTAGCAATTTTTGAAAGACAGTTTGTTTGCTGATAATTTTACTGCAGCGCTATCTACCGCATTTGGCGATAAATTTCTCTATGAAAAAAAGACCTCTACTTTGATGAGGATCGATCAAACGGTTTTACTGACATTTTACATATAATAACATAGTTTCGCCACTTCTCAAAAACTTTCTGCAACCCCCCTCAGCCCCGTCCCAGCTAAGCGCCGGGAACACCCACTAAAACCCCACGACCGTCTGTAACCTATCTGGGGCGACGCGGTCCCGTGCACTATCAACGGGTTTCATCACAATGTTTTTCTTTACCGAAAGTTCAGGCCTATTGCAGGGGTCCGAACTCACGCCCATTGACGCGGCGTCCATACTCGCTACTACAGAGCCATAATTTCTTCAAATTGGCATTCAAATACTCAAATACATTAAATATTTGACGATATTGTTTTACTAAATTATTAACTGCATTTTTAGTACTAGTGAAATCTTTTAATCACATCAAAATGGTTACCTGCCATCATATTTATCTTATAAACAACTGGCAAACAATTTGCCTTTTGTTATGGGTTTTTTCCACTGTTATATATAATATCAAAAACACCGGTCATGGGCGATTATCATTAACATCATATTCAGACCCACTTTAATAGAGAGGATGGACCTGAGCCTTTTTAAAATATGATTTGAATTGGGCACTGCTGTGTTTAAAAATAAATGAAAAACTTGTGTCATTGATCTTAAAAGAATGTTGATAATGGTTTTTAAAATTTAATCTAGTATACTGTCTGACCCTGTAGCACAGTCTGTTTTAATATTTCAGATAAATAACTTTATAAACTTTTAGTAGAGCTATCGAGTTAGGTAGGTACTGTTTGCAATGGTAAAATTGAAATAAAGACGGCAATCACATTGTTTGTTTTTTTTTTAAATTTTATTTATTATTTACGCGCAAGAGCTGTTGAAATAAAGGATGCCTCTGTGCTTATTTTACTTAATTATTATAAAAGATTTACATACATTTTATTGCAATACATCCGATTATTTACCAATATTAAGAGTGTCAAATTGTGAAATTTCAGTCATGGCTTCGATATTATTCATGTGTAGCTCATACAACCATCAGGAGTTGTCTAGGTGCACTCTCTGTGTAACAAAATTGAGTTGCGACTGTGAAGATGTTCTGTATATCTCTTTACTTGTAATATGGTTATCCGTCACCCTAATTACGTATTCAACAAAAGCAAAGCCGAAGACAAATGAAGTTTACTTGTGACTTGCTGACTTTAAAATGGTTTAACCGATTTGTATTTTTTTTGTATTTTTATTTTATTTTCAATCATTTATACAACCCTGGTCCTGACAATAACGAACACAATAAAAAAATATAATTTGGTACAGTCGTTCAGAAGTTATGCGCGTACATATATTTCGGACATTAATTTTTATATATATAAATAATTAAATATATAGATAGATAGTGAACCGATTGCGAGGAACCAAATACTAAGCAATACTCCAAGTTTACGTGATGCGTGCACGTAGAAACAGACACAATTTTTCTACAAAACGATTTTTCTAGAGATTTGTTATATTTATAAATGTTATACGTGTAAATGTGGCAAAGATACAAGAATGCTAACAACGTAATACGAGGTCTCCATTTCGAGCATATATTCAGCTATCTTTGCTATCACATTGCTTTAGCTAAAATACGTAATGAGGAAGCCGTATAGATCAAATAATTATGGTGGCCTTCGAAGTTATTCATCGATTGGTTTTAACTGTATTTGGTATCTATAACAGTGTAATAGAATTGTATAACATTTCTGGATTTTCAGCTCGTAGATTGAGTACGGACAGTATATTAGAAAGATATATATATATAAATATATTTTCTATGTTAAGCTACAGTGTGATAATTAATTGCTTGGTCCTCCTTGGGTTCGATAAAGCAACTAGTTTTGATGTTAATCGTTTGAACCGGTACAAGTTAAAATACGGTCATCGGTCGTAAAAGAGCGTTTGTGTTGTTTATTTACTTATAGCGCATTGTAAAATCTAACTTATACTAAGTTTCATTCGCCTTTGATTAAAAAGAGTGACTTTGAAGTTCATACATATGTAAACAAAATGGGTCAAACAAAACAAAAACCATATGGACGCTAGTAATTCTCCATCGGTTTAGCTAAAACAAGATATATTTTATGCCAATAGTTTTCAAACCGAAGCGATGATAACGCAGTTGGTAGTATGTACGGCTGCCTCGTCAAGAGACGTGAGTTCGAATCCACCTACAATGAGCTTGAGCTTTCAGTGAAGGAAAACATCGTGATGAAACTATAGCATGGTAGTAGGGCTTTTTCTAATGCCTAGCTCGCTAGCTACCACTCTCAAGTGGAATATCTGCTGCCAAATACCTGTAGGTGTGTTCCGGTAATTGCAGTTTAGAGTCAGTCCCTCCACTAGGCTTAGCGTGTCCACCATCTTGGGGCAAATCGTCACTTAACATCAGGTGAGATTGTGTCATAACGCTAAACTTAAAGTATACAAATTTTGTTTCGATAATTGTACGTGAGATCCTGTACACCCATTAGAGTAAGCGTGCAATTTTGGGCCACAACTTCACTTTAGGTCAGGTTAGATTCGGGTCAACGTTAAACATATAATGAATAAAAAAATACACAGCCTATATAAATATATGTATGTATGTATAGAAACAGTAATAATAAATTTTGAAAGTCTAGCCTTGACAAATTCGTATAATTACACAAATGAAATAGTAACAAGGTTTATATATAAAATGATTAACAAAAATAACCGAAGGTTCTCAATTGTACAAGCAACATATTTGTTTTGTTGTTGCAAAATTCAAAATTTTTAAATAATTCTACATTACATTGGCTCTTTTAATAATACAAAGTTTACCTAATTTAATTTAAAAGTTTTTTTTTATCTAGTAAATAATATCGCGTTACTAGACGAAAGTGATCCATGATATATCAGAAATTTCCTTCAGCAAGGTTTGTGATTTAGATTGTGGGATTTTAACAAGTGTATAATTTATTTTTATGATGCAAACTCATATTCATGACAAGTCATTTTTCTGGCACTGTATTACATAATACCTAATAGGTTTACTATTAGGCGAAGTAGTCGTGGAATGGATCTACGTATAATTTTTAAGTGTAAGTTTTATTCAGGGTCTTTATTAAAAAATAATACTTTAATAACTAACTAGCTGTGTCCGCGACTCCCTTCGTGTGCAACTAAAATCACTATTTAATCATGTTCATAAAAAATAATTATGTAGTCTATATTACTCAGGGCTAATGTAGCATTCTAATGGTGCAAGAATTTTTGAAATTGGTCCAGTTGTTCTTGAGTTTATTCTATTATATTATATCTATTTTATATTATTATTTATTCTATTCTAGATTATGTTCGCTTTTTGTTTTTCTCGTATTTCCAAGGTATGACAATATTTATCACCATATTTAGGGTTACTTAATCTTTCTAGCATAATACCAACGAAGATAATATGCGTATAGAGCAAGCGTTAGAATAGACACCGAGGTTGCGTTCCCCGTATCCATAAAATGCGTAAAAACAATTAACCACCTAACGTTTAAATTATTGCTTAATATGCTTAATCGATTATGAATCTTTAAAAAAAACTGACCTGACCTCGGCGTTCGCTTCGGTTGTAAAGGTTGATGGAAAATAACAACATATCTGGCTCTCAGAAACTTTCGCTTACGTAGCTTGGACGGAATTTTGCAGCAAACCTGTTCTTCGAATCCAAGTACACTACCTAAATCAGTTACATAACTGTAGACTTAATCGGTATTTCTGTCGAGGTCTTAATATTTAAATATATTTATGATTAAAAAGTTTATAAATAAAAATTCTCCACATTTTTATTTTTTATTATATTTCGGAACCGCATTAATGCTGTTTGTCAAAGGTAAGACACAAGTACACCAGTTAATAATATTATTAAATTTATCGTAACGTGCCACTGTTACCATACCATTACTTACATATTGTAAAATGATCCACGCTTATTGGTATGAGAAATTTATGATTGAATTTGTATTGGAAACTTTTAAACATTGTAGTATCAAGTCTTTAATGAAATTTATATTAACTGTGCCCACGACTGCGTACTAGTTGAACTAAAAATTAATTAACAATTTTTGCCGGTTTTTTTAACTATTTTTCAATACTTTTCACTACTTTACCTCCTGTTGATGGTAACGTGCCATACTGTCAGAGACCAGAGAAGCATTCACGCTTCTTCTAGTACTATCATCATCCTTGATTTAGACAACGGCAACACATTTTTATTTTTATTTTTGAAAGCTAAACTATAGCATTATGACCATAATCTCACCTGATCTTAAGTGACGATACGGCCCAAGTTGGTAGACGCTAAACCTGTGGAGGAACTGGCTCTCAATTGCAACTGCCGGAACACATATATTTGTATTTGGCAGCAGATTTTCAACTCGAGGGTGGTAGCTATCCAGGCGGGAATTAGAAAAAGCCGAGCTTTGAGCTTGGATCTTCGAGCAGCGATTGGTGTGTTTCAGGTTGGTGTGAGCATTTATTCATTTGGAGGTAGTTTTTCTTTTTATTAGCTCCACCGCTTTTCATGGTAGGAATTATTTATACTTAATTTCCCATACTGCCAGAGATCAAAAAAGCTTTGACGTTTCTTCTAGTACTATCATCGTCCTTGATTTGGACAAAAGCATCACTTCGAGCTACGATTATTACTTGTAGGTTGTTGTGAATTTGTTTATTTGGAAACATTTTTCATTTTATTGTTTTGATTTCTTGGTACGCATTATTTATACGTTCTAATCAATTCAAAAATTTGTGCGTTCATAATCCGAATGTTTCTCCACTTATAAAATTAACCTAGACAATTTTTACAGTAAAAAATAAACTAATATAACTCCAATTTTTGATTCTTTATAAGGTTAGTTATTTTTACCAGCACAAGGGATTCATGGTGAATAAAAATTCACCACAACACTTATCGGTACAGTTGTCTTTTAGGTTAGTTTTTACCATAAGTTATGCAATAAATGAAAAAGTCTTGACGTAATGCAAAATTGTCATTAATCAAGCTACAATATAAATAAATGTGTTTAAAAAGATCAGTGCTCGTTTATATGAAATAAATGTATAAAATAAATGACCAGCCATTATTTTATTTAAATTTATATTATGAATGGGAAAGCACTAAGACTTGTTTGTTTGTTACATTTACATGACCTAAACCGCTGAAAAAAAAACGATTAATTTCGGTACAAACATAGATTGAAATTTTTGATTAAAAAAGATTGAATCTAGAAAGACGGAAATAGGTGCTTGTTGTCACAAAAATATATCTTGAATAGTTGAAAGTTTGCATGGTAATACCAATCATTTCCCAAATTTAAATTGAAATTTACGTTTTTGCTATTAAGTAAAAATTTGCTTTTTAAAAAAGTCATTAACTAAAATAGTGATGATAAAATAAAAATACAAGATGAATAAGTTATTGAGCGATAAGCCGAAGTTTTTGTTTATTATAATCCATACAGACACCTTATGAAATGAATCGAAGAAGGGACAATAGCAAAAACCTGCTCAAAACGATAAAGAGCTTAATAAATCCAATGGTTATAGTGATGCGCGTTGACAAAAAATAATCGATTATTTATTATTATTACACATTTCGATTTGTTTACTCGATTAAGCTATTCAACACTACCAAAGCGGGTAGATCTCTATGTTATTGAAAATCTGCGATGATTCGCAATTTATCAAAACAATTGTTAACATTCTTAAAATTCTCGAAATAGTAAAATAGTACTGTTATTAATTAGTTAGGAAAATACTATACACAATTATATATATACCTAAGTAAATTCATGTTAGATTTGCCGATGACCGTACAGTCTGATACGGTCGAATTATGCGTCGCGGGGTAGCCATAATAAGATCGTTTGTTGATGTAAGAAACCTGAGGAGAAATAGTGATTATCGATCGCCTACCAGGATGGGAACCATTGTTACAGAGAAGGACGATAATATATTACTCGATAATAATATAATAACACCAAAACTGTCAGATTAAGAAGACTAGGGCCGACTCAAAAAAATTTGATACAAAAAATGAAGTTAAACCAGTATACCCATCAGTCATTTATATGACATAATATGACACTATTTTATATATTATGTTACTAAAAACATTTTTATGTTTAAAAATTATTACTTAATAGGTAATAAATAGTGCCTAATTTTAAAAGGGTTCTTGTTGTCCCGAACACTGAGTAAGCTATCGATTATATATTTGTGATTTTTTAAAATAATTTACCTCATTAGCTCAAGACAGGGATGCCATGCCATTATTAAGGTTTAGCCCCGATCCAAAAAAATTGTAAATCCGGGGCTGTAAAATGATTATAATATTAAATTAAACTTGTGCAAATTTATTTCTTCAACACTAACTGAATCGCAACTCCTATGTATAAACAAGGATTTGATATTAAATCCTTTCTGTTAGATAATTTATTTACAAATAGTTAACGCTAGAAGTGATTATAGCTCAGTGGTAGTGTATACGACTTTGCGTCAAGGGTCGTGAGTTCAGATTCAACCAACTACAATGATCTTGAGCTTGCGGTGAAGGAAAACATTGTGAGGAAACCATAGCATGGTGGTAGGGCTTTTTCTGATGCCCGTCTGGCTAGCTACCATCCTCAAGTTTAAAATCTGCCGCTAAATACCAATAGGTGTGTTCCGGCAGCTGCACTTGAGAGCCAGTTCCCCCACAGGTTTAGCGTGTCTACCAACTTGGGCCGTGTCGTCACTTAAGATTAGGTGAGATTATGGCCATAATGCTAAGCCTTAACTATAAAAAAAACATCGTTTACGTGTTTCATGATTTGCGTTTTGCATTGAAACTACTTTTTACGTCTATATAACATGTGGGTGATCAAGTTTTGCTAAAATACTTGCAAAACATCTATTTAGGTGAACATTTATGCGTATAATGAATCTGTAGAAAAGTCGTTTATGTACATAGAAAATATTTCATAAATAAAAAATAGCCAGGGTGATAAAGGATAACCAATATAACACATTTCCGGCATTTTCGGAATTTGTGTCTGTTTGTCTGTGCACGCATCACGTAAAATGTAAAAAAAAACCAATGTATATAAATTTTATACGTAAAAATTGTACGCAACTTAGGGTATTACTAACTTTTAGTTTCATCGCAATCGGAATAAGAAAATATATCTTTATTACATAGTATTAAATGAAGTCGCTTCCGCTGTCTGTTCGCTTAGATCTTTAAACCATTTATCGGTTTTTAATGTAGTTTTCCTAGACTGATTCATGTGGATGTATGTGTAATACATACATATTATACTATAAAAAACCGAAAGATTCAAAGATTTGCAATGTGGTACGAAGGTCATCTGGTCAGCTAGTAGAAAATAAAACTCTTGTAAGTAGAGAAAATAAATATATTCGGTCTGGAAGTCGAAGCCTCAATATCCTCTGGAATTTTATAGTGCTTTTCATACGTTTTCATTATTATAATTTAGTCAGTTTCAGTACCCAGGATTGAGAATGGCTAGATTAGGAGAAGTGTGGGCGCTGTTGCTGGTCCCTGGCAACACGGGAGTTTGAAATGTCGCCATGGTTCGTTTCAGTGGGTAGGGGAGGGTGATTCACACTCGATGAGTCACCACATACACCTCTTGCCTGGGTCTGAACCCAGATAATGCGTTTACGCGTTGCAATTAGGAAGTTCGTAAAGAATAGAACTTTAAACACTACGTCGGTAATAAAAAAAAATACGATTAAAAAGGCTTATTTTTGAATTAAGCCTTCTTTTATAAACTTAATTTGCCTTTTACTGAGAATTTCTATTGGATAGAATTAAAAAAAAACATTAATCTACCGCGATTATATTATTATTTACTACCGCCATTATACCGCGTAAATGCATGACATTGGTACGCCTATAATTTATAAGCATTCGTATAAATTTTATATGCAGGTATATAATTAACAATAATATTTTCAATCAACTAGCGTAATAACAGCAATACTGACATTATTCGAAGGACATTTGAATAACGCTCGTTATTGATAAATTATTAAGGGTTAGTATCGATTTCTAAAACATTTAAAAGTGACATATATCAATTTAATAGCAAGGATGAATATTTATGTAATGGCTCCAAAATACTTGCATTAATTCCATCGATTGCGCAAGACTAAATGCTAATGATGGAATAATTTTACAAAAGTTAAAATGTTAGCTCGGTATTATTTAACATCATCTTATCTAAATTGAACCTTTGAAGTAGTGCACTGAAATTTTCTTTTAGATGGTCATTTTTTTTTATTTAAACTTAATTTATTCCTATTTTGCATGTCTTACTTTTTTAATTTAACTTATAGAAATTAGTTAGCGTAATTATCGTAAGAAAAATGTGCTTATACTAAAAATTGTACATACTAAAAATAATGATTTAAATAATAATGTATAGAAAACTAGTCGCTGTAGCAATTACTGTAAACTAATTATGAATTAGACAAAATAAAAGTCTACTTTCGAAGCCGGAAAATCATGTCATCCAATTCTTATCTATTAGGTAAGTCGAGAACTTTAAGGGTACTTATAATATAACTACAGAAACTTTTTATGAATGATTTAAATAATGATATAAAAACGATCAAGTTTATACTATGCAAAGTTTTCTAAAAAAAGTTGCTATATCCATCTCCATTCCATTGTAAATCCACTCGAGTTTTTAATGAAGTTATCTATTTACGAGTACATACTAGTATATACATAACTCAGCACAAACAAAGTCTACGAATTCTTATGTTGCCGATATTGTAAAGATATGAAAAAGCCTTCCAGTCACCGTGTTCCCAGGCAGGAGCCTGGGGGGACCTGTACCGTTTCTTTCAATCTTAATGTATAGACGTATTTCTAAAGATCGACATGATATCAACGAGTAATGATGAAACTTGCCACAGGCACTTAACGTTGTTTTTGGATTGCAGCGTAATTTCCATTAGATATCAGTATCTACGGTAAATTACACTCAAAGAAATATTTCTCTTTTATAGACTTTACTCTACTTGGGATAGCCTGACTGGTAAAATACCTCCATCCTAAAGAAGATCCTAACCATTATTATTATTATTAGGGAGCTATCTAGGTTTTTTAGACCTGCATCGCTGGTAATATCGATGGTTTATTATTAGGTCTTTAATTTTTTATTGCCGTTTTATATGAAATAAAAAACATTAGCTTTTTTTTATTTCTATTGATCAAAATAATCACCAATGCAGTCGATGCATCTTTGCCAAAAAGCAATGGCAGTTTATTGATACCATTCTTGAAGAAATAAGCTGGACGGGAGGCAACATATTCTTCAAAGACCTTTTCTTTCTTGTTTTACGGGTATTTAATCTTTTTCTCGCCAGGAAGTTATCCAAATTCTGGAAAACATGAAACTCTGTAGGCACATGGTCGATAAATTTTATGTAATTACACAGGAGTTTGAAGTGTCACCAAGTTGTGCGATTTAGTGTGTAGTGTTGAGTGATAAGCACTCGATGAGTCATCAAATGCCTCTCTCGCCATTGCCTGAGCTGTACGCGTTGTGATGAGGAAGTCCGTAAAGATTGGGTTTTAAACACCACGTTTATTAAAACACAAGGGCGGTAACTAGCCAGGTGGGCATTAGAAAAACGGCCTACCTTTATCCCATGGTTTTATAACGATTTTTTCTTTTACCGAAGGACTCATTGCAAGGATCAAACTAACCTCCATTGACGCACTGTTTGTACACACTACCAACTGAGTTTTTATAACCATTTATTAGTTATAATTTATTAAAATGACCACCCAAAACCAGTACTACCCCTCTAATACATACATTTGTGTTGTGCGTAACCTAACATCGTCAGCGCATAAGCCATTTAACATCACGCTACCACCAATAGGAGTGCTGTACAGAAAAAAGGAAGAAAAGGGGGCAAAAATGATTAAATAATTTATAGTCCTATGCGAACGAAGACGCGGGCACAGCTAGTAAATTGTATATAAATGAATTATTGCTGGATAAAAACTAAAAACCATGCATGAAACATAAAATAAACGTATTAATCGTGTGAAGTATTTTATTCGTGTCGTCGTATAAAACTGGATTGTCGAGTCAATGTGAGTATGCATTATTTTCTACTATAATGTATGACTAAATACTGTGTACACTCGGTATATTAACATAACCTTGAATTGAATGTGCCCATTGTGTTTACCCGTGTATTAACGTTTTTTTAAATAGATATTTAAAAAATGCTAAATACTTGCTATAACGTTTTTATTATGTAAAAATTAGGGAATGTTCTACGCGTTCTAGGCGTGTTCTACGTATTCATCTCGTAGCTTTAGGCAAACGCGGAAACGAGATCAGTAAATGGATTCTATCGAAAAAAATGTCTATATATATTAGGTTGTGCCAAAAAAAAGCAATATGTTTTTCGCTCTCCACCAAAAATGATCTCCTAAAAAGCCTGTTAAAAGGAAGGCTCGAAGTCTTAATTCATCAAACTTGAATTATTCCAATATAAATAAAAATGGAAACACTATTTTTATGCAAGTGCAAGCTATGAAGGATTTTTTTTCATAAAATAAATGGATGATAAAACAGAATGTAAAACCGTGGTGATTGTATTAGTGCTACAGAACAAAAACAACACAACCTATATTGAACCTAAATTAAATTTGCTTCTATTAACAACAGTATAAATATATCTAATAATAACATTTGGTTATACACAAGTATATATTTCATAGCTATTTCGACGATTTTTGGCACTTACTAACAAAAAACAATTCTAAATAAAAGTTTTAATAAAAAAATCTGTTAAATGAAAACCGGTTGTCGGAATTCTGTAATTTATATTTTTCTTCAGCAAATAACTTGTCTAGTTTATGATATAAATTATACTATAAGGAACACACGATTATGACGTAATTATCACGTGGAACAATAAAATAGGTATTTTTATCTGATGCTAACTATAATTTGTTGAAGGATTAACACATTAGCGCCTTGTTTCAAGTATATAGGAAATCAATTAGTTCGGTAAAATTTCAACAGATGGCACTTTCTACAATATTTAGAAAATCTCTGTGAAACAATGTTATTTTATAAAGGTATTATAATATATTAATATTCATTAGTATTTATAATATATATTAGTATTTATAAAGGTATGTATTATAAATAAATAATTCTATAAAAATTCACATGTATTTTTCGAGTAGATTTTATATAAAAATATTAGGAGATTATGTTTTATTTATGATTGTATTTCAGTAATGAAATTAGTTCAACTGTAAACATAAAATACAGGTAAAATTTAATGTATCACAATGTGTATTATTAACTTTGTTTCAAGTGCCACCTTTAACTCAAAATGTAAATTAATACAAAATGCCAAATGTAATTGCTAAATTTATATGCAAAAAATTAGAATAGTTTTACCAAAATTCAGACAACCTTGATATCCTGGATGTGGTTATTCGCAAACGACCTTAACTTCCTGGAATATAATTTCCTTCATATCTCTGAAATTTGTAATCACAGACAGGATACCACGATTCTTAATGGCTGATCACTTGTATCTGTTTTCTAAAGGAAATGCTCAGCTTTTACCATACTATATGCGCTATAAAACTAGCTGCACCCCGCGGTGTTACCCGCTCTTTCATAAAAATTGGTCTTTGAGTTTGAAAGAGTTACGGGATCATAAGTAGCCTATGTGTTGGTCCAGAAATCAGCTACCTCTATACCAAAGATTATCAATATTAATCCAGCCGTTTGACCGTGAAGAATTAACAAATATATAAACACAACTACAAACTTTTCCTTATATATCATTAGTCAGAAAATGTACATTATAAGCTATGAAGTTTAACTGGTGCTGTATAATTAAAAAAATAATAAAAGTGCTTAAAGTATTTCTGTAATAGCTGGGCCCGTGACACCGTTCTCGTGGAACCAAAAATATTTATAATTTTTTTTTCGTGGAACGTAAATGTTATCAAAAATAAAAGTATCCTAAGTTGCTTCTTATATTATCAGCAATCTGCAAGCGAAAGCCGCATCAAAAGCAATCCAGCCGTTTCAGAGACTAGCTGGAACGAACGGGCAGACAGACAGACAAAAGGATAAAAAAACTATTTTTTATATAAGTATAATATATACTTTATGCATTTAGTACTAAGCTGTTATTTGTTATTAAATGGACACTTCAATTCGGGGCCCCGTGACCAAGAAGGCTGAAAAGCTTTCGAAACGTCGGGATCAAAATTTAATAAATAACCGCGATAAAATCCGTTTAAATTAGTTTTATTTCAATGAATAATATTCGCGTAAACCTAAGAAATCACTTCAATTTTATTTATTTTTATAGGTAATAAATATCAATCTTCAACTTCTACGTGTCGGCACAAGCCGTATTTATATATAATACGTCATTGTCGTGGTGAAAAGATTGGCCAGTCAGTAAAGTTGGAGTCGGGGCTGACTGCCCAGTGCCCAGGGTTTGTCGTACGTACTCGGGTATTGTCACTCGTGGAGCCTCCATCTCCATCCTTTTTAAGCACCCATAAATATGAATGAATTAAAAAACTAAATTACGCTCTATCTATACGACAACATTTGAACTATCTACTAGTTCTATGACCTCATACTAGAGGGCAGTCAAAGTAAGTATTTTTACAAATTGTAATTTCATTAAATTAATTTACTGTCCTTATAAAAGAAACCGGTACTAGTAGTGTCATGTCACTTACAAGGCGGTATTTTCCACTTCGTCTGCATAACAATAATCAAATGCATATTTTATATATAAAAATATTTTTCAAGACGGATATTATATTGCCAGCGACTTCGTTTGCATGGAACTAAAAATTGTTTAATAGTTCTTGCCTGTTTTTGTAACTTTTTTCATTACAGCTTTACTCCCTTTGGTGGTAGCGTGATGGTAAATAGCCTTAAGCCTTCTAAAAGGATTGCTATATCAACAGCAAAACCCATTTTTGAAATCCCAATGGTAGTTCCTTAGATTAGCACTTTTATACAAACAAACTTTTCCGCTTTATAATATTAATATTGATAGCTATTAATTTTATTTCACGTTTCCTCTTGGTACATTTCTAGTTATAGTTTGCGGAGTAGTAAAGAATCCGTCAGTAGAGGTGTTTTGTGAAAGCTGCTCTTGAGAGACCATCCTTTTCCAACCTCACTATTTTTATGTTCTATCGCGTAGTGTCTTAATAAATTATAGCATATTTTTCAAATGACTACATTTATATTGTATGTTCATTCATCTTGTAAATGTTTCATGAAATCAAGGAAATAAAAAGATCACATAGTAATCACAGATTTTATTAAATATATATACATATTTATATATTATAATTCGTCTTTTATACTTTCTTCTGCTTTAACAACGCCATCCACAGCCATTTGAGAATATTTTGCTAAAAAATTATCCCAAAACTGGGCTCGATCGCCTAGCGGTTCCGTACCCATGCGAAGCTTTTTCATTATGTGCAAATAATTCAGTTCGTCGCTTTCCTTATTAATGGGGTTCCAGATGAAGTCCTTTAAAATATTGTCATCTTTGTTTGGTGTAGGATTTCTGTAAAAGTTTATTAAAACAGATAAGTAATAATTGGAATATGTTTACAAATAGATGTTCTATTTAAAACAAATTGTATTTTTTTTTACGTTTTGTATGATATTTATTATAATAACTTTGTTACTTCCATTTTTAAAGATTCATACAAGGTTATAAATAATTATGTAAATAATTGAGTTACTCTCATAAAATACAGTTCTATTAAAGTATAATTAATTTGCAAAGAACAAGTTCAAATAGTATAAGAAACTAAGAGAGTATTTGTTGCAGTTATGAAAAAATATAATCGAGCCTTTTCAGGAAAAACATCGTAAGCGCCAAAAATCTCAAATATTTTTTTAAGCTTCTAAAAATGATTGAAAGTATGTTAATACTCATTATTTAAATAGATCAGTGGTTAATTATGAGCAAGTAGTCATACTTTTTATAAAGATGCCATATATACTTTTTATTTATGGATGACAAACTCTCCTGTACAAAGTGCAAAATGTCGCTTACCATGTTTTTCCTAAAAAAGCTCGTGATGTTTATTATTATAGCGTACACAGTCATTGACATAATTTAACTTATTAATTGTTATATTAACTATAAGACGATTTCGTATTGCTTTTACCAAATATTAATTCAATTTTAAGATTTAATTTACCGTGTTTTAGCGAAGTTAGTCCAAAGACGTACCATTTTCTTCAATACTTTTAATTCAGCCTGTTCACTAGGCAGCTTGAAAAACAACTCATAATCTTTCTTGATACGAGTACAAAGGTGAAGATAACATAATTCGTCTCCAATTGTAGCTCCAGAGTGTTTTAAACTAAACATCATATGTCTCGTAATATATTGACTATTCTCGTTTAACTGTCCTCGGAAGTCGAACATATAATAATATAGAGGTGATTCTAACTCAGCCGCTAGTTTCTTCGCAGCTTTATGTAATGCGTAAGTTTGTAATACATCGCCAGCGTATACTGTATATTCAAGTAGGTTTCCGTAATGCACAGACTTGTCTTCGAAATAAAATTCAAGAATTTCTTGGGAAGCTTTCGTGTAGATAGGATCGCCATTGATAAATCTAAAACCTGCTCTAATTGGGAACTGCAAAATGCTTTCCTGGACACTATGTGACAACAGTTTTGGTTGGTACAGAAAATGAGATGCTAAGTCTAGCCCTTCGCGAGAATTGAAACCTATTAAAACTGGCACATCATTGACAATTTTCGCATCTTCTGTTAAATTAGATATAACTGCATCAGAGTTCCCATATTCAACTATAGGTACGAAAGGAAAAGTACTCATTTGTATCAATTTAACATCTTCATCAATCACTTCCACTTCTTTGATAAGTAATTGTTCAGCATCAGCGTTTTTAAGTCCCTGCCATAGTTCTTCACTATTATTAGCATCTATGTCTAACAATTTAGCAAGTTCGAAAGCTTTATCTCTAGGATTTTTAAAGAAATAAGTCACTTCGAATGATGTACCACCCATTATTATGGCGGCAGAGAAAAGACCCTTAGCTTTATGTGAATAAAGTAGTATATCCACAATACCTGCACCGCCTCTGTTACCCATTAAAGTAACGAGATCAGGGTTACCGCCAAAATGTTTGATATTATTTTGAACCCATTGTAGTCCAAGGATGAAGTCTCTCAGACCATTGTTACCGGGAATAACATCATCGTCAGTTGTCAAATATCCGAAAACACCAAGCCTATTACTGATAGTGACAACAATCACACCTTCCTCGACGAAAAAGTCTGGTGAATATGTTTCACTATAGTTAAATCCTGTTCTAAAGTTATCATTGTAGTCAAATACTACGACCGGTGCGGACCCGTGTATTTCTGGTGTATAGATATTGATGTATAAGCAGTCCTCTGAACCAGAAATACCAAATGGCTCTCCATTACGATTTCTGGCGCTAAATTGTAAGCAGGTCGGTCTCTCTTCATACGCTTCATAGTTACCGTCCCAACCTTCATGCAATGTTGGTGGCTGTAAAGGGTATACAAACACTTTTTCTACAATAATTCAAAACGAAATAATTTTTATAAGCAGTACGAGATTAATTTGTGTACCATGTGTATTGGTATAATAATTACTATTACGTCTATTGTATTTTCAGTTATAGTTAAATTCAGTAATGGAGAACTACGATTTTATTTAAATTGCTTACTTCAATTAGAACTAGTTACTTACCAATTTAAAGAATATTGTTGATATTGTAAATAAGGACATGAAAAATATAAACAGATTTCTTCAATATAAAAATCAAATGCTTATTCAATAACATATATCAGAAAGATAAATATTATTTTAGTAAGATTATACGAATCAATTACTCTTCTTAAATAAATACATAGTTGACTTATTTCTATAAATTATTGATTTATTACAATGGACATTGATTTATTGTGCGTCTTACCTTGAATCGGTGTTCACCTATGGGCGGTTTTCCGTATGGAATTCCCTTAAACGTGTAATAATTTTGTTCATTAAAAAATGTTTTCTCAATTTTTCCCAACAACACACCCTGTTCCAAATTTACTTGTATCGGTGTCTCACAGACACATAATTTGATTAAATTAAAATATAATGTTATATAAATTATATTAAAAAAGAATATTCGTGACATTTCTGACGATAATTGTAATGTTTCAGATTAATTTATAAAGACATCATGTCGCTCACTAAACTATATACGAGTATGAGTGAATAAAGATAAGTAAAGGTGGACGTGTACCTTATTTATCTTTACTCGATAATAAATTATATGAAATTAAATTATCGATGTGTGTACGGTTTTATTACATGAGTTAATTATGGTTTTATTAGATAAAAAATATACCAAAGTTGCGTTGAATTAAAACTAGTCCAATTTTTAATTCCACGTTTGCAGTTTTTCGATAAAATGAGGTATTTTCATTTTGGATTGCTTCAGAAGTTATTAAAATGTTTTTAATTTGAATATTTAATTTTTCAAATAGTGATTTTATAGTTAAGGTTTAGCGGTATGGCCATAATCTCACCTGATGTTAAGTGACGATGTAGCCCGAGATGGTGGATACACTGAGCCTAGCGGAGGGACTGGCTCGCAAGTACAGCTGTCGGAATACACCTATAGATATTTAGCGGCAGATTTTCAACTTGCGGGTGGTACATACTAGCTAGCCAGGCGGGCATTAAAAAGCCCCACCAACATGCATGCTACTTTCAGAGGCTATTAAAATGTTTTTGATTTGAAGTTTTTATTTGAATATAGTGCAATTATATTGGTAATGGTATAACTTATAAAACCTATCATGCGTAAATATATTAATACCTGAAGGCTACTTTCAGGAGGTTTATAGTATTATAGTTGCGCACAAAGGGAGATCTTTTTATTTAAGTTCAGAAAAAAAAATACCGTGCGTAATTATAATGAAAAGATATACTTACGAGATTTTTTTCTCTAAAACGATTTGATACTTGTAATACTTGTACTAATGTACTATAATAGTCAGATACTAAAAAATGTTTAAAAAAGATTCTGTTGATCTGATTTTATTAAATTTCACAGCATCGCTCATTGGATTAATCTGAAGATTGCCTGAAATTTTTATCGAATTCGGTCTAGCCGAAAATACAATACCGTATTCCTCACCCGATTTCGTCTATTTTAATGCAAATATGCAATAGATTCCTCCATTGAATGATACAAGTAGATATAGGATATAATGATAAATATAAGATAACACTTTAGTGTAATTTATTTCTTAACAATAATTCGATTACAGTTTGTTTCTTAAATCAGAGTTCATCTTTTACTCCACGTATAATCCCATCGACAGCTTTTTCTTTGTATTTTGCCATGAAATCATCCCAAAACTTTATCCTTTCCGCATGAAGATTGTTTTTCATTTGGAGCTCTTCACTTATGACCAGGCATTCTTTGTTTTCTTTTGTAGTTGGTGTCCACGTGAACGCTTCCCCGGGTGGTGTAGGATTACTGAAATAAAGAAAATAAGTTTACATTCCACAAAATACTGCTCAGGATATGTTGTCGTTCTCGAATTGTTTGTAGATCTTTGCCTGTATCAGTTGCAGTAGTGTACTAGACTTTTGCATAAAACTGTACTTAATACATATGAACCAAATTTTATAAGTGCTTAATTCATTTGAATGAATACAAATTCAATGAATAGATCTGTATCTATCAGCTACGTCACATCACATTGTATTTCCCCGTTATCAATTTACGTGTATAGTTTACGTGTCCAATTACCGTAGAATTATTTCTACAATTGACTTCAGTGTATTTACTTTTTGCCTTTGTGCACTATAAAACCAAATCTTTACCGGGAAAAATCTTATGTGTCTGGTAGTGATCGTACAACTTCTGAACAAGTCGACAAATAGAAGTAAAATTCTTGTAATATATTTCTTTAATCAAGACGATAGTTCAAGCTATTCCATGACAAAATAGATGGAACTGAGGTTGAGTTAATAATTCTTTAATGTGACAGAACGTGTGTCTGTTAGTTGTAAACTTATCGTTTAGTAAAATATAAAAATAAAAATAATGACATAAAATAAATTAAATTCGTACCCAGTTTTAGCGAAGTTGGTCCACATTCGTACCATGTTTTTCATAACTTTCAATTCTTCCGAATCTTCATCAGCCATTGCTTTTAAATAGGCTTTTCGTATAGCTTTGCAAACAAATAAGTAGCAAAGTTCATCACCTGTCGCCGCTCCCCAAGTCCCTTCTAAAGTCAGAGCGTCTTCCATTACTCTATTTTTTCTCATATTGAGTTCTCCACTATAATCAAATGCGTAATAGTATATAGGAGTGGTAGTAGCATTCGTGTACTTTCTCACTGCGTAATCAATGGAGTAAAATGTTACAGCGTCACCGATATACGTCAAGTACTCTCCCGGTTTACTTATTTTGACATATCCTTCATCGAAATAAAAATCTTTGATTTCTTGTACGGCTTCATAATAAACGTTGGTGCTAATTTCGAAATGATAACCTACCCTTATTGGAAACACCATCAAGAAATCTCTGTCTGCAAACGTCAGGTACTGAGGCTTTCGTATGAGCCGTTCAACTTTCTCAATAGCTTCTCTTGTATTATAACCTATCATTATTGGTATGTCTATATCAATATTTGTTTCTTCTGGAAGTTTTGTAATTATAGCATCTGGATGATCGGGTTCTACGACTGGACCACTCGCTAGTATAGCTACTTGACGATTCCTTGACTCGTCAGTGTGGACAGCTTGCATCTCAGCTTCAGTTATTTGTAAGGATGATACATCTGCGAGATCTTCAATAAATTGTGAGCTGCTCGTAACAGTCTTTTCTAAAGCTTTGGCTATCCCAATTGCTTTACCTCGAGGTTCGCCACTGAAGAACATTGAGTTCCATGCCGTTCCACTTTGTAATATAGCACGGCTGAATAGTCCTTTAGCTTTTGGTGTGAGGAGAAGTAAGTCAACTAGAGCAGCCCCTCCGTCATTTCCCATTAATGTTATTCGAAATGGATCCCCACCAAATTTGTCTACATTGTTTTGTAACCATTTCAAGGCAAGTACTATATCCTTTAGGCCGTTATTTCCCGGTATAATTTCATCTTCAAAAGATACAAAACCGAGTGACCCTATGCGGTGATTAATTGTGACGAGAATGACGTCTTCCTTCATGAAGAAATCAGGACCATATTCTTTAGAAGCATTGTATGATGATTTTAAATTTTCGTTGAATAAGAATACAATTACTGGCATATTTAGGTTGTCATCTTTTGGAACCTTTGGAGTGTGAATGCTAAGATAAAGACAATCTTCTTCACCATAGTATCCATATGACTTGACTGCTTTCGATGGAAGATAGAATTGTGCACATGATTTCTTTTCTTTTTTAACTGTTAGAACATCGTTCCATCCTGGGTGTGGTAGTGGAGGCTAAAATAAATTGTAATATTATTAGATATTGTATATTGTTTTGTATATTATTAAATGTTTGCTTAATTTAACGTACTATATAATCAAATATAAGTATAATTACTTAATTTGTAAGATTTACTACCACGTAGGTAGGTAAATCATAGATCGTAAAACAAAACATGAATGTTATGAATGTACCAAGTAGTTTCGGGGTTTACTACTGTGGTCACGTAAATCACAATTATAATGGCATGCAAGTCCATAATTTGATGATATACTTTATTCTCCAATTATACTAAATGTATAATATAACACTGTTTATAGTCTTTATAGGTTTGGCGTTTTGACTACTTAATCACCTGATAGCTACGATGTGGCCCAAGATATGGTGGACACACTAAGCGTAGTGAAGGGACTGGCTATTGAATGCAACTATTGGAACAAATTTACACGTATTTGGTGGCAGATTTTCAACTTGTGGGTGGTAGCTAACCAGATGGGCATACCAACATAAAAAGCTCTACTATTGTGCTATGGTTTCATTACAGTCACATACATTAACGTGATGCTCGTCCTAAGTGAGTCATAATTTCTTCCAAACTCTAAATTTTCTCGCATTTTTTATTTAGTAATTTTATAATTAAATTTATTGATTACTGGACACCATGCTCGATTTTTGGATTCACACCTACTGACACCGGAACGAGGAACACCTAAGCGTGTCATTATGAAGGGTGTTACACCTAATGTATAATGGAGGTCAGTCGGATATGGATATCATGCCCTACTACCTTGTTAGAAATCATTTTATGCTTTACTGTATATTATTACACTTTATTTCGTAGGTTATATTATTTAAATAAAGTTTGTGTTTAATTGTTAATTTTATTATATTTACTAACAAATGATACATGATGTGCAGATGTACTTACTTTAAATCGCAGATCCCCGACCGGTGGTTGAGCGTAAGGTATTCCCAAGAAAGAATAATATTTCTCATCCTGAATAATAGATTTCACCTCCAAACCTTCGACTTTACCAGAATTTGTTTCTACAACTATAGCGCCTTTAACTAAAGCGCATAATAATAAAAAACTAAACAACGTTACGCGAAGCATATCGATCGGTTTATTGTAAAAGTCAATTGTTTATTCGTACGAGCTGATAGAGTACTGACGTGTCCCAATTGATAGTGTTAATCGTTTGTGTCTTATAATTATCTATGTATTAAACTGATTATATGTATTAGCTATTCATGAACTTAAGTTTATTAATAACATTGTTGCCACCGGTGTAATATTTCATTGTGGGTTAATCCCATTGATAAAATACTGTAAAATAGGAAGTCTCATGTTTCTTACAAAAGAAATTTAGGAAATAATAGGAGATTTTCACTCAATCAACACCTTTTTTTCATAGCTCCAAGACTTGAACATTTTATATGCGTATTCTTTGTATAGCGTCGATACTTACTCAAATTTAACGTATTTTATGTGCAGACAAACTTAACTTATTTCATGTGCAGACAAAATTGTTAGAACAAAGATTGTAGTAGTTCGCTCGAACCAAAATGTAGGCATCTGCTAATAGTTTGCTATTGGAAAAATGGTATAAATATATATTGTTTGATATTTTTGCAAATATGTTTAGATTAACGACAAACATAGCATTGATTATTTTACAAATTTAGGGGAGGGTCTAAAAAATATACTTATGTCACAGTCAAATTTGGTACCCGAATGGTGAATCTCCACCTACTGTGGTAAGTAGGTAGTTACTGTCTTTTGTCCCTGCGGTGTTATAAGTGTTCACAGACTATCGAAATCGCTTACCGTTAGGTGGGTAATGCGCTTGTTTGCTATCTCAATTATTTAAAAAATAAAATAATCCTTACTATCCTTAGTAATATTATAAATGCGAAAGTGAGTTTTTTGGTTTGTTACGTTTTGATATAATAGATAATGATGAATTTGTATAGAGACAGAGCGGAACCTGGAGACGGCGATAAACTACTTTTTTTTCTTGAAAAACTTCTAGGAAGTGAGGTAGAGAGGGGGATAAACTTTGTATGAAACTTGTTATTGTGTCATCCGATTTGTTTGCTAAAATTAATATTAACGCGAACGTAGTCGCACGTAAAATCTAGTACTATATAAAACATAAAAACAAAGATACTTTTTGTAACGATATACGAATAATCCAACGCAGTGTGCGGGTGTATGCAGATAAACGAGTAAGAAAAATCTGACTATGTCAAATATATGTATTTAGTGTTAAAATATGTGAACACGAAATAACTCAACAAAGATAAATAAATTAAGCATTAGATAAAGCGTGGAAATGGTAACGCTACATCTGTTCTATAAGCCCCACCGCATCTCTTGGTTTTTCACTCATCGTCTCTGCGCAGGTCCAACTTCTTTCTGTTACTATGAATACTGGGCGGCTAGACTGTACAGTATTGTTGGTCTACAAAATGTTCTCACTCAAATATATTATTATATTTTATATTATATAATCTTCTACACATTTATAAGAGAAATACAGTTCCTTTGACGCTCAATCAAACTACTAAACTTATCGGGATGGGACTGTGACAATTCGAGGAAGACATTTATAGAGATGGTTCTAGGGTACCTTGGTCTTTGGATTTCATTGTACATATGTTATAAAAAATACACTATATACTTTTGTATACAACTTTCCGGCTACTAAAATATTAATGTATGAGATAACGGGTTGTAGGTTTGCTGGCCGGCTGGATCGCGGCCAGCACGTACATGAGTTGGGCCACTCGTCTAAACAAGTATAAACCAGTCACTATTACTCTCTTTTAGATTGTCGACTTTTGGAGTCAGCCAGTCATGATTGACTCTTAATTTTTGGATTGTACTGTGTTTACCATCAGGTATCAACAGTGTTGTTGCTTTGCCGTTCTACTGTACAAATAAAGATATTTTAGGCAGACGTTGTTCTATCCCTTTTGGTAGTTAATAACTCGACTGTATTCTAACTTTTATATAATAGCTGTGAATCCTGACCTCGATAAAAGAAATATATTTTATGAATTTGACTTATATTAGTCGGCTGGTTTAGAAATAACACAATCAATAACAGATAAAGATGTTTAGTAATTTTTATTGTACTGCCGTTGGTATTGACCCTTTGCAATAATGTTTCAATATTGCTGATGATGATTTTCTGAATTCTACAACAGACCTAACTGATTTATCATATTGGTGCATTTATTGCATTACTGCCTGAGTTACTAAAATGGATCATACCTAAATTGTTGATTAGTGAACTCCACAATTTTCTTCAACTAAAATAAAGCCTTTTAAAGTAAGGTGTAAAAAAATTATAAACAATATATTCATATTAATTTTATATAAAAATATATTCGAATATTATTATGAATTTTGTTAATATGTTGTACATTACAATTCATCTTTTATATTCAATGAATCAGTTATAACTCCATTCGTGGCTTTACTTTCCCATTTGTGAATGAAATCGTCCCAGAAGTGAAATTTATCCCTATACAAATCATGCTTCATTTCTAATTGTTTATCTATATGTAGGTATTCTTTGTTTTCATTCGTATATGGATCCCAATTAAGGCCATCCAACGAATATTCGTCATGAGGTGTTGGATTTCTGAAATAAAACATTTGTTCAAAATTAATTTTGATTAATTATACTATACAATTACCACCACTTAGCATTCTGAATACCAATTTACGCGCTAATAGATTCCACCAATTCTCTTTTATATTTTTTGAACAATAGTATGATCAGATAATTGAACGATGATTGAAATTTGCATATTGAGAAGTACAATATATTCCAAAAACATCAGTATATCGACGGTCACCGTTGACAACTTGATGGTCACTGTTGACTGTTTCACTTGAGAGCCCTCCCCTCCAATGAGGGCTGGCAACGTACTTGCGATTGCCTGGTGTTGTGGGTATGCAGGGACGGCGGTGATCAGTTACCATCAGGTGACACACTTGCTCGTTTGCCGTCTATATGATATAAAAAAACAAGCTGGTTTGAAGAGTCTCTTGACAGTTGGATATACATTGGTTGATCTCTAAATACGATAGATACAAGAGATTTACTACGTTGGTTTTATGACCATGTGTATGGAGGTAGCAAACCATTCGGGTACAAATATCTAATATCTCTCTTATTTACTGAACATTAATACTCTAGTAACTAATAAAATTTGGCGGTAAATTGAATATGTAGGTGAACGCATGAAGATTTTTTTTATTACGGTAATCTGCTAGTGTAAGCAATTTCACCAATAAATATTAAGTGAGATTTTGGTCTACTATAAATAAAATTGTCGTAATTGTGTCCTATTGGACATAATTGTTTTATACTATTATGCTATACATTTAATTTTAGCAACTCTTTAAATATAATAAAATAATTTAGGGGCAATTATTGATTTCTAAAGATTATTTGCATTGGTCAAGTTAATAAATCCTATAAATTTGCTAGATAGATCAAGTGTGATATATATGATGTACCCATACATACATACATACCCATATTTAGCAAAATTAGTCCATAATTTTATTAAACTCTTTTGAATAATTCCTTCTTCAGACGTAGAACTATTATGCTTCAAGTATATTTCCTTTAAATCGGGGCATTTAAATAAGTAACAGAGTTCGTCGCCGGCGGCTGCACCATGCGTACCATCTTCTAGTACTGAGAGCTTCATTAAATTTCTTTTGTTTTCGTTCATATCGCTAACATAGTCAAAATGATAGTAATATACGTTGCTGTTAGTCCTATTAGCGTATAATCTTGCTGCGTAATTGGTGGCGTAAGCTGTTGATACGTCTCCAATATAAGTTACAAAATATGGAACGCTTTTAACTCCTATTTTTTGGGTAAAATAGAAATTCTTTATATCTTCTATTCCATCGAAGAATACATCTTTGTAAGGATCAAATCTAAATTTCAGTCGTCTTGGTAACAAAAAAGGAAAATCTTTATTTAAAAAAGTTATAAATCTGGGTTCAATAAGATATTGTAAAGACATTTCTAATCCCTCTCGAGAATTGAAACCAATCATTATAGGAATATTAATTTTTTTATCAGAATCTTCAGGATATTCAACTAAAAGACCTGTTGACTGTTTTTCAACAACTGGGCCAAAGGCAGCAATGCTTCTTTGATTTTCTTTGAAATAATCATTTGGACTAGCGTGAAAATCTCTGGCCACCATTTCGCTGGGAGCAACTTCATTGAGTTCTTTTATAAGACTGTGGCTATTACTGGCAGTTCTATTCATCATCTGTACTAAATTAAATGCTCTTTCCCTGACATTTTCTTGTAAATAGGCTGTCGTCCATGATGTACCACCCTGAAGGATCGCTGCGTTGAATAAATTTTTAGCCGTCGAATGTATTAGCAAATCAACCGCAGCGCCGCCTCCTTGAGCACCCATTAACGTAACCCTATTAGGATCACCACCGAATTTCTCAATATTGTCTCTTATCCATTCTAATCCCGCAACTATATCTTTCAAACCAGCATTACCTGGAAGAATTTCATCTTCAAGTGAGAGAAATCCGAAGACTGTTAATCTATGGCTTATTGTTACGACAATGACATTTTCTTCGATGAAAAAATCAGGTTCGTAATCCTCAGTTTTATTATACGAGTTCGTAAAATGGTCGTTGAATATGAACATAATAACAGCTCGTTTATTATCATCTGGAGCTGGTGTAAAAACATCGAGGTACAGGCAATCCTCACTGCCATAATATCCAAACGACTGCCCCTTTTTAATGTTATGATTGAATTGAGAGCAGGCTTTTTTTGGTTTTGTTGTTTTTAAAACCCCTTCCCACGGTTTTACAGGTGTTGGTGGCTGAAAAAATTATGATAATATTTATATAATATGATAATATGATGACTTTGTAATAATCTTATTTGAATAAATTTTAACTGTCATATAATATAATGTGTCATTGTTTTAACAATTCACATTAGATCAAAATAACCTTTTTATATTGCTTTGCTATATTCGTGTGTAAAATTCTTTATAAAATGAAACAAAATAAATATTGGTTTTAATATATTAAAAATACATTTTTTTTTATAATATCATCTGCATGTATAGTTAATTTCATCAGTGTTATATGTGAAAGACATTTAACAACAAAGTAATATAAAAACTCAAAACAATACTCAATACAAACAATACATAGTACTCGGCAAGTCTCTAAACCAATTTTGCAATCAAACTCAATTTCTTAATTTATATCTGAGTAAATATATTGGCGTAGTAAATAAAGATCTACTAAAAACTTAAATTTATTTAATGACTTAGCTGTAGACAAATTTTAGGTAATATTTAGATAAAGTTCTATTGAGATAGTTCAGTAAAACATATTGTATTAAATTTCGAACAGAATATTTAGAATAAAAGCGTTTTTATTCACCATAAACCTCAAATCTTTTATCGGCGGAGCTGCGTAGGGTATGCCCATAAATCCGAAATATTCCACTTCTTTTAGTAGCGTTTTTAACAGTCTCCCAGAAATTTTTCCGTGCGTAGTATCCACTGTACTGCCACTTACACACGACACCGAATATATAATTATATGGATTATAATATATAACATTTTAATAAACATTTTTTGTAAATGTGTATCTACATTTCATGGATCGTCGATAACAACTGAGCACACGTACTCGCATTGTAGTTATTATCGACACTTTATTATCTTTACATCACATATTATAAAGTACGTGGCTCTTTTCTCCTATATTATTTTTATTATAAAATATGTGTCCCGGAAAACTTCGTACCGCTTAACAGTCAATGTATACCGTGTTAAATTTTACCTAAACTCAATTTAGGATTTTATTTATGTTACTAAAAGTATACTAAAAACGAATATATAACCTTTCAGGACGGAGACGACTACAACAAATCTCAGATTATCAAATCGATTCAGCCGTTCTTCGGTTATAAATGGTATAAATAATCAGACTTTGTTTTATGTATATAGAATAAACGTTACGGAAATCGGTAGCCCGGTAGATTGTCGAATCGTTTGCAACTTAAAAGGTTTGGGTATTTGTCTGTGTAACTAAGTAAGGACATAAAACTGTGTTCACCTAAAACGCGTTTGGTGACCTTCACCATAAAGTTGTATCCTGATATATATCGGTGTAGAAATCAAGCTGGCTCGTAAGTCTCCACAGCAAGGTAACAGTATTCCCGGCAGCTAGCGCCGGACGTGTGTTATTTAACTATCTCAGTCTCCCGGGCTATGAGGATATCGCAAAAGTTTTTGCCACGTTAAAAAAAAATTGTAAACGCCTAGGTCATGACGATTCACAGCCAGTGTATATCTAGTTACTCAAAGGCTTGAAAACTGGTGTAACAGTAATGATCTTCCTCCGAGGAATGGCTCTTGATTCATATCTTGATTATTGTTTTTAAGTTTTAGTATATTGTACACTGCTGTCACTTTTCCGTAATACTGTAAACATGAATATAGACTTAAAGGTTACCCCCTTTGACACAGTATTTGCACTTACTGGTAATATGTAGGTCAGTAAAGGAAATTCATGAAATTTATATGTTAGTAAATTTCAAAAAAATATAATCGTTTATGTCCAAGGAGAATTCAGCAATGAGTCCGGTAGCATGTTATTGTATTAAAAAACATTTAATTAAGTAAAAAGAAATAATGGAAATAGTCAACAAAAATATTCTTAGTTTACGATTTAGCGTATGGACTACAATCTCACCAGATGTTAAGTGTTCTTATGTCTCAAGATGATTGCACGCTAGCTTAGTGGGACGACTGTCTCTCAAGTGTGGGTACTCGAATGCATTTACAAGTAGGTACTTGGTGACAGATTTTCATGCTATGTAGTTACTAGCCAAGCAAGAAAACTCTCTACTAACATACTGTGGTTTTGTTATGTTTCTGAAAGGTCAAACTCATTGTGTGATTTGTTAGTGGTAGTGCCATGCTGCGCACCTTCGGGTAGCAGTCGAATGGGCTGGCACGCCCGGGGAAAAACCACTCTCTCACGGAAAACTGACGTCAAGTGGCAACATTGCTGTCGCGTTTCGTTCAGCCTGTGAGAGTCCCGGAAGCCCACTCCCCATCCCTCTCCCATATTATGAAAGTGCAAAATTTGGTTGATCTACCCCAGGAGGGTACCACCAGCGTCCATCGCGGTGGAGAATCCCTCTCTGGACGTCCACGCTCAGATCGCACACTACCTAAGCGTGGATGTTCAGGCTGCCCTTCGTATTCTGGGGGGGGCAATTTTGCGCTCTGTGTTCGGGGCAAACGGAGCAAGCAACATAAGGCTACCCCTACCACGCTTGCTGTGGACTTTTGCAACATAAGGGGGCTAAATTCCAACTTGAACGCCGTCCACTTCCACCTTGAGACAGCGAAGCCGGCCTTGCTCTTCCTTACCGAGACTCAGATATCTTCTCCGGCTGACACCTCTTTCCTCTCCTACCCGGTGTACAAACTGGAACGTTCCTTTGTGCCGCGGGCTGGGGTGTGCGTGTACGTAAGAGAGGATATCTGCTCTCGTCGCCTCGGCAGCCTTGAAGGGCGGGACCTATCCATCCTCTGGCTACGTGTAGACTGCGATGACCATCCGCGAACCTACGCGTGCCTGTATATGTCCCATAGCGGTAATGCCGAAACTGACCGACTCGTTGAGCACTTGCAGATGGCTACAGATTCTGTGCTGCAGCAGATCCCATCCGCAGAGATCGTGATTCTCGGCGACTTTAACGCCCACCATGCCGACTGGCTTAAATCACGCACCACCGATCATGCGGGTAGATCTATTCACGATTTCGCCTTGGTATATAATTTGACACAACTGGTCACCTCGCCTACGTGAATCCCAGATGTGGATGATCATATACCTTCCCTGTTGGACCTTCTGTTGACCTCTCATCCGGACGGCTACCTGGTTTCCGTCGATCCCCCTCTTGGTTCATCGGACCACTGTCTTGTTCGGAGTACAGTGCCGGTTACGCGCACAATACGACCTCGCTTTACGGGCCGCCGTCGCGTATGGCATTATAGGTCAGCGGATTGGGACGGGATGCGATCATTCTTTGCGTCCTACCCATGGGGGCAGATTTGCTTCTCACTGGATGATCCAGATGTCGTTGCTGACTCTGTCACCGATGTGGTGCTTCAGGGTATGGAACTTTTTATTCCGTGCTCTGCAGTGCCCATCGGAGGCAAATCCCAGCCTTGGTTTGGTCGCGCCTGTAAGACGGCATCACGCCGAAAGCGGGAATGTTACCAGGCCTGGGCTGTGGCTTCGGCGTCTAGTGATGTAAATACCAGTGCATTTAAAAAGCAGTATAATTCTGCCTCCAGGTCCTTCAAAAGTGTCATTGCCAAGGCGAAGTCAGAGCACATCGGCAGAATTGGCGAGAGACTGGCGCGTCTCCCGTCGGGAACACGGGCGTTTTGGTCTCTCGCCAAGGCTGTGTTAGGGAATTTCTGTCAGCCTTCTTTTCCACCCCTGCACACGGAGAATGACTCGCTTGCCTATGCCGCGAAGGCGAAAGCCGATCTTCTGGCCTCCCTCTTCGCGTCTAACTCGACTCTGGATGACCAAGGAAATTCACCACCGATAATCCCGCGGTGCGATACTATGATGCCGGAGGTTAAGTTCCGGCAAAGTGCAGTTCGCAAAGCACTTCTTTCTTTGGACATTCATAAGTCGAGTGGGCCCGATGGCATCCCTCCGATCGTGTTGCAGACATGTGCTCCGGAGTTGGCACCGGTTTTAACGCGTCGTTTCCGGTACTCCTATGCTTTAGGCGTAGTCCCGAAATCCTGGAAGGCCGCTTTAGTGCACCCGATCCCTAAAAAAGGCAACCGCTCGGATCCGTCCAATTACAGGCCTATCGCCATCACCTCCTTGTTCTCCAAGATAATGGAGTCCGTTATCAACTGCCAGCTCCTGCTGTACCTAGAGGACCACCGGCTGATTAGCGACCGCCAGTACGGCTTCCGTCGGGGTCGCTCAGCCGGTGACCTTCTAGTTTACCTAACTCATAGGTGGGCAGAAGCAGTTGAGACCAAGGGGGAGGCGCTTGCAGTCAGTTTGGACATAGCGAAGGCCTTTGATCGAGTATGGCACAAAGCGCTTCTTTCGAAGCTACCTTCCTATGAGCTTCCCGAGAAATTATGCAACTGGATCACCAGCTTTTTGGCAGATCGGAGCATCAAGGTCGTTGTCGACGGTGCATGCTCTGATCCTAAATTTGTCAATGCTGGTGTTCCACAAGGCTGCGTACTCTCTCCATCTCTGTTCCTTCTGCATATCAATGATATGCTGCAAATCAGCAGCATTCATTGCTATGCAGACGATAGTACTGTGGATGTACTGTACACTGGCCGTGCTAATATTTCTCGGGAACAGGTTGACGAGAGCCGGAACAAACTTGTGTCTGAAGTCGAGTCTTTGTTAACCAAAGTCTCCGACTGGGGTCGACTTAACTTAGTCCAATTCAACCCCAAAAAGACACAAGTTTGCGCGTTAACCGCTAAAAAGTCACCATTTATCGTAACTCCTCATTTTGAGAATACTCCCCTTTCTGCCAAAGCCAGTATCGGAATACTTGGCGTCGATGTTTCGAGCATCGTCCAGTTTCGCGGTCAATTGGAAGATAAGGCCAAATTGGCCTCACAGAAGCTAGGTGTGCTCAGTAAGGCGAGACGGTACTTCACGTCGGCTCAATGTCTGAACCTGTATAAGGCACAAATTCGGCCCCACGTGGAATACTGTTCTCATCTCTGGGCGGGAGCCCCCCAGTACCAGCTACTTCCATTTGACCGCATTCAACGTAGGGCGGCTCGGATTATCGACGATCAAGCTCTTTCCGATCGGCTTGATCCCTTGGCTCTGCGTAGAGATGTTGGGTCACTCTGCATCTTGTACCGCATTTAAAACGGGGAGTGCTCTGAGGAATTGTTTGGATTGATCCCGGCCGCTGAATTTCACCATCGGACATCGCGTCAAAACAAAAAATTTCACCCACACCACCTCGATGTCCAGCCTTCCACAACAGTGCGATTTGTAAGGCACTTCTTACCTCGCACAGCCACTCTGTGGAACCAGCTTTCGCCGGCGGTCTTTCCGAACAGTTACGACTTGGGAACCTTCAAGAAGAGAGCGTATTTCTTCCTTAAAGGCCGGCAACGCACTTGCAAGCCCTCCGGCGTTGCAAGTGTTCATGGGCGGCGGTGATCACTTTCCATCAGGTGAGCCTCCTGCCCGTTTGCCACCTATTCCATAAAAAAAAAAAAAGTAACACTTATTGATGCGGTATCCGAATACGGGACTATTACGCTATCATTACTCCAGTGCATAGTTATCATGGGTTATTTTGTGAGATCTATAAATATTATATTAAAAAAATATCTCCAGATTTCTTTGTCTGTCTAAACGCGATAAACTCTTAAACCACCTAACCTATTTTTATACAGTTTTCACACATAGCAGTTAGGATTTACGAAAGAGGTTTAAGTGTATAATTTATTTAGGTTATGTGTAAATTGATTGTAATATTACGAAGATCGTTAAAGAAATCGGCAAAAATTATGCCGACTGGAGGAAACTTTATTGGTGTGCACCGTATAAATAGAGTTATTTGAATTTCGGGATTATGGGTTCCTCTTAAAAAGACCTAATAAACAGATATAATGCTCTACATTTATGTTCTATGATTAATTCAATTACCCGTGCGAAACCGAGCCGGGTTGCTAGTGTTATAAATAATGAATAGATATAATGAACCGGCGCCGGCTCAATGTTTTGTGGGAACAGTGTAATGGAATAAAAACTAAAGTGTACGAAGACAAAGAAAAATTCAGCTCGAAGATCAATCAGCACTGTTAACGGTAACGTTAAGCAACGATCAGCAAACTGCAAGTTTGTTGGCATCTCTCTTTTCAATTTTTATTACAAATCTGTCGGAACATACGGGTTGTTTGAGTCAGAAAGGGTTTTGTGGCGTGAGGAGACTGAGACATCACTCGTACAATAAACCAGTTTTATTTCTCACAATAATTTCTTAATAAAATGTAGGAAGAACACGTCGTTACAATTTAATCACACTTTGTACACTAACGTTTATTATAATACGGAGACTAGGTGTTCCGCTTAGTAACGAACGCTGCGACTGCCAAACGCAAACTGAATCACAAGCTGCCCGTCCGCACGCTCTCTCTAGCGCCTCTAGCGGATGCTATGCAAAACTAATACTCAGCGCTCATTGGCTACCGCCGTGACGCATCACTGGCCAATGAGCAACCGGCAAGCAAAGCACATTACCAGCGTTACACCAAAGATGGCGCCACTTCCACCTTTAGCCCCCAAAATTATACAAGGTGGCGCATAACTAAATAATTCTTAACAAACGACGCTAAGCGCCGTCAAATCCTTAGTGTATTACACACTAGGGTGGGTCGTGGTATTGTTATTAAGTACTGAGCTGGACCAGTTAGCAAAATAAATATTATATTATAACATTCACTGCTGGTAGGAATACATTTATCACGCCTTTGATGTTTAACATACATATGAAAACATTGTCATGGTTTTTACTGGTGTTGATAACAAGTCGGCTTTCAGTTTCATAAAAACCACACTGAAAGTAATTCTTCGTTGTGCTTACAAATGGCTAGTAATATGCGTTTTGTAAATTACATTTTATTATTTGTTATACATGTTAGAAGATATGTTGATGGTACTATATTTATCAGTGTAAATAATAGTATTGTTTATGGTAAAAATTTGTTCACGGTCTTTGAGAGTAAGCCTTATATTGCTTTTTGGAAAATTCCTTACGCCGAAGCTCCTGTTGGTCAACTCAGGTTTAAGGTAAAACTATTTAATGTAAACATTACATTAATTATCGTAGTAAAGTTACGAAGGTTGAATTCATCTGGGAAGTTGGTTTATCAGCCAACAATCAAAAGAAATTCCATACACAAAGTAATGGGGTTTATAAACTAAATTTTTGCTTGATTTTTTATTAGTATTAGTAGGCTAAGAACTAACGGAGCGATTTTGTCCCGCTTCCGCCACGGTTGCGGGCCCGCAGTTTTATTTCTAAATTCACGAGATCGGTAACTTGCGCGATTCTACAAGTTGCCCGTTAGTGCAGCGGGACCCCGCAAACGACCGCACACCGCGGACGTAAAACGCGTCGTGAGATGTAGAAACAGTGTTGCTACAAAGAGGATGGCAACTGCTTACGGTTTCACTAGCTACTACTACTACTACCCACTGAACTTGGATATATATTGGGTGATTTTAAAAGGCGACAAGCTAAAATACATTGATTACGATGAAATTATAACAGTATGCATATTGATGAAAGTTATGTGCATTATAAATGATGTAAATTGGCCACAACTAATCAGTAACAACTGATGTGTTTTACTAACTGAGAGAAGAAAACAGCTTAGTTATGTTTGTAAATGTATAAATGCTATAAATTCTATATGTTTTTAGCCGCCAAAGATACATTATTGGCAAGCAAGAGCAAAGTATAACTACAGTATTCCTTACAACGTATCGTGCGCTTCAAGAATTACAGAAGATTGTCTATACCTTTCAATTTATAAGCCATTGTCAAACCAGACATATAGTTATCCTGTTATAGTATGGATTCATGAGAATTCGTATCAGCATGGACCAGATTTTTTGATAGATGAGGATGTTATATTGGTTACTATATCGTTTAGAATTGGTATATTAGGTTTCCTGAATACAGGAGATAATTTCGCGGAAGGTAATATGGGAGCTAAGGATATACTTGCAGCATTAAGATGGATAAAAGAATATGTTGCTTTTTTCGGTGGTGATAAAAGCAGGGTCACTGTTATAGGATCAGGGATAGCTGCTAGTTCAGTGGCATCATTTTTATTAACTCCTGCTGCAACAGGTTTATTTACGAGACTGGTAATTCAAAGTGGAAGCGCTCTTTCACCTGCTGAATATAACGGATTTCAATTCGAAATTTCAAGTAAATTGTTATGGAACTTAAAAGGACCTTTCAACAAGTTTAATAAAACAGAATTGTATGATGAACTCACAATATCTTCCATGAAAAGGCTATTACAGGCTGCCCACGATTTATTTGATAGTACTGAAGTACGAGACAACCAAAGACTAATAAACGCTTTCGGACCCACAGTGGAGACGACTGTAAATAGGCCATTTATGAAAAATCATCCTTTGGATGTTTATAAACAAAAACTAAACAATAATAAGGTAGATTTGTTAATGGGATACACCAGTTTAGAATCCTTTTATAAACTGGAAGGTTTTATACGAAACAGAAAATTACTAGCTGGTTTAACATATAACTTTCAATATCTTTTACCATTTGAAGGAAAAAAAGACGAATACCTATCGAAACGATATAATCAGATACGAAAGAAAATAATGGGATTCTATTTCGTAAATGGAACCATAAAGGAACAGAGTTTGCGACGATATGCGAAATATGTTTCGGATCAAGTGATTTATCCAATTCTCAGGCAAGCAAAGTTACAGGCTCCCTTGTCGTATAATAATGTTTACCTGTACAGGTTCGCTCATAAAGGGTCCTTCAACAACGTTTGGGGAACGTTATTAAGTAATGTGAACATGGTGGGTGCGACAGCAGGTGACGAAATTTGTTACCAATTCAAATGTAAATCTATCAACGGAATCTACAAGAGCAAGGAAACGTCGGGTGATAGACACTTTATCAAGCAAATTGCGAGGCTATTGACTAACTTCGCTAAATACGGGTAAATATATTATTATTAGTATTAATTGTTATTTCGTGTTTGTTGCTTGCGAATATATATTATTAAGAGATTCCCATATAAAATGCTAAGGTTTCATTAAAAATGTTTTCCTTTGTTGTAAGGTGCAGGCTTTATTATTGTTCATAGGTTTAATGTTTGGCAACAATCTCATTTAACGTAAAGTAACGATATGGCTTAAGATAATGGGCCTAGTAGGTAAAAGTTTAGTGGAAGAAATAGCTCTTAAGTGCAGTTGCTGGAACATACCCATAGGTATTTGGCTTAATAAGACTTCTAACTTGGAGGTTGTAGCTATCCAGTAGGATATTAGAAAAATTCTAATCGGTAATGTTACCAAAAACCTTTGTTTATATTTCTCTTTATTTGGTTTAGTCCAACTGATGAAATATTTCTACTCTACTGAAAAACTGTATCAAATAGTTTTGTCTTATACATGTCAGTAGGATTTCCAAAACTCTGCTGTTTTATAAACGTCCGTAGGGTACAATAATAGTAAAGTTCACCATCGGCCGAGCTATAGGTTTGTTTGTCATCACAGGTATATAAAAAAACTTTTAGAATGCAAAGTTATATTACTCGAACACACTACAACTACTGAGACAACACTGCATATAAGTTTATTTATTAAAATTTTTGTATTATGTTTAATTTTATTACATGTTTTTTTAAGTATTTGTACTTTTTGTAGTAAATATTTATGATTAAGTAATAGAATAATAAAGTGTTGAATATAAAAAATAGCACCTATGAATATGATTCATTTGTTGCTAAGAGACTTAATACACAAAGTGATTTTAAGGCAACGAAAGTAAACGTTCGCGATTGGAATATTTTATACCGGTGCTTGGAGCAATCGTTAGCTTGTTATAAGTTTAAAGACGATTTTGAAAATATAATGATTGCCATTTGTATTTTCAAGAATTTTCAGTTATTTTAAGTTGAAAAATTATTTTCAGGAACCCAACACCGAAACGAAACGATGAAGTTTTAGGAGACCTGAAATGGGAACCGTTAGTTCATGATCAGTGTTTAAAAGTTCTGAATTTAGGAAAGAGTATAAAAATGAGATTCTTGCCAGAAGAGAAAAGAATTACTTTTTGGGATAATTTGAAAAAAGATTTTTTCTCTGCAAGGAAACCAAAAGATGAACTATAATATATATATTTGAGGAAAAAATGTATGCTTTTAGTTACGTCTTCGATATTAAATTTGTTATACATAATTATAATACAGGAGTTCGATTTCAACCTCGGTCGTGAACGGACGTGTCTGTGAGCGCTCCTTGATTGTTCTCGAAACCGATCTCTGCGCGTTACTACGCCGGCTATTGTTCTTTGTACCATTGTGAAGTGTTATCGGCAACAATCCCTCTATTATTGCCGATAATCCAGTTCGTGGTACCGATAATTACTCCGTTAAATTCATTCTATTGTTTGTTTACCGTGTAAATACCACATTGTGAAAATCTCATAGTTTATTATGTGAAATCAGTGTATTGTTTTGGTTACTGTGAAACAGTGTTGTGATTGAATTGCCGCCTCTGTAAGTACGCCGGACACCGGCCGTTAACAAAGGTAAAGCTTAATTACCCTTTCATCTTTTTTACAGGCCAGGACCCGGTTATGAAATTTATTATTTTTATTTTTTAATTATATTTTCTTTTTTCTTTCCGTTACTGCACGTGCAACAGATTTGTATTTCAATGTCAGTTCGCCGAACTCGGGATAGATCCTATAAGTTTTGCTAATCGCGCCCCCCTGCCCCTCAGGCAGGGAGGTTTTATATAGGCTCCCATTTTTAACCTTCCCTGCTCCATACCCGCCACTAAAATGGCCAGCAGCCGTATAGATTTAATAAATAGTAGGCTCCGCGCTTTCATCGGTAAAGAGCACCCGGACCTGCTAAAAGAATTTCTGGCCACACAACTCCCACAAACACAACACGTGCGCATGCCCGCTGCCGCGATAAACGCGCCGACGCGTGCCAGCCCAGCATCCCCAACACTTTCTCTGCGCTCGCGCTCCCATTCCCGGTCACCAGTGATTCGTCCCTCGCAGACGCCTACTGTATCCGCAACATCAAAATCACGCCCCACATCGCCGTCAACCTCCTCCGCTCCTACATCCACGCCTCGTCCTTTCGACGAGCTAATTTCGTTCGCCCCGTGTCCGGTACCCACAGCCAACTCTTTTTCGCCGCTTTCGAGCCTCCAAAATGAGACTGAAATGCAGGACCTCGAACCTGAGGCCCAAACTAATCCCGAGGCCGGCTTTACGCTTGTATGTAGGGCCAAACCTAAAAACAAAAGGGTGCTATCACCCGAGACAGTAGAAACCGCGTCCGTGAAAGCTAGACGCGACGAAAATTCTCGTGGGCCTCAGACACCCACGACGACCGCAATCCCTAAAAATCCAATCGGTACTACGCAACCGCAATCAAAAATACGCCCACCTCCCCCGATTACGATCAAGGACAAATCCAAATGGACTGTTATCTCCGGTCAACTAAACCGGCTAAAAATTTATTACACCAACGCCCGGAGTACCCCTTCCGGGATCCAGGTCAAAGTCCCTACAACAGATGATTATAGAAAACTCACAACCTTCCTTAGAGAAGGAAAACATGAATTTACACGTACACTTTAGAAGAAGAGCGCCTTCTGCGCGTTGTCCTAAGACGCGTACCAAAGGAAATACCTGTCGAAGAGGTATTCGCGTCCATCAAAGCGCAAAACTTTCCCGTCCGAGAGGTACACCGCATGTACCACACCATTACTAAAAAACAATACGATATGGTCCTAGTAATCCTTGATCGTACTCGGGAAGGTAAGGAAATCTTTTCGTTAAGCTCAGTCTGCGACCTCTCTGGCGTCACAGTAGAAATCCCCCGAAAAAAACATATTCCAACACAATGCCACAATTGTCAGGCATACGGTCACTCAGCACGTAACTGTTACGTCAATGCACGTTGCGTAAAATGCTTAGAAAACCACTCCACAAAGGAGTGTACGCGTACCCGCGACTCTCCGAATCCACCAAGCTGCGTCAACTGCGGTAAGGACGGGCACCCCGCGAACTATCGCGGATGTGAACGTGCCCCACGCACGAGACATGCTCCCGTCCCTCAACGAGCACCGTCAGCGCACACCGCGGCAGCACGTCCTGCTCCGCCACCGCTTATGTCAACCCAGGCCTTCCCGAGCCTTTCCGGTCCTGTGCGAGTCACTCCTGCGCACACATCCGCACAAGCCCCATCTACCGCGTGGGCCGCCAAATCGCAACCTGCGAAAGCTAAACCCGCAAGTTCCACCGCATCCGCATCGTCATCCGCCTTCCAAGGCCTCGATTGGCTCGCAGGCCTTCTCAAGGAACACCTTGTCGACGACCTCATCGCGTTTGACGATATGATTAGTTCAAGTCGCGATTTCGGCCGTCTCAAGGCCATTAAGGCCTTCCCTGACATCGCGCGCTCCATGCAACGCCTCATTCGCGCTTCTCCGTAATTAGTTTTTGCAATGGAGGATAGAATTAGACGCCGTGGCCTTTCTTTATCCTTTTTTAACGCACGTAACTTAAAACCCCAAAGAGACTTAGTCGCTAGCTTCCTTAAGGAGCGGCAAATAGACGTGTTTCTCATACAAGAGACACTTCTTAAACCGAGCGTTCGTAATCCCGCGATTGCAAACTACAAGATAGTAAGAAATGATCGTACCGGCGTAAGAGGCGGCGGCACGCTCATATACTATAGAAAGTCACTATATTGCATGCCAATAGATCCTCCCGAACTCACCAACTTAGAAGTGTCGGTGTGCAGAGTGGGCATGACCGGTCATCCTACTATTCTTATTGTTTCCGCGTACCTCTCACCCAATAAAACTCTCCTTCAGTCGGATCTGGAGACGCTTTTCGCGCTCGGTGACTCTGTTATAGTGGCTGGCGATCTAAATAGCGGGCACATTCAATACAACAACCCGCGTACTACCACTAATGGTAGGACACTATACTGGCTAGAAAATGCGCTTACCTTTGATGTAATTGCTCCTTCAGAGCCAACTCATTATCAAGCTAACTGCCGCCCTTCAGTTTTAGACATAGCTATTTTAAAAGGGATCGCGCTTCAGGTGCGGCAAATCGAAGTCGTACATGAACTAGATTCCGACAAACGTCCAGTAATTCTGCAACTAGGCCACCCGAGTGACTACACACCCGCTTCAGTCAAAGTAGCTGACTATACAAAGCTCAGACACTATCTCTCAAATAATCTCTCCTCTCCTCACTTAGATAGGATCCCCGACGAGATAAAGTCTGTGACCGATGCCGATGTGGCGATTGACTCCCTGGTCGGTCACCTCCAGAATGCCATCAGGGAAACCTCAAAAGAGGTAAGGTCGGCAAACAATCGCCGCTTCATACTTCCTGATGACATTCGAAGACTGATCACGGAGAAAAACGCCGCGACTCGCGCTCACGATTCTTATCCGACGGAGGAAAATCGCGTACGTCTACGTAACCTACAAAGAACAGTTAAATCCCGTATCTCTGAACTACGCGGTCAAAGATGGCACAGCCTCTTAGAGGAAATCAAACCGTCTCATCTCGCCTTTTGGGACCTCGTTCGTAAACAGAAGAGCAGCTATTCGTCTGCGATGCCTCCGTTAGATAGAGGCCCTGGCAATCCACCCGCCTTCGAAAGTATAGACAAAGCAGAGTATCTCGCTGCTACTCTCGAACAGCAGTGTTCTCCCAATCCCTATGAATACCATACCATTGATCCCGAACACGTTGGGAGGGTCGATCGAACAATTCAATCAATAAGAGAGACCCTCCCAATTGAAAACTTAGAGCCGGTTACAACTGACGAAGTCCTTGCTATCATAAAAGCCTTTAAGCCAAGGAAAGCCCCCGGGCCCGACGGAATCAGGAACGAAGCCCTCAAACTTCTTCCTGATAAACTCATAGCCCTTCTGGTCTGCATCTTCAATGCGGCCATAACTCACTGCCATTTTCCAGCCGCTTGGAAAAAGGCAACGGTAATAGGTATCCTTAAACCCGGGAAAAGGGCAGCCCATCCAGAAAGCTACCGCCCAATAAGCCTCCTCAATACTATAGGTAAAATATACGAGCGGCTTCTGTTAAACCGACTACAAGCCTTTGTCTCAGACAAATGTCTCTTACCATACGAGCAATTCGGCTTCCGACCGAAGCACTCGTGCACCCACCAAGTGCTCCGCCTCACGGAGCATATTCTCTCCAATTTCACGGAGCTACGCCGTCCCAGGCGCACGCTTGCTGTATTTTTCGACATATCCAAAGCCTTCGATAAGGTCTGGCATGAAGGCCTTACTTATAAACTCAACCTCTTTCAAGTTCCGGACAGACTAGTCCGCATAATCCTTGCTTATTTATCGGACCGCTCCTTCTGCTACAAAGCGGACGGAGCCCTATCCTCGCCTCACCCAATACGCTCAGGAGTCCCGCAAGGCTCCATCCTAGCGCCTTGCCTCTTCAACTTGTTCGTTAGCGATATCCCCGAATTCCCCGACGTCGCAGTAGGCTCCTACGCAGACGACACAGTCATCTTCAGCTCGGCCAGGAATAGGATTCACGTATACCACCGCGTCCAAAGAGCCGTCTCTATGTTTGGGTCCTGGTGCCTCAAATGACGCATAGGAATAAACCCAGAAAAAAGTGCGGCTATCATGTTCGATCCTCACGCGAGGAGAGATATAAAAAAGACATTACACCTATTCGACGTCAATATCCCCTGGGCTAATGAAACTAAATATCTTGGTGTAGTTTTAGATAGGCGCCTAACCTTCAACAAACATATAGATTACGTTCAGAAAAAAGCCTCCACGGCTATGGTCCTGCTACGCAATCTCACCTCCTCTAAGAGCAAAATGGCACTCAGACATAAGCTCACAATACATCCGTCCCATACATCACATACATCGTCATGTCACATACATCACAATGCATCCGTCCCATACTTACTTACAGTTGCCCCGTATTCGCTCACGCTTCACGCACCACCCTTCGCAAACTACAAGTATTGCAAAACAGATTCATGCGCATAGCCGTCCAAGCCCCGTTTTACGTCCGTAATGTAGATCTCCATAGAGACATGGACCTTCCGTCCATGTATGCATATATTAAAGACATTACAAAGAAATTTTTTGCAAATGCCGATCTTCATCCTAACCCCAAAATAGTACACGCAGTTAGCTACACTTCCAATCCGCATGCCAAAGGCTTTGCTCGCCGGCCACGTAACTGCTTCTCCGACGCCGTCGATAAAATAACGAGATTAAACGCGCTTCTCCCTGCCGTCTCCACCAATCGCACGTGTCCGCGCACACGTCCGCGTAGCCGCCGTCCTCACCGCCGAGGCCGAGCGGATACTTTCGCTCCCGCACACCCGCCGTGGCCTCCTTCCGCAGACGCCTGAGCCTAGGTTCGATCCTCCGGACAGGAGCCCTCGAGTGACTCTGCTCGCGCGATACAGTGACACTCTACATCACTGTGATTACATCAACACACCGCATACCATTCGTGCACACTCACACGTTAAGTACACGGTTCTGTAAGGGACTACCCTCGCGGCCCTTGAGCTGCTTACCTGATAAGGTCGTAGTTAGTATCACTAATTTAGTAATAAAGAACCTGTTGGTTAGTCAGGATCATGAATCTTTTTCATTTACCGGCAGCAGTCCTAGCCGAGGTTCGGCCGTCCTGGCACCCTTGTGCCTGCTGCCTCGGGGCTGAGTGCCCTCAGCACTCGCCCCCAAAAGTCCGGTGAAGCTGTCAAAGCCCTTGGGGCTAACAGCGTAAGTCAGGACGAAAAAAAAAAAAAAAAAAAAAAAAAAATTATAATACAGTTGATGTCTCGGTATTTATGGGAGCTAATTCGTATAAGTTTAATAAATAATTACATGAAATCAATGTATATGTCGCAGCCAACTATTTTAATTACCCGTTCAATCAACAGCCTAGCCTCTTTACTTAACAGAGGCGTTCAGCTAGTGGACCGTGTAACTACTATTACTACTACTAATAATAATAATAGGTAATAAAGAAATAATTTGTAGGCGGAGTATGTAGCCGTGAGGTGGTCGCTGTAGTAGAGGTGTTTGCTGGGTTAGGTTGGGTTGGACTCGTGATAATAAACTGCGTTAGACGACCGCGGTAGGACGACTGTACTGTATATTGTAGGCTGTTGATTGAACGGCTAATTAAGCTAGTTGGCTGCGACATATATATTATTACAAGTAGCTACTTGTTACACATTGATTCCTCTCCAGATATATTCAAATTATTCCAGGTGAATGACCGATCTTAGTTTGTTTTTTAATTATTAGTATTACCTATAAATAAATATTTTAATTACGAATCTCATATTGATTAAGCGCACATTTTACGATTATAGATAGATATGAATTTATTATTGAAATAAAAACACGTGTGTAATTAATCACTTCATTACAAATATTTTGCCTGAAAACCTACGTTTTTATGAAAAATAGAAGTATGTAGGTGAAATCAAAAACGAGGTATCTGTCTAAATACTAAATTTTATCGAAATCGTATGAGCCGTTTTCGAGATACGCGAAATTTTATGTATATATATATACACACATAAAATATGTACGTATATACATTCCTACAAATTTAATGATTGCGATAGAAGTCTGTATGGAAAAAAGAAAAATATCTTTTCTGTTTAACTCAGAAGGAGAGAGGGTGCCTGGGGCGGCTTGGAATGTCAACAATAGACATTGAAACATTTTTCTTAGAAATTATCACTCCCCAATTCACCTGCGATTCTTTGTATGAAAATACTCAATTTAATACACAATAATACAAGTTGTTGAGTCACTTCTTTAATACAATGAAGAGCGTATTCTTATAAAAAGTAATATAAAATATCTGTATTCGTTATATTTTTTTATATTCTATAGGTAGTGCTATAGTCACAATTTCACCAGATGTTAAATAACGATGTGGTGTAAAATGGTGGACACGCTAAGCTTAATGAAGGGACCGGCTCTCAAGTCTAACTGCCGGAACATACTTGTAGGTTTTTGGCGGCAGATTTTCAACTCGAGGGTGGTAGCTAGCCTGGCGGGCATAAGAAAAAGTCTTACCACCATGCTGTGGTTTCATCACAATGTTTTGCTTCACCGAAAGCTCAAGCTCATTGCAGGTGGTTTCGAACTCACGCCCATTGTCGCGGCGTCCGTACACACTGCCAACTGAGCTATCATCATTTCAAAAGCGTGTAACTTTTTACTAGAAGTTTACTTGATGTTGTTACCATGTGATCTAAGATGTCTGTTGTTGGTGGTAAGATAAGTTGTAGTTGAAGCTGCTGAACAAACGATAAATTGGTTAAAAAGAGTTAAGTCTCCGAGAATATTCGGAAAATATTAATTGGGCTTGTAGGCGCCTACGAGCTGAAAAATTAATTTCATGTTTGTTACTGTCATTATAATTACTATCGTTTATGTTTTCCTTCACGCGTAATGACTGACATAATTAACTTCAGTAACATTTTTGTGCGACTAGAGTATGCCAGGAGCGGTATCAGTTTTTTTAAACTGAAAACTTCTTTAGCATTGTTTTGATGTGTTTTGAAGAAGCGACAGTAAAAATAAATAACCAAATACATCTTTAAAATATAATGTGGGAGATCATGAGATAGAATTATCTATAGGATTCAACGTGTGAGAGAATGAGATAGAAGGCATTATGTACACATAATTTTTTATTTGTTATTGTACGTATATCATTTAGCACGTTGACTGACTATGTAATCCAAAGCGGTTTAGCACTAAGCTTAGCTACCCGAAACATGACTGATTTTTGTGTGGTAGCCAGAAAGGCACGCGAATTCGATGGAGAGCAAACTTTGTATTTCGATATTAGGCTCTGTAAGAGACTAGCCCCGCGGCCCTTACGCAGCTTGCACGTTGAGGTCGTGTTAAGATCACTAAATTAGTAAGTTAGGACCTGTTGGTTAGTTAGGCTAGCGAATCCTTGTTCACTTTCCGGTAGTAGCCCAAGCCGAGGCTCGGCTATTCTGGTACCCTTGCGCTCGCTGGCTCAGTGCTGAGTGCCCTCAGCACTCGCCTCAAAAAATTCGGTGAAGCTGTCAAAGCCCTTAAGGGTAACAGCGTACGTCAGGTCGAAAAAAAAAATCGACATTAATTATTTAGAGTACCGATGATATCGTGTTTGATGCGAGGAAAGTAATTTTCGATAGTGTTTTATGATAATTGGATTTGATCTGTTTATGTGGCCTGTAACGTCGTATTTTTTTAGTAAAAAAAAAATCGTTTATATCTGCTCGATGTAACTTAAGTGTTATTGAAACACTCAATACATAAGTGTTAGTTTCAGTTTATGATGTATATGTTAGAAGTAACTGAACATGTTCGTTTAGGTTATATTTTTAACTGAAATTTGAACTAATTATTATTTGTATTTATACAATATTGTTATTAAAACATTCGTAGGCGATTGCCCAAAATTAATTAGTTATGTTATGTTGCAGTAAAGCTATGGTTTTAAATTTAAATATAAATTTAGATCGTCCCGTGTGGACACATTAAAACTGAAAATTTTATTAGCTCGATTTCTGAATTTCATTCCTTTTGAATCTTGAAATACCGTGGTTTAGTCATTAAGGCGGGCCTTTGGAATTTAAGTAAAAATATATTACGCTTTTGACTACGTGATCTGCTGACTTTAATTTAATGGCATTTACAAACATGTCACATTATACTGTAATGTAAATTTTACTTGAAATATGTTACAATATTGGGTTCTTATGAATATTTAAAAGATTGAAAAATGATATACTTAAAATAATCGACAAGTAACTTATGAACCAACAAGAAGTGATAGCACACTGTTTGATGGTAAGCGAAGTACAATTTAAAAACTAATAGTTGACTATTGAGAGATTAACTAGAAAAGAACCTTTATTATGCATTTTTATGACAAATAAAATATTATTCCACATTTAAAATAATAATTTACATTCTTAGATAATTTATTATTTCAATTATCGTACATTATCGTCTCCACAGACAATTCTCATTTTCAGAAAATACATTTGTGAGAAGAGGTATATAAATATATTTTATCCAATTTTACCTGATGTTAAGTGACGATGTGGCCTAAGATGGTGGACACGCTAGACCTAGCGCAGGGAGTGGCTGTCAAGTGCAACTGCCGGAACACACCTATAGGTATTTGGCGGCAAATTTTTAATCTTGAGGATGATAACTAATCAGGCCGGCATTAGAAATAGACCTACCACCGTGTTATATGCTATATATCGAAAGCTCAGGTTCATTACAGTGATTGCTTATTGACGCGACGTCCGCACATACGACAATCTAGCGAACAATACTTCAAAATAAAACCCTATTAAGCAAAAAAAAGGATAACAAGCTGTAAATAAAATTAATAGGTGTATTATAAATATCGACTAAACATAAGAACTCATTCCACTATGTTTATAAACTAGATATATACCTATCTAAAAAGGGTACGTTTAGTGTAGGAATTCTCCAGCGGCATGAATATTTTGCTAGTGTTTAACTGACGGCTCGCCTTCCACACATTGATCAAAGAGGGCGCGCGGAACACTCGTATCTAGGGCTGACACTTTTTAAATTGAACAATTTGAATATTTGTAGAGAGATAGGTTACACAGATATTGCTCTATTTACTTATAGGATAAGCGTTATTGCCACTATCTCGCCTTATGTTAAGTGACGTTGTGGCCCAAGATGGTGGACACGCTAATGGAGGGACTGGCTCTCTAGTGCAACTGCCGGAAGAGTCTTGTAGGTATTTGGCGGTAGATTTTCCATTTGAGGGTGATAACTAGCCAGGCGGACCTTTGAAAAAGCCCTACCATTAACTCTACCCTAACTCTAACCCACGTCTATGGAGTATTATTCGAGGTAGCCTAATCAAAAACCGTTTACAAAGGATCATAACTAAGAAATTTTGTATTATGTTCCTGCGGTGAGTATATTTTCCACATCAATCCAGGTAAGTACGTTCAATGTCTTCAATTTTATATTAAGTAGGAAACACTCTGGGCGGAATACGATTCAACAGCGACACAGTGTGATAAAGATATTAGTTTTTGAACTTTTTGGTTTCTGTTGGGATAGAGGCTACAGTAAAGCTATGGCTCTGCTGTCCAGCGCTGGTGGATCGAGTATGGAATGGGGAGGAGGGCGTTAGGTGAAATAACTCCTCAAAGTACTCGCTATGATACAGTCGATAGAACAAAATAAAATAAACTGAAATATAATTGCCGATGATAACCCTATGTGCCGACAACAAACAGCTGGATGGCGCCGGAGCTTGTCGTCACACCATACCGTGCTGCTTCATAACAGTTTCTATACGTACACAAGGTACAAATGGCTTACCGAGTTTATTATGAACGTTTCCGAGAAAACAATATGAGGCTTAGCGATTCTGTGTTAATGTTTTCAGGTTAGTTCTCTATAACCTCTGTTTTACATAATAGTTATTTTTATACCATATCTTAAATCTCTTCCTTTGTACTTTTTTATTAATAGGAAAAATAAGAAAAGCTTGAAATATTTATATGCAAAATGTTTAATGTAAAGAATACAATTTAGAAAAAGACACTGATTGGAAGGCGGAAATGATGCCAACAATGAAATATTAACTTATGTCAATTTTGATAGCACATTTCCTATGTCGGAAACTCGTGTATTTTAACATATTTTTTGTATTAATCTCGTTTTAATATCCTAGTCTCATTTCAATGTAGTGTAATCAATATTTTCAATAATAAATAAGTACTACAAAGTTTTAAATGATAACAAAGGATATTTTTATATTGTTATCCATTTATTACTGAATATCCTATAGATATTTGTAATATTACTTTGTTTCGATTATATTCATAGTTTTAAAACTTTGTTAGGAATTCATTAATATCCAATACAATTTTTATAGTAAATATGTTTTTGATAATCAAAAATTAACAACTTAATTAACAAATTTATTTTTTAAATTTATCAAAATTATAATTTTTAAATTTATTAAACGCTATAATTTGGGCTCTAAGATTAATTTTGTTTTAGTATCCCTCCAAGAACATATTTATGGAGCAATTTCACCAGGTTTTCAAGTAAATCGAAATGAAATGATAAAATGACATTGGAATTCAAAGAGTAATTAACCTGGAACCGTTTACGAACATTTCCGTATCGAATGGTCATAGTACCAGCCCGACAAGTTCAGTAGTTGTGCTGTAATTGAGCGCCAGAGACACTGCATTTTCTTAGTGTACTTACACTTTATGCACTCTTGTTTTCAGTAAAACTCGTAAAGCATCGTTAAAAAGTTATTATAGTTTAAACTTACGTCGGTGGTATTTCCGGAACCATATGACCTGGGAAGCTTTAAGAAGAGAGCCTACTTATACCTCAAAGGCCGGCAACGCACCTTTGATTCCTCTGGTGTTGTGGGCGGCGGTGATCACTTACCATCCGGTGACCCACTTGCTCGTTTGCCTCCTATTCCATAAAAATAAGAATTAAAAACTTCTACAATGTTTCGTTTTTATTTCTTGTCGTTTAGAATTGGTAAAAATATAATCATTTATCATATAGCACACACACAAAACGATAAGTTAACAAAACTCATTGTTTACAAACAGTGAACATCGTACATCGCATTTAGTACTGAGGTTTTATTTGTTTTTAGATCGCTGTTAGTCTGTAGAATTTTCCACACAATTGTAGATCACGGTTCTGTATTACAGCGGAACATAAAACGTCGCTTGTACCTAAATCCGATGTTAAGATACGATATAATAAATTACGAATGTCCCACGGGTAATTACAGCAGTGTGCTCTCCGTTCATTCCTACAATCGCTGAATTTCTAGTTTTACGAGATCTCGAACAGTTTCATTAATTGAAACAGTTTATTTCACACAATACTGTGATATAAACGGAATTTATTCTTTATCGAATTCACGAGTAAAAATAGCGATGAGAGTTGTTTTTAAGTTTAGAACGGGTGATTAATTGGTAGCAATATTTTTTATACGGTAAATATATAACAAGGTTTATGGTTAATCGCCAAATTTCATTACATTTCGAAGGGTGGTTTTTTCTTATAAAGAGTTCACTGTGTCTTAGACGATTAAGTCAGTATCATAGAAGTGAATTTGATGTATATATTTTAATCTTTATTTTAATACTATCACGATAAAATAATCCAATAATAACTACGATCATCGAGACTTCAGTAATTTTTTGACAATCTTCGCTGTCACGTTTGTTTGAAAAGCCAGAATGTCTCTCTGCAGCTAAATATACTATAGTTGATCATGGAAAGCGATTTACTTAAGTATATCACTATTGGTGTTATACCTAGTGTATAGTGGTCGCAATCCACTGGGAAACGATTGTCGTGTTCGACCATCTTACTAGTATTTTCAGTTAAGGATAATTATAATTTGGGTTTTTACATAATATTTTCTGTTTAAATTTCCCAGTCTAGACACAATCCAATTAGAAATGTTTTGTATAATATCACATCTTTGGGTAAATTATATCACTGGATCGTGTATTGCTAGTACGGGAATGAGAGGTTTCACGACCCCATTAGCATGGTCAATTGACCTCTTTTTATATTCTGGCATCTGTCTATGCAGACAGTTTCGCTAATGTCGAGTGAAAATAGCTATACAAGCAAAGCACACAAAGTAACGCCTCGACTAAGAAAAATCACAAAAATAATTGTTTCGTGTATACTATTCCATTATTGTTAAAGACAAAACCTTGCATTAAAAGGTTTTTATTAACAAAATTGATGTTGCATATTTATAGTTGATATGACATAATAATTATAACAAACTAGTTGCCAAGGAACGTCCATAGAGATGTCATAGATATGCTACAATTATGTATACAAGTAGTTCAAAAAATATATACATAAATTATTATATGGATCACAATAGTTATTATTTAGAATTGATGTGAAACGAAAATTAAAAGAAGCTGCATTGCTTAATTTGAATTCTACTCACATCAATGTCTGCTGCGTGGCTTCTCATATGAACTGCTTTTTGGGTGTTTGTGACATCATCAACTTTACTGCCGACAAATTGCCTGCGTGTTGCATACGATATTGTACCGGGTCTATAGACTATGTCGTCAGCATTTGGGTTTATGGACCACTGCCAGGTAAGAGATTTTTCTTTCCTAAGTACAGGTGAAAGAAGATCCAGTGGCCTACTACTATTTTTGCTGTCAATCCCGTCACACACATATTATGTTGGCTAAAAAGGAGGAATTCGTATTGTTTTTTTTTTTATGTTGCTCAGCGCAGTGACTGTATTAAGTGCAGTACAATCCAGAACAGCGGCGACTGATAATGATCCAAAATTCACAAGCAGTCACCGCTGTCATGCTGGCCTGCGTTTTTACATTCCCTCATATCCACCATATCACGACTAGTCTGATTGATATTATTATCTTTACCGTTATCAGATAAAGTGGATGATAATGGGAGTGTTCCGACGTTAGACTAATTTCTTCCTAGAGAGCTTGATTTGTTTATATCAAGTATATTGATACAGTTTGATTTGGACATATATGTATTAAAATACCTTTATCTTCTGATGTATTCTTACAAAGATGCTAGTTAAGTGTAGAAGAGCGCATTTACATAAAGGTTTCTTACCATTACAAGTGTAAAGGGTACATGATATTGTGTACGGTAACTGTCTTACGGTGAGACTTAGTTTCACGTGATGATATTTATTTATTCAACGTTAAAACCTCTATATAGGTATTTGTTAAATTTATACTTAATTAATTATACATATTTGCAGACGAACAAAGGGATCTAACTCCTTTCATAGTAGTAAAGTGTTTAAAATTGTTGTTTATTTTGTCAAGATTTCGCGATTTATAATTAACTAAGTAACATATAATATATATTAATTAACTCAACCATGAGCACAAATTAAGTGAATTTCCATCAATCTTCAACTTGAACTTTAGTTCGAATAGTTGTAATTAGACATGCAGCTGGTTAGCATAACTTAAGCATTAGTCACAGTTATAAATTGATAAATAGGATACACTTTTTTGACCCCAATTGTCCTTGAAAAGCATAAAATTACGTTTACTTTTAGATTTTATTAGTTTTTATCATATTTTTTTATATCTTTACTATAACCTGAAATATTATGTAAAATATTTGCTTAAAACTTTATTTCTGCTTTAGATTTGTGCGTAAATGAAGTTATAAACATTACTTACTGCATTTCCTCTGCTCAATTGACGAAAATTACTCAGGTTTTAGTTTCTCTATAGAAATTTATTAACTATAAAAATTATTAATTAAAAAAAAAATAGGAAAACAAATAACCCAGAAATCTTATCACTACAACGTTTTATTCGCCTCCCAGTAGAATATATATTGGTATACATTTAATGCCTACACGGATTTGCGTTTTTTGGTTGCTTAACAAGATATAATTTGTTTTTAATTTTCTAATATCATCTGAATCAGTTTAATAATCAAATTTAATTTAAATTTTTAGTAATAATTTTTTTGCTGTTTAACAATATTTAGTATTCAATTAAAGAAGAAAGGAACTAATGAATGAATCCACATCAATAGATGCAATGGTCTTTATAAATTATTGCAGTGTAAAACCTTTCAAGTCTTACCTAACACGAAGGTATTCTAGGTGCATAGTGATTGTTCAGTTAAGAAGCAGATTGGATTCTTGTGTTGCTATTCTTGAGGTTTAATTTGCAACATTTAATATGATTTGGTATGTGATAACAATAAATATGTAATATATATCGTGTTACTAGCGATATTTTACCACGTTAGTGACATGTGTCGAATTGACCCTTATGTATTGTGCGATGGAAATTTAAATTCGCAAGGACCAAGCTACTTTATAATTTTTAGAATTTCATAGTTTGATGGCAAAGGTAGAATGAGTTAAAATGTTTTAATAACAGTGATACGTGTCAACGACTAGACTAGTTTTTTCACTTAGTGAAAGCTAGCTTGCTAGCTTAAATTGAAAATTTTTTCGCCATGTATTTAGCCACATACCTATAACCTATGTTACGGCACTTTCAACTGCAAGCTCGGTCTTCCACTATGATTAAATGTTGCGGATCAGAATTTCAAAACCCAGCCGTAGCGAGTTTCACTGTAATAAGTGAGTTATATTCACATCATTATTGGGTTATGATTTGCGCAAAGAGATCTTCATATATGTAAAATTAATGTCTATTTACCTTAAGCAAAGTATGTATTAATTCGTTTCACTTTATTTTGCTTCTTAGCGTATTTTTATTGTGCTGAGCAAACACATTACGTATATTATTTAATACAAGTTGGGTTCTCAGTACGCCACTGCGGACAAGCTGTTGGACCGTCGCCCCAGACGGTTAACCACGTAACACGATCGCAGGGCGGCGTTGCCTGAAATTGATGTCATGACCTAGTTATCACGAAATAATAGTTGATGGGACTTTGATGCTCCCTACAAAAGGGGTTTACGCGTTTTGAATAAGGGAATAATTAAGAGGAAACTGTTAAACACGCCTGCTTTACAATGTTTTCGAATTATTATCTATATTATATTGTATATATTAATATTATAAAGTTGAAAATTTATTTGTTTGCGCTTGCGCTAATCTTGGAAACTACCATGGATTTTAAAATGTTTACAAATATATTTGCATTCGATACAAAAATCATAGAAGAAGGGTTAGACTATTTAAGATTGCGCTATCACCAATAGCAGCAAAACTGTATTGAATAATTCACAAAACGATCAAATATGATCAAATATTTTTAGTCCCAAGCGAAGGATCTAGTTAATGTTATTAAGAGAAAAATCTATTTATTTATTTATTTAGTTGTTTATCTTGGAAACTACCAGATAGATTTCATGTTTTTGTTTGTACTCAATACAAAAATCATTGAAGAAGGCTATATAACATTACGCTACCACCAATAGGAGCAGAGCTGTAGTGAAAAAAGTTATAATAACGGGCCAAAAATATTAACAAATTTTTAGTTCCACGCGAACACAGCTAGTAGAAAATAAAGACCAAACAATCGCGTGTTCGTTTTTATATGTTTCTAACCTTTTTTGAATTCGTCCATAGCGTTACTTATTACAAAACGAAATTGTATCTTTGTTGTTTACTTTTGTTTTTGTTTAATGGAATACAATTGAAACGCGGTTTGGAGAATATTTAATTGGTTTAACATTAACGAGAGCTGTACGCGCTGGTACAAATAAAATGAAATCATAAAAACTGTATTTGATTTAGGTCCTAGGAAGGACCTTATGAACGTCAAAACTACTAACGGTTTGGAAATAATCCAATCATCGAGAAGAACCGGCAAGAAACTCGATCTGGTTATTATTATTTTTTTAAGTATGTAATTTTTTTATACATACAAAGTTAAATATATTCACAATAAATATTTAGAGGATGCACAGTGTCAATTCCAGATATAATTTTATAAGTAAATATTTGTATAATGTAATTTTTCATCGCAATTTATTATATATTACACCATTATTTTTTATTTTCTAGTCAATAAATCAACGTCATCAAAGATCTTTAGTTTAATATAAGGTTAAGTTTTTTTGTTAATCCTGTCCCATAGGATTTCTCCGGTTTAAAGGACAGTGTCGCTTTGAGGATCGGATCCGAGGCGGTTTTGGGCTCTTGGGTAAGGCTTATTACAATATCCTGTGCGTAATTGAGTGGTGACCTTTGCCGCTGTTTGCGTACGATATGAGATTACAACTGAGCGCCTGAACAAATATGTGCTTTGGATAATATGTATTATAAGTAATAAAATATACGGTTACGTTAAAAGTAAATACTTAACTGATATTGCATTTTACGAAGAAAGTTTATGTTGTGTGTATTCAATTTCAAATATATTTATCAACATATGCTGTTGTATTTTTTTACTTTAAATATCTACACTATAATGGTTTTTTTAATGTCTTTGTGCTTTATTGAATTGTTTTTAAACTTTTATTCCCAAATATGCAAATATTATAAGGACTCAGTGCAGACCCTTCGTTCCCAGTTAATTATTACCGAACGATAACCGATATTTATTACGCAAATATTGAATTATTAAATTAAATAGTCAATATTTTTAATATTTATTAAATTCAATAGTTTGGGGGTGTTCCGGCAACTGCACTTGAGAATTAGTACCTACGTTAGGTTTATCGTGCCCACCATCTAGGGTTACTGCGACTTAATATCAGGCGAGATTGAGTTACCAAAATATTAATCTATTATAATGTATAAAACATAACAATGAAACAGACAGCGGACCAAATTACTAGTTTTTTTTAAGTAATAGGTTTACCGTTATGGCCAAAATCTGACCTGGTGTTAAGTGTTGATGTGGACCAAGATAGTGGACACGCTAAGCCTAGTGAATTGACTTGCTGTCAAGTAAGACAATTACACATACAAATAAAATAAAGGAATATCACTTTTCAATTTCAATTTCCGTTCTAATTTTATTATATGTATCCTACTACTAATCCTTACTAATATTATAAAAGCGAAAGTGAGTTTGTTTGTGACACTTTCACGTCTAAGCCGCTGAATTGATTATGATGAATTTTGGCATAGAGATAGATGTGATCTTTGAGACGGTGATAGGAAATTTCGCGAAAAATTTATTGGAAATGGAGTAAACATAAGGATAAACTTTGTATGAAATTTTTTACTGCCTTATCTGATTTGTTTCACAAAATCAATATTAATGCGAGAGAAGCCGCGAGTAAGAGCTAGTAAATAAAAAATATACAATGTCATTTCTAGTGATTATAATATTAACTCCATGACATCTACGAAATTGTTTCGGAGAATTAATTCATTTGAACTCGACTACGTTTCAGGTGTAATATTTTTGCCTATAGATATGACCGAGAAATGTTTATGTTATAAAACGACGCCGGTCAGAGTTAACGTGTACCTTAAACTATTTTCAATTCGCATTCTTAAACTGAAGGGTCGGACCGCACCGTGCGCGCGGTCACTGAAATATTCCAGTTTGTTAAATGTCCACGATTTTGTACGCTGTAATTTGTTTTTTTTTTTTATCTACTTCTTAATAAAGAATCACAAATGAATAGACGGTTCTTTTTTCAGTAAGTGGCACCCAAAATTACGATCTTTTTTGTGTACTTCGTTCTTTTCGATTGGTTCAAAACTGTTTTTTAGTCAATTCCCTGTTCTTCAGCTATGTTGTAAACTACTGATATGCCAATTTTACTCCACTTTTTTGAAAAATGGCATCCAATTTATCCGTAATAGAGCGAGGTCCATCTTCGACAACAAATTTCCTGTATTGAAAACTCTTAAACCAACTTCGTGCTACTCTTACTGACAATGAATTAGGTCTTATAAACGACAATTTTTTTTTTAAGAAAATTTTAATTTGTTTCGAATTTCTTCATTACATTCATAGAAGTTGACAAAAAGAAAAAGAAAATTAAATGAAAAATATCGGGAATAAATCATTTTACAAATTGTTTCTTTTTTTGGAATGTAACCTTTTATAATGTCATTAAAACTAGCTAGATACAAGTAGTACAGCCAAAGAGATTTCCTTACAAGTTTATACATAATACATTAGAGTGATCCTTATTTAGGGTATGTACGAATTTTTCTTCATTTAGTCCTGAATAGGTTTTAAATTTATCAAAAAACAAATTGCTAAATTGCAACTCTTAATTTTAAAATTAACCTGGTCCCTACGACAGTAAATTTTAAAAGAAAAGTTCTGTTATTACTTTGAATTATTTTAAGTCATGAACTAATGAACGGATTATAACGACACATGAGTATTTTTGAAGAAAATTTAATACTTCAGCAAAAAGGACTCTTGTGATTTTATACTAACTTAACTGTGTCAAGTTATTAGGGGTCAAAATCAAAGTTCTAGCCAATTCTATGAGTTTTTCTATTTTTCTCGTGATTTAATGATTCAAAATGTGAAAAGGGTAATATTCTAGATAGTTCTATTTTTAAAAAAAAATCCAGGATAACCAAGATCCTTTTTTTTTTTTTTTATACTTAAGGTTTAGCGTTATGGCCATAATCTCACCTGATCTTAAGTGACGATACGGCCCAAGTTGGTAGACACGCTAAACCTGTGGAGGAACTGGCTCTCAAGTGCTGCTGCCGGAACACACCTATTGGTATTTGGCGGCAGGTTCACAACTAGAGGGTGGTAGCTACCCAGGCGGGCATCAGAAAAAGCCCTACCACCATGCTATGGTTTCCTCAAGATGTTTTCCTTCACCGAAAGCTCAAGCTCATTGTAGGTGTTTGGGTTCGAACCCACGTCCCTTGACGCGAAGTCGTGCACACTACCACTGAGCTATCATCGCTTCAAAAAGTTAGTACCCTAAAGTTAGTAAAAAGTTAGTTACCCTATTTTTCTTCTTATTATTGGACTGTCGTAAGTTTCAAGTAATTTTTAAATTTTTGGATATACAAAATATGTTATCGAATAGCTTTTGAACCAGTTAATTTACCAAAAAGTCACATGATACCTTTTTGTAGAGCGTTAAATTGTCTACAGGAATATTTATGTGTCCATATAATCCGTTCATTAGTTCATAATTTAAAAAATCCAAAGCAATAGCAGAACTTTTCCCATGTTATTTCCATTTAAAACTTAGGCTGACGTGGGGGCCGGGATAATTTTAAAATTAAAATTAAAAGCTGCAATTTAGCACGAATTTTCTATGATATACTTGGAACCTATTCAGGGCTATTCTGAAGAAAATTTCGAACAAACCCTAAAAAGGGCCACCCTAATAAAACATATAATAATAGGAGAAGAGACTTTTTCCTTGACTTACTTATTCATTAATAACAAATAATAAGTGTTTAAACATAATAAGGTGAAAAATTAAATTGAAGTTAATATTTCTCTATCTTGGCATAGCAAATTGATTGTACTGAACGTGATGGTAAGCACAGTATAATTGAAATAGAACGATGAACAAGCAATATATCAGGTGACGTCAGTGTCATACTCGCTTATAATTTTTAGTAATAAAACGAGACACTAGTTGATACGTGAGAGGTTTAATAACAACATATTATTTTTATACTCTTATAAATATAATAGGAGTGCTATTCAATTTACTCAGGCGTTAATCTCTCTTGAACATTGCGAGCCTATAGAAAGTCTTTGTGACAGATTAATAATCAGATATCATGCTGCAGATAGCAAGCCAGACTTTCATCTGCCCTTTTCAGTAGTTAATAAATAGACAACAGCGCCACCGATTCCGTTCAAAGACAAGTGCCCTTAGCTAATATGGCTTTCAACAAGTGTAAAATTAAAAATGTACGGGATGTCAATGAGTATAGAATGTCAAAGACACTTTGAGATGTACCATTTTTTATAGTTTATAGATTTAGCAATATGGCCACAATGCCACCTGACGTTAAGTGAAGATGTGGCCCAAGATGGTGGACACGCTAAGCCTTGTGCACTGGCTCTCAAGTGCAACTACCGGAACGCTTGACTTGAGGGTTGTGGCTAATCAGGTGGGCATTAGAAAAAGCCCTACCACCAAGCTATCATACATCGATTAATCTCCAACCGAAACAAGCTTACTCGTGGCACCATGCTTGGTGTTGGTGATGAAGGTGATGATCATATCTTACCACTCTGTAAATATCAAAATAATAACCTACATAAAGTTAATAAAATAAAGTTAGCTTGTCTAAAAAAAATATAGTAATAGAAGAAAAATAGTTTCGAGTTAATATTTTAGAGTGGAATTATATTAAATGGATATAATGGATCTTAGTTCGTAGAGGACATTTTAGACATATCTGAGGGTTGTTGCGTTTGTAAAGATATAGAAGTGTATTTGTGGAGTTGTTGGCAGAGGAGAGTGCTCGGTTTCCGGTTACAAGAGCCGGGTAGGGTAAGATAATAGCCACACAGAGATATGAAGAGTTCAGGTTTTGTGTTTTAATTTTTTTGTTATAAATTTTAATCATATAGGAGCAGTGATGATATAGGTTATACAAAAATAAGTACATTTAAAATGTATCGATGTGATTTCGAAATATACGCTTTTAATATTTGTAAATCTAAAATATCTGTAATGGTAGAAAATCTGTACATTTAATAATATTTTTAAATTTTAATTGGAGTCTACTTTGTTAGCGATACAAAGGATAAAAATATATTATTTAGAATTTTTGTCTGTCTGTCTATCCCGTTGAACGCGCATAATTCAGAAAGTACTGCATAGATTTTAATAAAATTTGGTAGAGTGGTAGCTAATTTTATGGATCAACATTTAGGATATATTTTGTTTCATAAAACGGTAGGGTTTCTGCGGGATAGGGGAAAAAATTTAAATATTTGTACTAAACGAACCGCTGCACGAATTTTAATAAAACAAAAATTGGTTTTATAGCTAAAACAAAATTTATTTTTGAACATTACACTGTACATATACAAGTGTATATTTATTTATTTCTATTTTTTCTACCATTGTATATTTACAGTTTTCTACATATACAGTTTGATTTTTTCTACAAGTAAGTGTCACTAAGAAACTTCATAATTAGCCGATAGACACACACACTATAAATGCTGATAAAAGGGACATCTGACGGATCTTTAACTAAATATATTTATAAATAGATATTATATGAAAAAAACTCCGAAGTTAGCCGATAGATGGCACTGAATTATTAAATGCTGAATAATATGAGACGTCTACCGAATCTTTAAATATTTGAAAAATACATAGGAGCCTCATGTAATCTATATATATAAAAATGAATCTCTATTCCCGTCGGTCATCGCATCACGTATGAACGGATGGGATGATTTCGCTAATTCTTTTTTTGTTCTATCAGGAGAAGGTTCATATGAAGGAAAAAGTTAAAAATGCTGAACTGAACGTTAAAATCTGTAAATATAAAATCTTATTTTATCGTGTTGGTAATTGTCAGAACATGGTTTGTATAAAATAAAAAATAACGAACACGATTAAAGGGAAAACTTCTATAGGAAGGTTTGCATAGGGAGTAAATTCATGTAAGTTGTCATCGACATGGTCACGTGACGTGTCAACGATAACACTATATTTTTTCCAAACTATAACTTATTGTATTTTATAGAATAACTTATTAACCAAAGTATAACTTATTGCGCTGTTAACAGTTTTAATTTACAAGTTTTAATTAATTTACACTCCAATTACACACAATTACAAAACACAATAATACAATTACAAAACAATTAATTTAGATATTCAAAAATAACAACTGTTTGTTTATAGTTTTAAGTTTTCACTTCTGTCGGCAGTCCTTATGACTGTCTTGCAAATATTTTTTCAAATCTCAAAATATGAAAAGTGACTGAATGAATGAGACCGAAGACTGTGAGGAATCTATGTATATATAAAAATGAATCACCGTTAGTTAGTCTCGCTAAAACTCACAAACGTCTGAACTGATTTCATTCATATATGTTTTTAAAGTATTTTAATACTTTCTAGAAGGTTATAGGAAATAAATATTAAAAAAATATAAAAACCAAAACAAATACAAACTAATTAGTTATAAAAAAATATGATTATATCTTTGTACATTGCAAATAATGGCGTTATATTTCGCCATTGACACGGAGTGGTACATTAGTTTTATTTTCATTCTATGTAATAAAGAGTAAAGGAATTACTTTTATTATTTCAAATGTGCGACGAGCCACTTTACGTGTTAACCGAGCTGATGATCAGCGTGCGAAAGATATTGAGAAGAGTCGTATTGGTATGTCCGTATTGCGTTCGAGAGTTCCTGACAATAAAATGACTTCGGATTGTATTGTGCAGGTTGATAAGTAAAATTACCACAATTGGTTCCACTACCAGATCTATTACGCTTATTAGTTTACGAGAACGAAAGTAATTCTAACTATTGCTTGGCCAACATGAATAAATACAATAATTGTATTCAAAAGACGTCATTTACCGCTGATATATCTTACGATAATTGTTATTAATTAACGTATTTCAGGATTATCAAAAATAAACAATTTCGTTCCGTAAGCAGTTTATTCAAAACTGAAGTCATTACTTATATCTACCTACATAGTAAAAATAGCAATTATGACATACATTACAGCCGCAACTTATATTGTAAAGGACAATTTGATGACAAGGTTAATAATCGCTACAATTCAGAAAATATAATAGTCAATCTCAATGCGACTATTCAGAATTTTCTTCGAGGTCAGTTATTATCCTTCAAATCAGCCGACACAGTTAACCACCAGAATGGCGTATTGAACTATTCCACAGAATTTTTAAATTAACTGCAATTGCTTGGAGCATCACATCAAAATTTGCTAATAAAAGTAGATTTTGCTGGATGTACTCTATTGACTGGAAAAAGGTAGTCTTCAACATGTACCCATTTTATTGTAGTTATTTGACAAAATATCTGGCCACAGTTGAAATTAATTCCACTGTACCGTGGCAAACAAATATACCAAAAGACTACATTATAAAATAAATATAAAGTAAGTACTACGAATGCGAGTACTACACAAGTATGATAATGGCTATGAAGTTATTTTATACGCGGTCGAAGAAGGAGCGAGAGGTATACCTCCAAAATCTATATAACCTACTACAAGATCTTGGCATCTCTAAGACAGTAGTAAGTTCTGTATTATAGAGCGTCTCTCTAAAGCTGCGCTAGCTGGCTCCTGACAAATTTGACTGGGCAGCGAGAGAAACAAGTAGTGAAGGTGAAGTTAAATGTACGCAATAGTTCGATTGTTTCATACTTTCCACAATATTTCAAGGCTATGAGGGTCAGATCAATGTTGAATACTTTAGTGTCGTCAACTTAATAAAATATAAATGTAAATGAATAAACAAAGACAGTTATATGGCCGTTTTCACTGTAACAAATGCAAATAGCAAAGCATCTCGGTATGAACCAACATTACTAACACGGCTATGCAATGTAACGATAACGAGATAACGAGATAACGAGAGTTAACTATAATTGAATTTCATATAATTAAAAGACATGTACTTAATTGGAGCTATAAATAATATTCATTGAAAAAGCAAAAGAAATGGAAAACGGAAATTATATTAGATAAAGCCAGTTTTATCGATTTTATTGAATTGAAGTTGGGAGGTTGATGAGTATTGATTTATAGATAATCAAAATGTAAAAAAGAAATATTCATATCAGTCAAACCGTTTTTGAATATTAGCGAGAATAAAGAACATAGATTATAGGTGATACGAAGTTCACCGGGTCAGTTAGTAATTTATAAATGTTTTATGGTTTTATATGTAGAAACTAGCTGACCTTTTGAAGCGATGATAGCCCAGCTGTAGTGTCTACGGACTCCGCATCAAGGGACGCGAGTTCGAATCCACCTATAATGAGCTTGATCTTTCGGTGAAGGAAAACATCGTGAGGAAACCATAGTATGGTGGTAGGGCTTTTTCTAATGCCCGCCTGGCTACCTACCATCCTCAAGTTGAAATATCTGCCGCCAAATACCAATAGGTGTGTTCCGGCAGTTGCACTTCAGAGCCAGTTGCTCCACAGGTTAGGCGTATCTACCAACTTGGGCCGTATCATCACTTGAGATCAGGTGAGATTATGGCCATAACGCTGAACCTTAACTATAAAAAAACCTTGTTCTAGCTTTTCAAGTAGTCAATCACATCAACTATAGCGTCATCTATCGCGTTATGATCACTCTTATCCAGATAAAAAATATCCTATCTCTCAAGTTGGGTCAAACTGCACAGTATGCAAAATTTAATTAAAATTGGTTCAGTAGTTTAAGAATTCATCGCAGACAAACAATGTGACACGAAATATTTATATATAAAGATAACGAGTAGAAAAGGTTATCTACCTGAGGGTGCCCTCGAATGTGAAATACATTCGAGGATAGATCACGCAGTAGAATCTCTGTAAGTCGAACTTCATGACAAAACATTCAAGTCAAGGATTTCGTTACAGAGGTAAAAGAACCTTTTTATTCGCAAGTCAAATGCTACGTAACATTAATTATTTTGAGTAAAAAAAAATCAAAACATAACTATATTTAAGAATGTTTTTAAAGAGACCAGTTATTTTTTTGTGTAAAATTATTCTGATGTTCTCTATCAACAGCATTACGTAAGGTATAAAGATCACAAATTCTATTTTCGGTGCTCTGTTTTATAAAATTTCTTAAAGAATTCAAAGCTACCTACTTCTCATAGTGATAACAACAATAAGTACCCAAAATAATACACCGAAACCTGTACACGCGTCATGTGCTATGACTGAATTTGCTTATAGATACCTACGTTTAATTTTGTCATCTTTTTAGTTTGCATAATAGTTTAGATATATAAATAGGATTTTGCTTATATTACCAAATTAAACAAAAAGCAAATGAATCTTTTATTTCTTAAAAATAGGATTTTGTTTAAACAAATTACCAAATTAAACCTAAACTCAAATCAAATCAAATCTTTTAATTCTCAAAAATAGGATCATACTATAAATCAAATCTTTTAATTCTCAAAAATAGGATCATACTATCACTTTTTGAAGGAAAACACTACTACCATTTCGGAAACAACATGGCGTTCTGGAACAGAAGAAACGGCGAAAGAAACTCTCCAGCGATCGTTTTTTTTATCATGTGAATACAATTGTTCGAACTTAAAAATATTAACAATATTTTAATCCGCCTCTTGAATCTAACGTATGACCGCATCTTAAATCTAACCTACGAATAACCGCGTCTAAGCCAACTTAAATCTAAGGTATCACCGCAACTTAAATCTAACGTATCACCGCATCTTAAATCTAACGTATCACCGCATCTTAAGTCAAAACGTATCAATCACCGCATCTTAAATCAAAACGTATCAATCACTGCATCTTAAATCTAAACGTATCACCGCATCTTAAATCTAACATTACACCACATCTTAAATATAACGTATCACCGCATCTTAAATCTAACTTAACACCGCGCCTTAACTATTTAACTATATTATAACTATATTACCGCACTAACACAAACGTCAGCTAGAGGAAATAGCCGTGCACAGTGTCCCCGGTTACGGGACAACTCGTGAAAAACATTACCTATATGAGTAGATGCCCTCGGAAGTTGCAATAACTCCCCGATCCCAGAGCTGAAAGAAAGCAAAGTGTGCATCGAACTATGTAATAATTTCGCATAATATGCAATCATTTGCATGGTTAGTTACCACCCTCAAGTTGAATGAAAATCTGCCGCCATATACCTCTGTCTCTCTCTATTGGTATGCTCCGGCAGTAGCACTTGAGAACCAGTCGTTCCACTATAGGCTTAGCGTGTCCACCATCTTGGACCAAATTGTCATTTAACATCAGGTAAAATAAAAAAATTCACTCCATAAAACTAATATCACAAACTCACTATAAAAAAAAACTAATAATATATCGGACTCACCCATGTACCATACGGCCTAGTTGGTACGAAATGCCGCCATCTGTACGAGGTAGTTGCGAAAAACGTGTGCAAAAGTGCCGGTATGAGTAGATATCGATGTCCTCGGCGTTTGCGTCCCCAACGCGAGAGCTGTAAAAGAAACCAAAGATATGTAATACATTCGCACATTGATACACCGCACGTACCCATACAAAATGTATGGACGTGCCTCGAGCCATACAAGGTTTATACAAAGATTACTCGATGCAAATGAGACACCCTCGGCACATGCCGGCTCTGCCGTTTTTAAATACTTATAAAGGGGATCTACAAACAATAATAATAAGATTATGAATTAGAAACATCTCCGAATGAATACAAAAAAGGGGAAAAAAACAAATAAACATATATACAAAACCAACTATAAAACAATAATACATCGCGCTTACCCATACATCATATATACCGGCCTGATACGAAGTGCAGCCAGCTGTACGAGGTAGTCGTGCAAAGCGTTGCCGGTAGAGTAGATGCCCTTGGCGCTTGCAATGACTCCCAGACCCGAGATCTGTAACAGAAAGTGCGGATTGCACTATGTAATATATTCGCAAAATTATACACTGCACGTATATCTCGCATGATGTGCCGCGAGTTGTACAGAGTAGTCTTACGAAGCGTTGCCAGCTACAGAACACCGATGCGAGTGGATATGGATGCGAGTCCGCAGCGGACTCCGCTGGTGATGGCGAAGGCACTGTCCGCTTTATCGCTAACCTGTAAACTAAGAATAACAATTAAAAATCATTGATAAAGCAATAAAGCAATACATCCACCGCATGCACTAATATATACTATATGCTACAAACAAATACAAACACTGCTACTACGTATAACATGCAACAACTATGTATAACATGCACAAAATTTAACCGTACTTATTTCTATTCTTATCGTACTTATAACTAAATTACACATTACAATTATAAATAATTTACAGTATCCGCACTTAAAATACTAATACACAACAAAGATATATAAGAGATTGTGTTCAACTGTCAAGCAGCGAAATAAGATCAGTTACGAAAATAAAATAAATAAAACCGACCAGCCTGTCTGACAATCTGTTTACCTACCTACACACGGCAGACCGAAGATTAGAACCTATCTACCTAACAACCCTACACAGAACAGAACAGAAACAAAAGAAAAGAACAGAACAGCACAGAACACACAGGCCGACCGACAAAATAACTGATCCTCGCACAATAACACTGAACACACTCTGACTTGCATATTTTTTTTCGAAAGGACCTACACTGTTAGCCTGAGGGGCTTTTACAGCTTCACCTGAACTAGAGGGGCGAGCGCGGAAGGCGCTCGAGCCTGCAGGGCAACTCGCACAAGGGTGTCACTAGTGACCGAACCTCGGCTTGGGCTGTTGCCGAAACGCGTAAGAGAAAATCGAACGCGGTACTAGCTATTAATGAGAAAAAATAGATACGTTATTAATTGTAAAAAAAGGAAAAATCGAAACTAACTGATCGCCGTCGGGATCTGAAAAAACTTATTTTGGTTTGTAAAGAGTCTATCTGACTTGCATACTGAGCGCCAATTATTTATATACACCTGCACATCAACAGGTGGCGTGCATCCCTCTACTTCCGTTATTAACTTCATAACGTTTTGGCGATATCTACATACTCGTACCTGTACTGAAAGTTTATAATTCAACTTGGAATTGTTGTACGCATTCAGGAATATGGAAATAAGGATGAAGAATTGCCTATTAGTTTTTAATTTAACAAAAATGCCAACAAAAATTAAGTTTAAAATTAAATAAATTGCCACATTGGCGCTAGTGTACAATAAGAATTAAATGTAGTAAATGTTGAAACTATCTATATTCTTGTTAAAAGTAAATTTGCAAATAAACTGATTTAAAATGTTCCTTTATTCTTTCTAATCTACTTCTACGTATAAATAGCCAAAAACAGAAAAGATCAGTAGATTTTTACCTCCTCTGTTTGTCAAGTGACTTTTTTTTTTGTACAACAACTAATTATTGAGGAACTTTAATCTTTTTTGTATAGTAATTATTGAGGAACTTTATTGTTATGTTGTCAAGTATGTATGTCAAGAAATTCCTCCAACCTCAATAATAAAATTATATGTTAGAATTTCGATCACTGAGTAAAATTAGTTATTTTTAAATATGTGTATTAATAAAGAACGCTTAACTAAGGCTACATCCGGTATTTTATAGACACTATTTTTATACTTATTTCTAGAAAAAGAAATACATTTTACGTTTTAAATTGAAATAACACCTAATTCTATACTACGTCAGCTCCCGACAGTACATGAATAGATTGATAGATGATTTGTTTTTGCATTATATCTGTCAGTAATGTGATTTGTGGACTGCGGAGATGTTATTTTTATTAACTTCACATCCGCATCTTGAAGTTTTCTGTACACATTGTTAATAGTACAGAAAAGGACGTACTGAAAGAAAGAAAGAAATAAATAAAGAAAATAAATTTATTTACAAGGCACAAGTAAACATGGATAAAGTAAAAAATACATTAAAATTAACACGCAGCAGTAACAAAATAAAATTTTATAATCCGCCGTGGGCCGCAGTGCCACTGTAAAAGGCGCACAACTTAGCATAAGCTGAGTCACTATAATAGGTAGGCTCAGCGGTGATTTTCGGTAGTGGCCAAGTGGGTTTACACAAAATAATAATAATACAAAAAGCAAAGTAATTATTTTAAAATTATATTAAACACGGATAAGAAATTATATTTACATATAAATATATACATACAGATACATATATACATACATACATACATAAACATATAAGAATATACTCTGATTCGTACCAGTTAAGTATTAATAATAAGATAAAATAATTAAACTATATTAGATATATTCATGAAACATATACTCAAATTACATCACACTCATGCACCACACATCTAGAAAATAAGTATTATTTTCGAGGTGTAACAAAATATGTTTTACACCAAGCGAACGAAGTCGCGGGCACAGCTAGTTAGTTATATAAAAACTTGTTCACAGACACTTAAGTATAAAATCACTAATAATACATATCTTTCCCAATTAAATATTCCACACATAGACAATATAAAAAATGATTTTGATTTTAACACCAACTACTGTTTTCTTCATTAAAGCCACAAAGGATATATAGTGACTTACCTACATATTAAATTATTAGTAGGTAGGACTGATATATCTATATACATACTTTACAATAAAGTTGGGTTATTTACACCATTTATAACTCAAGAACGTCTTGTGAGGTTTCAGTAATCTCAGATTTGTTGGATTCGTCTTCGGCCAGGAGAGTAAATTGTTTTTGTATAGATCTTATGACAAAAATAAAACCCTAAATTGAGTTTAGCTAAAAGTTAACTAGATTGACTGTCAGGCGGTCCGAAGGGTGTTGATTCAGATAATCCTTACTAATATTATAAATGCGAAAGTGAGTTTTTTTGTTACGCTTTCACTTCTAAACCGGCTTAATCGATCGTGATGAATTTTGGTGTTAGATGGGACTTTGGAGACGGTAACAGACTACTTTTCTCGCGAACAATTACTTGGTAGTGGGGTAAAGAGAGGAATAAAGTTTGTATGAAACTTTTTGTTGCGTCATCCAATGTGATCCAATTTACATTAACGTCAGTGAAACCGCAGGTAAAAGCTAGTATTGCATGAATCAAAGAAAGAGGTTAATGTATTTCGAAATCAATATGCATATAGCTAAAACTCATATTGCTCTCAACAATCGTGAAACTATTAAAATCGTTAAACTTTAGTTTTTATGTAAATTAATGTAATCATAAAGCAGATTGTCGCTTGGTGATATCTGATCGCATAATGACTAGGCTGTTGCTCGTTAGCATGATCAATCATTCGTATGAACGTCCCTACGAGATGTTCTCCACTAAATATGATATATAACTCACATATTGGCATATCGTTTTGTTATTACTCGCTATTGAAATATAATCTTATTTATTCTAGTAACTGACGTTTTCGTGTTTAGATTTAACATTTATATTTAGGCGGGTGTGTGAAGACTGGAAAAGATATGGATGGACTGTCTGCGAATTACATGAAATTTTGAAGCATTGATAGCTTTCATTTAAGGAAAACATGGTGATGAAACCGTAATATGGTGGTAGGGTATCTTCTAATGCCCATCTGGCAACCTACAACCCTCAACTTGAAAATCTACCGAGTAATACCTACAGGCGTGTTCCGGCAGTTACACTTGTGAGTCACTCCTTCCAGTACATCCCAGTTATAAGCAGATTTGGCTCCATTATAGTTTTATTACATGTATACAAAACAGTATAAATAATGTTTTCAAATTATAGTCGAAAGATATCGTAAGATTAATATAATGGATCGTAGAAAACGAACTCATGTGCGCGTGCGCATCGAGTGCCGTATACCCGCGTGATGTACTGCGACATAATCTTGTCAAAGATTAAATAATAATAGAATATATCTTATTTCTCCAAGGTGCATTTTATTGAAGTAAAACATTTTTACGCACGATTGACTTGGGGAATAAGCTGGTGAATGCGTGACGAGAGCGTTACGAAAAGTGTGATCGGGTGAGGCCAATGGAAGTTGATATGGCTTAATGTGTCCACCATATTGGGCCACATCTTTTGATCACATAACATACTGTGTGATAATAGCTGATAGTAAATAAAAGAGTGGTAAATAAGAATAAATGTTATGCTGACCCTCCTTAAGTGGAATAAGGGTTATTAAGAAGATTTAGATCTGACTGCTTACTTGCTAACGAGTTAAAATTAATGTTGATTCACTAACGCAGCTTACAGCGATCTGTAACCAACTTTAAAAAGACTACGTAGGTATATAGGAATATCTAAAAAAAGGTATTCCTGAAGACTAATTTTCAGTAGTTCGTGTATCAGTATGTGTTGTAAATTGTACATTACTAAACAAAATATTGTAGTAACAATTATAACGGTTAGCGGTTGCGTGTTACTTTATTTTACTTAAAACATGATGATGATGCCTACTGAAATGAAAAAGAGGTTTGCATAATCAGTTTTGTTTTGTATTATGTTTTGCCTTCAATCTGAATTAGGTACGACATATAATTATTATAGAGCTTAAAGTGTGTTACAATTAAATAACTCATTACAGCATTTATCATAGTGCTTGAGGAAATTTTGATTTTAGTACTTTTCCTAAAAATATTGTACATTAATACTGTTTACTGATAAATAATATTTTAGTGTGCTATACTTAAAAATAAATATTACATTTTCAAGTGCAAAAGAATATAATACAACATTTATTCTATAACTAAGTTGCCAGTAATTAAGTGTGCTAGAAAGTAAGTTTTATTTAAATTCAGAATAATGTTACAAATTTGTAATTATTTATTATTACCTACGTGTATATAGTACATCTGTCTGATACATTTTCATGTATATACTGTTCAGCTGTAGATATTTGATATATGCATAGGTTGAACCTGGGAAAAGAGCTTAAGCTACCTACCGTCACAAAAAAAAAACATGTATTTGGCTAGCAATTACCTTCAAGTTGAAGATCTGCCGCCAAATACCAATAATTATATCTGGCAGGCACTATATGGTCCACCTTTAAGATGGCAAAGACATAACTATATGTTCATCTGTATTAAGTAATCCCCGAAATTTATAATATTATTATAAAGCGTAAAAGTTTATTTGTTTGAGCGCGACATTCTTAGTAACTACATGTCGCATTACAAAGATACTTTTTGTATATGATAGAGAAATCATTTATATATATTTCAATCTTCTACAAACAAAAATATGTAGGAGTATGTTTAGGTCCATGCCATCACAATAAGTATTGACAAATAATATTATTTTTTGATCAATATGTATCGAACTGCGTCTTATACTGACCCAATTAATTAACTGCAAGTCAATGGAGCGAATATATTGAAACACGCTAATTGGCTATAGTATGTTTTAGACACGATCTAAATGTTTACTCACTGCAGCGTGAATTGATATTATTGTGTCCTACTTTATTAAAGGGCGATGGTAAATGTTTTCTAGATATATGCAAGGTTACCGAAACATATAATATATTTGTAAAAGATTTAGGAATAAATTTGTTGCAGATAATTTTATATGTCTAATAAATTCTTACATAGTGGCCAGTGATTTACAACAGTAAGGTTAGCGAAGTCAGTTTTGAAATTTATTATCTTAAGACGATATGACTTTCAGAATGAATTAGGCCTACAAATGTTACTTTCAGCCGGTTAAAGAACGTTATTTTCGTTTAGAGCGCGGTCACGAACGCGTGGGGAGATAAAATTCTTACGGTACTTTCTAAATAAGCCTTGAAGATTGATGGCGGTACCGCCGCCAGCGCCCTTGGCAACACGGATAATATTACTGGCACGTGTAACTGAGCGACTTTTGAAAGTATAGAAGTAATACCTAATAAAGATAACACATTATAAATCAATACTTACTAAGAATATAAGAATAATATAATATTATAAAGAGGGAATATTAGTACTTTTGTATGTTTGTAATGAATAAACTCAAAAACTACTACACCGATTTCAAAACTTCTTTTTCTATATAATAAAGCAATCATTGTCGAAGGCTTTTAGCTATTTCATATCACGCTGCCATTAATAGAACCAAAGCTGTATTGAAAAAAGTTACAAAAACGGGCAAAATTTTTAGTTCCATGCGAACGAAGTAGCAGGCACAGCTAGTACGTTATAAGTTTAAACACATAACATTTAATAATGGTCTGCACTAATATTTTACCATAACCACACCTTTCCATCTTTAATATTTGTGTACGTCGCATTTTTTTTACTGAAAATACCGCAACACCAGAGAAGAACATTGAAACTAAAATAATAAACAAAATATAACAAGAAATAAATTATATAATACACTACTTGTTTTGTTGGAAACTTAGTCTGAAATTGAGTATTATGTAATTCAAATTTAGAAACTGCTATTTTTCTGCAATAGATTAAGAATAAAGTGTCTGCAGACTCAAAAAAAATATTTTATTTCTTGAGTAGACTCTAACGAATGCGTCAAATAATAATATATTCGTTCGGTCGATATAATTCGGTCGAATAAATTTGTCAAAACAGTAAAGAATATTCTTCATCATATTTGCAAACACCGAAAATTCAGAGAATACTGATTGAGATTATTTGCTCGGAAATAAATACAGAACGAAGGCAACATCGTTAGCAGACCACAGGTTCTTTCCACAAGTTCAAGGGGTTTCTCAAATCGTAGTGAAATTATTTCAGAGAATAAAATTTTATAAATAAAATTCTTGTGTGTTTTGTGTTTTTATGAAATTTTATGTAGGTTTGGTAGGTTTGAGAATCGGCCGTTTCATACCCCTAAGTGATAAGAGTGGTGTAACCAAATTTTTTGTTATAATATTAAACTCATTTGTAGTCAATAAACAAGTTTATGTATAAAAATTCATGCTATATTACCTTACAATATTTGATAAGGGAACAGCCTTAGCTAATGCGTAATGCTAATTTCATAAATTTAATGCTAAATAAATGCATATGCAGTTAATGCTGTGTCACATATGTAGGACTCGCAGTTGACATATTTAAAACGTCACTGCGTCAGATTTGTATAATTATTAGATACTGAAAAAGCTGAATTAACATTTAACTAAAAAGTTATCGAGGTCGTTGTAAGTGATGCTGAGGTATGCCATTGGGTATACTATTTGAGAATTAGAAATAATAACATTAATAAATTAGTAATTTTACTCTCTTGTTTAACTATTTTGTAAAACCATCTCAACTGTCTTATATCTTCCTAAGTGAAATATATTTTTTTCTCCCAGACTGATTCAGTATAAAATAATTGTTGACGTTTTTATACTTAAATCAAATATACTTGATCGTAGCGGGGATGGTTTTTAGTGCATTTTACTTAAATACTTTGAATGCAAAGTTACTGAAGCATTTGTAATATGCGACTTCCAAAATCATATTTACCCAAAGATTTTATAACCAAGAAGTTTAATTCAGTTTATGAAAAATTTGCCAGCCGAGAAATAAATTCTAAAGGGAAATAAAGGAAAATTAGCAATTTCCGTTGATTTCCGTCTGTTAAATGTGAACAGTAAAATGATAAATGTTTTTGTTGCGATATCAGATCTACTTTGATTCTTCGAGTGTGATTGAAAAATCTAGGGAGTTGTTATTGGCTTCCATTCCTTTATACCTAATTTTAATAGTATTTATCATTACTTACTGATTTTCCACGACGTTTAACATAGAATAAATCATGTACATTGAACTAAATTATTTCCTGCCACAATAACCTCAATCTGTGGTGCAACTTTTCCTAGCCAAATATTTTTCAACATCTGACGGCCATTTAAACGCAAAGCTCGAAACTTTATCGCTTGCTAGTAACTACGCAAAACTGTGCAGGAAATGCTGGAAAACTAACTAATATTTTTAACAATAGATTTGTATGTATACTTTTTTTTAATAATAGTTTGAATTAATTCTGATAACTGAAACCGGACATGAAAGTTTACAGGAAAAGGTGGAGAGTAATTGTTATTTTTAATAATAAGTTAAGGATACGTAGTAAAATAGCAGACGATGAGAAAATTAGTAATTTGGTTAGCAAGTGATGTCTAACTTAAAACTTAACTTTAGTACTTACTAATGTGCATGTACTTACTAATGTACCACATCTTCTATTTAAATTAATTTTTAGAATGGTGATTTTCCCAATTTACTGTATATTTTGGGGTTTAACTTGTTTGTTCTCTTTTAGGTATTAGAGGACCTTGTATCACTTAACGAATTGATGTAGCAAAAAGGAATTTTATATTAACGTTTATGTGTCGAGAATGTCGTCATTATGTTTAACGACATACATAAAGACGACGCAATCTGGCTGGACGGCCAGCCAGTATTCTTAATAAAGTGTGGACCGAGGTGATTATGACGCCACAGAGCGGTTTTGACGTTGCAAGTTTTTCTTTAATCTCCATAGAAACTGTGTACATACTTTTGAGCCTAACTTCGTACAATCTATAAACATCACACAGAAAAGATGGTGGCTTTTTTCTCTAATAAGTTTTTTGCAAAATAACAATAGATGTTAGTACTTATTATTTCACTTGTTCACAGCAAGCAGACTATATACCGCAAAAGTGTCATCATATACATTTAATAGAGTTTAGCTATTATCTATTATAGTCTGCCACACGAAAGTTGATCATGAGGTAAATTCAAATCTTTATACATGGTAACATTTAATAATAAATAACAAGTATCTATTTTGCTTTCTCATAAGGCTTGCGCGGAGCGTATTCAAATCCAAGTGAAAGCTAAGCCTTGAGTCTGGCAATACTAGCTTCAAGTAATAACAACGTTTATTAGGCGACTGAAGGTGACATACCTCCTGTAGTCTCAGTGGACTGTCGCTTCGTATAAATTAAAAATCATTAGTAAGACAGGAGACGTACGAGTATGTGCCCTTTATTAAATTATAATTTTGCGAAGGCCATAGAATATTTTGCATTTTTATTTAATTAGTGAATACAAATAAAAACCGGTATTAAAAGTGCGGTTAGGTTGTTATTTATTAGTCGATATTAATTTTTTTTTATCGTGGCGATATTCATTTCCCCTTATCCTTTCAGGCCGGGAGGACTGGGAAGGTTAATATGGGATTCATCCGGCTCTTATCGCCGTGAATACCCACTAAAACTACGGACCACGGCCATCTGTCGCCTTGCTGGGGCGACCAGCCCAGCCTGATGGTTAATCAGGCCCCGTACGGGCAGCCTGGCGAGCTGCCCTCTCACACGACCGCACTGGTGCCATTGCACCCGGTCCTGCTAGCCGCCCTTCAGACAATGCTCATCTACTTATGTTCTAAGTATTATTTTATATTTTCTACTTGGTATATTTAATTTATCCACGATTTACCTTTCATGTATGTTAATAATTTATTAAATGCGATTTAGATGGCACGTTAATGCTTCTACAAAAAGCATAGAGGATTAATTTATGTTGTACTACACTAATCTCTGTTTTAATACGTAGTTTAATCCGAATATAGATGTATGTATTATCGTGACAGCCGTACATAAAGTATATATATTACCCATGACATAAGCTTAGATGTCCGGAATTATACAATCGAGCCGTTCTCGATCTGTCGCTAAGCTAAATATCAACCGGTGTATATTTAGTCGTCAAGCGTAGTAGTAGAAATGTATACTTATACGGGAAGAAAACAGCATCTGAGATACAGGCTCGGCCTAGTTCAGGCGCTAGGATTCAAAAAATGTATAGCGATACTATGTCTTAGAATTTTTTTATGTATTGTAGTGTAAAAATTCTTGTCAATAAAGTTATTATTATTATTATACTTGGTTTGATTACGACCACAATGCACTTTAAATTTGTCACTCTATAAAAGTAGAAAATGTATGTATACTATGCAAGAAGTAAGTGTGCCGGCATGACAGCGACCACTCAAGATGGTTTGCTGACCTTCCTCCGGTGGTTGATGTTGTAGGTTTTTGAGTTAACACGGTACACGTTCTAACCTTTTACCGTACACCTATAAAAATATGATGTTTAAATACCGTTACAAACTTTCGACAAGTTGCGCCTCCATGCAAATTTCATTTTGAATTGAATCAGCTCGCTACATTTTTATTTCAAAAGCAAAAAAATATGTACATTTTATATTAGGTGTCGGTATGCAAATTATTTAAGGTAATTGAATATGCGAACACTCGACAAGTTAGAGACACTTTTTTTCCCAGACGATGTATTTCTATTTTACAAAGGAAATTATCCTATTTCTTTATCTTATTTATTGTCTTTTATATTATGTATTTGGCATAGCGGTGGCTTTGTTTATCTATATTACGTATCATATAATAGGTACTGAAAGATAATGCTATATATACTATGATATACTATATATTATCCATACTAATCATACTAATATTATAAATGCGAAACAGAGTTTGTTTGCTTTTTACGCTTTCATGCCTAATCCATTGAATCGATTGTGATAATTTCTTGAATAGAGATAGATGGGACCTTAAAGACGGTGATATACTACTTTTTCTCGCGAAACACTTATTTGAAGTAGGGTAAAGAGAGGCATAAACTTTATATGAAACTTTTTATTGCGTCATCCGATTAGTTTGACAAAATCAATATTAATGCGAGCGAAGCCGCAGGTAAAATCTAGTAACTAATAATATTTAAGTGTATAAAAGGCAACCAGTGAGTGCTATTTGAACCATGCTTGCCACATACCCTTAGGTACAGAGTTCTAAATGACAGTTAAAACAAATCTTTTATTGTTACAGGTATCCATTAGCGACAGCATCCATTTATAAACAATGCCATTAGCCAAGTTCTTTTAAGAATTTGTAAGTTTTCAATATGATTTAGTAAAAAAAAAATCACCATTTCAGCACATCTAAATATTTTTAATTAAAAAAGGTACAAACGAGTTAAAGATATTGTACACCTACTAGCATTAAGGGTTAATTTATTTAAATATTTCTCATTACCTAGGTTAGATTTGGAAGATTAACAACATTTAGATGTAAGAGATGCAGTTACATTTTTTTTTGTTATCTAATGCCATGAATATTATTTTTTGTAGTATTTTTTAAATTAAATATATTTGGTAGCGTGGTCTGTAGCATGACACAATCTGTCTACCAGGCCCATTACATTTAATTAAAAATAGTTGAACAAAGCGGGTGGACACCAGTAAGAAATACCATATGTTTTTACACATTTAACCTCATCATAAAAATATGTTTCTTTTAAACTTGATAGATTCAGTTTTCTATATAGTTTCAAGGAAATAAAATTTAAAATGTACAACATAATTCTTACTCGTAAACCCGAGTGGTTTCATTAAATGCGGTAGCGCGAGGAAGGACAGAGTGAATGAAATAAAGACGTTCGGGGCTCTGTCGTGACACTATTAGTGTATTAGAGACAGAATAAAGTTCATTTCAGTTGTGGATTATACGTTTGTCAAACAGATGACTTATAGTTTTTCATGTAGTAAATTACTTCCTTACTCTTGCGGTTAAGAAGCATGTTTAAAAGTTATCAGTTTGCAGTTTTAATTGCGGCTGAAATGATTTGTGGTTTTAAGGGTTTTTTTTTCCTTTATTATGTTTTGTGGCCTAAACAGTAGTTATATCAGCCCCATCGTAACCTAAAAAAATACTACCATCTCTAACTTTCGTACACTCTCGTTCATGCAATCATCTTTCACTCATTTCATATAACATTTTAGCTACCTCACTCGAAGTATTTATTACTAAAATGCTATGAAATATGCCCATTTTTAATTTGTTTAAATTAAACATTTTAATTAACATAATCCTAATAGTACTGTTCTTAACACATTCCATGAGACAGTGGTGAACATCATCTATTACTCGGCAGGTTGTACAATGGGGGAAATTTGTTTCTGCATCAAATATCCAAATTTTTCAGATGGAATGTGTCCAGAGCGTAATGTTTAAAGTTACTATATATGATCTATCTAATATACTGTCACAAAACCAACGTATACGAGGAGGTTGATTGGTATGAGGGTTATCGAATACTGAGTTACCCCAGCCAACGTAACCTGCACGCGGTGCACTGTGCCAAGTTACAGCCGAGGCTTTGGCGATTGTTGGTGCCACATTTGGTTTTGGTCGTGAAAATTAACCTTATAATCCTTGATCCTTCATAGCTTGGTGGTAGAGTTGTTGCATGACTGATTAGCGACCACCTTCGGGTTTAGATTGCCCCAATATAAAGTGTCGGTATGAGCATTTGTGTTCCGGCATAGTGAAAGAGAACCAGTCCTTTCCGTCAATGTCAGCAACAGGATTATAAAACCACTGGTGTTGCGGCTATCCATAGTTATACGAATATTTCATACCTTATAGTAATCGAGAACCGAATTTTAATATTATAATGTAGTAGTAAGTAATTTTTTTGCGAATAATTTGTAAAGTTATTTACTTTAATAAACTTTGATTAATTTGTGTATAGAAATGTAAATAATTGAACCTTGATTATTAAAATAGATTGTCAATAAATCTCTCTCAATGTCTCTTGAATTTTGAAAGCATTGAAAATACCCTTTGTGTATAAAGTTTGTTGATCATTTTTTAATGAAAGCATTAATTTTAAAGCACTTTCGGTAATAACTAGAAACATAAGCTTTAAAATTATATTTGAATATTTATGTTGATGGAGAAATAACGAAGAAAAAGCGATTAGTCAGTTGTTCTCATGATATATTGTTTGTAAAGTAAATAAACTTAATGTCGTATGTAGGTAATTGGAAGTTTTTGTTTAGTGGTAGTATGTAAAAAGGATGCTCGCAGAATGAAGTGCATCTTCGAGTACATAACCCGCACTTTAACTAAGTAGGTTAGCTGCTTAGCATAGAATTAGACAGGCTCGCGGTATCTACTCGCGTCCTCAGCAACAGCCCTAGCCGAGGTTCGGCCACTTTATGGAAGTCTTATGCTCGTTGTCTTGGGCTGAGAGCCTTAGTACTCGCCTCCAAAGCTCATTGAAGCTGTGGAAGCCCCTAAGGCTAACAGTATATGTTCAATCGATTTTTTTAGTACAAAAAAAGCAAAAAAAAAGTCGTAAAAAGCAATTTTATTTAAGTTTTCGTTGACAATACGTTCAAGAAACACTTAATAAACCTATTAAACCAATTCGATGCCTGTTGTTTCTCTTATCTAATGCTTCGTCTTACATTTCTTATTTTGGTCAGCAATAATTACAAGGAAGTCTTTACATGCATCGGTTAAAAAAATCACTGTAATTAGTATTGCGATTGTGTGCCCATTTAACTAATAAATATTTCTGTAGTATTATAACAAAATAGCTTTAGCGTTTAGTCAAAATCTTATCTGGTAGTAAAAGACGATATGACCTTATTATTCTACGTTACACTATATACTTGACAATTAGGTTTAAAACGTGTATTTACCTACTTGGCAATGGCGAAAATGCTATATATACATAATGGAAAAAAAATTGTTTTGAGTTAAAGCCTTATATCTTAAGCTGATGGAACGACGAGGAATTTTTAATTTGAGGGTGTTAAGTTACCAAGTGGTAATTAGAAAATGCTGTACCACCACGACTTCACCATAATTTATTCATTCAACGAAAATCTGCATGATGGTAGGCCTATTGTATGCCCGCCTGGCTACCAATTTGAAGTTGAAAATGTGCCGCCAAATACCTATAGGTGTGTTCTGGGAGTTACACTTGACAGCCAGTCCCTCCAGTAGGCTAAACGTGTTCACCATCATGGGTCTCATCGTCATTTGATACGTGAGATTGTAGCTGTAACGCTGAACTTATAAAATATTAAAAACCTATGCTTACACAGAAGTTTGAATTTAAGTATCAAAGTAGTATTCGTTAATATTACCACAGATCGATCAATATTTCATTAGATGTGACGTAAAAGGTATTTGAACAAAGGGACAAAACCGTTGTAGGATAATAATCTATTATTTCCACTAGCTAGACTTTTATATCGTCAGACGTTTCCACGAACCGATAACTCGTATGTGCTCCAGCCAAATAGATCGGGCTTTCAATCAAACAAGCATTAGCTACGTGTATGAGTGAAATGAATGGGTTTGAAACTGAGCTCGATAAGTCGTTTTCATAATGTGTTTTCCTTACATTGGTTCGTATTGTTTTACCGGCTTCAACGGAGTTTGATTTGGGAACTGTTTACTCACATATATATGAACATCGCAAGATCATGTAAATCTATATTATTACTATAAAGCAGATAAGTTTGTTTGTTTGAACGGGCTAATCTTAGAAACTACCGGTCATATCTCAAAAATCTTTTTGTATTTGAATCAGCGATAATTGAGGAAGGCGTTAGTCTATGTTACATCACGCTACCACGAATAGGATTAAAGCTGTGTTGAAAAAAGTTACAAAAAGGGGCAAAATTTGTTAAATATTTTCTTCGTTCCACGCGAACGAAGTCGCAGGCGCGTCTATTTGTAAATTCTCTATTTATAAATTGGATTACAGAACAATAATAAAATCATTTATGTCAAATATAATAGTAGTTAGTTTCGTGAACTTAACTGGCGTATTTCCCATTAACTGTATGTTATTGTAGAAACTCTTGTAAAGGGGGGTTATACATTGTTTTACAGTTTATTTTAGCTGTAATTTCCCTTACAATTATGCATGATCAGCATAACCGAAGTGTAGGTCATAGTTTAATTATTTTTAAAATTAAAATTAAAATATGATATATATTAATATTATAGCACAAATAATAAGAAGCAATATGGATATACTGTGATATAATCATATATTTCGTTTTTCTCTTCGTTTTGTTTCGAAGTGTTCTGATATGCACGGTTGAACAAAGTGTTCCAAGTGACAAATCTAACATGATCCTCGCAAATCTTTCGTGAGCTTAATGTTACCTTCAAATGTGGATTTTGTGAAGTATTACAGGAAAGGTCTACAATAAATGGAAACATTCAGGTGGACTAACATACACTGTCTACTGCGTCTACCTCGACAATCCTGTTTGTTCACGTTTGCTTGCCGAGTTTAAGTAATTTAAATAAATAGTTCATGTGCATTGTATTCCAAGAGCACAGTAACAAAATATACATAGAGAAAATAAATGAATTAAGACTTCCATGTATAGTGAGAACTGTATTAGCGATGATAGCTCAGTCGTTAGTGTGTACGAACGCCGCGCCAAAGGACGTGAGTTCGAATCCACCTACAATGAGCTTGAGCTTTCGGTGAAGGAAAACATCGCAATGGAACTATATTTTTTTTTATACTTAAGGTTTAGCGTTATGGCCATAATCACAAACGGCCCAAGTTGGTAGACACGCTAAACCTGTGGAGGAACTGGCTCTCAAGTCCTGCTGCCGGAACACACCTATTGGTATTTGGCGGCAGGTTCACAACTAGAGGGTGGTAGCTACCCAGGCGGGCATTAGAAAAAGCCCTACCACCATGCGAGCCCTACCACCACGCAGCCCTACCACCATGTAGCTCTACCACCATGCAAGCCCTACCACCATGCAATAATATTGTGGTAGAGCTTTTTCGAATACCTGCCTGGCTAGCTACCACCCTTAAGTTGAAAATCTGCCGCTAAATACCTATAGGTCACTATTGTCACTTAACATCAGCTGAGATTGTGGCCATAACGCTAAACCTTAACTATAAAAAATGTATGGAATGATATACTAGAGACTAAATCGACATCATATTTCTACTTTCGAATGTGCTCAGATTTGAAACTCAACCATAATATTTATAAAGATACTATTTTCTTCATTTTTTAGGTTTGTGCTTATACTTACAATTGTAGAAAAAAAAAACGTATCTATTGTGTGCACTTGTTGAAGATTAGTAACCAAATTTACATATAAAGAGTCTGCAAGAGACTAAACATTTTGCAGTTAATTGTGGTGGCTTAAAATACGTGTTATGCGTAGAATAATCATATCATACTTATCCTTATTCCTACTAATATTATAAATGCGAAAGTGAGTTTGTTTGTTTGGTTTAGAGATAGATGGGAACTTGGAGACGGTAGTGATCACTTAGCATCTGGTGACCCGCTTATACTTTTGCCCCTTCTTTCACAAAAAAAGTAGGGTAAAAAGAGTGATTGGCTTTGTTTGAAACTCTTTATTGCGTCATCTGATTTGTTTGGCAAAATCAATATTAACGCGAGTGAAGCCGCGGGTAAAAGCTAGTTTAAAATAAAAACTGCTATTTTGTTCAATATCTCAACGTTATACTTTTTGCAGCTAGCAGATATAGGTTTGATAACGGCAATACATTGTTAGGTGAAATTATAACTCTTACCTATAAATATTTGTGGCTATGAAGTTAGATCTCTTCACATTTAAATATTTATATATCTTTTAACCTAGGGATTTAGAGTGTATTTTGTATAATTCATAATAAAACAAAAGGAAACCTAGATGTTGCGAAACGCGTGTAGCAAAATCCGCAAACTGTAACTATTACTTCATAACTTTTGCGGTATTGTTCTATTGAAATTTATTACATGTTTACATTTACTTACATGTTCTCGGGTTGTAATTGAAAATTTTACGTTTTGGTAGTAAATTTGTAGTACCGACTGATCTCCCCGTTACGTATATTTGGTTATTATATTATTTACTTTGTCATGAAATTGTCCTTTACAATATGAGTGGCGGCAAATGACGTCATTTGACTTTTTGCAGCAATTGCTTTATTTATTAATGTTGGCTAAGAAATGGTTAGAATTATTTCCCAACTCATAAACTAATAAGCGTAATAGATCTGGTAGTGAGATCAATTGTGGTCACTTGACTTATCCACGTACACAATACAATACGAACTTTTTTATTATCAGTAACTCACGAACCCTTTACAGCCATACCAATACGACTATTCTCAATATCTGTCGCACGCTGGTCATCAGCTCGGTTAACACGTAAAGTCGCTCGTCGTACATTTGAAATAATAAAAGTAATTCCTTGACTCATTATTACATAGAATGAAAGTAAAACTAATGTACCACTCCGTGACAATTGAGAAATGTAAAGCCATTATTTGCAATGTACAAAGATATAATCATATTTTTTTATAACTAATTAGTTTGTATTTGTTTTGGTTTTTATATTTTTTTAATATTTATTTCCTATAACCTTCTAGAAAGTATTAAAATACTTTAAAAACATATATGAATGAAATCAGTTCAGACGTTTGTGAGTTTTAGCGAGACTAACTAACGGTGATTCATTTTTATATATACATAGATTCCTCACAGTCTTCTGTCCCATTTATTCACCATTTATAACTTTTCATGTTATGACATTTGAAAAAATAATTTCAAAGGAGTCATGAGGATTGCCGACAGAAGTGAAAACTTAAAACTATAAACAAACAGTTGTAATTTTTGGATATCCAAATTGTTTGATCTTAAATTAAAAATTATAAATCAAAACTGTTTACAGCGCAATAAGTTATACTAATAAGATTAGATATTATAGTATTATCGTTAACATGTCACGTGACCATTTCCATGACGACTTACATGAATTTACTCTCTATCCAAACCTTACTATAGAAGTTTTCATTTCGAAAAAGTTTTTTTTTCTGTTATAAAACCCATATCCTGACAATTACGAATACATTAAAAAAAGTATTATCCGATTTGGTGCTGTCGTACGGAAGTTATGCGCGTACATACATTTCGGCGATTCATATTTTATATATATAGATTTTCTAATGTTCCGCTCAACTTCCTTTTCCCTCTATATGAATTCTTCTTCTCCTGACAATAATTAACACAACAAAAAAATTATTAGCAAAATTATTCCATCCGTTCACACGTGATCCGATGACCGAGAGAAATAGAGATTTATTTTTATATTTTTTTATTATTTATTATTTTTGTATTTTTCAAATATTTAAAGATTCGGTAGACGTGTCATATTATTCAGCATTTAACAATTCAGTGCTATCTATCGGCTAATTTCGGAGTTGTTTTCATATATTATCTATTTATAATTATATTTAGTTAAATATCCGTCAGATGTCAAGTTTTTCAGCATTTGTAATGTGTGTTATCTATTGACTGATTTTGGAGTTTGTTAATGACACTTACCTGTAGAAAAAATAAAACTCTATTGGTAGAAAAAAACAAGTAATCAAAGTGTAAATTCTTACGAATATTATAAATGCGAAAGTGAGTTTGATTGTTACGCTTTCACGCCGTTTTTGAGATAGATTGGAACCAGGAGATAGCTATCGAACAAAGAAAATTATATCAAAGTCCTTGTAGAGGTTCATTTAATACAATTTTTAACATTTATCTCATATCCTGCAGTAACCCCAATTGTTTTATGAAAAAAAAGTATCTTAAATGTTGATCCGTAATATTAGCTACCACTCATTTCATTAAAATGTATCCAGTAGTTTCTGAGCGATGTGTGTTTAACGGGACAGACAGATAGACAGATAAAAATTCTAAAAAACATATTTTTATTTATCCACGACAAAGCAGCCTCCAATTAAAATAAAAAAATTGAATGTACAGACTTTCTACCATTACAGTTTAATTATATGGTAAATGAATTAATCAAATATAAATAAATAAAACAGTTTTAATTTATATACATTAATAAAGTTTAGTGACTATAGATACTTCCGCAACATATATACTGAAATTACAGATTTATTATACGTATACAAGATGGAAGATAGATAGAATAATTCTACGTCTATGATCATTTAGTATACTACTGTACTGAAGTACTTTTATAAAAAAGAACGACACTACGACATTTATTATTTATTTGCCCTTAACAAAAGCTTCAATTTTACATAATCATAATTTTCTAAATATTAAAGGGATTTATCAAATATTTTTTGCTAATAGTTTAAGAACATGTTTTTAAATTTATTTAAAATAAAGGCTTAGGCACATTATTTGATCATAATTTTTAAAATCTTGGAAGAAATGTATCTAGTATAATTTGATTGATAGTTTGAGGAAAATAATAAAAAAAAATAAGGGTTTATCTATGTTCATCTTGTTAGTCTCTGGACGATAACACACGAATAGTAATTGTACTACGGACCACGCGATCATCCTTCGTATGGTGCAAAACCAAGCACAGATAAACTTTGTTGTTGCTATATAGAATTCCTTGTTGCATATCCTTGTCGATGAATTACTATTCCTCGGTAGTGTGCATAATATTGAGGTTGTATTGTGGTTACTATCAGGTGCAGTACTGTGCTATTAAGAACAATAGCATCCTTTGCTTATCTATAACATAGGCGGATATATGAAAGAATCTTCGAAACCTATCGCCTATTTTACCGGTTCGGTAACGTGAGAGACAGAGTTATACCAAATATAACATGTTCACGTTTTTGAGTTGCCTCATTAACAGTAACGAATTGTTTACAGTAGGATTTAAATAAATAGGAGTCTTACATAAACGTCTGGTAGCTTTGAGCAGCAGTGACCACGTTAAATAACACACCCAAATTATTTAACGTGCCTTTTTTGCATGCGCCTCTCAATGTTATAAATAAATGAATTTCATTCAAATAAAAGGTTTAGCGTAACCTCCAGAGGTTTAGCGTGTCTACCAATTTGAGCCGTATCGTCACTTATGATCAGGTGAGATTATGGCCATAACGCTATACCTTAAGTATATATAAAAAAAAAAACAAAATAGAAATAGAAGAAACCAACGACCCAATATAGGGTTGTATACCTTATACTTACCTTACCAATACTTTGCCGATGAGTAGTTATTTATGGTATTCGATAAAAATATTTATGAACAAATCAATGTTATGGGAATAGTTTAACTATTACCTTTTTATTTGAGTTAATTTAGTGTGTAATAACGGCCGGAATATTTTAGTATCTCAAACTTACTAATATTACATTAATTTCAACGTTAGGCGACGCCAAGTAATTAATTATTCTTACACGTTTTAAAACTCAACGTCTCTCTGTCAAGTCAAATTGTATAACTTCTGTTACATTCGGTATTTCATGAACTTATATGTATATACGTACCTACGTATTCTGTAGGACATTTACATTTATTACCAGATCTCTAAAACTATTATTTGGTTTGAAATTTGGCTTGAATATTCCTCTCACAACATTGCCAATGAATTACTAAGAATTAATTTTACGATCACGGGGTGTAAAATGTGAACGAAGCCGTAACTCCCAAATAGTATAACATAGTAAAAGTTTAGAAAGTAATAGTTAAACTAAGTAGATAAACATTACTTCTAATAAGTTTTATTACAATAGTATATCTAAATATTATGACTTACTTTGAAATAGACATTCTATTTGTAATTGACACGGGCAAAACCGCAGACACATGTGCAGGTTATAAATAAAGCAAACATTTATACAACAAATAAATATATTTTCCATTAAGTTCCATGTATAAATTTTTAAAATTACCTTTTTAAATAACATTCATGACAACAATATATCAATAAGTTATTTTTACGATATTATGGAAGTTGAAAACTCGAAATCACAATGTTTCTATATATAGTATATAATAATTTATGTTTATACAGTTTCCCAATTTTATAATAATAATTAAAAATTCAATTAATATGTATATGGTATACAATATTTTAGTTATGTTGTAAATAGGTACCTATACCTGATTTTTACGTTCTCGTGTCGTAGTTTTATTTGGCCAACAGATTTAGTTGGTATTCCTGTTTCTAAGAATAATACGTAGTCATAAACGATGTTTCATTTTATAATTACAAAAAATCTTTATTTTAATAGACAATAAAAGTACTCTTAGGTATACATAATGGCTTGTATATTATACCCCGTGCGCCGTGATTCTATACTATAAATATTTTAGATATTACTGATATATAAATAAAAGCGGTAGTTTCATTTAACGACCTGTTTAGGATAAATTCGTAAAACAATTGAGCATATTTATATAAACGTCTTTTTCTAAAAAAATTATTATACTGCCATTGTTTTACGTATTTAAATAAAAAATGTCGAATAGTGAGATTACCAATTATGCTTTTATATTACTCATAATCAACCATTAAATAGAAAAGCGAAAAAAAAAATGTATCTAAATTCATTTTCTCTTTGTGAACTTTTTCATCTATTTTATGTAAAAATATTCAACAGGCTCCTAAACAGATGTTTTCGGCAAAACCGTATCTTTGAGATGCAAGCACATTAAATATTTTCTATTTCACGAATAAGTTGTATATTCCAGACTTTATTGCCAAATGTAAGTAATTAAATCAGTCCTATGTTGTAATCTTGAAAAATCAGTAGTTTCATTATCGAGTAATTTTTATAACTAACGGTAGTTATTTTTTTATAATACCCAGGCCAATTAAAACACGAGAACGTATAAGACAAGTTTTTTCATAATTTCGCTAGGTTATTTAAATCTTTGTCTAAAATTATTTACATAAATAATATTTGATGCGGCGAGATATCGTTAATATTATATTTAAAAAACGTTTTTACTTAATTAAAAAGGAAATTGTTGTTTCTTTATATTAACTATTACTAAAAAAACATTGATAAATGGTCCTCGTGAAATTTTAACTTACAATAAAGCATTTATATCGTATTAACCATAATAACTAACAAGTCAACGAAAATTGAATTAAATTTGGAAACAGAGTAATCAGTGCGAACAAATAGGAAATACTAGAAATGCCCTCCGCAGAAATAAATTATTTACGGACGCTCTCTAACTTCTTAATGATACTAAATAACGCAGTTTGCGTTGCATCCTGAGCGTATATTAAATCTTCACCGCTTATCTTATTTATTATGGCTCCATAATTTCTTTGGCAAAACCAAAAAAAGTATATAATTATTGATATCCAAGGAATAACGAATAAGACGAAAAAAAATTTATGAACGAATTACGATTTTAAATTAATAATTTTATAATATTTTGCAATCTTTACATTTTTTTGGAATGAAGCGGACGAAGGAATAGTACGGTACGGACTTGGCGGATGGAGGCTAGGCGAAAAAAAGTATAAGATTTTTCCGCCACGACCCTTTCTAGAATTTAGACGGTTATTCATAGCGTGTATGCTATTGGTAGTGAGCACTGGCTGCGCAGGTATAGTGTGTACATGGCATACGCGTCAGTTGTTTCGTGTTGTATTATATGTATTATAATTAATTAGATAGACTTGAATCATGTACAATAAAATGTTTGTTTTCACAACTCAAAAAAATATATTAATTACGAAATCTCCTACCATTCCTTCAATTCATTCATTATCTCTGCGTTTCATTGAATTGTTCTCGGACTCTAGTAATTTATTATTGCATTTTTAATCAATTAATTTTATTATAAATACGTTTATCAGTAACAATATGCTACGAAAGGAACTTCGTACCAACCGAGTGTTCCACGACACTCATTTTTCATTAAAATTATATTAATCTTTATGTAAGAACCAAGTAGGAAGAAAAACATTGTCTTAGAGCAATCGTAAATTTACCTATAATTTATAAATAATACATATCATATTAAAATGAAGCAGTGAGCATCAAACACTTGGCGTAATCGATCGTTTCAATAATTTAATATATATCATTCAAAATCAAGTTTCATTATCACTACCAATAATTTTAAAAGGAGATAGACCCCTGCATATTGTATCAGGTATATTTTTTTAAAGATACGTAATGTATGTTTATTTAATTAAAATTTGATAATTAATGAAAATAAAATCATAAAAGTTAGCAATTGACTTAAGAATGTATATTTTAATATGAATTTACAATATCATATTTAATAAAGTTTACTTTGGCTATTTTAATAAATGCTCCAATATTCTAGAGACCTTTTTCAATAAAAAATTACCGATAAAAGACATGTGTAGGTTCTAAGTTCAACCACGCGTTGTTAAGGTCTTCGAAATTCCTTGGAATAATAAGTACTTTTATCTTGCTTAATACAATTAATTGCGGTGTCGACTTAATTTATAGCAAGCGGGTTTTCATATATGTAGTTTTTATTTTATAGTACTGTATTTATAAACTATAGTTATAAACTAACAAAACTCAAAAATGTCTTTTACAATAAAATAACCTTCATACGATACTTTCGCCAACACAATATATTTGTTAATATACCTTTACATAATATATGAATATATAACTACACAATTATAAAAAGTTAATATACTAATATAAAGTATTTTTATAATTTCTTCACTATATACGAACCGACTTTAAATATACATATATATTAATTTACGAATATATATGAATATATATATATATATATGTATAATATATATGTGTGTGTGTGTTTTAAAAACAGGGTATATATATTTAAATGTTGAATTTGTTGATAAAAATAGTATTCTACAAATTTTAAAATGGAAGTAATTTTTTCGGGGAAATGTAAAAAAATATAGATCGCATGTACAATTAAACGAGAACATTTTAGTTGTAAATCGTTATAAAAGCTACCGTATCTTTTTCTGTCTGTCTGTATGCTTATGATTAGAGAAATATTTAACTTGTTTACATAAGTATATTTGTGACTCTTTAGGTGTAAATGTATGTATTGTACATAAGCAGAAAGGTTCGGTAAGAAGATAACAAAGTAAATAAATAGAATAAGTAATATGGGGTATTACGTATTTCACAGGATTAAGGTGATTGCAAAAATCGCTAGATATTTGATACAAATTGGCAATTTCATATTATGTATCTGCTTTAGTGTGCTTAATTTTTCAATTTGTTGTTATTTATATTTTGTTTTCGCTATGCTTTTACGAACTACGAAATAAGGGGGCGGTACTTTTGGCTGAAAAATTGTACATAAACCTATGTTTTATTACTAAAATTGTTATTACCTATGTTCTGTAATTTAATTGAGCGGAACTGTTTATGAGAATAGTAAAGAATAAAAGTTTATATTTTGTTTCTAATAAGAATTATCTTGTTTTTCTTTTCGAGATGTTAAGAAAATATTTATGTTATATCTTTTTAAAGTAGGTAAGTAAACACGATTACTATTACTCCATTGTATGTTTTCATTTGTTAATACAAATATATATTTTTAACTTATTATTCATGACAAATATATGTGTCGTTCACTGTTGAATTGAATAATATCTAATGTAACAGAAATTTCCAAAAAATAAATTTTACTATACTGCGACTTCCGATAGTAATTTTTATAACATCACCGTGTGATTGCAAGGTAGGCCTAGCGTTTAAAGCACTTGCTTCGTAGCAAACGCCGTGCCGAAGTGCTGTGAGTTCTAGTCCCACACAGGAGAAATATTTGTGTGATTCACAAATAATTGTTCTCAGTATTGGTTTTATGTATTTATAAAAGCCTTTCATACTTAACTCCTCACGCCTCTTTTGAAGGAACCAATATCATAAGATTCACCGCTTGGCCCGCAGGGATGAAACTTCTATAAAAAATTACCCAGGAGGTGCCACCTTCTGAGAGACTTACGCCTGTCTGAGAGCAGATGCAATGTGGCTACAAACACTGCTTCTCAGCTCAATAGGCGATAAAAGAATACCGTAAGGCCTTAGTGGATATTCCTGCGCGCCAGGTGAATCCCTACATACCCATCCAAGCCCGTTATGGAGGGTATTCGTAAATACCTTACCCTACATACAAAAAAACGCAAATAACAATACAATACACATTACGCCAGTAATAGCTCCAATTTAAAATGTGTTCTGACTAAGCTCTGAACGTCTTTTGAAAGTAAAGATCATTTATAAAATGGGGAAGGTCATTCCAATGTTGGGAAGCTATGAACCTAGAGCTGCTTCGAGACAGGGTTTACACCGGCTGATCCTAACAATGCACCAAACTAGCCCTAGAGCGGATCGCGGTCCTATGAAAAGCAGTTGTCCTCTCTTATCCCCCTCTTATATTGTGAAGATGTTATTCTATTTTACAGAAAATTATTTCTTTATGAAATAATGTAAAATAAATTGGGAGATATACCAATTTAATGATGAACGACACATATATCAAGATATTATGTCATGTATATCTCGCAGCCAACTAGCTTAATTATCCGTTCAATCAGCATCCTAGCCTCTTTCCTAAACAGCGCCGTTTAGTTAGCGGATCGTGCAACTAGCAATATTAAAGGTAATAAAGAAATAACTTGTAGGCGGTGAGGTGGTTGTAGGTGTTTGCTAGATTAGGTTACGTTGGACTTGTGATAACAAACGGCGCAAGACGACCGCGGTTAATTAAGCTAGTTGGCTGCGTCACATATAGCAAATTTTTATGTTACAATGATAGGTTTATTACGGAAAATAATAGCAACTTTGGTTCAACATCTTTGTAAGTCGAGGAAGTATATTAATAAAATAATATACCTAGCTTATTATCTTGTATCGTTTAGGAATTAAGTACTTTTTATACAGCTTTTAAGTAGATTTCAAATATAATCGGAAGGGACGTTAAGCAATTGTTTATTAAATAATTAGCCTGAACTTGACCTTTAAACTTCTTGTTGTAATTAATAGTAATAATAATATTTTTAAACAATATATTCACACATCACAAAGGGCTTTGACTATTTATAAGACAAATACATGTACCTTCCCGTTCTTTAAGAGAATCAATTTAAAAAGAACGAAGTAAATAACTGCGCATATTTTAAATTATCAAATACGTGCGAAAGCGAAATAATTTTTTTTTGCAGCAGCAGACAAACTTTAGTTTCAACAGCAACTGTCGAGAAATTTACAATTTATCGTTATTCGTTGCTGTCATGTCCGCTTGTTCAAATGTATCACCACGTAATACTTGAAAGAGTTAATGTTGTAGGAAATAGGGAATAGAGTTGCATAAAGATGATTTTATAGTGCAGTTTCGAACATATGACATATAGAGTTTCCTTAATCGTGCCAAAGGTAGCAGTGGTTCTTGAGAACAGACTGCTTGGTCTTAGTTATTTATTTAATCTATTTTGTGCACCTTTAAACGTATTATTATACATTTCAAATGATTTGGTTAGTACGAAGAGTGGCCTTATTGCTAAAAACAATCTCTTCAGGCAACCTTTGGATAGATATGTTCAATGGAGAAAATCAGGAGTATTTTGGGTGTGTAGCTAAAATTAAGAGGTTTTGTATTAGTAAAATATGAAAAGAAGAAATAATTAGAATAAACATCTATATTTAATATTCTATTTAGATTAACCATCAAAGTAGTATTTATTTTGGTTTATGTTTCGGAATCACTGTATATTCAGATGCCGAGAGGCTGGCAGGTCAGCATAATAGCGACAAGTTCCTATAGACCGATGATCTCTCAGGGAGGAGATACTTTTGTTTTTGTACTGCCCCTGCTAAAACGTACATTGAAGACATTTTGCTGTGCTATAATATTAAAGATGAATTCAGTTTTTGAAACCTTTTGTGAAATGTTTATATATTATAGGTTTGAATTTATTTCATATTTGTAAATTTTATTTTCTTCCATTAATTGTTCAAATTCAAAACATAAAAGCCAGTCAGTTACAAGCATCGAATATATATTTCCACATTTGTAGATAAATCTAATGGTATTTATTTTAACGACAATAAAATAAATACATATATAATAAAACATTTGAATAAATTACAATCTAGGAATGGGTATACATATAATAATTTTTACGATAAATGTATACTCACACACAAAATATTCATTATATTATTAACACGTTGGAATAAACTAGATGAACATTGATAACAGCATACAATCACGACATCAAAACATCTTAAAATTAATATTTAAAATATAATCCATTCACGTAAGTATATAATGAAACATACATACATGTTTCAGTCTATTTATTGAGGGATAAACACCAGCACAATGCAAACCACACTTGAAATGAATTCAATTAGCACTTTATAGAAAGCATTTACATAATTTATTCCCTTAATATAATACGTTTAAAAATCTATAAATCTAGCTAAGTAGTCCGTCGCATTGAAGTACTTTATACTCGCAACGCATTATCCCAATCACACTAATAGTGAGCGACTTGAACAAGGCGATCTCAATTCTTATGGCATAGTAAGTAGGAGCAAATACATTAATATTTATAGTAATCTGGTGACCGGCAATAGTGTGAACGGGATGATATTAGTAATTATATATCTAAACGATGAATGACCCTGTGTCAGTCGTGGACTGCGACCGAGGCGCTCGCAGCGATCCCCGAGATCAATTTCTATCTACGAAATTTAGAATCTATATTACGCTCTACGCTCGTAGTCAATTTAGGCACTGCCTACCTTATGTTACTGAAATACGGCTAGTCTACCAACTTACTGACAAACACTAAGTGAACTTTATAAAATTTGGCAGTTGCGATTTATGAATGCGCTAACACTAGAGGAAATGTAGATATAATACAAGTGCAATTAAGTTATTGAACGAAGAGACCGCAAAGATGAACTGGAAGAACGCGCCACCGTTACCGGATCGTGCAAGGAGCGCAGGTCGCACTCATGTCCAGTGGTGGGAGTGAGGGGCGCGCGCGGCACGGCCGACGTGAAGGCACAAGGGAGGGCGGGTTGCGGCGGCGGCTGCGGCGCGGCGTTGTGCTCGGCGCCGCCGCACGCAGTCATAGCGGGAAACAGCGGGAAGAGCGCCGCGGCTCACTTGCACCACGACGTCGTCGTATCATCAGGCGCAGGCTGCGAGCGCCTCTCACATCGTCTTCGTCCGCGCCACCGCATAATCGCTCGGGCTCGATAGGTTCTAATTTGTGCATCGAAGGCCGACTTGACATTCGCGTACTACTGGCTATCGGTGTGGATGGCGCTTGCTCTGATACTTCATCATCTATTTCGATCCGACCTAGCTTAAGCGCGAGTGCGTATTCCGCTCGTTCGATAACACTAGCAGGTTCCTCTTCAACTACAGTCGTATCTGCTACAGTGGAATCGGCAGCTGCGGAGTCAGCTCTTGGTGATTCGCCAGCAGCAGCCGCAGATTGCTGCGTACCCTCTGAGGACAGGGAAGATGCTGTCGGTGCTCGACGTTCCGGAGTTGTGAACACAGAATCAGATGTCCAACTGCGAGTTTCAGAGTTCTGGCGCAGAGTTTCATCCACACTTTTCTGTGAGGTGTGTCTGCTGGCACGTGGGCTTTCGTCATCTATCGGACGAAAATCAAGATTACTTAGATCAACAAAGCCAGTACGGCGACGTGAGCTGTCTCGTTTAAATGATGGACGATGCGATGAAAATACTGCATCATACAATTCACAAATACTCGTTCGGTCGGAATGAGGTTCTTCGTACAGTGTGAGGTTACGTGTCTCCGTTGCATCCGAAGGTGTCTCATCTCTATTCGACGTTGCCTCACTGCGTTCCGAAATATCGAACGTGAATCGTGCTTCAAATCGGTCCGGGCTCAAAAGAGGAGCGGAACGTGAACAACTATTTGCCCGTTGGCCTTCTGCATCTGATTCTAGTGGCAAAATTTTCACTCCAGATCGACGAGGTGAAGTTTCTTCTGAATCGGTGGAACGATCTGAGCGAGGTGCGTGATACAGTTGGCGGCGGCTAAGAGCAGGCTGAGAACCACATGGAGTACGACGGCAACATGTCCGTTCATGCCGGACGTCAGATCCGCTACTCCCAGTTGACTTAGAATGTGGAGGTCGTCGACGACGATCGTCTTCTCGTCCATACAGAGAAGTAAATTCTTCCGAACAAAATTTTTCGAAGAGCTCTTGTGAACTAAGTCTCGTTGATCCAGTTGCATTGTAGAAAGCTTCCGTTGGTGAGCGAGTCACCCGTTCGTAAAGTGCGCTCGAGCTGGCCCGTTTTGACTTGTCCATTAAGCCAAATTTATAAATTTTTGGCATTCGACGATCGAACACTCCCTGCGAGTGAGCTCGTGGTGGGCCGCGTGGAGTATGTACAACACCTAGCTCGCGGTCCGACGAGCCCTCTCGTTGCGGCTGAATCATCGGTGGCCGGTCACAAATAAATGGGGGAGAAGCGACGAACTCCGGTTCGTACTCATCTTCATCCGGAGCCTCTGCAGAGTGGCCGGAATGCTCAAGGGAGTTGCGGACGCAATCGCATTCTTCATGTCCATCGCTGAGATCATCCTCGTCAAAAGAAGGAGCACGAGGACCGTGGCTGAAGGCACGACGACGCTCATCAGCGGCGACCTCATCATCTTCTAAGCGGATGGAACGACGCAATGGTGGACGATCGCGACGTGGTCGACGTGGAGCCTCGACTGTGGCGGCGTGTGGTAAAGGCGGGCGCGTAGCTGCAGGTAAAAGGCGATCTAACGACAATCCACGACGAGGTCGCACCTGTCGCTGCTGACGCTTTGAGTCGCGTGGTACGGCGGAGGGACTCATTTCTTCAGGGGTAGTGGGCAGCGCTGCGCCGCGTCCGAACTCAATAAACCAGAGTTCGTCTTTTAATTCGCACTCTCACTTCTTTTCGTTCATATCTTTATTCAAGTAGTGCAGCACGTAATGAAGCACAAGATCGTAGCAATATTTGTATTCAGTCTGTTGGACAACATAAATCTGATAAAGTATACTTATAGAAATATAATAAAATTTACTGTTTATATTTGTATTAACAAAAAACTCACCATGTTTTCGACGAGTTGTGGACGATGACGACGAACAGTTTTTACGGCCTGGAATACGTCTACTTCTCCGTGTTGGATTACCTGTTCTATACACGCATTTGCTGCACAGTAAACACCTGCCCGACTTCGTCCATCTCTGCATAATACATTAAAACTTCTATATGTGAAAATGTTAACATTAATTATAAACACACCTACAATACACCTACAACGATTTTGCAAAGAATGTTGCATTTAAATATTTGCTTTTTATTAACATTAAATTTAGTCAGGTCAAGAGTTTAAAAGAAGAGAGTTTGAATATTCGCTTATTCATTTTAAATAAAACCAATACTCAGTCCTTATATATATATGAATAACCTAAAAAAAACTATATAGCTCATATAAAATAATAATAATACTAGCTTACGGAGAAACCACGCAAACGGGACCATAATCTGTTCGCTGCCGCCAGCGTTCTACCATGTTCATAAGTTCTACCAAGGAATTTGTGGATGAGGGTACTTTGTGACCCATAGGCCAGCATGTCAGTTGGAACAGTTGAACAGTTTTAGTTGGAGCTTTTACACCAGCCATTAGTTCCGTTAACGAAATAATCTGTGAAACAAAAAACAATAAGAGTATTGTAACTGAATCATTAATATATGAGCATAAAGTAATTGTGTAATTAAGGAAAATTTCGCATTACTACACCTTAAACTATAGTTTATCTGTTATAATAGCTTTAGATAATAAACCCGTAATAAATTATTTGAATGTGACGAATCAGTTGGAAACCAGGTCAAGCAGAAACATAGCACTTCATTCCATACCTATATAAGAGTGTATTAATTCATATAGTATATTTACCTTCTTGTTGATTCTAAAAATCCAAGTTTTGATGTTCGTATAATGATTATGAGATACATGATCTATCGTGAATACAGGTCCGTATTTCTTTGAATGTCGGCCTTCAGGCCAGAATGGTGGATATTGTTGCTGAAATTAATATTGAAATACAATAAATAAACAATATATTTTTGGTACACATTTTTCATAAATTAAGAGATTCAAACCAAAGATATTTTAAAGAGAAAGAACAATTTTATACAATGGGCTGAAAGGGAAATCATAATCAAAGTTATGATAATAGGCGGGGAAAAACAATAATTTTAATTACGAAGATTAAAATTAGATTATTTAATGGACTAGATTTTCATAGTTTTATTCAATTTGCATGGATAATAAAAAAAAACTACTTACAGAATTCTTTGGCGGTACACACAGCACAACAACAGCAGCACATTCGTAATCATATACTAAGGACCAAAATTCTCCTTGAGTTCGAAGTAAAGGCCATTCTGTAACTATATATTCTCGAGGCTTGGTATAACCCTGGAATTGATATTTCGGTGAGATATCACGTCATAGGTAACGTAACGATTACGCCTAAATAATTTACTTACATCAACAAATACAGCATTGATGTAGTCTGTAAAACTATTTCCTTGGAAAGAAGTTAGGTATGGTCGAAAATTATCAGCTGAAAGTAAAATAACTCAATTAAATTGCCTTGTTTACTTTATGATCATAGTTGTTAGTTCTAATCTCCAAAATAAATAACTTTAATGAGTCCATTCAAACTAATGTTTAGGCTATAATTTTTAGGAGTATTGTAGTAATATATATTTAATCGAAAAACAGTTTAGTTTATTGCTTTTAACGTGTTAATAAATCATTTATATCCATAAATATATGGCGTACTTTAAAATCCAAAGTTTTTGTACAATAATACATACGTGGTACGACAAGAACATCTCGATTTTTCTCCCTATTATCACCCCTATGACCACCAGCGCAATCTCCAATCGTAAATCTAGGTGTTTGTTTGCATATCTGCTGATACTCCTTTTGATATTCGTTAAGTTTTGACACAGGGTCCCTCTGTGACTTTTGTTTCAGTCTTTGGGAAAGCTCTGATACTGGAAACCACGATATTCCGCAAATTACATGTTCCTCCAGTGTATCGTAGACGAACTTGTACTGTTCCTGATAATGAAGCTTAATGATTAACAACGAGAAGTTATACAAATGATGTAATTACTATGTATAAAATTGTGCAACAGATTTTCTAGAAAATATATTTAGAACACTGTGATTTAATATAAATATTCAACTTAATAGCTTATACGAGAATTTACCTCATTTTCTATAAGTCCTTTTCTGGATAATCTAAGTTTTTTTAAAAATCCAAAGACATCAAAGCTATCTTCCTCTTCAGCTAATTCAAGATTTGCGTCAATAGCTAAATATACTCCGGATCTACCTCCACCATCACTACAAAAATATGACAGTAAACATTATTATTATTACTTAGTATCTCTTATTTTACATGAAATGTATAACCTTTTTAAAATCGGTTAGACCCCAATAAAATCAATGATTAAAGGTTATTGTAAATCTTACTTGCAATGCACGACCATTGGTCCGGCAGCCGGGTTTGTAGCTAGTCTTCTGCCTACCACCGCCCTCACACGTCTTCTAAACTCTAGGAGCGCATTGCTAAAGGGGCAAGTATGCGAATGCCATTGGGTGTAGTGAAATTGAAGAATGAACCTTTCTTCAACAACCACCTACATAATAATAGTAAAAATTATGAATAAATAAAGTATTGATATAGAAAGTATCATTTGTTCTTATATTTGTAATCTAGAAAAGACATACATATTTTGTTATAATTTACAAAACTTTTGGCAAGAAATAAAAAGCCTTTGTATATATTTTGTCAAAGAATCGAATAAGATGGTAATAAATGGAAGAAGGTGCTTGTTGTGATTTATTTCCTTCGATTTAATACAATCAGGAAAGTATCCCTTTGAAATGAGTTTTTAATATTGTACGTGCTGTTATGCTATTTGTAGCCTCCGCTTCTGTTTCACGTTTATAAACATAAATCATGGGCTTTCGTTATAATTTATTGGTATTTGAAAGGTAAGGAATCTTTAAGTTTAAATTTGTAACGTATTTTTAATGATAGTGTAGTTAATTTTTTTTGTATCGAAAAGACAACCAATATGATTTGCTGTGTTTCTTTCTTGAAAATTACTATTAGTAGTATTGTTATATTTCTTTATTATTTTATATAAATGTTGCATTTCCTCTAAATATTTTTTTAAATTAATAAAATATAAAGCAATTACAAGTTAAATCGATTTAGTATTCAATATTAAGATGAATTAAATGCCCAATTGTTTATTTACTTCCCAATACAGATACATAGTTACTATGTTGTATTATTATTTTAATAAATTTTGTTAATTTTTGATATTTATACATTACATTATAACGGATTGTATTTTTCAGAGATATACACTTACATTCTTCTCTTTCTTGTATAATCTAAAGGTTCGTATATGAAAGTTAGCAAGTTCTTCCTCTTGCACAATGCCAACGCTGATGTCCCCATAAGTTTCATCTTTTTCCTTATTAGGGGGCCAATACTGGACGCACATAACCTTGTAAAAGAATATATAGTATTTTGCAATATGCATTTAATAAACTTAAATAAACTGCAATAAACTTCAATCAAAGTGAGTTCGAATCTTAGCAATGAGCCAGAGTTTTCGAAAGATCACGACAAAACCATATACTTTGAATTGACCACGTTTTAAAATTCTTTAGCTTTAATCTATACTCAGAGAAACTGTTTGATCACAGCCTATTGTTTTGATATCGGAAGTTTTAAGTAAATAATGAATAGTTCATTTCTGATAACATATTTGTAATACATATTATATATACATTTTAACTTTATTCTGCCTCTATATATAAAATACGCTCAATATAACAATTAAAACGGTGTATAAACACTAAAACGGTAACATTTAATAGGCTAAATATTAAAAATGGGTTATTGGCGATAAAATTTATTACATAAACAGCTAACTAATTGATAAGCTTACCTTGATAAAATCAAATGTCTTTGTGAGCATAACAATGGCTGCAGCTCGTTCCTGCCATATCATCCTCCAGAAGTCTACCACTGTTTCTTCAGTTGGGCCTTGAGTTACTATATATGCGTTGGGCTTTAATATACTCTGTAGATAAAGAAAATCTTTATGTAGTATTATGGTTTAGGTTTGTTTAATGCTCAATAGCGTACAGTGTCATTAAAATTTCAAGAAATTCTTCGGATTTTAAAGAAAAAAAAGCAATTGGAGTAGATTTCTTTCAATGTAATGGGAATACAATTTTAAATTAAAAGATTAGTGCAAACTTTTGACCTACACACTTTTGATGGAAAATCAGTAATTCTGTATAAGGGCAACAATAAGAAATACTATAAGTTCATAAACTAAGAAAGATAAATATACCTCCTCAAGCACGAAATTAATGATAAAAATACTTTAAATTAATATCATATTAATAGTATATTTGTAACTTTACTAAATTTTACCCGTGGTTCCAGTTCCGTTTACATTAATTAAATTATAAGCTATGAATAAAGTAAATCGGATGACTTAATAAAAAGTTTCATCCCATCTATTTCTATACCAAAATTCCTTATAATCTATTCAGCAGTTTAGGCATGAAAGTGTTACAAACAAACAAACAAATTCACTTTCGTATATATAATATTGGTAAGAATAAGGATAAACCAAACTATTATTTTGACATTGGTCATTTATACTAGACTCACATGCTGAGTAATATATTCATTTTAATGCCAAATTCTAGTATAAAACAAATTATACAGAAATTTATAATAATAAATTGCATAAAATATGTAAATAAAGTATCTGTCAATAGTAACTAAATGTAGTTTTATCATCAATCGATATCTTAGACAGAGGTGGTAATATACTTTTTGAAGTCAGCGTAGTGTGTTTACTATTGTCAATTTCAGAGCAAATATACATATCTCAAAAACGTTTATAGACTGCCTTATGTGAGTTACAAATATATTTTGTAATATTATTTTATACATGACATATGAAGCAGTATCTCGCGCTCACGGAGCATGAACCCGTATGATCTAGTATGAATACAGATATCCTCACGATTTATTTTCAAAGAAATATTTCCATAACTGCGACAAAATCTTACGAATTTTTAAAGGATTTTGTTCAAACGCGTCTCCTATTTCTGTTTATCTATATCATATTAAAGTAACAATACCGAACGTTTAGTGCCTTTAAAATACCTATATAGATAAACTCGGATGATAAAAGGTTATCTTAATTGAAAATTTCATTCAAATAAAAAAGTATTCTAATATGAATCTACAAGAAAGAATTGCTTTTTTACTATTTGGGTCTCATGGAAATCCGGAACAGAAATCATAAATATCAGGTATCCAAAATAAACAAAATATATCAGAAACTGTAACCAATAGGTACATTTCGTATAAGGCCAGAGAAGAAAATTAAAAATGTACTTAAATTTTAATAAATTACGGTTACAGTGCTTTTGTATACGTTACTAGTTGTGCCCGCGACTTCATTTGCATGGAAATAAAGATTATTTAATAATTTTACTAGTTTTTGTAACTTTATTCAATACATCTTTGCTTCTAATGTTATATAGCTTAATATTAATTTAGATTCCGATGAATGCTTTTAGTAGATTAAATAGATGTCCAGAATAGTACCTACTATTATCGGGCGCACTATTGCTCGCTTAGTACTTGTATTATATCTTTACTATAGATACACTATATAATATTATCAATGCGAAAATGAGTTTGCTTGTTTGTTTTTTACGCTTTCACACCTAAACAGCTGAATCGATTATGATGAATTTTGGCATAGAGATAGATGGGAACTTGGAGACGCTAATAGACTAGTTTTTCTACTGAAAACCTACGTAAAAAACGTTGATAGGCTAGTTTTTTTCTCCAAAACCTTATTAAAAGTGGGGTAAACAGAGGGATAAACTTTTATGTATTTTTTTATTGAATTATCCGATTTTTTTGACAAAATCTTTTAGTTAGTATTAATAAAGACATTTTAGAAAAGTCAAAGTATGCTATTTTGAGCAATTATTTGTTAAGGTCCACACAAAATGAAATGTGTGCGCGATCAGCAAATTGACACGTCATTGTACCTTCTTTGCCCCTATGAAAGTTGTATTTTATTCAACAATTGCTAACATAAATGAAGAGCAAAAGTGTATAGGATGACATTCTATATAAAATATCGAACTAACATTGACTACGGAGTTCGATTTCAACCTCGGTCGTGAACGGACGTGTCTGTGAGCGCTCCTTGATTGTTCTCGAAACCGATCACTGCGCGTTACCACGCCGGCTATTGTTCTTTGTACCATTGTGAAGTGTTATCGGCAATAATCCCTCTATTATTGCCGATAATCCAGTTCGTGGTACCGATAATTACTCCTTGTTAAATTCATTCTATTGTTTGTTTACCGTGTAAATACCACATTGTGAAAATCTCATAGTTTATTATGTGAAATCAGTGTATTGTTTTGGTTACTGTGAAACAGTGTTGTGATTGAATTGCCGCCTCTGTAAGTACGCCGGACACCGGCCGTTAGCAAAGGTAAAGCTTAATTACCCTTTAATCTTTTTTACAGGCCAGGACCCGGTTATAAAATTTATTTTTTAATTATATTTTCGTTTTTCTTTCCGTTACTGCACGTGCAACAGATTTGTACTTCAATGTCAGTTCGCCGAACTCGGGATAGCTCCTATAAGTTTTGCTAATCGCGCCCCCCTGCCCCTCAGGCAGGGAGGTTTTATATAGGCTCCCATTTTTAACTTTCCCTGCTCCATACCCGCCACTAAAATGGCCAGCAGCCGTATCGATTTAATAAATAGTAGGCTCCGCGCTTTCATCGGTAAAGAGCACCCGGACCTGTTAAAAGAATTTCTGGCCACACAACTCCCACAAACACAACACGTGCGCATGCCCGCTGCCGCAATAAACGCGCCGGCGCGTGCCAGCCCAGCATCCCCAACACTTTCTCTGCGCTCGCGCTCCCGTTCCCGGTCACCAGTGATTCGTCCCTCGCAGACGCCTACTGTATCCGCAACATCAAAATCACGCCCCACATCGCCGTCAGCCTCCTCCGCTCCTACATCCACGCCTCGTCCTTTCGACGAGCTAATTTCGTTCGCCCCGTGTCCGGTACCCACAGCCAACTCTTTTTCGCCGCTTTCGAGCCTCGAAAATGAGACTGAAATGCAGGACCTCGAACCTGAGGCCCAAACTAATCCCGAGGCCGGCTTTACGCTTGTATGTAGGGCCAAACCTAAAAACAAAAGGGTGCTATCACCCGAGACAGTAGAAACCGCGTCCGTGAAAGCTAGACGCGACGAAAATTCTCGTGGCCCTCAGACACCCACGATGACCGCAATCCCTAAAAATCCAATCGGTACTACGCAACCGCAATCAAAAATACGCCCACCTCCCCCGATTACGATCAAGGACAAATCCAAATGGACTGTTATCTCCGGTCAACTAAACCGGCTAAAAATTTATTACACCAACGCCCGGAGTACCCCTTCCGGGATCCAGGTCAAAGTCCCTACAACAGATGATTATAGAAAACTCACAACCTTCCTTAGAGAAGGAAAACATGAATTTTACACGTACACTTTAGAAGAAGAGCGCCTTCTGCGCGTTGTCTTAAGACGCGTACCAAAGGAAATACCTGTCGAAGAGGTATTCGCGTCCATCAAAGCGCAAAACTTTCCCGTCCGAGAGGTACACCGCATGTACCACACCATTACTAAAAAACAATACGATATGGTCCTAGTAATCCTTGATCGTACTCGGGAAGGTAAGGAAATCTTTTCGTTAAGCTCAGTCTGCGACCTCTCTGGCGTCACAGTAGAAATCCCCCGAAAAAAACATATTCCAACACAATGCCACAATTGTCAGGCATACGGTCACTCAGCACGTAACTGTTACGTCAATGCACGTTGCGTAAAATGCTTAGAAAACCACTCCACAAAGGAGTGTACGCGTACCCGCGACTCTCCGAATCCACCAAGCTGCGTCAACTGCGGTAAGGACGGGCACCCCGCGAACTATCGCGGATGTGAACGTGCCCCACGCACGAGACATGCTCCCGTCCCTCAACGAGCACCGTCAGCCCACACCGCGGCAGCACGTCCTGCTCCGCCACCGCTTATGTCAACCCAGGCCTTCCCGAGCCTTTCCGGTCCTGTGCGAGTCACTCCTGCGCACACATCCGCACAAGCCCCATCTACCGCGTGGGCCGCCAAATCGCAACCTGCGAAAGCTAAACCCGCAAGTTCCACCGCATCCGCATCATCATCCGCCTTCCAAGGCCTCGATTGGCTCGCAGGCCTTCTCAAGGAACACCTTGTCGACGACCTCATCGCGTTTGACGATATGATTAGTTCAAGTCGCGATTTCGACCGCCTCAAGGCCATTAAGGCCTTCCCTGACATCGCGCGCTCCATGCAACGCCTCATTCGCGCTTCTCCGTAATTAGTTTTTGCAATGGAGGATAGAATTAGACCCCGTGGCCTTTCTTTATCCTTTTTTAACGCACGTAACTTAAAACCCCAAAGAGACTTAGTCGCTAGCTTCCTTAAGGAGCGGCAAATAGACGTGTTTCTCATACAAGAGACACTTCTTAAACCGAGCGTTCGTAATCCCGCGATTGCAAACTACAAGATAGTAAGAAATGATCGTACCGGCGTAAGAGGCGGCGGCACGCTCATATACTATAGAAAGTCACTATATTGCATGCCAATAGATCCTCCCGAACTCACCAACTTAGAAGTGTCGGTGTGCAGAGTGGGCATGACCGGTCATCCTACTATTCTTATTGTTTCCGCGTACCTCTCGCCCAATAAAACTCTCCTTCAGTCGGATCTGGAGACGCTTTTAGCGCTCGGTGACTCTGTTATAGTGGCTGGCGATCTAAATAGCGGGCACATTCAATACAACAACCCGCGTACTACCACTAATGGGAGGACACTATACTGGCTAGAAAATGCGCTTACCTTTGATGTAATTGCTCCTTCAGAGCCAACTCATTATCAAGCTAACTGCCGCCCTTCAGTTTTAGACATAGCTATTTTAAAAGGGATCGCGCTTCAGGTGCGGCAAATCGAAGTCGTACATGAACTAGATTCCGACCACCGTCCAGTAATTCTGCAACTAGGCCACCCGAGTGACTACACACTCGCTTCAGTCAAAGTAGCTGACTATACAAAGCTCAGACACTATCTCGCAAATAATCTCTCCTCTCCTCACTTAGATAGGATCCCCGACGAGATAAAGTCTGTGACCGATGCCGATGTGGCGATTGACTCCCTGGTCGGTCACCTCCAGAATGCCATCAGGGAAACCTCAAAAGAGGTAAGGTCGGCAAACGATCGCCGCTTCATACTTCCTGATGACATTCGAAGACTGATCACGGAGAAAAACGCCGCGACTCGCGCTCACGATTCTTATCCGACGGAGGAAAATCGCGTACGTCTACGTAACCTACAAAGAACAGTTAAATCCCGTATCTCTGAACTACGCGGTCAAAGATGGCACAGCCTCTTAGAGGAAATCAAACCGTCTCATCTCGCCTTTTGGGACCTCGTTCGTAAACAGAAGAGCAGCTATTCGTCTGCGATGCCTCCGTTAGATAGAGGCCCTGGCAATTCACCCGCCTTCGAAAGTATAGACAAGGCAGAGTATCTCGCTGCTACTCTCGAACAACAGTGTTCTCCCAATCCCTATGAATACCATACCATTGATCCCGAACACGTCGGGAGGGTCGTTCGAACAATTCAATCAATAAGAGAGGCCCTCCCAATTGAAAACTTAGAGCCGGTTACAACTGACGAAGTCCTCGCTATCATAAAAGCCCTTAAGCCAAGGAAAGCCCCCGGGCCCGACGGAATCAGGAACGAAGCCCTCAAACTTCTTCCTGATAAACTCATAGCTCTTCTGGTCTGCATCTTCAATGCGGCCATAACTCACTGCCATTTTCCAGCCGCTTGGAAAAAGGCAACGGTAATAGGTATCCTTAAACCCGGGAAAAGGGCAGCCCATCCAGAAAGCTACCGCCCAATAAGCCTCCTCAATACTATAGGTAAAATATACGAGCGGCTTCTGTTAAACCGACTACAAGCCTTTGTCTCAGACAAATGTCTCTTACCATACGAGCAATTCGGCTTCCGACAGAAGCACTCGTGCACCCACCAAGTGCTCCGCCTCACGGAGCATATTCTCTCCAATTTCACGGAGCTACGCCGTCCCAGGCGCACGCTTGCTGTATTTTTCGACATATCCAAAGCCTTCGATAAGGTCTGGCATGAAGGCCTTATTTATAAACTCAACCTCTTTCAAGTTCCGGACAGACTAGTCCGCATAATCCTTGCTTATTTATCGGACCGCTCCTTCTGCTACAAAGCGGACGGAGCCCTATCCTCGCCTCACCCAATACGATCAGGAGTCCCGCAAGGCTCCATCCTAGCGCCTTGCCTGTTCAACTTGTTCGTTAGCGATATCCCCGAATTCCCCGACGTCGCAGTAGGCTCCTACGCAGACGACACAGTCATCTTCAGCTCGGCCAGGAATAGGATTCACGTATACCACCGCGTCCAAAGAGCCGTCTCTATGTTTGGGTCCTGGTGCCTCAAATGGCGCATAGGAATAAACCCAGAAAAAAGTGCGGCTATCATGTTCGATCCTCACGCGAGGAGAGATATAAAAAAGACATTACACCTATTCAACGTCAATATCCCCTGGGCTAATGAAACGAAATATCTTGGTGTAGTTTTAGATAGGCGCCTAACCTTCAACAAACATATAGATTACGTTCAGAAAAAAGCCTCCACGGCTATGGTTCTGCTACGCAATCTCACCTCCTCTAAGAGCAAAATGGCACTCAGACATAAGCTCACAATATACAAAGTATGCATCCGTCCCATACTTACTTACAGTTGCCCCGTATTCGCTCACGCTTCACGCACCACCCTTCGCAAACTACAAGTATTGCAAAACAGATTCATGCGCATAGCCGTCCAAGCCCCGTTTTACGTCCGTAATGTAGATCTCCATAGAGACATGGACCTTCCGTCCATGTATGCATATATTAAAGACATTACAAAGAAATTTTTTGCAAATGCCGAACTTCATCCTAACCCCAAAATAGTACACGCAGTTAGCTACACTTCCAATCCACATGCCAAAGGCTTTGCTCGCCGGCCACGTAACTGCTTCTCCGACGCCGTCGATAAAATAACGAGATTAAACGCGCTTCTCCCTGCCGTCTCCACCAATCGCACGTGTCCGCGCACACGTCCGCGTAACCGCCGTCCTCGCCGCCGAGGCCGAGCGGATAATTTCGCTCCCGCACACCCGCCGCGGCCTCCTTCCGCAGACGCCTGAGCCTAGGTTCGATCCTCCGGACAGGAGCCCTCGAGTGACTCTGCTCGCGCGATACAGTGACACTCTACATCACTGAGATTACATCAACACACCGCATACCATTCGTGCACACTCACACGTTAAGTACACGGTTCTGTAAGGGACTACCCTCGCGGCCCTTGAGCTGCTTACCTGATAAGGTCGTAGTTAGTATCACTAATTTAGTAATAAAGAACCTGTTGGTTAGTCAGGATCATGAATCTTTTTCATTTACCGGCAGCAGTCCTAGCCGAGGTTCGGCCGTCCTGGCACCCTTGTGCCTGCTGCCTCGGGGCTGAGTGCCCTCAGCACTCGCCCCCAAAAGTCCGGTGAAGCTGTCAAAGCCCTTGGGGCTAACAGCGTAAGTCAGGTCGAAAAAAAAAAAAAAAAAACATTGACTACTTTTTTTGTTTGACTTTTTTGTCTCCCATTTACGTTAGTAATTATCGAAAATTGACTGGGATAAGGGACACTTATTTTTATTCTATATTATAGGCGATATTCATAATGTTTAAGGATATCGTTCTAGTTATATTTGGCAGTTTGTCATTGTAAGGCTTATTATAGCACCACAGTGACAGTTTAAGGCTTTTTAACGTTTGCGCAAAGGGAAACCCATCGTAGTTATTACCATCTTTTTATGTGTTCATAAAAACTTAATGACCTCCATCTAGTTCCCGGTATATTGACTATAGCTGACCCTTGTATATCATTCGCAATAAAATGTAGGCACTTAAAGCATTCATAAACGATGATATTAAACTCGATTTAGGTTTCCATCGTCCCATTTTAATTTATATTATAATAAATATTATTATTTCGTACAAGTTAGTGTACATGATTTCGTGTAAGGAATTATTATAATTAAACTTTTGATGTTTCGCTAGAAAGTTTTCACATATCTCAATTAAAACTGGAGCGTCTTTTATAAATTCCATCTTTTGTATTACTTAGTTTTTACAGAGAAAGGTGATAATATACAGTCGAGACCTTTCCACGGGTAAGGTCTAGAACGCTAAAAGTATGGACAGTCGATGGAAAGAAGGGTCCGGCTGTGAAGTCAGAAAGAGCACATGAGTACCTAGCGAAGAAAACAGCCAAGAAACGACATCAGCATATCCTTTATTATCAGTTTACTAACAGTTTTAAGTACATGTTATAATGTTTTTAGAAAAACTTTTGATAATACAAAAATAAATAAGATGGGATAGAATTCAGTGCCGATGCGTTCTTTTATCACTGAAACGAAGTTAATTCTTTTGAACTGCATTTGATTGTTCGTGGCTTTTTTTGTTTTTCTTTTTTTTGACAGGACATACGCTGTTAGCCGGAGGGGCTTTCACAGCTTGGCAGTACTTTTGTGGAGCGAATGCTGAGGGCACTTAGCCCCGAGGCAGCGGGCACAAGAGTGCCGTAGTGGCTGGCCCTTGGCATGGACTGCTGCCGGAAGAAGAAAAATTACCTATAAAATAGTAAGGACTGGCCTACTGGAGGAGACCTTTAGATAAATTACTGTTTATTTAAGGGGGCTAGGAAATCGGTGGAGTGGATTGTACTGTATTGTTTGTAGCTCTTTGGTATCCCGTATATATGCTTTTTCTTCGTACTGTGATGATAAGTAAGTGGATTGTGGAGATTAACAGCGTATAATGAGATATACAATTATAAACTATTTTTACATTATGCAATATTGTTCAGTAATTAAGTGCTTCACCATTATAACATTTTTTAACAAAGTATATAGTATTTATAATCAAGTACAACAGTTATTATAGCTGACGTAATGATGAAATCTGATGAAACTTTAACTAAGAAGAAATTGAAAGAGATGATTAAACTTTGATTTCATTTTTATAAAATAATTAACGCTGGCGAAGTGATCGTCTGGAGTATAGTTTCAGATGTGAAAAAGAAAGGTCGAGGAAAGAAAGGTATAAGGGTTGAATAAAATCGAAATATAAAAGTTTCCAGACACACGTCGCGTAGAAAGCGCTTCACGAACTCAATGATCTCAAACGAGAGCGGGTCCTTTGAAAAGGATCAACCTATATAATAGTCCCCGGTCCATTATACGAAAATCTTTGTATCGTCATTTGATATATTTAAATGAATATGATACTTTTTTTTTGTGTGCGGTTTGCTTTTGTGATTTATATTATTTTTTATTATATTTGTATCTTTACAAATGCGATATAGTTAGTGATACATGAAGCATATGCCCCAAGGCTTTATGAATCATTGATAGTCAAAAACAATAATAATTTCCCTAAACGGGCTAGTTAATTGAGTGCTGATTTTCTTTATTGTCGTGAAACGTGGAAGGAATACATCGATGAGCGATGAGTGAATAAAGGCATATGATATAAAACCTACTTTTTTGCGCCTTCCCTGGTTCGACAAATTTTATATCAGTCGACCTAAATTAACTATTGCCTTTCGACTTCGTTTAGGGGATAATCCATTTTTTTTATGCATTTAATAAAAATAATGTCGTCGCCAAAATGTGATGTATGTAAGAGTATAAAGGATGTTTATCATATTATGGCAGAATGCACACGAAACCTGTGTCCAAGAATAGCACTTACTCGTAAAAACAAAATACGGGGATTTTGGAGATTCGTCGGTTCATGTAATAGTATCCTCGCTTCTCCGACATCCAGAGAAGCAACGATGCTTTACAGGCTGGTTATGTGTGGCATTCGGAAACGATGAAAATATATCATATACATATGATACCCACTTTACTTCGGAAGTTATAACTGGAGTGATATGGTCAATTTATGATCAAACGCCAATTATTAAAATAATGAGAAAAAAAAAACATGATTAGGGTTTACTACAATCTTGCTTGAGTTTATGTAATGATACATACACGTTAATCTACATTAAAGAGTAAATTTTAACTTCCAAATTATACTGGCATATACTTGCAGAGATAGTTTATATAATACCCATAACAAGCCATATCTGAGATAAGGATAGGATTAAAATATATTCCATAATCTTTTTGATCTTTTAAATACTTTGCAATTGAATATCGTTTTAATGATGTTAATCCTTTCTTTTGGTTATTTTACCAGACATGTAAACCCGTGCTAAAGTATGGCTAAGAGAAAATTATCATATTCAAATCAATTAATCATAGGCTCCAAAGGGATAAAATTTTCTTTGACACGCTAATTCTAAAAGCAACTCTAAAAGCAAAAAAATATAGCAGAATCAAAACACTCTTCTTTATGTTGTTTTCGTTACTAATTATTTGGTCCTGTTAAAATATTTTTAACTAACAATGTAATTGTAAAGTTACTTCAGAGTTATCTTATTTATTTTTCTTGTTCGCTCTTAAGTTGTATTACGACAGTTCTAACAATGCCTTTGAAACACTGTATGACGACGTCAATGCCCTTACGACCTGACCTACAACTTTGTTACAATGTTCTTGTTTCAAAGAACAAATCTTTTAGTATAAGTTAAAGTTTTAATGATTAATAATAAACACAAATATTATAGTATGATACTGTACATAAGAACAATAAAAATTACAATAAGTTTTACCCATATTAGGTATAAAGAACTTCCATTATCTAAAATCGATTACAAAAGAATGTACATTGCTATATATTATATATACGTTCAGATAGGAACAAAACCAGTGGTCTTATATTCTACACCTTAGGAATATAAGGGCATTCGATCTACGGGTCTCGGTTTATATGTTCCTGACGTGTCGAATGTATGTATCCCATAGTTCCCAGACCTTTTCTTCGTTGAAAGTCATTGGAATGGCAACCGTTTGATCAGGGAAGCTCTTTTATTCTCGAACCTTATAATACGTCGAGTAACAATTTGTTGACTCGTTAGGATGTGAACGTGCCATGAATATAAATGCGCGCATCCTAACAATGCGTGTAGGAGAAACACAATTCCGTAATCTTTGTGCGTACGAACTCAGAAGCGGGTCGTGAAGTCGTCTAAACCGTCTTACCATGAATTTATTGTTGATAAATTATGGAGACATTTAAAAAATTTTATTCTTTTATATTTTTAAACTTTTTAATGCGACTGTGGCGAAATGATCATATATTATTCAGTGTTCGTTTTGTACTCCTTAAAAATCGATATTTCATATATCTACGTGATATTTAATTGTAATTATTCTTTGATGTATGTGTAGAGGGTTAATATGATGTACAGACTTGTTTGATAAAATAATAAAAATGATTTTAGTGTAATAAATTAAATTGTGCATATTTTTATGTTTTTTTTATAGTTAAGGTTTGGTCTTAATCTCAACTGAAACGGCCTAAGTTGATAGACACGCTAAACCTGTGGAGGGACTGGCTCTCAAGTGCAAATGCCGAAACACACGTATTGGTATTTGGCGCAGATTCGCAGACAGATTTAAGTTTATTAATATTATTATTATATATTGTACAAGACATCTTTTTATTGTTATTAAAGATGATTTTAAACATAGATTTAAATTACATTACGTTACATTAACGCCAAATCAATTTATAAGCAAACACATCAAAAGCAGTGTTTTTAGAATTTTGAAGAATTGATTTTCATATAAGGTACCCGGTATATTTTTTTTAATTGGTTCACATACCAGACAACACATCGATATCAAAACATACACATAATAAAGAGTTAAATATAAAAAGATGCGTGACTTAAAAAGTGAACACAGCTTAAACCAGAGCGAATATGACTTGAAAATAACAATACTTAATTATAATAAATTAAAGTCAACTATTTTATGGGAAATGAAATCAAAAGCGTTGTTTTTGTACGCGACGTACCTTGCGCACCTTTCACTTTGACAATCGTTATATTTCAATAAAAAGCTTACTTAAGGAGCGGTACCTCCAGTCGCTATTATAACCATTTATAAGTGCCAATGTTGAACTTCAGGAGTCTTTGGCACGATAAACTCATGATACTTTTCTTTCAATATAGTTTATGTCTATGTAGGCAATGTTTAATATAATGTTAGGTTGTGTGTTGTTTGAAACCTATTTAATATATATTTTTTAATTCCTATACATAGTAAATTGAACAGTTAATATAAATAGAAAATTAAATTTAGAGATTCCACAAGAACTCACTGGTCAGCTTATCATAGACATCACCATCTTGTTAGTGTTGTTTGTACTTTGAAAATAACAGAAACGTCGTGTAGACGTCACATTATAGAATAGTTAATAAAGGACACTTCACTATTATGTAAATAAGAAGGAAAACATGGTATTGAATATTATTATAGAAGCTGGTTAGAAATTATATATATAATAATTTAACAGGTAAGGTAAAATTTAAAGGTATTTTTTTTAATTTTTAATATAATAAGTTCTATTTAATTCCAAGTATTTACAATTTACTTCATTCTGTATTTAAAATCACTTTTAGTAAAGACACAAACAACTGTTTAAAAAAATGACTTAACCATATATATTTTTTTCCTACTAGATGTTTTATGTTTGTGCATGTTAATAAAATAAATAAAAACCGTGTTTAAAACCCTCTAAAAAGAATATCATTGTGCCAGCGTAGTCCAAGCAAATCCAGATCATGATTGACCATAGTTAACTACATACTAGCTACTTACCTAATTTTGATTGTACCTACTATTGTACTACTTGAACCTACCAATATTTAAATCATTATACATTAATTCCATTTTAAAGAGTTCCTTGTCTTATCTTAGTAATCGAAAATAAATGATAATAAAATTGAAATAGAAACCTTTAAAAGTATTTTCTATCCACAAGAAAAAAAAGAACTCTTTTTATAAAATACGAATTTCTCAGGTAACCGGTAAAAATACCCCCGCATTGAGAACCACGTTTTGTTTGAATTGAAGTCGGATAAAATAAATGTTATTTCTGGTTAGCCACTGCGCAGACTTACAAATATTTTTTATTTATTTGTATAGCCAGCACCAAAATGTAGCATATTATAACTTTTAAAGGTGGACACTATATTTATACAAACAACATAAATAAAATGAACTAGAGTGTAGGTAATTATAACGATTATATTAGTTTACTATACATTCCTACGTTAGTGTAAATATAAGTTATGATAATAACATAGAATAAAATAAGCTCTAATTGGCAGGCCAGCATGACAGCGGTGACTGGCAGTGAATTTAGATTCATTATTAGTTTCCGCTGATTTGGATTGTACTGTACTCAACATTAGGTGTAGTGCAATCACTATTCTGCGGCACACAAAACAGAAGCTTTACATGCCCTTTAAATAAAAAAATATGAGATAGCCTATTTAGGACTACAAGAAATTATTAATAAAAAGTTTCAATTGAACAAATACAACGTAGGGTAACTTCATGAGCTTTCTTCCTAAATAGCAATGATTAGTAGATCGGTCTTGATAAAACCAAATTTATACTAATTCTTTTTATCTCTCCATTAATAGTATTTTTTATGATAATAGAAAGCAAACAGGCAGACAGCCTCTGTTATGGTAAATGGTTACCGTCGCCAATGGACAGCAGCAACATCAAAGTTATTACAACCATGTTACATGCTGTAAAAGTTTTTACCGAACCTTTGTTTTTTGGCACTTTAAAGCCAAGGGTGGTCGCTAACCAGTCGGGCAATAACCCTACCATCAAGCGAACACCTAATATTATATGGAATATAGTATTAAACAGTCATTATATTTACTAAATTAATACTTACATCTATGTAGGAAGCATTGATATAATCTGAGTCTGGCTCTCGATCCATAGTTTCTAGCACCACCCTGTTGTAATCATCTGCGAATGGAAGATACATTTAACAAAAATATATTTGTAACATTAACAATGATACATTCTATAAATTATTAACTATGAGCGTTAAAATCAATTACCATGATAAACGTTAAAACTTGTACTTGAACTTAGTACTTGTATTAAATTTTATAAAAATAGTCACAATAAATATAAAAATCAATACTTTCTCAACGTTTTTAGATAGTCTAAACATTTGCCAGTATAGTTGGAGGTTTAAAATAAGCTATAAAATAAACGCACTACATAAATTTACATAAAATTTGAATAACCGTAGAGTAGATAGGTAGAAATTTATATATAGACTAAACTCCAAAATATTTTGCTGTATTCATAAAACGGATATATTCAAAACACACCAGTTTTATATTATTTAATCTGTAAGTTAAGAACAGTTGCAACATGATAGTTAAGTCCAACTAAGCCGGGGGCTCTCTTACTTCGACTGAGACTCAGCGTTGTGCGCAAGCAGTCCCCAGTCTCTGGTAACAAGAGGAATTGTGGCCATTGAGGAGTTTTTTTAGTGGGTACTTAAAATTGCTTCTCGTCTGATAAGTGCTACACCTCTGGGGAGTTTTAGTGCCTATTACCGGCGATTAGCACCGGGTGATCCCCACATACCCCTCTCAGTTCCCCCGAGCTGGGACAGAATGCGTAAATGCATTTCCCCACGTTAAAAAAAAGGTGAAACACACTAGTGGTATGTCTTAGGCGTATCACGTTCTAGGATCAGGTTGGATAGATTAAAAGTGTGGGCGCTGTCCGTGCTCTCTGGCAATAAGAGTATTTGAAGTTTCACCGTAGTGCGTTTTAGAGGGTAGTGTTGGGTGATTATCACCCGATGAGTTACCATATGCAACTCTCATCATGGCCTGAGCTCGGGTAATACCCTTGCGCGTTGCTATCAAGAAAACCGTAAATAATAGGATTCTAAACAGCATGTAATTAAAAAAAAATCAGACTGGGAGTATCGTAAGGACCAAGCAGGGTAGTAGGGATAATTCTAGATGAAATGTTAAAGCCATCCCTTGTCTCTAGCAGAATGGAAGTTTATGAGTCACAGATTTTATGGTGCATATTTGACGGTGCTTGTCAACTCCTGAGTTAGTCTGACACAATAAAAGACGCATATTGCGTGAATGTATTTAGTCACCGTGACACAAAAAAACGGATATGTAGCCGACTGGACCAAGACCATCATGCGAATTTTATTATAGTTAAGGTTTAGCGTTAAGGCCATAATCTCACCTAATGTAATATATAAATATATATAATATATATAAGTAATGATCTAACCAAAAATGGTGGACACACTAAGCCCGGTGAAGGGACTGGCTGTCAAGTGCATCTGCCGGAACATACCTATAGGTATTTGACGACAGATTTTCAATTTGAGGGTAGTGGGTAACCAGGTGGATATTAAAAAAACCCTACCACAATGCTATGGGCTCATCATGGTATTTTCCCTCACCGAAAGCTGAAGGTCATTGCAGCATAAACTAAAATTTATAGTTCAGTAATATTAACTTTGGTCGTATTTAAAAGATATTAATTTTATATAAAAGTATGTATTTCATCTACAGGGGAAGTACCTGAATGTATTTATATTGATTAACTGCACAATATGTATTAATATTTGTGTATTTGTTTCGAAATTAACGTATTTTTAGTTAACAATGTGTATTGGAAAAGTTAAAGTGTCTTGTCTATAGCTAAAGACATTATATGTAGTTTGTGGTGTGCTTGGGAATAGTTGAATCGTAAAGGTTATAAAGTCGCCGATTCACGATATAGTTAATACTCTGGGGATATAAGTCGCTGGAGTTTGTGGTCAAAATTATTGCAGTTGACTCTTGCGTATAGACGTTTGTACAGTTCTTTTATTGACAGAATTTCAAATCTTACGCAACCTATATAAATACGGTACTTAAGTAGTATTTTGTAGAATTTTGCTCTTGTGTTAATGAATTTTCTTTTTATGGCATTTAATATAATTTACATTTTATGTTGCGTCCATTTAATTATATAAACGGTGAACGTGCTAGTTCATTTTTTAATAGTTAGGTCTGAAAACGGGGTTTTTTTCTATAATTTTCCCTATATACTGAATTTGTGCACAACAATTTTGATAAAGAATGGGTCAATAAGACTACATATTTTTATTTAATTTAATATGAATAGGAAAACTGTATCTCATTATGATCGTGATTACCATACATCAGGGGTAACGTCCGTTATAGTGCCTCACTTAAGCCTGCCGCTCTCCGGGCTCATCCAGTGCATATTCAACTAGCTGTGTCCGCGACTTTGTTCGTGTCGAACAAAAAATTTTTTTTATTTAAATAACGTTTTTAGCGTTATGGCCATAATCTCACCTGATCTTAAGTGACGATATGGCCCAAGTTGGTAGACTCCCTAAACCTGTGGAGAAACTGGGTCTCAAGTGTAGCTGCCGGAACACACCTATTGGTATTTGGCAGCAGATTTTCAACTTGAGTGTGGTTGCTGGTCAGGCTGGCATTAGAAAAAGCCTTACCACCATGCTATGGTTTCCTCGCGATGTTTTCCTTCACCGAAAGCTCAAGCTCATTGTAGATGGTTGGATTCGAACTTACGTCCCATGACGCGGCGTTCCTTCAGACTACCACTGAGCTATCATCGCCTCTCAATTAATTTAAAAGCTGTTGTTTTAACATTACAAATAGACACTTCACTTTTATTTATTCGTGTAACACAAGGTATTATCAGATAGTAGTAATATGCAACACTCATAACTAAATAGCTTAATACATAGAATATTTGGCACATTTAAAACGAAAAGATTCTTCGCAGATTTAAGATAAAGCTAGAAATAACTTCTTTGTATATTAATGACAATATATCGATTTTCAGTAGGTATATAAAAATATATGACATAATTATATTTACTTCAATAGTGCTATGAAAAATTAAAAATATACAACAAAGTTTAAAAATTGTTCTAAAATTATATGGAACACATTTCGTGTCTACAATAAATAAGTAAATATTTAATTAACACTATATTATGTAATTCCAGTTAGTAGTTGGATGTAGGAGACAAACCTTTTCGGGATTAATTAGTCTACAGAGAAATACTTAGTGGAAACGGTGTACTGACGACAAAGGACAAAATGAAGAATAATGCTTTCTGGTCTTGCTACGACTACTAAAATATTATGTTATTCATTAAAATTTGAAAGTTATTTTAATACTTATTGCACTTTGTATTTGAACAATCTCACACATAATTATTGCGTATATACAAAAAAAAATCAACAATCATTACTACATCGTAAAACTATAAATGTGGGTGTGACTTTGTTACTTTTTCACACCTTAACTATTCAATCAATCATCATGAAATGTTACATAAAAAAAAAACTTTACACGTAAATTATTGTTAATGTCTTAATTAGTATAACTGTTATTTCATGGATACTTTAATGTGCGCACATCGGTATCGCCTGTTATTAGGTTTACATTAAAGATGTGTTGATGTAGAGTCTGTAGAATAAATATAGCTTTTCACCAAATTTACGAAAAAAATAAATGATAATGCAATTTCAAATTGTTGCATTTTAAATAAGCCTGTTTTATACATTAAGTAGGTACAACATTTAGTAGTATTTTTGTGTATATAGAATTACATACGAACAATATTATAACTTGACAATTAGCCCGTGGTAGTTTAAACTTATAGTACTATGGCAAGTATTGTCTTTAAAATAATCCAAAATACCTACTAACAGAATTGTGTAATGTATGAAAGCTTTCGTATTTCTTACCTATAATACATTGGAGTATATTATATATATTATGATAATCTACAAATTTAACAACTTATTTAAATTACAATGATATACCTACTTCACTATAATATAATAAATAGTCACATTCCAAATCGGTAATTTTGACTTTATGTTAATACTTACAAGGTATAACTTTTTGATTTTGATTTTTATGTAGATTTGTCTTTTTCGTCGCGTGTCGGCATGAATTAGTCTCCACTTTTGCGGCGGTCTGGAAATAAAACCACTTTTTAACATATAAAATATAATTTTACAAACCTAGTAATTGTCGTTGTATACGTTTTACATTTTCTATAGATAAATAGTACATCAAAAAATGTATCTCCAAATGACTTATTGTCTGTTACTATTATATACTGGGTATCGCATTGAAAATAGTTTTTTTTTATGTTAGCTGATACCTGCAGTTGAGCTTTTATGCCAAAGAAAACTAACCAGTGTCTTGTCTGCTTTAAAAGTGGGTCGTCTTTTATTGTTTTTAATTTACCTTTTATAGAGAAAACGTAACCTAGATCTGTTATCGGGTTCCGCCTTTTATTAATCCGATAATGACATTTAAATTGATTCCATTGTTTTCAAATGGTTTCATCCTAATGTGAAAAGTTTGCGAAAGTATTAAATTTACGCCGTGTGTTCGATAGCATTTCCCTGTGGTAACATTTCATAAAACATCTAACCGTTCTCAAATATTAAGATTTTTGGGGAGTTTGCTCGACCGATATAAATAAAAAATAATTGCTACTTTTTGCTTTTAACCATTTAAATCTGTTTCTTGCTCAAATCACACAAGGAATAGTACCGATAATTAATATTGAGCTTGTATAGAGTCATTCATTTCCAAAGTATGCAATAAAATGTGCCGGTGTATATATTGTTGGTGTTTTAAATAGATAAATAAGACGGCACTTTTATATATAAATATAAGTTCATTATATGAGCTCTCTCTTACTTTTTAAAGTTCTTACTCTTGTTGCAGCGATTATAGCTCAGTTGGTAATGTGTACGGATGTCGTGTTAATTAACGTGTGTTCAAATCCACCTACAATGAGCATGAGCTTTCGGTGAAAGAAACGTCGTGCTGAAATTATAGCATGGTGGTAGGGTCTTGTCTGATGTCCGCCTGGTTAGCTATTACACTTAAATTGAAAACCTGCCACCAAATAGTTGTACTTGAAAGTCTCTCCATTAGGGTTAGCGACTCCACCATCTTGGGCTTCATCATCACTGAATATTAGGTAAGATATTGACCATAACGCTAAACTTATAACCTGTAAAAAAACCTGTTTATTTTTTCCAAACTCGATTTTTTATATTTTTTGTTGACTAATATCTATTATAATAATCGTGAGATATAATAAAACGTCAAATATACTGGGCATCATTAAATAGATACCAGCCTGCAGCAAAACTCAGTAGAAGTAGTAAAATATACTTCCATTCTATTTCTGCAGTCTACTGCGGATTAAGCTGAGACTTGGATGATTCTTTCGTTTCGTTTAATTATCTTTTGAGATAATCTTCAACTGATCTTTTGTTTTATATTGTCGAGAATATAACCGGGGGTCTTTGTATATGGTTAGATCGATTGAGATTTTTGATCCAATATTACATGTAAAGTTGTCAAATCAGTTTTATTGATCCTATGAAACTTCATGTACCATAAGTTTTTAATAATTTATAGGTTAAGCGTTATGGCCACAATTCTATGTGATATTAAGTGACGATATGGCCCAAGATGGTGGACACGCTAAGCCTAGTAAAAGGAGTGGGTCTCAAATGTAAGTGCCAGAACACACCGATTGGTTTTTGGTGGCAGATTTTCAACTTGAGGGTAATAGCTAATAAGGTGGGCATTAGAATAAGGCCTTACAGCATTCTATGATTTCTTCATAATGTTTTCCTTTACTAAAAGCTCAGACTCATTGCAGCGATTCGAACTCATATTCTTTCACGCGGCGTCCGTACGCACTACTAACTAAGCCATCATCGGTATGTATAAATATGTATTTCTTAATTGCTCCTTTTGTATGACGATTCGGTTCTAATGATGTAAGCTAAATATTTATCATTGTATTTACCCCACATCCAAAGTTTGCTACTTTAAAATTTTGACTCTGTTCACTCACTTGTGATGTAAAGAAATATTATCCTTTAAAATTATATTCTTGTAATTGAAGAAATCTATGTCCTAATTATACGGCGAAGTGACGATAGTATTATTTACGTTGTACTTACATGGTAATGGCAGTTATTCAGAAAGGAAGCTTGTATATGTAATCAATAATATGTTACAAAGTGAAGATTTATTTTTTATTTATTTGGAGCCCTGTCGTTAAGTAAGAGCATAATACTAATATTATAAATGCGAAAGTGAGTTTCTTTGTTTGTTACACTTTCGACCGCTCAATCGATTGTGATGAATTTTGGCACAGAAATAGATGGGATCCTGGAGACGGAGATAGGCTACTTTTTTTGCGATAAATTTAAAGGAAGTGAAGTAAACAGAGAGATAAACATTGTATGAAACTTTTTATTGTCTCATCGGATTTGTTTGAAAGAATCTATATTAACGCGAGCGATGCCGCACGTAAGATTTAGTAGAAATATAAATCTTCTTAAATTAAAAGCCCGTACTTATAATTAATAGAAAATACAATAACACATGAAGTGGATGCTTTAAGAAGACGGAAAATATAACTGTCCAGTAACACTAGAGTTCTGTTGTAAACACAATTCATTTTGTTCTATTGCAACGTTCTACAACTTAGTGGAAGTAAAATTGAAAATTGAATTATTTCGCAATCTATTTTTTAATCTTGCTTGACTTTGTTGTATAATGAAATGTCCCGAGGTATTCAACTATAAAAACAACATTATTACTGTTACGAATTATTGTATCTCGTATAGTTAAGTTCATTTTATGTTTTTCATTTGAACTGCAATACAAGACTGTCTGACTTTCGTGAGAGGGAAAATGAAGGAAAAAGGAATACAAATATGAAGCTTCTTTTAAGCGAAGGCTCTTCCCAAGTTAACGAATGGGTTAAATTAGCTACGGTTTTAGGAATCGGAGTTTTCATTCACCAAGAAATCTGTTATTTTAAGTTTTCTTCCATATACATTGGGACTACAAAAAAATTACTGAAACTTTTCGTCTTCCTCACGATGTTTTCCTCCACTATCAATCAAATTACAAATTCAAATTAGTATTTAAAATGCGCAAGAGTTTTGTAAAAATTGTTGGTACGTGTCGGAATTCGAACCGGTGGATATTAATCCGATATTCCGCTATTCCATACCACTTGACTATCTTGACTGTAGTGTACAGTCATTACTGTGAGTCAGTACAGTTGACAACAAATGAACTAATTTGGCTTGTGTTTTGTGTATCCAATGAATGTAATGTAATTGGTGTCAATATTTAAAAGCTTATTGAATACTAGCTCGCAAATAGATCAGAACTATAACGTGCGATATGGAACTCCGTTCCAAAAACATGACTGTGTAATCTTTAGAAAAGTCTTCTGTCTGATAGCAATGTTGAGGGTATTTATACTCTATAGTTCCGTTTTGCTTAGTGTGCTGTGAATTATTTATATCTTATTGTAAAATTATTACAATAAAATCAATTATTCACGTTGATTTTGTAAATATTGTACACATACGAACCATTATAAATTGAATCCAGTAAATCATAAAAAAAAAGAAAAACATTGTTACTTGTTCGAGTGCCTTGTGTCTACAATTTCTCAGTATGAATTTGATATTACTAAATACAGTGGAATCTCTATAACCCCGATATCAAAGTAGATGCTACAAATTTTGAGTTAACAAGTTTTTGACAAAACAAGAAGTATATATTTTGAGTTGTATTATACAGAGAAAATCATTATATTTTGCTAACTGCGACTTATGAGTCTGCTTTTTAAAATTCAAGTTGTATAGTATAAATATGCAGTATCAATATCATGCAGAGAAATAACGGTTTGTTCGAGTTTAAAAGTCTAAATAATTCGAGATACCGCGCACTTAAGGTTTCAGAGGAAGGGAGAGGCATTTTTTTCGACTTACTGAGGATTACGACTTAACCAGTTTCGAGTTATAGAGATTTCACTGTCGTATCTTGATCATAATACCTGTACACTGTTGCTCGTTAGCGAGTTTCTGTGACCAAATTTAAATGAACATACGTAAGTAATTGAAACTACGATTGTGACTAGAAACATACTATACCAATTGTGCAATTGATCTCAATTTTCCTGTATCTCAATATATATGATAGAAAAGAAAAATTTGAAACCGTATTTACTCAAGAAATAATAATATAATTTAGACATCTTGTTATTTTTGAACAAGCGATCTAACGTTTAGATTACACGAACATTTTTGCCTTAAATTAGAATATAATTTTGTTCAAAGAAATTTACGCTAAAAAGAACATGTCATCTGCGTCGCACAATTTCTTTTGATGTCGCTTCTTAAGATGGCAGTTTGATCTTGTACAAAAAAAAAGAAATCGTATCTTCAACAATTTTGTTATTGTTTCCTTCTTATTTTCCTTTTTCACAAATAAGGATTTAATTACGGAACGGTAGGATAATGGCACTTTAGAAAATATAATAAATTTGTTCAGTGTCGACGTTATTACTTTTTTTATGTAGTTTTCGAGTTTTATATTACGATATAACTATCAAGTTAATGGCGTATCTTTACGGATTTGCGTGTGATTTTCATTACATGAGATCCAATAACTGATATAGACTATAAAGACGTTAGAAATTATTTTTTCTTAAAACACTATATGTATGTTTTTTTCTCGAATTTTGCCCCCTGCAAACAAGCAAGCGTTTCACCTAACGGTAAGTGATAATCACCGCCCACGGACACCCACAACACCAGAGGAATCGTAGGTTACTGGCCTTTATAGGAGGTACTGGCTCTCAAGTGCAAGTTATTGTATTATTTATTTAGCACACCTTATAGTATTTGGCGGCAAATTTACAACTTGAGCGTGGTAGCTAGCCCGGCGGGCATTAGAAAAAGCCCTACCATCATGCAATTTACCTAAGTATGTGATTCCATTAACTAAAATCGAATTTGCGAGTGTTGTTCAATTAGGTGCGATCACTTTTGTGGTGCTTCTTTACAATAGCGTATATATGTATGTATATTTACTTGGCTTAAACATTTTATTTCACTTCATCCTTACTAATATTATATATGCGAAACTCAGTTTGATTGTTCTTGTCACGCCTACACCATTGAACCGATTATGATGCATTTTTGTATAGAGATGGATGGGAACCTGGAAATGGTGATAGACTGCTTTTTATCGCAAAAACCTTATTGGAAATGGGGTAAAGAGAGGGGTAAAATTGTATGAAACATTTTATTGCGTCATCCGATTTGCTTGACAAAATCAATATTAACGCAAGCGAAGTTGTAGGTAAAAGCTAGTAGACTATAAAGACAATAGAAATGAGTTTGTATATACTATATGTATGTAGGTAATTTAATTATACATGTGATTCGATTTACTAAAATAGAATTTACGGATGTGGTTCACGTGGGTACGACCACGTTTGTTGTACTTTTTAACATGTTATATATTTATTTAATTTAGTAGAATATTATGTGTAAGAGTGGCTGAAGCAGACGCGATCATTTTCGTTGATCAAACATATAAAAATAAAAATACATACAAAAATAAAAACACATATAAAAAAAATTATAAATAAAAATATAAAAAAAAATACATATAAAAATATATCAAGCATTATAAAACGTATCGGAAAAATCATGAACACTCTGACTGTTGTTCATATAATCTATTTTTTTGTTTAACTGCTCGACGCTTGCATTTGTCCATACCTCATTGTATGTAAAGAAAAGGTCAGGAGTAGTACGCATAGATTAATTTAACATATATCATTGCGTAATATGAAACAGATAAATAGTTGCTGATAAGAGTTTTTAATATAAGCAGTTCGCATAATAAACAAAGTTGTAATGTACTTCTTGCGAATAAATGAAATACTGCTTTCGTATAGAGAAACACACGATGTCTGGTACCCTTTTTGCACATACGACTCCAAACAAATGTTCCAAATTATGCATTTTCCAATTTTTTATAACTTTAGTGTTATGCCCATAATCTCACGTTATGTTAAGTGATGATGTGGCCCAAGGTGGTGGACGTTTAGTCTAGTGGAGGGCCTGACTCTCAAGTGCAACTGCCGGAACACACCTATAGTTATTTGATGACAGAATGTCAACTTCAGCTAGCTGAATGGGTATTATTAAAAACCCTAACACCATCAAACTTTTATTACAGCGTATTATTTGTGTATATCAAAAACTAGGTTAGTACCTATACGAGCAAAGCCGTAATCAAAAGCTACTGTTTATTTATATAATTCATGTGAAATACAGTACATAATAATATACAAGCTTACTCACTTGAAATTCCAATTTGTATAATACGGGAAATTTCCGACGCTGATCGCATAGTTTCGGAAAGTTCTTGAGTTCGACGGGCCGGTCGGGGATCGTCTCCGATATCGAACCGTTCTCGTCCGCTGTGAAACATACATGTTAATATACTATAAATTATAACATTGTTTTAGTCAATTATTAGGTTTAGTAAATAGCAGGTTTGATTTTAATAATTCAGCCTTTTCAAACACTACGTAGCGTTTATTGTTTGCTCGCACACTAAAATACACTACATACAGATTCGAAATTGAAAACCGTACCAAATTTATCAAAATATGATTGAAATAGATGAATGTGAGTAGTTAATATTATTCGTCGTGTGCATACTTTGTTTCGTTACCGAAAAATGTGATGACTGTCATTGGGAGCCGTTCATAAAATACGTTTATAATTATGCAGTAGTCTAAGAAAACATGACGTTCGTAGCTTATAAAACAATTTTGTAAATTGTACTTTTTATTAGAGATATTTATGAATTTATTAAAGTTTTATTGTAGCAAGGAATAAATATTTAAACATATTGAAATTTGTGTAATAGCAGTACCTACTTGCCATATATATAAAGTACGGGGCGAGGGGGGGGTCTATCTTTGTGATGTAATATTAATAGGATGGTCATAGAAAATGTGACAGCATGACGAAGACGGGAAGGGGTCTAAACAGGAAAATTTTACGTGTTGTATTTAGCAAAAGTAAGAATAATAAAACCTTGAATCTAATTGATCTCCATGAAATTGATGGTTGTAAAGGACAATTGTGGCCATTTACATACAATATTTTGCATTATTACAACGCGTGGTCGGTAAACTTAGACCTACTTAATATCTACGATTCGGCACTGTAGATTCATATAACTTTAATAATTAAATTCAGTCTCAATACAGCATTTGGGTAACACAACATTACTGTATCATTATAATTTGAAACGATGATAGCTCAGTTGGTAGCGTGTACGGAAGTTGCGTCAGGGGACGTCAGTTCGAATCACCTACAATGAAATTGAACTGTTGGTGAAGGAAAATATCCTGATTAAATCATAGCGTGGTAGTAGAGCTTCTTCTAATGGCCACCGGACTAGCTACCAGTAGTCATAAGTAGAAAAATATGCCGCCAAATATATATGCATATGTTGCGGCAGTTACACTTGAGAGCCAGTATCTCGACTAGGCTTAGCGTGTGCACCACTTGGGCCACATCGTTACTTAAAATTAGGTGAGATTGTGGTCATAACTATATTAAAACTTTCAACTATATTAAAAAAAAAGGAGCTTAAAACATTATTTCTCACAAAAGAGCCAAAAAACAATTGTAAGGTTGTATACCTTGATCCATATCTCTTTAGATTGTGCCTGAATTCCAACCAGATGGCGACAACGATACACTATCTCTAACACCTGTCATTGTGAAATACGTAGCAGGGTAGATAGTGATAGTTTCGTCAGGATTATTTTTGAATTTGTCGCTTTTCTATTTGTTTTTCTATTGTTACATTTGACCTATAGATTGGTAATATTGTGGCTCGCTGGCTTAATTAAAGTATATTCAAATAATAGCCACATATGAAAAATGAACTGTATTTATGTTTTAAGATTTGAACAAAGATAATCTCCTATAATACGTGTGTAGTATTTCAGTCGAGCTGTGACAAGTATAACAAATAGTGTTGCCAGTTTACTTACTTGTTTATAAAACGGTATGGTCGCGTACAAATTTCTTGATGATCACCATTGTTTTTGCATTCTACTGTGTTTACTACCAAGTGCGAAACCGTTACTAGCGTTTCGTGAACAATTTCATTTGATCTTAAGTGATGGGGTCAAAAAAGGTAACATGCTAAGCCTAGTGTGGAAGGTAAGTCTCAAATGCAACTGTCAAAAGATATCTACAAGTTTTGGTCGTACATTTTCAACTCAAGGCCCATATAAGATGGCGTTACGGTGCTACTGTGTTTTTTGTTGCTGAAAACTCAGGTTCATTGTACAGATTCGAAGTCACAATTATCGATGTAGTATCCAACCGTTACTTAGTCGACATTACTTTATATGGTCTATACACATATATATACATATTATTTTTTCTTATAGTTAGAAAACCATTATGGTCACTATGTATATTTACACTAATAATACCTAAGTTTTAGCATTAGCTAGAGAAATATTTGCAGAACCCATAATATTTCAGGAACAACGAGAATCGAACTTTGTTCGGCCAAACGAGGAAGCTAGAACAAAGGAACTGTAATATGTGAATGTAATGTATTGTTCGATATAAAAGTATGTTTGCTTATTATGTTGTATCGTACAATATAAGAATAGAGAACCGTTTGGGGCGGTCGCCACCAATAAATTTACGATATTGCCGAGTCTAGCTTACAGATACGATAAATATGCCTTACTCAGCGATCTTTTTATAATTCAAAGTGGTAGCTAACTTCAAGGTCTATATAATCGCAACGATATTTTAAGTACGTTACTTAGAAACTAATACATAATAAATTGGTATTACTAACTAGGTACAAATATCTACTAATACATTGCTGCTATATGAAACCTATGAAATTTGATTGTTGAATTGACTTCATTTTTCTATTTCAGTTATTTCTATAGATTCGAAAACAGAATTATTAACACAACTTTTTTATAGTTAAGGTTTAGCGTTATGGCTACAAGTTGATGTTAAGAGACGATGTAGCCCAAGATGGCGGATACGTTAAGCCTAGTGAAGGGGAACTGGCTCTCAAGTGCAACTGCCGGAACACGCCTATAGGTGATTGGAGGCAAATTTTAAACTTGAGGGTGGTAGCTAGCCAGGCGGGCATTAGAAAAAGCCCTACCACCATGCTATGGTTTCATTACGATATTTTCCTTCAGCGAATGCTCAAGCTCATTGTTAGTGGATTCGAACTCACGTCCCTCGACGTGGCGTCCGTACATACTACCAACTGAACTATCGTCGCTAACATTTAAGCATATAACATGAATAAGTAATAAATTACGTTAAAGGCGTGTTTTCGATACCAGTATTACATACTTATTACCTATAATTATTTAATATTAAGGTAATATTTATACAGATGAGTAAATATTGGTAATCTATATATTACAAAGCGTAAAAGTTTATTTATCTTTCATACTAAAGAGCTAATCATAGGATCTGCCAATCGGATTTAAAAAAATATATTTTGTATTTAATAGAGCAATCGTTGAGGAAGGTTTTAAGCTATTTAAAATCGTGCTACCACCAATAGGGCAAAGTCGGATTGGGTAAACTTACAAAAACGGGTGAATATGATTAAATAATTTTTATTTCCACGCGAACACAGCGGACACAGCTAGTCAATACAATAAAACTATAACGATCCCAAATTTTTATTAAACATTTTTGAAAATTATAATTGCGGTGTGCTTATGTAAATATAAAAGTTATTTGTGTATTTTGTGAGCGTATTAGATTGAAATTTATGAACTTTTATAAAGTATAAAATAGTATGAAGTAAGGCTGTGATCAAGTTATTGAATACTGGTAATGGACATAAAAATGTCTGCCAAGGCAGTAACTGTATTTTATTTTTATTTTGCTTTTAAATGAGATTTACTATGCAAATGTAACAGCAGCGTTCAAAAAGGGTTGGTGCGAATTAATTGCAAATATTTTCTAGTACATGTACAACTCGGCGAAAAACGTGCCTATAGTATAAAACGGTGAATTATTTCATTTAAAGACCTTATAACTGAAGACCTCGTTTAAGAAATTTAGAAACATTTAATAAAGGCACATAAGACTGTTGACTTATGTTTATTATAAACCCAAAAAAAGGAAAAACTTCTATAAAATACAATACTATTCAAATAATATGACATCGGATTATTTTTGGCTGTTTTTGGTACAAAATATACGGTATGATTCAAATGTAATGTATGCAAAAATTAAAAGAGCAGTTTTTCCCCAACAAAGCACGTTGGTAAATGTAATGTATATATACATACTATACTGGAATAGATACTGATTGATTTATTTTAGGATTTTTTGTTGTTGTTTATTCTATCTAAAAGAAGTTTGATCCATGACCGTCTATTTGTGAGCTTAATAAGAAAGCTTAGGTAAATTAGAATTTATTTTTAAAAATTACGTAGTACTTCTCTGATATATTAAATATCCGGTTCTAGATTTCAATAAAATATCATAAACCAATAAATAAACAAAGAATAGCAACGATAAAATATGAGCTGGTAATTGTTCCATATTATTTGAGGCAAAAAATTAGAACGGCGTTAATAAAAAGAGAAAAATTGTTCGCGATCCAGTAGAGATGTTTGATGGTGGACGTTTCGTTTCTACCATAAGCTAGGCTAGATATAATTTATATATGATAGCCGCTTTACAAAATAATAAATGTTCGATATCTGTGAAGAGCTATCTGTTAAAACTAAAATATATAAATTTATTTTAGGCTTATTATAGAATTAAAACACATTTCATAGGACTTGTAAAAACGAATACGTTTTAACCTTTATAAGTACTCTCAACATAATAACGGAAAAATGGTGGGCGAGAAACAGCGAACAACCCTTTTGGGGTTTCCGTTGGCCATAGTCGTTAAGGCCTACTAAACACAAGCAGAGCTTAAGTGCCCTCTGACGGCCATTGGGGTATCATAATGACGGATGTGCTGAATAGCATTCGTGTTGAGTGGTTCTCCACTTGCAAATAAAAGGTTAAAAAGTATCGTATCTTCTTGACTGTTAATGAATTTCAGTTAATTTTTCTCTGCAATTTTGTTAAGTACTTTTAATTAATAAATAAAACTGAAGGGCCTGGCTGCAATTTTGGCATATAATTTTACGTTTCAACTAGTATAGTGTAGAATACAGAATATTAAAAATATGCCTTTTTTTGTTATTATTATCTGTCTGTTTGTTGTTATGCTTGTCCTAAACTTTATCTCTACAACACATTTTTACGGTTGTTTGATAATTTGGTGGAGACATTTTCAGAGTATTATCATATCCAGCACTTTTCTTACCACATGAGTTTCCTCTCTTTTCATGACATGTCCAAACCAAGACCAACGATTTTGAACTTTTCTACCACTGACGCCATTTTCAAACTGCCCCTCACTCACTCATTCTTGACTTTGTCCATTCTTGTCACACTACATATCCATCTCAATATTCGCATTTCTGCTGCATGCAAATTACATTCGCAAGACGCAACCACCAGCTGGTTAATACAATTACGAAAACTATAACAACTTAGATGAATGATTGATATAATTTTCTAACAATTATTATGAGTGACCGTTGTAATTTACCGGAAGCTACTAACCAGTCGAGTAAACATGAATATTATAAACAAAATTATGTAGATACGTTACAAATGAAATATGGAGCACGGTCGACGTTTTGGCGTGATAACGTAATCACTGTTCGTCATATTTACTGAAGCGTCCCTTACACGAGCCATGACATCGTGGTTACCTGCATCATCGCGTATCTCTGGTAGATAGAACATGCTTAAAATGTCGCATGAATCATATAATTTGTAAGAGTTATTTTACCTCAAAGAAACAGTCATATTTGGTTTACAAATAAATAAATTAAAAAAACGTTTTTGAACTATTTATCTATATAGTAAATTATTATTAGAAATTCTATTAAATGTAAGAAAATGTCTCAGTTTCTTCGTAAAGAGTAATCGGGATGAAAGAACGATCTTGATAGAATTTTGTTTTTTGCCCTATAAGTATTTCGTGGCATTTTGTGAATTATAATTTGGTTATTACACACAAGTGAAGTCAATTATAAATTATAATAAGGAACATTATAAATTGTCATTAAGACTTTTTGATTAATTTTAATAAGGGAGTCAATTTAGGTTAGGTTTGAAGATAACTTTCACGAACGACGTTGGCAGTGTTCTATACTAATATTATAAAGAGGAAAGATTTGTATTTTTGTTTGTAGCGAATAAATATGTAATGAAATGCCCCGATTTCAAAAATTCTTTAACCATTAGAATGCTACATTTGCCCGGAGTAATAGACTATATAACACTTTTTTTTTATGAAAATGGTGAAAAATAATTTGCATTCCACGCGAACCGTGTCGCGTACATAGCTAGTCGCCTATATTGGCAGAAACCATAATATGCAAAAATAACAAGTTTATCAGGAATTTAGAACAGTTTTTGTAATTATTATTTGGGAATATTTTAATAACCCACAGTAGAACTTATACCAGGATGTATTCTGTGATATCGGTATTAAAATAGATATATGGTTAAAGAACAAAGCTCTATACGGTTACCTTTTATCAGAGATGTTGCTTTCTACAGGAAACTATGTTTAATACTGTATTACAATTACCGGGAGAATATGTTAACTAATTTTACTTTTACAATAACTAAAAGCATCATATGAGAGTATCATTTCTCTCTGAGTAGTCTAGACATACTTTTCTGTACTTCAGACTAACATTATATTTACTTATTATTACATACACACCCGCGCACAAACACACTGTGTCCAAAATATCTGTTAGTTAGAATTTATTTAATATAAATATTTATTATTTTTAAATCTGTGGAACACAAACACATTTGTTAAATATTCTGGTGGTAGGCAATATTGGCTGCGACACAGTTATAGTAATGAAGCTATACACAGTTATACTTATTTTTACTTATGAAGCCAATATCGTGTATTATGTATAATATGTTATGGTTTCATCAATATACTTATTATTATTTAAACAAATTTGTCTGGTATTTTATTGACGTTAAATATATTAATTTCGTATCACAATGTTAGTGCACGCAAACAAATTCTTTGGGATTTGGAAAATATGGTTGAACTATAGTTTCAATCGCGATAAATTATCCTTGCCTTCTACTGAATTATAATAATATAGTTATATTAAGAAAGAACAAAAAAAAAGAATGGGCTGAAGCGATGATGGCTCAGTTGGTACTGTGTACGGATGCCTCGTCGATGGTCGTGAGTTTGAATCCACCGGCAATGAGCCTCAGCTTTCGGTAAAAGAAAATATCGTGAGGAAATCATATTATGGTGGTAGAGTTTTTTCTAATGCCGAACTGGTTGGCTAACAATCTCAAGTTGAATATCTGCCGCCAAATACCTATAGGTGTGTTCCGGCAGTTGCTCTTGAGAGCCAATCCCTTCACCAGGCTTAGCCTGTTTAACATCTAGGGCCACATCGTCACTTAACATCAAGTGAGATTGTAACCACAACACTAAATCTATAAGGCTAAAAAATAACACATGTCACAGTGACTTTGATATTCTATACTGAACGACATCTCATACATTATTCCTTTTTTTGACGGTAGCACTTTTGAAAGACATATTGGTTAGGGGCACTTATCCTTCAACGGAATCGGTGGCACTGTAGTCTACATAATAACTATTGAAAAGGGCAGAACAAACTCTGGTAGGTCAGGTACTATTTGTATATAACATATTCAAAGCAAGCAATATGTAGGTATGCAATATATTGATATTGCATGTTTATTCATATTGTATTTACCCATCAATGAAAAGGGATTTGGCTTGAAGCCAAGAGTTTGTCAATTGGCCAGAACTTGGACAAACAACCAGATGAAAGTATTGTTTTTGAAAGGAAACAAATATATTAAATATAGAAACGTATAAATTACAGGTTTTAGATTCATATTTTCTTATATACTATATTTAATAACAACAATTGTTTATTCAGTTTTAATATTCTTGTATATATTTTATATTATTATTAAATTTGATAAAAATGATCTTATGTAGTCTCGTAATAATGTACATGATTTTTTCTTGGTATCTCTTGTTATGTAGCAAAATATGATGAAGATAAACTCTAAAGAGGATTAGCGAGAAGCATAAAGCACCGTATCGCCAGTTATTAGGGAAACAAAAACATCGTTCGTACCCCTATAAAAAGACACTGTCGATATTTTTTATCCGGCCGATTTAGACGATTATGGGTCTATATAAAAATTATTTTTCTTTTAGAGCGTATAACCTGTTTTTTAAAGCAATTAATATTTATGGGAAGAAGCCGTGTACTATTAATATTTTAATTGAAATTATATATCACAAATATATACGTGTAGATCATGCTCGTTTTAGATGGTACGCTGTTTATCTGTATTATATAATATAATATTATAAAGCGGACACGTTAGTTTCTTTGTTTGAACGTGCTTATCTTAGAAACTACTAGTCGGATTTCAAAAACTTATTTTGTATTTGTTAGAATAATCATTGACAAAGGGTTTAAGCTATTCAACAACAAAATTCGGTGAAGCTGTCAAAGCCCTTAAATCTAACAGTGTATTGCAGTTCGAAGAAGAAGAGCTATTTAACATCATGCTACCATCAACAGGCGCAAAGCTGTATTGAAAAAACTTACAAAAACAGGCAATTTTTTTTTTATATTTTTAATTTTTTGTGAACGAAGTCCTGGGCACAGCTAGTAACTTATGTTTATTAATGTTAAGTTTAGTATTTGTTGGTATTAAGATATTGGGAATTTTGTGTATGTAATGAAATGTATATGAATTTAAAGTTTTTATACGCTCTTATTACGGTGTTTTGTGTCGAGGTATGTCATCGATTTAGTGTTTACTAATATACAAATATTAACTTATGACTAATATTATAGTTCTGATAATTGTGTATACCTCCATTCAAAGTCGCACCTCCTAGTTGAAAACCACGGCTCTAAATTGTCGTTGGCTGTAATGAATATATGTTTATATTCCAATATACTGCATATTATAGCACAATAGTTACCAAGTCTATTTTTACATTAATTGTAGAATTATCATTACAATTAGTAATCAAGTTTTTACAATAACTACTGTAACTGTTAATAAAAGAATATTTTAATATGTTATATTATGTAGTTTTGTTTGATCGCAGCCGACAAGCTGTAAGAATTTAGAATGTAATAAATACTTATACAAAATTTGCTTTAATAACTTGAAATATAAAGGTTAAATGTCGCCGTAAAACGTTGTCTACTGAGATAAATTTTACTTAAAAATTTGTTGTTTACTTTGTTGTGAGTAGGAACTAGAGGAATTTAAATTCGGAAGACTCACAGAGAATTACATTTACTCTGCATTAATTTTCTATAGAACGTATATTAAAAGAAACGAAATTATGTACAAGTTTATTCATTATCAAATAACTGTAGTCTCTTTGAGGCGATGATGACTTTGGCGGCTTTATCGGACACTATGCAGATCGACGTGGCTTTGAATTAAGCAAGGGCTTTTAGTTTTCACGCATTGATATATATCGGAAAACGTGATAATGTAGTATGATGGTACAATATTTTTATAACACTTCTCGTTACATACTATCATCAAAATGAATATTTGATACCAAGAACAAATGTAAGAATGTTTCGGGAGATACACTGGAGAGCCATTCTCTATTAAGGCTTAGCGTAATATCTTTAGCTACAAAATGAGAAAAAAACCCTTTTTTTCATCTGTTGTAATACAATTTGTTAGTTTTAATATTCATTAAAATAACGTCATTATGCATTTACATGTAATTATATGTTATCTCGTGGTTCTTACGTTCGTTTATGAATGTTTTCAGCATAAACTCTTTATAAGGAAATTATGTAAGAACCATAGATACATAATAATAAATTAAGCTGAATTTTCATTCTAAATTTATTTTTATAAACATAAACAGCAAAACACACCTTGGGGTCGAAAAAGAAAATCAAATGGAATATGATACCGGAATGAAGTACGCTACTTTTCCGATTTTAAAGATGAAAAGGAACCGAAGGTGTCTACAGGGAGAGACGTCATTACTAGGTGTGAGATAGGATGTGAATGAGGCATACTGTCCGATGTGCCGCTCCGTTGCTCAGCGTCGCCTGACATTAACTATACATTGCACTGGAGAACTGGGACGCTGTCAAAGTAACACAGCTCATGCATATATGTTACGTTTATATATTGCAATAAGCCGGAAATATTTTAGTAATATGCTATGCTTATACTATACTTTTTAATTTATTTTAATAATTATGTGATTTTATGGTAGTTTCCCAGGTTTCCTGATATACGTCTACTACAAAAGTCACTGAGCACGAATATAACATTAAATTAATTAATTTCTATTTGTTTGTGTGTTCAATATGACAATTATTAATGGAAATGATAAAGTGTGTAGAATTGAAAGGGGATGGATATAGACGTAGAGAAGGTTTTGTGAGAAATGATATGGTAAAGGAAATGTAATGGTAAAGGAGTATAGAAGAACAAAACACGCTGTTTACGCTGTCTAGGTACCATAAGGGATAAGAACAAGAAGATTTGTGTTTATGCTCTTATTTAACTAGAACATGGTTCGATCAATTTTAAATATATATTTTTTCTTTAATGGAATAGGCGGCAAACGAGCAATCGTGTCACGTGATGGTAAGTGATCACCGCCGCCCATTGACACCCATAACACCGGAGGAATCGCAGGTGCGTTGCCGGCATTGTTTATTGGAAGGACTAGTTCTGGCTTTATACTCTGTTATGTTTGTAATTCCACTATTGTTTGATTTTTTATTATGGCATATTCGTATGTAATTTCGTCAATATCAAATTAGAAGGACTTTATAAACAATTAACGAACAAAGAGTAAGATTAAAAAAAAAAAACCTTAAAACAATTATTTGTGGATTACACAACTAATTGTCGATAGAGTATTTAAAAAATCAAAGTTCTTTTTTGAATTTACAAGTGTCTTTAAATAAAAATGTATGGATATGTCACTGATAAAATCGATAGGCATTAGTAATTATCAACGTTATTTTTTGGATGTTGTATTTATATAATTATAAATATATTATAAGTTATGTATCCTGCATCGCAAACACTTAAATTATTATAAGGTATTGTAAATACGTACAAAATCGAGGGCCTAGTACCTAGTACGATATATTGTGACCTGAAGGCGCTGCGCAGATGTAAACATATTTTGTGTTCACTTCCTGCCACTTTACTCAACTCAAAAAGTGTTCAGTGTCGGTAACTGGAAACTAAAAGTCGTTAGTTGAAGACAGAAGCAACATTAACAAATTCCCTTACAATTATCGAAGATGTTTGTTGATATGAATATTTTGAACTGAGACTATCTATACAATAAAGGTAATCATATTTGTAGTTATATTATCATTTGGCAAACGTTTTATTGTATAGGTATTTGAAGGTAACTATAGAATTTCGATGTTCGAATTAAGTATTGGAATCGAGCCAAATAGCGTAGTGCACGGTAGCCGCTTGATATCAACAACTTTATGACTTTCGAATACTAAATGACTACTAAAACATACAACTAGTTATCAGACGATAATGCAGTAGCGGATTAACACTTTTAGCCCATACGTAGGCTATTCAAATTTTGCCGACGCTACCTGCCTCTACAATTACATTTCACATAGGACTACGTAAATTGTAGAAAAAACAATCGATATAAGACTTACATTATAAGTGGTGAAACATATTATCTAGGAACATCCTTACTAATATTATAAACGCAAAAGTTTTTTAAGTTGGATATGTGGATGTTTGTTATTCTTTCTCGTTAAAACTATGGAATGGATTTTAATGGAACTTTACAATAATATAGCTTATTCTTCAGAATAACACATGGGCTATAATTTATAAAGATATTGTGTGAGTTGTCCAAAATATAACGAAAAGTGTCAAGTAAGTAGGAAAAAATTCTGCCGTCTGCGAGCTATTCTGGCGTGCGCTGCAAAAACCGTTAGAGTTACAAGTATATAATGTACAATGGAAATCTTTACCTTATATATTCCTTGGAAAAGCCTGGGGCAGTATATATTTATCTTTTATGTGTAAGCTATTATCGTCAAAATAGTGAGCGGCCCGCGTATAAATGACAACGAGCACAACTTTTCTAATACTGTTCGCCTTTGATATATTTTATGTAAAATAGCGGGTACCAGAATGAGAATTGTTTGACAAAATCAACATTAGCTCGAGCAAAGCCGCGGATAAAAGCTAGTCTAGGTATATTTATGAGTGATTTCAATTTCGATAAAACAAATTACAAATACCCCACAATTGTCGTCTCTAAAATCTGCCGCCGTAGGCTCCAAACTACTCAGCCTATTAGTAAATCCACCACTGATAGTGCAATGATAGCTCATTGATAGCATGTACAAACGCCGCGATAATGAACGTGAGTTTGATTCATTACAATGAGCTTCCCAATTACATAAAACACAAACAAAATAAAAACCAGTTAATAAAATAATATTAAAGTAAAAATATTACACACAAAGTTACCTGTTAATCTAAAACTGTTATGAGGAGCTGAACTACAAGCGTCCTTGTTAGATCTAAATTCATTATAAAACAAACTTTCACAACGAGTCACAAGCTTTGTTCCACTCGCCCTGTCGGAACCATAACTTTGTTCAGGGATCCGATAAATTACTTATACATTATAATTTCTTGCATAATTTATATGGATATAGCTTATTTTATGATAATAAACAAAAAAGTACAGTTAACTGTTTCATTAATCAAATATGTATGTCTCTTCATAAATGTTATGTAATGTGTTTTCCTTACGAATCGATTTTTCATAGGAGGCTCATGGTATGGAAATGTTATGAGGAGTGAAATTAATACAAGCGTTTAATCAAATGAGTAACGTTTTTCTGTCCAACATACCTTGCGCAACTTACACTTTGACAATAGTAATTAAAGAGTAAGCTCCAGTTGTGCATCGGAGAAAACACACACACATACACTCTTTTCTTCATTCGATATTACATGTCTATTATTTAACTTTTCTTCTAATACAAAATGTATACAGTTTGGAATAATATTCAACAGATTAATATAGTGAACGTGAAATGACATACATAATTATTTATAACTTGTTTTTGGGCGATCAATATCAGTACAGGTACAGTAATAAGATTAGCAATTACGTACTCAAGGTAGTTACAAAGAAAACACATCTCCGATATCTCAGTAAGTACACTTTTAATAGTACGATTACTTCTATAATTCGTATAATTTACAAAGTTTTATTTGATTAAAAAGCTATATATAAATAAGTAGAGACTAAATAGTGAATAACTTTTTCCTTGTTGTTCGTCAACTATTTACTTTATTTTTGTTGAGTAAATATTTATAGAGTATTTAAGTAATTTCTCATGATTACAAGATTTTTCTGAATTTTTCAATAATTATTGTTTCATTTCGATGTTTTCTTACAGCGAAAGCTCGCGCTTCTTGCGGGTATACGAACTCACGTCCATTGACGAGGCATCTAAAATTCGCCCAATGTAAGTACAGTAATAATTTCTGACATTTTTACATACTTTTTGAAGCGTAACTTCTTATGAGAGAGCTTTGAAATTCTGATCTGCAATCTATTTATGTGACACTCGTTCGGATAAAGTTGGCTCGAGACCACTAAAGAAGCGAGAGAGATACGGTGATGTTTCACTACTGTTCACACACACACACACCGTTTTTTTGTTTTTATTTACAAGCAAAAATGAATAATCTTTTTTTTACATTCCAATGAAGTTAGTACAAACCTTTGCCCATAAATTTAAATAACTAGGTAGATGAACCGCATAAAAACCGCGATAAAATCCGTTTAAATTAGTTTTATTTCAATGAATAATATTCGCGTAAACCTAAGAAATCATTAACTAGGTAGATGAATTGTCCACACTCGGTCTCTATAGTAAATAGCTTCAATTTGACGGATATTGTAGTTACATAACACGTAATAGATACGTGTAGATACGGCATATGCACTTCGAACGTGGTACGGTTATTTTGTGTCAATTGTATCACTTACACCTCGATAACGCGTCAGCATTCAGGGAAGTATGTTGTGTACCGATTGTAACTTGAGTAATGCGATATTGTACAAATTGGTCAAAAAAACTTCTTAAGGTCATTGGATCACATTTAATCTGTACTAATATTATAAAAAGGAAAAAATATCTATGTATTCTTGTTTTGTAGCGAATAAACTCAAGAACTACTGGACCGATTTCAAAAATTCTTTCACCATTAGCATGCTATATTAGGCCTGAGTAACATAGGCTATATTCCTAACATTTATTTAATGAAAAGGATTAAATAAAATTTTACTTCCACTCGAACAGAGTCGCGGACACAGCTAGTTATTCATATTTTTATTGATGATATGATATCTTTATAAAATAAGATATATACATTTGTAAATTTTTCCATTACAACAAAACAAAACATTTTTATTTAAAAAGATGCCGAGCAACGTATACATGTCTCTTTTTCGCGCTTGGTGTATAAAGCATACTGCCTTGCATCCCGTTTATTGCAACATTAGGTACGTGCCTTAGTGTGCCACTTGTTCTGGCGAAATAATATGAGGGTAACGTATCAATCTCTACTTTTATAATATCATTGGGTTAACTGTAATATGACCTAGTTCTACTCTGCCATATGTTATATTACTAAGTAGCATCGTGTTAGTAACTATAGAGATGGTCTACTGGCCGAAGCTTGCTGAGACTAAATTACATAAAACACTCTTATCAAATATTGTTGCCTCCGTTATTTATTATCATAGGGTTTTTAATTACCAAATCTTTTTTTGCTGATTACTCGATGTGTTTTTCCTACATTAGTTAATAAAATGATTTTAGTAATAATCTATAATGAAACTATTGTACATCTGACAATATTTGAAACATATTGCGAAATAAATTTTGTTTTTTTTTGTTTGCCTCGCAAATTATTCAATTTTAATTTAAGTTTGTGCTTTATTACTGGGATGATAATACAAATAAGAATGAAATAGACAAGTAAATAACATTTTCGGTTATAATCTGGCAGTTTTTTGTTTGTTTTCAGAAATACTTGATGTTAACTATAAGGTACGTTGAATTATTTTTCAAAATGTCAAACGGAGGGGCAACAACAAAGCATTAGTTCTATTCTAGCATTCAAAAGCATTCTGCTTTGTCTAAATATTTGGTCAAACATTCGTGATTAATTATAATTTTCTAGAACTTATTTTCAAACTCGACAAAAGTTCATAGAACTTTCGTTGAAGCTTTTTTGATCTAAAATTTGCTAAGAGAATTATGATTCAATTTACATTTACTCTTAGAAGATGGACATAAAATGTTCTTTTTTATTCAAAATCACGAATATTAATGTTAATCAAAGTAAGCCCGCTGAACCCTCTAAAGACAATTACGTATTTTTTTTTTTCAAAAAATCCAACTTACTTTCAGGTCTAAACGTCACTCGGTCTGAAATAATAAAATTCGACGTTAATCCTGATTCTCAAAAGGATTCGCATAATACATTTACCAAGCCTTGTTACTCTCCTTTGTAGTTAAATTAGTGTCAATGTCATTATTAACATAAAAAAATAATTTTAAAATTGTTGGTTTAACCCAAGTATAACTAATAAACATTCATTAAATTTCCTAGTTTTGTTTTTGTTATTTACATATTGTCGGCTAATTTATTTTTCTAAACTTGCTATGTAATAACGAAATAAAAACAATTACTTTACTTTTTATAGTAAATACATATATTCTATTCACAAATTGTAATTGATATAGAAAACAATAATGTAAGTAAATATATGAATAAAATGAAAACTATATAAGCTAAATTTGTTTATTAAAAATACATATTTTATGCATTTTTACAGAAAATTAGCTATCTTTATATGAAAAAAATTTACATACTATCTTGTAATTATAAATAAATCTATGGTTTATTCCTATGAGATTAGCAATTTTCAACAAGAATTGTAATTTTAGCTTTTAGGTATTCATGCATTATGTATTATATAAATTAATATACAAAGTTAATTTATTTTTCGCTTACCTTTAAAAACAACGAGTCCGGAAAAGTACATGGAACAAAAGATAAATAAACAAATTAGTTAATATTTATGTCATAAAAATTAAGTTATATGCTGCTGTCTTAAATATCTTTTTTTTTAACTTTGGATATGCTGGATATGAAAATCGACTTCAACTTGCTCCCAACCACCATATACACTAGGCCTAGTATCTGCCATATAAGAAAGTTAAAACGTGTCGCGTTCTAGGGTCGGGCGGTTTAATCAAGGTTAATAATACATAAACTAGCTTTTTACCTGCGGTTCGCTCGCGTTAATATTGATTTTAGCAAACAAATCGGATGACGCAATAAAAGTTTCATACATAGTGTATATTTAACCCAATTTCAATAAGTTTTTTCCGAGAAAACATAGCCTATCATCGGCTCAAGGTTTCAAGGTATGATCTAGTAAAATTCTTATTTAGATAACAAAGCAAACTTTGCAAAATAAACCCTTCGACTAATAATAATGATGACATAGTATATAGCATACCAAGATATTAGCGAAGCGGATCGATAATGTTTTTATTGATAGTTGTCATGAATCATATCGCTAGACCTACCAAGGTAAATTACTAGTTGGCTCCTTTTACATTGGCTTATATGGAAACTACATAGAATTATTACCTTACATTCATTCAATACTTTTTGACTGGCTAAAACAGAACAAAAGACTTTATAGATCGTAATAACTAAATTGAAATAAATCCTGAGCAAACTCGTATAACATTTGTAGTACATAAAGTTGAGCGTAGTAAAGTGCCGTAGTCAGTCGCGTAGCGCTACGATTGATTTACTATTGAAATATAACTATTCCCATTTTTGATTTATTTTTCGAAATACTTACTATCACCACTTGATCAGCTTCTATACTCTCATATACATTCTATTTAGTAAAAAGGAACACACCTATTAGATTGTGATACGAATAGATTAACTACATACTAACTGACCTGGCAAACCTAGTTCCGCATTTTCGAATAGTCAATCACATCGACTACAGCGACATCGATCGCGTTATGTAATCTTATCGAGTTAAAAAGTATCCTATCTCTCAAATTTGATCAAACAGTATAAAGTGTGTAAAATTTGATTAAAACCGGTTCAGTAGTTTAAGAGTTCATCGCGGACAAACAACGCGACACGAAATTTTTATATCTAAAGATAATATTAGTTAATGAATTAAATACAAAATGTTCTGTTTTATATAGTAATTATTATTATATATTTAATATAATGAAACAATTTTGTTCCAATTAGTGTGATGATTATTATCATTATGTTTGGATGCTCGAAATTTGATACCTATTTTTTGTCGACATTCGTCGCGCCGATATGGCGCCTGGCTTCCGACCTCCGCTTTGTTCATATTACGTGTGGTATAATCATGAGCGTAAAGAGGTTTACGATTGTTTTACAGTATATAGGTTTAGCGATGTAGCCCAGGCTGGTGAACACGCTAAATCTGTAGAGGGATTGGCTTCCGTAGCGCAACTGTCAGAACACACCTATAGGTATTTGGCGGCAGATTTTCAACTCGAGAGTGGTAAATAGCCAGGCGGGCATTAGAAAAAGTTCTACCGCCACCTTGCTAGGTTTCATCACGATGTTTTCCTTCACCGGAAGGTCAAACTCATTGTAGCTGGATTCGAACTCACGTCCTTTGACGCAGTGTCCGTACACGCTACCACTGTGCTATCATCCCTTTTATCTATATAAATATAAATGAATTTTTCTTTACATGTGTGTTCTCTATGCATATTTCTTATGTGTACTTAAACAAAATATCAGATTGTGATGAAATTTTGTGAATGATTCTATGTATACTGTTTTTTAACGCGGTGAAGCTCATTTTTGCATCCCCTTCCAGCCCGGGGGAATGAGAGCGGTATGTGGGAGTCACCCTGCGCTAATTGCCGAGAATACCCACTAAAACCCCATGGCTGTCTGTCGTCTTCCTCTCTAGTATGTTTATTTTATTCTTTATAGTTTTTGTTAATTCATATCTTCCACTTCTATTATTCATTCCTTAGTTCTCAATAAGTTCTAGTTAATTTAATTCAAGTAATTACAGTTTAATGTAAGTATTTATCAGATATATAAATTAAAGAATAACATCAGAAAACACAGTAATCTTATTAGGACATTCGTATTATAAATAAATAACAAGGATAAGGATATCTCTTCTTATTATGTTTTTTTTCTTTTAGCCGCACTAAATTTAATAACTATCTCAATAATAATTAATGACTTGGAATAAATGTATGTACATGGTTATATAGAATGACGAACAACTTACACCTATATAACAGCCATCAGACTGCGTCGCTAAACGTAAATGATGAAAAAATAAGAATGTTAATATATATCCTATGCTGTAGTAAATTTGTTTAATGATGTTCAATTTCATTAAAATTAAAATGAAAGTTAACGTATTAACATTACAATAACTACTATCCGTGATTTAATGTTCTTAAATTACATATAATATTTAAGTAATAAAATATAGCATCAAACCACAGTTTGAATATATATTTAAAAAAAACTGAGTAAATATTTTTGTAAGTCATTTTCTTAAACTATCTTCTTCTAAATGAATTTACAAAATTTACATCATAATAATTGCTCTGTACTTGGTATTAGATTATGATAATTGATCAGGACGAGCGAAGCGACACTATTCAACAATTTAAACATTTTTGTGGTTCATTTTACTGAGAAACTACCACACATTCAGGCTTAGAATTTAACAAAGTATTTTCTATTCATATCTAGATATGTTATCAATCATAAAAATATTGTTTTATCCAAATAAAAAAATAGAAGTTATAATATTTTTTCCTAACTATAATTGTATTAGATTATTATCACCATATGTCGAAAATTATAAAATCAATTAGAGATGTGTATTTTATCGACTGCATGTTACTATCTGTAAGTAAACTAAAAACATAAAACAATTCCGCTATGATATAATGTTAAAATGTAATAGAGGAGAAGGAATTCGCATAATAAATTTTATGCTTGTTTTAAAAAAAAGTGAATAACAATGATTCGTCGTATGGATAGTTTATAGAAGCCTATATTAATAATCGATTCATTAAAATGATTGTCTTTAAATTATAAATTTTTATTCAGTAGATAATTTCACAAGCTCTCCTAAACCACTGTTTTTAACTAATTTATTTTAAATGTAATATTGGCTGTGTAACCAAGCACACAAATTAATCACATTAAAATTAAGCTACAGAAACCGAACATAAATCGCTAATATCTTATCACTTGCACGTGGTCCTTCGGTAGCGAAAGCGGCCCTGAAGGTATAACCTTCTCTGATAAACACCCAGTTTCTATGTAAATTGCGTCTTCACGTACACACCAAGACGTCTTGTGGAAGTGGGTGACAAGTTACGATATAGAGCCATTTAACGTTAGTCGGGCCTTCACGGGGGTTATGTTCGGTTTATTGTCTATATTGATCGAATTGAGGTCATAATGTTAATGGAACTAAATTAGATAGATACGAGGGTAAATGGGAAAGCAGTGTTTTTTTTTTCCTTTTTAAACGAGTAACATGACTAACTTATTTCTATTTAAAAAACACCCTTAAACATTTTTATTATAAACTAAATTAAACTACATTGATAGAACAAAAATAATGTAATGTTTGTATAATTCATAACATTAAAGATAACATTTTTTTTTGTTTATTTAGCAATTCTACTGGTATAATTAAATATAGATAAGAGTTGTCTAGAACTGTATCTATCCTTTGAATCATACAATTTACTTAATGAACAAAATAGTCATTGTCCTGTTCGAACAATGGCTTGTATGCTATTAGCTAATACAACAAAACTTTTTTCGCCATTATAATATTCAATAAATTATATATTAAGATAACATGTGTTCAGATATGCGCGAAATTTGAGAAAAAATCGTCAAAAGATAATATAAATATATTTTTTAGAAATCGATCTCAGCACCACCTAGCAGGCCTAAGTGTTAATCGAAACCATCCAGAGACCTAACCAATAACGTACAAAACGTAGATATTGACTAAGAAAAGAGAAAAGATTTTACTACTATGCGTGGATTATGGAATAAACTCGGGATTACTGTATATTGTATAACTCTAATTAGTATACATCTAAGATATATTATACATGTGATAGTTTGTTTATTTAGATTTAAGGTATTATAAGAAAAAAGATAACCTTTATAAGATCACGTTTGTCTGTCTGTAGTATTTCAAGACCTTTTTACGTAAAAACGATGCACCGAACTTTTTGACCCTTAAATGTATGTTGTTATATCCCTTAAAAACTGAATACATTTAAATATAAATTTAATAAAAAAAAACCTTTTTTATCATACTTATATTAGTAGTTAGCACATAAATTAGAAGCTAACCAGGAGTTATCCTGGTTTTACTCATATAAGTATTCCAATAGCCATTTAACATTCATAAGGCTTAAATTCAAGTTAAAGTTATGCATTATTTCTTCAGTAGGTAAGTGTACTGTAGAGATCACCGTGAGAGTTGAAGCATACTTAACTAGTCATTTCACAAGTGATCTTACTGGGTCAAGTGAAGGAGATAATATAATCGATAAAGCTTGAACAGTATTAATCGTTTGATTTTTAAATACTGATAGAATTTGTATAAAACTGATATTAAAAACACAAGTTAATCGTTAAACAAAGAACAATTATTAAGGAGTGGCAAAAGACAAATCTGTATATGCACATATTAGCTGGTAGGGATGTTGCGCAGCTGCGACTCTTTATACCTCCAACTCCGACTTCGGCTTCGGTACTTTTGAATCTGAGGTTATAACGGAAATCCCAATACAACAAGTCACTGCAGCCGGAATAAGTACGTACAAAATTTAACCTGTAGCTCAGAGAAATGCTTGATTTTTCAAAGGAATGCTCTACAGGGCCTTACCTTAAGTTTTATGGAAGATACCAAATTTCGTCGCTTGTTACAATTCCTAGTATCGAATAATATTATATGTAATATATAATTTATTATTTATCACATCTGTTTTCTTCTCTACCTCCGTTTCACCTCCGACTCTACCTCCGACTCAGATTCCGACTCCGATAAAGCAGATTATAAACCTCCGGTTCCGACTACAGCTCCGGTGTTCCCACCTCCGTAACATCCCTACTACTTGGTACCCTTTACTTTATTGACATGTTTCATTCACATCAACAGTGTCAACGTATCAGGAAATTAATTTTTATTGAGTTCACCTTGAAGAGGATACTCTTTCCAGGTTTGAAGTCAATACGTTCCATAGTTTTAGAAATATCGTAATAAGCGAGTCAATGGTAAATCAGTACAATAACGATCTATGAAATATAATTTAAATCTATTAAATTATATTAAAGTGGAATCTATTTAAAGATATATTGCTTTTCTAAAAGGGATGGCAAAATAGTTTAATACAGTTTGACCTTTTTGCAAATATCATTTGTCAATATCTATAGTAGAGTATTAGTAGTCAGTAAATTGTATTACTTACTCGTTAATTATAATGAATAAACTAAAACAGATTGCCAACATTTACTGTTCGAAGTTACTTTCTGATATTTATTGAATTCCGCGTCACAGTTCCATTTTACTAACATCGCTCGACATTAAGCGTATGTTCGCTGTCAAAACGAACACTATAGACTTTGATGATCATAAATGCTTGCCTTCGAAAGTTGTGTTTATCAGCAATTAAAATTATAATATAAGGAAATAATAGAAGAATATTTTTGTGTTACTTAATAACAACGTCGGTTAATTGACAACTCTGCCAACGCCGTGTCGATGGAATATTTCATTAATCTTGTCAAATTCAAAACAACAAGATGGCTGCTCCTTTTTTTTATTATAGCATCTGCCTATGTAGATAATTTCTCATGGGTTTTTATATTTTACTGCGAACACTTTTGTAGCACGTTACTCAGTCTTTATTAATAATGGACACAGGAAGGAAGTATTGTTACGTAGATATAACAGACATAGATAACTTAAAGTATTTTTGATTAGAATCTGACATTCTAGTAATTCTAATAATTTCACCAATTTTAAATTTGAATGGCCATACAAGCAACAAACATGAATTTTCCGATTAGGAACAATTATTTTTACACATATAATTATCCCGTATGAAGATCGAACTCACAATACGCTTCAGTTAAATTAGAACTAATCATGAAGTTTTCAGTTATATATAATCAACTTAACATTGCCACAATAATAGAACCATGTTATATAAAATTCCACCAATATTAAAATACGCATGGTCCAATAACCTAATGTTTATTGTACATTATTAATCTTGATAGAAACTAATGAATAACAGATTAAAATCCTGCCAAAAAATCCAAGTCGATTATCTTATTATTATTTTTTTTTTCAAACAGAGCTGTTACAAGACGGCGGTTCTATTTATAAAAAAAAAAAACCAGAAAGTTGTCATCGCAACTAGAAATACATGTTTGGAGTTATTGTTTACTAGCTTTTACCTGCGGCTTCGCTCGCGTTAATATTAATTTTGTCAAACAAATCAGATGACACAATAAAAGTTTTATACAAAGTTCATCCCTCTCTTTACTCCAATTTCAATATGTTTTCGCAAGAAAAAGTAGCCCATCTCCATATCCTAGATCCCATCTATTTCTGTACCAAAATTCATCACAATCAATTCAACGGTTTAGGTGTGAAAGCGTAACAAATAAACAAACTCACTTTCGTATTTATAATATTAGTATGAATTATATATGTCACTTGTATTTTATAGCAAAGTTATATCAAATAAAATGTAACTAATATTATAGATAAAATAGAGTCAAATAAGGAGAGTTACGAATGAATCAAAAGGGAAACCGCGATATGAGATCTCAAATTTCGCTCAAACTCTACGTAAATTTCTGGTCCTTACGGAGTTAGGTCACATTTTCTTTGTTCAATATCTGACAAATAAAAATATACGCTCTGTTTCATCTCTCTATGTTATTGGAATGTTAAAAAACAGCGATGGAGTTTTTAAGTACCGACAGAAGTAAGCAACAGTCTTGCTTATAAATATTCGGTTTTTTGTTTTTATTTATCAATATTTATTTTTCTTTGAATATCGTTTATTTGTTGTTTGTGATTAATGTGAAATCTATTAGGCATCAATGGTCTAGGCGGTCGTTACAAATCGTTAGACATTCTCTAAAGCATACATTAAAATTGTGCCAATACGCTTCAGTGGGTATATATAAAAAACTAATAGTTATACCTAGCCTAAAAATAGGTCCTAAATATACACGAAACATATTTCAAGTCCTCGGGAAAGGTAAGTATGTTATAAACACAATATATGGCATCATAATGATAGTGAAAGAATGGTAAAGATCTTAAGGCCTTTAATATATTAGATAAAGCTAATAGAATTACCGTCTAATTAAATTTATTGTGACATTCCGCCTCTCAGAACTATAAGATTATTTTGAGGAACTCTTGTGTCTGGTACAGTGATCATCTGATATCTAATTACGTACTCGCAGACATTCGTTTTGTTGAAAAGCTTGCGGCGACGCGAAGACAAAATAAAGAGTGATCTCAGAGTTGTTTATGTGCAATTTCTTTACATTGGTTTTATATAATACTACATTTTCGTCTGCGATTTCATGGTCGTAGTAGATGGCGTTTGTAAACTTAATTTTTTTAATTTATTTTTATTCGTTATTTATTTATTTACAAATCTGACCAAACATATAACAATTCATATTTACCATTTTACTATTAGAAAATGTATTTGAGTTAATTCTTTCCTAAATTATTATACCATTATTTCAATACTATTTATATATTTATATCCATAGCTATTTTAGTTGTTCCGCTAACGAAGATTGTAAAACTTAATTAATTATTAAAGTACCGTTTAGCAGGAATACACTATGGTTTATTTATGTTTTGGATATCGTTGTATCTATGTTGTTACTCAATGTAACAAAATATACTCTGAATTCTGACCAAACAACATACCAATATAATTATTATATAAATCAGTTTAGCAATTCTCAAATTGTAAGTACACTGACAGATTTAAAGTTAACGATGACCTATTTTATAACGTATATTCGTACATTATACAATTGTAAATGCTTATTTACTATTTTTACTATTATTATTGCTTATTACTACTAGGATAGTAACACTAAATCGACTTGGCTTTCAAGCAAAGTTATGTTTAATAAACTCCAATCAATCGTAACAAATATTTGTAGTAAAACTTCATAAATTCTAAGCCACGGACACATTCTATTCGCAGTGAAAGCAAAAAATAAGGTAATCTTATAGAATTAAATGGCCGCCTTCGTAAGTCGGTTCGGATTAAAACATACGGAAGTTTTCCGTTAAGGTTGTTAAAGAAAATGAAAATTATTATTTCCTCGTGTATACATTTTAAAGATTGAACGTTAGCATTTTTGTATGTAAAATTACATAAATATGTAATTTTCTGTAAACGGTAATCTTTCTGTATGATGTGTATTCGTATTTATCTATTTTATAATGCTACCCTCTACCCGCGACTCCACTCGCATTAATATTGATTATGTCAATTAATTCTTCCACTTCCTATAAGTTTCTGGAGAGAAAAAGTAGGCTATCACCGTATCCACGTTTCCATCTATCTCTATACCAAAATTCATCATAATAGATGCTGCGGTTTAGGCGTGAAAGCGTAACAAACAAACAAACTCACTTCCGGGTTTATAATATCAGTAATGGGAGTAAGGATTATAAGGCGAAAAGTTTGTTTCTTTGAATGCGCTAATCTTAAGAGATATCTGCAGGATAAAAAAAATGTTTATATATTAAGGGTAAAATATTTTTTTAAAAACCTTACTGGTTCAACGTTTGATTATAATCTTACTTGATGTTAGATGACGATGTGGTCAAGTTGTTGGACACGCTAAGCCTAGTGGAGGGACTGGCTCTCAAGAGCAACTACCAGAACACACCTGTAGGTATTTGGCGGCAGATTTTCAACTTGAAAGTGTTAGTTATCCATACGGGTATTAGAAGATGTCCTACCACCATGATATACTTTCATCACGACGTTTTTCTTCAGCGAAAGTTCAGCCTCATTGCAGGAGTGCGCACTAAAGTCTGATGACGTGGTGCCCGTAGATGCTACTACTGAGGTATCATCGCTTCAAACAATAGCTTATAACAAATAGAATAAACAATAACAGTCATTGTTATGAACTATGCAATAATTTATTCAATGTACAGTAAAAAAGGGAACGTAAACTTGTGTGCCCTTACAATTATCAACAAGAGCCATATTTAAAGGTAAAAAAATAAAAAAGTCATCATGAGTTCAATTACTAGTATTTAATACATTTTGTAATTCTAGTACTGCCAAATAAATAGTACTATGGTGAAAATTTTTCATCTAAGCCCGATAAGAGCCTAACTGTAATACTTAGGTATTTATTTGAGAACGTCCCCGAGTCGAGTTAACACTGACAAATTATAGCAATAAAGTGTTACAATGATGAGAGAGGCTTTTGCGAAACTGTTAGGACTAATTGCCCGACTTTTAAATTTATCATCCTTGTAGAATTATAACAAGAAATCGTTTGTTCGAGTTATAGAAAGAATAAATGTTAAGTTTGAAATCTTCTGTATTAAATATGACTTATTCATTTATTACTTTTACTCAGGCCACAACTTGCTCAAGATAGAGAAAAAATGTTTTTCTTTAGAAGAGTCCTTCACCTTCGCCTAGAAGATGGGTTCTTGCACAAGAATAATTTAAAATAATTTAGGATATTTATAATTTAGATACTTAACTTATACACTAATACTTTAATATATACCTATTTACAAGAAATAAATGGCTTTTTATTTTATTTTATTTACTATTCATTTATTTTCGTGAGACTTCTTTGAGCTCTTCCAACTCTAAAATTAAACAACGATATTTCTCTTCAGTTAAACTGCCATTGCGGTGTTAGCAAAATGAGATTATATTATTTGTATTTATTAATATTATAAATGCGAAACTAAGTCTGTTTGTTACGATTTTACGCCTAAACTGCTGAATCGTTTATGCTGGTTTTTGGTATAATGAAGGATGGGATCCTGGAAGCGGTTATAGGATATTTTGTTTCGCAAAAACTTGTAGGGGACGGAGTGCAGAAAGGATAAACTTTGTATGAAAATTTTTATTGCGTCGTCCGATTTACTTCAAACTTTGTATAATTATTCTTTATTATTAATAATTACAATAATGTATTTGTTATTATTGTTATATTGTTATCTATTGAATCTACTCCATCAAACCTCTATCTGTATTGACGAAAGAAATAAATAAATAGTTTTTACGATAAAGGTTTCTGTGTCGATCGACAAGTAGAATTCGTTGATAAAATTTACATTAACACGAGCGAAGACGCAGGTCAATAGTAGTAATAATATTTATGTGTTATAGTAATAAATAAATTAACTTAGATTTTATTATAATTTTCAGTAGGTTGATTGTTATTAATCAGTCGAAAACAAATTGAAATACAATTAAGTTAACAACCATTTTCTGGAATTTCACAGCTTATTGTGCTATTGAAGAATCATTTAGTTCGTCGCAGAGTTTAATCTTTTATTACTTTATATAAAGCTGTGACCAGCTCTCGTGTTAACTAGATACTTGAGTGCTACTGTTCCCGTTTCACTTTATTTTTTAATATTTTATTAAAACGAAATTAACTTGAACTAGTTAATTAAATCTATTTTATATGATCATTTAAGAATGAACTTATGTTACTCGTAGGTCGTTATTTAAAGGATATCTTTTATTGTTTAAAAAATAAAAACAATCATTGAGAATGAGAGTGTTTAATATAATTCCTGTAATAGATATTCATTATTTATATTTGAAATAATTACTTATTAGATAAAAGAAATGTCGTTCAGTTACTTTAAATTGACTTCTAGTTTAGTAACCTGCTTTTCAGCTTTTGGTTTTGCCGACTTTGCCAACTCTTATTTCTATCGGACTGTGAAGTTGTAGAACCGTCTTCTTAACAGCGGGTTCCCTCTTTCCTATGATATCCTTCTATGGGTCCTTTAAAAAGGCGTGAAGAGGTACCTAATCAGGCCAGCATGATAGCGTGGACTGGCAATGAATTTTGATTCAATATTCAATCTCGATTAGCAGACGGTTTTCGGGAATACTATCCCGATAAAAATATTGATCTAACTTTAAAACGTATTATTCCAGTTCAGCAAAGTGGTTTTTAGTGACAGACTCGACTTATTTATTGTCAATATTGAGCTCGGCGGAGGTAAAATATATGACGATTGGTTTTTAAGGTCGGCCAGTTTCGGATTACAGGATCGTTTATTCGATATAATGGCGACCAATTCAATCGAGTCAGGTTTAAAGTCGAATTTATTTTTCTAATATATTTGTTCGATATCTGTTACAGTTTGATTGTTTTAGAGAGGTTTTCTTTTCGTTAATATCTTTTATGATAAAACTAATATATAAATACACGCTGAAATTGATATATCACTATCGTTTTAATTTAACCAAATGTATATAAGTCGTATAAACTCCTTATTCAACGTTCAGTTCAAAGCTCATTACTACACAATAAAAATCATAAGCTCTTTAAAGGAGAAGATTACGATGACAGTAATATTTTATATAACTGTATATGATGAGATAAAAATTTATTTGCTTATCTAGAAATCTATATTAATATTATAAAGCAAAAAAGTTTATTTTTATTCGAACGCGCTGATCTTAGGGACCATAGGGTCAGTCGGGTTTCAAAAATTATGTTTCTATTTGATAGAGCAATCATTTAGAAAGGTTATATGATATCACGCTACCACGAAAACGAGCAAACTAATTAAATAATTTTTAGTTCCAAGCGTTCGAAGTCGCGAATACAAGTAGTTTATTCCTTATGTATCTATACAAATCACCTTTTTCTGCATTTGCAGCATATACTTGAACATAAACAGAAACTTCGCGAAATTCAGAGATCAGTAAAATGTATAGGTGTAAAACTGTAAAGTGTAGTAACCGGAAGGGCGCATGGGTGCGGTCGCGGCTCCGGCGGGGAGCATTTACTGTGGTAGAATATGACCAAACGCAAAACTTATCTTAGTAATGTTATAAATGCGAGAGTGAGTTTGTTTCATTGTTACACTTTCACGCCTAAACCACTGAGTCGATTTTGATGAATTTTTGTAGAGAAATAAATGGGAACCTAGAGACGAAGATAGCCTACTTTTCTCGCATAAAACTCATTATAAGTAGGGTAAAGAGAGAAATAAACTTTGTATGAAACTTTTTATTGCGTCATTGGATTTGTTTGACACAATCAATATTAACGTGAGCGAAACCGCAGATATAAGCTGGTAAAGAATAAAAATATTAAAGAGTTAAGACATTGTTAAAAAGAAATACAACAATGTTAAACAAATTGTGCATAAAAATTTTTGAAGATTTCACTCTACTTGTGGCAATATACCTTCAACTTACATAAAACACAGTCGTAAAAATTTTATGTTGTTTTTTAACCCAGAGTAAGATTTTAAAGGCTTCAGGATCGGTAATGCGCTAACGATGCCTGTGTTTTTATAAATTACTATAAACTGCCGTATCCACCAACCATCGGGCGAGAGGTATGCTTGTTTGCAACTTTAGTGCTATAAAGAAATCGGTGTGTACATAAGACTACAGGACAGAAGTGAAATTTCACTATATCTCTCTTGCTCCTTCAGTCGCCTCGAGCCGACTTTACCCGAACGAGCGTCACACAAAAAGGCTGCAGATCAGAATTTCAAATCCATCACATAACAAATTTCACCTTAAAACTATCACGCACAGTGCCGTTACTTTACTGTGAAATTATATAAAAAAGTTTATTTGTTCCAGTACCATGGTATCAAATTTTTATTACTTTTCATGAAAAGTTAAGTGTAATAATAGTTAGTATGTGACCTTATTTTCGTATATAAAACTATGCATGGTATAACTGACTGTTCACAGTTTACACAAAGGACTTCCTTTACTATACTGTATACATACCCAAAGTACACTATTAACTTACTTAAAACATCGCCCATAGAAACCATTATCTGGTGAAATGCGCCTGTATCTAGACTGAGTAATCTGTACAATAACTTAGAAATAGAGATAGACATGTTTGGTAACTCGTTGAGTATCTTCAAGAAAAACGAATTGTTGTTGCTGAAAAACATAGATCTTGGTTCCTAAGAATTCATAACTTTTTTGTGATTATGTGTTGTGATTATCTATATTTATTATTATTTATATATGATTATTAAGTATTTAAACTGTGCCATATTTCCCTGTATAACTTTTTTTTTCGATTTTATTAACATATTTTTAAATTAACATTTTAATATTTGAACTTAAACTGTCTACCTTACAGCGCATGTTGTTGAAAGCTTTTAAAGGCAAACTTTTCTACACATTGCTTATATACTATTAATTAATGTTCGTCGTATTGCTCACTAGCTGTCCTATAATAAAATATAGTATGTTAATGCTAATTATTACAATATCTTGTCATCAATAGCTAGCGAAATAGTAAAAGTGAAGTATAAATATTTGGCTTTCAACTGAGCGGGACTCTAGGTATTTCCGGCAACGGCGACCGGGACAAGCCGCCAATTACCGTCTGTACAGAGCTATATACGGGTAGAATTTATACCGTTTCATGTCAATCACAGTGCGCTTTTTAAAACGCTTATTTTATTTTCTTCTACCTGGCTTATTAGAACAGACATATAGAAATAATGAGAAAATATTTTGTTTTATAAATATATTAAATTATCAACGAAAATAGTAAAACTTACGAATTAAATGTGACTATGACCTTTAGATGTTATGTTTGTATAGTTTGTACTATGTAACAATACACACGAGGGCATTTTCTGTTGTTTTAGGGCACTTGATATATCAATCGGTACACAACATACTTTTTTGAACGCCGACGCGGTACTGAGGTTTGGAATACATATTTATATTTTTACTTATAATATATATCACTGAAGACAAAGTCTTGATATTATTGTAACGTAGTAGCGTAGGTTTTGACAGGTGCACACGTTTTTTCACACACAATATTTCACGTCGATGAAATGATTCAGAAATGAATGGAAAATACTTTGCGAGATTTCATTATATTGATTTATACACATAAGTTATGTTAATATAAGCTCGGGGCTGAGTGCCCTCAGCATTCCCCCCAAAAAGTTCGGTGAAGCTGTCAAATCCCTTACGGCAAACAGGGAAGATCAGATCGAAATAAAAAGCTATTACACTTGGTGTATGATAGTCAGGAGTCATACACAATAGTGTCCCATTACGCAGTATAATAATATATATTTGAATCCAAATAGTCTTAACTTAGGGATATTAACCCGTACCAAATAGAAAACCCTTGCTCTTCGACGTGGTACTCCCTTTGTCAATATAATAGAGTTATCAATAACCGTCTAAGATTCGGGATGCCGACCCAGTAAATCGATGCGGTGGACACTTTAACAAATGCCCGAGTTTATTAGATACGGTTGCGTGACGTGCACGCCTTCCCTAGCGATCTTGTGTCGACGTCTATGTGTGAATTATTACACACATTTGTCTGTAGCAAACGTTCTAAGTACAAGAGATTGGGTTTGTGTTGGTTGAGAGTTATATCTGTAATTTATCTTTTTTTTTGTATAGTTTTGTGAACTTGATTACTACGTCTCTTTGTCTAGACAACGTATATACTTTTTTACTATTTTATTTAAATGTATAACTAGCTGACCTGGCGAACTACGTACCGCCTAAAAGTCAATGAATAACTTATTAATATTTAGCTAAATTTAATTTAGGATTTTGTTAACTTGATAAATTGAATACTAAAAATGTATTCTGCTATTCTGGGCGGACAAGAATCCAACGAATCAAGAATCATTATAATCGGACAAACCGTTATTGAGTTATAAATGGTGTAAATAACGCTACTTTATTTTAGTTACTTTACCTAAGTATATAGATAAGACAATAGTATGGTGTAAAATAAATACATAAATTTGTATGTAGATATGAATAATGTTACTCTGAAACATTTTTATTAAAATTTTATCAAAATTTATTATCATACTGGCTGACGCCGTGAACTTCGTATCACTTAAAATTTATATTCTGTATTCTACATTTATTACATTTTGATTAGCTATAATAATCAATCCTAATCAACCTTACAACTTCAATTCGTTAAGATCTATAGAACTGGCTATATCTAATAACATTTGCGTTCTTCATGTCTTTGAATGAATTGAATTTATTGAATTCATAGAATGAACCTTGTTTATAGTTCCAATGAGTGAAATGCCTTTTAATTATATGCAATTTAAATATTGGTGATTTTGACCCCCTTCCCTTGATGCCGTGTCTGTACACACCACCAACCGAGCTGAGATATTATCGCTTCAAACTGAGCTATCATCGCTTCATTAATTTTCTTATTTCCAATAAGTATTTCGCGAGAAAAAGTAGCCGATTTCCGCCTGCATGTTTCCATCTATCTCTATACCAAAGTTCATCATAATCAATTCAGTGTTTAGCGTGAAAGAGTAACAAAACAAAACTTACTTTCACATTTATAATATTAGAAAGGATTATTTAGTCGTAATTGAAGACGATTTTCCTCTCACTATTAATTAATAATTTGATTGTTTTGTTCTTAGACAAAACAAAACCATACTTTCTTAAACACTCAAGTATAATCAGTTTCCAATTTAATATAATCTGTTAAATTAAATGATTTATTTGTAACAAATAAAACGCTTTAATATCACTAACATTAAGAATTTAGAAGAGATTTTTTTCTATTCTCTAGGAAAATTATTTATAACTCAATAAAGTGACCTCGATATTTGAACCTTTCTGAGGTAGGGTATCGACCCTATAAACTCAAGGAGCAAACGACAACACCCAAGAGGGAGGGTTAGACGATTGTTTGATAATATTTTATACAGTTCTGTGGCACCTGGAAAGTAAAACATTATTTTTAATCATTTCAGGCAGAGGCGGAGACGAGTGTGACATTGTATAACAAAAAAAAAAGATTACGGCGTAGCGATTAAAACACTTGTCTCGATGCAACAGCTACACCTAGTACTGTAGGTTTGAGTCCAACATAGGACAATTACTCGTGTGATCCATATATAATTTTCTGAGTTAAGTTGTTACTTTGTTTTACTTTTTTTTTTGTACAATAGGGGACAAACGCCCAAGCGGGTCATCTGATGGTAACTGATCACCGCCGCCCATGGACAACTACAACACAAGAGGAATCGCAGATGCGTTGCCCGTCATTAAGGTATGAGTAGACTCTCTTCCTGAAAGTTCCCAAGTTCCCTCGTTCCCAAGTCGCATTTTTATGGAGCGTTATACGCTGGTGGAATTCAGCACCAAGTATTATTAATCCGTAAAATTTTTCCATAGTCCCTTACACTTGATATTGGCGAAATTACAATATGTTGGCATAGTTGCAAAAACAGACTAAATAGCAATTATTTAAAAATAATATTGTTTATTTATATCTATTTAAATAATACTTACTTTACTTATAAAAATAATTATTTGAAGAACAAATTATCAGATATCTGTAATAATTGCACATACGACTCCGTAACCGGAAAAGATTAAATATTTTTAAGTTATTCGTATTCAGAACCGAAATGTGGTTTGATAGCATACGGTAAATGAAATGAAAATATACACACATAAAAATATTTTTTCAAATAAAATGACATGCGATTTAGCTTTTAAAAATATTTCTTAATTTTCATTAACAAATTAAACAGTTAGTAAAAATTTGTAAAAGTTTCAATTTTTATATAGTTCATGTTTAACGTTATGGCCACAATCTCACGTGATGTTGAGTGACGATGTGGCCTAAGATGGAGCACAAGCTAAGCCTAATGGAGGTACTGGCTATTAAGCGCCACTGCCGGACTACATCTGTAGGTATTTGGCGGTAGATTTTCAACATGAGGGTCTGTAGCTAGCCGACTAGAATAATAGCAAGACTAGAAGAATTGCGATAGTTGTGCCTGGTCTCTGGCAATTACGGGAATTTGAAGTGTCGCCGTGGTTCGTTTTAGTGGGTAGTGTTGGGTGATTAGCATCTGTTGAGCCACCAAATGTTCCTCATGCCTTTGACCTGAGCCCAGATAATGTGTTAGCACTTTGTAACGAGGAAGTCCGTAAAAACTGTGATTAAACACCATGTCAATAAAAAAAGGGTGGCGAGTAGCCAGGCGGGCATTAGAAAAAGCCCTACCACCATGCTACGGTTTCATTACGATGTTTTTCTTCACCGAAAGCTCAAGCTTACTATAGGTGGATTCAAACTCATATCTCTCAACGCGGCCTCCATACACACTACTAACAGCTATCATCGCTTTACATTATTATACAGCTAAAGTAATAAAAAAGTAAAACTACCTATTGATGTAAAATACCTCATTTGTATTGCCGTGTTATAAAGTTAGAAGTAAAAAATTGAAATGTTTTGCGAGTTTTAGTTCTCCAGTTGCGAGTTCTTTGACGAGATTCAAATGAGAGTCAAATAAACGCATTTCTATTCGAAAGAAAAGTCAATGTAACCTCTCAATAAATAAGAGCGTGTGCGACAGAGTGTAGATTCAATTAAGCCCCTCTGTGAAGTGAAGTCTTAATTGAAGATGCCGTCGGGGCGAGCAAATAAGACGTGATTGGGGCTGAGCAAGCCATGTTTACAAGGGTGCTTCTGAATATTGCCAGCTTATTAAAAACAAATTCATAAAGGTATTGGGAATTTATTGAAAATCTGGGAATAAATTGATGATCTAATTAATAAAATTAAAACCACATCAACGTTCTTACGCTTTTATTTGTTAGTTAAATGGTAAATTTTAATAATATTTCAAGTTGTGGTTTGTAAAATATTTTTGCTTTATATAAATTAATATGATTTTAACCAGATTTTCTATCAATTTCTATTACCTTACTACTAGAAGCACTAGATACTTACAGGTTAATGATAAAATCTGAATATTTTTTTAATGAATTTTATATAATATCAATAGTATCTACCAAATTCGTATACGAAATTTCATATTAGATTGAGTAAAATATTATTTATATTACCAAAAGTAATTAGTTAAACAAAAACTTGTACAAACCATGTAATTTATTTTTTATTAATCTATACTAATATTATAAAGAGGAAAAATTTGCATAATTGTTAGTATCTAATAAACCCAAGAACTACTGGACCGATTTCAATAATTCTTTCACCATTAGAATACTACATTAGCCCTCAGTAACATAGGCTATATAACATTGTTTGAAATGATTAAATAAAATTTTAGTTTCACGCCAACGGAGTCGCGGACTCAGCTAGTTTCATATAAAATTACCATAAATTTAATATTATTAATAGTAATTTCTGATATCTCCGTAATCATGTTCAAGAATTAATTAAGTAGTAATATCGTGTTAAAGCAATATTCCAGCTTTGTAGTTGAAAGATAATTTAATTGATGTCGTCTCATGCGGATTTACCTGGTTGATACGATTTATTATATATAATTGAGTACATGATTATTGTTTATAATTGAGCATATAATAACTATCTATAACTGTGTATCATAATTAAGTAATTGAATTATCCAATACTGAACTCGGAGTTGGGTTAGATAGGGTTACCAAATCTTAATTTAATTATTCTATTACTTCTAAATAACCTCATAAATGACAAAATGCTACATTGAAATTAATATTTATAAAATTCTTCTAAAATTCAACGCTTCTGATAAGTTTAATTTATTTTCCTATAATTAGATAATATTTCTATTTTAATACATTTTATTTGTCGAACTATTGCCTCGAGAAAACAAAAACATTGGCTAACTAAATTGGATCACTTGTGTAGATAAATAATAAGACGATACTAATCAAATTGTTTTGTAAATAACTTGCAGTTTTAGCGTTCGTCAGGAGCCTTATTAATTTGAATAGTTTTAATTATATGATCTTAATACTTATCTATCTTAGAACTATAAATATCTACCTACTAGAGAAAGAAGTCTTTATAAAAGATGGCATCGGTGTAATAACACAGCACGAACTATTATCAATTTAAATGCTGTGAAATTCAATGCATATGTTTATTTAGATTCGCTCTATGTTGCTACTAATTAAAAATTGTAAATATTGACCTATATAGCCTATATTGCATTACGAGGTATACATCACAGCTATACAGCGAATCAACTAGAAGCGAGCACCTTAAAATTAAATTTTCTAAATTTGCAAATGGATAATTAAAATGTAATAGAATTGAATATATAATTTAAATATAATTATAAAAATCGTGTCATGAGCCATGAATTTTATAGACGAAAGATTTAATATAGGTCAAAGATTTAGAAACCATGTCAAGGTTCCAATCGTGAATTCTATTAAATGTCTCACACATGCGCCAAATAGGAGACTGCCTACTTGAATTCACACGGACGAAGTTAGTTTGTATTTTGTATGTGCATGACATAGAATCTGCCATAAAACCTTAAGTGTAATGTTAATGTAAAATTTGCGGACAGACAATCAAATCATGAACAATTTTTAAACACAAATTTTAAACAAGAACTTCAGTTATTAAACATCTCGCTTGCAGGTTTATGTTATTTAACATTTTCAAATCGTTTGTTATTGCCACAGAAGACCATAATATTTGAAAAATTGATGAGCAGAATTAGGTCCAACTTTACACTAATCTTAACTATCGAAGTATCATAACCTTTATTACTTTTGGCAGTAGTAATGTATTAATAATATAAAACTCTGTATACTCGTGGTTTTTAATTGGAATGATAAAGCTCTTTACATTGTTGTTATTTACTTTCTTACTTATTTGATCAATAGACTATATTTATGTGTTGTGGTTATGAACTATGCCAAATTAGCAGATAAATTTACTTTTCATAAAACTTACAAGTTATAAATAACTAGATATATTGAGAAAGCTTATCCAAGTTTAATATTCTTTAGGACTAATTATATAACACATTCATTGCAAGGTAACTTATCGATAATAGTACCTGTATATCAGCGATTTGAATAAAGTAAATCTACTAAATCTAAATATACTAAATCGATAAAGTAGTCAGAAGAAGCATTAAAAATTTTAGCAAAAATAAAACCATCGAAATCTTAATGGTGGGAATTTAAGGGGCATTAAATCAAGAATATATTACATAGTTTATGAAACCTTAGCACATCATAACTATAATGAGATTCAATAAAATAAGTTAATTTACAATAATAAAGGGGTTGTATAAGACGAAGGCAAAATTAAACGAATATAGTGCCCAAAATGAGATAAAAAGGAGTATCCAATATCCATGCGGGAGTTGGCAAAAATTACTACTGTGCCTAGTTATACCAACTACTATACCATCAGCACCCCAGAGTATATGCTGCCTTTAATAATATATAATATCACAGAACACTTGTGTGAAGGAGTTGTGGAAATATATAATATAGGGAAAGTTGGACGAGTTATAAGAGGGCATTTTGTAAATGGAAGATCTCTTTGAACTTGTTCGTCTCTTATCTCATGCCATGTTGACGAGAATACCTCTCCTTAATTATACCGCAATAGCGGCTTCAGTAAGATGCTTTTAATCATATGTTTTTTTTTATATATAAAATAAAAAACATCTTGAACTAATTTTATCTACTCTCTTTACACGACATAAATAACTAAAAACCTACGAAAATTAAATTATACACCAGAAATTTCATTAATGTCAGTTTTTATTTATTTCGATAATTAGGACTTAGAACAACCAGTATTCAGGGAACTTCATATAATTACAAACTTAGCGTATCATTAATATTATTATTCACATCTTTCGCGAGTTCTTAAGCACATACCGTTTTTTGAATTTGTGGTATTGTTTATAAATACCTTCTTAGTGCGTTTATTTATAATACATTTTTAATTTGAATTGAAACTACGAACCTAATCAAAATATCGGCAATTTTTTTATTATGAAAATAGTCTGTAAGGCTGTTACCCCGGTCTAGGTCAAGAGAAACGACTTTTGGCATGCGATCGCCGTTATGAATACAGTGTGTTTATATTTCAGTATCCAATTCGGAATTTTGTTAGGTAAAGTTTTACGATCCAATTGATGCGCACAATTCATTCCGATCTATTTAACTGGGTAACGATGGAAAGAAAGCACAAGATACTCTGATAATAGTACATAAATAAATCGTATTTATTTAATTCGGTTTAAATATTTTACGTAGCTATTAAAATCTATAAATGTATATCGTATATATTATAACACAAATATAACTGATTTCTTATAAAACGCTACAGGATTTGGCTGATTTTTTAAATTTAAAAATACAAAATTTTGCGACTAATCAAATTTTACAATCCCAGATATTTAATAATTAATTGCAATTATATTGTAATATCAAATATACGTTAATTACTACGTGGACAATTATAGGAAAGTTCTTATTATTCTATGGGCACGATTAATATGTGCAGTTCTCTTGTTAAATAGTTTCCGAATTGAGTGATCGTCTAAAACATTTATAAAACTAAAGTAAACTCCTGACGTTTCATATTTTCATATACTCGTGAGTGTTTCTAACCACATCTTTCGAATTAAAATAGTTCACCAGGAGTGCTATAGCCCTTAAAGCTCATCAAGCTAGAGCTTTAACACAGAATTACGTGTAGTGTAGTACATGTACATTTGAATTTGAGCTTTTCATCGATTGTTTTATACATTACAAGTTTAGCGTGTGTACGCAAAATAGATCTAGTTGTTGTATGCGTTAGTTTCAAAAATATCTAGAGTTGTTAATTTCACTCAACATAAAAGATGCAAAAATGCATATACCCCTGTATTGTCAGTCAATATCGTTTAGACGCCGAGAAGTAATTTATAAGTTTTTATTTCAAAGAATATCGATTGTAATGCGAATATCTACGGTACAATCGTTCTGTATTTAACCAAACAAAAAGATGTATGCAAAACATCGAATACCCAAACATCTCATTACTCATCCGCATATAAATAAAAAGCAATTGTACGATGAACCTTTCCCATTCGTTCTTGGAACGTAATAAAATACATTTCGGAACTGTTTTTGTTTTTATAAGCGTCTTATTTCAATTCGACTTTTTCGATGAATAAAATTAATGTAAGCTTAATATTGTTACAACAATGACAATAGATTTCGTTAACATTGAGTTGTGTTGTGTATCATTGGTCGTAGTTATGTATAAGGTATCATACATTACTTGATTGCATGGTTAACCTAGCGGTTGCAGCAGTTGATTCACTGCAATTGTCGAATCGAAGTGCTCTAGGTTCAAGTCCCGCACAGGAACTCCGTTATAACATTCAAACAATTATTAGTTTTATATCCTTAACACTTGATGTTGGCAAAATTGCTAACATAGTTATTATAATAAAAAAATAGTGTGTCTGGTGATAATTCTAATATGATTTAAGAACAACGGCTACTACGAGATCTATACATTCCATCAGCTTCATTGTCTTTATGTCGGTTACCAAGTCGTTTACCCACTCTATGTAAACTGATTGTTTACGATACGCTTTATACTAATATAAAATTCCTGTGCCAGATTTACTATCGTTGGTGGTCGCGAGTTATTGGGTACGGATCCCAACTACCTGGCTTTGTTATTAAATAAACGTTGGTGAAACTGTGACTGCGATACATTCAATAGTTCCACTATGGTGACAGAAATACTCCTGGCATATGGTGCTTGTTCTTATCATACAGCCCACCCTGTGTTATCCCGTGATAAGATAGAAGTAAAGTTTCTACGGTTGTATTCTCGTCCTCGAAACAAATCAACTCGTATCGTCTCAGCACCTCTAAACGAATACCTAGATTTTATTATTAGTTTTAATAAAAATATTTTAACAATACCACTTACCGAAAGATATGAGGCCACTGTTGAGCATCACCAGTTTGATGTTGTTGGGGATGGACACTAAGCTGGTAGTGCCAGAAGTCGGGATTTCTTTTTTCTTGGGTTTCTTCTCACCATGTCCGGTACTCGACTTTGACCTATATCGCCGCTCCCTCGTAGCGACCGACGCACTGCGCTGTCCCGTCCTCGACGACATTTTGACAGTACGTTCTAGATTTATACACGGTTTGTGCACAACCCCGAAAAGTCACCGACGCGATCAACACATCAACATTTTACGACACTAATGTTAAGACAGAAAAAAATATTTATATTTATATATTATTTTAATGGTATAATATATATTAATTTATCTACTTTTTTGTGCGATTCTTACAAATACTGTAATATAGCCTTAATAGACGTTATATCAAAACATTCAAATACTATTTACACTGTACAATTTGACACTTGATAAATATATAATTAATATATATAGGAGGAAAAAGTGAGTCGCGTTATCATAAAGACCCGAACATTATTTTGTTTTAATTCAGCCACCTGAAACAATAGAAAGAAAGATAAATTAATCAATATACATGTATAAAGCGTTGACATTTTGAGTGGTAGTGTGCTTGAAAATTGCATCGAATGGTGTGACGAAATAAAAACAATTTTATTTATAACTAACTATTTAGCCAGAAATAAGGAAATACAGCCTTAATTTTACATTGGAACCTGTAATAGTGATTTATTAAGACCAATATATTTTTTTATTAGAACTATAAAAGAACCTAGCAGAAACGTAAAAGTAAATTTTTACATGCATTTTTTATGTGATAGCCTTCATTAAAAGTTATTCTTTCACTGTGATAACTCGTTCTATGATGCTTACAAAATTGTAGCAAATTGGGTATATTTATTTACTTTTGACAAATCCTTTTTACGCGAATTTTGCTTGAAACTGTATTTATTTTGAAGCACAACCTGTACTTTAATGATCAAACGTCTAGTATATACATATATACACATATATATATATATATATATATATATATATATATATATATATATATATATATATATATATATATATATATATATATATATATATATATAATCTATTTTATAGGTTTTAGCGCTATGCCTACAATTAACCTGATGTTAAGTGACGATGTGGCCGAAGACGGTGAATACGCCAAACGTAGTGGAGAGACTGGCTCTCAAGTGCAATTGCCGGAACATACCTATAGGTATTCGCCCGCAGATTTTCAACTTGAAGGTGGTAGCTAGCCAGGAGAGCATTACAAAAAGCCCTACCATTATCTATTGTTTCATTACGATGTTTTCTTTCACCGAAAGTTCAAGTATGTGGATTCAAATTCACGTCCCTTGACGCGGCGTCCGTACATACAACCAACTGAGCTATCATCGCTTCTAACACTAGCTTATAACAAATCGAATAAACAATAACAGTTATTGTTATGAAAAATACTATAATTTATTCAATGTACGGCAACGTTAGCTTGTGGGTTCTTACAATTATCACGAAGAGGCTTTTGGTAAAGGTTAAAACTCAGCGAAGTAATACAAATAATTTTCTCAACTATATAAATAGGGTACAATTTAATAATATTTGTTTATTTTACTTATTTTTAAATTGCCTCAAAGTGCGAACGAAATCTAAGTCACATACGTATTTAAATACAGAATCCAAAACAAAATTACTAAGGACAGACATTAGAAATTTGAGGAAGATGTGGATATTACATTATAAGCATCACTTAAGCAGGGTTTCCTCGAAATTCCTTTCCTAATAGAATAAGAGATTACGGAAAAGATTATGTTTCGCGTAAAATTTATTTAAAACTTGGTGTTTGTTTATCATATAAGATGGTATTACTATTACTCATCGCGACAAGTCATGAATCAAATAATTCAGTGTTTTTTTTTATTTATCTCAACCTTAAAAGAGTTAAATGAGCTGGCATAGGTAAAATGGGAAATAATGTCACATGATTCTGATTTATAAATATACTTTTTAACCCCGCAGGCGTTGTTGTGACCTTTCGAGTATGCGAAAACTCGACTGCAGCGCTCCTTCGCTTTCGAGGATAACGTTAATAGTTAACGGCATAAAAAAAAACTAATTCGTGTCTATTTTCATGGAGATTGGTCGAACGCTTTTGGTGTGAAGCTAAATTTAATCACAATTAAATTAATGTCTGACACGGGACGCTCGGCAGATGCGAAACAGTTAACTTCATGTTAGATAATAGTCAATAAAAAGCAGCTTTACTTTAAAACATGGTGCAAAATAATAGTGTGTATTATTTGTATATATATGTATATACATGTATCACGGCAAGTTTGTCGATTTTACTGTCAAGGTGCACAAATAGATGTTTCAAATAGATGTTTTAGGGACGAATAGCGGCATTTAGTGCACAGCGGTATCAAAGCGCACGACAAGGCATGGTTTCACAGCCTGGAACATAAAGAACAATGCAATACGATCAGGCTAATAGAACTGGGAGAGACTGGTTTTTAATGTTCTTTTTGTGCTCGACAGTACCGATCTCAGATGGGCCTATACAGCTACGGAAGAAAGTGCTTCTAGAAACACTGCTTTAACCGTCTGTCATAGGCATAGAAGCCATTTATAATAAACATATTTCTAGTATAATAAGTCATTAGGCTAACCAAATATTTTGAAACAGACAAAAATAACAAAGCTCCGCCATATTATGCAACGTCGAACCGGATCTTGGAGGCGATCGGTTCCGCGAAATCTATTCCCGGGCGCCCATTAAAGTATTTATAAGTCAATGTTTTTACTGTAGAGAAATTCACAAACACCAGATGTATTCATTTTTATTAGATTCCACAAGACGCTCGTCATTACTCAAGATAGCTGTACTGCTTATTGTTTCATTCAATTCAGCGAATTCGAATAAAACAACTATTACTCATGATTTGATTTATTTCTTTATTTGTGCACTATTTTGCCACTGGAACTATGATAATAAAGATTTGAATTGATTACTTTAATTTTTATACAGCTATAGTGGTACATAAACGAAGAAAACGAAGAGCTCGTCAGATGGCTAAGAGTTATTGTAACCTTTGGACGTTGTTAATTTTAAATCTGCCTTCCTTAGGCAGCTCTCAAAACTCTAATCTCCGTAGGTATACGATCCAATATAATTTGGCTTAAGTCTCCTGTATGGTATTCCCGCCACAAGTGTGAACGCTGATCATGATCTCTGGCAATGTGGGAGTTTGAAGGTTCCTGTGGTGCGCTTTAGTGGGTAATGATGGGTGTTTCTCACCCCTTTTAGGGGGTCGGTGCTGCTCACGTCCGTAGGCTTTACCCTCGAGACCCTACAAGTGACCGCTGGGTGGTGCTAATCGAGCAGCTGCGGGGTGGTAGGGCTTTGATGCCCAGCTGGATCGCGACCACCACACATAAGGTGTAACGCCCACCATAGTGACTCGTTTCGGCAAGGCGCGTTCCGGGATCAGTCAATGTATATCCAGTTTCCGGGTTGCTCTCACCGTGATACCGTAGACTAATAGGCTCTCTTGCCTCCCTTCCTGATGAAACTGCAGGGACTCTGCTGGTAGGGAGACTTGTAGAAACGGTTGTTCCGCTGGCCGCGCGCGGTACGGTACAGAGGCCCAAGCTTGACTAACCACCAAGTGAGGCTGCCTCACCATGCTGCGAATAATCTCGGGTAGTACCGTCGTACCGGTTGGTGACCGGAATTGGGGTCCCGGCGATCTACTTCGGGGGGGTATGGGGGCCCTTCCGCCCGCCGAGTCGGTGTAGTTTTACTCAGGTGTAACGGGGGGCCGACGGTTCTTGCGATCTGTTGGTGTCCCGGTGAGAGTTACACGTACTTCACGCCTTCTCCGAGGCGTGAAGAAACATTTAGTGGGCCGGCAAGACAGTTGCGACTGATGAAGGACATTTGCCCCTACGGCAGTCGCTACTGTTACTGGACTGTACTGAAACTTACAATCAGGTGAAGTACAGTCACTTTGCCGAGCTAGGTTAAAAAAAAAACAATTCATCAGATACCTCTTTCGCCTGGGCTTGAGCCCGGGTAATGCGCTTGCGTGTTGCGATAAGAAAGTCCATTAAGAATAAGATTTTAAACACCACGTTAATAAAAACGGTTTCTTGTATGATGACTAGTAAGGGTGTGAAGTTGACTCTGACTTTTCAAGGTTTGCCTGGACATTGCAATTACGCGTTACGAGACGAAGTGCATCAATGTATTTTATCACAACGATAATAAAATAAGGTGTCCTGTATTATGGAGGTTTTTAACAGTCGAATTGTCCAAAGTAGGAAGAAATCTCTAAACGGATTGTTTCGTAGGTTAGACTGTGTCGTACGTCTCTTAGCAAGATTTGTTGATGAATGATGAATGCTATCGGGTGTACTGGGTTTCGAATATCATATCCAAATACGCAAATGGCATCGTTACATGTTTGAAATTGTTGTTATAACGTTATAAATTACAATATAACGTTTATCAATTACGAAAAAATACTACACTTACTACTAAACTTACTTTAATACATTTTATTTTGACATTGTTAACATTGTAAATACATTTTAATCGTTTTAAACTTAAAACAAATTATGTTAAACTTCACTCGTGGTCTCAATAAAACCCAGACGCCGATTACTGTATATTTAAAATGAAGATTTGGACACGTACGCCATTACAAGGTATTCAAAAATAATACCGATGACGACATTCGGTTGTGACAAATTCTTAGAATAAGAAAATGCATGAATGAACGTAATACGACATTTTCATATGGAAACGGAACGCAACCCTGAATGTTGACTCAGACGTCCGAGAATACCATCAGAATGAGCTGTCTTTCAACTTTATTGGAATTACTGAAATGTGCACGCGCAACGCAATACACGATTACAGCCAGGCATGGAGCCAGGCCTTATTTTAGGCAACAAATGGAAAACCCCTTGATTGATGTACTCTTAATATATTGTAATATTATACTTAACCTAAGACAGAAAACGCATCACATATATCTGTAAACGCGTACAATTTATTTTATATAGGTTTGTTTTGAGCACATTCTCAACTGATATTTGGTTATTTGGTGTAAGATAGAGCTAAGTATAAAGAGTACGGTTGCTTGAACACTTAAATAGAAAAAGTATTAAATTAGAGTGATACAAAAGAATATGGACATAATATATAACAAATTATATACGGTTTTACTATCATTTTGTCACGAAGTTCTATTTTACTATATATAGATCTTTGTTTAATAGAATTTCTTTTTTTCATTATTTTAAAAGCTCAGCTTTTTGCCAAAATCTCACCTAATGATAATTGATGGTATGACCCAAGATGGTACTACTCCAAAACTAGTCAACTAGCTCTTGAGTGTCATTATATACCAGTTGAAATAGTTTGCCATACTGAGAAAGTCTAACGTGAAACGTTCTGCGATCAGTGTAAATTCGGTAACGGAGTAGACTGGAAAAGATCATTACATGATTGGCTAACGACCCTTATGCATACGGTGACAAACTTTTCACAGTGATTCTTATTGGCCTGTCACGTTTTGATGATTACAACAAGAATTACTGCAAAGACCTTTGACGGATTTATCATCTATAGGAGGGAGCTATTGTTTTTTGATTTTACAGTTTCTTAACAACGCTAACAAATATAGAAAAATACGATGAGAAGGGATTATCTAGTGCCTATCTGCCTAAAAGATTTAGGTGTTTCAGACCAATGACATTATTAGACGAAATTATGAGTAAACGAAAAAACCCTTTATACTATTAGTAACAGTTAAGTATCTTTTGTATGTTTGTTAAATATGAGAAAATATGTATGAAAATAACTTAGATGTACGAAGTGTGAGAAGTGAATATAATCCTTTCCTATTTTAAATGTACGATTTTACAGCGTTTATTTAAATAATTCTCTGGCCTCCAGTTATACTGAGTAACTATAAAGCTAATATTTGTGTTTTATTACTTTACTTATCTATGTAGATTGTGTTTTGAAAATACATTTAAATGCAGGGTCAATCAGCTCATTCCGATCGTGAAGTACGTGACTGAGTTGAATCGTTTAAGGCTGAAACCTTGGTTAAAGGAATTTAAATTGTTTTGATGCAGATGTCGAGACCGTCAATATTCCAATTCTGTTAAGTATGTGCTGTTTTCTGTCTACTTTCCAAGGCTACATCTTGGTTTTATCCCACTGTATTATTCCATTGTTATTCTAAATCGTATTATATTCTGTCTACAAGTTTAATCGCTATCGATGGATCACGTTCTAATAAATATTCTCTTTAAAGTTTAAAGTCAGTATAAAAACCTCTCAGAAGGAAAGAACCTTACCAAATATAACCTTGCAAATATTACAGAAACTTGCTAAATCTATAAAATGCAATATCGGTCGTTCATGCTATCTTTCGGGAGGACTTTTTCAATTAGTGAACTTTTGGTTTATAATATATGAGACCATGTTGATCAGAATTTAAGTCCCAACTTTTTTCTTTATTAAGTAAAATGTTTGCCATAGTTTTTCGTCCGACTTTTTAATAATGAAAATTAACATTGTTAACCGCATTGTTTGACATCAAATTATATCGTAGATTGTTTTATATATAAAATTCTAGTCTCACAATATTAGTTGCCATACTCCTCTGAAACGGCTTGACCGATGTTTATGAACTTTCATACGTATATTTGGTGGGTCTGAGAACCGGTTATAATCTACTTTTGATACCCCTAAGTGATGCGCGTGGTCCATACCAAACATTTAATTATTATTTATTTGACTTTTTTATGATGTGGATTTAACATACATACGACCCTAAATTTTTACTCTCCTGCCCTCATTCTCTAATTTTTATTATACAACCAGAGTATTCACTAGAAATCATTTATAAGACAGAATATTGTCGGGTCAGCTAGTAAATATCTATGTACATATATAAAAAAGGAATCACTGAAATTTATGTACACGCATAACTTCCGAACGGCTGTACCAAATTGACTAATTGTTTTATTGTGTTTGTTATTGTCAGGTTTGTCTATTATTATTTTTTTATGCTTCATTATATGAATAATAATAAAACACTGATAGCTCAGTTAGTAGTGTGAGCGAACGCCGCATCAAGTGACGTGTGTTCGAATTCACCTTTATTTAAATTTTTAATAATTAAAAGACAATTTATTCATTGGAGTTACAAACAATTTTATATAGCCAGAGATATTTGATATAGCCAGGTCTATTGATCTTAACGAATTGAAGTTAGTGGGTTAATTAGGATTTTTGAGTTTTAGTAAGAATAAAGAACATCGATTTTAGGTGATACGAAGTTCACCCGGTCAACTAGTGTTAATTAAAAGAAAAATTACATTATGATGCTTTTAACATTACACCAATATTCTATTTAATGGACTATAGCTTAGATAAGTTTACTGTGAAACTCTTTGGTTTAGTAACCACGCTATATCGGCTGCGAGTTGCAGGCCGGCTCTTGCTGTTGGTTATTGTTTTTTAATTTTCCTACGAATCGCTTCCCATTAGTTGCACAGCAAAGTGACGGTACAATACCTAATAGTAAGTACAGTACAGTACAATGAAATCGGAACTTAAAAGATTTGTTCTTGCAGTGTTACCATTTGTGAAAAATATAAGTCATTAGATATATCAGATAAATATGTCGTAGAAAATCGTAGTATATAAGCTCGTACAATTCTTCGGGAGGAGCCTTCTACCGAGCAGTGGAAATTTTACAGGCTACTATTTAGCGTGGCAGTGGTATATAAATATACATGTTATTATAACGCAGTTTTGAAATTTTATGTATCTAAGTAGATCTATAATTTACGTAATGCATCCGTGCAAAGACCGCGGGCAAATTGCCCTAACTAATTACCGAAAGATAATGCCCCTTGTTATGGATCGGTATTCCGGTGCCAGAATCTCAATGACGCCCGTATGACGCGGACACGTGGGTGAAGGAATTCAAACGCAAAAACCGCATAGCCGCCGTGCAAGTGATTTTATTATCTGCCTATAACGTTTTGAAAAACAAACGCCCACGTACGGGAAGTTTGGAAATTCGTATCTATAGGAAAATATATTATGATATAATTAATTAATGTAAAAATATAAACCGGGAAAACAAATAAAATGCGACTGTTTTGTTTACTCCTTGGATTTACAACTACCGCAGTTTATTCTACCTATAAATATATTGTACAAACATGTTTATATTTAGAGATATATTGTATTAATTTTTATATATCAAAGCATTCGACATTCGTATCCGTGACAGGAAAGCGTTGAAATCTCAATGCAATAAATTTTCATTTAATTATTTGAATTATAAATATGTAATTTTTACGAAGTGGCCTATTATACTGATTTTATACGTCACTAGCAACTCCTCTGGTTTTATATAGGTAATTGTCTTAATCATAGAAAATAGACTTATAGTGTGGCTACAGTTTAATGGATATTTTAAGTCGGCTATATAGTTTTATAATACCTTGTTTACACATAACCTGACTTCATATAACTCATACGTTCACGCCATAAAGCTCCCTCTTGGCATAGTTATTATCGACTACTTTAACAATCTTCGTAGTATTTAAACCAATTTATACCAAATCATAATGAATTGTACATCTAAACCTACATCATGAATCACTCAGTCTAATGGTAAAACTGAAATGAAAAATTAATAAAAAAAGAAAAATGAAAATCTGTTCGGTGGATTTCAGTTGATCGTATTCAAGCAGGCACAAATGTGGTGGGGGATTTTGTTACATAATTTTTTATACCGATCTTTGATAATATCTAACTAACAGGAAAATGTTGAAATTTTAACATGATACACTTATATTGCAAGGTATAGTTTTGTTATGAAATTAGATACTTCGATAAATGAACCTTTAAATTTAAGCAGACGTAATTATGATGAAGAGCAAATAATTACTAATTAGAATAAATTATAATCTTCTAGTAACTAGGTATATTCCGCTTTGAAATTCGTTGAATTCGTGTCAAGTAATGATTAATTAATTTCAACTCCGGGCGCTAGGGTTGGCGACCACAAAGCTACGGATTTCTCACCGATGACCCTATAACTCAGTAACGTAACATGATTTACGGCGGTTGTTTTGTGTAGTTTCAGCGGTGTAGTCTACTTACCAATCCATTGTACTGTGACCACACTAATTATACTACTGAGATATACATTATCCGATAGGTTTCTGGTTTTTATATCTATTATATAGTTTCTTAAATGGTCATGATAAATTGGAATTTGACTGGAACGCGAATTCTATATACCACATGGTAGGTTGATCCGTGTTTCGTATGATTTGGTATATTTATATCGTAAGTATAGCCATGAAGAAGTGGAAATATACTGGTCACTGAAATTCTCTTTTAGTTTAAGATACTTCAGATTCTGCCAATTTCCCGCCTCACTAGAAGAATTGCGAAAGCTGTCTCTGGTAACCTGCGAGCTTGAAGTGTTGCCGTGGTGTATTTTACTGTGTAATGTTGAGTAATTAGCACCCGATGAGTAAGCACATACCCCTCATGCCTTTGACCTGAGCCCGGGTAATGCATCTGCGCATTGCTATGAAAAAGTCCGTTATGACAGGAATTTTAAACACCACGTTATTAATAAATAAAAAAAGGTTCAGCCATTGTTTATATTGAATTGCAGTTAGAGTTTGTCATGACGATTGGCGGTGGATTGTCGATGTCTCAGTGGGTGTTGGGCTTGGCTTGTATTGAACCTACTTACTTTTTCTTCTTCTTATCTATTATCGTACACGCTACAAAGTGTGCCTTCATCGCGTCAGAACGTGTAGAATGACTGTAGGCATGTATTAAGCATTATGAAGTGAGGGAAACGTAGTCATTGTATCTTGAAATTTAGAGATTATCTCGACTTCGTTTCGGTGATATGATTCACTGTCGAATTGTTACTGTTTCGAAGAAAAAACAACAGAACCGTGGAATACGAGTATAAATATTTCCGGTCATTCTCCTTAACGCGGTTCTAATGAATGAGCCGTGTAAACACGAACCGAGCCAGCTTTTGAATGAAATAGTTCAGTCAAGGGCACTGCTAAGTTTATTGCCGTAAACAAAATGATTGTGTTAATGTTTCATATTAATAACTAGCTGTGCTCGTGTCTTCGTTCGTGTGAAACTAAAAATTATTTGATCAGTTTTACCCGTTATTGGCAGCTTTTTCAATACAGCTGTGCTCCTATTGGTGGTAGCGTGATGTTAAATAGCCTAAAGCCTATACCAATAACTACTGTATCAAATATATATGTAATATTTTTTGTAACCCACCTGGTAGTTCCTAAGATTAGCGCGTTCAAATAAAAAACAACCTTTTTATCATATTGGTATTCATATACATTTTCTTAGATATATACAAACCTGAAAGTAAGAGTTAGCAGATTTTGTATTAAACAGGTGAGTTGAAACAGTAATGATTAATAACAATGGATATTACATAACATAATAAAGATGCTTCTGTAAAGCTGGCAGTATCCCATAATGAGAAGGTATTAAATTAGGAAGGAGTATATCAAAGTAATAAATTATTATTAAATGTATGTTTTACAGAGGGATCAAAGTCATGTCACGTTTGAATCTTATATACAAAACATACAAAGAGTATTCTTGGGTATTATATTAGATGCGAAACTACAATGGGGCCCATATATAGCTGGATTGGTAGATTTAGTTCTACAGCGTTCGCAGTAAAGAAAATTCTTAAGTATACTAACGAAGATATGGCACGTGTAGTTTATTTCAGTTATTTCCATTGTAGTATTTCGTACGGTATTTTGTTGTGAGGGCCGGTGCTGATGTTCAGTTTTCTTGTTGTAGAAGAGGGCTGTTCGTGTATTTTGTAATTTATCCAAGAGACACTGATTAAGAGACTAATTTAAGGAGACCAACATATTATTAGTGCTATGTCACTACATATTTGATAATGTCATATTTGTTTATAAATATATTGATCGTTTTAAAGTAAACCAGTCAGTCTCATAATTGTAATACTAGTAATACACATAATCTTGCTCTGATCCACACAAAGCTATCAAAAATACATTTAAAGAACAATGTGTCCGCTTCTATAATAAAATTCCTAAAGAAATACGCGATCTACAACTAAAACAGTTTTAAATTGTTTTAAAGCACAAAGTTGTTAATAAAGCATATTATAAATTTGCAGATTACGTAGCGGATAAAAATGCATCGGATTAAATTATTATTAATATTTTTAATCTTGGACAATAATTGCATTTACATGTTAAAAGAACGATTACTGGAGATTTTTTCCCGTTTCTTCTCTTCCAAAAAGCCATATTGGTTTTTTTAATAACCGTTTACGGAAATTTGTAACACAACTTCTAAATGTAGCTCGAATTTATACTAATATTACTAGTACTGGACCGACTTACAAAAAAATCTTTAACCATTAGAATGATACATTAGCCCTGAGTAATATAGGCTATATAACATTTTTTTATGAAAATGATTAAATAAAATTTTAGCTCCACGTGAACGGAGTCACTGCCACAGCTAGTAATGAATAAAGATGATCAACATGGAGCTCGAAATATCAGAAAATAGCTTATAATAATCATGCTATATTATGTAGTATATTTTTTGTATTCATTGGTTTTTGTTAACGAGGGGTTTTTTTTAAAACTATTAACTGAAAAGCCATCCGTTTATTATACAAAATGTTAGTATCCGTACAATTAACCTGCCAAATCTGCTATTAATATAGGTTAATTAAAGGAAAACAGGAGTACTAGCGACCTATAGGTAGAAATAATTAAAGCCCCAAGCCTTTACCTCGAGCGATTACCATCGAGATTGACTTTGAAACACAATTTTCGTACAGAAACGAGATGAATTTCACTTACGAGAGACCTATTTAATAAATCTCTCGTCAAGTTTCAACCGGTCGGTTATGAATAAAGAAATATTACTGTTCTACATATTACTGGTAAAAATTACACTATTTTATTTTTATTTTTATTTTATTATTATTTTTTGATTTTTAAGGTTATGCGAATGAAATTTTGACATATTCTGTTCATCTGTCAGTATTAGCTATATCTAAGTATATAGCTGATCGAGAAGTAAGTTATAAATCGATAATACGTTTTTTAACCAAAAAACAAACAAATTAATTTTTCAGATATTCATGCATGGTTATCCACTTCTGAGCTATGATCCAAGTTTCAAATATCTAACTCATCAGCAAGTTAGTTTAAAATCAATTACAAAATTCAACCCGGACAGACATATAAGAAAATGAGTTAATAAAAGCTTTGTAATAATAAAATATTATACACTTTTTAAATATTTGTTATAATACAACTATTTAATTATGGAAGTTTGCAAAGTACGGCCTTCATAAATAAAAAAAAAAAAAAAATATATATATATATATATATATTGTAACTATTACGAAGTTTGTCTGAAATTAAGAGGTTACAATTTAATTCCTATTGGAAATAATTGTTATTGTATTAAAAGTTTATTTCTTAATATACTTAACCTGCGTTTATCCTACCCGTAAAAATTAGCATAACTTAGAATTTTTATGTAGCCCCGCAGTTTGATAATGTTATATAGTCAGTATAAGATGTAGTAGATCTACTAAGATCTTATATTAGAAATGCGAATTATGTAACTGTTTAATATCGTTTCATAAGAGGATGAATTTATTTAATATTACACATGAAACACGCGTGGAAAATTCGGCCTATCTCGTAACTCGTGACTCTGCCTTTGGGATTCCGCGGAACTTTTTGTTGGATCGCCTCATTTGATCATCCCCTTTTATATCTCTAGGTTAAGTGCTGGGGTAGCTTTCCTTTTGTTTTATGTAGAGAAACGACATTGGCTGTGGTCAAAAGTTTCTTACGTAAAGTGCAAGGTGTTGTTTTATTGCTTTGTTAAATATAAATGCTGACATATTCTCAATCGATTGCTTTATTACAGTCCTTTGGTCAAGGAGATGTTTTACTACTACATGTCTGTCGATAAAGTATTATTTCAGGAATGACTATATCTGTAAATGGTTATCTATATGCCCATAATTTCATTGAATATTATAAGATAATGTAGGCTAATAATATGGTAACAAGATAAGCCTAAAGACGATTGGCACTCAGGTGCAATTGCCAGACCACTAAGGTACCGTTCCACTATGTTCACAATGCTCAAAATATACCTTCAGTCATTCTACGTACGTTGTAGTTAAGGCGAAAATGTCACTAATGATGTTACTACATAAATTCACTCATGTAAAGCTCACACCAACCAAAGCGTGGACCCATATTCCATGCTACTGGTTTAGAATTCCACTGGAAGTTCTATCAAGTTTTTTTTATAGTTAAGGCTTAGCGTTACGGTCATAATCTCACTTTATCTTAAGTGGCGATACGGCCCAAGTTGGTAGACACGCTAAGCCTTTGGAGAAACTGGGTCTCAAGTGCAACTGCCGGAACACACCTATAGAAGTATTTGGCTGCAGATTTTCAACTTGAGGGTGGTAGCTAGCCAGGTGGGCATCAGAAAAAGCCCTACCACCATGCTATGGTTTCCTCACGATGTTTTTCCTTTACCGAAAGCTCAAGCTCATTGTAGATGGTTGGATTCGAACTCACGTCTCTTGACTCAAAGTCTTACCCACTACCACTGGAGCTATTATCGCTAACGCTCGCAAGCAAGTGGAGCGGCGAAACCGCAGTCGTGCGCGTGAACGTTTGAACACTAAATGGGACGTAGCCTAGGATATATCTTTTTAAATTAAAAATAGTGGATAATCAAGTAGACAAAAAGCAAAAATGAATGTTTATATATACACACTAGCTGTGCCTGCGACTTCATTCGCGTGGAACTAAAATTATTTCAATTCGCACCGGCATTAAAATTAAATTAACTTTTGATAGAGATAACCGGTTTTAATGAAATAAAGGCTAAATGTTACTCGAGGATATGCTTTATAATTTCCTTGCTAACTTTTTATCATAAACATTGTACTTTAGTAATGATGAGTGTACAAACAAATAGACATACAGAGAGAAATTTCTGAAAATGATGTTAATATGTGTCATTACTTATTCCTAGTCATTTGCATTTTTTTTTCATATAAATCTAAAAAGTACAGACATGTTTAATTTATATTGTTGTTAAATGTATAAATATTAATTAAGAAAAATAACACGGAGAAATGATACATAATTATTTGTAATTTATTCATGCAGAATGTTTTTATTCTATTCCTGAACGCTATAAGTAGTTAGTCTAATAATTAATTATAAGAAAGGGCAGAACAAGCATCAATTATTGAAGATGCTGAATTATTGTTCAGCTTGTATATTATGTTCCTGTAATATAAAGATCTTTAAACTAAACTTCTATGTGATGTTTCATTTTTTATAGGTTTAGCGTTATGTTCATAATCTCACCTGATGTTAAGTAACGATTTAACTCAAGATGTTGGACATGTAAGCCTATTGCAGGAGCTGGTTCTCAAGTGCAACCACCGGATCACACCTAGAAGTATTTGGTGGTAAATTTTCAATATGAGAGTGATAGGAGATAGGCTAGCTAGGTGGACATTAGAAAAAACTCTACCGCCATGTCATGGTTTCATCGCGATGTTCATTCAGTGCAATCATAAATGCGAATTTATATAAAAAAATGAATAACTAAACCTTATATAATACTTTATTTTTAATATTATGCTAATCACAATCGTCTTGATAGTCTACGGTCGTTAAAGAGTATCATTATTTCGATATTTTCGTCTCCCTTTTGTCGTGCGAGGAAAGAAATTCCGAACGAAACGTACCGTCGTGTTGTGGATCGCCATTCATCCTGTTAGTGAGGATGGAATTTAAGTGCATGGCGCGTTGTGTGGTGGTAGAATCCAGATGCTGGTATTAATCAGTGCTATTCCTCGGAACACTCCTCATGGTAAATTCGATAAAAAATGCGTAAAGATGCCACGTCTCTTCGCAATGTCAGTGGATCAAGTCATTTGGAAAGAATTTGGTTAATGACAACTGTAGGGGCACTGCGTTGGATGTGGTCAAATAGAAGAAGGTGGTACCAGGAAGCGCCTACCCAGAGATACAGTATTCCATGTGAAGCCGAACATGAGTTTTAAGACAATGTTAAGTTTAAGACATTGGTATTTTTTGAGAAATGTATACATTTGAAAATATTATTAAAAGTAGTCTTATCTTTGTAAAGCCTATACCGAATAGTGGAAAGTAAAAAATATATAAAAAAGGAAGTGACCGCCAGTCTCAAAGAGCAATATCATATGAAAGTAATCCAATAACAGCGGAGGACACGTCGAGAGTATAATATAAAATTCAAGTAGATTCTTGCAATGCTGGGTTTTATTATTTTTGTCGGAAACAATTTGCCAATGAGCATATCATACAATTACAATCTGTTTTCTTATTTCAGACGCAGAAATAATATAATGTACACTATATTATTAAAATTTTCCATATAGGATCAAAAGTGTGAAAATTAATTTTGAATTGAATTTTGGTACCTGATTTTTTTTTCATTTTTTGTTATATTTATTTTTAGGTTTGGTTACAAATAATAATTTGAAAATATTACCAGTTTCAGTAATTTTATTTATATATGCCAAAATATATTTAGCAACTTTATATTCGAACTTAATGGTGTAGAGGCCTAGTGCCTTCAAGTACCACTGCCGGAATACACCGATTTGTATTTGGCGGCAGATTTTCAACTTAAGTGTTGTAGCTAGCCAGGCGGGCATTAGAAAAAGCCCTGCCACCTTTCTTTGGTTTTCGTACAATGTTTTCCTTCACCGAAAGCTCAAACTCATTGCAGGTGAATTCGAACTTACGTCCCTTAACGTAACGTCGGCACACACTACCACTGAGCTATCATCGCATCTTTGTATTTGAAAGATTCCACACCTCGTGAACAGCTGAGGCTGTTACTTATCTTCTTTCAAGAAGAGACTTTTGCCCAACTACAGGCTAATGACTAGCTGTTACTAATACTATTAATTAACCTAAGCATATTTAAAAATAAATCTAATGTTGCAGAATCAAAATCATTTTAAGTAAGTAAATTTTTATTGCTCCTTTGAGGACCATTACTTCAGTTATTGCATTTGACAGCCTGAGGAAATTTCAATTTACTTAGATCAAAAACTGAAAATTGCTTGGATGCAGGCAAAACCTTTTCACTTCCATTTTGTAGCTGTACATTAAAGAATAAACGTATAGGTAATTTATTTTATTAAGCGGGCGTTGCAATTTAAATCGGGTAAATTTCTATTTACTAAGATATAAATGTAAAATGCTTTGTTTAAGGAAAACCTTTTTCCCTTTCGCGGTTTTATAAACGTTTGGATAATTTATTAAGGGAGAGTTTCATTATAAATCGAGTCAATTGGATTTTGGATCGAATATTGAAACTTCGCCTGTATACAAACAAGTACAACATTTTATTTAGTATTTTATAATTCTGCGGGTATTGGTTAATATACTTTATATGTTTATCGTTATGGCCACAATCTCACCTGATGTTAAGTGACGATGTTACCCAAGATAGTAGACACGCGAAGCCTAGTGAAAGAGCAACCTCTCAAGTGCAACTGCCGGAACACACCTTAGGTATTTGTCGGTAGTTTTTTGACTCGAAAGTGGTAACTAACTAGGCGGATATTAGAAAAAGATCTACCACCATAGCATGGTTTAATCACGATATTTTTCTTCACCGAAACTGTAGGTGCCACGAAACTACCAACTGAGCTATCATAACTTCAAAAGTGTCACCGTTTAAACATGTTGGAAATATATTGAGATTGTTTCAGTGTGAGAAATATTACATTTAACACGGCACCACATTTAACAAGTTAATATAATGGATCAGTACATGTTCCATAAAATTTTGGCAGCATTTGCAAGTGACGACTCCAGAATTTTATGTAATCTAGGTTTAGGATGTTTTGGAACAGACATATCATTTGTGGACTGAAGCCTGTACATAAAATAACACAAAATAAATAAATACAGGACTATATAATTTCTGGAATTTAAAAGTATTCTATCTATATGTGAATTACGCAGGTAATTATCCTGAATGGGATTCGAAACCACAACAATAGCGACAAAGTGACCGCTTTAACCGCTTTATACAGTCATAAATGCATTTACGTAGTGGTTTATGATTATCATTATAACATTAAGTTATTTTTACACCATCAAATGTCTTAATTTAACACTATAATTGTCATGTTTTTTTATACTTACATGGTTTTGCATTATGCCCACAATCTCACCTGAGTGATCCAAGTGAGAGCCTGAGTGGCCCAAGATAATCGACACGCTAAGCTTATTAGCCGGATTGGCTCTCAAATGCAACTGCCAGAACACATGTACAGGTGATAGCCAAGCAGGTAGGCATTAGAAAAAGCCATATCCCCATGTTATGTTTTCATCATGATGTTTTCCTTTTCCGAAAGCTCAGGCTGATTGCGGCGATTCGAACTTACGTCCATCGACGTACCTACACCTAACGTTGATAATCGATAGGTGTATTCCTGTAGTTGCATCTAGGAGCCAGTTGCTCTGTGAGATTAAGCGTATCCACCATCTTGAACCACATCGTCACTTAAAATCAGTTGATATTGTAACCATAGCGTGAAACCTATAAAGTATAAATAAAATTATGTTAAAAGCCTCAAAATCCCATGTGTCCTTAAATTACACAATGAATTTTTAAATAAACAATTTAGGAATCATTTTCTTTTGCCCTTTACAAATAAATGATTATTATATGAGTTAAGGTTATTATATTTTATGTTAAAAGTGAGTTGACTAGTAAACAATTTAAAAATGCTTCTTTATAGTTTTATGAATAAATTATAGTTCTATCATTTAAAATTATTATCACATATATTTTATTTTTTACAGTATTTATACTGGTGAATATTTAAATTAAAAAAATTTATACCTTTGTAAATGAAATATAGTTTTTTGATTTATAGTTATTACAATTTATGATAAAAGTGAAATTACTAGTGAAAACGAAAATCATGATTCTTTATAGTATTATGATTTAAGATTAGTCACAAATTTGAAGAAGTTTTTGTGAATTTATAGACGATTAAAAATCAAACTTTATCGTTATTTAGGTTTTTTATTGTTTTATATACTTATTTTGAAACTATAGTGGAAACTATACCATTACTTAAGGAATTTTGTAGCACAATTGAGTATTGATAATTGAAGATATATTTATATGGACATTAAGGTAAACTGATCATAGTCATCTATAATATTTTCGACGTTTTAGGAAATTTATCTTGAAATCAAGTGGCGTTAGATTTTTCTATATGTTTCACAGAAAATAACTCCATTGTACTTGATGTTGAGTAGAGTACAATGCAAGTTAGCTGCGACTGACAATGACCCAAAATTCACTGCTAGTCACCGTTATAATGCTGGCCTGCTTAGGTAATTCTTCGAACCCCTTTAGAAGGACTCAGTATCGTAGGAAGGAGGGAATACATTGACAGGAAGACGGTTCTATAGCTTCACAGTACGAAAGAAATAAGAATCAGCAAATTTTTTGATTCGCGTTGCAAATGGAGTCAGCGGGATGCTGTGGCACCGAAGACCTGGTCGCATGGTTCTCTTGGTTCAATTTGGTACATTTGCAATGAATTCTACCAACGACTTGCCTATTATGTACGATGCCTCACTTGACCTATATGTAAACCTTGGCCATCCTTGATTCGCATCACAGTAATCCAGTTAAAATGTAGGCCAATAATAATCATGTTACCGTAGGAAATAAGCAGATCGGTCTGATATTTATGCCGTAAATAATTTATGAGTTGTTCCCCCGCTTTTCTGGTCGTTGAATATACATCTTTTATCATTACGATATGAATAGAAAGATGAAACCGAGATGCGACATCAAGCAGTTCTCTGGAGACGTAACGGTACGCTCCTTAGTGCTGTCATAAATCATTCGTAGTTGAATCGCCTCGTCATCTCAGAGACACTTCTCTTAAAAAGAAAAAGAAAACTAATATATATGTATATATATTTAAAACTAATTTAGAACGTATATTATATTTTATATCTCAACCTTTCTGCCTAGTTACGCAGATCGTGGTCACGACTCGACTGACACTTTGCGATGTCTTAAATACTGAAGGCAATTTCTACTAACAACCCTCGCTTATTCATCGGTAATAAAAATATTCTGGAATACTGCATTGACTGTATCTACTGTGACATCAAAGAAGGTAGTCAGTAGCAACAGCTCTCGCAAATGAAGTTATCTCAACGCGTCAGTCGATTTGAGAGCAAATTTTTAGTTACTAAACCGAAATCTCGAGCGATTAAAAAGTAAACGCATTTGAGATCTAATTTAAAGAATCTCTCGTTCTCTGGCTATCTATTTGATATAGAGTTTAGAATTGAAGAGTCGTTGAACTGATTTATCTGTTTTTTATTAGAAGACATAAGTATAATATATAACCAGGTTACAGTGTCTGTTACGTTGCAGTAATGTGTAGAACAAGTTATAAAAATAACGAAGTTCCTTATCACAGGGTATGGTTGAGTGCTAGACAAAAGAAAATTTAAGATTTATCTGTCAGAACCCTGTATTTAATGTGTTCTATATTTCGATAGTGTAGACGGTTATTCATAGCGCGTATATTATTGGCTGTGCCCAGTCCTAGGTGCGTGCTTATTGTTGTCAACGGCTGTGCAGGTATAGTTAAATTAAGAAATTTCATACCATTCCTTCAATTTATTAGTTATCTCTGCGTTTCATTTAATTGCTCTCAAAAGTTTGTATTTGTCAATCGATAATATTATACGTTTATCAATAATAATGTACTACGTAAGGAAATTCGTTCCAATCGAGTGTTCCACGACACTCACACATTTTTGGTTTTCTCTTTTCGCAAACGATTGTAGAAAGAGACAATTTAGTTAAGGGCCAGATGTGTTATGGTAGTGCTCCAGTAAGACACAGTTATGTTGCTTTATTAACCAGCTAAAAATATGTAATCTACTATATTCAACAGCGTTTAATTATAGATATTCATATACTTAAAACTGTTTTGAATAAATACCATTAGGTGTGTTCCAGCAGAAGCACTTGAGAGCCAGTTCCTCCTATAAAGGCCGACAACGCACCCGCGATTCCTTTGGTGGATCGCTTAACATCAAGTGACACGCTTGCTCGTATGCCCCCCATTCTATATATAAAAAAAAAACACTATCCACGCATGACTGAGACGATTAACGATCTACCGTTAATCAATTTTAACTTTTCATTATAGTTCACTTCATGTTCGCCAATGTTTTAAGTTTAAAATCAGGTACTGTGCCATCACTTTGCAGTATAATGATGAAAAATACGAATGAAATTGAACGGTGTAGGAATTTCGACAGTATGGCTTACTCTTTGTAGCGCTGAAATTCGTCGGCCTGACATGCTCATATCTGAGCAGTGACATACGGACAGGTATTGGCTCTAACACCCGACATTGTACTATATTTTTTACTTTTTTCATTGCGAATTTCAAACTGGTTTAATTTTGATGTGATTACTTTCAAAGCTTACTTTTACCTGGTTAGTTTCACTTGGTATTTGTTTAAAAAGAACAAAATAGTAATACATAATATATTAGACATACTTTGAAAATAATTGTAGAGAAATAAAGCTTAATACAACGTCAAAACACTTAGTGTCTTTATTTATTTTTATAGTTTAAAGGTTTAACATTATAGCTACAATCTCACCAGATGATAGGTAACGATGTGGTCCCAGCTGGTGAACACACTAAACCTGTGGAGGGACTGGCTCTCAAGTGAAACTACCAGAACACACCTATATGTATTTGACGACAGATTTTCAGCCTGACAGTGGTAGCTAGCCAGGCGGGTATTAAAAGAAGCCCTACCACCATGTTAAAGTTTCATCACGATGTTTTCCTTCACTGAAAGCTCGAGCTCATAGCAGGGATTAGAATTCTTGTCCTTTGACGCGGCGTCTGTACACGCTACCATTGAACTATCATCGCTTTAGAATCTACTAGATGTGCCCGACTTCCTTCGCATGGAACTAAAAGTACTCTATGTCATTTTTTTGTACCCCTGGCAACATGTATGCAAAATTTTGCGATGTTTACGTATGTGATTATGTATTATATAGAGTAATAACAGCTATAAAATGTAACAAACAAACTCACATTCTCATTTATATTATTAATTAATAGTTTCATTCTATTCTCAATATTAATCAAGATGTAACAAATATAATTATCGATCAATATTTTATGTATGTCAAATAACCCAACTGTCTACGTCAAAAACTATTTTTAGAGAACATTCTAATATTATAAATGCAAAAGTGAGTCTGTTTGTGTGTTTGTTACGGGTTCACGTCAAAACCTCTGAATCGATTATGATGAATTTTGGTATAGACAACGATGAAAACCTGAAGACGGCGATAGGCAATAATTTTATTGGAAGTGGGGTACAGAGAGCGATAAACTTTGTATACAACTTTTTATAACGTCATCCGAATTGTTTGACGAAATCAATATTAACGCGAGAGAAGCTGCACGTAAAATTTAATTGTCATATAAATTGTGTATAGTAAAAGCGATTGTACTAATTACTGTCTTAATTTTTATGCATCCCGTTATCTTTTACAAATCTTAGTTTAATACGTATATAATATTAAAAATTTATTAAACAGTTACAGTTCTTATTGGACTACATCGAATTTAGAAATTATTTTCTTATCAAATACAATGTCTTAGTATCAGGCATTACATTTGTTTAATTAATGTTTTATTGTATAAATAACTGTGCGCTTTTTTTCGTTATTATAATAAACATTTTCATCGTTCGATGACTTTTTATAATACATAATTATATTATACAAACTACAGTATATTACTATGCAAAGAAACATCGCAATAACTTACTTGAAATATTTACAAGAATGTGTTTAAATGTGTATAATAGTTTGTTTCATAAAAATTAGTAATTTATTGCATAATACTTAATATATTATATAGCTTTTCCTGCGGCTTCGCTCGCGTTAATTTTAATTTTGTCAAATAAATCGGATGACGTAGTAAAATCTTTAATACAAAGTTTATCCGTCACTTTACCCCACTTCCAATAAGTAATTTGCGAGAATAAGTAGCCTATCGCCGTCTCCAGGTTTCCATCTAACAAAATTCATCATAATCGATTCAGCGGTTTAGCCGTGAAAAAGTAACAAACAAACTTCCGCATTTATAATATTAGTAAGTATTAAAAATGAAAATAATTTATATTTCAATAAAACATATACTTGTCATATTCAATTGTGAATACAGAAATAAGGTTTACGTTTACTAAACAGGAATACCTGGTATAGCAAAATCAAGATTAGACACGTCGCATCCTTCGTACGTACAATATTGTAGCGGAGGCATCGAAGCGGAACAACTGGGCTTGAAATGGGTTTACGTACTGTGCAGACGCGGCCGAGACATAACGGGTATAAAAGTACAAAATCCGTGTTATTTAAAACATACCTTTTTTATATAGGATTAGCATTATGACCACAATATCACCTGATGTCAAGTGACGATATGGCTCAAGATTGTGGACACGCTTAGCCTAGTGGAGGGATTGGCTCTTAAGTGCAACTGCCGGTACACACCTATAGATGTTTGGAGGCATATTTGCAACTGAAGGGTGGTAGCTTGCCCGTCGGACGTTAGTAAAAGCCCTGCCACCATTCACTTTATCACATACTATGATAGGTAGCAATGTATTTTCGTTCTCTTCATGGTCTCCACTGTTTTTGGACTATACTGCGCTTAGCATTAGGTACAGTAACGTGATTTTCCCGATCCATCATAAAAAATAAAGACGAAAATGAGTGGCATTGATACTAGGATTTTTTCGTAAAATCCTACAATTGTGTTCAACTATTTCGGGGCTACTTCTACCTGATCCCCTAACCAAGTAGTTTTTTTCTGTACGATTGTCAGCGTAAGTGAAAACCAATGCATATTTTATTTTCTCTTACAGAATCGTAGAAAAATCCAATTTGGCTAGAAGCTGAGGTGTAACACGCGGCGTAGTTATACGCTTGGTCCTGAGGTGTTTCGTGATTAGCCTCATGTACTTGGCGAAAAAGCTGTCACAGTGTTTTCTTTTAATTTATGACATTTTCGGATTAATTAGCTTATATCTAGCTCCAGAGAGGCTTAGTATGGCACCTAGAGAATGAACTTTCATAAGTACTCTAAATATTTATAATAAAATATATATAAAAAGTTAATTATATTTTTCTCATAACTAAGTGTGTCGTATACCTTATATCAAAGCAATGAAACCGCTGACTCAACTATATTATATTTATTTTTCCGTAGCAATATGTGTTCCGGTATACCGCTTACACGAAGCAAAAGACGTTAAATTGGTACTACTACTCTTTATGATGTAAATAGAATAAGTTGAATTTTGAAATCAAGTTTCTATTATGTTACTGTAAAAAAATGTCCTTTGGTCTTGAGAATTCCATATAATTATTTAAGTCTTGCTTAAATAAAATAATGATTATCCTTAATCATTAGCAATCCATTGATGTAAAGGTTTCTCTCAAGGAATATCATCGGATCAGATGAAGGCCGTTTCACATTCGGTTATTTCTAGAAGTAACAATCTATAGAGTTATCCACATATCATTACACAATCTTGTTCTCACCATACCTTTACTAAGTAGCTGTCTCATATCATCAAGTCTTCTTATCCAATACTGCCGATTCTTGTAGTTCACCCGTTATCAGTATACCATACTTTCGTTGTGAACTATGTTAGTCTCTTTACTTTCATTATAAATGTTATTCTTCAAAAAATCTTTTGATATATTTTTTGTAGATGAGCGATTTTTAAAACAACTTGAATAAGTTGAACAAGTATAAATGTAAACATATTTCAGTAACTAGTTCATAGGTTGAAGAATCTAATCAACAATGGATTAAAAATAACGTGCTAAAAATTTTAATTTCAGGGAATAAAACTTTTTTTATCATACCTACATCAAAGTTCTTTGTATTTCAAACTTTGAGAGGTCAAATTGAGGGATAAAATTTTAGAACTTCCTTAAGCTTTGAAATTAGACACCTAAAAATTGACAAGCAGTCGTTATAAATTTTAAATCAAGGTCAAGTGAGTCAAGGCAATTAATGCATATATCAAGTCTTAAACATAAAAAAAATAGATGCACTTATTTCAGTAAGCTGCTGGCACAATAATAGTAAACATATCTTCCTATAACCACTACTCTACCAAGGCCTCTTTTTCAAAGCATTTGGTTTCATCGCCATACCAATCTACGACATATATACCCTCTCAGACATACATTATCTTTAAAAGCTGTTGCCTCACATTTGTCAAGCTTTAAGATATTCTCACAATCTTTTCGAAAGAAATTAGTTATAAATTCCGTTAGAAATGATTAAATTTATTCTAAACAATATCTTATAAATTTAAATTTATTAATTAGTAATCTGCAAAGCTCTAACTAGTATTAATTTATTAGTAAATATTAAACTACAAATGTATACGCCACGCGATAAGTCTAACAACTAGTAATTAAGGTACGGTTCCATACTAACAAGACAATTGATTTTTTGTATTAATAGTAATATATATATATGTTTAACTACATTTCATACGAGTGATTGATCGCCTGATTACATATATAAATATAAGTTACACAAAAGAAGATAAAAGGTTTTATATTTTGTAAAAAGAGAGTAGAAAATTTTGTTAATATGTCTAGACATACAGTTTAAACGACTCCAAGTTACATTTATTATTGTTTCTACTGTCTACAACACAATCCCAGTTTTATCCAGTAATAAACGATCTGCGAATCTGCAGCCGTCTAAATCGCCAATGGTAATAAATCTGTTTTAGGCGTTCTCTTTTAGCGTGGTGCATTTGAAGATCAAAGTATATAATACAATATTCTTTGGTTCACATATGTTTATTAGGGGTGCATTATAGCAATAACATCTGATACACAGAAAGTATCTCGATTATAGTTGTTATGAATAGGTTTAACATCAGCTACAAAACATTTGCTTACATCAGTGTAATGCATAAAAAGGGAAATTTTTCTGTGTTATATATCTATCCTACATTGTTAATAAGTGTAATTATATATTAAATCACATTTTCATTTAGCATTGATACTATAATATATGTATATCTACAGGTATTATTTTATTAATCACCAATTAAATTCGCTTTTGTATCCGTTATGGGAGACTGACGTGACTAGCGAATCTGATGATTTAACTTAACGCTTTCTTAAATTACATTTATCTTCTTATCTTTAACAAAATTTTCGTCCATTTGAGTTAAGAAATTTTGTTTAATAAAAGGTAAAGACGATATGAAAAACAACTAACGTAGAACAGAAACGTTCGTGATAATTATTCAGATCCTCTGACAGTATACAACAGAACACAGTAAATATACAGGTAGTCTGCGAATGGACACTGTTTTAATCAGATTACTCAGATGCACGTTCAGTAGAATGAATTTCATTTGAGCGCTGAAGCGAGCATGATTGAAATCTATTATTGTAAAGTCTCTTTTAATTTGCTCGTTTTTTTATATGTATTTGTACTGATTGTTTGAACTACTAATTTGATAGATTGAAGTACCATATGAATACACCTACAACGGTACATTTCTTGTTTGTTATTTTTGTATTGTCATTTATGATGTATGTATATACGCATTCATAGTTTGGTCTATAAAGAAACAATAGGTAAAGATTTCATTAAAGCAAATTCGTGGTTTCCAATGCCTTTGGCTTCGCTTTCTAGCCTTATTTTTTAACCTATTAGTACTGCTTTTTTACATGGTCAGTATTATCACCGGTACGTGAATCAATAAGAAGAAAATTCAATGTTTAAGCACTTGTGGTTTAAAGCTCGTAAATAATTATTGTCTAACCACTGATGTTTATATACTCAACATACTTTACAGTCGGGACATATTTTAATCATAGAAATGAAAAGTCAAGCAATAGTTGTAATTATTTCATACTAGCTACCCCAGCAGACGTTGTTAATATCTCGTCAATAAAGCGAATATAGCGCACTTACTGCATTTAGAAATAGCATAAAAATGTTCACTTTGAAAATACCATATACGAGCCTATTTTAATGGTTATGGATCAAAGGCCATTGGTTTAAGCGATTCGGTGTATACCATATCCCAATTACTATAACTTACCAATTTGATTTTAATCATAGCTTATAATGTAAATAATCTTGTCAACTATTGCACACTAATAAATCAGAAAATTGCTTCTAAATAAGTTAAGAAACTAACTATAAAAAAACCTCTATTTCGAAAGAACTATTTTGTTTTATATTTAGTTACCCCTGAATTAAATTTCATTAAAATCTTTGTAGTAGTTTTATATAAATACGAGTATAGGGATGTAGTTAAAAAGTAAAAATATGCAACCTAATTTACAAAACTACACTATAATTATCTATATATACCTACCGATGATTAAATTCTACTCTCGCAGTTCTGAGGCTGGGAGGAGTATTTTACCCTTTATCTAATTGTCCGAGGGCCTTTAGACTACGAACACAGACTAAGGGTAGATAGCATTCAAAACACAATAGATAACGTTACCAAGTCTTTCTTAGTCGAGTCCTTTTCACGAACAATTTATTGTCGCTAAACTCTGGAAGGATTTCACTGCTCACTTGATTGAACTATAAATAAAGTCGTAACAAAACATTACTCTAAAGCTTTTCTCAACTCGATCCGAAGGAAAACTAAAAGATTGAATCACAAAATTCTCGTTGACGGATTGGTTTTGTGAAAATGTTTATTGAGAATTTGTGTTACAATTTCGTGGTTGTTTTTATATAGTGTGTATTAAAATTTGTGATTTTTATTTTTTAAAGAGAGGTATTTTTTAAAGACATTAGTTATAAAACAAGATGCCCACTGAGAGATTTGTCGAACTTGATTATTATCGTACCGGGTACAACCAAAAAGAGCATCCCTACGACTGGTTTATCGTAACAGTAGCAGCGTCCGCGGCTTCGTTCGCGTAGAACTAAGTGTTATTTATTTATCCCTCGGGACCAGTAAATTGTTTTTGACGAAAAGCACCCTATGTCCTTTTCTGTACTTCTGAAGGTAATGAAACCATAGAATAGTGGATGGGCTTTTTCTAATGTTCACCTGGCGAACTACCATCCTCAAGTTAAAAATCTGCCACCAAATATTAATAATTGTGTTCTGGTAGTTGTTCTTGAGAGCCAGCTCCTTCACAGGTTTAGCGTGTCCACCATTTTAGGCCGCATCGTCACATAATATCAGGTGAGATTATGACCATAACGCCAAATCTATAAAGGAACCAAAGCTATTGGAGAAGGAATGTATCGTGATGGAATCACAGTATTATTTTCTAATGCTCGCTTGGCTAGTTACCATTTTAAGCACCTGTGGGTATATTACAGTTGTTGTACTTGAAATCCAGTTCGTTACAAGACACAGTGTGTAAGTTAAAATCGAATAAAATTATAGGCGTACATTGAACCTTTAAAAATACCAACGGTAACAGTAAGAAATTGGATATAATGCCGTGTAAGTAAACAACGTATATTTTCTTTAAGTCTTACAATGTAGCTAATAATTAACTAGAATTACGCGAATGAAAGAAAACAAAGGAACACGGTATTGTTTCTAATTGATTAAATTTGCTTTCAGTGTTATAAGGGAGTGAAGTGATTTATCTCCCTTGGCCTGAAATTCGTGCTTGTATTTGCATCATGATTTATCGCACCGCCGCGCCGGTCCGTAAATAGGGTCCGAGAATTATACCCACAGATTTTTTATGGTGCTTATTGATGAATTAAGCTTTTGTTTAAAGTCAAAGAAAATTGTAACTTCTTTTCTTTTGAATATTATTTACTTTGTAAAGAGGCAAAGAAGGTTACTGACCGACTAATAGTGAACTGCCGCCTTAGTTAATTAATGTTTTAGAAACACAATGTGTCTTTAAGACGTTGTCGCTCTTAAACAACACTAATCTCAGTCATAATCGCTATTAATATTCTTTTATACTTTATAGGTTTAGCGTTTTGGCCACAATCTCACCTAATGTTAACTGACGAAGTGGCTCCAGATGGTGACACCCTAAGCCTAGTAGAGGGACACCTCTCGAGTGCAACAGCCGGCACACCAATAGGTATTTGGCGACAGACTTTCAACTTCTGTGTGGTAGATAGCCAGATGCGTGTTAGAAAAAATTCTACCACCATATTATAGTTTAAATACGTAAGAGGTTATGTTAGTTCCAGAAGTACCAGGTTTATGAATATAGGCTTCTTCCCGGTAGCAGGAATGTATTTTAATTACCATGCTAGTGCGTAATGTATTAACAACTTCTAAAGTAAAGAAATCCATACAATTTTACTATTTCCTCATATAGTGACAATACAAGAGCATTTCTCAAGGATTCAGTTTTCCTTCGTTGAAATTCTAATAGTGTAACTTAATGTTGAATAAAATTTTATTTTTATACCTGTTCGCACCTGTTGCTATTGGATTTAATATTTCTAAATAAAAATATATCGTTATCCGTAAAAGACTTTACGCATTTGCTAAGATGACAGGGAATTCAAGCATTCGCTAAGTCGAGATTAAATATTGAAAGAGCTTTCAACGAGGGAGCTTGCAAACTTAGTTTTTCAAGTAAATCCTTAACTAAAAGTTTCAGTAAATATGAAGTCAGACGATTGGCTAACTTGTTTGAATTAAGGCTTTGAACTTAAAAACTGATAGAGAGTAATATAGTAATAACTTTGCACATTTCTGTTTTTTCCATCCATTACACACTGTATTTTATAAATACTTAGAGAATCTAAGCAAGAATGAAAGAAATGATAAAATAAAGAAAGACAGAAGGAAAGGAAGAAAAAGGAAAAGAAATAAATAAATTGCTTACATTTATATTTTGCCATGTCATGTAGGACACGGCCAAAACTAGTGAACACTTAAAAACGTAGCTTATCACAACTGGACCCATATACATTATTGTAAAAGTGTTGGTATACACGATTAAGTGTGACGGTTCGCTTTCGTTTATAGTTTATAAAGAATATAATTTCACCTTAATAAGTTTTCACTTCAGAAACTGATTTACACTTTAGGAATAGTATTTTACAATAAACAACGCCCCAATTGCCCAATCGGTTGTTTCGTTCGAGCGCTAGAAGGGGTGAACTCACCCTGTACCCACCGGCACGGAAATAAAACAATAACCCACCTTGTCGCCTACACTTCACTGATTATACGACAAATGTTTTGACAAATTTTACTGTGTTATTTAACAAATAAGATCGTAATCATGTTTACACGTTATTTTGTTTTGTTTTCTATACTAATAACAGATTTAATATGTTTATGGCTGCGTGATATCACGCTTCGAAGTGGAATTTGACAGATTTTAGATGAACAAAAACATAGTTCTAATACTTTGTTAGTACAATATTTATATGTATGGATATCTAAAATTTTCAAATATTCGATACTTTGATCTTAGAAGTAAAGGCTTCTTTAGGCATGTTGACCACTTAGAAATGTGGAAAATGCACTGAAATCGAGTGACCGTCATTCTTAGTTATCTGCCTATATATGTCTGTATATAGATATATAAGTTTATCTAAGAAATTTTCATTTCTGACGTGCAGTCCTACGACTGGCAATTTAATTTTTATTACGTCATCTGATCATGTAGGCAATTCCACTAATATAAAGTGAGAAGGACTTTATAAACTAATTTAACAAATACAAAATAACAACAATTTGAACTCAAAACATTTCGACGTGGCGGTTGCAGCGAGGTAATTGCTTTAATCGCTGCCCAAAGCGTGAGCCGCGGCGCTCTGATGCGTCGTAAAAAGTGGAAAAGGGCGCCGTGAAACTATTCTCTTTGCCATTCTCTGAAACCTTAAGTGTTCGTGGGTACAAAATAAAAAAAAATCGAGCTGTCGCGATACTTACCTGCGTGCTCGAAAATTGTTGACTTTATATTCTTTAATAAACTTTAGATTCATAATGTGGGTGTGTTAGTTTTTGTGCCCATCTTTCTAACTAGTATCATTGGATCTATATATTTCGACCAGTTAAATAGTTTCGGGCGCCGCAGCAAAATGGTAAACATGTATGTGCGCCGTGGATTTAAAAAGATTGGGAAATCCTGCGCTAGGCTAATTGGACAATAAATAAAATTGTGGTTAAAGAGCTTGCTCGTATAGTAAGGACAGCGTGCATCTTTGATCATAACGCGACAAGTTTAGCATTGGGATCACAATGCACCTGAAGCTAAGTGATGATGTGACCCAAGATGGTGGATACGCTAAGCTCAGTGACATGGACGTTCTAATTATGTCTTAATGAGTTTGACAATACGACCGAAAGTAATGCGTTTGTAGTGTCTGTGAGGCGAACATTTTCGGAAAAAAGGAGCCATTTAACATAGCAAATTATTTTCGTCTAGCTGGTTATAACACAAACCTTGAAAATCTGTCTCCAATAAGAGTTCCGGTAGTTGGTAGTCACATTCATTCCTAAGCAGGTTAACATTTAGCACTTTCTAACTAAAAATTACGTGAGATTTTGGATAAATGAGTTTTTTATAGTTAAGGTATAGCATTATGGTCATAATCTCACCTATTGTTAAGTGACGATGTTGCTCAAGATTGTGGTCACGCTAAGAATATTGGAGGGACTAACTCTCAAGTACAACTGCCGAAACACACCTATAGGCACTTGGTGGCAGATTTTCCACTTGACAGTGATAGTTATCCAGGTTGGCGTTAGAAAAAGACCTACCACCATGCTCTGGTTTCCTTACGATATTTTCCTGACACATCGTATATACAAACTATCAACTAAGATATCATGGCTTCATAACCTCGGAGAATTATTGTATGATTAGCGTAATATATAGCGTCTTAACTTTATTGTACTACTATCTTTTACCTGCGGCTTCGCTCACGTTACTATTGTCATATCGGATATGTCATATAATAAGTTTATTCTTCCCTTTGCCCACTCCCAATAAGTTTTTCGCGAGAAAAATAATACCTTTTACGGTAATATACCGTCTCCAAGGTCCCATCTATCTGTATAGCAAAATACATCACAATCTATTCAACGGTTTAAACGTCAAAGCGTAACAAACAAACTCACTTTCGCATTTATAATATTGGTTAGGATAAATACAAAAAATATTAAAGACGAAAAACGAATTCACGTTAAACCATAACAGCTTTATTCAAATTTCACTTCTATATAGGGGTATAAAGTGTTAGGGTAAAATCAAATTATTGCCAACAATGACACCACTCCTTTCCTTTTCAAGCTTGACAGCATTCGGTTATTCACTGACCAACGCCTAGGGTTGGCAAATGCAAGTTTTACTTTGACCTCAGCATATAAAGTGTCATAATATTTATATCAATTTTACTAATATCGATTGAAGAGGAAATTTGTTATCCCAAGGTCTCGATGTTAACGCCTGTGGGTAGAGTGATAAGAGATAATATTACAAATTGAAACTAATGTTCTGATAAGCGTTCGATCTAATATCTAGCTGCATGACTAATTTTTATTTTCGCTAGAAATTGTACTAGCAAACATTTCAATATGAAAGTTGAAATTATTGTAAAAGTGTTGGTATTTTTATTTTTTTGATTTATGATCATTCTTGTAATCTCATTAGGTATGACATAGCCTATTCTTCCTTATGTATACCTATAATAAATCTGTAGAAAAGTCGTTTTTGTACAATGAAAATATTTCTAAAGAAAATACTCAGAGTGTTAAATCTTTTTGTATTTTTTGTATTAAAATTTATTTGTAATAAATAAATTTGTATCTTTGTCTGTGCACGCATCACGTCAAATATATAAAACCAATGTAAATAGCTTGTATACGTAAACATTGTACGCAACTTTGAGTATTGCTTATTTTTTGTTTCATCGCAATCGGTTAACTCCATCAAGAGATATCTTTACATAGTATAGAACAAAGTCGTTTCCACTGTTTGTTCCCTTAGATCTTTTAAACTATTCAACGGATTTTAATACAGTTCTGCAATACATAGAGTGATTCATTACGAAGGTTTATATGTACAACATATCCATATTATAGTACAGGAATGCCGAAAAATTCAAAGATTTGTAATGGGATACGAAGTTTACCGAGCCAACTAATATAAAATAAAAGGTATTGGCTTAAAAAATGTTTCAGTACAAATTACTATATTTTTTTCTTATTTTTTAATATTTACTGTGATTACGACTCAATACGTTTCTTCAGTCTCTAAGTATGTCTTGCTGTAGATACAACAGTTATGAAGCCTAGACTTACTATCTCATCTAAAAATTAATTAGTGTAATCGACTTCTTTCTACTTTTAGGTAAATGTATTATATCAATTATCCAATAATTTGCTCAATAGTCATGATTCATTACTAAAAAATGTTCTTTTTTATGGTACCTTTTCGTAATCATATGGTTATAAATCTCATCTGAGGTTACTAGTGGGTGAAAATCTGAGTGACCAGGCCACAAGTAGTGATATGCTTAGTTTTGATATCTGATCTTTAAGAACTAGGTCTATAATACACTAGAAAAATATTGTCAACAAATTTCAACGTAAGGTGCTTGTAACGCGGGTATTACTTTATAGTTGTTATTATGTTACTAGAGTTATTACACTATTACTTTATTATTGTAGTAAGATAAATATAAAACTGTAATTGTAGTAAAAGCTTAAAAAGTTTTGATTTGTTTGTTGGGTTCGAAGCAGCCCTAAAACGAGTCTATACAAGCTGACGATTTGATGAAGGCACGTCGTAATACTGAACATCACGTTTTATTAACTCCTATTGATTTTATATTCCTGGTCTATACACGTTGACCTCATTGTTCTTTAATCTTAGTAACACAACGCTTTAAGCTATTAAAACACCTTTGGAGTTCATTAATTGCATCAAACAAATTTCATAATTAGACAAACAAATCTTTCCAGTATTTAAGCAACACCGAACGTCTTTTTACTTACTTGATCGACTACACCCATCCGGACAAGGTGTCAAACTCTGTCCTATGTGAAATTAGAACCTACAATACTCAAAGCTGCGTTAGAGGCGAGGCAACTGCTTAAGTTGATCGTACAGTGTTGCAACGTGCAATAAAACGGCAAATGAAACAATATTTGTATTTGAAAAGTAATTTTTGTTTATTTGTTAAATCATAGAACATTAAAAATAATAATAACAAAATATTACACTCTATCCCTATGTCACTTTAAAATTCTTGCATACTCATTAATTATCTGTTTTCATTGTATATTTCGGAACTGCATTCAATAATAAAAATTTATAGCATAATTAAAAGCTTTTATGACTGCAGGTATATTTCGGATATATATGTACATGTATGAATATATATGAAATAATTCTCAGTATTTCCTATTGTCTAAAAGCATCGGCCGTACAAAGCAAATTAAATTAGACAAGAAGTAATTGGAATCTATTCATATTGCATATTTGTGCTATTTTAATACTCAGTAAAAAAAAAATCTGAACTTGTTATGTTTATAATAGTTATCTTGTTTACTAAAGAAGTAATTTGTTTTAATTTAATTGAAAAGTAAAGATAATCGAAAAGGGCGATCTGTCTGCAAACTCTGTAATGTTCCAAAGCCTTCGAGTGCCCGTCTGTTAAGCTTTCTGTAATAAACACGTTGTTGTGTTCTATTATTTCATATCTAATATTGAAATATTGATACTATATTAAGAAACTTGATATAAGACTTTAATTTATCCTGCTTATAATAATATCCTGATGTAATAGCAGCTAAGGTTAGATATCATTTTGCTTATCACATTCTTTACCTTACCTTAAAAGCCAGCTTATAACATAGACCAATGTCGATAATTTTTGAAACAAAAAATTAATAATAGGAGGATGAAACCTATTGATAAAGGAAGAGAATGTAAAATAATGAAAAGGAAAAAAAATTACGGGCGATCTGGGGTCGGAAACTGAAGAGGGTGAGTTTTTAAGGGTAATAAATGGTTTATCTCGATTTCCGGCAAATATACAAGTCCTTGAGAAAAAAGTTGAATGGCAAAGCTGCAGGTAATGAAAAGATCTACAACTTTTGTATTTATACTTTTTCTCAAAATTATTGTGAACAAATAAAATTACCCAATTTTTGGTTTTTATCTTTTACAAAAAATATATTTTTTTACGAAAGTTGGTGAAACTTACCTTTTCATGTCCTAAACACACTGTAATTTTTTTGATAGAAAATATTAATTTTTCCAGCTTATTTTAACTTACTATCGAAAGAGCATCCTAATTTTTAATTGAAAACGTCGCCAGACTTTTTGCTCTTTAAAATCTCTACTTTCTGATGGTATAAAAGAATATATATTACTATGGTAAATTTACCATTTTCAAAGCCCTGGTCTTAACGTCCTGTTTAGTGCTCAGTTTAGTTTTAAATAAATTAGTTCATCTTTCTACCATGAATTTATTTCACCAGTCTATCATTTCGTATTAAGAGTAAATGACGAAATATATACATTTTTAGCAATAAAACATTTCACCAATATATTTTTATTCTGCTTGTGTACCGCAAATAAGCAGTTAAAAAAAACAGCCGGGCTTTATAGTACTTTATATTGGGTTTAAAATTTTAGTTTTTAGGAGCAGTAGGTACTACTAGTATGTACTTTGAAAGTTAAAATTAAAATAACAAATGAGTGCAAACCTCCTTGTTTGCCTTTATCGCATGCAAGTCGGTAGGGGTAGGAATTCTGTCCTGTAGTAAAAACTTTGAGACATTTTAATCATTTAGCTCTTGAGCACATTGTCACATGATCTTAAGTAGCGATGTTGGTGAAGAAATGTTGAGAGAATTGGATCTCAAATTGTGTAGAAACACATCTTATTATTTATATAAAACATATTTATTTATAAACCACAAGCTTTTATCCGTGACTTTCCCTACATTAATGTAGGCTTTATAAATTTAAATATTTTTTTTGTATTCGTTAGGAACATTGTTTTTTCTAAGTGAAAGGTACCGTATACCCTTTTCTGTACCTCTGACAAAATGTCATATGAATACAAAATTTCATGATAATTGAGTAGTTAATGCGTGAATGTGTAACAAGCTCGCTTATAATATTAGTTCGTAAAATTATTTTAAAATCGATATTAATATTATAAAGCGCAAAATAGCTTTATGATATTTGGTTTTGTTTGAACGCGCTTATCTTAGGATTTATCAATCAGATTTCCAAAATTATTTTTGTATTAGATAGTGCAATCATTGAGGAAGGTTTTGCGCTAATAAACATAACGCTTCCACTAATAGGTATATTGAAAAAAGTAGCAAAACCGGGCAAAAATTGTTACAAAAGATTTTAGTTCCACACGAACGAAGTCGCGGATACAGCTATTTATAAATATAGTTCAATATTTCGATTAATAATTGTATAGATATTAGGAAGATATTTAAATATAATCCGTAATACGTAAAATCAACTTACATTTTTATGAAACAAAATACATATCACAACATATTATGATCAGAGTGCTTATTTATGTTAGCTCCGACGTGAATCCCTCGACATTTATATAACAAAGTTCGCTAATGTTGTGATAGACAGTACTCTGTGGTATACATATAAGGATGTCAATATTAAACGTAATACTTTAGAAATAAACATAGTGTTCTGGTATTATATTTTTATTATATTATATAAAAACTGGAATCTAAGTTATCAAGAGTTTTTTTTTACTTTATACATTTAGTGTAATGGCTATATTTTCATCTGATCTTAATTAACGTTGTCGCCTGAGATGGCGGACACGCTAAGCCTAGTGGAGAGAATAGCTCTTAAGTGCAACTGCCGTAGTACACCTATAGGTATTTAGCGGCAGAAGCGGATGATAATTATTTGTGAGATGCACTAATTACAGTTATGAGTTACTATGTGTACTTTAATTGAGATTGTTAAAGTCCTACACATCTGATAATGGCAAAATTATTTCTATAAGCAGATACCACAATAAAAGAAGAAACTTTTCAGTGACTATTTCCGAGCCTTAAAAAAATTGAAATTTTTTTTGAACATGATGAGAATTTGAGAAAATTCTCATACAGGTTCTCAGGTTCTCAGTAAAAACACCTTAAAAGACAGTTGCACTTTTTACAAAAGAGATTTTTTTTTCATTTCAAATTAAAAAGTAATTATAACGTATTTTTTAAGAATATGACTTGGTTTTATTAACCACTGATCTAGTAAAATAGTGGCTTTTAAAATACTTTTTCTAATTTACAAAGATATTTATTTGGAGGTTACAATAATAAAAAATAAGATTTTTGGCACTTACGATGTTTTTCTTATGCTAATGAGCAGCAAACAGGCAGACGGTCCATCTAATGTTAAATGGTTACCGTCGACTACAAATAGCCGTAACACCAGCGACATTACAGGCGTGTTGCCGACCAAGAAGATCATATTTCAATACCTTTTTGAAGAGCCCCAAATAATAACCTTGAGGGAAAACCGTTTTTCCTGAGAAGGCTCGATATAACCAAACCCTAATCAACGTATCTATAACATATGCAACCGTGCACGTAGATATATCTAACAGTAACAGCCCTGTTAAATGGATATCAACCGCGTTCGCTGTTTATGCAAATTTTTGGTCTCATTGGAATTCACTCTTGATCAGTATGCACTAAACTGTGTACCTCGTTTTTGCATTTCCTCTTCGCTTCTTTGTTAAGCGTATTCACTTCGTTTGAAAATATAATTTACTTCGGAAAGTATTCAAATTCTGTTCCATTGATTAATATTAATTCGAAAAATCATACACGATACTGAAGCAGCCACATATAAAAATGCTTATATAAATACGTACTAATTAGTATTTGGAGTCAGTTCTTCCACAGATCTTAGTGTGTTAAAATTTTGGATCAAATCGTAACTCGATATCAGTTGAGTTTGTTAGCCAATAAGCTTAGAAATAATAATAATAAAAACATATAAAAAATCACTCGGTAATAGTATTCATAGTTAAATCTTATCCTTAATTGCAATTAAGAACCAAGTTAGTAACCGTGATATATTCCAACTGATGCCTAATAAAGTACTATATGCTAGCGGTTTTATAATGTTTTTGCTTTCGTGGTGGTCATTATTGTATGCGTAAAAAACACAATTCATTTCGATCATTGAAATATAAAAAAAACCAAGATACACATTCAACGTCTCAAAACCGTCCGCATATAATGAGCGTCATTTCAAATAGTCTCACATCCGTCTCGTACGCACGTTAAAAATACCGAAGAGTTCTTTGAAAAATTGTCAAAAAATTACGATCAATGAATTTTTAATTAAGAACTTAATTACTTAGTATAGACCGATAAATATAAATACGTAAAAAAAAAATATATATATATATATATATACGGTCGTAAAGCAGTAAAGTAGGAATGAAGATTTCTAAATTGTTATATAAGGCATTTATTGCATCTTTTCTTTTTCTTTTATATTATATATTTAATATTGTTATAAATGTATTATTAAAAACGTATATAATTAATCAATGAAACACAATGAATTTATAAGCATTATATTTCATTTAATCTTATATAAAAATACCCACAAAGCAACATACAATGAGCATATGACAGTGTACTTAAAGTTGGTGCTTATTAACTGTCGGAGTGTAAAGGGAACCATAGATTCTATTCATTTTTACACGCTTTATATTATTTATTTTCACTCGCGTTAACGACTGTAGAAAAGTATAACTTAGCAAAGGGCTAAGAGTTCTTTTCTTGTTAAAATATTGCGAATTTATTATATGCTTTTTTTTATTATTATTTGTTTACATTTCCGTAAAATGCCAATAAACAAACAACAAATTTTTCATAATTTCTACTTTGAAGTGCTACGAGAAAAAACGTCTTGAATTACTGCGTAATAAATATAAAATAAAAGTCCTTGACTCTTTCCTAAAGAACGGTATGATTACGAGATGGTGAGTGCGATATAATTTTTATATTAATTTTCTTTTGTTGTATGCTCAGTTAAACTTTTGCAATTTTGAAACACTTCACAGTCTTCACAACAGAGGAATCCTCTGAACTGGGTCTAAACTTGGCATTGCTTTTCATTTTGTGCCTGTACTTCTTAAAGTTCGATATATGTTTAGTGTTTATTAGAAACATATGTATTTATTAATGCATTCGTAAGAATATTGTTCAGTTATTCTTGTCATAGTTTTACCAATTATTTCATATTGTATTTTATTTTTAAGTACTTTTATTATTTTACTATTCTTGTCCCCATTCTACAATACGTAATCTGAAATCTAAAATACTCACGATTATTGTAAGCTACGCAAATGTATATATTCTAAAGATTTTTTTAGTAAGCACTAAAAAACATAAGGTGCAGACGAAGAGTCTGCAGACCTAACAATATTAGAAAAAAAAGCATGATACGCCATATACGAGAAGAGAAAACTTTATACATATTTTAAGTGTACCTACTGCAAGTTCTAAGGAGTATGAGATTTGATATAATAAAGTTTATATATGCTGAAAACGAGATAAAAGCTAAAATATATGTGTAAAATGTCTAACATAAATATTAAATGAATATATGAAAGTGTCAAACATACTACAGATAATCTGTAGTTATATCAATGTATTTAATCAGAGGATCAAACAATAGCACAGATAAATGTGAAAGTTTATATTCTTGAATATTCGTTAATCAGTCACACAAAAATGGATTAATGTATTTGGATGAAATTTGACACAGAGATAGCTTGATTAACACAAATGATATGTTTAATAGATATGTTTCTCGTTAAACCTTATTTTAATACAAACGCCAATGAATTTGCGGGTAAATAGTGAATTAATAAAATAAAAATAAAATCTTACGCAATGATTGTGTAAGTATGTTTTTAATATAACCCTATAGTCTAAACTTAGGTATCCGGGCAATGATTTGCAAGTAATAAAATATATTGATATGTTTTCGACTATGGAATTTTAATTAAAGTTTTGTAGTTAACTACTGGAGTATTCAGAATTTCTTATAACCTTATTTTACTAATAAGTATATTCAAATTATATATTAGAATTTTTCTAATTTCATATATCTATATTTAATTACAACAATAATAAATAAATTTGCGATTTTCATGATAGTGTGGCTGAAATCAATTATAGCTGTATGAATATAAAATGAAATTGGTGGCGAGCAATTAGTGGCGATTATATTATTTCAGAGTTGATAATAAACAGTACTAAACGAGCTTAATGGACACGCCTGATAATATAACTCATCCGTATACAATTAAACAACGTTCGCCTCCTCACCACCACATTGACCGCGGAGGCGCGCTTTGTTGGACGGGCGGGGACGAGAGTCTATGTAAAATGGAATCCGCATTGATTGGCGGGCATCTATTATCACTGCTATGATTTCAAGGTTCGTAATTTATAAAGTTACTATGTATATAAGCGAAATACAAGTGACTGACTGTTATAATGGTACAATACAATACAATACTGTAGTGTTGTATGGATCTGAATGTTGGGCAACGAAAGAGACGGATGAAAGAAAATTATACGACGATACGGCACAAGTTGGTAGACACGCTAAACCTGTGGAGGAACTGGCTCTGAAGTGCAGCTGATGCAACACACCTATTGGTATTTGGCGGCAGGTTTACAACTTGAGGGTGGTAACTAGGCAGGCAGGCATTAGAAAAACCCTACCATCATGCTATGGTTTCCTCACGATGTTTCCCTTCACAGAAAGGTCAAGCTCATTGTAGGTGCTTGGATTTGAACTCACGTACCTTGACGCGAAGTTGTACACACTACCACTGAGCTATCATCGCTTCATAATAATGTAGAAGTGTGTATAGTACTTGAGGAAGACGTATATTTAAAAAAAATTAGGTTTATTGCCAATTTAGAAGCTTAGTCACGACCACAATATCATTATAGAAAGTTGGTCCCTTGCGAGCTACAACAAAAAGTCACTCGGAATAACCCACTCGCCGGGACTGCCGGGGTATCTTCGCAGTAGATTATTACATATTAAAAGAATTCTTTGAATAACTTAATTAAAGCGAAGACGCGAACAAAGAGCTACGTTTCCCCATGGAAAAATTAATATTGCACTAATGCTACGAAAGAGGCTTATCTTTCCTTGTAATTGCAAATGATATTCATAACAAGACTTTTACATCTATTAATAATATCTAGAAAACTCAGTTTCGCTTGGTACCTTATCAAAAAAGAGAGTTTCGGAGAAGTATTTCTACTTGCTGTAGCCCAACCGATAATTTACGCTGACAAATAAGCGTCTTGTGTTCCTCCACTTAGTAGAAGTTCAAGAACACTAACTAGTAGTATCTCCTATGTAAGCGTCTATAGGCTACAAGTGACAGCTTACCATGAGACGGAAATTATTTTTTATTTTTCATCGGTTTCACAGCCTTATCTGTGTCAGAGCCTATGACATGTCACCATGTTAAGTGATGACATGGCCCAAGATGATGGCCAACCGAGTTTACTGGGGGGACCTGCTTTTAATTAAGATCAAATTCTGGAATATACCTCTACATATTTGGTAAGTTTACTTGAAGGTTACATCATTCTATGAAGCTCAAATGGAAATGGGCAGGTCATATAACTAGAACGAAGGACGCTTGGTGTACGAAACAAGTTGTCCTACTATGGAAGGAAAGGACCCATGGGAAAAAGTAAAAGAGGCAGGCCGTATAGAAGATGGACCGACGACATCAAAAATATAGCAGTAGACAAATGGCAATTAAAGTCGAAAGATAGAAAACAATGGATAGAAATGGAGGAGGCCTTTAACCTCAGAGGGGTTCTCATTAAAATAATTGAAATAATCAAAATTCATTTAATAATGAAAAAAAAAATAGCAAAATTAAAAATTATTTATAATTATAATATTATATGAAAAATAAATTTATAACTTGTAAATTAATATTGTAAAACTGTTTGATAAAGTTCTGTCTTGGACGTCCGTATGTTTGTATGTGCGGATCCTGTATGTTATCACGATAACGACCGAAATACTTTACACATCGAGTCTTTTTTTTCTTACGCTTCATTATAATTAGGAATAGAACCCTATTACTTTTATTTTTAGATGTGGTTCAATTGTTATTAAATAAACAAACAAAAAATGAGATTATGAGGCGTGCACTTGTGGATTTTCCAAACTTTTTATTTATTTGCTTTGGTATGGTAGTTAGCTAAGCGAGCCTTCTGTTTGTAACCGCATTACTTTATCTAAGCACTTTTAAATACAAAGCTTCGACCAAATTATTAGAACCATTTGTGAGACATTTCTTACATTTTATGGCATAGGATCTGCGATTTCTTGTTTTACATTGTGTACTATGACAAAGTTAAGAAGTTAATATATGCCACTCATTGACTAAAATACAAACCATCAACCAAGTATAAACATTTAGAGAAATGTTACATCGCCTTTTTGTGACGTACGAGTATGTCTGAGTATATTGCCATTTACCATTACCATTGCTACCAATACCATTTATAACCCAAGAACGGTTGGTCCGATATTAACATTCTCTGGCTAGTTGGATTCGTCTCTACCTAGAATAGCAGAATAACTATAAAAATAACTGAAAATGAAAATTATGAATATAATAAATACCTATCTATAGACATAAAAAAAAGTAGCGTTAGGTGCACTATTTATAACTTAAGAACGGCTGAAACAATTTTAATGATCTCAGATTTATTGGATTCGTGTCCGTCCAGAAAAGTAGAATACATTTTCAATATTCATTTTAAGACATAGATAAAATCCTAAATTAGGTTTAGCTAAAAGTTAACACGATATTTATTGCTGTTAGGCTATAAGAAGTTTGCCGGGTCAGCTAGTATATGTATTTATTGTGGTATGTTAGTTGCGAATCAATTACGTATGACTTAATAAACGCCTTTAGTTTACACAAACAAGATCTTAGAGTTTATAATATAAGATTTTAGTTGTACGATTATATTCAAATCAATTGTATATTATTATTAATTAGATAAACATGATTTATGTATATACTAATATTATTGTAAGGTGCAGCTTACATATGTAAATACCCATACATTGTACGTATTTTGATACTGTGATGATAGTTGTATTATTATGTTGGACAGTTCTATGGTCAATCAAATATCACGGTCATATTTAGCTTTGTCAAGCTGTAAAACTCAAAAGGAGGTTACGAGAGTAACAGCAAAACTCTGAGGTACTTGCAGAGTTTACGATCACCTTTCCTAAATACAGTAAAGTGTAAACAACAGAAGCCTAACTTGTAATTATATTTCGACTAAAATAATATGTTATATTTTGCGTACGATTAATGGCACATGCAGTCATCGTTATTATTTGGTATAATTTTATTATAATTGATATCTTCATCATATATAATTTATGATTTTTATTACTATTTAAGTTAATTCTTCGCCACTGGTACAGGAATAGTTTTTTAAAGAGTTTCATTGATTAAACTATTGTTCCCGAGAATTTTTTCTCATAAATTGATTTTAATTTGCTCTTTATGTAATCATCGTTGGTGCTTAGATACAAAAGTAGAACATTAAAAATTACGCAATGTGTCAATGGATTGTTATGGAATGATATAATACATTAAAAAAAATCCAGAAACATTTACATAGTTTACGGCTTGTTTAAGGCTCCAAACTAGACAATTCCTTCTCTGTCAAAATTATACATATAATAGTTGATGGCGAATGTCATCTGGGGGAAGATAACACAAAAAAAGAGATATTACTAACACTAAAGACAAATAATATAATATCTATAGATATACATACATATGTATGTAAAGATATGTGTAATGTGTATGTATGTAAAACGTGTATTATATAACACTAAAATACAGTTCATAGATACGAGTGTAGAACGCATTTATAATACCACCTCTACGTAAGAAAATAGCATAAAGAAACGAATTAATAATTGCATTTTAATAACTTGATTAATTCAGAGATTTTTAGTATCCTCTAGTATGATAGATACATATCAACAAAATATATCAGGCTTAATTAAAAACACCCGTAAAAGTAATTTCATTATACAACGCAATTAAAACTACAGATGACTTTTTAGCAATATTTTTTGCTAAATACAACAAAGTACTCAGTATTAAAATAATGTATTTAGAAACATTCTTTTCAATATTCCCTTCTGTAACTTGGCAGTGTTGTGACCGTAGAATTATCAAGAGAGTAGCTTTGGAGTGTACTTTAGTATTCATGAGCTTATTTATCTCTTCTCGACACCACATAACCAGCCACTTAATATAGAATGGGATGACTTAACTTTGTCTAAGCGTAATTATTATGTCAATAATATTTATTTATTTTGTTTATTTAGCACACCGACACAATGATTACACAAATATAAAAAAATACATATTGTTAATTTTTAAATTTAATTCCAATGTAACCACTGAGGTCACAGGCGTGCGTGACATTTTATATTTTAGGATAATTATAACTTTATACATATATAGTCTTTAAATGCAAGAGAAAAAGAAAAAAAATATTTCACACAAAAGAGGCATTTAGTAAAAGTAATTTATAAAGTAAAGATGTAGTTGTAGTTTTTAAGTAGGGAGTCTAATATCTAAGATATCTAATAGGAATTCCGTTCAATAATTATTATCTTTAAAAACAAACATCTTGTATATGTCTGTTATGATCGTGTAACTTCTAAACGAGTTGACTGATACAAAATATAATTAATTTAACATATATCTTTAATCGAGACGATAGCTCATAGCAATTCCACCGTATTATAGTTATTAACATCGTCTGCTGGACCAACTAGTCTTCAATAAAATGTTATTATGTTTAAATTGTTTAGTTTTTGGGGACCTTTTTAATGTATAAATAAATTTTGAATACGATGTTGGTCATAATACTACAAAACTACGAACAAGAGAAAACTTTCTGTTGTAGTTCTGTAAGCCATAGGGTTATTTTAAATTTGCGCATTACTCTACTTGGATAAGTTCATAAAGAGAAATGTCAAATAGATGCTAGTACAAAGTAGTTCAACCAAGCGAGCTCAAGATATTGTATAATAGATAGATAACTATTTAGGTCAGACTTATTGGAAAGTAATTTCTAAAACTTGAGTAAGTAAATTGAACAAAAATAAATTCATGAGGTCTTTATCTTAACTTTAAGTATAAAGTATACACAGTTGCTTTAATAAGTATACCATGTTATAACTGTGTTTCAATCCGTACGATTATAAATACAGAAGTTCATTAAATTCGTAAGCTCCTTATGAACCTCTCTAACATAAAGTTTCTGAAATATGAATGACTCGGTACTAGTATGCTTCGATAGGTCGTTGAAGGTCAAGGTTTCGATCCCACGATGAGCTTGAACTTCGATGGAATGGACGTTGTAATGCAAAATTTAGGGCACTCAATTATTAGGTTTTTAAGCATTATCTGTAATTAAGAAACTTTACCGTTACGCCTCCAGGCCGAATGGACGTAATTTTATATTTCTATGTCAGTTCTCTTTTGAAACCTGGCGTGTTTCCCTATTTACCATTTATTAACACTGTCTTTTTAGTGTAAATCCTCCTGTACAAATGTTAAAACTTAGATTCAGTTTATGATTGCCTAAGTATTTGAAGTCAATCCTCTGTAAGATTTAACTTTTTTCTGTCATTGATTATTTTTCTTAAACAATCCTTTAATTGCATTTCGTTACTGCCTTACCGGAATAGGAATATATAAACCTTTCCAGTGAGATTAGCATTTCAATTTTGTAGTAGGGTATAAATTTTGACTATATCATTAGTCAGTTTTTGATACCACCGTGGTCAAATTATTACGAAAGGACCTTAGTTGAACAAAAGCCTTTGAAAAGAGAAATAAGAAACGAGCCGTTATTCTGAAATACAATAATTCATATCTCTCATAATAATAAAGTTATATGTGACGACCACAAAGGATACGCTGATTAAATTAACGATAAGACTGCAATAATATAGTAATGGAGGACAACCCAAATCCCCGGGGAGTATTAACGTTGCGTCACGTATCACACAAGGACGAGTACGAATTAAGACGTAAATCGGCCGAACGAGTATTCAATGAAGAATGCTTTTCCTTAAGGTTATATGTAATATAATCCCATACAGGATAATGATTTGTATGATCCACAAATGATTGTTCTGACTTCGTATTTGATTGATGAATGTTGCTAGAATTCATCATGAAATGTTGGAGTGTAATCTACTTTGCACCCTCCTGGAATAAATTGGACGCTGTTACGTCTCGAGAAACCAAAGATAAATAGATAAACGAAAAACAATTATTCGTGTAATCAATTGTGCCACGTACCCACAATTGATTTAACTATCTGCCAACGTCTGGTTAAGTGTCAACCAACGACGCATCTAATCACTTAATAATGAACTAAGAAATAACAACAATTTTTTATTTATTTTTTTCATGGTGCGTAGCGGCGGTCAATATATTCAGCGTTTACTCCAACAATCTGCATCTCTATATCTCTAAACTATTTCTTACATATCTTTACTTTTTTTTAAACTTCTGCAGTGATCCATTTCAAAGCTATTTAACTATTATACTATTTAATTTAATATATACGGAATAATAAAACAATTAAGATAAATAACGGAGGAGGATAGTTTATTAATACCGATGGAAACAGCGCGACGCGAACGCGGCTTTGGGTTCAGTCAAAGTGAAGCACTCGAAGCCAGATATTCACGTAAGATTTATATTTTCTATTATTGACTAGGCTGTTGTAATATATTTGATATTTATGTTGTATATCGTTATTGGGAATGATTTATACTGGACAGAAAGAGAAACAAGAACAGTGAAGGTGAGTATTGACGATCATCGAAAACGGGGCACCTTAAACTAACATCCGTAGTCGCAGGTCTAGGAAACTGCTCGGTGTTATCCTCTCTGCCACAACTGCTAGGTTTATGGTTACTAACAATATTAAGAACACGATAATAGTTTTAAATAATGATTTATTATGGTAGGGCTTTTTCTAATACCTGCCTGGCTAGCTACCACTGTCAACTTGAAAATCTGCCGCCAAATACTATTAGGTGTGTTCCGGAAATTGCACTTGAGAGCCAGTCTCTCCTATAAAGGCCAGCAACGCACTTGCGATTCCTTTGGTGTTATGGGTGTCCATGGGTGGCGGTGATCGCTTACCATCCGGTAACAAGCTTGCTCGTTTGCCCCCTATTCCATAAAAAAAGAATACATCTAGAGTGAAATACTTTGACGGCTTATAACACTTCCTAGCTCAAAATTAAAAACAAGTGCTAAAATAATTTCAATTACCCATAGGCAGAATGAACGATAGTTTCTTTCTATTTTATTTATTAAGCTGTGAGATAAAATTATACATAAAGTTATAGTTTAAATCCAGTAACGAAATAAAAAAAAGCCATTTTAGAAAAACCATTGCTGGTAACAAAACAAATATAGGTAATAAAGCGCTTACTGTTTACGATACAATAGACCGGGAGCATGTGAAATGTACATTACGATATTTTTATTTTTAAATTAACATTACAAAAGAGAAAATAAGGATACAAAAGAACAAAAACAATAAGAACAAAAGGATAATAAAGGTTCACACAGTTAAAAATTAATTGAGTTAAAACGATTGCTACAGAGCAATATTAATACACGGATGCAGTAAAGTTTTGTTTTCATAAATTAAGACGAAACTAGAGATATCTCTTTTTTAGTACTTCTTAATCATCTCCGATCAATAAAACTATATTCATGGTAAGCCTTATTAAATTCCATCAGAATTCTAATTTAGTCCAAGTTCTTATTATAAGTATAAGCTATTGAGTTTTATTTCTAAGCAACTTTATGATAAAATATTATTTTGAAATTAGAATAAAGAATCACTACAACGTTCACCCCTAGTGTAAGTATTATACTTTTTATCTTTAAAACATTTTGCTTATCTAAGTGCATTTGGCAATTTCAGCATTCCCGTTCACAACATCATATTTTAAATAAACTCTGTTACATTGTAAAAGTCGACCAAAAAATAAATATAATCCAATGTAGAACAATTTATGAGAGATTTGATATCAGATATTGAAAAAAAAAAAAAAACAGAATGATCTTTTTCGCTTTATCCAACAATTGCAAGAAGCGCCTGAATAGAGGCTACAAATAAGTAATAGAAGTTTTGAAGGAGTTTATAAATTTGAAAAATTATTATACTTTGTATATTTGAACATAATTGGCCTTTTACCCATCTACGAAACATATTTAGACCGCGTCACGGAGGCATTTTTTTGATGACTCCTAAAATGGTAATGGAAAAAAGTTCTCCGTATTATTTTCCACGCAGCAAACACGAAGTGGCCTGTATAAGGACGCTGCAATGCCTTTTTTACTAATGGGATGTTTAAAATCCAAATAACATCCAAAATACGCAAACGCATTACCCAGGCTCAGGTCAAGGCGAGAGGGGTATGTGGGGACTCATTGGGTATTAATCACAACACTACCCACTAAAACGCATCACGGCTGCAAGTACACTGCAAGCTCCCGGTTTGCCAGAGACCAGGGACCAGGCTTACGAACTTTTTCTAGATTCTGGTACATCGCTTTACGTGATAGTGTAGATTTGCCTAGGACCTGCACTGTTCTCTTACTCAGCCTACCGGATCCACAGGATTAACAAAATTAAGCCTATTATGTTAGCTGTTCGCTTATATCATAAATTGTCACCTCTTTCTATAATATACGTAAAACATATTGGTGACAATCCGATCATTAATCCAACATCGGAACTGTGAGTGTTAAATCGATAATGTCAGTAGCTGTGCTAATTGTACAGGGATGAGGTTACAATATAACAGTGTTTATTCAGTCCGCAAGCTAGCCGACGCGCCAGCAAACTTTGGTTATTAACTCGCCCACACGAGGGACCGACAGTGAGCTTTTATATATCTGTACAAAAAATTAAATACGAGAAGCTATTTATTTAATCATCCGGTCATATCTGCTCAACCCCAGGGAAATAAGACTCAAACGTTTTGTGTTACGGCTGTTATCATGTCGTTTACTGTTATTGAGTTCGTAGGAAAAAGGGATAACGATTTTGTTTAATAGTATACGATTTTTAATGATGAATCAGTTGGAAATGTTAGTGGACGCAGAGTCAACTATGGAGGAGAGCGAGACGAGATCCTAAGCTTTCAGCGAAGAAACACATTGTGATGAAACCTTTTTCTAATGTCCACCTGGCTAGCAACCACACTCAACTTGAAAATGTGCCGCAGAATACCAATAGATGTATTCCGGTAGTTGCACTTGAGAGTCAAGCCCTTCACAGGTTTAGCATGTCTACCAGCTTGAACCGTCTCGTCACTTAAGATCACGTGAGATTATGGTCATAACGCTAAACCTTAACTGTAAAAAAGACTGCCTTTAGAATTATCTATTTCTCGGTAGATAACCATTATCTCTCATTTGTGTAGTGTTTCCCTTTAACATTTATTGCTTATTACAAAATTAACGTAAAGGGATATTTATATGTAGACCGGTATGACATTGATGACCGTCCGTATGATTATCATTGTTTTTAGATATTACTGTGCCTATTAAACTGCTTGATATCTAACATTTTTGAAGAAAAACCGTATAAAAATTAAAAACACTCACTACATATCATAAAGAAAGGTCCTCGCGGGATCTGTCTGTTTGCAATCAATTCAAAAACAACTTAACTGATTATCATACAGTTTCCACCAATAGATAGAGTAATTCAGGAGTGCGATTTTCGTATATAAATTGTTAGTTTCCTTTAAATTGGCTGACATATGACAATGGTTGTTGAAAGAGTCGGAAAATGTGTACGGACGGTATCCTTCATTAGTGTGCACCACAGAAACCAATAGAGTTATATGAAACAATGTATCTCGGAATTATTTTAATTAAACTGATTTTTAAGCAAATAATCGTTACACGTTTACCTTCTATGATTGCTCCTATTACCCGCGCGAAGCCGAGGCGGGTGCTAGTAAAATATATAAAAAAAGGAAATTTATTCCAAAGCAAAACTATCTAGTATATATATATATCTATCTATCAAATAAAAATATCTAATTACATTAGGCTAGAGTGAAGTTTGTAAATATTTGAAGATCAGAGAGTTACGAAGCTTGACTCAACCATTAGCAAGGTGTACGGTGAAGTTCTTGGCGTATAATATTTCATGTCTTAAAATTTCTTGCTTCGAATAACTCAACCTTGTGTCGAGTTCAAAATAAATCCTTTTGTTGGAGAATGTTCATACTTACTTGATATTATCTTCACGCTTCGGTTAAGAATATATTGTGTCGGTTACATAATATATAACAAAATTGACTCTTTTAAGTTATGGAATAACACAGAAGAAAATTGCTCTGGTACTTATGTCTTGTCTACAGTAATACTAACATTCTGCGCGCGATTTCGCCCAGATGCAATATAAGTCTGATCCTTTTTTTTTATTATATCATAAGCTATATCACATACCCTTATGTTATACTATACTATTATACTATATACTCTTTTTTGGTGACGTTTACTGCCTATCAACTGCCTGCCGCCAGATTTTAGATTTATGAATACAATTTTTTTTAATATTATATTTACAACCCCATTCCACCCCCTTTTAAGAGTAGTTTATAAAAAGAAGCATGCATACTTTGATTATTAATTATAAACAATAATACTGCAAAGTTTGAAGCAACCGCAGTAAAAAGTTTAAAGTCCATACAAAGTTTATCCCTATCTTTAAACCAATCCCAATGATTTTCGGGAAAAAGTAACCTATAACCGTCTCCAGGGTATCTCTATACCAAATCTCATCGGAATAGTTTCAACGGTTTAGGCGTGAAAGCATAACAAATAAACAAACTCACTTTCGTACGTGTAATATTAGTACGGATAAGAATTTTAGATATCTCGCTTGAAATAAAACATAAAAGTATACATTTTCAGCTTTTCAGTAGTTCTCTTTTATTGCTAGAAGAGTTAGTACCAGGACAATGATTGTGTATCCGTTCCGCTTATCTTATATATAAAAGTCAATGTATGCATGTATGCTCTCTATGAATTCAGAAAGTAGAACCGAATTGGGCAAAGTTTTAGACAATCTGCCGATTAACCTAGTGGGCGTAACGTGGGAGGGGGGAGGTGTTGTTAGTACTTTATAAAGCTATTAGCTGGTGTCCTCAACTGCATTCGGTTTTTCCATCAAAAATACACTGATAAGTGCGTAAACGTCTCCTATGTGTGATGACAGACGACATTAATTACGTAGGTCACGTGTACATAAACATTCTACAGTCGCATAAAACGTCTCACATAAGCGTTCCCGATCCCTTTGTAATTGGGTACTCAGTTATTGTGGGGCAAAGTCAATTTGTTAGGATTGTTTCTCAATTTCCACTCTATTTAGTTAAAGCTGAAGATTTATGGCCACTTTTATATAAATGTAAGTATCATTTAACAAACTCCAAAACTTCACTGATAATTATCAGAATGTTACAAAATTATATACTGTTATATTATTTGGTAAAAAATTAAATATTTCATGACTACAAAGATCATTACCGGTAATAATTGAAATGATGTTTATCCTCGTATTATTAGGCACTTGGGCTAATACACTTTCATACCAATTGTAACTACAATTAGGGTTGCCATTTAGATATCTGAAAAGTTCTGATAAGAAGCCTAACATTTTAATGAAAAATAACATTTAATATTCAAATGATCTGTGGACAAACCATTCATAATTCTATAAATTGAATACGATATTTAAATAAGGACCAAATAACTAAGGTTACAGTAAATGTGTATATATATAAAAAGTATCAAGATCATATAGCCTACTAACTTATAAATTCTGATAACACGGGAGCATCGTTGCTTTTCCTTGAAAAGAGATTGCTGTTCTTGTTGTTTTTGTTGAAATTGATTAATTATAGTAAAAAAGAATTATTACTCATTACCTTTGTATATTATATTCTTTTTAGTTACCGATAAATGTATAAAAACACGTATAATCTACTGATATAACTACTAACACGAAACTTATCAGTGATTATAAAATGTTGCCGTGTATAAAAAAAAAATTACTTCAGGATCAACTTTCGTGTACCAGACTGTAATAACTTGTGCGACATTTACACCATTGGACCAATACACGTACTATATGTACTCTGTCAAACGAATTACTATACGACGTATTGTTAAATGCATTAAGGTAGAACTGAAACATATACACGTGTAGAATTTCTACGTGTTTATAGCACATAATATATTTCCGATTGCTTTCTTAGACCTTCGTGGGTGGATACTATGTATACATATGTGAGGTAATATATCAAGTTCAAGCTCATTACGATATTCGTACCTGTGTGGCGTTAAAATACGTTTAAATTATCTTTAATAAATTACAACTACAGGAAGTTGCGTTATTGGTATTACTATTACGAGCTTTATTTAAAATGTATGTCCCTTTTTGTCATACAAATGCCATAATGCGTCAACTCTCACTTGTCGTCTATATATAACTAGTTGTGGCTGCGACTTTCTTCGCGTGGAACTAAAAAAAATTACCCGTTCTTGTAAGTTTTTCAATACAGCTTTACTCTTATTGGTGGAATCTTAAAGAGTTTAAAGTCTACTCGATAATGGCTGTGTCAAATACTTAATCAACTTTTCAAATTCGACTGGTAGTTTCTAACATTGACGTGTAACAAACCAAGAAATAATCTTTTTCACTTTATAATATAGATAAAAAAAAACTTAAGGAAGCTTATACATATATAACGAATGTGAATAAACATAAACTACCCTGCTGATTAGTTATTGTAAATGTTTATAATTTATGAAAGTTTACAGTATGGTGACAATCTCACCTGATGTTAAGTGTTACAATGAGCGTTTTATTTGGTCTACGTAAGAGAATATACGTTTACGCACTTCCTCTCGCAATAACCCGGTTGGAATACTAAAGGGTCGTATGGGACTCACCTGGTGCGAACCATCAGAAATACCTACTAGAACTACCTCACGACAAATAATTTCATTTAAGCATTTCATTGGCAACTAGGTTATATATCGCAAGAGTTCAGGAATTAGTTCCTAACTGTTCCTAGCCTCTAAACAATACAACTCTTGTTTGAGATATAGCACTAAGTTAGAACTTATATAAACTAGCTGGCCTATACATACCTGGCAAATCATGTTCTGCCTTTTCATATATGTAATTTTGAAGCGATGATGGTTCAGTTGGTAGTTTTTATGGCCGCCTCATTAATAGATGTGAGTTCGAATCCACCTATAATGAGCCTGAGCTTTCGGTGAAAGAAAACGTTGTGACAAAACCATAGCATGATGATAGGGCTTTTACTAATGCCCAACTGGCTAGCCTCCAAAACCTATAAACGTCTTCTGGTAGATACACTTGAGAGCCAGTACCTTTGGTAGGCTTAGCGTGTCCATCATCTTAGGCCGCAAACTTATTTAAGTTCAGATGAGATTGTGGATATAGTGATAAAACCTATAAAATAAAAAATATAAAGTTTATAAATTTGAGAGTCGCACCTAAATTAATATGCGTTAGAAATCACCCTACCGTAGTTTCAGCATAATGTTCTACCTTCACCGAATGTTCGTACTCACTGTCGGGCTTTGAATTTACGTCGATTAATCCGTTCTTCATATTCGTTACCATTGAATTCTCACTGCAGTGGTAATTACTCTTTATTCCGATCCGATATCAAAAGAAAGATTTATTTGATAACTAGAACATATAACAAATGTTTTACCAAACGATAACTCATGACATTAAAATAAAAACACGCAGTATAACACCCACGTTATATTCCCGAACTGACATATTTCTCTCTCGCATTTATGCGATGAAACATTTCACGAATTAGCGCTACTTCCCACATCGCACGATGCCGTATATCAACTTACCCGCATCGCTAGGAACCGCTAAGCAGTTTTCCTTATTCCTTTAATGTTTATTTTCTCGTTGAATACCTTTAAGAACAAAGCTCTGTTCGAGTAAACACAACTGATATATCAAAAACAAAAAAAGAGCGGTTGTTTATTTTCTCGTTATTTCTTACCACATTTTAGTTTATCTCTACAATGGAATTTGTGCGTTCCTTAGTTGGGTAGTTTGAAAAAATATGGAATTTTACATATATAAATTTCAAAAGGTCAATTTTATAGAAGCATGAAACGATGATAGTTCAGTTGGTAATGTGTACGGACGCCTCTTCAAGGGATGTGAACTCGAATCCACCTACAATGAGCTTGAGATTTCAGTGAAAGAGAATATCACGATGAAAACAGAGTGGCTAGCTACCACCCTCTAGTTGAAATTTTTTGGCCAAATACCTATAAGTGGGTTCCGGTAGTTGCACTTGAGAGCCAGTCAGTCCTCTAATGTTAGCGTGTTCCCCATCCAGGGTCACATTGTCAATTAACATCACGTGAGACTTTCGCCATAACTGTAAACCTTAACTATAATAAAGCTTAGCTAAGTCGAGATGCGAAAGTTTGATTTCCGACTACGATTTATATTTTTATGATGAGTATCACGATCAATCGTGAGTCTGGCTGTTAAATATGTATCTTTATGTATAAATATTGTGTACTTCTGTTTGTGTTCGTGGAATGTCTAAACGTGTTGACCGAGAGTAGTGAAATTCATGTAATATGTTTCTTTATTCAAGTGATGGTTCGTAGCTGTTCCATGGTATGATAGATGATGCTGCATTCGACTTACTACTACCAAAAGAGGCAGACCCTTACATAAAAGATTTATCTGGTATTGTATCTTGAAGCAATGATAGCTCAGTTGGTAGTGTCTCGTCAATTTGCGTAAATTTGAATCCACCTACAATGAGCTTAACCTTTCGGTGAAGTAAAATATCGTGATGACACCATGGTATGGTGGCAGGGCTTTTTATAATGCCCGTCTGGCTAGCTACTACCCCCAAATTGGAAATAAAATATATTATGTATGTTTTATCAGCTGTTTATTTAATCTATTATTAAAATGGTGTAATTTGGAGTTAAATCATCTAAAGTGAAATTGCGTTTGCATAGATAAAAAATGTAACATTAAAAAATGTCCATACTACTTCTATTTGGTGTCGGAATCTTTTTTAGTACCTGGCTAAGTACTATCTTGACTTTAAAAACCTTTCAAAGTCTTACACATGTGTTCCGATAGCTGTACTTAAGAGGAAATGTACCAGAAGTTTTAATGTGTTATCATATTGAACCACACTGTCCTCTTGATATCAGATGAAATTTTAATCAAACGACTAAATTTATCAGAATGAGAAACTAACAAATTAGGTTAGAAATTTCAAAATTTGTAATCTCAGTTCATAACATCTGTTATGAATTTCCACCCAAATTTTTTCTATAAATACTATGAATATTATATCCATAATCTTGACGAATTTCTACGAAATATTCCTTGATCAGACAGTAAAATATTTAAAACCAAGCTTAAAACAAAAAAATAAATAATTAATTCATAAGTTAAGTAAAAAACAAAGTCAAAGTAAATTTGTATATTTATTCTAATTCAATTCTTCTTCTTTGTATCGGAATAAGTCGTAATGTAAATAAAAATAACTCGGAAAAGATTACGCAGTCAGTGATGTTGAAAGCGATACAAACTCACCAGAGTAACCATTTTGATACGGGAAACTATCTTTCCTTCCTTCCTTCCATTAGTATTTTTAAACCCTATAGTATTTCTAAGCAATAGTATACAAATATATACCAACTTTAAAAAGTATTTTGTATAAAATGTGTGAAAAATATTTACCAATTCTTCTTCAGTAATTTAAACGAAAATGAATTCAAATATATGTAAGTAAAAATTCGATATTATTTTGTAAATTATTTTAGATTGTTAATATTTATTGAGCTTAAATTTCTTTTTAGGGGTTGAACGGAGTGTTTTTCTAAGGGAACGCCATAGACCTTGGCAATCCCGCAGTAGAGATCAAGGTATGAGTCGCCGGGCACTTTACGAATATACAATTAACGGACAATACAAAGTGACAATCTGATTGGGAGGATCAATTAATGAAACACACAGAAACCCACTGGACTGAGTACGGTGACAGTGTTGAGGCAACCGCTGTAACCGCTATGACAACCGTGGAGTCAGCATATTGAAATTATTATGGAATTTTAATTAAAGCCATAAATAAATGTTTATAGAGCAAGAATGGCCTATATAAATGAACCTCTTACGTATGCAAATGGTCTCCCTTACCTCCTTATTATATATAAATTTATCCTTTATTTTCTTGTAATTTTGATGTATCAGTAATACGGGTATGTACTATATGCTGTGCCTATTATATATATTTAAGAATTTCTACTGATATCCGTGACGTCGCCTTCAGGGTCCAGTCAGAATATCAGCGGTGCACTAATCAGTGTAGCTGTTATGCTGAGACTAGTACCAATTTATCTACACGTCACATTGTTTGTGATCATATTGTTATGTTCTGTTATTATTTTCTTATTTCTGGTTCTTTTATTTATTTAATTATCATTTATTGTGGAGTGGATAAATAAAACTTTATTTCTTTCTGTCACATATTTTCCTTCTATTAGGTAGAACAAAAGTTTTATTGGTCTATTATTTATTTATTTATTAATCCTTTATATACAATCTTTATACAAGGTGGACTTGATGCCTTCAGAGTTACGAGTAAATTATGCGGTGTGGCAATTCTGAAATTAATTATCGGTAAAATATAGGTATGGAGAAATAGATTAGAAAAAACGCGACAGCGGTTCCCTGCCTCCTATCCGAAGAGAAAATAGACTTGCCATATAGATTTTATTGGAAATTTCTTACGCACATACGCTAATCGTATCATGCACAGACTAATACGGGAGATAGAGCCGTAAATGGACTTTAACTACTTTAAAAAACAAAAACCCTGGACGTTGTGTTAGTCTGGATTGTGACTATACCCCAAGTAAATTGTTTTGCAACAATTGAACAATTATAAACGTACAGATTTTTTTTTTTTTTAAATATATATATGGTATACAACATATCAATCAGACCTTCAATTTCGCAGTCAAGTCCTGTCTGCTGTTCAAATCTATTGGGCCACACGACTATTTAAGATCAGATAGACTGTGATCAAAGGCTAACCCTAATAAAGATAATAACACTGACATTGGCAATATAGCACTTATTAAAACCATTAAAAATCACTAAACGGTAAATTATGTGACTTTGTTTTATGTTTTTTATACTGAATTTATGTAGTCCATAAAGATGCAGCGTAGTATACTGTTTGCATGCATTACACAAGCCTGACCCACCTTTTCTCAAAAATAATCGAATTACTGGCAAAGACAATGAAAATATAAGTCACGTTTTTATCTAATATTCTGTTCATAATATAAAAGTTTACCCCACTTACCACGTCAGGGTATATTTACTTGCCCTATAATGTTTTTCTTTTAAATAATTCCATAGGCATTGTTAGGTAAGCTAATATAATAATAATGGAGTCTCGGCATAATGTTACAAAGTAAAAACGTTAAACTAGAAACGGTCCTTAGAGATAAATTTCTTGTCAGTTTGTATTCAAATACCCAAATGTCCGTCTCTAAATAAAATAATGTTTTGCAGAGTTCAAAAAAACCGTAAGCTGGAGAACGAGGGCGAATATTCTACGTCGTTTGATTTGAAACAATCTTATTAGTAGCTGAATTAATTGAAGATAGTTTCTCTTTATTACTGAAATATTACACGGTTTTTGTACTTATAATAATTATATTTTAAACTAGCTGTGCCCACGGCTTCGCGTGGAATTAAAATTTGTTTTGTTTTCGCAGAAATCCATTTTTTTTTCTAAAATAAACGTAACCTAATTTACTCTTTATAACATTACCTATCTGTCAGTGAAAGACACGTCAAAATCGGTCTAGCCATTTCAGAGATTAGCCTGAACAAACAGATAGACAGATAGATAAAAAATTTAAAACTTGAGTTTTATGTATCGGTATCGTATACACTTTTATATGGATTTAGTAAAAAGCTGTTATTTTGACATTACAAACACTTCAATGTTATTTATTTGAATAGATATTATATTACATTTTAATAAACTCCGTGGTCTGAGGTAGTAAAAGCGCTTAGTCTAGTAGATGAGTTGGAACTCGAGTGGAGTTGTTAAAACACAGAATAAGTTCTTGGCGACAGACTTTCATCTTGTGAGTAATCGCTAGTAAGGATATTAGAAAATGCTCTATTACCATACTATAGTTTCATTACAATGTCCTTATTCGGAAGTTCAAGATCACTGTGACGATTCAAACTCATATCGATGATGTTACGATATAAATGTTCTCTCTCTTTGTTGAGAATATTTAATACTGGGATAAATGTTCAAGTTTGTATATCTTGGACCCTTTACCTATAATTATTGCAAACTGCATAGTAACGGTTACTAAGTTCTTTATTCTCGATAATGTTCTCTTATTTTAACTTTGTTTATGATTTTTTAATTTTTATTTATTTTTTTTGAAGAACATAAAGCATTACCTACTCAAATATCTGAAAATAAAATTTGGTTGTAGTCAATATGACATAAATAGATAAAACATGCCAGTGTGCGCTATTAAAATTTATATAACAGGTTTTTTTTCCATAAAGCTCTATCAGCCACCATCTCTTCATTCACTCCTTTTTCTTTCATCTCATTTCTCACACTCTATTTTTCTTTGGCCTTTCTCTATTGTTTCATACTTATTTCGTATTTTTATTATATTTATGTAAAAGTTATCGATACATGACATACAAACTTTATACCAGCTACCATGTTTCTAGTATTCAAACTGAGAAATAAAACTCGGTTTCAAATCTGGCACTCTTAATAAGTTCTATTTAACTAAATACATGTATAGATGGTTTTTAATCATTTTTGTGTTTGATTTTCCATCTGCGTTCGTCTTGAGATAATACAGGCTTGAAAAAATATATCTGATTGAGGCCGAAAATTATGAACTTGAGAGAGGGAAATCTTTTTGGAGGCATCTTTCTACTTGAACAAGCTAGACAACAAAAATATCTCTACGGAAGATCGTAGTTTGAATAATCGATCGATTGAAGCGATAACAGCTCAGTTGGTAGTGTGCACTGACGCCACTCTAAGTACGTGGGTTCGAGTCCACCAGCAATGAGTTTGAGTTTTCTGTGAAGGAAAACATCGTAATGAAACCATAATATGGTGGTAGGGTTATTGCTAATGCCCACGTGATTAGCTACTACCCTCAAGTTGAAAATATGTCGCCAAATATCTATAGGTATTTTCAGGCAGTTGCACTTGAAACCTAGTCACTACACTAGGCTGAGCGTGTAGACCACACTGGGCCATATTATCACTTAAAATCAGGTGAGATGGTGAACACTAAACCTATAAAATAGTAACAAATTCTGGTTCGAGGCAAAAACTGTGAGCTTCGGAGAGGGAAATATTTTTGGAGGCTTCTGTATACTTAAATACGTCTGACTGCTAAAATATTTCTTCTATACATAAGATCGAACCCAAATTGTATTTTTATTTTTACAGTGAATATGGTTTTCAGGGCTGCTTGGACAAGAATAATTCAAGTTGAGAGCCAGTTCCTTGTATAAAGGCCGGCAAAGCAGCCGCAATTTCTCTGGTGTTGTGGGTGTCCATGGGCGACGTTGTGCACTTACCATCAGGTGACACGCTTGCTCGTATGGCGCCTATACCATTAAAAAAAAACTTGATAATGTACTAGTGATACCGCAGACGGGTATTTTAGTTTACGCTAGTGTAAATGTACACTTTTAGTATTAAAAATACTATACTGTACTGTAGAGTTTAAGTAAAATAATAACAAAAGGAAACTAAGTCTTGTAAAAATCTATTATATTCGCACAGAGTTAAGTACACCTTTAAAGAGCGGTCGGAAACGTCCGCCGGTGAGTGTTGCAATATCCGGAAGTCTCCGTTAGTGGCGGCCAGTATGAACTTTCACAGAAAATTATCAAATAAGCGGATCATACAAACAATGTTTATAACCCTAAATTGTATTAAATTCTAAAAAATTAAAAAAAATATTTAGTATTTAAATTGATTACCACCGATTAAATGTTTTGTAATTATCAAAGAGAAGTTGGAGAACAAAATATTCAAAAAAAAAAATTGCAAGTGCAGCACCTTGTACTTGATACATGGGAATAGTTTCAAAAATGACCATCAATAAGGGGCCCACGAATAATCTGAACTGTATATTAGATATAGGTATATGGTATATTTTTCTTTTCTATCAGGTAATGAAAGATCACTCTCAATTGTAAATGTAATTTTGCATGGTGGTAGAGCTTTGTCTAATGCCCTCAGGGTGAGCTAACGCCCTCATGTTGAAAGTCTGCCGCCAAATACCTAAAGATGTGTTCCGGCAGTTGAAGCGTTGAAATATATAATACGCTTTTTTATGTTTTTATTTTTAGTTTCTTTTACAAGACATTTATTTATTCTAACACAGTAAGCACCTATTCTTAAAAGAATTCACAAAAACGCCTATACTTTTTTATATTCACAATTTTACAACTGGTGTATAAAACGTGGAACTTATCTCATAGTCGTTATATGCAAATATGTAGATACAACAACGGTGATGTGACAGCCCTGGATCTGCCATCAATAACCGTCAGGGCTTGCGTTCGTGCGTACCTACTAGCTCCGAAACTCCCGGGAGCGGCAAAGGCTTGCCCTTTTTACGTTCAATCACGCGATAACAGATCCGTCTTACGATAATAAAATTTTGCGTGGATTTTTATGCGTCCCTATACCGTTCTTTGACTGATGATAAACTGGAAATTACATGATTCCGAAATTATAATCGGAATAGGGAGAAAGAGGTCCTAATAAACATGTTACGTGCTGTTTTTTTTATACGATTTATTTAATGTTAAAACCTAATTAAAATTCGAAATAATGAATTCAATATCTGTTTTACAGCTTACCTTAATATGTTTTATAGTTAAGGTTTAGTATTATAACCACAATCTTACCTGTGGCTGTGATGATTTGGCCCAAGATGGTGGACACGCTAAGCCTATTAGAAGGACTGGCTCTCAAGTACAACTTCCGGGACACACCTATAGGTATTTGGTGGCAGATTTTATACTTGAGGGTGGGCGTTATAAAAAGTTATGCTTTTATCGGCATGATATAGAAAGCTCAATCACATTGTAGGTGGATTTGAACTCACGTCCCTTGACGCGGCGTCCGTATACACTACTAATTAAGCTTTCAACTATATTGGAAGTCAACAGTGATCTTTAAATTCTATATTAAAGGTTGTTCAATACATACCTTTAATTTCCTGCCAATTCCCATAATAAGAAATAGATACTTATATTTTTGGGTTTTGAATGTAATTGTATAATGTAATTATTTTCTTTGCAAAATCAAATGTCGAAGTTGCAATACATTTAAAAAAAGGGATGGACATTAATAAATTTACAAGCAACTTTACTTTCCTAATATTATATCGAGACTAATAATATTAATGCCGATATGGCCATATATTCACACCTCCAGGTCTAGCTGAAAACCAGCGCTATAGCAGTTTGCCACAGTATATGCTGAACTTGGGTCTTTTTTCGATGTTGTATGATGATATTAGTTTGTAAAACTGCATTTGTGTATATAATATCAATCGTATAATTTCTTCACTCTCTCTGTATAGGTAAAAGCAATTGTTTACAGATACCCCTTTGTTCTTGAAATGAGTGTTTCTTAAGCCTAGTAATTTGTAAAACTTACAAAATGTTTTAGACGTTGTGAAGCTTCCAAATGCATTAATAAACTTCAAGTCTCAAGACATTCCCGATTACTATCAATTGACAGCATGAGTGATTTGGATAAAGACACTAATGATATGTTTAGAACGCATTGAGTATACAGAAAAAATGATAGAGAAAGGGACAGAAAAAAGCCGAATAATTAGTTAATAATAATATAATTAGATTCTCAAATAAACGCTCATCAATTATTTCAAAACGAATCTTCAACAAACTTTACTAAATTTTCAGGCAATTTGTAATGTCATAAAACAGGGTTTAACCGGCCTAGAGGTCACATCTTGTGGTATGAAGAAAAGATAATTTGTTGTTATAAGACGACAATTATAATATTAATTTGAATAATCAACCCTCCTTTACAAGAGTGTATGCTTTGAACTGAAAACCAATAAGCTAAGAAGTATCTAAGAGAATATATTCAAGGTACCAAACGTAATGATTCTTAAATATTAGTGTGGTGTAAATACATTTTGTATATTCACAAATTTAAAACGATAATTCGTCCTAGGGTCAAATATTTTGATATCCAAGATTTAATATACGAAAACATATGGTTTTACTTTTTTAACAACTGTAAGATACAAATTTGTTCATAAATTGGAATTTGTATAAATAACTGAGAAACGGTAAACTAATAAAGTAATACTGAACGTAAGACATAATTAATTATACGTAGTTTTTATTATAAATTAAATTGACCAATATCAATAGGAAAATTATAAATTTTTAAATATTCCTGACGCTTTACAGATAGACTTCTTATTAATCTTAACATGTTAACGAATATATAAAAATAGACTTAACAATTATTACAATCATGAAATATACATATAAAAATACATTCCTTTAATCATCTCGTTAGAAAACGCTATACCTTTATGAACAAACATTAACATTCTTCATATAACAAGGTGTCAAACCTTGACACGTTTCCAGACCTCTCTTGCAAGTAGAATATTAATGACAAGACTTCATCCAAACAATACCCTGATTCAAACATCATACATCTCCAGAGCTATATATAAACCCCTTGCAAGATGCTTGAGGTGAAAAAATTGTACATCATCCATAGCTCTAGAGTCACAATGACCAAAATACTGACTACTCAAGGTTGAACGCTCGCATTCTATAAAATGGCCGTAACATCTCGTCGGATGATTAAGATACATCGGATACAACTTTGCGGGTACTTACGATTTTATTGCCGACGTATGAGGTTTTCGAGATTAGCACTGCGCGAGTTTCTTTTTTTTTTAACACTTCACTATCAGTGGGTCAACTATGTTCTGGTGGAGAGTAAGTGGCGTGTAATTTTAGCACGGCTAGCCGCGGCGGGCGATGCGTCGTCGCGGTGCGAGCGGCGGGCAGCGACTAGGGCGTCTCGACGGCGCCCGCCTATCCGCCGCCGCCCGCCCCGCGCCTTATCACTCGAATAAAATTTATTTAATGGATAACCCGCCGCCGATGGGATAACCATTGAATTTCTCTCGTTTTACGGCGCGATTATTAATGACTAAAGTGTTATTTGTAATCGTTTTTCCAGATCGTAACACATTTATGAATATGGAGTTAACATTATAACTCATATATGTTTTACACTTCGCACCCTATTAGGTATTATTGTCAAACACGGGTTAAACTTTAGATAATTATAATCAAATCTCAATTACGGTAACAAGTCGAGGTAACTGTCAGTTGATATAGAAACCATTCATTTTTAGTGGACTAAGCAGTTCCTTTTTAATATCTCTAGCAGACTTTACTTTTCTATAGTATCATGGTAAATTAATTGATCTATATATTTACCAGGAACTACAGTAGCTCATGGTAAAAATAGTATTATCGAAAAAGAACTACGCCCCCGGGTCACGTCATCTCCTAACTCCTTCACGTCACGTCCACGTCCAGTAAGACCTCCTACATATTCTTGAGAACGAGATATAATTTGTCAAATTCCGTAGCGTGACAAACTAAAAGAGAGTCACTGTGATTAGTGTTCGCAGTTTAATCGAATTAGATTTCTACTACATCACCAAATTAGGAGATATACCGGCTGATCATCGAATGCGGGATCGATACGAAATTGACAAATCCAATAAAGGATGAGCAATCTATACTGGTAGTTACGTTTTTTATATTCTAATGTCCTGTATCGAGACATTGTCACTTTAGTGCACTACTCTAAGAAAAAAGATTTTGTATGAACCTTACTAAAATTTAATATGTATTTGATAGAATAGACATATAGCCAAGATTTTTTTAGGTATGGAAAGGAAAATTAATATTATGCACATACCGTGGGTGTCCGTAAAAAAATAAAATAAAATAAATTAACCCTATCATCTCTTACTCAAATTGTTTTACACGAGCTTGAAGTATACGCGTTGTTTCAAGTTACCTTTACTCATTTCGTCTCAGTCTGGGACACCCACTAAATCCCTACGGCCATCTGACACCCTCCTGGTGCCACGTGGGTTCGACCTAGCAATCACCGCGTCGCCCGAGCGAAACAAGTTATCTAACAATCAGCCTTACCAGTTGATGTAAGGGGTGGGGGCAGTCAGTTGCCCCTGCTGATCCAATTCGTTGTGTATAATTTATTTTTTTGATAATAGAAAAACATAGAGGCGTTTCAGGAAAACAGTTTACTGATCGAAACGTCTTAAGCCGTAGAATAGACCCCACAAAGTTAAAACTATATATCGCGTAAGCTTACTGTTCTAGTAATGCCAAGTAAAGGTACCGATAAGTATACTGGCGAAAAGTGGTCCAAATTTTTTAAAAAATCTTCCTAAAACTCTATCCCAAATAATTCCTCCCTATACCTTCGCATCCGCTAAGTAACTAATATACTAAACATTACAAATAATAATATATATAGCGTACAATAACATACATCTTGATAATTATTCATTATATAAGCTTCTTTGACAGTAATAACAATATAATACAATATGACACAAATTAAGTTATAACAACTAAGTATTTCTATTCAAAAGTTAGTAGTTTCGAACATATGCTCAGTAAAGTTGTTAATTAGTTGATCGATACATTGGTTGAGTTTATACTTCACGCTCCAAAATATGTATTATATGAAATAGCTAATAAGAGCATGGCTTTGCAGTAGCGTATACGCCGATTCGGTCGACGTCGATTCGAATACCTGTAATGAAACTGAAATTTCGGTGAAGAAGAATTTTGAAACGTAGCCCTAGCGTGAGAGTTGAGTATTCTCTAATCCCAGACTGACCAACTGCCACCTTCATGTTGTTAATCTGTCGCCTTACATGTAGGCACGTTCCGAAAGATTTATTTCAGAGACAATTAATTCTCTCAGTAACTTTAGTATGCTACCATCTTGCGACTACATCTTCGCTTAGCATCATATAAGATTCTGGTAATATATTATATGTCTAAGGAATTATATACAATTGAAGTAGCTAATTATAAATGTAATTATAATATTTTTAACCAAAGGCATATTAAAGCAACAGTACAAAAAAAAAAAAAACAATTTCAAAAATTTATGTCTGATTGTATGCGCGTTTATTCCGGCTGATCTCCGAAACGGTTAGTCCGATTTTGATGGGACTTCATTGGCAGATAGCTGATATTATGAAAAGTAACATAGCTTACTTACTATTCACACTTAGGTCCCTTATTTTTCATACATTCTCATTTTGTAATGAAGTCGCCGATACACCCAGTATAAAGTAAAAAAAAAGGTCCAGTATTCTTTTACGCCTAAAGTCTTTGTCTTTAGAATTTACTACAATATCCCGCATTATATTAAATATTAAATTTATTACCCTATCTATTTATATAGATACTTATGTTTACTAGATAGATAAAAAGATAGAGTAAAGTGAAATCATCGTCATATTAGCTTTAAAGCAAAATCAAAAAAACAATATTATCGCAAGAATCGCACTAAATGAAACGAGTGTATAAGTTAATTCTAATATCAATTAATTAATTCAGTAGGCTTTTTAATTATTGTACTCAACTGACAAGCTTTGTACTAGATAGAGCACGTTATTTTAAACTGGATATTTATTGTATTATATTTGTATAGCGCATATTTATTATAGCTCGTTTTGTTATTATTTCTTATTGAACAATATTATTTACTATATTTCTTTTTATAGCACGTATTGCTATTACTATAGTTATCAATATCTGATTACCACGAGGCCCTGTCAGAATATCAGCGTTGCAGTGCTTCTGGATGCAAGCCTGCAGCCTCAGGCTGAGACAGGGACCTTTTCGACCCCAGGCGACACTTTTTTAACTTTGTTGTTTTAAAAGATAATGATATTCTGATTTGTTGTATGTATGTATGTATGTCAAATATTTTTTTATTTCTTTCTAGAAATCTTTGTATTATGTATAAAACCGAAGAAAATGAACGAGTGCCGTGTTGTTGGAGTCAGTGGAGGTTCCAGAGTTCTGTGGAGAATAGAAGTTGAGCGTTAGCAATTCAATAGTCATAGATAGTAGTGGTAATATCTTACAAGCATTCACACTATACGGTAACTGTAAAATTAGACGGGTCATATGATTATTTGGCATTTTAGTTTAATAAATATTGATATAGTTTTCAATGATTAGTAAAAGTTATAAATTTGGTCATAATACCGATCAGCTTTAAAGTTTATTTATGTTTATCACGGTTCTTGTCACATTGTCAACTTAGAAGATGTTAGCTTAATAGTTAGGCATTAAAATGCCTTTTTATATGTATAATGCCTTGCGCCTATTTAAGCAATTCTGTCAATGTCAAGTGAAAATAGCCTTACAAGCAACGAACACAGACACTCAGAACAATTATATTCACAGAAATAACTGCCCCGTCCGGAATCAAACCCTACAATATGCATAAGCGAGGTGGTAAAATGCCCTTAATTGTAGTTGCACGCCAAATGATGATACTTTATTTATGAACAACCTATCAGTGCTTGTTAGTGACTCTGAAACGTGATATACCGAAAAAGAATCACTATGAAAAATTATAATCACCAAGTTCAGTAAAGATCCCTACCACCCGCTTGACTATTTAGGATCTAGGCTGATCCTGGAATGCAATATACCTACGCCACTTTGATGGATATTTTGAACCGTATTCTAACACTCCGTAAACTGGTCCGCAACATGGTCGCATTATGATTTGAGGTAAGAATGATCAGCGAAAGACTAAAATAGTTGAATGCCTTTATTTAAGTGGAGGTGATAGTACCGAAAGGTGTAAGGAAAGATTGTCTTCTATGCCTTAATTAGTAACTATTAATTTTTCTGCAGTTACAATATTTTTTTTATACTATAGGCTTTGGATTATGGCCATAATCTCATCTAACGTTATGTGATGATGTGGTCCAAGATAGTGAAGTGCGTTTCTCACAAAGTTTTCTCTGACAAAAAGCTCAGGCTTATTGCAGGTAGATTCGAATTCCCGTCCATTGACGCAGAGTTTGTACACACTACCAACTGAGCCATAATCGCTTCAAACGGCATGAAAGATCGGAGTTATATATATATATATATATTATATATATATAGATGTAGAGCACAAATAGATCTCTTGGGACACTAAATATTTTGTGTAGTTCCTTTGGTTAGCAGGGTTAGAGACACTCGGAACCAAGGCTTATGGTTGACAAAACCCTAAATCGACATAAGTGTTTTCCGCTTCTATAGGTACAATAACTGCTTACAAGCGAGCCGTACACTTGTTGTCTTCATAAATGAATAACTAAAAAAGAAAAGACGAACTCTGGACTAAATATATATATTTAAATATATATATATATATATAAAATATTTAGTGTCCCAAGAGATCTATTTGTGCTCTACATCTTTTAAAGAGAAGGTATATTACATAAAAGTACGACACAAATTATAGATTATTAAATCAGTACGAGAATTCGCAAAAGCGAAATGTAAACTTATATTGAAAACGAAGAGAACTCGTACTGGGAAGTCTTTGATGTGCAATTCATGGTTCATTAAAGCCACTATTTACCTTTTATTTTCTATGTCGTAAGCGATCGTCGGTGTGTGAATAAAAGTTTATTATTATTAATTTAAATAAATAAGAAATTCCATTGGGTTAATCAATCAAAAGTAAAATTAGATCATTTGATGACTTTATATGTAATTAATTGGCAGGTAAAATTTAGCCTAAACGTGATTTAAGTTAATAATTCAAACAGACACAACTTCTTTGTGACAATAAGGTGAATAAATAAAGTAGTAATTTTTTTTAATGGTAGCTCGGCAAAGTGACGGCACTATTAACTGCAGTATAATCCAAAAATAGGGCGACCATCGAGAAACAACAATCCATCAACAGATGCCCCTGTCATGCCGGCCCGCGTAAATGCTTCTTTACGTTTCGCTTTAAGGACCTAATGTGATAGGAGATAGGGGTTGTGAAACTGTTCCACAGCTTTAGGGTACGACAATAGTACGACATAGAAAACTATTTTTCCGGTTGCAATGTGTGTTGCCATAAGGTGGCTTACACATGGGGTGCGTAGTGGTGCACCCCGGGCAACGCCCGGTCAAGCTAGTCAGTGGCTAATGCCAGGAATAAAGGCCAGTATGACAGCGTTGACTGGCAGTGAATTTTGATTCATAGCCGGAGTTGGAAGAGATGCCTAAATGCATTTCTCCACGAAAAAAGGGTTGTTTACATTTTATATTATTATTATTATAGTTTGTATGTTTAGTGTTATGATCAAAATTTCACCTCATTTTAATTGATGATTTGGCCAACGATGACAAATACGTTATGCTTAGTAGAAGGCCTGGTTCTTACAAAGGGCTAACCTCTAAATTACACTATTACGTCTTATATTTGATATATTCCTTATATCTCATTTTCTACTGAAAGGGTTTAAATGTAGCTTTCACTTTGGTGTCCTCGGTAGTAGGTACTTACGCGTAATGTGGGCACTTATGTGGCAGGGTTAAAGGGCACGTGGTTATATTTATTCAGCGTATATTTAGTTTTAATGGAATTGCTTGCAAGGAGGGTGTGCTAATTTGTAGCGTGGAAAACTATATATTTTGCTCTTGGTTATATTATAATTTCCACATTTTGAAAATTAATATATTATACTTTATACGTAGAACAGTTTTGAGAATAAAAATCGATGTTGAAGCATTGATAGCTCAGTTGTGTGTATGGACGCCGTGATAAGGGATGTAAATTCGATTACATCTACAATTAGCTTGAGCTTTCGGTGAAAAAGAAAATCGTGATGGGACCTAATACCTATAGGTGTTCCCCAGCAGTTGCACTTCAGTCAGTCCTTCCACTAGGCTTAGCGTGTGCACGATCGTCACTTCACATCAAGTTATATTGTGGTCAATTCCTAAAAATCTATAAATTATTTTAAACGGCACATATTTCCGTTGTAGAGCAATAAAAGTTTGGAAAATTAAATAGTACACGCATCACTTCACTTAAGTTTTAAGAAAAAAAAAAACAAGTCGTACCATTGACTTATTTTATTAATTGTTTTATTAATTATTCTATAGTTTTTAAGCAAGCATGATATATTATCTTATTGCTTCGCGGTATAAGACGTTCAACATGTGTCTGTTTAAATAAATAAAAAACTGACGTATGCTCTGTTCGAATATATTTTCTTGTAAAAATCTATTATTCTCGGAGTTGTGTGTTTTCAGTTCCCAACAGCTGTAGTAATGGAGTAAAATGATACAAGCTGTAGGTGACGCCTATGATAGTTATTAAGATATGATAGTTAATGTAGGCGCTAACGTTTAAATGCGTCTGAATGTCAATTAGGTATTGGTGTAGGGTATTGGTTTCGCGAAACAATCCATATACCATTAATATAATGAAATATATTCTATTTACTGGGTCCACGATTTCGTTCGCATTGGCCTTAATAAAAGTATCTCCTTAATATATAATCTATTCTTCATGGTATTAAAATGTTTAGTATAACAGCTACTATCACATACTTATAGGTAAAGTGCCTGAGTATTGAAGTTTAGCTCGGTACTTTTCTTAATGTGTTTCTGTCAATTGATTAAACATCCTCATTTTACATAATACGTATGAACTGAGATTTTATTACAAAAAAAAGATATGAATATAATTAACCATTGAATTATATAAATTTTCTTTAAAAAAATCTATTTATCTGTTTCTTATAGGTGAATTCAAAAAGCAAGAACCTATCTAAATAAAAAATATTACAAATATATTATAGTATTACACATTACATACATACAAGAATTATTGTTCACTTAATCAAATTAGATAGACAGATGGATTAGATTAGATAGATATTGTATATATCTCAACTATACTATTATATTACTATACAAAAACAACAATCCTATCATTTTATAGAAAAATAAAATATAGTTTAAAAACGAAAAAAACACGTTTTCATGACAATCTGTATTATAAATTAGATTATTTTTTTTATTTAGTTCAAAGTGCTTGCTTATTTTGCCTTAGCAAAATATGTGATGTCAACATTTAACCATTTTCTACAAATTATTTTTTCCATGCTGATAGGGTTTTTTTAACGACCGCCTGGCTAGCTACCACCTTCAAGTTGAAATTTTACCGCCAAAGACCAAATACAAAACACAACTACAAACAACAATACAAAATAGTTGTGTTCCGGCAATTGCACTTGAGAGCCAGTCCCTGCACAGGCTTAGCGTGTCTACCAACTTGGGCCGTATCTTTACTTAAGATCAGGTGAGATTATGGCTATAACACTGAAAACCTTGACCTCAAAAAATATATACGATCAGTGATTTTCGTTTTTCCTGATGATTTTAGTCAGGATTTTAGAATAAAATTATAACAGTATTGTATTGTGATTGGATCTTGATATGTGTGCAAATGTTGAAGCCAAACAGACACCTCCCGGTTACATAGATAGATGCAAGGTTTGAAATGAATAAAAGCATGTTAAATAGTATTGTACATGCTATTCTCATGGTTAAGTTCATGAAAATCTGTGCGGCGCTTCCAGAATGAAGGCCATAGACAGACAAAATTTTTCAACAAATTATTTACGCCCACTATATTGATACCTCATTGCGACCGATGCAATGATAGCACTGTCTTAGCGTGTATGGACGCCGCGTCAAAATATGTGAGTTCGAATCCCTACAATGCTTAGCTTTTGGTGAAGGAAAACATAATGATGAAACCATAGTATAGTGGTAGGGTTTATTCTAATGCTCACCTGACTGGCCAACTTCAGGTTGAGTCTGCCATCAAATACCTATAGGTGTATTCCGGCAGTTCAACTTGAGAGCCAGGCCCTTCAGAGCTCTAAAGTGTTCACCAGGTTGGGCCACATCACTACTTGACATCAGATGAGATTGTAGCCATAACGCTTAACCTATAAAATTTAAAAATATACCAATGTACTCGATACATATATCAGTAAAAAAATGTTGTAGTAAATCCAATACGCTCTATATAAAAATTTCGTGTCATGATGTGTCCGCGATGAACTCCTAAACTACTGAACCGATTTTAATCAAATTTTGCACACTGTGTGCAGTTTGATCCAACTTTATATATAGGATATTTTTATCTCGATAATTGGTTATAACGCGATAAATGACGCTGAACTCGATGTGATTGACCAGTCGAAAACGCAGAACAAGGTCTGCTAGGTCAGCTAGGAATTATTATAAAATATATGAGTGTTTTTTTTTATACTTATGGTTTAGCGGTATGGTCATAATCGCACCTGATCTCAAGTGACAATACGGCCCAAGTTGGTAGACACGTTAAACCTATGGAGGAGCTGGCTCTCAAGTGCAGCTGCCGAAACACACCTATTGGTATTTGGCGGCAGGTTTACAACTTGAGGGTGGTAGCTAGCCAGGTGGGCATTAGAAAAAGCCCTACCACCATGCTATGGTTTCCTCGTGATGTTTTCCTTCACCGAAAGCTCAAGCTCATTGTAGGTGCTTGGATTCGAACTCATGTCCCTTGACGCGAAGTCGTAAACACTACCACTGAGCTATCATCGCTTCATTACCTATGTAAGACATATACAACTGAAATTTTCCCTTGTCTATACTAATATTAAAAGTAGGAAAGATTTATATTTTGGTTTGTAACGAATAAACAAAAGAACTACGGGACCGATTTCAAAAATTCTTATATATTATTTATATTTATAAGTATGCTATATTATTTCTGAGTTAACATAGGCTATATAACTTTTTTCATAAAAATGCTTAAATAAATTTTAGTTCCACGCGAACGGAGTTGCGGACACAGCTAGTTTGTGATAAAAAGCAACTTTTGTTTTTCTCTGCTTCTTACTTGTAACTTCTGAAAATATAATTAAATTTCTTTTCTAGGACAATTTTACTTTTCGGTTAGATTTTACGGTATGTTTTGTTACATTCGTAAGTGTATTGAACAAGTTATTCATAGTTTATTTATTAATGTAACTGCAGGCTTCTTCTATACTTTTTATAGAAAAAATTAAATAAACCTATATATAACCAGGCAAAGACCCAGAGAAGGTACTAAAAGTGTTCCGCATATTTTTATTACTATCGCACGCCTCGTAAGCGAAGCGTTGATGTGGGTACTACGGTCCCTTCACAATAAACAACTGATTTTTCAAAATTAAAATATCTCTATTCATCATATATTGCACTTGTAAAATAATATATACACATATATCAAGAAAAAATATTATTTTTAACATTCATGATATTTTTGATGCCATTTTTATTATTTAAACTGGTTAAAAACCTGTTTAATAAAATTCTGTCTTCGACGTCCGTGTGTTTGTATGTGCGGATCCTGTATGTTATCACGATAACGACCGAAATACTTTACTAATCGAGTCTCATTTTTCTTACGCTTCAGTATAATTAGGAATAGAACCCTATTACATTTCACGGTCTGATTTGATGTGGTTTAATTATTATTAAATAAACAAAAAAAAAAGATTATGAGGCCTGCACTTTTGGATTTCCCAAACTTTTTCTTTTTATTTATTAATTACAAAAATATTTAAAGAAACAACAACATGAACGCTAGTAACTATGGTGGTTTAATAGATATCATAGAAATCAACTTTAGTATCAAATTCATCTATAACAACATACCACGTTTCATATATTTTAATAGGTATCTAATATAAAGACTGAAAGGGTGATAGAAGGGCGTTGTTTGTCGATAAATAAACTCTGACCTTACTGTCAATTATGTACTCTTGGATATTCATCTTATTGCTATCTCATCCGTGATTAATGGATGTAATATAAACAAACGGAATATCATTTAATGGAATCGGCAATCCGTTTAGCATTATAAACGTAAAACACATCCAATACTGAGGCATTAAGAATATGAATAATCAAATGTATAAATTATACAATTTAATGGATTTAAATAAATTTTGGATATTTATCTTATTTATCATCCCAAGTTGGCAATCTATATTATATATAATATTTGTGAGCCAGTTCCTCACAGGATTAGTATGGTTTCAACTTGGTTGGTTGCATGGTTTTAACAGTATCATTTAACATGCAGTGAGATTATAGCCAAAGAGCGCTATTAGAAGCGATGATAGTTCAGTTGGTAGTGTGTACGAACGCGGTGTCAAGGAACGTGAGTTCGAATCCACATACAATGAGCTTGAGCTTTCGCTGAAGGAAAAATATCGTGATGAAACCGTAGCATGATGTAAGGGCTTTTTCTAATGCCCGCCTGGCTAGCTACCATCCTTATAATATATATATAATACATTATGTACTATAATTCTCCTTGTTGGGTCACATGGTCACTTAACATCAGGTAAGATTGCGGCCATAACACTAAACCTTGACTATAAAAAAAATTAAATACAAGGAAAACTACAAAATGTAGTAGTTCCTTCTTATAACAAAAACAAACTTGTTTAATAAAATCAAGGTGGATTTCTTCTAGTCATTTTAGATAGTACCGTAATTTTAAGTATTAATACAGTTGTATAAACTTTTTAAAGTTATGGTCACAGTCGGAAAAATGTGGCTAAGTATGGTGGATAAGCTGAACCTTATGGAGGAATCGGCTCTCAAGTTCAACCGTCGTAACACACCTATTAGATACTTTGCAGAAAATTTTAACTTGAGGGTGATAGCTTACCAGATGGATATTGAAAAGGCTTATCACCATACTATGGTAAATCCACGATATTTTCCTTCACGGCAAGCTCAGGATCTCTGCAGGAATTCGAACTCATGTCCTTTGACGCGTCACTATGCACGCTACTACTGAGCCATTATTACTTTTATTTGCATTTAGTTTGACAATCCGTGGCCATCATCTCTCTCGATGTAGACTTGCTATGCGTCAAGTCGTTAACATGCTTTTTAAGTACATTTACTAGGTACACCTACAGTACATTGGCTACAATTTAAGTATAACTTGAGGATGGTAGCCAGTTATTCTTGATTTAAATATGACTATGTCTTCAACAAGATGTTTTCCATCACCAAAAATGTCTAAATCATTAAAAACATAACCTGACGTCTGTCGATACAGTATATTAACAAGTTTACTTCTGAGCTATCTTTATTTTATCACTTACAACAAGAAAATATTTTTAAGAGCCTACAAAAGCCTTGAACCTCGGTGCACGCCCAAGAAACGGCACTAAATCTTCGTGATAATGCAAACGAATATTTTTTGTCTTCATTTTCCAGTACAATGCTCTTGGCAATGACCGAGAAGATTTTGCATAAGCGCGACTGAATTTCATAAATATATACAGAGGAACTTCTATGAAACATTCCTCGAATGTTTTCGGAGAACATCCAAAGCTTTTATTATATGAAAATGCAAAGAGCGTCCCTACTAATTTGTGTATATTGCAATAGCCAAAATTCTCGAGATTGTTAAAGTTTTTAATTTCTAATTTGACATTATACTGTTCGTGCTGGGTAGTAGAATATTAGAGTTTGTGTCCTACTATATTATGATCAATGAATAGGATGTGTAGTGTCCGTCATATTAGTATAGTGTCTATAGCGATCCGAGATAAGCCAGTATTTATATAACTGACGAGGATGCGACTCTCATTTTTCACTTGTCCTCCTTCAAGACTAATTATATCGTCGACTCATCTTGCCATCGGTCTACCCACATTTCGCTTGCCCTCTCTCGGTCACCACTCGTCAGAGATCTACTTCACCTGCCATCACAATATCTGTCCTAGTGTATAAGTCCTTCATAGGTCTAGCGTGTCTACCAACTTGGCCCGTATAGTCACTTAAGATCAGGTGAGATTATGGTCATAACGCTAAAACCTTAACTATAAAAAAAATAATATGTGTTCCGTATAACAAAAACGTCTGTGATACAACCGGAATTAGCCCTTAAAATATTTTAAACATGACTAGTTTAACATGTGTAAGCAATAACCCCTCCTTGTCGCGCGGAAAAATAAATTAAATTTAAGAGTAAGAAATCACCTATTGTCAACGAAAAGAAAAATATAAAATAAAATACATACATATAATTCCGACAGTTTCCTTCACAAGTGTATAAACCTGCTACGCTAGTCAATGTAAGGTCCTCTCCAGAATTGCGCTCGCGGGCCCGATATCGGGTAAGTCCTTTTACTGTAAGACATCGCACACAGTAGTGGAGAACCAGCCAAATAATTGTGGATCATTGAAGCTCACTGAACATTGCCAACGTATTTTAGTCTTCCAGAAGAGGTAAGATCGTAGGCTTGAATACAGAAAAGCCTTCGTTGTTTAGATTCGACACTTCATCACCATGGTGTACAGCAGTGTTCTCGATATTCTCGATATAATGTATTAATTTTATAATGTCTACCTGGCTAGCTACGATCCTCGAGAGGAAAATCTGCCGTCAGTTACCTGTAGTTGTGTTTCGGCAGTTGCGCTTAAGTGACAGTTCCTCCACTAGGCTTGGCATGCCCACCATCTTAGGCCACATCGTCTTTTAGCATTAGTTGGAATTGTGACCATAACACTAAACCTATAAAAGTATTAAAAACATAAAATATCTTCTTAAGCGAGAACAATGTACAAACTCGATTGATTTTACTTTTACGAATTTATTCAAATTAATTCTGAGATAGATTTCACGCTAAAAAAGGTGGGGATTTAGAAGTACGTTTTGTATTACGTAACTCAATCCTCAGTTCGCGACCTCAGGTAATAAATTCCATTTTTCGTTTCGTTGGACTTAATTTATAATATTTCAATGTTTGAATCGATTTTATTTATATTACTAGCTATTATCTGCGGATTCGCTCGCGTTTATTTTGATATTATCAAGCAAATCGGATGACGCAATAAAATTTGTATGATAGGCTTTTCGTGAAAAAAAGTAGCTTATCACCGTCTCCAGGGTCCCATCTACCTTTATATCAAAATTCATCATAATCGTTTCAGCGATTTAGGCATGAAAGCGTAACAAACAAACTCACTTTCGCATTTATAATATTAGTATGATGATACTTTTTTTTGTTTATGTTTTTTATTGTTTTTTAAGGTCCATGCACTGGACCTGGTGGTAAGTACAGTACAATCCATATCAGCGGCGACTGACACCGAACAGAATACACTGCCAGTCACGGCTGTCATGGCCTGCTTAGGTACCTCTTCACGCTCTTTTGAAGGACCCAATATCATAGGAAGTAGGGAACACGTTGACAGGATTTGTACGTTGATTAGTATGATTATAAATATAATTTTATATTGTACCAACAACATAGTCAGGTTCCATGACAAATCACTATTTATCATAAAACAAAGCCTCCCAACGTGTCTGTCTATCTGTTCGCGATAATTTCAAAAATTATTCAACGAAGTTTCGTATAATTTTCACCAGTAGATAGAGTGATTTTCTGGGGAAGGTTTTGTGTAAATTGTTGAGATATGACTAAGCGCGGATTCACTGTTGTAGGCACGTTGGGCGTGGTCACACCCCTAATAGACTTGTTACACTTTCACGGTTTGTGTTTGCTCCATTATGCCCACGCCCATATAATTTATAAACATAGCCTCTACGAATGTACTATACCGAACACAATCTTTTTGAGGGTTAGATACGCACCTGGATATGACGTTAATTGATGAAAATGTTAGGAAAAGTCAAGTCATCTGGGAGCTTTGACGTCTATCGTAGCGGACGGGTGACAGCTAATTGTTATAAATATGATCTTATTTTGTATTGACAGCATAATTTCCAATTAGCTTCCATGACAAATTTACTTTTCCATAACTTAATTCCTCCAGCCGGGCGAGCTGTTTGAGTACAGTTATACAAAAAAACATAATATTACTTCTACATATTACTTAAAGTCATATATTATATTGGTGCTTTCGACTATGTTTGCATTTTTCCCGATAATCCCGAATATTCGCAAGTCTATTGTTAGTAAGTGTTTGTGTTAAGAAAGGAATATCCATGCCAAATTATAAGACTTCTGGCTTCTAGTTTTACCAGATGGGTGAGTGGAAGTTTCCTATATGTATATACATTACTACCAAACTTAGTGAATTTAATTTTGGCATCTGCATTCATTTCACAACGTAAGCAATCTCTATAAAGAACGTGAACGAAATCGGAGGCACTAACTGCTTTATAATATCAATAATGTTAAAATTAAGAACTATAACTTAAATAAAATGTCCCTGTGGAATAAAAAAACCCAAGCTTGGAGGCGCCGGGTATCGATCCCGGTACCTCTCGCATGCTAAGCGAGCGCTCTACCATCTGAGCTACGCCCCCGATAGTACAGTGGTAGTAAAATCGTAACATATTGTTGTTTATTTTAATCAGTAATACAGTTGTTGTTGACTGCATTCAGATAATTAATGTTCTCCTAACTTACTGGCATCTACTAAGGCCAGAGGGTGCCTGAATACAATGAAATAAAAAGAAAGTTTTTTTTATGGCGTATTTATTTGAAAATCGATATAAAAACCTTAAATTGCTAAACTTTAATTATTATTGCGTTTATTTATAAGTAAATAAAATATATTCATTTTAGACATTACTCATTTTAACTATAAAACTTTGTCAGGCGTTGTTTTGTCTGGTTGAAAATAATAGATATCAAAAGGTAATTGTTATTATAGAAACCACAAAATGTAATATAAAAATATATACTTTATTATATCATGCTTGTAAAATTTCCTTATGTTAATTTATTACTTCATGATTAATAGGTATATGCAATTACTTTGTGGACGGGATATCGTATGTTTGTATGTGTGTACATTTTATTTACATACTTAAATATTGACTACATATAAATAAATTGTATGCTTAACGGAAAAAAGGCCATAGCCAGGAACTTCAATTTATGTTGTTTTGGTTTACTGAGTATGTTTTCAAATAAATTAACTACTTTGGTGAACATTCCATTGTAATTTCTTATTTATTAAACTGCTATCTCACAAATTCGTCTGATGTTACACATACAAAACTTTTCCACATAAAAACACCTAGTGTTAATACTGTGTTCGCACAAAGTTTTAGTGAGTTCGCCCAATCCCTTTCGTGTCCAGAGAAGTGAATAAACACTGAATTAATTATTCATGAATTAAGGGAAACTGAAATATATGTGACTACCTGGTAAAGGAGACTGAAAATATTCTTCATATTCCCTCAATAATAAACATATAAGAAACGATTTTAAATACAATTCTAAGATCAATTTACAAAGATACACGTTGTCGCGATATATTTATAAATGATTATTGAGTGTGCATGTGTTTGTACTTCTATAATTTTTGGCGTATAACATTGTAATTTTTTTTTTCTAATTGGCTTACTTACGGCACTAACAGGATGTAAATTTTGTATCTTGGTTTTGCTCGATTACCCGCGACACAGGATATATTTTCTAGCGCCTGGATTAACAGATTATTTGTATACCTTGTAATATTCATTCTGTTAAATAATTACTTTTTTCATAAGCTGTTATTTTTTCATTTTCATTTATAAAATAATAAAACAATCTGTATATTGATCTAAAAAGTAAAAGAAAGTAAAAATATAATTCAATCTAGACAAGAATGTTATGTCAGTTATTTCATTTATCTTTTCATATTCGTTCAAGTGTGATGGAAAGCGAAGTTGAGAACAAATAATAAATAAATCAGTTACCTAATCATAAAACAAGTAGCTCAAATTTATAGACGAGTCAATAAATCGACGTCTATGTTCGTAAATTATAGATATTATATATAGATTATCGTAACTATATCTAGCGTGGAAAAATATTGAAACGTCGTAGAATAGATAGCACATATATAGCTGATTTTGGAAGGAGGTGAAATATCATAACCTTTTATTATTTTCATGATACAATCAAAATTGTAAAGATTGAAAATTAATCTGTATAAATCATTGAATACAGGAAAATGAAATTGAAGGAATGATAGCTCAGTTGGTATTGTGTACGGACGCCACGTCAAGGGACGTGAGTTCGAATTCACATACAATTAGTTTGAGCTTTCGTTAAAGGAAAATAATCTGATTAAACCAAAACATTGTGGTATGTCTTATTCTAATGCCCGCCTGGCTAGCTATTACCTTCAGGTTGGAAATCTGCCGCCAAATGCCTGTAGGTGTGTTCCGGCAGTTGCACTTGAGAGCCAGTCTTTCCACAGGTTAATCGTTTTCACCAGCTTGAACCACATCCTCACTTAACACCAAGTAAAATTATACCCATAACGCTAAACCTTAAAAAATTACGAAATATTTCAGATCCTGACCCTGTCCATTACTATGGCCTGGCAATACAGTTAGTATTGGTCATCCCTAATTTTACTTAAACACATTTCGCTTGGCCTCAATATTGGTTTTAACAAGTATCCCTCGTCGAATTACTGAAGGCTATTGAATAATACAAACAGGTTTAGATTTCGGAACCTTTTGAAATTAAGTTACACATTATATTATAGTAAACTTCATTTTCTTCATAACTACTATAGGACTTGCCAAGTATTTTATTAAGGAGTTTACTAAAATTTTATAACTTTAAATATATACTTATCATATTACTTTATTAAATGAGATAATTTTTGAATTTAAAAGAATTAGGTATAATTTGTAATTGTAAAGTATAATTTTGATGTATTTTTATTTTTGATTTAGTAGACACATTTAAAATTTTAGATTTGTGCAAATAGCTATATAGTACCTGGACGAACGAGCATAACTCGGTACTTTTTTACATTGATTATTAAAAAAAAAACATTGGAATATGAATTACATTCAAATTATTGAAATTAAAAAATCCGGTAGTATTTTATAAGAAAACAATTTCCTTAAAAATGCATTTTTACGAGAAATACAGCTTTATAGGTGAATTCAAAAAGCAGAAATCTATCAAAATACATTGTATTTCGATTTCGATTTGTATCTCCATCCAAATCGTTAGAGCTGTTTCAGAGATACTCAAAATTTATATACATATATAGAATAGGTCTCTTCATAGTATTAGATTATGTAGATTTTATGTTAAATGTAAATATATATAATAAGATTTTTGATTTATAACATCACACATATATTTTTCGTAAAAACCCAGTTTTTAAATAAACCATTTCACATAAAATGATTAATTACATAGGTACATATTTTTAAAAATGAAATTAAAGAGTTTATACCTATGTTTATTCAATATGTGATTCGTATCTAATTGTATATTTTTAAATAAACACCCAGGTACTTATGAAAAATGTGGGATTCAAATAATAAGATTATTTTTGCAATACGCCTGCACCCTAATACTGATCTCATCGTTTCTAGACATTTCAGTGTGATGGATGGCATGAGTTCGTAGAGCACGGTTCCAATCGATCAGTCTTGTATTTAAGGCAACATCTACAAGCTTGCTTGTGTAATTTTCTTCAATAATAATTTTATCATGTCTTAAAACGTACACTGCAAATAATGTTATTTTAAACATATTACTTTTATGAAAAATGTCTTGAAATATATACAAACTATTAACAGGCTACTTATTTGATCAACGAAAGCGTTACCACCTTGTGGATATGTATCATAAAATTTTGTAGTAGGTAGTACTTTGCACCTCTAACTGGAATTGATTGGCCGCTGCTACGTTTCATGAAACAAAAAAATGCGAAACGTGGTATATTATAATTAGTAAACTTATTATATTATTGATTAATAAATGCAGATATTTATTTGTATTAATTATTTATTGTTTAATATTTATTTCATTTGAATTACTAGCCTCTGAGGACAATTAAATGACATGAAGAAATAACTAATAAATTGAAGGAATAGATATATTTGCTGGTTTTTGCAAGCAGAGCAAAGATAAATCGTTATTCGCTTAGCTCGTTTTAAAATATAACTTTCTTCACTGGTAAAATTAATTATAAATTTCTCAGTCAGTATGATACTAAAGCATTCCTATAGCAAATCTTATCTTTCCGATACGATTTTTTTTTTCTAGTTTATAGGTTTAGCGTTATGGTCATAATCTCACTTGATCTTAAGTGATGATACGACTTAAGTTAGCTGTCACGCTAAACCTGCTCTAACAAGTTAACAAGTGCAACTGCCAGAACACCCCTATTGGTGTTTGGCGTCAAATTTATCAACTTGAGGGTGATAGCTAACCAGGCGGGCATTAGAAAAAGCCCTACCACCATGCTATGGTTTCCTCATGATGTTTTCCTTCACCGAAAGCTCAAGCTCATTATAGGTGGATTCGAACTCACGTTCCTTGACGCGGCGTCCGTACACACTACCACTGAGCTATCATTGCTTCAAGTTATCGATACTATTTACAATATTAAATATGAGATACTCAACATTAGATGAAAATTTGGCCATAACGCTAAACCTAAAAGTACTAAAAAACCAAATTAGTGGCAATAATTCCACTTTTCAATCATGTTGAGGCCAAAAACGTAAAGTAACTGCTTAGTTATACTTTTATATTATATAGATTAGCGAGTTTATAAGTTAGGTATTCAAACACACTCACACACACATCGTTCAAATATAACGATTTCACAAATGTATTCAATTATATAATAATTCAGTTGACTCGACACGTGTTGTTCTGTTCAAATATTAATTAATTGCAATTGTAATTATGTGCAAAGAAAGTTAAAATTAAATGAAAAGCATTTCAAAGCGATATGTGGGCTGGAATGGAATTTGTTTTACAGATTTATCTATATAGTTTCAATATTGTTGCATTATTATTAGAGAAAATAACTAACAAAATATAGAAAAACACTTGAACCGGTGTATTATTCTTAAGAATTACGTTCAAAGACATAATATAAAAAATTTTGATTTTACAGTTTATTCCAGTATTTCAAATATCTTAGAACGCAATTTTTATTTCTTGAAATTTTTTACTGGATACATCATCCACAAAACAAAAAATAATTAGTTCTGAATTCAAACAAACATTCCGTAGAACTTTAGAGCACTTTCAGTTTTTCCTTAAGCTTTCCATTTTATTCCTTTTTCTTTCCTTAAAAAACCGTATTCGGACTATTACGAATAATAAAATAAATGGCAAATTAGTCCACTCTTCTTTAAATGGAACGATTACCAATAAACATCCTTTATTTTTTATTTCTATGAACTAGTTCGTGCCCACAACTTCATTGTTGTTTCTTATCATCCGCGTATGTTCATAAAATCCATTCACAACAGCGTTTATATTGTTCAAGTAAATATGCATGCCAAATTCGATATCTTCAATTCAATAAATGCTTGGAGATACCGTGCCTGTAAGGAGCAAATCGTCGATGTCTCTATATTACTATGAACAATTAAAAAAACGGCCCAAAGAGGAAAGTACTACGGGGCCAAGCATAGTCCAGGCTTAGCCCAATTACGTAAAACTCTGGGCCAGGCTTGGCCGTCTTGGTAGAAGTCTGCAATGATAAATATAGGCCAGACTCCGTTGCCAGGACTAGGCCATGCTTGATTGTTTATATTGGACCTGAATTCGCTACTATTACTGGCCCAAAATTAAATGCAGAGAATTTTCCACGAATTAAATATAGGATTAATAGTTGTATAATGATGCACAAGTTAAATTACATAAAGTTCTTAAAGTACATTACAGAGATCATTTTTTTTATTTACATTGTTTTATATAAATACTTTTACTTCTGTAATTTGAAAAATAAGCAATAAGACATTAATTGTCTCCTCATGATGTGTCCTTCACCGAAAGCTCAAGCTCATTTTAGGTGAATTCAAACTCACATCCTTTGACGCGGCGTCCATACACACCACCAACGATGTTATCATTGCTTCAAAAATAATTAAACAAATTTCATATATTATTAACGTTCCGATATCAGATTGAACAACGCGGGACAATTCTAACCCTCTAAAATATATCACGTGAGTACTGTAATGAATGTTAAAATTAGATTTGTTTAGCAGAATCACGTAATACATTTGTTACTTTAAATTGATGCGTTAAATTCTGCGTTAGCAGTGACTTGCAAGTTTGTTCTACCCATCGCTCAGACGAAGGGCTATTGACCGAATGAAAACTGTGTATTCGTCGAACTGACGTTATAAAACAAAATGTATTGGTCTAGACAATCAGATATCATTCTTTTTTGGTATGATAGAAGTTTTTTATTTCCGTTCGTTAAATTAAAAGGACAATCGCATGGTAGGTTCATTGTCTACTTGTGGAAGCAACACTTCACATTTCCTTTGAATCTTTTACAAGGCTAGCTGTGTTAGCGTATAATTTAATGCCTGACTGGCTAGCTGCCACTCTCAAATAGAAAACCTACCGCCAAATACCAATAGATGTGTTTCAGCAGCAGCCCCTGAGAGCCAGTTTCTCTCTTAGGCTTAGCGTGTCCAACATCTTGGGCCAAATCGTCACTTAACATTAGGTTCACCTACCTCAATCATGGCCCCTACACTATACTTCTCAAATATAAAAAAATAAGAAATAAGATATATAATATATAATAAGTTATATAAGATAGAAATAAGATATATATATATATATATATATATATATATATATATATATATATATATATATATATATATATATATATATATATATATATATATGAGATATAGTGTGAAAGAGATGTTCCATCAGCGCTTTTTTGTTTAAATTTTTGCAATGAACGTAAGATTTACTAAAGGTAAACATTACGATAGTGGTCGTGACATCGTCAAAGAGCTGTCTCAGTCCATTTCCCAAAAGCTCTCTGGCTAGCTATCTATCACATTTAAATTGAAGAACGCTAAGCAAAAAAAGAAATATGTTGGCAGCTACACTTCAGAACCTGTTCTCCACTAGTTTTACTGTGTTGCCATCATGGGCAACAACTTTATTTATTATCAGATAGGTGAGAGTTAAGGTAGTGATTAAAAAAATACTCCATTTAATTGGAGTAAAATTCTGACCAGGGCGCAGTTGGATTTTTTTATCTAGAATAAAAGAAAAAAAAAACATTTTATAGTATTCCAGTAGTATTTATTAAAAGTTTTTTAAAGCTAAGATGTTACATCGCGTTGCTGGCTATAAGATTAATTTTGTATCACGATAACTGAGAGACACTTAAGCCTTAACTGCGCGTTTAATATGCAAAACCGAATAATCAGGATTATTCTGCTTGATTGACTTCTAATTAAGAGAAGAAAATCATCCTTATTTGCAATAATTACGCTTGCATGTACTGATAATCTAATACTTTAATTTCCACTTCTGTTTGAAGTCCAGTTGATAATGTAAAAACCTGTAATCTAATATTTTGATACCTATTTAGTAATTTACAATACGTACCGAATTTTCTTTTTCATCAATACAAGCCCTCGAAATTATAAAGTGCATTTTAAATCGAACTAATTGTCAGATAAACCATTTTACAACACAAGCGCAAAGACTTTTTAATTCTACGAATTTCTTTTTTGTGGATTTTCGAATTTCGGCTTCGGTGTCTAGATGATAAAGTAAAGAATAGAAAGACAGATTTAACGTTATATAAATGTATAAAACATTTTTCGGATTTTTTTCAATTGAATTTTTTTGAACTTTAAACGAATGATTCTTTGTGTATCCCGACGTATGAATATAAAATAAAATATAATTTACCTTTATGAATAAATTTGCGATAGTTCCATGAGGACAGTGACCTTTAGTCTCAAGTGGATTATTATTCTGGTAAATTTTGCGAGCGTAATTTTATCTACTTTTTCCAAGTAATAGCGATCGTTTTTATATTTTAGTTAAAATAAATATTAAAAAAAAAGCAAACAATAACATGACGCGACGATGGACGTGAGTTCGAAACTACCTGGCTTGAGCCTGAGCTGTCGGTGACTGACAGCTTACTGAGGAAAACAGTATGGTATGGTCCAATAGTATGGTCTTAGGGCTTTTTCTAAATGCCTACCTGGCTAGTACCACCCTCAATTTGAAAATCAGCCACCAAACATCAATGGGTGTGTTCCGGCAGTTGCATTTGTGAGCCAGTCCTACTAATAGGCTTAGCGATCTCACCATCTTAGACCACATCGACACTTAATATCAGGTGAGTTTGTAGCCATAACGCTAAATCTGTAGAGCTGGCAGTATTTCTACCGGGTGTGCTAGAATTCGTGAAAACCATAGTACTGCTACCCCTGTAATATACGGTCCTATATCTGTTTTATCCTTTCCCAACTTTTCTGGAATCGTTCTGGTTAAGTTCAAACAATGATGTTACAATTCTACCAGTCGTTTAATATTCACCTAAAGGTATGTAAATAATGCATAAGTTTCCACCTAATTCAACTTACCTCGAAAAGTATAATTATAATTTGCCTTACTCTAAAATTTAGCATTAACATCTATGTATCGTTCTATGAATATAAAATGTAGACTATGGATTACTTTATAATAATCATTAACTATTCAATTAAGTTGTTATATTACACTGGTACTGAACAAGAAATTATAGAAGAAAGTTACAAATACAGTAAAATTCATTTAAAACTAGTTAAACCGTTATCATTAATATTAAATGTAGTTAGCAACACCATGGTAGATTCTCTCGAATATTTATTAGCCATATAAATGCTGTTAATAGTATTTTGAAATCGCCTTTACGTAAAATTAGTAACGTATGCCATATATACTAAGATGAGACTAATACTGTGCGTAGTAAATGTATATTAAACTCATAAATTCGGCTTTTAAGAATTTCCATACCTAAACCAATATTTGTCCAAAAAAAGAAATATAAGCTAAGTACATGCATAACTATATTATTTTTACAGTCAGGATTTTATGAAATCATAATCCAGTGTCCAAGAGGTGATATTAAGAAATTAGAAGACGCAATTAAAAATATTTGTGTGAAGTAAAGTTAAATTTTTACCGGTTGTCCCAGAGCATATTGGATTGCGTTCAAAGAATATCAGTATACTTTAAAATAGTTATAACAGAGATCTAATCGGTGATCAGTTTGGTTTAGATAAAGCTTGGACTTTTATACGAATATAAGGTTTTTTTTTACTTGCTGTTAATATATCTCAATTATAAATAGTGTTCAGGTGCTGAAGTACAAAAATATACAATATGCAAAAGTTGCAGGCCGGCATGGCAGTTACGACTGACGGAGGAAATTTTCCTTTAGGCAGTCGCTACTGTCCTTGAACCGTATTGAGCTTACCATCAGGTGATGTACGGTCATTATGCCGAGCCAGTATAAACAAAAATATGCATCATGGAAAATTACTAAAATTGTAATAAATATTTCATGCATAATTGTAACTGTGTAAGTTTAACGTTCAAACATTATAAATTAGATTAGAAAGGTCTGTTTATATAATTAATTAGCCAACAAGCAAGTGGGTTATGTAATAGATTTTTGTTATCACCTTTAGCTATTTTATTACTTTTTATAAATAGAACTAAATATGTAACGGATCAAAGTTGTTAAAAAATTGCTACTCCAAAGAACTAAGTGAGCCCGACTCGTGCGGTAGTAGAATATGTAACATTTGGTCAGATCACAGCAGTATGAGAATTGCTATTTTAAGGTAAAAACAGGTACGGAAATAGAAGGTCCTCTATCAAACCTTGCATACTTTTTGTCACCCTTTTTACATTATGGTTTCTACATATACAAGTAATTGTGCCAAATAAAGTTTATTTCTAAATTACAAACATTTTGAATTTTGAAATTTTGAAGCGATGATAGCTCCGACATACTGTGTACGACTTTGCGTCAAGGGACATGAGTTCGAATCCAAGCACCTACAATCAGCTTGAGCTTTCGGTGAAGGAAAACACCGTGAGGAAACCATAGCATGTTGGTAGGGCTTTTTCAAATGCCCGCCTGGCTAGCTACCACCCTGGCGGGCCGCTTGCTCGTCTGCCTATCGAGGCAATAAAAAAAAAAAAAAAAAAACCCTCAAGTTGTAAACCTGCCGCCAAATACCACTAGGTGTGTTGCGGCAGCTGCACTTGAGAGCCAGTTCCTCCACAGGTTTAGTGTGTCTACCAACTTGGGCCATATCGTTACTTAAGATCAGGTGAGATTATGGCCATAACGCTAAACCTTAAGTATAAACAAAAGAAACATAGCTTTAAAAAGATTGCAGTTTCCCTTGTTACATGCTTAAATAGTTAAAAAAGATTTTCTAGAAATTTAAAGTGAATGCTCGTAGTTAGTAGCTCTAATAAGATTACAGTTCCTCTTATTAAATATTAAAATTGTTCAAAAAGATTTTGTAGAAATTTAAAGTAAATGCGCCTATTTATTACTTATAGTCAAGATATTTTGGGCGAAATGGTTTATTTAAATTACGCAAAATATTGCCTAAATTACATAAATAGCTGTGGGACCGTCTTCCGATCTGGATATTTCCTTCTTCCTATAATATTAAGTTTTTGAAACAAGGCGTGAAGAAATATTTTTGCAGGCCAGCATGACAGTTGCGACTGACGGAAAGCATTTTTCCTTACGGCAAACATTACTATTCTTGGACCATACTGAGCTTACTATCAGGTGAAGTATGGTCATTATACTGAGTTATTGCAAAAAATAAAGGGGAAAAAAATAGTTCAAAATTCATAAATAGGGGAAATTTATGGCAAAAATATTTTTAACAGTTTTAAAATATGTATGTTGATGTAATGTAAATGATGTAAATATGTAAGTAAACTGGAAATTAAAATAAAGACCAGCTTTAAACAATGGAACAAATTGATTGCCAAGTATTAACCAAATTTAAACCTGATAAATAATATGGTAAATAATCAAAAATTCCTTACTGTAATGTAATTTAGAATAAGCATATTAGTATCATAGATAACATAAGGCGTCTTCAATATCCTGCTTCTAGTCGGTACCTCGAAAAATTAATTACTTTTAAAAGCGGCTATGGGCTGTTTCATGATAATGCTATAATAACATGGTTTTTTTTTTATTTGGTACTTTAGAACATCTTTACGTTACTGAAGAACATAGAAGAAAAGGATATGGGGAAACAATAGGCACATATAACTATGTTCTTGAACAATGTAAAGATGGGTTCACTTACACACTTAAAACTAATGTGAAATCGCGTAATTTTTTGCAGAAAAATTGTGTGAGAACTACTAATAGCGTAAGCTGAATCATTTTCGATAGACAATCTCCTCAAAGAAGTTGACTAGTTTTTAAAGCCTGTCAAATTTTAATAGCAATATCTTTATAATTACATTCTGTACGTTTGAATTCTTTGTATTTATAAGGCATATAGTAAGAAAATTATATGTTTACTTATAGCTTATCCCAAGTGTGAATTGTTTTTAGTTTTTTAATTACATATACTGAATGTATGTATAGAATTATCATATTATTTTATCTTAGAAATAAAAACTATGTCCTTACCTATTGTTTTGTTTTGGAACACTCATTTAAATGCAAACAGGTTTATGAAGTATGATCGACTATAAATAAAATAATTGAAGCGATGATAGCACAGCTGGAAGTGGGTACGGATACCGCGTCAAGATACTTGAGTTTGAATCCATCTGCAATCGCTACCACCCTCAAGTTGAAAATCTGCTGCCAAATACCAATATAGATGTGTTCCGGCAGTTGCAACTGATAGGAGGTACCTCCACTACGCTTAGTGTGTCCACCGTCTTGGGCCATATCGTCACTTAATATTAGGTGACATTGTGGCCATAACGTTTAAGCTACTGACCATAAAAAAAAATGTTTTTCAACCAGCTTTGAAGTGAAATAGTAAACATTTAGAAGTGAAATTTCGAGAGCGGTATACTCCACAAAATATCTTCGTTCTTTATTTTAAATAAAAGGTTTGGATAGGCTTAAACAATATCAACTATTTCAAACATTTGTAACAAAAGATATCATTCCGGTATAATTAGGGTTGGCAGCTTTGGTTTTATGTTTTCAACGATTTGTTAAGGTTAAGTAAAAAACATCGGTAGAAAATTAGGGGCATGGTTTTATTTGTGGTAGATTATGGTGATATATATTTTACTAGAGTATATGTATACATTAGTATCAGTAGCGATTTATTATCAAAAATAACTATTTTAGTACATATCGATCGTGACTTGAAATTAATAATAGCCTAATAATGTCAAGTAAGAGAAATAGATTCTCTTTTAAAGTGACGTAAAAATTCGATCACGGATTTTCTCATCGCATTGCGTAAACGCATTACTCGGGCTCAAGCCCAGGCGACTAATGGGTTGATAATCACTGTCAAACTATTTACAAAAAAACACCAAATTGACACTTCAATCTATCACGTTGCTGGAGACTAGGTAGAGCTTTAAGCCTTTTCTAGTCATGGGAAATCGACCTTACTGAGTAATTGTATGTAGCTTTAGTAGCATTATAGTCGCAATCTCACTTGATGTTAAGTTACAATGTGGCCCAAGATAGTGGACACGCTAAGCCTAGTGAAGGAACTGGTTTATTGGTTTATGGTATTTGGCGGCAGATTTTCAAGGGTGTTAGCTAGGGGTGGGCATTAGAAAAAGCCCTACCACTATGCAGTATGACAACATATATATCTATCTCATTGGTAACAAGCATTTATATTCCAATTTCTATGGTTTATCATCAAAACCCTGTAAAATCCTGTACAAATTTTCATACCCCTTATCTTTTTAAAGTTGTTTATTTTTTAACCCTTATTTTATTTGGTACACAAAACTTTGCGCTCATTTATAACAAGTCGTGCTGTTGACATTTTTTCATAACGGACCGACCTTTTTTATCAGGGCTTTTCATTTATACCTCGCTGAGCTGATGGAAAAACCACATTTCATTAACAAGACTAACCAAAACGGACCAGATATTTCTTACCATTGTGATAAAAGTTAATGCACCATTGTCCACAAGTAAAAAAACGAAATTTATCAAAATTAAATTAAAGTACTTATGCCTAATTAATCTTTCTGTTTGCCGATTAATTTCAATAAGATGCGTTACAATTATATACAAATCCACTATAGTTCCAAAAACTAAAATAGCACGCTTTAATAACATACCGAAAGTAAAATTAGATATTTTTGAGGTATAAAGATTTTGTTTTGTGTCGATATAAATTAAGCTGTGAAAAATAAAGGTTCCTGACATCATATTTACTTAATGGTTCACTGGTACTAGTAATTTGTAAAAGTAAAGTTGCGACAAAAAAAAACATGGAAAGCAGCTGACACTTTTTTATATCAAAAATTATATCGCTCTTGAACAAACTCTTGATATTTATTAATTATATTCAAGTTTTTAGTTCGGTTAATTATTACATTATGTTTCAAATTTACTATATTTTTTTACTCCTTCTATTACTTTTTTCTATACATTTAGCTTTTTACATAAAGATGTTATCTGCTAGTGTTCTGTCTCCATATCAATGTCGAACACAAAACCAATTTCACTCTGAAACTGACGCAGCCACTACGAAAGCGTCATTGCTAAGTAAAGCAATATTGTAAAATTCAAAATCTATGCCATAAGATTACATTGCGTGTTGTATTACAACGCTATTTATTACCTACATCTGCAACAAACGTAATTATATTTGTACTATATGTGATACATATTGACACACAAGTCTTTTAAATCATACATTCACATGGAAATCTATCGTTATTTATTGTTTCTTACAATATTTCTAAATAATCAACGCATTTATACTTGTTTTATTTAATAATGTAATTTGTTCTTCAAATAATAAATAAGTTTGTATACCAATACGTTTCTACTAACGTAACAAATGTCTGTAAACTGATTGAAAATCCTGTTTTCTGATAATGTTTAAAACGATGATAGCTCAGTTGGTAGTGTGTACGGACGCCCCGTCAACGGACATGAGTTCCAATCCACCTACAACGAGCTTCAGCTTTCAATGGAGGAAAACACGATGGTGACACCATATCATGATGGTAGGGTTTTTTCTAATTTCCGGCTGAGTTGCACTTGAGACTCAGTCCCACCACTAAGCTTAGCGTTGAATTATGGCTATAAGGCTAAACCTTAACTATAAAAAATATAAAATTGTGTAAACTCGATTGAATATGTTAAAAAATATGTCTATTAAAAATCTCCGGTTGTAAGACATAACTTTTTGTCTAATTGTATACTTAATATTTGCGTTCAAGTTAGCATAACAGCGACAAATGATGATGAATTGTAGAACCCTCAGTGGTAGACGTTGTTTTTAGATTGTGAGGTGATAGATACATTTCACCACTTTTTATGTTACAATAAAAAGTATATTATTCTATTATACCACAAACTACCTGTCCCTGGTGATATTTTCTTACTTGTATGGTGTATCTATTCCATTGCCGTTACACTAAACATCTAATTATATTATTCGCATTTCCGTTTCTTGCAGTCTTTATTATTAATATTATTTTATAGTTAAGGTTTAGCGTTATGGCCACAATCTCAGCTGATATTACGTGACGATGTGCCCAAGATGGTGGACAAGCTAAGTCTAGTGGAGGCACTGGCTCTCAAGTGCCACTGCTGGAACACACCTATAAGTATTTCGATTTGTTGGTAGTGAGGTAGCATAAGAAAAGCCCTACCACCATGCTATGGTTTCATCACGATGTGTTTCCTTCACCGATAGCTCAAGCTCTTTGTAGGTGTATTCGAACTCAATTCGCTAGACGCGGCGTTCGTACAGATTGCCAACTGAGCTATCAACGCTTTAAAACTAGTCTACTTTCTTCCATTTCTTACTTAGGCTTAAATCCATAAATTGCGATATCTCTTATATACATATACTGTACATAAAATTAGTAAATTAAGAAAGAACTTAATTTAAGTTTAAATAATATGTTAATTTCAAATTTATTTTTGTTTGTAAGTTAGTATGAGGAACGATGGAACTGGCATATTCTTAGCACATAGACATGAGAAGCGATTTCCGTCCCCGGCGCCACGTGCTGTGAAGGCGTTATTCGGATTTTTAGTGGGTCCAGTTACGGCCAGTTGATGGATTATCCCTGTCTAAAATTAAGATTTTTAAACGTCTATAACTAATATATCTGATATATTTAACAACATCTATTCATGTAATAAAATTGTAACTAGGTCAAATTTATACATTATTATTTATAGTTAAGGTTTATCGTTATGGCCATAATCTCATCTGATCTTAAGTGACGATGCGGTCCAAGTTGGTAGACACGCTAAACCTGCGCGGGAACTGGCTCTCAAGTGCAACTGCCGAAACACACCTATAGGAATTTGGCGGCAGATTTTCAACCTGGGGGTGGTTGATCGCCAGGCGGACATTAATAAAAGCCCTACTACGATGCTATGATTTCCTCACGATGTTTTCCTACACCGAAAGCTCAAACTCATTGTAGGTGGATTCGAACTCACATCCCTTGACGCGGAGTCCGTACATACTAACATTGAGCTATCGTCGTTTGAATTTTTCAATATTTCAAGTATAAATAAGGAGACAAATAAAAAACGTAATTATTTTTGATTTCCGTAATGACCCCGGCTTTAATTTTTTTTTAATATATATTGTACAAATTTACATCTTTTACAATTTTATTATATGTGTACGTAATATGAATTTACGATGGACAATTAACTACATCTATGTCGTTTGTGCTGTAAAGCATTTTGAGTTAAGAAATTATTAAGAATACCTTTGTAAAACACATAAAAGTTACAATATTTTTAATTATATTAATATTATAAATCGGAAATTCCTCGGAATTCCTCTTAGGAACTATCAGTGGCATTTCAAAAACTCTTGTCGTATTTCACAGAGAAATTATTGAGGTAGTCTTTAAGTTATTTTACATCACGCAATCACTAATAGGAGTAAAGCTTAATTGAAAACAAAAATTCCAAAAATAAATTTTAGTTCCACGTGAAGTCGCGAACACAACTAGTACAACTCAGCTCTCAAAGTAGCTATAAAAGAACGTTCACAGTCTATATATACCTATATATATGAGACTTAAATCGACTCACCATGATATCTCCAAAACCAGTATTTTTTGAGTTCATTCGTTACAAACATACAAATCGTTCCTCTTTATAATATTAGCTTAGATGATAGCTACTGTCGCTTGGTACAGAATCCATCTCCATAGAATTTTATCACCGTTCTCTAACAATACCAATTCGCCGGCGCCATCAACTACACGCCGCTGAATATTGCAGCAGACTAGCCGGGCTAACGAGTCGCTCAAACGAATTGCAGTTCTCTGCGGACTTATTGTGTGAACGTTGAAAAAAAAAATACTGTTAAATTGTGTCTCTGTGTACTCAGATATAGTCTAATAAAATGTTGTGCTTCTTCATTATCGGTGAGATTATTTATGTTTATTTTGATTTTGAAGTTTAATTTAAAGTGAATTCTGATTAGGAACACTTTGGATAAAGGCTATGTTTATATTTTTGTATCATAATATGACAATTAGGGGATTCATGTTTTTTTTTTTTAAATATTTATGTGGCAAATAATTGCACAGCCCGTTGTCCGTCTCATAGTAAGCTTTACCTGTTGATGTTTATACAACCAGAACTATCACTAGCACGTCATCAAATTGAAACTTCTTTTTCTAAGGTAGTCTTGAAACTCTACCAAATATATTTGCATGCAATCTCATGGAGGATATCTATACTAATACTATAGAGAGGAAGATTTGTATTTTTGTTTGTAACGAATAAACTCAAAAACCACTGGACCGATTTCAAAAATTCTTTCACAGTTTGAATGCTATATTATCTCAGAGTATAATAGGCTATAAATTAGTTACATAATTTTCAGATCCACGCGAACGAAGTCGCAAGCACAGCTAATTTTATAATAAATTGTATCTTTTAACGTAAACCATTATATAGTAATTGAAAAATTACCGAGCAATATAGAGGGGTGCTAACAAAGTGTATGTTTTTTTTTTCTCGGCTAACATGTAAAGAAGTACATATTCGTTTGTATATAGTGGAAATTGAGCATTACACGTATTATGTATGCAGAAAGCTTTCACAAAAACTGTACCGATTGATACGGAATAAATACAATTAATGAACCTCAGGAGTGTTTACACAAGAGTGGTGGCACTTTTAGAATTGAGTTATTTAGCTGAAATAATTTCTATAAATATCTGTACATACTCCGAAACTATTAAGCATATTTATCTGAATTGCGACGCATTGATTAAACTAATGAACTAATTTGAAGCGTTAATAGCTCAGTGGTAGTGTGTACGGACTCCGCATCAAGGGATGTGAATTCGAATCCACCTACAATGAGCTTAAGCTTTCGGTGAAGGAAAACAACGTGAGGAAACCATAGCATGGTGGGAGGGCTTTTTCTAATGCCCACCAGGCTAGCTACCACCCTCAAGTTGAAAATCTGCCGCCAAATACTAATAGGTGTGTTTAATACAGTCCCTCCACAAATTTAGCGTGTCTACCAACTTGGGCCGTATCGTGACTTTAGATCAGGTAAGATTATGGCCATAACGCTAAACCTTAACTATAAAAAAAACTAATACTATGACATAATTTTGATCTCATAAAACGAAATCATTCCTCCAAAATAGAGTATAATTTTTTTAAATTTACATAAAAGCTTTCGGGTTAACGATTTCATATACACATACATACATTTTTTTTTAAACAAAAATGTTTACTCAATTACATTTTATATTTATGATTATGGTATCTTCTATTGGAGATAGCAAAAGACATCAAAAAATCAAAGACAAAAGTTAGTGATATTTATTGGCTTGTATAACGATTGCAAAATACATCCGAATTATTTCACAGATTTGACGGACAGTAATAACGTAACTTCATTCTTTTCTTACATATCTTACTAAGCAGCAGACTTGAAATTTCACTAATTGATAAAAGAAAATCTCATATGAGATTAATCTCAGCGGCGAATAAACCGACAGATTTGCCATAAAACAAATTTATATCACTGTTCTTCAATACAAAAAGTTCTTTTTATGATAACAATGCTCAATATTTCATTAAAACTTCTCTCAGTATCCTATTCCACAATATACATTAGTTTACTGTTGACTTTCGTGAAGGGTTGTCAACCGGAACGTAAATGATTGGTTGTTAACAAACTTTTTTGTCGAGGTTATTTTCATGGTAATACTTTTTCTTTTGTTAACTTGGTAAAGAAATACGTTTTAGCACATCCTCTCGTTTATACCGACCGGGCCGCTGAAAGGGCGTGTAAGATTCAGGAGGTGAGACGCATCGCTAAATACCCAAAAAAGAACATACGGTGACCCTCTCATTATGCCAGAGGTCAGGGACAGCTTCCAAACTTCATCTAGCATTCTTTTTATTCTATAGTTAATAGATTTGTTATTATGGCCACAATCTCATCTGATACTAAGTGACGATGTGACCCAAGATGTTGAACGTGTTAAGCCTGGCCGAGCTAACTGGGCTCCAAGTGCAACTGCCGGAAACTACCTCTAGGCATTCGGTTGCAGATTGAGGGTGGTAGCTAGTAAGACAAGCATTAGAAAAAGTCCTACCAACATGCTATGGATTAATCATGATGTTTTCCTTCACTGAAAATTCAAGCTCATTACATGTGGAATCTAGCCTCACATCCTTTGACGCAGCAACCGTGCACACTACCAACTAAGCTATCACCGCTTCATAGTCTGTATATTAATACTTTACTTGATAGACTTATGAACATTAAACTGTAGTACGCAGTAACAATGTCATACTTCTATGGATATAGTAAAACTTTAACTGAATCAAATCTGATCAAAAAATTATAATTAGGTCGAACTTTGCTAAGTTCATTTTTTATCTATCTCATTGTACGCGTATTGATCAGTGAATACTTAATAGACTTTGATATTATTAGACTGGGTGATAATGAATATAGATTAATTATGAATCAACATTTAGTATACTTTTTATTCCATAAAACAAAAGAGTTCCTTGTGGATATGAGTTAAATGCTACATGCCAACACCATGTGATCGATCACAGTGAATGTTGGCAGGTACATACTTATGTGTATTTTAATTATGAAGGTTTTTATGCTATAACCGAATGCGATATATAGCGGTCTGATTGAATTATTAATGATTGGAAAAGGCAATATTTAGGGAGGCAGAAAATATATCAACAAAACAGATTTTGTTCTTTGCAAACTTTAACTACTTATAAAGTATTAGTAGTTATAAAAATAAATAATTTCCTAGGTAAAGTACCTGCTCATGTTAATATCAATTTTGCACCAACCAAATTAATTATGTAGAACACAATTCATTTGGTTATGATCGTAGGCTTTGAGAGACTCTACGACGTTGGGTCGAGAGTGGTTAAATTTTGATATTCATTAGGTTTAACACCGTGTAATATTCATTTTTGTAATCAGATAATAATGGTAGTCTTACGTTCTGTAGAATTACCGGCATAATATAAAAGTGTTTTGAAGCGATGATAGCTCAGTGGTAGTGTGTAGGACTTTGCGTCAAGGGAAGTAAGTTCGAATCCAACCACCTACAATAAACTTGAACTTTCGGTTAAGGAAAACATCGCATAGCATGGTGGTAGGGCTTTTTCTGATGCCCGCCTGGCTAGCTACCACCCTCAAGTTGAAAATCTGCCGCCAAATACTAATAGGTGTGTTCCGGCAGTTGCACTTGAGAGCCAGTTCCTCCAAAGGTTTAGCGTGTCTACCAACTTGGGCCGTATCGTTACTTAAGATTAGGTGAGATTATGGCCCGCTCGCCAAGCCTTAACTATAAAATAAAAAAATACTAATAAAATAAGTCATTTATTTATATGTATAAATTGTATTTATTTAATGTATGTACATATAGATTATTCTATTTTTATTACGTGTATATTATATTTTTGTTTGTATGAATATAATTAATATTTTCACCTCAAATATATAATTGGATTAGTAATATGTTTTCTATTATCTTTTGCACCTACTTTGCATCATCACTTTACCACCGCCAAGGTTGACTGGTTAATAATGTCACAAGGATTAAATGTGTACATAAAAGTGTAATAAATAAATAATATTTTATAAATTGTGGTTCTGTTCGTGTGATTTTTCTTTATAAATATTCCGATCGTATTCTTTTTGTTAGTAACATGGCCAATTAAGTACAGTATAATCTAAAAACAGCGATGATAAGCAATACATCAAGGGATGTCGTAGTCAATTAGAAAAAGTGTGAAAAAGCAAGAAATCTTTAATAATGCAATTTGTCTAGTTGTGAATTTTTCATTTAATTGTGTTGCCCTTTTATTCAAACGTAAAATATTTCATTACTTTGTACCCCAATGATTATCTATTTATTACACGCTTCATATTAGCTTCACTTGTATTTTTGTTTATATATTTATGTCCTTTGGACTTCATTTTGAGCCACTTCAAATTGTTAAATTTCATTTATATATCGTAGACTTATCGAGGACTGATAACAATACAGTAATTTGATACGATTATTCCATTATTTAATTTGCGGAATAAGATTTGTTAGTTTATATAACTTTCATCTAAATTCGATAAAGCAGAAATTATTTTTAATTATAATTTCCAATCGTTATCTGAAACCAATATATCTTATATTAACAAATTTTCGAATATCTAAGAGGATTTTAATTCAACAAAATAAGCAAGAATTTAAATTTATAATTTTGGAGGAAAGAGCTTTGTTCACTTTTGTAATGAATGATTATTGAGCTACCGATAAATTTTGCTCTAATAATAATAATAGTTAAAAAACACGCTTTTATAGAAAACCAATAATATAATAATATTAATATAAATAGAAAAAAATATGTAATTTATTTAAAAAAAAGGATTATCATTTCCCTAATAATATCTTAAAAAGCACCACACGTTTTTTTAAATTTTTTTTTTCTTATTTATACTATTTTTAATTTATATTTATTAATAAAAGTTACACTCTTCTGAATTCACATTTAAAATTTATTTATTTTATATTTCTATTTTTAGTTTGTTTTTCTATAAAAGCGTGTTTGTTTTTTAACTGTTATTTATTTCTACCCCAATACGTAATAACTAACTGTTTATCCCATATTTGTAAGATATGCATAATTTATTTTACTGAATTTACATACATACCTTATATTTATACTGTATTTAAGTATATTGTTTAGTTTTAATGTTATTACGGATTCGGATAATGAACGTACCAAGTTTTTGATGCATCGCAACTAGACCTGGGTTGCAGCTGAAAATCAGCGCTGAATGTTTCGAACACCTCAGTATTTACTTTGCTAGTAATAAGACATGTACTATTATAATTTATGTTTGTTTTTCTTTTATGTTTTTGTTGATAGTTTCAGTTGAAGTAACCGTAAAAATATATGTAAAAATCAAAATTAAGCTCAACATATTTGCATGTAATTTTAAAATCGGCGAAGCTGGTTTTTAACCTCGCCAATTCTAATATGAGACGAATGAGATAGTACTATGTAGTTAGTATAACGAGTATATTTATAATAATATTTTAAGAATAATAATAATAAACGTCCACTAAAATATGGAGATAAACCAAATGAATTATGTTTCTACTACACTTTAAAACCGTTTTTCTGTAATATAAATATATTCATAGGAAAACATTACGCGTTGATTAATAATAGTAATAATAAATTTGTCAAACTTATTGCCAAGTTGATATAAGCAATGATGACGTAACACATAAAAATAACTTTAATGTTTTTTGTCTAGCGTATAGTTTATTTAAAATAAAAATAAATTTGTCTTTAATAAACATGAATGTAATAATGCGTGTGATTTTCATGAATTAAAAAAAGTTGATAGCCAATTTCTAAATGCATCGTGTACCACGTTCATGTAGATTGTGGTATTTATATGACTGTTATAAAAATATCTCTAAAAGAAATTTTGTGTGGCACCCCTAAAAGATGAGATATCGAGTTAGCGTAGTACAGTTGCATAAATATCATTATTAGATTTCTGCCTGCGACGAGGTTGCATGAGACGAACCATATTATTCTGTTCGCTCTTGAGACGCGAACTGTGCACATATTGAATAATGTTTGTAATATATCTTGTTATTGTACTTTTACCGACTACTCAGGTGGAAATGAATGTTATTTTCCATGTATTTAGGTTTTCTGTTCTTAATTTTCTCAGGGATGCAACCCTTTGGCCTTAACAGATTTTTTAATGCCCGACTAGCTAACTACCACCCTCAAGTTGAAAATCTGCTGCCAAATGCCTATAAATGTATTCCAGCAGCTATACTTGAAAGCGAGTGCCTCCACTGGGCTTAGCGTGCCCACCATTTTATGTCACATCATCACATCAGGTGAGATTGTGGCCATTACGATAAACCTAGAAATTCTAAAAAAAATTGCTTCCAAATATAAAAAAAAACCGTTTCTCAAGTTTCATGATTTTAGATATATATATAGTTTATAGATTTAGCGTCATGGGTATAATCTCACCTCATCTTAAATAAAGATATGGCCTGTGAAGGGACCTAGCTCTCAAGTGCAACTGCCGGATCACACCTATAGGTATTTGGTGGCAGATTTTCAATTTGAGGGTGATATCTAGCCAGGTCGGCATTAGAAAAAGCCCTATCACCATGTTATGGTTTCATTACGATGTTTTTCTTCACCAAAAGCTCAAGCTCATTGTAAGTGGATTCGAACTCACGTCCCTTGTCGTGGCGTCCGTACACACTACCACTGTGCTATTATCGCTGTTGTGATCATAATGTATACTAACTAGAGTCTCAGTGCAGTTTAAGTTTTCAATTCCAGTATCAAAAGGTTTATAGAGCAATGAATGGTTTATAAATTGTTATGCAATTAATGTTTTTGTTTTTTAATCAATTATTTGGTTTTTAATAAAAATGCTCATCAAACTTTATATGTAGTGAATGAAATCTTTTGCGCATAAGTATATATAAATATACTTTTGACTAAATCTCACACCAATACCGGTGTATCTACAGCTATTACGACTTTAAGGGCACGTGATGATACATAATGACAATTGATGAGTCTCAAATCACTCAATTCAGTAGCTTATTATTTAATAACCTGAGTGTAGTAGGTTTTTTCTGTTTTCTATAAATGAAAAATATCGACGTTTGAAACCCTTAATATGTCATGAGCTCGCTTCGTGGTTAAGTCTAAGCTTCCACCCACATCCTTTCCCGCTGGAGGCTTTAAAAGTTAATTTTAATGAAATTGAATCCGTACATTTTTTATCATTCGCTCGAAGACAAAGTGAATTTTCTTGCTACATCACAATATTTAAACAATGTTGCTTGAAAAATTAATGTGGTTATCTCATAGTTCCAACATTTATATTTAAGATTATTTTCTTAGTATTTAGAAGCAGAAATTTGTTGTACTTTTCTATTGACTGTTGGGTGATAATTTCTATCAGAGCTTATTAAATTAAAAGAATGATGATATTACACTAAAAGATGTTTTACAATATGAACCTTTTTAGTGTTTGACGATAGAATTTCAATTTAAGGAGATAGTGATATACTATACTGTAGTTTTACCGTGAACTTTTCTTACTATGAAATCTAAGTTTTATTCTAACATTTTATCCCACTTTTATCGACGCATCGAAAGAAAATACTAAAACAGTCATTATTGGTTTTAAAACGCATTTAATGATTTTATTTTACAGGTGATATTTTCTACGATCCTTACTAATGTTATAAATGCGAAAGTAAGTTTGTTTGTTTTTGTTTCGCTTTCATGCTTAAACAGCTGAATCGATTATGATGAATTTTGGTATAGAAATAGATGGGAACCTGAAGTCGGTGATAGGCTACTTTTTCTCGCAAAATCTATATTTGAAGTGGGGTAAAGAGAGAGAAATTTTGTCTGAAACTTTTTATTATGCCAACTGACTTTTTTTTCACGTAATCAATATTAACAATAGTAAAGCCGTAGGTAAAAGCTAGTTGTATAAAAAATACATATATAAGTATGGTAATATATGTATTAAAGACTGATTCTAAGTATCTTGTTGTAGTTTTTGTCGTGAATTTGAATACTTAAGCACATAGCTTACCATAGGTTATTGGGGGTTCAGAAAAACTAAAGAAGTCCACATGTAGGAAAACATAATAAATAATAATTTCTAATAGAGACAGCTGCTGACACAATATACGTGTTTTTTTCTATGCGTTCTTCTCTCTTCCTTTCTTTTCAGGCGGTCTGAAATCTTCACAACTCAGATGAAAAAGATAAATAGGACAGCGAAAATATGTTCACAGTGAACATACGCTACATAGTGCGTGTTTGCTTTGACATGTTACTATTGTTAACAAATGTAACTTAGATGATAAAAACTAGATCGTTCATTCCATTTTAGAAATTACGGTACACTTTAAGGTTGAGTTTATTAAATTAATTATTTCTTATTATATACGTTCTCATAGGCGAACATAATATAATGTGCATATAAGGAATCCTTAAGTTTATTTCGAAACATGTTTATTTTAATTTTTCTCTAGTTATTTCACTTAATTATCTTCTCTGAGCTTGACGGCAATTTTTTAGATTTTTTTTTAACTTAAGATAACTATTGTAAAACTAAGATAAATGAATTTATACAATTGGGCCTAACAAATGTAATAACGTCTTTATTGTGTTATACTAAAATTGAAATAAGTCACTTGAATATGTATTTTATATGTTTTTTTTTTTTAATATGTGAAATTAGGGGCGACAATTTGTATTTTTATCCGGTGCGGCGTAATCGCTAGAGCGATCGCTGCAGAGACTAAAGACAGATTTGTTAGTGGTGACTTAAGCGTGCCACTGTGATAGGTGTTACACCTACTGGTCGCGATCCAGTCCGAAACAACTGTCTTGTATTACTACCCATTAACCTACATTAAGTTCTCGCTTTAATAATTCGGTAACTGGCACAAGGCAACACGGCTTGAATATCTACTATTTATATTTAATCAACTGTCTGCTCTCCTTAATCTATGTACATGTGTAGTCTGTTATGACATTCAGTGAACAATGATAAAGTTTTTGTCACACCCGCGCGTTTTATATGCTTATTACAAACTATTAACATTGCTCGAATGCTTTCATTTATCCACACAATAGGTAATTCATAAGTTATTTACATTAATATTCCATATTGGAAAGCATTTAAATTACGCTACTTAGTTCTTCAACACTTAGGGGACATTTAAGTCTCACGTAAGCATAAATTTAGTAATCTTTGACCCTAAACGCAAACCCATAATTGCATTGCATTGTTTTTTGTCAATTGAACGTATTCTGTTACCCTTAAGGCTTTCACAGCTTCACCGAGCTTTGGGGGCTAGTACTAAGACACTCAGCTCTAGGCAACGAGCACAAGGTAGCCATGAATTGGACGATCCTTAGCTTGAGCTGTTGCCGGGGACAAAGATGTACGCAAAATTAAGCAAAGCTCTTAGCCCTCTTAGCCCCGTGCTATACAGAGACATCAGTATAAATATTTTAAATTCACCATAAAACATATCATTATATTGAGTAACAAATAACAATTATTGTAAATAATTCCTCAACATGCTTTTCGTTTTCCAGCATATACAAATAGGGTTACCATATCATGATTCATTAAATTAGCCAAAAAATATTGCTGACATAATCACATATAGACCCCCCTCCCGCTCTCGTGCTCAAAAATAAGCTAAGCGAAGACCCTCCTCTTTGGTCCTTACTTCGTTACGTGAACACTTATTAATATTATTTAAACAAAAACTGGTTTGTTAGGCTATTATATTATACTGTATTATGAATGCATGATTGGTCTACTGGTAGAGGCGTTGCCTCGTTGCAAACGCTACGTCGAAATGTTGCAGGTACGAGTTCCGCACTGCACACTTACCTGTGATCCACAAATGTTTTGAGTTTGATCGTCAATTTATGTTTGTCAATTGTGCAAAATCCTACTCGTTGATGAAACATAGGCAAATGCTACCTAGTTGATCATCATTGTTTTCGGATTGTTTTATATTACCAAGTATAGTCCATTTGCTTAGTCATGCAAAGATAAAACAAATAAAAAAAAATTGAAGCTCTGTGGTAGCGTGTACGACTGCCGCGTCAAAGAACGTGAATTCCTATCTACTAATAACCAGCTTGACCTTTCGGTGAAGGAAAACATCGTAATGAAACCTTAGCATGGCGGTAGGGCTTTTTAAAATGCCCGTCTGGCTAGCTACCACTCTCAAGTTGAAAATCTGCTGTCAAATACCTATAGGTGTGTTCCGGCAGTTGCACTTTAGAGCCAGATCCTTCATTAGGCTTAGCGTGTTCGCCATCTTAGACCACATCATCAGTTAAAATCAGGTGAGATTGTAGACACAACGCTATACCTGAACTTTAAAAAGGATGTTTTAAGAAACATCATTTTTATAAATCCCATTAGCGGTGTAGCACACATAACTATTGAATTATAGGCATATATCCTTTTTTTGGCTACAAACGAATTACTTTGAGGAGTCGCATCCTAAATCGGATAATAAAGAATGATTTTCTACGAAGTACCGTTTGATATTTTAGTGTACAAAGCAAGAGTAACGATGGTTGGAAGGACGGGAACCTTTTTCTAATCGCAGGTGTTATTTGGGTCGACAAATGTCACTTTTCTAATATCACTAGTTGTATCTGTGAAGTCTTTCACGTGGACTATTTTTCATGTGAATTATATTTCACGTAAAATTAATACTTTTATTTTAACTTTTTGGATATAGTATTTTAGCCTTTATATAATCTTTAAAAAAATATTTGATGCATAGGTTTGGCTCACTTATAATAAAACTATAAGCACGGATAAGCAGATCTACAAAGAACATTCACTACAGTGATAATGATGCATAAGTTACGTCGTAATATACTATAACATTGAAGTGATGATGGTTCAGTGGGTAGTGGATACTGAGATGGCATCACTGGACGTGAGTTCGAATCCCTAGAATAAGCATGAGCTTTCGTTGAAGGAAAATTCCTAGTAAAACCATAGCATGGTGGTAGGTCATTCTAATACACACTTGGCTAGCTATCACCCGAAAAATCATAATCTGCTGCCAAATACTTACAAATATGTTTCGGCAGTTGCACTTGAGAGACAATTCTTCTAGGCTTAGCGTGTCCACTATCTTGGTCCACATCGTCACTTCAAGTACAATTGTGACCATAACGTTAACATTAAAACTTATCAGTATTAAAAAAAAAAAAAAAAAATTACAATACTTATGTAACATATTCGGTGGTCGGTATTATACACCGCGGTGATGTACGAATATTGTTCATTTTACACAAGGCAATTGATTTTGACCCGGTTAATTCATTTAATATTAACGCGGCTGACCGTAGCTAAGTGCTCTGTAATCACATTCACCGAGGATTAACGACTTGCACTTTGGAACGAATACCCAACAATATAATTGATTTGTTGTTGACCTATGTTGACCTATATTTATTTTTAATGGATAATAATTTGAAAGCCTATACGGTAGGCGTAGCAGTTAAAGCAGTTGCCTGTTTGCTGTGAGTTCGAGTTCCGCTCAGGATTAGTATTTATGTAATTCAGTTATAACTAGACTAGGCTTGGTTGTTGTTGGTTGTTTGTATAAATTCTATCTATTTATCTATATCATCCCGATTCCACCCATTGTTCGGTATAGGCTTCTTCCCGCTCACACCATCTTTTGCGGTCCTGTGCTAGCCTCATCCATTGTCCTCCGACTATCCTGACAATGCCGACTGACTATCGGGCTAGGGTTCTGTCACATCCATTGCATCCATTAAATGTCTACTTTGTACTTGATATTAGCAATAAGAAATATAAAAATAACTAGCAAAAAGCGGTGCTTTAGAACGACTTGTAAAGTTTTCTACCTCGTAATCATTTTGAAGGCAGTTTTTTAAAGAAAATTATTTTTAATGCAGAAATTATTAATATAAGCTTCTATAAATAATTTATACTACAAACAATTCATTTTTCTTTTTTTTATGCAAAAAAAATGGTTCTTATTATCCAAACATAAAATTTCTCATTCGGATTTCTTCTAGTTTGCTACAATTTAACTGATATGAGTTTTTATTACTAATTAATCTATCCTATGGAAATCGTTTTTACTCTTTAGTTTACTAACAGATGGCGTAGGTTTTTATAAATGTGAATATAATAATATTTCTAAGATTAAAAACACATGTAGACATGAATACAAAATATTATGTCAAAGCACAAATCTGAAAGTGTAATAGTTTCTCAGTAAAGTGTACCAATAAAATGCTTAAATTGTAGAAAAGTGTTAGGGGTCCCTTCGCTCGCCTTAATAAAATGCTTTTTAATAAATAGCCCAAATTTACAAGATGCATGCAGTAAAGAACTTTTATGATTTCATAATGATGCTACAAATCAATACTTAATCAATAGATGTATGTTTAAAAATAATGGCCAAGAGATCAATTGATTTTTAAGATATTTTGTGCTTTATATACAGTCTCCTTCTTTTAACCGATAGTGTTCATTCGAAAAAGGCCGATATAGATCTTATTAGTGCACTCGATTGCTGCATATACACTTACCGCACATGCACAGTACTAATGAGGGAACCGATTGCGCTGAAACAAATAGTAAGTAGTACATTTAATTGCGTACAAACTTTATGTATAAAGATTATCTAAATAGGTTTGCGTGCACAGACAAATAGAAAAAATCCAAGATTGCTGGAAATGGGTTCTGTTGCTTAACTTTTAACACCTTAGCAATTTTTTTTTGGAGTGGTTTCGATTTACAAAAACGTCTTTCCTACATATTAATTATATGTATAGATAGACAGTAGACCAACGAAAAATAGTTTAGTAACATTTCTTCATCTATTTGCTATTCGAATTTCTTTTTATTTAATAATTATTGACGAGCTATGAAGCTTATAACTTTTTTCCGTTTTTATGAGAATGTCTGTGAATTTTCCTCAATTATGATTGTTATCAAATGCCAACTATTGGACGAAGAATTGTTAATACAATTGTACAAACGTGTATAATACACGTAATCGTATTTAGAACAAAGAAAGTAAACATTTTTACCGCAATTCTTTTGCATACTTTTAATTGTTAACATGCAGTCATAAAATGAATAATTTTAACCATCATACTCTCTGAGATATATACAAAAATAACCGAGCCTCTGTAATTATTTATACATTTCATATCTTCGCGAACAATATAGTGAACTAATTGTCAGTTCGATGACTATTATATATCCAGGGCACCTACATACATATTTATTTACGCAATATTACGTAAATGTTGTCAGTAAAACAAAGAAGTTTGTGTTAACATTTTGAAAGCAAAACATTCGTAATGTTTACTTATACATCAGGGTTATGAGAATTGTGATTTTTTACATAGCATATAATGTACAGATATATTTTAATCAATTTAAAAGGGAGTTCTGAATTTGGTTGTATGTAGAAATAAAACTAATTATTTTATCGCTGTTATTTATTAATATTGATCCCGACATTTCGAAAGCTTTTCAGCTTTCGTGGTCACGGAGCGGACTAAGGTGTAATATTGATAGTTTACCAATCTACTTCATATTAAAAATTAAATTGACGGTAGACACAGTAACATGAACTTTTCTGGACAACCTACACCTCAGTCCGCCTCGTGACCACGAAGGCTGAAAAGCTTTCGAAACGTCGGGATCAAAATTAATAAATAATCGCGATAAAATCCGTTCAAATTAGTTTTATTTCGATGAATAATATTCGCGTAAACATAAGAAATCATTGGTTGTATGTGTTAGTTTGTTACCTCAGAATTTCGTCATTTATAAACCGGTTTGGATTTTTTTCGGAAAGGGAATAGTTTTGCTATTTTATTTTTATTAACACTAAAAATGTTAGTGATTGAGACGTGTGTAGGTTTATAGAAATCCAACACTAAATAGCTTCTTAATTATGGTTCAGAACGTTCTACATTTCCTAGGGAAGTCAGAACCTTTTAAGTTTAAGTTTTAAGAAAATTTGGTTGTACCAATCTGAAAAAAAGACAAAAGCAGTGAAAAACTCGATAACAACAGTGTCATTTATTGGGTTCAGCTATAGTTAAGAATTATCCAGGTGAACTCATTGAATACGTAGATACGGAAAAATCTCTCCGGTTTAAGTTAAAAAGTTAAATAGATTAATAGATACATAATAATACAAAAACAAATTAATATGTAGATAAAAAATAATATATATATATTGCATACATACATATAAATACATACAGTGGGTTACAAAAGCCAGTTGAAATATTTATATTCTTACATGCTTACAAACATCACTGTTCATAATAACACGTATTTTTTAAATTTTTTTGTAAATAAAGTTTTAGCGTTATAGCTATAATCTCACCTGATCTTAAGTGACGATACGGCCCAAGTTAGTAGACACGCTAAGCCTGTGGAGGAACTGGCTCTCAAGTGCAAATGCCAAAACACATTTCTTGGTACGCTAGCAAGGTGGGCATTATAAAAAGAACTATCACCATGCTATGGTTTCTTCACGATGTTTTCCTTCACCGAAAGCTCAAGTTCATTGTAGGTGGATTCGACCTCACGTCAATTGACGCGGATTCCCTACACACTACCACCGAGCTATCATCCCATCTTTTCAACGTCAGTTAATGTATTTATGATATCGAGTTACAATGCTCCGTTGACTATGACATAATATGTTTCCCCGGAATATATATTGATTTACTAAAAAATAAACAATCAGTACCTATTCAGAATTTGTGCCCCAAAAATCAGTCGAAAAGTAAAGTTTGAAGTGATAACACGAATATTTACTAGTATATAATAAATAAATACGCGAGTTTCTATTACTTTACTATTTGTTTTAATTATAACTATATAAATAGTACCTAACTATATAAATAAACCTATTAGATCACGATCGCACCAAGATAGCAATATACATTTCAACTTTTCGAAGCTATTGTATATCAATCAAGATGATCGTATGTCAATTTTTTTTTAATATTTCTAAAGGTGCTACGAAATCACTTGTTAATAGTAGTTTTTTCATGATATCCATTGGTACTAACCGTGTGATTAAGTACGTCTGTTCATTGAATCCGTTTTTACAATTCCAATTAATAGCGCTCATGAAAAACTATGTGAACTGTCTCCACAGTACTCCAAGTTTGCAACACACTTGTGGAAATGTGTGCCGAATAAAATAACTATGTATGAGAGTTTTATTTAATTGTTATTTTACGTGGAAATCTGTCAATACATATAATACAATCATAACTGAGCCAAATTTGTAGTTGAAATATATGTGCTTAAATTATAATTGTGTTTATTTTATACTCAATTTATAAACAAAACTGTTTTATCTGGTTATCCTCTTGTACGCCCGCCACTCTTACACAATTGCATAGACTTTGCCCAAATTTGATCGAAATTTTACTATTATCATAGATCAATCATAACACCAAAAGGTTCCTTTGGGCTTGGGAATAACAGCAAAATTGTTGTTTATCGCATCGTAATGCAATTTTCTTTATTTAACAAATCTTCTATCTATACATATAAGAAATCTGCAATTTTAGTGTACGTATTTTATTCAGTTCAGCAATTAACATACATAACATACTGTCAGGTGCCTACGACTTAACATTTTTTTAATAAAAAGGTTAGCGTTATGGCTATAATCTCACCTGATGTTAAGTGACGATATGACTCAACATTTCACTGCCACTTATAAAAGCAGAGAAGTAGTGAAGAATGTTCAAAAAACGTTGTATGAAAATAATGTATGAGGGAAATGTTACACTTATAAAGAGTACTTTCTATAGGCTAATTTTGAAATTAGAGATTATTTGGACACAAACACCTAATTTATATATACAGTTTCAATTAAATTATAGCCTTTGTATTTTGTTACATTGTCAGCAATCGAACATAGAAAACTGGATCAAAATTCAAATTATTCATTTTCTTGAAATTTTAAACTTTTCCTTATCCAGAAGGAGCCCTTAGACAAAATGTATGTGCAGTTCACACCTGATAAAAGTGAAACCTTCAAAAATTAGCTTCGTGACCGGACCATGTAAGAAAAACTGTATAATGCCTTCTATCTTATTCTCTCGCATGTTATATCCTATAGATTGTCTCATTTTACTGTCGTTTTATCGACTTTCTAATCATAACGATACTAAAGATGTATTCACTTCCAAAATTTGTTATATTGAATCCATAGAATTACGTAATTACCCTGTAAAATTTGAATGTAATCAGTAGTTTGAGAGTTCATCTACAAGAATATGTGACAGACAAAAAATCTAAAACAGGAGACCTTGGAGAAGGACATAGACTACTTTTTTCACTAAAAAAGATTAGAAAATGTTTTATAAGAATGAGTGTATGTAACGGGCGCAAATAATTTCTGAAATCTATATATTACCTACATGATAAGTAAATACAATATACTACAAAAATATTGCTCTTTAATGTACCAAAAAAAAAGTGTGCGGTATTATATGCCTATCATGTACCCATAAGTCCCTATAAGGTATTTTGTGTCCAAAATATTGAAAGTTAAAAAGCGATATATGGACATTATTATTAGACATGGCATACTATTTTATGATATATCATCAAGATAATTTTATGTAGATAAACCTATGTTTATCTTATCTACTTTACCTATGTACCTATGCTATACGAGGCTATGTTAGCATGTTATGTGAACGTACATAAGTCAGGAAATACAGGCAAAAAAAAAACAACACTCGACTCAGATTATCTTTTAGAGCAGATTGTCAAGAAATTGATGTAAGATCTGATGATAATGTATCTAATATCGATGTATGAGAGGGGAAGTTGGTTACTCAAATTACCAATTCTATGTAGATGAAGCGGTGAGGGCTCAGTTCATAGTGCGTACGGACGCGACGAGTTTAAGGACGTGAATTTGAATCTATTCGCAATGACTCTGAGCTTTCGGTGAGGGAAAACATCGTTAGGGAAACATATAGCATGGTGGTAAGGTTTTTGACTAATAGCCTACTGGTTTGCTATCACCCTCAAAGTGAAAAACTGCCGCCAAATACCTATAGGTATGTTTCGGTAGCTGCACTTGAGACCCAGCAGGTGAGATTATAGCCATAACACTAAACATATTATTAAACAATGGTAAAGTCGTGGGCATCAAGTAGTATATTTGTTAATTGCTGAACTAATAATCATGAAATGTTGAATACACGATGTCAGTGGCACAGAAACAGTCACTGATCACTTGGTCACCTTTTATTCATAAAATAAGTACTTTAATAATTAATTGTTCCACGCGAGCGAAGTCGCGGGCACTGCTAGTGATAATATAAGATATGATTTTCTTGTTGAATATTTTAAGGCTTCTATGCGTTTCCTATACGCGGTACATAGCGCTGAGGTCGGGTTATTAACTACTAAATAGAGCAGGACAAACTGCTGTTGTAATAGAATTTATATTTGTATGTACGAGTATAATGAAATCAAAACAAAAAAAAATATTCGATTTAGGCCGTAAAAAAGCGCTCATGAACGTCATAACTACAACCGGTTCGGAATGTAACGCAGTCTTCGAGAAGAACCGATAAGATGCTCGATCTGCATCTTTTTTAAGGTCTTATTCTTATCATTTTTTACCTATAAGTTTAGTGTGTTACAGTAGTCATTAGCAGATGTAAAGAAAGGTGTGTCAATTCCAGACATATTGATAATATCCCTATAAATAGTGTTCTGACATGAAAACCCGTTTGACATGGGTTTTGTACTTATTGTTCGGCAATTCAGTAATGTGCTTTGTGACTTTATTGTAAAACCTAACTATTACCTAAAAAACGATTACTAGTCTTACTTAGTCTAAATTAAGGGATGACTAGTTGGTCACGATTTCTAGTATTAAAATCAAGGCAGTCTTTAACGAAATCTAACTTTTATATTGTAGCCGATGTCCGTGTCTTGACTGAAAAAAGCTTTTCTTCGCGGTTACCTAAGTTCCATGCGGAATACGTACATATTCGAAATATATACCTATATTTTAAGGTTATAAATATGCTATTTTCAAAATTGTGTTACCCCTGTTCTGAGACACTTAAGTAAATTGAATTTAAAAGTATTCACGGTGAAACAACAGTATAGGTAATGCAGTTCGATAGTACAGCTATTGAACTGTACTGACGTGTTTCAATTCAATCTTCATTTGTCTGTCAAGTGATTGGTGGCAACTCAATAAAGATGTGACTGACTGAATTATTCTCAAGTATATGTATATGTGATTGTCTTACCTACAATGTCACAACAGGTGTACTCGAAAACTGTTTACTTAAAATAAATTTGCGGTAAAGTTTTAATTACAGGGGACTTTCTAAATTTATTATAAAAAAATAAACTATATTTATATAAGTGTATATCCATACTTACATATATATCTTTCCTGCAAATTTATTTTAAGTAAACAGTTTTCGAGTACACCTGTTGTGACATTGTAGGTAAGACAATCACACAGAAAGACATCGGTAACGGGTGCTGAAATATTACAATGGTTTTCAAGTGGATTGCAACCACAAACAGCAGACAAACCACTAGAATTAGTAGAACTCTTTCGTGTCGCGTATCAAGATCAACTAGCTGATCTATATCTAATAATCCATTGGGTTATTAAAAAATTGTGCCTGATTGAGTCGCAATAACCATGCAAATGGTTCTCCATTCAATATAGTGATTGTTCGATATTATATCGCAGTAACAGATCAATCAGTCAGAGGCCAGCAGAGTAGTGATAGTCTTACAGATGTTAACTTTGTTTGTCGCATCTGTGCTATCTTTAAAAGCAGATACAACACTTTCGTAGCTAACGCCAGGTCAGTTCCACTTATCCCTCATAATCCCTTCGAGCTGCGAGGAAACCATATACGCATTACCCCACATTAAAAAAAGGTAGAACGCTGTCGTATTGCCAAATTACTGTAAAAAAAGGAGAAATAATAGGTTTCAGTTTAGGCTTACATTTAGGACTTTCAACAGTAAGCCTATTGGCATATTATTTCAGGATGTCTCGCGTCCTGGGCGGCCGCTCAGAATGGCAGAGGACTACAACACTCAGACCACAATGGAAATGGCCACGGTTGGGATATCAGACTTGCAGTGCCTGGTGATCCTGGTAACGACTACCCAACTTTAAACAGTATACCAAGGACTGCTTTCTCTTGCGCTGGGCGAGAGCCAGGTAAGAAAATTTATTCATTATATCAAAAGAAAAATATTAGAATAGTTCAATGGTTTGAGTGAAATAAGCGCAGGTAGTACAATTTTTATTGTCGCACGGCATACTCACTGCACTCAATCTGATGAGACCTTCAAGATATGGAAAATCAAAATGACCCTTTTTAGGAGCTAAATATACAGTGGATGATCCTGAAACGCCGAGGAACGCTGAGGGAGAGTAAGTATGGCTCATTTATCACTAGGTGTATAATGATTGTGATTCAGTCGGATAAAGATCCCTATCACCTATTGATTTTTTAATTTGATTAAACGTATCACTATAACAAGTGGTAACCTGATATATGGTGGTACACGATCGATCGAGACGCAAATGTCGTGTTCTATTGTCCCACAAAAGTTAGGTATATTAAATAGATTTATTCAAAGAGACATTATACTGTGAAAGAACATCTATGTATTCCGCAAAATAATCTATTAAATATTTAGATGCGTTCTAATAATTTCCGCAGTAATAGATTAGGTACGTTATTGCTTAGAGCTCAGGATCATTTTATAGCTTAGCGAAGATGGCGAGCAACTGCTAACAACACATGTACATATAAATACGTGAATAATATCTATGTTTTAATTTTAAATGTTTAAATGTTTATGCCTAAATGAAAGGAGTTTGTAAAACTATTTTTCAGGATACTATGCTGATACACAAACAAACTGCCAAGTGTTCAGAGTATGCACGGTTGGGTCTACATATGGTTTCCAGTCATTTCTTTGTCCAAATGGAACTTTATTCAATCAAGCGGTGTTCGTATGTGACTGGTGGATGAACGTGAACTGTGAAAACACAGAACAATTTGTCAGAAATAAAAATGAACAATTCGAAAACCTGCGACTGGGACCTCAACTTATGAAAGATATAAAAAAAATGCTGACACATTCTATGCGGAACCCATACAGTAAAGTAACTATGAAAAGTAACTATATTGTAATGCAGGATTATAAACCACCGGCCGGACAACTTTTTCCAAACGGAGCGCTTTTAGCAGGACCAGAAAGAGCTCCAAATATGGTTTATGTTCCAAAACAAAACTTGATCCAGAATTATATTGGTAGAGATACAACTTTTTTAAGTTCAACACCAGATCCTAAATACACAACTATACGACCAACCACATTTAGAAATACTGAAATATTTCAAAAACAGCGATTAAATGGCCAGTATACTCAAAATAATGGATTGCAATCAAATACATTACTACCCGGAAACACTATTTCTAATGGGCATACAAGGCAATTTTCACAATTTCAAAATACCGATTTTATAAACAACCAGCAAACACAAGTTTCTAAACAAAATAACAAGCAAAGAAATATACAAAAATCACAAAGACTGTCAAACCTCAACAACTCTGGCGTTCAAACAAACAATATGCAACACTATCACAAAGGACAACTTAATAGGCAAAACAGTCAACATACTGTACCTAAAAAAACTACACAATATAAAAATACATTTAAACAAACTGGACAATACTATGCCACCGATCAAGAAAAACAAACAAATGCTAACTTAACTTCATTTACACAATCACCTTATGAATTAGCAGAAGAAATACAAAACGAAGTTAAACAGAATGTGGTGAGTAAATTCAGTGGTATATCTCCAACCACTAAAACTCTTGCATACAGTAGAATAATAGAAAATCCACAGCCCGGTAAACCCAAATCTAGAATAACTGTTAAAACGTGGATTATTAAACCAACAAAGTCAGCAAAATTAATAGCTAGTCCATCTTCGTACCCGCTCGATACTCTTCAACGACCACTTAAAGATAAGGTAATAAATAAAACTTCCCCATATGTCTATGAAATTCCAACGACAAATTCACGGCGTGACAAAATAATTTCAAAGCCAAGTCCAACACCATATACTTACAATATACCGACAGTTTCAGCTAAACAAATCATCACCACCACAAATGGTCATACTGAATTGAACGTACCTTCTACTCCAACACCTACTTCGATTTCAACACCCAAACCTAAATTACAATCTCGATCAATGCTTGCAGAGCGTTTAGATATTTTACCAAAAGTAACTTCATCTACTCAATCATCCCAGTTATATTTGGATACAACTACTTCAAAGCCATCATCTCGTCTGTATTTACCACCACAAGACGCACTATTATCTAGACAATATTTATCTCCTATAATTCAACCCCCAGTATATTATTCTAGTAATCACTTAAATGATATTAGTAGTTCTCCAGCGCCCGTTTATATTTCAGATGAAAACCGTAATATTGCAGCAATATCTTTAACAACTGAAATGCCTTTTAATTCCAACTTAATTTTTACTGATATTTTAACTCAAAATAAAATTGATAATTCTGTGCACACTATTGTTAAAGACACAAAAGATATTCTGAAGACGGCATCTCCATTAGAGTTTGATCAATATGATCAAAACTTAAATTCTGTAATTAATTCTGAGGACGATCCAAAATCAGATTCTGTTACTGATAGTGGAGAAAGCTTAACTTCACAAATACCAACAACAGATATGACGAATGTTCAAACAATTACATTACCTTCAACTAAACTAGAACCCCCTGATGAAAGTTTCATTTATCAAAGCATGAATAAATTATCTGAACTACCATACTTCAAAGAATCTTTGCTACCACCAGCAAACACTATTGAACGAACAGTATCATTGAGAATTACCATACCTGAGAAACTGGCTGCATATTTATTTAAAAATACTAATAAACCAGATTATGATAAATTAGAAATTTTAAATGCAGACAACAGTAATTATTTAGTATTAAGTAATAATATGGTACCAGCGAATCCAAATTTCACTCCGTTGGATAAATCAATTGGATTTAAAAATACTAACATTTCTAATTCACAGGCTTTGGTGTTTTCACTACTTGCTGATTCCATAAATGCAGCAAAAGAATATACTAACATAGCTCAACAGGATGTTTTATCATCGACATCTGCACCAACACAATTCCAAAATATAAATAACGAAGAGCTGTCACAAATTACAAACAAAATATCGCAACTGACTACTTCACAGTTTTCAGGGAATAATAATAACAATAAGGAAAATATTATTGCCACAATTCAAACACCAAGTATTACACCAGGTAATCAACTCAACAATAACGTTCAGTATATGAGAAATCTCCAATCAACCTCACAACAAATATCATTACAACAACCACAGCAATTGCAGAATAATTTTGCACCACTTCAACCTCAAACACAAGAAAAATATTATACAATGCAACTGCGAAACAACGGTATCAACTCAAACCCTTTAAGTAATAACGCTAATCAAATATACAGTGGTCAACTATACCAATATTCGGTTCCAGACGTAACAAATCAAATTTATAATAGACCTCTGTCATCCGATATCTCGCAAACAAGCAATAATGCACAAAATAATATTCCAGCTAATCTTATTCAATCCAATCCAAATTATCCAACAAATTTTATTCAATCGACAAATATACCAAACAGAAGTTCAAAGAGCTCAATTTTGCCGTCTCAAAATCAAAATAATGGCGTGAACTTAATGAATAAACACCCGCCATTCGAGATAGTACAATCTCAAACTTTACCATTCACGCCAGCTAAAGTACAGTTAGAGTCCTCTAACGAGCCAAACTCGCTCAACCAAGAAACTGTTACTAACTTGTTGAACAGCGATAATGGGATTTCAGCACAATTAATAGACAAAATAGTAGGAACTATACCACATCCACTTGAAAATAACAAATTAGTAACGTACGAAAATAATCAGTCCTATTTCTTTACAACAAAGTTAGACAATAAAGAAACTACTGGAAACAGATTTACACATTCGAACGTAATAGGAGGGCAAAATAATATACCAACACGAAGTAATTTTCCTAATGCATTAACATTACAATTTATACCATCAGTGGGTTATGAAGTGAATAATGAAAAAGATCAACAACAAATATTAAATGCTTTCAGAATAGACGAATTTGGTGCGCCAAGAGATATTGTTAAATCTAATTCTAATGATAACAACCAGGCTGAGCCTATTATGACAACGAATATAGATTATTCTATAGATCACTCGAAATCAGCCAAACAGACAGATGGTACAACTAGTTTAAATTCATTATATAGCGGACCATCTTCATACTTTCCTCCTCAAGCTTCTATTGGTAGTCTCGGAACCGGTCCAGAGACTGTTCAAAATAATTTTAATTCCCGATTGGAAGATTTAAACGGTAATTATGGAAATGGTTATCCAAAAACGAGGCCCACTCGCCAATTCGTCTTTTAATTTAGTATGTAGACGAGTTATGAAAAGATATAGCGTATAGAAATATTGTTAATTTATGTAAAGTACATTTATGTACTACGACTGTAAATAATAAAAGTAGGTATTAAACATTACAAATTATAAGAAAATAAAATTAAACCTATATTTAATGAACGCATCCGTATTTTATTAGCACCCTTAATATTTTTATAATCATAAACAATTCAATGCGCCGGAGTTTTTTTAATTAGTATATTTTTACTTTTAAATGAAAAGAAAATACTCTTCCCACATTTTCTCAACTGTGCTTTTGAAGTAAACACTTAAATGACTTTGTGAATTAATAATAACAAACCAATTAATGGTACACACATTAATTTAAATAAATAAGTAAACCATGATCATTGTTTGCAATACAAAATATAAATAATATAATAAAGGATTGTGATCCTTTTCCGACTTAACATAACATTCAATGTGTACTGTTTTGATGTATAAACCTTTTTGGTCTAAATTAAAACGATTTTCTATAAATCGTTTTTTCGTTGCCATGGCAACAACGATATTTTCGATTTCCAGTATTTTGTTTGTGTCAATTACTCGTGAAATGTAGTCGCTATTGGGAATTTTCGTTAATATTATTGCCAATCTCGATTCTGTTTACGAATTAAAATTATTTAAAGCAAATCAAACAACGGAAGGAGTAAATGTGAGTAATCAATATTATTTCTTGTTATCGCATCTAAAACATATTCTGGCTACTGTAGTTATAGTAACATAAATAACTTAATGAGTGAATTTACAGATAATTATAAACGACGGTTTTGGTTCATAGATTTAAAATATGGCTACATTTTCCGAACACGAAGTATCAGTGACGAGTGACGACATTGAAATCGATTTAAACTTCCACGCTGACCCTCGGGTATTATGGTTTAAGGTAAATATGCATTAGTTATAAAACTCATCAAATTACGATCCTTGTAAATTATACGGCAAAGATTAATCTTAAAAGTGAATCTTAATCCAGTTACTGTATGAATAATTTATAATTATCAGTCCAGCTACTTTTTTCATTTATTATTTTATTTATTTCTACAGATGAGGACAAAACTGAAGTGTACAATGAATAAATTTACAAAATTAATGACAAGAATAATGTGTATCTTCCGATGACATGTTCTACAGTTTAATATTAACTAAAGCGCGCCAGTACACACGAACTGTAGTATACAGAATAATTATATTAAAAATAAAACTTATAGGCGAATTGTAAACTAAGTCTAAATGAAAATCATTTTTTTACGTTGTGCAGCAAAATTACTATACTGGACCTGATAGTAAGTACAGTACTATCCATATCAGCGGCGATTAACACCGAACAGAATTCACTGCCGTACCATTCTATAACATTTTATGGGCTAGGCGATGTTATATACTTAGGTATGCATTATTGATAAAAGACAATGAAATATATTTGGCTGTGATAACTAACAGTTATTGATTATCTTTTTGAATTTGTGATTGTAATAATGAAATATATCAATTTGTCTAAAGTACTTATTGTATCCAGTAGTAATTTTTGTAATAGAACTAGGCCAGCATTTGTGCGACCCACCGGTATATGAAATAGTTTATGTGACCTGGTGATACGAGCTGCGATGTGTAGTTCATGGTGTCTCATTAATGTTTATAAATTGCCAGTAGTTGGGTCAATAAAAATATATTATTAATACAGTAACGGTATAAACACATAGGATTAGCTAAGATTATTAGGGGTTCTATTTTAGAAAAAGGTTCTCTACGCGTTACTGGTAAACCATCGACGCTTTAAATCTATGTAACTAATGCAGTTTAGTGTATTGTCGTGTTAAGAGTGATAGAATTACCGTATCGTACAATCATCAGGCTTGAGAACTTGAGGGAAAACGTGACGGCTTTGTAGGAGCAAAGTAAATAATTATTCAGATACAGGATTTTCTGTATAAGGTACTATTAAATTTAAATATACTTATTTTAGCAACGGCTTCTATCTTTCATCGGTATGGACGATGACGAACTTTTTTACAACATGCTTGAAGAAGGCGATACCAAACAACAGTTAACAGCTTTTATTACTTCTCCGATAAAACCGAACGAATTGTCGCTGAATAAAAGAACATTTTACGTGGCCAAGATAATTGTTGACAAGCTCATACATGAGGATAAGGAGTTTACGGAATGGAGTAAGTTATTTTTTATAGGTTTACCATTATAACCACAATCTCAGCTGAAGTTAATTGACGATGTGGCCCAACATACGTAAAGCCTAGTGGAGGGATTGGCTCTCAAGTGCAACTGCCCGAATTCATCAATAGATATTTGGCGGTAGATTTTAAACTCAGCGTGGTAGTTAGCCAGATGGGCATTAGGAAAAGCCCTACTGCCATACAATGGTTTACTTTGCCGAAAGGTCACGCTCATTGTCGAGACTCGAACTTACGTTTATTGACGCCGTGTCAGTACACATTACCAGTTGAGCCATCATCGCTTCGAATTTATTATATAGATTCAGGAAAACAAGTATATATTTATATATATTTTATCTATATCTAATCAAATATCTGTTTTATATTTCAAAACTAACGAGTTCATCAATACTCCTAAATAAACCAAACAGGAATCTTCTTAATTTGAATAACTAATAAATGGAAACAGCTGATTCTATCCATAAGAATAGTTAAGTTAGTAGAAGTTATCAATAAAAAAAGTTATTTGATCTTTTTAAATACCTGTGTATTAACGACGAATAAAATCATAAATTACTGAAATATTTAAAACACAGGTAAACATTAATAACAAAATCAAGTCAAAATACTTTATTCAATTTAGGCCCGGAGATGGTGAAACTACTAAAAAAATCTATCATATGCTTTTTTATTTTTTTAGTTGATAACCTACTATTGTCATTTTGATGGTGTTTTGATAATATATAAAAGTTTGGTTCAGGATTGGTACCTCCGCCGCCCCCCCCGCCGCCTCCTCCACCCAAGAAGAAGAAAGGAAAGAGAGGAAAAGATGTACCTCAGCCACCTACTGAACTTGAAGACGACATGAAAGGGAAACAAAGCATGAAAAGTATGAAAAGCATTAAAAGCATGAAGAGCATCAAAAGCATGAAGAGTATGAAAAGTAATAATTATTAATATTTCAACTTCTAATTTTACTAAAGTCCGCATGGCTAGCTACCACCATCAAGTGGAAAATCTGTCGCTAAATATCTATAAAATTATGAAAAGTATTACTTGAGGTGCAGTCCCTCCAATAGCCTTACTATGTCCACCATCTTGGACCACATTGTCACTTAACATCAGGTGAAATTGTGGCCATAATTCTAAACCTTACAGTTATAAATTTGAAAGTGAGTTTGTTTGTTTGTTACGCTTTCATACCAAAACGCTGTCATCGATTGTGATGAATCTTGGTATGGAGATAGATGGGACCCTGAAGTCGGAGAAAGGCTACTTTTTCTTGCTATAAATTTATACTAAATAGGTTAAAGAGTGAAAAACTTTGTTTTTAATTTTTTATAGCATCATCAGGTTTTATTCATAAAATCAATATTAACTCGAGCGAAGCCGCAGGTAAAATCTAATACAAAATATATGTATGTATAAACACGAACCAAAATTATGTTCTAAACTTATTCAACCAAATGCACCAGGTAAATTAGAATTATAAGTATTTCTTGATTAGATATTTTTCCATGCATAATAAACTAATTTAAAATTAATGATAATGTTAATTGTATTTCTATTTTTTTCAGAAATGGAGCACGAAGAGGGTAATCTAATTCTCTAATAATATCTCTTAGTTCCGAGAACACACGCTTAATATACCTATAGCAAGTGAAAATATTTATTTACGATAGTGTATCTAATGTTCACTTTTTAAACCTTATTCAACGAAATATAGCACTAGACATGACAAATGAAAATATTCAATAAAGTTATAATAAGCGTATAAATATAGTAAGATTTGTTAAAGTCAACAATGAAAACGATGCTGAAAACCGAGCTCTATAACCATTGTTTGACTATTTACCGAATTTAATATTTAACAAAATATATCAAGTGTAGGTAAAACTCATTTGGATGCCTTAATATGTAATTTATTATATCTTGTTATCTGAGAAATAGAAATAATAGCCCGCTTTTAAAAAATATATTTTGTGGAGCACGCTTTGTGCCTAACTAAATAACCTACGATTAGCTTCACCATGTTATAAGTATATAGTGTAAACTCCTTTTAACGTCTCTCGATTTAACTTATTACTCTTTAAACAGTTTTGTTATCATTATTTTTATCTGCTTAAAACGTCGAAATTATTTGACTGTGGTGCGTGTATTTGTATTTTTTTTTTTATAATTATGATTTAGCGTTACGGCAACTAACTCACCTGATGTTAAGTGACGATGTGGCCCAATATGGTGGACACGCTAAGCTTAATGGAATACTGGCTTTCAAATGCAACTACCAGAACACACCTATAAGTATTTGGCGGCAGACTTCGAACTTGATAGAAAAAGCCCTATCACCGTGTTATGGTTTCATCACTATGTTTTCCTTCACCGAAAGCTCAAACTTATTATAGGTGATTCGATTCCATGTCCGTTGACGCGACAATCGTACACACTGCCAACTGAGTTATTATCGCTTCAATGATATCTTCTCTCCATTTAAAGACAAATCACAATAATAGCATAGAATACAGTCTCTTAAGTGTCACTAATCTATCTACCTATCTAATACTATTAAGTGAGCAATTCCTGTATATAATATAAATTTCGCGTATCTTAAAGTGATCTAATATTTTGGATGAAATTTTGTATTTAAACAGATCCTCGCTTCATGAATTCACCTGTAAATTTTTTCGTAAAAACAACATTTTTGGAGCAAATTACTTGTACTAACATAATTATATTCGTGTTTGTTCAAATTAAATAATCATTTCATACGTATATAAAATCCTAAAATATGGATGTTTAATCATTATGTGTTTCGCAACTAAATATATATTTTGCAATAAATACAAATTTAAAAAATAAACAGCTTGACTCGGTCATCTAGGTACTATAAAGCCTATACTGTTTATATTATCTGGCTGGCTGCTATTCTCAAGTTGAAAGTATGTCAGTAAATATAGCAGTTATTAGTATATTCTGATAGCTGCACTTAAAGACAGGCTGTTTTCTAAACTTAGCGTGTCATTGTATTGACTGCTTTGTGACTTGATATCATACCACAATCTCGTAGCTATACGTAAATCTATCTATGTGAATATTTAAAGTGTAAAAGTTTGAGTGTTTGAACGCGCTCATCAAATCAAAAATCTTAATTCAATTAAGGTTCTAAGAAGGCGCTAAGGAAGGTTAAAACTTCGCTTAGGTCAAACTATCACCGGTTCGGAAAATAACGCAGTCATCAAGAAGAACCGGCAAGAAACTCAATCTGCATCTTTTTTTAGGTCTTATTCTTATATATTTTTAGGTCTATTTTTTTAGGTAATATTTTAATGTGTGTTTACAGTAGTTATTAGCGGATGTACTGAGAGGGGTATCAATTCCAGACAACACGATCCCTTCCATATTGATCCAAGCTATACTCTAGTCTTTTGATATTAAAATCCGTTTGACATGGTTCTTGAACATACTGTCCAGTAATTCAGTAATATGCTTTGGGGCATTATTGTAAAATCTAATACTATTAACTAAAAATCTTAGCAACTAATTGCCGGATTTCAAAATTATTTTTATATTTGATAGAAAAGCAATTCAGGAAGGCTTTAGGCTATTTGACATCACGCTGCTACCGATAGGAGCAAAGCTGTATTGAAAACAGTTACAGAAATGGGCAAAAATTATTTAAGACCTTTTAGTTCCCCGTGAACGAAGTCACAGACATAGCTTATTAACTATAATGTAAAAGGGTTAATTTCACGAAACGATGTTAGTTGTAAGGTATTACCGCTGACTTGTTTTCAGTTTGAAATCAAGATGAACAATTTAGAGTGAGTTATTCGCACATTTAAATAAAATATCAATTGGGCTAAACATTAGCTAGAGTGAATGTATTGTTAAAGCGTTCTTTCTCGCATTTTAATTTCGTTTATTTAGCATACTAACAGAAAAATATAACTTTCGCTAGTTTAATTTACATGAAGTACACGCATTATGAAGTTAGACTTTATGATTTTTATGTTTACGCGAATATTATTCATCGAAACAAAACTAATTTAAATTAAAAAATTAAATTTTATTATTCGCTTTTTATTTATATAGTGTTATATTGGTGTATCTCATGCAATTATATTAATACCTTTTAATTATCAGTTGTTGCCATATTATAGTAAGGGTTGGTTTCCTAAAAAGGAACCAACCGCTCTAAGTGTACATTAATCATGTTACTTAAGATTCACATTTTTATGCACAGCATTAGTTTAAAATTATCTCATAATCTGTATTATGCCTGCTTCATAACCCTTATCTCACCTAGGTAGGAGATAGCACAACATGTTTTCTTCCTGTTCACACTTTTTATAAACATATAATTCATCACACAGTCCACCCTTTCGGATATCTTCTCCGTTTTTTTTACCCCAAAATTTACCACAATCGATTCAGTGGTTTAGGTGTGAAAGCGTAACAAACAAACTCACTTTCGCATTTTATTAGTATGATGATCTCCAAAACTACCAAAGTTATAAATTTCAAATTTAGCATGCGTACCATGTCCATACAGACGATGATTGTGGTTTATAGAAAAAACATGACCAAAGTCGGGGGCCACCAATTTGTATACATTATATAATTATAATAAAAAACAATAATAAAAGCATTTAAGTATACTTGTACGTGAAAAATGTTTGTTGATGTTTTTTATATCCTCTATCGTAAATATTCTAATACATTCAGCGAACTTGATATTATATATTATGGTGCAAGCTCGTACAGTAAAATTGCCAAAAAGAAAATAATGCACACGCTAGTAATGTCTAATTGAATAAAAACAAAAAGGGTATTATTAAAAAAAGGAATAATACACATTTTACGGGAATACAGACCTCTCTTTAAGATATTTCCAAGTCTTTGACCAATTATTCATATAACACTAATGATTTTTTTCTTCTTTAAAGTAGATTACGAACATCAAAAATTAAATTAAAAATAGGTATAAGTGACATTTGTTCCATTTGCCAAGTCCATGAAGCGCGTTGGCATCAATTGGTTTTAGTAATACAGTAATCTGCTAGTTCCATACTTTAAAGCATGTTTGTAATTTTTGGTTAACCAATTCTTATGTATATCTAAGTGTATTTACTTTTTTTATATAAAATATTCTTTTACATCGAAGAAGAGGAAATTGAAACCGCTGCGGGTACTGTTTCTCAGAGTGAAGTCGATATATCAACTCTAGAATTGCCTAGTCCCGTAGAAGAACCACGAATAGTTGCAGAGGATTTATATTCTTTTCCACCTCGTGAGTATTTTAATGAATCATATGTAGGGGAATATCTAAGCTATATTTTAAATTTTCTAAAGTAATTACTGAAAATTTGTAGTTAATGTTGAACTGCCTTTGTATTAGCAGCAAACGCAAACTTTAACAAAAACATCTCTCAACATTTTGTCTTTAAATAAAAACCTGTGAGAAAATGTAAAGAGAAGAATGAAACAGAAATAAAAAGAAGTAGATAATACATAAAAAAAATGTAAAATATATTCACTAAAGTTTCCACGCTATTTTTTATTATAGACTCGGCAATAATTTCAACTAATTATAAATAAGCATTTTTACTAATGAAGTGTACAAACAGCTCATAGTTGATCTGAGTCTGGGTGTTTACATCGTCATTGGCGATTGCCTATATAGGCTGATGCCATAAAAATGCAAACAGCACCGACGTATAGTAATCTTCAAAATTAGAATTGGAACATTCGAATTACAGGAATGTTCTCTACGTTTTATATGTTTTATATATGCAATAAATATTACACAAAAAAAATTTTTTTTTCAGCGCCTGAAGATTTGGATCCTGATGTTGATGGCACACTTGAATTTTATACTATCATCGTAAGGCAATTTATTACTCACAATCAATGATATTATAAGTCAAAATGTGTAGATACGGCAAATGCCCTCCGAAAGTGGCACAATGATTTTGTACCAGGTGGACTACTTAATCCTCATTATCATGGTGGCGTTCAGGGAAGTATGTCGTGTACCGATTGATATATCATGTGCCCTAAAACAAACAGAACTGTCCTCGTGTATAATGCGATATTTTACAAATTATACAAACAAAACTTCTAAAGGTCACATGTATTTCGTAATTAATACCATTTTCAAAGATAATTTGATATTTTTATACAATGAAAAATACCTATGCGTAAAATTTTCCATCATTAAAAGAAACGTTTATAGTTAAGAGGTTTAGACGATGCATAGCAATGTATACATGTTTCTTTTTCGCAACGGGTATAAAACGCATTCTGTCCTGCTTCCCCTTTCATTGCTATATTAGTACTATGTGGGCGCGTGGTACTTGTTTTGAATTATTATTTTGTAGGTAATATAAAAGTATAAACTTTTATAATATTATAGTTCAAAATTCTCAAACATGGTAAGAATAAATGATATCTTACACGTTAATAAATAGAACCCTAATCAACATTAAGAAGAAGTATAGATAAATAGAATTGTAGATTACTGTAGATTTTGCTAATTAAATTTTTAAAATTAATAAGACCAGTGTCTCGACGTGTGTGGGAAAGCCAGAAACCTCATTTATATTAATCTATGGGAGCATGCAACATTACATTCGCGTGTCGAGCTTTACAATAATTACAAAAAATCGTATTCCAAAAAAACATTAATGTATAAAAGTGATGTATATGTAGATTCCATTATTGAAGTGGAAATAATGTGCTTTTCCACAGAGATCAGTACCCCGAGTTATACAATATCCGAAGTTGATCCCGATATTCGGGGCGTTCACGCCTCAGATGACGCAACGCAATCGACGTTACGTTTACTTTGTAAGGCAGACTCAAAACGAGATCCCCATTGCTGAGAATCACGAGTACACAATGCTCCAGATGCCCGAATACGTTCTCACTGGGATCACATCGGGAAAGGTTTTGATGAGCCTTGGATTACAGTTAAAGCAGGTACTTTCATCGACAATGAAATATTTCTATCAGAAAATAGTAAATATCTTATACCTATACTTACCAAACGTATATACGTTATAGAGAATGAGTGTTGATTGGTTGCGATAAAATATTGTAAATTAAATTGTGTATTCCTAGGCCTATATACCACTCTTTGAGAAACAGTTTCGGGAAGTCGCAATAATGTCAGCCGAATCATGCACCGATATGCTATCTCGGGAACTTTCATACGCTGGCCAACATCACAGGATGGACGAAACAGCCTCGCAGGTTTGTAAAAAATACAATTGCTAAAAATATTAACATTAAAAATATAACTATATGTAATAATAAGAAGGCGTTTTTAATGTTACATATTATTAAGTACATAAAAATTTTGCTTGGGAGAGAACACAAAATATTGTGGTGAATCTTTAGCATGGTGGCATGGCTTTCTCTAATGCCGACCTGTCTACCTACTACCCTCAAGTTTAAAATCTGCCGCCAAATATCTATTGATGTATTCCGGCAGTTACACTTTTTTCATAGTTGAACCTTAGGGTAATGTCCATAATCTCACCTGATCTTAAGTGACGATACGGCCCAAGTTGGTAGACACGCTAAATATGTGGAGGAACTGGCTCTCAAGTGTAACTGCTGGAACACACCTATTAGTATTTGGCGGCAGATTTTCAACTTGAGGGTGGTAGCTAGCTAGGCGGGTATCAGAAAAAGCCCTACCACCATGCTATGGTTTCCTCACGATGTTTTCCTTCACCGAAAGGTGAATTGTAGGTGGTTGGATTCAAACTCACGTCCCTTGATGCGAAGTCGTACACACTACCACTGCGCTATCATCGCTTCAAACACACACTTGAGAGAACACTTGTCCACCATCTTGAGCCACATCGTCACTTAACATTATGTGAGACTGGGGCAATAGTGCTAAGCCTATAAAATATTAAAACAAAATAATCATAATACGAAATATTTATATTAATTATTATTTTCGCATGAATATTCACTTGAAGTACTTATAATACACTCGATAGCTATTAAAACTCATCGAGTCGGTTCTAGGTAAACTATCTTCGACCTTCAGACTATCGGAGAATGTCTAACATTGCTAGAGGAGAAAACGCAGAGCGCAGGTAAACATGAATATTATATTACATGTTCATTATAATAAATTATTTTTAAGTTTAACTTGTTATTACATGTCGTAGGAAATTTTGTGCATACTAAACGTTATTTAAAAAATCATGTATATGAGAGTAAAATAATTCAACATTCAGTAAACAGTATTCTGGAGAGCTCTTTGAACTGACCCCTACTGCTCCTTTCCACAATAGAGCTATGCGGGCGGGACTTCTGTGTCACAATTTGACGGTGACACCTTTAACATCTACAACGAAAAAGTTTGTTGACTCTTATTTCTATCGGACCTTGAGGTTGTGGAAACGTCTTCCTGTCAGCGTGTTTCCTCCATCCTATGATATTGGGTCCTTCCAACTAGGCATGAAAAGGTACCTAAGCAGTCCAGCAAGACAGCGTTGGCTGGCAGTGAATTTTGATTCATTGTCAGTCGTCGATGATTTGGATTGTACTATACTTAACATCGGGGGAGTGCAGTTACTATAATGCGCAAAATAAGAAAAGAAAGAAAAAAGCAAATACATAATAGAACTAGCTAACCCGATCTACTTTGTTCCACCCTTTCCATTAATCATCATGTGTTTCTAACCGTTTTCGGTTACAGCGATCGTTAAAACTCCATTCTAATAACTCCTCCGATATTTCGTGTGCACGTATATCGCTGATGTACACTATTTTCGCCACAAACGTAAATTGCACTTGGGGCAGGTCAGAATACTTTCACAGTAATTGTATTGTATAGCAGCAGGTGGTTTTAGTTTATTTCGTTTCAAAAAACGAAACGAGATTAATTTAATAGGTAAGTCAAATACAGCGTTGTCTAGCGAAGTCTTATCTTTCAAGTTGAACCAAGCAATACACATTTACAAAATTAAATTGAAATCGGTTGAGAGGTTTCCGAGATCAGCGTAGATTTTTTAAATTAATTATATATTAGTTTTCTACGCATATTTTATGGTACGCTATTATACAGATATGTTTATAGGTTACATAAGTAATTTTGTCTATTGTTCATGCCAATAAAAAAATTGAAGTAACATTTTTTGAAAAATGATAACCAATACCAAAGTTTACATAAAAAATAAGCGATTCCATAAATCAAAAGCTTAAATATATTATAATAATTATTATTCATTGATGTACATATATATTAGTGAAATTTGATTTTAGAATAAAAAATATGCGCTCTCCATCGGCGATGTCAGTAAAAAAGATGCAAACTATACGTCGACCAACATCTACTATTGATCTGGTACGAACTTTGCGTAGTACTTTAATATATATTTATGTAAATGAGTATTATTTTCAGTAATTTATCCCTTCAGTAAGTATTAATTCTATAAGCTCATCTTTGCATATTCTTTAAACATAAAATATAAAGAAAAATTTCAAATCAATTGTAATTCATCTTTAAATATTTGGGGATATTTTTAAAGGCGCGGTCTAAAAATGTAATTTTCTCTGTTTAGGATTTTTCGTTTCAAACTCCTTTTGAAGATGAAACAAACATTGACCATCAGAAGACCACCGCCGAAGAAGTCATTAGTGATATAAATAATCTCGTCAACATCGTTGAATGGTTATTATAAAATATTTCCTTTTGATATTTTTGCACCCTATACATTTTGTCAATAATCTATATATTAATATTATAAAGCATTAGAGTTTGTTTGTTTGAACGCGCTAATATTAGGAAGTATCAATTGCATTTCATTTTTTTTTTGTAGTTGAAAGTTCAAACTGAAAAGTTAAGTTTATTTAGTTTTATAGTTTAGTTGTAGTTTGTAGTTTGCCCAAGGCTTTAAACTATTTAACATCGTTCTACTACCAACAAAAGTAAAGCGGCATTGAAAAAAGTTACAAAAACAGGTAAAAATTATTAAATAAAACTTTAATTCCACGCAAATTAAGTCGCGAGCCCAGGTACTCTATAAGTATAAACTAAATACTAGTGACATTTTACGATATCTCCAAAACCACCAGACCTTTTGACTTGAAATTTGATATGAATATTCCTTAAACCACGTGGACACTCACTAAGAACTAATTTTACATTCAAGCTCGGTTGACTGAAAAAACGCAATCGAAGTAGGGGGCGGCATCAGCTTCTAAAACTATGATAGCTCAGTTGGTAGTATATATAAACGCTACGTCAATGCACATGAGTTTGAATCCACTTGCAATGAGTCTGAGCTTTCGGTGAAGGAAAACAGCATAAGGAAACTATAGCATAGTGGGTAGGGCTTTTTCTAATGTCCAACTGGCTAGTTATAAACTTTAAGTTAAAAATCTACTGCCGAGTATCTATTAAAAATACCAACGCCCATAGTTCCTTAAATAAGTGAAATAGATTCTTTTATATACAGGACAACAGAACATATAGAAGGTGAAATACACCTGCCTATGCCAACCATACCTTCATTGATGGAGGAACAGATGGGTAAAATAGATATTGTAGATCCAGTTTTAATCACACAACTTGAAGAGGCTGTCATGATGTGGCAAGCTCATATTGATGCAACTATAACTACTTGTCTTGGAAAGGTAAGCTTAATATCAAATGTATAATATCATAAGTTGAGTCTCAAGAGTACATATAACGCAGATAAAAATCTATACGTATAAAAAGAATGTTTATTCAACTTGTCTGTACTTGTTAAATTTATGTGATAAAAAATTGTGACTAATAATAAGTATTAAAATACATTTAGATCATCTTTAGAAATGTCTGTACGGCCGTTAGATTGTGCACCCATCACTGCTATAGTACAACGTTTATAATAAAACGTCATCAATAAAATTATAAAGCGTATCCTTGAGTAACATTAATTGGTTTTTGTTTCATTAAAATCGGTTAACTCTACCAAAAGTTATTGTAATTTGATTGACATGCGGGATTAAATAATTTTAATCCCACGCGAACGAAGTCGTAGACACAGCTAGTCTATAATACGTTTTGACAACTAATCTGAACGTTTATGTGACTGCGCTCTTTTGTAAAGTAAAGAAGGTATTTCATTAGCTTTGCTAGCCCAAGTAGAAATACATTTCTAAAGAAATTTCTTTATAAACTAAATAGGATCTAATACAAAACAATAACTAAGGCAAGGTATTACTATTGGCATTAATGATAGATAATAGTTTCTTGTATTAGTATTCTTGTCTACCAAGTCCATTTCTATACTATATACATACGTGTACTTATAATATACATACATTAGTGATATATTATTTACCTTGCCCTTTTTTCCATTAAAGCTTTCCTTTAAGTTTTGTCTAGATATCGTCTTGGCTTGGATGCAAGAAGTGTTCTGTTCATATTTGAGAATTTATATGCGTTTAAGTGAGAATATCGTAGTATCGTAGTTAATAATTATAACTAAGTTTCTATTCGAGATTTTTTCGTTCTACAGACTAAAGAGGGTGAAGGTCCTGTAGCTGAATACAAATACTGGCGTGAACGAGACGCTGAGATATCACTGTTAGTGGAACAGCTCAAACAACCAATGGTGGTTAAAATACTGTACATGCTTCAGAAAGTCGGTTCTTCTTACTTGGAGGTTAGATTCGTTATTTTTAATTTAATATCTTTTACTGTAACTTAATGTAATATTTTTAATTTTTAATGGTGGTAGGGCTTGTTCCAGTGCTTGCCAGGCTAGCTACCACCCTCAAGTTGAAAATCTGTCGTCAAGTACCTATAGGTGTGTTCCGGCAGTTGTACTTGAGAGCCATTCTCTCCAAAGGTTTAGCGTGTTCACCAGCTTGGGGCCTATTGACACTTAACATCAGTTGAGATTGTAGCCATAACGCTAAACCTTAACTATAAAAAAGTATATCTTTTTGTACCTATTAATAAAAAAAATCAAATTATGAGTGATGTATTTTGTGTAAGAAATCCAAACGGGATTAAACTACAGCTAAGAACCATCAATATATTGTCTAACAAATGTACAACAAATATTAAAATCGCTTAAGATATCATGGAGGCAAAGGATTACTAATATACGCACACCGGAATTAATGGCACATATATAAAACCCGGTTATTCCATATACTGATTTTCAAATGATGTGAGTTCGAATCCCTGCAAAGAGCTTAAGCTTTCGGTGAAGGAAAACATGGTTATGAAACCATAGCATTGGTGGTAGGGATTTTTCTAACGTCCGCCTAGCTAGCTACCACCCTCAAGTTGAAAAACTGTGTCCAAATACCTATAGGTGTGATCCAGCAGTTGCAATTAAGAGCCAGAACCTCCACTAGGCTTAGCGTGTCTACCATCTTGGGCCACATTGTCACATAACATCAGGTGAGATTGTAGCCATAAGTCTAAACCTATAAACTATAATAATAGATCCAAATCCTGAACAACCTAGTATGTAATATAATCAAGCTTGGTTTAAATTTCGATTTCATTTGTATTCATATTGCAGGGTTTTAAAAACTACAAGGAGAGATTGTTGGAGCAGTATAATTTGGCTGGAGATAACTTGAAATTCTTGTCGACTTTAATGCGTTTTTTTACTGTTAGTGTTATCTTTTTACTGTTATTCTTAACTTTATTTACTTTGGTTGAATTAAATTGTTACTATATTTTGTTTATTACAACTGTAAAATATCAACTTGCGTAGATCATTCTTTTTATTTAGTTTTGTAAATACAGAAGTATTTGGAATTGGATCGTGCTCAATTTACTCTATTCTTACGTTATATATGTAATTCCTAGGTTTTAGAAGATGACTCTCCCTTACAACAAGTTATAGAGATACTCCCGGAAATGGTCGAGAGTATTTATATGATGTGGGTACTGTCGAAGGGGTATCGGACTGATGAGACAATGGTGCCTTTGTTATCGAGAATCTCCTGGGCTTTATGTGATAAACTGGAAAGGTTCCTTAATGTACATAAACTCTTTGAGTAAGAAAATTATTCAATTCTTCCTGTTTAAAGATTTAAGATCCTATCATTTAAGTTACGTTTGCACTTAGCTTTCACATCACTCAAAACATGTCTTCTATCGTTATATATTAATTATCCGACTATGATTGACCGTACTTAAAAATATTACCAATATTTTGATCCCCTGCATTTTTACCTACTGAGCTATCTGCAGTTGTGTAATAAATTAATTTAACAAGTTTCTGTATTACAGTTATTTTAAGTCTATCATTTTTGTATTTGTATGTTTTTACTTTTAAATGAATTCAATCTTATCAAGTGAAATATAAGGCAACAATGTTCCTTTCTCATTCTTTATTACCCGGGGTATCTCACTTAATTTAGGAAGTACATTGTTGCCAAAGACGAGAACATGCTCAGCCAGGAAATGAGTTATCTCTTTTATGTGGTGGCTTAGACACGCTGACTCGTTCCTTGCAACAAAAAAGCATGCTGCAACTATTTTATGGTTTTGTTATTGTTTTCCTTCACCAAAAACCCCGGTTCATTGTAAAATTTGTACGTATTTTGAATGAAACGTTGTCCAACACGATATTATTATATATGTTATATAAGTTTAGCGATTTTAGCCACAATCTAACCTGATATTAAGCGGCGATGCGGCACAATATAGAAGACCTGCTAAGCCTAGTAGAGAGACTGGCTCAGGTGAAACTGCTGGAACACACCTATAGGTATTTGGCGACAGATTCTCTATTCGAACGTGGTAGCTAAGTCAGGTGAGTATTAGAAAAGCCTCTCCACCAACCATAGTAGGTTTCATGGGTTTTTCCTTTAGCAGAAGCTCAGGCTCAGGAATTCAAACTCAGGTTCTTTAACGCGGCGTTTTTGCATATTACCACTGAGCTTTCATTGCTAGCATGCTTTATTGTTACCATGGTATTTGTATTGGTATTAAATTTTGAAGGAAACACACTAGCGGACCCGGTAGGCAGATATGCGAAAGTGAGTTTGTTTGTTTGTTACGCTTTCATGCCTAAACCGCCGAATCAACTATTTTCAATTTTGGAATAGAAATAGGTGGGAACCTGAAGTAGGTCAGGTTACATTAGTTTTCTCAAGAAAATCTTACTGGAAGCGTGGTAAAGAGAGGGATAAACTCTGTATGAATCTTTTTATTACGCCATTCGATTTCTTTGACAATATCAATATTAACGCGAGTGAAGCCGCAAATAAAAGATAGTTAGAGATAAAATGAAATATTACGTTTAAAATAATATATGTGTTGGAAGCCGGATTTGTTTTTTTTTTAAGTTAGTATTGTAAAACAAATATAATTTTGATAGGATCATAAAAAAATCTAGATGTCTATTGCCATGCTTTTTGCTAGAACAAATGATTAAAGACTATATAGTCGACTTTATAAGTACATACCAAACATTAAAATCGCGCGAGCTTTTAGCATGGCAGGGATCACGAATACTGAACACCGGAACTTAATTTATAAAGGCAACTTGATTGGATATGTATTTCATTTATTTCTAAAAACTTAGCAAGCCAAACGAGGAAGTTCTAACACTCGCCCGAGCTGGTCAAAAGATCATGGAGATGTGGCACACCTTATACAAGGATACGCGACGGAATATTGAATTGAGTGGAAAAGGCGCTCGATGGGAATTCGACCAGCCCCTACTATTCACAACCACTGACTACATTGGCACAGTGGCTAGGGATCTCGGTGATATTGTACAGGTGAATTGTTCATCACTTCATTATTAACTTATATTCTACTAGCTTTTACCCGCGGCTTCGCTCACGTTAATATTGATTTTGTCAAATCGGAAGACGCAATATAAAGTTTCATACAAAGTTTATTTCTCACTTTACCCCACTTCCAATATAGATTGCGCGAGAAAAAGTAACCTATCTCCGTCTCCTGTTTCCCATCTAGCTCTGAACCAAAATTCATCACAATTGATTCAGCGGTTTAGGCATGAAAGCGTAACAAACAAACAAACTCATCTTCGCATTTATAATATTAGTAAGGATAGACTAGGCGTCACCCGCCCGTAGCACTGGCCATCAAAAAGTAAAATAAAAATAATACAATGAGACAATGAAATCGACATACTAACTCCAGAACTTTCTACGAACGTTCCCGCTTCGTATGTTCATAGTCTCATACCGCTAAGTTCATTTGTTTTGGCGTCATTGAGTGTCAAAAGAACTGTATTCTATACATACAGGAAAATATATATAAAGAAAATCCTTTGACGGTTAATCACTTCAAAATTATTGAACCTATCTCGATGGGACTATAACCATTCGATACGGTGTTTAACGTAGATGATTCTAAGGTACTTAGTTTTTGGATTGTCTTTTTTTTATGTACTGATGTATCTATTGAATATCACTTGAAGCGATGATAGCTCAGTTGGTATTTTCTATGTACGGCGTATCAAGGGACGTGAGTTTAAATCCACCTACAATGAGCTTGAGCTTTCGGTGAAGGAAAACATCGTGATGAAACTATTAATTTTATTCACCGTTTTATTTAGTGTTATGTATTATTAGTTTGTTATATGCTTTTATTAGTGTAAATACAAAAGACAGCGTAGCTAGCCGGTAACCGCTCCTTTTTATATATGTATATACATTTTGTGTCACAGTGTTTGTGGTAGCCCTCTTCTAAAACGGCTCGACCAGTTTTATGATTTTTTTTATGTATATGTACTTGTTAGGTATGAAAATATCTAGGTGAATAGAATAGCTAGGTGATTAAGTTGGTAAGTTAGAAGAAGTGTAGGTTGATTAGGATTTACTATAGATAATCATAATGTTACTAAAATATATTGAAATCGGTCAAACCGTTCTCGAGTTTTAGCGATACTATCGACCAGTGATTGTAGGTGATACGAAGTTCACCGACTTAACTAGTAGTATATAGATATCAATATAAAAGCATTTTTTTAGGTCCTCATTGATTTCGAACGTATATTCGGTTTGGAATTGAAATCGATCATAAGCGATCCAACGCAAATTGACGATGTACGCAAACGAGTCAAGAACCTCGTCTACCCGATACGAACGATCGACTTCAGTATCTTCGTTTTTGACAACAAGGAGAACTGGGACGTCATAATGGGCGATTTCTGGAACGAAGTGCGATACCTAGAGGAGGAGGCCAAGAATTATATTAATCAGAGTTTCGGAAACTTGCGGTACCTATATGCATTGAATCTATATTGGTATTATAAATATATTATATATATTTTTGTATTTGAGAGAACTATCATTGAGAAAGGGTTTGGCTATTTAACATCACGCTACGACCAATAGGAGCAAAGCTGTATTGCAAAACATTACTCACATGCTATAGTTTCGTGATGATGTTTTCTGTCACCAAAAGCTGGGGCTTATTGCAGGTGGATTCGAACCCACATCCATTGGCGCGACGTCCGTACACACTACCGACGGAGCCATCATTGCTTTAATTAAGTACTTTACGATAAATTAAAAGGATTATACACTTTTAATAGTGATAATAATTATTAAGAGCACCTAATTGAGCTATTTATAATTATATAAGTAATTTTATATTTCATAAGAAAATACGGAGTACATTATTGCTTTATCTATATATATATATATATATATGCAAAATACCGTTGACTAAATCGTTACTGCGTGTCCTAAGCTGCTAAATTTGGTATGAATATTATCGAACGCACGGTTGCCGAAAAAAAAACGAACGAAATCAGAGGCACAACCAGTTTTTAAATAACGTTTATGTAAAATCAAGCGGTACTTTGTTGAATCAACTAGATGAATTAAGCTAATGCGACTATTTGGTAAACTCAGCCAATAAATGTATTACTTATAAATTTCAGATCGTCGGAGGAGGCATTGACCGTTTTACTTAAATTCATGGAGTTCGATACTCGTGAATCAATTCGTCGTCAGCTAGCTACAAAGTTTGACTTCGTTATGCGCCAGTTTATTAAGGAGATCACCGCTATTGAAGACAAATTTACTGTAATTTGTTTTTTTATTGATTTTATATACATATATATTAAGGTGGGTCAAAAAACTCAATTTTTATTGTACAAATGACACGGAAAAATGGGTTACTAGACATTCCTTAATTAATTCTTACTAAATATGAGCTCTTAATTTTAATAGGAAGATCCTCCGCATCGCAGTTTTTTATATACCCTTGCAGCTCGGGGGGTCAAGAGAGCTATGTGGGCCTAGCCTGGCACTAGCTGCCGGGAATACCCAGTAAAACCCCACGGCCATCTATCGCCTTGCTGGAGCGACGCTAGTTCGCACGTGCAACCGGCTCGACCTGATGGTGAGCTTTCACACGGGCAACCGTGCAAACTGCCCTCCAGACAGCCGAAAATAAATTAGCCTAGAACCTTCTACAAAAAATGTCGTCATAATCCCATTTAGTAGTTTCGAGGTGATTGGCTGTCAAAGGAACTGTCTTTTCCTACTATATGTTATGGTAACGTAAATAAAATATTGTCGCTAAATATCTTAATATTATTATGTATGTAATTCATAAAAAATATAAATGTATTGCATGCATTTAAATGCCTAATCTTTACATAGTATAAAATGAAGTCACTTCCGTTGTCTGTTCGCTTAGATCTCTTAAACTATTTAACGGGTTTTAATGGAGTTTCTAGTAATAGATAGAGTGATTTATGAGGAATGTATGTATGTATAATATATATATATTATAATACAGAAAACTTGAAAAATTCAAAAGATTTGTAATGTAATACGAAGTTCACCGGGTCAGTTAGTGATTTATAAAGTCCACAAGCTAATTTTTCACAAACATATATATTGAATTTACATAAAATATTGGTTATAAGCTATTAGAATTTGTCCATGATACTTTCAATTATGTGTAGAAATGTAATTTAAAGTATACAAGCACAATTATCCGAAGTTTTGTTCGAAGAACTTTGTAAGAAATACGATTTGAAACCACTTTAGGTTTAAAGATTTATGTTTACACCGTAATAAACTTTGCAGCGTTTCCGCAAGAACCCGCCGTTGCTGCGAAATCACCCTCCAGCGGCTGGCGCTATTTACTGGGCCAGAGCTCTTTTCAACAAGATGAAGCAGCCGATCATTAAATTCCAAAAGGTATAATATTATCGCTCTTAAGGCGGGTACAGACTTACGAAATGTATCATACAATATAACAGAATCATTTCACACCGCCATTTCGGTTATTTCACCGGTTTTTTCGCTGAGCACATAGGGGCGCGCTGTGTGCACGAAGCGCCAGTATCTATACCCTAATAGGTACATGGTCGGTTCGTAGGCGCGCTGCGTCCACACTTATAAAATATTTTTCCGGAAGCAGCCCAAGCGCGCCTTGCGCCCCCTGCTTCGGGGCTGAGTGCCCTCTGCACTCGCACCTAGTTCGGTGAAGATGTCAAAACCCTTAAGGCTAACAGTGTATGTCAGGTCAAAAAGAAACTTATGAGATTGCATAATACGTTACAACAGGCTGTAACCGCCTTTACATACTATAATACCATACTTTCTCATCATTGCATTGTATGTCATTACGGTTAAAATTTATCTAAAGTTTAAAATTAAAGTCAAGTCGTTTGTATCTGCAAATTGTGATCTGGAGCTACTTAAAATATTAAGTTCTTAACTATTTAATTTTTACAGATATAAGGAAAATAGACATTGACCATAATTGACAAAATTATGATTTTTTCTCTTCTATTGGATATAACATGCAGTTAACCTTAAGGGCTTTTACATCTTCACCGAACTTTGGGAACGAGTACTATATGACACTCAACCAGAGGCAACGAGAATAAGGGAGCCATAAAGTGATCGATGCTCTGCTTGGGTTATTGTCGGGCACAGAATTATGGATACAAAAATCCCTTTTTATTGTAGACTGTCTAGCACATAATAAGATTAAAAACACTAGATTGATAGGGATGTAATTTAGCCTAAATTAATGCTGTAAATATCGAAATATTTCATATATATGATCTGCTTTTAATAATATAAAAATAAAATAGAAAAACTTATCTACATTGTATTTTTAATGGAATTAACTTTTGACAAACAAGTAAATAAGCTATTATTTAAAAAATTGAGGCAATCATATTTTAGGTGCCGGAGTTGAACGACTGTGAACAAAAGAAAGAAGCTTTTCTTCAGTATAAAGCCTTCTCTAAAGTTATCAAAGAATATGAAGACACGAAATATAAGGAGTGGGTGAATAATGCTTCAGAGTTTTGCGATAATATGATGAAAAAAAACATTCTTCGCGTCGTTTTCAAAAAGGAAGACGGCAAGTTCAGAACAGAATACATTTGACATTACATTTATTTTTGAAGCGTTGTTAGCTCAGTGGTAATGTGTACGGACTCGGCATCAAGGGACGTGAGTTCGAATCCGCCTACAATGAGCTTGAGCTTTCGGTGAAGGAAAACATCATTAGGTAACCATAGATGGTTGAGAGGTTTTTGCAAATGCCCGTCTGGCTGGCAACTACCCTCAAGTTGAAAATCGGCCGCCAAATACCAATGGGTGTGTTCCGGCAGTTGTACTAGACAGCCAGTCCCTCAACAGATTTAGCGTGTCTATCAACTTGCGCCATATTGTCACTTAAGGTCAGACGTGATTATGGTCATAACGCTAAAACTTATTATTAATAAACAAAAATAAGACTCTGTGGACTGTGGAATATATAATAATAGCTGTACCCAAGACTTCGTCGGCGTGGAATTAAATATTATTTAATATTTTTTGCCCGTTTTGGTATTTTTTTCAGTACAGCTTTGACCCTATTGGTGGTAGCGTAACTTTAAATATCCTAAACCCATCGTCAATGAATGCTCTATCAAATGCAAAAAAGTTTTTTTTTTCTGACTTATATTTGATTATACGACAGTGTGTATATTTAAAGTTCAATAAAGTAATCACTCATAATTCCCAAGATAAGCATGTTTAAACAGTTTTCTGTTTTATCATATTAATATAGATAATAAAATAATAATAATATAGATACAGATTTAGGTGTACGTGTTAAAGCCTGCAAAACTAAACATAATATTAAGTATAACACTTGAGCTTGTCCCGTCACAAGTGCTGTTAAAAGTATTTTATACTATCCACGGTACCATTATATATCTCGTTGTTTCTAATTTTTCATAATTGATATAAAACAAAATTAAGTACAAAGTAGCAACAGCAAGAAGGTAATTCTGAGGCAAATTAAGACAAAGCAAATATCTGAAACAATGTTACATAATATCTCCAGACGTTTTTCTTACAATAAAGTATATTTCTAATGAAATAATAATTTGAAAATCGTGTAGTTTAAAAAATACTCATGAAACATTAAAAAAATAGAAATAGCGATACCTACCAGCCGTGGTATGCAGTTAACGGCTGCGGGGCGCGCTCACGTCGCTAAGAAAAAAGGATCGAGTGTATCGCTAAGACCGGCAGATGTCGTTAACAAGGAAATTGCAGAAAAGAGACGCCGCGATAAAGCTCGTAAGATAATAATTTGAATGTTAGGGATCGTTCATAAAATACGTTCGCACTCATTTGTGATACTGGACATGGGGGCCGGGAGTCTAAAAAACGTCGTTCCCAGTCCATACAACAATTTTGTAAATTTTAACTTTACAGTTTTTTATAATAGTTTATTACTTAAAGTTTTATTATTGGAAGCTGTAAATATTTAAAACTATTGAAATTGGTTTGCTGCTATTAATTGTTATATATCATGTGGGGGGGGGGGGGGGGTCTATCATTTGTAATGTAACATTAATAGAAAAGTCGTGACGTTGAAAATGTGACGTAGGGCGCATGGAGCAAAATTTAAGGTGTCGTATTTTATGAATGCCCCCTTAATTTAATTAAAAGTATTCCTAAAGTTATTTACTATTACTTGATCTCGTCTTTATTACTAAAATACCTGTCATTTTTTTATAGCAAATGTAACTAATTTATTTTGATCTCTTTAATATTGAAATTTAATTTATATTTTCAGTAATGTTGATGCGAATACCAGGTCAACACTATGAAAATGTTCGGTCGCCAAGTTCTGTATCTCTGCTTGCGAAGGAAGGATTGGTAATTGTCTTTTTCTAAAATAATCAAGCTATTCCGGTAGATGACCTTTAATTTTAAAAAAGATATGAAATACCGTCACTTTAAAATAAATATATTTCATGAACATGACCGTAATCGAACAACTCTTTTAAATATTTCAAGATCACTAAAAATCGTAGCATATGACTGTTTTATCGACATAGTATAAAACAACAATCTCGCCGCTTCTGTCTGTCTGTCTGAATACGATAATCTCAAAATCTACCAAACGTTTTTTATACTCCCACCAATGAACGGAGTGATTCTTAAGCAAGGTTTAGGTGTATAATTTATTTAGGCTTTATTTAAATTAACGGAAATATGAACATCAATGTTGGTATGTCGGACAAAAATAAGCTGAGTTGGAGCATTACTGTCGTCGGCTGCGTAAAAGTATAAGTTATGGAGCGTAAAAGTTACGGAAACAATGAATTACATACGGAATGATTCCTCCTAAAAATATATATCAATCCGTAGCAATGCAATATGTTCATGTTCTACGATGGACATAGGAAAAAGAAAAAATATTGCTATAAAATACGTTAAAACATATCATTTCTATTTAAATTTACCATTTTTTTAAAGTAATTATTTACGTGTAGGTACTTATTAAATTCATTTACCAAATTTAAGTAGACGTATATGTATTACTATCGGTGTAAAGCCGAGATGAGTTGCCTTGTATTACGTTAAAAATCAAAAATTAGAACAGCAGAAGGACAAAATAAATTTTATAGTTATAGTGAATCGACGTAATTTTGAACACCGTTGACAATTTTCACATCAATTGAAGAAAGAGTACAGATATTTATTGATATAATTTATTTGCAGACCGATGTGACATGGCGTGATCTGACAGTTCACAAACTAATGCAAGAATACGACTTGGAGTTCAAGCCTAACTTTGACAAGGACATATTCCTAGTAATACATGAAGCAGAACTCATGGAGCAATTGGGTATGTTAACATAACGCCTCGGTACAACTTTATCGTCTACATTTACTGTAGATGTTAATTTCAAAGTAAAATAGTTCAAATTGAAAAATTATTATACACCATTTAAAGATGTTTCTTTCTGGGTAGTAGAACATTAATCTAACTAAGCGATTTTGAAGCTATGCCAGCTCAGTTAGCTGGTGCGGTCCGATTTTGTTTGCTTTTTTCCGGCAACCTTGCGTTCAATAAATTCTTCGTGAAAAGATTCTTCGTGTCTATTTCGTGGAAAGAGTATTCATACCCAATTTATAATCAGTAATAATCTTTACTTTAGAGATTGAATTATCTTGGAGCACTTTTAAGCGAAACGATGATGGTTCAGTTCTTAGTGTGTACGGACGCCGTGTCAATAGACGTGAATTTGAATCCACTAGCAATAATTGAGCTTTCGGTGAATCATGATAATACTATAGCATGGTGGTAGGGCTTTTTGCAACGCCCGCCTGGTTAGCTACCACCCTCAAGTTAAAAATCTGCTACCAAATATCTATAGGTGTGTTCCGGGAGTTTCTCTTGAGGGCCAGTCCAGTAGCGTGCTTACCTTCTTGGACCACATCGTCACTTAACATCACGTTAGATTGTGGCTATAACGCTAGACTTATAAACTATACTAAAAAAATATACTATTAAGAAATCAATTCTTGTAGCCTGTGGAAAGTAATAATTTCAAAAGAAAATTTTCTGTTTATATACTCTATTACGCACAAAATTTGACTTAATTTGTGTTTTTGTTTTGTGTAAAGACCTCGATTATCCAGATATTGTTCAAATCTGATACCTCAACCTCATATAATTGTTTGTAATATAAAAATTACAGTTTTAGTGGTCACTATCATAAGTGTATTACGATTCCAAAACTATCTATACATGACAATAAGGACTTGAAACACATATATTTGTTTTAATAATAAAAATTCCGCTAGGTTTTTCACTACCGTCTAATATTCGAGATGTGGCCATGCAGAAATCACGTCTCTATTACGAATTCGAAGCACTCTCTGATGTTATTATGAAGTACAACAGCAACATCACGTCGTTGAGCCCTTCGGAAACTCATCTCATGAAGAAACATCTTTTGGATATGGAGCGACACATTCTGCCGGGCCTCACGAGAATATCATGGACGGCGCTCTCAATTAATGACTATATTAAAGATATCACAAAAGGTTAATAGTGTCCAACTATTTATTGTACTTTATAGGTTTATCGTTATGGCCACAATCTCACATGATTTTAAATAACGATTTGCTCCAACATGGATTATTTTTCTAGTACGGATGGAACTACGAACTTTTTGTAGACATTATTTTTATATATTCGTAATATTGTCAATATTATTCCATTATTTCCACTTTCAATTCACAATTTATTATGTATATATATTGTGTATGAATTGCCGAAATATATGTACCCGCATAACTTCCGAGCGACTATACCAAATTGAATAATTATTTTTATATTGAACTAATTATTGTCAAGACAATATTTATATTAAAAAAACGAACAGATTTATTTAAAATCTCATAATATTAAAACTAATGAGCCTAGTTTCATAGCTCAGTTTGTAGCGATGATAGCTCACTTGGTAGTGTGTTCGGACGCCACGTCAAGGTCCCATACCTCTTTCCATCCACCTTCGAATCCATCTATATTTAAATTTCGTATAAATAAAAAACATGAGAATAAAGAACATCGATTTCAGGCCATACGAAGTTCACCGGGTCAGCTAGTAATAATATAAAAACAAGTGTTTTAAGAAATACTTTAATTCGCTATTACTTATTATAGGAGGCAGATAATATGTTTAATTGGATATCGACGTGCTATCCGTATTTGAGTAAATAGTTATGAATGCATATCAAATATTTACATCTATGATTAGGTGAGAATTCATTGCAAGCCGTGTATCAGCAGTTGAAGATGGTAGAGAAAGAGATACAATTCCTGATTGACCAGTTGGAACTCTTCGATTTGTTTCCACTAATGAAACCAAAGAATTATATCGATCCCGAAACAAGGCTACCAGACGATACGTGGATATACCCTTGTAAGGTATGTTACATACATATAAAGTTGTAAAACCTGTCACTAAACGTGCTTCGTTGCTGACTATACAAACTCTTGAGGTAAATTTGCTTGAGATAGTGCACTTAACACGACTTCAAAATATATTAGCATGTTTCAATACTTTATAGGTTTAGCGTTATGACCACAATTTCACCTGAAGTTAAGTGACGATGAAGCCCAAGATGATGGACACGGTAAGCCTAATAGAGGGGCTGGCTCTCAAGTGCAACTGCCGGAACACACCTATAGGTATTTAGCGCCAGATTTTTTACTTTGGGTTGGTAACTACCCGGGCGGGCATTATAATTAGTTCTATCACCTGCTTCATGCCTGCTACAATGAGCTTGAAGCTTGAGCTTTCAGTGAAGGAAAACATCGTGATGAAACCATAGTATGTTGGTAGGGTTTTTTTAATGTCCGCCTGGCTAGATACCACTCTCAAGTTGCAAAATCTGCCGCCAAATACCTATAGGTGTGTTCCGGCAGTAGCACTTGAGAGCCAGTCGCTCCACTCGGTTTATCCTGTCCATACGCTAAACCTTAACTATAAAAAAAAGAATGAAGAAAAATATTGTTGTTTGTAATTTTAGTAATTCGCAAGTAATATTAAATTACAACCTTCAATGTGTGTACAATCCTTTAATATTATAATAAAGTTAGATAAATTTTAATTTGTTTTGAGAGTCTTTATGTCTTGCAAAGAAATGATTATGGTAATGATGTTACTGATTAGGATATGATAATTTTCTTTGACTGAGTCGTGACGACTAGGTGTAATACCCAGCATAGTAACACGTTTAGGCATGTGTTCTGAGATAAGTTGGTGTATATTCGGCAATCGAGAATGATTAGGATTTGTACTGACCTCCTTGTTACGTATTTTTTAAAACACCGATAGCAATGTCGCAGGTAATCGGCAATAAATTGAAAAATTAATTACTTACACTAAAGCCAATACATATTACCATATTACATATTATTATAAGCCAGTATATGTCCAACTATCACGACACTAAAATAACAACGGTTATATTATCCTCCTGAAGGTACGATCGCCATTGTTTTTCAATAGGAGTATCGAATACCATCCGAGTTGCCCAAGCCAACCTCTACTGCACGCGTTGCACTCTGCCGAGTAATCGACGAGGCTCTGGCGATTGTTGATCCCACATTGATTTTGGTCATGACAGTTAATGCTGTTTGGCGGCAGGTTTATTGCCCCACTGGTTAGCGACCACCCTCAGGTTTAGACGCCACAAAATAAAGGTTCAGTATGAGCCTTTGTATTCCGACATGGTGTACGAGAACTAGCCCTTTCCGTCAAGGTTAGTAAAATAGTGGTGTTGCGGCTGTCAACAGATCACGGTAACCATTTACCATAAGATGGGCCGTCTGCCTGTTTGCCGTCCATTAGCATATTAAAAAAAATGTACTGTCCTTACCATCATCCACACTGCTATTACTTTCACACAGAAAAATTTATCAACGACTTGTCACAGAATAAAAGTAAGCTGAAAACCTCGTATATGAAATATTTGATCTCCTCTGGCTTTATATTGTCATGTGAATTTTACGTGATGTTATAACGTTGAATCGTGAACCTAAAACGTTAATGTTGCTATTTCGCAGACATACTTTGTAGAAGTGGAACGTGAGCGATTGGAACGCGTCGCAACTTTGTCCCGTATATACGATCGGATAGGACCGATACTCAAGAAGTTGGAGTATTTGATACTCGGTTCCAGTACAGGTGCTTCGGCTGTCATGACAGCGTATTATACACACTGGGAAAATAAGATATTCAAATGTCTCGTCACGTAAGTCAACACATCTGCGGGTAGATTTAGGCGATACAGTTGATCGCGAACCCGTTCTAATTTAAAAACTATTTTCCTAATGTCCTTTCTAAAGCATTTATATTAACTAATACGAGATACGAGCAAAGTTATTGAAAATTCCAGAGCTTTTGTAAAGCTGAGGTCAAACCTATTTACATTTTTTTTTATTTAAGGCGCCAAAGCTCGTTAATAGCAACTTAAAAATAAAAACTGTTTAAAAAACAAAGGAGAAAAAGGTGGTGAAGTTATCTCTATATATCTTTGCCTATATATATTTAGGTGTATGAGGTACTAGCTGTTATCTCAGTGACTTGGTTTTCATGGGTATGAATTTTTACGGCAAATAAGTATTTTATTGCGCTATGATTTACAAATATTGTTGTTGTTACAAATTATTGTTGAAGTGTTATTATTACTGCTTAGCTCTATCGAAAAGCGTAATAATATGTAGCCTAGATTACTCTTTGTAAGGTTCTAGGAAATATTTTTTTATGGAATACGGGCCAAACGAGTTAGCGTGTCACCTGACGGTAAGTGATCACCGCTGCCCTTGGACACCCACAACACCAGGGGTATGGCAGGTGCGTTGCCGACCTTCAATGGAGGGACTGGCTCTCAAGTGCAACTGCCGGAATACACCTGTTAGTATTTGGCGGCAGATTTTCAATTTGAGGGTGGTAGCTAGCCAGGCGGGCATTAGAAAAAGCCTTACCACCATGCTATGGTTTTCTCACAATGTTTTCCTTCACCGAAAGCTCAAGCTCATTGTAGGTGTTTGGAATCGAACTCACGTCACATGACGTGGCGTTCCTACACACTACCACTGCGCTATCATCGCTTCAGATACCTTAATAAAGCACAGTGCAATCCAAAAATAACGAAGAACACTGGCAGATCAACCATTCCCATTGTTATTGGATCTATCTGCGGCCATATTGGCCTGCAAACCTCGCGGCAGTTTAATATGAACGGGATGATCGCAAAATGCAATGATTCAAAGGGAGTCAGTATGATGGACTTATACCTAAGTTCATGGTGTTTGTAATGCAGTTTGATAGAAAATTCTATTTTTTAATAGTTTATAGGTTTAGCGTTATGGCTACAATCTCACCTGATATTAAGTGACAATAGGGCCCAAGCTGGTGAACACGCTAGTACAACTGCCGGAATGCACCTATAGGTACTTGGCGGCAGATTTTTAACATGACGCTGGGGCCTAGCCAGGCTGGCTTTAGAAAAAACCCTACCACCATGCTATGGTTTCATCACAATGTTTTCCTTTACTGAAAGCTCAAACTCATTGCAAGGATTCAAATTCATGTCCATTGACGCAGCGTCCGTACACACTACCAATGAGTAATTATTACTGTTATATAATAATGAAATGATATGAATACACCATTAATATGGATTACCGTAATATATTAAGTTGCTTCAAAGTATTACTGTGGTCTTCAGGTTTACATTGGAAAATTTACAAAACTTTCAAGAAATGTTGAGTGAAAATACTCCAATGTTCCAAGTAGACGCTGTTCTAGTGCCACCAGATATCGCGATGCGGCCTACTCCTTCTGAAGTTTGTAATATACTAGGATACAATATAAAACACTTTCTTAACAGGTAAGCTCTGCTTGAATTATTCATTAATAATGAGTTTGTAATATCTGTAACTATCATCAAGAATGACCACTGCTTTTATCCTAAATTATCGTATGTAAACTTCTTTAAAAGATTCAGAACCAATAACATGCATTTATATTTTCTAGATTAACGTCTTTTCCACGCTGGATAAAGAAAACTTGCCTACCGTGCCCTCCACAACGCGTCGCTGAAGCAACCGGAAATGAGTTTTATGTCTTTTCTTATTTCGAGGATATCCTACGGGTTGTTTCCATCAATGACATTACTCTGCTAATACAAGACACTATTTATAGGCTAACTCAAGATATCAATAGCTATATACAAAAGTTTGTTTTAATTCCGGCCATATTACTTTTTAAAAGTTTAAGCTAGGTTAAGTTTAAGTAATGATGTATCTAAACAAATAAAAAGAAACTTACACAGTCGTAATCATGATTAATAGATAATTCCTTAGCCTTGCTTTTTATTAGTAGTTGATGTAATCATAGTAAACAAATTAATTTTCGACATAGATGTGGTAAGAGTAGCTCCCTTCTTTTTCGGTATGAGATGGCCCAGTAATATTATCACTGTTACCTGCTTAGGTTACTACTATAACAAAATATTTCGCAGATGGCAAAAATATCAACATCTCTGGGCATTTGACAAATCTTTGTCCTGTGAGAAGTACATACAGAAGTACGAACAGATACATAAGTACGATGAAAAGTTTTTCTTCTTTGAGGACATTATAGCAGATTTGAACAAACACGTAAAATTTGTGGACGTGGGCGCTGTGCGTGTAAACCTCCGACCTATTATAAATCAGGTACAAGAACACGCGCAGGAGTGGAAGACAACACTCGGTAATGCTATATCATCGAAGACTAAAATGAATATGTACGATCTGAAGAATCAAATTGAGGTAGTTGTCTGGTGTAACTTAATTAATAATTTTAGAATAATTTATTTAATTAATGCTGATAAATCTCGAAATGTATCACCTTAACGTATTATTTATTTAAAATATAGTCTCTACGCATGACGATAAATATGAACATCAAGGGCCTTGAAGACTTTAAATTGGTAATGGCGACGATCTCACAAGTACAGCAAATGACTATAACTGCTGAAGTGAAGTATCGTGGTATGCAGGAAATATTTCATATGCTGAGACAACATGGCATAGATGTAAGTTTCTTGCCTTATACGTAGATGTTTGTTTTCAGAAAAGTAAAGTTATACAATGAGTTAATCATTATAATTGACTAGATACAGTCAATTATTTTAATGCCATCTCTTAAAATCTTATTAGATGAAAGTATTATAGTTAAAAGCTTATAAAATTTTAAATGTACGGTCTACATATATTACAAAGTAACATAATTCTAGGTCTCTGATGAAGATTTGCAGTTTGTCAAAAACCTTGAATCCTCTTGGGGCAGTTTATATCAAACCTCATTATTCCGCGGTAATGCTTTAGAAAATACTAAAGAGAAATTCTCGAAGTTAAATGTAGTTGAAATAGCCAATTTCTTAAAAGAGCTCGATGACTTTGTTATGAAATTTGATAATGAAGGACCGGCAACCGTCGAAGACGACATGGACAGAGGATTATTGCTTATGGAGGTAATAATTATTATATGGTTTCATGCTTTGAATGCTTAAAAGGCTATAATTTACTATAGAAATAGTTTATAAAGCAGTTTTCAGCTAAAACCAACAACCACCAACGAAATAATCGAAAAGTGACACAGAGGATTCTCTTCAATTGATTAAATTTTCTTTTGAATATCTAAAGACTACCTTAAATATCTTCAAGTCTTTAAAATGTCTGATGTGAGGATAAAAATATAATCAAAATTGATGTGCATATATTAAAATAGATGTAATATTATTTGTAAATCTATCTATCGAATATATCTAAAACTAATTTTAAAGTAGTAAATAAGTTATCTATATTTTTAGGAATACGGCAAATATTTCGATGACTTAGAGTCTCGTAAGAAAATTTTGCAAGCAGCTGAGCAACTCTTCGATAACCCTTTAGCAGATTTTTCAAACTTTAATCGTGCGAAAACAGATTACCGTGCTATGGAACAAATTTACAAAATATATAAAGCGCAAAAGAACGCTAGAGAATTGTGGGCCAAGACTTTATGGGTTAATCTTAATCCACAGGCTTTAGTTGACGGCATCGAACAGTTCTTTAAAGAATACAGGTAATACTTATGTATAAACTTAATACATTTTTAAATGTATGGTTATAGCTGTAATATCAACTAAGTAGAAATTTAATTTTTATTATTATAAAAGAAAATCAATGATTAAATTACTGTTCACAGGAAATTACCGAAAGTAGTTCGATTGATTAGCACAGGTCTGATGCTTGACTTGAAAATGAAGCAGTTCAAAAATGTAGTCCCTTTGATGGTCTCATTAAAAAATGAAGCTATGAGAGAGAGACATTGGAAAGAATTAATGATTAAAACCGGTTTGTAAACTTCGTCGTCCGTAATAACACTTTATTATACTAAGATCATATACCATATTTTTTCCTGCTTAGTGTTTCTTATTCAATAATTATTTTCTTATATTATCAACAGGTCAGGAGTTTGATATGTCTCCTGATCGATTCACATTGGAAAACATGTTCGCAATGGAACTCCATAAGTACCAGGATGTTGCAGAAGAAATAGTAAATCATGCCATAAAAGTTAGTTTCAGACAAAATATACCATAATCTTTGAATGTCGTTAATTTCCTAATAATGTAATGTAAAACTTGTGGCTTCTACCTACTTGCTATTTATAGAATATGTTATTATACCGTTGTAAAATATTGTACTTTTTGTTACAGGAATTAGCAATTGAAAGGGGTGTAAAAGATGTGCAAGAAACTTGGGCAAATGTATCATTTACCGTAACGCGACACTTCAATAGAGGCGAGGACAGAGGCTATACGCTCAACCCCTGTGATGAGGTGATAGTCAAACTTGACGATGACGCAATGTCGCTACAAAGCATGGCTGCTTCTCAGTCAGTAACTACTCTAATCTATATATTAGTTTTCAAAACTAGAATACATCTTCATATTTTTAGGAACTATATTTGATTTATTATCATATGAATGGAAGACTTATGTATAAAAGCGCAATTAGTACCTTTTCTGTAGCTATTCCTCCATAAAGTCTTTTTTTTTTGTTTGGAGTGTAAATATTGTTGAGCTTTAGGGTGATCGTAAAACAACGTAAAATACTTTTCTACGTTGCCAAGAATGTATTCAAATTTTCAGTAAGGAAATTCTATCATGGAGTGAACATACTACGTAGAAATATTAACGATAATGTTATTATTAGTTGCAATACAATTCTGTAGAACACGATATTCAAATAAAGATTAAAGTTAACTAAATTTTTTTGCAGATTCATAGGACCATTCTTATCTGTCGTTCAAACTTGGGAACATCGACTGTCACTCATATCGGAAGTGATAGAGGAATGGATGGCCACGCAAAGAAAATGGCTTTACTTGGAAGGCATATTTGTTGGAGGCGATATTCGTGTTCAGCTACCTGATGAAGCAAAGAAATTTGATGATATCGATAAATCTTTTAGAAAAGTAAGAAACACATATATAGTAGAAAGTGCACAGTTTAAAAAAATATGTTACCTTGAAGTAAATTTAGATAGATACAATATTCTACAAATTTGGAATAAAATCTAATTTTATTTTTTCATATAAATACCTAGTATTACTTTATTGCAGATAATGTTAGACACAGCCAAAAGACTGAATGTTGTCGATTGTTGTACCATAGGAGGAAGACTTGAAGAGTTTGTTAATTTGGGCTTGGGTTTGCAAAAGTAAGAAATATTAACAATTTTATTTTACTGACTACTATGCTATGTACTTTATAAAAATGCTTAACTTTTAATTATATATTCTTTAAAAAACTACAGGGGTTCTAATTTTTAGGTGTCAAAAATCATTAAACGATTATTTAGATTCCAAACGGAGAATTTTTCCAAGATTCTTTTTCATATCAACAGATGAATTATTATCTATCCTAGGCAGCAGTGAATGTACTTGTGTTCAGGAGCATATGATAAAAGTAAGTCAAGACCTATTTTATTAAACGTGTTACATACATATACCAAATTGTAATTTTGCAAACTTATTTTAGATGTTTGATAATATACGAGCATTAGATCTCTACGTTGACCACACAAATCGTCCTGTAGCTGCAAAAATGATTTCTGCTGAAGGCGAAGTAAGATGATTTTTATTATTCTTTGATCTAAATTAACATTTATCAAAGTTTAAAATAAAGTTACAATGCAAGAAACTAAAATTGTAAATAAATAAAACTATTCCAATATTCATTTATAATTTCTGTGCATTAATTAACAAATGATAACTATCCTTTATTAAAAAAAAAACAACTTAACGAGGGTTTTTTCTATTATAAAAAAGCATTATGCATTTACGCATATGTTGCAGTTGGAGTGTTTTTATATCAATAAATACTTGGTTACTGGTATAATTTTTCATAAATCACCGGTATATTACATCAATAATATGTTTTACAAACTTCATTTATCGACTAACTTGAATATTACATTGACTTTTGATAATAGATAATGGATTTTCGTGAAGTTGTATATACTGAAGGAAGAGTAGAAGACTGGATGAATTTGGTTCTTTCAGAAATGAGAAATACCAACAAGTTTTTAACGAAGAAGGCCATTTTCTATTACGGTAAAAATTGGAGAGTACCTAGGTATGTAACCACATGAGGTTTTTTTTTCTGTAAAATGTATACATTTTAAATTGTTAAATAAAGTACAGATAACTATTTGATAAATATTACTTTAATCATTTCAAACGATGAGAACATACCACAGCTTTACTGTAGAGCGATATTTCTAGTCGTACAATTTCTGTGATTGTTTGTCTGTGACTGAACTTGTTATTATTATTAAATTACAAACTTATACAGTTATAACTTTAAAATATAGTTTAAACTCTATTAAATGTCTTTCAATTTAACGAACAATTCCCTAAACATCGAAATTACTTGATTTGGGTTGGTTTTCTTAGTAGTCCATGCAGTGATATCTTCTCCTAATTGAAAAATGTCACTATACAAAGTTTATACTGTAGTGAAGACGAAATTGGATATTCATTTGATACATTTTTTTTTTAATTTTTCATTACAATAAAACAATGAGAATATTTTCAGTAATATATATTATCAATAAATGGCATATACTTGTTGTTTTTACTTTTTAGGACAGACTGGATCTTACAATACCAAGGAATGGTATGCCTTGCCGCCAATGGTGTTTGGTGGACTGCGGAGACCGAAGAAACTTTTATTCGTATTCGAAAAGGCAATAAAAGGGCTATGAAGGAACACTTGCAACAACAGAACGAACAATTGGATGGACTTGTAGTCAAAGTAAGACAAGGTATAACAAAAATCATAAAAAATATTTAAGAAATGATTGTGATTCTTAATTACGTGTTACTATTTTTGTTAACATGAAACTGTTTTTATTTCGAAATAAGATAATTTATCCATTTAGAAACATGGAAACAAAAAAGCTAAGTCTATTTTAATAATTTAAGGATTCTCAGTACTGCGGCAGACATAATCCTAATTGAAGAACACAAAGCCTAGCTAGACTAAATTGAAATATACAATATTGCAGCATATTTTGCGAACTAAATTTTACAAGTTTGACGTAATGTAAATCCAACAGATTTGTCATCAAATGACCGTCTGAAATTTCGTACAATAACAACAATAGACGTTCATGCGCGCGATATTATAGAAGGATTTGTGCGTGACAATGTCACTGAGGCTGCTGAGTTTGAATGGGAAAGTCAACTGAGATTTTACTGGTTAAAGAAGGACGATAACCTTTGGATCCGGCAGTGCACTGGTAAATAATACCTACGATATTTGTATACTGTCATTAGATATTCCTAATGCTCTCAGTTGCTTTGTAAACCTTAACTGTTAACCGTTATGAATATTATATTATGTTAATTATAATGTTAATAATAATAATAATATTATGTTAATTATAATGAGGTATTTTCACCACAGTGCCTATCTGATAACATTATTTATCTATTAAAAAATTAAAAATATAAAAAATTATGCGATTGAAAACAATCTTATTACCTGCGCTTCCTTATATATTAAGATTCTTTTTAGGAATGATATCTATAACATATATAAATAATTTTACAGGATTATTTGAGTATGGCTATGAGTATATGGGTTTAAATGGACGTTTAGTCATAACTCCATTGACAGATCGAATTTATCTCACAATTACTCAAGCGCTAACAATGCAACTTGGTGGTGCGCCGGCAGGTGAGAGCTCTTTTAATTACTGTGTTATTCTTTTGTAATTTTTTGCGTTTATTGCTATTTCCTCATTTAAATTGTTTATTTACCAAAGTAACAATGAAATGAAACGATATTGATTTTAGCCAAAGATATATTATTTATTATTTAATTACACATATGCAAATTTGAATATCAGTTATTCTATAGAATGCTCTAAATTGTAATGATAATTGTCTAAATAATTAAAATATTGTCATAGGACCTGCAGGTACTGGTAAGACGGAAACCACAAAAGACTTGGCAAAAGCTTTAGGCCTACTCTGCGTAGTAACTAATTGTGGAGAAGGTATGGATTTTCGAGCAGTTGGTCAAATATTGGCGGGTCTCTGTCAGTGCGGTGCTTGGGGATGCTTCGATGAATTTAATAGGATAGACATATCGGTGCTCTCAGTCATATCTACGCAGCTACAATGTATCAGAAGTGCTTTACTAATGAAATTGAAGCGATTTACGGTAAGGATAATTTTGTATTAAAATATGGTATTAAACAAATATGTATTTGAATTAGATTATTTATAACTTTAGTCCTTTTAACGAGTTCCGTAGTATTTGCACAGTACATCCTTGATCTAACAAACGTTAATTGATGTAAGCCTTATATTTGTTTTACTTTAGTTCGAAGGTCAAGAAATAGCAATGGATAGTAAAGTAGGAATTTTCATCACAATGAATCCTGGCTACGCAGGCCGTACTGAACTGCCAGAATCTGTGAAGGCTCTCTTCAGGCCAGTAGTCTGCATTTTGCCAGATTTGGAAATGATTTGTCAGATATCATTATTTTCTGATGGATTCCTAACTGCTAAAGTAAGTAAAATATTTTTTAAATGTGCAAAACAGCTTCAATGAAACGGGATTAAGGATAGATTAATACAGATAGATTTTATGCCTTTAAAACGTTGGCGGTATTTTAATGTTTTTGAATAAAATATATAAAAAGTTTTCTTTAGTACATTAAAAATATTAAGAATGTCATTGAGAATGTTTATCAGTAGTAGCATATGCATTAAGCATTATTAAGTTGCCGGCATAAATCTGTTGATAAACCATTTTTAAACGTAATTCCTAATTTACAACAAAATACATTTCAAAAGAAGTATACCGCTCTAGAAACTTGCATATGTATTATTATTAGGTGTTAGCGAAGAAAATGACAGTACTATACAAAGTGGCAAGAGAGCAACTGTCAAAACAGTCTCACTATGACTGGGGCCTGCGCGCTCTCACCGCGGTACTGCGTATGGCTGGCAAATTACGCCGGGACTCGCCTGGACTTAGCGAAATTGTGGTCCTTATGCGAGCTCTAAGGTTCCTATTTTCTACAACTTTACTATTGTATTGTCATATTTGTCAACTATGAGACTTTTCTCGGTTATTTATAACTAATAAAGAGTTAAAAACATGAAAAAGGAAAAGATTTTAAATCACTGATTTTTATGATTTATTCCCCAAAATACTAAAATTGCTCATTATTCAATTTTATTATGTAAATGCAAATTATATGTGGTTTATTCTCTAACAATAATCATACCAATATTATAAACGTGAAAGTGAGTTTGTTTGTTTGTTATGCTTTCACAGCTAAACCGCTGAATCGATTGTGATGAATTTTGGCGCAGAGGTAGATGGGACCCAGGACACGGAGATAGGCTAATTTTTCTTGCGAAATCTTTATTAGTCGTGGGGTAAATAGACTTTGTATGAAACTTTTTGTTGCGTCATCAGATTTATGCGAAGTCGCACGTATAATCAAGTCTTAAGTAATAAAACGCTATAGTAATGTTTTAACGGTACAAAGTTTAAGAATATTGAATGAAATAGAAGGTTAGGTACATGAAATTTAACATTTTTAATAAAGCTTAAGGTATAAATTATTGATTGTTGAAGTACATTGAAACTTTTTCTTTAGAGATATGAATCACCCGAAATTCGTTTTTGAAGACGTGCCGCTATTCCTCGGACTTATCAAGGACCTATTCCCTGGGTTGGAGTGTCCGCGTGTTGGCTATCCTCAATTTAATACTACCGTCGTTGAAGTTTTAGAATCCAATGGGTATATCGTGCTACCTCATCAGGTTAATTTTATATACAGTCCATAATTATTTGTAGGTATAATTTGTGTATATAATATAGCTATTTTATGATCGGTAAACAGTATTTTTTGTAATCTTTATTTTTATGAAGGTAATGTTCAGATAGAACATGCCACCCTTATCCATACAACATGTGACAATTATTTCCTCAGCGCAATATCAATTATTATGTTAACCAAATCATCGAGATATTTGGCTTATTTCGATCTTGAGCGCGCTAGTATTTAGTTGCAGTTACCTACATTGTAATTGTTTGAAAATTTCTCGTGTGACTTTAGTTATGGGTACATCATATTAAAATATGATATGGTACATGTTCTTCTAATTTACACATATGGCATTTTAGTGTGTCGCATCTTTTTTTGAAAAATATAATTTTTTTAATGGAATATGCCCGAAACGAATTCTAAAAAATAGTGTTTTAAAATTTAACACTGGGTTCGATTTTAAATAGAAATAAAAATATTTACATACCATATTAATTTCGGAAATCCAACGTACCAATTATTTTAGTAACTAATAAAATTAAATATTAATACGATATTTTTTAAACCTAAAACAATTTATAGCTTTGTTTTTATTTATAGAAATATAAAGCATATGGTACTTATTATAATTTACAGACAAATTTATCAAAGCTTCTATCTATAGTAATATTATAAAGAGGAAATATTTATATTTTTGTTCGTAACGAATAAACTCAAGAACTACTGGACCGATTTCAAAAATTCTTTCACCGTTAGAATGCTACATTAGCCCTGAATAACAAAGGCTATATAACATTTTTAATGAAAATATTAAATAAAATATTTATCCCATGCGAACGGAGTCGCGGGTACAGTTAGTTTAAAATAGATATATCATTTTTTTATGTTCTTAAATATATCTAGATCAATACTACTATAATGTCAGTTGAGATTTTGTCAATAAGAAAATTACATTAGAACCGGATTTTTAGGTGGATAAAATAGTGCAGTTATATGAGACAATGATGACACGGCATTGCACGATGTTAGTTGGTCCTACTGGTGGTGGAAAGACCGTTATAATCCAGACGCTAGTGAAAGCTCAGACTAATCTCGGATTACCAACGAAGCTTACAGTGGTGAACCCCAAGGTAAGTAAAATTAACCATATACCTGTGCATTTCATACACGTTCAAGTGTTACGTACTTATTTTTGATAAAGTGTTAACAATACATTAATATTTTCTTTATATATTATTTAATAGGATAAAATAGAATACATTAGCCACATAAGAGTGAAACATCTGGTATCTTACTCTAATTCGCTTTCCCTCTGGTAGAATAAGTCGCTGTAACCGAAAAAGGGCAAGGATGAGGATGATGATATATTATTGATTTAAGTATCGTAATAAATAAATTATAATACGGGAATTATTGTATAAATAAAACAATTAAGGAAGTCTTTGACAGGATATTAATTTATCCTATAGAGACTTTATATTTATTAAATTTTGTGTTCGGAAACTATATCTTTTATTTTGACTCTTATTTGATTTCGTATCTTAACTAGAAACATGCATTTTAAGTTGCCTCATAAACTTCCAGATTAATTAAAGCCAAAAAAGAACTAAATTAACAAGAAAGTTGTCGTCATGTTAGCGGTAGATTTAAATATTATAAAATAACATTTCTAACAACAAAAAATGAAGTACATAATTAGAAACCGCAATTAATATAATGAAGTCCCGTAAAAATATAGGAGTTATATCATGTGCTAATGCATTCAAAATAGGACCACAATTTTTATTTTAGACGAAATACAACAATTATAATTTATCTTCATGTTTTCTTCTTGAAATTTTACTTTAATATGAATATTCTCTAGTTGCAACTTCGTACTATGTTATATTTACAGGCTTGTTCCGTCATAGAGCTGTACGGGATTTTGGATCCAGTTACAAGAGATTGGACGGATGGATTATATTCCAAGATATTTAGAGAAATGAATAGGTTAGTATAAACAATATAGAAAAGCGATGATCATAAGCAAAATGCGGTTAAGAGAGCAATTCTATTATAACACTCATGTACCTTCGATATCAATGTAATTATATTATATTATTGAAATGATTTTATGGTGTACAAGGTCGATGCCCATAGAGACAGCAGAGAAACACAAAATATCCTTTTCATATTTAGGTTTTTTAGATTTACCTCGATTGTTTCTTGGCCATAGTCAAGACTTATTGATGGACCTGGAAAGGTTTATTTTTGGTAAATATATTTTATTATTTCTGACACAATTTCTGCAATAATTTTTTCGTGTTCTAAGGGTTTCAACGATCTAAACGAGAGATGTTACACTATCGCTTTCATTAACGATTTTTTTTAATTTAAATACTATAATACTTAAACAATTTAATTTTAAGAAAATGCACTTCCTTGCTTTATTATGTTATAGTCAGAAAATATTTCTGGTTTATCTGGAGAATGTTTAAGTGTGTTGTGGTAGCTGCATTTAAGAGCCATATATAGACTAAGTTCAGCGTATTACCATCTTGGCTCACAACACTTTATACCTTGTGAGATTGTGGTTCAAATACCAATAAGAAACCCTATTAACTAGTAACTCCTTTTTCCTTTCATAATAAAACTGCACATAAAGGACTTTTTAGCTAGAGCTTTAGGGTATCCTCTATCGCGGTATGCAGATAGAAACTATTCGCTGTAACATATTTACCGTACACAGAAGTTATATAACTGTCTCGAGACTAGTGTATTTCCTTCTTTCTGCAAAACGGGGTCATCATAATATATCTAATGATAAAAATAGGAATCCGTTGACTGAGACGAGATTTTGGATCAGTAGACAATGACAGCTATTCGGAAGCCGCACAGTTTGTCCGTTTACTATAAGCGTTATATTTGGGACACATATAATTTTTAGGAACAAAAAATAGTATCAAAACTTTGGAGGCGCCGGGTATCGATCCCGGTACCTCTCGCATGCTAAGCGAGCGCTCTACCATCTGAGCTACGCCCCCGTAACTAGTTTTGTTAAAAGTTGTTACTTTAGGTAAACTAGTAAATGAATGAATTGAATAATTCAAATAATTTTATGTATGTTTATAAATAGTGTATAAGTATCTACTTAGCAAACAAAATTGCAAAACACTCTGCATTTACAAGTTTGCTCACTTAAGTCGAGCGTTAAATTCAGTACATATTTCAAATTATCAGCAACTTAATTAATTTAAATAAGTAATACTAGGTAAATTCCAAAGTAGGGATCGCCTTTATGTTCAATGAAGTGTAGCCGTACCCTCTAAAAGATGCGTCTCCATACAGTTAAAGTGATTTAAACATAATTAAATTCCATAGACGAACATTATAATGAGATTAGGAAAGGCATATTTACACAGGTCGTTTCACGCTACATAACGTTTTTTCTCATCTAAACTCTTACAGTGAATATTATGCTTATCAATAGACTCATACAATAAACTGTAGGAACATGTAAAGGAAGAGTAGCTAAATGAAACAAATTCCGTAGTTTTAGGGCTGTTTTGTAAAAATGCGCTGTTTTGTAAAAATTACTGTTCTTAAGTTGAATTACAAAATCGACAAAATCGGCATACATATATTATTTATAGTTCAACTAGAAACTATAAAGAACTTCAAAAATATATCTAAAACGGAACTCAAATTTGGATAAAATAAAAGTAGGGTATGAAGTTGCATCGCAGATTTTTTTTTAAAGAATAGTTGTAGTAAATACCAATAAATACAAAACCTCTAATATCTGAAAAGAAAGGAATCTATGTTTTAAGGCAAGATACATAGATCTAAACAGTCTATATAAAAGTTTGTAAGGAACATTAGTACGAATAAAAGATGTTTTTTATTTGTTCATTGTTAAGTAAAACAATAAGAATAGTTTATTTTAGGTACAACGTGCAATTAAAATAAAATTAATGGTGCCTTTAGATCTTCATCCATATTTTGTATATGATCAAAGTTTCATATTAAGAAAGTTTTGTTAATTTCGTGTTTGTATTTCTGTTACAACGAGAAAAGTGGGGTTATTATTTTTATACACTATAAATTTGTTGTTTGGCTACATGTATCGCTGTTACAAAGCGACGAGAAAAGTTATAATTTTGAGTAACATTCTAATTTTATTGTTTAACCATGACCAAACATTAAGCGATGATAGCTCAGAGGTGGTGTGCACGAGGTCGCCGTCTAGGGACGTGAGTTCGGATTCACCTACAATGAGCTTGAGTTTTCGGTGAAGGAAAACTTCGCGAGGAAACCATAGCATGGTGGTAGGGTTTTCTTTAATGCCCGCCTTGGTCTAGCTACCACGCTCAAGATAAAAATCTGCCGCCAAATACCAATAGGTGTGTTCCGGCAGTTGCACTTGAGAGCCAGTCCCTATACAGGCTTAGCGTGACGACTAACTTTGGACGTATCGTCACTTAAGATCAGGTGAGATTATGACCATAACGCTAAACCTTCAGACCATCGGAACGAGACGAACGTAGGTACTCTCTATTCGACGGTGATGTAGACGCATTATGGATCGAAAATATGAATTCGGTGATGGACGACAACAAGCTGCTGACGCTCGCTAATGGTGAAAGGATCCGCTTGGCACCGTACTGCTCACTATTGTTCGAAGTTGGTGATTTGAACTATGCATCACCCGCAACCGTCTCGAGAGCGGGCATGGTCTTCGTTGACCCGAAGAATTTGGGCTATCAGCCTTATTGGGACAGGTAATATAAACAGTTTGTCAATATATCTTGTTAGCTATTACATAAAATCATAAAATATGCCAATTGCTCTATGTCAGGTATGGCGTTGATACTGCCAGTATAGAATTTGCAGAAGTATACTATGTTTTATCGATAGCCAAATAATCAAAACACTTTAGAAAAATATAACAGAAATTATACCTGCACTGTCCATTACTCACTAAGTTTTAAATTCCGTAAACCACTTGACCAGTGTAATTGCAAAATATGTACCCACTTCGCTGGCCAGCTCAGACTGCAGCTGCAGAACTATAACATATTTTATCAACAGTTCAATTATTCAAAAGACTTTAGATAAATATAACAGAAATAACGAGTATACCTGCACTGTCAATTATACACTTAGTTTTATATTTTGTACACCACTTCAAAGCTATGATCACAAAACTGAACCTTATTCGCTGGTCAGCTCACCAACTGTGTCCAGTTAATTCCATAACAAATTGCTTAGCCAAATAACTATACAATACAAAAATCTAAACAGACATTTGATTAATAAATAATCTGTATTTGTACTCTAGTGTTAATTCGAAATATCATGAGTAAGTAAGTTGATTTAAAGGTGGCTTCTTGGACGAAGTAATGAGGAAGAACGCGAACAGTTGTCCGGATTATTCGAGCATTATGTTCCGGGAGCTATCAATTATATCGTTTTTGGCTTGTTTGGGCTACAACAGCAGACACCGCTTAAAACTATCGTACCCCAAACACCGTTAAACCTGGTAAATTTTCATATTTTCTTTCTACCGTAATTTTTATATACGTAAGAAAGTCTTGCTCTAATTTTAAGTGTTCAATGTAGATATTAGATAAGTCATATCGATCAATAATTAGATAAGCCATATCGACTTTTATTGTCCGCTTAGCTAGCTATGACCCTCAGGATGTAAATTTGTTGTTAAGTGTTTATGCATTCTCCGGCTGTTGCATTTAAGAACCAGTTCCCGTTGAGGTTAAGCCAGTTTTTGTGTCACTTGACATCAGATAATATTTTTTTCTAAGGCTAAAATAATAAGGTAATAACGAGCATAAATAATCTCTACAAAGTCAAATCTATAACATTAAAGAATGTGACGTTGCACTGCCAAATAGTCAGTGTTATTTTTTGCAGCGCTCTTCCCTATAGCAGATTATTTACTAGGTTTTAGCAGCATCAGTAAACGATACGAAACACAGTAATATTTTTTTCCAGTAGCCTCACTTGATAACCATATTTGTTTTTACACATTCATTAGATAAACAATATTCCTACGAAAATTTGGTTTCTTCAAAAGAGGCGTGAAGATGTATCTAAGTGTGCCAGTATGACAGCGGTAACTGGCAGTGAATTTTGACTCGTTGTCCACTGATTTGAATAGTAATGTACTTAACAGCAGGTGCAGTGAAGTCAATTTGCTGCGCGATATAAAAAAATAATGTGGAAAATTTAAAGTCACTTATAATAAATGAGTTATCTGCAGGTGGTACAACTATGTTACATGATCAGCGGTTTGATGCCCAATTCGGAAGACTGTAATCAAGAAGTCGACAGGACTATTGTGGAATGTGTGTTCATGATAGTATGTATGCTCCTTCGTATGATTTCCTTACTTTTTTTTTTAATTACCGATTCAGCAATAGTGGTGGTAGAGTGTTTTTTATTGCCCATCTGCCTAGTAACCACCCTCAAGTTGAATCTGCCGCTATATACCTACAGGTGTGTTTCGGTAATTACACTTAAGAGCCAGTCCCTTCATTAGGTTGTGTCCACCATCTTGGGCCACATCGTCACTTATCATCACGTAAGGTTGTGGGCAATACGCTAAATCAATAAATCATATAAATGATATGTGTACAACTTTACCAATTTCAAAGGTATTCAATACAAATTTTAAAGCTAAATTAGACAACATACTTTGTATTAAATACAAGAAGAATACTACATAGTGCTGAAACAGAATTAATTAATATGTTATACGTGTATGAAGCGTAAAGCCGGGTAACATGCGTAATTATGGAAAAAAAAACAAATTGCGAAAGAGATGGCTTAGATAAAACAGAACGAAATACTTTAATATAATTGTAAATTAAAAGAAAACACATCGCGTATATTGTGCTTGTATATTTTTTTTTTTAATTCTGAACCGACTTAGAGTTTGTACAATAAAGGAGAAGTTACTATGTACGTAAGTATAGTAACAATCATTGATGCGGAATAATATCGTATTAATGTTCAATGTATCCTAATGATTTGTTTATGCAAGTGTTTTAATAATCTTTGTTTACTTGTGCATATTTTATGATTGGCTTTCTTTCTCATGTTCCTGTAATTTCATAGTCTAGTAGATGGTCTGGCAGATGTTATTCTCCCATTTCCAATAGCCAATTACTCGACTATACCGCATTTATGGCATTTAAGGCTAACTTCTCTAAGAAAAAGAAACATATCTACTTTCAGTTCGATTATTCAAATGGTTTAGGGGTATCAAACTTCTAAAGATATCTGATTATTCTTTTTAAATAAGTAATAGCTGACCTAGCGTACCTTTTTCTGCCTTTTCGAGCAGTCAATCACATCGATTACAGCGACTTTTATCCGTTATGATCACTTATCGAGATAAAAAGTATCCTATCTCTGGAGTTGGATCAAACTGTATACATTGTATAAATTTTGATTAAAATCAGCTCAGCAGTTTAGGAGTTCATTGTGGACAAACAACGTGACACGAAATATTTGTATATAAAGATTACTAGCTGACCCGGTAAACTTCGTACCACATAACAGACAATAAATGTCGTGTTAAGTTTTAGCTCAACTCATCTTAGGATTTATGCATTTATGTCATAAAATGAATATCAAACACAAAATTGTACTTTTCTGGACAGCGAGAAACTCAAAAAAATTGAGATCATTAAAATCGATTCAGCAGTTATTGAGTTATAAATAGCGTAAACAACCCAACTTTGTTTTATGTATATAGAATATATAGTTTCGACCGCTGATCAAAAATCATATCTATGACACGTATTTTTTATAACAGGTGAAATGTCTAGTGGTATCTCAGTTACCGAACAGAGGCATTTGTACCAAAATCTGTAAACAGGTTGAATTACTCTAACATTTTAATTTTAACTTTTATCCCAGAGGAACCTTTAATACTTAAAGTTTATCAACTCGCGTAATTTCAGAGTAAATGGAAGAAACAGGAAGTTGGACAATAATTTCTTAATGAAAAATATGTTTTGGCTCAGTAACAAAGTGCAGGCAGATGTTAATTAAAAGTGTATTAAATACACAGATTAGCTTAATTATAGTTTTAACATGTTTAGACTTCTTTAAACTATATAGTTAGCGTTATGGCCATAATCTCACCTGATATTGTGACGATGTGGCCTAAGCTGTTTGACACGCTAAAACTAGTAGAGGCACTGGCTCTCAAGTGATACTGCCGGAACCCATCTATGAGTATTTAGCGGCAGATTTGCAACTTCAGGGTGGTAGCTAGCCAGGCGAATATTAGATACCACCATGCTACGCTTTTATCACGATGTTTTTCTTCAGCAATAGCTCAAGCTCATAGTAGGTGGATTTGAACTCACTTCCCTTGACGAGTCGTCTGTTTACACTACCAAATGAGCTATCGTCGCTTCAAATATTAATTGCCACTGTTTCTAAACTGTACGACGCTGAACATCATATTGTCAATAAAAATAATATTTCAGTTGAAACAAAAGAGACTGGTTTTATTATCAATGTATTGGTAGTAAACAACATGAATATGACATCGCAATCATTTAATCCTACAATTTTTATAAGATTAGTTACAAATTTATTGAGTTAGATTTAGTTCAAGGTAAATCATTTATCACTGTGACCAATTATATAGTACAACGAGTCCAAAAGAACGTTCCGTGTAACATGAATAATCCAGAAATCAGTATGTTTAAATAAACACTATTAATTTCTGGTACTGTACCGAATGATTAAACGGGGAATACTTAGCTTAGAGATTTGTAATTTATCTACGAGTCATTGTTGTTATAGGAACCTAGTTGAAATCCTCTCAACCACTAGATATACATTGGCAGATAGCGAAATATGGCAAACCAAAATACAAGCACTGTAACTGTCACTGAAGATCGCTTCAGGCCTGCTTACCTAATAAAAACCGGCCGATACTGGGAATTATAATTGCACTACTATTGTTACTTTTAATCCTGTACTCATAGCCTAGTTGTCTTTGTCCCCAATTGTAAGCGTAAAAATAACGTTAGAATTAAAAAAAATGTATGGAATGATATTCCAGATACTAAATCCACGATATTTACAAAGCATTTTGGTATCGTTAGATGTAGGTTCCGTCAAAATGCTGTGGTATCTATATACCGGTGTCCTAAATATTAATTTCATTATTGTTTACAAATAATAAAAACGTCTGAGACATTTATGATAAATTTTATAATAGCCTAGACAAATGCCCTTTTCAAATTTGTCTAAAATAGGGGGCGTAGCTCAGATGGTAGAGCGCTCGCTTAGCATGCGAGAGGTACCGGGATCGATACCCGGCGCCTCCAAAACATTACTATTTTTTATGAATCTTGACTATTCAACAATTACAAAAACCATAGACAAAACTAAATAAATAAAACATATTGGAGGTAAACAAATGCATTATACGTGTTTAATTTCTTATATATTGAACGTTCATTGAAACGAAATATTTTTTTCAGTCTATGTACAACAGTCTTGGTGCGGCTATAATTGATGATGGGAGATTCGACTTTGATAACTACGTGAAAAAGGCATGCCCCATGATGCTCGTGGAAGATAGTCGAGAAAAGAAGGCCACGACAAGTAAATAATTATAGTAATCTAGTTGGAATTTACCTTAATAAATAATAAAACAAGAAGCGTTTAAGAGTGGGTAAGTCGGTAATTTTCCGGTGCACCAAAACTTCGGGATGCCATTTTTTTCTGCAAGGGCCCTATCTCTATAGAATTCATGGCGGCGCCACCGCGGTCACGCCATCGACAAAATGTGTACAGTTGTATGGAGGGTAGGTACCTCACCTGGTGTCAGCTTGGTTGCGTAACTATACTGTCTATAGGCGACGATAACCATTTACCATCAGATAGCCCAGCTGTCTGTTTGCTATCCATTAGCATTTAAAAATATATAATATTTTCTTTCAAAAGCCTTCGCATCTCTTACTAAAATTAGATGTTTTTTTTTTTTTAAATTAATGACAATTGTTTATGCTATTGTAGCTAGAACAATTTGGTTTAGCGAGTATACACAATTAAACATTATATTTTTTTCTACATGACAAAAGAACGTAATCTATGAATATGTTCGTTTTTAAACAGAACACTTTCCGATGGGCTTCCCGAGTCTCTACGACTACTGTTTGGAACTAAGCACAAAGACGTGGGAGGCTTGGGAGTGGTTGGTGCCCGCTTATGAACACGATAGGGCTATGAAGTTTCCGTCGATATTGGTGCCGACTGTGGACACTCTGCGATTGACATGGCTGATTAAAATCATGGAGAGCGTAAGTATATATATTTTTTTTCTTCAGATTTTTATTTTATTTGATGATTCTATGTTCTACTAGCTTTTACCATGGAATTCTTTAACGCAAAACTTGACTATTTTGTTGGTATAATAAAAATACTGCAAAACCATAAATTTAAACTATATATTTCATTGAGTAAAATTTAATCTTTGCGTCCTATGTTGGTCCTTCCATGTTTTCTTTTTATTACAACTATTTTCTAGTTTGTTTGTAGGGTTTGTTTTCTGTGCAGAATTTACTATTGTGGATAGTATACAAAATATTCACTCATAGTGTTTTTTTTTCTGTAACAAGTTGCTTCACTTATGGCAACTTATATTTTGCATCAGTAAGTTATGTCATTAGTGTAAACATTGTTGACGAGCCTTTGTTAATAAATAAATACTCTCCAGAAACAGAATTATGAGGACTATTTCTGTAGTCGATCTGCTCCGGAACGCATTGACTTGTCGTTTCAGTGAATTCCACTGGTGAATGTTTAGAAGAAGGTGTAGTTCGTTGACATACCTGTGAATGCTTAGACACAACCCCTAGTTATGCAAGTTATGTAAGGATGACACTTCGGCCCCACTTAATTCTATCGTGGGAAGTAATGTGTTTGAAGTGATAACTAAAATTATTAATGATTTATTTATTTATTTACACAGATGAGAACAAAACAGAAGTATACAATGAATAAATTTTCAAAATTAATTACAAGAATAATGCTTGTCTGCCGATGACATATTCCACAGTTTAGTAAATCGTGCCAGTACACACGAACTGTATATAGAAACAAATTAAATTAAATGTTATAGGCTAATTGTAAACTAAATCTAAATGAAAATCATTACGTTTTATAGGCTAGGCGGTATTATATAATTAGGTATGCATTGTTGTTAAAAATACAATTAATTATAACAGACTAGATTTTACGTGCGGCTTCGCTTGCGTTAATATTTATTTTATCAAAATCTGATGACGCAATTACAAGTTTCGTACAAAGTTTATCTTTCTCTTTACTGTACTCCCAATAAGGTTTTGAGAACAGACAATTAATGATTTCCTGTTTAACATTTTATTTGTTATAACGAAATATATCAATTTGTGCTAAGAACTAATTGTCACGAGTAGTAATTTTTGTGATAGGACTACGTAGGCCAGCATTTGTGCAACACGCCGGTATATGAAATAGTTCACATGGCCTGGTGATACGTGTCGGGATGTGTAGTATGATTTTATCTATATAATATACATACCATGATTTGAATGTGCGTTTTATGATTCCGCAGGTCGAAAGACCAGTGCTTCTTGCCGGCGACACGGGAACTTCGAAGACTGCAATTATTTCAAATTATCTACGTGGTTTACCAGCAGATAGATATGTGAGTACAAATTGATAATAGTTTTTTAATTTTATTACTTCACTATTCATCCGCTACAAATGTTTGCAGGTATCACATGCTTTCTCCAATAAAATCACATGATTTATGATTTGAAAATTATACACTAAACTATATACACTATACTATACTTATACTTATACACTAACTTTTAAATATATACACTAGCTGTGCCTGCAACTTCGTTCGCGTGGAACTAAAATTTTATTCAATCACTTTTACCGTCTTTTGTAACATTTTTCAATACAGCTTTGCTCCTATTACTAGTAGCGCGATGTTAAATACCTTAAAGCCTTTCTGAATGATTGTGCTTTTGAAAATACAAATAGTTTTCCATATTTACTTTTAATTTTATAAAATTACGTGTTATTACTATAGTAATCAATTTTCCGTTTTACTGTCCGATATGAAAAAAACAAAAAGCCAAATAACTTTAAATATTATTAAATTACGTAATATTATTGTAGTAATGGATTTTCCTTTTTTATGTCTAATGTAAAATATATTTCTAACAAAAAGCCAACGTCACGCGGTGTTCCCAGGCGGTCACCCATCCAAGTACTGACCGCGCCCGACGTTGCTTAACTTCGGTGATCGGACGAGAACCGGTGTTTTCAACGTGGTATGGACGTTGGCAAACATTAGCAAAATATTAATGACCAGAATCCGATATATGACGTCACATTACAACTACAAAAAGCAAAGAGTCTACGGCAACGAACATTTAAATTCAACGATGAACCTGATTTTTTTTAATCTATATGAAAAATAATTTTAGACGTTTTATATGCTTTCAAATTTGAATCACATTTTCTGGATATAAACAGTAAAGCGTTTAGTAAATATTGGTTTATTATATCTTGAAACAAAGCCAAATACTCTAAGTACTCGCATTTTAATAACATGGCCAAACGGGGTAAAAATATAAATTTACTATCTATAAATATTTATGAGAGTACTTAGAACATTTGGCTTTGTGTCGAGATCAAATCTATAATTTCTTTATCTAATACTTTATTAAGGAATATTTTATATACTGTTGGTACACTAATATGGTATTACTTTGTGAAAAGAACGAACGCAACCAATATTTACTTAACGCTTTATTGTTTATGTCCCGAAAAAGTGATACAAATTTGAAAGCATATAAAACGTCTAAAATTATTTTCCATATAAATAAAAAAAATCAGGAAAATTTAAATGTTCGTTGCCGTAGACTCTTTGGTTTTTGTAGTTGTAATATGACGTCATACATCGGATTCTGGCTATAAATATTTTCTTAATGTTTGCCAACGTCCATACCACGTTGAAAACACCGGTTCTCGTCCGATCACCGAAGTTAAGCAACGTCGGGCGCGGTCAGTACTTGGATGGGTGACCGCCTGGGAACACCGCGTGACGTTGGCTTTTTGTTAGAAATATATATTTTTACATCAGACATAAAGAAGGTAAATTTATTATTACAATAATTACACGTTATTTAATATTATTTAAAGTAATTATGGAAAAAGATCTGTATTTTCAAAAGTTAAAATTTCGCTGCCCGTAAATGAAAAAGCACTGGGGAACTATTTCACAGCGTGACGTTAACTTTATTTTATTTTCTTCTTAACATTATTAAAGGAGGCATAATAATGAATCTGTAAAATACATACGTAAAATGCCACCAAGAGAATATAATTTAAAAATAATACTAGCAATTAAACATGAAAGGCACTTATAGGCGGCAGTCCAAATTAAGAAGATTGTGTATATCCAATCAAGCCTTCTCAAATGAGTATGTGATTAAAAACAAAATTGTTACTTTGGAGGCGCCGGGTATCGATCCCGGTACCTCTCGCATGCTAAGCGAGCGCTCTACCATCTGAGCTACGCCCCCCATACATAATTGTGTTAAAATAATCTAATTCAATATAAGTGAAAGTACAAAAGTAGTAATTATATATTTGAAACACGAACCAAAGGACAAATTGCGAAAGACATGTAACTATGTATGTGACATTCATTACGAAAATAATTCTATTACGTACTAAAAACTATTATTGAATGTTAGCAAATAGATTAATTTATATTATCAACTATTACATAATAGTTTTTTTTTGAAAGGCAACGAGTTTGTTACCTTTAAACATAATTTTACAAATATGCAGCCTATACTATTATGGTAATAAGTTTTATTCTTTCAATGGTTGATATGAAGAATATAAATTTGATAATGAAAGTATTCGTTCCCGTGGAACTAAAAATTATTTATTTCTTTTTTGTCTGTCGGTTTCAATGTAGTTCCTTTGATATAGTATTACATATAGAAAAGAAGAACTAGTCATTTAAAATACATATACAGTATTCTGTCCATTGGCAAGAAAATAGCTAATTTTTTTATACATCAGGCAATATAAATGTCCTGGCGGTATTTATTTTTTGTCATATTGACAATAATTGAACATAACCCTTTCTGAGTCAATATATTATACTTATTTTAACTACGTACTAAGTAGAGTTGCAGAGTTTCCAACGAAGACTTCAAGGACAGACTACAGAGCCAAATGGAAAAAGAAAATTAGGAAGGCTGACCCCACCACCATATGAGATATAGAGCTAGGAAGTGAGAGTTCTTAACTACGGACTAGTGTTTTTTCAGATAATCCAGCAAATGAACTTCTCGTCTCGGACATCATCTATGGATGTGCAACGTACCCTGGAGTCTGTTGTCGAGAAACGAACAAAAGATACGTTCGGACCTCCGGTCGGCAAGAAGATGCTTGTTTTCATCGACGACATGAACATGCCTATTGTAAGGATTGCTTAAATATATTAAAAACCAAATCTATAATACGAACAAACAACAATGATTCTTCGCCGTTTTTTTGGGAATTATTAAAATGACGTAGGTCCAAATCAGTGGTGCATTTATCAGTCAGCTGAGTAGGTTGGAGCCTATGGCGGCAAATTTAGGGTTTTTTTTTTAATGAAACTGAAAAGATTCACACTTACACATATACCTAAAAATTGCTAGATAATATGTTTCACCATTTAGAATCAATGACTTATATCGTTTGTTTTTTAACAATTTATGTAGTCCTATGTGGAATCTAATTGTAGAAGTAGGTAGGGACGGCAAAATTTGAATAGCCTACGGGCGGCAAAAGTGTAAATCCGTCACCGGGCCGAATTATATAACACACCAAAATTTGTGATAGAAAAACGACATATTGAAAATTTGTTTTGTTAACATAAAGGATTTTCAGATGCATCGTGCGGCGTAAAAAATTTGTGAGAAAGCACTTGTCAGTGTTATCCCGTGGATGCCATCATATTTTGTAGACATGCATTTTTCTAGTCTTACCCATATTCGGTTGCATTTCTGCCTATCAAGTATAATTATAGGGAATAATATTACTGATTTGTGTTTAAATTTAGAAACAAATATGTGACTTTCCTAATTTATTTTACGATTAAGGAGTATATTTTTTGGAACACTATATCTGTGTTTGTAGAAATATGCAACTGTGAATTTCTCAGCATTTTGTAATTTTCAATACGTCGTGATCTGTTGTGATAATAAACACGAATTCCTTACACGTGAATATTAGACTGATTCAAAAATCTGTTTATGAGCTATGACCTTTCTTTTTTTTTGAGCTATACTTTGGAAGTGGCTTTTAAAACATGATCAACTAACATATTTTCGTAAGACACTAAAAAAAAATCGTTTTTTCGGGGTCACCCTTATGAATATACATACATACATTATACTAATTTCTATATGTACATATATACTAACTCAACACTAACATTCTGGTATTGTCATTGTATTGCATTGTGTTTAATGAAGACTGCATTTAAGAATCGGCTATTATTAAACATTTTTTGATTAAACGAACATTAATAATGAAGGTAAATAAAGCTATGAACGGATTGTATGAGAAATGGTATGGATATAAATGTGTGAATATCTAAATAGCAACTTAGTCAGGAGACCGTAAAATGGAAATCATGTTGTGCTAATTCATCATCATTTAGAAATTTGAAAGTTCTAACAAACAGCCTGACGTTTCAATATAAGTCCGGACATTTTAGTCACAAAATCCAAACATTATCAACTTAGTTACACTGGTATGGTGGACATGGTAGCGGACGCCCGCGAGGAGTGGGATGGTGTCACTTATATCATTTTTATCACTCGTGTTCCGTCTAACCAAATATTTGAAGCGATGATAGCTCAGTTGGTAGTGTGTACGGACGCCGCGTCAATGGACGTGACTTTGAATCCACCTGCAATGGACTTGAGCTTTCGGTGAAAGAAAACATCGTGATGTAACCATAACATGGCGGTAGGGCTTTTCTTGATGCCCACCTGGCTAGCAACCATCCTAAACTAGCAAATCAGCCGCACCTGTTCCGGCAGTTACACTTGAGAACCAGACCCTCCACTAGGCTTAGCGTGGTCACCATCTTGTGCCACATCGTCATTTAACATCAGGTAAGATTATGGCCGTAACGCTAAGTTTATTAACAATTAAAAAAAAAAAATCGGTCAAATTAAAGAGCCGGACAAAAGTCTAGAAGTCCAGATATATCCGGAGAAATCCTGATGGAAGTTATTCCCAACATGGATAAAATAAAAGTTTGAAAGCTTAAAAAGAATTGTTGAGTTGAACTATAACATATTTCAACAGGTGGATACATACGGTACACAGCAACCGATAGCTTTGCTGAAACTATTGTTTGAAAGGAAAGGCTTTTACGATAGAGGCAAAGATCTTAATTGGAAAAACTTGAAGGATATAGGATTTCTGGCAGCTATGGGGAAAGCTGGTGGCGGCAGAAACGACGTATGAGTTCCTTTACCTTTTAAAATAACTGCTTACACTACCTTTATTACGATTTTAATAAATTAATATTTTTATGTAATTCATAAATGTATAAATCATAACAGTGCAGATAAAGAGTTTATATTAATATTGTAAAGCGTAAAAGTTTGTTTATTTCAACGCTTTAATCTTAGGAACAACCACTCAGATATTAAAAATTGATTCTGCATTTGATAGAGCAATGCTTGAGGAAGGCTTTAGGCTATTTACCATCACGCTATCACCAATAGCAGCAAATGTGCATAGAAAAAAGCTACAGAAACGGGCAAAAATCAAATAATTTTTACTTAATACGAATGAAGTCGCGGACACAGCTAGTAGTCAATATTCTTATGAGAAAATATGCAAATAAAAAACTTGACTATAATAAAAGAACAGTCTCAAGTTACGCAGTAATATTTTTTTTTATCTACAGTTAACGCAAATATCATGTCGGTAATAAATTACAGAACCGAATGTTAACAGAATAAATGTTAATCTTTCTAAATGATTATGCAAACTTGCATTCAAATTGGAACAGATTAAATTACGGCACTTATATGTAAATGCCACTGTGGAAAACTTTCACTGCGAAATTAAATTTATGAAGCATTCCAATCCCTTCTAATCTACTAAATCCTTTTTTGTAGAGTGTCATCTAAATAAGTTTTGTCATTATGAAATGAATTACGAACGCCGTTTTTATACAACTTTTTAATAGTTAATAGCTTTAGGGTTATGGCCACAATCTCACTTGGTATTAAGTGAGGATGTGGCCCAAGATGATGGACACGCTAATTCTAGTAGAAGAACTGGCTCGCAAGTGCAACTGCCAGAACACACCTATAGGTATTTGAGGGCAGGTTTTCAATTTGAGGGTGTTAGCTAGCCAAGCTGGCAATATAAAAAGTCTTACCACCATATTCTGGTTCCATCACTATGTTTTCCTTCACCGAAAGCTCAAATTCATTGCCCCTGATTATTCATTCGTGAACGTGGTATACACTACCAAGTAAGCTTTCATCACTTCATTTTTAGTAAGCTAAGTTTTTATGTTTAGACTGTCATTAGATTTAGATTTTTAGGTTTAGATATATATTTTAGATAATTTTCAGGTAGACCCACGCTTTATCTCAATGTTCTCCGTGTACAATCTACAGTTTCCCTCTGAGAATACGCTAAGACACATCTATGTGTCCATACTAAGAGGACATTTTGATATATTCCCAGATGAAATTAAGGAGATAATCGATAAGATAGTCCAAATGACCCTAGACTTGTACAAGGTGAGATAACGGAATTTACTTTTTAAATGGCACGGTCTCTATTTATTATTTATGTTTTTAACAGCACGAGGCTTGATCTCAGTCACACTCTTCTTTTGAAAAACTTGTGTTATATATATCTGGAACATCAGACGCGAGTGGCGAGTTTCATTTCTTGATGGTTCGCAAAACAAACGAAGATGCACAGCACTTTCTTCAAACAAATGTTACATCAGCTATATATGGATGAAGGTTCATATGTCGTCTGGTAGTCCTGTGATGTAATGGAAAGGAGGGATTAATTAGAACAGTTCTTTCAGTTTTCAGTTCTTAACTTCCTCTATTGTTTTGTCAATATAGGTACATTTATGGGCATTTGACATCCTATATGTACTCATATCTATTCTTGTATAGTTTTTACCATTTTATTATAACAAAAAGAAACCAATAATATTACTGAATATCTCTGAAATCGTTTTAATAAGTTATACATCTAAATTCATTATTATCAAAATTGCTGTACAACTAATTTCACGAGTGGTCAAAAACTATTAAAACTTTTTGATAAAATTTATGAATATATTAGCAAAAAACAATATCCCTTCAATGTTTTTTTAGAAGTCTCAAATAGATTATTATTACTGATAAAGAAAGCTCACTTTATGGCTTGGTTTTAGATAATAATAGTTGAACTACCACCGACTCCTGCAAAATTTCACTACATATTTAATTTGCGCGATTTATCTCGTGTCGCGGCGGGTATGTGCCTCATGCACCCCAACTACTTTAATGAGAAACGAACCGTCGTCAGATGTTGGCGTAATGAATTTACTCGCGTCATATGTGATCGACTTATTAATCAGCAGGTAAATTAAATATTATTCATTATATTTTATTTATTTATAAAAAGGGCAGACAGTGTGGCAAATACACCGATGCATCACGTATTCTGGGGGAACAAATGGGGTAGAGCACTAAGCCTTTCAAGTCTACCACAGCCTGCAATATGTGGTAGACAGATTACACATATTATATAAAACGAAAAAAAAACATTACAAAAAATAAAGAAATAAACAAGCATACAGGAACGCGAGGAATTATACACTACAATTAAGAAAAATCTTTTCTGATGTAATCATTAACAGTATTTCTTTTTTTGTAATCGTAGACTTCTGCATATTACAATTAATACAAGATACTACTTTTCACTTTTGCTATCGAAAATTTACACTTATAAATATATACTTGTATTAGTATATTTTGTCATGAATATCCAAGATTAAAAATTGCATACTAAAAGTGTATATATAAATTGCGTTCTAAAAAGGATAACGAGCTGATGCGAGGCCATATACAAGAGCACATTACTAAGTACTTTCCAGAAGAAGAACCTATTGTACTCGAAGAGATAGTTATAACCGAAGAAAACGAAAAACAAGCTGAGGAAGAAGAAGACGGTATATAACATCAACATTTATATGAAATAATATAGCAATGTATTTTTTTAATCGTTAAATATTTTTTTAGAATTCGGCATGGCTGAATCAAAATCAAAAGTGCCTGAACCTCCCAGAGATCAGGAATTAATAACCGAAGAAGAAGAAGAAGAAGAAATAGAACGAGAACTTACGGTGACACTTTTAATAATTTAAATACATATTCAAATATAAGATATACGCGAAGACTTCGCGAACTTTTCTAACACGATTAAATTGCATTTTAAAATGGTGATTTTCAAATAACATATTAGAAATAACACGTATATTAGATTTAATTACTAATACCGCTTAAAACGCAGCATTAGAATATCTTAAGTTTTTTGTTTCAGCTGGAAGAATTTGTTCTCCGTGATCCGATGCTATTCGGTGATTACCGCAATGCCTTAGACGAAGAAGAAATTCGATACTATGAAGACTTACTTGATTATGAAGCTGTGTACTTTTTGTTTCAAGAGGTATAATTGTACCAAACAAATTCACATGTTTGCTTATCAATTTGTACTAACGTTTTTTTTACAAAATAATCTCATTATAACTTGAAAATTATCGTGGTTTTTATAGATATTGGACGAATATAACGAACGTAATGCAAAAATGTCTATAGTTTTATTCGAGGATTGTCTTGAACATTTAACACGAACTCAACGTATACTACGCATGGATCGTGGTAACGCTATGATAATCGGAGTCGGTGGGTCAGGCAAGAAATCTATATGCAAATTAGCTTCTTTTGCGGCAGGTGAGACGTTACTTAAATCTTACAATATTTAAATACGCATTATTCCACATTTGTAGAGCGTCTGTCCATTAAGAAGTTTTCCAATACATTACCTATTACAAAAATCAGTTACGTCAAATAAGTTTTCGTAGTTAAATTTTTGATGCTTATAATGTTTCTTTCATATAATGACTATTTGTATGTATTTTGAAACTATGGTAAGTTTTTGATTCATCCGATCATCATATAGACTGTGTATGTTGAAATCGTATAGTGAATCCTGCGCTTTCAGTAAAGGAAAGTATCGAAAGAAATCCATAGCATAGTAATAGAATATTGCGTATTTTCTGATTGGATAACTACTAATTTCGAGATACGTCGTAGCAGTTTGCATTTTTGCAAAAATGTTCTACACATAAATAGAAAGTATATATTATTTGCCAGGTTGTGAAATGTTTGAGATCGTTGTGACTCGTAACTATAATGAGAATACATTTAAAGATGATATGAAGCGTCTGTACAATCAGCTCGGTGTCGAAAACAAGAAGACAGTCTTCCTTTTTACTGCCGCTCAGGTAACCTATCCTAATAAGCGTCCTATTATTCAAAACGTCTAATACCTACCTGTATACGAACTCATATCACCAATACAGTAATACACAAAGAACTTATTTTTAGATTTTAGAAGAAGGCTTTCTTGAATTTATTAATAATATCCTGATGATCGGCATGATACCTGCACTCTTCGGAGATGATGAGAAGGATGCTATCATTAACTCTGTTCGTAACGACAGTAATGACGCTGGTTACGGTGTCGCTAAGTAAGTAGATTGTATAAACATAATAAAATATAACCAAACATAATTAAGACTCTGATTTTGTATAGCTGTCTAAAACAATCGATCTAAAATCATCATTTTCTTTTTCAGAGATGCCGTTTGGAATTTCTTTTGTAATCGTTGCGCTGATAATCTTCACGTTGTCCTATCCATGTCACCAAGTGGAGACATTTTAAGGAACAGGTGAAAATAATAATTTTTGTTTATTACCAATTTGAAAATCATAAAAATCTGTTACATCACTAAGATCTATATTTATATGTATACCGAATTTCTTATGCTTCCAGGTGCCGAAGTTTTCCTGGCTTGGTGAATAATACGACTATCGATTGGCAGTTCCCTTGGCCCAAACAAGCTTTGTTAGCTGTCGCTAATGTATTCCTCGCTGATGTACGTAGCGTTATCTGATATTCAAATATTAGTATTTTAATTTTGAATTATTATTCTAATGAACAAAGGTATTTTTTGTTTTTGCTTAAATAGCAGAATTTTTAATTTACACTACATCTGGTTTTCGGTTCATAGATTGTTCGAAAGTCTTATTCAATATAGTTTTGGCATTAATATTATTTCTTTTTTCATACAATTGAAAGATTATTTGTAGGTTCAAAAAATTCCGGAAGAATTCCGCCCAATAATAGTGGAACACGTAGTTCACGTCCATATGTCCGTAGCTCGGTATTCGGTCGAATTTCTTCTACGGCTCCGTCGAAACAATTATGTCACACCCAAACATTATATGGACTTTCTCACTAATTACTTATCTTTGCTCAACGAAAAGGATGCATTTATTGTAACACAGGTGAGTTTTTGTTTAGAACAAAACTTCGTTATACCAAATCAAATTATAAAGTTTATTTATTTTTAAATTGAATAATAATATCACTTTTTTGATAGCAAAGACCTACTACCTCTTCGAAAGCGAAATGTCGTTCTGGAAGAGAAGAAACGGCAAAAGAAACTTTCCAGCAATCGCTTTTTTTATTGGGATTATATTATTGTCTGAATTAAAAATATTAATAATGTTTAAGTCTTATACATTTTATCTTAAACTGTATTAATACGCTGTTTTAACAAGTTTTACTTTTTGTTAACTCTTTTAATTTTACTTCACATATTTCCAGAGGGTTTATATTATAGAAGCGAGCCAACATCAAAGAACGTAGTACTATTCATCATATAAATTTTATTTAATCATTACATTTTACGTGCGGCTTCGCTCGCGTTAATATTTATTTTGTTAAACAAATTGGATAACTCAATAAAAAGTTTCATATATAGTTTGTCCCTCTCTTTACCCCACTTTCTATAAGTTTTTAGCAAGAAAAAGTAGCCTATCTGCGTCTTCAGGGTCCCATCTATCTTTGTACCAAAATTCATCACAATAGATTCCGCGATTTAGGCGTGAAAGCGTAACAAATAAACATACTCACTTTCACATGTATAATATTAGTATGGATAATTATTGTGTTATTATTATCAATAGACAAATAATTTCTTGGAGACCTAAAGTAACTTAGGCTTGTTAGCAATTTTCTTTTAACGTGACGTCAAAACTTAAGTGCCACAACATCTAAAGTACATAAAACAAAAATTTGTTTAACGTCTGCCATTTTTAATTCTCCTGTGAACACATCAGTTAATTAACGTTGAAAAACACCGAAGATGAAATAGGTGAAGGGGGTGAACAGATGAAACCGTCTAGGAATAAGAAGTTTCGTTGATTTTCTGTACTTTGTACGGTTTAATGTAACGTCATATCATATTAGATACAGTTCATTTATAGTTGATATTGTGTTGCCAACGTCCATACCACGTTGAAAACACCGGTTCTCGTCTGATCACCGAAGTTAAGCAACGTCGGGCGCGATCAGTACTTGGATGGGTGACCGCCTGGGAACACCACGTGAAGTTGGCTTTTTGTCCTTTTTAACATACTCTATACAATTAAATAAGATTGAATCATTTGCTTGTACTGTCAATATAATAGTCTTTTACTAAGTACATATGAAAATATATAGGGTAGACATATAAAAAAATCAATTTGTAAAATTTTTGTATATGTGTCATATTATAAGAAGTAACTTAGGCTATTATTATTTTAGAAAAAAGGAGTCCGCAAATAAAACCACGCGAACGAAGTTGCCCGCACAGCTAGTATTATTATAAAACTCGTTCTCCACTTCACTTATTAATATACTTTTTTCACATTTAGTGTGAACGCCTGAAAGGAGGTTTAGCAAAGATTGCTGAAGCAAACGTACAACTTGAAGATTTAAACGCAAAATTGGCAGTACAAAAAGTAATCGTGGCAGAGCAAACAAAGGAATGTGAGATACTTCTGAAAGAAATATCAACTGGTAAACATTAAAATAAAATTTTTAAAAGACTTTACAGACTATTTGAAAAAAGTATTACATCATTTTGAATTGAAATATATTTTATCGCATATCTCAAAGAAACTACAGTTTAGGATAGTTAGTAATAAACTATAATGCTAATTCAGATTTCATCTTCATAATTTTTTCCATTTATTTTATAAACAATAGCTACGGAAGCAGCTGTTGGGAAACAGCAAGTAGCAGCTATCAAGTCAGCAGAAATAACAGAGCAGAGTGTAGTGATAGCTGAAGAAAAAGGGGAAGCTGAAGAGGCATTGTCCGCTGCAATGCCCGCTTTAGAAGCCGCCAGACTAGCGCTGGCTGATTTAGATAAGAACGATATTACTGAGATCAGATCTTTCGCAACTCCACCAGAGGCAGTGCAGGTAAAACATGTTTTTGCAGATTTTTAAAGGTAATACATAATTATTTGTAAAAAGTATTCGTTACAAGTTACTGAACGCGTAGTCATTCTGATTATATATATTAGAAATTGACTATTATCAGTAACTGTTTTACTTAGATTATATAAAATGATCCACCTTTTAAATCCAGTTTTATATGTATATTTATAAATTGTTAGGTTGTTTGCGAATGCGTAGTTATTATAAGAGGAATCAAAGATGTCAGTTGGAAAGGAGCCAAAGGTATGATGGCGGATCCAAATTTCTTACGAAATCTACAGGAGATGAATTGTGACCTCATAACGCAGAGCCAGGTCAAAGCGGTTAAAGCGCATATGAAAAAGAGTAAAAAACTGGACACGATGCAACAAATCAGTAAAGCCGGGTATATTTTAACAATTTAAAGTTTTTAGATACCAATAGACAAAAAAAAAAGAACAAAAAACTGTTAACATTATGATATGTTAAAATGTAAATGTAACAACTTCTAAGTACAATTTCTATCACATAATAAAACATTACCTAATTGTCAATGTATATTTATAGATATGGTTTACTGAAATTTGTAATAGCAGTTCTCGGTTACTGCGCTGTATATAAAGAGGTAAAACCAAAAAAAGACAAGGTAGAAGCTCTTGAGAAAGAATACACCGAAGCAGTCAATTATTTAGCTTCTTTGAACCGGGAAATTGACCGTTTGCAACGTACGTTAGATGGACTCAATAACAAATATGAAACGGCTATGATGAGAAGGCAAGAGCTACAGGAGGAAACTGATTTAATGATGAGACGACTAGTTGCTGCTGATAAATTAATGTCTGGGTTATCCAGCGAACAGAAACGGTGGACTGAAGATTTGGCAGCATTGTATATAGAACAATCACGATTAATAGGCAATTGCTTACTTGCTGCATCGTTCTTAAGCTATGCAGGCCCTTTCTCGTTTTCGTTTCGCCAAACCATGATTTATGAAGATTGGTTGAGCGATGTAATGAAACGAGAAATACCTTTGACAGTGCCATTTACTATAGAAAGAAATTTGACAAACGAAGTCGAAATAAGCGGGTAAGTTCTTTAAAATTTTGTTTCTCGATTACGTTTATATTTTATGTTACTAGATTTTTTTGGTAAGTGAAATGTTACGCATTTCTGTCTCTTGCAATCTATTTTAAAATGTTATCTTATGTATTATAGATGGAACTCAGAAGGTCTTCCTCCAGACGAGTTATCCGTGCAAAATGGAATTTTGACAACTAGAGCTTCAAGGTTTCCATTATGTATAGATCCACAAACGCAAGCATTAAATTGGATTAAAAAGAAAGAAGCCAAGAATAATTTAAAGGTAGTATTGCTTGTAACACTATTGTATTTTTTCTGAAATTTCTTAAAAGTAATGTTTTTTTTTTCATTCATAATAGGTATAAATATTTATTAGTTTTTATTCACTCAATGCGTTTGCTGCTATATTAATATTTTCAGGTGTTATCGTTCAACGATCCTCAATTCCTAAGACAACTAGAAATGGCGATCAAATACGGTATACCGGTACTATTTCAAGACGTAAATGAATATATAGACCCGGTTGTTGACAATGTCCTTGAAAAAAATATAAAAGGTATGAGACAAGTCTATTTATTTTCTTACTAATAGTAAATACATTCGAACAACAACCTATTTTAAGAATCATAAGTACTATCTACTTACTACATAACATGTATAAACTATATAAGTTCAGTTTAGCTTGTATCTAGAAATACGGTTTTTTATCAAGCACGCAAAAACGAAATTATAACCATCTCCAAAAACTTGAGTTATACATATAAATAAAATAAATTACAATAAATAACGACTTTAATACATTTTTCAGGCTATATAAACCATTGTAGGCGAGCTGATGTCATTGATTTCTTCATTCACAATAAAAGCCGCGATGGAGTTTTAAGAGAATTTTGAAACACTACCATATTTAATCATTTAATTTTCTTGCACAGTGGAGAGCGGAAGAGCATTTGTTATGCTAGGCAGTTCTGAGGTAGACTACGATCCGAACTTCCGAATGTATCTGACAACTAAGCTCGCTAACCCGCAATTCAATCCAGCGGCCTATGCTAAAGCTGTTGTCATCAACTATACCGTCACAGTTCAGGTATGTACAAAAGTATTTCTAATCTTTATATAAAAAAAATCCGTGTCACAATGTTCGTCCAGATTTGTCATGGAAACTAGTCAACCGATTTTAATGAAATCTTTTAAATGTGTATTCTTTAATCCAACTTGAAAAATAGGATAGCTACTATAATAGTTAATATCCATGCGATCCCTACATGCGATAGGTCGCACTGTAGTCAAGTAAATATGGTCAAGCTAAGAGTTCAAGGACAGAACCAGGTCCGCAAGGCTATCTAGTATAAATTTAAAGTATGGTTGTTAAAAATGTACCTTCAATGACAATTTTTATTTAGATAAAGTGTTAGATACTCTGGATACCTCTATAACTTAGGCATTTCTTAAAATAAACAAATCGATCACTAATAACATAATTAAAGCTATATTATTATCTGTAACATATAAAAATTGTAATAAATAAAAGCTGTATTAACAAAATCGTTTTTTAAACTATTTTCAAGGCGAACTCTACAAAACACTCATTAGAATGATAATTTCCAGGGCTTGGAGGATCAACTTTTGAGCGTAGTGGTGCGCGCTGAACGTGCCGATCTTGAAGAACAGCGCGAGAGCCTCATAATAGAAACGAGTGCAAATAAAAGTCTACTGTCCGGCCTCGAAGACTCTTTGCTCAGAGAATTGGCGACTTCAACTGGAAATATGCTAGACAATGTTGAACTTGTAAACACGCTAGAGAACACCAAATCGAAAGCTGCTGAAGTAAGATTGATTATTTTGCTAAATGAATTCTTATACTATTTTTGCTTAAATGTAAACAGATAAATATGAAAATATTCTCTAGTATAATAATACCTAATGAAAAGTTCATTTCTGAGTAAAAATGCAAATAAATATTTAATAAAGATTTTCCAGAAAACAATGTCTAATATCGCAAAGCAAAACAGAAATGTTTTATGTATTTTACGTTACTTAAATATAGCTGATACCTAATAAATAGCAGAGTATTTCATAAATAAGCCAGAAAACGTAACGATTACAGCCATTGTTCTTAGCAAGTTTTTAAGTTTAAGCATAATAGAGAATGTAAAATTAACCCATTTTAAGGGCCAAGTGGTAACGCTTGTAGATATCGTATGAAAATATGATAGCGAAACCAGAATATGGTGGTAGTAGGGCAGTATCTGCCTAATTTTCTACCAATCTAAACTGCAAATCACCTACAAGTGTTTCCCCAACAAACTTTTGAGGTAGGTCTTTACTAGGCCTATCATATAGTAGTAGAAGTACATCTTCATTAGCATGTTACGCGATTGTGTTCTACATATGATAAACAAAATATAACCTATACTTTTTATAAAATCATCTAGTTCTTCTTCAGTTATTTTATCTCTTGTTTTATAAGTGTTTTTCCCGAGATAACATGATCAGTAAATTTTCCATTCTTGTTCTTTTCCACTTTTAAATTTGTTTTGTAACCATGACCAAACCTGAAGCAATGATAGACCGTGGTCGTGTGTACGGACTCCGCGTTAAGACACGCGAGTTCGAATCCACCTACAAGGAGCTTGAGCTTTCGGTGAAGGAAAACATCGTGAGGAAACCATAGCATGGTGGTAGAGCTTTTTCTAATACCCACCTGGCTAGCTACCACCCTCAAGGTGTTAATCTGCCTACTGACACCAATAGGTGTATTCTGGCAGTTGCACTTGAGAGCAGTCCCTCCACAGGTTTAGCGTGTCTACCAACTTGGATCGTATCGTCACTTAAGATCCTAAGACAACCTTAACTATAAAAAAATACACACTCAACGCACACGCTGTCAATTTTCAATTTCATTGTTCAAATAATCTGTGGACAAACCATAAACAATTCCACAAATTGAATATGATATTTTTATAAGGAACAAATAACTAAGGTTACAAATGCAAATATGTATTCATCAAGATTCAACAAGATCATGTAGCGTTCTATCTTATAAATTCTGATAACCCCCGCTAAGTTATTGCTGTTCTTATTGTTTGTAATGGACTTTGATTATCAGAATATACTTTCGTGACTTCAGGTAATGGAAAAACTGGCATTAGCAGAGGCGACTACAAAGGACATTGAGAAACTTCGTGATGGATATCGACCTGTTGCTAAGCGAGGCTCTATATTGTTTTTCGTATTATCCGATATGGCCGGCGTCAATACCATGTACCAGTACTCGCTTTCGTCTTACCTTGACGTACGTAATACATATCTTTTGAATTATATCGAAGATCAACTTGGTCTACAAAGAACACAAATAATATGAACAGTAGTGTTATACATTTATGATTTTATTGAAAATAGTGACATCTAGTGAACACTGTTGTTACTAGTTGTGGTATACAATACAAAATTATTTACTATGTAATTATTTTCAAATGTAATTAATTCTTTAATACGCTAGATAGAGGGACAGTGTTTAGAATTAAACCGTGAAAAAGTATTTTCCGAACAATGGTTTTCAACCTTTTCTGAATTAGAATAGAAGTATAGTGTATAAGAATATTTGGTATGATATCGAGAAATATTAATTCAATTTAAAAAATACTTCGACTAACAGCAAGTTATAGCTAATATAGTCTTTATTGTTACTCTTATTTTTTCGTATCGAAAGACGGAGTATTGATCTGTCATAAGATGAATCGATCACCTAGTGAAGGTTATAAAAACCGGCTGAATACAAGCAGCATACTTATGATCGTTGTAATGATCCTTAACAAAGGTCTACGTCCATAAGTATATTTCTTTCACCTAAAATATTGTGTTGTGTCCTGAATTGGCAGATGTCATAAAAGAAGTCACAAACGATTTCTAGTTGCTAGAACAACTATTTATTAACCAAATCATTATTTCAGGTATTTTCCTTCTCATTACGTAAAGCGATGCCGAATGTAATTTTAGCAAAACGACTCAAGAATATAATCGATATGCTTACGAAAAATGTTTACGACTACGGCTGTACCGGTATCTCATTTTTTTTATATAAAAAAGTACATTATCCATTACCCAATTTTTATTACAAATTCAATACTATTAAAGTGGAGTACATTAAAAATGCGTAGCCTGTAGCTTATAAAGGTGTTTTATTATGCGTCCGCGACTTCGTTCGCCTAGAACATAAAATTATTTAATAATTTTTCCCGTTTCTGTAATTATTTTTTCAATACAGCTTTGCTGCTATTTGTGGTAATATTAAGTAGCCTAAAGCCTTCTTCGACGATTGTTGTATCAAATAGACATTTAGACATTTTTGAAATCCGATTGGATTGTTGAGTTGATGAGCGCGTTCAAACAACCAAAAAAAGCTTTTACGTTTTATAATATTAATATAGATTTGATAAGTGTTCATAACGATTACTGGAATAAATTAACAACTACCTATAATATCACCGTATTAGTCTATGGACAAATTAAAATGTATTCTTACCTTTAAACTTGTTAACCTGATGATATTATTGACATGAAACTCCTCTAGGCAGATAGCATAAAATTTAGTATAGTATTTACAAAGTATCCCTGTATCAGTGTGCTTTCTTGATACAAGAGCACCAACGTCTAGTATTACAGTATGCAATTGCAATATGTGGATACACTTATCAAAGAAACCTTCGTTAGGCCATTTATCATATTTTTATTTGATATTGAAAATGGATAGTATGAATAAAGTTAGAGCAATATTTTATTTTTCATTCCTATTCATTTCAAGTTATAAAAAGGATATATAGAAAATATACATACATCAAATAAAAATAAATATACTTCATTTCCTATGAACGGACCCATTTTTAACGTGAATTACATAATTATTTATTTTAGTTGTTAATTAACAAAATATGTTGAAGTCGGATATAATTCTCACTTGGTAACATATATTCCAGGTATATTCGAACGACACAAGCTACTATTTTCATTCCAAATGGATATTAAATTGGAACAGAGCGAAAATAACGTGTCCCAAGCACAGCTAGATTTTTTCATCAAAGGAAATGTTTCTTTGGAGAAATCGGCACGAGCTTGCCCGGCATCTTGGATTCCTTCACAGGTAAAAAAATACTATTAGCTTATTAGGTAATTGGCACAGTCAAAATAAACATTTTTATATTTAATTGCGTAAGTAACCATTTTGGATGATTCAATGTGTATCGGAATACATAGGAAGCCATCATTGCTTCTAAAATTAAATGCACTGCCACCATGGGATTTAATATAAATTATTATTTTACAACAGAGCTGGCAAGATATTATGAAATTGAGCATCGACTTCCCAGAGTCCTTTGCCAATTTACCTGATCACATCACCAAAGGACTCGATAACTGGCAAGAGGTATGTCCATTTGAATAAGTAGTAATAATACAACTATTTACGCGAAAACTTATTTTTGTAAAAAAAAATTTGCCTAATGTTATTTCTAAGTTAAATGGTACTTATGTAAATAGCCATTTGAATTGTCGAATGTAAATATAAATTTTACAATATTTTATAACACTATATTATGTTTTCAATAAATTGATTAATTTAATTTCTTTCAAAAATATTTTATTAGATTACATGATACTTGAATACAATTCATCCATTTTTAACAAAAATTATACTTTAGTTTTAGATCCGCCTATGCTGATGTAGGGAGGAATATTCTTTGACAGATTAAACTCGGTAGTATTTAATTTAGACATAAATATACAAAGACAAAATAGTTCCGCGCCTTTTTTTTTCTCTGTCTATCAACGGATTATGTTATTTTTTGTTTATTAAATAATGACAAACTTTAGTGTTTTCAATAGAAAAAATATATGGAAACAATTTTCTTATCCCAACTTTACACGAATTATCTCGACTTTTCAATAATGATTGTAGTCGAATATCATCAACTAGGCGAATACTATTATTCATAATTATGTGTTTAACACGATCTATTTATTTTGCATAGTGGTTCGATAGTGATACTCCGGAATCAGCTGACATTCCCGACGGCTACCGAGAGAAGCTTAATGCTTTCGAACTACTTATGTTATTAAGATGCTTCCGAGTGGACAGAATATATCGTGCGTTGACGGACTATATCACCGTTACTATGGGCGAAGAGTATATTACACCACCGGTAATTAGGTAAGAATAAATATATATAGGTCTTTTAATAACATTATATGTTCATTTCGAAAGAACATAGCCGGTATCGATAAAAATAAATAAAAACGTGGCAATATAAAGAAATCGACATAAAACTCTTTAAGTTATATTTAATTAAATTAATTAAAAATAAATACGTTCATTAAATAACGCTGTTATATCAGTGATACCAAATAATAGTCGTGACACGCAAAGCAGATGGGACACGTGACATTTTTAATATTATACTAAACTATGTGCTAACGTGCTAAAAAAAAGCCAATGACACTAAATTGTAGCAGTGACGTGCGAATGTGATAGATGCACGAGACGTTTTTAAAATTATACTACATTTTTTCTAACGTGTAGATGAGTTTTATGTCATAAAATAAAAAAAGCCAAACTAAGTTCTGCCTTAACGTGTGTAAAATGAGTATTCAAAGAAAATGGTAAAAAGCCAACGTCACGCGGTGTTCCCAGGCGGTCACCCATCCAAGTACTGACCGCGCCCGACGTTGCTTAACTTCGGTGATCGGACGAGAACCGGTGTTTTCATCGTGGTATGGACGTTGGCGAACGATATTCTGTTTTGTATCAACTGTGTCCGATGTATGACGTCAGTTTACAATTCTAATATTAGAATAATCAACATACCGTTATGATGTCGTCACGCATTTAAGCAGTAACCTCGTCTTACACCTTATCGGTCATTGGACGAAAACAGGTGTTTTGAAAACGGTGTGTTTGGTTTACACGTTGTAATATATAACACTATATTCATTCTGTACCTAATACACGACGTCAAATACAAAACACATAAGTAATAATAATAGCTGATGGTGTTATTTAATTATTATTATTACATCGAGGCTTTTTAGGAAAAACATGGTAAGCGCCAAAAATCTATAAATGTTTTTTTATTATAACCTCCTAAAAATTATCTTTGTAAATTAGAAGCAGTATTTTAATAGCCACTGTTTTAATAGATCACTGATTATTATGAAAATTGAATCATTTATTTTTACAAAGATAGCATAAATACTTTTATTTTAAATAAATACTTATTTTGGCGTATATTTTTTTTTTTTACTTATAAACAAACAATGTGAACCTGATGTGTTCACTGCCATCATATTTTTATGTTGTAAAAAGTAAAAAGATTTCTTTTTTATATTCACGTCTAAGAAGTTTTTTGTTAAAAACACTAAACCCACAATGACCATAAACAAGCAACGATACAATTTTTTACTAATATTAATATAATGTATTTACATACGTACTAAATACGTAATACATAATAAAATCAAATTTCCTTGAATGTTCTCAATTTCATTAGAATATTTTACATAAAACTTTATCAGATTAGCGGATAATACATAAAAACTAATATGTTATCTTGTATATACAAAACTTTACCTACTATTGGGGATAGCTTTGTTCAAAACAAATGTATTTTAAGATGTTAAACAGTATTACATTGTGTAGAACATTGTTATCATAACTTATGAATAATATTACAACACTTATATATTATTATCAAATAAAGAATTACGAAATACTATTATGAATTTTACGTGCCTACATAAGTACTCAAACTATTTTTTTATTTTGCCTTTTATTTAAGTTAACTAGTATACCTTGGTCGTTCAGAAACAAACCACATCGTTACAAAAGTTCAGTTTTTATGGAAGAAAATTTTTAGGTATATTATTGTATATATTTTTGCATGGTGGTTTTCTAATGCCCGTCAAGTTGGAAATCTGCCGCCAAATACCAATAGGTATGTTCCGAAAGTTGCACTTGAGAACCGGTCCCTCTACAAGTATAGCGTGTCTACCAACTTGGGCCGTATCGTCACTTAAGATCAGGTGAGATGTAGAACATTGACCATAAAAATACCTGGTACTATTTTAGCCTGGACATGATCGTCGAGCAAACGACTCCATTCACTCCTGTTGTCTTCATCTTGAGCCCCGGTTCCGATCCGACTGCCGATCTGATGAAACTGGCTGACAGATGCGGATTCGGCGGTGGTAAATTTAAATATCTATCCCTCGGTCAAGGTCAGGAAGGGGTGAGTGGTATTGCCAAGAAAGTAATATTAACGGATATTCATTTTAATGATTCAGATAGATTATTTTTAAAATTTTATATAATGCACATGTTCTTCCTGTTGACTTTCTTTTAGTTTGTTACGATTTAAGAGCAGCCTATGTAGGTATAGTTAGATATCGAGAGGCTAGCTGTATGACATAGTGGTCTCGTTCTTTTAGTATTGTAGTGTGTTTATTTTACTTAGTACGATGGATTTTTCTTGCTACTATAAAATAATAATAATCAAGTTTCCTAAAAAAAGAATTGTGTAATTGTTGTTAAAGACTATTTTTCTGTTACATTTATTTTTATTGCCACTTGTTTATTTTTATAGTATACTAGTTTTTACCTGCGGTTTCGCTCGCGTTTATATTGATTTTGTCAAACGAATCTGATGACGCAATAAAAAGTTTCATCCAAAGTCTATCTCAGACTTTATTTCACTTCCAATAAATTTTTGCGAGAAAAGTAGCCTATCACCGCATCCAAGGGCGCATCTATCTCTATACCGAAATTTATCATAATCGATTCAGCGGTTTAGGCGTGAAAGTGTAACAAACTCACTTTCGCATTTATAATATCAGCTACAATTGGTTTAGCGTTATGGCTAAAATCTCACCTGATATTAAGTGATGATGTGGCCTAAGCAGTGGATACGCTAAGCCTACTGGAGGGACTGTCTTTCAACCACACCTATAGGTATTTGGCATCAGATTTTTAACTTGAGGATAGTAGCTAGCAAGGCAGGCACGAGAAAAAGCACTGCCACTATGCTATGGTTTCATCACGATATTTTCCTTCATCGAAAGCTTTAGCTCATTTCCAGTGGATTCGAACTCACGTCTATTGATGCGGCGCCCGTACACAATACCAACTGAGCTGTCATCGTTTCACTGTTGTTTTAATTACATTACATGTTTATTATATAATGTGAAATATATACAGTCTGCATTAGCGCTCCTGGAGGGTGCAATCGCGCACGGCCAATGGCTAATACTTCAAAATTGTCATCTGCTCGTGTCATTCCTGCGTGAATTAGAGAAGCAACTGGAAATCATGACAAAACCACACCCTGAATACAGGCTGTGGCTTACTACTGATCCTACGCCTACGTTTCCTATCGGCATACTACAGCGGTCGTTAAAAGGTATATAAACTGTCTTACGTATGTATATTTTTGTTTTAGGATATTTAACGTATTCATTCATAGGCCTACAGGCTAACGTAATTGGTATCAAAATCGCGCAAATGACAACACAAAAATTACAATTAAATAATACAAGAAATCAATGACCTTGACTCAAAAAGTTCAAAACGGAATATTAAAATATCATCTCTTTGCCCAATAAATCGTCCAATAAATAAATAGGCAATTAATAAGTAATCTATAGTTAATGTTAGCTCTAGGATTACAGATCATGTTTAACTTAATTTGATATATGTATGTTTAACCACATACAACAATTAGAATAATCTCTACTAATTCCTATACTGTATGATATCTAAAAAAAAAATGTTCTATGAAATAAATTAATGAAAGTTCATTGTGTGCTTGCCAGTGGTAACGGAGCCACCAAACGGCTTAAAGTTGAACCTTCGGAATACTTATTTCAAGATGCGTACTCGCGCTCTTGAAGAGTGTACTCATCCACAGTTCAAGAAACTCGTCTATGTGCTTGCGTTCTTCCACGCAGTAGTTCAGGTAGGCTTGTCAAATAAAACGTTTTTAGGAACCATGTCGGATATTAGATCTGATTGCCAGTAAACATCAAAGTATGTGTTCGGGCAAACACTAAACCTATAAGGCTGGGGTTCCCATTTTTTTCCGTTCGCGGCGCACATACATGTTTACTATTTTGTCGCGGCGCCCTAACGTATGTAGCTGGTCGAAATAGATAAGTACAATGTTAAGAGAGTGGTAAGAAGAATTGCTTCACAGCGCCCTTCTTCACACTCTTCGGCGCAGCAAGGCGCCACGGCGCAAACTTTGTGAACCCTTGCTTTAAGGTATATATATTATAGAAAAGTTATTAAGAAATTATTTCAGGAACGACGCAAATATGATAAAATAGGATGGAATATAGCTTACGACTTCAGCGAAAGCGATTTCGTAGTATGCATGCAGATTTTGCAATGTTATCTTGAACGATGCGCTGCTGTCAATGGGCCTATTCCTTGGGCCACACTCAAGTACCTCTTCGGAGAGGTGAGAATAAAATTCGTAACATAGTAATCATGATCCTTATACGGCCAAGTTTTATGTCACAAATTACTAGTATGTGAAGTCGAATTGAAGGCATGTAGGCAATGCATACTTGACCATGATAGGTCCTAAACTATATTTTTGGGTAGATATATTTACTGAAATGTATGTATTAAAGGTAATCATAAAGATTGAATAAAAAATTAAAAACTTTCGTAAACCTCTGAAACTCTGTATTTGAAAGCCATACGTAGACTATTTAACAGTTTTCAACTTTAAAGATATGTTGGATATGATTTTTGCACAGGTTATGTACGGCGGTCGTGTGATAGACGACTTCGATCGACGTGTCGTACGTACATACATGGAGGAATACATGGGCGAGTTTCTCTTTGACAAGTTTCAGCCTTTCCACTTTTACCGCGACTCTGCGTTTGACTACGTGATACCGCCTGAGGGAGAGCGAGATCAATACATAGGTAAGACAGTATCATAAAATTTTGTTGTGAGCTAAGTCCGTAGGGGCATACTTAAATAAGACCCTCTCTACTGTTTACTATCCTCAGACACCGTCTTGCTCTCTCCACAAATCTAATAATATAATGTCATTGGAGGCTTGATTCAAAGATATAATTTTCTTTAGCTAATTTAAGAACTGGAAATCTCGCAATTTATCAAATGTTTTATTTGCAAATTATTTGGTATTAGAGGTGTTAATCTAAAGAAACTTGCTACAGATGCCATTAACAGATGTCCACCCGTCCGCACACAATACTATTACTGAGTTTTGGATAACGTATAACTATTTTTTTTTCAAAATCTTCTCTATTTTGCTCCTGCTTACAGCATGATATTATAAATTGTTTATAACAACCATGTGTTGTGAAAACAAAACTGTAGAACATTCTCGTCGTGGTTTTCTCCCCGGCTATGATATGGAACTTGGTCCGAGATCGGCAACATGGTTGTAATGACCCTAGTTTTACAACTGTTTATAGGTGACGGTAACCGTTTACTATCAGATTTACCGTCTGCGTGTTTGTTGCCCAATAACATTAAAAACCGAAAGTAACATATAATGGGTTCAGATATAAGCCGGAGTTTTCTTTGATTAGTAGATTACACGAAAACAAAATATTTCAAACTTAATTTATCTGCATATGATAGTTTTCCGTACTCAGACTTCATCGATACGCTGCCTTTGGCAAATACTCCTGAAGTGTTTGGACTACATCCAAACGCGGAGATTGGTTACTTTAGCCAAGCTGTTAAGGAGATCTGGGGTCATCTTATAGAGCTACAACCACAAACAAGTACGTATTTTAATGATACAAAATTTTCAATAATTTTTTCTCATAATCATTTCGTATTGTATAAGTGTCTTAAAATACATAATATTTAAATTTAAGAAGAAATATGTACGATTTGATTGATATTTTATAAGTTGTATTGTGTATAATCATAAAGACTTTGTTCTGTTTATACGTGTAAATATGTGTTTATGTGTATTACGTAAGAGAATTATTGACTATTTATTTATGCTTTTCATGCTGCTAGTAAATAAATCAGAATGTAAGTAAAACAATACGGTCAACAATAAGGTACAATATAATTAATTAATTATTTATTACTATAATACAATCATAACACACCTATTTTTATTTTGTCCTGCCTAACAGTAAGGATTAATGGTAAGTGTTCACTTATTATCGTGAAGATTAAAAAAATAAATGTCTAGAATAGGTTTCAAGTATTAAAAAAATACAAAATTATGTATACAAACTTTACCACAGTTTTGTATTTATATAAATATTGCATAACATTGTAGATTAATATGTAGACGTAATAGGTATTGCTCAATTTTACAGGCGAAGTCGGAGGGGCGATGAGTCGTGAAGACTTCATCGACATGATTGCGGTAGATGTGCTTGGCAAACTGCCTCAACTCTATGAGATATGGCGAGTGCGTAAGCAGTTTGAGATGAACATTACGCCGACGCTTGTCGTGCTACTGCAAGAACTTGAAAGGTTTTAATTATACTTTACAGGTTTAGCGTTATGACCACAATCTCACCAGATCTTAAGTGACGATGAGGTCCAAGATGGTGGACACTTACTACATTTTCCGGAGCAGAAAGTTTTCTGAAGACCGAAAGATTGCAGTTAAAAAAATATATTTAGGAATATAACTTTTTAATATAGTCCAAACGATAATGATTAAGTTGGTAGTGTGTACGGACAAGGCGTAAATACACGTCTCGTAAGTTTAAAGCCATCTGCAATGAGCCTCATCTTTCGGTGAAGGAAAAGATCGTGAAGGCTTTTTGTAATGCCCACCTGGCTAGCTACCGCCCTCAAGTTGAAATTCCACCGCCAAATATTTATAGATGTGTTCCGGCAATTGCACTTGCCAGCCAGTCTCTCCACTAGGTTTAGCGTATCCACCATCACGGGTGCTATCATTACTTAACATCAGGTTATATTGTATTCATAATAGTAAACATATAAAAATATATCAGATATGATAGAATGTTTCCTCCTGGTGGTATTTCAGGTTTAATCGTCTCATAAGTCGAATGCGTAAAACATTGTCGTTACTACGCAAGGCATTGGCTGGTGAGATTGGTATGGACACAGTGTTGGATAACGTGTCGTATAGCTTGTTCAACGGGCAACTGCCTCAAGTGTGGCGCAATCTAGCTCCGGCCACCTGCAAAGGTCTCGGCGGATGGATGGACCACTTTATCATGAGGACTAAGCAGTACACTGACTGGGTAAATTGCTAGTATACTTTCTACATTTAAAAGTTGGTCTTTAACTTCACCGCTAATACTGAATCTGAATTTTTATCATTCCCACTACTTTAAAATATGATTTTTGATAATGTTTGCTTCTTCGATGCAACTTTAAACAGTTCAAACCATTCATCAAGTTCATATATTCATCAATTCATAATTTTGTTTTTACATAGTTACATTTAGTTATATAATCAAACTAGCTGTGTCAGCAATTTCCGTTCAAGTTGAACTAAAAAATATTTGATATTTTATACAGCTTTAGTCGCATTGGTGGTATCGAGACGTTAAATAACCTAAAGTCTTTCACAATGATTGTTCTGTCAAATACAAATAGGTTTTTTCAAATCCGACTGGTAGATCCTAAGATTAGCGCGTTCAAACAATCGAAGAAACTTTATAATATTAATATAGATAAAACAAAAAATTATAGTAATCGAAGAATTTTCAGGGACAGACATTCAGGGACTTGTAGACAGCTTCATTATTTTTGAATGTCTTTTAGGCTACAATAGAAGAACCCGTAGTGATTTGGCTGTCCGGTTTACACATTCCGGAGTCGTATCTGATCGCACATATACAAATCGCTTGTCGACTGTACACGTGGCCGCTAGATCGGTCCACGCAGTTCACTCGAGTCACCAAATGGATATCCGCAGATGACATAGAAGAACGTCCAGTCACTGTAAGGCTCTCATTATTTCGATGAAATTATTGTTAACTAGGTGTACCTGGAACTTTGAATGCGTGGAATCAAAAATTGTTTAATCATTTTTACCCGTTTTTGTAAGCGTGAAGTTAAATAGCTTAAAGCCTTCCTCAATGGTTACTCTATCAAATAGAGAAAGAACTTACTTATTAAATCCGACTGGTAGTTTCTAAGATTAGCGCGTTCAAACAAATAAACAAACTTTTCCGCTTTATAATATTAGTATAGATATAAATAAAGTAGTGACGGTTGCTCAGTTGTAGTACGCTTAAATGCAGTATCCTTTCAAATTTATTGAGCTTTTTGTGAAATTGGAATGAATTATGCCCTACACATGTTTTAATGTGCGACTAATTGATTACCATTTTAGTTTGACCTTTAATTTCAAGCTGTCGCTAATTTGTAATCATTGTATTATCGGACTATTTCTTATTTATTTAATGCTTTATTACCTTCATGTTTTACTAATTAAGATCAAAGTTAATTATTAATCGATTATTTAATGTAAAATTCATCACATAAGGTCCATACTGCACCTAATATCAGTGGTGAAGCTAGCATAGGTACTTGTACTATCGTAGGCAGTAATAAATTTCTTTCCTCTTTCTTTATTAAATTTATAATGGTACTATATTACCACCATATGGATGGTACCAGGGACTGGTAACCACTAACGGAGCTAGGCCACTGGTCATGACTACGGGTAATATTAGTAGTTTCTTACTATAAATTTTACCAACTGAATTTTGCAGGGTTGTTATGTCCGAGGGTTATACTTGGAAGGAGCGCGATGGGATTTGGAAGAGGGATGTTTGAAGCGCTCACATCCTAAAGTTTTAGTCACAGAACTACCCATTATGTACATCATACCCATAGAATTTCATAAACTGAAATTACAGGTAATATTTGTGAGAACAATATGCACATTAAATACAACTGTAACTGACCCAAATCCGCATATAGACTATCACTAGATGTTAACTGCTCGCCACTTCCTTTGCGTGGAACTAAAAATTAAGTAATATATTTGTTCGTTTTTGTAACTTTTTTCAATACAGAATACTTTTTGCTCCTATTTGTGGTAACAAGATGTTGGATAGCCTAAATACTTACTCAATTATTGTTCTATTAAACACAAAAAATATTTTCAAAACCGACTGATGGTCTGATAGTTCCTAGGATTAGTGCGTTCAAATAAACAAACTTTTCCGCTTTATAATATTAATATAGATATCGAAGTAGTTCGTCAAAAGTGAGGAATAAATATTACAATTTTGTTCTCAATGAACTTCGCATTATGATAATTTAATTGAGTGTCAATTGGTGTATAAAATGAGCCTAATAGTAACAGTTTACTGAATATAATAATATCAAGCATTAAAGTTGAAATGTGAGTTCTAATATGATGTAAAACATAATTCAAGTTCCGCGAAATCGTGGACATAGGTTATCTTTAAAGATCAATACTTACGCAATAATTTGAATACTTTACGTTATAGGCATATAAATAAGGTGACATGTACACAGTATAGGTAGTCCAAATTCGATAAAGATATACAGTATGTATATTTATGTATACAATAAATATTTTTTACACAAAGTATTGGGGTTACAGTAACTGCTACATTTAAATTCCTAAATTATTTCACAATAGAAATAAACATCCTGCAACAAAAAATTCAGTCTTCCTATTGCCGAAGCTCCAACGCCATTCCTATTTCTGCAATAAAGCAACTATACCACCCTACTGTTTGTTAGTGTGAAGACTCTGGTTTTTGACACGCACTTAGTACATGAGACTTTTCAGCTCACCCTCAGTAGCAATTTATTATATCTGACATCAGATCAGCTATTGCTTTATCCAACTAAGGCTGTAAACGAGCTTACTGATGGTAAACGGTAACCAGTTTCGTGGCTGTACGACAATGTCAGAGATGTCACGAACGCGTTGCCGATATTTGCCAATCTTTGAGGACCTTTGGAAACTATAATGTCCATAGGCACATTACAAAATATTATTTTATTGTGATTTTCTATATGATTGGAATGGTTGCAACAAGTTGAGAGAAATCAGAAAAAAGATGTACGATTCTTCCCGAAAGACCCCCGCCGCGTCTATCTATCTGTTTTGTCGAGATAAACTCAAAACTTTTTTAAAATTTACATGATGTTTGAGCTAATTCTGATGCCCGTTTGGCTAACTATACCACCCTCAAGATGGAAATCTGCCGCCAAATACCTATAGGTGTGTTCTAACAATTCCTAGCAAAAGAGCCAGTCCCTCCACTAGGCATAGCGTAGCCAACGTCTTAGGCCACATCGTCACTTAACATAAGGTCAGATTGAGGTCATAACGCTAAACCTATTAACGATTTAAAATATCTTACTACTTACGTATTTTAATGTGGTTTTCACCAATAGTTTTATGGGGAAAGTTTAGGCGTATAATTTCTTAATATAAGCTATAGGTTCTATAAGCTATACAAACCACTTACAATCACATGGAATTAATGTCTATGTATTACTTAATAAACACTTGTCTAAATCAAATATTTGTGCTGTCAAAACGAAAGAATACCTGGTTTATAAAATACGAATGGAATGACCTTTCAGATAACCCAAATTTATTATAACGGATTAAAAGGTCAAGGCAATGATTATTGTTTGTGAACATGTGTATGTTTAGACAATCACAATAGAATATATCTAAGAACCTTTCTCACTGTATATGTTTATTTCTATTGGCAGTAATGATATTGACATTAGATAATTTCATTTAAGAAATATTGTAATAAATCTGTTAAATATATCTGATCAAAATACATTTTAGGTGTTATTGTGATCAAGGGCAAAGTAGTAAGCTCGGGGCTTAATTTTAAATAAATGTATTAATTAGTAACACGTAGCGTGGAGCCCGCAAATTTGTGAATTCTGAAATCTTAAATTTCGGATCCGTAATAAACTTCCCATGGCTAGCCGATAGCTACAACATAGACCTAAAATAACATGCAATTATTATTAAGGTTTTCAATTATAAGGATGTTTATATTGAGAATAATAATAATAATAATAATTTATTTCACTCATACAAAATAAAGTACAAAATTTGTCAACAATAGATGTAGCAAATACAATGAAAATAAAGATATATTGCTACAATTTGTATGAAATCTAGAGACTGAAAAAGGTACGATGACCTGAGCTACAGATCTCCAGCCCTTGTTCTCTAATATATGTTTACAGTCTTCCTATTTTATGCACAAGAAATTTCAACCCAGTTCTTATGAAACTATAGACAAATGATTTTTAGTATTGCTATATGAAAGTGTTAATAGCCAATTGTAAGTAATGCGTTTTGGTCTTTGTTTGGTTAAATCGTAAACTTGAAGAATAGGATTAATTTGATTGTATATATGCGGTCCTAGAACACAGAAAATTTATGTGAAAATTGTAGATGGAGTGAAAGTGTCTCACAAACATGGTGTTTTTGTCTTTTATTGAAGTCAATATTAGGATCATATATTAATCGAGTGTGCGTAGTAAGGATAGTTTTTAGGAAAAAAAGTTTTCTTACAGTAAGTACAATCGATATTTTATATAGTTCAACTGTAGGAAATCGAAATGGCAGAGAGAAGTTTACTTTCAAAACAGCTCTTTGAGCAGTCTACAATTTCATTAAGGCAGTTTTTGCGGCCCCACCCCAGGATGTAATACAATATGTAAAAATAGACTGACAGATGGCAAAATATACAGATTTTAATGATATGTAGTGGTGGGATTCGATATTTTTTATATAATTAAGGTTACATTATGGCTACAATCTCACCTGAAGTTGAATGACGACGTGGCTCAAAACGGTTGACACGCTAAGCCTAGTGCAGGGACTAGTTCTCAAGTGCAACTGCCGAAACACACCTATAGGTATTTAGCGGCAGATTCTCAACTTCAGGATCGTAGCTAGCCAGGCGGATATTAGAAAAAACCCTAGCAACATGCTATGTATTCTTTCACCGAAAGCTCAAGCTCATTGTAGGTGGATTTGAATCCACGTCCCCTGACGTGGCGTCCGTACACACCCAACTGAGCTATCATCGCTTCAACAATTTTGTTCCTCAGGCGTGTCGCATTTCAAATATCATCTATATCCAATAATCAAAATGTTTTAGTAAGAATTTCTACCCGGCTGCATCGTGCTGTAAACATAAATTGATAACAGTAATCCTATTAGTGTCGTCACAATTCGGGATCTGCCAGCATATTTCCAACAGCAGAAAGGCATGACCGTGTTGGATTATAAAGGATCAATTCTCACTCAATCAGATCTTGTTGTTTTTGGATTACACTCTCTTTACCATATAAACAACTTAAAACTTCATCGAATATTAACTTTGAATATATAAGCGGTTTATGTTTCAGAATACTTTACGCACTCCTGTATATACTACGTCGCAGCGTCGCGACGCGATGGGAGTCGGCCTCGTTTTTGAATCGGACTTGTGGACTACAGAACATTACAGTCACTGGGTTCTACAGGGTGTTTGCTTGATTATGAATACAGACTGAAGTTATTTTATTATGTTAATTTAAATAGTATCGATTTAAGTCGAGATCATCTATAGATGTAACGATTTTGTTGTTCAATTGAGCAAGTTGCTTAATGAACGTAAGCTAGAATATTGAATGAAACTGATAATAATATATTTAGTCAATATTAATGAGTTCCTAAGAGTTTTATTACTGTATTAACATCATATTAGCGAAACTCCAGTCTTTTATATTTGTGCGCATTAGGTTAGCGAATTATTGCAGGGCCTGCGAATTTTGAGCAGATTACATTTGCGATTAAGAAAAACATTAAGTGATGTTGTAATGAAATAATTAAAAGTCTGTTGTAGATTTTGTTTTTCTCAATTAAGTTTTTTTTTTTTATCGAACTTAAATGTGTTCATATGAATTTAAATAAAAACTGATATTATAATAGTCGTGAATGTTTTATTTACTCAAATTTGTAAAATTATTAATATTTTAGCGTTATGGTGAATACAATTGATAAAATGATGAACTTTAAAAAGTTCTTAACGACTGCCACGTTATAGACATTTTTAATTACTATATGTCTTGTTTTAAATCTCTTCTGAAAAATTGTATATTTTTATACAATGGTACTTAAAAACATATATAACAAAATACAAAAAAACAACACCAACTAAAACTACTTTGTTCGGACTAGGGACTTCCCTGAGACCCAAACTAGTTACGATGCAAAACGATTGTATGTCAATAGTCAAATTAAACACGATTGCAAAAACTATTAGCAAATAGAAAAATATATGAGCGTCAAGTGGTTGATCGTAAGTCAATATTTGGAGATAACTTTAGCTGTCATATAACAAGAGACATATTAACATATGGTACCTATAAATTTTGTAATTTGCCTCGTTGTTTCAATCTTCAAGTCCATTCTCTATGAAATGATTTTGAAGTGATGATGGCTCAGTTGGTAGTACTTATACTTTCCTTTGAAGCTTTTGCTGAAGGAAAACAAAGTAATGAAACCATAGTATGGTGGTAGGGTTTTTTTATGCTATAGGTGTGTTCCGGCCGCTGAACTTGAGAGACAGTCCCTCCACGAGGCCAAACGTGTCCACCACATTGAGTCATATCATCACTTAACATTAAGTGAGATTATTGCAATAACGCTAAATCTATAAATTATAAAAAATGGACTTCAAGCATCTGATTTTGATGAAATTTTCAAGCGAAGTTCAGATTAGCCCAGGGAATAGGAAATAAATTTTAGTTTCACGCGAACGAAGTCGCTGCCAAACATTAATAATTTATGTAACCACAAAACATCATAGTAATAATGTTATTAATAAAATCTTAAAACATGAAAATTATGATAATTTATAGTTGACATATATTTTATTTACATGCCACAGTCTCACCCGATGTTAATTGACAGTGTGGCCCAAAATGGTGGACACGCTAAGCCTAGTGGACAGACTGGCTATCAGGAGCAACTACCTGAATACACTTATAAAGTGTTTGGCAACAGATTTCCAACTTGAAGGTGATAGTTAGCCAGGTAAATATTGGAAAAACCCTACCACCCTGCAATGGTTTCCACACGATTTTATTCTTCACCGAAAGTTTAAGGTCACTGCAGAAATTCGAACTCGCTCCATTAAGGCCGCGTGCGTATGCACCGCCAACTGAACCATCGCTGCTTTCAATGATCGCTCAATTAAATACAAAAAAAAATTAAATCCAACTAATAGTTCCTAAGATTAGCGCGTCCAAACAGACAAACTTTTCCACATTATAATATTAATATAGATTGGATATAAACTAGCTAATTCCTAAACGGGATGTCTTAAGCATGTCATTATGCGGATTCTACACGTGGTATATAAGAGCCGTTATACAATTGGAGACAATTGTCACCCAGTAAATTTAATAGCCTTCATCGAAACTTAGAGGTCTTTATTGTATATACAATAGCTATTTGCTTGTCTTGGTGGCTGGTGAAATAAAAAATATAAAATTAACTACATCTGTGCAAATACTTGGATGAAAGTGGCACGTTACAGTCATAACATCTTTTGTTTTCTTCCTATAAGTATATAGGTAGGTATTGAATTAGTTTCTTTATTCAGTAGTATTTTGTTTATATTCAATAATATATTAAGTGATATTACGACTTTTGTAACACCTCTATACATCTGACATTGAATTCATTTTACTATAATTTTTATTGAAATTTTAATTAACTCTACCTTTTCTCTGTTCGTTATTCCGTGTTTTTGTTTTTCTCTCTTTTCGCATACGCACAACAGCAACAGTTACAAAAAATAGACAATTTTAATTGATTTATCAATTTTATCCATTTAAAAATATATTATGTTATAATTAGACGACAATTTTGACTAAAGGTTTAGAAAAGAGTAGATACAATGTGTAAACAAAGATTAATTACCGCCTTGAACATCTTGTTTGTCTTATGTTTATATCGAGAAGGCCTTCATGCGTAGTAAATTCTATTGATTATATTCAATATTATCTCATGGAATGTATTCAGAATAATATTTATGGTTAACATAAATCAGAATGTGTGGAAGATTTTACATTAGAATAATTATTATGGGGTTAATATGATATTAGCTATGTTTTTTAAACAAAGGGGAAAAATAAACAAATTTTGCGCGTAATAATATAGATTATAGAAATAACTCATGGTAAATTATTATTAGAATTATATTCTCGTAAACTCCCAGAATGAGAAACTAAATATTCAAGGTAAAAACAATTCAAGCTAAACATTTTATTTTAATAATAACGAATGTACAACAACTAAATTGCCGGAATTCGTACAGGAAAATAATATTTGTCTGCAGCGACCGATGAGATGTTTGAATTATATATTTACTTAGGTCGCGGTAGGTTATCTGTCTAGTATATAAAAGAGACACGCTAAAAATGTTCGTACAACTATTTTTGTCTTAATTCGGTTGCGAGCTGTTACACCGGTCACTATTCAACAATGAAAGCTTTCGTGGTAAGCAAATTTTACTTTTTTTTATCCGACTTCAAAGGTAGTTCTCAATTCAGTTTTTCCTTTTTTAATGTTACTTAAGAACTTAATAATTTATAAACATATATGAGTTTTTAAATGTAATTTTCGAAACATTTAAAGTTCATTATTTGCATTGGACTTTTGATTTGGAAAAGATACTAGAGAATTACTAAAAATCGAATAGGAAATGTATAGTGATAGAACATTGGTAGATTTATGAATATACAAGACTAGATGGATACTGAACTAAGGTCAAAAAAATTTCTGTGAAGCCATAACGGAAATGTTTCCATTGCATGTTTTTAGAGTAGATTTTTATAAATCCTTTTTTTTTCTGCCAAAATTATTATATATATTGTTGAATACTTTCAATTAGTAGTAGTAATTGAAGAGTATGATTATAATTTCAGATGATTTGAATATTTATATACAATATTGTACTGTAGTTTATCATTTCTAATAATTTTAAAATAACTTGCAGATAACTATAACATAAAAGTTGTCACGTTATAAAAATGTAAATAATTCTTAATACTTTAGTATTAGATATATAGGAACATACTATATTAATCGTAATCAAATTAAATAATATCAATACCATAAATTTATAAAAGTTATATTGTAAAAAGTAGGGTGTATGAAATGGCGACAGGTCACGGGTATTACATGTGACCCACGAATGTCTGTGAAACTCAAGGGAAAAGTTTATAAAACTATTGTAAGGCCTGTAATATTGTATGGATCCAAATGTTGAGAAACGCAAGAGGCGTATGAAAGAAAATTACACGTAGCAGAGATGTGAATGCTACGATGGATATGTGGAGTGACTATAATTTATAAGATTAAGAATGAATATATTCAAAAAAGCTTGAATATAACACCAGTGAGAGAGAAATTAAGGAGTAATAGGTTAGCGTGGTATGGGCATGTTATGAGAAGGGATGAAAGCCATATAACTAGAGGAATGTTAAGTATGAAGGTGAATGGATGTAAGAGAAGAGGAAGGCCGAAGAAGATATGGATGGACTGTGTGAGAAACGACATGTGTATAAAAATAGTAAATACTGAGATGACGGCTGATAGAGTTGAGTGGAAGAAGAAAACATGTTGTGCAAACCCTATCTACGTGGGATAAGGGCTAAGAAGAAGAAGAAATAACTAAAAGTTATGTTGGTTAAAATAAACCGTGTTAGGTTTTTTTTTCTCTTTCAAATAATTATTATTTTGTACTTCAAGCAAACAGTCTCGGGCGTAATTAGTAGGTATAGTATAAATCCAAATGTTCGATGGTGTAGGCAAACTGATCGCATCAATACGTTGATAATGCAATATCATTTCTGCAGCTCAATTCTTTGCTTTATCTAATCATTTGTAAATCATACTCTATTAATTCTGCTAACTATTAATTTGATTAAAACATTCGAGAATGTACGTTTAATTGATATATTAAGCCCTTCCAGGTAAAACATCGTAAGTGCCAAAAATCTTATAAACGATTTTATTGTAATCGCGTAAAAAATTTCTTTGTAAATTAGAAGCAGTATGTTAATAGCTACTGTTTTAATAAATCAATGGTTAATCATGAACTATTTTCTTATAAAGACATCACAAATATTTTTTAATTTGGAATGGAAAAACTCTCCGGTAAAAAGTACAATTGGTCGCTTACTATGTTTTTCCTGAATAGGCTCGATAGGTAACAGATTAATCTTTCTGACATTGTAATTATTGTCACAAAATAACCGCATCGCCAGTTGATATATTTTTAGCTATTCCGTAGCTTTACTAAAGTTATTAGGTAAAGTTAAATGTCCGTTAAAACCATTTTATTCTTAACTAACTTATAAATTCTTCTACTATCATATCAAAGATTGCATGAAAATAAGTATTATTATAAATTAAAAAAATAGGAAATGGCATTCATTGTTACGCCATACATGACACAATGAAATAATTTAGCAAGAAAATAAATATATAATAGTAAAATATACTTTTTAATAAAATAAAAAAAAAACAAAGGCTGGTTTATAACTCCGCAACCTTAATAAAAAAAATCCTAAACTATATCAGTTGAAAACCAAAAATGACTAATGAATGAAAGCTAACTAATATTTATATAATATAAATTTCATATTATTTATCTAGAATATATTGCAATAAAATCTATTTTACGTTTAAATAAAAACAAAAAATTATAACCATAAATGAAATTACACTTAGTTTAAATAATAACAGTTTCAAAATTTAACAAAATCTGTCTAGTACTTTCAGAATTATATGATAAGAGTACTGACAGGCAGAGAAAAATTAAATGTTTTTTTCTGCGCCATCTCTATTACGCTAACAAAGTATTTACAGTAGAACCTCGATAAGTTCAAAACCTCCAAATCTCGAAAAAATATTTTGTTCCCTTTCCTTTTAAACACCAAAACCTCCATTCTCTATAAATCGAAAACTTTATAACTCGAATTTTTTGGCGTCTCCCTTGATGTTATACAGGTTCTACTGTATATCATGATTATAATTTTGTTTAATAAAGTGTAGATTTGGTTCAAATATGCTTTTATTACTTATATCAAGTCCCGTCTATTTTAATTTCAACTATCTTAGAATATTTTCCTTCAGAATTACAAGTATCAGCAATAATCTATAGTTATACATTTCGAACGAAAGTAACTGAAATAGTCAAAATTAATGAAATAAAACTAATACAATCAGTTTAAAAAATATATAATAAATAAAAAATAAAATGTATTGCAAAATTACTTACAAATTAATATATTATAACAAAAATATATGTATAATATACAAATTAATATTGTAAAACAGTGTAAAAAATGAGCAATAATAAAAGGTTAATATATAAATAGGTATAAATTATTTATCTATAGTATGTAACTCCAGCAGATTGTTCAATAAGATTACGACAGCTCTGAAATTTTAATCACTCCATATTTTCTTTAAACATAAGTGAACAAGAAAAACGATAATAAATTATCTCTTATGTCCTTGACTTTATACATTGTTGATGTTTGTATAATCGGAACTCGGTTTTAAGAACTATACATAGAAAACGATAAAAATTTAGAAATGATTTATACTTGACTTTTCCGTATAGCTGACTTCAGACTACATAAACTTCTTATTTTAATGATATATTAATTACTAGGCGAATAACATATTAAGAGAAAATGCCTGTATTTTGTTTTTCCTGACGAGAAAAATGTTCTTAAAAGTAACATAGCAATAAAATGATGAAGGATCATTGGCATTCAAATAATGAATGGCCCAAAACCATCTACACATACTTTCGCATGGAATGGTCATGGTTCCATGTCGTTCTGATCAGTAGTTCTGACGTGACTGCGCCTCAAACAAACATAATTTTCATTATACATATATATAAGCTCATGCACATTGTGGGTGGATTAATATTGATTTGTAAATGTATATATTAAGGTTTTTCATATGCAGCTGTTTATCCACACGCACCGCAGTGCGGTGTCTTGTACGTCCAACGTCACTGTAATCACACCACGTAATTCTATTGTGTGTTAACTTGATTTGTTTGCCCGTAATCGTTTCCTAGTAGATCAGACATCTTCAAGGATGTCCATATTAAATAGCATCATAATTACAGTATTTTTAAATATATATTTATGCAAGTCGTATACATGCTCTTCTATCTGGCAATATATTATCTATTTTTAAACCTATTAAAATAGGTGATATTTTTTTTAATTTACAAATAGATATCTCAACAAAGCCATAAATATACATAATATCCAGCGGAAGCTGACTTGATACAGAATAATTTCTCAAGAATAATTTTGAAACAATGATAGCTCAGTTGGTAACTGACCAGCGAAAGAAAACATCGTGATGAAGCCATAGCATGATGGTAAGGCTTTTTCTATACATGCCTGGCTAGCTACCGTTCTCAAGTATAAAATCTGCAGCCATATAGGTGCGTTATTAGTTAGGAGTTATTAGGGTAGGTATTATAGGTGTGATTCAATAGTTTCACTTGAAAACCAATCCTTCTACTAGGCTTAGCGTGTCCACCATCTTGAGCCCCATCGTCACTTAACATCAGGAGAGATTTTGACCGTAACACTAAACTTTACTTATAAAAAATCCTATTGCCTTAAAAAGTATGCTGACTTTGTTTTTTTAGGTTGCATTATATTAGATATACTTTTTTATTTATTATTTGAATAATAAGTAATATTTACAATGTTTTTGTATACATATAAAAGTCCGTGGCACGATGATCGTCCATGCTGGTCTCGGACACTAGTCAACCGATTTCGATAAGATTTTGTTAATTTATTGCTTGGTCCAGCTTAAGAGATAAAATATTTTATCGCTGTAACCAGTACCCTATTCACGAACGTCATAGATAGCACTCTAATCCGGTTATTGGCTACTGGTAAAGGTAGAAAAAGGTTGGGTCAATTCATAACTATATATAAAGTAAATTATCTAAAGTAGGTAACAATCATACATGAAGTTTGAAATACTCATAGAGTAACAAAGCTGTGAGCGGGCCGAGTAAATAATTTCGTAACTTTGTTTCTACACAGCCTACATTACGCACATTAATAAAATCAAATAATTAAATGTCAAATGTACGATTGTCTAGAATTAAACATTTGGATGATTGCCAATTTGAAAATACTTAATTTATCCCATATTGATATGCAAAGTAAATTTTAATGATTTCTAATGCCATATGTTAGATAACTACTTCAGTCTTCACTAGAATCCGAAAATCTACAAACTATCTATCTATACTTATCGAAGTAAAAATAATATACATATGTAGGTATACAATGTGACAAGTGTAATCTTATCGAAAACCAGTCGTTCCATTATGGATTCTATTTGAAGTTTACTTAATATACTGTCAGTATTAGCGCGCATATATCGGTATCGAGGTTGTGTTCAAAATTCATTTAAAAATGAAGTATTTTTATTTTTTACAGTTCCTTTTCTTCGCCTTCTTGGCCATGGCTGCGGCAAATAGAGGTATGTTTGATGAATTATATGCAAGAATAAATTAATTTTAATAACATTGGTTTAATAAATATGATTATATTTTTTTTCCTTTTAAAAAAATTATAGATCGGTAAATGTGTACATTTGAAAGGTTTGCAAAATGTTTTATTATTACTTTGTATGTTGCTTACCTTCTTTCTCTTCCCTATTGCTTCTCTTGTCTATTTCTTGACCAAATTTACAAAATGGTTAAACTATACAATCGTGCTCTTCACGTAACATATAATAACGACAAAGAAATACAAGAAATTATATACAAAATATTTATTTATTATTGTTATTTTTCGATTGGACAAATACTTTCACAGCTTTACCGAGCTTGGGGGCGAATTCCTACGGCACTCAGTCTGGGGGGCTTATTTAATTAAAATTTACCACACCGTTTTATGGAGAATTTCTATTCTTTAAATTTAATTTAATTCTTATAAGTATATGAGAGACGGCTGATTTATTTTAAAGCTGTTATACATCTAGGGCATATAGACTATTTAATTGGACAGCTTTGTAGGGAAATAGTCCGACCTTCAAATTAAGTAAAATACAGACATTGTGCATCACACTACCAAAAATAACATTTATTCGTCATATAGATAAGACTTGTTTTATTCTGACAGGTAGAAAATTGTCTGAACAATGACTTCCATTTATCAGAATGAAATATGTTTTAGTCATGTAAAGATTACAGATTATTTTTGATGCCCTATTTTTGGCTAGTTTATGGATTAGATCATTTCTGCAACTGTCCAATTTTAGATTAAAAATAGTATACAAACATTATTTTTTTATAATGTTACATTCTCTACATTTGTGACGTTAAATCAAAGGAGCTTTGATTAGTTTGTGAGTCTGGGAATTATTATCATAAAATACTGCATGGAAATCACACGTAATAGAAGAAATTACTTAACACTTTCAAACAAAATAAAATAATGGATGCGTATCAAAAACTAAATGCACATTCATTCATAACATTTGCTTAGTAACAGTTTACCATCCGTACCATCCGAATACCAGAGTTGTTCAACCCTTGTCAACCTTCAAACCTCTTTCCTAAAGAAATCTAGAATCCCTAATTACCATATAAACAACGTATAAGGTTATTTAGGTACAACCCTCAGTAGGATAAAGGAGTTCCATCTCTCATACTGATCCACGTAGGAGAAATTTATAAAGAAATTATCAAACCAACATTATGAATAATCATATCATTGCTCAAATAATTTTTACAAATGCCATCAAGTTGTATTATAATTCAAACCAGGGTAGGTACTTTCATTTCATAACTTCGTCTTTAAACATTGCCATCAATCTGTTATCATTTGCTTATGAATGCCCGTCATTTTTCACAGTGCAAGTGGTCGATTATAATCAAGATTATACAAACGAGGGTATGTACTTTCATTAAATATAGGATGTGTTCCGATATACAATGCGAGTACTAGTCAGTGATCATACTGGAAAGAAAATCTTTCCGTTATAGCTGACAGTATACTGGCGCAGTATCCTAGGGAAATATATCGAGCCTTTTTATGAAAACATCGTGTTCACCAAATATCTTAACAATGTTTTTTGTTATTGTAATTTCCTAAAAATTATTTTCGTAGATTAGAAGCAGTATTAGCGGCCACTATTTTATTAAATCAGTGGTTAATTATGAACAATAAGTCATAATTTTGTATAAAAAAATCATAAAGAATATTTCATTAGGAACGAAAAACTCTCTCCTATATAAAAAGTGCAAATTGTCGCTTATGATGTTTTTCCTGAAAAAGTTCGATGTGACGACATAATTTGTCACCATTTTTGTACTGTGAGCACTTCTTTTTCAAAGTAAGGTACTCTCAGTGCTTTGATCACGTGATAAACAGCGTCCAGAAATTTAACAGTTTGCACTATTGAGTATTTGAATATTGATTTTTAAAGATACCGGCCGTTAAAAAAAATATGGACAATTTAAAGATAATGTGTAAACAATGCTTTGAATGGAATGAAAGTAACTAAAGGATGAAATTGATTCTGGATAAAAAAATGTAAGTAACTAAAACTGGATCGCCTCTCGTTTTAAATAGTAATCAGTATAGCTAACTATAAAGTAACGGCTTCGCAGTATACTAATTGACGCCACATTCTGCAGTGCTCGCAGTGTATATCGGAACACAACCATAATGTCTTCGCATTAAACTTTATTCAAGCTATTCGCTTACGTATGTTCATCATCTTTCACAGTGCAATTTGTCGATGATAACTCTGAATATGATCCAAGTCAGGGTATGTATTTTTATCACATGTTATCATGAAAATGGATTTCATTAAACCTCCAAACACCATTATGAAATTTTCGGAAATTAAAACCATTATTATTATATAATATTTTATATATCGTTTAGATCTATCTGTAATACTGAACTGACAAATGACTTAATAGATTTATCTTCCAACCGCATCTTTTAGGACAAGCATAACTAATCGCAATTACGTGATTGTTTTTAAATTCATAGGAATATTTGCTAAGGAGATATTTGTATATATTTATTTATTTTACGTAATTTCGGGCGTAATTCATGAAAAATTAAAAATAATATTATACACCCTTACATATAAAAATCGGTGTTTCTACATATTATCGCGGGAACAGTCAGCAATGAATAAATTTTATAATATATAAAAATTATGTATGTGCTCTGCCGTAAGTTTGTTGGAATTTCATTGCATTCCATTTGAATAGTTAAATTATTATTCTACAAAGTTAATAAAATACTGCAATTATTAATGAGATTATAAGAAATTTTGGATTATGTAACAAAAAATACTCATAAATACTTTAAAACTATTATATGAAAAGGCCATTAAAGAAATAAAACCAATGTGAAAATTCTAAACGTAAAAACAAGTGACTACCTTGTTTTCAAACCTTTAAGAATATTTGTTTAAATCTTTTTCAGTTATTGTGGTTGAAGATAGTGGTGGTATGTATTTTAATGTTATTTATATATATTTTTTATACCAAATCCATAATTATATAAAGTAATCTAATAAAAAGAATTTTAACTTGGCACTTTTCTAGAATCCTCAAGACCTGATATGTAAATATAGTAAAAACAAAATACCATTACAACTGCCTATTCGCTATTTATATTTAGCTAAAAAATTCTTAAAATTTATGTGAACTAGATACATTGTTCTCCAATTATGTTAAGTATGGTTCTTACACAATGAAACCAAACCGAGATTTTGATAATTTACTAATATGACATACTTCATGGAAATAGTTGTCAACTAACTCTACGACAATACTATAATTTATCATTGTTTGTGTGTGTGGCATTATACTTCATTTTAAAATCGATTCTCGCATAAAATTACACTTATACGCTGATTTTGTGTGTAAATATGTTACTAATTATTATTACGATAAAAAAATATTTGCTTGACTTTTTAAAAGAAAACATATATATATATATATATATATATATATATATATATATATATATATATATATATATATATATATATATATGTAAAGAGTGATATATATATATATATATCACTCTTTACATGTACTATATTAATATTTTCAGTTCCCTCCAGCGACAGTGACAACGGTACGTACCTTTTTAATAATCAATTTTTTTTTCTTAATTTTTGTATAATACTTTTTTTTTTCGATCTACCATACGCTGGATTATATAATCCATTGAAGCTCAAGCGTATGAACGTACGGTTTCAATACAAAGAAAATTGATTTGTCCGTTTGTAGTGTCAAAATAAAAGCATTTTACTAAATGTCTATAAAAGTATATACGGTACTTATACAAAAAAATCAGGTTTTAAATTTTTGTGTATCTGTCTGTCTTTTTGTTCCAGCTAATCTCTGAAATGGCTGAACCGATTTTGACTGTGTTGGCAGATAGCTGAGCTTATTAGGAGTATTTTAGACTATCTATATTTTAGAAAAAAATATGGTTTACACGTAACAAATTCTTTTATAATGTTTAGTTTGACGCGAAAGAAATCGCCGTAACAGCTAGTATGTAAATAAATACAAAATTAAACCATTATTTTATTTGTATTATTTAAGTTAATACAACAATAATTTATTTTCGTACTGAAAAGTTATGATGTAATACATACAATTTCTTTCTATATAAATATATTATCAAGCGGATACGGTATTAATCTAACTGTAAGTAAATAATACGGAAATTTCAAGAGCCTAATGAGTTGTAATCGGGCAGTTAATCCTTCGCAGATTATATTGAGGTATACCAGTTATAAATGATTACAAGTTTTATGATAATGTACACAATATTCACTATTATCGAAAGAAAAAAATACATTTTTCTTTCACCCGTCACATACTTTTCAATCAATAGATGTAAGTTTAGTGATTCAATCCATGTTTAATATGCAAATTCTATTTCTTTTATTAACAACTCATAACTAATCATCTATAATATTGTATCTAATATTTTCTCTGTTTCTGCATAATTTTTATCTAATCATATTATTAATCGACTCCTGAATTATGTAGTTTGCAAACCGATCGGTTATATTATATTATAACAAAAATACCTAACTGGGACTTTTTTATAAATTTTAGACAGAATTTTATTTTAATAAATTTATTTATAAATATATTGACACGTTATGTTTTTTATTTTTCAGTTGTAATTCAGAACCGTGAGTATATTTATTTTTTGTTTATTTTCATTATTTTTATATAAATTAGCAAACATTTTAAAAATTAATATAATATATACATATTATTATATTTCCAAGGAGCTATTTTTTGGCTCAGTTGGTAGAGTATACGGACGCCGCATAAATGGACGTGAGTTGAAATCCACCTGCAATACACCTTGGCTGCGATGAAGGAGAAAATCTTAAGGAAGTATAGCTTGGTGCTAGGACCTTTTGAAATACTCAACTAACCAGCTACCATCCTCAAGCAGAGAATCTGCCGCCAAATACGTATTGGTGTGTTCCGGCAATTGCACTTGAGAGCCAGTCGCTCCACTAGTCTTTCACTAGTCACTTTCACATCAAGTGAGATTGAAGACAAAGCGCTAAATCTATAAAGTGCTAGCTGACTCGGTTAACTTCGTATCACCTATAATCATTGCTATTCAGCCTCGCCAAAACTTAAAACGGTTTGACGATATACTTTTTTTTTGTACATTTTGATCAGCTATAATCAATCCTAACCAACTTACCGACTTTAATTCATTAATATCATTAGAACTGGTTATATCTACTATCGTTTCCATTTTTCAAGATGGTTCAATAAATTTATAATATTTTACAGCGGATCCTTCCTTCTCTCAGCCATCAAACGGTAAGAAATTTTTATAATATAATAATTATTATACATAATACACATATTTCACTTTATGATAATAGGGGTTCAAAATACATGTGTGTCTAACAAAATATAATATATTATGTAATGTGTGTCTAATAAAAAAAAAACACAATTACATTTATACTTAATCAGACATTCCTAACCGGTCTCACTGACCTTTTCTACTAAGATACAATAAATTTTTACAAAGACCAATCTACCACCATGATTATTTATGGTTATTTTTGATTATTATGTTATGTTATTTTTGATTATATATGGGCGCTACAGGGTTCCCAGGCAACATAGTAAAACGAAACACAACGTTCACAATTTCTTTTAATTTGAACACTTCACAATAGTCCTTAAATAATTAATTCAGTGCAAGTATACTTAATAAATTATCAAAGGTTTCCACGCGGTCATAGGCAAGTCCTCTAGTACACGTCTTGCTATGACCGAGTTTAATAACTCTGCCAATATTCCAAGCAAGACTTATCACCAAGGCCTTGTCCAGGCGTCCCGGAAATCTGTGGCAAAACCTGCGTATCCGCTTTTAACAAACATTAAAGAAATCAAATGAATGTCTTATGTCTTTTGAATGAAAACAGACTTTTAAAGACGGAAGTAACTAAACGGAAATTACCTCTTGTTATCGAAGGAACAATCAAGTGAACCTGTTATAGCATTTAAAACGATTGAGATAAAATACGGAATATTTTAGAGTCAATTCGCCGATTAATTTCCATCTTGTTATTCCAACTCCGACATATATTACATTTGATATTTAGATCGTATACGAAAATGTTGTCAGTTCGATATTTTTCCAAGGCGCCTTTTTTGGGTAAACTATATAAAAACCTGTTAGTGTACATGCTATAAATACATTTTTATATTTTCTTTGATACGATATTTTTAAGGTTGAAAAACCTACGAGTTTGTCATGTGGTAGTTGGGATCTCAAAATGATACGTCTGACATGATTGACATGCGTATAATTACTGACTTACTTACTAACTTATATACGGCTATATACTTAGCCTATACATGCACATATGCATACCATCACAAGTTTACGCTTTATAAATAAAATGACATACTATGTAACGTAAATTGTTATTTTTCAGGTCCCAACGGCGGTTTTGAACCGATAAGTAAGTTTGCATTGATGTTATGTTAAAAGTGTTAAGGTTGTTTCAAAATTAGTTAAACCAGTGTATAATTACTCTCCGTAATAACAAGCTGTCAGTCATAGGACGGCACGTCAGAAGTAGAAACATTTTGGCTAAACTTATATACCTGCATTTATACATACACACGCATCTGTATATATGTATTTATGTACGGATATGTACTGGAGTCAGACGGTTACGCGAATTGAATACATCTTCCCATCCCAAACGTGCTTAAAAAGTTTTCACTTCAATAGTATGATACGTTGTAATGGATGAGTACAGTATTTATTGAAATTATAGTTATTTTCGCTAGTTACAAAAAAGGTTGAAAGTAAGTTTTTAGCTTAAAAAGGTAGCCCTGGGCGTAAATGCACACACCAAGAAGTTATTTGGAAGTTCCCATCTTTTATCTACAACTTTGTTACAACCTTTGCGTATTCGACTAAATTGGGCATTAAATCCTGATTCCCGAAAATCTAATAAACTCGTTATTTATTAAAAGGAAAATATATTTAACAATCAAGGATATTATAAAAATATATATACAATACCTCCATAATAATTGCATTTTTTGTAAAAGTTTCTATTATATTACGATAAACATGGTAACTAATTCATAGTTTTGTGGTATGACATATTTTAATACATAAAAAGCAATATAAAAATTGAAAAAATGTAATTAAAAACATACAGGTATAATCTATTAACTATGCTTCGAAACAAGTCCCCAGTCTACCGAGTTTTGCGGGTCACCATGTCACTGAATATCACCTGAGAATATGTTAAAAAAGATTAAATTTAAAATCAAAATAAACACCTAACTTTATATGTGCCAATATAGTGTTAACCTACTTATGTTATGTTCAATAAAATATATTATTATATTCCATTTTTAGGTACCGGACCAGCATTCGTCGATTTCCAGAACAAGCCAGCCAAGCAGTGTAAGTAAATTAACTTTTATCTATAATAAACACATATAATAAATTTTTCATTGAGTCAAATCTGTGCATTCAATTTATATTATAAAACGGAAAAGTTTGTTTGTTTGAACGCTTTAATCTTACTTAGTAACTACTAGTCTGATTTAAAAAAAGAAATAGTATAACATCACGCTACGAACAATAGGTGAAGAGATGCAATGAAAGAACTTACGAAAAAGGGCATTAATTTATGATTAATTTTTAGTTCCACGCGTACGAAGTTACAGGCATAGCTAGTAATATTATAATACGGAAAAGTTTTATTTGTTTGAATGCACTATTCATAGGACCTACCAATCGAATTTCAAAAGTTGTATTTAGATTCGATAGAGCAAACAATGAAGCAGGTTTTAGGCTATTTAACATCACGCTACAAACAATAGGAGCAAAGCTGTACTGAATAAAATTACAAAAACGGGGAAAAATTATTGAATAATAATTTTAGTTTCACGCTAACGAAGTCACGGGCACAGCCAAACCTTAATACTTTAATAACAGTAAGAATGTAGTCAAGAATTTATTGCCTTAATTTTGCTTCAAATTTCGGTTTTTTTTTTCAGATAACAACCCTTACGCCCGCGGTGGAAAGTAAACGTGTAAAACTTAAGGAATTTTAATATTTACAAAAAATCTACTTTTTGATGATTTCTGTTTTTTCAAAGTTTAATTAACATACCATTGCATTTATATAGTTTCATTCTTTTTTTGTAATTAACAAAGTCTAAATAAAATTTCAATGTAATAAATTTCACTATTGTCGTTTTTATTTTTATTACTCATTTAAATATAGGAAAGGAAACCATATTAATGAAGCTATGATAGCTTAGTTGGTAGTGGGTACGGATACCGCGTCAAGAGACGTGAGTTCGAATCCACTTATAATAAGCTTGAGCTCGGTGAAGAAAAACATGGTGATAAAAACCATAACAAGGTATTAAGGCATTTTCTAATGCCCGCCTGGCAAGTTGAAAATTTGCCGCCAAATACCTAAAGATGTGTTTCGCCAGTTGCACTTAAGAATCAGTCCCTCCGTCCACTAGGCTTAGCGTGTTCACCATCTTGGGCTAAATCGTTACTTAACATCAGGTTTGACTGTGGTCAAACGCTAAACCTTTATTATGAAAAAAAAAGCTAATTCTACACTGAACTTTTAAAACCATTAAAAATATATAATAGACGCATAAAATTATTTATTTACTACTTTTTCTGTCACTCTGATCCACTAAATGAATAGATTTTAATGATTTCTGTACACGGCGCACACATTAATGCACATATATTACCTATTATTTCATAAAAAGAAAGAGACCCTTCATAGAAGAATGGGCCATATAAAAAAAAGATAATGATTAATTTCTTAATGCATATGCATATGCCTTCAATAGTTATATAAAAAACCTAAATATACAAACATGTTACTATATAATAAAATTAAAAATAAGCTATTCTCAATTCTGGGTATTGCACCTGACTGGATTATTTTAATCACATACGTGTATGAGAAGCACTGGAGGATGTTGGAGCTTCGACTTCCAGACCGGATTTATTTATTTTCTCCAGAACATCGAAACATATTGCACTGATTGAGTTCATTGTATCATAGGTAACAAATATACCAAAATACCACACTATACAAATAAATACTACGAGCTACTAAATTACTTGAACAGGAATGTCTACGTAGTCAATTTATACGCGGTCGAAGTGAAAGCGAGATTTATACCAGCAAAATCTCCTATGATCTACTAAAATATCTTGGCCTGTCTATAACTGCAGTAAGTTCTATAATAGAACGTGTCTTTAAAGCAGCACTAGCAGGCTTCTACCAATTTAGCAGAGCAGGGAGATAAACACGAGTAGTGAAGATGGCTATTGACGCGCGTCGGAAGGGAGTCACTTAAACCTACATCTATGTCACAAGTCTCGGGAACTGCTCGGAGTTTCCCTCTCCGTCACACGATGTTATAGCATACAGTGAATCCATGGATAGAAGTTCGTCTCCCTAACAATAAAAAGTAGGGCCCTAAAATCACCGCTGAAACACAATCATGTGATGAATTTTGATACAGAGTTAGATGGGACACAGTAGACGGAGATTAGGCTACTATTTCTCACGAAATATTTGTAGGAAGTCAGATGAGTACAGAGATAAAAACATGAACTTTGTATGAAACTTTTTATTATGTCAACCGATTTGTTTAACAAAATCGATATTAACGTAAGCGAAGCCGCCCGTAGAATCTTGTTATAATATAATTTAATTAAATCCCACGAGAACAACGTAACAGGCATAATTTGTCGATCAGACGACGGATTTAGACATGCGTTTCCGGGAAGTTTGAAGATTTAACTTACATGTTACTAATTAATATAAAGTAATAAATTTTACTAACTACATAGAACAATAGACAAGTTTCTAATCACTTTACATCACACTTCCCGCTTAAACAGCGTATTTATAGTGACTTGTAAGTTACCTAATAACCTATTATTTCTACTTAGCGAAGTGCAAAGCAGCCGATTTTATTGAACTTACTCATAAATAAAAAAAATAATTCATTCAGTTTTTATTCGAAAAATCTTATCAAATCTTGTTCCGCACTTCTTACATCAAGCTTCAGATCATCGGAACACTTAAAATAACAGATATTCACCAGTAGCAGTTTAGAGATGTTATTTCTAAACTGAAAGAGCTACCTTAATACGTACCTATGCCTCTATGATGTGCGACACAAAAACTATTTCAATTTAGAACACGTTCTTCTTTGTTCAAGCGTAAGGATGTTCCGTTTGCTAGAGAGATATAGTGACATGGAACAAGCTCCGCACTCTTTAGTCTACTGTTTAGGAACAAGTTATTGTAAGTGTTATTTCTCTGTAACAGGAATAGATGTAGTAACTGTTTTAGTTTCTCATTTTTAGGTTGTCCCTGATTCTTTCCTGAACATTGTTTAAGGAAACCTTAACTTACATTACATTAACAAGAAGCCTAATTATTTAATTATTTCTCCTGTCCTATACGCCGACCTTGTTATTGTTCTATTGTAATCTCACATGTAATTACTTAATTATAAAAAGATCCTATAATCGACTGAAGCATAGAAAGTTGTTATAAAAGGTGGATTAGTTATCTATTCGTTAGTCAGTTGTAGGAAATACTGAGAACTTGAACATGTCTCGTGTTGTGGTAAGTGACTTAAATATTTTTCTATAATACAATGAAAAGGAATGGATAACAGCGCCTATGCTACAATTTATTATAGAATAAGAAAAAGTTTGATTAATTTTTTGTGTCGCACTTGAAATCCAGTGCTTTCACTAGGCTTAGCCATAGTGGCATAGTAGTAGTCTAGTGGCTTAGCCACTAGATTAGTCCATCATCTTGGCCCACATTTTTTCTTAACCTCATGAGATTATGATCATAACGCAAAGCTTATATAAAATATTTCTTAGGAGTGTACTTATCCTAGGGTAGTTGATAACACCGAATAGTATAAATAAGACGCGAACACGATTAAAGTTCGGTCAAGCTGTTAAAGCCCTTACGGCTAAAGGTTCGTTTTCATTGATCGTTACAGCCCGCATTCGGGGTGCGGGAGACTTCTGTGCAGATGAATTTCATTGGATGGTAGGCCTCGGCATTCGGTATAGCAACTGAGTTATCGACCAACGAAAATGAAGCCTTACAAAGTATGCCTGGTTCAAAAAAAATATTGCGAGAGAATTTAAAGCGAGGTACTCGAGACAACAACATCATTGAAGGGACGTAAGATTTATATGTTTCTATTGTTAGCAGTGCTTTGGATACTTTTGTTGTGTATTCTGTAAATCATTATTGGGAATGATTAATAGTGACTTTCGTGGTTGTAATTACGTTCCTTCATCAGAAATAACCACGTTCATTCGAAACGTGTATATTTAGATATCGTATTATGATTATTGCTCTGATTATTTATTTTAAACTACTTCGTTTCTGATTTCTAACAATACAATTTATTTGATAAATTAATAAAATAACTTCGTAAATAGTAATAATCATTTTACAAACCGTTGAGACGAAAAATTCCTAGGAACAGATCTTCCCCAGATCTAACAATAAAAAATTAGACAGTAATCAATGTGTAGTGAAAATTTAAAAATGTGACTGATGACGATTGAAGTCATAGTATACATAATTTATTGCACCAAAAACCCAAGCTTTGTTAGTTTTGGGTGGGCTTTGACCTTAGCCAAGTTGACTTTGTTGATCATTATTTTTAGCTTTAGCGTTATGGCCACAATCTCGCTTGATGTTAAGTTACGATATGCCTAAGATGGTGGGTACGTTAAGCTTAGTGGAGAGACTGGCTGTCAAGTGCAAATGCCGGCACACACATTTAAGTGTCTATGGCGGCAGATTTTCAACATGACGGTTGGTGGTAGCTAGCCAGTAGTCCATTAGAAAAAGCTACCATGTTATGGTTTTATCACGTATACACTACCAACTAAGACATCATCACTTCATACTTGACGTTATATCTCCGATGTCAGATGTTCAGAAAGAAGGATAAACGCTCCTAAAAAAGTTTTCACTTCAAAAATGTTTGCGGCGGCATTGCGAATACCTTTTAACAAGAATCATCCACGATATTTCAACAAAACTTTAATCATTATCTTAAAATTTATTTATCATTATAAAAATAATGAGTCATTGAAGTTGTTAGAGTGCAAAAATAAATTCTATTTAAAGTATAGTTTGAGCATTAATCTGCACATAGTTGGACCCTTATTTATATTATAATAATAAAATAATACATTAAGTATATCCCTGGATTAACGTTGAGTAAGCCGTGAAAGCGGCATTTGGAATGCAACGGGTGGGAAGCACCGCCAAAAACGGGACTAAAAGAAACCATTGGGATGGATCCTCAATTCTCCACACTACCTGAGAGTAGAGATAACTTTCACACTTATTTTAGTCTCTGGCGAGATACATCCTTGTAATCTTGTATTTCAAGTAGGGATGATCGATATTATAAAAACATTGATGTTGACATCGATGTTAACATCGATTTAAAAATATCGATGTGCGATAAACATCAATATGTCTAACAAGATCGATGTTCTCGATAGTTAATAAAACTGTCTATTCTATTTATTAAATGTATTTATCTTATTAAGCAAAATAAATTCGCTTCCACTTAACAAGTTAACTCACAACACATACAAGAATAACGCGAGCATTGAAGTCGACAGTTTTTTTTTATCCCTTAGAAGATGCAAAGAAATAACTATTGTTACGGCTTGCTTCGATTACATTGGTCAATGACATTTCGTATAAAATAGTTGAACTTATAGTTATCTAGTCCCTAGCTAGAACACCCAACGCTAGATATGTTGACGTTTCGATATTTTACTTTCATAACATCGATGTTATTAATCCTCCCTAATTTTAAGTTCGTAATTTCCCTATGCACTTATTGCATATCATAATATATAGGACTCACATAAAACAACATTTTCCGAAAAGAAAAAAAAATGGTACTTTTTTAATCACGACTGAAACTCAGCTAACCGAATAGATCAGCGTAATTCCACACTTACCTCAGTTGTATTGATATATTATAAGAATATTATCCAACTTCATACTGTTATTACTGGCACGACCTCAAACGACAGATTTCGATAACGAGCTTTAACGAGCCTGAACTATCGATGAAAGATAACATCGTGATTAATCGTAGCCTGGCACTAGAGCAAATATATAAGTAGGTACCTCTCATAATATTTAAAATATCGCACCAAGAAACCTATAGACATTTTCCTGTATCAGTTAAGACTGTTTACAGTAAGCCTACATTTTATTATTTTTAGCAAAACTGTCAGATAACACAAGGTTAAATTATTGCCTTAACCAATTAAAAATAGAACTTACCTTGGTTTTACGAAGTTCATTTACTTTAGTACCAACTTTATCAGCTAAGCTTATTCTAAATTGAATTATAATATCGTAAATGGACTAATTTAGAATATTATTGCAGATTATCGTATGCATGTTGATGCTGGCTGCGTCAGTTATGAGCATGGACTTGCCTTCAACTCCGAAACCGATGGCTCATGATATACCGGACGAGATAAAGCATTCTATCGACATGCATAAACAACATGACCCGTCGATGCATAAGCCACAAGAGCCACCGAAAATTCCCGACGGTAAAGACATCAAACCACCCCAAGATATGGGCGGTAAAAGTCATAGCTAACTCAAAAAATATATGATTCTTATTATTATAACAATTTTTTATGACCACTTAATTGCATAATAAATTTAGCTGCAGCTACTTCTTTGGTTTTATTTTACAATGCTGATATCTATTTTTTTTAAATAATAGTACGTTCACTGTGTCAGATTAATCTGATAGAGTAACTAGTACACTATAATAAGTATATTCTTGTACCATTAGTGTGATAATAAATAAATTAAACTTTAAATTATTGACTGTAATACCGCTTCAAAAATTACCTTTTTTCTGTTAGCAATAAAACGTTTCTAGGGTTTTAGAAATTCAGCTATTAAATATACACTATTTGGATTTTAATGCAAAATAAACGAGGAAGTGACGATACGGCTCAAGTTTGTAGACAAGCTAAACCTATGGAGGAACTGCCTCTCAAGTGGAACTGCCGGAACACACCTTTTGGTATTTTTAACATTATTATCATTTTCAACTTGAGGGTAGTAGCTAGCCAGGTGGGTATTAGAAAAAAGCCCTACCGCCATGCTATGGTTTCTGTCACCGAAAGCTCTAGCTCATTGAAGGTTGATTCGAACTCACGTCCCTTAACGCGGAGACCGTACACACTACCAATGGGCTATCATCTATTCAAAATTTCATATCATATAATTTATATTAAATAGGAAGCAATGCGATGTCATTTTAGTGCTATTGAAAAATAAATAGTCCCAATATATTCGGTTTTTTGGGTGTATTCGTTATACAACCATACACACAGACATCCGGACGCCCACGAATTTTTTCTTTTCAATAAGATTTTTTTTTGTATAATATGGAATTAATTAATTTAAAAATCATCTAGTATGAAAGTGAGAATATTTCGCTGAACAATACAAAATACAAAATACAAATAACAAAGAAATACAAAAGTTAAATGACTTTTTATTCGTTTCTAAATTAAGTAATGAAGTAGTTAGTTAGAATGAATTAAGTAGGTAAATATTGCTTGTTCTTTACTTGTTTCAGTATAATCACAAGCAAATATATTTAATTTTTTTCCTACATACGAGGTTATAAGAAATTGTAACAATAGATAATGTATAAAATATAGAATTAAATCTTTATTTTAATAAACTTAAACATATTAATATCCGTGCTCTTGGTATCCACCACGGTGTCCGCCATAACCGCCTTGTCCGCGACCCTGATTGAACCCGCCTTGTCCTGGTCCTTGGTTACCGCCTCCGAAACCTCCCTGACCTGGTCCGTATCCTTGGCTACCACCACCAACTGCTTCCTGACCTGGTCCGTATCCTTGGCTACTACCACCAAATCCTCCCTGACCACCTCTAAAACCTTCCTGACCACCCCCATAACCACCTTGACCACCTCCAAATTCCCCCTGGCCCGGACCAAAACCTTGATTTCCGCCACTCTGGCCTCCAAATCTGCCCGAACTAGATCCTCCGTAGCCGTAATGAGGAGAGCCTGTGATTTAAAAAATAGCAAAGTTAAAATAAATAAGGTATTTTTACAAGAGTTAGAATTAATAACACTCCTCATACAGTCAGTTACAGTTATTCAAGCCACGAACATCTATCTAAATCAGCATTGAGTAGGTATGGAACATTTCGTATGTTACTTGTTTAAGATAAATCAAGTATAACACTAGTTTTATACAATATATCTAAATATACTTAAAATGTAAGATTATATATGAGTTTGAAGTAGGAAAAATAAAACTACATCGACACGCGACAAAGCCATTGCGTACATTTTGGGTAAATTAATTTTATTGTTTACAATTAAGTTTAGTCTGTCATTTTTATTATAATATTGAAATAATCATTCGGAACATGATATATCAGTTTTCACAAAAACTCCCAAAAAAGCTTCAACTAGAGAGTAACCATCTTGTTGAAGATATATTCATTTGCTCAAAGTGCCCAAATCTTGTCACTTGAAAATGGCAGTAATAGTCTATAAAGAGGACTGAGTTGACAAGAATAAAAAAGAAGAAGAAGAACAGCTTAAGATTTTTTGTAATATAGAAGTACATATGTTTAATTATAGTGCAACAAAGTGACTACACAGTATTAGATAATGAACACAGTACAATCCAGCTGGCCTGCAAACCTCCCTATAGTTGGTACTCTGCATGTAACCAAGTTTGATACACTCTGCTCAACTGCTGGATTTATAACAGCCTATACTGAAACGATACGCTCCTAAATGCAATACTATAACTGATATTACATCTGATATATGTATCCTTAGCCTAGTTTCCGTTAGTAGCCTTTCTTTCTTCTTTCTTTCTTTCTTTCTTTCTATCTTATCTATCAACAATTGTTAGCGAAAAGAAAAAAAAATGTATAAGATAAGAGTCAATATTGAAAGACAAACACACTTTGACGAGTGTGTCTTCCCATACAATTTTTTTTTCAAAAGATACAAAGGTTTTTCTTTTCGTTAGTAAATATTGAAAGACAGTTTAGCTAGGGGCAATAGTATAAATAGACAGGTATTAATGACTTTATCACCAAGAAAAATAATTAAACTTTGCACAAATAATATTAAAACACTCACTGTGACATACAAGCACCATTGCTAAAACTAGACAGGCGATCTGTAAAAACAATATTAAATAAAATTAATAAATATTTTTAAAGTATTAAATAATTATGATTGCAGTCCACTGACTTTAAAAGCCATTTTATTGTGTTATTTCCGAAACGTCTTGAAATCAACTGTACGTAAGTATAACTTTCGTTGGCGTAAATGATCGCCGGAGAATTATTTATACTAAAATTTATCTTGACCACTTCGACCTCTTGATATCTAAATGAGATTTATTTGTAAACAATTAATATTTAATCTCGAATTCGTGGTATGTACTTTGTTTTTCTACTGTTTTATCTAATTTATGGAAACATTACAACTTTTTCTCGAGGTCATAAGATTTAGAGCAATGATCCGTACATCAACTACACTTTATACAGTGGACAATTGGTTTTCAAATCAATATAAGAATGCCTATTCGACCCTGAAAAATAGGACAAATCCAAAGCTCCAGCTAACGAATGCCTTTTTTTTCTTAATGGAAATAAAGATATGAATCTCAAATTTTTAAGTTTTTATCAGGTGAGTCGTAACCCAGTTAACTATGGAAACTATTGCCTTTTACATATATGTTGTAAACTGTATCTGAGTCAGATCTGTATTGTTAACCTGTCAGACATTAAAAATTTATATTGTATTATGTATGTAAAATTATAATACAAAATGTACTTTGTTTTATACCAAACGTATTTGGAGTTTATCTCAGCTGTATGACGGTGGAACTTCTGAACTAATTTAAATGAAATTAAAAACAACAGAAATTAATACTATGAGTTGATGAACAGGACGTTCTTTATTTCATAAAATGAAATTGTACTAATATGAGAAAGGATATAAATATTTTTTATTTATACGGGCTTATACTTTTCTGTACTGAAATATTTAAAAAAAAAAAAAATTGTAGTTCAAATCTTTTCAGTGAGTTGCAAAAGGGTACTAAATCCCAAATTTCATGTTTTTAGTGTTTACCTTCACTAGAAATAGTTTAGGTCGTTGACGAGTTTGTCCTACAATCGGGTTTGTCCGGCAACATATATAACATATAGATTGGTTTTGGCTTTTTTTAGTGTATGCCAGTAACTAATTTTTTTCCGCGTATATAACTGAAAAGTTGTTGTGGTTTTTGTTTTTTTAATGTCACGTGAACAAGCCAAAATCTGACAAGTCAGGTAACAAGAGATAGTGACGAGAGATAATGGCATCTCAAACTTGCGCCGTAACCACGTTGTAGAAACTTTAAAGCACAAGTACCTTACTTGATTGACCTCGTCGTTGTTGCCCGAAAAGTCTCGCGATGTTCAGAAACATTACACTGGACTGATGACTACAAGTGATCCAACAGTCAAGACCACTCAATTCAAATTACAGCAACAAGAATCCTGAAATTAGTACTGAAACCATTGAGTATTTCTTATTTTGATTATTATTGAGTTATGAAGAACAAAGACGCCAGCGCAGATTAAAATCACCAAAATGACGTCAAACTTAAGTGGATGAGGAAAAATATATGAGAAGATAAGATTATATTATGATAAGACTCGAAAAGACAAAGTCCTACCACTGGAACCATCCAACGAGGCAGTAAATCAGTATAGTTTTCGAGTATAATAATAATTGGACCTAGGCTGCTTTTAATTTCATTTCAAGACTCCGTGACAGCAAATTATACAAAACAACCACAGATAGACAATGAATTTGACACAGATAGGTATGAAAAGTACACAAACATGCAGGACGCGTTTCGTAGCAGATACTTATATTATAAAAGATTTACTCTACTTTTATAAAGACTTGTCTAATATTGGAAGGCTATGGTCTATATTAATATTATAAAGTGGGTAAGTTTTTTTTTGTTCGAACCCACTAGACTTAGGAACTACCAGTCGGTTTTCTATTTTTTTATAGATAAAGCGTCGAGGAATGCTTTAGGTAATTAATTTAACATTACGCTACTACCAATAAGAACAAAACTGTATTGAAAATGGGTACAAAAAAGGACAAAAATCCTTACCAATATTATAAATGCGAAAGTCAGTTTGTTATGTTTTCACACCTAAACCGCTGATCGATTATGATGAACTTTGGTTAGATAAATAGGAACCTGGAGACGGTAAAGGGTACTTTTACTGGCGAAAAATTTTTTAGAAGTTGGATAAAAAATGGCATAAACTTTATATGAAACATTTTTTTGCGTCCCCTAATTTGTTTGATAAAATCAATATTAACCCGAGCGCACCCGCACGTAAAATCTAATATCAAAATAAAATTTTAGTTCCACGTGAAGAAAGTCGTGGACACAGCTGGAGATGTATATTAGTATAAAGCAATAAAAAACACTGCATTGTATTTATCTTTTAGAGTTATATATTCTGAATACTGCTCTAATAAGTTTAAGCTGTAAAAACGGCGATTACTAAGACAAAATTTATTAAAGAAAGATATAAAATAAAACTCTCTAAATAAAATAAATAAACTATAATTTTACAAATGAACAGAACAATAAATTGTTTTTTTCTTTACATTATATAATTCAATGTTCAAACTTAAACACTTCCTGCGAGATCTTGTTCATAAGTAGGCTTCGTTGCAAAATCTTGCTGGCCTTGTTCTTCGTGTTCGGAACTGTAACTAATCGGTTTTTGTTCGTTCGGTTTGTCAGTAGTAGGATCATCTCCACTCTGTCCAAAATTTTGTTGTTGTCCAGGAGCACTTTGTCCGAAATTACTTGGTCGATGCCAACTTAGTCCGAAAATACTTGGGCCATGCCCACCTTGTCCAAAAATATTCGGTGCATGTCCACTTAATCCGAAACTGCTAGGTCCATATTTACGTTGTTGCTCATGGCCACCATGTTCGAAAACACTTGATCCATATTTGCCTTCTCCAAAACTAAATGGTCCATGTCCACTTGGTCCGGAACTTCTTGGCCCATGCCCACTTAGCCTGAAACTACTTGGTCCATGACCACTTTGTCCAAAACCACTAGGGCCATGCGCAACTTGACCAAAACCTTGTTGCCCATTACCACTTTGTTCAAAACTACTCGGTCTATGTCCACTGGGTCCAAAACCATTAGTGCCATGTTCAACTAGTCCAAAAAATTGTTGCCCGTGTCCACTTATTCCGAAAGTACTTGGTCTATTTTCACTTATTCCGAAACTACTAGGACCATGTTCGCCTTGTCCGAAACCAATTGGTCCATATCCACTTGGTCCGAAATTGCTTGATCCATGTCTACTTGGTCCGAATATACTTGGTCCATATCCATCTTGCCCATAACTACTTGCTCCTTGTCCACTTCGCTCGAAACTACTAGGGACACGCCCACCTTGTCCTAAGTTACTTGGGCTTTTATGTCCCGTTTCAGGCTTATAACCCTGATATCCTTGGTAACTGGGCGCGAAACCAAACCCACCCGGAAAACCTCCGAACGATGCACCATGATGTGCTTGGGATCCTTCAAAATGATTTTGACCATGATAACCATGATTTCCGTGACCACTGTAGCCACCGTGGTTACCACCATAAGAATAAGGGTAGCCTGAAAAAAAAATGTGAGTTATTTAACAATAAGGGTACATACGCCGCGTCAAGGGACGTGAAATCGAACCCACCTACAAGCAGCTAGATCTTTGTGTAAAGAAAAACATCGTGATGAAACCATAACATGGTGGTAGGGCTTTTTTTAATGCGCACCTAGCTAGGCTATTACCCTCAAGTTGAAAGTCTGCTGCTAAATACCTATAGGTGTGTTCCGGCAGTAGCATTTGAGAGCCAGTTTCTCCATTAGGCTTAGCGTTCACTCTAACTTGGGCCACATCGTCACTTAATATCACATGAGATTGTGGCCATAACTAGTGTTAACCTTAACCTTAACTATAAAAAATATTTTAGGATTCGAAGCATACAATGAAGTATTTTATTTAATTATTGAAGACTATACATCATTCTCCGGTTACAATTATAGGATGAAAAAGCTACGATTTTTTAATTTAACCATCAGATGTCAGTTTTCCTTTTTGTTCGAGATTTGTAATATATAGTCACGGGTGGTAACCATTACGGATTACAAATGACTGTTATTATAACATTTTTAAAGTTTCACTTAACCAATAAAATTAAATCAAATCCATATTTGATGTGATGAATTTATTAAAACCGAAAGTTCAAGTCGTAATATGAATTATGATAAAAAGGAATGCGTTTATTTAGTACATAACACGTTGAACACACATTATACACGTTATTATGTACTAGCAGTGCCCACGACTTTATTCGCGTGGAACTAATATTTTATTTGCCCGATTTTGTAACTTTTTTCATTATGCCTTTGCTCTTATTGGTGGTAATGGGATTTCAAATAGCCTAAAGCCTCAATTATTGGTCTATCAAATACAAAAACAGTTTTTGAAATTTGACTGGTAGTTCCTATGATTGGCGTGTTCAAACAAACAAACAAAAACTTTTCCGCTTTATAATACTAATATAGATTATGAATTTATATTATACTAGCTTTTACTTGCGGCTTCGTTCGCGTTAATATTATTTTTGTCAAACAAATCTTATGAAGCAATAAGTTTCAAACAAAGTTTATCGCTCTCTTTACCCCACTGCTTATAAGTTTTTAGCGACAAAAAGTGGCCTATCACCGTTTTCAGGGTCTTATTTATATAGTAAAATTCATCATAATCAATACAACGGTTTAGCAGCATAACAAACAAACTCACTTCCGCATGTATATTATTAGTAGGAAGTTTGATGATGCATAGGAGACATCAATTTTCTATTATTTAATCACATATGCTAGGTACTTTAGTGGTCTCATTACGAGAATAAAATAGCTTGAGTGTTATATAAAAGTTACATATAATATTAGAGATGAATTATTATTAAGATGAACTAATTTGAAAGAAAGTATAATTTACTAACTATACCACACTAAAATTTTCTACGCTTTTTTATATGGTATTTAATAGTGCATTGCATATAATTAGGTACGGCAGCCTGCTACTTAGTTCCTGTTTCTCCTTTCAAGCGTTCGTGGTCAGAAAATCCATTCAGGATGGATTATTACTCATTAGTGAAAGAAATATGAGTCCCAAATATTGAGTCGATCTGGTTGGTTGATTGGGAGATATAGTCATAATTGTGTGGGAATCTTCTATATTTACATATCACTATATTCTGTGTAGTTCCTTCGTTTTATAATAATAAAAAAACTTTAATAATTATAAAAAAAAAACTTACCGTAACATGATACGACTAAAAGTAAGACTAAGTAGGCCAACTGTAACAAAAAGAACTTTATTAAATTCATTTATTCCTGAAGTTCAAAGACAAATAATTAATAAATCATCATCAATCAATGCTCACATAAGTCGTAACTGACATTTTTATGCATCGTCTAAATATCTATAAGTGAAATTATAAAATCCTGCTTTGATAACGAGGTTTAAAATTTAAATTTAGACCTGCATTTTTTTAATCGTTTAATATTATTATTGCAAATTTTATATAAATCCCTGAAGAATTTAGGCAACCTTAAGTGGTGATTGTATAAGATGGCATGCAGTTCAATTTGAAGGTGGTAGCTGGTCAGGTTGGCTCCTTCACTATGCTATGGTTTCATCACAACATTTTCCTTCACCGAATACTCAGACAATGTATTACCACTGAATCACCATCACTTAAAACAATAACAGATCAAAACAACAATTTAAAAATATATTTGAGAAACTTACTCTGTACGCCATTTTTAATTCAAAGAAAATACACCAAACCGATCTAAGAATTGAGAATGTTATGATCTAGAGACGTTTTTATATATATAGGTGTATATATCCATTGTTATCTAAAACAAATTTGAGATTCTTCAATCCATTGTTTACATGATGTAAGAGTTTATAAATTTTCAAGATGACCAATGTCAGTAAGACCCTTGTTTAACTAACCATCATATAACTGAAGTGTCCTATGAAATTGGACAGTAAGTTGACATATCTCGTTGCGTGATAAATATAAAAAGATAGCAGAATGCTTAAAAAAATAGAAAAACCCTGATGGATATGACGTTAGGTTGATTTCTTTCGAATTGAATGGTTATAAGCTATTGTCATCAGCACACGGTTTTGTAAGCCCGCTTCGAATATTTATATGTTAAAATGACATGTAATGACCTTTTATTTTATTATTTACAACTTCTGTTTCTTAGTAAAACACAGTTATATATTTCTTAGTATAGTTGTAATAAGACGAATCATGTTTTCCTTATTTTATTTATAGATCGTTACAAACGAAAATATGTACACAAAGCACAAGAAAATGTATTAAAGAATAAGTAAATAATTCAAATCTATTATTAGTATAAATAGTTCTTTTATTTAATAAAAACAAACCAACTTCATAAAATCTGCTCAAAAAATACGCAAAAATAGGAATTTCGTTGTGCTTGCGCAGTCCTAATCAGTGCTGAGCGGCCGTACCTTTTTTATTTGATTATCGTGGTGAAACAAACAATTTACGGACTTAATCTCGCAATGTCTAAGCTGATCATGAGAGGGACGTATGGTAGACTCATTGGGTGACAGCATCGAATATCAGTTCGAACTTACAATGGCCGCATCGTTCGGTGAATATAGTTTGAGCCAGCTAATCGTGCAACGTCACTTAACATTAGGTAAACCAAAATCCAAACCTAAAGTATAAAAGAATACAATAGATTTATTTTTATATTACTGTACAAAAGAATATTTATCGATATATATATATTTTACATCCATGGTCATCAAGACATCGCTATCTATCTCTTAAGAATGGATGAATGCACACATGAAGGATGGATTTTCCACATTTATCTTAATCATATCAAATTGATATCATCTATCGTTAGTCATCGTATTAGAAATTTTTCCTTAGCATGCATATTACCTATAAAAATAGAAATTAGAAAGAACAGAACTCGACGGCAGTTGCCTCAATTTGGCTCTTTTTTATAATAACGATAGAACAAACGGGGTTATTATGAAAAAAGCAGGTCATCACAAAGGATAAAAAGGAAACCTTATAAATTTTAAATATAAGTTTTGTTATTTCCATTATAATCTAATAAAAGATATTGGCCGTCTAAGACTGCGGTAAGATCTATATTAAAACGTGTCTCTTAAGTTGTGTCCACAGGCTCCTTCCAAATTTGGCTGGGTAGGGACAGAAACACGTGTGAAGGTGAGTATTGACGCGCGTCGGAAAGGGGCGCCTTAAATCTACATTTTTGTCACAAGTCTCAGAAACTGCTCGGAGTTTTCTTCTATGCAACACGATGGACCCGACACCCGTATGGTGATTCCACGTGATGGTGAAGAACGTCAATATTTAGTTTCAACGTCTCTCAGTAGTTAAGGTAACAATTATTTATATTTTTATATCATTCATGCATATAAAACGCAGGATGGGATACGCCAGCCCAGCGCAAAATAAAAATAAATGAATGTATAGACGGTGTTTATTTTTACATGCATTTTGCTACAAGCTTTATAGCTGTATTGCTTCAATACTTTCCATCATTAATGGGTTTTACATTTTTACATGATTAAGCGTTATCTCTTAAGTTAATTTGATATAAAGAAAAACCTGTTAGTATTCCGCGACAGACTATCAGTTTGATGGTTGTAGCTAGCGAGGAAAACAAGAACATACTGTGTTTTCATCATTATGTTTTCTCTACCGAAAGCTTCAGCTCATTGTAGGAATTTGAACTAACGTCTACCAACGTGGTGTGCGTATACGCTCCTACTGAGCCATAAATACACTATGTATGGAATAACATGTATATAAAAGGTGTGAATACTGGGATTTTTGTATAGTTAAGGTTTAGCGTTATAGCCATAATCTCACCTGATCTTAAGTGACGATACAGCCCAAGTTGGTAGACACGCTAAATCTGTGGAGGGTCTAGCTCTCAAGTGATTTTCAACTTCAGGGTGGTTGCTTTGTTGCAGGTTGTCTTGAGAAAAAGCCTTATAACCGTCCTATGGTTTCCTCACGATGTTTTCCTTTAGCGAAGGCTTAAGCTCATTGTAGGTGGTTGGATTGGAATTCACGTCCCTTGACATGAAGTCTTACACACTACCACTGAGCTATAATCGCTTCGAAAGCCGCCTTTAATCAAATTAATTAATAATTAATTAAAATCTGCCGCCAAGTCGGCTGAGAACCAGTTTCTCTACTAGGTTTTCGGTATCCACCATCCTGGGTCATCGTGACTTAACATCACGTGAAATTGTGGTCATAACGCTAAACCTATAAAATATAAAAAAACTTTGTATCGAAATACAAGTGTAAAGAAATTGAAAATATAAAGCTGGAAATTCGAGTTAAATGGTATTTAAAAATCCGAAATGTATTCTGAATTAAGTTAATATAAGTCATTAACAAACCCTTAAAAGATAATATGCAGTAAAATTATCAAGAACAACGGTTTTGGTAGAAACAACAATAGTCTTAAGTTATTTCAATTATACAAAATATTACGAATTTAAGCAAAACATCAATAATTGATATTCCATAGAATCGAATGCATCGTGTTAGGGCTATTTCTGATGCCCGCCTGGCAAATTACCACCCTCAAGTTGAAAATCTGCCGCCAAATACCAATAGGTGTGTTTTAATAAAATATTTAACAATAATTTCAATAAAAAGTATCCTATGTTACTTCTAAAACCTCCAAGAATATATGTATAAAGTAGTTTAAGTAACAAACAAACTTACATTCATATTTATAATATTAGTATAGATTTCTGAAACCCTCAAAAGCTGTACGGCGACGTATATAATATTATAAAGCAAAAACTTTTGTATTTGTTTATTTGAACGCGCTAATTTGTAAAACCACCAGTCGGATTTCAAACATCACGCTACCGCCAACAGGATCGAAGCTGTATTGACAAAAATTACAAAAAAAGGCAAAAATTATTAAACATTTTTTGCTTCCCCGCGAACGAAGTCGCAGACTCTGTTAATATTATTATATATGAAAATATATGGTTGACTGACTCATCAACGCACTACCGAAACTAGGATCATGAAGATTTCTTATGTTTACGCGTATATTATTCGTCAAAATAAAACTTATTTAAACGGATTGTACAGACGTGACCACGAAGGCTGAAAAGCTTTCGAAACTTCGGCATCAAAATTAATAAATAACCGCGATAAAAACCGTTTAAATAAGTTTTATTTCTATAGAATCATGAATTTTAGAGATTGTTTTTTTGTAACGTATATACGTACAAACTTTTTGTGACATCTGACATTTAACGCTTTAAACGTGATGCAAAGATTGCATGCGAGACACAAAATAATATACCCCAATAATAATTTCACCCTTTACTTTAGAGCTTATATTTGATTACTGGAAAGAACAGAACAACATTTTCCAAGCCATCTAATAAATATTATTTTTCAATTTCGTTGTAATGTAATCGACATCGTTCCACTTTTTAAAAACACGTTATTTAAACAACATTATGTAATTATAAGCATATTATTGTACGAAAATGTTATCTGAAACCACTTGAACTCGTTATCAAAGTGTAATTTTTCTATACTAATGAATTATCTGTTTATAGTATATATCTGTAGAAGGAAAATATTTAATAACGATGTAACTTTAAAAAAAAAAGATAAACAAACAAGTTATAGTTTCAGAAATTAACAATGAACATAATAAGGAAAACAACTATTGTTACTTGTTTTTGCTATCTTAATTTGTATGACATGGTACAGTTTCAGAAGCTGAAAATGTAATATGACAAATGTTTATTCCTTTTGAAAAATATGCAGTAATTACTATATTTCATAGAAAAACAAAAAAAAACAATACCATGACGAGAGATCGCTGTCTCTTATTAAATAAATGGAAAATATACATTTACCGGTTTTGTTATATTAATATCTAACTAGCTGCCTCAACTATGTTCCTGTTTCTCCTATAAATGTAACGTTTTCTAAATAGTTTTCAGTGTTCTGAAAGGAATATGCAAGGCATATTTTAAGTCAATAGGTCAGGTTAGTCTGGAAATCATTTGACGACTTTGCCACTGGTAACCAGCTTAAATATATATTGAAGATACATTATATTAATTATAGTAAATAGTAATACTAATAAATAATAAAACAAATTAAATAACTTTGCTTTCGTTTAATTAAAAGTGAAACTTAAGTAATTATTAACAAATTTTAAGGTCATATATTTACATGTCCTTGCCCATATCGAAAATTAATAATATCAGTTGCAAGCCATTTCAATCGAAGGGAAGAGAAATGGGTATACAAATCTGTTGCCGTTATTGATGCAAAATTCATTACTCGTGAGTATAATTGCGTTTAGTTATAATTCGTTGACTTAATGAATAATTTTGCCTACACCCAATCCGACGCCATAGCCGATTCCATGACCGTGACCGTGACCGTGAACTGCTCCGTAGCCATAACTTGCTCCATAACCGTGGCCTCCTAGACCAATAGTTGCTGGACCGGCTATCACTGGAACAGCATGTATAGGACCACCTCCTACCACAATACCTTCATTTAAGTCTGTGACATCTCTAGCAACAGCATCAGCTACGGCTTGTGCTCGAGCGGCGGTTCTAACAACGATTTCCGCTTGTTCTTTCGCAGCGTTTGCAATCTTAGCGGCTTCTATAGCACGGGAGTTAGCAATTGCGATAGCTTGAGCACGGGCGTTGTTGGCCATTTGTTCTGATTGACGAGCACGAACAGCTTCCGCTTGGCTGAGAGCAGCAGCACGTCTTGCAGCTTCGGCAGCTCTTGCATTCTCCCAGGCGGCGGCTTGTGCTCTTTGAATGTGAGCGACACGAGCTGCATCCAAATCGTGAGCATTTCTGATAGCACTAGCCTGACCTGCACGTGCTGCGGCTTCAGTCACCCGAGCACCATGAATGGCAGCAGCGGCGGCATTGGCAACCTCTGCTACATGCCCGGCCTGTGCGTTCTGGATAGCACTGAGGTGAGCAGCGCCGGCACCTCCAGCGTTATTCAATGCTGTTCCTCTTCCTTCTAATACGACTCCCGTTTCCACTATAGCCGGTGCTGCGACCCCAACAGCATGACCACTGTATGCCCCAAGACCTAGGCTATAGCCTGGTGCGGCAGCAATCGTCGGTGCAAAATGTCCTGTTTCTGCTGGACGTGAGTCTCTGGCTTTTCCCACACCTAAAAGAAATAAAACCTTTACAACAGTATTCTTTAAAACTCAAAAAATATATTTTAAAGTGACTTTTACTTACCATCTCCAAGAACTTCATACGCCATGGCGAAGACAAAGAGAATCTGAAATAATCGGAACTTCATTAATAAACTACTTTGATATCTAAAAATTTGACTGTTCAAACGAGATTATGTTATTATAACTTATCGTTGTCATGAGATCTTATAAGATGATAGGAGCCCAAAAGGCTTACCGTAAGTCGAGACATGTTTGCGTTCGTAATGTTTGGTGCTGCACACTGGTCGAAGCGGCTATTGCAATTGTTATACTACCACTGATTTGCACGCACTTTTATACTGCACCAAAAAATTATGAACATCAAATTAACAATGCTAAATAGATGTTCGACACCGTCCTATTTGAATATCATTAAGTCATCGGGTAAAATGTAATGTATGGACGAAAAAACATATTAGCCGGCAACGTATAAACAGACCATGTCGGATGCACGAGCATCGCAACAAACGGGTTAAGCCACGGCACGTGTGCACAAAAAAAAACCGGGGATTACGATCGCATCCTTCTTGAATTGAGTCATTACTACAAAATTGCAAAATATGTTGACGGAGAATATCCTTAGAAAACAGATAAAAACAGTTATTTTAAATTAAACAAAATGAACAAAACAAATTCATGGTTTATGAATATACAAAATATAAGGCAAATTTTACGAAATATTTTCATCTGATCGATAATGTTTAGGTTATATCATACGATTATGAATACTGCGCTGAGGAGAAGAATAGGTACATTCCGGCAGGTCCACTTAAGAGCCAGTCCCTCCACAAATTTAGTGTGACTAACTACGTGAGCCGTATCATAGTATCATCAATAATCAATATCATCAATAATCATTATCAGTATCATCAATAAAATGTAGCTTTGATTGCATAGTATACATATTATTTTTAATCAAAATATCTATTGTTCATTTGTTGTTATCTTAATCTTCTTATACATGAATAATGGATATATATTATTGTTTTAAATGAAGGAAAAAATCATATAATATTAATTTTTACTAGCAGTTCAAACATATTTAAAACAGGTTGACAAAATTCGAAATATGTTTAAGTTTATTTTTTTTATATTTGTAGTTTTTCTTCTGTTCTGTTACTTCAACTGGATTCATAAACACTTGCGCGTAAGACCTAAAGACAACTTAAAAAAAAATCATCAAAAAACTGATTACCCCTTTTTATTATATTCAACAATATTGCACTTAACTGAAAAATACACATACTAATAAGACAACTTCATTATGAGCTATTGTAACTGCTTAAAATGTTATAATTATAGAAACCAAATGGGAACAAGCTAGTTACAAAAGTTTTTTACTATACTGTAAAGCTGACATGAAATTCGTATACATTGTCTGTTGATAAATTACCAAAAAAATGTTTTACGATTACTAAGTCTAGCTAAAACATGGTGCATTCATGAGAAATTTTTAGTTGTAACAATGCAGCGATGATAGCTCAGTTGATAGTGTATACGGACGCCGGGTCAAGGAACGATTCAAAATTTTAACTTCTAACAAAAAACCTGACATTTCAATAGAAGTCCAGATATTTAGTCGCAAAATCCTAACATTATCCACTTAGTTACAATGGTATGGTTGGCATGGTAGCGGACGCTCGCGATGGTCGAGAGGGTATCACTTATATCATTTTTATCACTCGTATCCCGTCTAAGCGAATATCTGAAGCGGTGATAGCTCAGTCGGTAGTGTGTATGGACGCTGCGTTAATGGACGTGAGTTCGAATCCACCTGCTATGAGCGTGAGCTTTCGGTAAAGAGAAATCATCGTGATGAAACCATAGCACGGTGGTAGGGTTTTTTCTAATGCCCGTCTGGCTAGCTCAATTTGAAAATCTACCGCCAAATACCTATAGGAGTGTTCCGGCAGTTGCACTTAAGATCCAGTCCCCCTACTAATCTTAGCGTGCCCTCTAACTTGGGCTACATTGTCACCTAATATCAAGTGAGATTGTGGCCATAACGCTAAACCTTTACTATAAAACAAACATAATTGTTGCTTTCCAGTTGTGCAAAACTGTCAGCAATTTGTATAACATAATTAATGGATGTATTATATAGTAGACGGTTTTGATTTATACAATGCATGCTCATTAGAGCGTTTTCTAGCTTCATCACACATAATATATTTGTTATATCAGTAATTATTAAACAGCTGCACGACGGAACTGGTTACGCTCCGCTTGACCTGTATCAGTAAAAATTACACTACGAATCGCAACAACATCGCGAAAAATACATCGCGTGTCATTTTTTTTTTAATTCAGTAATCAAGTTATTCGTAAGTAGACGTGTTAGTGGCATAAAAAACAGGTGTGTAATTTAAAATTTACAATATAGGTCGATTAAACACGGCAGGTTTGAAGTAAAACATTTTAGGCACGTCGAAAAAATATTAAATACGCTATTGAAAAGCGTCACTTTCTGCCGTGAGATTTACAAGGCACAACTAGATTTAATTATTAAGAAAAATATTCATTAATTTGACTTGCTTTTTTATAAAATTGTACGATAATGTTAAGGTAGTAACATCTTAACAAGGACAGAAACGATAACAAAAACAAAAAAATTTGACCATCCAGAAATCGCCTATGCTTTTATAGAAGGTATTATGATGGTTTAAAGCCTCAGAATATGTACTCTCTGATCCCGAAACGGATTTTGGGGTGTTGGAAGTATCAAATAACATCTGAGTTATCCAATCCAATCTCTCTATTTATTATTCCTACATTTATTTTTGGTCATGACGGTTGACCATGCAATCCTTCATCTGTCACAACTTGGTGATACGGTTAATGCCCTACTGGTTAGCGACCACCCTTCGGTTTGGAATGCCGCAAAATAAAGGTTAATTATGAGCATTTGTGTAACTGCATAGTGAACGAGAACCAGTTAATTCCGCCAAGGTCAACGACATAGCTGTAACAGTCCTGGTGCTGCAGCTGTCCATAGGCAACGATTACCGTTTACAGATGGGCCGTCAGCTTGTTTGATGCTCGTTATCATAAAAAAGTTAGCCTCTTTGTAGGTTAATTTTTGAAAATAATCATTGTTTATGTGTATGCAGTACAATATTATTAAAATCACTCTAATAAATACGTTTCTTAGATCCTCATCTTCAAACGCTTACTTTTTATAGAATTTACGGAGTATGAATGATTATTAAATAGTCTGCAGAGAATACGGCTGCTCAGTGTTAGCATGTTCAAGCACTGTGTGGTCGATCAGTATTCATTGATGGTTCTAAGATTTCCAAAAGAAAAAAAATGGCGTTGTTAACATAGTCTTGTAGTAAGGCATTCTTAATCTTCGCCTGACTAACACCTTCAAGCAAAAAATGAGTCTACAAACACCTATATCTTTATTCCAGCAGTTTGCTTGAAAGTTAATCCTCACACGAAGCTTATCTTGTTCCTGACTTAGGCAAAATCATCAATTACCATTGTCAGTCATCGTCATCAGTCGAGATTTTGACAAATGTTAGAATAACAACAAGTTTCATTTCAAACACGCATACTATGAGCTTACTTGAAGTCTTGAAAATCTACGTAAATTGTGTTTTGTAATGAAGTAATAATATTATTTGACGGATTTATTCAAGCTATAAATTAGGAAATGATTTAGGTAAAAATTTAGTATGTGAATAACAGTTATACATGATTTTAGGGTGGATCAATATGTGAGCGATCGTGATGTCTGGAATTGACGCCCCTCTCTGTACATCCGCTAATAACTACTGTAACACATTACATTATACAGTCCGGTGAAGCTGTCAAAGCCCTTGGGGCTAACAGCGTAAGTCAGGTCGAAAAAAAAAAACATTACATTATTGTTTATAAGCATAAGAATAAGACTTAAAAAAAAGATGTAGATCGAATTTCTTGCCGGTTCTTCTCGATAACTGCGTTACTTTCCGAACCGGTAGTAATTCTTGACGTTCATAAGCACCTTCTTAGGGTCTAAATTGAATAAAGATTTTTTGATTTGATTTGATTTAAAGTGATCATAGCTCAATTGGTAGTGAGTACGGACGCCGCGTCAGAAGACGTGAGTTTAAACCCCTGCAATGAGAACAAATGACAAGAATAATCGTGTAGGAACCATAGCATGGTGGTTAGGCTCTTTCTAATGCCCACCTGGCTAGATAACTTCCTCAAAATTGAAAATCTGCCACCAAATACGTATAAGTTTTCTGGCAGTTGCACTTGAGAACGAGTTCTTCTGGTAGATTTAGGTTATCCACATTGTTTTAACATCTTAACATCAGATGAAGTTGTGACCACCTTTGTAGTTTTCAAAAAAGTATTGAAACCGTAAACTGTGTTTAGCAAGAAGTTAGCAATCTCTTTATATATAAAAAAATCATGTTACGTTGTTTGTCCACCATGAACTTCTAAACTACTGAACCGGTTTTAATCAAATTTTGCACACTGTGTGCAGTTTGATCCTTCTTGAGAGATAGGAGACTTTTTATTTCGATTAGTGATCATAACGCGATAGATGATGATGCTGTAGTCGATGTGATTGACTACGCGAAAATGCATAACAAGGCCTGCCAGCTTAGCTAGTCATTTCACAGATTTAACTAACCATGTCATCAATAATAGTATGATTTAAGTAAAATTAACTATGTGGTTATGTGTTATACATGTTGATCAAATTTTGAAAACCTGTTCACTGCTCATACCCTGGTCACTTATGAAAATCGAAGTGGTGATTTTACTCCATAAGCGGTATTTTAGCCGTCATAATTTTGAAAACCTGTTCACTACTCATGCCCTGTTTCCTTAAGAACATCTAAGTTGGGAATTCATTCCATAGGTTGACTGTTGAAATTAGAACAGAACATTTTTTTTTTATGGTATAGGAGACAAATGAGTTATCGTGTCATGTGACAGTAAACGATCACCGACGCCTATAGACACCGACAACACCGGGGAATCGCAGGTGCATGGCCGACCTTTATTGGAGGGACTGGCTCTCAAGTGCAATTGCTGGAAAATACCTACTAGTATTTGGCGGTAGATTTTCAACTTGAGGATTGTAGCTAGCCAGGCGGGCTTTAGGAAAAGCCCTACCGCCATGCTTTGGTTTTCTTATGATGTTTTCCTTCACCGAACGCTCAAGCTCATTATAGGTGGTTGGATTCGAACGCACATCCCATGACGCGACGTTCCTACACACTAACACTGAGCTATCATTGCTTCAGATGTAATAGATATGATAGATATTAATCATCTTGCGATTTTTCATTAGTAGAAAATAAAAAAGAATCGTTCTTTTTACAAGTAGTTTCAAAAGCGAACTAATAACACATTGTTTTGATATATTTATCTGTCTGATAATTTTTATTACATAAAATACACAACAACTTTATATTATAAACAATTTAATAATATTTCATTTATTCTTGACCTTCGGTGTTCAGATCCTCTGATTGTATGGTCATTTTTAAGTCTAATTTCTATTTTAAGTCAGTTCTTGATGAAATATACTGGTGCAAAGATTCTGCGGATAAGAAAAATAAATTTATGTTATTTACTTAGGCAAGTTAAATTATTACGCCTAAAGGTAAGTAATATATAATCTTCATACAAATGCGTACAACATGAGAATAACAATTTCCTGATGGTAATCGCTCTCATGCTTATCTCGATAACCTATAAACTAATATAGTTATTGTAATGACTTTATCACTGTCTGGAAGTTAGTAGCGATGATAGCTCAGTGGTAGCATGTAGGAACTCCACGTCATGGTACGTGAGTTCGAATCCACCCCCCCTACAATGAGCTTGAGCTTTCGGTGAAAGAAAACATCGTGGAGAACCACAGCATGGTGGTAAAGGTTTAGGTACAACCTTCAAGTTGAAAATCTGCCGCCAAATACCAACAGGTGTGTTCCGGCAGGGTTCCGGCAGTGGCACTTGAGAATCAGTTCCCCATAAAGGCCGGCAACGCACCTGTGATTCCTCTGGTGTTGTGAGTGTCCATGGGCAACGGTGATCACTTACCATCAGATGAAAAGCTTGCTCGTTTGAATACTGAATGAATGATTCGTTGAATGAATCGTTTGAATGATTTAAATAATAGAAATCGCGACAAACTGGTCACCCCCTATTTTAGACTGAGTAAGACAAGTAACAGTTTTTTTAGGTAATAGTGTTAAGTTTTATAATAAAGCCTCTAAGCACATTACTGAATAGTCAGACAGTAGGTTCAAGAACCATGGCAAACGGGCTATGGCAAAGGCTATTATAGTGTGGATCAATATGTGAACCATCGTGATGTTCGGAATCGACACCCCTCTCTTTACATCCGTTAATAACTACTGTAACACATTAAACTGTTATAAAAAAGATTAGAATAAGACCTAAAAGAAGATGCAGATCGAGTTTCTTGCCGGTTATTCTCAATTACAGCTTTACTTTCCGAACCGGTAGTAGTTTTGTCTTGACTTGCTGGCTTTTAGAATACTTACTGTTAAGCAGTTGTTGGACTATCTTCTATAAAAGAGTTTAACAGCCGCGCGGCGGTCTTTTTTTTGCTGCCAACAGCGCTTTGTAACTTATTAAATAGTCCAAGTAGACTACTCTTTTTAAACTGTGCAATTTTTGTATGCATATCTTGCATCTTTGTTGATGGTAGTTTCAGAGTCCTTATAGCCATTGAACGTCTGTCGAAAGGCCATTCTCTTATAGTATATACTTCCGTTGGAATTACGTCTGAAGGTAAAAGCCGTAAAGTCTGTAAAATGAAACATTAATTATTATTTATATATTAGTCTTATCAGCTATTAATCAGAATTTATCTACTATCACTAGACAAATGTTAAAATGAATTAGACTATCGTATAATATAACAGATGACCTTAAATAATTGTTTTTTTTTTCTTTAATAGTAACGCTTTTAATTTTGATTTTATGGGAAATTTATTTTATACTTGTACAGTGAGTTCCTTTAAAGTTGAACTTAAGATAGACGAGAAACAATTTTGCGCATAATTGCCGTCGTCAAATCAGGCTGCAAACAGCAAAGTCTCTAACTAGCTTACCCAAGGTTTGCTCTGTTCATATAAAACATAAGTAGGTTCCTCCATAGCAACTGTCGAAGTAGGGTCCTGTACATCTTCAGCGACCGCGCTAAGCATAGTCTGTATCCCAGACTTTTTTGCTGCTAAAAGTGTTTCAACACCTAAAAATAAGTATATTTTAATAAAGAAGAGTTATATTTACCAAAAAACCATTCAAACTAATAATAGCATTTTAAATATAATTGTTTTTTTTTATATACTTAAGGTCTAGCGTTATGGCCACAATTTTACTAAGTTAAGTGACGATGTGACACAAGATGTTGGATATTCTAAGCCTAGTAGAGGGCTTGACTCTCAAGTGCAACTGCCAGAACACACCTGTAGATATAGATATATAGCTGCAGATTTTCAACTTGAAGGTGGTAGCTAGCTAGGCGAGCATTATAAAAAGCCTTGCCACCATGCAAAATTCCATAACCTACTCTTAATAATTTTAAAATACATTTATGTTGTTCGGTTAGTTCTAAGATACCTTCACGGCAATACTCTTTACCAACATTTATATTTACCAAACTTAACACCAATGACACCGCAAGATAATAAACGAACTAGAGAAATGCTTGATACAAATCTGTGCTTTCACATACCTTTTACAATTTTGCCTTTCACACTTGATCCCAGTTGTTTCATGCCTTTTACACCAGCAGCAATCTTGGCTCCTAGGACTTCCGTACTATCGGCTGGCGTTAACCAACACGATAGACATGCTACCTGAAAATGGGATTACAAATATTTATCACCAATCTATACATTATAATTGACAGTCATAAATGTATGGACGGTAGTAAAAAATTTAATCCGATATAGTGCAATGTATGGATTATGTGTAACTGTTTCGCGTTATCTAACAGTAAAATATTGTTTACTAAAAGACTAGTAATTTTAGTCAAAATATTTGAATTATCATAGCTGACTCGTCAAACGTTATTCTGTCTTATAAATTATTTCTAGTGAATACTTTGGTTGTATTAAAAAATCAGAAGGTAGCACAGTGACAATTTTTGCAGCGCACGCCAAAACAGCTCGCGGATGGCAGAAATTTTTCCTACTTACTTAACACTTATCGTTATATTTTGGACAATTTCCACAATATCTTTATAAATTATAGCCTCTGTGTTGTTTTGATGCATAACATATAATATCATAAAGTTTTATTATAATTCATTCAGTAGCTTTTGTGTAAAAGAGTAACAAAAATCCATACAAACTTTCGCGTTTATAATATTAGTGAAGAAGTAAGAATTACAGTCTTGAATTTTTTTATAATTTACCAATATTTCATTCATTTATATAATTATCTCGTAACTTCTACTTTTTGTAGCGATTTATTTCTTTCAGTTATTTATAGCATTAATATTACAGTTTTGTTTCTTTATTAATACTTATTTCGATGCACATGAATTAGTGTTTTTGAAATGATAATATTTTTTTATATTTTATTTAGTTTTAAAATGTTTGTTGTTTTAGTTACAAATGATTAAATATATTAACACCTTCGTTATGACTTTTAATGATTGACTGTTATCATAAAAAGTGTTTACTCTGATCTGAAATAAATTATATATGATTGCAATTATACTTTGTTATCCATAGAAAGGCCAAAAGGATAGCGGATAAAGTTAAAATTTTGCAGTAAATGCATTTCTTAAGCAATTTCGTTGCAAATTTTCTCTATTCAGTAGCTCACAACGTATCTGATGTTCATAAAGTAGTCACCTCTCTTCGCTATTTATACAATACTAGCTGACCCGGCGAACTCTGTTCCGCCTTGAAGGCAATATATAAGTAGATTTTGGATTTTATTAAGTTCATTTTTTTATCAGGAAATACAAATAAAAAGTAATTAGTATTTTATTGATTATTGTTCATGTATTGTGGTGCATAGGTTGCACTTTTCAGTTAAATACCTTGTGATAGACGACATTTTTTTTTATTATTATTATTAGGCGCAAGAAAACACCGCAGATGGTCTTCCGACTCGTAAACATGCCACATATAATCGACCATGAGAAAGACACGGATATTCCAGATTCAGACCACAAACTTTCAAGGATTGGCCTTGTGATTCGTTAATGGTCCTGGCGAATGCAAGAAGGATCGAAAATTGAAGTCTTTTAAACTCAAACGGCATATCGGTGGGGATCATCGGCATCCTCGGGATGAGAACTTCCTCACCTTCGAATTTTCCCTTGAGTATCTTCGCGTAAATCACATCGTATACTTCTTTGTTAATTTTGATTCAAAGAGAATACAAATGACTAATTATTGATTTCTGACAATATTTATAATTATCAAATTTTCAACCATATCTATATACAATATCCATCCAACCCTCCATCCATCCAATCAATATATATCAATCAATCAATCAAATCAAAAAAATCAATATAATCAATAATATATATCAATATATATAATATATATAATACCCATATACAATATTACGTTTAGCTGCCATTTGCGTTTTGTTATACTACATTTTATAGTGACTTCACGTCACACGGGAACGCGGTCGAACGGGATAAAAATTATCCTATGTCCGTCTCCTGGTTCCAAGCTACCTCTCCACCAATTTTCAGCTAAATCCGTTCAGCCGTTCTTGAGTTATAAATAGTGTAACTAACACCACTTTCTTTTATATATATAGATAATGAATTTTGTGAAAACGTGGAACACATTGAACTATAGTGAATGCAGCACTTTGCAAAAGCTGAGTAAGATAAAACATTGAAATTGTTTTTAATCTTATTTAGGAATATAAAAATCTGTTTTAATAAAAGGTGTACGAGAGTTCTAAAGAACAAGGTATATGATATAAGACTATACAAAGTCTATCGAACCCCTTGATTTTGTGACAATATATTAAACAGATCCATAGCAGGTTTAAATATATTACATTCTACTCTTAGGATTAAAATAATAATTAAGTTTACTTTAAATATATTATGTATAGTTGTGTTTTATAGCACTTTAGTAAATCCTGCGAAGGGGGTTGCTAAAATGGCATATAAAATGAGTGAAAGTTGATTTTGTGAAGGAGGATGTATGAAAGATTTTGATTTTAGTATTATTAGGTTAGCCAACCAGTTTTCTAGTTTAACAGTTCAATAAATTTTGTAATCTATTAAATATTGTGTAGGACCCTTAAGAACTGAGGAAAAAGAAAAAACACATTAAACGAGAGGGATGAGAACAAAGCCTAAGTGCACAACCCATCGTCATAAAATTTTGTATATACGCTGTAAGGGCTACGGAGAAATATATAGGATTTCTTTCACCCAGAAAAATAGCATTTCTATTATTTATATGAAGGTCAATTTTATTGCGGAACTCGAAATCCAAATGTAGAATGAACATAAAACAGTTTTAAATAAGAGAAATGACAGTTCTAAATCAATACTAATCATCCTTTATCACATTTAATATCTGAGAAGTTTATCGATGAATCTAAGGTCTAGTATTCGGACAATATTATTGATAAATATATGATAAAAATTAACTAAATGTGGTTACATTTTTTTGTCACACAAAGCTTTAGTTAGCGCCTGCAAAGTTTATCTATGAACTAGAAACATATAATCTAAATGAGAAAAATCCCTATTATCAGGGAATATCGGAGAGCATGTGACTAAGTCTTTTAAGTTTGTTTATAATAACTTAAGCTATAAATATGTTTTTGTTAAATAAGACACTTACCACGACAACTATAATGTGGAACTTCATTTTATAAAATACAACTATAAAGTAAGAAACTCCATACTCGAAATAGTATTTATATCGTCTTTTGAATTAAATTAGATTATTGCACAATACACATTATTGACATTAAATGATATAATTAGATAATTACTTTCGAAACGGAATACCTCCAACATCATAATAATACAGCGTTAATGTATCATTACCTGTTGTCACATACTATGTAGCAATAATTAAGAATATCTTTAGAGTAGCCCTGATTGTGATCACTGTGTTCGGATATAGAACAAAAAATATTCCCACAGACGTGTCACTTGTGTGACATAAAAAAATACTTACATCACATATAGTGGCAGCGATGATAGCTCAGTTAGTAGTGTGTACGGACACCGCATCAGACGACGTGGGTTCGAATTCACCTGTAATTAGATTTATGTGTAGTGTATTGCCCACCTGGCTAGCTACCATCCTCTATTTGAATATCTGCCATCAAATACCTATAGGTGTGATCTAGTAGTTGCTCTCGAGAATCAGTGCCTCCACTTGGCTTAACGTGTCCACCATCTTGGGCCATATCTTCACTTAACAATAGGTATATTGTGATAATGCAAAACTTGTTAATTATAAAAAATCACTGTATTAATGTATATTCTTCTATGTATAGACTATTATCGTACTTCAATCTACTATATCACTATATTCAATAGTACTTCAATAAGAAATAACAGCAACGTAGTTGCTACCGCCGCATCGATTTACTGCGGGTTCGAGCTCGACACATGACAATTCTGAGAGTTCTAAGTTTGGTTATTACTTTTTGTCCGTTAAGTGTATTTATAAATGTCTTCACATTTGACATTGACGAAATCTCCAACATAGTCATATGCCATAATATAAAAAGAAATGCGTTGAACATATATTATTGACGATAATCTGTTGACTCCAAAACATAAAATAATGTCTTACAATCATTTCCCAACTTTCTTTAAAACCAATTATATGTATAAAAATAGTTTATTAATTTTTATTTTTTTAAAAGTAAAAATTCTTAATAATAGAAAGCCTGTTTATCCTAGTAACTTATCAAGCTAGCGAAAACCTTCAGGCCGGTATAACAATCTTACGAATACAGATCTTGCATCTATACTACAATGTACATCATACTATTGGGCATCGTGACGTTACTATTTTCTCTAGCCAAGTTGTTGTTCAAAAATTATTACCGTAAAGCAAAAACAAATAAATGTATAAGATGTCATCCGAGTATAGATAGTCAAAGTCACTTTAACATCCGTTATTCCCTACATTTTTGGAATTTACTTCCTAAACTCCTTTAGTACGTAAATTTTTTTTTTGAAAAACAACGTGGCTACTTGTACTAACAATGTTATGATATATTAAAAATAATAATGAAAGGTGATACGCTTAATAAATATTAGTTGTCAGGTCGTAAATTAATTAGCATTCAAAATAAATAGGAAACAATAGTTTATTTATATATAAATTTTTAACACAAAATGTTGTTTAATATAGTTCTTGATTCTTGACCGTCAATTTTGCCTCATAATTCTTCGAATGGAAGACGATTTTTACTTGATGGCATTTCATTAAAAAAAAAACTTTAGAATTCAATATTTCTTACCAGGTCAACAGAACCTAGGCTTAAAGTCAAATTTAAAGGTATCCTGTGAAAAAACAATTTAATATAAATACATAAGTAGGTATATTTTTAACGATGTATAATTTATTTTAATATCAAACTGAGTTAATGTACTTAACATCCTTCTAAAGGATTACAAAAAATAATTAAATTAAAAAATATCCATGGAGCTAGCTATAGATTGTAGAATTGTGATTATTTCTGATCCCAAAGCCATGTTGTCTTTTTCTACAATCGTTAAGTAAACGAAAACTTGGTTAGGGGCTTTGATAACGCTACAGATATATATGTCGCCATTTATAAATCGGTTAATACTTATGTCGAACATCCTATAAGTTCTTACATTTATACATACATTTGTAAAGCGATGATAGCTCAGTTGGTAGAACATGGCGATACTTTAAACTCCTGTGTTGCCAGAAACCAGGGACAGCTTTTGCAATACTTCTAGGCACTGGTGGGAGTGACCGTTCGAACTTGCAGTCTTTCCGGCGTCTCCTACCTTCGTAGCAACAACCCTCAAGTTGAAAATCTGAAGCCAAATACCTATAGGTATTTTCCAACAGCTGCACTTGGGAGGCAGTAGCTCTACTAGGCTTAGCGTGTCCACCATCTTGGGCCACATCGTCTCTTAATAACAGGTGAGATTGTGTACATAACCTGCTAAACCATAACTATAAAAAATACTACCTAATAACAATTACTAGAGTGTGCCCGCAAAATTAAATACTTTAATACCCATATGGAGTAATTGCTGAAATGTGTTGTAAGGAGCTTACGAAAATATTGTCCCAAAGGAAGACTTTGAATTCTATTGACTATTAGTGAAGTAAAACTAATACTTACGTCATATTCTTATTGTATGCCTTAACAAAGATGTTGAGATTTCCGGATAAATTAATATCAGTTAAAGGTAAAACGTAGTCGAAAAGATTAGACACTAGCATGCTTACTAGATTACGTCCTTCGACTACGAACAGGTTGACTACCAGCAGAGCGCACACCAAAATCTGTTACAGGTAATATTTATTATGGTATTTTAATTATTCACATACATAAAAAAATCTTTAGTCCAATTCTATATTATGAAAGCAGCTGTTTCCGAGGCTGCGTTAGCGTGGAATTAAAAACAACTTTATAATATTTGACAATTTATATAATTTTTTTTTAATACAACATTTAAGGGTAGCGTGATATTAAATAGCCCAAAGCATTTCCAATGATTGCTCTATCAGTAATATTTTTTTAAATCCGACTGGTAATTCGTAAGATAATCCCGCTCAAGGAAACTTTTCCACTTTATAATATTACAAAAAAATTGTAATCTGACTGGTAGTGTCTAATATTAGCTCATTCAAACAGACAAAGAAACAAACGTTTTCGCTTTATAATATTAATATAAATCGCCTTTTTATGTCTTTTACAGCTATCATTCGCTCTTCCACAGTCCCACTTACCGCGTTCAGCTACAGAGTCACTTAAGACAGCCGCAACACAAGGCATATTACAGCCATGTTACTGTTCTATGAGACCATACGTCAATCTTTCCTTGAAGAGTCCCATATTAGCTCTGGGCGAATACTATACTGGGTAATCCATTCTACGTATACAACAAACAGGTTCTACAAAACCTTACTATAATCACGACACGGCCGGGCTTTAGAGTATGGAGATGAGAAGCCAACCAACGGTGAGAAGTGTGAGCTTGAAATGATGAGCTTCGTAACAACATATATAGATCAGATGTCCTAGTGAACCTTATTCTTTCATTTTAGTAGTAAATAGCTTGAACACAGAACTAGCTATCACATTCACGTGTAAAGTTATTTATAAAAACAAAAACTATGCTATCAAGTTGGACTAAGCAATACACTTTAAAATGGGTTAAGCGATTTTCGAGTCTACCACAGAGAAATATAGAGACACGTTAATCTTATACATTCACACTGGAAGGCTTAAATCTCATATCTGCAGAAATGCAAATACGAGTTATATACACCATTTGCATCAGAAAAAGGAACCCCAGCAAATGAATTTAGTTATTCTACGATGAAAGTAAAATTAACTTGGTATAACAACATAAAGTTCGGTTAATTATTTTATAAATATTTTTTTAAAGTATTCTAACTCTCTTGCAAAGTTCGATTTTGCGAAATATGACAAATATGCTTTCCGCCATTGAAATTGTTAAAGTGTTTACGATATATTTATAGATATATATAATTAAAATGAAACAATTTAAAAACGTACCAAAGCTGCCTTCATTTCGGCGGTTCAATTATCAATTACTGATACTTGAGGCTAATGGCAACAAAATGTATCAAGTGAAAAATAAAATTGATCAATTTGAGTTACATAAGCCAAAACGTAAGCAGAAACTTGTACAAATGTTGACTTAAACATCTGTAAATTATTTTCAACTGTACAAATATCGAATATTCACTAATGTTGCAAGTTTTTGTATGGAAGATATTTTTGGAATATTCAATAGCAGTATTTAGGCAGCCGCACCATCTGTTGGTATTCTAAAATATTCTAACGGCACAGAAAATTTGTCAAAAATCTTCATTCAGACTATACTTTTTTTTAAATTGTCTAAAGCAAGGTGAGGTCAATAATAAGAATTAAAGCATTTTTTGTTCTATATTCATAAAGTCTATAAAATGTACATAAGTATAAATATAAGCTATAAACATTTTCTATGTACATAATTATAAATTGTTTATAAATTATTCTGATAAATATTGCTCTGATTTGCTCGTTCATGTGACGTTCGCCAACCGAGTTTAACAGTGACACGTTGACTATACCTGTCTCGCTCTCTCAAGTCGACTCGAGCCGATTTTACCCGAACGATCGTTTCAGCTTTTTCTAATTTGTGAAATTCCTTTCTCTCCAGAATGACGCCACATATTTTGCAATCTTACATTAAAACCTATTAAATTAAAACCGCAAAGTAATAGTTCACATTTCGTGTTTTACTTCTTAAATATATCAAGTTTTGAAATGTGATATCACGAAATTTAGGACCACTCCCATCCCTTGTCACATTTCGTAGACCTCCACCTCCCTTAACGTATGACGTAATTTATGGATGGTCTTGACTTTAATGTAAAATTGTATACTAACAGTAATAAAAAGGTGTTTATTTCTACGCAATAAATATGTTTGCATGTATTTTATTACAGCATTTCGAATTTTACACGCATTTTACATGTCATAAGGTATAATGGAACACTTGAATAAATACTGGAATTATATGTAATTCATTTCAATATACATAACCAAACATATAAGGTAATTTATATTATAGTATAGAAACCTATAATATAAATACAGTTTTGTAGCATACATGTTTTTAATTGATTTACAAATTACCTATGGTATAAAATTAATTTTAATTAAATAAGTATGTCTATTACATTATTTGGTATTTAAATTAAAAACTAATTCGGGTCTACTGGACAGTATGCCTAAAATACTAACAGCGTTGCCGTGGCGAAAATCTTCTTTTAGCAAATAACTTCTTTACTCATTGCGCAAACTTTTGAAGCTTATAATTGAATGAATATCCTTGAATATCCTTGAAGTGAAGTGAAGAAACTTATTTAATTCGTGCAACTTCTGTAAAATAGTAGCAAGGCCGGATTGAGATAAAAAGTGACCCTAGTCAAGGCTATTCCACTTATGAAGCCCTTTCACTTCTCGCATTGATCTTAACTAATACATTTTTATGTTTGTTTATTACTCAAATGCATAAAATTTAATTAATTATAGCTCGTAGGTAGTGTGCACTAACTTAGCGTCGACGGATTTTCGTTTGAATCTCTGCAATGAGCTTAAGCTTCCGATGAAGGAAAATATGGTGATGAAATCATAGTATGGAGGTAGGGATGTATCTAATACTCGCCTGGCTAGCTAACACCCTCAACTTGAAAATCTGCCGCCAAATACTTATACATTTGAAAGCTTAACTTGTCCACCATCTTACCATCAAGTGAGATTGTGGACATAAGGCTAAACCTATATAGTATTAAAACCATATCAGACTAGCTCATAATTACAATAAACGTAGTCACATTAACAACTTAGTAACTCTCTTTAGATTTATCACATTTCGGGATTCACCAGTCTATATCCAGTAACTGAAAGGCTTATAAGACTATATGACAAGACTTTGAAGCGATGATAGCACAGTGATAGCGTATACGAACTCCGCGTCATGGCACGAGAGTTCGAATCCACCTACGATGAGCTTGAGCTTTCGGTGAAGGAAAATATCGTGAGAAAATCGTAGCATGGTGATAGGGCTTTATCTAGTGCCCGCCTGGCTAGCAACCATCCTCAAGTAGAAAACCAACCAAATACCTATAGCTATGCTCCGGCAGTTGCACTTAAGAGCCAGTTCATCCACCGCTTTAGCTTGTATACCAACTTAGGCTTTATCATCTCTTAAGATCAGATGAGATTACGGTCATAACGCTAAACCTTACCTATAAAAAATATATATGGCATAACATGAGATTCATTGTTTCTCGTAGCCCGTAATTTTCTATTGTACTGTGTCTACTATGTTGCCTGTAGTTTTGCTGTGAAAAAGATAAACCTATGCACGTAATTTTTGTTACAAAACCATATACAGTACTATATATAATAACTGCTTTTATTCCTTTATTCCTCTGTTCCTTTTAAAATACTTTAAAGAAACATTTTATTAATATAAAATGTCTTACATTTACTGAACTGAACACTTTACATGAACTAACTAAACCAATAGCACCGTGAGTTATTAAAATCCAAGCCGATGGTTTGTTGGTATAAATGTTTTTGTAACATAATTTAGTAGTCATTGCAATGTTTCGTGATCACATGATCTGGATATGATGTCATTTTCAAAACACAAAAAAAAATACAACTTGATTTTTAAAGTTGCTTGTCTGTTTGTAAATATACATATACTGTGATTATTAGTTTAATTTAAACAATAGGTAAAGATGTATAAATGTAGGAATGTATGAATGTTTGTTACTCTTTCACGTAAAAACTATTAAATGGATTTTAATAAAACTTTACAATAATATAGCTTATACATCAAAATAACATATAGGCTATAGTATATAAAGATATTGTGTGAATTACCGAAATTATAACAATAAGTGTCAAGTAAATAGGAAAAAAGTCTGCGTCTGCAAGTTATTCTGGCGTGCGCTGCAAAAACCTTTGCGTTACATTATAGAATGTGTAATGGAAATGTTTATCTTAATCAGTCCTACAAAAAAGCCCACGACAATATATATCTTTAAGTGTTAACCATTATCGTCAAAATGGTGAACCATAATTAATCAAAACAAAAATGTTTGTGTATTTTTGGAATACTAGATTTTACGTGCGGCTTCGCTCGCGTTAATATCGATATTGTCAAACAAATAAAATAAAGCAATAAAATTTTTCATACAAAGTTTAACCCTCTTTTTATTCGACTTCCAATAAAGTTTTTGTGGGAAAAAGTAGCTTATTACCGTCTCCAGGTTTCCATCTATCTCTATACCAAAATTCATCATACTTGCTTCAGCGGTTTAGGTGTGAAAGCGTAACAAGCAAACAAACTCACTTTTGCATTTATAATATTAGTAAAGTTATATTAGTTTCTCATATGCAAAGGTTTATAGTATTCTTGAACACTAAAGTAACGATATTTTCGAGTTATGAACTAACACCTAAATACAGATAAACGAAAAAAAAGTAATGTATTTATTAAACCTAAAATACTTATCGGCTTTACTTATTCGGTTGATTCACTGATAAAAATGCTATTCACAGAGTCCTTTGAAATAAAAATTAGTTTATTAGCAAACTTAAATCAACTGTTTTAATGCTAAAACATTTAACAAGGCGTTAGCTCTTTAGACTTACGATTCATTTATTTTGTTTTGATTATCTACTTGCCCATGCTTTATCGTTTACTTTATTTTTTAATTTATACTGTTAATTTTTAGTAGCGTCATTTAAGTTCGAGACTCAATAAAATTACCAAGAATAAAATCGATGGTGATCATATAATTTATTAGTAACAAAATAGGGGGTTTTGGGCTCCTAAAACTTCGTAGAGACATGGGATCTTACAGCGTGTAGAATGGCAAGTGCTCTGAGGATATGGTACCCACATTATCATTTCAAAATCGCTCTACTTGCCTTTGGTTGTCTGTTTTTACTTCACAGCCTGGCCGTATTGCGACAACAGTTAGGTTCTACAGAACCTTCTGGTCGCGTACGTTGGATCTATGAAATTAGCTACCCAGTACAGTTTTCCGTCAAAGCTATTGCACTAAGATATGGGGCTCTTCAAAAAGGGATCGATATACAGTCTCCATGGTCAGCAAAATGGCTACAATAACCCCGGTATTGCGGCTGCCTATAGGCGACGGTAACCATTTACCATCAGATGTTCCGTCTGCCGGTTTGCTGCCCATTAGCTTATAAAATGATATGTCACTTGATACTGTACTGAAATCTTAATTTTAACTTCCAATAGACTTTCTATCTGTGTATTAATAAACTCCAATTAATATGCGCTAAATACATATTATTAAAAATAGTTTTTTTTTTTTTTATCAACCTACTCCATTCCACAACAAACCCACGCGGGTGAGGATTCGGTGTCACTGTTTCACGGTGACACGTATAACATCAAGATACAAAAAGTTCGCCAACGTTTACTTCTGTCGTACCATGAAGTTGTAGAACCGTCTTTCTATCAGCGTTTACCTCCTTCCTATGATATGAGGTCCTCCAAAAAGGCGTGAAGAGGTACCTAAGCAGACCAGCATGTCAGCAGTGACTTGCGGTGAAATCTGTTTCCTATCAGTCGCCGCTGATTTGAATTGTACTGTACTTAACATGAGGTACAAGTACACTTCGCTGCGCAATATGAAAAAAAAATGGTTTAATTATTATAGTAAGTAAATACGCAACACAATAGATTTTTAGATAATAATCATTCTATTTTTATATTTTCACTTGTATTATGTGGTTACAAATTTTGTAAATTAATTAGTTTTTTAATACCTATTAAATTCTTATTTTAAACAATTTTTTACATAAAATATTTCAAAAGCTTTATACTTGAAAAATGTATATAGAAAAAATATTTGTATATAGATGTGTTTACAATACTTTTGTTTTTTAACTCGCTATTTATTTTCTGTTCAGCTGTGTTAATAATAATGCATGCATTCTATTCACATAATATACGAACTTCATATACACCTAATACTTACATAAGTGAAGTAGTTTATATATCTCATTTAATAACTTATTAAATCACAAGACTAATAAATTAAAAAATATATATATAAATAATCAAAACAGTAAAAAATAAGAATCCAATCATTTAAAAAAACTGTGGGATTTAGAGGGTTTCAGTACAATTTCTTTGTGAAACCTTACCAAAGCAAATAATAGTAATATATAAAAATACCTTAAAACCATTAAACATTTTTGAATCAATATGATAATAAAGCAACGCACCGCGTCATTGCTTACTACAACATTTTATTTTTATTCTTGATGTTTAGAGTTAGCCAATCACATAATTGAGTCATCTTGATACCCACATGAGGCAGTGTAGTCCGAGAGTCGGATCATGGCGCACCTCGAACGAATATTAAGAAAATTGTTAGATGAAATCGCAACTAAACAATCTCTTGTCAATTACAACATTACCATTAAACAAATAAGCAGTGAGGGTGCAAACTACACTTCGCAACTATTCCTCGCGACAATAACCTCTGAAAATAATGATAATCTTTACTTGTTCGGTAAAGTCGCAGCTTTGGGAGATAATATGCGCTCCGAAGTACCATACCGCGTTTACGAAGTAGAACGCAAAGTGTATACAGATTTAGCAAAAGTGTACCAATCGTTAGAAGATAAACACGACGTTCCAATCGAATTTAGACTGAAGATGCCTAAATTTTACGGATGCAATCCTAAGCTTAAAGAAGAGACTATTGTATTAGAAGATTTAACTGCGGAAGGTTACGGCGATTATAGCAGATTCAAATCTATTGATTGGAAGTACGCTTCTAGAGCGGTCGAAGAATTAGCAAAATTACATGCCTTATCCTTTGCGTACGGGCATGAGCATCCCGATGAATTTCAAAGTTTAGTCAAAGAACTAATGTTCGACTGGCAACCAGAAGGTGAACAAAAACACTTTTGGGAAAATTTGTTAAAGGCTGGGGTCGCCGCAATAAAAGAGGAAAACAGAAACCGAGTAATAGAATTTATCGTTCGATTTAAAATCATTGATAATTTTAAAGAATACTTAGAACCTTTCAAACGTTGTGCACTGGTACATCGCGACTTCAGAGTTAGCAATCTAATGCACAAAATAAATGAGGTAAGTAAATACAATACAATTAATACTATTTAAGCTATGCCAGTTTGAAACTTAATAAGATAATGGGTTCAAATACAAATTAATAATTTGGATGAACAAATATGAAATTATTTTGAGTTTATAGGTTTAAGGGTTTGTCTACGCACTCACCTGATGTTGCCTGACGATGTGGCTCAAGTTGGTAGACAAACTAAACCTGTGGAGGGACTGGCTCTCAAGTGCAACTACCGCAACGCACCTATTGGTATTTGGCGGCAGATTTTCAACTTGAGGACATTACAAAAAGCCCTACCATCATGCTATGGTCTCCTCAGAACGTTTTCTTTCACCGAAAGCTCAAGCTCACTGTAGGTGGATTCGAACTCACGTTCCTTGGCGCGGAGTCCATACACACTACCACTGAGCTATCATCGCTTCAAAGGTCATAGCTAGCCAAAACGATATTTATAAATACCTTTCAATGGCTTTACAATGCTTTACACCGAAAGCTCAGGCTTATTACAAGCATTCAAGCTCACGTCCAAAATTCAAGTTTGTCAGTAAAAGTTTTCTCATAAATTAAGGACTTATTTTTACTGGCTACTTCGTAATATACTTTATATATAAAGAAATATGTGGAAATTGAAATTAAAAAATAATAATGGCGGCTGTAATGTTGAAAGATCACCAAAACAAACATATAATACCATATAACACATTAATACCAGTGTATATTACCTGCCTACCCGTATCGTACTAAGATAAATCTGTCAAGGCAAACATGTTTTTGCACAAACAAAATAAACTAGTATACAAGGTTAGGTATGAGACCAAAAAAAAACGATCATTTAACAAGTTTTAGTAACTAAGAATTAAAAAGCATAATTTGTTTCTGACTAGTTTTTAACCGTGAATCTACTCGCGTACCAACCAATCAAGTATGGTTGTGTATCGAATCAGAAATAACTTTCTATTAAATTCTATTTAAGTTATTTCAGGATGTTAGTCAATATTTGTTAAGTAAGAAATCAAAAAACGTATATTAAATTTAGGCCTCGGTAAGGCGCTGATGAACGTCAGAACTAACACCGGTTAGGAAAATAACCCATTCATCGAGAAGAATCGGCATGAAATTCGTTCTGGTTATAGTTTTTTAACTAAGAAGTTACCCAAATTTTGAAATTATAAGCATTCATTCTCTAAAGCACATCGGATGTCGCGATAAAAAATTTATACTTCTCTTTACCCTACTTCTTTTATTTTTTTCCATAAAATAAGTAGCCTATCACTATGATTTCTTATGCTTACGCGAATATTAATCATTGAAATAAAACTAATTTAAACGGATTTTATCGCGGTTATTTATTGATTTTGATCCCGACGTTTCGAAAGCTAAATTCAGCCTTCGTGGTCACGGGGCCGACTGAGGTGTAGGTTGTCCAGAAAAGTTCATGTTACTGTGTCTACCTTTAATTTAATTTTTATTATTGATAGTGTTCGGATCTACGCAGAAAGAGCTCACAGTGTCTTGAGGTCTGGCAATTGGTCTTTTGCGTTCCGATTTAATTAAATGTATAATCGGATCCCAGCCTTGTGCTAGCTACCAACCATCTTTTCTTTTGAAATTTGGATGTTTTTTAATTTCAATAGCCTCACGAATCATCCTAGATAGGAATCGGTGTTCTTTGGCAAGGATTTGTGGCTTGTCGAATCTAAGATAATGTTTGGAGCCTTCTTCTGAATGTTCAGCAACTGCAGACTTCGTAGAGCGTCGGTGTTTAACGTCAAGAACACATAGCTGAATACTATCAATAATATAAATTAAATTGAAGGTAGACACAGTAACATGAACTTTTCTGGACAACCTACACCTCAGTCCGCCCCGTGACCACGAAGGCTGAAAAGCTTTCGAAACGTCGGGATCAAAATCAATAAATAACCGCGATAAAATCCGTTTAAATTAGTTTTATTTCAATAGCCTATCACTATCTCCAGAGTTTCATTTATCTCTATACCAAAATTCATCATAATCGTTTTAATCAGTTAATTAATATCAGGGGAGATTATAGGCATAATGCTAAACCTATACACCTATACCTATATACCTATACATTATAAAAAAAAACGTCTTCTAATCGTCCTATCATACATATTAAGACCTCACTTAACGTTTATAACGCTCAAATATGCCTTCAGCTGTTCATGATGACCACGGTCGTTGTGGGCGCGACGATAACGTCGTCACGTTAGAATTCTACAAGTTAGATACTCACTCTGACAAACTCATTACATTACACACATTACCATACTCGAACATACACAAACACACACTCCTTTACCATACTAAAACTTACACAAACATCATACACATTACCATACTCACACTTACACACACATTGCTCACATTGCATTTGCTATGCTTTGTTTAGGTTAAGATAGATTAACCTTAATTTATATGTCACTTATTATGTTTTTAGTTATTATAACCTAACTGTAAAATTGTTTAGATATATTCTGGATGTAGGTGATAGTGGCTACAACACAGTTCTAAACTACTGTAGCTACTATCGGTCATATTCTCATTTGTGTTTATATTTTCGTGATGAATAATTAAATAAATAATTAATAACGTCATTATTTTCCCGCATACTAAACTCACAACGACCCATCTGCAGGGGAGGGCTTATACTCTGTTAAACTTGAATTAATATCTGTAACGCTCGCAAGAAAGTGGAACCGGAAAATCTGTGTTCGTGAGCGTTCTTTAAGCTAAGTGAAGGATTCCAGGCCGGCTTCAAAATAAGTTTGAAAGCTGTTCTTGGCCTTTGGAATTATAGGGTTTGAGTGTTATCGTTACTCGATGCCTGAGCTCGGGGAGTTACGAGACGAAGTCTCTTAATGGTTTTTTTACTACGTCATAAAAAAACATCCAGCCCAGTATGACAGCGACAATCTGTAATGACTGGTGCTATCTTAATGTGCGATATAATTTTTTAAATTACACTGTGCTTACAATCAACTTCACATCTGGGCGACAATAGTACAACACCTAAAGTTTCAACAGTATATACAAAAATTCGATTAACTTTTTTTTGTAAATTCATTTTTGCACTTTACCAAAAAAAAAATACAAATAAAAAAAAAACACAAACACATATAAAAAATTACACTCCACAAAGCAGTTCAGTAGTTCAAAAAGCTTTTCAGTTCCATAAGATGTGTTAATTAGTATTTATGTACTTGATGACATGGTTAAAAAATATATAATTTACGAACTTCCTCGCAATACATAAACGCAATAGCCGGGCTTGGGCAAAGCTGACAGGGGCGTGTGACGAAACCCGTCGGATGACAAGCATCACCGAACAAGATGGCGGACACGTTAACCTTTTTTTTTTTATCAAAGTGGTATTTAAAATCTTTACGGACTTCCTCATCGCAACGTATCGCAATCAAAATCAAACACATTACCCGGGCTCCAGTCAAAGGTGTGAGGAGCATGTGGTGACTTATCGGGTGCTACTCACCCAACACTACAGAAAAAAGTCTACCACGGCATAACTTCAAACTCCCGTGTTGCCAGAGGCCAGGGTCAGTTGGGTATGCTAAGTCTAGTAGCTCTGGACTGGCTCTCAAGTGTAATTTCCGGAACAGACCTATAAGTATTCGGTGGTGGATTTTTAACTTGAAGGTGGTATTTAGCTAAGTGACCATTACAAAAAGGCCTACTACCATGGTTTCATCACGATGTTTTCTCTCACCGAAAGCTCAAGCTTATTTCAGGTGGAATCGAAACTACGTCTATTGACGCAGTGTCCGTATATATTATTGACTGAGCTATCATGATACAAAAACATTAATGACTTGCTATAATTTTATCAGTAGGTAACCAAAGTGATGATTAGTTGGACAAAATACCATGTAAACTTCTTAGGAATCTTTTTGTAAATACATGTAATTAGTATATATATCATTATTTAGTTTCAGATGTGCCCATATTATTGTGATACGTATGTTATGACATGACACCTTGAACATTACGTCAATAAATATGGGTATGATAGATCATAGGTCAAGGCTGTTAGTATAATTGATACTCGCTGACCAAGACTAAATATGGCTTACATTGGCATTGTTTCCGCAATTATTCTTAATTGCAGTACACTACAGATCTAATATAAAAATATAGCTAAAGACAGAACCGACGTTAAAAACATTTAAAAAATAATGCACTAAAAGTAATTCCGTTGTGCCTTTGCAGTTCAAGTCAGTCCAGAACGTCCTTGACCATAGGAACACCTACCTCGGCTTGATTATCATAACCAATATCTCAATCACTATACATTTCTTATTCAGTTTTGATAAGTTCCCTCAAAATATCTTCAAAATCCAGGGTCCAATGCTAATGAAGTGACAATATTCCCGTTCCACGAAAAAAAAAAACGGTTATAATAAATCGGTTTATAAATAACGAAGTATCGAGGTAACAACCATAGAAAACAGAATGCAACTGAAATTAGAATCCTCTTCTTTTGAATTGAAGTCAGTTAAAAGAGAGATACGTCTTAGCAAGCACATATAAATATGAATTATGTCTGAGTGGAATGCGATCACCATACTCCAGGTGAAACATTCAGCATGTTGGTAAACTTAAGCGTATTACATTTATGGACCAGTGGTGTATATCAATTAAACAAATAAATATATCACAGTACATATGGTGATCAATCCGATGCAAGCGTTTCTTTTAGATCAGTCTATATATGTCCAGTTGGCAAGAGACCACATACTGTGCTGAGAATGCCGAACGAATAATAAATTGTTAATGTCTAAACGGTAATCATTGTTTCCTGATGATATCGCACTTACTATCACACACAGCTACGTCACTGCCCTGATACTGTAAAAAGGAAAGTGTCAATCCAGAATTATGAAATCTCATGGGCCGTATAATCTCAATATTAATTGTCTAATATCTCAAGTTGAAGGTGTTGCTTTTAATTAACGATGCTATTCTGTCTCATATTCTATATATTTATTCACTGTTTACTTTTACGTTTGTCCCGCGACTCCGTTAACAACGTTGCACCATAATTAAACACGCGAAATTTTTATATTAATTTTTTTATAGTATTATATCAATCTAAAATCGTTTCGTAATGTTAAGTATATAAACATGTATTGAGGTGATAATGACATATTAAAATTGCAGCTAAATACCACTTCAAGTTTCTGTAAAATTTGGGTGACAAATTATAAGTAAGGTATAGATCGTTTAGCATTTTTTTAACATGCTTGGTACGCTCCCATTTTATTAAAAAATATATTACCTAAACATTTATCGGATTTTTCCTAATCATTTCTGTACGAATTCTACACAAGTGCATGCATTTGCCATTGTCTTTTAACATAATATCATAATTTTGAGTATTTACAAAGTATGTAATAAGTACCTAGTAAAGAATGAAGACTTCTTTATATGTATATTCCGAAGTAAGTTCTTTTATATAGGATCTTTTGTGTGAGATCCTTTTGTAGATGCCACTATAATAACTTAATACATTGTCAGTGCTAAACTCACAAATAAAGTGCCGCGTACTAGATTGAGCAATCATTCTAATCCATACATACCAGATTCAAGCACGCCTAACTGGAATAATCTTATTAAAAGCTATTTCGCAACAACCAAATTGACATTAAATTTAAATGAAACTTTTAATGAATCTTTTCTGAAAATAGAATAAACAAGAACAGTGCCTTATAGTGGCCAAATATAAAGAGTTAAAAATATTAAACGAGGAGAGCTGTGCGAAAGAACTACGTATCGCTGCGGCTTCATGTTGCAGGAAAAATCCTATAGAATAACACACCATAATTACAAAATAGCACTTTTTTTACTTTCACTAGAGATGTTAACTCTACAAAAGATATCGAAAACTGAACTTGACACAATAACAACAGCAGTCTATACTAAAATGAAGTGGCTACAGTATTAACAAATTAACCATTTTTCGTCACAAAAATGCATTAAGTATGTATGTAAGTCACAAAATATTTTATAACAATAGATCAATATTTTAGGCTTAAAAATTGTGTAGTAGGTGTTACATTACACTTGGCTTCAAACAAACATAAAAAAAAACAATTACATATACATACAAAATATTAATTATTATTACAATTATAATTCTTAATTCGCCTAGAAATAAAATCAACGCCTATATACGCTTTTGTTCTTGTTTGCTTTCCTAAGTTTGAAATAGATAATTGATAATAAAACAATTACAGGATGGGATTATGGATATCAGAGTGATCGACTACCAAACAATTCAAGGTGGCAGTCCTGTGACAGATCTGCTGTATTTTATCTTTACCGGTTCCGATGAGGAGTTTCGCCGGGAGTACTACGATAAACTGATGGAACACTACTACAAACATTTAGAGATGTCGATGCAAAGGCTAAATCTTAACCCTGAAGAAATATATTCCAAAGAAGTTTTTGAACTGGAACTCAAACAGGTGAATTTAATTATGCTTAGTACATAAATACTGAGCTATCATCATTTAAAATTTAATGAATATTAAATAATTAGAAACCCTTACATTAAGGCTATATTTTTTTGTAAGGAAAAAATCGTGATGAAGAATAGTATGGTAACTGGGCATTTTATAATAACTACCACCAGTGAAAAGATAATCTTATCAGGATTAACTTATTAAATACAGTACTATATTGTTAGCATTTAATTCAAAACTTACTCTACTATATTCAACTAAATGTTAACTTGGTTGAAGAACTAACCTAACCTGTAAACATACAAAAGGGAAGTGTAACTACTGAAAAAAATTTATCGATGCTTGGCAGGAATTATTAACTAAACGTTATATGTACCAGCATAGCCCAAAAATTAAATAACTCCAGCTATGGTTTTATGTTTTTTTTATACACAAAGCTTTAGGCTTACTCTTTTGTTCATCCCGTTGTTCGACATTTCATAAGACAGTATGGATCCTATAGTCCTCTTGTCATAACCTATAATGATGAAGGTTTAGAGCAAAGCTGGTGAACCTTTTATCAGTCGAATCAAACGCACGATTTAGACATTTTAACAGCCACTAACGATTACTAGTACTTATTTTGACAACTTGTGCAGAAAAACCAATATAATTCAGTATAATTGTTGTTTGAATTTAGTAATTATGCCAGTTATACTGATTATGAACAGATTTAAAAAAATATTTATATGTGATTTTTTACTCTTAAAATTCTGACATCTGTTCTCAAACGAGCATAATAAACATCTAATTTTAGATATGTAATTAGAGCAATCAAATCAAATTTAAATATAGAAGTATAGCAAAATGCTACTATTTACTGCCTATAAAATAATTAATTAATTTGCTGATTTGCTTGCGTGGACAATTTAAAATCGTACGCGGGCATAAGGTTGAACTTACTGAACTTGAATAAAAATTACCAACACGCTTTTCCTAGTTCCGGTTTTAAGTTAATGCAATATATTCTTTTCTCTCGGTGTTACAGAAACTGCCGTTTGCTTTGGGCATAGCATTATTTCTCTTACCAGTAGTGACCGTAGAAGCGAAGAACGCACCGAAGGTCGATGAGAATATGGATATTACGTGTTTCAAGATAGATAATGTAAGCGATCTCTTCCCTGAAAGACTTAACGGCATCGTGAATGATTTTATTCGATGGAAACTATTGTGATTTAATATATTAAAATATAATAAAAACAACATATTAAAATATATCAAATATATTGTTATATTACAAATATATTAAAGTTCTTTTGAATATATTAAAAAAAGTCAAGTTCAAATTTTTTGCACATTCTATTTGATATTAATATATCACCTGATATGATTGTTTCACATTAACTTACGGTCTGTTTACAGTTTTATGGTCTATGAATTAAAATAAATAAAGCAACAATATACTATATATCTAATATATTAAACATGTAATGTTATAGGGTGAAAGTGCTAAGGAATATTTTGGGGAAAGATGACCCGTTAGAGAAGGTTTGAAATAGCTAGTAGTTGATTTATTTCTTGACACGTGATACATAATGACATTAGATATTAAACAGTAACCACAAGTATATGAAAACATTGATTAGTTTCAATTTAAATGTTATCAAATACAAAAGCATTGTAAAAAAACGAATATATGCACATTTTCAAAAGAAGTTGCATTTCAAGTATGGAACGTGTAAGTTTACGTACGAGAGGGCAAACAGATAAACAGAGAAAAAGATGGATTCTAAATCGGCAACAAAGTATACTGAAATTACAATTTTCAATAATGAACCATGTATAAAAATGGCTTAATTGGATTCGACACTTTATATTTGTGTATATTACAATTGATGATCCTCTTTAATCATATCAGATACCTTCTCGCCGATCATCATCGAGGGCGCGTTAGTATGTGCTCGAGGAGTTATCGGCATCACACTGGCGTCCGCTACACGTAAACCCTTTATCTTATACACACGTAGCCGCGAGTCCACTACCGAGCCCATGGCACAAGTACTGGTGTAATGATGCTCTGGTGTCATCATACAAAGCGAATAGCAACGCCAATACTCCTCACTGTCAAATTCATATTGGCCACACATTCGCCCTGTTGGATCCATTCTTTCTGCCCCAACGTTTTGAAAATATGTGGAGTTTATTATTGGTAAGAAATGCCTTATATACTTTATTTGATTTTGTAGATCAATGTCTTTAGAAAAATATCCTGTTATCACCAAAGGTGGATCGCGGTGACATTTAGTACGCAGTAATACTCTTCCTCTTGATTTTTCTTGTAATAGATTATGTATCACATAAAAAACCTCTCTGCCTTTACTATCTTCATAAAGCTTATTACAAATTTCACATGAGAATCCTGGATTACAGTTACAAAACTGATAAAATTCGTCTGCTGTATCAAAAATTGTATTATAAGTTTCGTAATCGGGATAACTTTGGTTTCTGTGAACCGATACGAAACCAGTAATAACTATGTTCGCGTTTTCATGTGGATCTTTAGGCTTTAGTACTCTATCTTGTTTCTTCATTTTATAAACTAAGGCTACTGCTACATGATTCTGGAAATTCTTTCCTACGGGTAAATTTGCGATGCATTTAATTTTCTTACTCTCTAAATGTTTTTTGGGTCCGATCCCTGAAAGTAAGAGAAGCTGAGCGGAATTTATAGTACCTGCTGATACAATGACCTCCCTTTTAGCTTTTACAGTAAATGTCTTATTACGTTTGGTCTCTAATTCAACACCAAATGCAACGTTGTCTTCGTTGATTAAAATTTTCGTAACCTTTGTATGCTTGAGCACATGAAGATTACATCTATTTTTAATGCTAGAAGTGAATGCAAGCGCGGAACTTTGTCTATAACCGTCAGATATTGTAACAACCGGTTCGACGTAACCAAGGGATCCATTATTGATATCAATAGGAGTATTATAGCCGAGTTCATTGAAGGCGTTTAGATATTTTTTAGCTTTACTATTATAGTATCTTTTAATACCTAAATATCCAGTAGTTCCATAGAAATGTCCATAGGGTGAATTCAATAGTTTATTGTCTCTTAATTTTTCACTCTTTATATAATAGGGTAAGACGTTCTCCCACCTCCAAGTGGAATCGTTTGTTATTCTTGCCCAATTTTCAAAATCGTAGTTATACCCGCGATTATATATCATGTAATTGATTGAACTAGAACCGCCAAGCATTTTCCCACGTGTCAACGCCTGTGCTCTACCATCAGTGCATTGGTAAGTATAGTTATCGATTTTAGAAGTGCCCTTCCAGTCGTTGGGTGATTTTTTCAAATAGTCCATTAACGCAGGTAACTGGAAAATGAGATGCCATATAAAATTAATGATAATCAATTAGAATTTTAATAAGTTAATTTATGTACGTCATACGAACCAATGATTCAATTGGAGGATCACCACCGGCTTCGATAAGTAAAACATTAATATTTTTAATTTCAGATAATCTGTTAGCTATAACACACCCAGTGGAGCCAGCACCAACTATAATAAAATCATATGCTCCTCTATCTGTCAATAATGTAATTAGTTTAAATGTAATATTACAACTTAGGGTTACACGTTTGCCTCAGATTTCTGACAACATGGAAGGTTTAAATGCCGTCGTTGTGCTTTTTAGTGGGTAGTGTCGAGTGACTTTTACCCAATGCGTCTTACGCTTCTCTTGCCTTGGAGTGAACCCAGGTAATGCGCTTACACCTTGCAACGAGGAAGTCTATGTACGGATTTTAAACACCACGTTAATAAAAAAAATGGTGTGTCACTTTGCAAGTTGTGTTTGTCTTCGAGTTATGTTTCAAGTTAATATCCAGCTATGAAGTATCTTGCAGAAAAACAACGTGACACGAAATTTTATATATTCCTTATATATATATATATATATATATATATATATATATATATATATATATATATATATATATATATATATATTCCTTTTTTTTATCGTGGGGAAATGCTTCCTCCCTGATAGGCTGAGAGGGGTATGTGGGACTCAACCGGCGAAAGACTCGCCGGTAATATTCAATAAAACCCTACGGTGCTCTTCTATCGCCTATTGGACCAGGAGCATGATCTGTCTTCACATTGCATTTGCTCCCAAAGATATATTTCTATCATTTTTAAAATAAAATACCAAGAAATGAAATAAAGGATTTAAAAAATAATTTATTTCCACAATATCAAAAAGTACAATGTCATTATTTACACTAATAACTTTCTTCTAACAACATAAATAATGAGATTTAAAAAAAAAATGACTACAGAAATAATCGTAACGTTTACGAAAACTTTTATTTTAAATAATAAATTGTATTTTCAAGCGTGGTAATTTATTTCCGTTTATATTTTTCAATATATAATAAAAAATAAATATTAATATATTTTAATTATTCAAATTTAAGAAATAATGTTATTCTTCCTGGTTTATGTTATTACAGTTTCATATTATATAATCCAAATAGTACTTACAATGATCAAATTCATAACGTAGTTGGTATTCGAACCTATATTTATATCTTTAAAGTATCAGACGTCGAATTTATATTTTACTCTCTCATTTTTCTGGGAGATTTACAACAGTCTCAGATGTCATTGTTACATAAAAAAATTGGAGTATTCAATAAAAATATTACAATACATGTAAACATAATCTTTACAATGTTCATTGCACAATAAATCTACAATCTATATACAAAAATCAAAGAGATGTATCTGTATCCATATAACTGTAACAACTGTAACAATAAAAAAGTTTTAGTAATTTTATGTTAGTATATAGGTAGGTCTATGTTATCGGATATAGCTTATTTTGCCATTCGGCTGTTCCAAATGAAATATATTTCAAAGTTGTTAGTATTCATGAAAGTATGTCAACCTAAAATTATACAATAAAATGAATAATGGTTTGGCTATATAATATTCACAATTTTATAATCACTTATGCAGTATTTTTATCTTATTTAATTTCACCATATCTTTATAAATAAAATAAATTGAACATTACAATTTCTATTAAAATTTATTACAATTTTATTCTAACTCCCACGTTCTTGCATTATAAACGTGATTTAAAAATGTATGATCAATTTACCTGGAACACTAGATCTCATTAAAAATGTATGTTTATTGTATCTAGAACCTCTGCAACCGTCGTGCTTTAATTTTATTTTGGCTTCCGAGTAAAACACTCGAGTGAAACTCAATAATCACGTCAAGGACACCATCACACAGATCTAAACGAAGTGAGCTAGTATCAGCTCCGACGCGCAATTATTTGTTATAAATGGACATATGCTGTTAACAGCGTCCGCTTTAACAATTACGGCGCCCCGGACGAAAAGGCAAATTGCCACTACTTGGGTATATATATTATTTTCATTGATCAGAGAAGTAGCATATATCCATAGCACCGGATGTTCAAATCAGTTTAAGCAGCGTACTTTAGAAATTTGAATGTAGTCAATATATATATTACATAATTAATATATTTTTTAGCAAACGAAGGGTGCGATATCCGAAATTTTGTCTTTGTTGGTAAAATTTACCATATCAATTTTTCAACTAAACGACCGCCGCGGCGCCACAACATTTTGGCGCGCCAGACAAATGCCCGGCTTGCTCCCACTCCTAGAGCAGGCCCTGCTGTTAGTTTGAGAGATCTTCACAGCTTCACTGAACTGAGGCGAGTACGAAGGGCACTCAGTTCGGGATAATGAGCGTAAGGGTGACCTAACCTAGGAACCGGCTTGGAGTGTTGCCGATGACGCGAGTACATACCGCAGGCTTGACTAATCCTTATTGGATCCTGTTAGCACACGACTAGTGCTCACTCCTGTACGATTGTCTATGAAACACAACGAATGTCATAGTGAAAGGTACGTAAAAAATGTTGCGCAGTAAAATCCCCTTTAATTAATTTCACTCCTCATAAAATTTTTATACCGTCGTCTTATATCAAAATCGATTCTTAAGAAGAAAACTCCAAAAACTGCTTTTGATGTTACCGTTTATGTTAGCATTATTTTTATATCTTCCGATGTTTAAATCAATATATAATAACAACTAAAAAAGGCGTCTAGTAATGCTTAGCAACAGTATTAACCAACTTAAAGGTATGAACAATCTAATTTAATACACTAATAGCATTTTTATTATTAAACATGCTGTAAATCGTGCTATCTCTCTACAGCTGAATCTGAGTATGATTACAACCAAATACCACAAATATTTCAACAACATATAACTTAATTACCATTGGCACTAAAATATATTACATCCATGTCACTTATCAAGCTAATCACCCTATATTTTTAAAAATGATTAAGTGGACATTTTTTTTATTAATATACATAAAGGTTACAAGTTGTAAATAGCTACCTATCGGTTTCCTTCCATAAATAACTGTAACAACTACATTATAATACATACATTGCTGAATAGTTTATAAAATAGATCAACATCAGAAATATGCTCCCACTCAATTTCAAATTAATCAATATTCCTTTCATAACGTAGATGAACTACAATAACGAGCGATAATTGAAATAAATCGTTAAGGAAATCGCATGTACCAATTAGGCTATGAATGTAGGTTATTTACCATTGAACTCATCAGGCTATCTCCAAAACTATCCGATTAATTAACTTGAAATTGAGATGAATTTCCTATTAAAACCGTAAACATCCATCGGATACGAATGTACAGAAATATGCGAAATCTCGGCACCAACTAGTTACATATATACAATGAAAATAATATTGGTATTTTTTAATTATTTCATGCTCCATTTCTGTTAAAAAATAAAAAAGCACCAACCAATAGTACCCAACCAAAAGTACATAGTCTGTTTACACGTACAGTCGTATTTAACTGGTTTCTGTTAGATTTTAATAGCAATTTTATTTTAAAATCACGGATCATAGTATCCTACAGGCGTTTTTGAGAACGTTTTTCTTTTTCCCTCCGGACCGGTGTTTCGTCGGTCGCAATAATATTGTTCCATTACTATTGGAATTCGTGAAAGTACCTGAAACATAAAGTTGCACTCGATTATATATCATTTGTTTAGCAACTTAAGTCATTACTTAATACGTAGTGTCTGGTAAGATAATATTAAATATGAAAATGCTCAAATCAAATCAAAAAAAAATATTCCATTTAGGCTCTGGGAAGACGCTTACAACTTATTTAAAAGGTACTAATCGGCAATAAACTCGATGTAGTTATATTATTATTGAAGTAGGTATATATTTCAACATGGAAAAATTTAAACACACTTAAAATAGTTTTTAGCGGATGCATAGACAGGATATCAATTCTAGACATCACCATCGTTCACATATTGATACACTCTGTAATAGACTTTTGACATCAAAACCTGCTTAGCATGATGATTGAATTTACTACTCGCCAAGTCTTTAATGTGCTTTGGGACTTTGTTATAAAATGTAACACTATTACCTAAAAAACTTTTACTGGTCTTACTGAGTCTAAAATACAGGTGACCAGTTTGTCACGGTTTTTAGTATTTAAGTCATGCCGGTCTAAATCGTTATATACAACTTATATGCAGACCGCCGCGCGTGTTTCGAGCTATGAGATATTTCCGAGTTCACAAAGACTTAGAAATTCAATACAAGAAAATTGAGATCAGAAATCTAAATTGCATATAAAATATTACCAATGCTGTAAGATATAATTGATATAAACAACACCCGAAAACAATCTTCCATAAATCTACAATTAGTAAACTACTAATCTAATTTAAAAAGTAATACAGCGTTTTCGAAAAACTAAAAAATATATCTTCATATACCTTAAAATGCTGCTTACCTATGACTGGGGCGACACTGGGAGGCCCGTTTTCCGCGGAATCTTCTCGTCGCATATCCGAGAGGCAACGCGCTGCGAGCGCTCGGAACACGGCTCCAACATTGACGTCCTCTTTAACAGAGGCTCGCATTAGTCTGCAGCCAAGCGCTCGAGCAACTAATTCCGCCTCATCTCTGTAAATGAATATATCTTGTAGAATAAGTTCCCGAAATTACGTGATAGCAACAGCTCAAGTTAAGGTTCCGTCACTTAGGTACACTAATGTGTCGTGTCATCCGAGTGCCTTCTGTGCTGTTTCGCCATTTAACGTTTATTCTTTCACTTACTCGTACTAGATTTTCGATGGTATAACACGACAATTGTGTCGCACTGGATAGCGAACAACATACACAAAGCATATCGTACAACACACTGAATGACTACTAACGAAATATTTAATTTAAGTTCAAAACATTTTTCCCTCTACACTACCTCCTGTATATAATCTAATGTTTCTTATAATATGTACCAACCTTTTTTCACTTTTTTATTTTTTCATTTATATAATTTTATGTGTTGTGTATGTATGTGGGCATGTACATATGTTGTATTTGATATATTATACTCTATTATAATACTTATTTATTGATATTACATTATTATGTGCCATGACTTTCATCGGGTTCCAGCTAAAAATCACTGCTGAGGGCTTCCTAGGAGGTTTCAGCATATCTCCAGTTGGACATCACATCATAATGCCAGGATGTAGTTTTATATCAACTTTTGTATACTTTATGTTATGCATTATAATTAAATGATTTCTTTCTTTCTAATTCGTAACAATTTAATGTAATATTTCCATATTTTGAGTCATATTTTGATATTTTGCGATGTATATATTATAAACAGTAACTATTAAATGACAGATAATCAACTACATATCGTTGAGTAACAATTTGTTCAATTTTGAATATCCTCAATAACATATATTTATTCATTTAATCTTATTTTGTACTTTGAGGTATAAGGGAGGTATTCCGAAAGCACTATTTCGAACTTACATTTAAGACTTCAAAATACTACCAAATGTTCAATTTCAAATTTCAATAACATTCACTAGGTAAATCCACGGATTTATCCATAGACACAGTAAGTATCAAAACTTACACATATTGCGACATCTGAAGCTAAATTGCAAAACTTAGTGTACCATTTTTGTTCTCGGGTATTGTTATGACATTATAGTTGTCAATATTTAGCAGTTTCAGTATTTATTCCGAACAGTTAACTGATCATTCGTTATTATATGAGTACATATATTTTATTTAAACATGTCTAGTAATACAACCGAACGCTCTATCGATCCTAATCTAGCACGTCTTTAATGAGACAATAGCTATAAACATTTACCGGCGGTTTCTGATTTAAAACAATTTACCGACATTTACAGTAACATACATTTGAATATTTAGAATACTTACGGTCCAACTACACATTGGTCCATCAAATCTATTTTGTTCTGAACGATTATTGTCGGGATCTCGCCGCACTCGTTTTCTACCTGAAATTTAAAAATTTATAATATATGAAAATAAGAAATTATAAAATTCGTTTACAATGTTTTCATTCGGTTCCAACGTATGAACATTAATAAAATATCTTAGCACATAGAAAGATCTGCTATTTATGCTCAATAAACGAAAATCGATTCGATTTTCAAATTGATTCACGATCCATAACTAAAAGTAGGATTTGGAATCATTCTCTACCGAGCATTATCTAAATATATTTATTGTGGGACAAAAATGAACTTCTTAGCAAATCATGGATTCACCGTGCGGGTGCCGGGTCCATCGTGCCCATTGTATTCATTAGAACTTTACAAAATTTATACTTACATGGAAAACACAACATAGTGAATACAAAATGACAGCTTAGGTAAGACCCATAAGTTAGATAACAAAAAATAATTCAATAATTTAACAGTCCACTATAAGTTACATTTTGTTTTATTTAAGCCTGTTGATCTGAAGGCTCCACTGAACTTTGAGGCAAAGTCAGCAGTGAGTAAGTCCTCAACAAAAATACCAAGACCATACTAAAAGCTGGTAACCCGGATTTGGCGCATGCAGTGCATGCAATTTTGTGAAATAAATGTAACCAAGTCATAAAAAGATTATATTTTGCCTATAAACACTGAATCATAAACAATAATATGAAAATCATCAGGATGAAACTGGTTATTGTGGAACAACAAATTAATATTAGATTTATTACACTATCAGTTTTCTTTTAATTGATAACATGAAACTATAATATGCAACCAATTTTTTAGCACGAAGATTACAAGGTCTTTAAAGCTATTTACAGTCATAGTTCGATTTAAATAATGGAACAATTATTAATGTATATTATGCTGATATTTAGTTGGATGGTAAATAAGCTAGGTATCCCCTCCGTGGTAACTCCAAAAACCTAGTTCAATCGATTTTACGAGAACATTATAGCGAAGAGATTTATTATTTCATAAGATTACAAAAATAAGATTAAATAAGTATGCAATCGTCTTCCGCCTGATATAAACAAAACTAATTGTATCTATCTCGTTCTGTTACATGTTCCAATAACACTTGTTGAAGTGAGACGTACATATATGTTTCTTGTGTGTGTCATATGTTTTTGTTCAATTTCTTAATCTATTACCCACTCTGCCTACATATAAACACATTTCAATGTGTGTCGCGATTCTCGACCCACATGTCTATGGAGATGACTGGTACATTACTTAACTGCGTATTTCGCGTAATCGCTCGAGAATTCGGCCATATTCTGATCGAGTTAAAAGAGATTGCGACAATCTTCTTCCTTAAAAACTTATTTCTTTGTTTTATGTCTCAATAGTGGAATCTAGATCATATATTTTTATACCATACAATGTGAACGAACCACTACTATATATATATATATATATATATATATATATATATTACTATACTATTTTGTAATATTTTTTATAAGATTTATCCATAAATAAAGAATTAAAAAACATACTGGCATAGCCAAATTTATATTTTTCTTATAAATAGTTACATAGAAGCGATGATGGCTTTAGTTTGTAGTATGTACGGACTCCGCGTCGATAGCAGTGAGTTCGAATCCCTCCAATAAGTCGCATTTGAGAGCCAGTCCCTCCACTAGAAATCAAAATCAAACTAGACTTAGCACGCTCACCTTCTTGGGCCACATCGTCACTTAAAATCAGGGGAGATTGTGGCCATAACGCTAAACCTTCAAAGCATAAAAAATTGAGGATAAATAGCGTGGAATCACGATATCATGCTTTTGTTTATTGTATATATAAATAATAAGTATGGAGCTTAGTTGTCTCATTTGTTATACTGTAGTTCTGGTGCAACGCGACTACAACAATTTTATATTATCGTTTATTTTTCTAATGTCTTATCGACGGCATATCCTATCAAATTGATATCTAAATTACTCGAATAAACATTTAATTTATCGGTCATTGACGTAGTCCGTTATTTATGTTATAATTGATTACGATTGACGATAATGCTTTACAACAGTGTATGTATCTAATTCTAAAAATATATATTATCAATGTATCATCAATGTTTTTTCCATGTGGGTGTTTTACATGCTCATTACCTTTTACTGTCTTCTAAAATAGAAAATAAAATGGAAAAATATTTTAAATTTTAAACTAAGAAACGAACTTTCTTGTCATTATTTACACATTATTTGTGTACTTTTATAAATTAAAATACATGTACCGTCATAATTTCGAATTTTACTAATTTTCATAACTCAGGTTGCTTGTTTGGATCGTTTATTTTTGATGACATATGTACTAGGGCAGGGTTTCTCAAATGTGCGCCTTAGCGAGTGAAGAAGGGCGCTGTGAAGCGAATCTCTTTACCAATCTCGTATCATTGTACTTATCTATCTCGACCAGGTAGATAAATAGGTTATAGCGCCGTTACAAATTAGGAAACATGTATGTGCGCCGAGATCTGAAATAGATTGGGAACCCCTGTATTAGGGTATTGTTTTGTATATCGAATAAACTATGCTCCTGAGAATTAAGCTTTTGATAATAATGATGGAAAGAATTATCCTTAGATCTACATTTAAAAAGATTTACCTTACACGTTATATGTAAACCTGAAATCTTTCCTAGATAATTCCATAGCTGAATGGCTTAATATTACCGTGTTATGCTATTCTGAGTTATATATTCAAAGTGGAATCTTTCAGACCTTTTACTATTTGAAAACTTCAACTTTAACTGTAACTACGGGCCGTATGCTGGTGTCTCTGAATAAGCTACAGCGCCATTAAATAAAGAAAAGGAATGTGGTTTATAAGCCAATAATTTCAATTTTAATTAAAATAGTTACGAGATTTGTTTAGTTGATGGTTAAAGTCAGAGAAAAGTTTTGTCTATTTTAATTGTGTTTTACTGCCATTTTATTTCTATAAACAAAATTACTTACTAGATAACCTATTTTTACCTGACCACTACAACTATTAATCACAAAATAAAAATAATCAGGCTATATAACTTAAATTATTGAAATTTTATGCGACAGAAAAGTCAAGGTTCGAATAAAATAGTACAATAATTATATATAATAATTAAGCATAATTATAATTATTAAATTTTATTTCTCATTCCTTAAGTACAAACAACGCCTCAACGCTTCAACTTTAACTGTAACTACTGGCCGTATGCTGGTGTCTCTGAATAAGCTACAGCGCCATTAAATAAAGAAAAGGAATGTGGTTTATAAGCCAATAATTTCAATTTTAATTAAAATAGTTACGAGATTTGTTTAGTTGATGGTTAAAGTCAGAGAAAAGTTTTGTCTATTTTAATTGTGTTTTACTGCCATTTTATTTCTATAAACAAAATTACTTACTAGATAACCTATTTTTACCTGACCACTACAACTATTAATCACAAAATAAAAATAATCAGGCTATATAACTTAAATTATTGAAATTTTATGCGACAGAAAAGTCAAGGTTCGAATAAAATAGTACAATAATTATATATAATAATTAAGCATAATTATAATTATTAAATTTTATTTCTCATTCCTTAAGTACAAACAACGCACGATTTAACTGGAACATTAAAATAATAATTAAGGCTTAAGCTGACAATCTGGGCTGCCTTCACGTCCCGACATTATTTCAATTCCGTTCACGGTCATATGCACCTCGGATATCCCTGGCAAATACCTTGCAAGTAGAATACCCCGTCCACCCGAAGAACAGTTTATACCAAGAACATAATTGTCGTTTATCTTTATAAACAAGTACTTGTATATGATCCGATCGCAAGACCGGTAAAGATTCTTCACTTCCTCTTTACCGTAATACAATAAATTCACAATTTTCCCAGTACTATTCTTGTATGTGGCCATAACAACCGGTTGTTCGGATGATAAATTGAGACTGTAGCATTTATTGCCGGCTTGGTATACCTCGTTAGGGCTTAGTGTCCTGAAGTTAATCATTTCACAGTCCTCCCTCTGCCTTTGATTTGGCGGCCAAAAATAAACAGCGTACATTGTTCCAACGAGACCGTTCAAATTGTAAATTTCACCGTTTTTATAATAATCCAAACATTGCTCTTCGCTATTACTAATACAATTTACATAACTAAATAAAAAGATAACAGCGAGAAACGGTACGAGCACTTTGCAAACCATTTTTGCGAGTGACACAATTAATTAATTAGCTTCAGAGATGTAGAGTCCAAATATAGATCCGGTAATGTAAACACGTATAGTAAACGATATGGAGCATACACTAGTGTGTTTTAGATGAGTGATATCTGCACGGAACAGTTGTTGTGGTGCGTGTCATGACCTCACTTATCGAACTCATCCTGTCATAAAACACTAGGCATAAGATTACAGAAACTAAATTCAGTAAAGAGTTGAAAATAAAATTGTTATAAAAGATTTATTGTTTAACGTACGGCTTTGCTAACGTTAATATTGATTTTGTGAGGCAAATCGGATGACGCAATAAAAGGTTTCATACAAAGTTTACCCTCTTTTTACTTCACTTCTAATACGTTTTTCGCAAGAAAAAGTAGCCTATCACCGTCTCCAGGTCCCCATTTATTTCTATACCAAATTTCATCGTAATCAATTAGATGGTTTAGGCGTAAAAGCGTAAGAAACAAACAAACAAACACTAACTAACAAAAAAACACAAAAGGTTACAGCAATTATGAAAAAATAAGTCGCATTTTAAACCAACATTTAATTTCTATACTATAAACTTTCTACTGCGACCACAGATAACGCATTGCACTAAAAATTAATTAACAATTCTTATCCGTTTCTGTAACTTTTTTTCAATAAGGCTTATTATTGGTGGTAACGCGACGTTTAAAAGCCTAATAAAACCTTCCTCAATGATTGCTCTATCAAATACAAAAATAATTTTTGAAATCAGAAGTTTTTATATGTAATAGCGGACAAACGAGCAAGCGTGTCACCTGATGGTAAGTGATCATCGCCGCCCATGGACATCTACAACACCAGAGGAATCGCGATTGTATTGTCGGCCTTTATTGGAGGTACTGGCTCTCAAGTGCAACTGCCGGAACACACCTATTGGTATTTGGCGGCAGATTTTCAACTTGAGGGTAGTTCTTAGCCGGGCGGGCATTAGAAAAAGCCCTAAATCCATACCGTTTCCTCATCATGATTTCCTTCACCGAAAGCTCAAGCTTATTGTAGGTGGTTGAATTTGAAGTCACGTCTCATGACGCAGCGTTCCTATACACTACCATTCATCATTCTCATCAGCTATCATCGCCTCCAGTTCAGTTCCTAAGATTAGCGCGTTCAAACAAATAAACAAATATTTTCGCTTTATAATATACATTATAAATTTGTGATTTATTAGTATGTTAGTATATTACGTCCAAGCAAGGTTCAAATCAATTTAAAATATAAACTACCTATATTTTATTTTATCTACTTCCTTTATTCGTTGTAGACTGTAAAATAAAAAAGACTATAAACATACTTCCCTTGAAATAAGAACGATATTTAGCGATATATAAACTATTTCTTGTGCTAATAAAAGCTAAAAAGGTATTCTAAACAGCAAATATTCTTAACATTTTATTTCGACTATTACCAGTTTTTAACTACTCAAACAAAAGCATTAACTCTGTTAGGAATTCTTAAGGAAAAATGCTGGTAATCGTGATGGAACTAAATCGCATATTGCCTTTTAAATTGACAAGTTTGTTAGGAACACCGATTTTTAAAAATCCTTTTTCTACATAAAGTTCATAATACTATACTGAAGAGTATTTTATTGACTTCAACAAACTCCGTGAGGAAGTCCGTAAAAAATAGGTTTTTAAACAACCACGTTTAAAAAACTGGGGGTGCTAGCTAACCAGACAAACATTGGAAAAATCCGTGCTACCATGCGCTTGGATAATTGGAAACCCATATTAATGCAATTTATGGTACTTTTAATTCAATAGACTTTAAAGACAAACCCGATGTATATACAATGTGTTTGAAGCTGTAAATAAGTTCAACCGAATACATTTTTTGGATAATTCAATTTCCAATACTCACAACAATGATGCCAGATTAGAGAACTTTCTCTAAATTCAGAAGGTGTTATTGCTCTCCAGATGAAAATTAGCAAGATTAACATACAGATTTACAAAGCGAAAATAGAGGAAGGAGAATTCAAGTGACCTGTTACTAGTTTATGGACTATAACAATATGGAAATAAATGCGAATTACATAATTTTTTTAAGAGATTCTAAAATATTTCTGAAACATTTTTCTATAATGTTTTTATGCGAACATAATTGGGCTCAAAAGAAGTGGGAAAAACGTCGGGTAACACTAATCCACATTTTAAAAGAAAGCTTCATATCTGGATTTATTATATTATATGAGGCACTAAAACTTGTTTTCTTCATTTTAAGTTCACTACACTTCGGGTTAATGATAAGTTTTCTCTTTAAATATATAAAATTCTTGGTTTAAGAAACTGCGTAGATTCTTGTTTATTCGTTGATAAACTTTTAAATATAATAGTCATATTACATTCCCCTATTTAAAGTTGAATTTTAACTTTTTTTATAGTTAATACATTTAGCATTATGACCATAATCTCATCTGATATTAAAATTACTATTTAGCGCACGATGATGGACACACTAAACCTAATGGAGGGGATAACTCTCAAATGTAATTACCGGACGGTACCTATGGGTATTTGGCTGCAGATTTTTCGACTTGAGGGAAGTTAGCCAGGCGGATATTAATAATAGCCCCTACCACCATGCTATGATTCCATCACGATGTTTTCCTTCACCGAAAGCTAAAGCTTATAGCAGATAGATTCGAACACAAGACCCTTAATGCGGCGTTCGTACAAACTAACAACTGAACTATAATTGCTTATTTATAGTATAATATTTTCATTCGATTAAAATATTTTCTATATAATTTTTTTATGATGAGGTGACATTCTTTATTTAAAAAAAATTATAGTGCCTCAACAGAATTACGTTTTTATTATATGGGCCACCGATCCAAGTTTGTTATCTTGCAATTAAAACATTAAAAATATTATCCAAATCGTTAGAGATATGTCAAAGAAACCAATTACATTTATACTTCTGTATATATTATGAGAATTTGATTCTTCAAGTAATTATTTCTTAACTTCTCGAGGTATCAAATTTTTACAAGATAAAATAAATCTAATGTCTAATGTCATTTCATATGGTCTACCACATAAGGTTCTTCTACAAAAACAGGTATAAGCGTAAAAATTAAAACAATGAACATACTTTGAGTTTCCATGAGTGAAGCGCTAAGAATGAATCTCTGTCCGTCGTAGAGAAGGCCAGTACACATGCATGTGCACCGCGGTAATATGCCTTTGTTATTGCATCGAACTCCTCTTGTCCCGCCGTGTCCCACAGCATTAGACGGACTTCCTCACCGTCGATTCTGAAAATATTAATTGTTTGTACCCGAACTTAAAACTTTATACAATTAATATATATATATATATATATATATATATATATATATATATATATATATATATATATATATATATATATATATATATATATATAAATAGAAGGCTTCCATTTAGTTATCACTAGATCTCCAAGACTATCCGACCTATTAGTTTAAAATTTGTCATCTATGTCTATATACATGATGAACCTAAATAATGTATATAGAAGCCTTTTTTTCACTAATCGCTACATCTCCAAGACAATCAAACCTATAAAGTTTGAAAGTTGGCATCTATATTTGTTAACAACCTTCAACAATGCGAATTATGATCAAGCTCTCGTAAGGGACAAAAAGCATATGAAATCATCGGCACAACGTATTTTAATTTATATCAAACTTCTCATTTCTGAAATCATAATAATAGAGGTTTATACGTAAATTATTTTTGCCTATAAACTATGATAGAAGAACCTAATGCAGTAGAAATGCATTTACAGCTGTTAAAAATGTTGTCGAAATGGGAACAGTAAATTCAGATACCTTCAGGGTAGCAGTCATGATATGTTAATAATGTTATCTTGTCAGCATAAAAACATCAAGTAACATGACAAAAAAATATGATTTAAAGATTTTTCCTAATTTGACCAAAAATGTATGCTTAAAAAACTGTTCACTGATAGAAATTGAAGTTGCTTTTTAAATTGTATAAGAATAAGGCTTACTCGATCTGTCTTTCGAGGAAATCGACGCCGATTGTCTTCTTGTAGTCCCTGGTAAAGGTGCCGCGGCAGTAGCGCTGTATCATACTGGACTTGCCGACGCCTCCATCACCGACGATCACCACCTTGAGCGCCACCTCCAACTCCTCCTCGCGCATGGTCGCCGCATCACCCACTCAACGGACATTAGTGACGACTGTTCTATTCTGGAATGCAATAGTTTCTTTTTATTATTATTTCTACTTAGTAATTTTGCTGGGGCGATGCAGTGATTTCGAACCCGCGTTGCCTCGGCAACGTGACAGTTTGCTGAGGGGATTTAGTGGATATTGTCGACGGTAAGCGCCCGGCAAGTCCCACGTAACCGTCTCAATCCACATGGCTTAAAAAAGGTACTTAAATACTATTATTTAGCAACCTAGCCTTGAATAGAGTTAACCTTGATTTTGATTAACAATGTGACTAAAGATCAGTCATGTCAAATTAATCTTTGATACTGAAAGCTAAATGTTGCAGCTCAGTAAATGTTCCATATAAACTTTGTATCTCACTTTTAATAGATATGGAAGGAATCTAGCCACATAATCTATAGGGGTGATCTATAATAGATAACATAAGTAACCAGTTTCATCGAAGTAACACTTCCAGTTACAAGTTAAAAAGTAATAAAATGAAAGTTCTTGTTACATTGTTAATATACGTAGATAAGTAGAAAGTGTTTTTTTTTTCGGATTATAATAATAGTTGCAAGCTGTTTCTTCTATTATTTTATTATATTTTTCGAATAAGTTAGCCTTACTTTTAGTGCTTTATATAAAATATATACCCATAATGCCTTTTTGTTGATAAAATTAATTTCTTATCACAATTTCAAGTCAATAAATAAAATGCTACTATATGTCTATGTCTCGTAAGTTATCCTTGAGTAATATTTACATAACTGATTAACCAATTTAAGACCTAAAATAAAACTGCTATTAACAGTTTCGCACAATTTTATACCTACAGTTACTGTATAGATTAATTAAAGAGTAAGTTTTTTCTAATTATCCAGCAAATTTTGAGTACACGATTATTTTTCACCATTATTCTAGCAGACCGACAGTCACGATTGTTTATCTGAATATCAATACGTAATTTATCAGTGAAAGATATGGAAACGACACAAAGTCGCAAAGTGACTCTTAATTTATTTTTATTTGTATGTGTATTTAAGTAATTTTTTGAATTTTCTATCTAATCCAGGTCCAGAAAAAATAACAAATATCTATGCAAACACTCAAGGCAAAACATTACCTACGTTAGTAAAAAATGATTCAACCCGCTAAATTGAAAATTTCTGTATCGACTGGTATTGCTTTTCCTTCCGATTTTGGCAAAATAGATTTTTATTTTTGCAATACTTCAAGCGAAACACATTACTTCTTTTATATTTATACAAAGTTATATTTTATATTAATCACATTTTTTTAACGCCTGAAATTATAATAATAGCAATATTGTTAAACCCAAACTATTAAATTTTGTAAGTTTTTCTTGTACTTTCTAACGATCTAGTTTGATCTAATTTATTGCTATCAATTGTAAACTGTTTAAATAGTTTCATAAAAAACTTTTAACCTCTATATATAACCTGATATAGATACTCATAGTTATTCTAAATTCAGTTATAATTCTGTTCCACACGTATATGTCTACGTGAGGTAATTATTGAATAAACGATTATTGTGTTATTTGTCAATTATTTATATGCGAAGAAGCACATTTAGGAATTACCAGTAACCAAATCATATTATTACGTCAACGGAAAGTAGAAATAACTGTGACAAAAGCAAAAATTGTGAAGAACATTAAATATTGCATTTATTTGGTCGTAGGGCCTTTTCTAATGCCCGCCTGCCTACCTAACACCTAATAAATATCTATACGTCTGTTCAGGCAATTGCACTTGAGAACTAGTCCCTCCACTAGGCTTAGCGTGTCCACTATCTCTACCCACATCGTAACTTAACATCAAGTTGTGGCTATAATACTAATCCTTAAACTATTAAACAAAATGCCTAAGAAGGCATACATCTCGCTGAGCTTAATTTCCAATGCAGTTGCCGGAACATACATAAGGCGCTAAGTAACAGACAGTAACTTGAGGTCGATACAATGTTAAACAGAGATTGTTTAATCCTTACAAATTTTACGATATTATTTCATTACAGTATCTTCAATTAAAGAAAGCGCTGACCATTGTAAAATTAGAATCCATATTAAAAGGTGTCTAAAGACATAGACTTATGATTATTTCAATATTCACTCATTTTAATGTCAAACCTGGTTGTTTTAAATTATTAGGTTATTATATTTTTCGTTCAGACTAGACGGTTGCCTAATCATTTGGAATGATTTTTATTTCGATAAATGATTATCATTTTACTTTCGACGACGCGTTTCTCTCCGCATTCGACATGAATTCCGCGTGGTCATGCGACCAGATGAGGTATTCCGATTATGCTTTTTACTTTTTATGTAACGGAAATTGTAAATAGCATGCAGTCTATATAATGTTTCATGGTTGCTTTAGTCTCAAGCTATCTTAAGGCTTATCGCTTATAATCATCTCGGTACCAAAGAAATTATGGCATTACGAAAGAATTAGATACGAATTAAAATATGTCTAGAAACTATATTTGGTATACTGCTCAAGTTGAAAATTAACCACTAAATATATGTGTTTTGCGACAGTTGCACTTGAGAGCCAGTCCCTCCCACTAGGCTTAGCGCGTCCATCATCATAGAGCTCATTGGCACTTAACATCAGGTAAAATTGTGCCCAAAACGCTAAACCTATAAAATATTTAAAAATAAACATCCAAGGAATGGAATCAGTCCAAAACAAGATTATGATCTTTACTTCTGCAAATACAAAATAAATTCTCTGTAATAACTTTTAAAATACTTTTTGAAGTTTAATCAAGAGAATTGATTTTCATAAAGGTCCCCCGGTATGGAATTTTATGCGGAGTGAAATTACTACAAGCGTTAATTGAACCGCGTAACTTACGTGCCTTTCATTTTGAAATCAAGTATCAAACGCTATCGCACTTAAGGAAAAAACTCATGTGGTACTTAGGAGCTGACACAGACACACTTTGTTTATTTATAAGTTTACAAACAGAATATTTATTTGTGGAAATTCATTTATTTTTAACTTTATTGTATACTACTTACCTGCTCCTTCGCTCGCGTTAATACAGATTTTGTTAAACAAAAAGGATTACTCGATAAAAAGTTTCATACAAAGTTTATCCCTCTCTTCACCTCACTTCCAATATTTTTTTTTAAAGATAATGTAGCCTATCACCTTGTCTAAGTTCCCATCTATCTCAGTAACAAAATTTATGATAATCGATTCAGCGGTTTAGGTGTAAAAGAGTAACAAAACAAACAAACAAACTCACTTTCCCATTTATAATATTAGTAAGGATTGTAGTGGTCTAAACTATATATTTATATTATAAAACGGAAAAGTCTGTTTGTTTGAACACGCTAATGTCGGGAACTGCCAGTCGGATTTAAAAAATTCATTTTGTATTTGATAGAGCAATGATTGAGGAAGACTTTTTATAATGACTCTGCCATCCTCATGCCATTAGTATTGCAGCATTGCAAAGCTGTATTGAAACACAAAAGCGCGCAAAAAAAATTTTGCTCAACTCGAACGAAGTTGCGGACACAGGTAGTATAAAGATATTTATGTTTACTTGGAGAATTAAAAAGAGAACTTCTGCATGATCCGACTGTCAACGTGATGATGGTGGCACGTATATAATTCATTAGTTAGTATGATTCGAATAAAGTTTGCTCCATCATAGTGTATCATTTTATTTTAAGCCAGCTGACCCGATAAACTTCGTTTCATCTTTATTCGTTGTTCTTTAGTCTAGCTAAAACGCAAAAACGGTTTAACTGATTTGTATTTTTTTTTTTTGTACATTTTGATTGGCTATAATCCACCCACCAACTTCAATTCGTTAAAATCAATAGAATTGGATATATCTAATATCGCTCCACGTTTTCATTCTTTTAGTTATTGAATGAAACTTGTTTATTACTTCAAATACTTATTAATTGTTAAATTTATTAATTGTGTTTTATTAATTGTTAAATTAATTGTTTAATAATTAAATTTAAATATAGGTGTATTCGAACCTACGTCCCTAGACACGGCGTCCGTGTATATAACAACTGAGCTATCATCGCTTCATTACTATTCATATTAATGGGTTAAAAAAATCTGTTCGTTTTTCTTATTTTTATACAAAACTTGTCCAGACAATAACGAACACAATAAAAACAGAATTATTCAATTCACCATTTCACCATTCGTTCGGTAGGTGCCTGCTGGCTCAGCTTTTGAGATAAGTTCTAATATGAAACTTACTGCAGTCCGAGAGCCATCGATTAGAAAATTATTTTGTCTTTTGTTTGTGGTCAATCCTTTTTAAATATATCTTTCTGACGTAAGAGAGATACAAACGACTTTTTGTAAGTATAAGATAGATATGAAGGATCAGATACATTAACACACACTTTTTTCTTAATAAGTTTCTTTACCGGCACGTTTCATAAATTATCGTATCAGTAAACTGAATTAAGGGCATATTTTACAAGAAACTAATTTACAGTGTCAATTTATTCCTTAAGCAGAATGATGTTATTATCCGTTTATTCAGAATTTCGTTTATCTGATTTTTCAAATTTGGTAATAAATAATACCGTATATACTTATCTTAAGAGCTACATGGAATGAGAAAGTTTGCGGCCTACATAAAGTGAATTAACGTCGCGTTTTTTACAAGTTTACGCTTGCAATATTATGCTATAATCATATTCTAACGCTAAGGTGATAGTAGATTAATACTAACAATAAGATGGCATATTTATTAGAAACTATTCTTCATTATAGTAGACATGTTATTAAAAACTAAACACATCACATTGTCATACGCTTAAAAACTTGTAATGAATCATCGAGAAATTAAAAAATATAGTATATTTTGTAGTAGTACAACAAAGCGACAAATATGAAGTATAGTAGAAAAAAAGGTGGCTAACGAAACATCAGCGGTTATTGTAGTCATACCAGGTGTAAGTCTTCCACCGCTGGACATAAATACAGTAACCGATCACAAAGCGTAACAAACCAAAAGGGTCACTATGACATATTTACCAATGTCAAATCAAATAAAAATACTTAATTGAAATAAAACTAATCTAAACGGATTTTATCGCGGTTATTTATTAAATTTTGATCCCGACGTTTTGAAAGCTTTTCAGCCTTCGTGGTCACGGGGCGGACTGAGGTGTAGGTTGTCCAGAAAAGTTTATGTTACTGTGTCTACCTTCAATTTAATTTTTAATATTTATAGTGTTCCGATCTACGCAGAAAGAGCTCACAGTGTCTTGAGGTCTGGCAATTGGTCTTTTGGGTTCCGATTTAATTAAATGTATAATTGGATCCCAGGCTTGTGCTAGCTTCCAGCCATCTTCTCTATTGAAATTTGGATGTTTTTTAATTTCAATAGCCTCACGAATCATCCTAGGTAGGAATTATCCTAGGTAGGTTGGAGTTCGATTTCAACCTCGGTCGTGAACGGACGTGTCTGTGAGCGCTCCTTGATTGTTCTCGAAACCGATCTCTGCGCGTTACTACGCCGGCTATTGTTCTTTGTACCATTGTGAAGTGTTATCGGCAATAATCCCTCTATTATTGTCGATAATCCAGTTCGTGGTACCGATAATTACTCCTTGTTAAATTTAATCTTTTGTTTGTTTACCGTGTAAATACCACATTGTGAAAATCTCATAGTTTATTATGTGAAATCAGTGTATTGTTTTGGTTACTGTGAAACATTGTTGTGATTGAATTGCCGCCTCTGTAAGTACGCCGGACACCGGCCGTTAACAAAGGTAAAGCTTAATTACCCTTAAACCTTTTTTTACAGGCCAGGCCCCGGTTATAAAATTTATTTTTTAATTATATTTTCTTTTTTCTTTCCATTACTGCACGTGCAACAGATTTGTACTTCAATGTCAGTTCGCCGAACTCGGGATAGCTCATATAAGTTTTGCTAATCGCGCCCCCCTGCCCCTCAGGCAGGGAGGTTTTATATAGGCTCCCATTTTTAACTTTCCCTGCTCCATACCCGCCACTAAAATGGCCAGCAGCCGTATCGATTTAATAAATAATAGGCTCCGCGCTTTCATCGGTAAAGAGCACCCGGACCTGCTAAAAGAATTTCTGGCCACACAACTCCCACAAGCACAACACGTGCGCATGCCCGCTGCCGCGATAAATGCGCCGACGCGTGTCAGCCCAGCATCCCCAACACTTTCTCTGCGCTCGCGCTCCCGTTCCCGGTCACCAGTGCTTCGTCCCTCGCAGACGCCTATTGTATCCGCAACTTCAGAATCACGCCCCACATCGCCGTCAACCTCCTCCGCTCCTACATCCACGCCTCGTCCTTTCGACGAGCTAATTTCGTTCGCCCCGTGTCCGGTACCCATAGCCAACTCTTTTTCGCCGCTCTCGAGCTCCGAATATGAGACTGAAATGCAGGACCTCGAACCTGAGGCCCAAACTAATCCCGAGGCCGGCTTTACGCTTGTATGTAGGGCCAAACCTAAAAACAAAAGGGTGCTATCACCCGAGACAGTAGAAACCGCGTCCGTGAAAGCTAGACGCGACGAAAATTCTCGTGTCCCTCAGACACCTACGACGACCGCAATCCCTAAAATTCCAATCGGTACTACGCAATCGCAATCTAAAATACGCCCACCCCCCCCGATTACGATCAAGGACAAATCCAAATGGACTGTTGTCTCCGGTCAACTAAACCGGCTAAAAATTCATTACACTAACGCCCGGAGTACTCCTTCCGGGATCCAGGTCAAAGTCCCTACAACAGATGATTACAGAAAACTCACAACCTTCCTTAGAGAAGGGAAACATGAATTTTACACGTACACATTAGAAGAAGAGCGCCTTCTGCGCGTTGTCCTAAGACGCGTACCAAAGGAAATACCTGTCGAAGAGGTATTCGCGTCCATCAAAGCGCAAAACTTTCCGGTCCGAGAGGTACACCGCATGTACCACACCATTACGAAAAAACAATACGATATGGTCCTAGTAATCCTTGATCGTACTCGGGAAGGTAAGGAAATATTTTCGTTAAGCTCAGTCTGCGATCTCTCTGGCGTCACAGTAGAAATCCCCCGAAAAAAACATATTCCAACACAATGCCACAATTGCCAGGCATACGGTCACTCAGCACGTAACTGTTACGTCAATGCACGTTGCGTAAAATGCTTAGAAAACCACTCCACTAAGGAGTGTACGCGTACCCGCGACTCTCCGAATCCACCGAGCTGCGTCAACTGCGGTAAGGACGGGCACCCCGCGAACTATCGCGGATGTGAACGTGCCCCACGCACGAGACACGCTCGCGTCCCTCAACGAGCACCGTCATCGCACACCGCGGCAGCACGTCCCGCTCCGCCACCGCTTATGTCAACCCAGGCCTTCCCGAGCCTTTCCGGTCCTGTGCGAGTCACTCCTGCGCACACATCCGCACAAGCCCCATCTAACGCGTGGGCCGCCAAATCGCAACCAGCGAAAGCTAAACCCGCAAGTTCCACCGCATCCGCATCGTCATCCGCCTTCCAAGGCCTCGATTGGCTCGCAGGCCTTCTCAAGGAACACCTTGTCGACGACCTCATCGCGTTTGACGATATGATTAGTTCAAGTCGCGATTTCGACCGCCTCAAGGCCATTAAGGCCTTCCCTGACATCGCGCGCTCCATGCAACGCCTCATTCGCGCTTCTCCGTAACTAGTTTTTCGCAATGGAAGATAGAATTAGACCCCGTGGCCTTTCTTTATCCTTTTTTAACGCACGTAACTTAAAACCCCAAAGAGACTTAGTCGCTAGCTTCCTTAAGGAGCGGCAAATAGACGTGTTTCTCATACAAGAGACACTTCTTAAACCGAGCGTTCGTAATCCCGCGATTGCAAACTACAAGATAGTAAGAAATGATCGTACCGGCGTAAGAGGCGGCGGCACGCTCATATACTATAGAAAGTCACTATATTGCATGCCAATAGATCCTCCCGAACTCACCAACTTAGAAGTGTCGGTGTGCAGAGTGGGCATGACCGGTCATCCCACTATCCTTATTGTTTCCGCATACCTTTCACCTAACAAAACTCTCCTTCAGTCGGATCTGGAGACGCTTTTCGCGCTCGGTGACTCTGTTATAGTGGCTGGCGATCTAAATAGCGGGCACATTCAATACAACAACCCGCGTACTACCACTAATGGTAGGACACTATACTGGCTAGAAAATGCGCTTACCTTTGATGTAATTGCTCCTTCAGAGCCAACTCATTATCAAGCTAACTGCCGCCCTTCAGTTTTAGACATAGCTATTTTAAAAGGGATCGCGCTTCAGGTGCGGCAAATTGAAGTCGTACATGAACTAGATTCCGACCACCGTCCAGTAATTCTGCAACTAGGCCACCCGAGTGACTACACACCCGCTTCAGTCAAAGTAGCTGACTATTCAAAGCTCAGACACTATCTCTCAAATAATCTCTCCTCTCCTCACTTAGATAGGATCCCCGACGAGATAAAGTCTGTGACCGATGCCGATGTGGCGATTGACTCCCTGGTCGGTCACCTCCAGAATGCCATCAGGGAAACCTCAAAAGAGGTAAGGTCGGCAAACGACCGCCGTTTCATACTCCCTGATGACATTCGAAGACTGATCACGGAGAAAAACGCCGCGACTCGCGCTCACGATTCTTATCCGACGGAGGAAAATCGCGTACGTCTACGTAACCTACAAAGATCAGTTAAATCCCGTATCTCTGAACTACGCGGTCAAAGATGGCACAGCCTCTTAGAGGAAATCAAACCGTCTCATCTCGCCTTTTGGGACCTCGTTCGTAAACAGAAGAGCAGCTATTCGTCTGCGATGCCCCCATTAGATAGAGGCCCTGGCAATCCACCCGCCTTCGAAAGTATAGACAAGGCAGAGTATCTCGCTGCTACTCTCGAACAGCAGTGTTCTCCCAATCCCTATAAATACCATACCATTGATCCCGAACACGTCGGGAGGGTCGATCGAACAATTCAATCAATAAGAGAGACCCTCCCAATCGAAAACTTAGAGCCGGTTACAACTGACGAAGTCCTCGCTATCATAAAAGCTCTTAAGCCAAGGAAAGCCCCCGGACCCGACGGAATCAGGAACGAAACCCTCAAACTTCTTCCTGATAAACTCATAGCCCTTCTGGTCTGCATCTTCAATGCGGCCATAACTCACTGCCATTTTCCAGCCGCTTGGAAAAAGGCAACGGTAATAGGTATCCTTAAGCCCGGGAAAAGGGCAGCCCATCCAGAAAGCTACCGCCCAATAAGCCTCCTCAATACTATAGGTAGAATATACGAGCGGCTTCTGTTGAACCGACTACAAGCCTTTGTCTCAGACAAATGTCTCTTACCATACGAGCAATTCGGCTTCCGACCGAAGCACTCGTGTACCCACCAAGTGCTCCGCCTCACGGAGCATATTCTCTCCAATTTCACGGAGCTACGCCGTCCCAGGCGCACGCTTGCTGTATTTTTCGACATATCCAAAGCCTTCGATAAGGTCTGGCACGAAGGCCTCATTTATAAACTCAACCTCTTTCAAGTTCCGGACAGACTAGTCCGCATAATTCTTGCTTATTTATCGGACCGCTCCTTCTGCTACAAAGCGGACGGAGCCCTATCCTCGCCTCACCCTATACGCTCAGGAGTCCCGCAAGGCTCCATCCTAGCGCCTTGCCTGTTCAACTTGTTCGTTAGCGATATCCCCGAATTTCCTGACGTCGCAGTAGGCTCCTACGCAGACGACACAGTCATCTTCAGCTCGGCTAGGAATAGGATTCACGTATACCACCGCGTCCAAAGAGCCGTCTCTATGTTTGGGTCCTGGTGCCTCAAATGGCGCATAGGAATAAACCCAGAAAAAAGTGCGGCTATCATGTTCGATCCTCACGCGAGGAGAGATATAAAAAAGACATTACACCTATTCGACGTCAATATCCCCTGGGATAATGAAACTAAATATCTTGGTGTAGTTTTAGATAGGCGCCTAACCTTCAACAAACATATAGATTACGTTCAGAAAAAAGCCTCCATGGCTATGGTTCTGCTACGCAATCTCACCTCCTCTAAGAGCAAAATGGCACTCAGACATAAGCTCACAATATACAAAGTATGCATCCGTCCCATACTTACTTATAGTTGCCCCGTATTTGCTCACGCTTCACGCACCACCCTTCGCAAACTACAAGTATTGCAAAACAGATTCATGCGCATAGCCGTTCAAGCCCCGTTTTACGTCCGTAATGTAGATCTCCATAGAGACATGGACCTTCCGTCCATGTATGCATATATTAAAGACATTACAAAGAATTTTTTTGCAAATGCCGAACTTCATCCTAACCCCAAAATAGTACACGCAGTTAGCTACACTTCCAATCCGCATGCCAAAGGCTTTGCTCGCCGGCCACGTAACTGCTTCTCCGATGCCGTCGATAAAATAACGAGATTAAACGCGCTTCTTCCTGCCGTCTCCACCAATCGCACGTGTCCGCGTACACGTCCGCGTAACCGCCGTCCTCGCCGCCGAGGCCGAGCGGATAATTTCGCTCCCGCACACCCGCCGCGGCCTCCTTCCGCAGACGCCTGAGCCTAGGTTCGATCCTCCGGACAGGAGCCCTCGAGTGACTCTGCTCGCGCGATACAGTGACACTCTACATCACTGCGATTACATCATCACACCGCATACCATTCGTGCACACTCACACGTTAAGTACACGGTTCTGTAAGGGACTACCCTCGCGGCCCTTGAGCTGCTTACCTGATAAGGTCGAAGTTAGTATCACTAATTTAGTAATAAAGAACCTGTTGGTTAGTCAGGATCATGAATCTTTTTCATTTACCGGCAGCAGCCCTAGCCGAGGTTCGGCCGTCCTGGCACCCTTGTGCCTGCTGCCTCGGGGCTGAGTGCCCTCAGCACTCGCCTCCAAAAGTCCGGTGAAGCTGTCAAAGCCCTTGGGGCTAACAGCGTAAGTCAGGTCGAAAAAAAAAAAAAAAAAAAAAAAAGTAACAAACACAACAACAAGTAACTTACAAATCTGTAATATCAGTTTGCATTATAATAATTGAAGAGAAACCCTTAGAGAAACTTTTAAAATAATTACCTTTTCACTGGACGCCTGAAGCAACAAGTAATGCTTAGCTTGTCATGACTACTTACGAGTACTTTATGCCATGTACTTAGAAAGCCTGTCAATAGTTTAGATTAAGAGAAAATGTTATTGTAATCGTATAGTCATTATAGCGATCACATAATACGACGTTATTTCTTTGAACGTGTGTAATATAACTAATATTATATAGCGTGGAAAGTAAATTAGTTTTTGATTACCAAACGTAAAATATGACTTCCGTATATGGCTTCCGTCGTTTTCATTACCAATATAATACAAAGACAAAATAGTTCACAAGCATTTTATTTTCTGTTTACATATTTCTTTGTTAAGTCGCTTTAGATATGATTTTGTGATTTAAGTAAAAAAAATTAAATGAAACATCTTTTTCACAAATTTGTAAGAATTTTGTCTAAGTTAAAAAAAATATTGTGGTTGAATTTAGACGGCAGAGCAAACATTACTGTTTAGTAAATTTCGGTTTATAACCACAGTAATTGTAATAATAATACATTTATTTTCTTAGACTTATACATCTATCTTTGTTACTAAACTTAGTGTACGGTAGTAATTACATATTTTAAGAAAATGTGCTTACACCTGATAGTAGATATCATAGGTGCACACCGGTGACCGGTCTATCTGACAATACCTTTTAGATACGATTGGAACTACCACACAGTCGAACTATCATTAATAACTTTTTTTCATTTATTTGTCATATTCATACCAGTAAAATTGTCTATACTGAAGGCATAAAAAATGGCTCTGAAATATTTTTTTAAAACAGTTTTGAATCTGAAGCAAATTTATAATTGCAAAGCATTATGCAATTTGTAAATTATCCTTTGTACCTTATACCATATGTAATAATATAGGTATATGACTGTATTAAAATTGGATCAAAACTCTCGTATAAACTATCAGACAGAAATGTAGGTCTTGTAGCAATAATTTTCGGAACTGATAAATGAAACTATATGTATATCGGCACTCCTCTGTGTACAATAAAAAATCTGTACTTAGCTATAAGATAAACATATACATACGATTAAAAACCGAATGAACTAAATATAATATTTTACGAGGAAAATATAAATTTCATTATAATTCTTAATCAGCAGGAGACGAAAGCGAAGATTGTAAGTCGCACTTTATTATGATTATGATATGTTCCCTCTTTAGAAAGCACTAATCTAAACTACCAATGAGTTTTTTTTTGTATTTTAGCTTTTTGTCATGTCATGCCACCTCGTGAATAAATTTACCAAGTAAGCTTTACTAAGTAAATTTACTTTTCTTTTATTCCACTCAGAAACCTTGGCGAGAGCATAGTCCATACACTGACATTTAATTTCAAGCTTAATAAAGTTTATTTGTAGATAATTAGATTTTACGTGTGATTTCGCTCGCGTTAATATGTATCACGTGATATTGTCAATAACATTTTCACATGAAAAAGTAGCCTATCACTGTCTCCATGTTCCCATCTACCTCTATATCAAAATACATCATAATCGATTCAGTGGTTTAATCACGATAGCGTAACAAACAAACATACTCACATTCGCATTTATGATATTAGTACGGATTAATACATGCGCTAGACAAATATCAATCGTGAGCGAGGATCCGACCCCCGAACTCATGTCTCAACAGTACTGCTGAATTAAGAATGAGAAGCTGATAAGAATGAGCCAGCAATGAAAATCACCCAATATCAGTAACACATTATCATAGAAGCGATGATAGCTCAGTGGTAGCGTGTACGCATATTGCGTCGAATGATGTGAATTCGAACCCTTGCAATGACCCTATTACCCTCGAGTTCAAAATCCGCCTATAGGTGTGTTCCGGCAGTTGCATTTGAGAGCCAATCGCTCCGCAGGTTTAGCATGTTCATCAGCTTGGGCCACATCGTCACTTAACATCAGGTAAGATTGTAGCCATAATTCTAATCCTATAAACAATAAAGAACTATGAAGGTTATTACAATTGTGTTGATCGTATCTCTACAAGTCGATTATTAATATTAAATAAAAGATTATTGAAACGTTACAAATAGTGTTGCCAAACTTATTGGTATTTGAAGACTTTCCCAGAGTTGGTGAATTTTTAATAATCTTCAATTTTTCAGGATTCTAATTAACTGCTGCCATTAGAAGAGAGCGCCAATAAATTAGTTATATTATTGTTATTTATAGTGACGATAACTAAAGCGAGACGATAAATTTACAAATGTCTCCGCTCTAATACATATGTTATTAATTTTTTGTCCAAAAATATATGCCAATAAATTACTACATGTTAAAATGATTTCTTGCTGCATACGGCTTATTAAATGGTATAGTATTTTAACTGCACTATGTAGAATTTATTGTACATGAATACTTGTATGAGTCTCAAGATTCAGTTACTCAAATATAAAATAGAAGTGTTTTTCTCAACCGTAATTCTATTAAAATAAAAAATATATTAATAAAATTCTTTGCTTATTTATTAATTAGCAAGTCATAGAACTAAATACTATGCCTTCCACTCCATGAACCAAAAAAAATGCATTTTTTTTTTCTTAGATATTGTAAAGATGTGGATTCGCTTTACGGCCAGAAGGTTTTCTTTATCTAATGAGGCGTGAACGAGCAGTTCGAAAGACTTGAATTGATTACCAGTGACCACTGAAGTTTCTGTACTATATCATTCTTTGCTCTACGACTTTTCAATGGTTTCGAGGCCAAAAAATAACATCTTTCCGTGGAATGTCAACCTCAGTTGGCTTATTAGCTATAATTATTAAGTTTAAAAATTAGTCTTCACTGTAGGGATTTTTTTATAGAGTTGGCAACATTTATCACAGTTCACCGTGAAACGATGTTTATGTATGACTATCACCCATTGTCTATTGGAACTATTATTACTCGGAAACGCATCCGTGAGATCTCAATGCACTTTACTATTTTACATAGTAGTTATGCTTGAACACGCGTTTAGTTTCTAAACCTATTTGTTTTAAAACTGTCAATCGTGCAAATACCATATTATTCTTCTTTCTACATCAAGAACTTAAGGATTTTAGTGAAAAAAATAATTGAAACACATTATGTTGACTATGGAGTGTTAGCGTCATGTACATCTGTCAAATAGTGATTTTTCTATTGCACGCCTTAATAAGCGTAGCGTTGGGGTGGGTACTACTGGTACTTCACGCAAAACTACTGTTTTTCAAACTTAAAGTGTCTCTATTTATCATATATTGCACTTGTAAAATAATATATACACACACATATCAAGTAAAAACACTTTTTTTAACACTCATATTTTTGATGCCTTTTTATTATATTAAATAGTTAAAAAACTGTTCAAAAAAGTTCTGTCTTGGACGTCCGTGTATCTGTATGTGCGGAGTTGGTATGTTATAACGACTAAAATACTTTACTAATCGAGTCTATTTCCTACGCTTCAATATAATTAGGAATAAAAAGAACCATATTACTTTTCATGGTCTTATTCGAAGTGGTTTAATTGTTTTTAAATAAACAAAAAAAATAGATTATGAGGCGTGCACTTTTGGATTTTCCATACTTTTATTTTATTATGGAAACTGTCTATGCAGGTAATATTGCCAATGTTTAATGTTAACTGTAAAATAGTTTAAGAAAATTAGAAAACCAGTTACTTTATAAATTATCTGAAACTTTTTTAACGTAGGGAAACGTGTTTCAGCATTTCCTCCCAGGTCAGGAACGGAAAAAATATATGTGGGACTCACCCATTGCTAGACGCTGGCAAAAAAAACTAAAACCTCACGGCCATTTGTCATAGGTATATTGGCAGGTTGGAGGGCGTTGTCTCCTGACAACGTAACACGGTGTCTGCCAGAGACTAGAAGAAGTCCGAAAGGGAGTTTGAAGTGTCGCCGTGGTGGGTTTTAGTGGTTAACGTTGGTTTTAACACTCGATAAGTCACCACATGCCCCTCACGCCTTTGGCCTGAGCCCGGGTAATGCGTTTGCGCGTTACGATGAGGAAGTCCCTACAGAATAGGATTATAAACACCATGTTAATAGTAAAAACGAACAACGCGGTGCAAGTAAAGAATCATTTCATGGAGAATTAAGAAGTTTATACATACGGTCTATACAAATTACGGTGATGTTTTAAAATTTCCCAAAATAATAAAGAACAAATGTACAAATACATCCAAGAAACGGTTCCTAATATATAATATTTTCTACGTCTTTTAATTTCCTGGGATTCTAAAATCCAAGAAACATTTGTGATGTTATTTATGATTTAATTAGTTTCTGACGTCATTCTCTTTTGTCTTGTGGCATGTTTAAGAACAAAAATTTACAACTTTAATTACCTTATGTATATAACGGTATAATAATTATTATTTCTAATGTTTGCCCAGGGGAAGAAATTTCAGAATGTTTATTTCTAAAAGTTTGAAAAAGCTTGTAAAGCGGGTAAAATATATTTGTATTGAAAACATTTAAGCTTGCAACTAATCACTGAACAAAAAAATCGAGTGACAAACTGACCAGAAAAATGTACTGAACACCTTTAACTAAGGATTTTGTACGTTAACTAGGCGGCCCGGCAGACATAGTTCTACCTCTTTCGGTGGTTAATAACTTGACCATAGCGCCATCTATCATATCATGGAATAGTTATGAACCATCGTCTCCATAAAAGAAATATATTACATGAATTTTACTTATATCAGTGAAGTCCTTTAGAAGTTACACGATCGCTACATACGTACACAAGATTATTTCTGGTTGTATTAAAAATGATGAGGGTAGGAGGGTGAAAATTGAGGGTTATATGTCTTTTTTAATGCCACATCATGAAAAAGTAATAATTATGAAAAAAAACTATGGGAGGGAACACACTTATCACTTAGGGGTATGCAAAATAGATTACGAGCGATTCTCAGACCTTACGAATAGACATATATCAAATTTCATAAAAATCGGTCAAGCCGTTACAGAGGAGTATACCAACTAATTTTGTGACACGAGAATTTTATATATAAGATAGTTTAGTGTTCATACATTTACATATACAAATAAATAAAATTGAAGTGTCTGTTTGTTAATGTCAAAATAACAGCTTTTTACTAATTGCGTATAAAAGAATATATGCTATACTTATATTAAAAAAAACATGTTTTTTTGTATGTCTGTTTGTTTGTTCCGGCTAATGTCTGAATCGGCTCGACTGATTTTGACGGGACATTCGCTGGCAGATAGTGCTAATATTATAAAGAGTAACTTGGGCTTTATTATTAAAAAAAAAATTAGGGATCTGAGAAAAAAAAAAATATTTTTAGTTGTACGTGAACGAAATCGCGGCCACAACGAATAAAGTTATAAAAAAGTAATGCTTTCGATTCATGACCGTGCAGTTTTTTGTTGTATATCTATCTACTAATACGGTTTTGATGACTAACACAGTTCTTGGTGTTGAGTTTTATTAAATTATTACGGTCAATTGTATGTGAAAACGACGAACAGTGATGAATTGTTGAATATTTAGTATATTTTAATAAATAGCGGAGAACTTAACGTTCTTTGATGTAAGTAGAAGCTATTCAACAAGCTAAGCTTATAATAGGTAAAGAATCTATAATATTAATATTATAAAGCGTAAAAGTTTGTTTGATGGGCTAATGTTTGGAAATACTATTGGATTAGAAAAAAAATATATTGGATAGAGCAATCATTGTGTTAGTTTTTTTTTGCTATTTAGCATCACGCCAACACTGATAGAAGCAAAACTGAGTTGAAAAAAGTTACAAAAACGGGCAAATTCATTAATTCAGAGATATGATTAGGTAGTCACTTTTCTGTACACCAATATACAAAAACTAGTTTAGGTTAGTGGATGTACCATGACTACTATTGGCGAAACGGGCAGGGCATTAATATACTTTATGTACTCTAAATTTCTCATCATATAGATATTTTATATATACAATACAATCCATTGTTGTGGTTGTGTCTGATTATTAGATCCACGCGAGCGAAGTCGCGGACACAGCTATTTGGTATATGTAAATAGTTACATCAAACACGACTAAATTATACAATGCCAACCGTAGCACTGAGAACTGGACGATAAGCTACTAATTCTGGTATTTAAAAGATCCCATATATAATACTAATAAATAATATTAAAACACTCCAAAGGGTTCATATATTTGCGCATAATTGGAAGTAATAAACATAAATAAAAACATAATGCTAACTTAACGGACGCATTGTCCGTGTCAAGGTTACACTGTACCATTGTTATATCCCGACATTTTTAACACATATCGTCACCAAGTAAATTGATTTGGAATTTAATAAGTAATGTGTAATAAGTAATAGTGGTTCAGATACGAACATAATTATCATTATAAATTTAAGGGAAACATATGTTTTTTTTTTTATAATTTATTATACTATTATTTCTTTTTATATTGTATAAACGCAATAAACAAAACGAAGGTCATTATGTCGAGGACGGTGTACTACAATCGGGCCCAGTCGGATACATCCCCTACAACCTTTTTCATACTTTATAGGGTTAGCGGTATGGCAACAATCTCACCTGGTATTAAGTGAAGATGTGGCCCAAGATGGTAGACACACTAAACCTAATGGAGGGACTGGCTCTCAAGTGCAACTGCTGGAATATACGTATAGGTATTTGTCAGCAGATTTTTAACTTGGAGGTGGTAGCGAAACAGGCAGACATTAGAAGCTATGGTTTCCTTCCTTCACCGAAAAGCTCAGACTCACTGCCGGTGGATTCGAACTCACGTCCATTAACGCGGCGTCTGTACACTACTAACTGAGTCATCAGCGCTTTAACCTTGCTTGATTACTGAACATATACCGAATACCATATAAAGATACCAAATGAAACATACCTAAGCCTGCTACTATGGCTGATGGTACACAAAGCCCCTAGCCAAGTTATATATTACTGCAATCGTTAGCGTAAAGCAAAAACAAAATAATATATGGGATGACATTCTAGACACTAAATCGACGACATATCACCAAATCCCGTGATCAAAGTGTGTTTAAAACTTTAAAATTGACATACATTTGAAACACAATATTGATATTTTTTCGCTGTTGATAATAAAGACGCCATGTTATTAACACGCTACATTCACGGGATTTATGATATCTCTTCGATTTAGTATGTAGTCGATTTAAGTTCACCTCACAAATTTTTATTTTCTCTTCTCTTACGATTGCAGAAAAAAAAACAACTTGATTAGGGGGGCTAGAGTAATGTAGTCTGTACCCAATCAGACAAAATGATAGTGTATATTCTGACTGTAATTCTCCAGCCATTTCGTATTATATCTATATTAATATTTTAAAGCAGAATTATTTGTTTGCATTTTAAAGCACACGTTAATCTTAGGAAAAACCAGTCTAACTTCAAAAGTTTTTTTTTTTTGCATTTGATAAAGGAATAATTGAAGAAGGCATTAGGCTATTTAAAATCATACTATCGCCAAAAAGAGTAAAGCTGTATTAAAAAATGTTACCAACTCTGGCTTTTTTAATAAAAATTTAGTTTCACGCGAACGAAGTCGAACGCGAACAGAGCCAGTAGGTATGTAATAGTATCTGTGCACGCGACTTCATTCGCGCGGAATTAAAAATTATTTGATATACACAGATAATTTCTGTCTACTTTTGTAACTTTTTAACACTTATTTGCTCCTGTTGGTTGTAGCGTGATGTTAAATAATTTAAAGGCTTCATCGATTATTGCTCTAACAAATAGAGAGGAGCTCTTTAATTCCGACTGATAGTTCCTAAGATTGGCGCGTTCAAACAGGCTTTTCCACTTTATAATATCCATTATATAGATATAGACGGTGTAAGTATAAGTGCAAATTAATAACGAAATTCACAAAGACACAGCTAAACCGTTATAACAGAATCATACATTCTTTGGCATCATTACAGCTTGTACATGAGAGTTCGCTAAATTGTTTATATAATTACGAGCCGCACTAAATGCGCGTAATACCTGCGCGACCACAATAGGCGATGAAACCCGAGTGCGGTGATTAGTGGCTAGGTGATGCCATGCGGATGGTCATTCAACTTAGTAACGGACTCTCGTGAGACGGTGTTACTGCCGATTGTTGTCAGCACACCATCGCACGCGTAATCTGTTGTCATTCTATATGAAAAGCGCTTTCACTGGAAACAACAACACATTACCTTTTACGAGACGCTATAAAATTTTAAAATCACTAATAAATGTTCGAAAGTTCCGTACCTTTCTAAATTATAGCAGTCTGATATTATGAATATTCAAAAAGATTTTGTAAATAAAAAACGTTAAAGAAGTACAGAGCGTTCGTATCCAGCAAAGGACAATTATTAATTTGAATCACAGAAATAACTTGTTCGGAGTTTCGTTGTTACTCTGTATTCGTTAATTGTATGAAGTCGTTCATATTTAACATTGGCTTAACTGCCTACAAAGGCAAATGTCATAATAAACAAGAAAAAATACAAATTATATTACTAGTTTTACGAGGAGCAAAAATGCATTTACATATTACCTCTCGCAATCTAATCTCATCATCAGATCCGATATTAATCACCAGATATGCTCAGACGACTCCACGGCTATCGCACATTGCCATTTGTTGCTAAAGACCAGAGACTATTTTCGCAATAAGTACTTCTAAACTACTAAAAGTGCCTGTGATTTAATTCGCTTGTCATATGGCATTTATAATAAAATAGGTATAGAAAAATAAGAAACAAGAAATCAACTAGATATAGATGACGTTTTTACGCCATCTGCCTATGGAAACTATGTCAATGTTGAGCAAGCTACTAATGAGATAGCAGCTGGCTTTTTTAAACTATCCAGAGAATATAATTCTTAAATTCAAATTCATCTACAAAGTTATTATTTATAATTCACTTTACTAGTGTACAATGAATAACTAATCTAAACGACATAAAATGCCGCTACAGTATATGACATAGAACAAAATTTTAAATGCCTTTTCATCCTCCATGGTATTGATTATATCACTACTGCCAGTAGTGTGACATAGTGCCAACAACTTTGTTCAAGCTTAGTTTCTGCAAAATTAATAATGAATATAGAGGTACCATTACTTTGCATAACATAATAAGTCAAATATGTTTTTTTTATAGCTAAGGTTATGGCCAGAATCTCAACTGATGTTAAGTGAACGTGGCACAAGATGGTACACACGCTAAGCCTAGTGAAGGGACTGACTCTCAAGTGCAACTGCCGGAAGACACCATAGTATTTAGTATTTAGTGGCAGATTTTCAATTTAATGATGGGAGCTAGCCAGACGGGCTTTAAAAAAGCCCTACCACCATGCTATGGTTACATCACGATGCTTTCCTTCACCGAAATCTCAAGCTCCTTGAAGGTGGATTCAAACAAACGTCTCATCGCTTCAAAGTAAATTTATAAATCAAGATAAAACTATCTACATCACAGATCAAGGTCTTATCGAAAACCCTGTCTTTAATAATTAATTCATAATTTAACATAGTTACATAATCATTTACAAAACTGATAGCTTGCTACTGTGAATATGAAGAATAAAATCAACTATTTTCACCTGCAAGCGGATCAAATTTATAAATATAGAAACAAAATAAAATCACGAAAATGTTAAGCATTAAGTCTCTCTTAAGAGGTCGCAATAACTGATAGGTAATTGAGGTTTTAAAGGTATTTTTGAATCTGGAACGGATAACTGTGTTTTATTAAAAATTCTTGATATTTATCAATTAAACGACAGAAAGAAATTTCCTACCATGAGTATTTACATTTCGAAATGTGTTTACGCATCCCCTTTTATGCGTTGCAAATAGCAGGCTTTTTGTTAGGGATCAGCCTGTAGGTTTAATGTTTCTTAAATTGGTAGCACATTGAGCTTAGTGAAGACATAGACTTTCGAATGCAGCTATAGAAATACACCTATAGGTGCTTTATGACATATTTTTGTGGCTGACCTTAAATAAAATTCATTATTAGTTTTGCGTTTGCACATAATGCTATGTAATATTATGCGACTATTTGACCTGGTTATACTCTAAGCTTAATAGGTTTTCAAGTATAGCTGCAATGATGTGCCTATAGGTGTTCATCGACACATTTGAACTTGGGGATGGCAGTAACTAAGACAAGTGATAAAAATACTTTTCCTTTTTGTTATGATTTCATCTTAATATTTTAGTTCTATGAAACCTCAGGCTCAAATCAACGATTCGAATCATGTGAACCGACGGTACCACTGTGTTATCATTGCTTGAGGTTTGAATAACGATTCACCGTCGTTTTACGGCATTTACAGTTGTACATCAAATATTTTTAGAAAATTATAACCGAAGTGTAAGTTTATACTAATATTATAAAGCGGAAAGTTTGTTTCTTTGAACGTGCTAATCTTAGGAACTACTAGTTCGATTTCAAATATTATTTTTTGTATATAACAGAGCAATCTTTGAGAAAGGCTTTAAACTATTTAACATCACGCTTCCACCAATGTAGCAAATCTCCATTGAAAAAAGTAACAAAAACGGGCAAAAATTATTAAATTTTATTCTTAGTTCCACGCAAACGTAGTTGCAGGCACAGTTAGTAATTATACCTATATAAAGAGTAAATCAGACTACTTTTTTATTCGTCTGCCTATGCTCTTGTACGTGCATCACTTTATAACTACCGGAAATATTTTTATAATAATTTGACACGGTGATAAGAAATATTATAAATTATTTTATACGCATAGAAGTAAAAAATTTGCAATAAATTAACTTACTTTATATATGGTATATGTTATGACAGTATGAATGTGCCTTCAATCGGTAAAAAAGCAAAGAGTAAAACAAATGTTTCTAACATTATACAAATCCTAATTCGAATCTAAGTAATCAAACTTCTAAGTACGAATTCTTCAGTGTTGTAGTTTACTACGGTGCAATAAATAAATAGAAACTGCGCCACTGGTGAGACACAGAAACTAGATAGGAATCGTGTCAAAATCCTCATGCGATCGGTAAAAGCTGTTAGGATGTCTTACAGTAGGTTAAACAGACGCAAGTATCATTGTTGATTTACGATAAAACGGTTAACAATGGTATGAACATTCACGATATTCAATACTGAATGAAATATATGTGTCACTACTAAATCGTAAGACTTACACCTAGTAAAGAGGAAGTCTGATTTTTTTATCGATTTTGACAGCCTAAATTTGTGTATCATAAATATAAAAAATTAAGTCACACAAGTAATTATAAGAAAATGATATAACTAAGTTTAGTCTATATAAACGAATTTTTAAGTTTATCTCGGGACCTAATTATAACTAAGATTTAACCGTAGTAAATATTTTTATACTATATAATATTTAACTAACGGTGCCTATAATTGTGAATATATGAAAAAACAATACGAATGATAACTTTCAAGGTTACTAAACATTAAGAAAATGGGTTGACAAATAGAGGAGAAAGTATATTCTCTTTACATATTTATGAATATATCAATGAATTAATTAATATTTCACCTATTCTATATGAATATTATTTAAGGAAATTTTAAAATGATTAAGGCTGTTAAGTTGTATCTTTGTTACCAGACATCGATAGAACGAATTACGCTATTGTAAAAAGTAGTAGAATTTTTTTAGGCATAACTAAAACCATTTTATACCATTTTTAGAAAAAAGTAGTCTCAGTTCGGTTTCGGAGGGGAATCAAGTAAAAACGTAACTACGAAGTCTTCTATTTTACATACGTTTATTCAGTCCAAAGCGTAGTCTCTCTCCGTGCTCTATTCAAACATTTCGTTACAGTAGTATGTTTCTGTTAAAACATATTCTTCAAATATTTTTACCATCGTGTTTACTATGAATAGTAAATCTATCTGATTCACGTAATTGCCTTGAACTTTCGACGGAATCTTTGGGTATCATAGAATGCAGTAGTACCAATATGGTGTTTATTTTTTATAGATTCGTTACGGATTAAATATTTTTATACTTTATAGGTGTATCGTTAGGGGCTTTAATTTTGCTTGATGATAAGTGATAATGTGAAGTGACGGAACACACCTATAGGAATGCGGCGACAGATTAGCTACTTGAGTGTTTTAGCTACCCGGACGTACATAAGAAAAAACCCTACAACCATGCTATGGTTTCATAAAGATATTTTCCTTCACCGAAGGCTCACACTCATTGCACGGATTTGAGCTCATCTCCAATGAAACGGCGTCCGTACACGCTACCACTGAGAATATCATTGCTACAAAATATAATACGTATTATATAGAATGAAGACGCGACATCATTTTTTTATAATCTAGATTAACATTCAGTTTCGAAAAACAAAATTCTCAGACAGTAAAATTGTCTGGCAGCTTTTATTTAAGAGTTATTTACAGTTAATTTATTGCAAATATTTTTCCACGTACTTGTTCAAATTTAAACTCAGTGAAAGGTAATTTGTTTATTTGTGTTCAACATCTTGAGAATCAACCGAGAATAGTTTGCGGTTTGAAGTAGTACTTAAACTGTACAAACCGTTGGACTCTAAACAACATTGTCGTACTCCACGTAAAAGAAAATAATATGCCATTATTTTCCACTGGTGTGATATTAAAATAAATATTTTTTATCGAATTTATTTTTGAGTTCATTTTTTATAATCAAGTTATTTTATAAACCAAAATCAATAGGATATCATTTAATTTATGTGCAAAAAAAAGCAAAAACCTGTTCAAAAAGCATCCCAGTCGGCTACAACAAAGTAATTATCAAGCATTTTATTTAAGTAAATATTCGTTACCACATTACATTTACTTTGTTATTTGTTGCTACTATAATTTTATTATTAGTGGCTATGCTGAGTGGAAATCACTTCCAGGCTTCATTATAATGATATGAAACTCCTTTTTGGATACCCTCCAACTTGAACAGATTTTGGGATGAGACTCACCTGGTGACTAAAAGCACCCAGATATACTGACTAAGATATATTAAGAGATATAAAGACTCCACGATGGTCCTACAGCCACCATATATACCAATAGGTACTAATAAAAAAAACACTATCTAGAAGAAACGATATAAGAATCTTGAAGAAAACACCCACTCCATTACTCATTCCTCCTACTCTTCTTCTTCTTGTCTTGTTCTCAAATTATTTGGAGTTGGCGCAATACGTTTTCTGCTTCCATGAATGTCTGTCAGCCGCCATCTCATCATTCACACTCTTTTATTCATCTCATTCCTCACACACTCTTTTCTTTGGCCTACCATTTCCTTTCCATCCTTCAACATTCATATACATTACTATTCTCAATACATGCGTGTTGATACACACATTACTCATTCATCCTATTATCCATAATTAAGTGACTAAGACGTAAGTAGAAGATATGATAAAAAAAATAGTTCTTAAGAACCATAATTAAATGTATACTTAGGCTAAGATATCCAAAATGCTCACTATTAGTTGAAGTTGCACGCAGATGTACATGTATATATAATAAGCAATTTTCTACTCTGTACTATATTGTCGACAATAGGACTCCTTGATATGACTTTGGTGTTCATATAGTCTGGTTTGGAGAAATAATGTCATTAAAAACATATATTAATATACCACGAATTTCAGCTTTGTTACATAAGATAATATTTCTTATATAATATCTTACACACTTTATTACTGTTAATAAGAGGAATGGATAATGGAAAGGGTGTTTTCTTCTAGAGCTAGTCGAGTATCAGTAATTGTATACATACACTTGGTGGTCTTAACACTCAAACAAAACCTTTTACGTTTAGGATTCCCGAGTGCTACTGTACACGAAGGTAGCCCAGTAAGGTTGTTTACAATTGTAAGGGCACTCACCCGTATTTCACGTCGCGTGTAAGGATGCGCTCCTAATAAACACACCCATCTGAGAAATTACTTGAACCGCGATGATGTTGAAAAATATGCCTATTTACTGTCTTTAATAATGCAGCCGAAGTGAGGAACATAACGATGATCTCTTTATGGTAGAGTTTTTACTTAAATATGGTGTCCTGACCGTTTGTTTACTTCCATATATTCAGTTATTGAACAAAATTACACATAGTAAAATTTTCATTCAAGAAGATTGAAAATTAACACTGTTATATTAATAAATTATCATAATACTTTCCGTATCCTGAAATCGACACAACAGTTTATATAGTATTATTATATGTGAAATATTTTTATTAAATATAATCGATTTCCAAAAATCCCACGGAGTTTTCGAAAATCAGCATTTGAGGATAAAATGCACCCCAATAATAAAATATAATTATCTTGTGAATAGATGTACACATTTTTTTCTCTATATAGCTGACTTGGTTTCTTTTTTTATTCATGTTTGTTTACTTATCTTTCGAAAATATCTTGTACCTTTATTTCAATTTTATATTTACTTACATTTATATTAGGTGTAAGTTTTCTTGTTAACATAAAATATGTATGCCTGTGCATTGCACCTTTTTAATCTTACAAGCCAAGTCTTCATATATAACAAAAAAACTTAAATCATAAAATAAAAATGGAGTAAAAGACATGTAGACCGTCAAAACTGGTTTACATATCTTCATTTTGAGCCCATACACTTTAGGATATTTTTATCACAGTATGATCATTTTATAAGCGAACTTTGATAAATTTTAGTTCACTAAAATCTCATACACATAACTATCAGTAACGTGCTAGAATATTCTAAAATGAACGATGAAAATCCAACAAACGCCACCGTCATCAACTCCTAGTTATCAAACATATTCAAAAACCGAAACTATTCACTTAAAATTTGTCATACATTCCTTTCAGAGCATAAACACCAAAAACGTAAGAATAAAAAAGAGAGGTGTCTTATGGACACCCGGTTATAATTGAGTTCCTTTCGCTATATCTTTTTTGTATTTGTATTAAGAAATTATTAAATCAAATTTTAGAAGTCAAAATATTTTAACATATTTTTAAAGTTAACGGAAAACTGAATTGATTGAAAAAAGTGTTATATTCCGAGGTGATTGGCAAGTACATTAAACACACTACAAAAAGATGTCGATTTTTGGTGTCATTTCATATTGTTAGCGATCTAGTCCATCAGTTCGCATACAAATGAGAACGATAACGTGCGATAAGGAACTCCGTTCCTAAAATCAAACGATAGTGGGACCATAGGGTACAGTTAGTAATAATATGTACTAAGCGCTAATTGTTATAACCCACGTATTTGAAATTTAGAAAGCAACATAAAAATAAAAGTTTTACCCTGAAGTTATAAGCGAACTTGTAAAAGTTGTTTTATCTTTCGATACAACGACGACAGGTGGCTTATACCATCTGCCCCGGTCAACGGGGACACAGTTTCTTTTTTTGTTTCTTTTTATATTACAAAGTAACATAAATAAAACAAGTTTAGATTTATCGAAAATTTGTATACCTTAAAAAGAGTTTTCACACATACATCTCTATAGATAAATGCAATCTTCATATTAGTGGTAAAATAAAAAAAACAGCCATCCGTGGCCAAAACATTGATATTTTTTTAGCCGTGTAATCAAATTAGTCGTTGTACGAACAGCTGTTGTAATAAAAAAACATGATAATACACTATTAAAAACAACAAACGCCCGCGACTTCTCTCACATGAAAATGCTTTTGGAGATCTACGGGATCTACATACAATATCTGGATTAAAACTGGTCAGTCTTTTCAATGCAATTTTGTTGACGCTGTTTAACCTTCATGGAAAGTCGTAATAATATACAGTCTAAATCCTACTATAGGTGGAGTGCTATAATTTATTAAAAGTAATTTAGTAATTTTAATAGGATTCACATTCTTACATAAAATAACCATTAGCTTAATTTAATAAAAACCTCACACTTATCATCGACGAAGTTGTCTATATATAAAAAATAATAGTACAGAAATTGTATTTTCGATTACTAGTAATAATATGTAAGATAGTGAGAAATATAATTGTGTTCATACTGGAATATGACCACCATACACATGGTATAAAATGTGAAGGGTCAACGACTTTATAAAATCAAAGTAACAACCAAACCAAAAAACAAAAAATATTATGTATAACACTAGTAATTGTCCTGTGTAGGACTCGACCCCGCAGCACTTCGACGCGGCGGTTGCAGCGTGGCAACTGCTAAGCCTACCGTGCAGTCCAAGAAGCATGTACAAAGCACATTATATAAGTAAGAAATTTCTTAAAGACACAAATAATGATAAAAATGGAAAACGGAGAAAACGCTTCGTGCGTAAACAACCTTAATACAATTAGCACCTACAGAGTCATTTTGTTCAATTTCTCCAGCTCTGTGTATTACGTAACATTCAATTTATTTTTATTACGTCGTCTATCTATGTATGTCATTTTGTCAATGTCTAGTGTAAAATTTAATTTTGCAATGTAGCTCTGCCAAGATAACAGCTTCTTTATTCGAATAAAATGTTTTCAGGAAGTTTTTCAGATGGTTTAGTAAATCCATATTCTATGTTAATTTTTATGCTCACTTGTGCACTTAACTAGGCAAAATGAAGTCACTTTTTATCCATGGTGAAAATGTATTTAATAATTCCTTCAATGGATGACAAGCATTCTCTAATACCCACAAAACATACTTCGATCTCTCTGGTTGCCAAAGACTAGAGACAGCGCCCACACTTCTTCTAGTCTTTAACACTATTCTAGTAAACTAATGACGTTTAATATAAGAACAAATTTAAATTCCTTTAAATTTAATTTACATTAGCCATGAGTAATACAGGCTATATCATTTTTTAATTAAAATTATTAAATTAAATTTTAGATTCACGCGAACTGAGTCGCAGACACAGCTAGTATTTAATAAAAACTAGAACTTATTCATAAAGTAAAAAAATGTTTTAGATAGAAACAACCGATAATTTAAAGGGTGAATTGCATCTCATGTTTTACATGTTACGGAAAGCAATATCAAATACAAGATATATTAAATTGAAACACAAAACAATTTTCTGTTATCTTACTACCACTGGCTTTACCTCTGTCTACTTTACTATACGCCTTTTTAAGTGGTTTTATTGAAAACAATAACAAACATATGCTAAATTCCTCATGTACTATTATTATTTATGTCTGTATTTTTGCCCCTCTCATCTGAAGCGTTGCACCACGTAATAAAAAAGAAAAAAAAGATAACTGAAAACGTAGGAAGTATGTGGGAGCCACCAACTACAACTAATAAAAAATGCCTCACAGTGACCTTGCATTCGCCCTTACTCAAGATAGTTCGAGATCCAGTTTCGCATTATTTTTAGTATATATTATACATACACCATAGGGATGTGCTGATATTGTTCCATTAAAATAAGCGAGCATTTCGTTTTAAATATTAGAAGTAATTGAATATGCAATTCTTCAAGTTATCGGAACTATTCGAATTATCCTGATTAAGTCAACTTTCGTAACAAGTTTTTAAATTCGCAATTTCAATTGAATATTAACTACAGATACGGGGATATATAATTCCACACACGGCAATTTAATCCAAACTATGATTCTATATATATTTAGACTTTTAAAACCAGATACAACTTACTATTATGCTCATCACATGAAAGACAATTATGGGTGAGGTTCGCGACCTAAATAGTAATAATAGGCTCGGCCGAAATACTAAGTACTTCGTAGTAATTGTTTGCATATTTCTAGTGTCTATAATCCATATTCTACATCTGACTTTTAGGAATACTAATTTAAGACTAACGTTATAAGTCACATTTTCTGTTGTTTCATACAACAATTGTTAGAAGAGAAATATTTCTAAACTCTTAATATGCTCAGCGAATCAATATACGTGATATATAATATAAAAAATACAATATAAACCATAATTAATTTAAAAAACATTAAGTTATTACAAAAAAAATACTAGAAGTGACCTTCAAACCAATAGTTCACATAAACGAACGAATAAGAATAACAAACCTGTTCTTAAATATATGGACACTCGTTTCTCATAATGCGTTTTGCGTGACTAACAACTCAACTTTTATTTTGTTTTAATCGTTTTAAGATATATACATTTTACTTAAAAATATATTTACAAGACGAACATTATCTAAAACATAAAAACAAATATATTTCTCATTATATAATCTCTAAGTTTCTAAAGAAATATATTTCTGTTCGAATAGTATGTTAGCTACCACCCTCATGTTGAAAATCTGTCAACAAGCGACAATTTGTACCTTTTGCCAGCTCAGCCGCTCGACTAATCTCAGCATGTAACCTACCATCTCAGCATAACCTAAGGCAAATGGTCACTAAATATTAGGTAAAATTCTCAAGAAAACTACAAAACACAAAAAAAAGATACTTAAATATACCTGCAATGAAATAACATTCTTAGAAAACTCGTTGATGTCTTTTGCACAGGGATATTTAGAATTTCATTTCTACGAACAAAATTTCCACGTAACTAGATATGATTATAACTATAACATGTACATATAGATATGTATGGTTTGTAGATATAGGTAGAATAAGTTTGGCAGGAGATGGATCGTTAGAGCATAAACCGTGACCGTTCTGGAACGTCGATCCACTGAGAGAACAACCAATTTTATCAAATTTATTATCAACTTATTCATAACCGCGAAATATGCTCCATATGTAGATCAAGTTATTGCAGTTTGCTTATGATAAAAAGATTCTAAACTTATTATTAGTATTTTAATCTTAAAAATAACTTATACAAAACTAGAATCATTATTAATAAAACTAGAACTAACAATTTTGCTAAGATATATGTACTTTAAGTTCCTTATCTTATTATAATGTTAATATACAATAAATACATATAAATAGATAATGGACTTTTTATGTACAATATATGTATAAATGAATATATATAACAATTTAAAGGTAAAATTAGACAGCGTTATGCAGAAGCAATCCAACTGACAAAAGGGCCGTAATAAATGTTTTGTTATCATACTATTGAAAATAATCTGTATCGTCTAGATAAAAAGACGAATTTTATTTACATGTTAGTTATAATAGGCAAAATAAAATATCCATTCCACCTGTACCTGTTCCAGAGAAATAACAGTTCCACTAACCTGTTTCAAAATAACAACCCGTTACATTGTAAAAGGTTTATATTAGTAACAGTTTGTAAAATACTACGCGAGGGCTGCCTCTTGCTGACAATAATTGGCAAGACTTTATATTTGACATCATATTTACATCTCTTTCTTGCAAAGTAAACATTCTTAGGATAGAAGCAATAAAAGCATGTGCCAAATATGAGTTTCTTTGTTTGTCACACCAGTCTCCAAAACAACTATTATGGTTCGGATTTAGATAACGGTTTTAAGTTGTTTCTTCTGTAAACCTGTTAATTGATGCCAATAAATACTGGACTCTTCTAATTTTATTCTGAAAATGATACAAATAATTTCTAGTTCTCTGAAAAACTTATGCCTTTTTCGCAACTATATATATAAAAATGAATTGCCGAAATGTATGTACGCGCATAAACTTCCGAACGACTGTACCAAATTGAATAATTCTTTTTTATGTGTTCATTATTGACAAGAAAAAATTTTAATTAAAAAAACGAAGTTTTTTTTTTGAAATGTCACAATATGAGTATAAATAAAATAAAAGTAATGGGGCAATAACAGCTAAGTTTGACGCGATGATTGCTTAGTTGGTACTATGTAGGAATTCAGCTTAAAGGAACGAGGGTTCGAATCCATCTATATTTAAATTGAATTTAATTAAATGACATTTAATTAATTTGAGTTGTATACAAGTTTCATTCAATAACTAAAATAAATGAAAAACAGAAACGATATAAGATTTGCAAGCCGGCATGACAGTAGCGATTGGCGATGGATTATCGTTCTCTCGATGGTCGCTGCTGTTTTTGGACTGTGCTGTACTTAACATCAGGTACAGTGCAGTCACTTTGCCGAGCTACCATAAAAACAAAAAAGATATAGCCAGTTCTATCGATCTTAACGAATTAAATTTGGAAGGTTGATTAGGATCGATTGTAGTTAATCAAAATGTAAAAAAAATCAAATCGGTCATATCGCGTTTGAGTTTTAACGAGAATAAAGTACATCGATTTAAGGGGATACGAAGTACACCGGGTCAGCTCGTAAATAATAAAAATCATTTTCGATAGTATGCCTCCAATGCCCTAATTGCATATGATACTCGCGTCCACAGGAACTGTACGTATCATTCCCCTGCACGTGCTTCTTTTCTAGTGCTAAGAAATAGACAATTATTGGGTTCTGCACTTTTTTACATTATTAATTAAACCTCGCAGCAATAAATAGAGTAATAATTAGACGATTGGTCATACGATTAAATAAATAATTAGTTTATAGGTTGTAACATTTTCTTATAACCCGATTCAATATTACTTCTTTTACAAAAATTCTGTGAGAATATTATTACGAATTTATAACAACTAAAATTAAAATAGGTGATAAAATATTGAAGTGTCTTTATTAATTCGACTTGAAAGTAAAAAATTACACGGCGTCGCAGTTATTGACACGCAACAATGAACGATTTAAACGATCAATTATGTCCTCGTACAATATCAAAATATAATAATATAAAACACAAAAAAGCATTTCGATAACCGCTTGCGCATTTGATAGATATTTATAATTTTCCGTTGTTGTAAAATAATACTTCGTATTTTTGTATTTTTATAAGACACCAGTTTTTGTAGCCATGTTTTATTGGTATTTTTAAACATACGTAGCATAGTCTGTAGTCATACTTAATTTGGTTTTCAAGTGGAATTTCCGGAATACAGAGGCATATTATTAAGTAATAAATTTTCGTTAGCATTACTATTGCAAATGCATTACAACTATGCGATATTTTAGCCATCATTGAATTATTCATTATAATTTATAAGATATGAACTTTATTCATACTTAATGATTTTCGCTTTGGATGCCACATCCAGCAATATAACTTCGAATCCCTGAAATTAAATTAGAGCTTTCCCTAAAAAAGCACCACATTGAAACCATAACATTATGGTAGGCCATTTTCTAACTAACTTATATCTTCATATAGAAAACTTGTCATCTAGTACCTATAGTTCTCGTTTAGGATCTGCAAACGAAAGATAATGCCTGCTCTGGACTTTGCATACTACAAGATTGGGCCATATCGTCACTCAACATCAAGGAGGTTATGAGTAATCAGCGTATATAGAATGAATAGAACAGAATTATCGTTTCAAATTGCCTTAAAAAAGATTCAAGTCCAATATGGTATTAAGATATAAACCAAAGCTAAAGGCATCAGCTAGTTTCTTTATAAATAAGAACCACTTTATAGTCAATTCTAATTTTTTTTAAACAATTATACTCTCACGGTATATCGTTAACAGAATTAGTTTAAACGATAGCATGTGCAATGGCGTAAAAAGATTTTAAAACGTCAGATCTCTCGCAGTAATATGTGAGAAAGGAATGAGTGGCGTGTAATTATTATAGTATTACAGCGATTTAGAAAAACTTGTTAACAACTCGATGATTTGTTTTCTTGACCAATAAAATCTTTTGAATGTTCTTAACATTGATAATTTTACAGCGGAATAAACTTAAAACATATGAGTCGTATTATTGAAGACATATCTTCTATATATTAATACGTGAAGCAAAAACTGTGTACCCCATTTTACGAAAATTGCGCTGACGAAGGAGTATGAAATGTCGCACACTTATAATTTATATAGAGGAGTACAGAACGCTTATTTTCTTGTTTAACTATGCATTAAAAATAAATTTAATCATTAAAAAAACATTACACACACCACTATGTATTTGATATACACACGCATATATACTCTTTTGTTTATTGTTAAAGTCTGTGGTCAAATTGAGAATAGATTACAGTTAATATTGTCTGTCTTTACTGAATGTCAAACATAACCATATATATTAATATGAGTCTTTGACATCAGAACCTTAATAATGTTCAAACATATAATTTAAATTAATTATGGTCGAATTTCGACCACTAGGCGACCACCGGTCTTAAGTAATCGTTAAATTGTATCCTGCCCCTTTTTTACTTACTCCCTATGTAAACATTTCTGCCAATGTCAAATACACGTTTTAGAGTTTAACCGCGAAATATTTAGTTTACTGTAGAATAAACTGAGTACACTATACAAAGCAATCATTTTAAAAATATTTTCGTATCATAGAATGATATGCTTTTTTATAATGTTACGTGTATATATAAATGAAAACAATAGACAATTTTATTTTATTAGGTACTATAAACAAAGCCAGTGTATAAACAATTAAAGTGAAATATACACATGTAAGCAATGTGTTGATATTACTAACCTTTATTAATTATTTTATATCTTTGAATCCATGGCACTTAATTTAAAATCTGTAAACACGTTAATTGTTAATAGATGCCTTTATTTTCCAGTTTCTTGTTTTGACTGGATACTCATACTTTTGTAACATACACAATATTTAAAAATGAAAAAACTGTTCGCGAGTATATTTAAATAGCATGATAAATACGATATTAATAACTTTTTTGTATTTGAAACAGACTTTATTAAAGTAATTGGAAACGTAATGATTTATTTGAGATAAGTACTCTAATTGTTTCATTCAAATATCTGTAATTTAAAGTTATATTTATTCAAAAATGGAAACTGATCTTCGTTATATTTCGGGGCCAGCCAATGTATCTAACAACCTACTTTTATCTATTAACGTGTTGAGGAAATCTATTTACAGACTACATATCATACGTCAGTATGCCAGTATTTTTGAATGAATCAGCTAAAGTGCCGTTACTGTGACGTGCTATGATAAAAAAAAACATCTAATTGTGCATGCGATACGATTATCGATTTATTGACAGTATGTACCTAAAATATATATGCATGAAACAGGTTTTATAAAGAAATTTCTACATAATTTATCAAAATGCATTTCTAAATAATTATAATATGCATGCAATTTCGGTATAATATAATATTTATATAACAATATACAAAGAGATGTTTTAATCATACTGAATAGAAAAGTAAGCATATTAAACATATTATTATAACATTTTCTATATTTTTTATGTTTTACATTTTTAGAGGTTTCTCTTCGGTTGAATCTATTAGTCGTATTATTCACAATCGTTTCTACTTTCAAATCAGGAGAATCGCTGACGAGCTATACCTACTTTTTTCAATATTATGGCATTTGTTATGCGTGTAATTTCGCCAATGTAAATTATGAAGGATTTTATAACCACAACTACACACACGTCCAAAATAATACACAACAATTAACGGACACAAAGTACCGGCCAAGCTGAAAACATTTATTTGTGGATCACACAAGTAATTATCCCATGTGGGACTCGAACCCACAGGACTTCGGTGAGGCAGTTGTAGCGAGGTAACTGCTTTCAGCGCTAGGCCAAACATCTAGTCCATAGGTTCTCAAAGTGCGTGGTACCGCTTCCCAATAAGCGCTGAGACTAACTGAGGGGGCTATTGAAACTTCCAGTGACATTAGGAAGGCTAAAAAAAATCGGTAGACGGTGGATTTTATACAAATTTAGATTAAGTATTTCTGGACATTTAGTACATTACTAGACATTGACGTATTTAGTTGGGCATTCAATTTGACCTAAAGTTTGTTATTTTTCCCTAAACAACAAAAAGTTTGAGATGCACTGATCTAGTCCTAATAGGCCAAACGACATTTATTAGGTACAACTGTTAGTCCTACGATGACAAGTAGGTCACATAGGTTATACTTAGAGTTTTTTTCATATTTATGTATAAAATTTGTAAGTAAATCGGCACAATCACTTTTATTCTTTCACTACGTTCTATCAGCTGATATCTCAGCACTTGATCTTTCATAAATTTATAATTTCTCACAAAATAAATCTTAGGCCTTGTCCTACCCATATCTATCCAATTCCATGCATAACATTTTTCTAGTTATGCGATTTTCAATTTCACTCATGCACCAAGCTAATATATTACTCCTTAAAATTTTCTATCACTGGTTTGAGTTATGAAAATGCATACTTTCCTGATATATTTATTCTGATCTTACCTATTCTTATTATAACATATATTCAATAAACGGTTGAAAAAAGGATTCTTGATTTGAAAAAAAAAATTGATTAAAATTCGCAAGTAGTTACCTAAAGATGTTTTTGTTTTCAAATCGCGACGACTTTTTTTGTTTAAGAAATTTTTTAATTGTTTTAGAAACCTTAAACACTAGTCGTGACTAGTCTTAAAGAATAAAAATTAACCAAATTGTTTTTTTTACTAAATCAAATACAATCAAACATAGTTTACTTTATTTAGATTAGACATATGTATTTTGAAAAAACTTACGTGAGATTAGAGTAGGAGGAGGGGGTCGATTAAAATCTCACATCTCACCGGGGCGAGAGGAGGGTCGAAAAATCGCCGAAATTATCTCACGTAATTAGTGAATACCCCTTAACATTCTATGGACGACAGTTATAAAATCAAGTTATCAAATATTTGTAAATAGAAACCCATAAAAAATCTTATGTATATATACATTTTATTTTTTAACATAATAAAACAGCCATTGGCATGACCATGTAAATTTTAAAGCCTATTAACGAACCAGAGATAGAAAGTGTTATACGCAAAGTAGCAATCCAGCTTTACCTTTTACGTACACCATTTAACTGTTCAATTGTTAATCAACTTACATAAGAAATCATCTTTACTGAAAGTAATTGGAAAGTTTGTATTCTTATAAATTTCACTTATACATTAATTTGATTAGAGAAAATATTGGCTAGTAAAATATATGTAACATGATTATCATAATATATTAAAGAATAAGCGAAATTTAAAAAATTAATTCAGATGTGAAAGTTATAGAATGGAAAAGAAAAGATTGTATCTCATATTAAGTGAGAAATTCTTGCATACATCCTTATCCTTACTAATATTATAAATGCGAAAGTGAGTTTGTTTGTTTGTGACGCTTTCACAACTACACCCTTGAATCGATTATGATGAATTTTGATATAGAGATAGTTGGGAACCTGTAAACGGTAATAAACTACTTCTTCTCGCGGAAAAATTTACAGAAAGTTGGGTTAAGGGAAGAATAAACTTTGTATGAAACTTTTGATTTCTTCATACATATTAACGCGAGCGGAGACGCAGATAAAAGCTAATATATATATATATATATATATATATATATATATAGTTGTCATTGTAGCAAAAACGTAATTTTTAAGTTAATTATTTACAACATACCGATCATATAATTTCGTGTATTCTATTTAATTATCATTAATTAAATATATCAATGTATATAATTAATTGTTCATCAATTTACAATCTGAAATTGTAAAATATGAATGTTTAATCAATCTACGATACGTTTTTAAATATATATTTTTACACATAGTTATGAAAAAAACCGAGTCAATATCTGTCACCCAGGTACTTCATTATAACTCAACAACAAATAGTAAGTTAATACCAAAACTATATATTTGTAAAATTCCTCGCAACAAAGGGCTGGATCCCTTTTAGCAGCAATGTAAAATCATACCCTGATATCGGATAAAAATAGTGATGAATTAAGGTTCCATGAAATGAAGGAAGAAGGATTAAGTTTCCACGTGAGTTCAATACGCATGTCTAGTACCCCGCGCAAGAACAGAAAAAAATAGTGACTTTCACATAACCGTTTCACATAAAAGCATAGGATCCCTGCTACGTTGTTTTCTCTTTAAAAAAAAGTTACCAACTAACAATTGTTGTAATTCAACGCCATAATAGTTATAATAGATAAATATTATTTAATAGTAGGTTCTCTTGTAGTAGCGTATCTCGGGTACTAAAAGAAGTAAGCAAGATGTTATCTTATGAGATTCTACGCTGGCCCGGCCGGCCATTATTGTCAGGTAGATAAACCATAGTCCATTGAACAGGTACGTATTCAGAAAGAACGTGGTTAAAATATTAATTTTATAGAGTTCACGCCACCGTTCAATATTAAATAGTATTATAATATAATATATATATATATATATATATATATATATATATATATATATATATATATTAATAGTAGTAGTTCAATAGTAAATTAAAGAAAGAGTGCGGTCTGCGCCAAGGTAGTATGGATTTGTATCTGACCGAACTAGAACTAAGATTTATACCTGTGACAAGAACTGTTTTTGGTTTCTTGTATTTCGTAATCAATCAGTATACATCCACTTAAAAAGATGCTTGCACGTCGGCGTACAACAAGAATGACTAATAAATTACCGATTTCTCAAAGATTTATTATTAACAAAAAAACTCTTAAGCGATCATAGTTCAGTTGGTAGCGGATAGGGACTCCGCGTCAATCAACGTGAGTTCGAATCCCTGTAATGAGCCTGAACTTTCGCTGAAGGAAAACATCGTGACGAAACCATAGCATCGTAGTAGTGCTTTTTCTAATTCCCACCTGGCTAGCTACCATCCATACGTTGAAAATCTGCAGCCAAATACCATTAGGTGTGTTGCGGCAATAGCACTTGAGAGCCAATAACGCACCTACAATTCCTCTGATGTCCATGGGTGGCGGTAATCACTTACCAGCAGATGACACGCTTGCTCGTCTGCCGCTTATTCCATAAAAAACCAAATCATAATTATTTAAATGACAAAATACGACACTAGAATACTTCTGATTCCGTATCTGCAAGGTGCTACCCCATTACGAATTCCTCACGCCCGATGGCAAACGCAAAAACATTTTGAGATCGCTCGTTCTGAGCAACTGGTAAACACTGAGTAAACCACTTTATATTCTAAACATGCCTCTGGTAACCATCAAGCCTAAATAGATTACTTGGAAACTTATTCGGCTTCTGTAAATAAATCTTGGGTTTTTTTAATCATAAATATTATCTAATCAGATTTTAACAATATAATTCATTTCAGTTTACTGGTGAACAGAGCTGTACCTACAACTTCGTTTGTGTGGACTTGAATTATATTTCGTATAATTTTAAGTGCTGCCGGGATACGCAAAGTTAGGCAAGTCGCGCTTACCTACAAGATCCTAATTAAACCTAACTTAGTAAATTTAGTAATCCTATCATTTAATATATATTTGCATGAGGTTCGAGTGGAAATTATTGGAGTGTACTTGTCCAAAGTATTCGATATGAGAGAAGCGATGTACTAGGAAATTATTGGTATGCGACATGTGCTGCCGACTAATATAGGCCGGACTTTTCAAAAATTATATATACGGTTTTGACTGTACGATATATAGTTATTAAAATATAAAAGTAAAAAAGATTTTAAATGGTTTTTTTTATTATCCTACAGTAATACTATAATTCCATAGTAATATTTACCACAATTTTTTTTTTAAAGTCTGTCTTATAGTTTTCAAGTTATGCACGTATAGGGGAACAGATAGAACGACAAGAATTCAAAATGAAATATTATTATACTAACATTCGAGGGTGTCTTTCGGGACACTCCTAATAAGAAATCAAGAAACAATTAAGAAACACTCTACTACTACATAGTTTTATTGGTGTGAACATCAATTTTAATACTATAATGGCAAAATACGTGGTTCAGCATAACAATAACAGTTGAGAATAATGTTTCATCTTTCGAGATTTTTGTAAAACTTAAAGACAAAAACAGTTAAAAATCTTTACAAATCATTAACGCAAGTGGGCACTACATAGGTACCTAATAAAACCGGAATGATCCTACTTTGGTAACTTACTGGTTTAAGTAGGTTATTATGTTCCTTAGCAAGTTTCTGAATTAAATATACTGGATAATCCACTTCTTACTCCGTTTCGTATTGGTAGTAATAATTTTGTATACGTGAGTTAGTTTGTTACGCTTTCATGCTTCAACATAAGATTTTGTAATTACGTTATCAGGGTTTCAAAAATGGACAGGAGGTGCCTTTTATCAAGAAAAAGATCTGCTCTAGAAGGACAGAAAAATAACTTTGATTTTAACAAAGTCTATAATACTGCCAACAAAACCGAGGTTAAAAAGTAGTATACAAATGATCTTGAAGTATTGTTTTAATTTGTATCTTAAATATTAAAACAGAACAGCTCACGTTCCGAAACATATTTAACCTAAAACTACTGTAATAATTTTATACAAGTAAGAGAGCAAACAAACGTAAGAGCCGTCTGGTGATAAGCAGCTACTGTAGTTTATATGCATGCTGACAACATCAGAGATTAATAGCTCGATGTCGAACTTGAAACTTCTTTCCTCAAGAAACTTTGGAAACCATACTCATCGCAGAATTCAGACACAATTTTAATTGACTATTATATTCTGTACGTTAAATGTATTTCAACAGTTGTACTACTCCAATCAATAATAAATTTTACTCTAAAACTTTTATTAAGGAAAGATATTAGTATTAGAACATACTATGTTGTTAATATTTAGAACTACTCTTCGTGTTTTGTATAACAAATACAGATGTCCAAGAACAGTACCCTGATTTCCGACAAGGTCGCTACATCACTGTCACTTTTCATTTTATTTCAAAATTATTGGTAAAGATGATTTAACTTGGTAGTGCAAGTATAGTAAGACATATCGCGAGGGAACTGAAATCGCGCGGGTGCCTATAACTACAAATTATCAAATATTTATCTTTATGAGATATGTGTATAATTAAAACGTAGACTGAAAGAATGCGAAAGCAGTTCCCAGTTCCTGGTGCATAGCAATGTAGAGACACCATGAAGGTTTTACTGAGTAGTACTTCTGGTTCTCACAAGATTAGTTTCACATGAAATAAAAGTAACACATATAATAAATAAATATAGACATATATTGTGTTTGGAGTTAAAATGTTTCCCGAGATAAAATTAATAGCAATGGTACGGACGCTTAATTTTAATTTTGGCAAAGTCGCGGTAAGATAGAGTTACTGTGTATAAAACACTACAGATTGTTGATCAACACGAGTTATAAAAAAACATTCATAAAATAAAGATATCTTCAAAAAATACATAACTTCACAGGTTTCCGATACCGACACCTATACCGAAATGTTACGAACTACATATTTACTTACTTTATTTAATAGCGCAGTTGTAAACAAATTTCAAGTTCCTCATACGTACCCCTATGTTACCTTGTACCTATATGTAGACAAAAATTAAACATAATTTAAAAACATAACTTCAATTCACACAACTAACTTACAATAATATGCGACTGCTATCATGCATGCGTTAACCACCAAAACACATCAAATTTCGAATAAGTTAATCCTTAAATCTTTACCACAAAACACTTATAGTTCACTGTAATCAATTTAAATATTAGTTTCGTGAAAAAACTGCTCACAAAAAATATAACCAACGTTTAACGTTTTCAAAGACCACACGGAGACTGGCCTGTCTCAACTAAGGAGGTGCGCCGGCGCGACGCAGCCTTCGGGAGTGGAAAGTTCATCGAACGAACGACGTGAGCGCATGCACTACATAAGAAAAACAGCGACGACTTACGGAAAATCGCCTATTAGTTATTGTATATCTCATAAAGCCAGTCAAATTAATTAACTTCAATTATAAAGGGGAAAATAAACATGTTTTATAAATTTCATATCACAATTATAAATAATACTATTGTAATTTTTGAACATTATTATATCTTCTCAGTGTACTAATCATTTTTGTTGGTAGTCATTCATAGTATTGTTGTTATCAATCTCATTTTGAGAATTAATATATACTTTAAATATTAACGCTGCATATAATTATTAGTAATACTAGTAAACTGTTGTGATACAATTAGATGTAGCATTACAAATATTTTTATCTGTCTACTGTAATAAAAAACATTTGCAATAGTGACGCGTTTTATTTCTGTATTCCTTAAGTTTTAGGAAGTGTGATTATTTTTATTTCCGACGATTTTCACTTGTCAAACGAATTCATAATATAATTATCGTTGTCTACTTACGCCGTTCTTATTAGACTCTATAAACTACAATATATTATATCCATCGACATTTGGCAACACTTGAATTAACGGAGTTTCAAGTGTGACAAGACAAACGCCAAACTACTTAAATACTAAGACCTTTGGATATGTGTCTGTATGTCTTCATATCTTATAATATTAAAACGTAAATAAGGTACCGATTATATCACTAAAATTGTGCAATAAAGTTTTATGATAACTTAGAACGCAGGGTGAAGTGGCTTTGTATTTGATCATTTATAAATTATAACTATTTAAATAACTTAGATCCGTTATCGCATAGTTATAAGGCGTAATACTTTGTAATATTTGCATATAAAATAAATGCGTATGATCAAAATAAAAATAATAAAACAAAGTTGATTACTCAAAATACAAGACTGACCTATGTTTTATAATGTATAATATAGGACTAATGACGAGCCTAACATTTATTGTTCCAATATTTAACATAACACGTAGATTTCTCTTAACTAATAAGACCGCAAGAGAAATAATTAATATTTAGAAAGCTTAAAACTTTTTTACTTGTAAAATACTATATAATATAAGTATAAATAACTAAGTAGTCATTTGCATGTCTACTTTAAATATTACATTGTGGTTTTGTACAATATTTAACAGTGTTTTATGCGATCTAACAGTCATATATTTTAATTTGGTCACATTGCCTGCAGTTTTCTAATTTTTGACAGGTTTCTAAAATTGTGAATATAAGTTTATGACACTGTGTTTATGACTTTGATGTTTCTGGATTTACCGTGACTTTCATTTTGTGGAAAACCTAAAGTTTTATTTATTGCTTAGCAAGTACTTACTTAGGCGCATAAAAATGCCGAAAGTATCAGGTAGGTTTGTTTAATAGTTATTTATTCGTTAGCATAAGAATTGTAACCGTAGTTTTTATTTTGTAGGTTAGAATTTATAAATAATAATTGAATATAAAGAAATCTTTGTGCTAATACGCTTTGTAGGATATTTTTAATAACTTAAGTGTATTTTTATTTTATTTGGGAAGAGTTACGAATTGTTATTTATTCAAAAAAATCCATTGTGGTATGCTAATATACCTACTAAACATTTTATTGTTATTGTGCCGGCATTCTTTGTCCTAGATTTGTAAGAATCATAAAGTCTAATTACCATTCTTTGCTTCATTAAAAAACTCTAGTAATTTGCTGATTGACTGTTTGATAGTTTCTAGCTATTATCACCAATGTGTAACTGGAAGTTAAATAAAACTGTGTGCATGCCTCTTAAAAATATCATATAAAAGTTGTATTAACTAACGCATGGTTTTATAGGAATATATCTTACATAACATTCATGCAGTGCTAAAGCAACTGAGTTAATTTGTATCAAAATACACATGCTAAAAATGTACTACAGTAGAGTATTACTAATCCAGCATTTGAATTGACCTACATATTTAATAATCTGGCACCCATAAGAAATCATGTTTCTACATACAAATGCATCCATTGTTTCTAACTCTACTAAAGCTGACATATTAAAATATAGTCCAGAAAGAGCTTATATAAAACAAAGTTATGCCTTCATATATTATTACATGTGCTGGTGAAATAAATCATTACCTCAAAAAAGTGTAGCATGTGAATACAAATGTATGTATTCCCTTTATGGTTTTCATTGTGTTCTATGATGGATTTTTCTATACAATCTTTTAATTTGAGTATTCAAAAAACTTTGTAACCCCTTTTTTTATTAGTACTAGGTCAGAAAGACTACTGTACTTACATTCTCATATATTATAATTACTTTAATTAAATAAATATTTTCAGCTCTTTAATTTTAATTTATTCACATCATACTTCATTATTATCAGATATATAAAAACTAATACTGTTATAAATTAAATACACTATAATATTGTTAGTTAATATTTAGGGACTGGCTCTCAAGTGCAACTGCCGGAACACACCAATCAGTATTTGGCAGCAGATTTTCAAGTTGGGGGTGGTAGCTAGCCAGATAGGCATTAGAAAAACTCCTACCACTATGCCATGGTTTCCTCACGATTTTTTCCTTCACCCAAAAGCTCAAGCTCATTGTAGGTGGATTCAACCTCACATCCCTTGGTGTGAAGTCCATACATACTACTACTGAGTTATCATTGTTTCAGAGGTCATTCGCTATCATTGCTTATTCATTTTTAAGAGGTATCATATATTAAGAGTTTTCCAGCTATCTATTTTTTTTATAGTTATACTATAGGATAGCACCAGAATAGATATGGATTGAATCTGAAAAGTCCAATAATTTCGTACAACTGAGTTCTATTTTTATTATTAATGAAGACTTCCATCTCCAGATAAATTTATAGGCACTGTTAATTAGTTATGAAAATAGCAAAAAAAATCATATGTAAACTCAAATTGAAGAGATGATAGCTCAGTGGTAGTGTGTACGACTTTGCGTCTAGGGATGTGAGTTCGAATCCAACCACTTATACTGAGCTTGAGCTTTCAGTGAAGGAAAACACTATGAGGAAACCATAGCATGGTGGCAGGGCTGTTTCTGATGCCCACATGGCTAGCTACCACCCTCAAGATAAAAATTTGCCACCAAATACCAATAGGTGTGTTCCGATAGTTGCACTTGAGAGCCAGTTCCTCCAAAGGCTTAGCGTGTCTACCAACATGGGCCATATCATTACTTAAGATCAGGTGAGATTATGGCCATATTGCTAATCCTTAACTATAAAAAAAACATAAAGTTGTATTGATTGGGTGGAACATTACAGATTACAGAAGTCAATTTTTTATAATAACATTTCAAAAAGAATCTATTCTCTGATAAACAGTATTGTAATACTAATAACATTGATTAATTTTAGTAAAAGTGAAGTGGGGTAAGGAGATGTATCCGGATGTGGAGGTAAATACAGATGATGAACCAGTGCTCTTTAAAGCCCAAATATTTGCCTTAACTGGAGTACAACCAGACCGCCAGAAGGTTGTCTGTAAAGGTGTCACTTTAAGAGATGACTCTTGGGCCAATTTTAAGTTAACTAATGTAAGTAGGCTTAATGTTTTATTATATTATTTTAGTTTGATACTATCAATGTATACAAAGAAAATCCAAATGTATTGTTAGTAGTTGCAAAGGATTTGTAGTTTTAAGTGATCTAATAGAGTATACAATTTTTCAAAAAGCTCTAACAATGATTTTACAGCTTACACAAAACTTTAATAACTAATTGATACTAATTTTATGAATGTGTGTTTCTCTACACTTCTGAAGAAAAAAAGTGTACATGCAGATTACCATAGTTCTGCCAGATATTAGAAGCATGGTGAATGCAATCCCTGGACTCTGGCAATGGGTAGTTTATATTTTTAAAATAAGGTAGTTATAGTAGCTGTTACACATACTTCTCTTGTAAATTGTTGGGTATAATGCAGGAGGCAATACCTAAATGTATTTTTACCAACATTAGCAATAAGAATAAAAGAGTATCTGAGAACTGGTGGTTCAATATAGACCAAGGTAACATATTTGTTTCTAACACTACCATATGTGTGTTGGGTAACTTAGATTGACCCAAAGAATGCAACGGTTTAGGTTTAAATATCAGTATACTGTTATATTTTGGTGAAGACTATATTGTAATAACCTTGACCACTAAGCTTTACACTAAGTTTACCATTCTTCAATTATTTTAAACATTCTAATATTATTAATACAGAATGCACTGGTACTAGTAATGGGCAGCAAGGAGGAAGATGTTCCAGCAGTACCTGTAGAACAAACAAGATTTGTTGAAGATATGAATGAGTCAGAATTGGCAACTGCTGTGAGTATCGTATACAATTTTATATGAAATATTACCTGCTCTACTAATCAAACATCTGTGAGGGATTATTCTCAAGTTGTATTATTGTGCTTTCATTATATATCACACACAATGAATCAATATGTGTATAGTGGTATAGGTAACATTAAAATTTATGGTTGTTCTGATCACAGCAATGAGTTGATGCTTGGTCATGGTATATGTGTAGAAAAACATTTTCCATCTCACTTCTACATAGCCTTTATCTTTAATAAATGTTATTACATATATTTATTAAAATGGCCCTATCTGTGACTCACCATCATCACAACAACTCATCATCTTGACCCATGACCCATCTGATACATAAATTTGTGTTGTGAGCAATCTAATGTGGTTATGTTTATACTGGCCTATAAAATTTTTCACAACCTATGACAACCCAGTCTAATACACATGTTTATCAATATGTGACTTTATTTTTTGTATCAATGTAACAGTATTTAGAAGCTTCTAATGATTTTCTTTTAGTTGGACATGCCTGAAGGTCTTATAAATTTGGGAAACACCTGCTATATGAATGCGACAGTGCAATGCCTTAAAACTGTTCCAGAACTGAAAAACGCACTGCTTAGTTATGATAAAAGTAAGTTAATATTATTGTTTTATTGAAAAATAATATAAAAAGCGAATTTGCCGATGTCAACTGTGAGCATAAAAACTGTTTGCTTATGAAATTGCTCAAAATTTGAAAACTTATGTTTTAGTCATTAATTTTTACCATTTCCATCTGATTTTCACTAAGTTTGGACTGTTAGTTTAGTTTAAATTGTTAGTAGTTGTAACAATAATTATTAAATCACTGATTGTTTTTTTGAAATCCCTAAAAGCTATATTTACGGTGGTTAGGACAGTGGCTTACTTGGATCATTAGTTGTTAATCACTGTCCAGGAAACTGTTATGTGATAGAAGTTACCAAGTAAAATGAGTTCAAAACAAAAATCAACACTAACTTATGCTGATAAATTAAAAGCTATAGAAGCAGTGTAAAGTGGATTAAAAAGAAAGATGTTAACAACCAAGTTCTATCCGATTGTCTTGATGCACTGGTATTGTGACGAGATATGACTTCTCTTTGAATTTTCTATCGCATTTACCATGGGGAGTGTTCCGAGGAATTGTTTGTATTAACATCTGCAGCTGGATTTTACCACCGTACAACGCACCATAAACTGAAATTTCATCTTCACCATCTGGATGAATGGTGAGCCACGACGGGGCGTTTCGCGTAGAATTTCTTTCCCTGAACGACAATCTTGTGGAACCAACTTACGTCTGCAGTGATTCCGTACCGATACAACTTGGGAACCTTCAAGAAGAGAGCTCACACGTACCTTAAAGACGGGTAACGCATCTGGTATTCGCCTGGTGTTGTGGGTGTCCATGAGTGGCAGTGATGATTTACCATCAGAGAACCCGCTTACTCGTTTGCCTCCTATTTGATAAAAAACAATATATCTTACGAACGAACTCAAAGACAATTACATGTATTTCTAACTAGATTTAACGTGCGGCTTCCCTCGAGGTATTATTGATCTGGGTAAACAAATCGGGTGACGCAATAAAATTTTCATAGAAACTCCATCCTTCTTTTTGCTCCACTTCCAAAAAGGTTTTCGTGAGAAAAAGTAGTCTGTCACTCTCTCCAGGTTCCCATCTATCTCTATACCAAAATTCATCATAATCGGTTCAGCTGTTTAGGTGTGAAAGCGTAGTAAATAAACATTCGATATAATATACAGTAGAACCTCTATAAGTCGACCTTCAAAGGAGACGTAAAACATTCAAATTATAGGGTTTTCGACTTATAGAGAATGGAGGTTTTGGTATTTGAAACGAAGGGAACAAAACCTTTTTTTTTTTCGAGATTTGGAGGTTTTCAACTTAACGAGGTTGTTTATAAATGTTTATAGCGTCCGGAGGTGGCACAGCCGGGGACTTGACGACAGCGCTGAGCGACACGATGTTGGCCCTGGAGAAGGGCGGGGCGGGCGCGTGCGCGGGCGCGGCGGCCCGGCTGCTGAGTGCGCTGCACGCGACCGCGCCCCGCTTCGCCGAGCGGGCGGCGGGCGGCGGCCTCGCGCAGCAGGACGCCTCCGAGTGCTGGACCGAGATAGTACGCGCGCTGCAACAGCGGCTACCGGCCTCGCCGCCCACCGTCGCCGATAGGTCAGTCTTAACTCATAAAAACTTTATTTCGTTCTGTTAGGAAAGAAATCGTTCTTATATTTCCTCCTCCACCTCGTGAACTTCGTATCACCTAATATCGATGTTCTTGACACAAAAACCGTTTGACCGATTTGTATTTTTTTTTACATTGTGATTTGCTATAGTCAATCCTAATCAACCTTGCAACCTCAATTCGTTAAGACCAATAGTATAGTTATATCGTTGCCGTTATTCATTTCTTTTGGTTTTGAATGAAACCTGTTTATAACTCCAACGACTTAAATATCTTTTAATTATATGAAATTTAAATATAGGTGGATTCGAACACACGTCCCATGTAGTGGCGTACATGCACACTACCCACCGTGCTATCATTGCTTCATTACTTTTTATATTATGAGATTGAAAAAAAATCTGCTCGTTGCTTATATCATCCCTGTTCTAACAATAACGAAGACGTTAAAAAAATTACCCAAATTGGTACAGTCGTTCGGAATATATATATATATATATATAAAGTACTTTAATTTCAAATTACCTTGAAACTGGTAAAAACATTAAGTACAAATATCATTTTATGTACTGTTATGTACTATGTAATGTATTGGTATGTGTACTGACAAATGATTTGTAAATATCTATATTAACATACTGTAATATAGTTCTGTCTATAGATGTAATGTTTACTCCTGATTTTGGGCTACCTATATTAAAACAATTATTCGTCTGATTTAAATTCATAATGATATATCATCTCTTATTTCTATTATTTACGCAACGAAAATGTGTCATGCATAAAACTAACAACTATAGACTAATCATTCAAGGCGCGTAAAATATAAATAAAACTAAAATGAGGAAATGTAAATAATTATTACATAATTAACGTATACAATTACTGATGAAAATTGTTTATTGTTTTTATTTTTTCAATAGCTGCGCCCGTGACTTCATTCACATGATACTAAAAATAATTTAATAACTTTTGCCCATTTTTATAATTTTTTCAACACACCTTTGCTCTTATAGAAAATAAAATGACGTTAAATAGCTTAAAAGCCTTCCTCAATTATTACTCAATCAATTACATAAATAATTTTTGAAATCTGACTCGTAGTTCCTAGTTTAACGTGTTCAAGCAAAAATAAACTTTTCCTCTTTATAATGTTATCAATCAGTTGCAAGAAACTTTTATTAAGTCTTAAAGCTGCCATTAAAATTTTGTATCCTCCATTAAATACTTATGTGCAATGCAAGAACGTCAATTTAACAGGTTTAGTATAATGGCACATTAAAAATAATTTTCAATCTGTCAAACGTGTCGTTAGCTCGGATTTGCGTTGCAAGAAACCTTAATGGCACTTTGTTTTGACACTTCATTTGTTCAATTTTAATGGCGCATAATTGGTTCATTAGTATTCCATTAGGGAAACCAAAGGTATTTTTCGTGTTATTTAGTGTTCATTTTTCTTTTATGATATGTCTTAAACATCACCTTCATATTACCATCGTCAGATGAAGAAGTTTCCTATCGTAACATACCGACAGAATTGATATGTGGAACGAATATGATGATACAGAATTCGTGTCTGGATTCAGTTCCCCTAAAGAAACTGAACAACAAATTCTAAATAAAATTGAAATTTTATTGGAGTCTCACAACTAATAACTAAAAAAATGCGTTTTATTTTAATAGAAACACAGTACAGACTTGCAATAATGTACAGAATAATACGCGACCATTCACTCGTTTTTAAAATCAGTCACTCATTCTCTCTAAATGATTTCATTAGTAAATGAAACCTTAAAGGACTCAAAAAACATTACGCAACAGGCATTAAACTATTGCAGCATTAATTTTAGTGCAACATTAACAAATGGAAACCTAATGACGACTTTCTTGTAATTTACTGATTACATTTATATGATAAATGTATATATATGTGATATAGATTATACAATTTTTTAGTCTGTGAATTTTTTTAGATCTATATTGACATTATCAGTTTTTATTGTTAATCTATTCAATTTTAAATAAGTTATGCTTTATTTTTTAGAAAAAGATTGGAATTTCTTTATATGAAACTCTATGTATTGAAATTTCGTATATTCCTGTAGATATGAATTTTACAATAATTTAGCGGATAAATTTACGTGTTGAAAGATGTACGCTTTCTTTTTGATGGTTCATATAAATACAACATGAAAAATCTACCGACATTTGTTAAGACGCGTGAACACTTTATCATATTCCCAGAAACTCGGTGATCGAACAATACTTCGGTGGCACCTTGGACGTGGAGTTGGTTTGTTCTGAAGCTGAGGAGACGCCGACGCGCTCCACTGAGACCTTCCTGCAGCTTTCCTGTTTTATATCGCAGGATGTCAAATATTTACAGTCTGGATTAAAATCTGTAAGTTTGACATGACAATATTACCTTTATCTACATATATACTTGCTGACTGACAGACTTTGTATACTTTAATAACTTGCGCACAACGCTGTTTATTATATCGTGGAAGAGCTGTGAACCATCATCTCGATAAAAGTCATATATTACATAATTTTACTTCTATCTAGAATTATAAGTTATTATGTTTGTCAATATAAATATAATTATGATTATTGATTAAAAGAAAATAACAGTTTAAAAAAAATTTCTTTAACAAAATGTATGTACATATGTCTATGTATTAGTTAATCCAATTAACACACTTATTATTTTACAGAAAATGTCAGAGCAAATTACAAAATTGTCGCAGACGTTAGGAAGGGATGCCATATATACCAAAACTGTGAGTATTTTCTTTATTATTTATGTTTCTTATATTCCAATTACAATTATTAAAAAAAAAAACAGTATTTCATTTATTCCGAATAAATTAAATGTTTTAAGACACATTGAGGCCGAAGTCAGTAAATTATGGTGTTATTCTATGAATAATTTGTTGACAGAGCAAAATCAGCCGGTTGCCTGCGTACTTAACGGTACAGTTCGTTCGGTTTTACTTCAAAGAAAAGGAATCAATCAATGCGAAAATTCTGAAAGACGTTAAGTTCCCACTGGAATTGGACGTCTACGAGCTCTGTTCCCCGGAACTGCAGGAAAGACTGACACCCATGAGAAACAAGTTCAAGGTATTCCATTTATTAAAATAGTCATTAGTTAGATTACTTCAAAAGTCTGCTCATATATCTGAGAATGTAGGTTATTTTTGGTATAGCTTAAAGATTTAGCGTTGTGGCCGTAATCTCACCTAAAATTAAATGAGGATATGGCCCAAGATGGTGGACACGATAAGCTTAATGGAGGAACTGGTTCTCGAGTGCAACTGCCGTGAACACACCTTATAGGTATTTGGTTATAGATTTTCAACTTGATAGTGGTAGCTAGCCAGGCGGGTATTAAAAAAAGCTCTGCCACCATGCTTTGGTTTCATCACGATGTTTTTCTTCACCGAAAGCTCAAAATCTTTGCATATGAATAATTTTCACAATTATTATCAATTTATTTATGAGAATTTAAACAATATTTGTATGAAATTTAAATAATAAAAAAAAAAAACAATATTTTTCATGTTCATTAATTACAAAATCGTCTTTAAACAAGGGCAGACAATGTAATGAAATTGTAAATCTTGGTTTGGTTTCTACCATATTATTGGTTAGTTGTTGAGAACAGATTTTTTTATGGAATAGGCGGCAAACTAACTAGCTTGTCACCTGATAGTAAGTGATCACTGCCTCCCATGGACACCCACACCACCAGGGGAATCGCAGGTGCGTTGTCAGGCTTTAGGGAGGGATTTCAAGGGAGGTAAAAAAAAAAGTAGTAGAATTTTTTATATGATCTAATACATGTGCAGCGCCTTTTAGTTATACCAGAATAATGTTTGTTCCAGGAATTAGAAGACGCTAAAGTGGAAACATCTTTAAGTTCCCGTAGTCACGGCGACAGTAAAAAACAAACAAAAAAACATAGGGTTTTGCCTTATTGGTTTGACAATGGTAAGTGGATAGCGACAATAGTTTATTTTTTTTAATTTTTACCTTATAGTTAGTTCGGCGCATTGTGAGGAGTCATTGGCAATAAATTTTACCATGTTTTTATTAACTCGCTTTCTGGTATGTCTGTCCGCGTAGAGTTTAGTCATTGATTTTAAAGAAAATTCACGATTAGCTAAATACTTGAAATTTGGACCATAGTTCAAAAGTGGATAACAACGCATGAAAATGTGAAAAAAATTGATTTGTTTGTTTTTTCGATGACATTTTTATAGTCGATATATAAGTAACTTCCCGATTTGCAATTTACTTGAATATAGCTTTTTTTTTCAAAATCTAACGCATAAACAGCATTTATCAAAATTTTATGTGCGTCTTCGCTCACGTTAATATTGATTTCGTCAATCGCATAGGAAGACCCAATAAAAAGTTTAAAAGGGACTCTAGGGTCCCATTTATCTCTATACCAAAATTCATCATATCCATTCAGCAGTTTAGGCGTGAAAGCGTAATAAGAAACAAATAAACTCACTTTCACGCTTATAATATTAGTAAGGAAAAGTTAATTCCTATCTTAATCCCACTTTCTGTAAATTTTTCACTACAAAAGCCATCTTATAACCGTTCCCATGGTCCCATCTATCTAAATACCAAATTTGATCATAATCGATTCAACGGTATAAACGTGAAAACGTAACAAACAACTTAGCTACCTATAATCAATCTTACCTTGGACCTTGGAGACGGTGATAGAATATTTTTTTATCGCGCAGAACTTATCGTAAGTGAGGTAAAGAGAGGAGAAAACTTTGTATGCAATTTTTATCGCATCATCCGATATGTTTGACAAAATAAATATTAACGTGAGCGAAGTCGCGGGTAAAATGTAGTTTCGTAATATGAGTAAGGATGTATGGTTAAGTCGTGCGCTGTGTGCTGTTGTCGCGGTAGACGTGGGCAGCAACAACAGCGGGTACTACCGGCTGCAGGCCGTGCTCACGCACCGCGGCCGCTCCTCCTCCTCGGGGCACTACGTGGCCTGGGTCGCGCGCGGCGACGCCTGGCTGCGCTGCGACGACGACACCGTCACGCCCGTCAGCGAGGACGAGGTGCTCAAGCTCAGCGGGGGAGGTAACACACACACACACACACACACACACACACACACACACACACACACACACACACACGCGCGCGCGCGCGCGCACGTACACACATTTGAAGATATAGCTCAGTAGGATATGAGTTGGAACACACGCATACACGCGCACGCACACGCACACATTTGAAGATATAGCTCACTAGGACATGAGTTGGAACACACACGCACATACACACGCACACGCACGCACGCACTTATTTGAAGCGATCATAGCTCAGAAGGACGTGAGTTGGAACACACACACACACACACACGCACGTACACACGCACGTACACACATTTGAAGTTATAGCTCAGTAGGACATGAGTTGGAACACACATACACATACACGCGCACGCACACGCACACGCACGCACTTATTTGAAGCGATCATAGCTCAGAAGGACGTGAGTTGAAATACACATATATAAACACGCACATTTAAAGCCATTATGTCTTTACACGTTTGGAACGTTAAGATTAAGAGCGTTATGGCCATAACCTTACCTGATCTTAAATCACGATAAGACCCAAGTTGATAGACACGCTAAACCTGTGGAGAGACTGATGCTTAAGTGCAACTGCCGGAACACATCTATTGGTGTTGGGCGGCAGATTTTCAACTTGGGGGTGGTAGGTAGTCAGGCGGGTATTAAAAAAGCCCTACCGCCATGCTATGGTTTCCTCACGGTGTTTTCCTCCACCGAAAACTCAGGTTTATTGTAGGTAAATTCGAACTCGCGTCTATAGACGTGGCGCCCGAGCTTGTACACGCTACCAACTAAGCTATCATCGGTTCAGTGAGCCTGTACTTTCGGTGATATATACCTGAGACGTATATGTGTGGTCAGACAGTTGCACTTAAGAGCCAACCCCTCCCCTAGATTTAATGTGTCCACGTGTTTTTGACCACATCGTCATCTTATATCAGATGACATTACGGCCATAACGGTAAAATCTATAAAAAACAGTGAAGGTGAATAATATTACTCTTAAATGCGTATTGTCGAGAAAAATCTACATACAATAGAGTCCAACTAATCGGGCACTATAAAGACTAGGGGAGGCCAAATTATTGGAATATGCGGATTACTGAATTGTATAGAAAGAATCATAATAAATAAAGTAGAACATTTTATATTAGGAATGCATATATTTCATTCATATCACTTTAAAAACAATTTGAAAGAGCAACTTATTTTAAAGTTACTCTTATACAAGGTATTTACCTTTTTACAATTAGCAAACTAATCACGTGTCACATTAGTGAAACTGATAAATACATATTTATATAAACAAGAAAACTAATATAAAATACGATATTTGCAAAAACATAGATTTTCAATAAATTAATATATAAAGTACATTAATATGTCAAATTTTCTCTGATTTTATACATAGTGAAGGTTATGAATGTAAAATAAAAACTAATAAAATGTTGTAGGTGATTGGCACTGCGCCTATCTTTTACTTTACGGGCCAAAGATCCTCCAACTCCCTGAAGAAGACGAAGAGGAGCCGATGGTGACCGACGTCGAGGACCCGGCCGGGGAGCCCCCCACTGCGCTCGCATAATAAAAAACGAGCCTGATCTTAGCTTTATGTTATTGTCCCAAGTCCCAGTCGACTCTGAATTGCAATCTCGAAATATAATTCCCGACGTCACAAGTCGTGAGCATAACCTTAACTTTCGTTATATTAAACTAACTATTATTGGCTGTTTCCGTGGAGTACATACGATACCTTCGCCTGATTGGTTGGAATTGGTGACGATATCTCGTATTGACCAATCACGTTCATTTATAACACATTCAACAATGACAACCTCGTGCTCACGACTCATGACATCAAACTAAACATAACCTTTCGACTTTTCTACTACAATTCTAATGTCAACTTATGTCATATAAAGTATTAAACATTATAGCAAAAAAAAAAACTTTTTTTAATGTACAATTAATTACTTCTGTATCACCAGTTCAAATATTTATACAAACCTTATTTGTTATTTATAAATAAAATTATTATGTTTATAACATTTTCATTGAGTATTATAATTAATATTTACACCCGTTACAAGTTTTAATAATTCAGATGAATTAATTGACAAGCTTCTTAAAGAATTTATTGTAATAAGCCTTGAATTACTAGTTCCAATTGAAACATAAAATACACTACGAGGGTGCAGGATAATTGTGGAGAAGTGGAGAGTTCGGAACGTATTTCTCAAATTATATGTAGTAGCAGAAGAAATTAAATTTATAGATACTTTGAACACACGAACACCAAATAGCTACTCCAAGCCACACGACTATAAAATTTTAGTAGAAGCTTATATTTGGAAAAACACGAGATTATGAAAACCCCGTGCCTACTCAGGTTAATTTACGTAACTATAGATGACACATTTTTTTTCTTAGATAAAACGGTAGAGATCTAAACTAACTGGATAAAGACCACGATGCACATGGTAATAAACCCGCGTGTTATCTAGTTGCAGAGAGAGACTTTCAGGTTAGCATAACAGTAACGAACTTTGATAAACTGCTGATTTTATAGTAGACGCCATTGTTTTTGAATTGTACTGTGCTACTGTCAGATACAGTGCCGACACTGCAGTAGTATTAGGGGCCGTTCATAAAATACGTTCGAACTTATGTGGGGAAGGGGTGTCGCTTACTGTGACAAAATGTGACCAGGGTAGTCTAGGAAAACGTGTCGTTCGTAGCTTAAAAAACAATTTTATAAATTTTAACCTGTTATTACCGATATGTATTAAAGTTTTATTATTTCAGGCAATAAATATTTTAAAATATTCAAATTTGCACACTGCTATTAATTGTCATATATCATTGTTATATATATTTGTAACTTAATATTCATATAATGGAGTTCCAGAACAGAAATATCGTAACAAAGGGTTGAGAGGAAGTCTGAATAAGGTCAAATTTTGCGTGACGTATTTTATAACGACCGCTTATAAAAACTTTGCGTTAGTAAGTACGTATGTACATATTTTCACATAACATGAAATTTTTATTTGATTTTTTTTTAAATCAATGTATCGACGGCTCCTTAATTCAGTTTGTTGTGTCATCTTGGACCTTTTTGAATTTATGTCATTTCTGACGTTTTATTGACACTGATATATGTAAGTGATAAATAAACAATCATATCAGTTTGGCTAACATAGTGCACATAGTTCATATGGAATATATTAACTAACAAAATACAATGGTATATATCGGTAGTGGCTGTAAAAGTTTTATGAATATTATTGTTTATTTCACTGCAGGATTTCTATTGGGTCAAATATACTACATATGCTTGGTGAAAAATATTCCGATAGCTGATAATATAAGAATAATACTTTCTTTATTCCTGTGTACCATTTTAGGTAAGTAACAATACGCATTGGAATTCAGAGCCACAATTTTAGTGTAGCCTTAGTTTTGGTTCGGACAAAAACTGCACTCGTACTTTTGTCGAACAGAGACGTTGTAGACCAGTGTTCCTTTCTCATGTAGCATCGGGTTAAGGGTTTGCTAGTATTATGGCCAAAAGATAAGACAAGGGAAAAGTGATACCTACTCAATAATTTTTGTATACCATCACGACAAAATAACTTATTTCTTTTAGTTTTGTTAAAACTAAAAACAAAATCTAATGGTAAGTATGACATACTACATAACCGAAGGTACATGCTGCTAAGCAGAGGAGCAACTGAGCTACCTTTATCTTATTACGCATAATACATCGACCAGTGTTGGATTATCGTTCACTCAATATCAATACTATTTTACTCCTACTATGAGAGTTCGCTGTGATGTCTTACCATTGCGCTGCTCGCTCGATAAGTTGTTGTCGTTGTTAGGACCGCTAACTTCAGCAAGTTAGGACCTGTTAGTTAGGCTCGCGAATGTTTGTTTGTTTTTTCGGCACCAGCTCAATCCGAAGATCGGCCACTTTGGCACCATTGCGCCCGCTGCCTCGAGGCTGAGGGCCCTCAGTACTGGCCCCAAAAAGATCGATGAAGCTGTCAAAGCCCTTATGGCTAAAAGCGTATGTCAGGTCGAAAAAAAAAGTGATTTTTTTGACGGTGCTTGTCAGCCAAAGAGTCTTTCCATTCCCACCTCTCGTGTGCTGACACACATAAGATTACGGTACACGAAAGGAAGTCTGTAACTGAATTTTATCACCATAACAATAAAACTTTTGCAGGTATTGGTACCGCGACCTCTGTACAGATAAGATGTATCTCATTATTGACAATTCTCATGTACTGTGGTAAGCCTGGACGAGGATTTCTTAAGGCCGTAGTTTTGACATATGTTGTTGGAGGTAATGAAACTTATATTAACTTAAAACGAAATGTTACAGCATTCTTCGTGGTTGCTAAGTATTATTACATAAAAGTTATGTATTTATAACTACGTAACAAGTGAAATAAATTTATGATAAAAATAATAGCAAAAGAGACAATATCGTGTTTAATATATTATTTAGCAACTAATAATTTACGTTACAAGTCTCGGAAGTCATTTAAATATGTAATATTTAATAAATCTAAATTCTTTGCTTTTTCAAACTTTTAGCCGTAGGCACATTAGTACCAACTGAAAATAGGTATCCTGAGAGACAAACTTTCTGGATTCAATCATCGTATTGCTTGAATTATTGGTTTATCCTTTAATAAATAGATTTTTTGTAAATTACTTGACTACTGCGTCTAAAGTTTTTGACAACGTCTGAAAGCTAAAGCAATTATGTCTGTCATATTATTGATACCTAATACTTGACACGAAATTACAATAATCATCTCAGCGATTGTGTGTTTGTATGAGATGATATAGTTGCCTATTGCTTAAAAGATTTTTAGTAGGGAAAGTAAGACAATTCTATTTTCGTCGTAAAGTGAGCTTTACCTGAGTTACGATTTATTAATAGAGTAATTAATTAAAAACTTTGACGTAGAAGACATTATAAGAGTCTTTAACAGACAACTTATCAGTACCTAACCTCACTTAAGAACACAGTTGACAGCTATTATAGATAGTTAATAGAATATCTACAGATCCTAAAGTCTTCAAACCTTCTGTAACATATAAATATTTGGTTTAAGGACCAATATCAAATATGGGATTGAACGCTAAAGAAGTTGTAAGAGTATTCGGATGTAGTTCTGAATTATCCTATAATATATCCAAAGAGAAATATTTTCTTGTTTTTGATCCTATAAAGAAGACCGTACGGAGCTTAGAACCTGAAATATATAGAGTAACAGAAACCCTCAGGTACATTTTTTTATGGAATATGGGGCAAACGAGCAAGGGTGTCACCTGATAGTAAGTGATCACCGCCGCCCATGGACACCCACAACACCAGAGGAATCGCAGGTGCGTTTTCGGCCTTTATAGGAGGGACTGGCTTTCAAGTGCCACTGCCGGAACACACCTATTGGTATTTGACGATAGATTTTCAACTTGAGGGTGGTAATTAACCAGGCGGGAATTAGAGAAAGAGAAAATCCTACCACCATTTTTCTTCTATTCTTCAATGAATCATTTCTGTGTTATTTTATTGTTAAAAAATATCTTAAACGCTTAATATGGTCATAGTAAATCCCAGTGAATAATAAGTCAGTGCTACAGAAAACATTAAGTTTTAAAACAACGTCTAATAGGAGGCTGGTAGTTCTAGATACATAAATATTTTTACATAGTTTTTTTTTAAACTTTGCATATGAAAATCTTTTACTTTATTAGTACATTAAACAACAAATGCATGGGACGAGCTGTGTCAATGTAACTTGGATATTCTATATAGAATATATCATCTCATTCATTTGTTGTTTTTTCTAATCACATAACACTGGCGGAATTGTGCAGTTCGCGCATGTCGCCATTACAGTGAACATAAGTAGATTTTTTGTTTTCTCTTCACGTTAGCAATTGTTGTACGTTGCAAAGGTCGTGGCAAGGGACACTATCTTATTTCCCATTAAAATTACAATAAACTCTTTATCTAATACTCATTACGCTGTTCTCTAAATACGATCTTGTTTAAACTAACGACTCAAGTTTTTTAAAATATCGCTACAATAAATACAGAACATCATATTGGTAACTCAAATTTTTATGGTAAATCTATCTCAACAATCGTATTGGTAGTAACTTACCTTTCAGTTCTTAGATATATTTTAAGGTACTTCACCAATGTAATTCCACTACTGGAACATGAAATAGAAGATGTTAATGATGTACAACAGTTTCTCGAAGATAACGATTACATGTATGAAATATATGAGCCGTTTGATAACTCAGTTAATATTAATCATAAAGATACCTGGTATGTATGATTTATTTGAAGAAAATACTGTTACCAAATAGGTATATTTCATTTTTAAAAATTTAAATACAACTTCAGATCTCATCTGTCCACTTTTTAGTTCTTTCTATTCTAACCATACCAGGACGACCTATATATACATTTTGTCTGGGTTGTATTTATTTCTACTCTGTACGTTTCTGTGAAGAAAGGTAATTTCTCAAAGTGGAATCGAAAAATATTCTGTAAAATATAATCTACTTATAAATTAATAGCTGTGCCTGCGGCTTTGTTCGCATGGAACTGAAAATTATTTAACTACTTATAGCCTTTGTTACTCAGGGATAACATAGCATTCTAATGGTGAAATAATTTTTGAAATCGTTCAGTAGTTTTTGAGATTCTACATAACAAACAAAAATGAAAGATCAAAACTTTCATCTTTAGGGGCCGTTCAAGTAACGCAATGTTTGGAGATTTTTATATTGGTGGTATGACTACAACCAATATTGCAAAAAAATATTTATGAACACTAGGAAACCTTAACTTGCTTGTTTCGCTCTTTATATTGAGATTTTGATGTAAAAAACAGACCATAATTTTTATTTGCCGTGGTGATAAAGCGTTTACAAAGAAACTGAGTTGAAGGCAGTGATAGTTATTTTATTTCAAAGGTTTACACAATGGCGACTCCAATATCTAATGAATTCATACGACAGTTGTTGCCGACTGAATGTCAACCATCATATATGATAACTGCTAAGTCTAAGTTACCGTGTGTAACCTCCATCATAACAATGTACCTAGGCAAATCGCTTTCCAAAATCAACAGATATATATCCAGTAATATGTAGCCGAATAAGTTGCAAACACCATATACATGATGTTAAACACATCCCAAGAGTCATTCTTATTTAGCTGATTGCGTTCTTCATTACCCAGTGTACATCCGTTTGCAGAGAATCGTGAAACAGCAATGGATATCGATGTGTTTGGCTAGTCGGTCATTTCTACTGATTATAAATTGTACTAAACTTATCACCGAGCATATGCTGTCACTTTGTCGTCCTCCTATAAAAACAATAAAGATTATAATTTAATTGTTTTTAGGCCTGAAGATCAGCTCGATATGAACGGTACTTGTATAAAAACCTATCTGAATAAATTAAAACAGAGATGCGAAAGTCAACTGCTCCAGTCTCATATGATATGTAATGAAGCGTTCTTATCAGCATATGTCAATTGTTACAATGCGATGCCAAACTCAGCCGCATGGATACTCTGCTGGCCTGTGAAGCTACCACACGTTTGCACCTCTTTTAGTTCCATTCACAACTATAATATATGCAATTATGAAAACCAGGTAATTTAATAGGACTGACCACTAATTTTTCGTCTTTTTGCTAACGGAAACAATATGGAACAGTTGTTCTGTTTGCGAAAGTTATAGTAATTAAAAAATCATTGTTAGTTTTTTTTTGTTATTTCTTTACTTAAGTCTTTATATTTCCTTGCTCTTGCTTAACCGTGAATTAGAACACTAAATTATAAATTTGTAAATAAATACATAAATCAAAATTTACAACATATATAGAACAAATTCGCTTATCTAGATTGGGTTAAACTAATAAAATCAAAATTCTTAGAAATAACTAACTTTTACTTGATCTTAGCTGAGGTTAAAAGACGGTGGACGTGAAAACAGTAACCTAGGTTAACCTCAGAGAGAAGTTGGCTCTTAGTACAGCTGCAATACACACTTATTAGAGCTTAGCGACAGAATTTAAACTCAAAATAGTAGATAGGTTTTATTATAATGATGTTTTGCTTCACCTAAAACTCAGGTTCATTGATGAGCTAGAAAGTACGTCGTTCAACATATTGGTTAAACATGACTTCGTTATAACATTCAAACTACCACAGCTATATTCTATAATTATTTCAGAAATATATACCCGATAACAATTTACAGTAAAATATAAAACTTTTAGATAGATTCTGGCTTGGGAGAAGGATACGCAGCCTTGAAATCGATCAAAATGAAACTCACGGATACATCTGAGAATATTAATGTAAAAATTCTTCCCAATAATGACAATGTACTTTACGATATACAAGTAAGAACATTTTTCAATAAGTATGAACAATATTTTATATACCTGGATTTCGTGAACAAATATAAGGGTAAAAAATACAATGCTATACTTCTGATTGCTAGTGTTGAGTAAGTTTAAACAAATGTTCTACATAATTTGAAGTTTAAGAAAATTGCTTTATTACCTAAGTTGGTGTTTTAAACTTGTTTATATACTAGTGAGCTACAATACGTCTGAACTTTCTAGACTTGTTCGAGTTATAAAATAATTCGATTTAAGTCCAGAAAGGCATTTTGGAATGCCTAAGTAAATTTGAACATTTTGCGTCGAAGGAAAATCCGATCCTGATTGTGAAATTAATTATAACAAAATATTAAATCAAACGCTTGGTCTTGTACAAAAACAGTTTGTTGGTAGGTCTGGGAGAAATAGTTACCTACTTAATTTTAACTCAACGGCCGAGGATTTTCTATTTCAAGTTTAAGATCAATTCAAAATATTTCTGCCTATTTATTACTCGAATCATTCCATTTCTATATAAAAAACAGGGCTTATCTCCTAATTTTCAACTTTTTTATGTTATAGTCCAGAAATATATAACAATATATTTTTGAAGATCAAGAAAATATAAATAACTCATTAGCTACTTTTTTTTATTTATTCCCTTTTTTGTTATTATAGGACGCAAAAGAAACAAGCGCCCGTATTACACAAGCGGTCGAAGAAAAAATGTCATTGCTACGATCCGCGATAACCATCATGTATATTTGTATAGCTCTACTCTTCCTGCGCATCGTACATGCGGCCATTGTATACCATGATATGTATTTGACAAGCATCGATTACGATAATGCTTATATTACTAGCTATTTTAAGCGTTTGGATAATAGACGAAAAATTAGAAATAAGGTCACACTTTTGCCCTTAAAAAAGGTAAGAATTAATCATATCATATTTCTACGTTCTCTCCTACGAGGTCGTCCATATATTACGTCACGCAAAATTTTACCCTTTAGACCACCGTCTTACCCTTTCTTCACGCTATGTCAAATTTTCATCACCGGCATAGCCCAAGTCGAGGTTCGGCCATTCTGGCATCCTTACGCCCGCTGCCTCAGAGTTGAGTGCCAGCACGCGCCCCAAAAAGTTCGATGAAACTGTTAAAGCCCTTAACACTAGCAGCGTAAGTCAGTTCGAAAAAAAAAACATTTTCTGTGACCCCCTATCAATATTACGTGACAAATGATAGTCTTGTACATATATGGCAACTAGTAGAACACAAATTTCAATGTTTCTAAATATTGATTGTATAATTTAAATATGTACTGTATTATAATAATAAATGGTTTTTAAACTGTGAACGTCACGTTTTATGAACGGCTCCTTGTTGGGTAAAAGATTATTCGTGAATATTAAATCACAAGGAACCCAACAATAACTGATAACTTTTGATTACCTATTCGTAATGTAAATAAGGTATCAAAAAAGGGACCATAGACAATAATAATTATGGATATTATGCTAATATCATACTAAAGCATTATATTATGATATGTTAGCTTAGAGATTCTAAGATTATCTCTTAAGTTTATGTAATTAATTATATTATATTTTGTTAGAAAAATGGTTGTTTGCCTGATTTAATCTAGGCACTATTAGAACCGTAGTGATCAAATGTAAATATATTATACAATAGTTCTTATATGTATATTTTCCGTGTAAAGTTTTCATAAATATATTGCCTAGTACCTAAGTGTTGATTTAAAGTATGACAGACATTGTATTAATACATAAACATATTTTAGATGGAAAGAATTAAATATATAGACGTCTATTCTTTGACATATACCACTAAACACAGTAAACTGTTTACTCAAATTTTAAAAGTGTTACTGGAAATGATCACAGCAACCACGTTCGTGATGTTGGATCGATTATTTTACGAAGCGTTGGACGTAGTACGTCTGCATGCAGAAACCGACTCGAAACAAGGATTGCACGATTTGGATATTGAGGTTTGGGTGGATTGTTTCATTAAAATATTAACATTTTTTGAAACTAAACTCTTGCTTCTTTTTAGTATTATATCTAAAAAAGTAGAATAATTTAATTGTCTGTATAAATTGGTGTAATTTGATACGAGTAAGAAGAAGCCTCTATATCAGAGTGATATTTAAGCTGAATACGCAATTACCCCTTGATTATATGTGTCACTAAATTTAAAAAAATGTAACTTGTAGGCTTTGTCAATAGATTTTTTGAATATCTCCAGAGAAATCTATACTACAGTGAACTAATCATAACATAGTTTTTCTGTCTCCTGGCTAAATTTGGTTATATACGTATTTAATACTTTCGAAAATATTAAATCTGTGTATAAGTAATATTTATATTAGTATTATAAAGCAGAAAAGTTTATTTGTTTGTTTGAACGCGTATATCTTAGGAACTACCAGCCGGATTTCAAAAATTATTTCGTATATGAAGAACAATCATTGAGGAAGGCTTTAATCTATTTAACATCGCTCGAATACAACCAGGAGCAAAGCTGCATTAAAAAACTGGCAAAAATGTTAAATTATATTTAGTTCCACGCGTACGAAGTCGCAGGCATGGCTAGTATTTTTTTATGCATACCGATAACTAATTTGTAGGCTGTATTGTAAGTTTTCTACCATATTGTTACTAGATATAAGTTGCATTTTTTGTTGCCATAAGACAATTTCTTTAAATATAATTTAATTCAGGATTGGTATTTGGTAAGGTATTAAAGCAAACTTTTAAAATTTGGATATAGAACACCATCAAAATCAGCCGAACTTATATAGCAATAACGTTCCCGTATACTTTCACAGTGAACTTTCTAATAAATAAAAAATCGGTGTAGACAAAGCCTTCAAAAATCTGTCAACCATATTACAGCAACATTGCTTTTGAAAATATATGGTATTTACACACTGCAATACTATAGTGAACAATTTTAATACTTATCATGGAATACTATACATGACGTCATAATTTGTAATTGACATAAGTGGAATTATTGACCTAGGTGGAAGGTACCGGTATTCTAGCATCCATTTTGAGAAAACTGCTGCATAACCTGAACGAACAACGCAGTCAGCGAATCGCCTTCTCTAATGCGTTGTGCATACCACGGCCACGCCTCATGCCTTACATCTACTTCGTTAAGATATACGGCGGCTATCTCTGGATATTACTGCTTCTTTACATAAACCCATATACAGTTCGATTAAGAAGGTATGACTTGTAGAAACAGTGACTGGCACCTAATACGTATCTACATACAGTATTTTTTATGGGGTGGGGGCAAACGAGCATTCGTGATAACTGATGGTAAGTGATCATCGCCGCCTATGGACGTCCACGACACCAGACCAATCGCAGATACGTTGCCGGCCTTTATAGAACTGGCTCTCAAGTGCCACTGCCGGAACACACGTAATGGTATTTGACGTCAGATTTTCAACTTGAGGGTTGTAGCTAGCCAGGCGGGCGTTAGAATAGTCCTACCACCATGCTATAGTTTCATCACGATGTTTTTCTTCACCGAAAGCTCAAGCTCATAGTAGCTGGTTGGATTCGAACTCACGTCCCATGACACGACGTTCCTACACGCTACCTTTAAGATATCATCGCTTCAAAATAGCATCGCGCTTCGGAATGGCATCTGTATATGAATAATTAGATAGGTAAGCACATTTATTTGCTGCAAAATACTTTTTCTTATTAATCAATTCTTGATAAAAATGAAAATATAAAGCGACTACGGGCTAGTAAGGGCTAATAACCTCCGTCAGTCGAAACTATAATGCCGGCTTGCTAAATACTTCTTCACGCCTCATTTAAAAGACTCAATCTACTGTGGAAAGGAGAGAAGGGGATTAGGTGAAATAGCTCCTTAAAGCACGCGCCGTAATACTATAGGCTATGTATTTGATTCTGTCTGAGATAATAAATCAATGTGAAAACTATTCCTGATCTCTGGCAAAACGGAATATTGAAAGTCACCTGCCCTGCAAAGAAAATGCCCCTCTGGCGGCCTGGTCGGTATAAACAAATAGAATCTACGTCAATGTATTTTAACCACGATAAAAGACTTTACATTTATCTAGATGCAAAGGCCAGGTGCTATTGTGATCAATTCCTAAATCTGTAAATGTCAAAGATAACATTGACATTTTTGGTTCATGTTTAGTTTATTTCACAGATTAGTCTGCAGTTATTTTTACCCCCGACGAGAAAAGCAGCGTATTCTCCATTTGTACAACGACATTTTAAAGCGGCGAATGAAGTTACAGAAAATTTTACGCAGGTTTTTCGGGCTTTAATTACAGTTTTTATTTTCTTAATTTTTTTTTTTCATAGTGCCTTTTCAATCGCATTCTATACTTTAAGTAGCTGTTTCTTTGAAGTTGTTATATTACCTTTGAAAAGTGCGTTTATTAAACAATATACTTTCAACTAACCCGTAATCCAATTATGTTTTGCTAATTATATAGAGGAGATAGAGAGGAGAATTTTGTAATCGACGAAAATTTGAATCTTTTTTTTTTTTTTTATTAATAACAAGTAAGCGCTTGACCACAATCTCACCTGATTGTAAGTGACGATGTGGTCTATGATGGAACGCGCTTACTCAGCAAGTACCTGTTCACTCTCTGTTTGAAGACTCCCAGATTGTACGATATAGGGAAGACAGACGCCGGTAGTGAATTCCACTCCCTAGCAGTTCGCATTATAAAAGAAGCTGCAAAACGCTTCGTGCGGATCGGGGGAATGTCAACTATATACGGGTGAAAACCCACGCGGCGTCTGGTCGTCCTCAGATAGAATGGAGTTAGTGGGATCAAATCGTGCAGTTCCTGAGCACACTCTCCAAAGTGTATTCTATAAAACACTGAGAGGCAAGCCACCTTACGGCGATGGTCAAGAGACAGCATATTGGCCTTCTTCAGTGCTTGTTCACCAATCAACCGACGGGCTCGACGCTCAATTGAATCCAATGCAGCCAGCTGGTATTTAGCTGATCCATCCCAGAGGTGGCTACAGTATTCCACACATGACCGAACTTGCGCCCGATAGAGACTGAGAAGCTGATCAGGTGTGAAATACCGTCTGACCTTAGAAAGGATCCCTAGCTTTTTTGCAGCTGTTTTTGCTTTGGTCTCAATCGAACTCCCAAAGTTAAGGTTTGCTGTTAGTTGCATTCCCAATAGCCCAAGGTTATCAGCGACTTGAAGGGAAACGCCTTGGAAAGTAGGAGTCAAGTTGAACGGACTCTGCTTCGCGGAAAAGAGACACATCTGTGTTTTATCAGCATTGAACTTTACCAGGTTCTTGTCGCCCCAGTCGGCTACGAACCTCAATTTCGAGTTCAAACGCTCGACCATAGCCTCTCTCTCTTTACGGATTACTTGAAAACAAGCGCGCGGACCTGATGAGTACCTCTCAATGACAGTGCTGTCATCTGCGTAACCAAGAATGCCCGGTTGTAGCAGATCGTTGATGTGCAGCAAGAACAGTGTCGCTGAGAGTACAGATCCCTGAGGAACTCCGGCATTAATAGCCTTGGCATCAGACGAGCAGCCATCAACAACTACTCGTATGACCCGCTCACTCAGGAAGTCGTTGATCCAGATCCGCAGATTTTCAGAGATTCCGTAATATTGGAGCTTGCTTAAAAGGCTGGCGTGCCAGACCCTATCAAACGCTTTAGATACATCGAGAGAAACGGCTAGAGCTTCACCGTGTTTCTCGATAGCCTCACCCCAGTAATGGGTGGCATATACCAAGAGATCTCCAGTTGATCTTTGTTGTCGGAAGCCATACTGTCTATCACTGAGGATATCGTTCTGTTCGAGGTATGCCAATAATTGTTTGTTAATTATTCTCTCCATTACTTTGCAAAATATGGAAGTTAATGCAATTGGGCGGTAGTTGGACGGGTCAGCACGATTTCCCTTCTTCGGAACTGGCTGTACGTTTGCAAGCTTCTAAGATGTTGGAACTATGCCGGATTCAAGGGAGAGGCGAAACAGACGTGTCAAAACAGGAGACAATTCCGGTGCACAGTGTTTGAGCATCCTGGATGGAATACCATCAGGGCCACTAGCTTTATTCACATCTAGATTACCTAATATGGTGCGAACATCCTTAGTGCGTATTACAATTTTTGGCATTCATGTATCACACGAAGGTATTGAAGGTGGATTTTTATTGTCAGTTCCTAGACGTGAATTTTGTGCAAACAGATCCGCGAATACATTCGCCTTTTCTGCTGCTGTATATGCTAGTGACACATCAGGTTTCAGAATGGGTGGAAGCGAGGACCTCAGAAAGTTCGCCTCAATTGACTTAGCAAGAGACCAGAAGGCTTTGCTACCAGAAGGGTAGTTCGCCAATTTGGCTCCAACGTGACCAATATGTTGGAAGCGAGCCTTTCTGAGAACTTTCTTATAGGACTTGGCGGCTTTATTGTATGCTTTCTTCTTAGTAAGCTGATCCGAAGACTTACAGCAACGAGCTTCTGTCCATGCTTGAAAGGACAGATCTTTGATCCTTTCATATTCGGCACACTCGCCGTTAAACCATGGACGAGCTCTGCTTCCGAGTGGTACATCGGAATAAGGTATAAAATACTCCATGGCCTGATGCACCACGTCAGAAATTGCATCAGCACAGTTCGACGGATCAGCAGTACAGAAGCATACGTCTCGCCAAGGGTAAGATGCGAGGAAGTGTCGCATCTCATCCCAGTCTGCCGACTTGTATCGCCATATTCTTCTAGTACCTTGTATGCTTGTATCCGGTGGGGAATATGATGATACTGACTTTACCAGACAATGGTCAGAACTGCCCAAAGGGGCTGAGACCATTATTGAATAACGGTCTGGATCTGTAGTCAGCAGAAGGTCTAAACAGTTAGCGGTATGGTCATCCACGTCGGGTACCCGCGTCGCCTGATTGACCAGCTGTGTAAGGTCTAAAGTGAGAGAAAATTTAAATGTTTCTCTCCCAGCATGATCAGTTTTCTGGTATGGGTAGAGCCATTCTTGATGATGGGCATTAAAGTCTCCCACAAATACCAGTTGTGCGAAAGGATATCTTTGCTGGGCCATATCAGCTGCCTCGCTTAGGTGTTCAAACAGATTGGTAGTCTCCTGGTCTCCACTGTGCGAGCGGTAGACTCCTATGTAAATAGTCTTTTCTGCACCGTAGTCCACCAATATCCATAAGGTTGAAAAATAGGAGTCTTCAAGATCACGGAGACGTCTAAGACATATGTCATCGCGAGCATACACGCAAACACCTGCGCGTTGAATAAAATTGTACTCCAGGGTGTACCCTGGGTAGTTAAGGTATGCTACATCTAAAGGACAACGAATCTGTGTCTCCGTGAGAAAGAGGAGGTGCGGCTTATCAGTCTCCAGATGGTAGTGGACGGCGTTGAGGTTAGAGTGTAATCCACGGATGTTAGTGAATTGCACTTTGAGTGGGAGGAAGTGCAACCGCTGTTTAACCATACTCTTTCTTGTGACTTTTTTCATAATTGTGAGTGAATTGTTGGGAGAATGTCTCAAGGACGAGGTGTAAATTGTTCGGAACCACACATCACTCCGAAACTATAGCGCTGATGGGTTACTCAAGCGGAGACTGCGGGGACGCCCGAACCCCCCCCGAAATGGCCGTCGGGTCCTCCCGTCGGGTCGCCAACCGGCACGACAGAGCAATTCGGGATTTTTCGCGAGGCGGCGGGGCAGCCTTTCAAAGGTGGCTAATCTACTACTTGGGCCCCCTACAACCTGCGGTCGGCCAAAATCACAAATAATGCTGATTGTTTATTTTAGGAAAAGTTCAGGATACAATTATAATATGTTACCTAGAGCATTTTCTGATGGCTAGTTATCACTATCAATTTGTAAAGCTATTGACAAACAGTTTACATTTTGAATCACATAACATCAGATGGTATTGGGCCCATACGCTAGACCTACAAAAAATAAAATCTTAATTACTACAAACATTTTAAAATATAGGTATATTTAAATTAAATTAAGAATCATTTAATTAAGGATTATACTTTGAACCGTTTTATACATTTCCAGGAAGGCGGTACAAGCAGTACGAGCACATTACCTTTCGGGAGAAAATATTTTAAGCTTCCGAATGAAATTCCCAAAATTACTTGGCTGGTTACGTGTGCTTCCTATTGCAAGAATGTACTGCCTCATTTGTGCTGAAACGGAGCCGAGGAAAGGTTGTAGACTGAATTTTTTTACATATGGATTCTTTATTAGATTATTAAAATGACTAGCTTTTGCCTGCGGCTACGTTCGCATTAATGTTAATTTTGTCAAACAAATGGGATGTGGTTATAAAAGTTTCATACAAAGTTTATCTCTCTCTTTACCCCACACTTCCAATAAGTTTTTCGGGAGAAAAAGTAGCTTTCCCTGCCTCTAGGTTCCCATCTATCTCTGTACCAAAATTCATCATAATCGATTCAGCTGTTTAGGACTGAAAGTGTAACAAACAAACTCACCTTGGCATTTATATTACTGGTATGATATTAACAGTATTTTTATATTTTCAGAACAATCGGACGATGTGATGTGGCATTCTTGCACTAAGCCTAATTGCCCTTTCATCTATTGTGCAGAATGTTGGAGCGAAATAGGTAATCGGTGCTTGGCATGTGATCCGAGTCTCGCAGAACTCAGTGATATTGACTCATTGAGCGATAATGAACTACCGAGAAATTAGTAGGTCCATCAATACATTTTCTCTTTCGACTGTATTGAAGCTGATCCTTAATGGATAATTCCATGTTATGACTCTTATAACTAGTGCCCAAAGATTGATTGGATTCATGTAAAACTAAGAGACTGAAATTTAAATCTTACTCCAGTTGTCTTAATAGATGTCCTATGCGATTATTTCGAAAACATGGTAATCTAACACGGAATACTTACCTGAAGCAATTAAGTTTTTTACGTTAGTCTGTTGACGTTGCTTTAATTTTATTGATTCGCATGATATATTATATTTGCATGATATATTATATTTGTACAAGGTTAATAATTCTATAACAGACGTGTTCTTTAAATAGATTGTTAAGAGATCGCGCTTCGTACAGTTTATTGGCATTACTCATAAAAATGCGTTTTTTATAACAAAAAAAAAACCTTTTTGCATATAATATATTTCCCAGGAGACTAAATTTATTTAAAAAAATTAGGATGATAAGGCAGACGAAATAAAACCTTTATCAAGTGAACTAAGTTCCTAGGTGATCTCTTATCGGCGAAGTCTCAATAATCTTACTGTTTTTAACTCCCGATTTAACAACTTCAATAGATGAATTTTGAAGAATCCTATTTTAGTTCTTATTTATATAAAAAACCTTTGTACAAAATTTAATGTTTCTAGACACATCGGTTGTGTATATCAGTAAATCCTAATCAGTAAATTAAACAGCCCGTATCCCTTGTAAGTTGATCTTAAAACTAAGAGTAATTATTATGTATGGTATATAAATATCAATTCTGTAAATATTAGGTACTTCTATAATATTATTTTCATAATAAAGAATAACAACAAATAGATATAATTGTTAATTTTATTTAGAATAATCCATACTCCAATTGCTCTCCGACAGTGAGATTGCTAACAAACTGGATGTTGTCAGCCACTTGGTTGCACAAAAGTGCGAGTCCTTTTAACTCGCTATTTTCATTTGGTTCATCATAATTATACACTAACTACAAAAGGAAACATAATTATTTTATGATAAAATAGAATAGTAATACGTTTTTACCAAAGATTTTATTGCTAAAGAAGACGCTTAATATTTTCAGGCAATGATAATTTAATTATAGGTTTTGTTTCAAAACATTACGTCGATATGGGCTTGGTATAGGAAAACAGATATCGTTTAATGCTAATTTAGAACACATTTGATCAAGTACTTTATATTGTCCAAATATTGCGTCAATCGACGTGGTATAAAACCATTTGGGCAATAGATATCGCATAGTGCCAAATTGGAACACATTTGATCTCGTGAAGTTCTTTTTATAGTGTCCGAACATTGCGTTAATCGACGTGGTATAAAGCCATTTGAACTATAGATATCGTTTACTGTCAAATTGCAACACATATGGTCTAGCGAAGTACTTTATAGTTTCTTATAATCGGTCGATTAGTGGGATTATTAGAATGATGATTCTCTTTCATCCATATTTACCAAGAAAATACAATGAGTTTAAAATATGCTATAGTTATAGAAAATGGCCAAAAGATTGTGGGTAAACGTTAACCTATAAAATAGAGATTTTCTAAGTACTTGATATTACCGATAGAAACTCGTCATACGTGATCCAGCCGTCTGAATCTGTGTCAGCTGCGTTGAATTTATCTTTTCGATGTTCAATCGGGCTCTCGTCACCGAGACTCTCGAGCACGGCGCTGCTGTTCAAATTAAATTAAAGAAATAACATTTATTTCTATCATACACTATGTACAGAGTAAATACACAAATGCATTTTTACAAACTAACAGCATATGCTATGGCAAACTGCTATAGATCTGGTTTTCAGCGAAACTCAATTTTGTTTAAAAATTAGATACAGTAAAGACTAGATAACTCTTCAAAAGCTAGAGCTTACGTGATAACTCAGTGACGGCTGTTCACTTTTATATATGTAGATATATAGGTATATATACCTACAAAGTCATTAGATACCTATCAGTTAGTTCTGCATGATTACAATTATAGACACTATACGTTTGCTATGTATTGCTTAAAATAACTCTTTTTTATTTCAGTACAAGAATATATAAGTAGAACGATTTTTTTTTTTAGTAAATTTTAATATATTTTGTATTCTACAGTGTCTTTTTCGACTAAATCTCCATCAGAAAACAAAAACTTTGATATGGGATAGAAATTTTTTATTTCTATAAGGTAGTTTCAGCTAAAAAGTTACTTAACATTCTTGCTATTTAGTATTTACTACAAACATATACTGCTTATTAATAACCTAACAATAAACTGGTTCACATATAAAAACTTCAATAATAATAATGCAACTCTTGACGTTCCCACGGCCTCATTTTGACATAAATACATTACCGCAGAAACCAGCACAACGATTATTCAGTATAATCTGGCGATATAGTGGATACATTAATATTTTTCCATAAAACCATTAAAATCTACTAACAAATCATCAAACGCAAGCATCCCATTCGACTGGTTGTCGAACAGTAAAAAGAGACTGTGAAGATTTGCAATGGTCACTTCGTTCCAACCGGGAAACCGCTCCACCACTTTCTGTATGCTCCATCTACGATCTTTTTCCTTCATGTCCTAACAAAAAAATAAAGTACTCTTATTTAGATCGGCCAATAATGACTAGGAGAATTCTAATTGAACCTTGCTTAAGGTACTTATATGCAGCACTGTTCTACACACAGGTTCTACACTACCCCGCTATAAATTTTCACAATACCTATATATTATTATTATGTTAAGCATGTATTAGGTTAATAATTCTATTGTAATGTGTGTAATATGTAATGTAATGTAGTAGGTTAATATTTAGTTTATCTAATTTTCAATAATATAATTTATGAACCTTCTTATACAGCTTTACAACTATTTTTTTACCATTACATATCCGAATTCATATACTATATTATCCTTTGTACTATATTTGTAAACGAAGAAAATAGTAATCTATATATAAATAGGTAAAACCAGTACATTTGACTACCTTTTTCTCCTCTCTTTCTCCTTTAACCTGGTTTGAGTATATATTGACAAGTATAGGAAATTTGAAAACTGTTTTATTTTACCTTTACAACAATTTCCTTGAATTCTCGAAAATATTATACTAAAATATCAACAACTGGGCGAAACTTACTCCCTTAGACGACGTTGGGTTCCTTTGCCGCTAGTTAAGTTATGTTTTTCCTTAGCGTACGAGAAAACAGAAAACGTATACCTTGATTGGACTAACTTGAATAAGGCAACTTTGTTAGAAGTTCCATAATTTAAATTCCGTGCACTCGACTGTATTACTTAGAGCTGATATGTAAAATATTCTATGATAATTTATATTTGGGATATAACAAAAACACGGTTTATCATTTAGTGCATTTATTTTTAATAAAATAGAAATACATGAATTGGTTACTGATATATGTTAAAGTAAATACACAATAACTTCGATAGTGTTGTTAATTCATTGTTAATTTAGAACCTAGAATTATATGCGAAATCATATTTTTTTCATTTCATAATACAACTACGTGATTGCACTGTACTTTTGAAAAGCACAGTGTAATCTTTGACAACCTCCGATGGATAAATGTACTAACCACCAGAGGTTGTCTTGTAATACCGGCGTGTGAGCATCTTGCATCTCTCTCTCGGATTTACACTAAATGATCCCAAGTGTGACAAGCCCAAAGACACTGTGACAGGCTTATCAGCATATGTATGATGGTACTAAACAAGTCAGATAGATATCACTACTAGCCCGATCTACTACTGGATATACGTACGTACACTGGCAAATCCCGAAATGTGACATCCTTAAGCGTGCCACTATGACGGATGCTACATTTAATGTATGGTGGTCGTGGTCTAGTCGAACGCATTTGCCGTATCCTACCCATTAAGTGCATATAAATATTTGCGACTGGCATTCGCCCGATTTGTTCCGAGATTCATACGCATTATGTATAAGCGAGCTGCTTCATTACTTGTTACATGAAACCGACTTTCTTTACCTATTTCGTGTATGAACCGTAATTTCAAATGATGTGTTATCTAGGTATAGAGAAGATCTCGCACACAACACTTTCTGATCCTAACATTTGCAGAACTTTTTAAAGTCTATTTTTCTAAATTAACTCTCCTAGTTAATGACATTTCTCCGAGATGATAATTAGTTTCATTTCAAATGAATATCTACGTACAGATAGTTTAGTTTAAATATAGGTAGGTAAAGTATCTACGCATCTATATCTTTAAAAAATTATAATAAATAATTTGAAATGTACCTACGTATCACAAATCATTGTATTCGACTAATACATACTTGGTTGTATTGTCGCTGTTCGGAAAGTCTTTTGTAAAACTTTTCAACTAAATTATCATAGTCTGTCATTTGTCCTTTAACTTCCTCCGTTTCTCTCTTTTGTGGCTCACCTGAATTACAGATTACTAATAAATCATACCAATTCATATTTTTCTTGATATCCAATTGATGAACAAAACTACAAACAACAATACTATTTGTAAATAATTTAATGTATTTTTTGTCTGTCTAAAATACAGCTGCCAAAACTTCTAAATTTGTACAAACACTTTTGTCTAGACATAAAATACAAAACAATAAAGCTCGAGCAACAAAAGGCTTACGAACTTTCTCTGCATTTATAAGGACAATAAAACTGTATTCCAATAGAAACTATTTTCTCCTTCTTTGTAGTAAACAAAACATGTTATTAATCTCACTATAAGAACGTTACAAAAGTTGTTTATATCACAAAAACAACAATTATTATGGCGGGATTTTTAATGTTTCTGTGATAGATTTTATTTCCATTCATAAACTCATATTCCTTTTACCTATATCATATTGTAATGTGGTTATTTTGCACCAATGAACACAATTGCAAATACTACCTGCCAACATGCATTTAAGCTGTCACAAAATAACGTTATTTTAAAGAGCAGCCATCTTGTTTGTACAAGATTCGTGGATGACATTTCACACTTCAAATTTGAAAAGTTGTCTCCGTAGGCAGAAACATGATATAAAAAATACAATAAGCGATAAATGTTGTTATGAAATGAATTACATTATTAATCTGTTACTGTCTGCGACTACGTTCGCGTTTAACTAAAACTTGATTTAATAATTTATACCCGTTTTTGAAGTTTTTTTCTATATAGCTTTGCTCATATTGGTGGTAGCATGATGTAGAATAACCTAAAGCATGCCTCAACGGTTGTTAGACCAAATGCAAATATAATTTTAGAAATCCGACTGTTAGTTCCTAATACCAGCGTGTTCAAATATTATTTGCGGCTTATAATATTAATTAGAATTAATATAATGGAAATAAATTGTATACCGGTTGCTGTAAAATCTTCCTGTCTGTAAAAACATATAGGTTTCCTCTTCACAGGATATTCAAAAAACCTTCCCAGTCCTGATAATATAGTACTTAATTGTTGCCCCATTTCTGATACCACAATAAACAAAAACCAATTAAGTTTACCAGAAAATACGTACTATGTACATGTACCATGTACAATTGTATATTGGAAATCAGCTGTCATCGCATAGATTATTTTCAAGTTTAGTTATAAAAGTAGGTCGTATATTCATTTGTAAAGAGATCGAATTAAATGTATTTTTTATTCCTTTCATATGAAAGAAGATATTTTCCTTTTTATCATGGCAATAAACTTTCATTTTACCCCTAATATTTATTACAGGATCTCATTGTACCGTATTTAACTCCTAAAATGAATCATAAGTCAATGTAATTTTCAGACAATCTTCAGATTAGCCCAGCGTAGTTAACGATTGGATCAACAAATTTGTTGTTTTTAATTAGAGCTATCAGTCAGAATACAGGTTTGGCCTCTAGTACATATAATAAAACTATCACTCAATCAATTTTGCACATCAAATATTTCGGTATACTATAATCGAGATGTCCTTTATTATATCGATATACAAGCCAATAAAGAATAAGGAATAAAAGTTAAAATTCTATAGTATCTCAGCCACACAATGGATCTTTATGTAATAAATTCTATTCAGTAACCATCGGTTTTTGGCTTCAGGAAACGCCAGAATATTAGCTGAATTATTAATACACATCAAAGTAACAACTTATTTATTGCGTTTTTATATAATTTTTTTTCAATGCAGCTATGCTCTTGTTGGTGATAGCGTGATGTTAAATAGCCTAAAGAAGGCTTCCACAACTTCAATATAATACCCTAAAAAAACTTTCAAAAAAAAGGTTACAAGAAAACGTGGTTGTAGTAGTTTTGGTCATATTATCTAATTCACCAAATTATATACAGGTACTATAAAATCTGACCAAAGAATACGATTATGATTTAAAGAAGAACCACGCATATCGGTACATTGTATTGACCTTTTTTTTCAACCAGACGTATGCTGTTAGCTTTAGGCTTTGCCAGCTTCACCGAACTTTTTGGGGCGAGTTCTGAGGGCACTCAGCTCCAAGGCAGCGAGCGCAAGGGTGCCGAATGGCGGAACCTCGGCTTGGGCTGCTGCCGGAAAGTGGATTGAGAGTTAGATTATGACTAGTTGGCAAACCAAATATTCATATAATAAAAAGACTACTTAGTATGCGACCTTAAGATTTATAGATAAGTATAACGATCTATGATCGGTAAAAAAATAAGCTATGTTCTTTAACCTGAACGTTTTTAAAAAATAACGGCTAGTTTGTTCAATATTTCATGATACCGACAAACTACTATTTTATTTATATCTCATAGTTATACTTATGGACTAAGCAGATATTGGGTTTATAACGACAATATTTATGTAAATCATACATGTATACAATCAAATTACGCTAGACTTCGGGATAATGTAAAAGTTAAATGCAACTAACCTAGACATCTAATGGCTTACTTGACTATAATAAAAACTTATGATAAGGAAAAATTAACAAAGGAAGTATTGGGCGATAAATAAAACAACTGATGTCCTATCAATCACTTGATTAATTTTTCATACAAAATTCCATTAAAATTTTCAAAAATGTGACATTATATAGCGTCATACACAAATTGATAATATTAGAATAATAAGAAACCAAAGTAATGATTTAACGAAGGGGTAAATTATATGTAAAGGAAATCATATTGGTAGCCAGTAAATTATTCTAAATTAAAATATAGGAACATTTATAAAATTTCAGTCTTCTTTCAACATTATTACAGAAGAGTAACATAAGATATAGATAGTTATAAAAAAAAAATAAGACTGTTGTCCACTATATACGTAAGCTACGGAATCTTTAGCTGGTTGTTTTGTAACTATGTTTATTAGAGTCTATTATATCATATACCATTAAATATAAAACGAATGAATATTTTCGTTTACTGAAGGAGAGGTCTATTACAAACTACATATTTATAATTATGTCAACACAATGAGTAGACAACAGGCTTCTAAAGCGGTGATCAGACCACCGTACATTATTTCCAATCAGTCTTTAATGCATTACGATTGAGGTAGATGCGGTTATTATTTGAACACACTGACCGGCACGCGCGGGGCACGCCTACCCGGAACACGAGCGGTCGGGGCGCGCCCGACGCGGGTACGGTCCACAAAAATACTACTTATCTCAAATATATATGATATTGACGGTCACGTTCGTCTGCCCTTTGCCGTAACCTGATGTTAAACGTGTTAATAATGCCCGACCGGTATCTGAGCAAAGGGCTGGCAAACATTACTAACTCTACGACAAACACAACACAAGCTCCTAGTTTTAATCTTACAAAAATACCACGAAAATGTCTCGACACAAACAATAGGATAAATCTCATAGCCCCATTTATCATGCAGTTTTCGTGTTGCGTCTATAATTTCATATCGGAGAATCGCTTCGATTTGTAATTTGTTCGATGTTCACCACATATCCGACGGCCGTTACTGAGTACTTTTTTAAATTTAAATATAAAAAAATATGTAGAAAAATTATTGATCACGTTTCGATAATTATTTAGTTATCAATTTTATTGTACCTATCACAAAACCACAATTTTACTGCCAGCTTGCCGGCAGCTTTCACAATGTTAAACCGCGCGTTTTCACGATCGAATATATTATTATCAATTTTATGGCTAAATCAAAAGTGTTAAGTGAAGAGAACAATAATTGTTAAGATCCCCACCTTTATAAAGCGGCCGAGTCGGGCACCGAACACTATTGAACTATACATAAAATCTTAAAAAGTAATAAAAAACTCAAGTATAAAAAGAATCAAAAATTTAAATGCGGGTATAATATTAGTTAAGTAATGTTAAACAGCTTTCAGCTAAGTGACTGAGAGACGACCTCTGGTCTTTTGCTTGAATTTGACTTTCAATGATTAGCAATGATGCCTTCGATTAGCTACGCAAGATGAGTCATTGGTTACAAATGTACAGTTGTGCATATTTTTTTATTGACCAGTAAAAACGTAGCGATACACTGGTAGTTTCAACACATAAATCTGCAGCTTAGATGTATGAAGATCATAGTCAGAACTGAGTATTCCTAACTTAGACATATACATTTCTAAAATGCAGAAATAAGCTTTAGAATCAATCGCGTACGTACGCCTTAAAGTATGAGATTACTACAGTATTATGGAGTGTCAATGCTAGTTTAGTCATAACATGTTTAAATGTTTGAAAAATTGATGGAATTGCTTTGCAAATCCATTCGGAAATCCGTACGACAACACTACTAAGTAATTAATGAACATGAGATTCGTTGTCGGCAGATATAATTGGAGACATGAGCGGTCGAAAGTTCTATGCAATATTTTTTTAATAATTTATGTCATAATTATAAATAAAATAGTTTGTTATTACTTTATGGCAGATGTACTATATCCATTCATCCTTAATTATTAGGTTTTTTAATACTTTGATGACCACGCTAAATGATAAGCAAACATCAGCAACCCGTAGATGGTTAACAGTACGTACAGTGACGAGCCAGGTAATATATCGTAAGCGACAATTCGCACTTTTTATTGTAGATACTTTTTTCATTCGTAATTAAAAAGTATTAATGCTATATTTATAAAAAAAATATGACTTATTGTTCATAATTACCCACTGATCTATTAAAATGGTGGCTATTAACATACTGCTTTTCAATTACAATGATAATTTTCAGGAGGTAACAATAAAAAACATTTTTAGGTTTTTGACGCTTACGATGTTTTTCCTGATAAAGCTTGATATGATTAGAAGTGTGAAAGCTGTCCATGGTCTCTGGTAAAACCGAAGATTGAAGTAGGTGGTGTTTATAGTAGGTAGTTTCCTAGCCCTACACGAACCTCTCGCCTTAGCCTGAGCTTGGACCGCGTTTACTCATTGCGATGGGGAAGTCCGAAACGGATTTTTACACCACGATAATCAAAAGCGTACACACACACTGTCTTTTTAAACAACAAAAAGTTCACGTAACAGGTCTATGTAGTCGAGTACATTTCGCTTAATTTCTTGCTAAATACTCCGGCTGATCCCGAAACGGGACACGCCTTTGATTTTTATTTTCGCAATCAAAAATCTTTCTAGCCGTCGTAATACGCCAAGCAGATCACAACAGAGGCGTGTGGAAAGACTCATCAGGTGACAAACTCCGTCAAATACTCACTAACAAACGGTGTGTGCTTAAGACCACACGACAAAAGTGAATCATAACTAGATATAGAGTCCCTCAGTCGCCTCGAACCGGCTTTACCCGAACGATCCTCACACAAAAAGGAAAAAATCCACAACGGATTAGAATAAGAAGATTGACTTCACACAGCGACTCCTAATTAACCATACTGCTAGAAATCAAGGACACCTTACACACTCCTTCTAGTTTAAGCCTAGGCGCATCACTATAGTGTACACTTAGTTTAGGGTTGTCGCGATGTGCCCAGAGGCACCCTTGCGTGCAAATGACTGTAAATGGGTAAAGATTTTTTTCGTATTTAAAATCAAATATAAAACACGCTTTATATAAAAACTACACTGTTATAACCACTTTCCACCACTCATGTCTTCAATGATGAATATGTATAAAGTAAGCGACATTCAAAATGATGTTTAAAAACTGCATTACATGCAACACATTATTTTAAAAATAACGTAATATTTAAAAATGGCACTGAATAAAAGTAAAAAAAAATCAATTCATATAAAGTCGTTATCGGAATTCGGTTATCCACCGTCGAGACGCAAGAAGTGGACATATCAACTATAATTATATCTTCGAAGCACACGCAGCACGATTTTCGTTCACGCCCACATTAAAAGTATCAAATTTACTTACACTGAATATTATGTTTAATATAGGTACATAATTAAAACTCCTTATGATTCTAATCGCATTCATGCAGTGGAAGCAAATAAGAAACTATACAGCGCATCTATAAATCACGTCATGTAACACGATCAATTTTTTCACGTCGCAACTTCCTTCGTTTTACATAAAAACGTTCTTAAAATGTACACGACATCTAGTATGTTAACATATACAAAAAATATGTGATTGTCGGGTGCAATAATGAAAACATCTGATTTAAAAGCGTTACATAAGACAAAATTATATTTTTACGATGATACTGAATTTGACTTTTAGTCCGCACAAACCAACATTGTATTGTTCGACAAAAGTACATGAATAAAAAAACAATTTCATCAGTGAACTCTATTCGAACCACAGTGTGACAAATTAAACACAAAATAGAATATATCAGGACAAATTCAAATCGCGATAGCAAATTTAAAAAAACTGCCTTTGTTATCTGAAATCTGCGTTTGTACAATTATATACATGTGTGTGAACTGTTTTTTTTTTTTTTTTATAATCTAGAAAACAAAATACTTTGTCCAGGATACATTACATATGTATAACTTTCAAACCTCCGATATTCATGACGTAAATTTATAGACGGCCTTTAATTTACAACGCATTAATACCTATATCATGTATTTAAACACATTCGAAAATTTTATTTATATCCGTCAATTATTACTAATAGATAGATAAACTTCAAACAACAATTTTCACAATAAAACAATAATATCATACTCTCAATACATTTAGAAAAATTGATCTAAGTATTTCCTAATATATTATTCAATTACATTCACGAGAAAATTAATGTTTGAAGCGACACGATCACACATTATTACCATAGATTTCGATTAATTTAACTTCCAGGAACCTTAGTCTAATATAACTCTAAGTACAAAGGTGAAAAACGTATGACTAAACCTATGGATACTTATACAATAATATTATGCTTTCGTATGTGAGAAATATATAGGCATCGTCTATTATTGTATACACCGGCTAGTATACAGCTTTACTACTTACATTTGCAATATCTAGTGCGATTTAATAATTATATTTCTGACAGTATTTAACACTGACAAATGCATATACTTATTTTAATGTATTTATATAACGAAATTAATTCCTTTGTGGTACCAGTATTTTTTGTTTCTTCGAGTTACTTGGCTGTTTAAAATGAAACGTCTCACGCGCGATCTGTTGTTCAATGTTTGTATTAATTTTCAGAAACCTTCACGAGCGTGCGGGCAATTTGTCTAAGTGTGATCACTGTTGAATTAATAGTACTGTGCATAATCCATTTTTACATTTACATATTGTTCTATATCAAATTATATGTTGTCCTTATTTATACTTAAGTCGAGGCTCGTAAATAAATTTCTCTAGATATTTTTTTAACGTCATTTCAATGACAAGTCCTGATTTTTAATAATATATTAAAAATATATACCCTGATTTCGATTTTAAATTTGCATGATCATTTAATTTGATGAATAAAAATATATTTACATTAAAATTTTGAAAAAAAATCCTTCGATTACTATTCGAACCTAGAATTTGAAGCTAATGGACACTTAGGAATTTACCGTAGGCATTTTTTAAACGTGGCATTGTGTAATATAGTTGTTAGATATATGTTAGATCACTCTGAGGATATATTCTATCCTTGTCAAGTAATATCTATCTTTAGAGATTCTAAAGGTAAAATGACGATATACGTGGTGACATATACAATGTATATGTTTAAAAAAAATAGAGAGAGATATTGAGATGAATCATAAGGGTATTTGAAATTATTATTATTATAAAATACATCTTTACTCGAATGTTAGTGTTGGGTGGAAATAACTCTTATGTATGTTTAGTAATATAATACGGCTATTAAATGTAAATATTATTTACAGTCAAAAAGATTGAAGAGATTGAATTTTGTTTTTGCTCATCAAAATTTGTTTTCCAAGCCCGTGTAAAAATGCCTTCTTTAAGTTTAAATTAAATAAAATATTTCTGACATTGATTTGGTTAGCATAAGAGGCATTTCATCTAATGATTTCTATTCATTGGTATTACCGCGTTTGTGTTTGAGATTTTTATCTCACCCTACGCAGATTAATTGTGATAAAGATATATGCCGTTTAACCATAAATAATTAATTGCAACATATATTCTCGGCATATTACAAAACCCCAATTTATATTGTCCAAGTAAAAAGAAAATCCAATATAGAAGAAAAGTATCTTGAAAAAAAAAAATTACGCTACAAAATTCAAGTCGAATGTTATAGATTTGTCTATGTTTGAGTCTATATAATATATAGTGTGATATTAGTGTCGTTTGACAAAAGATGTAAAAACTCAAATTAAGTGTGGTATGTAAAGTACAGCATATGTTTGTGTAAATTTTTGCTAATTTAGAAAAAGTGTTACTCTTCTATAAATATTTCAGATGTTAAAATATGGGCAATGGGATATTAAGAAGTGGTTTTAAATCATATGTGGCATTGCCTCCTTTAGGCCTAGTTCATACAAAGGTACCGAACTTCATACTGACTACATAATAGTATCTCTCCTTCAATAAAACACTATACAATTAAAAAACCAAAACTATAGCTTGTCATAATTAGTATTGCCGACATACTTTTAGATAGGAAAATTGCACGAAACTTAGTGTTATTTTGAGATAAAATGCGTCATTGCTTCAACTCATTAACAAATGAATTGTGTCCCTTCCCTATTGAGAAGTACATAAACAATTTTTTTCTATAACATTTATTACATATACTATATATGCATGTAGTGTTAAATATTGCTAGAAACAAACCGTATACTATGTTACAGTTACAAGCGTTACCTAATGAAGCAGTAACAACACTATACACACATCGAAGTAGACGAAGTTACCTATTGTAAATAATTTATCTAAACCTTATATAAAATTAGCTCCTCCAACTTACATGTGTCGACTATAAATGTATAATTTTTACTGGTGCGTATTGTAACGTTTTTTTCTATAACATACAATAGTGTTACAATTTAATTTACAATCTTTTATATTGGAATAACCTGCAGGTATACATGTTTCGTCGAAATCGTTAAGTTTCTATGGATTATATCATTATATCATTATATTTATATAAGTTTACGTATTTATAAAGATAAAGTGATACTATACTTCCAACTTCTACATACAATAACCTATTTGAGATATTGACGTGTAGACGAATACTTATGATTCCTGTAAATATTTTGACAAAGCTAAATGGTACGAGTATTTACGAAAAGAGCCTCTTCTAGCTATCCTAAGAACTAAAGTACTGAATAGGCAATAGCAGATTGGTAAGTCCACAGCTTATGCTAAACAAGGAAGGTTTAGGGACTTGAACGTCTATACAAAAGGCTAAATATGCTATCATAGTGAATTATGAATTTAAGCAAAAAAAAAAACGCCTATAATGTCTTGAAATGTATATAATTTTGGTTGATCTACATTCTTAAGAAGTCTCGATACGTGTTATGGAGAGGATGACAGTACATAGCTCTATCGCCTATGGGACACAACACTTACATTAAAATTTGAATAACCCTCGTTCATTCCTCGATTGGCATGCAACTAAACTTACATATTATATTATAATAGTTATTATATTAAGTGAACACATAGTGACTGAACACATAGCAGTTTATACTAACACTACTTATTCAAACGTTTGAAAAATAGAATTTATTCAATAGATATTTTAAAAAGAATTCGCTATAATATTTTAACTAATACAAAAAATATGTATACAAGAAAACCACAATAATATGAACGAATTAGAAATTATCTCCAATACAATGTAGAAGATATATATATTATACGTACATAAATTTGCTAATTCCAAAGATAATTCCGAAGAACAATTTATTTATCTTGTTATATAATAACGCTAATAACTTAATTAATTTTAAATTTAATTTACCCAGAATAGCTAGGTTTGACGAACTAAATTATGAAATAATTATAATTAGAATCCCCCAACGGAACGCTACTATTCAGTTCTTGTTCGTTTTATTTAGATCATCAGTCGAAAAATTTAAATGTAAAACATTAAAAAAAAGGAAAAAAGTAAACAAAAAATTACAAATATCACTTCATCTTCCTATAATTTTTAAATCAATGAAAGAAGAATATGGCGTTATAGCCGAAACTTCAGCATTTTGCCGTAATATAATAATAATAATACCTTAAATTTTGGTAATTAAAACGCAGTACATTAGCGGCATACCGCTGCACCCACCCCGCCGCCTCGACCTAACACGTCCAACATCTTTAAGACAGTCTTCTAAAGTCAGTCTCAAAGTTTTATTGCATTGATTCTGTTTTCAATACACATCCCGATTATACGAAACCCCATTACTTGCCATCCAAATAAATACAAACAAAAATAGGGAATACGCATAAGCGATCGAGCAAAAAAATAAAATAGATATATGTATATAAAATCAATCAAACAGAACAGCGTCCGCTGTGCCAATATACCCTAACATAAACATAATATTATTATTACATGCACCTAAAATCATTATGCAAAATAACTTATCATAAAAATAGATATCAACGTTTGTTAATCAATTTAACCAAGTTAAAAAAAACGCAAAAATGTAACATTTTGGAAAAATACTTTTAAAGTTATTTCTTTAATTTATCTCACATAAAAACATCTTTTACATCACATCGTGATAAGTAATCCATAATAGTTATAATTTTTTATGATTTTATTTTTAATAGCGTTCGGACCGAATAGCATTTTACTATCAAAATATAACAGTTAATTCTAATATCTTTACTATTTATTTGGTGTCACCTATAGCAACAATTATTGAGAGTTTAGTATATGCAGACGAGGTTAAATAATTGATCTGTAATTTAAATCGCAAAGTTTGGCCCTTACAGACTAGTAATGCGGAAAACGAAAATCAAATTAATTACTGGTAACGAAAAAAAACTCATAGAAACGACTTAGAGAGATTTTTTGATTCGACGGCGACTTTAGTGAATCGCAAACGGACACTAAATCCCCGCGCAAGCTATGCTCGATATGAATCTTTCCAAACGTTAATCATAAAATTGGCACATAGTCAAAGAAATCACAACTTAAACAAAATAAAATTAAAAAAATACATGGACCTTAGGCCCAAGAACTCAGTTTGCCCTACTGTAATAATTATATTAATTAATATACTTTGATGTATTGCTTGCCATGAGAGGTTATATCGCGAGCCGTATCAGGCAATGTCTCGAACAGTACTACCAAGTAGCCTTCCGGTGTGAGAGCAACGTCGCTAGGTCGGTCTTTGTCATCTAAACCCGGGCTCTTTAAGTCCACGGCCCATAAAATACGGAGCTCAGTCGTAAATACCAAAACGCGATGATTCTTCGAATCTGCAACTATGATGCGTCCGTCATCGTCGGTAACAATACCAGACGGTCGATTAAGCTCACCTATACCGGAACCTTCGCGGCCTACACAATGCAGAACCTTTGTCAAAGTTGGATCCACCATAAGAAGGCGATGATTCTCGAAATCCGATACAATAATATTTCCTGACGTTGTGAAACATACGCCTCTAGGAGTTGTCGGGCCTTTTAACATTTTAGCGGGGTTAGCTCCCTCGAAAACAAACTTTGTAATATATGTTCCGTCACTCGTAAAGAGTTGAATGCGGTGATTACGAGTATCGGTCACGACAATGTTACCTAACGTATTAACAGCAACGTCCCAAGGATATTGAAACTGTCCACATTCTTTACCAAATGAACCGAACTTAAGGATAAAGTTACCAGAAGATGTGAATATCTGAACTCTATGGTTATCTTTATCGATTACTATAATGCGCCCATAAGTGTCTGTTGTTATTCCAGCAGGAAGATCAAATTCACCAGGACCAGTTCCTTTGGATCCGAACATTGTCTTAAACTCTCCACGATTACTAAATATTTGTATTCTATTATTTCTTCTATCGGCTATAATAATATTTCCTTCTCTATCGACACACAAGCCCCATGGTCTGGATACCTGTCCCTCTTCTTGTCCTTCTCTGCCGAAAGAGAACATCGGGACACCGGGAACTGGACTTCTGGTCGGCCTTACCGTAACAGACATCCAGTAACCGGGAATCGCTTGACCAATACCGCGGGAAGGGTTCGAGTCCAACGCTAAACTAGTAGAAATACTATGGTCATAATAATTACTAGGTCTCGTATGGCTAGCGGAATACTCGGGTAGTGAACGTAAACCACTAGTACTCATATTGTAACTCAGATGAGGAAATGTTTGAGGAGATTGCAAAGATTGTAACGACAAAAACGATTGACGAGACTGTAGAGTAGACGTAGAATTGAGTGAATGCATGGAACTCGCCGGAGCCGACTGAACGTCACACTGACGTTTCAGTTGATCTACTAAATCGTAATTCGGTGGTATAAACATAATTCTCTCCTCAGTTACGTACATATTTTTGAACATACAAGAAAAATAGTCAACTTGAGCTCTACCTTTTTCTTTGGCCATGAACAGATCTATTCCCTCCGAGTCCATACTACGTACCAGAGTTTCATTGGTGTGAGCCAACCCTGCAAGTATACCTCGAAGCGTGTTCATATGATCAGTGAGCTCGTTCATTTTTGCCTGGCGCATTTTTTCCACTTTATCTAGTAAATACTTTTCTCTGTCTTCGATAGTCTGGGCGTAACAGCGCATCGCTTTCCGTATTTTCAAATTTGCTTCAGCAGTTTCTTTTTCATAAGCTTTAGACATGGCTACTGCTCGATCTATGGCAGTTTTAATAGCTTTTGTTCCAGTTTTAGTGTCTTCAATCGCCCTAAAAACTCCGATACGACACATATCAAGAGCACCTTTGATAGGCGAATAGCTGTGGTCTTTGTGAACCCACAGTGTACATTCTTGGCAAATAAAGATAATGCATGCCTCACAATAAAATCTGACGGGATCACCATGCAATTCACAAAACATAATCTCCTTCTCATTGTTGACAGAGTTCGGCCTGGCACCGATAGGTGATATCTGATGTATGGGAAGCAGAGTATGCTCTCTCAGTTGACAATCTGAGGTGACTTTATGACAGCATTCATGGCAAAATAAATCGTTACACTCCAAACAGCGTGTAGTCGGTGACCTTTCTTCGCAGCGGAAGCAGGTGATAGATACAGAGGAAGAAGTACCCGGAGATCCGCTGGAATTGTTGTCTTCTTTGGATTGAGGTTGATTATTATTATTAGAAGTAACACTATACTCACGGCTTGGAGCGCCGATAGGATTTTGCACAGAACTACTAGAAGGTAGTGCCCATATGTCGTAGGGAATCGTTGAAGATGTAGAAGCAGATGTTCCCGATTGAAGTGTTGACGGCTTATTCATATTCTCCAGGAGGTTACAAATGATATGAGTCATAGCAAGTGGATCCTCCTGATCACTGGAAGTAGTACCTCCGCCATTGGCCGCCGACGTAGACGGCAAGCTGGACGCGAGCGATTGCGTCAAATTTGCGAAGGACGTCATTATGAAGCGTGCTGATTACGTCATTAGATCTGGAACAGATAAATTTAGACTATCATATTTCAAGAGCACAATACATTTACATTATTAATAATATTTTGACCATTGCTCAAAACCCATTATTTTCTTTTCGCATACATAAATTGAAGATACATCGCTAGTTCCTATCATTTAATATATAACATTGGATATACATCATCTCATTGGTCTACCTCGTAAAAATATATATTTTTTTTAAGTAAAAGTACTAATTATATTATATAATAGAAGAAAAACAACATATTTTAAATGCTAATTATGCTTAAATTATGACATTCGATAATTAACTCAATAATTAATAGTAATACAAATAGTAAGTACATATTTTAAACAAAATACATAAAACTATTGTGTATCGTAAAAAATACTAGTGTCCGCGACTTTCTTCGCGTGGAACTAAAGAATATTTAATAATTTTAGCCCGTTTGTGTAACTTTTTTCAGATCAGCTTTGTTCGTGTTGGTGGTAGCGTGATATGAAATACAACTAGTAGTTCCTAAGATCCTATAATCAACTGTCACGAGCCGGGAACGCACCTGCGATTCCTCTGGTGTTGTTGGTGTGTCCATGGGCGGCGATGATCACTTACCATCAGATGACCGGCTTATTCCTTTGCCTCCCTATTCTATAAATAAAAGGCACGATAGCGCAAACCATTGATGCATGGATTGGAAGTCACTGTCGTTTTTGGTTTATAGTGTGATTACCGTCACTTATATCACATTATATTCTCAGTCTCACATGTTTTAAATGACAATGTAGCAAACAAAACTACCCGAACACACCTTTACATATTTGGCGGAAGAATTCCAACTAAGAGTGATAGCTATCGAGGCGGGCAGTAGAGAACGCCATACCACCATGCAAACGTTATAAAAATAGTAAAATTATAAAATAGGTTTTTTTATTATTACGGCACCTACCTATGTGGGTAATTTTGACAATGTCAACTGCGAAAGACTTTATAAATACGATTAACACAAGTAACAACTTAACTCTAAACAAAATGTTTATGGATCACAAAAATTACTGTCCTATACAGGATTTGAACCCACAGCAGTTCGACACAGGGGTTCTTCACTTCACTTCGGTGCAGTGAAATAATTGCTTTAACCATTATTCCAACGTTGCGATTTACTTTGCCGTGCGAAGATAAAAACAATACTACCAAACTGGTTTTTAACTACAATTGAAATTTCTTTAAGCCATTTAACATCACACTACCGCCAACAGGAGCAGACCTATATTGGAAAAAAAACGACAAAACAGCAATTTTTTTTTTTGTTCCATGTAAACGAATTCGAGTGTACAGCTAATTATCTATATACCAACTAAGTTTGTAGCAATGACAATACCAATATTATAAACTGGATAATTATAAAGTTACTGACGACCTAATACTGAAATAATCCATTCATATACTTATCATTTTATTAGACAATGTATAAAGATTATAAATGCCTGTATAAATGCGATGACACAGAAGTATGTCAGACGACCGTTAATAGTCTCAATGTCTAGGTGAATAAATAAGCGTTAAATCAAAGAACTCTGAATAATAGTTACACCAAAGAGACAGCATAGAGCATAGAAATTATTCTTTTGCACAAATACCAATCTAATGTTCAAAATATATTTAAATTGTGCACCGGAGTGCTAAACTAAATGGGACATATATATTTATTTTTTTTTGACAAACATAAAGGACCTCCCAGACCACAATTTAACTTGAACGCTTGGCTCGAACTTAATTTAAGAATTCCAAACGCATTCACACTTTATATTTTTAAATTTGATTACAATTGTGCTTACAAACGATGACTAATTTATAGGCATACGAATTTAACATAGTCGTTTCGTGTTTTGCATTTTAACAACAAACAAACTCTTATATGCAGTTATTTTAATTATTAACTGCGAGAGCAACGTTCTAAATTACAAAAAAAACCAAAATTAATTTATTTAAATTAACACAGACACCGTTAATCATGTATTTTACTGTTACTTTGTATGCTTTCGACAAAACATATTCAGTATTATTCATAAGCGTTTCAGTGGATTTTGGTAATTTAAGGTTGATATGTGACTATTTTGAACTTTATACACAATTTATTACTTTTCACTGATTAAGATAATAATTAAAAAAAAAAAAACAAGTTTATGAATTCAAATACATGTCGAACACACTGTATTTTACTTGAGAATAGTTGAATTATTTCAAAGGTTGAGAAAATGAATGAGATAAAATATTTCGATGGTAGTCGAAGCTTTGTCAGTTCAAAGCATCTATCACTATTACGCATGGGCTGTGATCACCAATAAAGTTAAAACAATCAAAGTTTTTTAGTTTGAAGAATTGTTAAAATTGTCATACTCAAAGAGATGCAACTATATAGTTCAGAAACGATACAATCAATACCTAGCGATAGTAAGAATTTTAATTATTATAAATAAATTAATACAAAACTCACATGCATTAAGTTTCCTACAATCTTCCGTTGATTTTTCCTAAATTATTTTCACAGCCATATCACTAAATTAAAACACAAAACAAATTAAAATATTACAAACAAAGAGGAAGTGTGTCGCGTTGCGCCTTTACTGGCTGCACTGAATCTCTCCATATAGTGCGATTGCAAAAAAAACCCATCCCAAAATCTTTTGTGCATCCCTACCACAACCCCTGTTGATACTTTAGGTAGCAAAACAATATGAGACAGCAATATGCCACGTCCATCGAGTACGAGTGAAATAACTAAAAGAGCGTTCCAAAATTTTCCATAATTTAGATAAGAAGGTTTGCTATGATTAGGGCTGGGCTTAGATTTGAAACTATACGTCCATTGCAAAATTTAATTATATATTTTAGTGTATTACTAAGCATCTCGGTTTTAAATATTTAAATATAATTGTATTCAATTAAATATAAATGTTTTCAAATAAACATGCGGTGTTTAATATGTTAACAAATCGATATATCTTCCAACTCCTCATATCTAAAACAGTATCAATTTAATAAACCAATTTGTATTATCAGATAAAATTTTAAAATATATATTTTCAATGTTTAAAACGAAAGCGTTGCAGTCAGCCCTAATTCTTAGTATTGAGAAGCATAAATTCAACATTACTCGGTCGAAAGAGCGAGCGAGACGCTAGATATATCTCTCTAAACATAGAATGGGAGGAGGTTATCGTGACGATTTATCGTGATTTTGTATTTTCGGAGGCGCAGCGTGGGTACCACATGCTGTGTTCGTGACCTTGGTAGGCGAATGCGCTTGAGGCAGGTCCGGGACCCGAAGCAGCCATCTTGCCGCACCCCCGCCATCCCGGGCAGCTAGTATGAAGGGTGCCGAAAATCGATGGTTTCCCTCCTTGCCCTTATATCGCACGAACGAAGGGCGCAACCGACATCGTACTACAGCTACGATACGTTTTCAGAAATATTATATTCAATATGAATATAAATTTCATAATTATACTTTCCAATCGAATACATATTATCAACGCGGGTATGGTAAAGATGATTTTTGCTTCTGTCTCTAATAAATTGTCATTCTGGACACAATCACGAGCAAAATACAACTTAGTATTAATTATAGAAGAATTTTGTAAAACGCTCTTATATAATAGACGTCGATAAATATTCATAATTGACATTTACCGCGGCGTGGAAACGTGCGGATAAAATTCCGAGTTTTTAAAACCAGGAAACATTAACCACAGATTGAACAAACTTTATGTTAACCACATTTTTGTTGCAAAATACACTTTATTTAAAAAAATACTGAATACGGATTAGATAGGTCTTTAGTTTATTTATTTACTATGGGGATATAATTTTGGGTCTTTCTTATATATGTATTTAATATATTTGATATATTCATTTGGACTATTAAATAACACTCTAAAATGGATATAGAATACAGATTTTTTTTATTATTGTATTGTAAAAGCTTAAATGTAGATTATATTTAAAAATATATGCGTTAGATGTGACGCACGACTGGAGTTAGCTGCTTAGCTTTGTGCCAATGTATGGTCATACATTTTTTTAATCTCTATTATGCAAACGATCGTAGAAAAATACAATTAAGCTCTAGGGACTCTTAAGTACGATCGACTTTAAATCATGATTATCAAAGTGAAAGGTGCGCAAGGCAAGTTGCGCAGAAAAATATAACGCTTTTGATTTAACGATTGTATTAATTTCACTCCTCATAAAATTTCCACACCATTATTTATATAACATTAATATTATAAAACGGAAAAGATTGTTTGCTTTAATGCGCTAATCTAAGGAACTACCAGACAGATTGAAAAAAAAAATATTTGATAAAGCAATCATTGAGAAATGTTTTAGGCTATTTAACATCACGTTATACGATATACGTATCAATAGGCACAGAACTGTAATAAAAAAATACAAAAAAGGACAACAATTATTAAACAAAACCTTAGTTCAACACAAAAATAGGCACAGCTAATATAATGTAAGAATCGATTATTGAAGAGTAAATTCCAATAAATTGAACTATTACATACTTCTTACTATAGATGGAAAACAGAATACAAATACGTAATGTCAATTATATTGGTCAATGATCAGTTGTTTAGTCTAGTAATAGTCAAAACAAAAGCTTCTCAGTTTATCTGTCTATATATGAAGCTGGTTGAGTGACTCATCAACACACGGTCGAAACTACTGAGGTTAGATACGCGAAACTTAAACTGTAGTTCCCTTTCGTGACATAGAGCGGGCGAAGCACTCACGCAAGCAAGAAGCGATTTTTCGAAATCTAACCCCTAAGGAGGTAAACGGGAATGGCAAAACTGTATGGGAAAGAAAAAATCTCTTCACTTATTGACTTGAAATTTAGCATAAAAGTCTCCTTAAGAAAATAAATAACCACGTGTTTCAGCGTTTCAAAATTTTTATCTCCTACGGGTTCAAAATAGGGGATGAAATTTTTAATTGATGTTTTAGTGAGATATCTCCGAAACTACTATATCATGTACCTGAAATTCTCCACAGATATTACTTTAGACCCCCTAAGAAAGGATAATATGATCAAGCGTGATTGTCAGGAATGAACGCGAATGAAGATGTGGGGCACCAGCTAGTTATGTATTAAAAAAAAACAAGAATTTATCGTTGTTTATTTTTAATTTTGTAAGAGCTAATAGAGAAACTGCATATGTATTGCATCCGGGACTTTAATCTTTTTCCTTTGCAATTATGAACAGGGAAGCGTCGATCGTAAATAAATCATAGTAAGGAAATAAAAAACCGAGATTAATTTTTCAAAGCGTCGTTCTTTACAACTAACTTTTACAAGATATGCATCTTCATTAAAGAAAGAAATGAATGTTTGCGATTCCGATTTACGTCCGATTACACGTCTATTGTGTCTAACTACTGTATCGAGTATAACACGAATCATACTGTCACGTTTAGTTGATTTCTGGTATTAGCAGGTGTATAGCCAGTAAACAAGTGATGTGGAAGGGATCTTCTGCCGATTAGGTCGCGACCACCATTCATAAGGTGTAAAAACCGTCATACTTAATATGTTTTAGTTTATCACATCCCGGAATCAGACAATGTATATCCAGCTGCTAAAATTCTCAGTGCATGACAGCCATTACTCTCACCTCTACTGTATTTAATTTGTCAATTTATTTTCAATTAATTGCTCTCTGCTTTAGCAAAATACGTAACAAGGTAGCGGATCAACTGCAGATTTCTTGTTGGGCATCGTTTTTTGGAATTGTGTCGTGCTTACCAAACGCACAGTGGCATTGATCTGCCATATAACTATTAACATATATATGTATGTACTAGGAAAATATTGCGAGCAAATCTAAACATCTTATGGAATAATCTCACACTACCATAACGTAGTGGAAAAAAGCAGGATGCTTGTAGTTTCTTAGAGTTCGAAATTGCCAATACGTCGTAGACTGGTGTCGTAATTAAGTAAACCTTTCCCGTCCTTCAGGACGATTTGCAAGCAGATTTTATTATTTACTACCTATGTATTATAGAAACGTATTGATATTACGTCTTTTTACAAAAAATATATTATGAGTATTACAAATTATTTCATGTTTTAAATTAAAAAAAAAAACTCGACAAAAAATTCAGTGAAATCGATGAGGCCGTTTACAAAATGAGCGTGTACGAACACCGGATGCACGGAATTTTTATACATAAAGTTATTAAACTTCGAAACTATAAACTGGAAAGCAAATTAAAGGAACAAATGTTTGTTTAAAGTAATAACAATTTAGAAATGTTAGTAACAATACCAGCTCAGAGCAGGTAATCAAATCTCTATGTACACGAGAAAGGAAGCAATGGTACGTTTTTATGCCGGTAATAAGAATAGGTTTGCGCAGGTCGGGTGCGTTTCGAGTATCGACATTGTATTCTCACAGCCTACGCTAAACCCATACCAATAGAACACGACCATTCTCAACGAGTAGAATAGCAAAAAAGTGCGTGTATCAATGTAAGAAATGAAATTCCTTTAAGTCATATAATTTTTTTTTAATACATTACCAATATTAAATTGACAACCCATTCCTTGCTTTGCACGAGTAATTGTGTTAATCATGCAAAATAAAACGTATAGCGTAGCTACAGTATCATAGATTTTTGTAAGAGGAGTAATTCAGCAGTAAATTATTCTTATATATATTGGTTTACGCGAAGCACGTCAGTAAAGGTAGCAGTCGGATTATTTTTTTCGGATTCCTACAATAATCAACATCATACTTAAGCCAATATACAAAAAAAAAAAAAAAAATACAACCGAAACATATACAACACGCACCTAAACAGCCTCATTAATCCGTATATTTATTACGTATTAACCGTAGAAAAATCCATTCGCTAGTTTTTGAGTTTATCTTAAGCCTTAATGATTATCAAAATAAAATACTTTTGAAATCCGGGCAGTAGTTCTTAAGATTGCGTGTTCAAAAAAAACAAACATTTCTGCTTTATAATACTAATAGTATAATATAAATGTAAAAAATCCGTGTTTGTCCGTTAATGAAGCGATTTTAATGAATTTTTGCAAACTGTATGTACTTTTACCAAATTGAGAAATCGAGTAATTTTTACCTCGATACGCGACCATAATGCGATAGGTGGCGCTGTTATTGAGTTATTGATTACTTGTGAGGGCAGATCAAGGTCTGCCAGGTAGGCCAGCTAGTAGTAAATAATCTTGTATTTATCGCATCTTTAGAGTTACAGAATCGTGTTTTCATATGATAACAGTCTATAAAAATATGTGTTTACTTTCTATTTTATTGCCAACATATTTTATGCAATTGCATTCAAAAGGTGTAACATATGTATATTACAAAAATATCATAATGATTTTTAGTGACACTTGTTGATTTTTAATTTTACACTAGCTTTTGTCTGCGGCTTCGCTCGCGTTAATATACATTTTGATTCAGATGACGCAATAAAAAGTTTCATACAAAATTAACACCTCTCTTTACCCCATTTCCAATAAGTTTTTTGCGAGATATTGCCTATCGCTATAGGTAAGAACAGTATACTGGAGAACTATCATTGTCTCCAGGTTCCCATCTAAATCTAAACCAAAATTCATCATAATAGATATAGCGGTTTAGGCGCCAAAAAGTGTAACAGACAAACAAACGAACTTTCGCATTTATAATATTATTTATATAGTAATATAGTATAGTATGATTAAACACATAATTTTTCTATAATATTCCATATAACTTGCTTATTTGCGTGCTTGAAATCATTTGCAATACCAGGTATTCATATTTTTCTCGATATTACCATCGATTCAATACTGTAATACATTGAAAGTAAAATATAAAAAAGTAATATCTCGCGACAAAGGTTTCTCCCAAGCGACGGTGTCACTTTAATTACCGCGACAGTCCACGACGTATTGACGTATTTTAAACGCTAAAAAAATTAAAAGCTTCCCTGTTTTCTTCCACTACATTGTGATACTATTAGATGATTCCATAACACATTTAGATTTGTTCACAATATTCTCCTTCACCGTTTGTTAATAATCTCTTTCCGATGAGTAAATTCGAAGCGCACTTTCAATAATTCGTTGGTTCACGTCGAGGCTTGAAGCTACGGGATTGGATCGATATTCTACCGGTTTAAGCAGCCACATCTTTAAAGATCGCCTTACAACTTATATTAATCTTATATATAAAATTCTCGTGTCACAATGTTAGTTGCCATATTCCTTTGCAACGACTTGACGGATTTTTACGAAATTGTATATGTATATTCGGTAGGTCTGAGAATCGGTCGTAATCAATTTTTCATACCCCTGAGTGATAAGGATGGTCCACCGTAAACATTTTTTTTTATTTTTTGACTGACTTTTCTATTTTTATTTTTTTATTATGTGCCATTAAAAATACATACAACTCTTAAATTTCACCTTTCTACACTCATTATCTCAATTTCAATACAACCAAAGTATTCACTAGAAATTATTTATAAGGCAGAACTTTTGTTGGGTCTGCTAGTATGGTATAATATCTTATATATTTTATTTTTTGGTCCGTATCTCTCTTAATTCTTTGTAAAAAATCATGATTTATACATCATTCTGAAGCTTATATTTCAACGTTAGTTTTTACGTTGCAAAATGTATATATATTTATTCATTACTAGCTGTTACGTTCGAGTTCGTCCGCGTTGTCGATACAATAACAAACCAAAAATAGGTTTTGATTAAAACCTGCTATTTGTTAATCCACCTAATAAGCTACCAGTGTGTCAAATCTCATCTCATAAATCCACTCATCCGTTTTCGTGTGATTGAGTAACAAACATCCATAATAGATGTAATCGCGACTTCGTTCACTTGTAACTAAAAATTATTTAATAGTTATTGCCCGATTGTGATACAACTTGGCTCCTATTGGTGGTAGTGAATTGTTAAATAGCCGAAAGCCTTTTATTAATATAGATTTTATATATAGTATAGTTATATGTAATTATATCAAGTTTTTTTTTTGTATTCATAATTATTTGATTCATTCAATAATAATACTATCATGGTTTTCTATTACTTAAAGGTTATGTTAATTTATCATGTAGTTGTTAGTGATTTGTGAGTTATATTAAAGGTTACATTTCTTGAGAGGCTTATCTTTTGTAAAGTGAAAACTTTTTCATACGTTTTTGGTATATCTCGAACGGGTAAAAATGGTAACGTTCCATCACCGACATGGGGGTGCCACGTGAAAGAAACAAAAAGAAGATCCATTGTTTCAAGAACGAAAAAATAATTTTGGTGTTATGTCAAAACAACAAAAGCCTGTAACAGACAAACCCATGTAAAGTTTGACTAGCATATGTAATACAAAGGAACTAAAGGAGAATTTAGTCTCTTTAAGTAATTGTGAAAGAATGTCCGTCTACAATAACCCGTTTAGATTTTCAAATACAACAGTAAAATGTTGATTACTGTTAAGTATTACTTTAATCCCAAACTAAGCAAAACTAAAAGATTATATTGAATCCTCCACCTCACACTTAAATTATAGATCTTACTACTACTTCACAATGTAAGTCTGTCATTCATTAAAACAAGAATCTATGTCATGATTTTCCAGGAAGTTATGGAGTAGTCATTCAATTAAGAATTAGATAACTTATTCTTTATAACTGTAATTAATTTTAATGTTAGTCTTTTTTCTTAATACTCACAACTTGAGTGTAAAAAACCATAAAACTGATCCTTAACACTCTCAACATCCAAGTAGTCATGGTTTGTTGCTTCTAAATAAATCTGTTTTTATTTATGAAGTTGAACATAGACAAAGACATGTCTATGTTAGCTTGTACTAGTATTATAGTTATTATTTTCACACAAATTTTGTTAATTCTAAAAGTATTATTATTCTAAAAATAATTGCTACAGTCTAGGAATTGTACAATGACATATACTATCAATGCGCAAAACAATTCTTGCATACCTATCAACATATAATTCTCGTTTACTAATTTTAATGAAAAAAAAACAAAGTGATAATTTGGGAATTTGTCACATTTTCAACCTACATTACTGTAAAAAGACCAGTTTCTAAATTGCTTTAAAAAACAGTGCAAATGCTTAAAAAAGCCCACAGATATGATAATCAAACAGTTATTAGTTTATTGAAATACAACACAGTAAGTATAAGTATATATTTACAGTTTATTTGAGAACTACTGATGACTTCTAAAATGAAAACATAGACAACTGCTGTTTTATGCTGACCTGTAAACACCCAAACAACAATATCAATATCCTAAATTTCAAGCAATGGCTTGAATCAAAATAAAAATAAAGTGAAACTCATCAATTATGAAGAAATTATGAACATACTATGAACAGACACTAGCTATACCCAGACTTCATATGCATGGAACTAAAATTTGTTGAAAAAATTAAATAAAAAAGGCAGAGAACTGAATTTTTTTTTTCTAAATAACAGGTAGTTTAAGTTACACATTATAATATCAGCTATCTGCCAGAGAAAGTCCCGTCAAAATTGGTCCTGACATTTTAGAGATCAGAACAGCTAGTAAAGTATTTTATTTTCAATAAATACCCTATGTACTTCTTTTTGCATATGCATTTAGTAAAAAGCTGTCAGTTTGACATTACAACACACACATTTTATTTATTTGTATAGAATAGTCATTAATATATAAGCATCTCACTAAACACAAAAACAGTAAGTGAATTTAATTATCTAATGACACCAGTATGTTTAATAACTGAGTAAAAAATAATTAATAAAATTAACTTATTACCCTGTTATATTTATTTATTACTACTTCTTTGTTTCTGTTCCGTTTTATTTTATTTTAAGTACACATGTTCAAAATTAAAAGAAATTACTTTTTAAAGTAACCCACCTCTTAAATGGAACAAAAACAATCTAAATATTCAATTAAATGAAACATTGAGAATTTATAATTTCCTAATAATAGAAAATAATGATCATTAATAAATACCTTATTAATGTTGACTTAATCAATGCTACAATTCTTTAGTTGTCATTGAAGAAGACAAATAAAATGTATTACACCATACAACTCTATTCTAATTAACCATTTCAATAAATATACAATAAACTATTAGTATATGTTCTAATTTAATTAGATTGAATTTAATTTAAGTGAATATCCTAACAAAATTAAGATCAGCTCCCAAGTTAAAGAAAGCTCTACAAAATTATGTGATAAATATTTCATATACAAATAATTACATTTACAATTAAGATATAATAAAATAGACATATCATTGCATGTACATTCTATAATCTTGCATTAAATTTAACTTAAGTTTAGATTTCCTTCAACACCTAACATTTTAACTTCTCATTTCAAAGTGTCATATGTATTTTTTGCTTGAACAAAGATTAAAAATTATGGCATATCTATTTAATTATTTCATTGTACATAAAATATACAGTATCTGTACATTATTTTTATCAATAATGCAAGTAAATACAAAAAAAAAATTTTTACAGACTTATATTATATGTAGGTACATTTCACATAATTATTGAGGTCATTTCAAATTTTCAATACTATTATGCTAATCTATAGCCAAGTGTTGAGTAAATAATTAATTTACATAATACATGCGTTCATACAGAAAGTCAGTGGCGATGTTAACACGTCGTACCTGTCATTGAATAAAAAATGCGAAAGTGCAGCTTATGGTTACAAAGAAAAGTGCATACAGAACCAGTACAAGAAAGTCGTACTAAAAATAACACAACGACTCTATTTTAAGTACAAAGACATGCGTAAAACGATCGTGTATCATTAGCGAGACCTTTACAATGCAATACGTGCAGGGTCTTCCGTGATTCATTCTTATCTACTCACCTACCGATACTCACCGATATATGTTGAATTCTTGCAGAAGTACTACTAAATCACAAGCTAGCATACGCACTACGTATCAAAGCATGTGCACTTTCTACTCCATTTATACGTAAATTACAAATGTTCAGTCACCGGTAATTAATCACATATATTTTGGACAATGCAGGTAGATTGCGGATACCTTCCGATAGTCTGGTAAATTTTTCTTCACACACAGACGTGTCCACTAACAATATTGCACGAATCCTTTATATTACACGATCGCAACGATTCCGTATATTTCGCAGTAACCGTTTATATTTATTTATTATCACAAAATAACACCATAAAAACATCAGCGGTGAATGAACGATCAATTGATTTAAAAAGTCAAATAGCAATGTCTGTGGTACATGACAATTATAGGGACGTACCCATATTATCAATGGTTCAAAAAGCTTCTAACATTGATTTAAAATGTATCATAAATAATCGACTACAAGAAAAAAACTGTTCCGTAGACGAAGGGTGTGTTCCGTTATAAACTGAGACCACTGTAAGGTGTGACGTAAATCAGCATCAATCAGTATACCGAAAAATGATGATGAAAAATGAACGCAGTCCAGTGTCATGTATATTTATTAATTATTTAACTGTTTTTTGTATAGCTTATGGGATATGCTTAATTTTTCAGTCACTTTAAGTTTATAAAAAGTGTTGGTTTAACTCTGCAGTCATGATAAAATTTGTAAAATTTCCATGTTGCTTTTGGCGTTCGGTATCTTTGAATAACAATATTCAAATAATAAATATTATACGTTAGACGCTGTTGATCACGAGATCAAAGTATTGAACGACAAAAGCTCCTGTTCTCACAGTACAAAAATGTTAACGATCTATGACATCATACACTTTCCTAGGTTACTGGGGCAGTAAACTGTCTGCCATAATGGCAAGAATTTCTCCCCAGTAAGAGTATAGTGGTCTCAGTGTGTATCGGAACATACCCGAAAATACACAGTGTTTGACAGTTACTGTCAAATATCAGTTATTATTATTTTCGCGGTAAATGTACTTCGTAACCTAACAGTTTTTGTAAATAAATATTACCACACGGTTGAGTAGAATCGTAATAAATTTGTTGTGTTTTTGTAGTTCATCTGTGAATTTTACAATAAAAATGTCTACACCTTCAAAGCGGCCCTCGTCACGGGCTTCTTCAGAGGCGTCTACTCCTCGGAGAACTCGCTCATCTCAACAAATAGTCGTACCTGAAACACCGCAACAGTCCTCAGGAACACCTGCCAAAGGTAATATTTAAAACCTAAATTTACAGGAAAAATAATTAAGTTTTTATTCAAATTTTCATTCGTTATTTTATATAAGTTTATAAATGCAAATGCTGTAGTATCAACTTTTAGTTCTGATCACATCACAAGAGAAGAACTAATGTATTAGTCGTGTAGCTAGTTACTACCGAATTTTTAATAGTTCAATTTTATTAACATAACTGTAAAATACTATTTTAGCAATGTATTTTTTATTTAATTTAAAACATTTAATTTCAGATGGCACTCCTGGACCATCTCATACTCCTCATGCCTCAGGTGAAGCACCTGGAACTTCACCAGCACGAGCTTTACCTTCAAGTCCTTTTGGTAACATATTACTTTATACATTTTAATGTAGATATATGATGATAAAAGTATAACTCCATTGAAGGCCACTTGGCTTAACCACAAACACCCTTAAACATTGAAAGAACTGTATTTTCTTTTGGTTACCTTGTTGTCCATACAATCTTTTTTCCATTTAAAAAATAACTCCATTATAGAATTAAAAAATAATACAATTTAATATGCAGTCCCTTAAATATTACTCAATAAAGTATACACTATATTGAAATAATATTTCTTATTGATCTTTACTCTACTTCCCAAACTATACTAAGTAGATAGGCATGAAAATTAAAATATCACAAGAAAACATTTATTTTTTAAGAAAAATAGGAAATATAATACAATAGCAACTTAGTCAATGTGATGTGTGTGCTTAGGGATCTCCACACATTATTTCAAAGCATGGTATAAGGCTTAACACTGCTACTCACATTTCTTGCTCCACATTGATCTTCGAGTGATATTTGCTCTTTATTACAGCTACTACAGAAAATTTTACTGCACAAAAATAAGATATTGCAAAGAGAATGAGAATTCGTAGAGCTTCTGAACTTAAAGTTGGATATTCGTTTTGGACAGATATCTAAAACTCCACCAAATCAGAACATGTGAATCTTGTTTTAAGGCTGCTGTCACAAGAAAGCTAAATGAGACTTTCTTTTTCTTGTCTTCAGCAAAGTATTTGTAATTCATGTAAATGAAATGCACGAAATAACACACTACCTTGTGAATTGCAGTAATATAGAAAAGCTGTGTGTTCAGCTTCCATAACCATGCATAGATTTTTTTTAAAGTCTGGCTTTTGATGGCCTAGTTCTTATGTAGTTTACTACTTCAATAACTTTTTCTAATACATGGTGGAATTCAGAGTTCATTGATTTTGGCGCAAGTACTTCCCATTGAATGATGCAATGGGTCCACATATCATGTGGTGCTTTTTTGCAAACAAGCACTTGTATTCCTCAATACCTGCCAGACATTGATCAAGCACAATCAGTAAATACACTGTCACATTTTTAAGAAACTAAATAATTTTCTGTGGTAAATTTGTTGAGAAATTAAAATAAGTCTTGAGCCTTTGCGCTTTCGGTAATGCTTTTACAGGATAAAAGGTCTTCAAATATAATAATGTCATCCAGTTGTAATGCTCACAGCAACATTGTATGGGAGTATGTCACTACAGACCCAATCAACACAATGAAAACAAAGAAATTGACCTCCTCTCGGTTCTATGCCTAAGTTTAGTTTCCGGAAAACGGTAAACAGGATCTTCTCAGGGCACACCTCTGTGCTCTCTATGGCGGACTAGGGCGACACGTTTGAGAACCCCTGCTCTAAAGACTAAAATTTAATAACTTGAATTGGAAAACTGACATTATTTATGAGTTAATTTCAACTAACTTTTCCATCTTGAAAAATAGCTTAGGTATTTAGCTCTAACAGAAAATAGAAAGATTTCCTAGTTTCTATATTTGTGTACCTTATATTTTCTCTGTAAAAAAATTAATATCAAAATTTTTATAAAAGAAATTAATTTAATATCTTGACCTGAGGTTGTTGATATGTTGGCTATGGACTTGGCAACAATTGTGGCAATAGTCGTCTCAGCCTATAGTCTTATAGCTGAGAGTTTCAACTAACATCTTAAGTAACCCACACTTGGTACCTGGATTCAAGATATGCCATTTCTGAGTTTTATGAAATTTAAATGTTAAATTTTTAATAAAGAAGCTATTAATCCCAACTATATTTAAGAATAATAGATTTCTTTAAAAATATAATTTGATTTACATTGTATATTTGTATTTATAATTAAACAGGAATTCAAAAAAGCAATATGTATTATTTTCAATTATTTATGAAGTACTTATTGCCTTACAATGTCTTCACGTACTATTTAATATGCTTACAGGACACTCTATTAATGTACCATTAAGCCTGTGTGATCAATATTTGTTAAGTTTATTAGTAATAACATAATATTTAGCATATTATATTATATACTCCAGCAAAGTTTATTAGATTTTATTTTGTTTCTGCCTATATAGGCTATCTAAGCAATGTCAAGTGTGCATCTTAATTTTAGTAGAAATAGACAATATTTAATGAGCAAAAGTTGGTAAATAGTTACGTCTTGAATTATTTATTATGTCAAAACTCGATTATTTTTCGTTTTATCAACAAAAACTACTAAAAGTCAAATATATATGTTCAGATTGACTCATACAAGTAATAAGAATACATTTCAATAACTCACAGCCTGCTCTTTTAAATCTTAATTTATTGGTAATTCTAGGAGCAGACACAGATATGAGTTCTCCACTGAATTATGGAACTCCAAGTTCATTGAGTACTCCCAGGTCTTTGATGAGAGGTGCCATGACCCCAGCAAGACAAAGAGCTGATCTTAGAGGCCATCAGCTAGGACCTACTGTGCCTGCACCAACACCTACCAGAAGGGTAAAACATTATTATTGTTTTTGTGATGGATGATTTTTAAAGCACAGAATGTTCTATTTTCATCAATAAAATTATTATTTTTAATATGCTTAAAAATAGTACAATTTTAATATACCAGTTAATTTAAGTTTTATAGCTTTTATTAGGGAGTTAATAGATTCATCTTCCTTTATATTGTAACTAAAAATATAATTTACAAGTATAGCTCACATTAGTATACTTCAGTTTTTTTAATCAACTCCACATAATGTGAACAAATGTTGCTAAGTAAGGATAAATACTCAGTAGAATATATTATGTAAAATAGTTAACTTGTAAGTAGTCTTCTTAGCCATTTAATTCTACAGTAGAACAATGATATTGAAGTAATAATTTTACAGTAAACAATTGTTGTAACAATTGTGTGTATGGTAATCAATTGGTGGATTGCTTGTTTCTCAATGTCATGTATTCAATTTCAGACTATTTATAGTTTGTTTTACTAAACATGTTTATTTTTTATTGGAGTACAGCAAACTGACAAGTTAGTGTCTCATGGCACAGTATAATTCAAAAACAATGGTAAGTGATTTAAGAGAGTTGACAACTTTCAAGCTAGCCTTTATGTACTCTCGACAACTAGACACAAACTAACTGATTCTAAAATAAAGTAAAAGTTCCTAACATGTATTTATCATCATGAGTACTGTATGAGCAGTTGTATAAATAATGCATTTCATGTGAAAGTACTAAGTGTGAATCACTTGATGTATTTGGTCGTTTTGTTACACTTATTCATTATTTTCAGTCTTACCATACAACAGGTAATATCAGTTATCACTAGCAGGTATAAAATCTTTAAGAACTATTAACGCACAAGGGCAGTGGTCAGAATCCAATCAAATCAACAAACTTTATTCATTTTACACCCTGAGAAGGCTCTTATGAACGTCAAAATTACCACTGGTTCAGAAGTCATAACCAAGTCATCGAGAGGAACCGGAAAATAACTCAATCTGCTAGAGCTACAGATCTCTACTATCATTAATGAGTGATAGAATGACTCATCAGGTGTTACATACATATCTCTCAATCTGCTATTATTTTATTTGCAGATTGAAGACGGAACAACAGATATGGGCTCGAGTGAGCCACAGTTAGTTGTATGGGGAACAGATGTCGCTATTGCAGAGTGTCGTGAAAAGTTTATCAAGTTCATTCAGAGATTCGTTGAGCCCACAGCCATTACAAATGAACCTTTATATGAACTCAAATTGGAAGAGGTATGGTATTAAATTATTATTGTCTTTCCTGTCACATGTATTAAAACTTATAGGGTTGTCTATTTAATATGTATCAATTCAAAATATTGTGGGCATCATACTACAAGAAAGCAAATTAGCATCAATTTGATTTCTGGCCTGATCAATGTAATTAATCATTGCCTAATTATATTAAATACTAGATTTTACGTGTGACTTCGCTCGCTTTAATATTGATTTTGTTAAATAAATCGGATAACGCTTTAAAGAGTTTCATACAAAGTTTATCCCTCTATTTACACCACTTCCAATAAAGATTTTGTGAGAAAATAGCCTATCTCCATCTCTTAGGTCCTAACCAACTATGTCTGTACCAAAATTCATCACAATCGATTCAGCGGTTTAGTCGTGAAAGCGTCACAAACAAACTTACTTTCGCATTTATAATATTATTATGGTCATAAATTATTAATGCCTGCCTGGCTAGCTACCACCCTCAAATTGAAAATCTGCCGCCAAATACCAAGAGGTGTGTTCCGGCAGTTGCACTTGAGAGTCAGTCCCTCCAAAATAATGGCCGGCAACGCACCTGCGATTCCCCTGGTGTTGTGGGTATCCATGGGCGGCGGTGATCACTTACCATCAGGTGACACGCTTGCTTGTTTGCCCGCTGTTACATAAAAAAGAACGTAATTAATGATATGTGCTAAAACTTACTTACATATGTATCAAAAAACAAGTTTTCAAGTGATAATCATGCAGATAATGTCATCACCTTTTATAATTTAATGAGATTTGTAGAGATCTTCAATGAAAAACGATCGCCTTTTAACAGAACGTTTATTATCTACCCTTTTATATATAATATGTATTATATATCTAATATAATATATATATCTATATATAATATTTACTAACTACCTCTTTAGTATCCTACAAGATTGTGCGAAATATTAACCCAAGATAAAGCTTATTGGGAATTAATTTCTACATTCTTATGTAGTACTTGATTTTTTGGGAGGATATTATACTGTCATGTGTTAATTTCTATTTAAATTCATAGACTTCTATTATTTACCTTACATAATGTAATATTAATGGCATTATAGGTAATTTGTTAGGCTATTGTGCACAATTGAAATGTATTATAAATAATAACTTAACACATCATATATTTTTTTAAGTTGTCATAAAAACTCTATGGTCCTTTCTGAAAAGAGAGCCATCTTGTTTGAACTTTTATTAGATTAATATAATATTCTGTCAACATGACATTTGGCAGAATTATGTATAAACAGAGTGTGTAATTGTAAGTTTATATTTTGGTCAGTATATTAGTAGATTTACACTGACATTAAATTAAATAATAAATTTGCAAATTTTGATAGGTTTCTGTCATAGTCTTTATTTTCCGAATCACATTGACATAGAATTTATTGTTCTTAAAAATGTAAATTAAAAATACAAAGAGTTTTTTAACACACACATTGCCATGAGATAAGAAAAAAAAGAACACTGTATAATAATGAAAAGTGGAATGATAATAAAGTGACTTGTCAGTGTACACTAAGGCTGTGTTCCTGATATACACTGCGAGCAATGTAAGGTGGGATGTCAATTGGTATACTGCAAAGCCGTTCCTTTATAGTTATACAGGTTACTGTTTAAAACGGAATACAGTTCAGTATACTGTCATCCATGTTTATTTATTATTAGCTGAACCGACAGACGTTATCCTGTCTTAAATATGAATATTGAATTCAAATTGGTGTAATTAATTTTTTAAAATATATTCAAAAACATAGTGTTCATTATAGTAGTGCTCTATGACAACTGACAGATGGTAATGCAAAATTGATATTGTTGTTAAGTTTCTTAAATTATCTGATATTCGTGTTAACTTCCTTAATTTTATCTTTCATAAGAACCTTATCCTGACGATAATTAACACAACAAAAAAAGAATTAGCGAAATTGTTCCACCCAAACTAAAGTATCGGTTTCACTCTGCAATAAAGGTAATATTAAAAAAAAAATACTTGTTTATTTTAATAGCCGGTATCAATATTCAAATAATCAATAGTACAAGCTGTGAAATTACTAGACGCTGTTGATCATGTGATCAAAACACTGAGAGTACCTCATCTCGAAGGCTCCAGTACTCACAGTACAAAAATGGCGACGATTTATGGCGTCATTTATTTCCCTAGGATACTGCAGCAGTATACTGCCAGTCATAACGGAACGAATTTCTCCTCAGTAAGAGTACTGAACAGTACTTGCAGTGTGTATCGGAACACATCTTAAATATAGATGTATTTTTGTTTCTTTTAAATCTGTATGAGTCATTGTCTCTTCTTTCAGATACACACCCTGGAAGAGCCATTCTTGGATGTTGATTGTGAACACGTTAAGATTTTCGATTCGAAACTTCATCGACAACTTGTGTCTTATCCGCAAGAGGTAATTCTAATTTACTTTCGATTTGATAGTTGTTGATATTGTGTTCCGTTTTGCAAGCATACACTGGCTGATTCTGAAACATGACAAATAAAAATATGAGTATTAATGCAATGATAGCTCAGTTGTAGCGTGTACGGATGCCGGCGTCAATGACACGACATGAGTTTGAATCCCTGCAATGAGCCTGAGCTTTCGGTGAAGGGAAATGTGATGAAATCATAGCCTAATGATGAGGCTTTTTTGTGCCGGCCTATAATAGTATAAATATTATTATTAAGAGGCAAAATTGTTATGGCTGATCTTGGTTCGTATATGATATATCATTATTAATAATTTAACAATTCTTTCTTAATATATATACAGTAAAGTCTCTATAAGTCGAACATCAAGGGAGACATGCTATGGTTTCCTCGCGATGTTTTCCTTCACCGATAGCTCAAGCTCATTGTAGGTGGATTCGAACTCGCGCCCTTTGACGCGGAATCCGGATACATTACCACTGACCTATCATCACTTCTTCGGCAGTCCTCATGAGTGCTTTGATTATTTTTTATCTCCAGGTGGTCCCAGCATTCGATGCTGCTGTAAACGAGTTGTTTTTTGAGAAATATCCAGCTGCAGTTCTAGAACATCAGATACAAGTGCGTCCGTACAACGCGCCGCAACGTCACATGCGCGATCTCAACCCAGAAGGTTTCATTTTTACTTATTATCTGTGTCCGTGACATTGTTTGCTTAGTACCAAAAATTATTCAATAACTAGCTCTTACGTGCGTCTTCTCTCGGATCTTGATTTTGGCAAACACATCAGATGACGCAAAAAAAGTTTCATACAAAGTTTATCCCTCTCTTTACCCCACTTACAATAAGGGTTTCACGAAAAAAGTAGCCTATCGCAGTCTCTACTTTCCCATCTATATGTATCATAATCGATTCAGCGGTTCAGGCTTGAAAGCGTAACAAACAAACTCACTTTCGCATTTATAATAGTAATAATGATTATCGGTGTTCGCGACTTCGTTCGCATGGAGCTATAAATTATTTAATAATTTTTATCCGATTTTGTAACTTTTTTGGTGGAAACGTGGTGTTAAATAACCTAAACCTTTTCTCAGTGATTGCTCTATGAAATCCAAAATTAATTTTTGAAGTCCCACGGGTAGGTCCTAAGATTAACATGTTCAATCAAACAAACAAAATTTCCTCTTTATAATATTAATATAGATTTTATTTTGTATTCACCTTAAGAACTTGTTATTACTAATATCCAATAACTCTTTCAGTTGTCAATTAATCAGTTACTGTGCCACCTCTATCCTGAATTATTTGGTTAACTCTCCCAGTATTGAACAAACGAAATTACCTATATTTGTCTTATCATTTATTATTATCAGCTTTGAGCTCAAAACAAAGTTTATAGGTCCGATTTCTTATTTATTTGACCAAATCGATATCAACGCTAAGAGTGAAGTCGTACGCAATATTTTAGTTATTATTAAAGTTGAGGTTGAAATTATTTATGATGTATTTAAATTTGGCCAAAAACAGCGTCAGACATTCATCTAACAAGTCTGCGATAGTTGACTTGAAAGAGAGCGAGATGAAATCACTAAATTTCATATCCAGACTCATCATTCGCTGTTCAGTCGAGTCAGTTAAGACCCTCCTGATGGCAACTAGTTACTGTTCGAAAAATCACCCTACATATTGAAGGTAACAAAACGATAGCCTGGTTAAAAACAGAAGAGCGACATCTATCGGAGTCCACGGTAAACACGATTACTTACGTTCAATGACAGTGCTGCAGTGTATCATTACCGATAATGATAGTCGAGCCTTCCAGAAGTGAGAAGCTATGCTTAAGTGCATTTCTCTGTGTAAAAAAGGAGGCTGTATATAAAGGAGGGAAAGAACTATTTCTTTTTGGCTTGAAACATCTAATGCGGCGGGTTAGACAGTCTCCGCTTAATTCTGTAATAAATTAATATAAATGTCTATTAATTAAATAATAATGGTTATATCTTAAGTAAAATTTTTGATTGTGATGTATTTTACTTCCTTTCGTAAGCTATCCATTTAAACTGGCGATTATTGGACCCATCTTTGATTTTGGTCATGACGGTTAACCATGTAATCTCTGATCCATCACAGCTTGGAGGTAGGGTTATTGCCGGACTGGTTAGCGACCACCCTCGAGTTTATCCTGCCGTAAAATAAAGGTTCAGTATGAGCCTTTGTTTTCCAGCATAGTGAACGAGAACCAGCCAATGTCAGCAATATGGTTGTAACACCCATGATGTTGCTGCAGCTGTCCATAGGCGACGATAAATATTTATTAGCAGATGGGCAGTTTGCTTGTTTCCTGTCTATTATAATAAAAAAATAAGTTTGGAAATTCCAAAAGTGCAGGCCTCATACCATTATTTTAATTATTAAGCAAACATGATTTATCGCTCGCCACAAAAACTCCGTAGATAGTTTTACCTAGAGAGTCTTACAGTGAAACACTTACCTCTTTATTATGAAATAACGCTCGACTCGTCTTTATGCTTTCTCTACCTTTGCCTTTTCCTGGAATAGAAAAGAAATAACAATACCAAAGACTTGTACATCTAATATGGAATACATTCAAATGCGTGGCGTGCAAAAACACATTTTTTTATTAACCTCGTGTACTAGGCTATTGATAAATAGATAAGCTGGTCTCGAGATATCAATTTTTCGAGAAAAATCATGACCACTTCGTATAACAAAATCTGGACGTCCACGTATATTTTTTTAAACATTTTTTTTTGTCAAGATATCAAAATAAATTTGTTTTTATAAATCATTTGAGGTGTTTTCTTGAAATGCATCTACACATATTATCGTATAAATGTAAATTGGTTGAGGTAGAGGCAGCTTAAGAGCAATAAATTGTTTGATATTAGCGTGTCAAGAGTCGACGAGACATGTAAAAGGTAGCTGATAATGTTTTGTCATGTGGACGCTGGAAAGTATATTTGTCGTATCTCACAAAAATGAACATTACAAGAAATGCAATAAACTTTTTGTAAAATACATGATATAAATAATATTTCAGCCTACTTTTTTAAATGTTATATCAAACACATTTTTATTTCATCGCAGAACAACGATACTAAATTCATTCGATGCGTTTATGTTTTCTGATGCTTATAATGAATATAACTCGTATTCACCTTTTAGCAGATACTATATTTATGCTTTCTAGTGTCTTCTTCTTCATTTTTATTCTTGACCACTCAGTCTGACTATTACTGCCATTTTCAAGTGATAAGATTTGTGTATTTTCAACACATGAGACTATTTTCAAAAAGATGTCGACTCTCTTGCTGAAGTTCTCTTGGGAGTTGTTGTGGAAAATAATATATATTATGACGCGATTAATTATTTATAATTCACTTCACTTATACTATTCAGCTACAATATATCACGTAAAATGTCGCCTAAATTACACAATACAGGGCTAAATAACTAAGTATATGAATTAAAATTAAAAGTCACAACACATGACAGATCAAGATCCCTCCAAAACTCGCTTTATAGCGTCAATGTGTGATGTTGTACAGATATAGACCAGCTGGTGACGATATCGGGCATGGTGATACGCACGTCGGGCATAGTGCCGGAGATGCGCGAGGCGTACTTCAAGTGCGCGGTGTGCTCCGCCGCCGCCGTCGCGGAGCTGGAGCGCGGCCGCGTGCCCGAGCCGGCGCACTGCGCGCACTGCCACACCGCGCACTGCTTCCAGCTCGTGCACAACCGCTCGCACTTCAGCGACAAGCAGCTCGTCAAGCTGCAGGAGTCACCAGGTTAATCCACCAGATACACATACATAGTATCGCGCCTCTCTCCCATAAGGGTAGGCAGAGATCACATCCTTCCATTTGCTACGATCCTGACATACATCTTTCGCTTCTTCTACTTTCATAATCACCTTCATACATGTTCTCCGGTTACGAGTAATTTTGACCTGGCCTTTCTCCAGAACGTCCTCGATCTGGTTGAGATAAGTTTGATCGATCATTAAATCTCTCATTAGCTAATGACTCTAATTCTATATCTATTTTGCAGTTGTACGCTAACTTACCCACTTCTTTTCATCCGGTGCGTACCAGTAGTCATGTAATTAAACCTGCGCTATACGAGAATTAGTAACTAGTGCGACAGAGATAAGTCATACAACTTGAAAATAAGAAACCAATATAATTGATGGTTGGACCTACGAATGATGGTTCTTTTGTATTGTATCGCGGTTAATTATTAATTTAGATCCCGACGTTTCGAAAGCTTTTCAGCCTTATCACATAACTGAGATAAAATCCGTTTAAATTAGTTCTCGAATATTAGAGTTTTTGACTTATAGAGAATGGAGGCTTTGGTATTTGAAGGGAAGGTAACAAAATAGTTTTTCGAGATTTGGAGGTGTTCAAGTTAACGAGGTTCTGTATATATTGTCGTGCAGACGACATGCCGGCGGGGCGCACGCCCGCTACGGTGAGCGTGATGTCGCACGGCGCGCTGGTGGAGGCGGCGGGCGCGGGCGAGCGCGTGCGCGTCACGGGCGTGTTCCGCGCCGCGCCCGCCTCGCTGCATCCGCGTCGCGCCACGCTGCGGGCGCTGCACCGCACGCACATCGACGCGCTGCACTACGCCAAGGTGCACTCCGACCGGCTGCTCGAGACCGAGGAAGGGTAACCGGCCTATTCTCTTATCTATATTACAATTGGGAACATCCATTGGATTTGATCTGAAGGTTGCAAGCGCTTAACACGTTGATAGCCATGGTAATTTTCAGAAATCTTGCCTAAATTGACAATTTGATTTAATCAATGCAGCTATCAATCATTATTATTAAAAACTCTAATTCTAGGGCATAGTTGGATTTTTAATACATTTTTTGAGATTAGTACCTTATGTATTTCGAGGAGGGAGGTTCAAAAATCTTCAATAATTGCGTTACGTAATACTTGAACGGCCCCTAACATAGAGTATGTAGATACGGTTAGTTGGTCGAGTGTGTCTTGGTGCGAACACTAATATAATTATGTAACATATATTTACAGGAAAGAACACAGATTCCCACCGGAACGTGTAGAGTTGTTCAAAACTTTAGCTTCCCAATCGGACTGCTACGAGCGTCTCGCCCGCGCCATCGCACCCTCTGTGTATGAAAACCTGGACATCAAGAAAGGGGTACTACTGCAGCTACTCGGAGGTACCAAGAAAACTTTCAACGCTGCAGGACGGACTCACTTCAGGTAATAATTACGATCCATAATTAACGACTGACCGAAGGTTCGGTATCCCCCAAAAAATCTAGTTTCGGCCACAGTATCTGTTTCGGCCTAAAAATTAACCGATTCTTAGGCCGCGCCGAAACTCAGTGTATACCGCGCGTCGGTGTGATTCTTTACAGTTTGTGTTTTTTCGTTCATACATAAATCAGTTGGTAATTTGTTTTTATTATGACTTACTAGAATAAATCATTATATGTTTAATTTTTTAATTAAGTATTTATATTTGCTATATTATCCCTGTGTAACATGGCTATAAATTAGTTAATTAATTTTCAGATCCATGCGAACGAAGTCGCAGGTACAGCTAGTTCATTTATATTTATTTTCATGTTAATTAGAGTTGTCTTTTTCTCTAATGGTTAACATAAAGAGTAATAAAAATGTATTGTAAATGTAATATTGTATTAGAATATCGATGACAAATCTCTAAACACGATCCAATGTTTGACAGCGTGTTTAACATTTTAAAATTCACATACATTTCAAACACGACATTGGCATTTATTTTACATGTTTTAAAGATGGGATTTAGTCTTGAGGTATCTTACCGATATTCTAAATAAGAATGTGATCACATATAGTTTTGTGATTACACACGTTAAATCACACATCAAATGCTATTATTCCAACAACAGACCCAAACTCAGTTATACTAGCTAGTTTCAACGTGCACAGACGTTTAGAGTTAAGGGTATCCTGACATATTTGGATACCATAGTCATACATACATACATACATACATACATACATAAACAACGCAGGCGCAGTAATAAGTATGGATATAAGAATGGGAGTAGTCGTCGGTCCCAAACTTGGCAAGGAACGATTTAAATACGTCTAGTCGGCAGAGGGATGAGTTAATTGTTATTTAAATAAAAATAACACAGTGTGTGCTTATTAATACCATATAGCACAAGCGAAAACGTCTTCAAGGAGAGGTTAATATTACGAAATATAAGTATAACATATTAAATAAACGAAGTGGTACGTCATATACTTAATGCAACTGATGCGTCACGCGCTTACATGTAACGCTCGCCGTGCAAGTATAGCAGTGATCCGTTGACCTATCTCTCACGCTTCCTTAGTCGACTCGAGACTTACACGGTCGAGCTTTTCAGTCAGAGTGCCTAAAGAAATTATCACTTCAATAAAGATATAGAAAATAACTTTTAACAAAAGCCAGCTCATAATAATATTCTATTTCATTCTCCTACAACCTAAACCTATATATACATTTATAGTATAGTGGTAAGGAGAACCATCTCATATGGGGGAAAGTTGAAAAAGTGTCTAGCTGTATACTGAAAATGAATTCCAGTACTATAGGTAGATTTCGATATACTATACCAGATTCTATAGCGCGGTTTGTATAGGGAATAAATTCATGTAAGTCGTCATCCACATGGTCACGTGACGTGTTAACGTACACACTATATCCGTTCCTATTAGTATAACTTATTGGGCTCTAAACAGTTTTAATTTACAAGTTTTGATAGAAGATCAAAGAATTCATATGGATATCTAAAAATACCTCTTTATAGTTGTAAGTTGTTGCGTCTGTCGACAGCCCTCATGACTGTTTTTGTTTTTCTATGATAGGTTACATTTTTGCGATTTGGATATATTTGTGAATCGCTTCATTAGATATTGATTTTAATCGATTTTTTTGAGAAAGAATCGGCATCCGTATTTTGCGGTTGAATGTTCCAGATCAGAGATCAACATACTGCTGTGCGGCGACCCGGGCACGAGCAAGTCGCAGCTGCTGCGCTGGGTGTACGGGCTGGTGCCGCGCGCGCAGTACACGTCGGGCCGCGGCTCCTCCGCCGTGGGGCTCACCGCCTACGTCACCAAGGACCCGGACACCAGGCAACTCGTCTTGCAAACGTCAGTATTACACATACCCTTCAAAATACAGCCTTCCCCCACCCCATGTAACGCACCGTAACTATTTACTATAAACCGCCCTCCTTCTCAAACCTTACGTAACACCGAAGTGGATATATTTTAACCTTAAAGTCATAATTATGTCTCATACCTTTTTTATTAATACACTCTTCAAAATAAAACTCCTTTTATATCTTAACCTTTGGCGATGTGGTTAGAAATAGTCGAGGGATTCTCTGTAAATTCGAAATGTTTTCAATTTTATTACAAAGAGGAAAAATTGCAACGTTAGCAGCTTAAAATATTGGGACGTTTATGGACCTAACGCGAAATAAAATCCAAGAACGACGGTCCTGATTATTATACTTGCTTGCATACATGTCGATTGATCCCACGACTTTACACACATTAAAGAAGAGTCAATAAATAGGGCTTTTTACCTTGTGTATGGTAGTCGAATCCGTAACAAATACAGATCCGTATCATCTATTCTCATATTTTGGATTAACGACTACAACTGATATATTTCAGAGGCGCACTCGTGTTAGCTGATAATGGAATATGTTGTATAGACGAATTCGACAAAATGAATGACTCCACGCGTAGTGTTTTACATGAGGTCAGTACTATATACTTTTTTAATTAAATTTAGGCGTTTTGAATGAAGAGAAATTCATGGTTCACTACGGTGGTTCGAATCTACGTACAATGAACTGAGAAGCGAAATTTTAAATCTAGTAACAATCAAGTAAACTAAACTCTCAAGTAAAGAGTTTGAACATTGTGATTTTAATAATATAGTAAATTAATTAAAAAAAATGCATTTAATGTTTGTATCATATATTTTGATTTTGTCACAGAATAAAAACATCCTATGTACATGTTAGAAATGATGAATGAAACTAACAATTTGCGAAGTTTGGTTGTTGTTCTGAAATAGTTACCAATGCATATTTTTGTGGCCAGTTTGCCTAGAATAATATACTAATGTGGAATCGTAGTTAAGTATGACAATTAAAAATAAATATTTACCTTAGTGATGTCGGCACTTTTTATTTGCACCACGATCAGTGAAAGTGAACTAAAAGTCAAAATCTTACAAAAAAAAAAAACACAATTTTGGATGATTTTTGTGTAAAAACTACAGGCTTTCTGGGATTTTTAGTGGTTCTGATGGATAGTAGTGCTATTTACGTTATTTATAAAAAAATATATAGAAGTATTTGTAAAACTGTATCACTGATACTTAAAAATATAATAAGAGGTGTCCATTTTTTAGGATTTCGCTTATTTTTCGTAATAAAAAAACAGAACAAGATTTGTTTTTCTCGAGGAGTTATAAGTAGGTCAACCTTTTGGTGCACGATTATCGTTGAATCTTGGGACACGTTGTATATATATGTATATATACGTATATATATTCGACTTCGGTTATAACAACGATGGAGGGACCACTTTAATGTCGTCCTTATAAACGGAAGTCGCTATATCCAAAACAGCACAAAGTCATGTACATATATTCAATTATTTATTTTTTCCTTAACAGTTAATGTACTTGTACGAGCAATATTTACGATTTTACTAAACACCGTTCACACACTGTAAATTAATATTTAACTGATTCATTTTCATACGATTAACTTTATAGACGTCCTAGGTAATTCTATCTACAACCAAAGCAAGCATATCTGGCAATCTGTAAATGTAAACAAAGGATAAAAAAGCTTAATTTATGTATAAGAATTGAGTTTTATGAATGAGTTCATAACAACAAGTGGCTATACCCGAAAAGTCGTTCCAACCGAGGCCGTTATTAATGAAATGTACTATATATATACGTCCTCTAAGGGAGAAAATAATGATGTTTTAGTTACTATGATTTGATGAAATTGTCTCAGGTAATGGAACAACAGACTCTATCGATAGCGAAGGCGGGAATTATCTGTCAACTCAACGCTCGTACATCAATACTAGCGGCCGCAAACCCCGCAGAGTCTCAGTGGAATAAAAACAAAACCATTGTAGAGAACGTTCAGTTACCACACACTCTAATGTCCAGGTGAATTATATTAATTATCTTTTGTCCCTGTATTAATTGCATCTCTATTATTAAGCTGTAGCAATGATAGCTCACTTGGCAATGTATACGGACGCGACGTATAGTGCAGTGAATCCACCTACAATGAGCTTGAGCTTTCGGTGAAGGAAAACATCGTGATGAAATCATAGCATGGTGGTAGGGCTTTTATTAATGCTAGCCTGGATAGCTACCACCCTCAAGTTAAAAAACTTGCCTCCGAATACCTATAGGCATGTATTCCGGCAGTTGCACTTAAGAGCCATCCCTTGCACTAGGCTTGGCGTGGTCACCACCCTGGGCCACACCATCACTTAAAATCAGGTGAGATTGTGGTCATAACGGTAAATCTTAACTATTAAAAAAGTACTAGCTATGCCCACGACTTCGCGCTATGGAACTAAATTTTTTTTGTTTTTCGGATACCTATTTTTTTTTCTAAAATAAGAGTTACCAAAGTTATTCTTTATAAAATCGGCTATCTGTCAGCGAAAGTCCCGTCATAATCGATCCCGCCGTTTCTGAGATTAGCCAGAACAAACAGACAAAAATTTAAAACATGGATTTGTGTAGATTTATTTTTTAATAATTTTTTTCTTTAAATTTCACTGCTTTGTAGAAATTATTCACTTTGCTGTGCTATTTAAAAAATCTGTAGTTATATTTTGTTCTGTCTCTAACTACGGCGCGTTTCTTTTTTACGATGGATATTGCTTTTATATTCTATTTTTAATATATATTCACGTCCATTCTCGATTTCCACGATCTCGTCTATCTTGATATTATAACAATATTCAATAGGGCAGTTAGCATGATTAACCTATGATTCCAGGATACAACTTCTCTAAGAAAACTATTATTTTAACACTTATAAATAATGACAAATGCGAATTAGATTTTAGTAACTTTATATTTAATTAATTTTAGTCAATTGAGTTTACTCATGAAAGATATCTATTTGTTGATTGATATGACCCTTGATCAGAAAAGTGTGAAGACCACTGCTCTAACCAATGCTATATTTTCAGGTTCGATCTGATATTCCTCGTGTTGGATCCTCAAGATGAAGTGTTCGATAGACGATTAGCTTCGCATCTGGTATCGCTCTACTACAAAGACCCGACTGATTCACAGGAGGATCATGATTTTGTGGTATTTATAATTGCCTTTATTATAAACTCATGCTATCTGGTCTGGTTTACGGTGTTCACTTTTTCCAGTAGTCAGTAACTCGATGTGTTATTACCAATATGTTCAGAGATAACTATGGGTGTATGGGCCTAGGGCCACATCGTCATTTAAACATCAGGTGAGATTGTATCCATAACACTAAAACATATAGAGTATAAAAAAGTCTCTGGCAAGTAAGGGGGGATGTAAAATCGGCGTGGATATTGTTGATTGAGAGTCCTACATAAATGGCAAACACAAATGCAACCCATGATTTTTATGTTAAAAGATACGTAAATCTATTTCATTACTGTTAAACGAGGGCGCCGTGAGATGATACTGTGCACCACTTAGACACTTCATTGATCTCTTATTTTATTGTTACCTGTCAAATATACCGGTCTGACATTGAGACTCACCTTTTTACAGTTTATAGGTTTAGCGTTATAACCTTAATTTCACCTGATGTTAAATGACAATGTGGCCCAAGGTGATGGACACGTTAAACCTAGTGCAACTGCCGTAACACACCTATAGGTATTTGGCGGCATATTTACAACTTGAGGGTAGTAGTGACCAGGCGGGCATTAGAGAAAACCCTACCACAATGCTCCATCACGATGTTTTCATTCACCGAAACATAAAGCTCATTGCGTCATGCTCACGTCCATTTACGCAGCGTCCATACACGATAGCAACCAAGCTATCGGCCCGGATGAGAATGTCCCGAAATATCTATTAAAAAAAAAGAACTTCCCCTTATTTTCTCTTGTAACCACTATAATGGGATTGCTTTCAGACTGTTCCTAGTCTCTGCCCTCCAGATCCATTAGAAAATGTTATTTTTAATCGAACAGTGTAATCGGGAGAAAGATCTTGGGTGTCGATACTATTGCTATCAGTGGTAGGAAAGTATCCTCAGGTTCCAGGTTCAACCACTATAATTGGTTAATTGGAAAATAGTGTTACTACACTTGTAAACAATTTAGTCCCAGATTTAATGCATCTTATGTTAATTTATAGTATTGTTTCAGGACATGGGTCTCATGAGAGATTATATCGCGTTCGCGAAGGAAAATATACAACCGACACTCAGTGAAGCCGCACAACAAAGGCTTATCGATGCATACGTTGATATGAGGTTAGAGTTTTTTTTTTAAGAAAATTAATGAAGTTTCATTAACGTCGTTGTGATTTGAAACAAAATAGCTACAATAAAATGAGAATACCACATACATCTATAGGATATAACGTGTGAGAGAATGAGATAGAAGACATTATATAGTACTAGATTTTACGTACGGAGTCGCTCGCTTTAATATTGATTTTGTCTAACAAATGGGATAAGGCAATAAAAAGTTTCGTCCAAAGTTTATCCCTTTCTACCGCACTTCCAGTAAAGTTTTCGCGTGAAAAAGTAGCCTATCACCGTCTTCAAGTTTACATCTATTTCTATACCAAAATTCATCATAATCGATTCAGCGGTTTAGGCGTTGAAATCGTAACAAAGGAACACTCAGTTTCGCATTTATAATATTAGTATGATATGATTTCTTACATGATCCGAGTGTTTTACATGTGTCAGTATGTATGTATTCACACGTTTTTGCATGATTGAGTTACAAATATACAAACTTTAATATTTATAATATTGTTTTAGATATTTATCTTTTTAATTTGGTTATTGGTGCATACGTGAAGTAAATTATAACCGGAGGCGTGATTTGTTTGTTGGCATAGCTCCCCAGCAGTTTTAGCAGGAGACACTATTTTGATAAAACGTTGCATGAAGCTTAAATATTTCCAAGATATTCTACCACGCTACGTGACATTATCATAATTTTACATCACGCTACGTTCGACTTTATTGTAAAATATAATCAATTTGTTATAGACGTGTTGGCAGCGGTCGAGGTCAAATATCAGCTTACCCGAGGCAGTTGGAGTCACTCATACGCTTGGCCGAGGCACATGCAAGGCTCCACCTCTCCCCTGTGGTGGAGATTAAGGATGTTGATGAAGCCGCTAGGTAATTATTGATATTAATTCGAACAATAAATGTCCACGTTAGTCAATTTTTATAATTTTATTGATATAGAATGTGAAAAATCTATTAGGCATGCTATGTTGCAAATACAAAACCTTTGTTTTATATCTTGTTTCTGATATTTTCTTTATGGAATAGCAATGGCTCGGTTTTTGGTTTTTATCTATACTATGGCATAGCATGATGGTGGACTTTTTCTAAGTTCAAGATGAAAATCTACCGCGATATAAGTAGTAGATGTACTCCCGCAGTTGCACCTGAGCCGATTCCTCCACAGGTTTAGCGTGTCTTCCAATTGGGTCGTATCGTCACTTAACCCATTCCTCCCCACTGTTATATATTTGGGACACTATTTTCAAATTTTTTTTTTTACGTATTAGGATTTTTATTTGTATTATTTAAACATTTTTACAGCGAAAAAAAAATATTTTATTGGAAAAATAGTGTAATAATATGAATTTCATCAGAAACAATAAAAATAAAAGTCGTAATACGTAAAAAGAAATTTTGAAAATAGTGTCCTAAAAATATGACAGTGGTGACGAATGGGTTAAGATCAGGTTCAATTATGGCTTTAATTAAAAAAAATTGCTTTAGAACAGTAGGAAAATCTATATTAACTGAAATCAACGAATACATGTAACAATATAAGGATGTAACATTACGCACTAGCAACTGCGCTATCATATCCCCTCCTACTACCAACGAGGTCGGCGGCGGAGGCTATCATCTGTATTTTTTTTTTGAAGTGAAACTTCTTTAGGCGCATGAGGGTAAAATTTTTACAGATGAAACGTCACGCCGGTATGCAACGGAAGTGTCGGAAAAGAGAGAGAGAGAGTGATCGAGACCGATTGATAGAGAGTAAGACAGGGAAATTTAAATTAAAGTTAAAAATTAAATTATTAATTTAAAGTTAATTTAAAGTTTTAGATTTGTATAAATATAAACAAGATTTATAAATTAGTTCGCCAAAGAAGTTTCACTTCTGACATGTGTACTTTGTACGCACGCATGTTTTTATTTTTTTTGTTGAATACAGGTTGCACCGCGAAGCGTTGAAGCAGTCGGCCACGGACCCCGCGTCGGGACGCATCGACGTGGGCATCCTCACGACGGGGCTCGGTGCGGCGGCCCGGCGGCGTCGCGCGGACCTCGTGGCGGCGCTCAGGCAGCTCATCCAGCCCTACGCCAAGCCTCACACCCTCACGCACGCCAAACTGCTGCAGGAGCTGAACACCGCCTCTCAAATTGTCAGTACTACTACTTAAATACTCTCTTTCGTTCTACTTCATTCGCCTCTCTTTGTCTCCTACATCACTTTGGAGCGATGATAGCTCAGTGGTAGTGTGTAAGGCCGCGTCAAGAGACGTGACTTCGAATCCACGTACAATGTGGTTGAGCTTTCGGTGAAGGAAAACATCGTGAGGAAACCATAGCAAGGTGGTAGGGATTTTTCTGATGGTCACCTGGCTAGCAACCACCTTCAAGTTGCAAATCTGCTACCAAATATCAAAAGCGTTTCTACCAACTTGGACTGTACCGTTACTTAAAATCAGGCGAGATTATGGCCATGACGCTAAACCATGACTATAAAAAAAGTACTACTTAAACGGTTTCTTTCTGTCTACTTCATACACCTTTTTTTCTCTCTTACTGTCAGGGCTCACTCTAATAGAATTAAGCCCGGCGTGTGCCCGGGGCGCCGCGGTGGCCATTTGGCTGTAAAAATTGATATGGTAAATTATTGCCAACTAAGACGAAATTTCGGATATCAGCCGCTTCGTTTGCCTAAAAGTTTTATTGTTTATCACTATATATAATCTTTGTTGTATATAAAAATTACGTGTCACGTTGTTTGTCTGCGATGAACCGATTTTAATCAAATATTAAACACAGTGTGCAGTTTGCTCCAACTTGAGAGATAGGATACTTTTTATCTCGATTAGTGGTCATAACGCGATAGATGTCGCTGTATTCGATACGATTAACTACTCGAAAAGGCAGAACAAGTTCTGCCAGGTCAGCTAGTGTAATATATATATATTCAAATTTCTAAAGAGCGCTGCTTGACCTGATTTGAATATTAGGTGCTATGGCTACTGAAGAAAGTCAAGAAAGGTACTTCTCTGATCAATGAAGATTAAATATTTCCTAAGAGGCGGTAATTTGTCTTTTAGTCCGGAGCGATGTAATCGCTAAAGCGGACGCTGTTATTATATATACTTATACTAGCATACTAGCTGCTAGTATATTATATATATATATATATATATATATATATACTAGCTGATCCGGTAGATGTTGTTCTGCCCCTTTCGGTAGTTATTAATTTACCATAGCACCTTCAATCACACCATGGAATCACTATGAACCATCGTCTCGAAAAAAGACAAGTACATTTTATATTTATCAATCAACTCGTTTAGTAGTTACACAATCACTAACAGACGTTCTCAAGATTGTTATATATAAAGATATCTAACTCCCTCAAACGACAGAATAACTTTGGTTGGTTTACCTTCTTATATAAACATTGGTACTGTGTCTCCGTTTACTAACTTTAATTCTCATGCAATTAATCGTCGCTATACAGTTTACACTTTATTTTGTATTTTTAATGAAGCTGTTATGGGTATGGAAACCGTTGAAGGAAGATTACAAAACATATTCAAGATTCTTTTTTTACTTTAAACGAAGGTGTTATGTATGCGCATAATTATAATTTAAACGGTTTGCATCATTTAAAAAAAACATGGTTCATTACCCGCTTGACCCACTCATTTCTTATATGATCAAGAATGACCTGACTGGAAGGTATGCGAAAGGAATTCAGAATCAGTCGAATCTTGAACAAATAACATTTGCTTTAGATAAAATAAAACATTGTGAAGTAACTGATGCAAGTGTATTTAATGCATTTTGAAATATTTACAGACGGTATCGCGCGACCAATTGGATGAAGCTCTCCGAGACTTGCAAGATGAAGGCAAGGTTTTGGTGGTCAGTCACACTCATCTGCGGCTCTGTTAATTTGTGCCATTTACTTTTAATTTGTAAGTGTTTTATAATTATTATTAAACATGATCACTTTTGTATCTATTGTCTCTTATTTTGTTTTGAATTCCATCTCTATTTTTTTTATATTTCTTTATTATTTTAATGAACTTGAGATTATGGCCATAAGACAAAATTATAGACTATAAAAAAAAACTTCAAATCTGGCTGGTAACCAGGGCCACATTCTCCTATAGGCTAATTAGGCTTCAGCCTAGGGCCTCAAGATCAACGGGGGTCCATAGTTAAGATATTAGCAAAATTAAAATTACACTATTCTACCACTAAAACAATGAACCGAAAATAAGGAGAAACACTACGCGTATGAGTAATAAACGTAAAAGTATATTGGTTAAGATCAACGCGAGAGGTGAAAGGGCCTCATAGGTAGAATATACTAGGGCCTCTTTTCATATTGGCCTTCTAAGTTTAAATCTAAGTTAATTCTAAGTCTGCAATATACAAGAACCAAACTTACTTTGTGGTCCCTCATAGCCTCAATAGTTAAGAGTTCAACAAATTGGATCTGCCGTAGTTCCAAACAACTCCCTTTTTAATTAAAAAAAAATAGCTATGACACATTAAACTATTAAGGCAAATTAAACACATAAATAAAATAATAAATTATATTTATTTACAATAACTCTTTGTGTATCAAAAGCCTAAGGCTAAATAACAATACTTCAACGATTTTTTTACATTGCCTAAGTGTCGAAGCAAAACTTAATGCATATAAGGCCTTTTTATATTAGTGTTAATAAAAACTTGCAATATACGCGTGCATCATTGTCAAAGGGTGATACATCAATTATAATACAAAAAAGTGTCGGAAGCAACAATGAAACTTTTAAGTCCAAACTGAACTAATTGAACTATAAGCAGGTAGACAGTAAATTAATTTAAAATAATTAAAACAAACATAGTTGATGAAATGGATAAAAATATAGTTTGTACAATAGAGGAAATCACAAAGAATTTCGGAACCAATTCTACTTAAAACTTCATGGTAAGGCATTCAACACATAGATAAAACTTGGGTCCAGAAATATTCAATTTTGTGCTTCAATATTGTGAAAAGATTTATCCCCTAAAATATATGAACAGAGGTTAAAGATGGGATGATTACTGAGATGTCAATGAGAGATCCCATAAACCATATCAATTATTTGCAAATTAATGTCATGAAAAGTAAACAGAAAAGTTGTAACATACTATGAGAAACGTAGTCGTTAGAAACTTCTAGAATTATTAGATAACAGGTACACGTTATGAGCGCATTGGATTACTTGCGTAGAGAATGTTAAACTTATGTTTTAAGAAAGTAAGTCTAATTCCCATTGCAAATTGTGCTATAAATAGGTTCTATAATAAACTTTTTAATATAAAATAACACTGGAAAGGCACTTTGTTGGACAAACATTGAATACCAGCTCCAATAAACCATACATAACATCATAAAATTGTCACCTCCAATCAATATTAACAATATAACACAAAAAACTGCAAACCAACTTTGAAATAATGCGTCTCTGTCGGTTGAAATTGTTGAAAAACTATGAGACAACAAACTCAAAATCGCGCCGCACATCTTGATACTTAAGGTCCAACAATATATTAAAGAATTACTCAATCACAATCATCGAAAATTCCAGAAGAATCTTATGTTCAACTTATCTTTTATCCCACATTTTGAGTGATATTTCGAAATTGATCTTCTTGAGATAACTAGATACATATTTTTTAATACTGCCTCCACACATTCCTTTTTAAACAATTCTATTGTGACGGTACTTTTAATGCTAAACTATGATATATTTGAATCTCAAAAACAATTTGCAGTATAACTGAATGATAAATGCAACACACTATTTCCAAGACATGCGTGCCTCTGTGCCCAACAACGGATATTAAACTGGGCACAGAATTTAAATTCTAAATCGCATTTGTATATAGACCATAACCCATACTGCAATTTAAAAGTGACCCGTAACAAAATAAAATTAACAAAAGTAATTTATCTATCAAGACGTAGTCGGGGCTGTTTCAGTGTTGTTCAGGAAACTTCTATTTTCGTTTTTTTTCTTACTGATTACTGGCAAGGGGTCGTATGCGTCTGCGCGGGCGCAAGCTTCCAACACGTATTTGTTGAACAAGTCTGGCTTGTCTAAATAGATGTGATGGCCGGCACCATTGATTGCCTAAAAAAAGATATTACTCCACCTTAGACGAATTTTAAGCGATGATAGCTTAGTGTGTACTACCGCGGCGTCAATGGACCTGAGTTCGAATCCACCTGCAATGAGCTTGAGATATCGGTGAAGATAAACATCGTGGTTAAATCATAGCACGGTGGTAGGGCTTTTATTAATTCTCGCCGCCAAATACCTATAGGTTCCGGCAGGTGCACTTGAGAGCCAGTCCCTCCACTAGGCTTAGCGTGCCCACCGTCTTGAGCCACATCATCATTTAACATCAAGTAAGATTGTAGCCATAACGCTAAATCTATAAAATATAAAAATAAATGTTAATTTATCGATATGAAAATATAGTTGATGGTTTTTTTTTTCTGATTAAGTTTATTTGTACTTAACTACGTCGCCAGTCTAGTCGACCTTTCGATCAGTCAACGTACATAAGACCCAGTTCAGGCGATAAGCGAATAGCGGGGAGGTAGGCAGGTTCTTCGGGAAACTCTAGCACTATTTACTTCACAGACAATTTGACACTATAGAAAACCACATAATTTATACGCGGAAAAAAACTTTTTGTATTGCATCTCGCAACATACTAGGCAGGCTACAAGGGGAGTATTGAGACTTGCTTGACACAACACTATAATGAACCAAACCTAACCACATTTTTAGCATATTGCCAGAGACCTGTGACTACTTTCAAATTACTTCTAGTATCTGGCAGGACATTTATAAAACTACCTGCTCTTTTTACTTAGTAAAGTGTACTAAACTTAACTTTTTCATATAGTTCATAGGTTAAGCGTTATGGCCACAATCTCGTTCGATGTTAACGATATCACCCACACGATGGTGGACACATCTATAGGTATTTGGCGGCAGATTTTCAACTAGAGGGTGGTAGCTAGCCAGGCGGGCATTAGACAATGCCCAACCACAATGTTATGGTCCCTTGACGAGGCCTCTGTACACACTGCAAACTGACCTATCATCACTTCAAAAGATAAAGTTTTAAAGCACTAACATATAAAAAAGGCAGTAAATGTTCTCACCTGTACATATGTCTTAGAGTCTGGTCTACTTTCACTGAGCACCGAACCTGTACTATTGTCCACCCACGAACGAGAACCGTACAATACCGTGATCGCGAGCGCTGGATCCAAACCGTCTATACGTTTCAACATCGGATTCTTCGCCCACCCGAAGCCAGTCATTAAGCAGTGGAAAGCTGCCTCACCACTGTAATTATTTATTATATTTTGTGAATGAATATACCATTTTTATATTACATTTTCAGTGTGCCCGAATGAAATTCGTGTGGAATTAAAAAATATATTGCATAATTTTTACCCGTTTTTGTCACTTTTTTCAATACAGTTTTGCGCCTATTAATGATATTAAATAGCCTAAAGCCTTCTTCAATAATTATTCTATAAAATACAAAAAAAAAAAATTTAAATCCGATTTCGTTCCGACTAAAATTAACGTGTTCAAACAAACAAACTTTTCCCCTTTATAATCTTATTATAGATTTCATTGGTTACTTCATTACAATTTTATATTAACACGTAAAGCGAAAACTAAAAATACTGCACACACGGGCGAGTCTTGAAATTTAGCATAACTAAAGTTTAATATAGAACAGAAGCGCGGAAAGCTAATCATCTATATTAATATGTTTTACAAATACTTAAATCCTAATGTTTATGTTAATATTAAACAGTTTAAAAGAATAGAGATTGTCCCTAAATTATCTTAAAATGTTACTATATGATACCAAAAAATTATATCGACTTTTAGAAGTATATACACTATGAGGTTAGTTTAAAGTTTTTAACTTTTAAGTTAGTTAACTCTGGTCATTTTTTGGTGTGAAACTGTAATGCTTAGTACATAGTATGTGTAAAGAGGTAACCAATGAGAAGAATCAAGTTGTTTCGGTTTAATTTAAAGTCAGTACTTTTAAAAATTTTGTATGTGCCATATTTATTTAACCCCATAAGTTCATAATTTGTAAAAAAAGAAACCGTTCACATCTGCCAGCGGTACCGCGACGGCTTACTTTTTTTTTTTTTTAATTTTGATAATTGGCGACTACTACTTTGAATAAGTAATTTACCTCGGTGTTTGCGAATTGCATTGGTAAATGTACTCCGGTATGATCGTCTCCGCGTCTTGCACGTAATTCATGAACTTCCTGGATATGTCCGGCCTGGTCTTCCCGACGAGCCACTTGCCGGCGGGCCCGGCCGCGCGCACCGCCCACAGCGGGTTCAGCGGCTGCAGCGCTGTCGCTATCGCTCGGACCCACAGCGGCAGCTGCTGTTGCTTTTCCGAATTCGTAGGCCTCTCTGCGAAACCCCACGGGTCGGCGAGCACTAAATGTCGTACTCTGCCGAAAAAAAAAATATATACATTTCAGCACCCCCCTCTCTACTTATCCTACAATCCCTGTAAGGGGCCGTTGAACTATTACGTAACGGAATTTTGAAGATTTTTAATCTTCCCTCCCCTCACGTAAGGCACCGTAACATTTTTTGTAACACCCCCCCCCCTCTCGCCCAAACGTTACGTAAGTGAGCGTTATTACCTAAAAGTCATAAGTATGTTTTACCATTTTCTATTAATAAACTCTTTAAGTGACATAACTTATTTATTTTAACCTTTAGCAATGCGAGTAGAAATAGTAGTTTTGGAACAATTTGGGAAATTTTAGTTGTTCCAGCCCCTGTAACGCATCGTAACGTTTTACCATAGCCCCCCTCCCCCCAAATTGCATTACGTCATACTTGAACGGCCCCTAAGTAGCTTGTTTTGTACTTTACAGGTGTAGCGTTATGACCACAATCGACACACCTATAGTTATTTGGCGGCAAATTTTCAACTCGAGGGTGGGGAAGCTAGCCAGTTGGGTATTACAAAAAGCCCTACCACCATGCTATGGTTTCATCACGTTGCTTTCCTTTACCGAACACTCGGGCTGATTACAGATGGATTCAAACTCACTCCATTGACGAGGCGTCCGTACACGCTAACAACTGAGCTATCGTCGCTTCCAAAAGTATGAATAAAGTAGAAATTATCTGTAATTTATACTGACGTCGAATAGAAATTAAAAGCAGTAACCTTTCAGGGTATTTCATAGCGTACGCTGTGGCTATGTATCCGCCTAGACTATGTCCCAACAGGATGAACTGACTAAGGTTCACTTCTCTTCGCCACTCTTCAACTGACTCGACCCATTGCGCCTCCGTCTTTAAGGCATCCGATGCAAATTTCGGTCGAGAACTTCGACCGAAACCTAAACAAGAAATATGTCTATAAATATACTACAAACAAAGTTAATTACTAACTCATAATGGTAATAAAACAAGCAGTCCTGAGGACTGACGACAAAAATGAAAACTTAAAAATATAAACAAACAGTTATTTATGGATATCCAAATTAATTGTTTGGTGTTAAATTAAAACTATTCATAGCGCAACAAGTTGAAACTAATAGGAACAGATATAGTGTGTACGTTAATTTACTCCCTATCCAAACCTTCCTATAGAAGTTTTCAGAAAAAATAATAATATAAAATATTCAATGATGACTAGAACGAACAAAAAATAAACAAACCGTTACGCTTTTAATACTCAAGTAGATATTTACATTTCTTTCATTTTCTATTCAGGTCAATGAATTTCCATTAATAAACTTCATTTGAATTTACCTAATTCAAACCTAAACTTTGTTAATTACTTAAAAGTATTTGGTATGAATAAATCCATTTTAATTGTCCATAGTTAGAAACAAACGCTAAACCTATAAACAATTAAAAATGTTTCTTTGTTTTTGTAATGATCGTATAACGACTTATAATACAACATAAATATGATACAATTCAGAAACGACGACAACGCTGACTCTGTTTTCATCGGTAGTCATGGAAGTCATGCCGGCAATAATACCAAAATAACTATGTTTTGCTTAAAATTATATGACAGCATGTTACCTAATAAATCTATAGCGTAGACGGGTCTCGACTCAGCCAAAGCGTCCAGATTAGGACACCATAGAGCGAGACCGGCAGCCATGCCGTGCAGGAGAACCAGCGGAGTTTTCGGCGACTCATCGTTTAGAGATATCGTCCATATCTTGTCGCTTTGGCCCACAACCGAACCGATATCCACGTAGAAACGCTTGTATGCTGTCTTTATACCTGAGTAAATGGAATCAACCATAGTAGAATTTAATTAATTTTATTGTTTGAGTTTGCTCCTTAATAACCCCTTTTTTATATAAGGCCCTTATTATGGAAGTTTGATGAGCAATTAAATTAGGACAAGTCTTATATTTTTTTGCTCAACATACCTGACGCACCTTCTACTTTGAAATCATGTTTCAAAGAAAATCATGCTTGACAAGTAAACACTGTTTTATACTTTATAGGTTGAGCGCTAGGGCCACAGTCTCACATTGTTAATTGACTGTCTCAGTTGATCAATCTCACAGTTAATTGACGATGTGGCCCAAAATGGTGGATACGTAAAGCCTAGTGGAGGGACTGCCTATCAAGTGCAACTGCGGAAACCACCTAAATGTATTTGGCGACAGATTTTGATCTTGAAATTGCTAGCTAGCCAGATGGACATTAGAATAAGCTCTACTACCATGCACCATACTTTTTTAAGGGACTACTGTGCCTTTTTTGTAAAAGTGGATTAAATACGTTTACGTGTTGCTTCTCGCAATATGGCGGGTAGGAGTAGGTGGCACATATAGGACTCAACTGGAACATACAACCAGCAATACCCAATATAAACCCTCACGGAATCCTGCGTTTCTCCCATATTGCCAGACATCAAGAACTCCTATCGTATTATTTCTAAACTTTGCTGGAAAATGGCAACGTTGTTCCTGATGATACAGTAAAAGGATTCAGGACAAGGCATGGGGTGTATGGAAAACTCATCACGTAACGAGCATCGTCAAATACTCACTAAAAATATTAAACAGACCATGTCCTCTATTAGGAAGGGAGTTTTTAGTAGTATTAGTAGGGAGGGAAAAAAATGTTATAACTTTCATCCTCCTGCGCAAAAGCGACAATAAATTAACTAAAGTAAACCCCGTACAAAAAACAACGGCAACCATAGAGATACTACCATTCATCAATGATCGGCGTTGTTCTACGGGCCTTCATGGAAATTGGATAATATACAAAAGCTGACATTGAACGTGACAATCTAAAAGTCGTGCGAATGTTGGTCGTGCGAAGGTTTAATCAACACCATGATCCTTCTAGTTGAAAATTCGTGTCCATGCATCTTTTACGCAAGTTAATTTAACAACCTCAACATCACATGCAGTGAACTATATGATTTCTTAGTTTTCTTTGCTTCTTAGTTTTATTACATTTTTTTATTATATTTTTTTACTTTATTTTATTTTTGCTGTCTGGTTATTATTTAATTAAATTATTACACTATTCCGCTTATACATAGCATTTGCTGAGTCTGTCCTTTTGTCATCTATTATAAGCTAAATATATGTATTTCTGTAAAAATATTTGTTACTGACAATAAAAGTATTGATATCTTATATTTATGCGAATATTATTCATCGAAATAAAACTAATTTAAACGGATATTATCGCTGTTATTTATTAATTTTGATAGACTTCGTGAAAATCATTATGTAAACCAGTACGGACTAGAAACTGCAAACAGTCCGTCGAAAGGCTGAAAAGCTTTCGAAACCTCAGGATCAAAATTAATAAATAACCGAGATAACATCCGTTTAAATTAGTTTTATTTCGAATAAAATTATTATGATTGTTTTATACGTGCTTATTGGATTTTGTCAAATCCACTTGAGAAGTATTCTCACTAGGCTTTAACCTTTACCTTAAGTCAGCTAATCACATGTCATCAGATAAGATTGTTGTCAAATATCAAAAGATATAATATTGCATAGTAAAAAAAAATGGTAAGGCACGATGACATAAATCCAGCTGATAAGTATTACAAGATCTCGAGAATAGCAATATATAAGAATGTTTTAAATTCAAATTGTATTTACTGGATGAAGAGCATTACAAATATAATTATTTACAAGGTTATCAAGAAATAATATAATCTTCACACATTCGTTATGTCACAAAGAAAACTTTCTGTTATATGTTAAAAATTCATAAACATTATCAAAATAAACCTTAACTTTGATCTTCTAGAACGTTCTAGAAACAATATTACTTCATTGACGATTATTTTTATAAAGTACGACGACAAAACTGATAAAATATTCAGTAATAAAATTTTATCAGGTTTTTTTTCTATATAGCTTTAGTTATCTACGAAATTGTACGTATTTAAATATATATAAATACCGGAAATCTAAAGAAGATTTAGTTAATATGTAAAGTATTTTATAATTATACCTCATATTCAAAATAGAAATTGTTGAGTATCGTTTTGCTTTCAAAGTGGAATCATAATGAACAGGGATTTGTTAAACGTAATGAAATTTATATTATAAAATAGGAATTTCTGGGCGATCTAGTCTCGTGGTAGAGCTTTTTTGAATACCAATCTGGCTAGCTACCAACCTCAAGTTGAAAATCTGCAATACATATAGGTGTGTTCCGGCAGTTACAAATTGAGATTCAGTTCTTTTACGTGACCTACTGTATCCACCATTTTGGGCCACAAATGAGTTGGGTGAGACTGACGCGATTATACACCATTTTGCATGATATAGTTTCCAAAATTGGCCACAAATGAAGTGAAATATATAAGTAACTAGGAACATACACTTTAGATACGGTTAAAACATACGATTTAAAGAGTGAATTTAATTAGATTTGTTTTTCGGATAAAGGTAAGCTATAGTAACTTTATTCTATTTTAAATAAAGAAAGTGCTCTTTATTGATGTATACTCATTTCAATTATTGCGATTTCCGGGAACACGTCGTAATGAGTAAATATGGACCTCAAATGTCCATATTATTATAGTATCATTCAGTAATACCTATTGACCAAATTTCTAACGCTTATTATACTTTCAGACAATGAGGCCTCAAAATATCAAATAAAAAGAAAAGCAATCAATAGTTTGACCCAGTAGTTAAACAAGAAGACTTTTAATTCGCAAAAAACTAAACTGCCTACATCTTGTCAAGTGAAACAAAAACAATTTCTTCTTTCAAAATATAACTATAATAAAAATATTTTAATTAATGATATATTATGTTATTCTAAAGGTTGTCTCACTAATTACGATGGTTTTATTTGTGAAGATTTAAACTGTTAATAAATCATCACTATGACGGCCATATTTTCTCATAGATATGTTAATATGGTCATTTACCAAGTTTTTTTTAATAATAATTCCAAATTAACTAATAATTGAAAGTTCCGAATTAGCCTTATTATTAATAAAGTTTTAATTATAGAACAATGTGGTAACACTTGATGTATTCAGAACAAATGATTTCAGTATTTTATACTTCGTTTAAATACTTACAAGATAAAATTTTCTTCTCAACATTACGTAGCATTGCATCAGACTGTCTGGTCCAACTGAACCATCCGCCGGTTAAACTGTAAAATAAAAAGTATAAATATTGTTATAATCATTTTTATAAGTGTTTTGTATTGAAAAAGTAAACAGGAATTTGTTAATAAATACAAGATTACATAAAAATAAAAATCTATTGAAATCCCCACATATCGCAACACAATGAACTTCGAAATTCAGTTTAGTATTTTGGTAAAATGTTAGTAAAAAGTTTTTATATTTTTTAAATAGTTACTAATTATACATTAAGTTTAATAACTACGTATCTTTCTAAATGAGAATCTCATTAACGAAATATTTAGATGAGAGTTAGAAGCTATTTTAGTCGAATATAACCATTAGCATTTTCAAATAAAAACAAAATGATAGGCTAAATTAAAAACAATAGGCACATAGCGAAACATAGAAATCACGTGGTTCAGTCTATCACGGTAGTATCGTATCATAACTTGTTTCAGCTTCAAATTTCTCCTTTTCGTTCAACAGAGGTAGGGTTAGATGAAGTTACTCAATCACAAGCAAAGGGACAACGTTAATATAAATACGAATATTTTTCTAATTCGTATGTTCATTAAATTTCGCACACACATCAAGTATACAAAAAAGGACATAGGATACCTGAAAAAGCATTATTCTTGAGAAAATTTACAATGCTAATGAAGGTGCGCCAGCACAACTAATATGTAGTATATTAATATTATTTGAAATATATTATTTAACATCAAAAACCAGATTTATGTTATCAATCTGAAAACGATCTAATTGTTAGATGTATACAAAATACTAGATGGACACCTCAATATTGTTAACATTTTTTTTAACTGTAAGAGATCATACAATTCTGACCGTAAAATCTGTGGTTACTGGGTGTCAACATTGTGAAAAGATATCACATGCCACTTTGCAACTCGAGGGATAGTTTCGGAAGATCAGAATATATGAATATATCTGATTATATGATAAGGCAGCAAGTCAGTAAATCACAAGTATATAGAAAACTGTTACCATATTTAAAGTGTCGTTGATATGTATATGATATGTATACAGTACAAAATAATTTCTTTATTGCTATGTTCTTTACTGTAATAACATATCAAGAATAGGAATCATGACATCAGTCACAGGAAAGTGTATCGTCATGATGACTAAGATGTTATTTTTTGTTAACATATTCTTAACAATTACCTATAGCAGTCTAAGTTTAATAGTACATAAAAAAATGGTTATTGTATAAACTAAATTGAATGCAATTTATTTATAACATTTATTTTTAAGCTAAAGGATAATAAATTTACCACTCTTATACTTTTTACTATCAATTTTAATTATTTATCAAAGATCATGCATTGAAAGATTCATTTAAGTTTATATATTTTCAAATTTTATGTCTTTTGATATTGTAGGTTTTAATTGCTTGTGTAAAAATAAAGAAGCAAAATCAACAATATTTAGTATTTAGTTTTTCCAATCATTCCTAAATTATTTACTGACAAGCATAAATAAAAATAATGTCTATTTTTGCTGGAAATAAATGTCATGTACTCAAAAGCTATAAATGAAGCAAAGCATTGACATTGACATTAACTGGAAATACCCTTACTTCCACACAAATGATAAAACACTTCCAATCCATGTCCTGCTAACTACGCTGGAATATGAGAGAAACAGCAAATGTTAGGAAAAATATGGTCTTTACTGTTTACACTTCAAACATACTTTTCCAAACTCTGATCATACTTAACACTTTATTCTTATAAATTAACATTAAATTACAGTTAATCTGAACAAAAAAGTAATTATACACTACAAAACCATAAATAACTTTGGAAAATATTGTATAACTATAATTTTATTTAAATTCAATAACCATTACCTTTGAAATAAATGAATTAACATGTGAATTTTATTTTTAATAAAGAGATGGCTTTTATCAAAATATGTTCTTTAGACATCATCAAGAAAATAAATATATTAATATTCATCAGACAATATTTAATATGAAAATGAAGGCAAAGATAATTTTAGATGTTTAATAACAGTAGCTGTATGCACACAATAACATAATAGCAATAATATAAATAGAATGAACTAACATATTATATATGTGTATGAATTAAATAAATAAATAAACATATAACAACAACAAAAAAAAATTACCTATGTAATATTTAAGTACACAGATCTTTAAATACATTATTATCAATCAAAAAACACAAAAAACCACTAAAACTTAAAATCAAAACCAAATACATAACAACTTGTAAACATGCATATGTTAGTTCACAAAATTTACCTTTAAGTAACATTGTGTTAAAATATGACAATTGTATCTGACTGGGCCATGATCATCATTCACCAGGTAACACCCATCAGAGCAGTAATTATAGCTATGTTGCATTTTGAGATTAGTCTGTTTATATTCAGTTATCCAGAAGAGTCAGAGATTGGGTCAGAATCACCAAATATATTATGTTAAACTCAAGATGCAGCTCTCTTCAATTTTTCTTATTTCACAATCAGGTAATGTATATTGAAATAAAACTAATTTAAATGGATTTTATCGTGGTTATTTATTTATTTTAATCCCGACGTTTCGAAAGCTTTTCAGCCTTCGTGGTCACAGGGCGGACTGAGACGCAGGCTGTCCAAAAAAGTTCATGTTACTGTGTCTACCTTTAATTTCAATTAAATTCTAAAATTGAAGGTAGACACAGTAACATGAACTTTTTTGGACAGCCTGCGTCTCAGTCCGCCCTGTGACCACGAAGGCTGAAAAGCTTTCGAAACGTCGGGATCAAAATAAATAAATAACCGCGATAAAATCTGTTTAAATTAGTTTTATTTCAATGAATAATATTCGCGTAAACGTAAGAAATCATTCGGTAATGTATATCCAACAACTGAGAAGCATTTCAAGCCCTAGGTGATCACTTTTAGTTATTCCATACTTACCAACAGGCTTAGTGTTATATCTACAATGTGGTATAAGGACTATAAATTTTATCTTTAGTACATTGTGATATAAAAAAAACACAAAATCTTAAAAAAACATATCACTTGCTTGTCAAAAACCATTGGTTGGTGTTGCACAATTATTTATCTGAAATCAGATGAAATTCACTTGTTTCATATCATAGAGACATATTGTCTGTATTTTTCTATATAAAATTGTTTAAATTAAAATTACTTTCGTCCTATTTAATTATAAGTTTAAAATGAAATTTATAAATGGGGTAACAAAGACATAGATATTAAAATAATTAGTTATATTGTTAAGTATGGCCCAATAATGACAATATATTGCATAATGAAATATTTAGAATATATGTATAGAACAAAAGAACAATATTTATCTGTACTCTATTTAAAACCTCATCAGATTCATCAAGTAAACAATTACACTTATATTATCTAAATTAACTATAATAATAATAGTAACTGACTGATAATCCTCCTGATAGACCCAAATGCAGTGTGTAATGACCTTCATGCAAAAACAGTACTGTTTTGTTAAAAATAATGAAAATATCAGTGTAACCTTTTTGACTTAATTAAAATTAATAATAAATGCAGTCTGGCCTTAAAAGGACCAAATAGTGTGGTTGTGGTTGTAGTATGGGATTTTACAAACAAATGATTAAAAAGTATAATGATGCTTAGATAAAAAAGTATAGAAATGGCCTGGATACAGTTAAAATTTCATAAATATTATAATGTTGATATTTAAGACAGTGTGATGATTTTACCTCAATAGTAATAAATTTACGTTTCCTAGACTTTCATGACAATGTTGGCTGTCTGTGGATTTTTATTAATTGTCAGTTGCAATTGATTTGTTTTGCCCTGTACTTAACATCAAGTGCAGTACACAACATTAAAAAAAAGTTATATATTTATTTAACCAGAAAACAAATGTCATTCTGTAAGTAAATAATAAAGAGTCTCTATATAATGGTTTTTAACGAAAGAACAAGACTAATATTCTTAAACAATAATACTAAGTGGTTACAAATATAAAGTATAAATTGATTTAAAAAAATTGAATTACCTTGCGAAGCCAACAACGATATAGTAAATGAATGGTAATAAATACTGAGTCCAAATGAAATAAGACGGTACGTGCAGTCTTGGCATTACAAATGAAAGCGGTAATAAAACCTACGAAAAATATATGTAATTTTATCAAATAAATATAACAGTGATTAAAAGCAAGTATGAAGCTGACCATGAACATGAAGCTATTGCGCAATATTTGTAAGAGAAAATATTTTTTGTTTAAGCTTACCCGGATTCAGTGGTCTCAAGATTAATTTCACTGCCCATTTGTTTACTTACAGAATCTCAATAATCACATACCACGATTATAATATACTAGTATTAATTTAAACTAATTTAAAAAATAATACTTGTGTAAAACAGATTTGTCACTACTGTGTATCAAAGTATATCGAATCCTTGTACCATGAATTATAATTTGACGTGTGAAAATAAAGTACGAATTTTGACAGTTTGAATCTGACATTAGCGTACTTGAGAAAGGAAAAGGCAAAGGTATCTGGACCATGCAGCAAGTAGCATACCATTTTTTTTTCAATTTATCTGTTTTTAAGGTAAACAGGCAAAGGTACACATATCATATGACCAAGTTCAACGTTATATTTCAACGTTTAAAAAAAAACATCGTTTCTTATAAAAACTATCCAGGAAGTTTTAGTTAGTATTATATCATATTTTGCAACATAATCCACTTCATTTACGCGCATTATTACTTAACAATAATATATATTACACAACAGAGCCAAATAACTAAAAATATGAATAAAAATAAAAATTACAAAATGGTAAATCAAAATCGTGGCAAACTCCTAGCAAGCTAATTACGGTGTGTGTTCAAAATATGTCAAATAAATACTTCAAAGTACATTTTTTCAGAATTTTAGAATAACTAGAGGATGCTATGAATACTGAAACAAATAGTATATTATTATGTAATATAATAAATGATAAAATATACAAGAGTTGATTCTTAATTCAACTTTTTCGTTTTCAAAGTATTTTATTGCATATTGTAATTTCCTAATATATGCAATGTATCTATGTATAATAAAATGTAATATATCGGTATTGATGTAGTTAGTAAAAATCAAAAGATTTTTTTAACTACATTTTCTAAACGAACGAACGACGAAATATCCAATCAAATTATGTAATTGAAACAGATAATTATATAATGAAGAGTGAAGAAAATTAATTATATTTGATTTTATTCTAAAATATTATTTTTATAACGTTGACCTTCCAAAAATACACAAATATGTTTTTTCCATTTCGATAATTTTTAACGCAAAATTTATTCCACGTAGGGTAAATTTTGTGTTGTTTAAAAACGCTACAGCATGAATTTTTGAATTGAACTTTTGTTCGATTTCGAACTGTTCTACAAATATTATAGAAATATATAGACAGGAATGTACAACCAACAATTAATTATTAATAAAATGAAACAAAGACCTACCTACCTATTTTGATAAACTAAAAATATCAAATAAAAAAATATAGGCACGTTGCGCCTTGTGGTAACTCTTCTGTAGTGTTATACAGGTAGCTATAGTAACATAAATCCAAACAGACTTGCTCGAATTTAATAAAAATTGAACTAACCACTTTTTAAGAATGCAGATGACTAGCGTACAGCCCGTTTTCAAACTCGAACTAAATCACAAAGTATCACCTGGCATTGTCATTGTAGCCAAGTATGATGGCACACATCCATGCCTCACAGCTTCTGCGGGATACGATAAAGTACGGAACGAAGTTTTTTAAAGACAAAACAACGGAATAATTTTTAACGAAATAATACAGAAAAGACTATGTGAAATGTTGGACTTCATGGATAATATAAAACATAAAGCAATAGAATTATCCATATCAAAACAAAATTAAGCAGAAAATCCGACCTAAAGTGATTTAAAAATCACTGTTTGTCATTTGTATTGTCGTCATCGATAACAGTAATTATTTAAAGCCATATCGTTCGATTAAATCATTATATTATTTTATTATTACGCCAAGTCTTTAAACTAAGCTCAGCTAGACAGCTTTCTGTCTGTAAATTAAATTAAATTTATCTTTAAACACCATTTTAGCGTATGGGTAGCTACTAAGGAGAAAAAACTGACGTTTCGCCATAATAAAAATTGTAAAATTTTCCGTACCTACTCTGGGCTATAAAATATTAGGATTAGAGAAGTAGTATTTTTATCATTTTGATATATGTGTTTGGTATAATATTAAATACAATACTACTTACTTTCAATTATTCATGTGTTCTTGACACTGCGTTACTTACTTCAGGCATTACCTCTTTTTAAAACCAGATAATAATCCATCACCCTTATGGAGGTGTTGTCAGCGGCCGGACACAGAGATCCCAAGCTCATGGCGAGGTATCAGAACTGAATGTCAGCCAGGAAGTGGTGACACTGGCAGCGGGACCCTTGAAACCTGACACCAGTCGAGACATGCTGCTTATTGGTTCGCCTTCACAAATCTTAGGTATTGAAGCGAGGTTGTACGTTATAGTAGTATACATTTTTATATTAAATAATATCAAGGAGAAGTTATGAGGGTAATAACGACGTGTAAGTCGACAAAATATTATTAGCAAGTTTTCTTGTAATGGTACAGCATTTTTTTATGATCACATGAGCAGAGTCGATGGCATTTTTATGTTTATGGTAATATGTAGGAATATACGTTAGTTTGCATTCTAAAAAAGATTATCTTAATACGCTAAATCAGAGTTTTAGATATAAATTGCGTTTAGGGTTGACACTTACAGCATACTAACTACCTTCGTTCGAGTAGTAATAAAAAATATTTTTGATCATTTAGAGACAGTACATTTTTCAGAATGAAACTTTGTAACTGTCGTTTACTATACTATGTTCTATTACATCCTTTTCGAGTAACATTTTTTTCTTTGGTTCATATAAGACGTTATGTAAGGATGAATAGTCTATAACTTTCCTTAATTATTGTGCCGTCAAGTAGAAAAGGCATCTTTCATAACCGACTGGTAGTACCTGATATTGTTTCAAAAAATTAAAATAAACTAACTCTTCAACTTTGTAAATTGGTGAATAATTGTTAAAAATTGACGGTTGGTAAAATCAAAAGTCGCCTAGTGTAGCGGGTGGCATCTAGCACTAGTAACAATAATAACAATTTTTACTTAATTACAAATTAATTAAATTATTAACAACAGCATACGATGTTCACGACAACACGGACCTGTTCTTCAAAGAGCTTACCGATGGCGTCAACGCCGTAATTGTGGGTACATTTGGAAAGCACACCGAGAATTTGGCTATTGTAGGCGGCAATAGCTCTGTCCATGGGCTTACCTGGAAAGGAGACGAGGTCTTTTGGACTGTCACCAGTGGGAAAGTGTATACCATGATCACTTTCGATTTCGATAAGGATGGAGAGTCTGAGGTATATGACGATTGGTTTGCATTACAATTTTTTATTTTATGAACTCAGATTTAGATTATTCAGTGCTATATTTAGAATGAAAGTTTTGAAATAATGGTAGATCTTTTTTGTAGTGAAAACCAGTATATGATTCTCTTTCCCAACGCATTACCCGGGAAAAGGTCAAGGCGGGAGGAATATGTGATGTCTCATTAAGTGACAAAAGCACTGTAGTAAATGAATAATGTTAAACCTATAAATGTTGGTTCCCATATATTCCTTCTTCTTGTCCTGTTCCCAAGTTATTTGAGGTCGGCGCAATACGTTTTCTCTTCCATAAATCTCTATTAGCCGCCATCTCTTCACAAATTCCTTTTTTCAGTCTCATTACTTACTCACGTCACACTCTTTTCTTTGGCCTTCCTCTTCCTTTCCATTCTTCAACATTCATATCGATCACTTTTCTCAATAAATGCGTTTCCTCTCTTCTCATGACATGTCCAAACCAAGATACGATTCCCTTTCAACTTCTCCACCATCGGTGCCACTTTCAAACTCCCTCTATCATACTAATTTTTTCCCATATTTTTAAGTTTGTTCTATTTTTTTGTCAAAAACTTGGTCAGATTTGTATAATCAGAAACATATTACAGCTCGTCATCGGTTGTGAAGATTCTTTTATCAGGGTACTAAAGAACAATCAGTTCATTGCTGAAATAGCGGAGACAGGTCCCGTGGTGTGTTTAACGCATATTGCTGAGTCACGGTTCTCCTACGGTTTGGCGAATGGAACTATTGGAATCTACGAGGAAGGTATTCGATTGTGGAGAGTCAAGGTATATTAATTTAGTATTAGCTTTAAATTAAGACTTTGTTGGAATTGCGAATTTATGAACACGTATTAGGTATCACAATTGACAGGTGCACTTTTGGTTATTTCTTTAAAATTGTTTATAGTAACTGTTGTTAATAAGAATAACGAAAAACGGTTCAATTTTTTTTTCATTGTAAAAATTTTTATATGATTTTCCAATAATGTCATAAAATTCTGAGTTTTTAATAATTGAATAGCACTGTTATGTAGAAATATTTGCTAATATAAAAAACAGTTTGTGGTTATAATATAACCAACAACAGGCGTGAAAAATCACTATAGTTTACCCTAACGAGCGTCACACAAAAAGATTGCGGATCAAATTGTCAAAACCAGATTTTTACTTTTGCCGTACCGTGAAGCTGTGGAACAATCTTCCAGCCCGTGTATTCCCTTTCTTTCATCACATCGGGTCCTTAAAGCAAAACGTAAACAGTAAGCAAGCTCTTAGGCTGGCCGGCATGACAGGGGCGGCTGGCGATGGTTTATCGTACCATAGATAGTCGCTACTGTTTTTGATTGTATTGTTGTTAACATCAGGTACAGTGCCGTCACTTTACGGAGCTACCATAAACAACAAAAAAACGCCCTGCCATAAGAAGTTTCACTTCAAAATGTAGCTAACCTTGTAGATATTGCTATTACCTTCCTAGTATCCTAGTCCTATTCCTATATTCCTAGTTATCGCGTGCTAATCACTCAACATTACCCACTAAAATGCACCACGAGGACACTTCAAACTTTTCCACCCTCAAGTTGAAAATCTGCCGCCAAATACATATAGGTGGGTTCCTGCAGATGCACTCGGAAGTCAAACCCTCCACTAGGCTTAGAGTGTCCACCATCTTGGGTCACATCAGCATGAACCATAAAAAAAAACATCTGCAAAGTGTCTGAGATAAGGGCGGACAAACATCCTGATAGAAGATTTTTATATATAAATATAAAAAAAATGTATTAATATAGTATTTAATATTTAAATGATGCATTTAATCTCTATCTCATTTTTCTTAATTACAATTATTAAAATATCTAAGAAATGTTAACATGTGCCTGCGATTTCGTTCGTATGTAACTATAAATTATTTCATATTTTTACACGTTTTTATAACTTTTTTCAATATAGCTTCGCACCCATTGGCGGTAGCGTGATATTAATAGCCTAAAGCCTTCCTCAATGCTTGTTCTATCAAATACAAAAATCTTTCTTGATATTCGGGTGGTAGTTCCTAAGATTAGCGCGTTCAAACAAACAAACTTTTCCAAGTAGGAATCCCTAATTTTTTTCTAGTAATAAATATAACCTACGTTATTCAGGGATAATGTAGCATTTATATGGTGAAATAATTTTAAAAATGCGGTCCCATAGTTCTTGAGTTTATTCGTTACAAAATATAAAAATACAAAAATGAAAATATTTTCTCTTCATAATATAATATTATTAAGTATAGAATACACTATAGTTTTCACGTTTATTCAATAGTCGAAACAAAATGCGATATCTCTACAATGGTCCGGGGAAACCTTGGTGTGTTGCTGGGCGAATGGAAGGGTGGATTGGCGTGATGGCAATTCAGGACAGGTGCTCCGCCGTGTACAGTTACGTGCTAATGCAGCGGCCATGTTAACCGCCGACTACCGTTCGATCGGTGTCTCCGACATAGTTCTTGTCTCCGATAGAGGAGAAGGTAAGGTGTGACTCAAGCATTTTTATACCCAACAAGTACCACGGATTTTCAGTGATAAGTATAGAAAGCATGAGTAGGTATGCCTGCAACATCGTTCCGTTTCTGTAGCTCTGACAACAAACTCATAATTCTATTTACGATATTAGGATTAATATAATTATATACACCTTTCGAAAATTAATCGAAATTGTCTAAATTATTTAATTTTTCCCATAAATTTTCAATCATACATTTTACGCGTTATTTTTACTTGAATTCTGACCTGTCTGCTTCGATCAGTTACAAATACATCCCTGCAGTAATAAATACAGGTACGGATCTAAAGGATAGTCAACACGGTCATTACTCCTCTTCCTCTAAACCGAATGCGATTTTCTGTCGTGTAAATATAGATGTCTTTTTCACTATGCTATGTGTAGTCCATGAGAGATTTCAATCATATTTCCTTCAAGACTAAACTCTAAAACCACAATCAACAAGTATAAAATCAATAACCTTACAAAATACTTCCACAGTCCAAGGTTATCCTCCGTATCAAGAATCAACTGGAATTTCCACAACAAAGAAGCTCGCTAATGAAGAAGATCGTTTAGCAATCACCGAATTACTTAATAAGAAGCAAGCGTTGATGGTTGAATTACAGCACTATGAAGCGAACGCTGGGGTCGCCGGAACCCCGGATGATGTTGACAACCGCAGTTCAATGCCAACTAACACCCATCTACAAGTCGCAATACTTCACGTACCTGATCAGGTAAGTTATCTAATGTAGAGAAACAGGTAATATCAATGAATTTAACATATGTTCCCAAATTGAGTGACGCGAGCGTACGCCAGCTAGTAAAATTCAGCTAAAAACTTTGAAATTGTTAACTCTTATAAATCCTCGCTTGACGTCTCAAAAATAACACCGATCAAAAAGGTCAAGCAAAAGAAATTTAATAAATAATGTTGTATTTGGTTAAGCGATTTCTGAGATTAACGTGTACGAATATTGTAACAGAAATTTTATATATAAAAATGTGTTTAATTTTTTTTTACTTTATAGGATTATATAAACTTAGCGATATCTACTAACAATGATACAATAGTTCGAGCAGCTTTAGTACTGGCCGAAGGAGTGTTTGAAAAAGGGGAAACATTAGCACGCCATCCACCAACATCGCAACTTGGTACTGTTCTACATATACCATTAAAGCTTCCGAGGGATGTCCCCGTGGATATACATATCAAGGCTCGTATTACCTCATTACTAGAATTACATAATAGATTGGAAGGTATGAAGCCGGAGCAGAATCCCATTTTTTATTGTTGAAGCGACAGTTCGCCCCTGTTTCTTACTGCAATCAATACATACATATGCTCAGCAAAAAAATAGTAATAATCTAAGAAAAGCGAATCTATATTTTACAGGTTCAGTTGCAAGACCGTACCTATAGATAATTAACGGCAAATATTCTACTTGTCTGGTTGTAGCTATATAGGTATGGTTATACAAAATAACCTAATTCTCTTCCAGAACCCCATGTTGTTTCCGAAACAGTAGTAGATTTTTGACTTCAAAAAAGTCATATTATTATTATTATATTTTTGAGAAATAAACGATTTGGTTTGAATAATGAAGTCAAAAAAGTGAATGCTCTATTTGCTTTTTACAGGCTTTAATAGGTTATGCAGATAGTGAACAGTTCCATATATTTGAATTAACGAAACAATTACCTCGTTTCTCTATGTACACACATGTACCATCAAATTTATCAACAAACAAAAGTGGCAGCTATGTTACCTTTCGAATAACTGAAAGACTACAAAGAATATGCATATGGATAAATCAGAACTTCCTTCTGAATGAAGAAATTGTCCTACATGGTGAAGATGCTAAAGAGTTGCATGTCAACCTCTTGTGTTTGAGAGATAAAACCCAATTAGGTTTGAACTTTCAAGCTGACGGTCAAGTTAAAATATGCACAGACAACATAAAACTGGCTGGAGATTTGATACAGAGTTTAGCTGTTTATTTAAATTTAACCGACTTACAGGTAAGGCGGATTATATTGGTAAAAAAATTAAAGTATTTATTAATTAATTCTATACTATAAATTACCATCTATTTCTCTTATGCCAGTGATACATCAGATTCAGTTTCACCAGTAGTTGATCACTCTCTGAGCATTTGAGTAGATGCCGATAGGTCAGTAAGTGTGTAGGAGTATGAACAGAGGGGTAAATCTACCTTGAATATGTTTATCTAAAGCAGTACAAGTAATTATGAAGAAATCTTGCTGTTTTGAGACAAATGTATGCTTCACACATCATTATTTTGTGAGAATGAAAGATTTTTGATTGTGGTTTGTAGTAAATCATAAAAAAAACTAACAATAGTAGCTTGCAATATGAATTATTTTGTATTTGCATTGAGCAATCCTGTAACTTGAGAAGGACTTGTTTGCTAAATTAGGTACTGGCTTAGGAGTAAAGAGAAATAAAACATTTTCTGGTTGCATCATTTAGTATAGACCTTTTAAGAGGCTAGAAAGTGACTTTCATTTATAGCCCTCTAAATATTAACTTAAGTCCAACAATAAATTCTTTTAGAATAAAATAAATATATGAACATATTTCCTATTTCCTCCTATTTTTATAGACACTGAAAGTTGCAGCTGGAATCAGCATGTTACATATAAATGTAGTTTTTACAATACAGCTTTGCTCCTGTTGATGGTAGAATGATGTTAAGTTGCCTAAATCCTTTCTCAATTATTGTTTTATCCAATACAAAAAGAAAATTTGAAATCCAACTGGTAATTCCTAAGATTACCATATTCAAACAAAACAAAACAGACTTTTCAACTTTATAATATTAATATAGATATACTTCCATCTACTGTAAACAAAAATTCAGATAAAAGATAACCTATCACAATTTTGTAAGCTCTAACATGGAGTTTAACAGAATATTTTTTACTATTATTTTGAATATAGTTTGACATCAATTTTAATGATGAAGATTTATATATAGTATTATAAAGGCAGGTTAATTCAAAGAAAGGAATATGCATGTAATACTTATATTTCAACTTAATATTACTTTCAACTCATAGAAGCTATATTCACTGACCATAGAGTTCTACAAAACCTACACATTTAACTGGATTGAAAAAGAACATGTTGTTGTGCGGAGGCTCTCTCTGACTTACTGCCTTTACTACTTCCTGGCCAATAACACCACCAATAACAGCCGCTGCACCTGACACAATCCCAAAAACATCATAGAGTAATGCATCAGTCACAAATTCAGCAGGGAGTGACAATTCCTTGACAATCTCATCTCGCATTTTCAAAAGTATTTCAGTATCTTTTTTCCTTTGTGCAGGGTCAGGGTTCCTGTTGTATTCATCTCTAAAGCGTAGTAATATTTTCATGACAATATAGGATGGGTCACCGCGGCGTAGACGTGATCTCATCTCTGGTTTTGTCCAATCCACTGACAACGCGTTTTGTAACGGGACATAAATCGCGCGACGTTTCACATTGATACTTACAGTTTCTCTAGCGTTCTTCTCGGTGTCATCCGGACCTCGTTTCACAGCTTTATATTGTACGATTTCCTCAGAGTACTCGTGGTCAACTAAATCGGCGAACATGTACCCGAACGTACCCCAAACGTCACCGCAGAGGAATTTTTTATTCTTATCACGACAAGCATTGTTGATACGCTCCAGTTGTTCCTGTTTAAGTCCTGTTGCGCAAACTATGTCGAATTCAGTAAAAAAATTATCGGGCAGCTCATCGACACCTCTAGTTTCAGTTGTAACGTCGACCATAGGGTTTAATGCTTTAGCTCTGTGTAACGACGCTTCAGCTCGATTTTCACCGATTTTATCCGGAGGTGCTAAAAATTGTGAATATAGATCTATTTCTTTTAACTTCTCGCTATCCGACAAGCATACTCCTTTAACTCCGGATAGTATAATGTTCTTTGCAATTTCAGCGCCGAGACCGGATAAACCAATGATTAATACTTTAGACGCGCGCAATCTTTTTTGAGACTCTAGCCCCCACAAACGAATTTGGCGATCATATTGCTCTGCCTCTGCTTCCGAAAGTTCAATATCGTTGTTTTCAACCATTTTTATTGAGCTTGTTGTATAAAAGACTAAACTAAAAACACAATTTACAAATTTGACAGGTACAACACGCCGCTAATACTAACGCGACTCTGTGTGACAAGGTCTAAATATTAAATTCTAGTTATTGGCAAAATATATGAAAATAATAAATTATCTGAGTTGAAATATATAGCAATTACTTAAAAAGTTACATTCATTATTTTTAGCGTAATTAACATATAAAAAGTTTAATCATATTTTGGTAATGTAAGTATATCCTATTAGTAATGAGAACATATCTAAAGAAATGAATAAACTCGATTCAATTGCTCTACAAAATATTTTCTTACTGTAACGATCATTTTCGAAATATCGTTAACTGTGTTATGTCCTGTTTGTAGAACCAGACTTAGAGCTATATGATTGAATAATTCTTTATTCTTACTAAAACCTAAAAAATTGCAATTTTTTTTACATTGGTGTTCGTGATTAATGTCATCCGTGCTTTGTAATACCTATCAATTAAATTACTTTAGTATGAAACGTGGTAGTTTATTACGAAATATTTAATTTCAAAGTGATGTTCCTAATATATACTAAATTAAATTTTTGTTACTTAGTCAAATGCAAGTTTTCCAGAAGTTGAGGGAATATTACGAGAAGAAATGGATAGGGTTTCACAAATAGGCGAAATAAGATCACGGTTAGCAGCTGAAACCGCAGAACGAGCTCAATTGATAACAGCTTTATTACCGGCAGCACAAGACGCGACTGCATACGATTTGTAAGTTACTTTTTTTTATACATCTGTTGCCTCATTATGAGAAAACATCGAAAAATAATTTTTAACTTGAAATTGCGCTTACCAAAGATTACCATGAAGTTAGTTGAAAGTTGACCCTTTGACATGTGAATATTATTTAATATAAATTTTTATAATATAAAAATCATAAATCTACTGTTTTCTCTGTAATTGTATTAAATACTTGTCATATCTTTTTTTGTTCAGAAAAGAAATGCTCAACCGGTATAAGGAAGTGATGATGCTTAATGAAGAATTGTTGACTGGGTGTCACATTCGCCGAGCAACACAAGAACAAGCTGTTACATCCCTGAAAACATTGCACTCTATTTTACAGCAAGCTTTTAGATTAAGAGGTGAATAAATATACGGGCATTTTATAAGAGTAATTAATGAAATTGCTAGGGTTGCCATGTCTAACGAGTAACATAATTTACTAGGATATAGGTATATCTTTTTAATATAAATAATATTTGCTATGTTAGGTGTTTCAGAGGCATTTTTTTTTAATATATGTTGTGTCTAAGTAAGGGTTATTACCAATGTCAGCGGCCGCTCTAGCGATTACGTCACCCCGGACAAAGAGATAAATTGCCGCCCTTTAGGAGGAATATATATAATTTTCATTGATCAGAGCAGTATCATATATTCAAAGCATCAAATGTTCAAATCAGTTCAAGCAGAGCTTTAGGGATTTGAATATAGTCTCAATATACACATATATATAATATAACAATATAGTTTTTTAGCAAACGAAGAGACCGATACCGAAATCTTGTCTTTGTTGGTAAAATTTATCATATAAATTTTTATAAACAACAGACTACCACAGCCCTCCCACATTTTGGCGCCCCGGGTAAATCCCCGGCTTGCCTCCCTCCCCCTGCCCCTGCCCTAGAACAGCCCTGCCAATGTGAAGAGACATACATTTTGTATTAACATATTGATAGAACTTATATATTACTTATATCAATAACTTGATAATTTTTATTTTACAGTGGGTAAATACAGCAAAGCTGTTGTAGCTGCAAGTAGGACGGCTGTGCGTGAGAATAACACGGAAGCTCTCATTAAACTTCTTCAAGTTGGAGATTCGTAAATAAGACCACACAAATTAGAATAAAATAATTTATTTCCAATTCTCTTATTTATAACTTGTCAACATTGAAAAGATCACATATAATTAAAAAAAAAAAAACATTGTAGTAAGTTTATTTTCCCTGTTATATTCATTACAAATTCCACATTGAAAATAATGTCATGAAATATAGCTAAAATGTATAGTTTTTAAAAACTAGCTGTGTTCGCCTTTCCGTTCACGTGGTATTAAAATTTTAATTCACCATTTTGATTAAAAAAAATGTTATAGAGCCTACGTTACTCAGGGCTAATGTAACATTCTAATGGTGAAAGAATTTTTGGAATCGGCCTTGAGTTTATTCATGACAAACAAAAATACAAATCTTTCCTTTTTATAATGTTAGTATAGATTATTACGGCTGTGTTCTGTTATACACTGCACTTAAGGTGTGACATCAAATAATATACTGGAAAGCCCTTCCTTTATAGGTACCTATACTGGTTTCAGTTTAAAACGGAATGCAGTTCCAGACAGCATACTGTCATCTATGTTTATTTATTATCTGATTTTTATAGCTTATGAAATATGCTTAATTCATCAGTTATTTACATTTTATATAAAATATTTGTGTCACTCTGCAATATTCAAATAATCAACATTACAAGCTGTCAAATTTATGGACATTGTTAATCATGTGATCAAAGCACTGTACCTTACCTCGTAAGCTCCAGTACTCAGTACAAAAATGGCGACGATCTATAACGTCCATATGTTTTCCTAGGATACTGCGGCAGTATACTGTCACTAATAACGGAACAAATTCCTCTTCAATAAGAGTACTGAATAGTGATGTTAGTTTATAAGGGAACAATCCTTAAAACGATATGTTTTAACTATAGACAGCACATTTTAAATATTAAAGCAGTGTTTCAGACTTTTAGAATTAAAATTGCCGTTCACACAGCAAACTGACGGGTGGCATAGTGTACATCGTTGGTGCTAACATTCAATAGAAGTCGAGGTTCGGCTGGCTTCGGTTCCATGAGCAGTAGTCGTATATTAGCCAGGCGTGTGCATATAGCCTGAGCCTGGGATGCACTCGGTGCTCGAATATGTGCAGCGGATTTATAAGGCCGTCCGTCCAGTACCACGATGGCTGCTGCAGTGGCAAGTGCACGAGATAGTGTAGTTTCATCGGAACCGGTTCTTTCTACCTGCATTTGAAATATACATATGGGGTACTTTCGTATAATACAACTTGTTTGTAATTTTATGTCAATAATGCATATGACAAATTTGTAATGATATGTCAGCTTTATACATGTGATGTGAATATTTCTAAATAAGTCAATATAATTATGTACTTCTATAAAAGTATTTTATAATAACACATGAATAAAAATCAGCATGGTATTATTTATAGTATACTAGACTTTACATGTGACTTCACTCACATTAATATATTGATTTTGTCAAACCAATTGGATTACTTTATAAAAAGTTTCATACAAAGTTTAACCTCCTTTTTACCCTACTTCCAAAAAGGCTTTCGCAAGAGAAAGTAGCCTATCACCGTCTCCTGATAAACATCTATATCTATACAAAAATTCATCATAATCGATTCAGCGGTTTAGGCATGAAAACATAACAAACAAACAAGCTCAACTTCGCATTTATAATATTATAGTATAGTATATAGTATGATACCTACACCTATTATGTAATATCTTATTATGCTACACCATCCTGATGCTTGTTTTTTGTTTCTGTGAAATATATTCAATTGAACATGTGTACAACATTTTGGCATAATCTTGTGGTGGTACAAAAAGTTTTGCGATTCCTAAAACCTAAACAAGTTTTTCAAAAAAACAGTTGTGACATACACCAATACTTTGGTAGTTTTTTCAAATCATCTTATTTTCAAAAAAAAAAAATCTTCATAAAATAGGCGAAACTTCCCGATTGATAGTGTATTGATTAAAGTGTTAATTCTAACATACATTATCATTTCAAACTACTTGTGCCTGAGTCTTCGTTCGCGTGGTTGTCGATAACTAAAATGCATTATTTAGATAATAGTATTACTCAATTTACGTATTACGTGATGAAGTCATATACACAACGCCATCTATTGAATATGGAGTTCAAGGCCAACATTAGTTCTATTTTGAGGTTGCATGAAACTGAATTACGTGCCTGAGAACATTTTAAAAATTCATATGATCTAATTTCTCTTGACAGAGTGAACCAATTATGATCAATTAAAAACTAAGTAATACTTCTAGTTGCGTACAAGTTTATCTATAAAAGTTATTTACATTGGTTTTATACATTTTATGTGATAGGTGCACAGATAAAAGTTCCAAAAATTCTGGACTTGAGAACTGTTGGTTATTCTTTAACACTAAGACTATTTGTTTTTTATTATTTTCGGTGTACAAAAACGACATTCGATTAAGTGAGATTGTTGTCAATCATTTTAATTCATATAAAAAAAACTTACTTCTGCGGCGACCGCCTTCAGCATGAGTTGTTCTGCTGCCGAGCAGCTTCGGATTGCCCTGACTGCTGCACTGGAGGCAGCTTCACTGAGTGCTTGCTGCACTTCTTTAAGCCCAGCTCCGTCAGGACCCGCCAGTTCCAAGGCACGAGTGCACAGAGCCAGCGCTCGTCGAGCATCACCTGACACGGCAGCCACTTTCCTGCCAATGAAAGCATTTAATGAAAAATGAAGTCTCTCTTATTTTATGTACGCTCTTGAGAATGAATACTTCTTCAGTGCGAATATAAAAATAAAAAGGTAAACTTTTATGTGACGTTTTTTTAAACGCAGGAGTTTAAAATCATATTTTTACGGACTTCCTTACCCCCAACGTACACACGCATTACCTGGGCCCAGGCCAAGGCAAGAAAATGCAAGAAAACTACAGCGGGTACAAACTCCTGTGTTGCCAGAGACTACGGACAGCGCCCACACTTCCTATAGTCTCTGACGAAGTTATAACAATACTTTGCTGATAGTGATAGTAACTACAACACAGTTTTAAACTACCGTAGTTAATAATGTTCATGTTGTCATTTGTATATATTTTATTGTAATAAATTATTTACTGAATAAATGATTATTAATTCAATAAAATACCTGGCAATGAGCTGTACAGCATCGGGCGAGAGCTGCGCCCCGGCGAGGCGGGCGGCGACGATGCGTTGCAGTTGTGTGTGCGTGTACGGTGGGAACGTGAGCCGCGTGAGGCCGAGCCGCGAGGCGACGCGCGCCGCCAGCGCCCGCTCCGGCAGGTCCATCGTGTTGGCGACGGCCAGCACCGCCAGCCGGCCCGCGCGCTGCGCCGCCCACTCCACTATGCTGTACAGCACGTCCTGACGCCGAGTGCACAGCGCGTCCAACTGAAATCCATTCCACATACTGTTCATTCACATCGCACTCTTAATATTATAGGCACGATTTTTAGCTCACACGTTAAGTACACGGTTCTGTAAGGGACTACCCTCGCTTAGTATCACTAATTTAGTAATAAAGTACCTGTTGGTTAGTCAGGATCATGAATCTTTTTCATTTACCGGCAGCAGCCCTAGCCGAGGTTCGGCTGTCCTGGCACCCTTGTGCCTGCTGCCTCGGGGCTGAGTGCCCTCAGCACTCGCCCCCAAAAGTCCGGTGAAGCTGTCAAAGCCCCTGGGGCTAACAGCGTAAGGCAGGTCGAAAAAAAAAAAAAAAAAAAAACGATTTTTAGCTTTTTAAAATAATAATTTCATAACTCTATTGCTAGTGTGTACGGATGCCGCGTCAAGGGACGTGAGTTCGAATCCGTCTGCAATAAGCTTGAACTTTTGGCGAAGGAAAACAATGTGATAAAACCATAATATGGTCACCACCATGAGATTTTTCTAATGCTCGCCCGACTAGGCCTCCTATAGGTGTGATCCGACAGTTGTAATTGAGAGCCAGCCCTTCCACTAGGCTTAGCGTGTTCATCATCTTGGGCCACATTTTCACATAATGACAGGTGAGATTGTGGCCATAATGGTGAACCTAATAACTATAAACAAAGTAAATAATATTTGCTCGCCTTGGAACACCCAACAGATGTGAAACTGTTAACTTAGCCTGTTGTTAATAGATTTTATAAATAGTTTGATTTTTAACTAAAGAGTTACCTCATCAACAAGCAGCACTGTGGGGATTCTTCTCGGTCCAGGATTTGTAAACCGTTTTTCCAACAGCGAACATGCTTGTTCCCATACTACTGTTTTACCTGCATTTAACAAATAGTAAATGTTGAAACATAAAACTTATTTAAAAAACTAGTGACTTCATTCTCGTGTAACCCTTCTCTCACCTAGATATTTTGTTATTTAATTTTGTAAATTTTCCACCACTCTCTACAATATTTTTGTACAACAAGTATTTAGATTTTATTATCGCGAATTTGTACGCGTGAAACTAAAAATGATTAAACTTTTGCTATTTTTTGTAACTTTTCTCAGTACAGGTTTGCTTTTATTGGTGGTTGCGTGATTTTGAATAGCATAAAGCCTTTGTCAATGTTTGCGCTACCAAATACAAAAGTATATTTGATTGAAAAAATAACATGGGTGGAAAGTAGTTTAGACATCAAACCAAAACAATGAAAGATAAGGGACTTATATGTTTTACAGATCTTGTTGTTAAATCAAATAGCATTGTATGGAGGTTCACACTGTATGTATGTACTAACCTGTTAACTGTTTGTATATCTGTACATAGGCTTGCCTAGGTTCAGCTATTTTCATACCATTCACTTCGACAAGTTGAAAGTCAGGTAGATCCACATCTTCCTTGAGAATCTTCAGCGCTGAGCACACTGTGGCAGTTTTTCCTGTGCCTGGCACTCCAGATATATACATGCAACTGAAAATTAGTAACATGTTTTAAATATACAGATACTTATAAGGGACCGTACAATGCGTAATTTCAAATTTAAATTTCATAAAATCTATTAATACATATTAATTTATTATGCCCGTTTTTGTAACTTTTTTTAATACAGCTTTGCTCCCATTGGTGGTAGCATGATGTTAAATACCGTAAAACCTATCGCAATTATAGCTCTATCAAATACATAAATAATATTTGAAATCAGGTTGGTAGTCTCCAAAATAATATAACTTCAAAAATACGAAGAAACTTTTCCGCTTTATAATATTATGCAGGTATCATATAGTTTAGGGTGTCAGTTATAGCTATTACATTTCTCAAAGGATTGTTTTTACAGTAAACTAGGTGATTCATTATTTTGTTACTTTGGATTAGGTGGCCAGGTGGATTTTCTAGATTTTATAGAAGGTAGTCAATAACTCGACCATAGCACGACCAATCCTGTTCAGAACTAGTATATTTAAAATTTTGGCTTGTTTAAGTATGTACATAGCATCCATAATATCAAAAATAAGTAAAGTAAGAGTCCTCTCTTTACATGCTTATGGAGTTCTTGAATGACTCCTAACATTCATAACTCCCCTAAAATATAGTCTAATAAGTAGATGTTGATAATATGATAATTTATCTAATATAATCAGGTTAGCAGACCTCCATACAGTTATTGAAAATATTTAAAAAATCATATTTATCAAATATATATCTCACCCACTTGTGCTGTCCAGTAATTTTGACCGTACAAATGATAGTATTTCATCCAGTTGACTCTCACGCCCAGGTAATGATTTATTTTCTTTAATATATTCTGCAATAATAATTAATTTAATATCATACATTCCACTTCCTTAAATTCCCTATTTAATGTTGCCACTGCAATATTTTATCAAAACTTGTTCAGTAGATGTCAGTGAAGATTTGGCAAGTATTTAGCAAACTTGTTCCTGCATTAAAATTGGGCACTTTCTTGAAAAATTGCAGATTTAAGCATAGCGAAATATAATAATGTTAACATTGATAAAAAAAACTGTTTATTATTATACAGACATATTAAGTGAAATACTCATGGATCTTTCACTGCAGAGTGGTGAGAGCCCCAGCAAAGGGATAGATAGCTGTACTTCTAGCTTGTTTTCTACAATCTCTATTTTTTATGACAAAAACTTCTTAACTATCCATGGATTGTATTGTATGAGAGAGGGAAACTGAGCAGTTTAAGGGCCCCTTTTCTGATGCATGTAAACACTCACCTTCATACTCATGTTTCCCCTCCCTGCCCAGACAAATTTAGTAGGAGCCCATTACCGCAGCTCAAGAGACACATTCTAATATATAACTTACTGCAGTCCTACACAGGTGAGATCTTTTAGTAGATTATAGAGAGATTTGCTGGGTATACCACTCTCTCCAACTTCAACCCCATATAAATTTACTATGTACCCAGTCTTATTCAGGTCAATTAGTAGCTTGTAGTATTTATTCTTTTTTATAATTTTATCTTTGGTATATTTGTTTCCCATGGTTTTATCAATGTGATATAGATGAAATTGAGTGTGCACACTGGTTGCCATTTTAAAAGAGAAATAAGGAAATTATTTTAAAATTAATACTTACCATCAATATTATCAACAGAATGAGCTCTAGCTCTCAGTGTAGGAGTTAGTTGGCTTGTTAATATCCTTTTAGTAACACTTCGCTTTGGAGTATGAACTGCTCTGGGAGTGTGAGGTGTGCGTGGTGTTCTAGGAGTTTTAGGCGTTCTTGGAGCTGGTTTAAAATCATCATCACTATCAGTTAACTTCCGCAATGACTTCCTTGGAGATCTTTTCACAGGTGATGCATCTTGTTCCATATAATTTGAACAATTCTTAGTCACTCTCCCTGAACGTGTTGTGTAAGCCCTGTTTTCTATTTCTTCAGAAAATAACTTTTTTTTAGGAGTTTGTTCATTTATTTTTGACATAGATTGCTTTCTCTTAGGTGAAGAGGGTACATGTTGCCTAATTATTAATGTGGGGAGTTCATCATCAGAGTTTTCCTGGAGCTCCATTGACAGGGCTTCTTCTAATCTGAAGTTATCAAGTTTTTTTAAAACCTTTGGTGTTTCAGATGTTATCTTGTGCGATTTTGGTGTAATCTTTTTAGGTGACTCTTTTTCTATTTTATCAGCCAAAATAGCCCTTTTGAGTAGGATTTTAGTGCCATCATTTTTACTTACACTCCAATTTTTTTGATCTGTTATTGAAACTCTACTCATTTTTTTGATTAAGCTACTTGGGGTTTTTGGTGTACTGCACTTAGATGTTGAATTATATTTTACAGGAGTACCTAACAATGCTAAGGCCCTTCTCTCTTCATCTAAAACAGGCTCTAAATGTGCTTTCCTTCTACTCAAAGTTATAAGGCGATACCGGCAAACATAATTCAATGGTTGGTGCACACTTTCATTAAAATCTTTTGTAAATGTAAATGTTATATTACATTTTTTGTAAAATGTTTCTATTGATACATCAGTGTCAAATGGTCGATGGTCTTCTATTACCTTAAGATATGTATGAAGTTTTGATTAGTTATAACAAACAATAAAAATGTGATTTATACATAAATTTTAAAACCATATCCCAAGTTTTAAACTCACCGAATTGGGATATTCTTAAGACATTTAAATAACATGAAAATACAAAGCTATTTCTCTATATAAATGGCAGACCAGAAAGATCAGATAATTTAAAATTATTAAATGAAAATTCTTTCTAGAAAATACCTTTGTGAAACGAACAATGTACATACCAATACTAGACCCACAAAATTAGTTCTTACCTCATTGTCCAGAAAGTTAATAGGTTCAGAATGATTTAAACACAGCTTTGGTATATCATTAGGTCTTGAGTACCACTGCACTTTAGCTCTAAATGGATCATTTTTATTTGAAGTATCTTCATACAAGGCCATTATGCATGCAGCATCACAACCCTCCTCTGTGTCAGGCTCAGCTGCGTCCGCGTTAGATATTAAAACATAGTCACCTATCTCTCCAATCATATTTTGAAACTGAAATTTACTGTAAAGTAGACCACATTCAAATTATTTTTTCTGTGCTTTTCTAATAGTTCTACCAATTTATCTTTTCAATCAAATCTATAAAACAATATATATTATTAATTAGCCATTGCCCTTCTGCGTGATATACAATGAACCTCAAAAATTACTTTACATGTGCGTGCGCATGTAAAAAGTTAAAAATAAAACTACGAATAGTAAATTCAAGACATGTATGTAAAAATATTAAACGGTAATAACGAGTTAAAAGCTTACTTATAATTGCGAAATGTACTAGTTAAACTGTTTGAATTCTGTATTTCTTCGCTGAGCCATGTTACAGCTTTAGATAGTGTTTTTCTCCGTGTCATTATAAAATTTTTAAGCTACACAATCTTGTATACACAATTTAACCTACTAAATTCATGTGTACTTCAAGTTTTTAAATGTCGTTATTCGTTTTAAATTAGTATTGGTTTTTTTTTCTTGGTAATGGTTTATGGTACGACTTTTTGGCGGGATATTAATCTGTCATGTTATGATTTTTATTTTTATTCATATACTTATTTGTTTAGCCCTATATTGTGTAAATTGTGTAAATCTTATGTAATGTAGTGTAGCTAAAGAGTATAGGTGAAGTAAATTGTGAATAATCATTCGAAACATGATATATTAGTTGCCACAAAAACTCCCAAGAGAACTTCAACGAGAAAGTAAAAAGAAAGGTTGATGGTACCTATTACTTTTTTTTTGTTTAGTTTTTCCATTTCAATTGAGACAGACAAAGGCAATGGTATCTAGAGCATGCAGCCAAGTCAGATGTTTTAAATGCCGACGATACTATATTGCTTAAGATGGTCACTCTCTTGTTAAAGCTCTCTTGGGAGTTTTTGTGGCAACTTATATATGATATTCCTAATGATTATTTACACATTAAAGTATATTAATTAAAATAAAAACCACATGACAGATGAAGATCCCGCCAAAAACTCTGCTAATCCCCTTGGTACAGGGCATGGGTTCTTTTTCAAATTTTTCCTTTATAAGGAAAATGCAAAGATACTATAGCGCCTCAGTCCTTTACGACGTAACACATTGCCTACCTTGTAAAAGGAAGATGGCTTCTTCGGCTATTAACCATGCTAAGTTCAAATACCGTTCAATTGAGATTGTCCAATAGATAAAAAGAAGATATTCAGCTGCATTTTCCGGAGCATCAGCTGTACTGTCGTACTGTGAAAAGGCGCTTCGCTAGACGACACTGTTAGGAGTGGTTCCTATGGTCAATGCCGCCTTGGAAGGAGATTACTGAGCTTACCGTGCTGAGTTTTCTTGCTGATGGTTTTTGCTTAAGTTTATTATTGTTATGTACAAATTCTTCGCTTTTGTTATTTATAATTGTAACGCGATTACTTTAAATCTTAGCAACAGTTTCTCTGTAGTAATTACTATACTTTTTGGCAACAATTATTATTCGGCAAATAAATAATGTTTAATACTTTTTTTGAGTAAATCGTTTGAGATTTTATTTTCACACTTCACGTTTTTGATTCCTTCACATTTATATAAATATTTGATGATATGGCTGATAAACATCGAGAGAAAATCATAGCATGCTGGTAAGGCTTTTTCTGATGCCCGCCTGGCTAGCTACCATCCTCAAGTTGAAAATCTGTCGAAAAATACCAATTGGTGTGTTCCGGCAGTTGCACTTGAGAGCCAGTCCCTCCAAAACAAAGACCGGCAATGCACCTGCGATTTCCCTGGTGTTATGGGTGTTGACTGGTGGCGGTGATCACTTACAATCAGATGAGAAGATTGCTCGTTTGCCCGCTATTGTATATAAAAAAAAACACTTTGTTACGCTGACAAAGACGTGGATCGTTACGTAATTTTCAAGAAACGTAACGAAACCAGTGACTTGGTCAGCGTCACCTGTTTTAAAACTAGTGATTTTTGTATGTAGTTATTTTCAACTGCTGTAATTTTTTGCATAAATACCTCCACCAACTATACACATGAAATGAAAATAAATTTAATCACTATTGAAGTGTTTGTAGCTATGCAGTTAAAATAATAAATTAACTTCCTTTTATACTTTATTTAGGCGTAGAACTGACTACATTAAATGTATTTATATTACCTAATACGAATATTAATACTATACAGTTACGCTGTTTCGTTGTATACCACGGGACGTGTGCGCTTGGATTACTTCGGATTTATTTGTGTCATCCGTTCTCGCTTACACGGCCGGCCGGTGGGCGCGATGCGGGAGAAATGTAACGCTGTGCGCTTGACCGACCAGCAGTCGACTTTCGCTTGAACAATTACGGTTAACATTAATAACGCATTTACAAAAATCACTACTTTGAGCCAAAACTCGAAGCTAGTGATTCTGTTACATGCCGCGTAGCTATTTATTGTATATAGTGGCGTGAAATAACGCCCACGTCTACTCTACACTCACTACACTATCATTATCACAACACTAAATTCTAAATATTAATATGACGTCTTGATTGGCCGGTTTGTTTCTGAAGTGTGTTTGTTCGTTGTGTTTACAGGTTAGATTAGACTTGTCTAAAAGTTTTTAAATAATGAAGTTAAAATCCAAGAAAAATCCGAAACAAACGTTATCGGATAAAATAGCTGATGCTTTAACTTTAAAACCACGGGCGGATATTGAAGACGACCAAGTATTCGGTACCAAGCCTCAAACTGTCACACGTTTAGACTTAGGATCTTCTGATAGTGAAGAAGAAGCCACTATTAGTGACTTTCGCAAACGAAATGTAAACTTATTGAGTCAGATTAGTAAAAAGTATGAGGGGCAAGTCGTATCCCGAGCAGAATTGGACAGCTTAGATCACTCGAGCAATGATACGGACGATGAGAAAGTTAATGAGAAGTCTGATTTATCTGACAATAAAAATACACTAAGTGCTTCAGAAGATGAATGTGAGAATGACTTACAAAACAAAACATCACTACAGATGTCTGATTCTGAAGATTTTGAATCAGAAACAAAGAAAGATAAATATCATAATATAAACATTCATCAAACATTAACATCTGATCAAGCAAGTACAGATGATGGTGATGAAGAAGGTAGTGATGGGGGTGGTAGTGATGAGGGTGATAGTGACGAGGATGGCAGTGATGAAGGTGAAGGATATGATATTAGTAAAATGGAAGAACCATTGAAGGAAGATTTTGAACATGTTAAAAAGCAAAACATGTCAGAAGAAGCTAAAAAAGGTACTTCTGTTAGAAATCAATTACTTGTGTGGGAGGGGCTATTGGAAATGAGGATACACTTACAGAGATGTATAAACACTGCAAATCAGATGCCAATGCCAGAAATGAATAAAGTACTAAAAGGAAATAATGAGTTCTTAGAAGAAACAAATACTGCGAGAACTAACATTGCTACAGTTTTAGACAAGTACTTGCTATTTTATTACTTGTGAATTAATATTAAGTATTATATGTTTAATAATATGGTTGTAAAGTTATAAATATGAAGGTTCTGTCATAACTCAGACTTAGTGTGCCCAACTTTAGACATAGGGTCTAGTAAAAGGTAAACTCATACAACCTGTAAAGATAGACTCATAGGAGTCTCTGGAAGATAAGAAATTAAATTATAATAATAAAGAAAACAACAACAGAATGGCTTATTCTATCATATAATAGGAACAGACTGCCAGGTCTCAGTCAATCCCAAAGCAGGAAATAAACAGAAAGGTTACTCAGATCACAATAGGTTTAGTATATATATCTGAACTTTAATTTCAACAATCCCATTGACAAAATAACAAGATTGAACACACTTCTCCCTGCTGTCTCCACCAATTGCATGTATCTGCACACATGCCCGCATACCTGCTGTCCTCGCTGCCCAGGCAGAGTGGTAAATTTCGCTCCTGCACATCTGCCACGGCCTCATTCTGCAAATGCTTGGGCCTAGGATAGATCCTTCGGACAGGAACCCTCAAGTGGTTCTGCTCGCGCGATACAGTGACACTCTATATCACTGAGAGTACATCATCACATTGCATATCATCCATGCACACTCATACATTAAGTACACGGTTCTGTAAGGGACTACCCCCGTGGCCCTTGCGTGGCTTTTATTTTATTTTGTTGTTAGGAGCACTAAACCTAGTAAGTTAGGACCTGTTGGTTAGTTAGGATTGTGAATCTATGTTCATGTTCCGGCAGTAGTCTAAGCCGAGGTTTGGCCATTCTGGCACCCTTGCGCCCACTGCCACGGGGCTGAGTGCGCTTAGCATTCGCCCCAAAAAGATTGGTGAAGCTGTCACAGCCCTTACGGCCAAATCGAAAATAAAAAAATTTGAACTTTAAGAAAAAATGTAAAGTAGAATGGATAATACTTTTTTTTTAGTAGCATGATCACAGTCTTTCCTGATATTAAGTGATGATGTGGCCTAAGATGGTGGATATACTATGACTAGTGGAGAGACTGGTTCTAAAGTGTAACACACCTATAGGTATTTGGTGGCAGATTTACAAATTATGGGTTGTAGATAAGCAATTGGGCTTTAGAAAAGCCCTATCACTATGTTATGGCATTATTACAATGTCTTTTTTCACTGAAAGGTGGAGCTCTTTCAGGGAGTTGAATTCAATGTTCATTAGCACAAAGTTACTACACACTATCAACTGAGCCATCATCGCTTTAAGCCTATAATCCTAACTCTATCTATAAGCTCTCTAATCCTAATATTAAATTCTAGATTTAAGATTTCTGTTTTGTCATATGCCAACAGTTTTAGAATGAAACTTTAATTAGATTTAGCAGTTACTCACCTACTGTATATGTAGGTACATCAAACATTTAGCTGTCAAATTTAACTTTCACCCAAAGCTCACACTTAGAAGCAGAAAAGTTGTACATACATATGTAGATAGTATGTAGTTTTACTGTTGTGTGTTCTGCAGAGTTCAAGAAAGGTTGCTGATAATACTTTTACAACTTTAAAATTTGTTTACTTACAAAGAAAATTCTAGTTTAAATAGGGCTCTCAAATTTTCTATGCCACTTTTTCTTTCTTGAAGTTTTTATAAATATTATATTCATATTATGTTCATAAAATTTACAATCTTCTGTTATTTAATTGCCTGTAAAATGTAAATTCTGACACTTAAACAGTTATGCAAATATAAGTATTACTATATGCTGTAAATGGACCATTAAATGGTAATATTATCATGGCCTTATTGTTGGACTCATAGTTTGTATTTTGTTATTTAATTAATTATTATTTCCAGGTTACTTACTCTCCAAAGTCTACTATTTAAAAATTACCCAGAAACTAAAATGCTGTCAACCAAGGTAACAAACAATAGTAACACAAAACAAGTAGAAAAAGAAGAGAGTGATGAAGAAATACCCAGTGATACTGATAATGAGGAAATTCCTTCAGACACTGAGGAAGATGAGCCAATGGAAAAGGCTGATTCAAAAATAAATTCAGACAATTTATCTGCCACAAAGAAGCGCAAATTGGAAGACTATGAAAAAGAAATATCGACCTGCCATAAGGCATTTAAAACATTTCGTGACACAACTATACAAAAATGGAATGATAAAACACGCCTAGCCACAGCAACTAATATAAAAACAGCTCCGACAAACACAATTCTTCAACAAATATCCTACATTCTCTCAGACAAAGAGAAACTTATACACAGAACACAATTAAAAAGATCAGAATATGATATTGTAGGGTACAAAAAACAACAGCCAGATCATTTAAGTGACATAGAAGATCAGACAGTGAAAGACAGAAAAGATGATGATGAATATATTCCTGAGATATTTGATGATAGTGATTTTTATCATCAACTGTTAAGAGAATTGATAGAATGCAAATCATCAGATATATCTGACCCTGTACAATTGAGTCGTCAGTGGATCGCGTTACAACAAATGCGGAGCAAAATGAAAAGAAAAGTTGATACTAAAGCAACAAAAGGTAGAAAAATCAAATATGTGGTACATAATAAGCTAGTAAATTATATGGCCCCTGTAAAGGGTAGCAAGTGGTCCGATGAGAGTACAAATGAACTGTACAGTTCATTATTTGGCAAAATGTTTGAACATAATAACATTGGTTTGAATGGTGATATGGGAAATGTTTATAAATTAACATAATATACGTTTGTAAATGGCATTCATATTTGTTTCATTCATGCAGATTGTATGCATTACTTATTTAACAAATCTTTACTTACTCTAAATGTGAAATATGGTCTTTTTATACTTTATAAGTTGTTGATTGTTCACCCCTTTGAAGCAATTATGGCTCAATTGGTAATGTGGCTGACGCCATATCAATGGACGTGTATTCTAATCCACCTGCAATAATCCTGAGCTTTCGGTGAGGGTAAACATCGTGATCTATGCATGGTGCTACGGCTTTTTCTAATGCCCACCTGGTTAGTTACCTTAAGTTGAAAATCTGCCGCCAAATACTATTAAGTATGTTTCCGTAGTGCACTTGAGAGTTACTCTCTGCACCAGGTTTAGCGTGTCTACCATCTTAGGCCTCATCACTACTTAACATCAGGTGAGATTGTGGGCATAATACTAAATCTATAAAACTACTAGCTGACCTGGCAGCCCTTATTCCGCCTCTTCGAATAGTCAATCACATGGACTACAGCGTCATCTATCGCTATATGATCACTTATCGAGATAAAAAGTATCTTATCTCTCAAGTTGGATCAAACTGCATACAGTGTGCAAAATTTGATTAAAATCGGTTAAGTAGTTCAGGAGTTCATCGCTGTCAAACAACGTAACGTGTAATTTTCATGTATAAAGATAGAAAATATAGGATATATCCAGTCATTAAATATTCCGTTACAAAAGGATACATTTATACTTTAGACGATGCATAGATAAATCATATAGTTTAGAGACTTAGGTTTGTCGATTACGTAGAAACAATATCTCCTTGTTCCGTTATATATGTGATGAGCGGTGGTTTGTGCATGACGCAACGAACATTTGCCCGGAAACAAACCGTCTTTTTTAAGACGACGCCTACTTCTTTGTTTCTAGACAAAATACGGATGTCCTTAACACAACAGTGTAATCTAACGCCTTTAGCGAGACGACTCAGTTAGCTGTTTCTGCAGAAGTCAAAACCCTATATATAAATAAATAAATTTATATTTTCTTTGTGTGCTTATTTCCTTGCTTCCTGGATATGGTATGGCAATGGTAATCCTGGTAATGGTAATGTGGTGGTAATCTTGGTATTAAAATCTTCTCTTAATCTTAGTATTTAAATATGTAGCTATATCCTGGTTCAGTGGATACAGTGAGATAAGTAGGTAAATATTACTGAGTGTATAATATTATGTATTAATATTATGTATGTAGCTACATAATACTGGTAAGGTAGCTATGGAGCAAGCTATACATAGCATCGTAAACTTATCTTTTTTTTCCGTCTGATGTAAGAAAGGTCTTATTTCCCGGTTCATTACAATATTACCGAGTGCGTTAGTGTGCCACTTGTTTTAGCGAAATGTGAAAGATCTATACTTTTATGATATTATTGGTGGGAGCAGCTAATTATTTATATAAAGGTACTCTAATTTGTATAACAATTTTATATTGATGTAAGCTAAGCTTAAGCTTAAGATAAGCTTGATAAAATAGTTATTTACTTGTTGATTTGCGCTTGACAATTAAAAATAAATTACTAAAGAAGAGACAATTCGTTAATTAAAACTGTTTAAACGTATATTTGTCACACTTGACATTGGTAAATTGCCTAAATGTGCAAAGGCCAAACTTAAAAAAAAAGATAATTATGTCAGAAGAAGACAGAACTGTTGTTAAGTTGTATATATAAATTAAGTATTTGAAAGTATTATCTTACGGTAATTTCGATATATCTTTTTATTTCGGTGGCTCATAAAGATAAGTATTAAGTTAATTGGTGGCTTATGCGTTTCCGGGAGCGTTGTGGTTGCGCATGTAGAACGCGTGAGCGTGTGGTTGAGCCTCTAAGGTGGATGCTGCGTGTTGCAGACACTTATAAATTGTACGTATACAAATGTTGAAACTTTGTTTAATTGAACTTCTTTGTATTTATATTTTTAGAAATTATATTTAAAAACGACATATTCTATGTCAGTGATTCAAAATAAGACTTTTCTTTTATACTTAAGGTTTAGCGTTATGGCCCTAATCTCACCTGATCTTAAGTGACGATATGGCCCAAGTTGGTAGACACGCTAAACCTGTGGAGGAACTGGCTCTCAAGTGCAGCTGCCGGAACACACCTGTTGGTATTTGGCGGCAGGTTTACAACTTGAGGGTGGTAGCTACTCAGGCGGGCATTAGAAAAAGCCCTACCACCATGCTATGGTTTCCTCACGATGTTTTCCTTCACCGAAAGCTCAAGCTCATTGTAGGTGCTTGGATTCGAACTCACGTCCCTTGACGCGAAATCGTACACACTACCACTGAGCTATCATCGCTTCAAAGACTATGGAAAGAGACGAGAAAATATCACAAATTTATTATTTTATTATACAATTGTAAATTTACTGACCAAATAAGAACCTGATATTACACAAGAAACTAACGTCTGGGTTTTCGTGTTCACGCATCCGTTTGTGTAAAAACTTTGTACTATTGATTTGGTGGCGTCAAATTGTGCGAAACAAGAAACAATTATTGTTTCACGTAGACCTTAGCGGTACTTCGTATGTCTTTATCCCTTAGGGCTATAATTCTGTCTAACCGTTAGTGTGTTTATAATTATACTATAATTTCGCAAGGTAAATAGTAGGTACGTTTATTTAAATAAATAAATATAATTATTTTATCTTTTTTTATGATATCTGGTAATATATGAACAAGTTATAAGGCTAATAATAAATTAAGATGACAAAACAATGAAAATAAAACATGCACTAACAATGATAAAAAAAAAAAACAAACAATATTTTGGAACATCACGCGAAGGGACTCGCGAGCACGCCTTATAGCTTATAAAAGAATGAACGCTAGTAACGATCTCATTTCATTTGAAGCCTTTTTAAAGGTTTAGCGTTATGGTTATAATCTCGCTTGAGCTTAGGTGAGGATGTGGCCCAAGATGGTGGACACGTTAAACTTAGTGTAGGGAATGACTTTCAAGTGCAGCTACTGGAACATACCTATAGGTATGTTCCGGCAGATCTTCAACTTTAAGTGATAGCTAGGTGGGTATTAAAAAAGCCCTACCACTATGCAAAAGGTTACAGTATATTACGTTTATATGAGAATTAAGTAAAAGGCTACGTGGCGTGCATCTGTTGAACATAAAAATACATTTACATGCAAATCATGCCGCAGCCACTGGATAATCAACAATATAAATAACATAAATATAAAATTCGTAGTAAAAATGACTTACCTTTTTGGTTAATGGAACCTGATTAATCGAAGTTATAAAGTACCATTACAGTTTGCTTTATGTACCGGACTATTTTATGTTAGATTGACTATTCATTGTCTATGTAATATTTTAAATACAGCTTTGATCTTACTTGTCGTAGTGTCAGAGCCGGATTTACCTTAAGTCGCCATGGGGCATTGTGAAAAATCCCACCCTATATCCTGTACTATTTGAGTAAAGGTCCGGGGCATATTTACTAATTAAATATAATATGTCGATTATAGTTGTTTTTTTTTTAATTAGTACCAAGTACTTACGAATAAGAATGGTATTTAATAATTAATCGTTATGGTATTTAAAATCATAATCACTATACATCTTTTTAATAGCAAAAACGCCTAACTTTGATTTTACCGCCCTCGAAAATTTCGCCGCCTTGGGCAAAATAACCCCTGGTGCCCTAGTGTAAATCCATCACTGGGAAGCGTGATGTAAAATAACAATAGTTCCTCAGTAATTGCTCTATCGAATACAAAAATAATTTTTAAAATACGAACGGTGGCACATTCAAATAAACAAACATTTCGACTTTATAATTTTTATATATAAAAATTTCATGTCACTTGTTTGTCCGCGATTAACTCTTAAACTACTGAACCGATGTTAATTAAATTTTTCACACAGTGTGCAGTTTGATCCAACTTAAGAGGTAGGATACTTTTTATCGCGATAAGTGATCATAACGCGTTAAATGTCGATGTGATTGATAACTCGAAAAGGCAGAACAAAGTCTACCAGGCCAGCTAGTATTAATATAGATATATCAAATCCTATAAGAACTAATATGTACCTAATTCGTTATATACAAATATTCAATGAAAACAGATATGCACGGTGGTAGGGCTTTTTGTAATGCCCGCCTGGCTAGCTGCTACCCTCAAGTTGACAATCTGTCGCTAAATACCAATAGGTGTGTTCCGACAGTGGCACTTGAGAGCCAGTCCCTTCTATATAGGCCGGCAACGCTTCTGCAATTCCTCTGGTGTTGTGGGTGTCCATGGGGGGTGGTTATCACTTACCATCGCTCGGTCGTTTGCCCCTTATACAAAAAAAAAAAGAAAAATAAAAGGTAGGTACCAACAAATATATATGTATTGGTGAGTATTAGTTGCAATACATTGTTCGTAGTACAATCTAAAATAATATAGTCAAATGATATACCAACGTACATTTTATTTTTGTCTTAATTAAGTAAGGTCAGCATAACATATTTTCTTCTTTCATGTTTTGGCGTTGTGTTTTACAAATGCCGTCTACCTGATGTTCATTCAACCTTTCGGGCATTTTCTTGTTTGAAAATTATATGACATAATATTTAATTCGAACATCACGATTTCAGTTGGTACTGTTTTGTGCTATGTGGCTCCCTCATTATAGCGTATTTTGATCACGAGATATTTATAATGCATCAGCCATTAAAAATTAAACATATAAAATCTACTATCATTTTCTTCTTCCGAAGTCAATTATTAGCAGACCGGTTAGTTAAAGATAGAAAGAAAAGTCGGCTAAGGTATATAACCTATCTTCCGACAGGACTGCCTATTTGCAGTAATACAACAGGTCCTTTTCATGTATGTATGCAGTCTACACTTGCAACCGCATTATTTCCGTGCTTATAGGTGTGTTCCGGCAGTTGCATTTGAGAGCCAGTCTCTCCACTGGCTTAGCATGACTACCATCTGGGACCACATCGTAATTTAACGTCAGGTGAGATTGTGGCTATAAATCTAAACAGAATCTGTATAAAAAGAGCTGTTGTTAGACCAGATTGAACGATGAGTGGGTAAAGTCTCGACGGCTGCTTTCGACAAAGCAAAGCAAAAGCAAAGCGATAGTAATAATCGCTAAATATTTGCTTTGAAGTGGTAAATTCGTATTCAATATGTATCAGCTTTAATGTACCAAAAATAAACTTGGCAATTCACTGTCGATTATTCGCGACTTCCACTATTGTATTGCTCTTGAAAAATACTTAAATTAATGAGTCGATTTCTTGCAAGTAAGTCGGGAATATAGAGCCGCTGTAGAGATATTTCGTGGGTATTACTTTTGATTCATACCAGTTTAGTCCGAAATACTCGTCTACTAGCCAGCTCAGGCAGAAACTAGAGGAAGACGCATAAGTGTATTTTACCCACGTTATAAAACGGTGTAGGCATAAGACTACACGACTGAGGTGAAACAACACAATATCTCTCTCATTCCCTTAAGTCTCCTCGAGCCGACTTTACCCGAACGAATTTCGAAGACCTCCCATACGAAGTTTCACTTCAATAAATAGTATAACATAATCAATTGTTAGTTTACAGACGGTTTGAATAATGTCTAATTGCCCGCTGATCCGCAACGCCCTATCTGTTTCAATGACCTGCTACAAGCTGCGGGTTATCATGCTGCCGCATACAAACAACACGGCACCGAACTATCTGTGTCATTACAGCGATACAATATTTTTGTTAATTCAAAAGAAACATTAATTAAAGAATTATGTTTGCTTGTCATTGTTTTGACCTTCCAAAAGTTCCGTCTGTTGTGCAGTAGATATATATTGTTGTTTTCACCGTATCTCACTATAAGGTAACTATCTATAATAAATTAGTATTAATATGTGGCGGTCAAACTTTTTGATCGTAACCTTTTTAGATGTCTAATAGAAATACAGAAAAATAAATAGAAAAGAAGCTTCTGTACCAAAATGACGTATTTTATTTGTAAATAATATTTAATTATAAAAGTTATTAGAGGGTTATAACACCTATAAATATTATATGAATATCTAAAGATTAAATTATGTCGCGACGTCCCAGAATCCGAGTGAAACCAGTTATAGTTGAACGTGTACCCGTTGTGTTACCTTTTGTAAGAGGAGTCACAGACAAGATTAAGTTAGTAAAACGTGCTTCAATTAAAACTTACTTCAAGCCGCCCAAGAAGATAAGTCAATTTTTACCACTTGTCAAGTGTTATATACCTCTACAAGAATAGGGCGTATACAAAATCGAATGTGACTGTGGCCTCTCCTATATCGGTAAAACCAAAAGAAACATAGGGACCCGCGTAAAAGAACGTATAGTTGACATTAAACACCGACGCTCTACGAAGTCTGCAGTTGTTGAACATTCAGAAAAAGGCTCTAAACATTATCTTAGATTCGACAAACCACAAATCCTTGACAAAGAACACCGATTCCTACTTAGGATGATTCGCGAAGTTATTGAAATTAAAAAACATTCAACTTTCAATAGAGAAGATAATAGGAAGCTAGCATAAGCCTGGGATCCGATTATACATTTAATTAAATCGGAACTCAAAAGGCCAATTGCCAGACCTCAAGACACTGTGTGCTCTTTCTGGGTAGATCAGAACATAAACAAAATTAAAAATTAAACAGACGGTAGACACTGTAACATTGACTTTTCTGGATAACCTATACTTCAGTCCGCCCCGTGACCACGAAGGCTGAAAAGCTTTCGAAACGTCGGGAACAAAATTGATAAATAACCGCGATAAAATCCGTTTAGATTAGTTTTATTTCGATAAGTAATGATGGCTTAAGGAAAATATCGTGATGAAACCATACCATGCTGGTACCATGGTGTTTTAATGTCAGCCTAGCTAGATACCATCTTCATGTTGAAAATCTGTCCCCAAATACTTATAGCTGTGTACTGGCAGTTGCACTTGAGACCCAGTCCTTCCAATAGCCTCTGCATATCCACCGTTTTGGGCTGCATCGTCACTTACCATCAGGTGAGATTGTGACCAAAACACTAGATATATAAAGTATAAAAAATACTTGTAATATCATTAAAATCTACTAAGAGCCAATATTATTTTCGTAAATTAATTTTTTAGCACTGTAATACTATAGAGACGAGGTTAGGTTTTTGAGTTTTAAGCTATCGAACAAAGACAATAGAATCACAATTAAAAAGTTGATTTTTTAGAAAAAACTTATTGGGAAAAACGTTTTTTAATGTTGCGCAAGCTGGTGTTAAGTACAGTACAATCCAGAACAGCGGTAACTGACAATGATCCAAAATTCACAATCAGTCACCGCTGTGTTGCTGGCCTGCTAAGATACCTTTTCACACCTCCTTTGAAGGACCCTATGTCATAGGAGGGTGGGAATACGCTGACCGGAAGACGGCTCCACAGCTCCACGGTACGACAAAAATATGAAGTATATTATATGTTAATCCAGGACGCCATGTTACATTTCTTCAAAATCTGTCCATTAGTTTTAGAGTGATATGCGCGCAAACGGATCTCTAAACAGAGATAAATTCAATATAAAACATTTACAAGTTATAAGAAGTACATCCTGATCGTAATTTTCATTATCGTCTATAAAAATAATGTCATATGTTATAACGTACATATTATTAATAATATTTAGTTGTAATATTAGCTGTTTTACTAGTAATAACATGACGTCTTTACTATCACCTAGGAAATCAATTTGTATATATGTTGTATTTCAAAAGTATGTGAACTTTTTTTATAGCTAAGGTTTCAGCGTTATGGTCATATGTCACCCGATCTTAAGTGACAATACGGCCCAATTTCGTAGACACGCTAAACCTGTGGAGGGACTGGCTCTCAAGTGCAACTGCCGGAACACACCTATTGATATTTTGGCGGCAGATTTTCAACTTGAGGGTGGTAGTTAGCCAGGCGGGCATTAGGAAAAGCCCTACCACCATGCAAATACAAAACTTAAAATTTTTATAACGTTCTGATTACGAGATTTAGTATTGATATATATTGTCGATGTTGATGTCGTCTAGAATGTCATTACATACATTTTTTGATTACAGCAGGCGAATGTAGAAGAATACTTAGTTTAGTTAGCTTACTTAGAGGTCTAGATACGCGACACACTATATCGGTAACTTTAGTATAGCTAGACAGGCGTCCGCTGATAGCTTACTAATATGGTTTAGTTTCGTAGGTGAATTTGTTTCCATGAAAATAATCCCACTTGAATCCGTATTAGTGAATTTTGTTATCTTGTATCATAAAAATCGGTAGTGTAATTTATCTGAAAATCCATCACATTTATCCTTCATATATCTATATCGTTCTACAATATTCGCGAAACAGTCTTTTTTTTAAGTCAATTAAAATGTAATATTTTCCTATATGTAATCGGTGTAAACATAAGTATTGTATTCTTTTTGTAACATGGCTTCATTTTAAAAGCAGTCCTGCAGCACTTATCTCTATATTTTATTTATTGTTGATTATTCATTATGAGTGTCTTAATCGACTCTAAAAGCTTTGTTTAAACAGCTTTATTTCTAAGAATATTTATAAGTTTAAAAGTATTTGCAAACAAGCGTCGATACACCTTGAGTAAAGAAATTAATATGGTATAAATTATTTGAAGGGTTCAAAGACTTTGTTTTATTTTTATTAATTGTATAAAGCATCAAACAAAAATACAGGGGTCTTATTCTATAGTAGCAATTCAGTGATGACACTATACTTGACGTTAGCGTACATTATAGTCTAGAGGCAACAGTGACCATCGTGAAAACGGCAATCTATCTGCATGCCAGTTATGTACTGGCTGATCCCAGGGTTTTTTTAACGTTAATAGATTTCGCGTTAGGCCACTGATTTTAAGTGACCATCTGAGCCAAGATGGTGGACACGCCAAACCTAGTGGAGAGACTGGCTCCTAAGTGCTACTGCCGGAACATATCTATCGGTATTTGGCGGCAGATTTTCAATTTGAGGGTGGTACGGGCATACGAAAAAACCCTTCACCGAAATCTCAAGCTCATTGTAGGTGGATTCGAACTCATGTCTCTTGACCGTCCGTACACACTACCAACTGAGCTAGCACCGATTTAATGTCCCCAAGGTGAATGCTACACCTAGTGTATGTTGGTTGCGTTCCAGACCAAGTAATGATGTCCCAGTGTTTTCGAATACACACCTAGGTAACTACTTCCCTCAATGAAATAAAACTAATTTAAACGGATTTTACCGCGGTTATTTATTAATTTTGATCCCGACGTTTCGAAAGCTTTTCAGCCTTCGTGGTCACGGGGCGGACTGAGATGTAGGTTGCCCAGAAAAGTTCATGTTACTGTGTCTACCTTCAATTTAATTTTTGTTATTGATAGTGTTCCGATCTACGCAGAAAGAGCTCACAGTGTCTTGAGGTCTGGCAATTGGTCTTTTGGGTTCCGATTTAATTAAATGTATAATCGGATCCCAGGCTTGTGCTAGCTTCCAACCATGTTCTCTATTGAAATTTGGATGTTTTTTAATTTCAATAGCCTCATGAATCAACCTAGGTAGGAATCGGTGTTCTTTGTCAAGGATTTGTGGCTTGTCGAATCTAAGATAATGTTTGGAGCCTTCTTCTGAATGTTCAGCAACTGCAGACTTCGTAGAGCGTCGGTGTTTAACGTCAGCTATATGTTCTTTTACGCGAGTCCCTATATTTCTTTTAGTTTGGCCGATATAGGAGAAGCCACAGTCGCATTCGATTTTGTATACGCCCTGTTCTTGTAGAGGTATATGACACTTGACACACTTTAATGAATAATATTCGCGTAAACATAAGAAATCATTACTTCCCTCAAGTTGGAAGTTTGTCGGCAAATATCCGTATGGATGTATTTATTCCGGCTGTTGCTCTTGAGAGTCAGTTCCTCCACTATATATATATATATATGCTTTTACAACACTCAATAAATAGAATAATAAACATGATGTCATATCACACACGATAATTGAATTCCAAACTTAGCAAAGTTTGTTGTATAGTGACTACATATTAAAAAACAAAGTTCGCCGACGCCTCTGTCCATTCGTAATAAGTTAAAAAAGTACTGAACTGATTTTCATGCGGCTTTCTCCAATATACAGAGTAATTCATGAGGAAGGTTAGGTGTATAATTTATTAAGATTGTGTAATTTGGCTGTAATATGACAATAATTGTTAAAGAATTCGGAAAAAATTATACCGACTGGAAGCTTCACTGGTGTGCGCTGCATAAACAAATACATTTATATGAGAATGTATTACTATTATATTATCAATACTAGCTTTTACCCGCCAGTTTGCTCGCGTTAATATTGATTTTGTCAAACAAATCGGGTAACGCAATAAAAAGTTTCAAACGAAGTTTATACCCCGCTTTACTCCACTTCCAATAAGATTTTCGCAAAAGAAAGTAGTCTATTACCGTTTTTAAGGGTCCATCTATGGCTATACCAAAACCGTTATAATTGATTTAAACGGTTAAAGAGTGAAAGCATAACAAACAAACAAACTTACTTTCGCATTTATACTATCAGTAAGGATTTATAGTATGGTATATATTATGTAGTAATAAAGTAATAATGTAAAAATGAAGCTCTATTTCTCTTGGTCATCGCATCACGCGTGGACGGATAGAACAATTTCGCTAATTCTTTTTTTGTTGTGTTAATTATTGTCATAAGAAGGTTTTTATGCGAGAAAATAATATGGAAGTTGAGCAAAACATTAAAAAATTTAAGAAATTAAAAATAAATCTTAGCCACAATATTAACTTCACATAACTGTCAGCCATCATAGAGCATTACTATAACACTATACTTTTGAATAATTTATTTTTATTAATTGCTCAAATTCAACTTCAATATTCATAGGTTGAGACGGGACGTCTGTCGGGTCAGCTAGTATAGTAATATTATAAAGTTTGTGAGTGTACATGTTTATTACTTCTTGACCCTCAAACTTTTTGATATTTTTCATTTAACTGTGGGTAACATCGCGGAGAGTAGGTAATATGTCTATATTCTATTAATAACTTAATTACCCGAGCAAAGTCAGAACTTGTTGTTAGAGGTAACTAAAAACTGATCTACTGTACATCATATATAGATATTTATCTCCGATACACTCAACTGATAACTATGCTGATGACGTAAACGGTGGCCTATCACTGCGTCATAAGTCCTATCAGTACGAACAACCTCATATTTAGTGGTCACTGCAGTCAAGTTTTGTACGACTAAAGTCAAACCAGTTTACTTTTGCACCAGTTGTAATAGTTTCTGAGGCTTAAGGGATCGCTCGTGTGCCATAGTGTATTGTAGCGCTTATCGTTAAAACAGACGTGTTTATGTAGTGCTTAACAGCTGATAGAATTACCAACAACGGGGTGTCCTACGGGACATTAGGAAATCAAATGTCGCAAGTTACGGCCGATAGCGGGAATTTAATTATGACAGTAAAATTTTATGACTAAGTTCTGAGCGTCAAAGGCGCATCTAATGAGTGCAGAAATTTATATTATAACATAGTCACGGTCTGTGGCAGCTTGCTACACCGTAATATATAGCAGGCTATATTAATATATATTATAGCTTTCACCAATGTTTGTTTCTAATCTATTAGGAGGCCATAAAAGAACATCTGGAAAAAGGACGACATATTGAATTATGAATTATCTATTATCCTGTTGCCCTGTTTCTAAGTCACTTAAAGTCAGTGGAATACGTCTTCTTCTGTTATAAATTTCTATCAGCCGCCATCCCTTATGTTTCACATCATTCCCTACACACTATATTTTTTTTGGCCCTCTCCTTCCTTCGACATTTATATAAATTTATTTTCTCACTTTTAACATCACGCAACCAACAATAGGATCTATAATAGGAGCTGTGTTGAAAAAAGTTACAAAAAGAGGCAAAAATCCTCTATGAAGAAATCTTTTGCTTTTTTTAGACAAAAGTATGCTTCATCCTTATTTACTTACTAATATTATAAATACGGAAGTGAGTTTGTTTGTTTGTTACGCTTTCATGCCTAAATTGATTATGATGAATTTTGATATAACAATAGATGAAACCTTAGGGACGGTGATAGACTACTTTTTCTCGCTAAAAACTTATCGAAAATGAGATAAAGAATTAAATAAACTTTGTAAGACGTCATCCGAGTTGATAATATTAATATTAACGGGAGCGATGCCGCGAGCAAAAGCTAGTGGACTAAATAATTTTAGTACCGCACGAACGCAGACGCGGGCACAGCTAGTAATTAATATGATGATGATGATCTTTAATGGTTTTAGTGCAGGAAAATGTTATTATTATTAAATCGGGTATCATAATTGAATAACATGCACCACGCTCCGTAAACAGATAAGATCTGGGCGGTCCGCCCGCCCGTCGCGGCTGTACGCAAAGGCGCAGTGAGTGAAGCGCGCGCGGTCTGTTCAAACGCACTCGTGTTTCCCCTACATTGTTCGACACTTACGAGATTAGTTCCCGATGTAACAACGTGGTGGTTGTTTAGTGAAGTGTTTTAGTAACCGCTTGTAGTTTGGATGCGTAACTTAATGTAAGTTATTTGTTTTACTTTTTGCAATTTTTTTAATTATTTTTTGATAACAGTTTTTTATTATTATATTTATTAGTAAAAAAAAATAAGTGTTTCGATATATATTAAGTGTTTTTAACGCAAACTTGGACAGTTTATAATTGTGATATAACGTAGTTTATAGTTTTGTAATCTACAACTATTCATATATTTTTATTAAATATATTTTTCATACAATATACAAACAATATCGGTGTTAAAATTCACTATAAATGGTAAATTAATAATAAAGACTTATCTTTTTATAGCTACAAGTCAATATTATAGATTGTACCTTACTTATGAAATGATAATTATATGTTCAATAAATAATCTCTTTATAAACTTAAATAAATAAAACCTGTCTTAAATTAAATTTCGGCATGTTTTCCTAAAAGCGAAGTCTAATGTAAAAATAAAAAAATAACTGTCTATTTTACGTTATCTTCACATATAAATGTTTCACACGCCTTTCAATCTTTTGACTAGAGAGTACATTGCAAATACTTAATTTCATTGTTGCAATAAAAATGTAAGCGCTCAGACAAATTAGTATCTAAAAGCCTGCTCCAAAAGCATGCGAAATTGAAGAAATAGGTCTAAATTATGGATCAAAGAATATCTCAATATAATTACAACAATGTTACGTTTCGGGGTAATAACGACGTTCATTTAGTCGTCAATGTACTTTGCCCCTCAATCCTTTGACCTGTCGTTTTGCTATTAGGTCAATACGCCACTATTATATCACTTTTTGTTCTTCAGATCATCTTATTCTTTAGATTTTACTGTTTATTTTAATTAAAAGCCGTGGTCGTTTTTTTCTGTACATTGAAATATCTATAATAACATTATAAAGCGGAAAAATTTGTTTGAACGCGCTAATCTAAAGAGCTTCCAATCGGATTTCAAAAACGATTCCTTTAATTAACAGGTCGCGCATTGAGGAAGCCTTCGGGCTATTTAAAATAACGCTACCACCATTAGGACCAAAGTTAGATTGCAAAAGTTACAAAAACAGGGAAAAATAATGAAATAATACTTTAGCTAAACGTGAACGCAGTCGTAGGCACAGGTAGTAAAAATATATCTTGTAAAGTCACAGGCGTAATTCGAGAAAGCGTAAGAGTGAGTGAAAATGCGTCGCTATTTCCCGTCGGCAATGATTCTTCAATTCGAAACCATGTTTAGGCCAAGTAGTATGCGATATTTCTTGCCTGTGCAAGAAATTACGGTGTAGTATTGAATATTGAGTTCAAAGATGGAAGGGTTCTGTATCAGATACCGCAAATTAGTCTGATAACTAAGTCGCTGAAGTAATTGTAGATAATGAAAAGTTTATATGGAAATGAGCCGTCATATATTTCAGTGATCAATGATTGTCCGTCATATTAAATTATCCTTCAATTTAAGAAAACAAAGGTAAAATAGTAGGTAAAATGGTAGGTCTCTTGGTACCAAGAGCGATGTGTGAAAATGATAGTGCCTAACGCTAAAATGGCGACTAATAAAACGAGAAGTACTTTTATACATTTTTATATTCATTAATGCGAGCGTTAAGTTGGACTAATAATATTTGTAAAGATACGGTTGTAGGCACTACCCAGTATTCGTTCTAGTTTGTTGCGTTTAAATTGCCTGATGTTAATTGGCGACGTGGCCCAAGATGGTGCCATCATTGGTGGACACGCTAACCTTAGTCGAGGTACTGGCTCTCAAGTACGATAGTCGAAACAAACCGGATAGGTATTTGGCAGTAGATTTTCAACGTAAGGGAGGTATCTTGCAAGGTGGGTATGAAAAGCCCTACCACCATGCTATAGTTTCATCATGATGTTTTCCTTCTCCGAAAGCTATGACTCATTGCAAGGCCCTTACACTCTACACTGAACAATCATTGCCTCAAGGCTGTACTATGATTAACATCAAACACAGTGCTGGTATTCTGCTGTGCATTTTATAAAAGTGAAATACTCCAATCCTTTTATGAAGCTACTCGTAGTAATAATTAACTCAGATAACAGTAAAAATCAATACGCATAATCAAATCCGAACACCTTATTAAAAACTCTATTTAAACATTTCTATACAACCCAACGACCCTTTCACGACCAAAAGTTAGTAAACGTTTAAAATGGTGAATTGACTTTACCAATAATCCTAACTTTATCAAAATCCGAACTGTCGACTGGAACACGATCCGTTTCGGAGTGAAAAAATCTTCGTGAAATATTCAGTATTCGATTTCGTCGGTCGGCGAACAGTAAATTCCTTGAAAATTGGCTGAACCTTTCCTCTGATATTCAACAGGCGCGTCGTATTATTTACTTAGGGCGATATTTAAATGTAATTAAGGGAGGTATGTCAGGAATTTGGTGTGTATCGGATTTCGCTGTTAATATAAACGCCGTATAACGTCAGACCTCGATCAACTGGTTTGGGGTTGGGTAAATTGGTCTCCTTTGTACATTAAAAAGCAAACCTTCGTCAATACAGGATTATCATTTGAAGTGACAACGTAACAGTAGATTTCCGTGTACAAATTTTGTGTTGAAGAAAATTAGGGTGAAAGGATACGATACTTTTAGACGTGTAGTGTTTTAGTAATCAAATGGGAGAACTGCCTGGTTGGCATAGTGATTAAAGCAGTTGCTGTTGCAGGGCTGTGACTTCGAGTCCTGTACAAGATTATTCGTATAATCCGCAAATAATCGTTCCCAGTTTGGTTATTATATTGTATTTGTTGCTTGTGTTCATTATGGCTTTTTGACTTGACATTAGCTAAATGGCATTAATTAGCAAATGCCATGATAAAAAAAGCGGGAGTTAAGATAAATACACGTACATATGTTGATAAATTTGCGACTTTTGTTATAACTCTTTATGGTTTGTTATATTTTAGAATTGTTATATAACCAACTGCTAAGATTGTAGCAGATCTGTATGGCAGTGACATCTGATTGACTGTTGACATAACAGAACATAGCCGATAACAAGCTTGAACTTGGCTTTCTATCAATGAAGGAACTTTTATAATTGTATCAGTACTTCCAGAGATTACTCATAATCTTTTTCATATAATTACAGATTAATTGTTTCTTATTAATTGATTTATATAGTTCATGCATTTTACTAACTCTCGCATATGGTGCATGTTGGTTTCATATTGAGTAGTTTATAATTACATAAGAAAGTTTTATGTGCGTTTTGTTTTATCATGATTTATAATTACCGCACTTTGTTGATAAGCACAGTAAAAACCTAAAACAATATGCACCGTATACTACAGTCAGTTAAAAATTATAAACTATAAATAATAATTAATAAAAAACTATGGGTCTTTTGTTACATCAAAAAGATTGTGAATAATCTCTGGAAAAATTGATTCGATTTTAAAATGTTTTTCGTTGATAGGCAAGTTTTAAGCTTGAGCTTGTTAGCGGTTATGTTCTGTTATATATAGTTAGACAACAAGAAAACGGAAAGCTTTTTTTAATAGATTATGGGCTTAGCGTTATGACCACAATCTCAACTGAAGTTAATTAAGGAAGTGGCTTAAGATGTTGGGCACGCTAAGCCTAGTGGAGGAACTAACTCTCAAGTGCAATTGCTGGAACGTACCTTTTACTTATGTAATAGGGCATACGCATAGGGCAAACGAGCAAGCATGTCACCTGATGGTAAGTGATCACCGCCATCCAGGAATACCTACAACACCAGAGGAATCGCAGGTGCGTTGCTGGCCTTTATAGGAAGGACTGGCTCTCAAGGTATTTGGCGGAACAGTTTTAGCTTCAGGGTGATAACTAACCATGTCAGCATTAGAAGAATCCTATCACCATGCTATGATTTCATCACGATGTTTTCTTTCACCAAAAACTGATATGCACTACTAAGCCATTACCGGGTCAGAATATTATAATGAATATGAATGAACGAATTGATGATGAATCGTACTTGTTACGTTTTGTCAGTCACAATTGATTCGGCAGTGACCACGAGCTGACCTATCAACGACACAAGTATTCTATAGAATGATTATTGTACAACTTCCGCGAAATATATATGTAGAATTAAAAAAAAATGTGTATGTCAGTCAATTCCGACACATGATTGGAGTTAATTCTTTGAGTACGATTATAAAAGAAGCGCAAGGTACGTTGCGGTGACGTATTGGTAACGCTCTTGGGTTAACGCTTGTATTAATTTTACTGCTCATAAAAATTCCATACCGAAGCTTTTATATGGAAAATCGGGAATGAGTTCAGGAATAGAATAAAAATATAAGCTGTACTTTCGTTTGTAATAACTGAAATAAAATTTTATTATTACTATTGTCATTTACTTAATAATCTTACAAAAAGACAAACGCAAGTAGAATTGCATACTAAAAACGTATATATAGTGTATTGTTTAAAGGAATACTTGTTTTGGAATTGTTGTTCTGTTGTTAATTCTTATTTTACTTTACTAATTATGTAACGTAACACATATTTGACATATTAGCATTTTTTTAAATATATTACATCTATCAGTAGCAGTAGTAGGCATCATAAAAATACAATTGGTAACACTAAAAATAAAACCTTTTTTGATTGTTATTGAAAACTATGCGGCAAAAGTGGTCTTATATACAAAATCTACTAATTAAGGTATGCCATAATAATCAGTGTAATTTGCTTAATCAAAATAAGTTGAGACACATCAAATTTCAAATCAAAAAATCATAAACCTTATAATAAAATACACTGTGATTAATTTTATATAGTACCATATTAAATTTACTATTTTTATAAACATTTACTCCCGTGCCATTTATCAAAGTGTCGCCTCCAAAATGTTGGTGTTCTTGGCGATGACCTACAAATATTAGGTCAAAAGTCTATCTTTGAGAGTGTATGTAAACTTTGTTATTTGAAACGTTTAAACTATAATCGAATGTCATTTAACAACATTAAATCAATCATATTGAGACGGCCGTGAAACTGTACCTTCGAAATGTTCGTAAAATTATTGGCTTTCAAAGATAGGCGAATCCGTACGTTGATCTTTAAAATTCTTTATTCAATTCAAGTCCTAAGAGTGCGCTTAGGCTAGTCAAAACAATACCACCGATTTGAAAAACAAACCCAATCATAGCTTTGCTGGGTGTTTTGTTAATCTAATAAATCAATGATCAATATAAGAGTCAAATGAATATAGAAACATTTTTTTTAATATTTTATAACTTTATTGGTATGACCACTATCTCACCTGATGTTAAGTGCCGATGTGGCCCAAGACGGTGGACCTGCAAAGCTAAGTGGAGGGACTAGCACTTAAAAAGTATTTTATTAGCGACAATAAATACCTGTAAAAGCAGATGTCAAATATTTTATGGAATTTAAAGTAAAAACTTAGGACCAATTACGAATGTTTCTGCTTCGAATGATCCTCATTTAATGGTCCCACATCGATACGTATAAGAAAAAATATAAGAGCGTTGGAAAGGAAATTTGGAAAAGTTATATCAATTTTTTGTATACTATCACTAACCGGGTAGTGAACTATTCAGGTGATCAAATATGTACAGGAAAATTAGTAAAGCAGGTTCACAATACGAATAAACGCACCCTAAACTTTATTTTACTTGCACTACTTACTTAGCGATGATAGCTCAGGCGGTAACATGTACGGACGCCGCATCAGTGGACGTGAGTTCTAATCCACCTACAATAAGTTTTAGGGGAAGAAAAACATCCAGAAAAAGCCATAGCATTGTAGTAGGGTTTTTTCTTATACCCGATTGGCTAACTACCACTTTCAAGTTGAAAATCTGCCGTCAAATACCTATTGCGACAGTTGCACTTGAGAGCCAGTCACTTCACAAGACGCCATCATCTTGGGCCACATTGTCGCTTAACATCTAGCCACAACATAAAATGCTAACAATATAATATTCAACTTGTACATTTACATTCCTTTGTGTCAAAAGGATAACTTATTCAAAATTTTACGTAAGAAATAACCAGGTATTCCGTTAATTACGTGAAATAAATCGATAAGGAAATTGGAAAACTTGATTTCGGGGAATTTATAAACTCTTGTGTAACCTTAATAAGTAAAGCTATTACACAATAGCTAAGGCTCTTTCGAGAGATTTGATTGGCGGGTTTCATCGTTGATAAATTATTAAATTTCACTGAAAATGGAATCAGTACCTACATAGTTTGATTTGTACGTGTGATTTTATCAACTTCCGAATTTTCCGAACCGGTGGTAGTTTTGACTTTTATAAGTGCTTTCCCAAGGCCTACATTGAATAAATATTTTTTGATTTTATTTGAATAAGTGGAAGTTCTGTATGCACGTCGCGGCGGGAAGAAATTTAGAAATTTATTAATTTATCACGTTCGCTCGTCATGGTTTTAGATTTATGTGAGAGAAAATTTATCGTACATGAATATATCAAAACTGTTAGACATACAGTTAAGTGTTACGTGAAAATGTAATATATAAATAGAAAAACTATAATGTCTATGTATGTTCCCTGTGAACTCCGAAATAGCTGGACTTTAAGTATCTGGGTAAATTACACTTAGTGTATAGAGGTTAGAGGTTGGCCATTAACCACATCTTTTTTAGCAATTTTTTACCCACCATTTCGCAGTTGGTGATACTTGGACAAGTTTCAGAGTAAATAATGTAACGTGTATTTATTAGTCTTAAAAATTTTCTCAATATTATTGGGCGGCAGTCACATTGCGCCGGGCGGATAATTGTTGCCTGAAAACGGCGATTCAAGGTCATGCACTACTTTTCGGTTTAAGGATCGCGTGTTCAACGAAAAAATAAATACACGTGACTTGTCCGAAGCCACTCCCTATCTTTCAAGTGTCACGTGGTCAATGGACGATCTCTTACCATCCAATTGGACATAATCATGATGTCATACTATTTTTTAAAGTGAAAACTTCTTTAGCATCCTTGTGATTTGAAACCCAAGGAAACAAAAAAGCAACAGTAAACAGAGACAACCACATATTTTAATGAGGTATAACGTGCAAATAAATGTTATAGTAGGCATTATAAAGTGTTACAGGTTTCGAGTGTTGTACGTATGTTAGTATGGGTGTGTGCGCTCCTGCATATTACGAAACGATATTTTGAAGGTTTCAGTTTTATCGCGTGTGAACTGCACACACAATTTTTTTATGTGGGTAAAATATATTTAAGTGTACCTTCTTGCATTATGTCTAGACAGGCTATGAGTGGGCTGTGTGGGATTGAACTCCCAAAAAATTCTCAGGGCAAGCATTTTCTCAATACTTATTACATGGGGTTCGGCCCCATGAATTGCTTTCAACCTGCTTCTAATACCGTGCGCTACCATGCCTATAAATATAACGTTGATAATTAGTTCTTTTTCTATGTGTTATTTGTCATGATTGTTAATATTTTATTTTCAATATTAGATGAAATTGAGTTTAAAACAGGAAAAATATTGGTTAAAAGGTGATATGAATTCATATCTTTCTTTAATAAATAATACTATATGATTATAAATATGATTGAATGATTATAAATAAATCTACGGTGTACTGCAATAGACTATAATTGTCTTTGTATATAATATGGTGCAGATATTAAGGAATAGGTAACCTCAGACTATTGTTGTTTGACCTAGTAAGTTATATCTAAATAAAGCACAATAGTGCAGCCTTGATGTCTCCTCTATACGAATCAGGTATACGATTTAATCAATATAGGTAAGGTGGTATTAATATGAAAGTCACAGGTGTGTCAAGCTCAGTGGCTAATATACGTCACAGTCGAAAGATTGGAGTTTATATGGGCCGGATAGAAAGTAGGTCTTAAGATTGACGCGTTCCAGCATACAAACTTTTCTATTTTATAATATTAATGCTATGCCTGCGAATTCGTTTGCGTGGAACTAAAATTATTGAATCTCGCGCCGTCATTCAAATTACAATAACCTTTGATAGAGTTAAACGAGTTTAATAAAACAAAGATTAAAAGTAACTCGAGAATACGCTTTATGATTTTCTTGATCATAAACGTCATGATATAGCAGTGACGCACGTACAGACAAACAAAAAGACAATTCTAAAAAGAAGATAAATGTATTTTGTTACTTAATCTTACTAACTTGCAATATTTTTTACATAAATCTAAAAAGTACAGACACGTTTAATGTACATTGTTATTATATGTATAAATATGAGAGCCGCATATGAACTATTCCTGGTAGGTCATACATAACTTAGTATTAGCTGAACAAAGTTTTGACAAACACCGATATCTAGTAGACATTATCTTCTCATTTTAATTAAATTCGGTTGTTTATGGAACATTCAATTAATAATCGATGCAGGTTATTATTTTTTCTTTAATAATGAATACCGAGGACTCCGTTTTTCACATAAGAAGTCCTTAGAAGCCCTGCTCGAATTCTTGATGTTACTTTAAATAATAACTAACTCAATGATACTCACTAAACCGAGGCTTTTGAAGATGCTGACACTGTATTATTTCATTCTTAAAAGTATTCTCTTTAGTTTTCTTACAGCCTTTGTTCAATCTAAATATTTTTTTCAATAATTGACAGGTACTTTTCTACTATATTTTTGAAAGGCTGTCATTTTTACTAAGTGCGTGCCAACGTAATGTTCAACATTGTCATTGCTATTATTGTTTAATCCAGTTAGAGTTCCAGTTAGTTTTGAAGCGATGATAGCTCAGTGGTAGTGTGTAGGAACGCCGCGTCATGGGACGTAAGTTCGAATTCAACCACCTATAATGAGCTTGAGCTTTCAGTGAAGTAAATCAATGATTATGAAACCATGGCATGGTGATAGGGCTATTTCTAATGCCCACCTGGCGAGCTACCTCCCTCAAGTTGAAAATTGTCCGCCAAATACTAATAGGTATATTCCGGCAGTTGCACTTGAGAGCCATTTTCTCGACAGGTTTAGCGTGTCTACCAACTTCAGCCGTGTCGTCACTGAAGATCAGGTAAGATTATATCCATCAGACGAAAAAAAAAAAATTAGATATCTTTGTTCTAAGTAAACTGAACAAGCATATTTGTATTTATAAAAAGTGGCTGATTGAATTGAACTCGCTTAACTCCAATATCGGTGTTGAAACAATGATGGCTAAGTCGGTAGTGTGTTTAGATGCCGCGTCAGTAGACGTGAGTTCGAATCTCTGCCAGGAGTTTTCAGTGAAGAAAAATAGCGTGATGAAACCATAGCGTGGTGGCAGGGCTCTTACTAATGACTGCCTGGCTAGCTACCACACTCAAGCTGAAAGTCTATCTAATAAATACCTGTAGGTGTGTGTTCCATTGTTGTGGTCCGGCAGTTACACTTATGAGCCAGTCGCTCTACTAGGCTTAATGTGTCCACCTTCACTTATTTTTTTTTTAGTTTATAGTTAAGGCTTAGCGTTATGGCCATAATCTTACCTGATCTTAAGTGACGATACGGCCCAAGTTAGTAGACACGTTAAAACTGGCTCTCAAGTGCAACTGTCGGAACACGCCTAATCTGTATTAGAAATACAATAGCGTGTCAACGACAACAATTGTTATTCTTAACTGTATAAGTAATAATTAATTTACTAATTTAGTGATTAATTCTGGCATATATATCGTTAGATATTAAAATATGTATATTAGTTTAATATTCGTTTTTGTTAAGCATTACATCGGTTTGAATGAAAGTTTTAGTTAGATGTTGTTTTACTTTCTATGTCTTTTGTAGTAGGTATTGATTTTTTATGGGATTGTTATTTACTGGAACTTAATTCCATGAGCATATTGCGTTGTTTTTATCTATGTCATAAAATTACACATAATCAGTTTACATTGAATAAAATTATTCAATAAACAAGTCATATAAATCCCTACTAATATTATATATGTGAATGTAAGTTTGTTTGTTACGCTTTCACGCCAAAACTACATAACCGATCATCATGGAACTTTGTACACTTATTCTTGGAGGTATTAGAAGTAACATGGGATACTTTTTTTTTAATATTTATTACAAAAAATAAAAAATTGTTTGTCAAATAATCTGAAAATCTAGCTACATTAATTCCATTTAGCATTCCAGACTATAGGTGATACGAAGTTCATCGGGTCAGCTAGTCTTATAATAAGTTTAGGTTTCAATTTAATATAGGTAATAGAATTGTTTATAACGAGTTCATGTCTATACTTATTTTGGTAATGGATCGAAAAACAATAAAACATCAAGCATCCATACGTGGATTACCATTTTTGACACATGATCAATCAATCAAACTCTTACTGAAGGTTTCGCCGTTTTCTTATCGTCTATTTTGTTTTACGTTGTGTGCTACTTATCAGTCTGGTGTAATGAGTTTTATATTAATCCTTCAGTGTACAACAAAACCAACGGTATTTTCAAAGTCGAACTGCTGTTAATTACTACAAGCTCCTGGGCTTCGCAACTGTAGAACAAAGTTCATCAACTTAATATATCATGTAGGTACCTACATCGAGACTATGTGAAATGTAGTTCTATTTATTTGGATTAATGTGTACGTAACTGGGATTAACTTATGGCATTTAATATTTGTTTATATTATATACTAGCTGTAACTGCTACTTCGTTTGCGTGGAACTAAAAATTATTTAACAATTTTCGTAACTTTTTAATACAAGTTTGCTCCTATTGCTGATAGCGTGTTAATTAAAGACTTCATTAATGATTGCTTTATCAATTATTTTTTAATTCGACTGTATGTTGCTAAGCATAGCGTGTTCAAACAAGCAAACTTTCTCGCTTTCTAAACATTAAATTATATAAATTAATTGTCGCCGTCAATACGGTCTCGTAAGTTGAACAATTCGAATTTGATTATCGCCTATTGTACTTATAATGGCTAGAGGGCCGATTTTTTACAATTCGGGACACTTTATTTTTTAATAAAAGCATAGATATGTATTTTTATATTTCGAATTTGAGAAACCATTCACCATTTCAGTCACCATTTAAATTTCCGTCCCTACTTTCCACCTTTTTTTTCTACCTTCTCTTTTTTTCTGTATTTGACCTATGTTTATACTAACTAACATTCTTCGAAATCGGCTTAGTGGTTTAGGCATTAAAACATTACAAATAGAGTTACTTTCGCATTTATAATAAAGTTTTGATTAGTTTTCGGGCTGCGGCTTCGTTCGCTTTTGTATGTGGTTTTATCTTGGTGTTTATGTTGGTTTATGTAATATATATAGCGTTATGGCCATATTCTCACCTGATCTTAAGTGACGATACGGCTTAAGTTGATAGATACACTAAACCTGTGGAGGAACTGGCTCTCAAGTACAGCTGCCGGAACACACCTAGTGGTATTTGGCGGCAGGTTTACAACTTGAGGGTGGTAGCTTGCAAGGTGGGCATTTGGAAAAGCCCTACCACCATGCTAAGGTTACCTCACGATGTTTATGCATGATGATATTATGCAGATATAAAAATTTGCAAAAAAAGCATTACGTTTATGGTGTTTATGTTTCCATTTATATATGGTTTTAACTATTGTTTATTTATAAAAAAAGCGAAGTTTAAAGTATATTTAGTTTATAATTAACTAAAGTCGCCGTCAGAATTTTAGGATTCAAAAAAGAACACTTCACTTCATACCCCGTTAATATTTGTTTTGTGTGATGGTAAAAACATCAGGTTGCAGCAATATAATACTTAACATGCAAACAAGTTATTCTCTTTCATTACTTAGACGTTGAATTTTGACAATTCCTTTAAACGATAGCTACTAACTACCCACACAATTTCAACATTACTGTGAAATTTCAAAATTACATACCTTAATACTTTCGACCAGTGATGATGAGTTAGTGAAAACAATTAAACATTCTATAATATACGATCAATTTTGTTATGCCCCGAGGAGACCAGATCAATTGACAGTTACAGTCAGTCAGTGTACGTAGCAGGAATCAATGTCTGATCCTCTTGAATACTGCATTCAGTGGACTTAAGCGAAGAGTTTTATGGCGGGATTTTGATATGTCATTCAGTGATTTTAATTTTTATTCATATACTTAGTTATTTAGCCCTATATTGTGTAACAGCGGTGATATTTTACGTGATATAGTGTAGTTGAAGATCATAAGTGAAGTAAATTATGAATAATCATTAGGAACATGATATATTAGTTGCCACAAAAACTCACAAGAGAGCTTCAACAAGAGAGTCACCATCTTGTTGAAGATAGTTTTATATGCCCAAATCTTATCACTTAAAAATGACAGTAATAGTCAGACTGAGTGGCCAAAAATAAAAATGAAGAAGAAGAACTTTGTAACCTCTTTGTTTCAATAAAACGGAAAATACCCAAACAATATAAACCTCTTCCGTCGATGTCACGTTTTAATGTTTCGGATCAAAAGCTATCAGTTTCAAGGCGGCTGTTTCAGGATCCATTAGATATCAATTTGACGAACAATTTGCTATCGAATCGACCCTCAGGAGGGTCTGATGTGTTTAAACTGATTTCAACGACCCGTTTAATATAAATATCGAAGTACTCTGGCAGCCTCATTGTAATATAATAATGCGTTTGGCAGTTAAGTTTAATTGTTTGTAATTGTTTTTTTAATAGTCTTTAGGTTTAGCTTAATGGCTACAATTTCACCCGAAGATGGTGGATACGCTAAGCCTAGTGGAGTGGTTGGCTCTCAAGTGCTATTGCCGGAACACACCTATAACTATTAGGCAGAATATTTTCAACTAGAGGGTGGTAGCTGTCCAGATGGGTATTAGAGAAAGCCTTAACACCATACATACTATACATGCATGCATATTATACATACATACTATATTACAGTAAAATTATAATTATGAAAACCTTAAGGATATAGGGAAACATTTATTTCAACACCAAGTATGACAATCTAGTCAATGTGATTCAATAAAATCATCACCGAGTCAGATAAACTTTGTAATCACAATGACTCGCTTTGCCGTTGTTTAGATCGCAATCGCTTTCAAGTATTAAGCGATTTTTATTTATGGTTCTGTTTTATTTTGTAATTTGTTTCTACGTATGTCATTTCTTTTATTTGCACTATCTACAATGATAGTAATTATTTTTTACTACATTACTGCTGGTTCTTTTATTGATTAATATAAAAATGAAAATTTTCAAGGTCTTAATATAAAATAGAAAACTGCGTACGAGTTTCATTTCCGTCATCAAAAAATATTGCAGTAATCCGCAAACAACAGACAAGAAAACACCCTGCAGGCGTCAACAGCCGTATCTTATTTTGGAACGGTTTATAATAATATGTTTCGCTCACGTACCTAGAGGGTCGCGACGTATTTATTTAATAAAAGGTTTTTTCATATTATGGCTCTCCCCTATGTTGACAATTTTGCATATGTCCAGTTAAGAATATAATCTTCAAACAGCACTAACAATATGGTGGGTCCCTTATTAAAACGGTTTATATAGTCATATTATTTATAATGTGTATGGGTGTTATGGAAAATAGATAAGAATACTAACTTCTACCTTTCTTCTTGCATTTAATTAATACCCTGCCTACAAACGAGATACATCGTTAATATCATAAGAATTCTCGTAAAAGTTGTACGTTATTGGTGATTCAGACAGAACTAATAATTGCAATGTTATTGCGGTTATTTTTAATATCAGAGCAATAAAAATTCTTACGCGTCGATAGTTTAAACAACATATGAAGTTTAAGCTTATGCCAACATACTATCTATCTCATATTATAATATTATAAAGCGGATAAGTGAAATATTTCAAGTAATAAATATTTACACAGATAATCGTACATTAAATTACGAGTTGATTGTGAAAGACTTCGCTATACGTAATTTGGCGGCGCCCGTTTATGGTATACTGTAGAGATTGCAGGCTCAGATGAAATGTTAACTAATCTATATGTATATAAATATAAAGCAGAAAAAAATGTTTGTTTCAACACTCTAATCTTAGGAATTACCAATCAGATAAAAAAAGAACTGTATTTGATAGAGTAATCATTATGGAAGACTTTGGGCTATTTAACATTATACTTTCACCAATAGGAGCAGAGATGTATTGATAGAAGTAACAAAAACGGTCAAATATAATTAAATTTTAGTTTAACGCAAACGAAGTCATGGACACAGTTAGTAGATAAATGTAATAGGAGATTTACAGTAAGATCGAGGTTTTACTGTTGTGATATGACGTCGGTTTAGTGTTTAGAATATCATCCCATACATTTTTTGAGTACTATTTACGCAAGCGAATGTATGAAAGATAAGTTAAGGAACATATCTTTCATACATTCAAGGAATAGCGATGATAGCTCAGTGGTAGTGTGTCTGACTTTGCGTCAAGGAACGTGAGTTTGAATCCAACCACCTACAATGAACTTGAGCTTTCAGTGAAGGAAAACATCGTGAGGAAACCATAGCATGGCGGTAAGGCTTTTTCTGATGCCCAACTAGCTAGCTACCACCCTCAAGTTGAAAATCTGCCGCCAAATACCAATAGGTTGGTTGATCACGGTATAGTCCGGACAAAAATGTGAATAATACATACTAATACACTACAAACAAAATACAAATCAACTTTTTAAAAGAAGGCTCCATAAATAAGCCCTTCTCAATCCTGGGTGCTGCACTTGACTGGATAATACTAATCGACACGTATGAAAACAACTATAAAATCCTAGAGAATGTTGGGGCATCGACATATTCTAGAATCATGGGTATATTCTAGACCAACGAAATACATAGTATTTCTTGAGTTTAATGTACCATGCGAAACAAACATACCTAAGGACCACCCTAAATAGTAATAAATACTAAGAGCTATTAAATGACCTGACAAGGAATGGCTACCTGGTTAATTTATTCGCGGCCGAAGTGGGAGAAAGCAGTATACCAGTTAAATCCCTTTATAATCTTCTAATAGATCTTGGTCAGTCTAAGACTGCAGTAAGTTCTATACTAGAAGGTACCTCTAAAGCTGCGCTAGCACGCTCCTACGATATTTGGCTGGGCAGGGAGAGAAACATGAGTAACGAAGGTGAGTGTTGACGTGCGTCGGAAAAGGGCCCCTTAAACCTACATCCGTGTCTCGGGAACTACACGGAGTTTTCCTTTCTACTACACGATTGTCTCTGCACCCGCACGGTGAATCTACGGTTTGCTAAGAAATTCGTTTCACTCTATTTGTTGTGTTTATTTATTGTTGTATTTATTACTTTATTAGTAACCGGGTTTGAATTTGCAATATCCGCGGGCCTAGTGTTCCGCGTATTTTAAAAACAACCCCTTAAAATGGTATAATATATGAAAATTTCAATTATTAAATTCACATAAACGTGGTAGCTGGTGTGACTAGTTTTACATGTCGAGATAATTGAAATAAAAAAAACATATACATACTTTCTTACTAATATTATAAATGTCAAAGTAAGTGTGCTTGGTTGTTTGTTTGTTACGCTTTTACGCTTAAACTGCTGAATCAATTACGATGAAATTTGGTATACAGATAGATGGGAACCTGGAGACGGTGATAGTCTACATTTTCTCGCGAAAAACTTACTGGAAGTTGGGTAAAGAGAGCGATGAATATTGTATGAAACCTTTTATTGCGTTACTCTAATTTGATCGACAAAATCAATATTAACGCGAGCGGATCCGCAGGTAAAAGCTGCTAATCTATTAGTTGTATGAAAGATGACCACAACCCGCGGCGGCCCTGTGTTCTTTGGCTCTATAGCAGATAACAATAATGTAAATGATAATTAATGGGTAGGCAATACAAACGGCTGTTGTAATAACCATAATATATTTGACGCACTAATCTGATTCATTTTTATTTATGGAGCCACTTTAGTTGAGAGCGTATATTATAACGTCGGTTTTTACTGTTAGAAGGTTCGTTTCAGGCGATACTTGTAGGTAATTAAGTTGGCTGACTGATGGCGTATTATGTTTATTTATTGGATTGCGGATTCGTAAAACCCTGATATTGGTAATAAGTATATTTTTGTGTATTAAACCTAACTGTGCCCACGATTTTATTTGTATGTTTATTTTATAGATTTAGTAGCGTTATGGCCACAACCTTACTTGATCTTAAGTGACGATATGGATCATGCAGCATGTCTATATTCGTGAGGTTTATGTAACAGTTACTGTTGACACTATATTTACGTGCGAGTGATGTATTATTTTAACACTCCTATATTAACTTCACTTGTAATCTTTAACATCGTTTATAATACTTTATACATTTAACGTTATAGCTACAATCTAACCTAACGTTAAGTGACCATCTGGGACAAGATGGTGAATACACTAAGTTTAGAAGAGGGACTGGCTCTCAAGTGCAGGTGCCGGTTTACACTTATAGGTATTTGGCAGCAGATTTTAACTTAAAGGGTAACTAGTTCCGTCAGAGACTAGAAGAAGTGTGTGCGCTCGTCCTGGTCTCTGGCAACACTTGAGTTTCCTGTGTCGCCGTGGTGCGTTTTAGTGGGTAGCATTCGGTGCTTATCACCTGACGAGTCTTGCCACATGCCTCAAGCCCTGGCCTGAGGCCGGGTAATGCGCTTGCGTGTTGCGATGAGGAAGTCCGCAAGGAATAGGATTATAAACCTCACGTTTTAATAAAAAGGTGGTAGATAGCTAGACATGCATTAGAAAAAACAAAGGTTTTTTTCTTATACCTCCGGTGCAGTACCGTTTTAGGGCTTTAAAAGTATCTTGAAATATTCTTTATGATTCTGGCTATCATATACAAATAGTTTTTTTTTTTAATCCCACTGGGAGTTCCTAAGACAAACAAACAAAATAATGAGTATTTTTATGTATATTTAAAACCCGTGTTTCGATGTTCATTTGATTCATTCACTTCATTGACTCAACTGATTTCAATAAAATTATATAAATGTATTGCCTAACACTAAATTGAGAGGATAGTTTTTATCTCGATAAGTGACTATAACGCGATAGGTGGTGCTTTGATCAAGTTATTGACTACTGGAAAAGATAGAACAAGGTCTGCTAGGTCACCTACTACTATATGTTACAAGACAATACTAGCCGGCGCCCTTGACTTCGTTTACGTTTTTCCTATTAACCGCACTTAATCGGTATTACTCTAACATTCATTAACTTTCAGTTATGCTTGTACCTACACATGAAATGTTTCTTTAGATATCTTGGGCCACATCGTCACTTAACATCAAGTGAGATTGTGGCGATAACGCTAAATCTATAAATTATTAAAGTAATATGATGTATAACAATTTTTTTTATAATATATTTTTCGCAAAACGCTACTCATTTAAGGAGCAAAAGAAAGTTATATGCACAATTTATTTCTTATGAAATAGTTTTTATGGTTACGAATTAATGAAAAGATAATAATTACTGTCGAAAATAAACATAGGCGAGTTTATATTTATCGCTATATATGTTGGCTGTTGTTTTAAATATCTGCTAATTAAGGCTTATAATTAATTTAAAATTAACTATAAATAAACCTCCAGCGCTTTCACAGAATTAATTATCAACAAAGACTGAAAGAATGAACGTCAAATAATAAAGACTGATACGTCAAACAATAGAAACATTGCGAATCATGGAATCCTAGTAATGAGCCTTAGCTTTTGATGAAGGAAACCAAAGCATATAGGTGCAAGCAATAGGCAAATACCTATAGATGTGGTCCGGCAATTGCACTTGAAAGCCAGGCCCTCCACTAAGTTTCACGTGTTCACTATCTAGGGCCACATCGTTACATCAGATGAGATGAGATTGTGGACACAAAGCTAAACCTACAAAACAATAAAAAAGATCTACGAAATTAAGCGATTTTGAATCAAGGGACGTGAGTTCGAATCCAAACACCTACATTGGGTATGAGTTTACAGTGAAGGAAAACATCGTAAGGAAACCATAGCATGGTGGTAGGGTTTTTTCTAATGCCCGGCTAGCTAGCAACCACCCTCAATTTAAAAACCTGCCGCCAAATACCAATAAGTGTGTTCCGGCAGCTGCTCTTGAGAGCCAGTTCCTCCACAGGTTTAGCGTGTCTATTAACTTGGGCCGTATCGTCACTTAAAATCAGGTGAGATTATGGCCATAACGCTAAACCTTAACTATATAAAAAAAACTTCACTGATCCATCTTAGATATATAGACGATAAGGTTCAGAATTGCTTTAACTAAGTAGTAATGGGTAGTGGGTATAGAGCTCTCTAGTAGCAATCATATTGAAAGAAGTATATTGGGCAGATCCGTTAAACACGAGTTGTATAAAACCAGTCGTTGCATTGATCTTTAGGTATGGCTAAAGTTTCTGGTTAAATAGATTCTCTAAAATTATTTACAAGAATTTTCGATATCAAAATTCTAAAGATTTAATTGAGCCCCACTGTCACAAACTAATTTTGAGAAACAAAACTTTTTTTAAAAGCTTCGGTATAAAGTTAAGATAGTATTAAGTAAATTTATTATAGAAAATCGGCTGTCTTACTTTTTTATTATTTTTAGGTAAATAATATTTAAACTGTATTATTGATCTGTAATATTATTATTTTTTTTAATTTATTAAGAAGAAAATACGAAACTCTCAATTTTAATATGATATTAAGAATGTGCAATAAGTTATATATTTTTCTTTAATTTATTCAAAATAATGTAATAAATAGAAAAAGGTTTTAGAAATCTTAGAATAACATTTAATTTGTTTTTAATTTTATATAATATCCAAACACATACTAAATTATTCAAAAAAATATTTATAAATAACAAAATAAAGAACAAGTAGTTTGTCAAACGATGGCATAAAATACTTGTTTTGCATGCATGAAGTATATGTATAAATAAATAGTATCCTATAAGAACTGAGTATTTTTAAAGGTTGTACAATTTCTATAAAAATATCATTACGAGAAGAAAATATTTACAGCTACGCAAATAAACGTTAAAACTATAGTAAATTGTCTGTAATATATAGAACATACTAATATAACAAAATGCGAAAGTTTGTTTAGTTTTTACGGTTTCCTGCCTAAACCGCTGAATCGATTATGATGAATTTTGGTATAGAGATAAGGACCATGGAGATGGTGACAGGCTACTTTTTTTCTCGAAAAACTTATATAAAGTGGGTAAAGAAAAGGATAAACTTTGTATCATTATATAACTATATAAATATTTTTTCTAGCTTTGTTAGAAAAATATTTTTGTATCGATCGAAAACAAGAAATGGTAGTCAAGTAAAAAAATTAAGTTGGTGAAAGCTAGTACTATATATTCTTAAAGGCAAACGCTTGACTTCAAAAGTGTAGCGTCCTTTTAGAAGAACACGTTTGTACTTGAATGACACGTTGAAAAGCGTCAAGTCTCTCAAAGGAATAGCAAAGCTATCATTAATAGGATTAAACGCCCTCTGGAATATATTTTAGTTCGAACATACATAATTGGTGGCACGTAATGTTATCACTGTGGAAACTTCTAGAGAATTTATTTCGACCTCGTAGAAGTGTAGACTATAACTTAGTTGAAAACTTTTCAGTAACAATAAGGAAGGAAGGCCTAGTGTTTATTGATATTTATATTTATAAAGTAAAATATAATAAAATATATTTTTCTTTCGAAAATATATTAAATTCATATAGTGTAATTTCTAAATTCGTATAGCAGATATCAATTAAACCACGACAAAAATGTATTTATACTCATTAACGACTCCAAAACGGTTAGCATATTTTGTTTATTTATTTGTAACATATTCATGGGAGGTAATGTTTGGAACTGTCGGTTCACTTCTAATAATTCCTTCAGTCATGTGCATTATAATGATAGGTTTTGTTATTTGTGTGTTTCATTGTAATTAGCACTATCTATAATTGACTTGATACACTGATTTGGCTTGACGACTTGAACATGATACACCTTCGTCAGAGATTAGGTCTAGTACAAATTAGTGCCTGGTCTGTAGCAACAAACGATAATATGTGGTCGCCGTAGTAATCAGTCATTAGTATGTATTTTGAGTGAATCTTTTTATAGTTTATAGGTATAGCGACATGCTTACAATCTCACCGGATGTTAAGTGAGGATGTGTCCCAAGATGTGACGTCGCTAAACCCGTGGAAGGACTAGCTGTTGAGTGGAACTGCCGGAACACACCTATTGGTATTCGGCAGCAGATTTTTAACTTGAGAGTTGTAGCTAATCACACTGATATTAGAAAGAGCCTTACCACCATGGTATGGTTTCACCACGATGTTTTTAATAGATAAACTAACAAAAAAAGGGTTAAAAACAAGATACTCGGTTGTAATGACGCGCTTTTGAAGAAATTACTGTTTCCTTTTTTATCATCAACAGCCACAATTTTGTTATTGTAGTACTTTAACAAATAAATAACACAAAATCGTGAGCCGTTTTTCGTAGTTACAATTAGCATTTATTATTAGCTAAAGTATATTTTGTTGTAATTGGCATTATTACAAAAATCGGAATTATTTTCTCGAAAATAAACATTTGTATCTACGTTTTTTGTATTATTTTTCCTTTCGGTGACATTCGATGTGTAATGTTACTTTATTTATCAAGAAGATAAATACGCCCAACCTAATCCTGATTAGACTAATAATTACATTAACTACATTAGAACGTTAGGCTTAGGCTACTGAGGCAGCCATGTTTTGAATAAATTATATTACATCAAAGACATTAGGCTACGAATTTACAGTGAATATTTATAAATGTTTTGAAGCGATGATGGCTCAGTTGGTAGAGTGCGTGAATGCCGCATCAAGGGATGTGAGTTGAAATCCACTTTCAATTAGCTTGAGTTGTCGGTGAAGGAAAACATTGTGATGGAACCATAGCATGTTGGTAGGGCTTTTTTTAATGCCTTTTAATGACTTTTCTAATGGTTAGCTACCCTTCTCAAGTTGAAAATCTGCCGCCAGATACTTGTAGTTGTGTTCCATTAGTTGCACTAGCGGACCAGTCTCTACTAAGCTTAGCGTGTAAACCATCTTGGGCCAGATAGTCACTTAACAATAGGTTTGATTGTAGCCATAACGTTAAACGTATAAAGTTATAAAAACGATGTTAAAGAAGACAAATGAAGTTAATATGTGTTAAAACAATACATTTCCTTACGTCACTCACACGTGAAATTAGGGTCACGAGTAACTATTACATAAATCTCACAAATACGGACATTCTGCATGATCCATATCGTCGCTTAACATTAGGTGAGATTGTGACCATAACGCTTAACCAATAAACAATAAAAAATTTACTGGTCTATCAATGGTTTCTTTTTTAGTTAGGATAATTTTGTCGTATCGATTAAAATTTAAATTGTGCTATACCGTTTACGTTTGTGTAAAGCTTTTTATACTGAAACGACTGACAATTGGTTTCGAATTTTTCCTATTTCTTGCGTCAGTGACGGATTTGCAGGTAGGCTAAATAAGGCAAAAGAATAAATAAGGCAAATTTTTCTAAGGGGAAATTTTTCGGCATCAACGAAAACGGAATATTAATTTTTAATTTTATAAGGCATGTAGTATATAGGCGGCACATTTGTAAATCCAACACTGTCGTTGTTTAGATAACATACATCTGCAATAATGTCATAAAGTAAAACGCGTTAATCTTAGGAAAACCGATCTTATTTCAATTTTTTTTTTGTATTTGATAGAACAATAATTGAGGAAGGTTTTAGGCGATTTAACATCAGTCTGACACCAATAAGAGCAAAACTGTATTGAAAAAAGTTCCAACAGATGGAAATAATATGAAATAGCTATTTGTTGTTCACGACCATAGCTAGTGTTTATATAATAATGAATGACGGTATATTTAAAATTGATAAATCAAACAATAAATTCAATTAAAGAAACATATCATTCATAAGTCACATTTTTTAAACATTTACGAATACTTTGAATTGTTATATTTTAAAGTAAAGTACATTTTTTAATCACAATAAATAATAAAACCGTTTTTATAAAACCACATATAATTTGTATTTATTGATATAGTTAACATCATAATTACTGCAATTGTCATATGATAGAAATGCATTTTCTAATGCCCGCTTGGCTAGCAATCACCCTCAAGTTGAAAACTGCCATCAAATACCAATAGGTGTTTTCCGGCAGTTACACTTGAGAGCCAGTTCCTCGACAAGTTTAGCGTGTCTACCAACTTGAGCCGTATCGTCACTTAAGATCAGGTGATATTACGGTCATAACGCTAAACCTTAACTATAAATAAAAATCATTAATATGCATGTCGTTGTCGCATGTAATTAGGATTGCCTTCATTTATGAAAATATTTAACTGTATGACTCGTAGATATTAATGTGTGGATGTAGACTCTATTGATGATCTGAATAAATAAGTCAATAATTTCTAGCTTACCATATCGCCTAAAAATTTCGTAATTCAATTAATTTTATTAGTGACTTATTACCCTTTGGTAATAACGATATATGCTTACTGAATCTACTAGTATCATATCAAATTACTTATTTTTGCTACCTCCTTAGTATGTAATATTTTTTGTTCTATTGCATTTAAACATGCAATATGATAAAAGTTGTAACATAATTATTCTAATATATAAATTTGGTATATGTCTGTGATCTGAATGATTACATTGTAATGTTATGTTAGAATTAACAGTATGTAATTTTTTATCTTCAAGTAATTGATGTCGTTATTGGTTGTTGTTTGTTGCATTATGTTGATAAGCTAAATATACAAAATAAATAAATATTATACGAGTTCTGTGTACCTTGATGTGGTATGTGATGACTGATTTAAAAATATAGTTTTACGATAGTTTACGAAATTATTACATGTACCAACATATATACGTATATTTGGATTAATCTCAAGGTACTTAGTTAATATGCAAAATTTGAATAACATGTAAAGAAATTAAAATTGGAGCAACGTATCGATTCGTTGCTGTCCCCTCACAAAGATCACTTTCAGAGGTTATTCAACGGCGGATTACATTCTCCATATACTTAATGACACGGATTAATGTTAGATGACATCTTGTCACATTAAACCTTACATATTTTACATATTAAAATCCGGTGAATAGACTTTTTTTTTATTTACTGTAGCAAGAAAATTTGGCTTTGCTTTTTCCAAATTTTTAGTGCTAACTGATAACCCGTTTAAATCATCTACGACCTAAATGACTCAGTTTAAAAACATTTTTTTTTTATTTTACAATTGTGACATACGCTTAAGTAATTTTGGTCATGACAAAGTCTTTTTATAAATAAAGTAACAACAAACTTCAGATAAAATATTTTTGATCATACAAATAATTGGCCTGAAAATTTCTGCACACCGTTGTAGCGAGGCCACTGCTTTAACCACTAGCAAATCTTTATTATCTCACAGTTTATTGTAGTAGTCATATTCGTCTACAGCGGAATAGCAATGTTATATGCTAACGACCATATATATTAACTATAACTCTTTTGTACCTGTTATTTTATAATTTATATATAGCCATAACATTTATGGCTTTTAACGTGATATAATTTTATTATCTATAATAATATTATAAAGACGAAAGATTTGTACTTTTGTATTTGTGTTGTAACGACTAAGCTCAAGAACTACTGGAGTGATTTTAAAAATTCTTTCACCATTAGAATGCTACATTAGTCCTGAGAAACATAGGCTATAGTACATTTTATTATGAAAAAGATTAAATAAAATTCTAGTTATTTGTTTTTTTTATTATTTAGGTTTTCTGTAAGTATATAGTTTTCTTCACAATATTCTTATATTTCTTTTATAATTCTATTATAAAATTCTCAATATTCATAGTCTTCTGTCCCATTCCTTCACTCACTTTTTATATTATAGATTTCAAATTAAATCGTTTTTCTTTATTTAATACAAACCATATCCTGACAATAACGAACACAATAAAAAAAGAATTATCCAATTTGGTGCAGTCTTTCTGAAGTTGTAGACGTATATACATTTCGGCGATTATTTTTTATATATACAGATTTTTTAATGTTCCGCTCCACTTCCTTATTCTTTTTTTATAAGAACCTTCTTCAGACAATAATTAACACACAAAAAAAAACCGAAATTGTTTCATCTGTTTACCCGTGATGCGATGACCTAGAGAAATAGAGATTCACTTTTATATATATAGATTAAACTAGTAGGTATCTACGCTCTACTACTATGTGAAGCAGAGACAGGTTTTGACTTAATTATAACTGAAGAGGCAAATATGTTCACTCTTTGGAGTGTAGGTTGTATGTAGGTCGTAAGGTGTATCGAATAACATCTGAACTACCCTTGCCAACCTCACCTGCACGAGGTGCACCTTACCTAATAACCAACGTGGCTTTGGCTACTGTTTCTTCCACATTTGGTTTTTGTCATGACGGTTAACCATGTAATTCTTTATCCGTTACAACAACAACATGGTGGTAGGTATTATCTGACTAGTTAGCGATCACCCTCGGATGTCTGTCGCAAAATAAAGATTCAGCATGAGCCTTTGTGTTCCGCCATAGTGAACGAGAACCGGTCCTTTTCGACAGAGTCAGCAACATGGCTGTAATGCTCCTGCTGTTGTGACTGTTCCTAGGCGACGTTAATCATTTGTCATCAGATGGGCCGTCTTCCTGTTTGCTGTCCATACCATAAAAAAAACTTTTGACCATCGTTGTAAGCGTGCTTCAATTAAAACTAACTTCAAGCCGCCCAAGAAGATTAGTCAATTTTTACCACCTGTCAAGTGTCATATACCTCTACAAGAACAGGGCGTATACACAATTGAATGTGACTGTGGCCTCTCCTATATCGGCCAAACTAAAAGAAATATAGGGACCCGCGTAAAAGAACATATAGCTGACGTTAAACACCGACGCTCTACGAAGTCTGCAGTTGCTGAAAATTCAGAAGAAGGCTCCAAACATTATCCTTGCCAAAGAACACCGATTCCTACCTAGGATGATTCGTGAGGCTATTGAAATTAAAAAACATCTAATTTCAATAGAGAAGATGGTTGGAAGCTAGCACAAGTCTGGGATCCGATTATACATTTAATTAAATCGGAACCCAAAAGACCAATTGCTAGACCTCAAGACACTATGAGCTCTTTCTGCGTAGATCGAAACACTAACAATAACAAAAATAAAATTGAAGGTAGACACAGTAACATGAACTTTTCTGGACAACCTACACCTCAGTCGGCCCCGTGACCACGAAGGCTGAAAAGCTTTCGAAACGTCGGGATCAAAATTAATAAATAACCGCGATAAAATCCGTTTAAATTAGTTTTATTTCAATCATTATTAAAGTTTCTTTATGAAAAAGTTTTTGTCAAAATTGATAACTGTACTTTAAAAAAAAGGAAGCTTAATTTATATACAAGAATTTATAAAAACAACTTTGTATTTTTTTTTTATTCCTTAAGGTTTTGACCGGAATCTCATTTGATGTTAATTGATAGTCGAACCAAGATGGTAACACACCACCAATAACGCCCAGTTATTATAGTAAAAATAGTGGACGCCCAGTGGTCGAAATCCGACCATAAATAATTTAAATTATAACTTTGAACATTATTAAGGTTCTGTTGTCAAAGACTCGTATTAATATATAGCTTATATTTGACATTCAGTAAAGAGAAACAATATTAATCTAGTCTCAATTTGACCACAGACTTTAACAATAAATAAATGAGTATGAATGCGTGTGTGTGTGTGTCATATACATAGTAGTGTGTATGTTTTTTTATTCACTTAATGCATTTTTTATGCATAATTTAAAAAAATTGTAGCATTCTGCACTCCTTCTCTATATAAATTTTAAGTGTGCGAAATTTCATACTCCTCCGTCCACGCAATTTTCGTAAAAAGCGGTACAATGTTTTTGCTTCACGTATTAACGTAATTTCAGTTACGATAACAAAGCCACCCTGTCTGTATTTCAAACGAATAGCGGGACATAATAGGCGCTTACTGATTGATCAATTTCTCTAATTTACCAAAAAATAACGTCGTATTCAGTCGGAGGTCAAGAATCTACTGAAAGCAGTGGAACGAGGGTCAAATTCGATTAGATAGCAAAGGAATTCATCGAAATAACTCGTTAGAAAGAATTCGTTTGACGAAAAAAATTTGCTAAAATAAAGGTTATTTTATCAAGAGTTGAGAATAATTTTTACCTTTTGTGTAGATATATTTCTAATAAGCATATTTTTATATTTATAGAACGTACATTTATCAAGGTAATATTTTGTATATAACAGTTTTATTTACACCTAGGGTATATCATGCAACATAGCTTTTAAAAAGCGTTTAAAATCACGTATTTAGATGTCATAGTATGAGATTTCATGGTATTTTATATAACGATCCAGAAATTCGAGTTGTTTTTAAAATCGAAATAAAAAAACATTATTCAAATAAGGTCCTGAGATGATTTTTATGAAAATTGCAACGAGCTTGAAAAACATTCTAGTCATTGAAAATAAACAACAAAAACTCATTTTTGTTTTTATATCTGTAAATGATTTTTACAGTTAAACGTTTTATTATTTTTAATACATGTACACAGAAGAAACGCAACAATTGTAAATATAATTAATTTATAAATCGCTTATGCGTTTTAAATATGTACAGGGCTATAAAAATCAGCAACACTCTCAGGAAGCGATGATAGCTCAGTGGTAGTATGTACGGACTCCACGTTAAGTGACGTAAGTTCGAATGCAGCTACAATGATCTTGAGTTTTTGGTAAAGGAAAACATCGTGAGGAGACCATATTATAGTGGTAGGGCTTTTTCTAATACTGGCCTGGCTAGCTACACCCTCAAGGCGAAAGTCTGCTGCCAAATCCCAATGGGTGTGTTCAGGCAGTTACAATTGAGAGCCAGTTCCTTGACAGGTTCAGCGTGTCTACCAACGTGGGCTGTATCATCACTTAAGATCAGGTGAGATTGTGGCCATAACGCTAAACCTTAATCATAAAAAAACACTGCTGTGTTTAAAACGTTGATAATTGCTTGTTAGATATTTGGATTTTTTTACATGGCCCAAGGCGTTGGCAAAAACGTTGAAAGCGTCAGACCAGTGAATTTCGACTTATTATGATATGATTGAGCTTTTAAAATTATAAAAAAATATCCTATTTAGTACCAGAATTGCGTAGATAATATACGTTGCTATCAAATAATAAGAAGATATTTTGTTGTGAGTCTAGTGCATAGATTATATTATTGTTAAGGATAATAAGTTTTAAAGCGTATCTTCATGTAATGCGTGACCTATATAATTGAACCATGTTAAGATTTTTAATTCTAATTACAATAGAACTAATAAAAAAATAAGTGTCGTGGAACACTCGGTTGTAACGAAATTCCTATCGTAGTATATTATCTATAATAATATTACAAATAGTTAAGATTTATGTTTTTGTTTGTAACAAATTAACTCAAAAACTACTGGACTGATTTCAAAAGTTCTTTCACAGTTTTGAGCAACACAGGCTATGTAACATGTTTTTTATCAAAATGATCAAATTAGATTTCGCGGACACTGTTAGTTATTGGTAAACGTATTATATTATTGATTAAAATATACAAATAAATGAATTACCATCGTCTTAGAGCTATTAAATGAAACGCAGAATTAACGTAGAAGTGTCATACTCACTCTAATCGCACGAAACATGCAGCCGACCTTTGATTTCTTTATAGATTATCAGACAATAATATCACGTGTTATAGAAAACGTGGGGAAAATACACCCACCCATTTGTTTCCTTGAATAATATTGGACATAACAATATGTGTGCCGATATTTTTTATGACGTCAAATAAATGCAAATACATATTTAAGAACACGGGAGATTCCCAGAAAAAATAATAACGCCAAATAATATGTTCAATTTGAGATCCCTAACATCGCAATATTCGTCACCGCCGCCCTGGCCCTCTTTCGATTTTTTCCCCTTTTACTTTTAAATCAATAAAGAAATCGTTTAAAAGTTCCAGCATTTATTATAATACTTCTCCAATAAATTCATCGAGAGACCTAAAGGAAGGAAGTAGACATTCCTGAATTAAGAATATTGTAATTTGCAATGTTTTTTTGAATGGTAGAATCGAAAAGTGACGTCTTTATAACTGATATTAATTAAATACAGTATAATCCAAAAGCGCCAACTGTCGAAAAAACGATAGAATGTATAGATGCCTCTTTAAATGTTGCTTGAAACAAGAAGAAATGAAAAATGAATAAGTAGGCTAGAAGACTGTTTCAAAGCTTAACGGTAGGACAAAAGTAAGAAAGCGAACTTTTGCAAAATACACTTGCTTATGTACATATGAGAGATATGAACATATTTATTTATATTATAGTGTTCCTGTGTGTGTACACTGTTTCTGGTGGAAACACACTACAATTCAAAACCAACTACGACCAGCGAGTTGGCACTTCACTAGCAAAACTGTAGATAAGTAGCTAGTTTTTTCTATTATCCAAACGACGGACGCAAAGTATCACTCATACCCAAATAATGATTTGTGGATCACATAAATGATCGCTCAGTGTAGGATTTGAACCTATATAAGCACTCTTCAATTGAAATCAACAATACGCATATACGGTTCATATAAAATAAATCCATTTAAAAACAATTTTGTCTGTCTGTTTGTACTAACTAATCTCTGAAACGGTTGGACCGTTGACGGGACTTTCGCTAGCAGACAGTTGATGTTACAAGGGGTAACTTTGGCTACTTTTATGTTAGGAAAAAGTAGGGAACCACGGGAATAATTTTTAGTTCAACCCGAACGAACTCGCAGGCACAGTTGGTTTTATATAATATTTAAGGATTAGTTATTATTTATTTATCCTGCAGCGTAATATCTTTTTTGGGGTGACAGCGTGAACTAAGCCAATATGGTTCTACTTTGATTAAGAGCTGGCTGGCGCTCCATTATCCCGTCACAGTGCCTTGTTATTTTTTTTTTATATAATAGGGAGCAAACAAGCACCCGTGTCACCTGATTGGAAATGATCACCGCCACCCATGGACACCCACAAGACCAGGGGAGTTGCAGGTGCGTTGCTGTACTTTATTAGAGAGACTGAGTCTCAAGTGCAACTGCCGAGACACACCTATTGGTATTTAGCGGCAGATTTTCAACTTGAGGATGGTCGCTAGCCAGGCGGGCATTACAAAAAGCCCTACCACTATGTGAACTACCAGCAAGTCTCTTAAATGAGTCATAAAATTGTACTTTTCGCTCGAAATTGTTTTTCGCATTTGTCTTTTTAGCGTCCCTTGTTACCTGGCGCTCAGCACGGCCGCACCTCTCGCTCTACCCTAGAGTGTCCGCTGGGACAATATATTTAATATTATTATATATAAGTATATATATTTATATATTATATCAAAACGTGGGTGGCGTAAATTACAGAAGCTAACAAGCATAAACTATCGTAATATCATCGAGTATTGATACCAATAATTACAAGATACACCTACATTGAGGAGTGCGGCGAACATGTAAGCAATATGTATATGTTCAAAGGTCAGGAATTGTTAATTAGGAATAAAATTAATTGTCAAAACATGTTATCGGGAGATCGCGGTGAGCCTAGAGGTCACGTATGCGGATTCAGTCACGTGGCCGACAAGCTACTTGCATTGTGACTAATACAAAACACTGTATTGAATACAATTTATGTATTACTAGCTTTGTCTGCGACTTCGTTTGCGTGGTTGTCGAAAACTTAATCGCGTCCCTTATATAAGAGTACTGCCACAATCCGTGCCACATGATGACAACAAATGTACAACGCCATCTATCGAATATGGAGTTCAACTGTCAACATTAGATCTATTTTGGCATTTCAAGTAACTAAATTGCCTACGTGAGAACACTTTAAATACATATTATCTAATATCTTTTGATAGTCAACCGATTGAAAAAAAAAAACAAAAACTAAGTTACACTTCAAGTTGCGTACAATTTTTACATATAAAAGTTATCGAAATTGGGTTAATACATTTTACGTGATGCGTGCACAACAAACAAGTATGCAGACGAAAAATTCCAAAATAGCTGGAAATGGGTTCAGTTTTTTAAGATTGCCTATTTTATAGAACTGAATAAATACTAATTAGATCGCGATTTCTATATGTTTATAAACTTCAAGATCGTGGCATTGACACACTCGCCTTATTTGATACAAACAAAGAAAATAATGTGCAAAACTAAGTTAAGTTTTGAAGCGATGATAGCTCAGTTGGTAGAGTGTACGCTGCGTCAAGTGACGTGAGTTTGAATGTACCACCAAAAACCTATTTACTACCTATATTACTTCGCCTAGGCAGTAAAATCGACCCTCTTGCCAAAACGGCTAATAGCATGACGCCCGCTTGTACCGTCATGCCTTATTCAAACCATCTCTCTCGACTTCCTTATGCGTGCGAGCGCATACTTTGTACTTTGTTGCTTCTGTGGATGAGCAGCATATTATAGTTATTTTAACTCCGAATTTTATTTATCGTTTCAAATCTGCCCGGCGTTCTGTGATGATCAACTGTTTTTGATAACACACTCTGAAAAAAAAATACCCTACTTGCCTAGTTTTAATATTTTATTTTGTTGGCTGGTCGCTACGAGTGCGTACTTTTTTAGGCCTTGCCTATTCAATGTTTAACAATGGGGACATAGTTAATGCAAACTTTTACCGATATCCTACCTGAATAGGGTCGGCACAATATGATTTCCTCTTTCGCTTACTTTTATCACTCCCTATATAAGTATTCACACCTTTTATACACATATCATTTTTATACAGTCTATCTATTCCTTTAATTGGTCTTCTTCTGGTATATATATATACCGCCACATTCTTACTTAATATTCTTCCAGATACATTCCTTGTCTTTACGATAACTTCTCTCTCCTTGATGACATTTTCAGATTTCTTCTGATAGTCTCTCCTGATTCGCATCTCAGTCACAATTAATATACTTTCATCTATTTCTTTTATATTCCAGCATATGAATACAAACTTTTTCTTCTTCTTGTGTTACTATCTCCGATGTAGTCTAGGTCGGATACCATTATGGATTTTTAGCTATGTGGATCTTGGAAACGGCTGCACGGAATAGAGATCTTGTGCAAAACTCATGCAATACATACTAAGTAATATATTTATTTAATAAAAACACTTATACATTTAAGTCAACCGCTGTGTGCAAATTTTATTTTCATTTAAACGTAAGCCGCTTAGAGCTTTAGGATTATGTATTTTACGTAATACCCTTCAACGTGATCTCCCACTGTTGTAGAGTTTTAAAAATGTATTTAAATACACTGAACATTATTTTGAATATTTTATTATTTATTATTTATCAGTAAATCTCTGTGTTTGTGTTTAGATTAAATATAATATTAATATTATAATTCTGAAAAGTTTGTTTGTTTGAACGCGTTATTCACAGGAACTACCGATCAGATTTCTAAAATTATTTTTGTATTTCATAGAACAATCGGTGATGAATGTTTTAGACTATTTATCATATCGCTACCACCAATATGAGTAAGGTTGTATTGAAAACAGTTACAATAACGGGCAAACATATTATATAATTTTTAGTATCACACGTACGAAGTCGCAGGCATAGCTAGTATATCAATACGTTAAAGGTTAACTTTGTACTTATTTTTAAGCGTATTGCACACAAGAAGTAGTGTAAGATTTGGAATAGTTTAGGTTTATATATAGAGATGGTTTGGAGAAAATTATGAAAAAAAAAACTAAATTGAGTTAGGTGAAAATGGTTCTTAGGTTTTCTAATTCTTTATTAATTTTCTTGTTGAAGTAATTTAATGTCAGTGATTTAAGCAAAAAATTTGCTTCCTGGTTTATAATAGTTTAATTTCTCTTAAATTTATGAAATTCGTGAAATTTAAGAGAATCTGTAAAATAATAAAATATTTACAGTACATTTATCTCAATCAAAAAAGTATAGTAGTAAGAATTTTACCAAGTGATTGCACACAATGGATCGTGAATACTATTTATATACATACTGTAATGTAAAAAATAACAGAAAACTAAAGCTTTCTGGTTTCGGAATCCGACGGTATATAAAACAAAGGGTCGGTATCTGTATCCTTCCGGATCGTGAACACCATTGAAATAGTGATAAATAGCGACCGTCTTTTAGTTTGAGTCGTTTTGATGTTAGGCAGTGTTTATTCAGCTACCGGTAGATTACCTATATGGTTTACCACTGATAGATCGTCTTAGTGTTTGGTATTATTAATATGAAACTTTTATTACATTATTTCATTATTTTTCGTCCATCTATCGCATTTCGTATTACAACCGGACACGGAGTATGGGTAAAGTGAAAGGCGCTTGGCAGAGCAGCCAAGGCCAATATGACGGTAACTGTGGATCACATCTGCTGACCGTGTAACATTGATTACATATTATCATTCCCATATTCCAATTATTAAGTTAAGATTAAAAACGCGACTCTAATACCCTGAATTTTCCGAAAATTTTCAGTTAAATGTCTACGATCCGAAAAAAAAAGTCACTTGCATCGTGGTTTCATAATACCATACAATTCAATTATTTCTAGATTGTATTCTATTCAGCAACGAGCCGAGTGGCATACACTTTACTGCATTATTATAAGCAAAAAACCCCTACGCAGTGTACCTTCAATACCTTCAATTGATAATATCGATATATAAAAGTACAGAGCAAGTTTTAATCGGCTCGTAGCTTACAAATCCGCCCAAGGTCGCTCACACTCGTCGCAACCCACGCGATCCTCTTAACTTTCCACATTTCAATAAAATCGGTTTCAATTCGATTTGTACAGGAAATTGATTTTAAGTGTATACATACATATCTACATGTATTTATTAATGGTAAATTGATTATGAAATTCTTTAATTTATTAAATTGCGATCGGGATTTAGAATTGGTAACAATTATCATTTTGTTATATTAGTAATTAAAGTAATAGTTATTTAGTTATCGGTATCAAAGTAATATTATATTTAGAATGTATTTCAAAGTAAAATAGTTCATTACTCAAAGTTGTTAAGTCGGTAGCATTGAAACATTTTGCATTTATAAATCCCTAGCTAGTGCCCAGCGGCTTCATGTTATTCCCATCAATCACGCGTGAGCTAATTTTAAGTCAATAATTTTCTATACATCTCAGTAAAAGTATCAATAAAAGTTTCATTCCCAATTTTACACACGTACGGGATTAAACAAGTGGGTTCGAACCCAAGCACCTACAATGAGCTTGAGCTTTCGGTGAAGGAAAACATCGTGAGGAAACCATAGCATGGTGGTAGGGCTTTTTCTGATGCCCGCCTGGCTAGCTACCACCCTCAAGTTGTAAACCTGCCGCCAAATACCAATAGGTGTGTTCCGGCAGCAGCACTTGAGAGCCAGTTCCTCCACAGGTTTAGCGTGTCTACCAACTTGGGCCGTATCGTCACTTAAGATCAGGTGAGATTATGGCCATAACGCTAAACCTTAACTATAAAAAAAAAATATAAAAACGCCGGAACACGTGTTATTTGTCTGTATTGAAAAGTCTTTACTATAAATTTCAATTTAATAGGTGAAGATTTTTTTCCCCTGTACAAAATTTGCCATCTTTGTTTATCCCCTTACTTAATCGAAAAATGTACCTACTGTTCCAATTTCATGTTTTTAACTTTAGTAATTTCGGCTGTGCATTGATGAGTCAGCCAATCAACGTCTTTAAATCATTGCACCTGATGTTAAGTGATGGTGTAGACCAAGATGGTGGCCATGCTAAGTGTATTGAACGAACTGGCTTTCAAGTGCAACTGCCGGAGCTATAGGTGTTTGGCGGCAGATATTTAACTTGAGGGTAATTGCTAGCCAGGCGGGAATTAGAAAAAGCCCTCATGCTATGCTTTTATCACGATATTTTCCTTCCCCGAAAGCTCCAGCTCATTGGAGGGATTCGAACTCACGTCCATTGACGCGGCGTTCACGCTACCAACTGAGCTCTCATAGCTTCACAATGTCTATATATCTATATTTTTCATCTCCTTCTTTACTTTATGAAATGTGGGTAGCAAAGTTAATTCTCCGACAAAAATAGTAAAAATGCTGCTTTTCTTTTGTTTTTAAGCTTTAAGTCTTTATAGGACTGCCAAGCTTTTTGGCGTGCGTAGAAAGCGCTGGAGCGAAATGAAAGCCCGCGTAAAGGTACCAAAGTGATTGAATCTCACTATGGGCTGTAGCCGTCGTTTTGTACTGTACATGTCTTTTGTATTTATTTGGATTCTTCCAATAGTCGATTGTATCTAAACTCATCATACTGCTGTGTACCGAGCATTCTATTTTATCTTTAGATTATGTTGTGTAGTTTTGTTTATTTTATGCTGATTGTGTTTTACAGTTGCTTTGCAGTTTTGCAGTTCATTTCTAATGTTATATATTATAGTGTAACGTTGTAGTCTTATACCCTGTAATAAATATATTTTCTTTCTTATATAAATGTATTTTGACTCACTAACATATATTATTCAAGTATTAGTCATGTTTTACCTCTGTCAACGAATAAGATCACATTTAATCGTCCGTAAGGGCGCAGTTGGTACAATGTACCGATATCGCGTCAATGGACGTGAGTTCGAATCTCTGCAATGAGTCTGAGTTTTCAGTGAAGGATAACATCGTAATGAAAACATAGCATAGTGGTAGAACATTTTCATACGTAGCTAGCTATCACCCTCAAGTTGCAACTCTGCCACCGAATACCTATATGTGTGTTATGGTAGTTGCACTAGACTTAACGTGTCCACCATCTTGAGCCACATCGACAATTAACATCAGGTGAAATTGTGACCATAACAATAAGACAATAAAATTAAAAAAAAAAATGTATGTGCAGATCACACGCGATAGAAGTAAAGCTCAAAAAAGTTATTCATAATACGTAGGCGCGTACACATATACACAATTCTAGAAACTGTAAGGAACACTGTACAATGCTTTATATCTCATTCTCTCGCGCGTTATAAATACATCTATAGGATATAGGTTGTCTCTTTCTATTGTCTTTTCATCGAGTGTCAAATCACAACGATGCCAAAGAAGTTTTTACTTCAAAAAAGATGAATTCAATGGCTAAAAATATTGTGATATACAAATTTTAAGCGATGTAGGTAATGGTTAGTTACTAGTAAAAACAATTGCATTTAATTTTGTTATTTCGTTATTGATGATCATTATATTTACGAATTCATGGATTTAACCTTGAATAGATACCAGATGTGTTTCTCGACAATAAATAAATCAAACTAATAATTGTTTTTATAATCTGTTATCAATGTTGAAGCGATAAGAGAAGTTTGTGTAAAACTATTTGATTTAATAATTATTTGATCGTAATAGCAGCATCTCTTCTATACACCGCAGAATTGTCGGAATTTGTCTTTTTCAATATATTTGTATGTCAGCCATAATTTCAACATATCTTTAGCCATGTTAGTTATATTAATGAGTCTTGAATTTAAAGTTTTTTTTTTTCGAACCAAAATATGTTGTTAATCTGAGGGGCTTTCATTTATGCTTAACACTCGTTGTCAATTATGCGTAGACAGACTTGGAAGACCTCAGGATAGTTTTCATATCGGTTTCACTATCGAATTAATCGCGTTAATTGGTTATCCAGAACAACCTGAACGCCGTACATCTCTAATAAATATACCCACGTATTCGTAGATATGATAAAATATGTACAATGTCTTATTAGTAGACTATGCGATAGAAATTTATGTGTTACGAAATCTCATTTTTTTACGTTAACATTCCACTGTTTCTTACTGTTCGATTTACTGACGCATGTATCCATCCGTTCCTAATTAAGTATATGTACATACATTAATATTTTCAATACTGAATGAGGAATCCTATGAATAATGTATACACGAAAATTCAATTAATCTTTTTCTATTTGAATCCATTGTATTAAAACATGATTTTTGTTGCTCTAATCAGCTTCTTGTAATGTATTTAGGTTAGTTGTTAGTAGAAGAATATATTTGTTGTTGCTCGTAATCCAGTAAACATTAATTTGTAGTACTACATATGAACTAAACTTTAAAACATTTGTCTATATAACATTTTACAATGGTAAAATTGTCTAAGGCAGAAGCCGGATCATAAATATAGAAGGTAATGTAGTGCATAAGGTATGCTCGTATATGTTTATCCGTAATACTAGTTATCACCGCGTGAAATTCGATCAAAACCTATCCAGTAGTTTTAGAGGGATTGCAGTGCATTAGGCGCGGGCAAAAAAAAAACAATTAAAATATTTTAAGCTTCTACAAGACTAACATGCTACGCCTCGTTTATAAATTTCAAAAAGTATTTTATGTTTACAGTTTTATAACATCTATGATTATAGTAATATTTATAAAAATATTGGGCAGGAGGTAGCGAATTTTTTTAAAATTATTACTTTCATCTATCCAAGCTACTTTGCCAATGTCATGTATGAAATTTATTCATCAAACTTGCTAATAAAGAGATGGAGAATCCATTAATAAAATTGTTTTGGAAGTTCTGTGGTAACCTAAATTACGTTTTTTTAAATTAGTTTATAGATTTCGCGTTTGGCCAAACTCTTAAGTGATGTTAAGTGACGATGTAACCCAAGAAGGTGGACACGCTAATCCTACTGGTGGGCCGGGTTCTTAAATGCAACTGCCGGAAGACACTTATAGGTATTTGGCAATAGACTTTTAACCTGAGGGTGGTAGCTAGCCACTAGAAGAAGTGAGAGCGCTGTCTCTGGTATCTGATAGCACGGTAGTTTGAAGTATCGGAGTGGTGTGTTTTAGTGGGTAGTTTTGGGTATTAACACCCGATGAGTCAACATACAGTTCGTCTTGGCATAATTGCCGTTGCGTTTGATTGATTGGCGTTGGGATGAGGAAATCCGTTGAGAACAGAATTTTAAACACCACGCTAATAAAAAGGGTGGTTGCCAGATATACCAACAACTATGTGCTATGGGTTTCATCACAATATTTCCTTCATCGAGAGCTCAGGCTCATTGACATTTGTGTTATCTATAATTAAGTTAACTAATGCTCAATAACAAAATTACAGATCGAGTAACATAAGTTAACGAATTAAAGTAAAATGGCTGATTAATATTTCGCCATCAAGGACTCACAATTAACATTACTTATTTGGAGTTACTTTGGTAATACAGCCCTTCGTCCATAAAAACGATTATCGTTGTTTTGATATGCGAAATTTGTTAGACTTGTTTACTAGTAACTACGCGGAATTGCTTTTACAACAGAAAAATATAGGAAAAAAACCAATTACCTCAACAATTTCTACTTTTACTTTTATAGTTACAACAGCAGTGCTTGTTGAGTTTGAAAAGGGTCGCAGTATTTATGGGACAAACCCAAAAATCCGAACTAACCCACGTATTTTATGAAGGCGAAATACTTTACAATACATGGAAGTGATCTATATGATTACTATACATTTGTACATACATTGCTGAAGGTTATTTTTGTAATTGGAAAACCTTTACAACATATTAAAATCTTTCTTACATTGGGTTAGGTATTTTCCAAAATCAAAGAGATAGCTAAAGTTGCTAAAAGTATGCTAAGAATTGACAATAGATAGATATTTAAATAAACACGAGAAATAAATATTTTTATTATTACAAAATATCAATAAAAACAATACGCAAGTAATATATTGCCTTAGAAGGTCACATGATATTAAATATCAATCTATGAAGTGTGAAGAAATAAATATATTATTGACAGAGTAAACGTATTGCCAATAAACAAAGCTCAAAGTATTGTTATATTTTTATGTTTCCGTGTAGTAAAGAAGCAAAGTAAGGCTAGTAATTGAATGTAATAACGCAATGTAGCAGTTAATTATGAAAACACAAACGTTCAACGTAATAGCCTTGCGGAAACGAATTTTTAAGAGGGTTTTTGTTACAATTTTCATTTCTTCATTACCATTTACATAACTATGAGCGGGGGTTCACTCTTATGAGCTACAATAATAGATTTTTGAAGTCATTAGAACACAAAAATATATAACACTTTTTAAACTTTCGCGTATCGTATACATTATAATATAAACACGGGCCTAGAATGCGACTTACTTTTTATTTATTCGACGTTTCAGCCTAGTTACACAGGCCATAGGCAACAATCCCACAATTTTTTTTTAATTATATTTTTTATCTTTTCAGGCAACTTTGTCAATGTCAAGTATGCAATGTATTCATTAAATTTATTATTAACGATATGGTGAATCCATTGTTAAAATTATCTTAGAAGTTTTGTGGCAATCTATATTTAATCATTTTAAATTTATTTTTCATCCAATTGCATGACCTCCTTGCTATGCTTATTATGAAAAAAAAATAGTTATTTGAATGCTGTGGTGGAATATTTATTCTTCATTACGATTACTATATATTTAAACTGTCTATTAAAGTAAAATGTTTTTTTACAATATTTCTTGATTACACAAATTTAATTTTTATATTAATTCTCACTGCCTTTCCTATGAAGAAACCTAAAAATATATTCTAAAAACACTATATCGGGGACACTAGGTAGTGTACCCAAAATACTGGTAACATTGCTACGTTGTATGGCAACGCTGTTTTGTTTTTTATTGTTAAGGTTTAGTGTTATGACCGTAATCTCACCTGGTCTTTAGTGGCGATACGGCCGAAGTTGGTAATCACACTAAATCTGAATAGGAACTGGCTCCCAAGTGCAGCTGCCGGAACACACCTATTGGTATTTTCGGCAGCACATTTTCAACTTGTGGGTGAATGCTAGCCAAGCGGGAATTAGAAAAAACCTTACCACCAAGCAAAGTAGCAGCTTGGATTTCAATCATGTGTGCACGTTAAGTATGTTAAGTACACGTCGCGCAATATCTTAGTATAAAACTTGTGCACTCGGCCCCCATGAATCCAGTGCTTAGATTCCAAAGGGGTTGAAAAATATTCATATAATTTAAATTCACTTATATTTATTGGTTTAAGCTTACAAGATGCTATATGGTATGGTTAATAACCATCTATATTTTTTTATTATTTTCATATCAAAACGACATATAGGTATGACATTCAGTCAGCAAACAATATTATCTGTCGTTTTTGGGTTGCTCCATACAATTTCTTAGAAACTGGTAACCTTGTGTAAGCATTAAATGACGTTGAGTCACCTTTAGACTGCCTCCCGCGGCTCTTGTTAAATCAACAGGCAAATAATCGTTCACTGTATAAATGTAGAATCCGTCGATAGAATAGAATAAATTTCAAAAGAATAATCACTAGAGTTGATACGTTGAACGCAGCGTCTCGCCGTCCTATCTAAATAAAAAACCGAATTCATGCCTGAGTAAACTAAATATGAATTTGTATGTATATTTACAGATAACACTTTGTTGGGGTGCGGTATAACAACAACTGTCTATGTATAAAAGGTATACCTATCTATACCTACTTTTGTACTTTGACGTTTGTACGTTTTTGAAAATTCTTTCATGAATTGAAAGTTAGATTATTTTTAAGTGCTAAAGGCAGTATTCAATGGTTATTGTGTTAACATTGGAAATAACGCAAGCTAAGTTGCGGGTATAATATTATATTTCGCTTGTAATTTTTAATGAATATTTTTATATAATATTATTAGGAAGTTTTGTAGGCTATTTCGGAATCAAATCTACTATTATCTGAATATAAAATTTCATCATACTCGGTTGAGAATAAATATTTTATGTCAGTCCTTGAAATACTTTTTATGATTTTAAAAATAGGTATATTTAATCATTACTCTAAGCCTTTTTTTAGGGGAGTAAAAGACAAAGCCTAACTTTATAGTTATCCATGAATTGACCGTGAGGGTGGAGGGATCATCATGTGGCAGAGAGAGAAACTTCGAGCAGTTTCCGAGACTTGTGACTCGGATGTAGGTTTAAGAGGTCCTTTTCCGACGAGCGTCAACACTCACCTGCACTACTTGTGGTTCTATCCTAGCCCAGCAAAATTTGGTAGGAGCCTGCTAGAGCAGCTCAAGGGACACGTTCTAATATAGAACTTTCTGTGTACAAAATATCGGTAAAATTTGTGGATTCGGTATCTAGTTAAACTGTCACATACAAACTAACAATTAAACCGCCAACTAGAAAAAACTTATGTGACATTCAAATACTATACAATATATTTAAGTGTCTCAAATAAATGCATATGGTTATGTCGCAGCCATCTAACTCTAATTAGCCATTCAATAAATAACCTACAATATAATGTACAAACTTTTTCTTTTATAGTTAATGTTTAGTATTATGGTCATAATCTCACCTGATTTTAAGTTACGATGCGACCCAGGTTGGTAGACACGCTAAAGCTGTGGAGGAACTGGCTCTCAAGTAAAACTGATGGAATACAACTGTTTGTTATTACAAGTCCAACCTAACCTTGCCCAGCAAACATCTCTACTACAGCGTCCACTTTACCGCTAAATACTCCGCCTACAAATTATTTCTTTATTACTTTTATAATTGTTTGTTCCACAACACGCTAGTTGAACGGCGCCATTTAGCAAAGGGGTTAGGCTGTTGGTTGAACGGCTAATTAAGCTAGTTGGCTACGACATATATAAACAGATCTACAGATTTATCAATATAAAACCTTGATATCGGACCAATTTATTACTACTACCTATAATACGATCGTTTATACTGGTTATATTAACTAACTGTTGATGGATCTAAAATTGTGTCAATTACACTTGATACGGTTAACACAACGTATTGAATCTGTATTGTCACTAATAACGCCCACTGCATCTGAGGTAGGTACATCATTGATTTAGATTTACCTTAACAGTTTTACGAAATCGTTATAAACTTTGTGCAATTTATCCAATGGAGTTTTGAGTTTATATTTTCACAAAAGTATATATAAGCTACGATTTACTTACAATTCATAACGACCGCTGAATCGATTGTGATTAATTTTAGTATAGAGATAGATTGGAGCGAGGAGACGGCGATAAGCTACTTTTTCTCGCAAAAAACTGATTGGAAGTGGGGTAAAGAGAGGATAAACTTTTTGATGAAAGTTTTTATTGCGTCATCCGGTTTTTTTGATAAAATCAATATCAACGCGAGCGAAATCGCAGATAAAAGCTAGTTATTAAATAATTTTTAATTCTACGCGAATGAATTCCCAGGTGCAACTAATGCCTATATAAACAATAAGAAAAAGAATTTAGGGAGAAATGAGGCGGAACCTTAATGTTATACTGTCGTATTTAGCGTGAGTAAGTACGCTTTTATTTTATATAATTGAACTATACAGGATAACTCGGTACATGTTATTTTTTATTGATAGAGTCACCAGTTTTTGATACGTTGTATGATGATTTACAAGATATTGTATCAATCTACATAATTTTGATATTATTGTATATAGTGTTGGCTCTAATTAACCGGCTAGCTACCACCCATAAGTTCAACCTCTGCCGCTAAATACCTATAGGTTTCTAACTGTAGTTGCACTTTAGAGCCATGTTCCTTGGGCCTCCCAGCTTGTGCCATATTACGCTTAAAGTCAGGTGAGTTTTTGGGTATAATGCTAAGCCTAGAAAGTATTTAAAAAAGTAAGAGGAAGAAACAAAAGGAGATTTTTCGAGGAATGTCTGTTGTTTGATTGTTTATTTCAATTTTCTTATTTATGTTATTTGAGTGATTACATATTGTGTAATTTTGTTTGCGCATAGAAATGGATTATAAATAAAATGTAGAAATATTAATTTGAAAAACATTCGAAAAACTTTCGATAAACTCTGCGTATTTGTAACAAGAGCACTGCCATTTTGTTAGAGAGTTATTTGTATTTGAAATAACAGAAAAATATTCTATCGGCGTGATGTTGACGGAATTGTGAACAAACACACGTCGCCGTAAGGAGTTTCATATGCGTAAAGAGTTTCATGCGGTTGTTTTTAAATTATACTTTTCTATAGCTGAATAAAACTAAACGATTAGAAGTATTTGAATGTAAACATCTGGCATTTGTTCATAGATAATAAATAATAGTTAGTATTAAGATACAGATATGGGTTGTTTTCGAATGGTGGAACATACGGTGCGACGCAGTTTCGTAATATAATTCAGGACTGCTTAGTAGGTAATGTGTATGGACGCTGCATCAGTGAACGAGAGTTCGAATCCACGCAATAATTCTGAACTATTGGTGAAGTCAAAACTTCGCAATAACCATAGCACAGGAGTAGGACATTCTCTATAATACCCGCCTTGCGACGCAGTTTCGTAATATAATTCAGGACTGCTTAGTAGGTAATGTGTATGGACGCTGCATCAGTGAACGAGAGTTCGAATCCACGCAATAATTCTGAGCTATTGGTGAAGGCAAAACATCGCAATAACCATAGCACAGGAGTAGGACATTCTCTAATACCTGCCTGGCCAGCTACCAGAGACAGCCATTGCCTCCACTGGGTTTAGTGTGGGTTTATGTCTTAGGTTATATCGTCACTTAACATCAGGTACTATTGTAGCCATAACGCCAAATCTATAGAGTATAAAAAAACGTTTTATGCACAATCTTGACACAATTTAATAAGATAAATAATATGTACTAAATTATTATCAACTTTATTATACCTGCTTTTTGTTATTATTATGAAATAATTAATAAATAAAATTTTGAAGTTACAATTATGGAAATTGAAAATTCTACTCAACTATTATCATATCACAAAAACTTTCTGCTCAATTGACTTGATATAAGAAAATACCCATATATTCCTTTCATAATAGAGAGACTCACTAAGAATGGATTTTATGATTACGTTGAAGGGATAATAGGAACGTCGTCACGAATGCTAGGTAGAAATTTGTAGAGAGGATTATGTAGAGAAGTTATATAATAGTAATAAGGAACACGATTTCACACATGACCTTTCAATTACAATGATATTAAAGCTTTCAGTATAGTTTTTTAAATAGTGTATAAGTTTATCGTAATCTCACCAGATGTTATGTGCCGGTGTTAAAATGGTGAACAAGCTAAGTCTAGTGAAGACTGGCTCTTAAGTGCAAGTGCCCGAACACTTATAGGTGTTTAGCGTCAGATTTTTAACTAGTGGGTGGTAGGAATCCAGGCAGGCATTAGGCATTAGAAAAAGTCTTAGAATGTGACACGGATTTTTTATATATAGAGGTAGATACATTAACAATACTAACAATTCAGAACGTTAGAATCAATGTCTGATTGCACTATGAAAATCAGTTTAAATCAGTCACTTAGCGGCACTTCACTATCGATTTGATCAGACTATTTGATATATTTTACTTTCATTTGTTAAAATAATATCATCATAGGCATATTTATTTCCAGTTTAAGATCATTGTGACAATAATAAGCTGGCATGAGACGGGGAGCGGTCGAGCTCGGTTTAATCTGAACGAAATTCTGAAATCACTTACGCGATTGTTAGTTTTCCATAGTTGTTTATAACAAACTTTGTTTTCATTTGATACATCGACGTAAGTGGATTCTTTTGTTTAGTACTGGATGGTGGTAGAATTAAGCTTAATTTATTTTTATTGTTAAGTTTACACTTGTTAAAGTTAAAGGTGAGTCTCAAATGTAGAGGGCCAGTCCCTCCATAAAGCTTAGCGTGCCCACCGTCTTCGGCCACATCGACACTTAGCATCAGATGAGATTGTGGTCGTAACTAACGCTAATCCTATAAATTATATAACAAATTTCATTCTTTGCAAAATTTTGACTTTTAGGGCCTACGGTGATGAATTTTTATTTCTTTTTGAAAGTAATACTATCCCATATATTGATCCAAAATATTAATTATCACCATGTCAATTTCATCAAAGGATATGTAATAGTTTCAGAGTGATGCGCGTACAAGGATAAAGACTACCAGAACAAAAAACAATCCTCTTTACTAAAAACAAAGTAAAAGTGTCAAATTATTAACAAAAAATAATAATTTCACATTTGACTTAGTCAGTTACAATTTTATTATATGTATAGATTTCTTATAGCAATAAATATATAGTATCAAAACAATTCATAGTAATATTAACCAATGAGGCTGAGAAAACTTAATTACGTTATGACGATTGTGACGAATCATCTCCTCAAATAACAGCTAAATGTTCTGCAAACATCGTTATTATGTGACAAAATGTTGTAGGTGTATCATTGTATTGGAATCCACCTGCAATGAGCTTGAGCTTTCGGCGAACAAAAACATCGTGATGAAACCATAGCTAAGTAAGGCTTCTTTTTTTTCTTTTGCGGCTTTTTTGCCCGCCACAAAATCTGGCGCCATATAGGTAGCTACCCTTGCACCTTGCACTTGAGAGCCAAAACCTTCAATAGGCTTATCATGTACACTATTTGGGCCACATCGTCGCTTAGATGTGATTGTGACAATAACGAAAAGCCTATTAGGTATAAAAAATAAAATAAAGCCACTTCCACTCACTTATTACCTCCGATATACAAAATTATACGCCTTGTTTACTTACGTATTGATATCTGATATAAAGCTATGCGTACCATCAGAAACAAATCTATAAAGGCGAACGATTGAAGGGTAAAGCGAGAACAAAATCATAGTGTTGAAACTAATATTTAACCAACATACCGTGCGTGTTTCATGTTAAATCATTGTTGATAAATAGTCTTCAAAGATTTGATTATTCATAACCGACAGTATAAATGGAGTTGTTATTTTTATTAATGATAATTAAGATTGTAAACATAATGTATACTAATATATGTAAGATAAGAGATCCGGTGAAAAACAAGACCGGAGCATGTTATTGACACGCACTGGTGTGATTAATTAAAATTATAAAACGCATAATTATTTCGTTCTGAAAGTTCGTGATTTGTATCCAAGTTACTTATCTTTACCGGCTGCCTAATTACATATTTCGCGACAGCAAAACTGATAGCGAAAATTCCTAAATATCTACTTCATATAATTAATATTATGTAATATACCTAACGCAGTCATAATCTGCAATTTTGTAGAAAATAATTAATAATTTCTACTTTCAGTTTGCTGTAGCGGAAATTGCAACTAGAAAGAAAATCACAAACAATTAGTTCTTATATAAATAACTATTAAGTTATCATGTCCTATGTAAATGTATTATCAATACATCAAAGACAAATTATATGTTTGTTTGTTTGAACGCGCTAATCGTAGGACGTAGACGAATATTAAAGCTTTTTTTTTGTATTCTATAGACCAATAATTGAGGAAGGCTTTAAGACGTTTAACATCACTACCACCAAGAGGTGCAAAGTTGTTTTGAAAAAAGTTACAAAAACGGGTTAAAATGATTAAATAATTTGTAGTTCCTCGCGAAAGAAGTCGCAGGCACAGCTAGTTATAAATATCAGTTCTAATCATTAATCGCTTTTACCAATGTGTAACATCTACAACCAAAAAAATAAATAACTAAAAATACTCTCGTAGACTTTGTTAAGTTATTTATGTTAGTAGACTTTGTACGTTTGAGCACATCATTATAAACCTTCCTACTGCGTATTCAGACCTACCTCCACATGAGATTTTCCGATATCGCACTAATGACGTCGGTAGCTGTGACATGACATTCCGACGGCACATGACCTGTCGGGTCACGTTGACCTCGTGGAGGCGGCCGAGCAGACAACGTGTTTTGGATCGTTTCGGATTATTCCTCACAATAACATTCTAAGAATGAAGATTATATTTACTCATGTATTTCTAATATAGACAAAATTAACTGTATTACTTTATACTACAAGACAAAGAGGCTGATCGACCTATCTTAATGGGGCGTAGAAGCACCACACACGGTTGGCTTCTGGCCTATCCTATACTTCCATTTACATGTTTATTTTATTATACCTTATAGGTTCAGCGTTATGCCTACAATCTCACCTGATGTTAAGTGTCGATGTGGCCCAAGTTGATGAACACGCTAAGTCACCACAATAACAAAAAAAGAATACGTCGTAGTATATTTAGTATTCAAGCGGGTACGGATCTGTAGACGACTTTTTTATATCTCATAAGTGAGCACTTTAACACGATATCACCGGTTGTGGATTCCATTGCCTTGCTGTACACGTTATAAAGGAAGCCGCAAAACACTTTGTGTGAATCAGGTAGAATATCAACTATGTACGGATGACGTTCCTCGCGCCGTCTGATCGTCCTGTGATACATTGGAGATGGTGGAATCATATCGTGCAGTTCCTGTGCACACTCTCCAAAGTGTATCCTATAGAACACTCAGAGACAAGTTACTTTACGGCGACGCACAAGAGTGAGAAATTTTGCCTTCTTCAGACTGAGGCGCGGCGAACACATTAAAGTATTCAAAAAACTGCCAACGTATATCCAGACCTATTCTCAATTGCAGTCTTTATTTTTGAACTGTGTTGTGATTTTTTATCTTTTTAGTTTTTGTTTAGTTTAGGGATTTCGGTCGAAAAAGGGCATGTCCGTTCCATCGTGCCGTGACCTTACAATATGTAAAAAAAATATTTACGACTAATAACAAAATCCCATAAACTCCTGGCTTCATCACTTGCAGGTGCAACCAAGATTCGATGGAACATGCCCTGGTCCATTAAATTAAGTCCAAGCTACTTGATGATAGCTGACAAACAAGTATAGTGCCCTCATTTTGTCGAGCTGCGATAACAAAAAAAAAAAAATATGTGAACTTGTTTGGGTGCGAAAATGTTTAAGGAAAGACTTTATTTTGCATGCGAGAAGCGTTATGGGCGTGTACTACTGATAATATGTACAAGGGGCAAAAAGAACGTACGCTATCAGATACCTATTGTTATAAGTTTTATTGTCATTCCTCGGATAACGTAATAGTGAACGACAGTTTCACAAAAGCAAGCAATTATCGATTGTATTGTGGAACGTTATAAGGTTATGAATACAATTGACATCAAATTGATGTCGTATACTACAGATGGGTGTGTGTTTATTATACAATCAATTAGTCGATCCGGTTAGCAGATTTATGTAACAAAAACAAATAAACATGCGTACATTTTTTATATCAGACGGCAACTAACTAGTCTAGCAATAAATAATTAAATTCATGTGGTATATAATATTAATCATCAACCGGGAGTGATACGCACCTATCCCAGAAAACCTGCTTGCGGCAATGGGCAGAATTAACGTCACCACTTTATCAGAAAGGCGCTAAAGAAACAGCCAGTCAGTAAAATTCTTTAAAAGAGGAGAATTACGTGGACATATGCGCTGGGTTTTAATAAATAAATACTAAATAGGTGTCACATATTTTCAAACCTCAAAAAACTTGATTTATTCGTTATTATTTAGGTCTTACATATGATAGGAGGATATAGATCACGTAAAAGTCGCAAGCGATCCAATTTAGATAGCAAATAGACGATCTTATGCTTGATGGAAATCACAGTGCATTCCAAAAATTGTCACTAAGTTAAAATTGTAACAATGAGATCATTGCACATAAAAGATTATTGAAAATTGTAACCACAATGCACTTTGCTGCCGATGTAGAGTCCAACAATATTTTATTTTAAATTTTTGTCTGTCTGTTCTTTGTATGCGTATCAGTTTGGAACTACTGGGTAGATTTTGCTAAAATTACGCACAGTGATATCATATATTATGGGTTAACATAATACTATCATAAAGGGAAAGATTTTCTCTAGGATAGGTATAAAAGTAAGAATTTTGTAGTAAACATATTTATTTGTAATTATACCATTTTAACTCAGCTTGCATAGTTATGTAAACAATGTAAAATTTACATTTATACTTAGCGTTAACGATAGTATAAGTGATAATTTGTACATGTAGGATATGCGCTCCGAAAGTGGCAAGTTATCGTCATATATTATGAAGTCAGTGTATACTTTTATAATATAATTGCTTAGCATAATAAGAACGCGTGTGTAAACTTGAATATTACAATATAATTAAAGTCCACCTTTAAAGTCACAGAAAAAAACTAGTAAAAAAAAGATGAACTTTACTTGTGTATAATTTGCCTACGTTATCGAAATTTTTAATAAGATATTACAAAAACCGTTGGATTATCGTTCTGTTAATAATGGTAAGCCAAGGGAACCGAATGATAACTTGATCGAATCTCGATATTTCTTCTCACAGCTCTTTGACGACAACTCGAGCGAACTTTTTTCAAGAATACGGGATAACTGTGTTGAAAAATCCTTCATCTGCCTGAAGCGTTTCAAGTTTAGTAAAGTTTGATTTATTCAACGGAAAAAAGAAAATATTTTCTATATGATTTTTAAGTGGGACTCTTTTATGTACGAAGGGGAAAGTTTAGGGTGGTAATAAAAATAAAGTCACGTCCGCCCTTTAGATTTTTCGGTCACGTTTTGGCGTCAGTCAGTGGTAGCCAGTGAGCTAACACTGCTTCTTTCAGATCATAGCTTTTTGGGATTAGCTTATTACAGCCCATTACCGAGAGGCTTATACCCTTGAATAATTGTTTTGTTTAATGGTGCTTTTAGATAGTTCTTAACTTTATTTACGTTGAAAATCGAATATACCATGATGATGCTTATATATATAAATCTATAAAAATGACTACGTATTTTTTAAAAGTAGGTACACCTGGAGTACTGCCGACATCATTGAAAATTTAAAAACATAGCTGACGTCGACTATTTTACGAGTTTACAGGAATCAGTAACCCCAGATTCCTACACACTCGATGTCGAGTGCAGCCGAGTATACCCGATTCAGCATTACCTACCCGAGCGTGACGTTTCTATTTCATTTACTGTTTAGAAAAAACGCAAAAAGCACCTGACAATGTTTCTATTTCTAAAATCTCGTAGGTAGCGCGTTTCATTTAGCAGAAATTCTCAGCTTCCTATAAAAAATCAGACACTTATTATATCCGTCCTCTCACATCAGGCATTTTACAACGCAATACGTTCCAAAGGTTAAACTCGGTAGTTCAATAACAAAATTTAATTTAAATCTAATTCGTAACTCAATGAATGAAAATCCCTTTATGAATAACGAACCAAAATATTCTTAGATATAAATCGATATTTACCAGATATATTTAAAGTAAAGCTGAATAGGTATATATCAAATATTAAGATTTTGTGAAGCTTTAGAAATAGATGAGTTGAGAAAATTCATGAAGCATGAGTACGGGAAAATGGTTTCGCTAATGTATTTATCGATAGCAATAAAAGTTGAAATAATAATAAATGAAGAAGCGATAATTACTCAATCGTAGTGTGTAGGAACACTGCGTCACGCAACGTGAGTTCGAATCCAACCACCTACAATGAGCTTGAGCTTTCGGTGAAGGAAAACATCTTGAGGAAACTATTGCATGGTGGTAGGGCTTTTTCTGCTGCCCGCCTGGTTAGCTACTACCCTCAAGTTGAAAATAAAAAGAAGATTCGTTGAGAAATACGTCGTACTAAGACGTTTGACTCTGCCCACCTTTACATATTAAAACTCCGTGTCAGTTTAGTAGTTCACGCTGATCTGGGATATCGCTCAAGCGATTATGGTAAAGTTTCATCGTTAAGATTACAATCTCACCTTATCTTAAGTGACAATGCAGACCAAGATGGGGGACAAGCTAAGCCTAGTGACGAAACTAGCTCTCAAGTAATTAACAAGTGATAAATTAACATGATAAAGTGCAAGTAAGTAGCTAGCAATTTTTCATTTTCCTTATTGTTGAACAATGATCCAATTTTTCGTATGTGTAGAGCCCACAAAAAATTATTCAGGTAAATTTGTATATTAACATAGTTATAAAAATATTTTAGTTTGTTGTTTTGTTAAAGTCTGTGCAGATTATCCATGTAGATGTTGTGCGCTGTTGTAATAGGAGTACAAATTATACCACAGTCGATTTATATTATAATATTATTGTTATTAATTAATTTATTCACTGTAATAGTGCCTAATAATAAATATATAAATACATTTAATCCTAAGGGTGGGTTTTCAGCTGGCCAATTGGGCATTAGAAAAAGCTCTGCTATGGATTTTTTTATGTTAGCTCGGCAAAGTGACTGCACTGTACTTGACGTTAAGTACAGTATAGTTTAAATACAACAGCGACCATTGAGAGAACGACAATCCATCACCAGTCGTTACTGTCATGCCGACCTGGATGAATGCTTTTTTATGGTTCGCTTGAAGGACCCGATGTTATATGAGGAAGGGAATACAAGGGAGACTGTTCCACAAATTCACGGTACGGTACAAATACGACGTATCAAACTTTTTGGTTGGAACCGTAATGGGGGGTTATCATGAAGCTGTGGTTCCAAAGTCCAGCGCGTGTAGTTCTATTGTGGAAAGGATAGGAAGGGATAAGATTGAATAGCTCTTTGGTATATATAGAGATAGGTAGAATATGGTTTCATCTCGATGTTTTCCTTCACCGTAAGCTCAAGTTAATAACAAGATTTCGAATTTACGTCCGAACGTTACGAGACCTCCGAACATGTTTTCACTGAGCTATTATAGCTTTGCATTAAAAATTAAAGTTTCTAATATAATTTTTATTGGTAGGTAACAGAAATTTGTATATGTAATATATATGTATTTACATACTTACTATGAAAGTTTACGTAATATGTGTTAATTTGTGATCCAATTTTTTAAGAAAGTAAATGTGTACAATGAACGCTTTGCAATGACACGGAAAGAAAAAGTTATTTTTCGGTCACGTACTTTGGCCTGTGTACGGTATTTAATTTTTTAAATTAATATTTAATTATTACAATGTTATGATCTATTATAGTTATGGGTTGAAAGATAAATAATAAAAAAATAATAATATGTACCATGTTTTTATAACGGATTAAAAGGTATAAAATAAAAGGTTGGAAACGAAAAATATGGGGCACATACAATACATAACAATACAAACGTACAAAGCAACATGTGGTTATACATTGATAGATGAACAGTTTCTCGTATTTTCCTTAAAAGACGAAATTATTATTGAACAAAATTTCATTAATATAATATCAAAAGTATCATTGAAATTATGTTTTTAATCCACATTATTTCATGAATTATATTTCAGATTAGAATTCTATTTTATGCTTGATCAAGAATATTAAAGTTTACAGATTGAAAATTAAGTAATTATCGTAATAATGGAATTACTAGGATTGTGATTGGATTTTCGTAGGCTGTCTATAAATAACTAAGTACATTTGCATAAGTATTTCTGTTTTTTGTTGTTGTTGTATTTTGTTATTACCCAACTACGTATATACTTGTACGTTATTTCATAATATTGCTATTCCGTTCCAAGTAGCGATCACTTCGTATGTCGAAGCGTATAATTTGAATTCTTGGTTAGCTTGACTCGCGATATTCATGTCGGAAAATTTTGTAGACTTATAGATAACCTTTGACGCGCATGCCACTCAAAACATATTCAGGTATCGACACTTAATCATTACATGGAAAATTATGATTTCATAATATCATAATAATTTAGCAAAGAATTTCAAGATTAATATCCTACTTCTGATGAGAGTGCCCAAGGGCCGGACCTCATTAGAGCTCGTCTTAAGAATGTGTAGAAGAGGAAATTCAGTAATTAACACCGGCTTGTTAATTACGTATTTAACAAGAGAAAAGATATGGCAGAAGTCGCATATTATCGGCACTTAATTATATCGGTATCGGTAATCGGCAACAAGTACACTAAAGATGATACATAATACGAATTTGCCATTTTAAAAGTAATATTTAGCGATTTCTATTATCGCTTAGATCTTGCGAAACATGTAATTAGGAAGCGGTTTAGTTTTCAAAATGCATTGTGAGGTGTTTGATATTGACTTTCAGGAAAGACACTTTCAAAGGAGCAGTGGTATGGTACTACCTTACTATAATACGATCTCCCGGGCGTTTTTTTTCATGTTAGCTTGGCAAAGTGACTGCACTGAACCTGATGTTAAGTACAGTACAGTCAAAACCAGCAGCGACTATCGAAAGAATGACAATCCATAGCCAGTCGCTACTGTCATGCCAGCCTGTGTAAATGCTTTTTTATGTTTTGCTTGAAGGCCCCGATACTTTTTTTATTCTTTTGATACTTTTTCAATGTGGCGATATAGTTTTTAATAGTATAGCAAACATTGGTGCTTAATGCTCAAGAGTTTTTATTTGTATTTGTATAGTAGCATTAAGTAATAGTAATGTAACTCATGTTAAACATAGTACAATCCAAAAACAGTGATGATCATCGGGAGAACAACAATCAACCGCTAGTTACCACTTTCGCCAAAGGTTCGAAGTCACACGAGTAAGGCACACGGGCTGGTAGATTATTTCACGGCTTCACGGTATCTCAAAAGTACGACATAGCGTACTTTTTTATTCGGGACAGAATTTAGGTCACCGTAAAGTTGTGATTTCAAGTGCAGCGTGTGTGGTTCTATTACAGAAAGAAGAAGAAGGAATTAGATTGAATAGCTATGAAAAGCACTCGCTATGGTACTATGGGTAATATTTATTTTGTCAAATAGGATGACGCAATAAAACATTTCATACAAAGTTTATTCCCCTCTTTACCCACATTACCAATATGTTTTCCTCAAGAAAAAGTAGCCTATCACCATCACCAAGGTCTATGTCTATACCAAAATTCATCTATGTCTATACCAGAATACAACACAATCGTTTTGGCGGTTTAGGCATAAAAGCGTAACAAACAAATAAACGCAGTTTCGCATTTATGATATTAGTAAGGATTACAGTCCTTCAGTTAAGCGTCCATACTTGTCTACTTTTTATGAACCTAAACCGATAGAAGAGACTAATAATTGATCTTACAAACATAAAAAAATAATAAAGCTTTGAAAAGAAAATCTGTGGTGGTTGACACGAATGTGGGAAAATATTTTAGTCCTACATTCTTGAACAGCAGAAACCTATTACTATGCTAACAAGTACGTGCCCAGAGTCTAAAGTTATATCACAGACTACTACGCACTCCGTGTAGAATGCCCGACATTCGAACCTATAAAATCCCAAATAACTTATTTACAAATAACGAAAGTACCGACCCTTCAATCGGAAAACCCACTCGTCGGAAATCAAAGTTGAGACTTAAAACCCCGAGTAGTCTACGTTCTATTTGTGATGCTATTAAATTTGATATGATTTAAACAACCTATAGCTGTTTTGGTTCCTGTGTTTAGGACGTGGATTTTATTTATTTGCTAACAAGATGCCGCGTCAAGAGTAGTGGGTTCAAATCCACCTACAATAAGCTCGAGCTTTTGGTGAAGGAAACTATAGTATGATGGTAGGGCTTTTTCTAATGCCAGCCCGGTTAGCTACCATCATTGAAAATCTGCCGCCTAATTCTAATAGGTATGTCGCGGCAATTGCACTTGAGAGCCAGTCCCTCCACAGGTTTAGCATGTCCATCAGCTTTGACCGTATTGTCACTTTATATCAGGTGAAATAATGGCCATAACTCTAAAACCTTAACTATAAAAAAAATGCAAAATAAATTCACAATCGGACAAGTACAGAACTCGCGCCCTGAGTTCCGAATCATTTACATAACGCACAATAAAATAAATAAGATTTGAGCGAGGTCAAAGAAAGTTGTGAGATTTTTAAAAAGTTCATTAAAAGTTACGGAATTATCTCAAATAATCCTTTTCTTTACATTGATTCTGAGAAATTTATACTGTTACAAGTTCCTTGAAGCGGTAAGAAGTATTTTTTATTTATATTTTTCTTAAATAAAAGATCATATTATGCAGTGTATCAAAACTTTTAAAGCAATAATAGCTGAGTTGGTAGTGTGTGCGGACACCGTGTCAAGGGACGTGAGTTCGAATACCTAAAATGAGCTTGAGCTTTCGATGAAGGATAACATCGTGATGAAACCACAGTATGTAGGGCTTTTTCTAATACCTACCTGGCTAGCTACCACCCGCAAGCTAAAAATCTACCGCCAAATACCTATAGGTGTGTTCCGTCAGTTGTATCCGAGAGCTAGTGCCTTCAATAGGCTTAGCGGGACCACCGTCTTGGGCCATATTGTGACGCTAAGCCGTAATTTGGATGAATTTTTTTATTTGAATAGTTTATTGCTATTAGAATTAACTTATATAGTCGTATTTTTCGTAAATAAACGCAGGTTATATACAAATTATTTCTAACTAAACAATTAAACAAACTCCGAAGTGATTGCAAGTTCGAACCCGCATCGCCCTAGCAAGGCAACAGATGACCGTGGAGTTTAGTGGGTATTCTCGGTGGCTAGCGCCAGACGCGTGGAATGCTACTCGTAGATGCATTTTTTCATATAAAAATCATTCGTTTTTATATTAATTTCATATGTTCTATACAAAATCGTAAAATGTTTATATAATATGCGATTCGTTTATACATATATTTTATGAAATAAACATGATTTCGAAAAACAACGAGCTGATCTCGGTTGCTCATGTACTATAAATAAAAATTAAATAATATATATCATTACCTTACGGAGATAATCGTAGCAAAATTAATGTAATTTTTCGTTCGCATTTAACACGTTCAATTCTTAGTATTTCTGGTTGCTAGTTTTCTGAATGGCTTTGATAAGTATGGTAAAATAGCGAAGACAAATGTGCCTACTCGGGTGTGTAGTTTCCCTAATGGAGACTTTAATGTTGGCTTCGAGTGATACGCGTCGGGGAAACCTTTTATATTGGATGAAAACGCTATGCGAGAATGAAAGCAAACGTCGAAATATCAAAAGGTACACGCCTGATCATATTACGTGATACGGTTTCGAGATGTCGCTTGCTCCGTTGGTTATTCTGCGACATTCTCACATAGTACAATATTATGACGATTTTCGTAAGGCAAAGAAGATAAAAGGTAAAAGATTTCTATATTTCTAAAGGCATTGATTTGATTTTCTAACGTTGAAGTATTACCACTACCCACACAAACGCATCGCCCCGACACTTAAAACTACCGTGTTACAAGAAGAGACCATAGCTTATCTACTTAACTGGGCTGATACGGCAATCCCCACAAATCATATAGAAATCCAATGTTCCAAATCCATAAGTTAAATTTAATAAAAACTATTGTTCGCCCTGTGGCCTAAATTTGAACATAAATATTTTAGAAAATTTAAGGATCCTTGTACAGATGGGAAAAACGCTGCTTTTTATAAATAACGCAAGTTAGTAAGATTAAAACCTGCTAACAGATTTGAAAACAGTAGATACTGAACCGTTTTGCTTTTACTTAATTTGCATTTTTTTAAATTGATAACATTAAAACTCTTCAATGGCTAGAAAATAAAATAAAAACCTGTTTAACAGAACAGACTAACAGAGACTTATAGAAAATTAGGAATTTTCTTTGGATTCTACACATAGTCTTAACATCAAAAGCAGCCGCATACACTGAAATCCGAATCTGTAGTTTGAATTTGTATATTATAAGAAGAGTAAGATTTAAAAGCGTTTTAATTATCAATTTTCAGAACAGGCATTTATTCTGGACTCCGCTGTACTGTGACCTCCACGTCGGCATGAATAAATAAGTTCAATATATCATATGTTCTGACTAGTGTATTTACTTATTTTTACAACATGGAGTCCCTCAAATATAATCTAAATAAATATCTGCGCAGAAGAAAAAAATACTGACATCTAAAGATGAATTGTACACTCCCGCCCACATATTACGTTTTTAGCTACAGAAAAGGTTTGAAAATAATCAGTAGTAGATAGACAAAGTACACATAATAAAGGTGATGCATAATACTATTTAGAGATTTTTGCTATGGCTTAGCTTTTTTGTTATACGTAACTTTTTTTTTATAGTTAAGGTTTAATGTCGTGGCCTTAATCTCACCTGATCTTAGGTGACGATACGGCCCAAGTTTGTAGACACGCTAAACCTGTGGAGCAACTAGCTCTTAACTTCAACTTTAGAGTGTTTGATAGCTAGACGGGCTTTAGTAAAGCTCTACCACCATGCTATGGTTTCCTCGCGATGTTTTCTTTCACCGAAAGCTCAAGCTCATTGTAGGTGGATTCGTATTCACGTCCCTTGAAACAGAGTCCATACACACTACCACTGAGCTATCATTGCTTCACATAATTAGGTTATTAGGTGGACGTTCCGATTCGGATATAAACTCTTCATAAAAAATTATAACCATAATCACATTCCCTCACCATCATCATCACATCACATTTACAGAATCCCTGCACCCTCTACGGTTTTCCTCTACCTTTACATCTGTATATATAATTATTTAGCATTCTTCTAATTACATGACTGGTTATCTCTTACTCAAATAAACGAAATAAATATCACTTGAATATAAAACAGATGAAAATTTTATATTTTCATATTCTTTGAATATGAAATTAATTATCAACTTTCCATGATTCTTTGATAATATATTACTTGCTAGGGTTCGCCCAGTAATCATAAGTAGTAGAGCTTGTCAATAGTTATCAATAAAATCGTTTCACAAACAGACAATAAAAAAGTACTGAACTGTTTTTGTATTTGGCTGTTTTATTTTTATTGATACGTATTAAAAAACAAAGCCTCCCGTTGCGTTTATCAGTTCGACATAAACTCAAAAACTATGGGTTCCCATGAGATTTTCACCAATACACAGAATGCATCATGATCAAGGTTTAAACCCACAACAGACGGAGTTATAATATATATTAATATAGTAAGCTATATATTACGGTATAGCAAGCTCCAACAGACGGCGGTTATGCTGTAATAATATATATCTTTACACTCATCGTTGCTTGAGCACGTATTTGTGCTGCATACTTAATAAAGGGTGTTCTAATTTTAGATATCGTATAATGGATCTAACTAGTTGTGTTCACAGCGCACACAATTATATGACAGAGGAAAAATTATATCCTGTTGAGAAAAAGAATGAAATATATCAAAATATACGTTAATATGTCCTACTATACCAAAAATATACGTTATAGCTGCGTTTGTATCTACTTGTCGATTACTATAGAAAATATACCGTAATATACCTGCTATAATTTAAATTAATATATATTATAGCTACATCTATTGTGGGCTTTAGGTATATTTTTATACCTAAATTAAACAATTAATCAAGATATTGTGTAAATTGGTTGAAATGTGACGATGATTATTGAAGAAGTCAGATAAAATCATGCAAACTGGGAATTTTACTGTCGTGCGCTGCAAATGGAATTATATGAAAATAATGTATTATGAAATTATTCATATTAAAATGCAGGAGCAATACACGTTTACTTTCTATTTTCAACCCGTGCGAAACCGGAGTGGAACACTAGTATAGAATAAACAACTTTCAAAATACCTGTACGGGCACAAAACTTTCACAGCAATATTGTAATCTCGATAAACAGTTAACAGGATGTAAACTGCCCTGAGCGCATAGCAAAACTAAATTAATTTATTGACTATTAAATAGCCTGTTAGCAAAGTTATAACGTAACCCTGAAACGTATTGTTCAAACAAGCAATACCTATCGGTTTTAATCAAAGTCATATTCATATTAGCCCTCTGTTTTGGTTTCATCGAGGCTAAATGAGAATTCGTAATAAATTATCGTGGGAGTCACAAAGGTTATACTATATTAATTTTATAAAATGGAAAAGTTTGTTTGAACGAGCTAATCTTAGGAACTACCAGTCAGATTAAAAAAAATATTTCTTTATTTGATTGGATAGTCATTGAAGAAGGCTTTAGGCTATTTTACATCACGCTGCCACCTATAAGTGCAAAGCTGTATTGAAAAAACTTACAAAATCCGGCAAAAATAATAAATAATTTTTAGTTCCTAGCGAACGAAGTCACAGCCACACGTAGTAATCTATATATCTCATTTCACGTTTTCAATATAAATTACTTACTTTGCCTGTGTAATGTTATCTATATGTAAATAGCTCTAATTCCGTCCGTCCTTATACCTAGTTTTTACTCATATTACTGACTCGATTATCACTTTTTTCTATGTCTTTTCTTCTTTTTCGTGTGGCCACAGGGCGAATTAAAAAATAAAAACGCCCGCAATAAGATTGGCCAGTCAGTAAAGTTGGAATCGAGATTAACTGCCCAGGGTTCGACGTAAATATATGTCTGTGTATAAGTATATACACAAAAAAAATCTTATGAAAATTTGTACCGCCAAAGTATTTTCGTATTTTTATACATATACTACCTGTGACCGCGCTTCTTTCGCGTGGAAATAAAATTTGGCATTAAAGTACATTATATCAAGGAAATGAACATAGGATGTTTTTATAACAATGTAAAATAAATTTTAAAAAGGTTAGTGAAATGGTAGTGCACTATCCAGTATCTATACATATATACAGTGAAACTTGGATAAGCAATAGTTCCAGAAACCGCAACCTCTTTTTCGATTTTTGAAGTTTCTCACTAGCGCAAGTTTCTAGCTTGTAAAGGTACAAAAACTACCATTATCACTTATAGAGGTTAAATAAATGATACAGCTAATATGCAGTGAATAAATATACCTACGTTTGTATTATTTGACATTTTTTTTAAAGCTTTTACACCTTTGTTCCTATTGTAGTTGAGTGATGTTAAACAGCCTAAAGCCTTGCTCAATTATGGCTCGTGTAGCTCGTATCGTGCTTCATGAATTTTGGTCAGAGGTAGATGGGACACACGAGACGGAGATAGGCTACTTTTTCTCGCGAAATCTTTATTGGAAGTGGGGGAACTAAACTGTGTATGAAACTTTTTATTGCGTTATCTGAAATGTTTGACAAAATCAATATGTACGCGAGCTAAGCCGCGCGTAAAATGTAGTGAAAAATAATGTTTAAATCTGAATATTAGTTCCTAAGATTAGGACGGTCAAACAACGAATTTTTTTGGGGTTTATAATTTTAATATAGATAGATAATAATCACTTTAAGTTGAATAGTTATCAAGAAAGTATTAGGTTACGAAATAGACGTCTGTCTGGCGGATGTGTCCTTAATTTACAAGGAATTAATAATTGTTTTAATGGCTTCGAAATTTACCCTTGTCAGTCCATGGCGTTTATAATAGGGCCTTTCGTAATTTCGATAGCCTTGTCAGCGGCAAATTAAGATGCCGACGTTGCGCTAAATGGCAGAAGCGATTACGAAATTAAGGACTAGTTAGATCGCATCGTATCTCAGGAGACATTTAGGTATCGAATTCTAATTAGATTACTGTTGTTATTATAATATAACTGTTGTTTAAAGTTTTATATTGCTTATGAGAATAATTAATTGGAGTTTTATGAGAAAGTAAAGTATTAAAAAAATCCCAGAAGTGAAACATTACTACATCCCTCTCGCTCCATTATTTCCTTCGAGCCAACTTTACCCGATCGACCGTCACACAAAAAGGTTGCGGATCACATTATCAAAGCCCTGTCATCAGAAGTTTTACTTCGGTAAAAGTTGTTTTGCACAATATGCTTTTTGAATCAATATGTTTAAAGAATTTGTAACAGAAGTGAAAATTCGTTTTAGTTAACTAATGTTATAAAATCTAATGATTCTTAAAATATATTTTAACTAAATTTTTACCCGCGGCTTCGCTCGGTTTAATGAAGATCGTTTTATATAATACTCATTTCTTTCTATTCTTCATGTGTCCTATGTCCTTTTCTTTTAATCCTGACAACCTAACTATACGAAAAATGTCATGTTAATAGGTTGAGGCTATGCATGAAATAAACAAACCCACATTCGCATTTATGATATTAGTTAATATTTACCTTTAAATATGTTCAACGATTGCGTTTCTCTCAGATCATTTGGTAATTTATCAAATAACTAGACCTTGCGTGCCGCTTCTCTCGCGTTCATATTGATTTTGTCAAACAAATCGAATGACACAATAAAAAGTGTATACCTCTTATACGTCTTTATACGTCAAATCTTTGTAAAATCTTTGTTTAAATTGGTTATTATTTACTTGTTTCAGGAACATGAAAAATTACAGAAACAAAATGAATTTAACATGACACTTGAATTACTTTAATTTATTGAAATACTATCAACGGATCTCAGTGACAATGGACATCGACGAGAAAGTATCCGGGCCGGGAGGTGCATCACAGAAGAACTGGACCCATTTGGAACATTTGAACGCAACGAACTACGAGCTGCCCCTGGAAATGCGCTTCAATCGCGGCCACGTGGTTTCAATAATAGTGTACAGTGTTCTCATGATAATATCAGCTACTGGAAACTTGACAGTGTTGACTCAGTTAGTGCGGAGGAAACGAGCTGGAAGGGCGAGTAGGCTGGACGTGTTACTAATGCATTTGGCAATCGCTGATCTTATGGTAATTATTCTATGCATATAATAAAATTAAAACTGAGGGAGAAGAGTACGTTCTGTTTTTTTTTTTTTTTTTTACAATCAAGTGTCTGTAGCCAAGTATACTTTTATCGATCGCTAACGTATCACTAACCGAATGCAAACAAAAAAATGTATGGGACGAAACAAAATTTTGACATGTGCCGTCCCTTACCTTTTTCTTTACGTTATCAAGGCGTTAGCCATTGTCGAAAGATAACTCCGCAAGTAACAGAGGTATACTTTGCTAACAATGGTAGTCAAAAATCATTTTTTTTTCTGTTAGTCCGTCGCTTTGTGCAGGCGTCACTTAAAAATTCTTGATAAACTGTGATTAAATATGATACAGTACTAATTGTTATTATGATACATATATATACATACAGTACATACAGTACATACTGTATATATACATACATGCATATACATATATATATGATATATGTAAACAGAATACTTTTTTATTTCATAAACTTAAACGGTCTCATCGAGAAAAGAGATAAATGATAAAGATATGTCGTAAATGAAGCTATTTATGAATTTTGATGTAGTATTTTCTATTCTAAAGCTAACAAATACAACTAAAATAATAATCTGTAACAGATTTCCAAACTGTGTATATAAAAATTAATGTTTGTACATATGAATATAAAGTACTAGCTGTGTCCGCGTGGAACTAAAATTTAATTTAATCATTTTCATTATCAAAAATGATTTATAGCTAATGTTACTGAAGGCTAATGTAGCATTGTAATGGTGAAAGAATTTTTAAAATCTGTCCAGTAGTTCTTGAGTTTATTCGTTACAAACAAAAATACAAATCATTCCTCTTTATAATATAAGTATAGAAGTTATAGATAGAATAGTATTTAAAATTAAAATAATTATTGGAACACTTGGGAGATAATATATTTCATTCCTCTGCACAGTATCGCTTTAATGAATTTACCTAAAGAGCGTAAAATCTAGGCCAGTGTTCCGCGCAGTGAACCCAGTTATATCTAATCTCGTTTTTTTTTTGTTAAGATATTTATCATTATTTAAAATTAAACAATTTACATTGTAACTGTATAGGTATTTAAATAATAATCGAAGAACAAATGTTATTAATGCTTGAAATAAAAACCAAACTGACTTCTTGGACCTTTTTGGTTTACTCCATCGACTTTTTGAGAATTAACCGATTTCATTTGTTTTTTTATATTACCATCTGCCTATGGAGGCAATTTCACCAGTGTCAAATGAGAAGGACTTTATAAACCTAATTATCGAACACACCTAACATATACAAATAAGAACTAAACTGAAATCGATTATTTGCGTTTCACCCAAATAATAATTGTTCCACGCGGGACTCGAACTGACTACACTTCGGTGCGGTAGCCGTATTGACTTAACTGCTTTAACCGCTAAGCCAACCGTGCAGTCAAAATTAAAGTATATTATATTTCTTCCAGGTGACATTTCTGATGATGCCGTTAGAAATTGCATGGGCTGGTACTGTCCAATGGCTTGCCGGAGACTTTATGTGCCGTATTATGATGTTCACCAGAACTTTTGGGCTTTACTTGTCCAGTTTTGTTCTCATATGGATTGCAGTTGACAGGTTAGTTAAGTTAAACGTACTTTTACATTATTTTCAGTGTCTCATTTCAGAGTAACCATTTAGCAGATTTATGATGGAGAACAGGTTTTGTTTTAATATGATGAGCATTTTGTGTATAGTTTTGATGTTGCTAGGCAATCAGTTATCTATATATATAATGAATCTCTATTTGCCTTGGTCATCGCATCACGCGTGAACGGATAGCACAATTTTGCTAATTCTTTTTTTGTTGTGTATTTATTGTCAGGAGTAGGTTCTTGTGAATGAAATTATTAAGGAAGTTGAGCGGAATATTATAAATTTAAGGAAATTTTCAAAATCTTAACGAAAATATTAACTTCACATAACTGTGGGTTGTCATAGAGGATTACAATTACACTAAATTTTTTTTTTTTTTTTTTTGTATATATATTACACCAATTCGAATACAATATTAATAGTTAGACCGGGACAACGTCTATCGGGTCAGCTATTATTTTATATAATGTTTCGGTTTCTTTTAAAACAAATCGTGTAGCAGAGTTTTGGACGAACTTTTTAACGGATTTTGATCTGTCATGTTATATTTTATTTTTAGTTATATGCTTAGTTGTTTAACCCTGTTTTGAGGAATATTAGTGAATTTTTACGTAAAATAGATCGACCAATGCAAATTGTGAATAATGATACAGAACACGATATATTGTTTAGCACAAAAACTTCCTGAACAATTTTAAAAAGATATTCGCGTTTTGAAGCGTCATATTAACTTTGCAAGATAGGATATAATTGTATATAAAGAGAACTGTATAACATAGATCAACGTGACGGACACCACGTCATTGGATGTGAGTTCGAATCCCTGCAATGAGCCTGAGCTTTCGGTGAAGGAAAACAACGTGATTGAACTATAGCATGATGGTAGGGCTTTTTCTAATGCTCTCCTGGCTAGCTACCGTTCTCAAGTGGAGAACCTGCTACCAAATACTTATGGGTGTGTACCGGCAGTTGCACTTGAGAGCCAGTCCCTCCACTAGCGTATCCATCATCTTGAGCCATATCATCACTTAAATCAGGTGAGATTGTAGCCATACAGCTAAACATAAAACCTATGTAATAATAATAATATTATAAATTATATATAATAAATATATATTCATGAAAAACATACATACATTAATATTTATATATTAAGAATCACATAGCTTTTTAAGTATAAATTATGTATCTACAAAACCTTTATAATCTTATTTCGGCAACAACACTTGTCCCTTATATAATCTCAATGGGATGTGGCATCGTTACCACTCAACATGAGAGGGATTGGTGGTCAAGGGACAGTCAATAATTTAATAAATAATGACATCACTATACTGAAGAGTTTCGGGTAAATAGTTCAAGTGATGGACTTCGAGAGTCTTTGATATAACCTTTCCATTAACAGATCTCGAGATCCTATAGTAATATCGTCATAGGAGTAATAAAATCATCGATCGACTAACTGGTTTAACCTTTTAAGATAATTTATTTCTACCTACTTAACCAGCTAGTAAAATATAGACTTATGGAGTTAGTAGTCAGTAATCTTTTGGAATGACAACTTCTATAGGCGCGCTAAGCATTTATTGTTTTGATATTGAATGAGATTGAGCCGTCACACTCGGCTACGTAAGTAATAAACCATCGAGTAAAGAAACTAGTAGATACTTCTTTTCTCGACATTGAGCTAAAGGGTTTAACCTTTTAAAATATTTTATTTCTACCTACTAACAAGTTAGTAAAATACAGTACGTATGTGATATTTTCAAGTGACAATTTGTTCAAGCGCCCTGATCTCTTTATTTGGTAGGTATTGAATGAAGCTCAACCGTGACACCTGACTACACCGTGGGTAAAGTCGACTCGATTCAACGCAGCCCTGTTATATCTGCTCGGCGAGCATTACATGAGAGAGCATGACGAATCAGTCGCATTCAATAACGACATAAACACAATAGGTGTTGTACCAATATGTTATAGTTGTATTTCGTACTGTATACCTTGTCTTGATAAAGATTTCACTTTTGTAGTCAGATCCCGCACAGTTTTTTTCAATAATGACTAGCTTTTGTCCGCGGCTTCGTTTGCGTTAATGTTTTTTTTTTTTATCGCTCTTTCTGTATCCCAATTCTTATAAGTTTTGAGACTAAAAGTAGTCTATCACCGTCTCCAAGGTCCAATCTAGTCTTTAACAAAATTCATTATATTCGATTCGGCGGTTTAGACGTGAAAACGTAACAAACAAACAAACTCACTTTCGTATTTATACTATTAATAAGAATAAGGATACTACTATTTAATCTTAATTCCAATCAACTATAATAAATTTTGTATTAGGATATATTCATTATTAAGATAGTCCTAAATGAATGGTAATATGTTTTTGCTCAATGAAGATTCACTGAATGATAAATTGTTAGAAAGCCTTTCATACTCGGGACATTGACAACACAACCTCCGGGAGATAAGTTAATTATATTGGATATTTATTAAGTAAATGTACATATATGTGCAACATGGTTCAAAAAGGTGAATATGACACTTAACGTGTGGTGATCATAATCTTTTTTAATATTAATCAGTTTATTATAATTTAACGAAGTACCCAGTCGTCCACTACCCGGATAAAGGGTATTCCCGGTATAACACTGGGGGCGTTTCACAGAGGTCTTACGTCACGTCAGAGATGAGAGATACAGTCGTAATAGATCTTTTCCACAATAAAAAGGTTAGATTACTTTTTTTTTGTTAAAAGGAATTAGTAATGTTAATCAGTATTAAAAAAAAGAAATGGTTAGGTTAGGTTTTATTTGTATTTTCCGTATACTTTTTTGACATTTTATAATTAATTTTATGCATCTGAATATTGGACGACTAATTTAATTTATTCACACGGTTAGCGGCCGAAAAGCAGAAACAAATACAATAAAATTTTTTTAATGTTTACAAAATTTATCAACGTATTTTTTGCCCAAAATTATACATAACGGGATATTCCTTTCACCGTTGATATAAATCTTTCGTCCATTGAAATGTCCCGACTCATACCATTTCCATTGATTCGGTCGTCCCGTGGCTGAAAATCGACTCGATATTAAATATCATAGCGTCAATGGTGACTTATCCTTTTTACAAATAATATTTCTTGTAGCTATATAATTTTATATATACGCGCCCTTGGAAGATTATATATATATATAATATTACATCAATGAATTTTCTATACTTGTATTATGATAATATAATACTAAGAAAAACATACATCTGATAATAAATTAGACTATCACGGGACACTTCAATGGTGTGAAACATATAAGCTAATATAAGAACTTATATTTTTTTATAGTTTATAAATTTATCGTAAGAGCCAAAATATCAACGGATGTCAAGTAACGATATGGCTGAAGATAATGGAAACGCCAAGCCTAACGGAGGGCTGCCGGAACACACCTCTAGTATTAGGTTGCAGATTTTCAACTTGAGGGTGGAAACTAGCCAGGCGGGCATTAGAAAAAGCCCTACTACCATTTTACGGTTTCATCACGATGTTTTCCTTCACCGAAAACTCAAGCTTATTGCAATTATAAGCTTATTGACGCGGTGTGAGAACATACTATCAACTGAGCTATCAGCGCTTCAAAATTTCGCGTTGATCAATATAGTAAAAATATATTTAAGTACACCCTCTCGCAACAAGCCGAGTGGGTTACAAAAGGGTCGTGTAGGACTCATCGAGTGATAAGCACCGTGATATACTTACTAAAAAGAACACGATGACTCTCAATCCCTTTTGTTACTAGAGCCCGGAGATCGGCCCTCAGCCAAGGGTCGGATGTGTTCCGTATTGGCTTTTAATCCGACCCGCGAAATATCTTAAAATCACAATCGCGACGAAATTGTTTATTATTTTAATAGTGCAACAACAGGAGGATCGAGCTAACCTCGATATTTTTAAAGTGTTTATTTGTATACGAATCAGGTATTAATTAAATATCCACATTTTAAGATTTTTCATACCTATGATCTGATTATTTAAGTACAAAAAACACGGACCTAATAAATCATTTTAATTGAAATAATTTGCTTATTTCTAGGGACTTGGTTTTTAAAACACTTTTAGGTAAAGATAAAAATTTAAATAAATTACATTAAGGTTAAGTAAAAAAGCGTGTCGACTCAAAGTGTTTTTGTTTTTATTATGGTCTCTGTTTATGGCGGTAATTTGCCAGTGACAAGAAAAATGTACATGAAAAATCATCCCAATATTTAACACGGGTAAAAGGATCAAGAAAAGGGTAGAAGTAACATAAATTTGTATTTAACCTTTAGTATAATAATGCTGGTAAAGTTATAGGGATTAGTTTTATCAGATTAATTACCGGCCGGAGAAGTTTTTGATGAGATCTTGTTCTGGTACTGTATACAATTATTTTCAATTGTTTTTATTCCCTTATTTTTTTTTTTCACCCTGCATTGTTTAATATGTCACATTTTGTATAATATAACTTGGTTGCTGTGCACGGATTATGTGGTACAGTTAATATCATGTACCAGAAATTTTGAGATTTCTCAAAAGGCCATGAAAAGTTGTAATCAAGAGTGACTACACTCTATCGCTTTAGTAGAATAATGAAATCACAGCAAAATTTTCCTTTACCATAAGTACCTACTTTTGTTAATTTTTAATGACTTTAAATGATCAATTGCATCAACTTCTTGTGTAAGGAATTTACTGACCATTGGTTGAAATCATATATAAATAAATTAATCTTGAGATTGATTTTTTTTTATTAATAATTCTTATAAAAGAATAATTAAGGAATTACATGCTTTTCCTCGTACGGAATTCTTCAAAATGTGTTAATGTTTTTTCAATAATTCGCTTTGCTAAATATTTTTTACTATTCTATACCTTATAACATATTAATTTACGATGAAAGTCTGTTCCAGACGTTTAAAATTAAATCCAGAAGACAAAGTGACAAACACAATTTTTTAATCTATATTCGTGATAAATGTCCTTTTATGATACAGGTATGTACATACATGAAGAGAATACATTTACAATAAAAAAAGAAAATACACATACTTGTAGAACAAAAAATTATAATGAGTTTAGTCAGGATCATGAATCTTTTTCATTTACCGGCAGCAGTCCTAGCCGAGGTTCGGCCGTCCTGGCACCCTTGTGCCTACTGCCTCGGGGCTGAGTGCCCTCAGCACTCGCCCCCAAAAGTCCGGTGAAGCTGTCAAAGCCCTTGGGGCTAACAGCGTAAGTCAGGTCGAAAAAAAAAAAAAAAAAAAAAAAAATTATAATGAATTAGCTTTCGGGAAAAATGTGTTAGGAGCGTAAGCTTTTGTACTCGGAGATTTTACAAGAATAAATATCACGAGACATAATTAAATAGGCATGTTACTTTACTAGTAAATATTTATACTCGTTAATAGAAGTAAAAGAATCGCAGAAATATCTTTAAAAAAATCTTCCTTTAATTTTCCTTTATCCAAAAATGTTAAATCTATTCGAATTTGGTTTATGTATTTCTTTTTTTTAAATAGCCGAATATATAATATTGTGAATGTGATTATGTTTGTTTGTTACTACTTCTTTATGATGTTTTCCGTCACTGAAGGTTCAGGTTTATTGTAGTGATTCGAACTTAACAAGACATAATGTGATCGCTGGTACACATTCAGCCATCAACACTCTTTTTTTGTTTATTAAGATATATAATTATTATAAAATTAATAACATTGGAAAGGTCAGACAAACGGACCAAACATATTGACTGATAGAGCGTGGAGTAAATTAATTGTAGTTATATGAAAAGCTTGAGAAAATTGTGAATTCATTAAAAAATTCTTTACAGATACTACGCAATTCTAAAGCCGCTGAATGTAACGTGGCAGGCGCAAGTCAAAAGAGCTTGGATCGGTGCAGCATTAGCCAGCCTGCCGCAAAGCTTCATCTTCCATTTAGGCGAACACCCCGAAGTCAAAGGGTATAGTAACTACTTTGTATTTAAAGGAATAAAACAGAAAAGTTTATTTGTTGGAACGCGCTAATCTTAGGAACTACCAGTCGGAATTCAAAAATTAATGTTTGTGACCAAGGAAATCATAAAGTTTATCCTTGTGTAACATTTAGTCTTTGTTTCAATAAATAAAATCTGATGAATCTAACCAAAGCTATTTGAATAACGGCACGAGATTAAATCATTTTAGATCTCCGTGAACGAAGTCGCAGGCAAAGCTAGTTAATTATATTAGTTAGGATGTAATCCAAATTAGCGTAAACGAAATCGATCGTATGACGTTGGCGGTTATTTTAATCAACAACTCACTTCCCTACATCTGGCAGCTATCGGTTATTTCTAAACAGTGGTCAGGATGTGATATGATATCGTATTAAATGGATATTATTATCTGTTGATTAAAAGTGTTTTCCTTAAAGAAATAAATTATAGAATGAAACAAAATGTGCGTTCTAAAAAGTAAATGTTTTTTGCGACAAGGCTTTTTAAGAGATTTTTTTTTATATACTTTATAGATTTTAGTGTTATGCTTATGATCACACTTGATGTTAAGTGCTGATGAGGCCCAGGATGGTGGAAATGCTAAGCCTAGTGCAGGAACTAGCTTTCACGTGCAATTTCCGGAACACATCTATAGATATTTAGCAACAGATTTCCAACTAAAGGGTGCTTGCTAACCAGGCGGGCATTAGGAAAAATCCTACCACCATGCTATGGTTTCACCACGATGTTTTTCTTTCACCGGATGCTCAAGCCGATTGCAGGGATTTAAACTTGCGTCTATTAAACAGCTTAAAGCCTTCCTCGGTTATTGATCTATCAAATATAAAAATATTTTTGGAAATCCGACTGGTAGTTTCTAAGATTAGAGCGTTCACACAAACCATTCCGCTTTATAATATTAATATAGATTAGTTCAGTTGCAGTACAGTCGGTTGAGTAATACAATATTGCTGTACCATGTTCTATATTAATATTATAAAGCGGAATGGTTTGTGTGAACGCTCTAATCTTAGAAACTACCAGTTTCTTTAAACGCACTAATCTAAAGAAATGTCAGTGGGATTAAAAAAAAACCTGATAGAAGAACTATTGAAGAAGGCTTCATGCTATTTAAAATCACGCTATCACTAATAGCAGCAACGCTGTAATAAATAAAGGTATAAAACGGGCAAAACTTATAAATAATGTTTAGTTTCACGGAAACGAAGTTGCAGCCACAGCTACTTAATACGATAAAGCAGAAATGTTTTATTGTTTGAACACGGTAATCTCAGAAACTATCTGCCAAATTACAAAAAATATTTTCAAAGCAGTATTGAGAAAAGTGAAAAAGCCGGGCAAAAATTATTAAATATTTTTAGTTTTCGTGGACGAAGTAGTGGACACAGTCAATAGATTGTATTTGTAATATTTATTTATATAACTAGTATTGATGCAATGGATACTGCGCACCTACTGTATCGTATATTGTATATTATAATATAGATTTATGTTTGTCTTTTTTTTTAAACATTTGTGAAGTAGTTTAATATATATATTCAAACATATACGACCTTTTGTCAAGTGATATCTTATCACTTATACCCTTTGTTTATATATTATAAAATCGAAAACAAGCAAAGCAGTCAATATATGATTATATATATATACGTATAATTATTACGTGTATATAATATTATTCTTCTTTTATAAAATATATGTTTGCTGCTATGAATATATTTAATATTTTTATCTCAATTATACTATTGAATAGGTAATATAATTTCTATTGTTTATTGAACCTACCCCAAGTTTAAATGAATAAATTATATTATAGCCGTCAAACAAACAAACAGACAAACTTTTCCGTTATATAATTTCAATATAGACAGACTATCCCTACCACCCGCCCGCTACGCTGGCTGTACAAGAGTATATCAGAAAAAAAAGGGCAATAGTATTCAAAAACTAAATTGCCTAGAGTCATCTGCGAACGTTTCCGCTTCGAATGGTTGTAGTTTGATCCCGTAAATTTCAGTAGTTTTGCCGTTATTAAGCATCAAAGAAACTTAATTTACCTTTGTATCTGTATAAATTGTTAATTTATCTTTTCATAATAGGTACGTTGTAACGTATAATAAAATAACGCTTTAATTATCATATTATTGCGTTGTAACCTGTTACGGCGATGTAATATATCATTTAGTTCTTTATGAGTTATAAATACTTAGCTTTCTGATAGCACGCAAAATTGCAAACAAAGTACGTAAATATCATGCATCGTTTAATAATTGTATTATCTACATGTAATAAATTACCTCGTATTGGATACTAATTATGTTCGCGTTAACTGGAATTGACTATCGTATGATTATAGGACTCATTTGGTTTGTTGGTGTCTTGTTATTGTACAAGTCTAATTGGTATTTGATACCATCACAGACTTTTTATATGCCTTTGATACTTTTATATTAATTTTCGCAAAAACTTAATAATCGATGATAACTCAGTGGTAGTGTATAGGAACGCCGCGACATGAGACGTGAGTTCGAATCCAACTAGCTACAATGGGCTTGAGCTTTCGGTGAAGGAGAACATTGTGAGGAAACCGTAGCATAGTGGTATGGTTTTTCTGATGCCCGCATGGCTAGCTACCACCCTCAAGTTGAAAATCTGCTCCCAAATACCAATAGGTGTGTTTTGGCAGTTGCACTTGAGAGCCAGTCCCTCCACAGGTTTTGTATGTCTACTTGGGCAGTATGGTCACTTAAGATCAGATGAGATTATGGCCATATTTCGAAGTGAAAGGTCCTAGTACGTTACGTAAAGGAATATAATACCTCCTTTTTATAGTTAAGGTTTAGCATTATGGTCGTAATCTCATCTGATATTAAGTGACGATACGGTCCAAGATGGTAGCCACGCTAAACCTGTGGGGATACTGGCTCCTAAGTGCAGCTGCCAGAACAAACCTATTGGTATTTGGCGGCAGATTTTCAACTTGAGGATGGTTGCTAGCTAGGCGGGAACTAGAAAAAGCCCTACCACTATGCAATGGTTTCCTCACGATGTTTTCCTTCACCGAAAGCTCAAGCTCATTGTAGGTGGCTCGATTCGAACTCACATCCCTAGACGCGAAGTCGTACACACTGCTACTGAGCTATAATCGCATCACTTTTAGTTAATACTCGATTTTATTCCTCATAGAATTTTCATACCGCGGGCTAAATATGAAAATCGTTTCTTAATGAGAAAACTCCAAAAACTCTAATTAAGATATACCAAACAATCAACAAAAAAAAACAGTTTATAATATCTGTCGCTTGAATATTTCAGATACTACCAATGCGTTTCGTACGGGTCCCTGCCGACACTGGCCCACGAGCTCGCTTACTTCCTGTTCAATATGATACTAATGTACATAATTCCACTGGTGTCCACACTCTATTGTTCCTGTGCTGCTCTCCGAGAAATAAATCAGAGGACCAACATTTCCAATGGTACGTCAGCTATGGGCACATTGTTAAGAACACATGTACTGCATAAAGTATACCGAATATATCGCACTTCCGCTTTGTTAGTGTTACAAATGAAAAAACAAGATTATCGTTAAAATGACGATTTAAATATATGGGATGGGAGCTTGGTTTAGTTTCTAAAAAAATGGTTTTAGGCAAGTAAAAAGCTTGCTTGAGGTTACAAAACGTCATTTTAAATATTTTAAAAATTTAATAGTGCAATAAAAATGGTTTTTATATTTTTTGAGTTGTGACGCAATTTGAGCGGAAGTGCAGTATAAAAAATTAGTTAACCATGTAGCTATTTTATTTTTTCGGGACTACAGAAATATAAAGATGATATATTTTTTTGAAAATATAAAAAAATGCTAATCATGAATTGCTAATGTTTGACCTTGTTTTTCGATTATATTTTGCTTGTATAAAAACAGTATCGTAACTAATATTATAAATGCGAATATATGTTTATTTGATTGTTAGTCTTGCATTCCTTTGCCTTTCACTTCCCTTCTTTGACATCATTCGTCATAACAAAAAGTGTAAGTACATAATGAAGAATGTCATATGTGTCATTCCATAATTTTTTTATTATTCTTAAAGACAACTTGGCTAAGAGTATCTAACTTCCCGGCAGAGATTAGAAGTGTGGGTACAGTCCCTATTTTCTGACACCAGAAATTTGAAGTGTCGCCGTGGTACTTCATTATTGGTAGTATTGGATGCTTGTCAGCCGTTGTGTCTTACAAACACGTCCCTCTTGCCTTGGCCTGAGCCCGGGTAATGCGTTCACTCGTTGCGATGAGAAATTCGCAAACGGATTTTAAGAGATATAATTTATATTTATTTGTTATATATAATATGGTATATATAATATACTATAGTATAATATACTATATTTATTTATGAGATTATAAATAGGGATGTCTAACTAGTTACTTAAACGATCGCAATAAAATGATACAAATTTCAAATGGTTATCAGTGGTACAAAGCCTTCTCCATAACCCTTAGGCTAATCTACATCCAGAAAAAGTTAGTGATCACGAAGGGTATGAAAATAATTATTAACTCCACACACACGAAGTTGCAGATATAACTAGTCTGATGAGAAATCCTTACTAATATTATAAATGCGAAAGTGAGTTTGTTTGTTGTTTGGTTGTTTGTTACGTTTTCACGCCTAAATCGCTGAATCGATTATGATGATTTTTGGTATAGAGATAGATGGGAGCCTGGACACGGTGATAGGCTACTTTTTCTCTCGAAAAACATATTGGAAGTGGTGTAAAAGAGAGGGACAAACTTTGTGTGTAATTTTTTATTGTGGCATTCGATTTGTTTGGTAAAATTAATGAGAGCGAAGCCGCTCTTACAATCTATTAGTCCATAAATGTTGGTTCAATAATAGCACTTAATATTATTGTTTACTTTTTGTTTCAGACAAAATGCGCCGCAGCGGTGTAGGTGTGTTGGGTCGAGCGAGGGCACGGACGCTGAAAATGACTGTCACCATTGTCCTAGTGTTTTTCACTTGCTGGTCACCATACTATTGTTACTGTATATGGTAAATTATTAACAAGTACCCGATAAGTATCTAAGCAACCTGTTATATTTGCCATGATAGATCAGTTGGTAGTGTGTACGGAAGCCGCGCCAAGGGACGCGAGTTTCAAGCCACTCACAATAAGCTTGAGCTTTCCGTGAATGGAAAGTTTAAAATCTGCCGCCAAATACCAATAGGTGTGTTACGGTAGTTGTACTTTAGAGCTAGTTCCTCTACAGGTTTAGCGTGTCCAACATCTTGGGCCACATCGCCACTTAACATCAAGTGAGTTTGTGGCCATAATGCTAAACCTCAATTATAAAAACAAATTCGTTGTAGTGATCATTAATTGGTAAATGTAGAGGATATTGTTGGAAGCCCAACGTAGAACTGTATATTTTTGCTGGCAACACCACGCCTCATGTCATTGTTATCGTCATGTCACTGTGTACATGGCTGTTAGTAAACTATCAAGACGAGTTTGTCGAAAAAAACGGATTTTATCGCAGTTATTTATTAATTTTGGTCCTGACGTTTCGAAAGTTTTTCAGGCTTCTTGGTCACGGGGTGGACTGAAGTGTAGATTGTCTAGAAAAGTTTTCTTTACAACTAGATTCCACATAGAACTACGAAAATTGTAAAAAAAATTGATATAAGAAATAGATTCTAAGTGGTGAAACATATTATTTAACAAAATTAAGTATAAACCATTTCAGTTTCTAAGACACAAAAACACGCCGAACTTGCCGGCTCTAAAATTTGTCGCTCTAGGCCTAAGGCTACTCAGCCTACTGGTGTATCTACCACTGCCTACCACAGTCATACTGTTCATTATGCTTCTAGAAAAAACATTAAGCTCGATTAGCTAGTTACGAAAGTGTATAGGATTGCAGGGTATACTAAATTTTACTATAGCTAAACTATTAAATTCACTCATTTAATAAATCCTACACTTTAATAATTCAGACAATTTGTACCAATTGTTTCTTGCATGTTTTTCGTCTTTTCAGCATGAAATTTCATATTTTAAGTCCTTTTTTGAGAGTACATTACTTATTTGAATCGGGGCACATTTGCATCAACTTTTCGACATAGACCAGCAGAAGGCGTCGCTTTGGCCAGATAAAAAAAAAAATGTCTATGTCTAGTACACCTACACGTATCAGATATGAAAGTTCTTTGGATTTTATTGTGTTCTCTCACATTTTATTTCATTCAAGTTTATGTTTAAAATTAGTATAATAAATAAAGTCTGAGCAAAAGATTATTTACTGTACCTATTCTCGGTAAATATGACGATCCAAAGTGATTTTTTGATGTTTTCCAAAATTATCTCTATACTTTTTTAATATTTTATAGATTTAGCATTATTACCACTATCACCTGATAGTAACTGCCCATAGGTATTTGGCGTCAGGTTTTTAGCTTAAGGGTAGCTAGCCAGGCGGGTATTAAAAAATCTCTCTACCATACTATGATTTCATTACGTTGTTTTCCTTTACCGAAGGCATAGACTCATTCCAGAGATTTGAAATCACACCTATTAACGCGGCGTCTGTGTACGCTAACAACTAAGCCATCATCATCTCAACCTTCCTAAATATATTTCACTTTAAAATAGAGGTAGAAATTGTGTGAATAAGCTTGATAAGTATACACTGCCATATTAATCACACTTTTAAGAATGCTACTCATGTGTGGGGCAAGCTCCCACCAGGATCTGCACACAGTCAATCAGCAAAAGCGTTTTCAGGGTTTTTAAATATAGGTTTTTTGTTATTCAGGTACTGGATAGATAGCGATTCTACTAGGAAATTGGACCCGGCGGTACAGAAAGCTATGTGGTTGTTTTCATGTACAAACTCGTGCGCGAACCCCATCGTGTATGGTCTCTTCAATAGAAACCGATGGTCATGGCGAGCTACAAGAGTTAGTTTATTAATTTAATACCATAAATTACTTTTCATAAAAGAAGTTTTTAACAAGTTTTTAACAACACTATTTAATTTTTGAACATTTCATAATTTTTGTCCGTTTTTGTAACTTTTTTCAATACAGCTTTACTATTATTGGTGGTAGCGTGATATTAAACGGCGTAAAGCCTTCTTTATTGATTGCTCTATCAAACATTTTTTGAAATCCGAATGGTAGTTTCGATGATTAGCGCGTTTAAACAAACAAACACACAATCAAAGATACAAGCTTTTCCGCTATATATTAATATAATATAGATAAATAAGGAAACTACAGTTTCTATGACGCTCAATCACGTCAAAACTACTGAACTTATCGGGATGGGACTCTGATAATTGAACGTGGAAACATTTGTAGATGGTTCTAGGCTATTTCTGAATTTCATTGTCCTTTTATCATTATTATATTCAATATATTTTACTGGAGAATAAAAAAAAGACGCCTAGCGTAGAGACTGTGAAATGATTTCTTTATTTTTTAAGCTTTCACGGTTTAACTACTAAACCGATAATCTTAAAATTTTGCATACATGTTGTCAGTTATCCAAAAAAGGACATAGGCTCCTTTTCATACAGAATTAAGTTTTGTTCCAGAGGGATTAGAAAATAACTTTTAGCTTCACGCGAACGAAGTCATAGGAATACCTGGCTTTTTATTAGACCTTAAATATTCCGGCCCTTGGTAAAAAAAATGGCATGGCAAAATAAATGAAGTCCTTAATGTTGTCTGATAGAGAACAAGCAGCTTATAATAGTTATAATAGCGGTGGATCGCACATTGAGCTGAATTTCGTTCTTTATAATAATAATATTACCGTGATTTCGTTATTTAATTTTATTATATTTTTTTGTATTAATATAATTTAATATAAGAAAATATTGATAATAAATAACTTTAGATCTTTGATTTTGCAAGATTTCGTTTTACTTTAAAATACCAGAATAGTTGAATATAGAAACTACTTTATTAGCTGTAATAAATGATGATAATAAATACGGAATATTATAAGACAGTATAAAACTATAACTGAGAATATAAATTAAGATAATCACAAAAATAACATTAAAAAACCATTACCCAACGACTTTGAGTTAAATATAATATGATAGAATATCGTGGGATTATATCATCCAATTGTAGTTTATCATAAATTTTGGAACAAAGTTGATGTGAGAAATGTTACTTATATATATATATATATATATATATATATTATATATATCCCAAAGAAAGTATTTTATTCATATGTTTACTCTATGTCAATAACTTGTTACAATAAATGTGATACATAAGTTATGGTGTTTATTTGGAAAGTTACTTATCATTCCTTTCCAGAATGTTCGACATTGTGCTGGCGGCACACGACGCGGTTCGCGAATGCCATATGGAGATTCTATGGAAATATCTGCTACCAGCCTTACAAGAGCACGAAGTTCAATATGCAGCGAACGAAATGGACGAAAGGATTCGGCGTTCACGACACAAAACGGAACTCAAAAACACTGGAAAAATATCAATAACAACCACGTCGGTAAAGGGATCGTTTAAACATTCAAAAGTTAAATTGTGCGATTTTGTGAAACCACAATGTAAGTGAAATTTTTTTCGGATCGTAGGTTTTGTAACTGAACATTTTCGAAAATTTAATCGATTTAGAGTAGTAAAATCGCGTTTAATTATTTGAACATGGGAATGATAATGCGAAATCAACGCTACACGGCGAGATTTGGTCACCGCCATATTGACCTTGGCTGCTCTGCTGCAAACCGCCCACTTTACTCTTACTCCGCGGCTGGCTGTATTGCGACATGCAATAGATGGACGAAAAACATTCAGGGGGGTGTAAAAATGTTTCATTTTAATGAAAATAAATAGTTGTTTTTAACGTTTAACATTTTCCAGTTGAACATAGTAACATTATAGCATGTAGCAAGTGTTATTGCTATCAATCCTTCTAAACTTAATAAATGTTATTGGAAAAATATATACTTACAAGATTAGATAATTTAATTGAAAAAATACTACATTATTATCGTAGTGAAAATTTAATTCTATTAATTATAATAAAATGTATTTTTTAACTGTTTAAACTAGTTACATTGTCAAAACCAAAGAACACAATTGTTATACTGTTATAAACGACCTCGAAATTTCCGTTGGTACTTTTCTATACCAAATGTAACATTTGTAACAAAAAGATTGTAACATACAACGTGATTTCCAATTGTGTTTAAAGATAAAGAGCACGTGCCATTGATTCTAATATATTGAATTGTAATTATTTAAACCTAAGATACTCATAAATTTAGTGTTAAAATAACTTCTTACATTCCACTTAGCGCTTGTTTCTAATAGTCTTTTTACGGTACTTTTGAACTGGTACACAAAGTATTTCCATAGTTTGATTGCGGATTTGATTAACATGGGAGATGCTGAGTAAAATATATCCATTAATTTAATGTACATTGCGTTCATTATTGAAAATACTTGCATCTAAAATTAAAATATAATTTGCAATACACATCATATGAGTAATGTTTAGTTTCGTTAAATGTATATTATATTGATTTAAAAGACTGACTGACAAACGATAAGTCACTAGTAGGTATTTTAATACCAAAACTTAAGTTTGTTTATAGATGGTTGTTGTTAACTTTTACGTTTTTTGTTATTGAAAATTATATTTTTTGTGTATAGTTTAAATGATTTTTTTAATATTACTCTTATACTTATTGTAAAAGTGTACTTGGCTGTGAGGTGTATAGACTAAGTTCTGAAATGCAAGTAAAGAATTTTGTACCAAAATCTAGTTATGAATAAAAAAAATTGTTTTTAATTAAACCTTTTGAAATATTTTCTTTTAATTATAACAAAAATCTATTGCTTTTTCATAGTCAAGGTTTGGCATTGTGATCAGAATCTCACCTGATGTTATGTGACGTTACGGCCCAAGTTGGTAGACACGTTAAACTTGTGGAGGGTTGGCTCTCAAGAGCAATTGCCAGCATACACCTATAGGTATTTGACGGCAGATTTACAACTTCAGGGTGATAGCTAGCCAAGCGGTCAATAGAAAAAGCCCTACCACTATGCTATGGTTTCCTCACGATGTTTTCCTTTATCAAAAGCTCAAGCTCATTGTAGATGGATTCGAACTCATTTTCCTTAATGCGGAGTCCATACACACTAGCACTGCGCTATCATCGCTTCAGAATAACTTCACTTGAAAAGTATTTCCAATTTGTTTTTACTCTTACTCGTTGAAATTCATTACATAATTTATATTAAAGACTGTTTTTAGTATATTAACATAATAGAACATTAATCTGATATACTTCATCTTAAAAAAAATCGACGGATTAACCAAAGTGAAAATACCTATGTCAGTTGAAAACCCCACAGTAATAGCAATTATTAGATATCAATAAAACAAAGTAATTATATCTTTTATTATATTAAAATAATTAACATCCATTCGATCACTGCTGTACATAATATATAAAATACATGTAACTTTAATATATGTTATTTTACCAATATGTAACATACTAGTTTGAGAGTTTTGTGAATGGGTAACATTTAACTTGATTCCTTTATAGATAACATGCCAAATTTGGTCAATCTAAAGATAACACAAGAGATACAATAAAATATTATCTCGACTAGAGCTACGGGTACCAAGTTTATAATAAATACACTTACCTTCAATTAAAAAAAATTAAATAAACAATAACATTTTTCTCGCAATTTGAATGACTTTCCGTGTGTGGACTTATTACGCGTTAACAATGAATAATATATTGATATTACTTAACTAAAATAAACAAGAATGATTCCTTTATACACACTACAAGTTTCTTCAATACAATTGATTTCAATCGTTTATAACGATTAAATTTTTATTTCGGAAACTCACCATATAACCTATTTATATCTATAATTTTAAAAAACATTAGTTTTTTTCATCATGATTGAATGGAATGCAATTGTATAGCGTATAGTAAACAGTATAAATATTTAGAGTAAAGCAAATACTGATACTTACGGTATTTTCAATAACTTAGGTATATTTTTTAAATAAATTTTTTATAACATTAATATTTCTATATTTTCATACTAAATAGGGTTCTCTTTACATTTTTACTGTCTCGCTGGAAAGAAACCTAATTTAGAAAAAAATAAAATAAGGATCACTGTCCTTTTTTGGTATTCATGAACAGTTAAAACCTTGTGCAATGCATTTTTTTTTTATGCAATGATGATAGTGTGGCGAGGCTCACGATACATTTTGAGATATCCCAAAACTTTCAAAACATTTGTCATAGTGGAGCCACCATCTTGCGATTTAAACATTTCTATTTGGAAAACTATTCTATGCACGTAATATTACCAGAGCTGTATATACGCTATCATTAAATAAGCAGAAAAGGGGATATAATTTAGTACGATCAGAAAGTGAGAATAATTTCGAAGGTTGTTAATACTTAAGATATGATCTTATACTATTATGGCACACTGACTACTACACATTAAGAGTCCTCTACATATAATTAAACATTCAATACACATTTCTTAAAATAGATAGGAAGGGAAAATGTTGTAAGGTCATTTTGTAACAATAATGTTGTAAAGTTTTATACGTCAAAACTATGGACACGTCGAAATTTCTTATATTTCTCACGATAAGTATATAAAATTGGAATACATTAATAACTATCGCATGGTTTTGTTCTTTACTGAACAATTTTAAAATTGTTACAAACATTTTATTCTTAACACTCAAAATCAATTTCACGACTTTTCAAGATATATATGATATACCCACGTATGTCTTATACCAATGTATAATAGAATAAATGAATAATAGAAATATAATGTATAATAGAATACCAAATGTGTAAACAATATTTATTAAAATATGGAAAGTAAATAAACATGAATTTATAATGACTGATCTAATAAGAGCTGAGTAAGTCCAAGGAGAAAGAAAAATTACATAGACCGGTAAAAGACAGCACACAAGGAAAATAATAATGTTAAAAAAAGTATATATGTATACTTACGTAAATATGTGAAAACTTATTCTGCTTTACGGTGGATACAAAAAGTATATTCGTTTTAACCATTTTTACGTTTGAACCGACTCAATAATTGAGCATGGAAACCAAATACCATAAATAAAAGTTTTAAATTTTCTTGGCATCCACCTATGCTTTCTGGGCATTTTGGCCAAGTTCGGTCATTCTGGCACCCCTGCCCCCTTTGCCTCGGGGCTGAGGGCCCTCAGCATTCGCTTCAAAAAGTTCAATGAGGCTGTCAAAGCCCTTATAACTAAAAGTGTAACACAGCAAGTTAAGAAATTAAATACCAAATAACACTCTAAAGAAAGTATGAGTTTCACCTAAATTCGTGCTTCTCATAAGCGCGTGCAATTTCCGTTTTAAAAAAATTGCTCTCAACAATTACTTTTGAACATGAAGGTTTGAGTCGTGGTGTCATGAAATAGTTTTTAAGTACCACTAAGAGTAAATTCAAATGGCACAGCACAGTACGAACACACGTTTACCATAAAGGATACCTAACTAATACTAAAATATTAGTTATTAAACAAACGGTCAAACTATTCCACATATACACTTAACGATTAACAATAGTCATAATTATAATAAATATGTAATATATATATAATATTTAAACTTTATACTTTTAAAATTGTTGCGTATAAAGTGATCATAAAATGTGAATATTCATCGAAATACTGTAAACATTTGTCAATATTTAAAATCATATATATGATATGTAATATTTTTCTGTATAACAATATATTTACTAACATGTATAGATCAAGCTTTAGTTTAATTGCGATATGTGATTTGGGTAGATAAAAGTTGTTATTATGTATATATAAAGTTATTTTGATAACTGCTATTTTTCACGATAGCGCTTTTTAATTAGCGTGTTTAACGTTGTTGTTTCTAATTGCTCAGTGGTCACCCTTCTCTAACTCGGTAAGTTCGTGCACGGTCGCAACCTCACCGTCGTTTTGCACCACAGCGAGCGATTTATCGATGTCTTCCTGAGATAAAGCTGAAACAATGATGGCGCCCAAAATGTCGCAAATCACGTTGATTGTTGTGCGGAAGCGATCACTGGAAAGATAGTTTGTATTATTATTCTTATTATATCTACACCAACACAGATGTCGCTGTCTGCAAGAAAAAAATTATACGCATTTATAAATTTAGTGAATGAGGTGCTTATTTTTGAAAAGAAAGTTCTTCGACGTCACGTTTAGGCACATTTAGTTACATGAGAGAGAAGAAAGACATAACGTATTATTTTAGGGCGCTGTCTCACTTCATCTGTAAATTACATCTTTGAATCCTCCTTTGATGCGTCGCCACGCTGCCACGCTATGTGATAGTATATCTAAAAGTGACTAATGAGAAGAATCCAGTTGTATAAATGTACAAATAATCATCTAAACCTTTAAAAACATGTCAGTACTTTGTACAAAAAAATTCGACGGTCCACATGTGTGAACGGCTTGCGACCGTTTTTTATTTTTATTTCACTCTAAAAACCTGTACTGTGTTGTACAAACATTTTTTTTAAGTTTTCTTAGTTACACAATACTTTTACTTAATGTGTAGATATACTGTAATGATAAGTTTATAGACGGTATTTGAAAGATAAACCCACGTCTGATGTTAAAAACTGTCAGTCTATTAATTGCTGTATATTAAAAACTTGTTTTAATTAAACATATATCATTTTTTCTAATAACCAATAAAGTTCTTAATGTTCAAGTTGTTAATATAAGGGGAAAAAAAGTTTTTCTTGTAAGTTATGGATGTATTTCTGCATTGATTCTAGTGACGCTGCAAAACGTATGAGTAAAGAATAATTTGACACCTGATGTAAAAATTTGTAAACAGCACTTGAAAAGCAGTTTCTTATGACATAGTTTGTTATTACGATTTTAGGCCACATCGTCCTTTAGCATTAGGTAAGATTGTGTTCAAACGCAAAATTTACTAAAAAATAAACTTTAAAATGTAATAGAGTTAATGGTAAAATGATGTCTCCATACATTCAAAATAAAGCGAACACCGAGGCATTAGAAGTTTATCAAAGAACCCAACTGTCATGCTCACATACAAGCCTCTTGCAGGCTTAAATTTGCTAATTCCAAAACGCAATTTTTGAAGCAATGATAGCTCAGGGGTAGTGTGTACAAACGCTGCGTCAATGGATATGAGTTCGAATCTCTGCAATAAGCTTTCAGTGAAGGAAAACATCGTGATATAACCATATCATGGTATAACCATATCATGGTAATAAAACTTTTTCTAATGCTCGCCTGGCTAGATAGCACCCTCAAATTGAGAACCTACCGCCAACTATCTTTAAGTGTGTTCGGGCAATTGAGTTAGTCTCTCCACTTACCGTGCCCACCATATTGAGCCACATTGTGACTTAACATCAGGTGCGATTGCATTCATAAACCTATAACCTATAAAAAAGAAAGTCATTGTTATTGGTTTATTACCGTACGCATATTTAAGTCGTGTATAGACTCCAACACCCCGTTTTATTGCTGCATATAGATCCATTGATCCGGGTGTGTAACACGCTTAGGTAATAGTATAGTTCAGTGGTTCCTAATGTTGACTGGACCACCACTCACGTAATAAAAACATTGAAATTCGGGTTTCACTTCTGGTTATGATGAAGAAGCCATTTTTAGACATTTATATACTTCTATTTCTCAAGGCCCGTCTAAAATTCGGCCATGCTTTGGGAAATGCTGCTATAGTTAGTGTAGATAGACACAGATATCATATCCTACTACCACAGCTTGAAGTAAATCTTCAGAGGGTAAATATATGCGTAATAGATAAGTAGGCAACAGAACTTACAGAAGCCAATCGACGGCGAGAATAACGGAGATTTCGTCAGCAGGTAAGTTAACAGTATCGAGCACCATCACCATGGTGACCAGGCCTGCCTGCGGTATTCCCGCGGCGCCTATGCTCGCCGCCGTTGCTGTCACACTGGAAATCAAAAATAACCGCCCTAGCCAAGTTTTCTATTGCTACAATCGTTAGCGAAAAGAGAAAAGAAAATAATGGACATATACATTGATATATATTTTACAGCTTTGAAAGATGCCATGTTGCCATGCTCATTTGGTAGTGTCTACCGAAGCCGCGTCAAGAGACGTGAGTTCGATCCGACTTTCACTTAAAAGGAGCTGGAGCTTTTGGTGAAGGAATAGATGAAACCATAGCATTGTGATCGGGCTTCTTTTAATGCCGGCCTGACTAGTTAACACCTTCACCTTCAAGAAAATCTTCCGCCTATAAGTGTTCCGGTAGTTGCACATGAGAACCAGTTACTCCCGGGGCACGTCATCACTTAACATCAGGGAAAATTGTGATTATAACGCTAAAAATCTTAAAAAAAAAAAATACTGATCACGGAATTTTTAGTTGAGGTATGTGGTAGATTTAGTGTTTAGAATGTAATCCCATACAATTTTTGTTTTCTCTATGCGTTAACGATTGTACAAAAAGATTTACAAGAAGAATTAGATTTACTGACTAAGCTTTTTTGTTCGGTTAATAGAAGCCTAAGTATAATTTGTTCTATGTATGCAAATAATAATCATTTTACTTTGAACGCAGTCGTTAGTCTCTTTTAATAGGGTAAAATTGGAGGTCTTTTAGTAAGTATTTGATTTGATTGTAGCCGGGACAGCTTATTGTTAAAGGATCTATGCAAATGTATTTCTTTACTAGATTGACAAAAAAAGTACATTCAACTAAAACTAAATAGAAATTCTTGATGATATTTTGTGCATTCATTATTTATAAAATGTCACATCTTCATTTATTAATATTAAACAATTAATTAAGTTAAATTAGTTAAAATTTTATTAATATATTAAAAAATAATTGACACAAAATTTTACCCTTTTTAATAGTTTAAAATTGATGTCATAGATTTTTTCGTTAAAAACATCATCTGTTAACAATCTACTAACCTAAAATTAGCGCTGTTAGACTTTTTTCAAAATCTATTTGCAAATGTAATCTATTACGAAAATCAATCAAATAGGTAATCTTTGTTGTTTTATTACCGTAATGTGCTAATTATTTCCACAGTTCAGCTGGTTAATTATAAAATTAAATTATATATTGAACTAGTTAGACCCACAAATGATGTTATACTTTTTGCAGTAGTTAATAATTTAACCGCAAAATTGTATTGCATAAAGGAACAGCATGAATCTTCTGTTAATGAATGTGATGGTAATCGGTCAAACGGAGTTGAAAAATAACTGTTTCAGGAAATATAATTCTCTCTTCGTTTGCGTGAAACCAAAAGTTTAATTTCAATTTCAAATTTCAATAATATTGGTGTGAAAGTGATATTAAATTAGCCTAAAGTCTTCCTCAAGAATTACTTTATCAAGTACTAAAATATTTTTTGAAATCAAAAGCGAAAGCTCCTGTGGTTACCGTGTACAAAGAAAAAAAACCAACTAACTTTTCCGCTATTATAATATATTACTACTATTGTAATATTCATACGTATATATTTATATGTACAAAAAGAAGAAAGGAAACATAAAATGACAAAAATTATTATTATGAATTAATTTGGACATCCTGTTTGTTATATAACATACCTGACAGCAATTATTTTCCCGAAAGACATGTCGACCTTTCGATATTGGGCGATGAATATTGCCGCAACGGCTTCGTAAAGCGCTGTTCCGTCCATATTAATAGTTGCACCGATGGGGATCACGAACCTGGTGATGCGAGGGTCTAGACCCATGTCGTCACAGCAGCCGATCGTGATAGGCATCGTTGCTGAACTGTAATTAATACATAACCAGTTTAAGGCTTCTAATACACGTATGATTATACTGGAGATGCAAACTGTTCTTGCATTTAGTTTACAGAAACAGCAAACTAATCATTGCAAGCTATAGCTATAGCTATTGTTGGATAGACACAAAAATTCACTAGTCATTATGACGGCAAGGATTATTTATTTTGTATTCAAGATTAGAGAAAACAGTTGACAATCGCTATTCTGCGGTAAAGCTACCCATTTTGAAATTTTTTGATAATTTTATCACTGAGACATTGATAATAAATTTATCATATACTAGTTTGCCTGGTAGGTAATGTGGCTTTGCCAGTAGTCAAAATCTTGGCCACAGCGATATCTATAACTTCTCTATAAAACTGCATATGACTAGTTTTCGTGTAGATTGATCGAACAGTGCTGGAGTCTTGCGTTTTATCACCTATCCCATTGAAACGATTTTGTTTTATGGGATAAAGTATTTCATAATATGTTTATACTAGTATAACTGGACCGAGCTTCATCCAAGCTTCTCTAGTATTTTAGAACGATACAAATACAAGAGTAGCTACATGCATAAACTATTTTTTTTATTTTAAAAGTATATATTTTTGACTTATACATAAACATAATTTTCGACTTGTCTTACTTACCTCGAAGCGGTGCCAAACGCAGTCGCCATAACTTGCCCCATCTTAGCGATGTATCGACACGGTAGCTTCTTAGTGGCGAGAATGAACAGGATGCTGAGTGTACCAAATCCATGGAGAAATAATCCCAGTAATACGGTCATAAAGTACATCCCTAGACGACCAACCAAATCCGCGAACGATGGTATCTCCATAATTTTTGCTGTTACCAAAAAAAATACACCTATCGGAGACAACCTGGAAACAGACGTATTTCTAGTCAATTCAATAATTTTAAAATAGAAAAAAGTACTAGTACTGTTTTAGCGTCATTAAAATGATCGTTGAAAATTTTGGATTAAAGCTCGTTCTTTATAGCTTTAGTTTTATGGTTACAATCTCACCTGATGTTAAGTAACGATGTGGCCCAAGATGGTGGACACGCTAAACCTAGTGTCGGAACTAGCGCTCCAGTACAACTGTGTGGTAGCTAGCCATACGGATATTTAAAATAGCTATGCAAAATTGAGATTGGAAAATTAAGATGTGATGCAAATTGGGATGCATAGTAAAAGTTCATACGTATAAGTATGCAAAGAATGTACTTAGCAGGATCGAGAAATATCGCAATCAAAAACTACAACCAGTAAAACAAATAAACGCAAGGTTTGCGTTTTGTTGTTTTAGGTTTTTTTAACGTTCGTTGTAAAATCATACATATCTTTGGATAGCTTGTAGTGGGTAGTGTTTAACATAGCTGCGAAAAGCGGCTTCACTTCATTATTTCTAAATTCATAAAGTAAAACCATCCGCAAATATCAAAACTATAGATAAACTCTAGGTTTATCCAAGTTATAGCAAAGAATCATAAAGAAAAATCAATTGATAAAAGGCTATAATATTGTGTTAAATATGTCAATCTGGTTATCATTAGAACAATAATAATATTAAAGCTTTCTGAATGCTTCCTTAAAATTTCTTTTAATAGTTATAAATTATAATGGGGAGTAAACCTTTCAAAATAGATTGCATGGCATTTTCTAAAAACTGTCCAGCTAGCTACCACCCTCAAGTTGAAAATCTGTACCCAAGCATCACTTCACCGCCAAGTATTTAGGCAGCTGCATTTAAGGGCCAGTTTCCCCACTGAGGTGAGCATATTACCATCATGATATATATGGTCACTTAAGCTCAAATTAAATCATAATCATTTGGAAAACATATAATTTTTTTTAATAAAACTAGTGGAATGTTAAGTTATGGTTAAGTTTCGAACAGTCTACAACTACTTCTTTAGATAGCATAAAATAAATTCGTTTCTGCTGTCTGATCGCTTAGATCTTTTATACTTTTATCTTTTATTAACGGATTTTAATGCAATTTTTAGCAATAGATAGAGTGATCCTTGAGAAAGGTTTATATGTACATACATATATATTACAGTACAGTAAAGCCGAAAATTTCAAAGATTTTTAATGTTATACGAAGTTCACCTAGTCAGCTAGTACAATATAGTACAGCTAATCTGCTTATATAGTTTTTAATTTGTCTCACTCATGACGATTAATATGTCATAAGAGTGAGTGAGATGGTAGTTATATTAGTAAAACTCACCAAATAACCCAGCTGGTGATGATCATCATTGCCTCTGAGAGTGAGTGGAAGAATTGCTGGAGTGGACGGCTCTGTTCACCCATTTTGCCGAGAGTGATACCCATAACTACACTGAAGCAGACTAGACCCAGCACGTTACTGCCACTTTGGTATTCGTTTTGTATTTTATACGTTTGTAAATCCCCTGGAAATTTAATGGACCAATTCCAATAAATTATGATACCGAAATGTAAAACAAGAGCTGTTTTTGAAAGAAAGAAAATGTGTTCGCATTCGGAAGTACGTTACTGTTGTAAAGAATTATTTTATTTAGATGCACAAAATATTTAACGTAATAATTAGTTTTTACTAAACAATTAACTGTGTTTTGATTTTGATTTTATGAGCAGACAGTCAAGAAAAATAAATATTATCGATACAGCATTATTTACTCTAGAAATATGTGAAAGTTAATTTAGGTTTTGAACGTTTTGAATTTGCTCGTTAAAATTATTTTTAGTCTTAATTTGATCTTTGATTATCTATTTATGCTGCGACAGCCCCGTTAGAACTTTGCTAATTTGCATACAATTTGAAACGATGATGCCTGAGTTGGTAGTGCGTACGGACGTCGTGGTAGTGGTCCTGAGTTCGGATTCCTGTAATGAGTCTGAGCTTTCGGTATAGGAAAACTTTGTAATGAAACTATAGCATAGTGGTAGAGCACTTTCTAATGACTTGCTGGCCAACTACCATCCTCAAGTTAAAAGTCTGCCCCCAAACACCTATAGGTGTGTTTCGGTAGTTGCACTTGATAACCAGTCCATCCACTAAACTTAGAGTCCCACCATCTTGCGCCACAATGTCATTCAACATCAGGTAAGATTGTGATCATAACATACTTTGACGCGGAGCCATACACACTACTACTGAACTATCATCGCTTCAAGATCGCTACGCCCTTACCTACTTATTAGACTCCGAAAAAGATATTCCGCACTTACCTTTAACTGACTTTTCATCAACTACCAACTTTGTTCGATAAGATTCCACGGTAGCTTGAACTAAGTTCTCGGGAAACACATTTCTGTAACAAACTATAAACTATGAAAAGAAAGTCAAGTTCAAAAAGAAATGAATAAACTAATTATGGGCCAGTGGTAGTGACTACGCAAGTAACATACATGTATGGAAGTTTGAATCCCTGCATTGAACATTAACTTTGGGTGTACGAGAACATCGTGATACAACTATAGCATCAAATCAATTAAATTTTTTTTATTCAATTTAGGTCCTGGGAAAGCGCTTATGAATGTCAAAAGTACCACCGGTTTGGAAATTAGCCCAGTCATCAAAAAGAACCAGGAAGAAACTCGATCTGGTTATATTTTTAGGTTGGTACATATGTAAATATGTTAAATTTAATAACATTTACAATGGGTTTTAGCAGATGGACAGAGAGGGATGTTAATTCCAGACATCACCATCGTACACATATTGATCCACACACTACTAACAGCAAACCCTGCTTCACATGGTGCTTAAATGTACTATCCGGCAAATCAGTAATGTGCTTCGGGACTTGCATATACAACCTAACAATATTACCTACAAAAATCTGCTCTCACCGAGTCTAAAATATGGAGTGACCAGTTTGTCACGATTTCTAATATTTAAGTAATGCAGGTTAACACAATTCAGCTTATCCAAGTTTTTGCGAACATACATTAAATTGTCAAGTATTTACTGGATACGGAGATGGGATATTCTTCTATACCCGTCTCTCTAGCTACCAGCTGTAGAAGTAATAAATAAGTATAGTGAATAAGTAGTCTCCAAATAACTATAACATGTATTCCGTAGCCTTTTTCTTTTTCTGTACGTTAGCAATTGTAGACAGGCAACTTCGCTAAGAGCACTAATGGTTACGATCCCAATTGGCACGATTTTCCTGTTCTACCGTCCATGAAATATAAACTCAGTTCACACCAAAAGCGATGTGTGCTTCTGGGGTAGATTAAATGAGAAAATTAACCAATCTATATTATAAAGTCGAAACATTTGGTTGTTTAAACGCGCTAATTTTAGGAACTACCAGTCTGATTACAATTTTTTTATTCGATAGAGGAATGATTGTAAAAAGGCTTAAGGCTGTTTAACATCACACTACCACTAATAGAAGTAAAGCGGTATTGAAAAAAAATACAGAAAAGGGGAATAATTAAAAAAAAAACTAGTTCCGCGTGAACGAAGTCGCCGACGTAATGATGTTATAAATGCGAATGAGAGCTTGTTTGTCCCATTTTCACGCCATAACTCTTACACCGATCATTATAAAATGTTTCTAGCAATAAAAGTGATGTTCTTAATATTGAAGTACCTATATCTTTTATTCCAAAGATTCCGTCAGTCAGTCAGAGTCAGTCTGTTTCCGTTCCATCACTGTTGGGTCTAGTTTATATAAACGCTGTTCAAACGTTCTTGAGGCCTTCTAACGGGTCTATTAATAGACCACATATGCACAGATTGCAACTCCAGCTCGTTTTTCTGTATCTCTACCCAAGTTGTCTATCTACTTTTTTCATTTTGAAGTGGAAAAACTACTACCGTTTCGGAAACAACGTCGTGTTCTAGAAGAGAAGAATATTTTGTAATAAAATTTTAAAATGTATCTAATTTTCTCATTAGACTCACTCATTTTGACAGAATTAAAAACAAATGAAATGTAACCTTTTTAGGTCATCGAAACCAGCCATATAAAAATATTGCGGCCAAAGACATTTTATTACAAGTTTATACATACTAAACGCGAAAAGACTTTTTCCCTGACATATTAATTTTACACTTCTTCTATAATATTTATATTAAATGTTTTATCTTTTAAGTATTATAGTCATATTATAAATAAACGAAATTCTTACAAAACTTATTAATTGAAGCGATGATAGCTCAGTGGTAGTGTGCACGACTTCGCGTCAAGGGACGTGGGTTCGAATCCAAGCACCTACAATGAGCTTGAGCTTTCGATGAAGGAAAACATCGTGAGGAAACCATAGCATGGTGATAGGGCTTTTTGTAATGCCCGCCTGGGTAGCTACCACCCTCAAGTTGTAAACCTGCCGCCAAATACCAATAGGTGTGTTCCAGCAGCAGCACTTGAGGACCAGTTCCTCCACAGGTTTAGCGTGTCTACCAACTTGGGCCGTATCGTCACTTAAGATCAGGTGAGATTATGGCCATAACGCTAAACCTTAAGTATAAAAAAAAGTCAAAAGTTCACGATGGAACACCATTAGGGAAACTCACCAAAACCATAACGACAGGGTTGCCATAATCATGTTATATATCTCTATAGAACTTAATGGTTAAGTTCAGTATCTTTAGCTTTTACCGTTTTAAATAAGATAAAATTAAAAATTTTAAGGTGAACCTTTTTGTGAGTCTTTCGTTCGAGTAAAGTCAGCTCGAGGCGACTCAGGGAGCGAGAGAGATATAGAGACGTTTTACTTCTGTCATGTGGTTAGTGTATTTTTAAATGAGTACCTGACAATTTTGCTTTTCCGTATTCTTATATGACATACATGTTTAGTATCTACAACGGTGTTAACTTGAACTAAAACTATACATTCAACTTTTTTATACAATCAAGATTTAGCGTAATGGCCACAATCTCACCTGATGTTATGTGATGATGTGATCCAAAATAGTGAACACTAAGCCTACTGGGCTGCAACTGTTTTGGCAGGTGTAGGTATTTGTCTGCAGATTTTCAATTTAGGAAAAGGCCTACCACCTAGCTATGGTTTCGTCACGATCTTGCACTTTGTCACGGCATGTAACATTATCTGCGACCAATCGACGTGTCGAATGCGACGATCAATATTACGTTATAAATGGTAAACCCTTCTCCCGTACGTGATATATGGCAATTAATAGAAATATGGTATTTAAATATTTATTGCTTGCAATAATAAAACTTTAAATAAATAATAATGAGTATTTCTTATGAACTGTAAAATAAAAGATTTTTATGAGCTGCGAACGTCACGTTTTTTAGACTCTATCTCCTCCATGTCGCAGTAAACCACCCCTCACAAGTGCGAACGTATTTTATGAACGGCCCCTTATTTACGTCAGTTATCACGATTGACACACAAATATATTTCAACGTAACTCAGGTAAAATTATGTTTTTAAAAATGATTGGAAATGAAAAACAAGAGGCGCATGTTTGTAGTTAAGTATTGCGTGTACCCCATGTATTTCGTTTCCATTTTTTTGTTTTATACTAAATAAAAATATGATACATAATTTTTTTTTTCTTTATTTTATTCTTATTTACTGATGTTTAGGGTTATGTGAAGGAAATTTTGATATATTATGTTTATCTGTCAGTTCGATTTGAGCTATCGAGAAACTAGTTATAAATTGGTTATAATTTTTTTATCGAATAAACATACTATTTTTTTTTTAATTTTCATGCATTGTCATCTACTTCTGAGCTATGGTCCAAATTTCAAGTATCTAGCTCATCGGGAAGTTCGTTTAAAATCAATTACAAAAGTCCACCCGGACATACATACAAGAAAGCAAGTTAATAAATACATGGTAATTAGTAAAACCGACAACCCTAACGGAGACGTATGTAGGGCGTCCACGAATATAAATAACACTCGATCAAGAGTGACAAGTAGGGAACAGGATTGAGAGCCATTTTAACAACACACAACAATTTTCAATTACTGGCACTCTATTATTTCACATAGCCGTGCTCGCGAATTCTTTCGTATGAAACTATTAGTTATTTTTGTATACATCGCGAACGGTACCTTTGTTCTTCGTGAAAAGTACTCTATAATATTTCTCATGATTCATTTTTTACGTTTACGTATTACATATATTTTAGTTATATTTCAATGTTTAGTTCAAATGAAAGTTATTATATGTTCTTAGTTAATTTAATTCGCTTTTGTTTTTTTTATGTTTTTGCACTACCTATAATAGCTATTATGTTTGATAACAATTACCGCTGGTTTACTGGAAGAAAATGGCTTTGACATTAAACTCGCTAATGTACAAACTTAAAAGTGCAAAAAAGTGTTCATTCATTCATTTTTAATCCTTTTAAAGGTTTAGCATTATTTCCATAATCTCACCTGATGGTTAGTGACGATGTGGCCTAAGATAGTGGACACGCTGAGCCTAGTGGAGGGATTTCTAGAGCACTACCACATCCGCTTTGCGGTATGAGGCGTGCAATAAAGACGGGCATCTAGCTATTCAATGACCATTGAATTATGGACACATTCATTATAATTGCGATTGTAGCATGATCTCTGACCTCCGAAACAAGCTCGATTTGTAATCAATAACCATTTAAGGACACTTACTCCACGATGTATAATAAACCAGGGATGACATTTTACTTGCAATTATAGGATTCTTAAGGACTAAATTCTTTAGTGGTTATCAAGAATACTTCAAGCAATTTAATATCAGTGACTTTAAATTAGAATAATCATGTAATTAAAAAAATACCTATATGTATATATTTAAATAATGGGCGCGTGTAGTTATTTTTTACATGTGCCCCACGTTTTTCGTTTCCAATCGGTAGTTTCTACTTTTTAGTCCTTTATAACAACAAAGTTTATTAAAAATTTTTATTCTAGTATTAATATTTTCTACTTTTTAGGGTTATGTGAATGAAATTTTGATTTATTCTGTTCTCTGTCGGTAAGATTTAAGCTATATTCAAGTATATAGCTGATCGAGAAGTTAGTTATAAATCGGTAATAATTTTTTTATCGAAAAATCAAACAAGTCTATTTTTTCATTTTTTCATGCATTGTCATCCACTTGGAGCTTTGGTAATAAATTCAAGTATCTTGTTTATCGGGAAGTTAGTGTAAATTAATTACAAAATTCCACCCGGACAGAAGAACAAAAAAGTGATTTAATAAAAACATGTTTAAATTAAATATAATTAAATAAAAGACGAGTGGTGTCGTGGAACACCAGATAGGAACAAAGTTTCTTATTAAAAAAAGTTATATTCGAGGTATAAAGAAAGATATTATTTGGGTATACATTTTTTATTATGATTTTTTTATCGATAAAAAAACTACTTTACAAAATTATCTTAACACTTTTATTTTGTTTACGATGATTTATAAAATGATTACACAATGTATAGCCATCAAACATAGATCATACATAAAAATCTTATGCTAACGTTACGGACATTTTTTGCCGGCTAGGGTACTTCCTCGGCGTCGCTCCATAAGGAACTTTGTTCCAAAAGCAAAAACGCATTTCTTATTTCTACCTTATCTCGAATAATTGTGGCTGTAAATTGAATTTTATGTTATATCTGAAAGTTACTTTTTCTTAAATTGTTAGGTCTGGCTAATGTTTATTGCAAAAAGTAGTCTAAAAATATCGTGTTTTATTTCTGTAAATTATTAATAAAATAGACTGTAATTCAACGTTTCCTTTTTGCAAAGTATTACAACTGTCCCGACTAATTATATTGTGTGTGAACCTAATTAAGCGCGTGTCGACCGGAACACGAATTTGTGTTGTAATAGGTCACCTATGTAATTTATATCATAGAGTCGTTTTCGTTAAACACCGTTATAATGTTAAGTTTGCATATTTGAATAAAGTAAATATAGGTACTATGGAGAGTAAAGGTAAGGAGAACCGTCTCGTTATAATTTAGCGGCTGTAAACGGAATGAAGTGTGCAGAGTTGGAAAATTTAATATTTTGGGTGACTTCATATGTAACTTTTTACGTAGTCCAAAATAATTAATTAAACATAACCTAAAAGGCCGTAGTGTTTTAAACGTAGAGCGTGATTTTTCGAAATATTAATAATACATTGAAGTTGTTATGTACTTATATTGTTATAAAACATCTTAAAATAATGGATATAACATGGATGTTATATAACAATAATGGAAAAATTGTTGTTTTTTTAATGCCTTTTTTAATGACATAGTGGTCCATATCACGCATATTAGTAGACAATTTTACTAATTTCAGAGTTCAAAAGCTTTAGTTAGATAGATTCTCGTTTGTTTAAATTGTTCAGGAATATTGATATGCTTTTATTTATAATTTACTTTATTTATTCATGATTCCCAAACAGTATCATACAAGATACCATAATAAATAGTATAGGAGTAAATAAAGTATGTTTTGAAGCGATGATAGCTCAGTGGTAGCGTTGACCGACTCCGCATCAAGGGACGTGAGGTCAAATCCACCTACAATGAGCTAGAGCTTTCGGTGAAGGAAAACATAGTAAGTAAACCATAGCATGGTGGTAGGGCTTTTTCTAATGGCCACCTGGCTAGCAACCACCTACAAGTTGAAAATATGCCACTAAATACCAATATGTGTATTCCGGCAGTTGCATTTGAGAGCCAGTTCCTCCGCAAGTTTAGCGTGTCTACCAACTTGGGCCGTATCGTCACTTAACATCTGATGAAATTGTGGCCATAATGCTAAACCTTAACTATTAAAAAACACTAATATTATAAATGCGAAAGTGAGTTTGTTTATTTTCTTGTTACCCTTTCACGCCTAAACCGCTAAATATATTATGATGAATTTTGATATAAAGATAGATGGGAAAATGGAGATAGTGGAGGCTACTTTTTTATCAAGAAATTTCTAGGATATGGGGTAAAGAGAGGGATAAATTTTCTACTAAACTTTTTATTGCGTCAGCCGATTTGTTTGACAAAATACTTTTGATTAATACTAACGCGAGAAAAGCCGTTCGTAAAATCTAGTACCTTATAAATTAATGTCTAAGTTGTGTATATTTCATCATTTAATTCTAATACGGTGTGAATAATCATGCTAATAATAAAACAAAGATTTACCTCAACAAATCGAGCAGTGTGTCCGCTGTCAAAGTATCCTTTGATACCGTGGTAGTGGTGTTCACTTCTTCGTATGTTATGGTCGTCTTGCCCGGTTTGATGGTAGTCACGAGCGCTATACCCAACATGACTGCACATACAGTCGTCGTCATGTAATATATGATCGCTCGTAGACCGATTCTGGAGGACAAACGTTCCAAATGAAGTCAATATTTATGTAATTTCTACTATAATTTGCTGTTGCTAAATATCACAAAATAAGGAAGCGAATCTCGTTAGAATGTCTTGATAATATCTCATATAAAATATTTAAGGTATAAAAGATATTTGTTTTTTATTAGTAAAGCGTTAACACTGTATCTGATGTAAGCAGAGTATTATTAAAAACCAACGGCAGTCAATGTGAAGGCGTTAATCAATTGTCTGTCGTCACTAACATATCTGCCTATAAGGCTCTACATATGCGTCTCATCGATCCAAGAAAGTGTCAGGCATGCCACTAACGTAACTATTAACACTGCGTATGTCACAGTGTAACACTTGAATCAAGTGAACATACCTGCAGGGTATCGACGTTTGCTAATGAAAACTGTATTCCCGACTGTTGCCGTTATTTAAGAATATCGCCATAAGAGTTAGAAGCGATGATAGCTCAGTGGCAGTGTGTACGACTTCGCGTCAAGGGACGTGAGTTTTAATCCAAACAGCTACAATGAGCTTGAGCTTTCGGTGAAGGAAAACATCGTGAGGAAACCATAGCATGATGATAGGGCATTTTCCTAATGCCCACCTGGCTACCTACCATCCTTAAGTTGAAAATCAGCCGCCCAATACCAATAGGTGTGTCCCGGCAGCAGCACTTCAGAGGCAGTTCCTTCACAGGTATAGCATGTCTACCAACTTGGGCCATATCGTCACTTGAGATCAGGTGAGATTATGGCCATAACGCTAAACATTAACTATAAAAAAATAACATCATGTGCTTTACAGTCATTTAGCAGAGTCAATATATAAAAAAAAAAAAAAATCCTAACGAAACAATTTGTAATCGGCTGTCTAAAAGAGCAGCTTGCCAGGCTGCCCGGATGGAGGCTTACCGTCAGGTCGGGCCGGTCACCTGGGCGGGGTAATCTGGGTCGAACCCGCGTCGCCCCAGCAAGGCGTGTGTTTTAGTGTGGCGTTTTAGTAGGTATTGCTGGTACTTCCTATTGTGTGAGTCCCACATAACCCTCTCAGTGTCCTGGGTTAGAAGGGTACGTAAATACAATTCCCCACGTTTAAAAAGAGAAAAATGTAATTGTTGTATAGGAGAAAAATGACTAAGTTGTTTTTCTAAACCCCAATAGGTGTGTTCGGCAGTTGAATTTGAGAACTAGTTCTTCCACAGGTTTAACGTGTCATTAAAGTTCAGGTAAAATTAATACCATACGGCTAAATCCTTCAGTATTAATTTTATTACTAATAAAATCAAATAAAAAATTACCTCCCAGACAGACTGAGGTCTAAAGACCCGATGGCTGATACGATAGACGAAACAAGAAGCGGAACAATCAAGCTCTTCAGCATCCTGAGGAATAATTCTCCGGGAAACTGGAAGTACATGACCTCCCGCCTCGACCACTGGTGACCAGACGCTCGCAGTGCCGAGCCCAGCACCGTCCCGGATACGACGCCGACGATTGTCATTATTGTCAGCAAATTCTCCCTCACGAAGTTGGTACCCTTGTTTCTTCTGATCTGGAGCGGCATCTTTGGTTACTTTGGAATTTCTGTCGAGTAACAATAATCAGTTATTTCCCGTTCCTAATCTAAATTCGTTTGAGGGTATATTTCTATTTCACCTAATAGGAGCTATTCAAGGGATTTCTGTAGATTAGAAAGGTTCCCAAAATTTCTATCTCATCTCATCGAAGGGGTGAGGAAAGTTAGTCTGCCATAATATTTTATAAATGGAAATGTGTAATTTCAAACACTGACGAGTGATGATGATAATTTTCTTGAGTGACGGATAATGTTTATTAAAAGTATCGACATAATTATTTATTTTTATTTATTATTTTAATACTTATGTTTAAAATTAAGTAGATTACTAAATATATATAGAACCTATATATTTCGAGCGTCAAGGGAGACGCCAAAAAATTCGAATTGTAATGTTTTCGACTTATAGAGAATGGAGTTCAGTGGAGTGGAGAATCAGTTCGAACAAAAAAATCCTACCATCTTTTATCTCTGCCACACCTTAAGGTTGACTGTCAGAAAATGCCTATAGCATTAAGTCCGCCATTGCACTAGGCATAAAGTGTAAATAAATAGATATTTGAGCACTAAACTAATAATGCTAATAAAGTATTATATTATACCTACCTACATAGTTTAAACGTTAATTATCTCGTTAAATATATAAATCTTTGAATTACGTCCAATAATTAGTTTACATTTGTAAGTTCAACCAAAGCAAGTTATCCTTTCCTGAAATCTGAGAATATCTTACGCAAGATCGATCACATCAAAGATTATAGCATAACTAGACTACCCGCAGCTCCGCTAGAGTTATTATACATTAAATTACATACAAATATTCTCTAAAGTTTGAAACAAAGCGAATTACACAATAAAAACTTTCATACAAAGTTTATATCTCTTTACCCTACTTCCTACAAGTTTTTCCCAAAAAAATCTATACCAAAATTGATCATCATCGGTTCAGCAGTTTAAATATGAAAGCGTAACAGACAAACAAACTCACTTTCGCATTTATAATATTAGTAAGGATTTATCAAGCGAGTGTCATAAGTAAACCTCAATGCTACATGAAAATTGTTCACACACAAATTAACGAACGGATCCAATTTACAATCCGTTATGCTTAGTTATACTGGGGACATTCAGCATTATTGACGTGCCTTTGTACCTAGTTGCAATGTAACATAAATCAACTAATCATGGAAAATAAAAGCAACATGGTACAAAACGATTTAGCCACATCCCTTAAAGTCTCCCTGGATTGATGATATCATTGTTCGCCATCGGGAAGCAATAATAGGAACGAGATTACGTTCAAGTCATATTCTATGAAATAAGTTCGCATTTATGGTGCGCAAAGTACCATCTTCACTTTGCTAGCGTTACGGATTCATCGAAAATGTGGTCCACATCTTGGCAGAATATATTGAAAGTGAACGTATAAGATATGGGATCAATGCTACTGGTTCGTTCCACGTTGGTTTATATAATTCCTAGTTGTATGACCCTGTCTCCAATTTTTACTACACAATTACACAAAATTAACATAAGACATTGTAAAATATATTTATTAATGTATCTATGTAACAGTTTGTTACTCGGCGATATAGTCGCTTTGGCGACTAAACCTTCAATAAATAAAAAAACATGGTAATGAAAAGCTTGTGTTGTTCATTTAAAAAAAAAAGAATCCCAAAAATCATCCTAATACTTGCATGGTGATATTTTTTTTGTAGTTAAGGTTTAGCGTTATTGCCATAATCTCACCTGACATTCATTGACGATACGGTCCAAGTTGATAGACACACTAAACCTGTGAAGAAAATGGCTCTCAAGTGCAACTGCCGGAACACACCTATTGGTATTTGGCGACAGATTTTCAACTTAAGGGTGGTAGTTAGCCAGGAGGGCTTTAGAAAAATACCTACCACCATGCAAAAATTCAAAGTTAGGTACTTTAAAAGCCCAAAAAATTGATTTTTATGTATAATTGGCTGACTATAACATCTAAGATAACTATGTTTAACTAGATGGCACACTTCGTACCGCCTAATAGTAAATGAAAATCATGTTAACTTTAAGCTAAACTCAATTTAGGATTCTATTATTGTGACATATGTTATGTCATATGTAATTATTTATGTCATTAAATTAATACTCAAAATTTATTGTACTTTTCTGGACTGAAAGGAATCCAACAGATCTGATATCATCAAAATCAATTCAACCGTTTATTCAGTTTTAAATGGTGTAAGTGACCCTACTTTGTTGATATTAATTTTCTTCATAATCTGTATTTTGCAGTTATTTTTATAGTTATTCAACTATTCTAGGCAGAGATGAATTCAAGTTATCACAGTTTATTAAAATCGTTTCAGCCGTTCTTAGTGTAAATATCCCGACTTTGCTTTATGTATACAGTTACCCATTATTATGTATCCTGGACCGTATACTATACTATACTAACATTATAAATGTTAAAGTGAGTTTGTTTATTTGTTTATTACGCTTTCACGTCTAAACCGATTGTGATGAATTTTGGTGCAGTTATAAATGCGTCTCTGGAAACGGAGATAGGCTACTCTTTCTCGTAAAATAATTATAGGAAATGAGGTAAAGAGAGGGATAAACTTTGTACGATACTTTTTTTGCATCTTTCCATTTATTTGAACAAAATTGATATAAACGCAAGCGAAGCCGCACGTAATATCTATTGGGCAATATTACTGTAGGCACCTCAAAGAACGTTAAGTTTCGATATTATATGAACAGCTTTCGAGTTCAATGAATGTTCGCATCGAATATTTCGATTGGACAGAGTTCGTTGTGTGTATTGTGGCGTGCTAAATTTAATGTTAGTTTAGACACTTGGCACAACTGACGGGCGCACATTGTCCACACGCCAGCTTCCCGTCGAATGTCAGTTTAATTCCTTCATTTAATTATCTAGACTAATAAGGAAGTTGATTGACATATCAAGAATAACTATGTTTTTATATAGGATTTGGCATTCGGCCATAATAACGCGTGGTGTTTAGCGACGCTCGCGGTGTTATTGGACATAATAAATCTGACTGAATTGTGAACACCAGAGAGAAGATGCAACACCCTTCCCGATGGGGACTATCAATAGTATTCAGCTGTTCTTGGTTTCTGACAGATTTTTTTATTGTCTATAACTTTAGCATTATGGTCACAATCCCCCCTGATGTTAAGTGACAATGTGACCAAGGCGGTAGTGCTACTGCCGGAACACACCTGTAGGTATTTGGCGGCAGATTTTCAACTTGAGTGTGGTAGTTATGCAGATGTGCATTAGAAAAAGCCCTACGAACACGTTATGGTTTATATAAACTATTCAAAGTTCTATCAACTATAGAAAATGTTTACTTTTAAAAGTACATTTTATGCTTCTAAATTGATGACAATATACTGTTATTAATATTTCAAAAAACATTTAATTTACAGATTTAACTCAGTTTTATCTTTAACTAGCTTTTACCTGCGTCTTCGCTCGCGTTACTACTGATTTTGTCAAATGAATCTGGAGACACGATAAAAGTTTTATACAAAGGTTATCCCTCTCTTTACTCAACTTCCAATAAGTTTTTCGCGAGAAAAAGTAGCCTATCACCGTCTCCAAGGTCACATCTATATGTATATCAAAAGGTATCATAACCGATTCAGCGGTTTAGGCGTGAAAGTATAACAAAGATACAAACTCACTTTCGTATTTATAATATTAGTAATTATATATGCATAGAAGACAAATTTATAGAATAAGAAATAGTTTATAGAACGATATTTATAGTATAAAAGACAAATATACCTATACACTGATATTCGTTAAATGACAGATGAGTAAGATTTTTTCGCTATTGCGACAGTATCACATGGGAGCCGCGTTGGACCCCGCGCGGATGTCGTGCGGAAATCTTTATTTAGTGATACCGCAATCAATCCGCGGACTCCCCCTCGCTCACACGCATGTTACACATGTAACTAAATCATACAACACTATACAAGACAGGTATATAGTCGTACTAGTTGTACCGGCAACTTCGTTCGCGTGAAACTAGAAATTGTTTAATAATGTTTGCCCTTTTTTATAACATTTTTCGTTACAGCTTTACTTATTTTAGCTACTTTTAGCTTTAGATCAGCGCGTTTAAACAATGAACACTTTATAATATTCATATAGATTACATACATCTTCTGCCATGAAATAATAAATTATTACTTACAAATATATCACATAAAAACTGGGTTATAAATTCATTTACATCTAGCAAACTGCCCCGGCTTCACCGGCCCCGATAATTAAAATAAATAATTAGCCCTTATCAATCATGGGTACTGCAGTTAGCTGGGTTATTTTAATGGGCACGTATGAGAAGCATTATAAAATTTTAAAGGATGTTGCAGCTTTGACTTCCAGACCGACTTTATTTATTTTCTTTAGAACATCGAAATACATAGTACTGATTGAACTCGCTGTACCATTGGACATAAATAAATTAAAGGATCATGCCATTATAACAAATTAATACTGAGAGCTACTAAATGGCAACAAACAGGAATGGCTTTGTGATTAATTTATACGCGGTCGAAGTGGGAGCGAGAGGAATACCAGCAAAATCTCTCTATATTCTACTAAAAGGTTTTGGCCTGACTAGAAATGCAGTAAGTTCTATATCAGAATGTATATCTAAGGCTGCGCTAGCAGGCTCCTTCCAAATTTGGCTGAGCAGGAAGAGAAGCACGAGTAGTGAAGGTGAGTGTTAACACGCGTCGGAAACTGGCATCTTAAAACCGTTATTCATGTCACAAGTCTCGGAAACTGCTCGGAGTTTCACTCTCTGCCACACGATGGACCCGGCACCCGCATGATGAATCCAAGGATAGATAAGAAGTTTGACTCTCTAATAGATGTTTTTAACAGGAATAATACCGGAATACACTGTTTCTATATAACTGTATTGTTATTCTATTGGGTTACAAAGCTTACGTCAATAAAACTTCCAATCGGAATAATTTACATAATTTACTCGTAAACCTTCCTCATGAAATACTCCGTTTATGAGAACCGCATGAAAATTTATTGGTCAGTTTTTAAGTTTATCGCTTTCTGACAGATTGAAAAGTAGCGGAGTGACTTTCAAATAAAATCAAAAAAATTTATTCAATTTAGGTCCTAAGAACGCGCTTATGAACGTCAAAACTGCCACCCACCCAACCCAATCACCAAGAAGGATGGGCAAGAAACTCGATCTGTTTATATCATTTTTAGGTACTGGACTACTTGCCCGTCTGAAAGACTTCGTTCTGCCTGTTTTAGTAGTCAAAAACTCGCCTACAGTTCAACCTATCGCGTTCAGATATTGTCACATATTAGGCTAAATTGTTAAAACTATCCTATCTGTAAAGTCGGATCAAAAGATATACAAACTCACTTTTACCCGCGGCTCCACCCGCTTTAATATTGCTTTTGTCAATCAACTCTTATTGTCGATCGATATAGAAATATTCTTTGTATCAAACGCTATTAAATTATTTATTTGAAGATGTTGGTCAATTCAGGTAAATGTAAATTTTCAAAAACCCAAATAATAGTTGGTTAAATTCGATTTATCTATATTATATTGAAACCCCATTCCACCCTTTTTCAGAGTAGTTTGAAAAAAATATATACATACTTTTATTATTAACTAGGTGTGTCCGCGACTACGTTTGCGTGGAACTATAAGTTTATTTAATAATGTTCATTAAAAAAAACGTAAAATAACCATGGCCATGTAGCATTCTAATAATGAAGAAAGTTTTGAAATCGGTCCAGTAGTTCTTGCGTTTATTCGTTAAAATAAAAATACACAAATACAAATCTTTCCTCTTTATAATATTATTATAGATTATAAACAATAATTTTCCAAAGTTTGAGGCAAATCGCATCACGCAATAAAAATTTTCAGACATAGTTTATCTCTCTCTCTACCCCACTTCTTATAAGTTTTTCGCGAGAAAAAGTAAGCTATAACCGATACCAGAGTACCATCTATCTATATACCAAAATTCATCATAATCAACGGTTTAGAACGTAATAAACTCACGCATTTATAAAAAGTAAGTAAGTATTACACTGAAATCGTTTAAGATATTTTTGAAATTAGCATGCGCAGTCAGTCAGTGGTATTACTTTTATATATATATATAATTTAAACGTCGGGATCAAAATTTAATAAATAACCGCGATAAAATCCGTTTAAATTAGTTTTATTTCAATGAATAATATTCGCGTAAACCTAAGAAATCATTATATATATATTACCCTCGTTATTACATTTATAATTCAGCACGTCGAAGTGTTAAAAACAAAATTGAATTTATCCGGTGACCTACTTTCCGGAGTGGTCCTGTTAAATAATAATCCAATGGTATTGACATTTATCTGAGAGGGAAACTTCAGGAAAAGCTTTCAATATATTGATGTGAAACTTTTTTAGGCACGTTCTGGGAAAATGTAATGCAATATTAAAAAACACGTCACGTTTGCCCATTGGATTTGCTCTTCTCGGCTAATGGATGTGTTGTTGTTGTGACCTATATACCAGCTATACCTATATACCAAATATACTTACATTGTTTAGGAAAAACTTAATTAAATACAGTACAATCCAAATCAGTGGCGACTGACAGTGAGCCAAAATTACTGCCAGTCAGCGCTGTCATGTTGGCCTGCTTAGGTACCTCTTCACGCATCCAGTGTTGGATTTACCAGTAGGCTGAGTAGGCTGGAGCCTACGGCGACCGACTTTAGGAGCGACACAATTGGGAAATTATTATTTTCTTTTTTAGAAACTGAAATGATTCAAACATATACATGTATCTAAATGTTGCTAGATTATATGTTTCACCAATTAGAGTTTTAAGTCTTATATCGTTTTTTTTTTACAATTTACGTATACCTACGTAAAATGTAATTGTAGAGGTAGGTAGGGACGGCATAATTTAAATAGCCTACGGGCGGCAAAGTGTAAATCGGACAGTCATTGCACTCATCTTTTGAAAGACTTAATATTACAGGAACGAGGAAATACGTTGACAGGAACACGATTACACAGGTCCACGGAATTACGAAATATAACTCAAAAAACTTGTTAGTTCGCGATGTTATGGAAGCCATCGTAAAGTTGTGAAACCGTAGCCCCGTGTGAGTGTGTTATAGAATGGACAGAAAGGAATTTATTCAAAGAGCTCTTCAGAACACTCGCCATGATAAAAAAGGTAGACTACGCTTAGGGAAGCAATGTCTTTGCTTATTCGTAGCGGTTCTAAGGTGTTGGTGATATCTGCATCTTTTATAATGAGGACAACCCGCCCGATAATTGATTATATACATACATAACGCTTTGTTCTTATTATACCTAATTAGGTAACTAACTAAAACAATAATGAAACGTAAGAGGCGGAAACTGCGTAGGGCGTGGGCGGAGTAGTACTAGTACAGACATGTCCGGGCATGCATGGATTCCACTTGTACAACGGTATTTGATTGCGGTTTGCAATCCTTATAATGCCTAATCCGTATAAATGGCTGCCGGATCGAGTCTATACTGTACACGATTACACAAAAATAACTAGTACATATAAATCCCATTAACACTGCTATAAAGTGAAAGTTTAATTTAATATATACGTATATCTTTAAAGTAAAATAAAACCAACAAAAAAGCACTTTCTAACGCATCTTGTACACTGATACACTTTTTTATACAAACTAATGGTCGCCCAGTCATCGTGATTGGACATTAATTAATTATATTGTAAAATTGATATATCACTGAAGTTATTGGTCAATTTATTCATTTGTCACCTTTACATTTTTTTAGTATGGTGGTAGGGCTTTTTATAATGCCAGGCTGGCTAGCAATCACCCTCAAGTTGTAAATCTGCCACCAAATACCAATAGGTGTGTTCCGGCAGTTGCACTTGAAAGCCAGTTCCTCCACAGGTTTAGCGCGTGTACCAACTTGGGACGTCACTTAAGATCAGGTGAGATTATAACCTGTACGCTAATCCTTAACTATAAAATAAAAATTACCACATTTTATCATTAATTAGCGATTATCTTTGCTGTATGAAACTATTGGATATCAGGTTATACGTTTAACAAGTGAACGTCTTATTCAATTGAAATATATGTAACATGTATTAAATATATAATTACCGCACTTATTCTCCATATAAACATTAACTATGTCAAATTTCACATTTCTCCGTACGCGCAGAATTCTTAAAAAATAATTTAATAATTTCGCTTCATATCATATTAATATACAGATAATTTTAAAAATGTATAATGAATTTAAAAATCTAGGCCTAAAATTATAATTATATTGCATACTATCAGACAGCTTTTGTGAATGTGTTTATTTTAGTTTCTCTTCTTAATTTAAAATGGCAACATGTTTGCGCACATAGTTTTACCAATGTCACAAAGTCTTTTATATGAACATTACAAGTTGTTATAGTGACAAAGTAACTGGGGTGAAGTAGCTAGTCAGGCGACCATTAGAAAAAGCCCTACCACCATGCAATTTTAAGCAAAATATATGAAAAATAAGTATAGGCATACAAAAACATTAATTTTTATTTATATATAATATGTTATCTTGTATATATCGGGCAGAAGGCAATTGGGACCTATTTTTAATTTCATTTCAGTATTTAAACGACACTTTTATTTCGGATGCTATATTTCGGTAAATATTATGTATTCCAACGATTATGGTATATGTACAAGACATAGCACGTACAGACAATGTCAATAAACCCGAGTCTGAATCCCTACAAGTATTAGGATGCAAAATAGAGCATGGTGGTGGGGATTTTCTAATACCAGTATTTAGAGTGTTCCGACAGCTGTACTTAAAAGCCAATTCCAGACTACACGATACATTAGATGAGATCGTATTCGAATGATAAAACTCTAAAAAATACTAATACTCTCATTTCAATGTTTTAAAACTGTACGGTTTAAATTTAATTAACATAACTCTGGCGTGTAACTTTTAATTTAAAATCAGCATGGTCAGGATTCTTTAAAAACACTTGTTGATATGAACAATCCACTCGTGAAAAATGTTAACTCGTAAGAGGCGTTTGAGAGCCCTTCGACCCCAGTCAAGATCGCGACGGGAAATGAAAATTTAATAATTTTCTCGACTTACTTAAGGAATTTATAATAAAACTTACAAACTGATAATTAAACCAAAATGTCTACGATATTTTTAAGCTGAAATCAATCAAAACGATGAATTATTGAACATTTGTAAAAGTATTCATTTTACGTTTCTATTCCGTATATATTATATTCTGTTATCCTGAAGCACTATAAAGCGGGCTATAAAGATTGACCAGTTTCGGTTGTGTAACGGCTATCTCTTCCATTATTGTTTGCAATTATTGGCAATTCAGATCTTGTTTAATCGTCTGGCCATATCTTAGGAAGGTGTATGAATGACACCAGCACTAATCAAGCAAACACTTACCAGTACCTTTTTCTAAGACGACTTTCCCTTGGGACAGTTTTTGATTGGTTCTCCTGGATTCAATCACTGTTATAAGCGTTTCCAATTGTCGTTGAGATGCCAAGTTTGATGACAATAGTTTTTCGGTATTGTGATGGTTGAGTAATTTACTGCAGCACTCGATGCATGTTTGTATGTGTGCTTCGGTGTAATCATGCTAATCCCCTTTTTTCTCGAACTTATTCAATTTATTTCAATTGAATTAGAATTATTTTATCACTAACACTGAACGTGCGCTAATTCTGATAACGCGATAGATCCGCTTCCACGATCATCTTAATTCATATTCTTCAATCGTCTTAATAAATAATTAATCCTTCATTTGTTTGTTCTGTAGATCAAAATTTCCAAAACGAAAACGTTGGACCCAAAAGCTTACCGTGCGATAATAATATTGTAGAATAATGTAAACAGCTAGATATGTCCCTATGAATTTAAATTCTAAAAAAGTAATAAAATCTTAAATTATGGTAGCTCTATCTGCATTTATTTTTTATATAAGCAGTTAAAAAGTCAACCCAAAAGCAACCTTGAAGCAGTAAGCTATTACATGTAATTTCACAAAATGTATATAGCGTAAAACTGTGGAACAATCATTCAACGAGTATCTTCATTGTCCTGACGATGGATTTCAGATCTTTTGAAAGTCGCCGCTGGTTTTAGCTTAATATATATATATATTTATTGTTATGGTTTAGCGCTTAATATATATATATTTATTGTTATGGTTTAGCGTTATGTCCATAATCTCACCTGATTTTAAGTGATGATACGGCCCAAGTTGATGGATACGCTCAACCAGTGGAGGAACTGGCTCTCAAGTGCAACTGCCAGAACACATCTGCCGGTATTTGGTGGCAGATTTTTACCTTGAGGATGATTGCTAGCCAGACGGGATTTATAAAAAACCCTACCACCATGCAACTACCAGGAACTACTGTGCCTACTATCAGGAAAAGTGTCATAACTTTACCGTGTAACTATAAAAAAATAGAGAATATACCCACTGTCATAGATTAGTAAAACAAGTGTAGCTGTCGATATTTTTTCTATGTCTACAGTCTACGCCTAGTCAGGATGATCGTATTATACAATTATTTGATTTTTTAATATACATATTCGGTTGTAATTACTAGATAACGTAGATAAAACGATTAAATGTACTTAAATTGTCGTCAATTTATGTTAGCGTAATTAATGTTACTCCGTGTATTTTTAATAAATATATTATTTTTATTTATAAATTTCTACTATAAAAAAAATTCAACAATTAAAGAAAAGTTAAAAAATGCGACAGGAAAAAGTCCAAGCAGGTTTCCAACAAAAAATAGTACCATTTGCTCAACTTATTTTGATACAAAGTGCTTTCAAGCATTGAAGTATTGTATAAGTATTGTGGATTTAGTGGAATTTGTAATAAATACAATATTTTATACAAAGTGTTTTAATTTTATATCGATTACCACTTTTCATCTCTAGTTGTATACTATCGCCTTCTTTTTGAATGTGTACTATTAGTTATTTTATTTGTGTTGCTGCAAAAGCATTAGTGTGCGTGAGAAATATGACGAAGTGTACTGTTTTTATACTTTTATGCTTGTATTAGTGAAGTAAGGGGGTATAGCTTCGCTTACTGAGGAGACATATGATCCCGAACAACTATTATTTAATGGCATATCTCCATTATTTTATTGATCTGTTCCCACTGTAATCCACAGGCGGTAAGAGGGGCACAAAAGCGCTTGCATCCCCTTGCTCATGCATCAAACCATATATATGTTGTAAACACATAAAAAATCATAAAGTGTCGCGAGAAAATTAGTAATATCAAAAGTTTCAAAATAAATATTTTGTGTGCCTAACTGACTCGGCCAATTTTGTTCCGCCCTCATTGGTAATCAACGACGACAGCGCCATCTATCAAATTATAGGTATGATTCAGAAATCTGAACGAGGATAGGGTCAAAAACAACAACGGAATAAAAACATTTGTATCTGTCAAGTTTAACTATGCAATATTTTATTTTTTGGCAGACATGATATAGTTTCATTATGAAATTTGGGATTACAGTTCTCAGTATGGAGTTAACGATTTCTAAGTTGCTACAGCTGCACCCTGCTCCCTGCACAATTTTAATAAATCAGTTACTATCTTATAACAATACTTTAAGAACTCGTGGACTTTTGCATAAATTTCTATTATTCTACGCAACGTTGATATAATTATGAATAAGTAGATAGGTTATATTTACTTGAAGTTCAAAGATTTCAACGCGCTCTGCAACGTATAATGAAGTTCGTTAAAAAAATATTTGAGTTTGATTAAAGAAAATAAAAAGTGATTTCAACAGCAAGTATTATAATTACACATCAACCAAAATAAATAATCTTTATTTAATAGTGATAGGACACGATACTCGATGCCCAAGGGGTCGTAATAACCAAACACCAGCTTTGATACCTACATTAGTACGCTTACGTGTGTTGCATTCATAAATCAGTCAGTTTATATTTAATAATCAAGTGCAGTGGTGGTAGGGATATGTACAACCCCTTCATTGCACTGTTTCAGTTGTCGAGGGGGGCAGCCAGTACCAGGTTGCCCAGTTTGGGCCCAGTTTAACATCAAGCCGGGCCGGCCGCCGGGTCTACGCAATTAATGCAAAGTTCGCGTTGGATGATACCATAGGGATTTAGTGGGTATTCTCGGTAGTTAGCGCCGGGTGAGTCCCATATATCCATCCAAGTACCCCCGAGCGGTAAGGAGATGCCTATATGCATTTTCCCAGGTAAAAAATGGATGTATGCTAAAACTCACACGGTAATAAAGCCGTCAAAGTGACTCTTTTAGTGGATCGAGTTTCGGGCAGACGTAGAAGCAGCCCTCAAAAAAATTTTGTGTTCACAGCCACTCGAAAATCGGCCAAATAACCATGAAAGTGTGATGTCATAAGTCTATTAGGGTTGGGGTATGCCCATCATGCCCACAACAATGGATCCGTGCCAGGGTTTGGAATCATCCAGTGTATATCCAACTTTCGAGAAGCACGGCATGATAATGAGGGCATTTGCGGGATTCCTAATTTCTCGTAAGTTATCGTTTTTTTTGGATTCTACTATGCTTACTATCACACACCTTTGCCGTCAAAAGACAAAAACTCGATTATAAATTTTCCAAGGTTTACCAGGTGTAGTAAGCAGAAAATCGGAAAAATTATATAGTGATATCTAGTCAACTTCATTTGTGTCCTAGTATGGAACTGCACGTGGCGGTATACAATACAATCCTTACAAATATTATAGATGCGAAAGTGAGTTTGTTTGTTACGTCTTCAAGCCTACACCGCTCAATGGTTTATGATGAATTTTGGTATAGAGATAGATTGGACCTTAGAGACGGTAATAAAGTACTTTTTGTAATAATCATTAATTGATTACCGATGTGGGCCAAAATAGTAGACACGCTAAGTGACTCGCTTTCAAATGCAACTGTCAGAACTCACCTATAGGTATTTGCCGGCAGATTTTTAAGCCTGAGTGGTAGCCAGGCCATATGGTTATTAGAAAAAGTCCTCCATCCATGCTATAGTTTCATCACGACATTTTTCTTCACCGGATAGAATCTTAAGCTCTTTGCACAGTTTCGAACTAACGTCTTTAAACACGGTTTTTTAATTTTATTACAGTGACAACTACCAAAACTACCAATGGTATTCATCTCTCGTCTGTCATTTTCTTGTCCCCTCATACACCCTCATCTCCTTTCATGTGTGTAAAAACACATCTCAAACTGACTAAACAATCAACTGTAAACATGTCCTGCAGTTATAAAAGTGGTCCTACACAATAGCAAATTTTAATCGACTCCATTTATTAATCTCTAGAAACTCTACAAAGACAAATTGCCTACATTGTGTATGATGCAGATATTACTAAACATATCCTAGCAGTTATAGCTGTACAGGAAGCATAAGCTCGACAACCGTCTTCACCATGGAGATTACTCTGAAGAGTTGTTCAATCAACTCCCTCCTCTTTTTACAACAGAACTACATGCTCTAGGCTTTGGAGTTACTGTTTTACGGAAGTTCCTTCACAGTACGAGTTATGAATCTAATCTAATCTTTGGTGTAAAGCAGGGTAATTTGTTTTATGTTGCACAGCATAGTGACTTCACTGCGCCTGATGTTAAGTATAATACAATCTATATCAGCGACGACTGTCGATGCATCGAAATTTTCTGCCAGTCAACGCTGTCATGCTTAGGTACCTCTTTACGTGTCTTTAGAAAAACTCCATGTCATAGAAATTACCTTTTGTGCCAGATTAATGCGTCCGTCTGACAATCTTGGGTCTCTCAAGCACTTTAACTAAGTTGATGGATGTCCGCTCTCTTATAACGTATTTGGTAAAGCGTAGCTATAGCAAACATCGCCGAACTTTTGTTTTGACTCCGCAAATTCGTAATATATAAGCTTAAAATTTGACAATTCCTTGCCGATTATTTGAGATTTTACTATCGCTTTGTTTTGGCGAATAAGTAGTAAAAGGTTTGGTCACAATTATATTTGAAGTGTATTGTGATAACCACCAAGACAGTACTACTATTTAGTTGTACAACTAAAGAAAGGCTCTTGTTATGATAGGTATTAAACAAAAACCCAGATCATATAATAACTATAGCGAATGCAATTTGTATCAATAAGACCATCCGGTCGCTATAGAATTTATAAGAGTAGTAGTCAGTTTTAGAACATATATCAACTGGGTTTTTATACACATCTAGAATATTAGCTGCTACAAACGACATATGACATACTTTAGTAAATTTTTGATCAAAACTGAATAGATCATTCCGTGTGTATTTAATAGACTCCTTATGTAATATTGATGGAGTATACCTAATGTAATTCGGTTATTGTTCACAAAGATAGTGGAGTATTAAACGTGCATTTCAGTTTTTTTATAGACTTAGCATTATGGCCATGATCACATCTGATGTTAAGTGACGATGTGGTCCAGGCTGGTGGGCACGCTAAGTCTAGTAGAGAGACTGGCTCTCAAGTGTAACTGCCAAAACACACCTATTGGTATTTGGTGGCAGATTTTCAACTCGAGTGTGGTAGCCAGGCGGGCATTAGAAATAGCCCCACCACCATGCTATGGTTTCCTCGCGATGTTTTCCTTCACCAAAAGCTCAAGCTCAATGTAGGTGGATTCGAACTCGCGTCCTTTGACGCGGAGTCCGTACACACTACCACTGAGCTACCATCTCTTCAAAATAAAAGAAACGTCCTTTTGTTAGAACGTTGTTCAAACTTTTCTAACATTAATAAAATATTTTTCAAAATTTTGCCAAAATCGTATACCAAAAATAATTATAATGGAGAAAAGATTGATTAATAAATGGTAAGAATCGTGTTTATTAAAAATTTCGGTGGCAGAGTGATTAAGCGAAGAATCGACGCGATTTCCACTTGTTCGAATCCCGAAGTATGTAACTACGAAATTTTCATAATTTACGTATATTTAATCACTGAAAATTGTAACACTATTGGTGACATTGGAATAAATAAGCCACAACTGTCGATTTGTTAGCGTTTCAAATCACCGATACCTCTTGGATTGATGCAGACGTGGAAATTAAACTTGAACCTTCACTCAAAGAAACTCGCCCAGGATATTAACAAACTTATTACTTTAGATATCACATTACTGAGATTTCAAAAGATTTTTGTGTTTCTTATAATGTCGAATTGTAAAATTAATATCTTTTGTAGTTTTTTACAAGCAAGTCAAAATATCGTAATCAAAGTCAACCAGAATAGGATATAAAATATTTAAATCATACCTATGTATGAGTATTTCACAATAGTTTTTCTAATTGTCTTTCATCCTATTGGTTACTCTTACCAGTCGTATCTAATGTAAAAGGCTTGTTGGATGTGGAAGACAGGCTAAACTGAAAAAGGGAGTTAACCTTTCAGACACAGATACCGAAGCATACAACAGGTGTTAGAATACAAATTATTCATTGGCTATGTTTTAAAGTAAAATTACTTAATTAAATATAATTTTTTGGGAATGTAATTAAATGTTCTATGCCATTAAATTCAGATTGGCTCACAAGTAAAAAGAAAATACATTGTCCATTACATAAAAAATTACCCTAAACTTAATTATCGAGAAATTATTGAGAAATTTATTCGTGTGTAAAAATTTTTAGAATCAAATCAAATATTTAGAAGTGATGCTAATAAAATGAAAATTGACAGAGGACAGTGGAGAAGGAATATATGTTGTGTAATTAAAGTCTATATTTACAAAATAAATACTATCTAAGAGACGAATCTCATTCTATTAAAGTATCGCTCGTTCAGATTCGTGGCAATTGCTCGATTATTATCTCGTTTCAAATTAATTGTTTTATTATTGTGTTCAGTTTGGGCGAAAGCTCGCAAACCGATTGCAAGTCTTTATATTTGTTAATAATATATCTTATCAACTTACCGTTTTTATAAAAACAATAAGTCGTTACGTTACACAAATCACTTAATTTTCATGTGAACGGATGAGCACAGCATCACTGAGATCGAAATTTCGAAATGTTGAACACAGCGTACGTCCGTGCGTCTCTCACGACTGTTAGGACCTGACTGCTATCTATGTATGCCGTTTATCGTTGTCAACGTTATCCTCGAGTCCTGACGAGGGACGTTGAGGGGGGCTGCCGATTGATCTGCGGCCCAGCTTCCTGCGTTTGATGTCCTGAATGAAAGCCGCCCTAGCCATTCGGAGACGCCTTACTCACGTTGTTCCAATATACTGACAGCATAACATACTTCATTTAAAACATTTATAATAAAAATTAGTGCCATTGTACTTTTTTAATATGCTAAGGCATTTAAAATCCTTTTTATAGATTACTAGCTATTACACGCGGCTAATTCGCGCAAATGTTGGTTTTGCCAAACAATTCGGATGACGCAATAAAAACGTACATACAGAGTTTATCTCTCTACCCACTCAAGTTTTTCGTCAGAAAAAGTAGCCTATCACCTTCTCCAGATTCTCATCTATCTCTATGCCAAAGTTTATCGTAATCGATTCAACGGTTTACGTGTGAAAGAGTAACGAACAAACAGACAAACTCACTTTCACAATTATAATATTAGTAAGGATTCATAAGCTATAGGTACATAAAGTGGTTTCAAATAGATTTATTTATTTGTTATAAGAGTAAAAATTAATAGCATATTGTTTAAACAAAAGTTTCTTATGTGCTAACCATTTACAACCATGTACATATATTTAAATTTAATAAGTCTTAATAATAAATATAGACATTGGTAATGGTAATAACGTTACAATAATCTGTATAAATGCAAGGAAAATACAGTACCGTTGGCGATCAATCACGTCAAAATGTAACTCAAAAGCCAATTGCTCGTAATTACATAAATGTTATACTTGTAATATGTGTTTAATATCAAATAGAGATTATGTTCGCGGTATAGTAGCTTAAAAAATGTTATACTGGCGACGAAAGGTAGTAGGTACATAGATATAATGTTATTTTATATCAGACTAGCTGTGTCCGCGACTACGTTCGCATGGAACTAAACTTTTATTAAACCATTTTTGCCTGAATTTTTAACTTTTTCAATTCACCTTTGCTTATATTGATTGTAGCGTGCTGTTAACCTAAAGCCGTCCTCAATAATTGCTTTATCAAATACAAAAAAAATATTTGAAATTCGATTAGTAATTCCTGAGATTAGCGCGTTCAAAAAAACTTCTCCGCTGTGTAATATTAACTAGTTGTGCCCCCGACTTTCTTCGTGTTTAACCAAAAATTAGTTCATATTTCTTGCCCGATTTTGTAACTTTTTCAGTACAACTCTGCTCATATTGGTGGTAGGGTGATGTTAAATTGCTTAAAGCCTTCCCAAATGATTGCTCTATCAAATACAAAAACAATTTTCGAAATCTAGCTGGTAGTTTCTTATATTAGCGCGTTCAAACAAATAAACTTTTCCGCTTTATAATACAGATATCGAAACCAAAACGTTTAAGGGACCAATGCGCTGTCATTGAACCATACCCACTTCGAGTGTTTTCAGTTCGTTTCCCGCTTAACAGTGTGAGACTAGATGGGTATTATATAACAACCTTGCTCTGAATAACTTTTACGTTTTGTATTAATAATAATGATTAACATTCATTATTAACGACCTTAACCGCCACATGTAATTGATACATCCTCTTTTTTTATTCAATGTCGGGCACTGGCGACTATTTAATGCAGCTCATTAAATGTTACATTTTTTGTAAACCTATTTCAGTAGTGTAATATGCACAAAAAACTGTATATATTTACATTATTTATATATGTTAAAGCGTTAAGTTATAGTGAATACGGACCCGCGTCAATGGACGAGAGTTCGATCCTTGCAATGAGCTTGAGTTTTCCGTAAAGGAAAACATCGTGATGAAACCATACCATGTAGGTAGGGCTTTTTCTAATGCCCGCCAGGCTAATTACCATCCTCTAGTTGAAAATCTGGCGTCAAATACCTATAGGTCTGCTCTAGCAGTTCCACTTGAGAGCCAGTCTTTGCATTAGATTTAGCGTGTCATTTAACATTAGGTGAGATTATGGCAATAACGCAAAAACCTATAAAGAAAAAAAAACGTTCGAGCTTCATTCTCGGTATATAACATATTCTCTTTTTTTCTCCTAGTCAAATATTTCCATCACTTTTGAGTCAGATATGTTATACTAAAATATTATACAAAAACTTCTTACCACTACACTGCAGTTTTCCTTTACCGAAAGCTCAAGCTCATTCCAGATATTCGAACTCAAGTTCATTAACGCGACGTCCGCCTACACTACCACTAAGCTATCATACTTTCAAAATTACTGATACGATAAACTAAAATACAATCGTTGTTGCACTTTATCACCACGTGTATGGTGATCCCGACCCAATTGTTTATAGATCTCTCTCACCCCACTCAATTTCTAAATATACACTCGATGATTCCAGAATGCTCTATACGGATAATGGGTGCACTATGACGGATACTGGATCTGGTATTTGATGCCAACGTCCCACTCAAACATAGCCCTACCATACCTAACATCCCTTACCACCCCTAATAATATATGAAATTACAATCATATTTAATGTTATTTGATGATGTACTTGTAGACAGTAACATTTTAATAATGAAACAGGAGCTTAAAACTTCTTAGGCGGATCATGGTTGGTCATATAGTGGTTTCTATTTTAATTCATGGTCGTGTTAATATTATATTCCAAATTTTATGTAATTTTGAAGGCATTTTTGGGAAAGAAATTTTGTTATTGTTATATACCTCTTAAAAATAAAGTGTATATAAAATCATTAGTTAAATTTCTTAATTATCATAAATTACATTGTAGATTTCTCATTTTATTTATATTTGTATATTGCCACTTCACCATTTACATGCCTATTCCCGTCATCTGCTCAAAATAACCAAATCCTATCACTTGAAAATGGCACTAATACAGTCTACAGAGGACTGAGTAGCCAAAATTAAAAAAAAAAAACAGAAAGTTAAATATATTCTTCTTTTTACTATGGCGATATGCGCGACGTGCCCAATTCCGCCATTGTCATGTGATTAGGAAATATAACGAAGAAGATTGGCCGCTAGGTTACTAAATAAATTAAATAAAATAGAATACTAAATAGGATATTAAATATATATTTTTTTAATAATGGCAACAGTGATAACTATCATAAATCAAAACCATGTTTCGTACGACAAATGACGCTAATAAACGTCATATGTTGTTTTTGTTTTATTATTTACGATAAACTAGATTTAAACAGTGTTTATTATAGTTAGTGATATCCTTCGAAATGTCCGTAAGAAAACTCTGGGGTGAAATTGAAGACAACGGAACTGACGAAACCATATTGCAAAATGTGAATTTCAACCCAATTATAGAATTGGGTATGCAGAACATACCGGAGATTCCAATTACAGTAAAGTGTTCCCCAATAGATCTACCGAAGCCAAACCTGATCACACATACTATTCAATTACACACGTACGCAAGACAGTTATCAGCTATACTCGACCAAACTGAAAATGCTGTATTTGAAGGTGCGCGCTTAGATCCTATGAGCTTACCCGCTCTACCGCCTGAACCGGATTTAAATATTGAACACGAGTGGAATCCACCGATCAACTTTCTTGAGAAAACGTATTGTGACTTCTCTTTAGGCAAAGGCCCGACAATATTACCATTTTCACCAGAAAGTCATAGGAGAGCTCTAAGTCAGTGTGTGGCTATATCATTTGGACATGTCGGTATTGCTACATGCACCAACACAGTTTTGAATGCTGTCACAGATGCTTTAGACCATTACATGACAAATTTCTGTAAATTAATGAGAAGTGTTGTTGATAAAGAAGCTGCTGGCTTAAAATCAGGTTATTCTGATGTCATATCTAAAGTATTTGCAGAGTTGAATGTGGGCAACTTACATGATTTTTATGATAAGCGTGTGATAGGGTATCATAAGAGAATCAAAAGTAAATGTGAAGAATTAAGGAATCAATGTGAGGCTTTAGCACTACGAGACATAGCACCACAATTAAAACTTGAAGAGGTCCCGGAATTACATTTTCCTGCAGCATTAGATGGTGCTTTTACACCATCTCTAGAACCTGGTTTCCAAATGCTGCATAGTCTGGAGCAGGAACAACTACAAGGATTAGACTTACTGGATGCTGTAACTGATGACATAAAACTAGATTCTATAGATTTCTCACAACCAGAGACTACAGCAAAATTACCGTTATTATCACCCAGTGCTAAGAAAAAAAGAAAATAAAAATAAAACATTTTGTTTTTAAGTTTTTTTTTAACATTATAGTCACAATTTCATCTGAAATTAAGTGAAAATGTGGCCCAATATAATAGGCACTAAGACAAGTGGCAGAACTGTCTCTCAAGTGCAACTGCCAGAATACACCTTTAAATATGTGGGCCCACATTTTCAATTTGAGGGTGGTAGCTAGTCAGGCAAATATATCTTTACATATAATATTTTTGTGTGTATATCAGTTATTGATTGTAGAACTCCCTAATAAGTTGACTGATAGAAGTAAAATTATTCATGTAATATAGTTCTTTTATTGAGAAGATTGTTTACAGCAATTCTATGAAATGGTATATCTTTCAAGTTAGATTACTCAATACACATTTTAATGAACTAATTGATATCAGATGACCTGTTTTGGAGTCTAACATGGATGGTAGATGGAATGTTTAAATAAATTGAATAAATACATTATACACTGTTCAATCTATATAACTAACAATCTATGTAACTATCAATTTATAATTTTTTGGGTGACACTCATGAAGGATAATATCTAATTAAAAAACATCAACATAGCACCAAATAATTTATTTGTTATTAAAAACTGGATTAACAGAGCTGCTTTGTGTGCTCATTACATAAACTGTATTATTTCTATATACAACATGCAAATTTGATCTTTAAATGAAAAAATGTTTGGACAAAATTTGTGATTTAAAATTCATGTTTATTTTGAAATAGCATTCAATTGTAATCACAAAGTGAAAAACAAATACTATAAAAAATAATAATATACATACTTATTCTATAAAGAAAATGTTGAGAATCACAAAACATGTTTCTACTCACAATAAGCCAACTAAGGTGGATACCTTGTTTTAAGTCAAAAACAAAATAGGACATTAGTTAAAGATACAATTTTGTTTTGTGCACATTTAATTAAAAAAATCTTTCATTAATATATTTTAATACAGTAATAATTATACAAATTACTTCCATAAATTAATGTTGATAATCATGAAAGAAGATTTTTGTATGAACTCTTTTTTCTTTGCTATATTTATAAATGCATTAAAAAGTTACATTTTTATATTAAGAGACCAAAATTATGCATCAATAATACTTGTTATTTCTCTTCAAATACAATTGCATTAAAACTGCCCTAGTTTTTAAGTTGGAAATCCTTTTTGTACTTAATTATCCAAGTACAAATTTGTTCTGTGCACATTTTATTAAAACCTTCCATGAGAATATTTTGATACACATAATTTCCAAAATTGTGACATTTAGTTTTAATTGAATTACATAATATTTTTTTTTTGTTATTTATTCAAGGGAATTGTAAATTTGATGAATATGTAAAATTAATTGAAATTAAAATTTAAGTTTGCCATTGTTGAATTATTTATTAAAAATAATAATTAAAATAATTGATGGGACAGCTTATGCACTATACATTGTTTCAGTTCAACTCAATAAGAAGTAAATAAATTCAGTATTGATTTCTGTATTACCAGCTGTAGATAAATGTGAATAAAAAGCGTGATTACATTTATAAGAGGTGTATGAATTTACACTGTCATTAAAATATTCACATTTAGTTAAATTTGATAGATTTTATTTTAAGATATTATCAATACATTTTATACCATATTATTATTATTGAATTGAACAGAATACAAGTACGTACACAAGCAGAGATTCAGAAATGAACAAATTTAACCTAAACTTAAAGAGAAACTATACATTAATAACTAAACACAAAACTAGTCACGGTGAGTTCACGAATTCACTGCTTTCTCTTCTCCAGTTCACTTCTTCTCTGGTGGTGTGGTTTTTTGTCTTCTAAATAGTAAAATATGAGGTTCTGAAATGTAATTGACAATGTAAATAAAAATATCATTATTAGTAAATCGTCCAGTGCTGTTAATCATTTAGAATGTTCAACTTAAACTCCACAGCTATTTGTCCTATCTGTTGCTTTTCTCAGGTGATGCGGGTACGTGACCAGCCTGATGCTAAGACAACCTCTAATTTAACATTCAATGCCTAAGAGTTTTTTCTATAGATAATAATAAAATTCATAGGGCATTCTCTTGGACATAAACACCCAATGGCAGAAGCGGCTGACACATTCATGTCCTTCTGCTGACTTAAGTTACACTGAGAAGCACAGATAGAGGTACCAACCTCTCATTGCATCAGTTTGATAAGGCAGCTAGCCTTTACTTTTCTTCCTGAGATTCAATTTTTATAAAAATTGGTAATCATGTGAGTTGAGCCAGTGCATACCAAGTAATCTAGTAGGGTGGTAGGACTGTATGCGTGTGTCCACATGGTAATGTGTGACTGATCATTTAAATTTCTTATGGGTATAAACCCATGGACTTTGAAATTCTCATCAAAACAACCTCTTTTCGTGATGCTCATTCCGGTAGTCAGCTTGTGGAGACTAAGAGAGCAAGAGAGACATAGTCTAATTCCACTTTAGATCCCAAATAGTTGTCTTAATTTTAATGTGTAAAGTCAAATTTTTATTTTATATAAATATTTTTTATTGTTTATGGAAACAGAAAACAACTTAAAAAATATCATGGTTTTTATTGTTATCCATGTTTGGTTCTATAGAAAAAATTATAATACATTTTACTGTGTACTATCATATTTGTTTTATTTAAAAAATAAAAAACATTTCCTAACATAACAGTTAAATATTTATAAGACCAAGATAGAATCTTACATAAGAAAGGGGAAATCTTATGTATATTTACATGGAGGTGGGGCGTACAAGTGACCAAAATTATCCTTACGTAATTAATGAATGGCCCCAAATCTAATGGAACTGGCTCTCAAGTGTAAATGCAAACAAACCTATAGGTATTTAACTGCAGACTTTAAATTAGAAGGAAGGTTCTTGTCAGACAGCCACTAGAAAAGTACTACCACCATGATTTTCAAAATAGTGTTTTTCTTCACTAAGAACTGCCTCATCGCAGGGAATGAAACTCACATCTACTGACCCAGCACCAAGTTTCGGGGAAGAAGAGAATACATCAGTATTAAACCTAATAACAGATGATAAAATCTTACCTGGTTGGTGCATCATATAATGTACCCATCCGTGACTCTGCTGCACTCCAATACTTCGCCACTCTTGCTCTGACATTAAATGATTTTTTGGTACCAACTTAACTAAGTCCTTGGGAAGCACCACATGTCTGAAATGATTAATGGAACACAAAAATCTCATGTATCTTTCAACGAAATGAAATAATGATAGCTAAATTCTATATCTAAAAAGAACATGGTATTTGTATTAAAATCCACGTGAATAAACTTGCTGTAGAGTTGTATTAAAAAAATTACTTCAAAAATTTCTAGAACATTGGGAAAAACACCACAGATGTATGTTGTTTTCAAGTCTCATACAAATTTATCATAATAATAATTATGGTAAGAGTTCTTTACGTTCACAAGCAACAAAATTCATAGCAAACCTTTAATAAACTAACGTTTAGTACAAAATATAAAACGATCATTTCCAATGTGATTCCATATGATTTTCAAAAATGTTTCCCAATTTCTCCCAGAATCAGATTGTTTGTCTTAATAACCGTAATAATTAACTCTCATTTAGATTATGAAGAATACAATTAAATTATTACCTATATTCATGATCATCATCATAATATTTTTCAGAATAATAAATTTCTCTCGCCGACATGATTACACTAAATCCACTAACTACGATACAACAATATAAGCTAACACCGTCACTTTATAAAAATGAATACACAACAGTTGACAATTACTTATTTATTACAAATAAGCTCAGTATTTCTAGAAAAATGCAAATAAAACTTTTGAACTCACACGACAAAGAACGACAAATAACGAATTTAAAAATTCAAATTAATGTTGCCAGGTGCGATATTCAGTAGGGCACTCTTAACGTGATAACAGATTAATCGATTACATTTAATTAATATCATAAATAATCGAGAGCTTTTTAAAAAAACACTCAATTAAAAATAATTTCATGTTATACATTCAAAAAATTTTTCGTTATCGATTCGGCGCCAATGAGTCATAATACAATTTAATTTAATAGGTCAAAATATAAAGTAATAAAATCGCCCACATTGATTGAATAGCTTATTTGTAGTAACATATATTTCATCATCTATTTATTATGTCTGACGCAAACTTATTGATTTAACTAGCACAAACAACAACAATTATCTTAGAACTTATTATTTCATAACAAATATCTGTATTTATAATACATTCCTCAGTAAAGTATATTAGAAACACTTTCTGCATTATATTGATACTTATCTTTATATTCTTCTAAACGTATAGCTACCTAAAAAGGCAGAGAAAATGATTGCATAAAATCTTAAAGCTACATTCGTTTCATTTAATATCCGAAACTAAAGAGAATTAAAAACACAGGTTTATAACAATTAAAATGATTTTAATATATATTTCAGGTATGTACACATAGGTACTAAAATGAAACAGCTGATTAAATATACATACATCAAAAAGTTTATACATTAATAAAATAATCAAAACTATTTTAAAACACAAACTATGTTAGGGTCTACAACACTTAAATAAGGTTAAATGGCACACTATCTAAATTACAATGACATAGCAATTACTTATGCAGAGTTTTTTTAAGAAATATATATTAAAAAACAATAAACGTCGAAGAGCATAAACAGTTAACTGCAACGTTTCCATCCCCAATGTATAACTACTTACATTAAAGTCGTCGCAAAGTTAATTCGAAGAAATTTAATACATTTTCACATGGTAAACTGATATTATTTAATATAAAATAGTTTCCACTGTTAATAAAGACTATTCAGTAAAAAATATGTATTGTAAGCGTACTTCATTTGCTAGTATAATTTAGACACGCGGTAGCGTGTCAAGCCAAGTTCAAGATACCAGAACTGGCGAGCAGCAGTGCTTAATATTTTACCAATCATTTGGAGCCTTTTTTGACAACCTCTGGATATAATAAGTATTTAACTAAAATGGATATACATTTTTTTGTATTGCTCTGCAATAACAAAATTACTTTGAAAATAGATGTTTATTGAAAGCGATATTGGTAAGCTGTAAGCGATAAAGGTCTTAAATTCTCGTTCTATAAATTTATTGTTATATATTCTTGTAGTGTCAAAAATAATATTATTAGCTTACGATATCTCTTTAAATTGTAACATAATAGCAACATGCACAACAACAAAATACACAATTTTGGCAATGTCGTGTTGAGAGAATATTTGACTAATTTTGTAAATTACAGAACTAATGTAAAAAGAAATACTCAAGGTCCCAGCCGGCCAATCACCTTTTGTCTATTAACCACATGATACTGGCTGAATCTAGCACTTCACGCATGTTGCCATTACAATAAAATCAAGAAAATTAAAATAAAAATAGTTATAAAATGGCGAGCCCTTGTTAGAATTCATCACAGAATTTTTGTAGTAACCATATGCATTATGCAAAAGTGAACTATTCCACTAATATGCCTTAAAAATAAGAACAAATAGGAACTTATTTCAATGAAACTGAAAAATAAATGATCACATAGGAGGCAGGTGGAAATTCATATCCTAACGAAACTTATATAAAATTAATTAAAAACAATACCCAATGTAAATAAAACAAAAAGTACAAATTTAAAACAAAATTTAGAACCATAAAGGTTTTTATACTCTTAAACTTGAATAAATAATGTCATTTTTTATCTTATTTCGAGATACATCCATCCATTCCACCAGTCTCCATTTAATTTGTGTATTAAATGAATATTTAAATTTATATCTTAAACAAATAATCATTCTTAAATTTACAAACATCTCAGTACTTTTAACAATTTGATTGCGTCATATTTATTTACTTTCATAAGGTACCATTACCGTTCATAATTTGTACAAAAAATTTCGATGTTTCACATCTGCCAGACGTCTCGCGTCGGCTCACATTTTTTTATTACAGTCGATGGTTTTATGTTTTTCTAACTCGTCTTTGTCGTTGAATGAGATAGTGCATTTAGAGCAAGTAAACAATTTTTGACTGTTATGAATATGTTGTATATGTCTTTTGAGATGTGACGCACGTGACAACCGGAGGCCGCATATGCAACATACGTGCGGCCGGTCGCCAGTATGCGTTAGAAGATGTTGCTTGAGATCACTACGGGTGATGAACGCGCGATGACACGAATCGCACTCGAAATTCTTTTCACCAGTATGCCGTCTGTAAATAATATAAAGCGGTATTTGATTTATGCAAAGAAATTAATTAAATGTGTTCCGGCAGTTGCACTTGAGAGTCAGTGCCTCCACGGGTATAGTGTATTCACCAACTTGGGCTGTATCGTCACTTAAGATCTGGTGAGATTACGACCATAACGCTAAACCTTAACTATAAAAAGAATCTAACTAGATTTTATTATATAAATTATTTTTGTATTTCATAGAGCAATCGTTAACGAAGGCTTTAAGCTATTTAGCATCACGCTACCACCAACGGGAGCAAAATCTTTATCCTTACAAGTACTATAAACTGTGTAGACTATATAATGTTATAAATGCGAAAGTGAGTTTGTTTGTTTCTTACGCTTTCTCGCCTAAACCGCAGAATATATTATATTACATTTTGGTATATAGATAGATGGGACCCTGGAGACGGTGACAGGCCACTTTTTCTCGCGAAAACCTCTGAAAGTGGGGTAAAGGGAGGGATAAGCTTTGTATGAGACTTTTTCTTGCGTCATCCGCTTTGTTTGACTAAATCAATGTTAACGCGATCAAAGCCGCACGTAAAATCTAGTTATTAAATAAAATTTTAATTTAACGCGAACGAAGTCACAGGTACATCTGTATATTTATATGTTGAGTTTCCTCAATTATACCTGGTATGATATTGCAAATGTCCAACAGTTCGGAAGCTCCTTGGGCAAAGTAAACACCTGTATGGGGTTTGGCCTGTATGTTTACGTTTATGCGCGGCTAGGCCGGCTGATTGAGCAAATGATTCACCACAGAACGAACACTGCAGTGGTTTCTCACCCTGCAAGTAAATATCACATTTTCAAACTTATATTTGTATTTCTATTATGAACCCATTTAATAATTATTTGATGAAGTTAAAAATACGGACTATATAAATGCACTCTTAAAATAATGTTACAAGCTTTAAAATGATTAGCTTTAAAATTAATTTTTAATTAATTTTAAAAATTGTTCGGAAAATCCAAAAATTCACGCCTTATAATGAAATTATAATTGAATGACATAGATTTCAGGATTCATATTAAATAAGAAGTAATCTGATGTCATTCTAGAGCTATTAAAAAAGAAATGGCCACAATACCTTCAGCTTTTTGAGATTACTTAATTGTTACACATACATACAACCAGACATTCAGAAAATTTTTAAAGTTGAACCCAGTTTTCTACCAATTTTGCACTGATTCTTGTGGGAAAAAATATTACTTGATATCTGCTGAGTTCCCCCTCTGCCCCGCATTTGATTGGGTGAGATTCGGTTCGACCCACTCCCCCTTAATGTCTCACGTTATTAATTGACGCTCCCTTTTTATTCTGTAAAGCCTTTTTTATTCCACTAAGGAGTCAAACAACCATACAGTTCATTTCATAGTAAATTATTACTATTCCTAATAGTACTTTTAAAACTAGAACTAATACATGTATGTTATCTTAAGCCACCTTATTCAAAGAGCTTCGGAAACCCAAATTACTGCAACCACCTTGCACAAATGATTTGGCTGCAATCTTTACTAGGGTGCAGATATTCCACCAACGGAATAGTCACAAGTAGAAAAACCCTTAGAGGTTACTTTTATAAATCAAATTATTATTAATTTACTTACTGTATGTACCCTCATATGAACTTTTAAGTTCTGTGCTAGTGAAAAGTTCTTGCCACAGTGAGGACAAGAATAAGGACGTTCTCCTGTGTGTGTTCTTAGATGAGTTTTTAAACGGAATCTGGCAACAAAAAGTATACAGAGTAAAATGATTAACAATCATTTTGATATAAGATATCATATAAATGTTGTACAAGTAAATACTTCTATGAACAAATCGGATGACGCAATAAAAGGTTTCATACAAAGTCTATCCGTTTCTTTAGCCCTTTTCAAAAAGATTTTCGCGAGAAAATAATAACTTATCGCTGTCTACAGGTTCGCATCCATGATTATACCGTATACTAATAATATCATAAATGAGAAAGTGAGTTTGTTTGATGATTACGTTTTTCTCCTAAAACGCTGAATCGATGAATTTTGGTATAGAGATAGATGGGACCCAGGAGACAGAGATAGGCTACTTTTACTTGCGAAAAACTTATTGCGAGCGGATACAAAGAGAGGGACAAAAATTGAATGAAACTTTTATTACGTCACTCGATTTGTTCACAAAGTTAATACTAATGCGAGCGAAACCTCACGGAAATAGTTCACCATAATCGATTCAGTTGTATAGTTGTGAAAGCGTAACAAACAAACAAACTCACTTTCACATTTATACATTTATAATATTAATAGTAAGGATAAGGATGTAACATCACTTGAGTGCCCCTGAATAGCTTAAGACCCTGAATAATTACTTACCGAGATGACATGACTTTTCCACATGTAAAACATTGTTGTTTTTCAGATTTTTTATGGTTTTTCAGTGTATTTATGTTAGAATCAAGTGTACTGCTTTCATCACCATTGAGAACTATTGTATCATCATCATCAATCAATAAACAATTGTCTTGGTCACTGGCTGGCGATGAACTATGGTATTTCTTTATGGAATTACTATTTACTTCTATCCACATACTATCGTTATGATTAGAATTTGTGGTTTTATGTAACAATCTCCTCAATTCACAATCTGTATTTTGGCATAATTCAACAAAGTTAATACAATCATCTAATTTTTTGATACACTTTGTGCATATTGTGTCAGGTAAGCCATCATTTTGTGTTATCTGCAAATATAAATTATTTTAAATAATTAATTATTGATTATCACCAACTATTCATGTGAACTATATAGGGGCCGTTCTTAAATACGTTTTGCAAAAGTTTACCATTTTAGACCTCTGATGCCAGTGACCAGTGATTGTTTCCAGGAAACTTTGTGCATTAATTTACTTTGAAAGTACGTGTTAGTAACACATAGTACAAACTTACATGATATATGGTAATTAATACCAGTACACATAATTCATTATTTTTAAATATTTCTGCTTACAAAATAAAACTTTAATAAATATCTGTTATAACATATATAATTAAAAAAAAGGGTTTATGAGCTTTGAATGTCATATTCTCTTAGACCTACTAGGCCCTGCATCACATTTTGTCTCTGTATGAGACACTTCTTTTCCCCTCTATAAGTGTGAAGGCATTAATGGCCTTATAGGAACAGTTAAGGGATTTTTTTATTAATGTGGTGTTAAAAATCCGTTTAGGGATTTGCTCATCATAATGTGTAAATGCAATACCCAGGATTAGTTTGAGTGCAACATTTTTTTTTTAAACCAACTTCTTACCAATTATGAATTCACCGTGGGGGTGCTAGCTCCACAGTGTGGTAGGAGTAAAACTCCAAGGAATGTCCGAGACTTGTGACTGGTATGTAGGTTTAGGGGGCCCCTTGTCAACTTGCGTCAACACTCACCTTCACCACTCGAGTTTTTCTCCCTACCCAGCCAAATTTGGTAAAAGCCAGCTAGTGCAGCTTTAGAAACATGTTTTAGTTTAGAACTTACTACAGTTATAGACAGGCCAAAATCTTTTAGAAGATTATAGAAAAATTTAGCTGGTATACCTCTCAGTCCCACTTTGACCACATATAAATTCATATTATTTATAGTATTTGTTTATTTATTTGTGTTTATTTATAGTGTGGTCCTTATGTATGTTTATTTCCCATGGTACAGTAAGATCAACTACTACTATGTGTTTCGTTGTTCTAGAATAAATAAATATATATGGTCTGGAAGTCAAAGCCCCAATATTCACTGGGATTTTGTAATGCTTTTCATATGTGTCCATCACTATAATCCAGTCCAGAGTAGCACTCAGGATTGAGAAGGGGTTATTTTAGTTTATTAGATTAAGCTTATTACACAATATACTACAGATTGTTGTGACAAATAATTGTTTTTTTTTTTTAATTCAGTTTTATATGACGTTTTTATAACTATATAAGAAATATCATAAGATTATAGTAAATATAGTTTTTATAATGTTAGACAAGCACTTTAGTGAATTGAATTGATGCTGGTAATATATCCTGTTTAACATCAAAAATGGATATTGTCTATAATAATTAACATCATATAAAAGCAGTGCATATACTATACATCATAGGGAAAATATACACTTATTATTACTCCCCGAAATTTATGACCCCAAAGTATTTGTTATGTGGTTTAGAATGTAAAAACTTTGTACTCGCTGACTGTTAGTATAAGAAAGTATATTTATATTGTTATAAATTAAAAAATCTTAAAATTTGAACTTCTTAGAAATATAAACTTACAAATTAAAAAAGGATTAAAAATATATAATAATGATTATTATTAATGTAAATAGAAGACATTCTCTGTTTCAGTATACTTAATTTTCGTCTCCATTCAATTTATTACAGTTTTGGAAAATGTAAACCTACGAGATATTGGTGTTTAACATTGCTATTATATACTGTTTTTTTCTATAATATATTTAATTAAAAGCTAACACTTTTATCGTCTAAAACATTGCTATTATAAAACAGTATTTCTTTCAGATATTCATTTATAAAAGTTATTCGAACTAGTCAAAAAACTTACATCAATTTTAGCTAAATTCATAATTTTAGTAGATATCGTTGAAGGTCCTTCATCATGGAAAATATTAACCAACAATCCTTGTTGCAAACAAATTCTACATTTGTTATTGGTAAACATTATGATAGGTACAATAGTAAATATGACAATATTTACTTTTGTATTTTTGACAACCATAAATAGGTGCGAGTTAGAAATAAGGATATACCAAAATATCGATACATATGATAGATAGCTCGATTTAATACGTCCATCGTCATAATTGTTCTTATACTTCACATTTTTAAAACTGATGTTTATGCATATTACAGTTTCAATTTCAGAATAAGTTACACCAAAATAACTAATTAAATAACCATAAAATCAATTGATTAAAGACTGGCAAATTAATTTAGTTAAACCTTGTATTAATTTCATCCATATAAAATTTACATAGCCGAGGACTTATATTAAATTCTTAAGGAGCAAACAACAAAAGGAGTGGTCAGAACAATACTTATATGTTACATAACTAGTAACTTAAGGTGATTTTTTAACATAACCGTATTTTAAACCAATCATGTGTATGTAAATCTAAATTTAGATTGCTTTAATAGGTAAATTGGTTAGAACTACAAGTAAACTATAATTTAATTATCGGAAGGATTTGACGAAAAACTACTCAATTTGCAATGAGTTTTGTTTTGAATATTTTACACGTGAAAAAATGTACATCACTATCCGCACAATCAATTATTTTCAAATTTTTGTATGTATCAGTGAATTTTTAGAATTATATCTTTTTCATGAAAACACCTAATTCACGCATAAATAGTACTTGTGCCAACTGAAACAGTTGTATCGGTACATACATACAATGCCCAAACAAAATACGATACAGCACAAATTCGTAGAAACGCTAAACCTGTAGAAGAATTGCGTCTCAAGCGCAATTGCCGGAACAAACCTATTGGTATTTCGCGGCAGATTTTCAACTTGAAGGCAGTAGCTAGCGAGCCGGGCATTAGAACAAGCCCAATCACCATGCTATGGTTACCTCACGATGTTTTCATTCACCGAAAGCTCAAGCTACCGCTGAGCTATCATCGCTCGCTCGATTGGGTAGTTTGTAAGAAGAGCGCGTTCATCCAAATCAACTTTTCTGATTTATAATATTAATATAGATAGATGTAGTGTTTATATCTTAAATAGGAGGTAAACATGTACATGATAAACACTTACGTCCCTTAACACGAAGTCGTACACACTATCACTGAGCTGTCATCGCTTCAAAACTTACAATTCAAAGCATATATTTACTAAAGTTCTCTTTTTTATTATTAGAAAATTAGTCACACTATTACTGCCATTTTCAAGTAAGATGAAGTTTTGGCGGGATCTTGATCTGTCATGTTGTGATTTTTATTTTTATTCATATACTTAGTTATTTAGTCCTGTATTATGTAATATAGGCGAGATTTTACATGATGTAGTGTAGCTGAAGAGCATAAGTGAATTATAAATAATCATTCGGAATGATATATTATTTGCCACAAAAAATCCCAAGAGAGCTTCAACAAGAGAGTCGCCATCTTGTTGAAGATAGTTTCATCTGTCCAAAATGTCCAAATCTTATCACTAGAAAATAGCGGTAATAATCTCTAAAAATAAATAATTTACCAAAAAAAAAGAAGTAATAAGATTTGGACAGAAGTTTTTAGCGGGATCTTGATCTGTCATGTTGTGATTTTTATTTATATTTATATACTTAGTTGTTTAGGTCCATATTGTGTAAATTAAAGTGACATTTTATGAATCGTAGTATAGCTGAAGAGCATAGTTGAAGTGAATTGTGAATAATCATTCGGAACATAATATATTAGTTTCCAAATAAACTCCTAAGAGGGCTTCAACAAGACAATCACCGTCTTGTTGAAGATATTATCGCCTGCCCCAAAATGCATGATGTCTCACAGTTCACTTCACCTATGCTCTTCAGCTACACTACATTACGTAAAATTTCACTTTAATTTACACAATGTAGGGCTAAACAACTAAGTATAAAAATAAAAATAAAAATCACAACAAGACAGATTAAGATCACACCAAAAACTCCCTTTACTAAACTTATTCGATGGTAAATGTAATAGTCTATATTCATTGCTTGCTTACTCGATACACATGCTACACAGTTTTGAAACAAAACCCGACTTGTAAAACTATATCTTCACTATTCAACCCACGTAAGCATACAAGCGAACAATCAGTGTGGAGCGCTTAGTTTTATTTCTTCTATTCGATACTTCGTATTATATAGTCATCTCGTTCACTCGCTTCACTATACGTACACAAATTACTTGACCGGCAAGTGACGAAATTCTCAGACTGGCTATTTAATATCTTGTATCTGTTCATTCTATATTTATTAGGGATATATGTATTGAACTTTTATTATAACACCTATAACTATTAAGAATTTATTTATTATACCTCCACTGATAATTGGTGATAAAACCTCTGCGCGGGGCAGAGGTGACAAACATATTATATCTGTTGCATCAAGTTTGAAAGAAAAGAATGTTGTTGAACCTATTTAAGTCCAGTTTTTCAAAAGATCAAGTTATTCTACAGCGTGAATTCAACTATGGCGCCTGTGAAACTTTACCATTTCCCGATTAGCGGACCGTCTCGCGGTGCTTTACTTGCCGCTCGGGCTATCGGAGTGCCAATCGAAATTGAAATAGTTAATTTATTCAAGAAAGAACAGCTGAAGGAGAGTTTTGTGAAATTGAATCCGCAGCACTGCGTACCTACTTTGGAGGACGAAGACGGGTTTGTTCTATGGGAGAGTCGTGCTATTGCCTGTTACTTAGCCGATAAGTATGGAAAAGACGATCAACTTTACCCAAAAGACTTAAAACGACGAGCCCTTGTTAATCAAAGACTATACTTCGATAGTTCCACGTTATATGTTAAAATCAGGTCAATTTGTGTAAGTACCTGCATAAATTAATTGTATAACCTTTTTGTTATTTAATTTAAATCGGAAGTATTAAAATTAATGTATTATAATTTTTTGTATATTCAACTGGTTTCTCGAACCATTTGTAAGGATTTACATGAAATTGATTTCAAATAATATATATTTTTTTATAGTTAAGGTCTAGCGTTAGGGCCACAATCTTACAATATATTAAGTGAGAATATGGTCCAAGATCGTGGACACGCTAAGCCTAGTGGAGGGAATGACTCTCAAGTGTAACTGTCGGAACACGCCAATTGGTATTTGGTGGCAAATTTTCAACTTGAGGGTAGCTAACCAGGTGGGCATTAGAACAAGCCCTACCACCATGCTATGGTTTCCTTACGATGTTTTTCGTCACCGAAGTCACGTTCACTGACGCGGCGCGGCGTCCGTACCATATTAACTGAGCCATCATCGCTTCAAATTAATATAACGTAATATTACAAATATACAGTGATAAAATAAAACTCATTTTTTTATGGGCATCGCATACTTTACAGTTTTTTCTACGATTGTCTTTCGTAAAAACATACACTTCTACGAAAATGTCGCTCAACTTACTTATTACTGCTTGACTGATAAAGGTAAATTTATGGGAAAAGAAGTCAATTTGGAATTTCGCTATAAATTCTGAACAATTAATTCTTAAAATTTGCTAGTCGTAAATTTAACCAACTTTTTTAATATTTTTATATAGTTTCCGATACTATTTCTTGGAGAGACGGAAATAAGGAAAAATTTGGGAGATGACTTAAATGTAACTCTCGGTTTTCTGGATATGTTTTTAAAAGAAAGCAAATGGGTCGCCGGTGGTAGTCCCACCATCGCAGATACGTCCATTTATGCGACAGTTTCTTCCATACTGGTGAGTTTCGCCTATATTTTTTTGATTTGTTCTATTAGGTAGCAGTTTATTTCGTTGTTATAAGTAGAAACTCGAAACTATAGAAACACCGAACGATTCCAGTATTAGATGATCACCGTTTGTTTAAAAATTGAATATTATTGGCTCCTACATATCAATTGGTATAATGATGATTTTCACCGTAATTACTGGCACATTTATATTGCTACCAAATTTTCATAAACTAAAAATTCATATAATAATAAAGCTAGTCTATGTCTGATTAAAAAATATTAACATTACGAAAAGCGCTGGCCCTGGCGGTATTCCGCCTTCCTTTGTTCGACAATATAAAGATGCTCTAGTTACAGCCTTAACAGTAATTTTTAAAATATGGAGTCTTACCTTCTCAACGTAAAATAACCAGGGTAACGCCCATATATAAACCTGGTGATAAAAAGGAGGTTGAAAACTATCGACCAATAAGTATCTTGAGCTGCTTTACAAAGATTTTGAAAAGTTTGGTATACGATCATTTTTACAATCACGACATAAGATCTGTTCAAAACAACATGTTTTTGTTTTGGGACGCTCCAAGAGCTCTTGAATATATAACATACTATATGAATAAACTTATGTCGATGCTGTTTATACAGACTTTTCAAGTCTTTTTACCGTGTCAATCACTCAGTCCTTTTAGCAAAACTGGCTCATTTTGGGTATACACTGTGACCTTTACAAATGGATTACCTCGTATTTTTCAAACAGGTCACAGTTAGTTGTTTTTTGGTTATGACTCGATACCATTTCTTACTACATCAGGTGTGCTGCAAGGTTCCAATTTGGGCCCTCTTCTGTTTTTAGCATTTATTAACGACTTCCTTAATTTATTACATGGCAAATGCCGATAACATCAACATTTTTCAAAAGATTTATTATGATAACGTCTCTTCCAAGCTCCAAGATAACCTTAATATTATAGTCTTTTAGTTATAGAATGGTATGGCACTAAATATACTGAAACGTCAAACCATCGCATTCACAAAAAAAAACCTTTTAATTATAATCTTACAGGAGTTAATATTTATCGAACTGACAAAGTGCGAGATCTAGGTGTCATGATTGACTCTAATTTTTCATTTAGATTACATTATGATTACATCACAAGTAAAGCCAATAGAAAGCTCACGTTTGTCACACTCACAGCTAAGCCATTTAAATCCATGGATTCATGGATTATTCTGTATATTTCTTTGGTCCGTAGCATTTTAGAGTATTATTCGTCAGTATGGTCTCCGATTTATAAAACTCACGTTGAGTCTGTTCAGCGTCGCTTTCTCAGGGTATTTCTTCTATGTAATAGCTGACAAACTTGCAAGTGTGTCACCTGATGGTAAGTGATCACCGCCGCTCATGGACACCCACATAACCAGGGGAATCGCTAGTGCGTTGCCGGCCTTTATTTTGGAGAGACTGGCTCTCTAGTGCATCTGCCGGAACACACCTATTCATATTTGGCGGCAGACTTTCAACTTGAGGGTGGTAGCTAGCCAGGCGGGCATCAGAAAAAGCCCTACCATCATGCTAGGGTTTCCTCACGTTGTTTTCCTTCACCAAAAGCTCAAGCTCATTGTAGGTGGTTGGAATCGAACTCGCGTCCCTGACGCGGCGTTCCCACTACCACTGAGCTATCATCGCTTAATCTCAGAAAGAAAATCACAGAGTACAAAGATAGACTCCTTAAATGAAATCTCAAAAGTCTCGCATACCGAAGATCTATTACAAACTTATCTATACTTAATAAAATCGTAAATGGTACCTTTAGCAGTGACTTGCTGGGACAAATTTATTTGAAAGTACCCAGTCGTTCAGTATGAGTGCATCAGCTGTTTCATATACCACTTGTCTATAAAAAAAAATCCAAAAAACAATCCATTGTTTCGTATGTGCATATATTACAAGGAATTTTGAATTCACCAAGACATATTTCACGTCAGCCTAAGAAATTAAAAAAAATCTTTATATGAATTCTAAATTTTATTTTCATCTGTGTATGAGCAATTGTGTATAATCTATAATAAAATTGCATTGTATTCTATTAATAAACTTACAGTAGACTAACTGTGTTTATCGTTTAGAATTTTAAATGCTATGTACATTTTAATTGGATTCCAGATTTGTAAAGCTTTAATAGTTTTCTTATTACGTAACTGTGAATCTGTCATATGTAATTGTACCTTATTAAATATATTAAAAAAAATAGATTACGTAGGAAGGAGGTTTAGGTAGAAAAAAAGGTAGAAAAAACAAGAAAAAAAATGTATTTGTCTAGTTTGGCCGTAAGTCTGAGTGCAAGTTATACCTATTATGTAACAATAATGTCTACTTATTTTATTGTATATCCTTACTTTCTGCTACATAGTATAAAGTAGTTGTTTTACAAATGCTCGTAACTCTTTTTTATTACAGTAGCACGATGAATACATAATAGAAAAAACAGTGCAGTACAAAGTAGTTTGGAAAATCCAAAAGTGCACGCCTCATAACGTAATTTTAATTGACTGACATAGATTTAAGCATTCATATTAATTAGAAAATAAACCGATCTCATTCTAGAGCTATTAAAAAAATGATCCCAATACATTAAGTTTTTTGGGTGTAATCATGCATATTAAAAAGATTATACGTTATTTCTTTTTATTATCATTGATTACTTATATTTTATAATAAAATCCGATTTTTTTAATATTTCGTCGCCTATGTATGCAATAACACCAATGTCAAGTGTAAATAAGTACAGTTATGTAGAATTTTTCTTTTTATTAAATGGCCAAATGTATATGCACACAATTTTCCCAATGTAACGTATGTAGAACCATTATAAACGATGGAGATTGTATTAATTTCTTTTTTTCTCTGTATACTGTATTCAAACCAGGCTATCTACAAACAAACGAACGAGACACATAATCCATGCAAACTAGATATAAATTCAATTGGTAGGTTACGAAATACAACACAGAATAACACTAAGCTCTTAAAGTTATTAATTTTATTAGCTCTATTAAAACTCGGCAAGGATTGTTAATAATCAAAACAAGGTTCTAGTCGGATGACGCCAAAATTTCAAACCTTGTCTATTCAAATATATGAAAATACATAGGTCTATGTTCTGTGTTTGATTTACTTTTAATTTAAAATAATCAAATATAAGTATGATGAAATATCGAGTCCGGGTGTTACTTTGTGTCCGTTGCTTACAACTTATCTACGTTTGACATTGGCGAAATTGCTTACATAAAAAAAATATTGCTTAGATATAACCCAAAAAGATAATGCAAAAGTATTTTTAAATTACAATGTAATTTATGGTTATGGTAACATATTTTTTATGGTTAAGATTTAGCGTTATGACCATATTTTCACCTGATCTTAAGTGACGATACGGCCCAAGTTAGTAGACACGCTAAACCTGCAGAGGAACTGGCTCTCAAGTGCAACTGTCGGTGCACACCTATTGGTATTTGGCAGCAGATTTTCAACTTGAGGGTGGTAGCTAGCCAGGCGGGTATTAGAAAAAGCCCTATTACTGTGTTATGGTTTCCTTACGATGTTTTTCTTCGCCGAAAGCTCAAGCTTACTATTGTTGGATTCGAACTCACGTCCCTTCACGCGAAATCCGTACACACTAAACTGAGCTATCATCGCTTCGTTTCTATTAGGGTGTATGTTTAAATTTTTATTTATAGCAATAACAAAATAAGTTTGATGAAATACAGAGGTTTAATTTGTGTACCTTGTTTGCTTGCTCGTCTACATTTGACATTGGGTGAAATTACTTACATAAAAAATTGTTACTTAGGTGCAACGAAAAAAAAAAAAGTAAATTATTTCTAAATTACAACAATGTAAAAATGTAAAATTAACAATGTTTGGTTAAAATGTAATTTATGGTTTTGATAACATATGGGGTATTAAATATTTAACTGTTACAGGCTGTGGGTTGGGACATTAAAAGTTTTCCTAATATACAACGGTGGGTTAAGGAATGCTCCACAATACCAGGTGCAGCTGAAAACGACGAAGGTGCAAAACAATTTGGAGAAGCTGTTAAAAGTAAATTAAAATAAACAATTTTCACTGTTTTCACAATTTTAATAAACATGTTACATATAAAATTTTAAAACTAGTTGTTGTTCATTTCTGACTTTCCTTCTTATAACAAGTTCAGACTTAAAACCATACTTGGACATAATCTGAACAACTTCATCTGGAATGTTCTCTTCTATCAATAAGAGGTAAAATGTGCCATTAGTTGCTAGCTTCTTTGGTATCATTTCCAATAATCTATCTGTTACCTCTCGACCTTTCACTCCTCCGGCCCAACTAGCAGCTATATCATTACTGCCGCACTCTGCTGACTCTGTTACTACATATGGTGGATTGAATATAATAACATCAAACATACCATCCATAAATGAGCCAGCCAAATCCATATTTACTGAGTCGAGAATCACTTTATTAAAACTGGCTGTCTTTTTTGACATAACGCAGGCTTTAAAGTTTATATCTGTAGAGATGCAAAATGTTTTTTGAAACACCATCCCAAAAGCTGTTATTATGACACCACTGCCGGAGCCTACTTCTAGGCAAAATGTAGGTTTGTTTACTTGCAAATAATCCATTTCTTTTTCTAAGGCGTCTATTAGAAGGAAACTGTCTTCTGCTGGCTCATATACATGGTCAAAGTCAGCCTTATCAATATGGTTCTGGTAAGGAGTCTCCATTTTTAATTTATACTGCCCTGGTCAGAAAGAATTATGCCACTGGTACTTTGATCTGGTTCCTGAGGGGATGGTGGTGCTTGTGCAGTTGTGCGGACACCTTTTTCTTTTACCATCATACGTCTTATTTCATTTAATCTATCCTATAACAATAATAACTATACATATAATAAAACTGTTAACAAAAAGTAAAAAATAAAAAAAACTGTGGTTGTTTTGTGTTACGGTAATATTAGCATGAGAAAAAAAATCCAACTCAATCTAGGCACATCTCTGTAAAATACTCAGGTTTTGAGGAAATTTGACACAGTGGTAGCAAATATTATATCAGTAATAACCTCTATTTCAAACATGAAGGAGCGCAACTGAGAATGGTGAAGAGAATTGCTTCACAGCACCCTTCTTCCATCAGGGAACCCCTGACCTAGCTTTTGGTGTCATATACAAAGATCCCTTTTCTTCTTATAGGTATTCAATGAATATAGATTATAATTATGCAAATGCATAAGGACAACATTTAATTTGGTTAATTGAGTTCTACTATATTATATCTTCTTCCGCTTTACAATCATATTATAGTTATTTATTAAATGTAGGTAAATATTGCATTTTAGTATCTAGGCTCTTATCATAACCAAAATAAGATCAGCTTTACATTATGAAGGGTCCAATTTCAAAACCCCCTGTAATGATTTTTTTAGTGCCTGTTATTGTCAGGAGAAGGTTTTTATATATGTTTTATATAAAAGAAAATATATTTTTGTTTAATCTCATAATATGAAACAAAATACATATCTATTGATAAGCATTATATTGATTAGCCATATTTAAAATTCATATACTTAAAAAACATGTAATTCATAAGAGTTATAAACAAGTTTCATTCAATAACCAACAGAAATAAAGAATGTAAAGTGATTTTAAATATAGCCAGTTCTTAACAAATTGTATTTGGAAGGTTAATTTGGATTGATTATAGCTAAATAAAATGTAAAAAATATATATAAATGAGTCAAACCGCTTTGTGTTTTAGTGAGAATAAAGAACATCAATCATAGATGATGCGATGTTCACCAGTTGTTTATAAACCATAAAACCATATATAAATAATATAACAAGGTAATATATTACACAAACCTGTGAAGCCTGTAAAACATTTAGAACAATAGTGACCTTATGTTTACAAGCTATCAATTTTTTGACATAGGGTTCCAAGTCTGGATGATTGTCCAATGCTTCTCGTACTTTCTGTAACTCTTCGTTAAGCGACTCAATTTGTTGTTTCAACTCCAATTGTGAAATTCTTGAAGAAATAAGTAATATAAATAAATAATAACTTTTATGGAATGAAATATTTTTAAGAATTAACCAATGTATGATATAACACAAATGTCTTGAATAATATTGCAAACATATACATTAAAACAAATACAATAACTGAACGGTCGGTCTAGCAGTTGCCTGCCAGTTGTTAATGCTGGCGAAATTGCCAATACAGGGAGATACATAAAAAACAAATACAATGAAAGTCCATGCCATAGAATGTCCAGAAAGTAGGTTAAAAGTCTACAACTGTATATTTTAAATAAAACATTCAATCTTTATAATAGTTACGTTATTTCTACATCACTCTTTTAATACATACCTCGTAGCCCTAACTCTATCATCTAATTGGTCCACCGTTGGTTTTAGGAGTCCTAGTAACCCTTCAGCTAAGGTATCTCTTGTTGGATTGTCGCATAGATTACCAGTGTTTTCATCCGCGGATGTAGTTGTGCTTTCAGTGTCATCCATTGCAATATTTACTATTCCATTATTATTAAATTATTAGTTTCTTTTAATATTTTATCGGATATTTTAAAAGTTACTTTGTTAAAATCTTTGTCGCAGATAATGAAAACATTGAAAACCATAAACCCACAGAATAATAATACTCGGAGTGGAGCGAAGCAAAAGCACGGAAATTTTTTTTTACATTAAGGCTACCTAATATAAGTCTTTTAAAATAGATAAAACCGAACTGCTAGTCCCAGATAGCGAAAAACGACCAACATACACAAGGCGAGGCTAATTGACAGGAAAGTGTGAAGCGTGGTTATTTCAGATGAGTAGTACCTGGTGAGTCCTGTAGAGATTTTCAATTAAATATAACACTGTGACTGAAGTGTCTGTTTGTAATCGGAAAATAACTACTTGTCACTAAATGCACATGAAAGTATATACGGTAATAAATATAATATAAAAAAAAAAAAATTAAAATTTGTCTACTTGTTCCAGCCAATCTCTGAAATCGCTGGATCAATTTTGATGGAACTTTCACTGGCAGATAGCTGATTTTATAAAGAGTAGCTTAAGATACTTTCATTTTAGAAAATAATTACAAATAACTATTGTTAGCAATTGTCCTCCACGACGACACAACTACCCTCATCACTGCTTATAGTCACTGCCTATAAAAGGGCAGCTAGACCGCCGATGCATTCACTTAGTTCCGAGCGTTCGTCGCGTGCACATCAGTTGTGTTGCGTTAGCGTTAGGCCGTAGCAAAGTGGTTTCTTTTTATTAAGAATTTCTGCTTCTGATTGATAAAATCAGAAGTGGGATAAGTAACTTCTAGCCCACCGAACAGAGTAGTTTAGTAAATATGACTGGCGGATCCAGTCGTAGATCGCGACGTCGTTCTAGTAATAATAGGTTGCGGTATCGCTCACGTAGCCTAGCCGATCGAGTGTTTCAACGCGGAATTGTCCGTTACGGCGTCGTTCCTGTGGTAGTGGAAAATAACACTACACACCGGAACCCCAGTCGTGTTCTGGGCGGGTTTTGAGTCAGGGTCAGGTGAGGCCGAGCCCACATAAGGTCGAGGCCTTTATAAATTCACCGGTTCCTGAGAACGTTCGGCAGAGTTGTAAAGGTTCTACCAAATGAAGAATATGAGCTTGAAACTGCATAGCGGCAGTTATGAAAAACTACACAAGCAGCGGCGCAGTATATGGTGCCTTGGCGTGGCGAGTGGTGCCCTGAGATATGTGCAGCCTTCTTTGAGGGTATGTAAAAGCTTTTGTTATCGGAACTACAGGCTTATCTAGCCTTGGCGTTCCATTATCTGAACTACAGGCTTAAGGCCTTGGCGTTCGATTATCCGAACTTCGGGCATATTGCCCTGGCGTTCGTTGAACTACAGACCTAACATGGTCTTGGCGTTCATTATCTGAACTACAGGCATTAGGCCTTGGCGTTCATTATCCGAACTACAGGCGTAAGGCCTTGGCGTTCATTATCTGAACTACAGGCGTAAGGCCTTGGCGTTCATTATCTGAACTTCGGGCATATTGCCCTGGCGTTCGTTGAACTACAGACCTAACATGGTCTTGACGTTCATTATCTGAACTACAGGCTTTAAGCCTTGGCGTTCGCTATCTGAACTACAGGCGTAAGGCCTTGGCGTTCAATTATCCGAACTTCGGGTATATTGCCCTGGCGTTCGTTGGAACTACAGACCTAACATGGTCTTGGCGTTCTGAACTACAGGCTTTAAGCCTTGGCGTTCATTATCTGAACTACAGGCGTAAGGCCTTGGCGTTCCATTATCCGAACTTCGGGCATATTGCCCTGGCGTTCGTTGAACTACAGACCTAACATGGTCTTGGCGTTCATTATCTGAACTACAGGCTTTAAGCCTTGGCGTTCGCTATCTGAACTACAGGCGTAAGGCCTTGGCGTTCAATTATCCGAACTTCGGGTATATTGCCCTGGCGTTCGTTGGAACTACAGACCTAACATGGTCTTGGCGTTCTGAACTACAGGCTTTAAGCCTTGGCGTTCATTATCTGAACTACAGGCGTAAGGCCTTGGCGTTCCATTATCCGAACTTCGGGCATATTGCCCTGGCGTTCGTTGAACTACAGACCTTACATGGTCTTGGCGTTCATTAGACTTCAGGCATATCTGCCTTGGCGTTTTACTTTCATACACAGCCTGGATAGTGACAACAACTGGAAGCTCAATAAAAGCTCTGAATCTACGGAAGAAAATGCCTGGGCTTGATGAAAATACGGTTGCACACGAGCCACAGAATAGCGCATCACGCTTTGGGGCCGGGTACTCTGTGCCTTCCCTAAATGTAGACCAAGATCTTGGAGCTGCCGTTGTTGTCGGTCCAAGCAGTTTGATTCCAGGCTCAGGAATCACTGTTAGTGATTCACTGTCCACTGTCACTGGAGGCAGAGACTTGGTCAGTCAATGAAAACGGCACCAGACCAGGCTTCAGCCACGGAGCTTGTGTCGAGGGCGACACTTGGTCAGGAGAGGCCGTGTTAGCAATTGTCCTCCACGACGACACAACTACCCTCATCACTGCTTATAGTCACTGCCTATAAAAGGGCAGCTAGACCGCCGATGCATTCACTTAGTTCCGAGCGTTCGTCGCGTGCACATCAGTTGTGTTGCGTTAGCGTTAGGCCGTAGCAAAGTGGTTTCTTTTTATTAAGAATTTCTGCTTCTGATTGATAAAACTATTATTTCCACGCGAACGAAGTCGCGGGCTCAGGTAGTATAATATATTTGTTAGCAATTGTCCTCCACGACGACACAACTACCCTCATCACTGCTTATAGCCAGTGCCTATAAAACGGCAGTTAGACCGCCGATACTCTCACTTAGTTCCGAGCGTTCGTCGCGTGCACATCAGTTGTGTTGTGTTGTGTTGCGTTAGCGTTAGGCCGTAGCAAAGTAGTTTCTTTTTATTAAGAATTTCTGCTTCTGATTGATAAAATCAGAAGTGGGATAAGTAACTTCTAGCCCACAGATCAAAGTAGTTTTAGTAAATATGACTGGCGGATCCAGTCGTAGATCGCAACGTCGTTCTAGTAATAATAGGTCGCGGTATCGGTCACGTAGCCTAGCCGATCGAGTGTTTTCACGCGGAATTGTCGGTTATGGCGTCGTTCCTGTGGTAGTAGAAAATAGTGCGTTGTGATATTAGTAACGTGCGTGATACCACTGAGGTCGGGGTGACGTCTCAACTGAACGTGTCCAGACAGTACACACCGGAAACCCAGACGTGTTCCGGGCGGGTTTTGAGTCGGGGTCAGGTGAGGCCGAGCCCACATAAGGTCGAGGCCTTTGTAAATTCACCGGTTCCTGAGAACGTTCGGCAGAGTTGTGAAGGTTCTACCAAATGAAGAATATGAGCTTGAAACTGCATAGCGGCAGTTATGAAAAACTACACAAGCAGCGGCGCAGTATATGGTGCCTTGGCGTGGCCAGTAGTGATGTGCAGCCTTCTTTGAGGGTATGTAAAAGCTTTTATTATCTGAACTACAGGCTTAAAGCCTTGGCGTTCATTATGTGAACTACAGGCGTAAGGCCTTGGCGTTCAATTATCCGAACTTCGGGCATATTGCCCTGGCGTTCGTTGAACTACAGACCTAACATGGTCTTGGCGTTCATTATCTGAACTACAGGCATAAGGCCTTGGCGTTCATTATCCGAACTACAGGCGTAAGGCCTTGGCGTTCCATTATCTGAACTACAGGCGTAAGGCCTTGGCGTTCAATTATCCGAACTTCGGGCATATTGCCCTGGCGTTCGTTGAACTACAGACCTAACATGGTCTTGGCGTTCATTATCTGAACTACAGGCGTAAGGCCTTGGCGTTCAATTATCCGAACTTCGGGCATATTGCCCTGGCGTTCGTTGAACTACAGACCTAACATGGTCTTGGCGTTCTGAACTACAGGCTTTAAGCCTTGGCGTTCATTATCTGAACTACAGGCGTAAGGCCTTGGCGTTCAATTATCCGAACTTCGGGCATTTTGCCCTGGCGTTCGTTGAACTACAGACCTAACATGGTCTTGGCGTTCTGAACTACAGGCTTTAAGCCTTGGCGTTCATTATCTGAACTACAGGCATAAGGCCTTGGCGTTCAATTATCCGAACTTCGGGCATATTGCCCTGGCGTTCGTTGAACTACAGACCTTACATGGTCTTGGCGTTCATTAGACTTCAGGCATATCTGCCTTGGCGTTTTACTTTCATACACAGCCTGGATAGTGACAACGACTGGAAGCTCAATAAAAGCTCTGAATCTACGAAGAAAAATGCCTGGGCTTGATGAAAATACGGTTGCACACGAGCCACAGAATAGCGCATCACGCTTTGGGGCCGGTTACTCTGTGCCTTCCCTAAATGTAGACCAAGATCTTGGAGCTGCCGTTGTTGTCGGTCCAAGCAGTTTGATTCCAGGCTCAGGAATCACTGTTAGTGATTCACTGTCCACTGTCACTGGAGGCAGAGACTTGGTCAGTCAATGAAAACGGCACCAGACCAGGCTTCAGCCACGGAGCTTGTGTCGAGGGCGACACTTGGTCAGGAGAGGCCGTGTTAGCAATTGTCCTCCACGACGACACAACTACCCTCATCACTGCTTATAGCCAGTGCCTATAAAACGGCAGTTAGACCGCCGATACTCTCACTTAGTTCCGAGCGTTCGTCGCGTGCACATCAGTTGTGTTGTGTTGTGTTGCGTTAGCGTTAGGCCGTAGCAAAGTAGTTTCTTTTTATTAAGAATTTCTGCTTCTGATTGATAAAATCAGAAGTGGGATAAGTAACTTCTAGCCCACAGATCAAAGTAGTTTTAGTAAATATGACTGGCGGATCCAGTCGTAGATCGCAACGTCGTTCTAGTAATAATAGGTCGCGGTATCGGTCACGTAGCCCAGCCGATCGAGTGTTTTCACGCGGAATTGTCGGTTATGGCGTCGTTCCTGTGGTAGTAGAAAATAGTGCGTTGTGATATTAGTAACGTGCGTGATACCACTGAGGTCGGGGTGACGTCTCAACTGAACGTGTCCAGACAGTACACACCGGAAACCCAGACGTGTTCCGGGCGGGTTTTGAGTCGGGGTCAGGTGAGGCCGAGCCCACATAAGGTCGAGGCCTTTGTAAATTCACCGGTTCCTGAGAACGTTCGGCAGAGTTGTGAAGGTTCTACCAAATGAAGAATATGAGCTTGAAACTGCATAGCGGCAGTTATGAAAAACTACACAAGCAGCGGCGCAGTATATGGTGCCTTGGCGTGGCCAGTGGTGATGTGCAGCCTTCTTTGAGGGTATGTAAAAGCTTTTATTATCTGAACTACAGGCTTAAAGCCTTGGCGTTCATTATGTGAACTACAGGCGTAAGGCCTTGGCGTTCAATTATCCGAACTTCGGGCATATTGCCCTGGCGTTCGTTGAACTACAGACCTAACATGGTCTTGGCGTTCATTATCTGAACTACAGGCATAAGGCCTTGGCGTTCATTATCCGAACTACAGGCGTAAGGCCTTGGCGTTCCATTATCTGAACTACAGGCGTAAGGCCTTGGCGTTCAATTATCCGAACTTCGGGCATATTGCCCTGGCGTTCGTTGAACTACAGACCTAACATGGTCTTGGCGTTCATTATCTGAACTACAGGCGTAAGGCCTTGGCGTTCAATTATCCGAACTTCGGGCATATTGCCCTGGCGTTCGTTGAACTACAGACCTAACATGGTCTTGGCGTTCTGAACTACAGGCTTTAAGCCTTGGCGTTCATTATCTGAACTACAGGCGTAAGGCCTTGGCGTTCAATTATCCGAACTTCGGGCATTTTGCCCTGGCGTTCGTTGAACTACAGACCTAACATGGTCTTGGCGTTCTGAACTACAGGCTTTAAGCCTTGGCGTTCATTATCTGAACTACAGGCATAAGGCCTTGGCGTTCAATTATCCGAACTTCGGGCATATTGCCCTGGCGTTCGTTGAACTACAGACCTTACATGGTCTTGGCGTTCATTAGACTTCAGGCATATCTGCCTTGGCGTTTTACTTTCATACACAGCCTGGATAGTGACAACGACTGGAAGCTCAATAAAAGCTCTGAATCTACGAAGAAAAATGCCTGGGCTTGATGAAAATACGGTTGCACACGAGCCACAGAATAGCGCATCACGCTTTGGGGCCGGTTACTCTGTGCCTTCCCTAAATGTAGACCAAGATCTTGGAGCTGCCGTTGTTGTCGGTCCAAGCAGTTTGATTCCAGGCTCAGGAATCACTGTTAGTGATTCACTGTCCACTGTCACTGGAGGCAGAGTCTTGGTCAGTCAATGAAAACGGCACCAGACCAGGCTTCAGCCACGGAGCTTGTGTCGAGGGCGACACTTGGTCAGGAGAGGCCGTGTTAGCAATTGTCCTCCACGACGACACAACTACCCTCATCACTGCTTATAGCCAGTGCCTATAAAACGGCAGTTAGACCGCCGATACTCTCACTTAGTTCCGAGCGTTCGTCGCGTGCACATCAGTTGTGTTGTGTTGTGTTGCGTTAGCGTTAGGCCGTAGCAAAGTAGTTTCTTTTTATTAAGAATTTCTGCTTCTGATTGATAAAAATATTAATAAAGAGTAAACTTTCCATTTATGCAGGAATAGCAACTACGTAAATAAAAGAGGAAATCAACATTAAATGAATGTGGATATATTCTATTAGGATGTATATAAGTGTTGTTATATTAATACAAAATATTTAGTTATTACATCAATTTTATTACTATAATTTTGATAGTCAGACAGTTCAACGGCAGTGAGATCACTATTTTACAATTAATCAAATAACTATCAAGATTTATTATTTTGTACCTATATGCTTATATTTTTGTGATAATTATGCAAATACAGCAGTTCTTAATATTATAATTACTGAGAAATTGACATTGATTCAGTTCTAACATAAAAGTGTAGTGAAACTATATTTAAGTCTACTTCACTTGCAAATTTTTATGTGTATTCTTTGTAGGCGAAAAGCAAGGATATTTTCCTTTTAATTGTTATAAAAAATGATGGACTAACTATGGCCAGTTTATCGATCACTATTCAAGTCGTGCCTTTGAAAATGGTAAAAAGTGAAAAAAATACTAGTAGGATGAAACTCATTGGAAAAGGAAGAGAATGTAACAAAAACGAGAGAAAAAATAAATTACGTGCGATCAGAGGTCAGTAAGGGTAAGTTTTAGATCTTTATTTATTACTTAAAACTTTGCCATTTTACATTATTTACCCTTAAAAACTTACCTCCTTCCTTTCCCTACCGCAGATCGCCCGTAATTTACTTTTTCTTTCATTTTCGTTACATTCTTTTACTTTTCCAATGGGTTTCATCCTACTATTTTTTTTTTCTTGGTATTAATAATTATCAACTCTGGTCTAAAAGAATATTCTTATATTAAAAATGAAACTAAAGAAAAATGAATATTATAACACATCTCCTTGATTATATAGCGATCGCAAAGTTAAAAACATGCCTTCAGCCGTTCCACAAGACGCCCACGATCGCTGGGGAATGAGGATGGAACGACAATGTCACTAAGACTCATTGTGACCTCACTAAATCCTGTCGAATGGGATATACACGGTCGTGAGCGTTATAATTGTGATCGCTATCTGGAACGCACTCATAGATGCAATCACTTAAAAATAAAGAAATTCAAATCACAGTCACCAGTATTACACTGAACTCTATTTGGACCAAATCAAATCAAATCTTAAGTTAATGCTTCAGGTGTATACTTTTACAAGGTTACATTAAAGCGATATTTTTGTCAATCTCCTCCTGTACCTCCAGTAGTAGACTGCTCAACATAATTTTTTGTGCGGTCCAACTATACTACATTCCTGCTTATACTAAAACCTATGTGCATAGCGTGCACTTGCGTGCTAAGCAGTTTTTACTACACTTACAATACAATTTAGTATAAAATCACGATGCAATAAAACTCAAGATCAGTTGAAATATAGCAAATCTATACTGACTAAGCACTCGCGAACTTTACGAGTGCACCAAGAAAAAGAATTAGTCTAATTACTTACTACTCTATAACTCTTTTACGAATAATACCTTTTAACTTTATAACTACTTCTTTACCCTACTTACTACAACTACAAATCATAGTGTGCGGATTTACTAACTACAAACCCGCACAGTTGTCAAATTGCTACCATATTTATTCCACAAAATACGGCCTAGTTTCTCCCTACATTTTAAGTTAAATAAATCGAGTGACATTTTTGGCCTTTTTATATAAAAAAAACTTCCTTTTTTCCTCCTAACTGATTTTGTAATATATGTTACACTTTAAAAAGGGGAGGCTTACATTCTGACGCGTAGTTATCTTATAATATAAAGAAGTTTGAAATACAATTTTTTGACTGTATTAGTTTAAAAACTTCATAAGCGAATGGATTTATAACGATCTATTACCATATCGTTACCTCTTAGAAAACTTAATATATGTAACTAAAATTTTAATAGTCTTGTACGTGCAATGCGCATTGTATTTACCTAATACGTTAGTAAAATTATTTGCTTGTTTATTGATTTCAACGTAATATTTAATCTATAGAAATAAATATATTTAGCGTATTAATAGATTAATAATTAATTAAAAATTAAATTTATTTATATACTAATATGTGCCGCAACTTAACGATTCACTTGTTTTAAAACTAGAATCCATATAAAATTGTCCTATTTACTTATTTTTAGTAGATATGTAGAGGAAGTAGGGGTAATGGCGCTTACTTAAGGAAAACACGCTATATTTTCTAAAATATCGGTTTACCTAATAAGTTATCATAATTTCAAGATTAAACGTATACATTTTTGACATATTATTGGTACGAAATCTTTATTAAAAATATAGATTTGAGCGTCATTGCTACTGACTTTGGGTAATAACGCTCAGGTTATGGAGTTCCTGAATAGCAGAGCTAAGAATTATAAAATCGGATTTGGTGCATTTATTCTTATTCGAAGAATCTGCCAAAGTATATGTAGATACGTTCTAGACTCAGTCATGGCACAAGACTGCGTTACTCTAAGATTCCGGACTTTTTGGGTTCTGAATGAGATGTTATATTATTTTTCAGCTTGTCTTTTGGACATGCCTTCTTCAATCACAGATTTAGTAGTTTGAAGATATTTCGCTCCAAGCCGCTTTAGTGGATATTCTTTGCTGATTTTTTGGCAAATATATAAGAAAAAAACACACTTAGGGGTTATGATGTTCAGACGAGCGGTATAATCTCAAAGGGTGGGTTTTGACTTAAGTTGAAATTTAAAAACATTCAGATATAATTGTTAAAAATTGCTTACGTTATCACCAAATTAGAAGTGTTTAGTAACCAAAAAAGTTAAATTAACAACTAAATAATTATTAAAATCTGGACTTACCGACTAAAATATTGAGCCGAAAATTAGATCAGAGCAGTCGGCAACAAAGAAACTCACTTCACGTTCACTTGCTCCGAAATAACTGACTCTATGGATCGTTGTCTGTTAGAGGGTTCTGCTACCCATATTTACGCTATATGTTGCTATGTATCAATTTGATAGAGTTTCACCGTGAGCGCTATTACCCCTGCTTCCTCATATCTCAACCCAAAATAATACACTCGAAGACATTAATTTTTTATCTACAAATCTCAGAAATAATCTGTGAATTCACTATAGACTAACCAATCTAGATAGTTTTCTATTGCATAAATAAAAATATGTCTTACAGAACTACGATCTAAAATAACTTATTTGGAAACTGGAAATTTTGATTAATTGATGGAATTTTATATATACTACTACAATGTGTCCATGAGCATACGTAATTGTTCTTTGACATGTGTCTCTATGTTAACAAAATCCCTTAAAATATCTTCAATCATTTCAACCAATATATTTGGCCACTGGAGATCAAGGATGCGCAAGTTAAGGGCCGCTCCGCATGCCAGTTCAATAGCATGGGATAATTGTTCGCGTCCACGGACTCGCCAACTCATGTCATCCTGTTTTTTGAAATAAGTTTTAACTTTAAAATGTTTTAAGTATTTAGTTTGGATATCATATCATTCGACGTCAGTTAAATTTTTTACAATAACTCTGAGGCACAGCCACTGAAGGAAAATATTATCATGCAAACAGTACACTATTTTCTCTCTTCCTGATTAATTACCACCATCCTAAAGTTAGGAAAACGACAGAAACAGCTGACAAACAGATTTAAGAGCTAGTCATCTACCTAGGATTAGTGTTTTCCACCGTTTTGTGATGCATCGACATATTAGGTGTCATTAGAGAACAAGTTGGCCTGTGCACTGGGTGGGTAGTTAAAAATATGATTAGATAGGATTGTATTATTATAAATGACTACTTATACACTGATTGATAGATATAATGGTAATAAGTCACTGCAATTGGTTGAATTAAATATCACAAAGGGAAATTCAAATGTAAATTGACTCGTTATATATCTACAATAACCAGAATTATATCTACTTGTTGACTAAGTATTTCTAAATGTTCATTAGATTTGGAGATTTTCTGTTAATCTGTATCTTGTAAGATCACATTTCATGAGACATGTATTAAATATTTTTTAAATATACCAGTAGAATGAGTTCCCGCAGTCCATGCGTCATTTACTCTTTGTTAGAAGCAAAAGATTATACATAATATAAATTAATTTAATTATTTTAAAAATAAGCGATTAATACTCACTTGGGATATAAGCCCTTTTTTGTATTGCAAAGCTTCTTTGGCGATAACATCACGTAGAGCAGGGTCTGCAGCTCTGAGCCAAGCTTTTGCACTTATAGAACTATGTCCGCTTTTCCCAAGTCGTGATAAAAGAGGCTGGAGCGGTGCATCTGGCAGAGCTCGTAGTACTATGTCACTTAAACCACTGTAAGTCTGATTTGCGGTCTTTATTTCTTCATCTGTAACCTGATAATTATGAATATTAGCACAAAGACCTTCAACTTTGTTGTTTTAATTCAATGATTTTTGGTCCTTACTTGTTCGTCATTAACTTCTTTTAAACCCCAATGCGCAAGTCTATATATTGCGTATTCCCTCCAAATTTTGGCATGAATAGGATTACCTTCTGGTAGAAGTGTAAGACCGGTAATTCCTCTTAATTCTGCTAAAGCGTGGAGTTGACCGAGCCATTGAAGGCCTGTGGCACGAACAGATATGTGTGTTACATTTGGAAATCTAAAAAATGAATTTATTAGAGATAACAATTGTAGAAATTAACTATATATAATGATGTAGTAATGATTAAATTTTACTAACTTGTTCTTCAACTCTGGTAGAGATTGTGCTATTGCGTTGAAGTGAATGTAATGGAAATTAGCTCGTGTCACTGTTCGTACTTTCTCCCAGTCCCAGTCACGAGCAAGACGGCGAATAGAGCCAGCTCCCCACGCACTTACAACGTTATCACTAATTTCTACAAGGTAATCTACACCTGAAAAGATTAAAAAAAAAAAGTGTGCAGTCGTAAAACGTATGCGCGCACACGCACGTACTAAAACACGTACAACGATTGAATCCTGTAGGAAATACTGTATAATGCTTTCTATCTCATTATCTGGCATGTTACATCCTATTAATGTATGTGGACGTCTCTTTTGACCGACGCTTTTTCGTTTTATCGAATTAAAAATCACAATAATAATAATATATATAAATATAAATTCAATATACATTGGTGGAGGGTAACTTAATTACTGAATAGGCTTACCTTGTTCTCTATCCTTACAAATAGGCATAGACTTTGGAACTGGTTCAGAAGTTTTAAAAGTGGCTAAACTTTTTCCAGACTTAATTCTTCCGCTGGACGCTCTACATGCAGATGAAGCCCTTTCATTTTTTCGTGATGTTGTTGCACTTTTTATATTTCTGATATTCTGTCTGTTGTTAAGGGAGCCTTCTCGTCGTAACATCTTATTATTGTGATCACTGCCTGATGTTGACGGAGTACCTACTGATCCAACGTTAGTATTATTTGATATATTGCTTGTGCTTTCACTGTTATCCAAATTTTTATCCTTATTTCGTCGAGTTTCAAGATCACAAACTGATTTTGAACGCATTGTACTAAATTTTTCACGTCTTCGAACAGCAGTTGGCATTCGACGTAAAGGTCTTTTATTTTCATCTTCACTTTCGCTGGTAGATGATGGCAAAGAGCTGAACGATGAATCTGCCACTGGATCCAAGCTGGAAATACTCTCCCACCTTTTTAACATTGGCTGAACACTCTCAGCAAGCTTTACATTTTCTAAAGAAGAGATAATTGGAAGTAATATAGGAGGTAATCTTAAGTCGCTGCTTGTCGACGTAGAATGGGAAGCATCCGTGTCCTGAGATACGCTTCTATCAGAAAAGTTTACACGACGTTCTGAAGGTTTTCGAGCAGTGGAGCTCCTTTGTAATTTTTTAACTGGGGATGACTTAGAAGGTTTTCTGACTTCCTCTCTATTATTATTACTGCCTTTATAGTCTGAATCCTCGGTGTCAACGTGTTGTACAGAAATAACTTGCGATGTTCCCACTACATCTACAGTTTGACCTGTACTTTGATTGAATGTTGTGGTAGCGTCGAAAATGAATTCTTTTTCTATATTAACAGTTTTTGTAGGGCTTGCAGCGTTAGCGAGGCACTTATTTTCGGTTCTATAATTAAATAATACATGTACTTAGATATAATTGCTATGTATATACACATGTAATGATGTATTATTTACTCTTCGGAAATTAAGTCATCTCTGTTATTAGATAGCACCGTCCTTACCATCAAAAACTGTGCAGTAAAAAAAATTACAATACTATACAAAAAGACCCACCTGAGTAACTCCCAGTTAGTTCGAGCATTATTAATTATTTGATCACGTCTAGCATCCTGTTGTGAAGTACCTTCTAGAGCACAGTAAGCTGCATGAGCTGCCTCTTTATTATTTCGCCATGCCATTGCAGCTCGACGCACCTATCACATGTTAAATATGAATGATAACTGACCAGATCCACGTATCAATCAATCAATAAACACTTTACCTGTTCTGTGACATGCATGTTTGTTAATGTTAATAAGTTGGGTAGATAGGACACCAGAAAAGGTGTGCAATCTCCACCTAAAGCTACAGGATTACCGTCCAAAGATATATCTATGAGGGTTGTAGCATCGGCTAATGAAGACATGTCTTCAACACTGAAATACCATGTTAAAGTTATTAAATAATATAATTCTATAAAATACTAAGAATACCTAATTATTTGAGATAATTACAGAGCCAATAGTTTCTTTCAGTTAGCTATGTCATAAATTATGCAAAATGGATCATATTGAAGAAGTATATACCGACCTTTGTAAATCATTGTTCCCCAGATATATTTTTTCAAGTTTCGGCGTGTTTTGAAAACCCAGCAATTTTCTTAAACGATTCCTCTTCAAATTTAGTTCCTTAAGCGAAATTAAGCCTTGGAGATCTGTCGATCCTATGCACTTAATCTGGTTACCAGCTAAATTGAGCACTTTTAGTTCACTTAAATTAGTTAAACCACACACTTTTCCTATCCTATTTCCATGTAAATCCAATACTTCCAGTTTTATCAGATTTGATAGTCCTTCTATTCTTTTGATCCTGTAAAAATGTATTCTTTAACCTTGTTCTGAACTACTGCTCATTAATTATATGAGATATATTAACGAAGTTACCTATTTTTTCCCATTAGCAAAACTCGTAAACTGAAAAGTCTTTCTAAAGCACTGATTTTGTCGATTTGGTTGTCATAAACGTCCAAGAACACCAATTTTCCTAAATCGAGAGGAATCAATCCTGAGAGGCTGTTAATTAAATTATGCTGCAAGGACAATAGCCTCAAACTTGGTTCACCTACGATGTGAGGGATTGACGAAAGACCACGTCTGAAAAGATTATAATACGAGGTATTAAACTATTATTACTATATTTCATGGTGGAAATGGTAGGCATTTGTATCGGAGTAGTTCGCGATAATTACATGCAGAGTAACAAAGTCATCATAGTGAGTTTCTTTTGATTTGTTTCTATTCCCTATCAGCCAGTGCATATTTAGTTACCGAGAGATTTGCAACGATTCTCGACGAATTGATGATTCATTAGTGATCGCCGTTATTTTTGGATTGGTGTCTTCATTTTGCCGTGCTTCTTTAAAAATGTCTTCATGATAGGGTTTTACCAAAATTACTTTAATTACTAAAATGAAATGACTACTACTAATTTTATTTAAAAAATATTTACCTATCGAGACTTATTCTATCTGGCAACCGATCTTTTTCTTGAGCCGTACGAGCCAACTGAACTTTTCCTTCTCCTACCGCTTGGATGTTTATTGTATCATCTTTAGTATCATCTCTGTGCATGAATTCATTGCTGAAAATTGAAAAGATTACTGTCGTACACCTTCAAAGTATTCATAAATAAAAATGATTAAGCGACTGGTGTTAATTTACTGAAGCAGTGGCATTATTGTGCTCTGCAAAATTTTAGAGGTACGTCGGAGGACCCGTCTTCCTTTGTACTGCTTCTGCGTACTGCGTATGAGAAGGCAGCTTATGCCAGGCTGCTACCTATTTGGCTGAGACTCAGTCTATACGGTGATGATACCGGATGGCACTGAGAATGGATTTCTCCATGTGGGTATAGAAATAGGTATAAATTTATCAATCTTCATAAAATTAACCAATGAATTTCTCCATCACACACACATATATATATATAGATATACAGAACCGCTCTGAATGGAAACCCTTGGTACAACGCAAAGACACTGATTTTGAAAACAGACGAAGGTGAGCATTTGCAATAAACCGAAACGATCTAAAAAATAAACTGCCTACAAACATAATTTATATCTATGAAGATGAAATTCTAGTACGGAGCGGATGCTATAATCGTACGTTCACTGCTAAAATAGAATACATTAGCCACATAAGAGTGAAACATCTGGTCTTTTAATCTATAGAATCTGTTAAAATACTTATATTTACCCGGAAACAGTCGTATTAGACCTCTGAGCAAACGCATGTCTGGGGTCAGTTATCGCAGGTTTAATTTGCAAGAACAATCGGCCGTCACCTTCAGCGCTGGGGTCTACCCGCGGACCACTCACGTCCAAAGAATGTGCTGAACGACCTCTCGAACGGAATGCAGTCTTTCGTATCTTACCGTGGAATGACACAATTAAAGATAATTATGACAATATCATCACGAGTCTATATATGAAACCGTTGTTTGTGTATTCTTGTTGATGACTGTATTCGTGAATTCGTTTGGTTAGATTTAAATGATTTTTCGTATAATTTTAGTAAATATTCTTTAACTTTATGAGCGCGGTATTATTATTTTAACTATTACTATGAATAGGATTTTTAACAGCAGATTGTAAAACACTACAATAGACGTCAATTGTAAATAGACTTTTCGTACACAATGAAGGTAGGCATATATCTTATAGATTGTATTATCGTAGTAGATGGCTATTTGCGAAGCGCGTATCAGAATATCAACTTATGGGAGTGAGATTCTGTACTAATAATTTTTTCTTTTTTAATTGACATACGCTGTTAGCCGTAAGGGCTTTGACAGCTTCACCGAACTTTTTGGGGCGAGTGCTGAGGGCACTCAGCTCCGAGGCAGCGAGCGCAAGGGTGCCAGAATGGCCGAACCTTGGCTTGGGATGCTGCGGAAAACAAACAAGGATCATGGGGGTAGAACTAATAATATAACATATAGGTTATGTATTAAAACAGATATGGTTAAATAAAAAGTTAACAAATATTGAAAGATAAGAGAGACTACGCCTGGCAGGGTATTAGAACCATCTGTAGGTACATTGTATAGGTGCCTGCAGTTTATTTTTTACTAAAATTTTATTTTTCTTTTCATATCCGGGAGGAACCCTATAACTTTATGAGATATAGGGTATTCTGTAATATTGTAAAATTAAATACAATTAAAAAATATGTAAAAAATTGTCAAAATTAAAATTTAATTATATGCAGGTACTATCACTACAAGCATAATTAATTTGCAACTATTAATATTTACTTTATAGGAATAATTTACCCTATAGGAATTTTAATGTAATTAAAATTATGTGATGTAAGTTTGGTTGCAATTGCAGTATGAAAAAAGAGTTTTCAAATAACAATTTTATGACATTATTTCTACTTACATTTCCACGATTAAACGCCATTACATTAATTTATTACTATAATAGAACTATATTATTATATCTGGCCCCTAATATAATATTATCTTTACGTTTAATAAAATAAACTCGTAGAATATACGATTTCGGTCCGTTTTTCACCTTCGATTACAGTTGCTTAGTTACAGTTATAGGATATTGATGTACTGTGCATTCAATGATTCAAATTAGTAGACACAAATACGAAATAGGTTGTTGGTAATCACACATGATTACTTAGTCTATTTGAATTTATTTATAATTAACTTATACCCGTGACTTCACACGCAGGAATATTGATTTTCTCTACTAATTTTGGTTGTCGATCGATACAGATATAATTTTCCTGTGAAATGCTATTCAATTATTTATTTCAGTATACTGGTCAATATATACCTTAGAAATTATTTAAAGTATTCTAAATATTCTAAAATTTCAAGCAAATTGGAAACCGCCGAAAAGTTTCATACGAAGTTTATCCTTCTCTTTGCCCTATTTCATATATGTTTTTCGAGAGAAAAAGTTGCCTATCACTGCCTCCAGGATCCTATCTATCTATGTAACAAAACTCATCATAATCGATTCAGCGATTGAGACGTGAGAGCGTACCAAACAAACTCACTTTCGCAATTATAATATTAGTAAGAATGTGGCACAATAAAGTTGCTGAACTATACCTAACGGAAATTTAGTAAAAGCCGAAAACAACCGCCACTACCCAAAAGATCGACGGGCATGGTTAGCATAATAAACAAATAATTATTAAAAAAAAAATAGAATAAGGCTCTTTTCGTTGTGGTCGTATATGTCTCGATATTTGGCTGTACACTAGATGTTACCCAAATACGGCAAACCAAGAGTCAGGTACCAGGTCGCGTATTTCCGTTTACGTGTTCAGTAGAAAGCAGTACAGCCTCGAACCCGCACGGGTTTTTGAAGCTAACTCTCTCCACAAACTCTTGTTTTATTCATGGCATGCGTTCACAATCACGCACACAATATTTTCAATAGCGTTGCCAACATTTAAATAATTGGTAGTTGCACTATTTTCTGCTCCAACTATTGGAAGTTTAGAAGCGTCTGGGTTTTAATTTACTTTAAAAAAATTTGTATGTTTGTTATCACTAGTCCAACCTAACCTAACCCAGCAAGCACCTCTACTACAGCAACCATCTTACCGACTATTTCGTCTACGGGTAAATGATAAACGGACGGGCGATAATCATCCGTTCGCAGATGCGTGGACTCATGCCTTGAATAAAACACTTGGAGAAAGTTAGCCTTACAACCCGTGCAGGTTTAAAGGCAATATTGCCTTCTATTGAATAGGAATACGGAAATACGCTACCAGTTCTGAGTTAAATCCTTGCCGGGCGACAAGGTGATATAGCTAAATCGATCCCGATAGTTTTCGGCTACTAGCGCCGAGTGAGATCAGCGGAGATATTGCATGTCCTCAAGTAAAAAAATCCTTACCAACCGATTTATTGGTTATTTACCGGTTGATCCAGGAATCATTACTAAACGTGTCACTATGTTGAGTATGTGTTTGTTGCGATCTATTCAAAGATAACTGATATGTTTCATTCTAAACTAATCATAACTTGTGAAAGGAGGCAGCCTGGAGAGCATTCCAGATAGCGCTCACAACGCTAATGCTCGGAACTGAGTTTTTTCTATTCCACTGGATTTAATTAACGTTTAACCGTTGTATAGTTTGTATAGACATATTTCCACAATTAGTAATTATATGAAGTTTTGTTCCAACCTAAACCAACCAGTCTTTATAACTATACGTCAGTACAATTTCAAAAAATATATATAACTATTTTGTACTAGTATGTCTTTATTATAATGTAAAAAATTTCATACAAAAATAAATTGTACTTATAAAAAGATTCATGCAGCATCTTTCTCATAATAATATTTTGAAAAGCTGCGCTGAAGTATTGGATCTACCAATATGTTTGAAATAATTGAGTCGATACATCCATCGCGGCAAATTGAGTTGGTACAATTTAGCGCTGTAGCATAGTGTTTTTTGTCTGTGGTAGAACAAATTGTAATAAGTAGAGGTGTGAAAGTAACGTAAAATAGCGTACCCGTATGTATTCCTTACTACAACAATGAGTACTCAATAACTATCGTATCATTATATTACTCATTACTTTTGACACCTAATAACATAAACCGCGATGTTTTGGTGGAATCTTGCTGTCATGTTGTAATTTTTATTTTTATTCATATACTTAGTTATTTAGCCCTGTATCGTGTAGTGTAGGCGACATTTTACTAGATATAGTGTAGCTGAAAAGCACAAGTAAAGTAAATTACGAATAATCATTTGGGACATAATATATTACTTATCACCAAAACTTCCAAGAGAACTTCAACAAGAGAGTCGCCATCCTGTTGAAGGTAATTTCATCTGTCCATAATGCTCAAACCTTATTATTTGAAAATAGCAGTAATGGTCTGTAAAGACGCCTAAAAGAAAGAAGAACATAGACTAACGTATCGAATCGTGTTTCGTATTGCGTATGGTATGAACGTATGACGTTGATGTCGCGTCTTTCATACTTTATAGAAAACATACTTATACATATGTTACAAACTTGCCAACGTAAGGAGCATTTTTTAACTTTACCGTATTTTGAACCAGGTTTAGATATCTGTACATCTAAATTTAGATTAATTTATTATGATAATTTGTTGGAAACTCAAGTAAACTGAAAATTAATTACCCCAAGAATCTGACGAAAAACTTAAAGTTGCAATGGATTTACTGTTTTATATACTTTATCCGAGAGAATATGTAATATCACAATTACACTGTAATCAAATTGCTTATTCTCACTTTTTATATATTATCTGATAGAATTGTTTTATATTATTTTTAGAGTTATATTGTTTTTATACAAACACCTGATTCGTGAATAACGGCACTTGCGCAAACTGAAACTAATATCAGTACGAAAATATGAAAAATGCGGGTAACGAAATAAAATTTATTTAGAACGTTTCAGTACTCGGTATTAAACGGCGCGGCGGACCCCTTACTTACTACATATTTGCTTGTATTTGTTTGTGTTGTTACAGCTCTAGTAACAAGACATCGAGATTCAAATATAATAAAACAAAACAAAATCACGTAGTTTCGGTGGAAATATTAGATAAACACCATAGAACATTAATAACTCATTTGTATGTATTTTTCATTATAATAAATTAGTAAGTAAGTAGTGAGACGGAGAATATTGTTTTATGTACAGAGAGATTTTAAAATTATCCGGGAACACCTTAGAGAAAATCTTGCAAAGATATAGTACACAGTTATCCCGCAAAATGGTTCGATATTTTCCAAACCCTTACGAAGATTACACGCCAGGAAGCGCGATGATAGATAAAGATCAGACATGTTCACAGATATTTGAACATTTGAACAGCATTGCTAAGAGACTTCAACCCTCGGTAAAAAATGTTGAAGGAGGTTTATATGTTGGTACAACCGGCATCTCTTTTATGTTTTATTATTTGTCTAAGAACGCGGTCTTGTCTGAGAATAAAGATGAATATTTAAAAAAAGCTATGGAATATTTGAAACCAGCATTGGTAACGTCTGCTGGAGACAAAACGTCATTCTTACTTGGTGATGCTGGTACTTATGCTTTAGCTACTGTTTTGTATAAAATGCAGAATGATGATAAGTTTATTGATTATTTAAGACATTATAAATCCCTATATGTTGATTATTTGAATCCAAAGTTTCTAAAACATGGTGGAGATGAGTTTTTTGTTGGTCGGGCTGGCTATATCGCAGGATGTCTGTGGATGAGTAGAGAGATTCAAATACAAATTTTTACTAATGATGAGTTGTATAGAATTTGTGACATGATTGTGGCCTCTGGTCGTGATTTTGCAAAGAAGCATAAGAGCCCATGTCCACTCATGTATCATTATTATAACACTCAATATCTGGGAGCTGCACATGGAATAAGCTTTATATTGCAAGTGTTATTGTCGGTGCCAGAATATTTGACATCTAATGAATCTACTGGTGCTGATGTCAAGGCCACAATTGACTATTTGCTTACTTTACAAAATGAAGAAGGGAATTGGCCAAGTTGCATGGAAGAAATTGGTCTAAACGAACACAAACTTTTGCATTGGTGTCATGGAGCACCAGGCATTGTTTATTTGATGGCTAAAGCCTATATTATATTTAAAGAAGAGAAATATCTAGAAGCCTGTATTAAAGCTGGAGAGGTTGTTTGGCAGAAGGGGTTGTTACTTAAAGGTCCAGGGATTTGTCATGGAATTGCAGGTAATGGATATGTATTTATGCTTCTGCATCGATTGACTCATAATGACAAATATTTGTACAGAGCCAAAATGTTTGCTGATTTTATGACAACAGAGCAGTTCCAAAAGGATGCTAGGCTCCCAGATAATCCTGAGAGTTTGTATGAAGGCACAGCTGGAACGGTTTGCTTTCTCTCTGATCTACTGGTCCCAGATAAAGCAGAATTTCCATTTCAAGATGTCTTTTCTAATTATTGAAGTTCCTACAGCTTTTAGATTTAAATATTTAAACACTTAACCAGTCCAATGTAACTAAGTATTTAATCTCTGTGAAAATGATTCTTTTCTCTTTTGTGTTATAAATGTTTTGTAGTAGAATTCAGGTGCATGTGGTGTGAATAAACACAAATTTATTGGTCTTCCATTCTTTATTTGTATACATAACTTCTATGCAATACAATGTCACAATCATTTCTGGTAGAGCTTAATGAAAAATTACAAACACCCAAACTTCTATGTATTCAGATACTGTTATAAACATGAGAAAAAAGTTAGGAAACTAAACTGATAATGTGATATTCATTATGTACATACAACCTTCATGTATAATTTATGAATAATTAGTATTATATAAACAAATAACATAAATCCACAATAACAATGTCAAGATGTTCTCTGTGGACATTTCTATTCGGTAATTGGAATTACAAATAATTTAAAATAAATTCCACTATTCAGAAATACTGTAGCCGACCAGACCTGAAGCCTCCGCTGTTATTCGAGTAAATTGTTCTATTCATCACAAGCATACTATTTTTGCGTATTCAAAACCACAAAGCGTATGTCTAGCAACAGGCGAATCATACTAAACTAATGGACACACATCACTGCCTTTTTCATATTTAACAATTCATTAAATACATTTATAGCAATGCATTTTTTCAAATTGGTAGAAATTGAAGAATACAATTATTGTTAGAATATCACACTTTTTTTATTCAAGAAAGTAAAACCTTATGTAGTACAAAATATGATTAGCATTAAACAAAAAATGAACCAAAATGTACAAAAAATTAAATTCTTTTATCATTTTTATGGTGTTTTTAAAAACCTATAACAGGAATAGAGAAAAGGTTAATAAATTAAGAAGTCATACGAAAAACCTTTTGTATAGTAAAAAATTATTCAGCTAGTGTGTATCACTTTGGATTAGGGATGACGATTCTTTCTGAAAAATATCAATTCTTGGATTAATCCTAATCAAACTCAGATGTATAATTGATTCACGAAAAACCGAGATCCAAAACATTTGATTCATCAAAAATCGATTTTCTTACTCTTCACTTTTCATGCTTATATTTTTAATATTAATAAACCATAGAAAATGAAAAAATCACCATAATAATTGATTTTTTTGATGTATGTGAAAAATTATAATATCTATATATGTGTTATGGTAAATTATTCAAATAATGTTTTATGTAAATCAATAAAGAGGCAGACATTTTAAGGGTGAAATGTCGATTCACTGGATCAATTTAGAGCTGTGATTCGACTTAAAGATGAGATATTTTTACCCTGAAAAATCGATTCTTCGATCACAGATCGCCATCCCTACTTTAGATGCACATTTTTGATGGAGAAGAAACGGAATGATTGTCTGCAGTGATGTGTGAACAGGATAGACGGTAGATATTGGTGGGAAGGGCGGATACACGCCGACGGGCCATGTTCACCGCTCCTCAAGCATCACTGTCTCCTGTGGGTACAGTTTCAGGGCTTTCAGGGTGCTGCTCTGAGATTCAGCCGTCAACTGTTCAAAATAAATTCTATTAAGTCAAGTGGATTTTGTATTTGCCACAACATTCAAGCGATGAAGGGATCCGAGTTCAAACTATTTACAATGAGCTTGAGCTTTTGGTGTAGAAAGACATTCTGAGGCAACCGTAGCATGGTGGTAAGGCTTTTTCTAATGTCCACCTGGCTAGCAACCACCCCCAAGTTGAAAATGTATCACCAAATACCAATAGGTATGTTCCGGCAGTTGTACTTTAAAGCCCGTCCCTCAACAGATGACACAACCAACTTGGGTGTTATCGTCACTTAAGATCAGGTGAGATTATGGCCATAATGATTAGGCGCATATCTATATCTATTATATATATGTATATATATACAGATTTTAATAATTACAAAATTAAATAAATAAACATGTAATTGAAGCTTTTGTATTTGTAACTAAATTTTGTAGTACACAAATAATACCCGTCGTTTAATTATGTGCTCCTACAAATTATTTTGATTTAATACTTTGTTATTTGATTGAATTATCTACTATTATAGCACTTTATATAAATACTAGCTTTTAGCCGCGGCTTCGCTCGCTTTTTTTTTTCAATATAAAGTATCCTATATTACTTCTAATTCCCTCAAGAATATGTGTACAAAGTTTCATGATGGTCAGTTAAGTAATTTTTCGAGTGAAAGAGTAACAAACAAACTTACATTCATATTTATAATATTAGTAAATATTATAGCAATTTTACCCCCCAAGAAGTAATCAATCACACCTATTTCGATAATATAAATATAAAAATCCATAATACGCTGATTATTGAAGTTATTCTTACTTAAATGAAGCTTTTATGTGTTTGCATACCATTTAAGATATTACATAATATTTTTAAGATTATTTATTATTATAATGGTTTGTAGCAGTTTGCTTTGTTTAAAATAAAAAAAATCAAAAACTTATAAATTGTACATAACGCCATTATCCACTCTTGTCTTCAATTATACTGATTTTATGTATATCAATTTTAATTTTTGGTAAAAAATATACTTACGTCTCTCCTAGGCCAGCTAGAGATGACTTTGTAGTTCTCTTGGGGGTAACCTTTCGAAGCTAGGAAATCTAATAACGCCTAAAAATGAATAAATTAATTTATTAGGGAGAACATATAATATTTCTAAAAAAAAACACTTCTTACATGTCAAATATGTGCACTATCTTGTGCCACATTATCACATAACATTAGGTGAGAATATGGCCATAATGCTAAGCTTATAAAAAAATTATAATCATTTCAAAGCAGTCATGAGGATTGCCGATAGAAATCAAAGTCAAATAGTTGTTAATTTTGGGCATCCACATTATTTGTTTGATCTTAAAATAAAACTTGTAAATCAAAACTGTTTACAGAGCAATAAGTGTGTACAATAAGTAATAGTTATAGAGTGTACGTTACCATGTCGATGATGACTTACATAAATTTGCTCCCTATCCGAATCGTCCTATAGAGGTGTTCACTTAAATAATTATGAAAATCATGTAACGTAATTTATGTATGTCCCCTAGACTTGCTCGTGCTAACTTTAGAGAAATATCGGTAATAATAAAACTTAACTAACCGCAAGCGTGTCGCTCGAGTGGAACCGTCGCTCCAGGCAGGCGTCGTGGGGCGGAGGCAGACGCACGCGGATGCGCGACACCGCGCCCGGGTCCGCGTCCGCGCCGGGCTCCGCCGGCACCCGGGACTCCGCTTGCGATCGCATCGCCTGTCACAACAATATTATGACATTTTTGTAATCATAAATGAAATTGTATTATAATTATAATGATACAGATGAAAATATGGTAGGGATGAATGAGATATAATATGATAAAGGTGAATATATGGTAAGTATGAATGGGATATAATATGAAAGTGAATATATAGTAAGGATGGATGAGATATTATAGCTGAAAATATGGTAAGAATTAATGTAATATATTTTTTAAGATTTGATAATTTTTAATAAGATATTATCGTTCAAATACAATTATTAGTAGCTTGACCACAGCCTTTCAAGTATATAGTTATATATATATATATATAAGGCAGATAGATATTCTAGTTAGTTGTTCCGAACTAACTGTTGAGCCTGATTTCATTTTAATAGCTCGTTGTTGTTACCAAGCCATGATTGCATTATATATTTAAAAAAAAAAATCAATTTGTGAATTATCAAAAACTTATCATACCTCTTTTTTAGCTTCTTCCATGAGTCGTTCAGATTCTGCTCTCTCTAACTCTTGATTTCTTTCTAACTCTTGCTGTTTCTTTATCTCCTCTTTAGCTCTGTAACATAGAATTAAAGTATTTATACCTACCTATATACCTTTGTAATAGTTTGTGCAGTAAGCAAGCGAGGTGGATTGAATCTGTACCTGACTGAGTTACACATTTCTACACACCCCTATTTACACAGTGTAAAATTATATCAGCATGCACATTCAAAATGAGAAAATCGTGAACAATTTAATTTATAATTAAGCCACAGCATAAATCATATTTTTAATTTTTTTCCTTTTTTTACATACTTAATCTACCTACTGAACTGTTTTGATTGCTATATTTTGATATGTTATTTGTATAACGTGTGCATTCGGAAAACTTAATTCCTATACCTATACATCTACTTATTTATCTCAACTCTCATTAACTGCTCTAATTCTTTAACAATTTTGCAGCACTATGCTAACTTATCCACTCCTATTGATTCAAGCCCACAAGTAGTAATGTAATTAAACCAGATTCCGGTCCAGCTAAAAACCAGCACTATAGCAGTTTGCCATGGCATATGCTGAGTTTTGAGTCCTATGTTATATGATGATATTAATTTGTCAAACTGTATTTATATATTAACACTGCATTGTGTACCATTGCTTCTTTTAAAGTTAAAGCTCAGCGTTTTGGTCATAATCTCATCTGATCTTAAGTGACGAGATGGTCCAAGTTGAGAGACACGCTAAACCTGTGCAGGAACTGACTCTAAAGTGCAACTGCCGGAACACACCTAATACTATTAGGCGGCAGATCTTCAACTTGAGGCTGGTAGCTAGCCAAACGGGCATTAGAAAAAGCTCTAACTACATGCTATGGTTTCCTCACGATATTTTTTGATATGGATGGATGAATGTGGTTTCTAACTACCAGTAAGCTATCATTACTTCAATCGTTCTTTCTCTGTAAGAAACCGTCTCACGTATGTTAGGTTAGGTGCCTTAGGTTATCGCGTTCCGTGATCAGACAACGTGTACTCTGCTGTTGAAGGTTTCGGTATACCTGTCGGCTTCTAGACTTCTCATGTAGGCCTCGTCCTGTTCCCGCTTGACCCTCTGCCTCGCGTCGCGCTCCCGCTCGAGCCGCGCGTCCTCGTCCCGCTGCGCCGCGAACCGCTCCAGCGCCTCCACGAGCCCGCCCACCAGCTCCGACACGCCCACGTTACCTGACAACACATAATCACTCAAACATGCCAAATTTCATAGGAAATCCCATAGGACTATTATACATAGACTAGGGGAGCCAGCCTAATATGGGTCCTTCGAAAAAAAAAAAAACAGTTTGGAAAATCCAAAGTGTACACCTCATAAACTCATTTTTTTTTTCTTTTTATTTAATAACAGAGAAACGACATCGAATCAGACCGTGAAAAGTAATAGGGTTCTATTCCTAATTATAATGAAAAGTAAGAAAATAAAAAGACGCGATTAGTAAAAGTATTTCGGTGTTATCATGATAACATACAGGATCCGCACATACAGACACACATATTTTTGTATTAAATTATTATAAATCTACATTCAATATATAATCCTCTTTATTTTTAAATTATATCAGTACTTTTTATATTTTGCCATATTTATTTCCTATCATAAGTTGTCCCTTAAAGTTCATAACTGGTATAAGAAAATATAGATGTCTCACATCTGCCACACGTCCCGCGACGGTTCACTTTTACTATTTTATAGCAATTCCTGCGACTTTGATCGCGTGATACTAAAATTTTATTTCATCACTTCTGCCCGTTTTTGTAACTTTCTTCAATACAGCTTTGCTTCTGTTAGTGGTAGTGTGATGTTAAATAGACTAAAACCTTCTTAAAACGATTGCTCTATCAACTATCAAAAATAATTTTAGAAATCCGGCTAAGTTAAGCGCGTTCAAACAAAAAAAAACTTTTTTATAATTAATAGTTTTATACTGACTAACCGTTTATGACTGAATATATCTCGGTGTTGGAGCGCACTCGCATGATGATGACGAGCGCCGGCAGCCGGTCCACGGGTATGTTCCTGATGGTCATACTTGCGACCGGGCCCAATGCGTTCCCTATCGATTCTATTAACCTATATTAAAAAAATGTATTTACTAAACATTTATGTCAATTTTGAAGCCAGAGATACCAATTGGTAGTGGGTACAGACGCCGTGTCAAGGAACGTCAATTCGAACCCAGCTTGAGCTTCCGATGAAGGAAAACATTATGATGAAACCACAGCATTTTGGTAAGGTTTTTTCTAATGCCTACCTGACTAGCTACCACCTTCAAGTTGGAAATTTGCCGCTAAATATATGGCGTATATACAAGGCTTACAGTGTGCTAAAACATTAATTATAAAAAAAAAAACTGTCGGCCTTACGTTATGTAATATTGATGGAATTTTCCGTGACTTTGTATCTGTTATTGTGCACAGCACAAATGAAATGGATTTTAAATATTGTCATTGTCGAACAAATAGCTGTACTCCTAGACAAATTGTCTTTTACAAACTCCTAATGTGTCACGGAAACAAAAGATGACACATATCAAAGTGACTTAGACAATTTGTATAGAATGTCCCACCATTTTTTTTTTATTGTTGTATGTCTAAGCTAGACGCATCGATATATGCACTTTTTGAACATTTGGATATTCTGATTGTTATAACCAGTTTATTAACGAAATTTACAGATAAGATGAGTGCACCAACACCAACGAATAAAGCTGTAATTTCTAGAAGTAAACCCCAACTACATTACCCATTCAACCTATTAACAATAATTAAGTGAATAATAAATGCTCACGATTAGTTGAAACCGTCTGGTAACCGTAAGTATAATTTAAAGCAATTTTGTTTTCGTAAACATAAAAAAGGTATGGACCAAGATTTTGAAGAACTAACAATATTACAGAAAAAAAATGTTATTTTGTTGAATAGTTCATTTGAATTTTGATTAAAAGTTATTGGTGTGGAAAAAAGTGATGCTATTTAGGGGCCGTTTAAGTATTACGTGATGCAATTTTTGAAGATGTTTGAACCTCCCTCCACGCCTTTCAAACGTTATTGAACACTCAAGTGAGTATTTTTACATGAAAGTTATAATTATGTTTTACGTTTTTGAAGTAAAATTTTTTTACTCACGCTTGATTTGAGAAGCTGGTGAATGTGTGACAAGAGCGTTACAAAAAGTTAGTTGACAGGAAGATATAAGTTAGTGAAGATGGGAACAGAGAGATATACGTTTCCTATATTATTGTAGGGGCAAGAGAGAGAGGTGCGAGCACACATTTTTTTTCTTTATTGCTCTCATAGCCAGAAAAGTTTTACTTCAGTCGTGTGATCTAAATAACACTTGTTTTTTTATTAATATACTTTCAAAATAAATAACTTATATATCGTAACCTCTGGAAAAGCTATTACAATAGTTGAGGGATTCCTCGTAACACATAAACATGCAAACTTCGGGAGTTTTAATGAGATAGGTTTCTATTTAAAATAAAATATTAAAAAATCATTGTTACGTAACGCATTGTTGGATCTCCCCTACCGCCTTTGTAACGCATCGTAACGTTTTACAAGATTCCGCCTTCCCCCCAAATTGTGTTAATTAACACTTGAACTGGCACTTACATGTTGTTATTATGCGGATGTGTGAGGTCCCAGCCGTAGACGATGAAGTTGGCAGCCAGGGTCTGCAGGACGGCGTCGCTGCCCAGCAGCTGCGCGCAGAACACGTTCGACAGCACCGACTGCTCGTGATGTAGATACACGCCTAACAGCTTCCTCTAAAAACCACATTGAAGCGATGGTAGCTCAGTAATAGTGTGTACCGACTCCGCGTCAAGGGACTCAAGTTAGAATCCACCTATAATGATTTTTGAGTTTTCGGTGAAGGAAAACATCGTGAGGAAACCATAGCATGGTGGTAGGGCATTTTCTAATGCCCACCTTGCTAGTTACCACCCTCATGTAGAAAATCTGCTGCCAAATACCGATAGGTATGTTTCGGCAGTTACACTTGAGAGCCAGTACTTCCACAGGTTTAGCGTGTCCACTAACTGGGGCCATAGCGTCACTTAAGATTAGATATGATTATGGCCCTAACGCTAAGCCTTAACAATAAAAAAAAACATATCCAGCCTTATCAGGAGACATGAGACGTGTACTAACCAGTACACTGAAAGTAAATGTCGTATCGACGATGAATTGACGATCATCAAAATCACAATTTATTGCTCTCAGTCGATGTTTCGGGAGATAGTTGATATTAAAAGTTGATATATACTTTGCGGAGAAATGATATCATCTTGACGACGAAGTGACTTAAAACTCCTATGTGTAAAAACAGTTTTACAGGAAACGAAAAAAACGAACCATTAATTTTAAGCATATGAAAAGAACAAAATTAAATATTCATATGTATTGTTATATGAAGCAAGTATTGCAGTGCGTGAGACTGGTAGATAAACTTGTTTAAACTTTATCTATAACATAAAATAATTAAATTTTAATCATTATGTTTTTGCACATAGGAATTTATGTCACTTCGTCGTCGATATAATATCATATCGCCGTAAGTATATATATTTAATATCAACCGTTGTCTGAAATAACGACCAAGAGTAATAAATATTACGATGAATTATACTAGTTATAAGACTTAGTTTTTACTTTTTTTAATTCTTGGCAACTCAATCCTATTTAGATACTATGCTGCCATTTTAAAGAGATAAGATTTGAACATTCTGGACAGATGATACTATCTTCAACAAGATGGCGACTGTCTTGTTGAAGCTCTAAATAGAGTTTTTGTGGCAATTAATATATCATGTTCCGAATGATTATTTATAATTCGCTTCCCGTACGCTCTTCAGCTACACAACACTACGGAAAATGTCACATATATAGAGCAAATAGCTAAGAATATCAATAAAAATAAAAATCACAACACGACAGATCAAGATCCAGTCAAAAACTCATACGTGTAAGCTATAATTGAGTAGTTGTCGAGAATAATAAAAAAGGGAAGGTACATACTTCTTTAGCGGGTCTGAGACAAGATTCCTTGATGGCATCCTGTAGGGTGCCTTCGAAGAAATGTGGTGTATTGGGTCCGTATCTCGCACGGAACCGTTGCGCGAACTCTATACAGCCCAACGCTTCGTCGTCGACATGGTCGGACACTGTTATAAAATAAAATAATAAACGTTACACTATGACCAATGATTTTATAAAGTGACAACTTCTATAGGATGGTGTGGATAGGAAGTAAATTCGTGTGAGTCGTCATCGACACGGTCACGTGACGTGTTAACGTACACAGTATATCCGTTCCTGTTAGTATACACTTACTGAGCTGTAACATGGTTTTGATTAACAAGTTTTAATATAAGATCAAACAATTAATTTGGATTTCCAAGAATAACAACTGTTTGTTTATAGTTTTAAGTTTTTACTTTTGTCGGTTCTGTTTTACTTTTTTACTTATAGACTTAGCGTAACGGTAACAATTTCACCTGATGTTAGGTGACGACGTGGCCCAAGATTTTGGACACGCTAAACTCGTGAGGGACTGACTCAAGTGCAACTGCGGGAACAGATCTATAGGCTGCACCTATATATAGCAGATTTTCAACTTGAGGGTTGTAGATAGCCCAGCTCAAGTTCATTGTAGGAATTGGAACTCACGTCTATTGACGCGGCGTCCGTACACGCTACCGCTGAGTTATTATCTTTTCAAAGACTGTACTCCTATTATCCCTTCCTCTCTCTCTCTCTCTCTCTGTTGATAGATATACCATAATCGGATCACACATGTTGGAATATTCAATAGCAGCCGTAATAACGCAACAAATGACATTTCTATAAGTCACTTTAATTTGAAGCGATGATAGGTCAATTGGTAATGTGTACAGATGTCGCGTCAATGGAAGTGACTTCGAATCCACCTGCAATAACCTTAAGCTTTCGGTGAAGGAAAACATCGTGATGAAACCAAAGCATGGTGGTAAAACCTTTCCTAATGCCCGCCTGGCTAGTTACCGTCCTAAGTTGTAAATCTTCCGCCAAACCTATAGGTGTGATCTAGGTATATCACTTGACAGCCAATCCCTCCACTATGCTTAGCGTGTCCACCATCTTGGGCCACATCGTCACATAACATAAGGTGCGATTGTGGCCATAACTCTGCAACCTATGAAGTATATTTTTTATCAAAGATGATTCAGTGGTATAGTGTATGGGGGCATGAATTCGGATCAATACGATTATTAAAAAAAACATAAACATACTTAGAGGTTGTAGCCTTTCGGACTGTACCAAGTCTACGAACATGTCGTCTTCTGCTGGAAAACTGTCACCGGTGTCGATTTCCTCAACAGAACTGTCACTGTCTGAGCTTTCCACTATTATCTGTAACCGAAACACAACTTCATTTAACAAGGAGTGAAAATTTAAGTGCATAGTTATAACAAAATGGCTTTAATTATAACACATATTACATAGTTGATAGCATTTTGCATGAAATACGTTCCCACTTATTGCTGAGGAAACGTGATGTTCGGAGGTCATAAAACAATTTTGTAAATTATACATGTGAAAATGGTTATTTATAAATTTATTAGGTAAACTGGCAGAACTTGTTCTGTCTTTTTGAGTAACCAATCACGTCGACTAAAGCGACATCTATCGCGTTATGATCACTTATCGAGACAAAAAGTATCCTATCTCTTAAGTTGGATCAGACTGCACGCTGTGTGCAAAGTTTGATTAAATTTGGTGACACAACGTGACACGAAATTATTATATATAAAGATTTAAATTGTCATATGGCCATGCGGCCATGGGGCCATAATCTATCATTTGAGGAATCATTTTGATAGGGGGGTCGCAGAAAATGTGACACAGCGTAATGAAAAGTATGGGGGAGAGTGTTCCAAAATGGTAAAATTTTGCGTGACTTCTATACTAATATTATGAACAGGAAAAAAATGTTTTTTTGTTTGTAACGAATAAACTAGAGTAATACTGGACCGATTAAAAAACTATCACCATTAGAATGCTACATTAGCCCTGAGTATTTAACATTTATAGGCATAGGCTATCTAATATTATAATGTTTATGAAATTGAATAAATAAAATTTTGGTTCCACAGCGAGTATTTTATAAACAACCCCCAAACACTAACTGACCCGGTAGACGTTGTTCTGCCTTTTTATCAGCTATGAACCATCATCTCATTAAAAATAATATATAAAATGGATTTTACTTCTATCAGTTAACTGATTTAGAAGTTACACGATCACTAACACAGGCTTTTGAGGTGAAACTTTTATGAGAGGGTTTGAAATTCTTATCTGCAACCTTATTGTGTGACGCTTATTCGGGTAAAGTCGACTCGCGGCGACTAAGGGAGCGAGAGAGGTATACTTAGTCATGTCGTCTTAAATACACACCTATATTTATATATAGATGTAATTAATATAAGATATATTATTTACCCTTTAATATAAATAAATTCCGATTTCGGAATTTATAAGTTTAGTCTTTCTAAGCGGTTTGTCGATTTGGATGAAATTATTTGGTGCACTTATAAACTGGCACGACTTAAGTTTTTGTTTACTTTCTCATGAATATTTTCACAACAATATTATCTAATATTATAAAGCGAAAAATTTTGTTCGTTTGTATGAATACGCTAATCTTAGAATTTACCAATCGGATTTTAAAAACTATTTTTGTATTTGATAGAGCAATCATTGAGGAAAGTTTTAGGTTATTTAATATCACGCTGCCACCAATAGCACTAAGCTGTATTAAAAAAAAAAATGTTTAGTTCCACGCAAACGAAGTCACGGGCACAGCTAGTGCATACATTTATATTTTCTTTGTAACGTCAAAAAAAAAAAATTATGTTCAGCTCTCCAGTATGTTTGAATATGTTGTTTATATCCAGGTGCGTGGAATGAAAACAAATTGTTCCAATTAATGTTAATAATTAAGTAAAGTTACCCTTTTGTATTCCTTTTGCTGTTTATTAGGGGCTCTTTTAACTGTCAGTTCGTGCTGTGGTAAGTCGAGGCCGACCATCGCTAGTACCGTGTCATCTAAGCCCGTAACGGAAGGCCAACCCGTCCATACCTTAAAATAATTCAAAAAATCAATATAAAGATGATTTTTTTTATTGCACGCCGCATAAGCAAAGCGTTGAGGTGGATACTACTGTCACTTCACGCAAAACAACTGATTTGACAAACTTAAAATGTCTCTATCTATCATATATTGCACTTGTAAAATAATATATACACACACATCGAGAAAAAACACTATTTTTAACACTCATGATATTATTGATGTAATTTTTGTTATTTAAACTAGTAAAAAGCTGTTTAAAAAAGTTATAAAAAGGTTTATAAAAGTTGGACGTCCGTGTGTCTGTATGTGCGAATCCTGTATGTTATCACGATAACGACCAAAATACGTTAAGAATTCGGCGAAGCTGTCAAAGCCCTTTGGGGCTAAAGGCGTATGTCAGTTCGAAAAAAAAAAGATCGAAATACTTTACTAATCTAGCCTTTTTTTGTCTTATTTTCAGTTTAATTAGTAATAGAATCCTATTACTTATCACGATCTGATTTGATGTGGTTAAATTGTTAATAGACAAAAAAAAAAGAGATTATAAGGCGTGCACTTTTGGATTTTTCAAACTTTTTTTTGTTCATTTAACTGGACTACGGTTATATGACATACAGCCAAAAGTAAAACTTCTACTACGGTTGAATCTAATGGAGAGTTGTGGAAAGAGTTGTGGAAAGTCTCATTTATGATATGTCATGCATTCAAGGGTTACTGTATGGATTAAGTTGATAATGTCTTACCTGATGTCGTGCCGGAATGTCTGTTAATGAATATATGTCATTTTTAACTTCCCTCACAGTTTTCGTACCGGGAAACTTGAGCGTGTAGTCTTTCTCTTCATTCTTGATGTGAAGTGTGTATGTCGCTGTTAACCTTTCCGCGACTCTATTAAACGAAATTTCAGTTTATTAACGACTCTTTTTTGTAAAAATCTAATTGTACACGCCAAATACCAATAGATGTGTTCCGGTAGCTGCATTTGTGAGCCAGCCCCTCCACAGGTTAGCGTGTCTACCATCTTGGGCTGTATCGTAGCTTAAGATCAGGTCAGATTATGGTCATAACGGTAAAACCTTAACAATTTTTTTTTTCGAATACAGCCATATATTAACTATATATATATTATTATATATATTGCGTACTTTGTGGTCCTTGTTTCCTGTTTTTTTCCCTCCCATATTCCCTGTCGGGATATGGGTGGCGAGTCGGGTAGGCCCTACTCGGTTCTGCGTCTAAGTCCGACTTTGACTGCGCACCGAGTAACACATTACAAGTGTAACACATTACTCATACAATACACTATTCCGCGGTCCACCGTCAGGCGGTTTAACCGTTTACCTAACTAACCTAACCTAACCTGACCATATTAGACTGGTGTCTAGGTACATTCGAGGTCGCAAGTTTCCGAAAATCAAGATTATGGCTTCACAATGGGTGCCCCCGCGCGCCCGCCCGCTGCCCGTGGAAGAGCCGGTTATCGTGGCCGGTTTGGGGGGTTCGGATCCGAACTCGTTCCGCAGAGCGCGTTGAGTCCCCCGAAGATGCCGAGATTGGCTCAGTGAGTGTTCTCATTTAATCGCTGGTGCTTGTGTGTTTTGTGTCGTGGCTTAAAATAAACTTGGTATGTAATTTGCATTTAATTTATTACATTGTAAACATTAAATGTCACCGTTACATTGTAAGCGTCAGGTTTTGCAATAAAATACTTGTGTGATATTTAAAGATCGTTTAATTGCGTCGCGACGGAGCCGGTTGTCCTGTGGCGGCTGGCCTTGTTGCCGGCGTTTGGCTTTGCCTGTTACCTTTTAATAAGTTTTCAACTCGTATGACTCCTTGAGTTGCTTCATTTGTTTTTTGTTTGATACTTTTCATGATTTCTTCCTCTTTAGCTAATTTTGAGTTTAGTGTGGATATGGTACGCTCATCTTCATCAAATTTTCGTTTTAATTCGTTGATTTCATATTCCTGTGATTGTTATGCGTTTTCTATAATTGAATGATCGTATTCACTTTCGTCGGCTCTTCTTCGCGCTCGCGGTGCTGGAACGTCTACGTTTTCGGATGTTGGTTCCGGTTGAGCTTCTATCGGCGTTGCCACCAAGTCCGTGATAGGTTGTTGACCTAAAATTATGCCAGAATGTTTGTGATCTGACATTCTGTAGCCCATAATTAACGGATTAGGTTGTGTTTCTCATTGCCGTATATAAGATGTTACCGCCGTGTGTTGCAGCTTCTATTTCGATGTGCGTTTTTACCATGATATTTAGAATGCTGTTTTTGTGATTGCCGTCTTAGCTGAGTAATGGTATTATTCCAATTCCGATCGGTGGTGCGTATTCTAACGCCGGTATGTCTATATAATTGATGTATAGGTAGTTATCTACCGTTGCGAATTCGTATTTCACTAGAGTTGCTGCAATATGAGATACCGCTGTTTGTGTACCATCTCGTAGTACAACGTTGTGTATGGCACTTTTACTTTCTAGATAAACCCAATTTAGAAATCTCCATGTATTGTTTCTTAAATGGAATGTTCCGTCTTTTGGTGCTTGTGTTTTTACGTAGATTAGACCAATTGCATTTGTCGCGTTATAGAATATTTTTGCACTCGCTATTAGCGCTGGCAGATATGAATATTTTTCGATACTTTCCGTTTTTAGCGTACGTGTTTGGAGTTCATATATGTCGTTGTGATACCAATATTCCATTCTATTGTCTATAAATTTTCCATGGCATGCTGCGCTTTGATTGTCACCTGAGATTAATCTATGTTGCCCTTGTACTGTTAGATCGCCAATTTTTTTTACCATGTAGGGTTGTTGGTGTTATGTCTTCACCTAGTTTTACAATACCGTGCTTTCCCACGTATTCCCATATACCTATAGATGTTTGTGAATTTGCATTCGCGTATTGAACCGTTCCGGACGACGCTATGAACGGAGTTCTATTTCCTAGGTTGTATATTCTTATGCCTACGCTTTTTACACGTGCTGAATGGTTTGTTTCTATGATGTCATCGTATTCTTTGTGAGTTAGATAAATTAATAGTTTGTCCCATGGAAATGTATGTATAAATGTTTTGATTTTGATCATACCGTTAGATGCTTTGTTTGAGGGTTCCTCTTTTTTGTAAGTACATAATGAACTTGTTATGTGTAAATTGAACATTTTGTTGAAATTAAATGTCTTTATTTTCATGTTGTTTTCGACTCCCGATGTGATGATTTTTGGTAGTGCTGTGATTTGTTGACTGTCTTTATTACCTGCCATGGCTTTTTCGTTGTTTCTTAATGCTGTTCTAGAGCAGAATCTTGGATATATCGTTCCTAATATCCTTTCACCTAAGTATTTTGTTCCAATTCCTGTTAATGCGGCTTATTGTGCTGCTGCGTCGTATTTGCCTTCTGGAGTGTAAGAGTATACTTGTGTTAGAAAATTTTCGTCTGCTTCTTTGATTGATGCTGTAACCCACTTTCTTAATTCTTTTTCTGATTTGTTCCTCTGTTTAATGAATCGTTATATATTGCTTGAATTTCTGCATATGTGTTGTCGTGTTCTTGTGCTATTTTATCTAATTCGTTTGTTGGTTCTCCACTGTCTAAAGGATTTCCAGGTCCTAAATATCTATATCCCGGTAATGTATAACCACTTCCACTTTGTTCACCACCGTTGTTCTCTGTCTGCATACTATTACTGTGTGCGTGTGTGTGACCTGTATTTTTAGCTAGTTGTTTAGAAAGAGAAAGTCGATATTGTTGTCTTTATTATTTCCTTTGTTATTATGCCACCCTGGTAACCCGTCCTTCTTGTGCAATTAATGGAATGTGTATTTGTATAATTAGTTTTTATTATAAAAAAAGTGAGAGTACATGGTTCTTATAACTAGTTACATATCTATTTATAGATCTAATACATATTTAAAGTGATTCGTAGTATTCCCCGTCGCGGTCGTCATAGTAGTCTCTATCTTCGAAATCCAATTGATTTTCTAATGGTGTAGCATGTTTTGTCCGAAAAGCCTCCCAAACAAACGGAGTTAGTTTAAAGTATGTTTCTGCTGGTTGAACGAATTTATATTGTCTGGTTCTCGTTTGGATTGCTTCATAGCTGTCTGGTACGGTTAGGAAGCTATTTATGTTGTAATTACTCACTGTGTATAGTACACAGTTTGTTATGTCGTGGCGGTTTTTATATTTTATATCTGTTGACATCGCTTGTACATCTGCCAACAATTTGCACTGCTCGAATTGGTTGTCTGTGAGTTTACACTCATCCATGAAGCATGCGTTTGTGTGTAATAAGCTCGCAAAGTTAAAGGATGAGTCTGGTGTAGTCCCGTTAATCTGCAATAATTGTAATGCATTTCTACGAGACTTTCCATTATCATAGTTTTTCCCATACTCGGTGGTCCCTTGAAGAATAGGTTGTTCTTTTTTTCGAGTTTTCGGTAAAAGTGGTCTCGTGTTCTTATGGCGAATGTACAAATTCTAATTTTGTTTGCCGTGAGTAGATATTCTAAATTTTCGAGTCCAGTCCATATTTCATTTAAATCAGCTGCTGTTGGGTTCCGCTGGAGCGTGAAGGTTTTTGTTCTTTCCAATCTTTGTTTCGTTGATTCTGAAAATACCAATGTTCTGGCAGTACCTAGTGCTGTTTTAAGCCGTTCGTTGAAATTTCGGCTGAATTGTAGGGTAATCCCTTCAGGTGTAGAGCATAGAAATCTCGTAGCTTTCCCTTCATCGAAAACCTTGTTTTGACAATGTTGTAATAAAGAGGTGCTGGTTTTCTCTATCAAGCGTTGTACGTCTTGAGTTAGAGTTGAGTCTTTTTTCTCCATAAATGGCCGCCTGTTGATCTCCAATGTCATCGTTGGAATCTTCACGCTCAACAGTCTCGTGCCGCCCAAGATCGTGCTGGGTGTCGTGTATGTCTTCATAGGATATAATAGAGCTTTGATCCACTCGTCCGTGAATTGTGCTTTCATTGTGAAGTAGATTATTTCTCCCTTCGGCAGTTGGAACTCCAATTTGCCCCGTGGTAGGTTTAATTCCCAAACTATGAGGGACGCACATTGCCAACTTTTAACACGTCCGGTGAGAATTTGTTAAAGTGTTTCACGATCAAGGCCGGTAGTAATGTAGAACAGAAGGCGCTCAATACATTAAATTTGAAAACATTTGTCCTCTTTGGCTCGAATAGCCTTGACAAATTTTAAGTTGTAACCTTATTTTTTTGCGGTACTGATGTATATGATATGATAATGCGTTCTTCGTGTTCCAATATGTTTAGCGATGACTTTCCAAGGAGATAATTGAATCCTGTTGATGTGATAGTTTCTTCCACCCATTGAGCAATCCATTGAGTCGCTGTCATCGCTTTCTGAGATGTTTGGGCCTCTAGGTTCGATTGCGCTTGTTTTAGACGTTTCGTCTCCTCTTGTTGCTTCTTCGTAGGTGCTTGCTTCAGATTCAAATTGCGCTTCGTCATTGGTGCGTTCAATATGTTCGCTAGGATTTGATTCTTCTCCGACTGCGATGTCGTCACTATGGATGTTTCTTCCTCCATCTCTTCCGGTTGTGTTGTCAGCGCTTCCTCTTCTTCGGTTGATAGTGGTATTTCTACTTCTTCAAGTAACAACAACCGGTTCCGTCGCGACGCAATTAAACGATCTTTAAATATCAAACAAGTATTTTATTGCAAAACCTGACGCTTACAATGTAACGGTGACATTTAATGTTTACAATGTAATAAATTAAATACCAAGTTTATTTTAAGCCACGACACAAAATACACAAGTATCAGGGATTAAATGAGAACACTCACTGAGCCAATCTCGGCATCTTCTGGGGACTCAATGCGTTCTGCGGAACGAGTTCAGAGCCAGGCGACACCGCGTCCGAACCTACGACCCCGAATGTACCTAGACACCAGTCCAATATGGTATATGTATATATACTAGCAGACCCGGCAGACTTCGTTCTGCCTTAATCGATAAATAAAAGACCTAAACTTTTGTATAAAATAATCCTAAAACAAACAAAACGAAACTGTATTAATTAAAAAATCATTTTTTAAATGAAGCATTAAGTTTTATTATTATTTTCGACACATCATGTTGCTTAATTACAAAATACGAGTTTTCCTGAAATACTGGCTATTTATAAGGTTTAAATTTGATTTTGACAGACACACACTGGTATGATACAGTCTTTTAATCAATTTAAAGCTTTCTCATAAACTATATTTTTTGTTTTGCTTTGTGGTGCGTAAATAAACAAAGAAGACGGTTATCCGACGCACGAAAACGCGACATATAATTGTCCATGCGCGAAACAGGGAAACTCCAAGTTGATTTCGCAAACTTCTAACGACTGTCCTTGCGATTTATTTATGGTCATCGCAAAGGCCAGACGTACTGGATATTGTAAGCGTTTAAAATCGAATGGTAAATCCGTTGGAATCATCGGTATCCGCGGGATCAAGACATAATCTCCTTTGTATTTTCCTTTTATGATTGTGGCCTCAATGACGTTATTCATCAGCTTTTTCACAGCCAGTCTTGTTCCATTGCACAGTCGAGGTTGATTAATGTTACCCAACATGATGACAACTGACCCTACTTTTAACTGCAAATTGTGAGGTGGTAATCCAGACAATTCCAGTGTATTTAAAAACTCCGTGCGATAGTTGACTACGTCATCCTGGTTTATAACTGTGTCGACTGATTTGAAGGAAACCAACTGTCCTGGAAGAAAATTCTGAATGGTCGCATTGAGTTCCTCGACATCTTTATTTATCGCCTCCAATACTGCTCGTTTACCCAGCCAATTATGTTTATTAAACTTTTGCGCTATATCTGGGAAAACACGCTGAATAAGTTCCTGTTTTGAGTCTGTGGGTAATGTGATGAACCCGGTCGAGGTATCCACTGTAACTTTATTATTTCCAATGTCTAACAACTGCTTCGCAAACACATTTGCAGATTCATCTTGTTGCAAAAATACTCGCATGTTAGTTGTTAATTGGGGTGTCTTTACATACTGCCACAAATTCGATGATTTTAGGTATCCATTTAGTTCATTAGCAAAAGTTGATCGGGGAATAACTGGAAGAACCGCAACTGATCGCCGACGATACAATGGGTATCTATCATTTCCCGTTATGTTTTTAGCAAACAGGCATCTTGGGTATCGCTTGGAATACTTTCCGTCGACCATACAGGGTGAATTGTATTTGAAAAGTCCGCCAGATCCATGTATCATGTGTTTGGTAACTACTGCATGCAATTTTGGGACAACTGTTTCATCTGGAATTTCAGCTGAAATTATGGCATGAATCTCATCTGGCCTTATTTTGTCCACTAACCAGACTAATATGTGCGCATGTCGGACTCGGCCATACACACAATACTTTGTTAAGAAATTCATCAGAGATTTTAATTTTTGTTTAAAAACTCTGGCAATCATGTCATGTCTATCAACTGATGTTTGGCTATGTAGTAATTCCTTCTTGATATCGGACCATTTTTCGTCACATGTGAATGTAACAGATAAGTCTGGGCGGCCATAATGCCTAACATATGACATAGCATCCTGAGTATATTCATGCATTTGGCGTGGGCTTCCTATATAAGTAGCTGAAAAATTGTCATTCTTTCCACATTATTCGCATTGTCATCCGCATTTATAGCATCGCGGAGATGAATGTATTCCTCTGATCGTAACTGTCGTTGGTTCAAACGAATGTATGTCAATCGTTCAGTCTCAAATTTTTACATACATGTGTACTGAAAAGTGATGGAAAAGTCTTTGACGGATCATAGAAATTCATAGCACTAACTTTTTTGTTGGTTTCAGCACCTGCAATCAAAAATGATAAATATTCAGTTTGTTACTTAGATCAACTGAATTTAAAAATATTATTTAAAAATTTTCAATTTATTTACCTGTTACTTGATTTACCATTTTGATATTAAAATGGTGTCCATCTTCCCCCTGCCAGAAGATCAAAGGATATTGTAATACATCATAACTCCTGTGTGTTTCAGATACACGTTTTAAATCACTATTCCGACAATTAAGCACAATATCTCTAGATTGTAAATTTTCTCCCACAATGACAACAGCCACTTCGTCAATGGTACCTCCTTGTGTGTTCACCGGCAGGTGTTTTGTCAGCTCGAATGATAATATTATGACTATCAGATGGCATCCGATCCAATGCTATTTTGAACATGTTTACTAAATTGTTATTCTGATAAAGCAACATTTGTAATTCATGTACAATGGTTCTCTTCACTGTTGGATTGTCAGCACAGCGATTATCAAATTCCGCTCCTGAATTGGCCATAAAATGTACTTGTAAAAATTTATAATCTGTAACAGTGTCCCCAGTAAGTGATAAATTTGTCCTTGTATCTGATTTTTTTTAAAATTTGTCCATTAATTAATTACGATACATATATTAGTATATTGATATATATATTAGTACATACATATTGAATATTATAAAAAAATATGGTATATAATACCTTGAAGGTGGGCATGAAATTGTCCTGTATAATACGTGTAGCGCCAAATGATGTCATCTGGAAACAGCTGTTATATTTATGAATGTTGGCCAATAAGTGCTTAGAATCATTTCCAATCCCAGAAACTAAAGATAGTAAAGCATCTGGTGGTGGGACCAATTGTGGCAATTTTACTTTGCCACCAGCACAACATAATCCAGTAGATTCACCAGTGTATTTTAACACCTTACAATGCTTACAAATTATTTTCGTTTCCCCAATTGTTACCGATTTGTCGGCACAATATTCAATTGCCGGATCATAGTGGAATGCAGCTCGTTCAAGAATCACAGGAGCACTCAATCGCTCAATTTCATTATGTCGTGCTTGCTGTTGTTGTTTTTGATGTGCACGAACTCGTTGCATTCTAAGCCTATCTACTTCATTGTCACTCACTAAATAACGCAATTCTGATATAGCAATACGACTATTTTCTTGACCTGTGTGTCTCTGGTCATCAGTGCGGTTAGCACGTGAGGTAACTCTTCGTACATTTGATTGACTGCGACGACCTAAGTCAGGTCGTCTTCTCATCGGCATCGTAAATTGTAAATAATCAAAGTGAGAAAATTTCTCGCTCACTTAACAGTAAAATGTCACTATCACACTATATAAAAAAGAGCACATTACTTGGAATATCACTATCACAAAGGATCACCAAATTAAACTAAGTTTTCACACAATTATAGATATCGTAACACAATATCGTAATAATTTTCTCCTTGTTCTGAAGTGAGACAGGATGAATTGACATATTAGTTGGTTGTCAAATCTAATGCCAAATATGATGGTTGCTTTCATAAATTCAAATTTTGATAACACTTAACATTTATTATTCGAATTTTTCTCACCTTTTAAAACTTCCCTAGACCTCCACGAACATTTCAAGACCAAGATGAGATAAATTCGTTCAGCCGCTCTCGAGTTCTAGCGAGACTAACGAACAGCAATTGATTTATATATATAGATATCTATATGTAGCATGGTTAATGACGGACAATTTAAATAAAATTAGTAGATTTTTTTAAAGTAAACAATGCTTTTTTCGACTACACTGTAAACGAAATGTTAACCTGAGAGATAGTAAGTCTAATGCTACTCACTCGTCATCTGCTAGAATTTCATCAGCTGATTTGAGACGCAGTACGGCGTTCTGTGCTAGTCCAAGGTTCGCCAGTTTAGCTCCGGACGTGGCCCGGGACCCGCCCAGACCAGATATCTGCTGCCGGCAGACCGGGACTCCACACACTAGTTCTAAATGTTTCTTAAAGTCACCTAAAGACAATGTATACTCTATATTTGATAATAACATATCGACACTGGGAAACGTACTTTTTTATAGTTAACTAGCTGACCCGAAAAATGTTGTTCTATCTTATCAGTTATCTCTAGTGAACACCTACTTTAGTTGTATTATACATTGAGAGGATGACGGTGGGAAAAAAATGTTTGTTGTGGGCCATCACTTAGGGGTATGAAAAGTAGATTACGACCGATTCTCGGACCTACCGAATATACATATAAAATTTAATAAAAATCGGTAAAGCTGTTTCAGATAAATATGGCAACTAGCATTGCATTTTGCATTGCATTGCATTAACATTGCATTAACGAGCATTTAATTTATACATTGAGACACAATTTCACCATATTTATGTAGGAAAGTGACTGAGCCCACTGTTTCTTGCCCCAGCTTCAAGATATGGTTCGCAAAATATAAAGACATACAGAGCATTATAACATAATCTCAAGAAACAACAATACGTTATGATGAAAAACTGTACTTACTAACTGTTGACGATGGAGCCATTTTGATGTCATATATCTTATTATTAAAGTGGACTTGTAGTTCTACCATATCATTTAAATTATATTTAGGTGATGAAGTCGAAGCCTGACCATTATCTTCTCTGTCTGTGGGAAGAAAATTAAATATTTCACTCATTGGGACGTGGACCAAATAAGCGATAAACGGTCTGGAGTTTGCTGTTAAGCCCTTTTTTATTATAGTGATGTTTAAATTCCTGTTTTTTACGGACTTCCTCATCACAACGCGTAAGTGCATTACCTAGCCTGAGGCCAAGGCGAAAGGGGTGTGTGACGAGAAATCTCATCGGGTGATAATCACCCAGCACTACCCCAATAAAACGCACCACGGCGACAATACAAACTGCCGTGACCATGGATCATGTTCAGCGCCCAGACTTAAGTCTTTGCGAGAAAATGCTGGTAACCTAATCAAAAAGGTCAAAATACCTAAAGAAAATCAATTAATTAAATGAAACTGTATTTAGAATATTAACATGAATTGTATTAGTTAGAATTAAACAACTTGAAAATAAGATATTAGTGACTATTTAGAATCTTATTTGAATCATATTAGTGAAAATTATTTTTTTTTTGTTTAGGAATCTTAATGTATCATATATTTTATTGGTATAGTATTTGGCCACATTATTATCTGCTATTATATGACGATGTAACCCAAGATGATACCATACTTAGCATATTTATTTATATTAGCATATTCTGGTTGGCTTAAAAACCTTTAATACTGGTAAACATTTCATGACATAATTACAATAAGTATTGATAATTCTGTTCAAGATAACTCATGTTTAAAAATGCCTTTGTTTCACTTTATATATGGCGTTTATATTAAAACTAGTTGGCCCAACAAACCTTGCCCTAACCTTGAGGGCCATTCAAGTATTACGTAAGCAGAATTTTAGACTTTTGACTTTCGCCTAGCTTTTCTCAGCAAAAGTAACAAAACTTTTACCACCTTACTGACGTAAATAAGAGTATATATTTTTTAATTTACCATAAAATACGGTGTGAAAATGAGTGAGAAACAACAATTATTTTAGGGAATTTCTGAACAGGCATTTCATTTCGCACAATAGCGCTGCAATAACATAATCTATAAAATTTTGCAGAAAAATCGGAAAAAGTAAACAAATATTGTTGACGTTATCACGCGTACCTTTGTCAACAAAAATAAGCTAAGCAAAGAATCCTCCCAACCTCTTTTGGTGGTTGCATAATACTTCTTTTTCAAATATTATTATTAATACATAAACATATTATAATACATTTATATTCAACGCATTCTGTTGAAACCGCAATTGCGGATAAATAAGGAGAAATATCGTTGTTTGACGAGTTATCATATCAGAGTTGGACGAATTCAAAGAGTTCTAGACTTGAATAGTCCCTTTCCAGTCAAGAAATTGACCATAGCGCTATTTATCACGTTCCCGGATAGCATAAAAATACATAAGCATGACATTTTTCATTGTGATTATCAAGACAATGTCGGATTTTAGATACTATATATACAAAAACGTACATTGTATAAATAAAAACGTAGAACTACTGTGCATTGTTGTACTTGATACCTAGAATTTTTGATATTGATACCTAAATTTTAAACTCTAATATTAGTCATTAGTGTATTACTGTTAAAAACAAAAACCAGTTCGTGCTAAAGAACTTACAGCAGAAGTGAAACACCAGTCTATCTGTCTCGCTCCCTCAGTAGCCTCGAACCGACTTTAGCCGAAGAAGCGTCACACAATAAGATTGCGTGGTTCATACGTCAGTAAACATTTAGAATGTTTCAATTGCTCAATAATTGTTACTTTAATCTTTATTAATATAATTAAAGGTAAGAAACTCGAGACAAACATTCCCATAGCATATCAGAAGAAAGGAAACACGGGGCTGTCGATTTCTTGACGTTTAGTTCGTAGACTAGCGACTTGACTGTTTGTTATTTTACAGCAATAACTTTGCCCATCATTTTTATACTTTATGGATTTAGCGTAATAGCCACGATCTCTATGACGATGTGGCCCAAGATGGTGGAAACGTTAAACCTTATGAAGGGGTTGGGTCTCAAGTGCATCTGCCGGAACACACCTATAGGTATTTAGCGGCAGATGTTCAACTTGAAGGTGGTAGCTAGCCAGATAGGCATTAGAGAAAGCCCTACCACCATGCTATGGTTTTATAACGAAGTTTTATCTACATCAAAAGTTATTATCGCCTCAAAAATGAGGTGTTTGGACTGTACAGTCATTATTGCTAGTGAACATACCGGGTGGGTGTGTTTTTGGTGTTATCACAGATATGTCATCGTCAATCATCTCAACGTCATGTGTTTCGCTGATCTCTGGCATTGAACTGTTACCATCTTGCGGCATAACTCTGTTAATTGCTGCCTGTAAATATAATGCAATTTTAATCAGCAAAGTACATATTAGCATTTAAGTTTGTTATTAAAGTGATTAATTTTAAATGGAATAGAGGGCCAACGAGCAATCGGATCACCGCCACCCATAGATACCCACAACACCAGTGGAATCGTAGGCGCGTTAAGGCCTTTCAAGATTTGTGTAAGCTCTCTTCTTGAAGGTTCCCGTATTCCATTTATTTATTTTTTTATTATTTACATCGCCTCTTATTGTTTCGTCCATCTATCGTTGGATGTCGCATTACAGCCGGCGGTGGAGTAGGGGTAAAGTAAAAGGCTCTCAACAGAGCAGCGAAGGACAATATTGTAGTGTCCATTAGTGACCGTGTAGCATTGATTTTCCATCTTCCAATTATTAAGATAATAAACGCGATTTTAATCCCCTAAATTAAATATTTTTCTGAACATTTTCAATTGAATGCCTTAGTAAAAGTAAAAGTGTTTATTTTAACTGTATATCGCACTAGCTCGTGCCTCACGACTTCGTTCACGTTATTAATGGATCTCTATGAAAGGATCATCCATATCAAATTTTAAGTCAATAGGTCTGGTACTTTTGTAGATATCTCACAGAAAGTAAAACATTAAAATTTCCTCTCCTATTTTACACAAGTAGGGAATGATATTTTAAATACACTGAAATTCGTCTTTATTTGATATTATTTAAAGAATCTTTATGCTACATTTTAAAGGGTTAAATTATATGACACAGAACAAGTTTACTACACGGCTGGTTCAGCGGTTTAGGCGATCGCCTTGTTGACTCGTATTGTAGGTTCGATCTCCACAACTGATATCCAGTTTCGGTGTATGTGTTTGTTGCATGTATGATTATTCTCACTTGACATTAACGAAATTACCTACATAGGCAGATGGACACAATATTCAATCTATACAAATAAATATGATTGAAATGATTGTTTGTAATGTCAAAATAACAGCTTTTTACTAAATGCATATGAAAATTCATACGGTACTTATAAAAAAAATAGTTTTTAAAACTGTTGTCTGTCTGTTTTTTGTTCCGGCTAATCTCTGAAACGGCTACACCAATTTTGACGGAACTTTCGCTGGTAGATACTTGATGTTATAAGGAGTAACTTTAGCTACTTTCATTTTAGATAAACATTAAAAAATAATTTTTCATTCTACGCGAATGGAGTTGGAAGCACAGCTAGTGGAAAAAATATTTTTACAAACCAACTAGCTGACTTGGCAGACCTTGTTCTGCCTTTTCGAGTAGTCAATTACATCGACTACAGCGACATCTATCGTGTTATGATCACTTACCGTGTTAAAAATATCTTATCTGTCGAGTTGGAGCAAACTGCAAAGTGCGCAAAATTTGATTAAAATCGGTTCAGTAGTTAAGGAGTTAATCGCGGACAAACATCGTGACACGAAGTTTTTATATATAAAGATTAATGTTATGTTATGGAAAAAATGACAAGCAAAACATATGTCCTGATTTAGTTTTTAATTACATTTGTGATAAGAGGAATGTAATAAAAGATATAAATGGTTCTGAACCGATTTCAAAGCTGTCTATCTCATTTTCTAAGAATAAAATATATTATTATTAATAGTAAAATTCCTCATTGTGAAAAAAAGCACTAATCTGATTCACGTAAGTTATGAATTATGAAGATATGAAGCGATAAGAAATATGGTCATACTATCAGATACTGATTGTCTATACAACAAAGTGAAATAGAGTTATCTATATCATTAATTTAACATTAATATTACAAAGTTGAAAAGTTTGTTTGTATGAACGCGTCAATAGAAGGAAGTATCAACCGGTTTTCAAAAATAATTTGGCATTTGATAGATCACCAATGAAGGCTTATTTATTATGAGTATTACCACTAACAGAACCAAAACGGTATTGAAAACAGTCTAGCCACATTCATCTGATGTTAAGTGACGATCGGGCCCGTGATAGCGGACACGTTAAACCTAATGGAAGAATTGGCTCTCAAGTGCAGCAGCCGGAATACACTTTTAGGTATTTGATGGTAGATTTTCCACTTGAAGTTGATATTTCACCATTTAGAAACAACGTAATTGCGTTTGTATTTAATAATCTATTTATCTTATATCTTTTACGTCCTTATCTTGGCTAAGATATGAGCAGTAAAATTCATTATAAATCCGTACTAAAGTTCAATTCTGACGTGATATTTATTGGCAAATTTGGCACACCATATTAGTTTATGTGAATGGCTTTTGTTTACTGATTCATGTTCATACAAGTTTTTTTCTCAGCCTGACAGTTTTGTAATACAATCGAAACCGAATATAAAAACGTCGGTTACAATGTTGAATCGGTTATACCGACTAAATGGCAAGGTACCGAGCGAATCACCCTAATAATATTTTAAAAATATGTTTATTGTTTTTATCGATTACGAGATATACCGTCCTAATTTATTTAACGGTACATGTGACAACCTTAGATTACTTCGACAGAAATGTTTTATATTGTTATACTTATAGTGGAATTAGATAATTATTTTATACATAATTAGTTGTGCCCGCAACTTCGTTCACGTGGACATAAAATTATCTAATAATTTTTCCCGTTTTGTAACTTTCATCAGTACACCTTTGCTTCTATTAGTGGTAGTGTGATGTCAAATAGCCTTAAACCTTCCTCAATTATTTCTCCATAAAATACAAAATTACTGGTCGTTGCTAAGATTAGAGTGTTCCACTTTATAAAATTCATATAGAATACAGATTGGTAAATATAAAATTAATAATTGACGGTCAACAGAACTTCTAGCTTTTGACAATGATTATTAAAATACACAATTTCCGGTAAACAATTTTATTCTGTGTAGTTAGAAAGTTGTTTATAATACCCTTAGTTACGGACAATTTAATATGTTGAGATGTGTGGATACCTAAAATATTTCATAATTATAATTAATTATACTAAATTAACGTGATAATTTATGGAAGCTTATATTATTTTTAAATGAAATTAACAGTATCCAGTTAAAATGCATCGTAGACCAATTAATTATTTAGGTAATCATATAAAAACTGAACTGTACAGATTATATTTTTAATATGTATACAGATTTATGCTTTGATCACAATATCCAAGCCATTAGAAGTGATGATAGCTCATTTAGTAGTGTGTATAAACGCCGCATCATATAATGTGGGTTTGAATCCACCTACAATGAGTTTGAGCTTTTGGTGAAGGAAAACGTGATGAAACCAAAGCATGGTGGTAGGACTTTTTCTAATACCAGCCAAGTTAGTTATCATCGTCAAGTTGAAAATCTGCTGCCAAATACATATAGGTGTATTCCGGCAGTTGTACATGAGAGCCAGTCCCTTAAGCTTAGCATGTCTACCTTTTTAGGCCACATGATCACTTAATAGAACTCATATAGAATTTTTCCTAACAGGTTTTTACTTTAGGAATGGTAGACACTACAAAATGCCTCATTACTATGTGAAACTACTCTCATAATAAAAATACATTTTTAATGCAAAATTGTTATATTTCAAATACTAACTACAATATCAGTAAGATTTTGGAGTAGAATATATAAACAGATTATTATATTATTCATGTATTAATATTTCTATAAAAAAAAGTATGAACAGGTTTCTTAAAGTCAATTTGATAACATTGTCTCTGTATTTTAGCAGTGATATTATAGATGAAAAAAATAGTAAAATAAATTTTCAGTACTAGATAATATCACCAAATTAATAATTTGCCTATGTCACTGCTTTATTGTAAATCAGATAATAATTAATAATATGATAATATAGTAATATTACATTAATATATTATATTATTCCGGGTTTTATACTGTGGTGTAATAGTATTGACATTAAGAATGGTATTTAAAAGTGAAAAAACATAATATGCAAACTTTGCAAGTAAATATCTATAGCATTATTTGTATATTTGTGAGATATACAGAGCTTATTCTAAAAGTTCTTTGACTTATAGGCTACATTATCTTGGGAATTATTTATTAAATTTTGTATTCTAAATAATGTGAACAAAGTCATATTTAGTGGTAATATGAGGTTGTATTTGTTCACATTTATTTAATGAATAGTGTAATGTCTCTATTTGTAAGCAAAAAGCCTCTACAAGCATTAGAGTATGTCAGACACACTTTGGCCTGTCAGTCCCGATTATAAATTCACTGACTGGTTAATCTTTAAAATACAGTTTATACTGATTCAAGACAAGAAGAAATATAATTCTTTTTGTCATCTATGTTTTGTCTTTGTTAATGGGTAGAATACTATGAGTACAGTTGAAACATGATATAATGACATTAAAGGGACATATAACTAAAGACATATATTCAATAGTTGTTAAAACCAATACACATTTGAAAATCTATTATTAGGTTGATTTGTTCCAAACCTTGGCATTTAGTCATTATAACTGATACAATGTTGAAAACAACATTTTGTTATCCTTTTCACTGTATATGAAGTATGGACTAAGCAGCATATAAGAAGTTGCTATGCTTTGAAATCTTTCTAGTCTTTTTATATAGTTGTTACTGACACCTCCCCCACAAACTAATTTCATATGTCCAAATGGGTTTGAACTTATGCAGCTATTAAAATAAGCTTGTCACTTAATTGAAAAAAAAAAAGAAAAAATTAACAGTATATACATAATGTTACAGTGAACAAGGGAATAAAATCATTTCTAAATCTTTAATATATACACATATTAGAGTACCTTTCACAAATTATATTGATTCTGATAAAGACAAACTTTTTGCAAGGATCTTTAAAATAGTAAACTTTCAAAATAAATATGAAAACCCCTTTTAAAAAACAATTCAATGTAGAATTAATGAACCACTTACCAACAAATCCCAGTTAGCGGCTTCCAGGTGATAAATAGCTTCAGCAACATCTTCTAAAGCAGTTATACCCTAATGAAACAAACTTTATGTTAAAATAACTTTGTAACAGACAAAGGAAATTTATTATAATTTCTTCCGCATTAGGTTCCGTACATAATAACAAAAGCACAGAACAAAGCATTGACTAAAACTTGCAGTAAATCAACGATCTAACTTCGCATTGATTACGCACAAAGAAAAGGAATTCTTTATAAAATTTGTAACGTTCATTACATATAATAATTACACTTATAAGTCAGAATATAGTTTGAAATAAAGAAAAATTAAAAAACATTAACGAAAACTATTATATGACTCTATTACAAAGTGATAAATGCGAAATCACAGATACTGTTGTTCTTCTGAACATAACCTTCACAGCGCAGACAAAGAAATGTAGTTTACAACTTCATGTGATAAAAATTATTAAAAGATATTGCATTACCTGGAAATTTGCTAAAATTTCTTCTCTATTTTCTGCCATCGCGTTAATAATGGGCTCAAAAATACTATGACATTTAGAATTACGACAAATCACTCAAACATTACCATAGACTAACTGTTTTCTTTTTAGTTGCCAGATAAAACATAGTTTTTTATATGAGATTTTCTGTCGTTTTGACATTTGCCATAAAGTTATAAACATAGATATTTATATCTATCAATTTTAATAAATAGTATTAATTTGATAAGGACTAATTATTTAGGCCATGAATTTAATTGCTACGAAACTTAGAAGCTTTATGGTTGTATTTAATAATATTGAAATACATTTATTTGATTTCTTATTATATCAAAATAAATGTAAGCATTTCTGGTGAGCTGTAGATAAGGAATTTTTAGTGTTTTTCAGAAATAAAATTTCTTGGTTGTAGACCATTTCTAATTTTCTTTTTTTTCTCTACTAACTATTTGTAGATATACCATTTATCTGGATTAAACCTAGCTTCCTGTCTAGACTAAGAGTGTCACTATTTTTGGTTACAGTCGTCAATTATTATGTAGTAAAATAAGATTGTGGTAAATAAAATCCGTTATTCTATTAAGTAATAAAAAAATTTACGTGTTTTCCTTACTTTATGTAGTTTTATTAATCTCATTAAGAGTTTAATCCTGGAAGATATCGATCCTGGGCTAATGATTAATCTCGCTAATAATGTTCATCAAATCAATCAGTTTCTAACTATATATATATTTTTTAAGTATATATTTTTGTAGTTTAAGTGTTGATTAACTAATTAAACGATACAATATTATCCATATTCACTAACCAAGGCATGTTCTAAACAATTTTTTAGTATGTGTAAACATTTACTGCTTTAAATTGTTACTGTTAATGTAAATATACTGTGGGAAAACATTATGAGTAATGTATTTATAGTATCACAATATGGTCAATATGTGGGAAATAATGAATTGCGGAATTCTTTTAAGCTATTATCTTTGCCAATCCGAGGGTCATTTATAAATTGGACTTTTATATTATACTTAAAAAAAAACAGAAACTTTTACGCATCAAGCAGAGACGCACCCATGGCAGTAATAGACCCTAAGAAGATTAAATTGTCAAGAATAAAAAAGGAGAAGAAACGACGCATCCGTTGGCCATTCGAAATCATGCAAAATAATTAATAATAATTAGGGACTTTATATATATATTGGGACTTCATTTTTTCTACTATTTTCGTAAAAGTTTGGATAATAGATTTTAAACTAATCATCTATATTATGTAAATGTGTTTCGCAGGTGATTAAATACATAGACGTATTATAAAGTGCTGTTCTCTCATGTTTTATTATTTTTTTTTTAAAGTTATTTATCCAGATAATTTAACAGAACTGAACCTTATGTCTAAAAATCTATATATTTTGGAACTATCATCAAACTCAACGAAATCTTCTTGTTGAAGCTAATTACTGTCTCTGAATTCAAAGTTCATGTTTAGTTTTACTACCTAATTTTATTATTATACATTGTATATAATAGATAGGTGATATTGGAAAAAATGGAACTTATACATTATAATATCAAATAAACAAAGTCATGAATATAAAATAAAAATCTCTTCATGACAGACTTATATCACACCAAAAAGTCTTTATTGGATTTATTCCAGTTTCATTATAATAAAGTTAAAAATATTTTCCGTGTATATTGCTTTTGGTATGGTTTCTGTAAATATGAGTGGTTAATTTAATACGTGCCGTGATAATGTTTCATTTATGGATGCTGTAATACCTACGCGAAATGCATTGATCTCGTCAGTCGGGAAGCGCGTGAGAGGCTCGCGCACGCGCTTTACACACCATCTTGCTTACGTCATTTTTGAACTTTGCGCGGGAAAATTAGTGGCAAACAGTGTAGCAAACAATTTAGCGGTAATATTCTTTTTAAAGTTCAAAAATTGTTTATTTGTAGCTTTTACGATAAAAATATATTTTTAAACAATTTTTAATCTTTATGATTTTTTATTCTGGTTTTATTTTAAATATAGGTGTGTCTTCTTTAGTGTAAGATAAGCTATGAATAAACGTAAATAATTTCAGTACAATATTCAGATTAAGAAATAAACAAAATATATTAAGCTAGCTTTCGTTTGCCACGTTTAACTTCTAGTTTGACAGGCTTTTGTTGTGTTGCAGCAAGTAGCGTTTAAAACTAAAAAAAGCGCGGTACTCGTGTATAATCCATCAGTAACCAATTGTACGGAGTAATAGATTATATATTAAAAAAAAACTTGAATGTATGTATTTCCTGTACGTTTTTACGAACAACTAGTGTGTAGTTGAGATTCCTAGAATAACAGAAAATAGCTTCGATTAATATTTTCAGTTCTTTTATATAATAGACAATGTCAACCCGTTTCGTAATTACGTAGGTATTTAACAATAATAAAATAATGGGAGCAATGGCATAATATAGGTGACAAATTTATATTAATTACTACAAATAATATTCCGACTCTAATTTACCATTTTGAAGCCGATATTTAGTTGATTCTGCGATCGTGCTGTTCTCGCAAAATACGCAATTAAACGTTAATCCCTAGTAACTAATGAGCGTTTTGTGTTGGAGGTGTTCATTTGATTTGACTTCTTGCTTGTACGCATGCAAAATATAGATTTAATTATTACTATATTTTTTTATATACATATAATTTATATTTATATATAAAAATATTATTTTACACCTTAAATTGTCGCTATTTGACTTTATAAAAAGGTTTATTGTATTTGCCTTACTTATTTTGGTTAGATAATTTTACCAATAACACAGTTGTAAATAATAGGTAAAAGGTTGAGCAGTTCTGGGGTAGCGCTTAAGAGCAATGGTACGGTATTTTTATTTTTCTACATGTTCCAAGGTGTATAAATATTTGAGTAAAGAATAAAGACGAAAATAGCGTATTACATTTTGAAATAGTTTGAATATAACTAATAACTAAATTCCGAGCCACGGCTTAAAAAGCAGTTCAACTGGTAAAATATCTAATACCTTCCCCTACAGAAGATGCAGCCAAATATTAGACTTATATACCCTGTAATATTATACTAAGTATGACAGTCATTAAGTACGATGTGATTATTTTACACATTTTAAGTACTTACCTATTATTGCTTGATTACATTGTTATTCTGTACAAAAATGTTCGTTTACTACAAAATTTAAACATATATACCTTACCCCGTACGAATTGTTTCGTTTAAAGAATCATTTACATTTTTCCGTTACTATTATTATTTTATCTCAAATGTTCAATATTTAATGTTACTTTGAATAACTTTTTAATATTAATACTAGTGGAAGTATATTGAATTAACACGTATTCGGCTTCAGTCTAGTATCCATCTTTTTGTTATTTTTATTTTATTATTTATCTGATGTGTCGACTGTTGTGTTTTTCATAGTTATAAATAAATAAAATTGTATAATATGAATAATCATCGTAACAAAGGTTTATCAAAAACTGTGCATTAGTTATTGAGGGATATTCGTACCGTTATACAGTCAGACGAACATTTTAAATAAGCTATTGACATTCTATATCGATATCAAAGTAACTTTGGATAAGAATAAAAAAAACATACTGATTTAGTTCGATTAGAGTTTTATTATATACCTACATTATGTACATTTATTCGTTACATATTACATTAAATATAATGAAATAAAGGCTGTCTCGAGCTACTGTAAGTTTTTACTACACGTATTAAAAAGAAACGGCACGTGACTCTACTTGTAGAGTACTTTGGTTTTATTATTTTAAAGTGTACATATATTTTGAAGATAATAAATAAAGTATAATGTTCACAGGCATGGCTAGCTCAGCCATGTGCGCGCGCGGTCTTGCGCTACTCTTTGCTGTTGCAGCGGTGTCTGCACTTACCATGGACAAAGGTATGTATTCAAATAACTCTACCCAAAGGCGGATTGATGCTGTAAAGTAGGCAACCTAACCTGGCTTTATGATCCTCATGAACATCGAAATCTTTGGAGTCTAAAAACACTGAAAGTTGCTCTGACAAATTCTTATGCGTACGAAACATAAGTAGGCATTCTACAATTATAAAAAAACAGTTGTCTGCCTTGAAGTTTTATATGTAACATATATTTTGCTTTTACTTTATCAGCGATTAGAAGTAGCATGAAATTTATCGTCCAATTAAGATCACAGTATTTGTATTGACAATTTATTTAGTCTCTGATGAACTTAGCTCACCTATCATATGATCTTTTTATGTAAAATTATAAATTTAACAGATTTGTGGTTAAATACTTAACCTAAACCCATCTGATACTTAGTGACGGTATGGTGTAAGTGGTAACACTAAAACCTAGGCTGCCTAGAAAAACTGGGTTTCAAGTGAAACCGCCAGAACGCACGGGTAGATACTTGACGACAGATTTTTGCGTTATAACAGTTAATTAATGAGTAGTCCTAGCCAATAACTCTTTTTCTATAATTGTTAACGCCAGCAGAGACCAAAAAATGTATGTAATGACATTTCTAACACTAAATCGACGACATATCTTAAAACTAAATCCCGTGATGAGATCATTATTAGTTATATTATTAAGTATATATAACATAATAGCATTAAAATCATTCTAGAAGTTACTTATTACCAAAACTTATTTTCTGTAACCACTACGACAGAGGAACCTTTCCATTCTGCAGTATAAAAATATCACATATGTTAAGGAATAATATAGTATGATAAGGCTGAAAATTTTATCAACGTGTTAAATTTCATAGAAATCGATACAGTCGTATCCAGCTGTAAGATGCCCGAATAAGTGAGATATACAAAGAAAAATGGAATAAATTTGGCCTCTATATTGATTTCAAGTATATCTCTACGAAAGTATGTACTGTTAGTAGTGTGTAATCCCTTAATCCTTGCAATGAGCCTGAGCCTAAATTATAGGAACATATCTTCATGAAACTGTGAAAAGCTTTTTCTAAAGCCCTCCTGGCTAGCTACCACCCTCAAGTTGAAAATCTGCCACCAAATACCTATAGGTGTGTTCAGGCAGTTGCACTTGCGAGCTAGTCCGTCATTTAACATCATATAAAATTGTGGTTATTATATTAAACCTGTACTCTATAAAAATAGTTCTGTTAGACTTTTATTATACGTATAGATTTACAGTGATAAACGGTTTCTTAAATATAGCAACTTGGATATCGCGGTAAGGACAGTCGACCGCTTTAAAAACTAACATGCCCATAAAATCCACATTCTAAAGTCTTTCCCATGTCAAACATGTTGTACATTATGTGTTACGTAGACATTAGTGTGATGTTGCAAGCAAACGGAGCGGACAAAAATATACCTATATTTGTAGAAAGAATATTCGTCTGTCACCCATTCGAAGCGTTTAACTCTATTAAAAAGAAATACTTTCGACGAAGTAGCGAGTTTTTGCCCTTTTAGGATTGGTAAATTCTTTTCTTTTTTTTTGTCGTTATTGTCAACAACTGGTCATTGACTTATTTCTCGCTTAGACTAGTCGCCCTTCTAGATTCTTGTAAGAATAATGAATGTATATATATATATATATATATATATATATATATATATATTGTTAGTAGCACTGGCGTCACTATTCCATCTGAGGTCTGAGGAAAATTCATTAGATGGTGCCCCAGTAATAATCTTCACGTTGTATTTTTAATTTTAATAAATCAGTGAAGTAGGTAGTTGCCCTACAGTTTTACTGATACTGTTTGCATTTTGGTTAAATATATAAGCAATTTAATTTTAATAAGCATACGTATTACATATTTATACCTAATAAAATAACAATTCAACCTTAACCGGGTATTTATTCGTAAAATTCTCTTTTCTGAGTTTCCTATTCCGTAAAAACATCACCAACATCATCAAAATTTAAAGTTTCAGTAGACAGAACTGAAGATATATACGTTCTAAAATGGATCCATTTCTGATGGATGCGTCTAAAACGTAATAATTTATTTCAATTTGTAAATGGTATTTAGTTTTACCTTATCTTATTACACTTATCTTAATGGATTATAAGTGCTTATATAAAATTTATAATTTTGATTAAATTTTATTATACGTCCGAGCTCGCGGCCTCTTTGGCCCGGGACCCCGTGGGATTTTCACAGCTCTGCCAACCTATAGTTAAGCCACTATTTCATGCCAAAGAATTCCCAAATGGACCTACCTGATACTTATAGGTAAATATCAGATCTAGGTAAAGGTAGGTGATCCTCACTATTTCTATTAACAACGTATGAAAACTGCATTCTTATCTATAATTTTTCTTGAAATAACAACTCTCGCTTTAATCATCTAGCCTTGTTTGTGGGGAACTTTAAAAACTTACCATTAATGGACACAAAGTAACACCCAGACTCGGAACAATCATTTGTGCATGACACAAATAATTGTCCTGTGCAGGAATCGAACACCTGCAGTTGCAGTTGGATTCCACCACTGTACAACGCGCTATAAACCGAAATTCCATCCACACCATCTGGATGAATGGCGAGCCATGACGGTGCGTTTCACGGAATTTCTTTCCCCGAACGACCATCTTGTGGAACCAACTTGCGTCTGCGGTGTTTCCGGACTGATACGATTTGGGAACCCTCAACGTACACATACATACCTTAAAGGCCGGCAACGCACCTGCGATGCCGTGGTATTGTGGGTGTCAATGGGCGGCGGTGATCACTTAGCATCAGGTGATTCGCATGCTCGTTTGCCCCCTATTCAATAAAAAAAACCACACAGCACTAAACACAATACTTGCGGCAGCGGCAAGATGATCCCTGACACTGCTAGGTGAATCATGCAGTCGTTATAATTTGATTCCCGTTTTTGAAACACCTATTTACGGCATTTCGTTAATCTGTAGATACATTGATATATAGTTTGAAAAATATAATTTGTTGTATAATATTCTATAACTAATAAAAAGGTGTTGATGAAATTTGACACAATGGTGACTAATTATCTATTTATATATAGCATACGTTCTATAAAACATAATCTATATAGATAACTTCATCCAGATATTGAGTGCCGTATTCGAAATTTATGAGCTAATAAATGTTATTTTGGGTATATTACCGATTTGCCTGTCACTAAGTTCAAGAATCATCTCAAACAAATTTACTGCCCAAAGTACAGTAATGGATGTGAATTACAGTGATATCTGAACATTAATCCAGTTTTCGACTATTTTAAATATTTTTATAGGTTTAGTGTTATGGACATAATCTCACCTAACCTTAAGTGACGTTACGGCCTAAGTTGGTGGACACGCTAAATCTGTGGAGAGTCTGGCTCTCAATTACAACTGCCAGAACATATTTATTGGTATTTGGCGACAGATTTTCATGAAAAAATATAAAAAATATTTATTAGTTGTACATATTTTTTAATTTAATAAAAAATCCTGTTTTGAGATTTATAAGGATATTCTTAGGGCTTAAACGAATTAAATAACAGTTTTTTATCCTGTCACTCTTTGTCTCGTCTCTTTTCTTCACCACGCATTTATCACTTCTTTATACAGTCTCACCGTGCCTCACCATATCAATCAATATATAAATAGTACTCTTACAAGTCAATTAATTTACTTTTATATTCTGCTCCTTGAGAGGTTAATCGAGTTTTTCTGCCTGTGGTCAATCGAATTAATACGAGCTGCTGTTAAACAAACCGTTGTAATGTGATCATATCATTTCTTTCCGCACACATTATATATACTATATTACACGCCTCTTGTGCATGCATGCTTGAGGACCTGAAGTTTAAGTGGAGGTTTATTTTAAAATAAAAACATTATAGTGACAGTTGTATTTGTATGGACTGGCTGAATAAAATATTAAAATATAACAATACCTTTATAATTAGATTCCACATAAGAAGACTTAAATTGTATAAGAAAAAAAAATATAAGACAGATTCTAAGTGGCGAAACATATTATCTAGCAACATTTAGGTATATGTATATTATGTATGAATCATTTCAGTTTCTTAAAAACAATACAAAAATATTTCAAATTTGCCGCCTCTAAAATCTGCCGCACTAGGCTCCAGCCTACTCAGCCTACTGGTAAATCCATCACTGCCAGTTATAGTATATTAATTCTCTTTTAGTTTGTCACATTTTATTGTTAGTCAGTGTATATACAGTTGCGGCAAGTCTTGTAGACTCGACGATTAACAATGGAGAATTTCAATGGATCGCTGATCTTTCGGTGGTTCACTTTGTTTTTGATGTGAAAAAAATTAGAAGCATACAAGCTCTATTATTATGCGCTTAATAAATGAGACGAACTTCTCAGCTATCCAGGTATTCACCGTGCGGATGCCGAGTCCATCGTGTAACAGAGAGAGAAACTCCGACCTGTGACCGAGACTCGTGACACGGCTGTAGGTTTAAGGGACCACTTTCCGACGCGAGTCAATACTCACCTAAACTATTCGTGTTTCTCTCCCTGCCCAGAAAATTTGGTAGAAGCCTGCTAACGCAGCTTTAGAGGCACGTTCTAATATAGAACTTAATGCAGACCTAGACATGCCGAAATTTTTTTTGGTATATTATAGAGAGCTTTTGCTACCTACCTCTCGCTCCCACTTCGACCGCGTATAATTTGACTACGGAGTCATTCCCGTTTAGGCCATTAAGTAGCTCATAGTATTTATCTGTTATATATATATATTTATATGTTATAGAGAGAGACATTCTTTATAAAAATATGAAAAAAACAGTGAGGTGTCTTATGGACACCCGATGGGAACGGAGCTCCTTTCGATATACCGTTTTTTTTTTGTTTTTATTAAGTATTGATTAAATAAAAATTTAGAAATCAAAATATTTTTGCATATTTCCAAAATTGACGGCAAGTTGAATCGTATGGAAAAGGTTATAGTTTCTTAGGTGATCGGGAAGTGTCTCAAAAATCACTGTATTAGAATGTCGGTATTAGTGTTGTTTTTCGTGGTTACACGTTTTTCGGTCTAGTCTCACACTCAGAAACAGATTAATACAATAACTTGCAATAATGACCTCCGTTTCAAAAAAAAAAAAAATACATCAAAATCAAACACATCAAAGCAAGTCGACAATTTGAAAGCCAACGTTGAAAGCTCTTTTAACTTCGTTAGTTATGAACATACGCTCCGAGATTAACGAAGCATCGTAACAAGCTCTGAATTACTCGAGTTCATTATATTCTTGACGATGACAAAGCCGCGGGGAACATATGGCGTTGTTTTGCCACACTGCATGAATAATACGTACTTGACATATAATAATGAAATAATATTATATATATAGGCATATTTCATAATAACATGCGCATCATATCGTTATGTGTTGCGGTTTGTGGGACATGAGCAAGATTTGTAATACTTTAGTTTCGTAGGTCATAATATCTTACTGCTTTATGCAAGACTAGCTGAGCCAGTGACTTCGTTCACTTCATTTTGAATTATGCTTATTGAATTTGAACTTCTTTTATATTAATGTATAGTATTTGAGGATGGTAGCTAGCAAGGTGGGCATTAGAAAAAGCCCTACCACCATGCATTACGTGTTGCCCCTTTATTGCTAGAAATTAGGGACTCATTGCGCACCACTTCTAGTATAGTACTAGTTTTCTAGGTAAGAGTGTCAAGTTTTACTACAAAGTCCCAGAGCACGTTACCGATTTGCCGTATAGTAAGTCCAGGCACCGTGACAAGTTGGTTTTGATGTTTAAAGGCTATACGTTGAATCAGTATGTGAACAATATCAATACGTGTCCTAACTTTCCTCTCTGTGTATCCGCTAAAAACGATTCAATGCATATTTTTTTTATTTGTACGTTTAATAAATAAACCTATTCTCTTCTCCTCGATGACCGGGTTGCTCGCTAAACTGATATTACGATATTCATATATTTCTATTACAGTTTCATAATGAAGACGAAACGATATCGGGTCGTTTATGACGTATATAATTTTAAACTAAATTTAAAAGCCGCGAATAAACCACACTAATTTGATAAAATAATGCTGATACATAATATGTATTTGTCATTTCGAATCAAATAATTAGCCTATTTTTATAGCTTTTCATCAGGAAAATACGCAATAAGGGGACGGGTTTGTCTAATCGCATTCTCTCTCCTTGATTTCACTGAGAATAACTTGACTTCACGCTAAAATTCCCACGGAGTTTCGATCAAGTTGGCAACGTCATAATTCAAGTAACATCTGGAACGGTTATTGTTATTTATAAGACCATATGAGCTATGCGATATAAATTATTGACCAGACAGACGTTCCTAGTGTGAGAATACTATAGCTATTTGGTTCACATGTATTTCTCATTGTTAAAACAAACATCATCATTTGCGTTTACAACTTCTAAAACTTTGAGAGCCACCTCCTAGCCAAATATATATTTTTACTATTCTCAGCGTAAAGAATAACAAAAACGGTGTGACACACACAGTATCAGGCATATCAGAATATCTTTTTGGAACACGTTGTATTTTCCAAATTCAAATGTCATTCGTTCCTTTTTTAAAGGACTTTGTAGTACAGCGAATAGTGGCCATTGAGAAGCCACATTATGTTTAAATATCCGATCGGTTAACACAAGAAGGATTTTGTTAAGCAGAAATTTATCTTGTTTTTTTGATCCGACCCTTTGAAAGGTCAATACCTAACTATACATCAAAAAGAGATACAAAATGCAACAGGTTGCAGCCGTGACATCATCGGCTGTGTTCGACGCCCACGCGAATCAACCGCAAAATTGGGTTCTATACACTTAATGTAATATTCAACGAGTAATTGTCCATTGACTGAACCTGATTTCTAATGCCAATTGTGAGCTTGACACTATAAGCTAAATTTAATATGCAAATAATAGAACACTTTGTCGTAATTTGAAGTGATTTCCAAATAAAAAAGCCACAATAATAGTTTTTTTTTTTCTTCAAAATACACATCCTTTGTAACTTACTTCAAAATAAATGAAAATAAAATAAATTTAATAATATTATAGCACACTTGCAACTTGCTGACTAGTTTAAAACTGTTTCATCGATGACAAACATCTTCATATTTTCTTGGATATTTCTTTGACATTTAGAGATGCGTAGGAGTGGGTTGTATATGTGTGTGTGTGGGTGTGTGTATATGTCGAGTAGGGTTATAGGAGTGTGGGTAAACTATGTATGTAAGTTATTTAAATAGAAAACAATGTAAACAAAAGTTTTTAATACCTGTTATGGTTAGTCCTTTAAACGCTATATCAATCAGATATTAGATACATATGTATTAGATGGTTATACCAAATTAGATTAAAGCGATGATGGTTCAATCCGAATCTCTGGAATAAGCCTTCGTACAAGTAAGTTTCGTGAAGTAAAACATCGAAATGAAACTATAAAATATTTATTTGACATTTTCTAACGGCAGCTTGGTTATAACCCCCAAGTTGGAAGTCTACCTCTAAGTAGTTAAGTAAAGCGCCTGAAAAAGCTTTCACTTCGGTAAATATTTTCTATTAAAAAAAAAGATCTTTATACATGTTGTTTGTTTTTATTTGAATAATTAAAAATACTTCGTAAAGGTGCTGTGTTAAATTTTTTAAATAAGTATACAAACAAGGCTCTGACCTTTTTTGTTAACATAATTCAAAATAGGCTTCCGTATGCCCTCTGGAAAATACCAGGCAGGTTACAAGGGCGGTATGTGAGACTCACCTGAAACTCGTGAATCAGCATATCCACTAAACATCCCCATGGCGACCCTGTATCCGGCTTTATTAGCAAAGGGCAGGAATTACTTTTTCATTGATCTTCTTTATTTTTTTTTGCATTGATACGGTCGTCTCTGACTTCATTATCATCATTGACTAGCCCAAAGTGCAAGGAACAATAGTATTAAATGGAGTTAAAAATTTTGATTTTACACTGTAGAATAGTGGATCAAGCGTGGTTCCTCAATTTTTAAGACACTAAAAGAAATCTTCATAAGCCTTGTCAATAATAATATGGTTATATTCAGAGGAATCATTGGTATGAACCTCATTGCATTCGCCAACAGTCATCTCTTCAGGGTCTTTATATTCGTGTCCATGAATGAGAGTAGCTTCCTCTGTAATTTTATTAGTGTAAACAATATACGTTATTATTCCATGGTTAAAATTTGCTTAAAAAATGACCTAATAATGAGATCTACTAAAATTAAGATACATTGTAATCTTGAGACTTCGATTCTCATGAAACGCAAGTACAACCTTGCGTAAAGTATTTCAATTAGCCATAACTTATGAATTGTGTTTAGATTGGTAATGCTTAGCGCATCCCTGAGACTGATTCACACAAAGAGCTGCTTGTAAGTATAATTATAAATTATGAAGTCATTTCTTGGAAGCATTGTTGTTCTACAAAAAATATGAAAGTTTTAGTGTTTCGTAATTGGTATTATTACTTATTTATTATGTACGCTATAAATTTCCTCAAAATATTAACCACTAGCTGTAGTCGTGACGTAGTTCGCGTGGAACTGAAAATTAATTAATAGTTTTTGTTCGTTTTTGTAACTTTTTTCAATACAGCCTCGTTCCTTGTGGTGGTAGCGAGACGTTAAATAACCTAGGGCCTTCCTAAATGATTGCTTCATCTAATACAAAAAGGTTTATTGAAATCCGACTGGTAGTTCCGAAGATTAGCGCGTTCAAACGAACAAACTTTTCCGCTCTGTAATATTAATATAGATATAGATTAGAACCAATATTGAGTTTGACTCCCCTTTGCATAGCTTACTAGATTCTGCAAACCTAACAGTCTAATCATGCTCATTGACCACTACCAGTGGCGGATTTACACTTTTGCTACTCATATAGGCTATTGAAATTTTGCCGTCCCTACAATTCCTCTACAATTCGATTCGACATAAACTACGTTAATTGTAAAAAAAAAAACGATATAAGACATAGATTCTAAGTGGTGAAAAATATTATCTAGCAACGTTTAGGTATATGTATAAGTATGAATCATTTCAGTGTCTAAAAAACAAATCAACTATACCCCAAATTTGCCGCTTCTAAAGTGTGCCGACCTAGGCGCCAGCCTATTCATCCTACTGGTAATTCCAATACTGGAAACTTTTTTTTTTTTCGAGCTGACGTATGCTGTTAGCCTCATAGGCTTTGACAGCTTCACCGAACTTTTGGGGGCGAGTGCTGAGGGTACTCAGCCCCGAGGCAGCAGGCGCAAGGGTGCCAGGACGGCCGAACCTCGGCTAGGGCTGCTGCCGGTAAATGAAAAAAGATTCATGATCCTGAGTAAGTAACAGGTTCTGTATCACTAAATTAGTGGTACTAACTACGACCTTATCAGGTAAGCAGCTCAAGAGCCGCGAGGGTAGTCCCTTACAGAACCGTGTACTTAACGTGTGAGTGTGCACGAATGGTATGCGGTGTGATGATGTAATCTCAGTGATGTAGAGTGTCACTGTATCGCGCGAGCAGAGTCACTCGAGGGCTCCGGACTGGAAACTACTGATATTTTTATTATGGGACCGTGCAAGGAAATTTTAAAATAATTGTGGAGTATATACGTTCGTAATTTGCGTTAACGACAACAAGACAACCAGCTCCATAAATAAACCCTTGAATTTGTTATTGTAATTTGCTTCCGTAACCAACTGAAGGCATATCAAGAATGGCACTTTGATCTTGTTTCACAAAGCCTCTCAAATGAATTTCCTATAATATTCAAATAGCTCTAAACTAACAAATATTTAATAAAAAAAAAATTTTTTTAACAAAAACTAAGTAATACTTTAAATTGTGCAGAATTTTTAAGTATAAAAGTTACCTACATTAGTTTCGTACATTTTACATGATGCGTGCACAGACATACAGATAAAAAGACAAAAATTCCAAAAATGCTGGAAATGGGTTCTATTGGTTATTCTTTAACAACCTGGCTATGAAATATATATAAATATATGAAATATTTTCGATGAACAAAAATGACTTTTTTACATATATATTATATGTATAGATCTACTCTTGTAAGTAAACTTTAAAAAGGTTGACACTTAGTATTTAAAGACTAAGTAGTTGAATATTATAATGTTTTTACAATATTCTTATGGCTACCGTATTATTTATTAAAATCTTGTGTTTAGTTCTAGGACATAGAAGAATAAGCAATATAATTATCACACTCAACAAAGTTCGCCATAATATACACCACAGTTAATAACTTAATTTTTAAAAATAAACACATTTAAATGTCTTAATACTTAATACAAATATATCCAAAATTATTTATGGACTCAGAAAAAAACGAACTAAACCAACAACGATGCTCGGTGAGAGACAGCTATTAAAACACGAGTCGCGAACTCACCCGAATGACACGTAATAGTACATGTACCCTGAGTTTCAGCGCGACCGAAGCTTCAGTTGATTTTTGGTCCAAATCAAAACTGCTACCGAAACCGAACCTTAGGTCGTTTATTATACGGAAGCTACAATGAGTAGGAGATTACTGTATAACTATCTAGCACGAATCCCAGAAGAACCGATTTTCTTATCAAGCCATAATAGTTTACTACTTTTAAAGACTAAGATATCATATGTTGTGTAGCGCTTGTGTTTCTTGACAACATTATCCTACGGAACAGAACACATCTGCATAAACATATCTACTTTGCGACAGAAATAGGTGTGACAGATGTGTTTTGGATTACACACTTTGGACAGCTTTAGAGTTTTAAGCGTACTTTAGAAGCTCTTAAAACATTTTGAAGCGATGATAGCTCAGTTGGTTGTGTGTACGGACGCCGCGTTAACGGACGTTTGTTCGAATGCACCTACAATGAGCTTGAGCTTTCGGTGAAGGAAAAGAGTCACTTTAGAGTCAGTCCCTCCACTAGGTTTAGCGTGTCCACTATCTTGAGCCACATCATCACTTCATGAATCTGGTGATATTGTGGCCAAAACGTTAGACATATGACGTATATATAGTATTAAAAAAAAACATATCAAAAATATGCCAAGTATATTAAGATTACGCATTGTTATTTTAAATAAATTTTCTTTTAAGCACTGAAACATAGGTTAAATAGTATAAGAAATCTATAAAATTTCATTAGAAAATGTTTACATTGACATTGTAGAATCGTTTGAAACGGTTACCGTCGACGTGTCATTGACTCACTTTATATATAGCACATTCAGGACTAACATTAAGATTGGGATTACGGGAAGTAAAATAGCACCCAGTGATATCTGATAGAATTGAGGAATGAAATAAATTGAGTTGAAATTATTTTTGCCAGCTGACCCGACAGACGTTGTCCTGTCTTAACTATGAATATTAAATTCGAATTGGTATAATTAATAAAAAAATATGATCGAAAAACATAGTGTTTATTATTGTAATGCACTATGACAACTGACAGCAAGTTATGTAAAATTTAAATACTCGTTAAGTTTTTTTAAATATTCTTAAATTTACTGATATTCCGGTCAACTTTCTTAATTTTATCTTTCATACGAACCTTGTTCGGACGATAATTACCACAACAAAAAAAGAATTAGCGAAATTGTCCCATCCGTTCACGCGTCATGCGATTATCAAGGGAAATAGAGATTCATTATTATATATAAAGATTATAAACGAACAAGAATATAGCCTCTACGGTGATAAAATTGTAGACTTCAAGCACAGCCGGGCAAGTCAATTCTGATTTCTTGGTCAATCTTTTCGCAACGGTGTAGGCTATTGTTTTTATTTTAAACTTGCATTTACCCGCAGCTTTACTCGCGTGAATATTGTTTTTGTAAAAGAAATCGGATGACGTAATATGAAGTTTCATACAAAGTGTATTCGTCTCTTTACCTCACTTCCAATAGGGTTTTCGCCAGAAAGAGTAGCCTACCTCCATCTCTCCTATCTAACTATCATAAAATTAATCATAATCGATTCAGCGGTTAACCACTACGATTATGTCTCTAAGCCATATTACGTAATACAAATATCTACTTTTATAATTTCGTCAATTATAAATATATTTAATACTTGCTTTTACCTGCGGCTTCGCTTGCGTTAATATTGATTTTGTCATACAAATCGGATGACGCAATAAAAAGTTTCATATAAAACTTGTCTCTTTCTTTACTCCCCTGCTAATAAAAATAATTGCATGAAAAATTTGCCAATCTCCTTTTCCAGGGTTTGATCTATCTCTATACCGAAGTTTATTATAATTGATTCAGCGGCTTAAGCGCGGAAGCGTTACAAACAAATTCACTTTCGCATTTATAATATTAGTATGGATGGATTTCATTCGACACTAGTCTAGCTTAATTTTTTGTTGTTTTGTACCTGTAGCCAAGTTGTCTTTCAACATTTGCTAACGAAAAGAAAAAACATAAAGTGTATGGAATAACACTCGATATAAAATGTCGAAGTAACTTTGACATCTATAACACCATTCATTTTTTATTTATCCTTTTACATTGATGTGTCTGTTCTATATTACTTACTGCCTATTAGAAATTTGAAGTATTCCTTTTGGTAGGGTTTTTTGAAATTATCAGAATTGTCTATCTTTTTATCTGATGCTTGATCGGGTAAAGTCGGCTCGAGCCGACTAAGGGAGTGAGAGAGAGATATAGTGATGTTTCACATGTGTCGTGTAGACAGAATACACATCAATCTTTTTAAAATACTAACTCCACTTCTGTGGATGTTCTTGTTATGCCTATTGAATTATATTTTTTATAGATATATATGAATTAAAGTAGGATTATTGTCAAACCGGTTGTACACAATTGATCACCAGCGCCGGCTAGGCGTGTTACTTTATTAGGTAATGCACACCCACGTATCCTTCCTTTCTTGAATTTTGTTTGAACGTACTGCATATTATTTAACTGATTCTATGTATGTACAACTTCTTCAGTTGAAACCATATTGAAGTTTAAATGACAATTTAAAAGTATGACATCTATTGCGTCATATCATTGATGTTCTATATCCTCAGTGGCTTTGAAGGATTGCGGTTGTCAAACTGTTTGAAGTTCATTCGAGTTTACTCCTTAAGAATCGATTTTAATATAAGGTCCCCATTATGGAAATTTAATTAGTGAAATTAATACAATCCTTATGGTTTTTTTGCGCAATGTACCTGTTCACATCCTCTTTCACAGACAATTGTACTTAAGGAGTAAACTGCAGTCAAACAGACACACATTTTTTTTTGTTCAGTGATGTCAAGTACACTTTTTGAAATGTTAAATATGTAACGAATTACAGAAAAACAGGGTAAACCAGTTTCTTGTATTCATTCTTAAATTAAAATAATACGAAACCAGGTGCTTTATATTATATTAATTCCAATGTAAATTGATTAGATTGATTGTATGCAGGTGGTTCTATTTTAAATTTGTTGTTAATCGTCAAACAATTTCAAAATTTTCCTGTCTTAAGGAAGCCATTGTAAAAGTTGATAGTTGAATGGTAATTTGTACAACTTCGCGTCAAGAGACGTGAGTTCGAATTCTCTCCATCTACAATGAGTCTGAGCTTTCGTAATATATCCTATAACTTCTACATTCGTTTATGTTTTTATTTAATCTATTGGACTTGTAGGTATTGTCGTTGCGGATTTATATTGCTATGGATTGTCCAAATCCAAATTTCTAGGGTCGTTCCTAACGTTGCTCTATTATTAAATTACCATCAGCTTAACATTCTTATGCCAAGTTTAAAAATGAAATACGGATTTTGTTCTTTGTTACGTAATTTTCTCAACGGCTATTAGACAATAGTGCAATTTCAATATTTTATGGAGAATTTATGGAAATGAAATTTATATTTTAGATACCTATCCATTCGATCTTTATATTATTTTATTTCAGTTACATATAGCGATATAAAATGATTTATTCCATATTCCACGATTGACTTGATCCATGATATCCCATAGCTTTCGAACATTTCCGTTGGATATTTCAAAATAAACATAATTTTAAAGAAATAAGTATTATTTGATCATTACTAGGTCAATAGTAATAAAGTTAGTTAAAATAATTATTAGCGACATTTTAAATATTTTTTGGTATTCCACAGTGTCTTATGTCCCTCAGTTGTTATTCGAGATAATGATAAGAATTGCAGATGTTTTTTTAATTATCAATTTACGGTTAAGGACAGCGTATTTGATGTAAGGTTAATTTCCAAACCAAAATTATTTAGGCCTTCATTTTGAAATACGCCAGCAGTAGTTGAGCTTATTTAGTAGGTTTTTCGAGCACTTTTATTTCTCTGACAAATGTTAACTGAGGTAGTAACTTTGGAGAAACATGCAGCATTGAGGTCAGGATCGCTCGTCGCGTATAGCAAGAAGGCTTTAAAAGGCGATGCGAGCTTTTTACTTGTTACCGTTAATACGACCACTGTGACATCACTGATGCCACAATTACCAATACATATACACCGTTCACCATCGGGAATTCAAAGTAAATCGATGTAACGGGCACCGTCGGAGTATTCAGTAATTTTCTTCCAAGTACGCTGTAAACGGTTGTTTGTAATAAGATATGATATACGAACCTATCTTAAAACTATGTATATTGATTCATCAGTATATAGTAATAAGCCAAAACATGAGTTATTAAGTATTAGTATTGATATTATGAAGCGGAAAGTTTGTTTGTTTGAACGTGCCGATCGTATGAACTACCTAGAATTACTACTACCTATAACTAACTTATTACATTCTGAGTATATTCTTATTTGTTTAAGTATATTATATATGTGTGTATATATGTATCTGCATGTATATATCTATATGTAGATATAATTTCTTATCCGTGTTTAATATAATTTTATAATAGTTGTTTTGCTTTTTGAATTGTTATTATTTTGTGTAAACCCATTTGGCCACAACCGAAAATCAGCGTTGGGTCTACCTATTATGGTGACTCAGCTTCTGCTGAGTTGTACGCCTTTTACAGTGGCACTGCGGCGCACGGCGGAATATAACATTTTTTTTAGGTCGTGTTTAATTTTACTTTATCATAAATGCTGTGTTCAATTTAATGTATTTTTTACTTTATCCGTGTAGCCTTGTGACTTGTAAATAAATTTATTTTCTTTCTTTCTTTTTTTTCAGACAGATTTCAAAAAATATTTTTGTCGCTGATAGAAAGATCATTGACATTCGTACAATGAGCTTGAGGTTTCGGTCTGAAGCGGTAATTGATCAGTAGTTGTGTGTACGGACGCCGCGTCAAGGCACGTTAATTCGAATCCCTGCAATGAGCTTGAGCTTTCGGTGAAGGAAACACCAACCGTGATAAAACTATAGCATTATGGTAGGGCTTATTCTAATGTCCGCCTAGCTAGCTATCATCCTCAAGTTGAAAATCTGTCGCCAAATGCCTGTAGGTGTATTCCGGTTCTTACACTTGCAAGTCTATTCCTCCACAGGTTTAGCATGTTCACCAGTTTGGGTCACATCGTCACATAACTTCAGATGAGATTGTAGCCATAACGGAATACCTAGAATCAACTATACTGATTTATCAGAATATAGTTGAGTCAAAACATTAGCTGTTTCAATGTACATTATTATTAATGTTTTAGTTCCAGCTAGTGTTAGATAAAAGCCAACGTAAGTCTGTCGTTGGAAACACAAATGCATATCAAAAATATAATGTAAACAAAAATTAAAACAGGGAGCGTCCAGTGATCCGTGCAGTAGTTGACACATGTTCCTATATACATACACACGTATTGCCTAGTACCAAATACCTCTATTTCAATTTTTTTCTATGAAGGTAGTTCTGAAATGCAATGCCTCGAGTTCGAGACGTTAACTTGAGTTCGAACCCTCGTACGAATCTTGAGTTTTTCGTTTAAGAAGAACTTCTTGTTTATTTTTATTTATTATAAAATCAATAAAGTTTACAAAAATAAAATATTAGTTAATAATAGTAACGAATTTGAAGCGATGGTAACTCAATGGTAGTGTTAGCGTGCCCGCATGAAAAAAGTTGAAGTCGTGTGCACCAGATAGTATATTTGTTAATCGCTAAAGTGTTAATCATGACATTTTGCATACACGTTACCGGTACCACAGAGACGATCATTGATCACCTTTTATTCAGAAAAGAAGTACTTTAGTCGTTTTTAGTTCCACACGAACAATGTCGCGGGCACAGCTAGTATTTAATAAACTTGTAATGATTGGCTTTTATGCGAACAAAGTTTTTTTTTTCATTTATATTTCATAATTTCACTTACATATTTATTATATTATTTCACATAGAAAACCCGAAGGTTTTCTGTTACTACCATAAATTGCCAGTTTATATAATTTTTTAACGTATGCGCTCAGCTGTCAATAAAAGCTGGAGTTCCAAGAAATAGAGCGTGTATTAAAACGTCAGTCACGGTTACCTGAGCGGATGCGTTAAAACATTATATAAAACTGACAATTAACATAAATAAAGTAATAGAAAATCTTTGGGTTTTCTTTGTGAAATAATATAATAAATATGTAAGGGAAATTATGAAAAATCAATATGAATAAAATAATAAATACTCAAATTGCATATAACAAATTGGTTAGAAATTAATCATTACACCCCGTAAATAACATTAATGAAGTATGGATTATTACTAAAGCTAATACACGTTTTTTGAATCACGTACCGTATGAAGAGCGTTCGTAGTAAGTTAAAAATAAAAGATACGCGGAGTCAAGTTGTACGTTTGTGTCATCTTGGTTAAGAATAACTTTGACCAGAGTTTTACTTAATGTTGGCCTTGGAATGTTATTCACTTCTAAACTTTATATTTAAGATATGTTTTGCGAAATTGTAAATTACATTGAATGTACACTTCAATAGATCCGTTTTAGAATAACAGCAATAGAAGTGAAGAAATGTTAATCAATTATTTGTGAAAACTAGTAATATCCCTGTTCGCTGTATAGGACACTTGCCAAGAATGGAGTCCACAAAAAAAAAGATTAGTATTTTTTTAATGATAATGGTTTAGATATCTATCATCACATGATAAAATATATTATAATATAACAAAATATATATAAATAGAATAGTATATATAAGAGAATATAATAATAATATGATAGAAGTCGAAATTAAAAAACCGTAGGATTTCATAGTTGTACTGTAGGCAAGTTAAAACTTATTTATTATTACTTATTATTATCTATAAATTTGTGTGTATTTTTTGTTGTAATTTATTTTTATTATCAAACATAACAAACATTCTTTTTTTTAATAAAAAGCTTTATATTTTTATATGGTTTAATTATTCATCACAACACAAAACGGAAGATATAAATGAAACTAAGTTGATATATTAATTAATATATATTTACATTATTTATACATATTCTATGAACTTAATTTTCAATGCATTATTTTATTTCTTTCAGATGACTGTATTTATCAAGGATTTGAATCCTTTTTTCCATCCCGTAGTTTTGCGATGACGATATGCATCAAAATGAATAAAATATGTTGTATTTCATAGTATTTATTAACGTATAATTATATTTTGCAGAAGCGTGCTTGCACAAACACATAGTTCAAACAAGACCACACAATTTTTTTTTACCATCAGCTCAATTATTTTATCTTTTTCTGAAGTTATACTAGTCAGATTAGTAAATATGAATTATTGAATTATTAAAGCGACACAATACCGCCACTGATGAGATTACATACGTAACAATTTCTTATTAATTATCAGAACAATTATGACTTAGCAACTATAATCATCTTGGGGTCATTATGAGATAAAAAGTGGACCGTATTATTTTAGACGTTGTCAAATTAAGTATACGATATTTCTGGACGATCAAGCTTCGATCGGGGTCTTATAAAACCACTAGGTAAAAACAGAGAGTTTAGACAGCGGAGCGTTCATGGGAGCTCAACGCGGAGCTCCTATCTCGCGCTCAACGAACCGGTCTACGTAGGCGTGGAAACGATATCGTGGCTTCATAGACAGGACTTGCGGTGAAGGGATTGGACTGCCTGTCACCTTCGCAGTCATGCAGCAAGGGCATTATTTATGCGTTACGGTTTCTTCCGTAGTTTTGTCTGCCAAATCGGCAGACAAAACAACCTTCTCTTAAAAAAATGCTTCCCTCGCCATATATTCCTAAGTATTGTGAAAGCAGTCCCGAGTATCTAGTAAGAAGTATGGATCGTCATGGTATCTTTTGAAATTCGCTTCTCGTGTAATAAATCTCCCAGGCCGATCTGTAGCCCATCTGGCGTATTGGTAGAGGATGTACATACACGATTTTTTCTACCACGTTACCAAATATAGGTAAACCCAAAGAAAAAAAAAATTAATTGCGATCGACAAATGACAAAGTTATGGAGTAACATACATAAGGCTGAACAAAAATATCTTCCAATTAGAGTTGTTTCCGAGAAACCAGTAAAACTGATATCAAAGTTTAACAGAGTTATTTATCCTTATTAGACTTTACCTATACACAACCGTTTAGGGTTTTAAACTTTAGTTACATCATGAGAAGAATATACTTGGGGTTTTAAGTTGTATTGATATAAATTGAGTTGTAATTCCGATTCTATGTCAGTTTGCCAGCAACTAGTGCTTATATTCACAGTCAGCTGTACCAGCGAATTCGTTAACGTTGGTTTTAATCATGTTTCGTATAGTTTTAGGACAGTTTTGTCGAATTTGTGGACATGGTAAAAGTATGCTAAGTATAATTAGTAGTATCACAGACTTTTCATATACTTATTGAAGTTTAAATTCATTGTAATAATGTACAAACAACTTCAATTAATGTAAATTTTAAACATTTATGCCTTGAAAAAACTTTTTCGTTTTATGACATAAAAAAGTATTCTACATATTCCTCCATAATATTAGTTGTCATCGTGTCCAATTCTGTTACAACCTGTTTAGTAGTTACAGTCATACAAAGGGAACTGATTGAATGGTAAAGAAAATGCAAAATAAAATATTTCTGATGTCTATGTCGATAAGAATGTTTATTCCGATTATAACTTTGAGACATTATGTAATGTATAGGCATGATTTAGTTCCAGTTTTGTTATATATGTAGATAATCGATTCAAAGATAAATCGATAGAATAATAGCTCTAAGTTACACATAGTGTTATAATAATCAAACAATAATAAAAATACTGGGCGTTCATTGACTGGCAGCGGTTACTGTTGGCGGGCAAATTCAAATAGTTTGACGGTCATTTTTGACATTGAGTTTATTTTGTTTTAATTCAATATAATCACTTAGTATATAGTATATATTTGTTATGGTGTAATAGGAATTAGACTCCGAAATTATATACACAGTAGGGATTCATTGTGTCAGATTTATCTACCTGAATCGTGAACGGAGTAGTAAACTGAGTAGTGAACTGAGTAGTGAACTGAGTATTAACGCCTTCTTATTTGTTTAATGGCAATACGTATTTGTACATTATTCTATCCGTGTGACGTATATAGTATATTATAATGAATTTTAAAAAATAAAAACCTCTCTAACGAGATTGCGACTAATTTACTAGAACGAAATTTTTGTACCTACTCAAATTTCATGTTTACTATTAGTTGTGCGCAACAACCGAACTACATTAGCTAAAGTGTTATTAATATTACATTTTATAGGATCTAATTACATAGATTTTATTAGATAGCAACACGTTTTACACGAAATTACGCTATTTCTTTTTATGTTGTGCAGCAAAGTAACGGTAATATACCTGATGTTAAATATTAACCCATTTCAGTGACGACTGATACTGCTCCAAAATTCACTGCCAGTTACCGTTGTTATGTTGATCTGTTTCCTCTTACTCAATTTGGTTGATATAAAAACAGTTTTGATTAGCAATATCACGATGAATGTAGCATTACTGGTTGCGATGACATGTTCTCTTATCAAAAGGTTTACAAATTAAGTACAATGCCATTACTATCTCGTTGAACTTATGGCCTTTGTCACAATTACTTCTTACAAGAACAGAACTAAAAATTATATCGTGATTAACATAGAAAAACATTTATATAGCATTACTGCCGGTATTTTTTTTTAATTATTCCGTCTGCCTTTCTATTGTTTTATTGTATCTAGTCTTACCTAACTTTTTATAACTGTATAGGTTATATGTATATCCAGAGAGAGTTTTACCCATAATCGATTTTATATAATTAACAGAATGTTTTAAACACTAAGAAACAGTCGCATGCAACGCAAACACAAAATTATGAAACAAAAGAGTATAATGAAAGTTAGTACCCACATCAAGTAAGATTAATTTTGATTAATTATATTCCAGAAGCCACCAGTGAAGTTATTTCTGCAGCTGCATCAACGAAAAATGAAGGAGAAGTTGTTATTCTCGTCCGAGGACCTCACGGTAAAAGCGCAAGACGAGAGGAATTACTTCATGTGAAAGGAGAAGATGATGCTGCTGTATCACTTTTTTACAATAGGAAAACAAATAAAGGTAAGATAATTAAAATAACCATATACGCTTGAAAATAAGATACTAAATTAAATTACATCTTTTCATAGCAGCATGGAAATGTGACTTGATGGAAAGAGCATTACTGTCCTAAAACAACTATGACCACTGAGAGATCAGTAACACGTCCGTGGTTATCACTGTTATATCAGCCTGCGAGCCTTTCCATAGGTATATACGCGAGTCGATACCATATTATAACAAAATAAAACAAAATCATTCTACCAGTTTTGTCACCATTAAGTCGCGACTAAGTCGCTACTAACCCGAATGATATTGACTATGTATCGGCTGATCCCGGAATACGAAGTATTCCTGGTGCATCCAATTATCTGCAATTTTGAGGGTAACATAACTGTGTTGATCGATCTTGATTTGCTGATCTCATTGTAGTAAATTTTTGCTCTCGGACCATTGTTTATTTCAATGATATATTTATTTTCAGTGACATTGGAAAGTCTTAACGGTGGGCACCTTAAGTCAGTCTCTTGGGGTCTAGGAAATCATCCACGTAGGACACTTCTTCTAGTTATGTCATCGACAAGGGTAAAATTATTCGTCGGCTGTCACCCCTTACATTGGCATGATATGTCTGACACGTACAACCTTCTTAACATTCTAGCCAGCCAGAAGTTGAAGTTGGTAAGCATGTAACAAATTCGTCTAATTAATTTGTTTTGATTTATTAACATTTATTCATATGATAAAAAAAACTTTTTTTTTTATTTATATGGCAGTACCACGAAGAAAATGCACCAGTTGAAGTCTACGGTAGCGAAAAAGTTGCTTTAGACTCGCTAAGCTGTAATCTTCAGCAAGCTGGTATGAGACCTCCAACTTTGCTTACCGTTGATGAACCAGAAACAGATGTAGAAGAGGTTAAAGATTTTATAGAAAAAGATGCTAGAAGGAAACGGCAAGAGGAAATGCTGGGAGATGCTCCTACAAACTACGTAGATAATAATGGCATACTCCCGCAACCATCGAGAGGGGATATACCATCAAACGGATTTGAATCTTGTGATGGTACGTAATTGTTTGATATGAATTTTAAAATTGTTATTATTATTATTTAATATTCGATATGACATAATGTTTCATAGCAGTAAACGTAGAATATATGAACTATTCTTAAAATTTTTACCTGTTTCACATTTTCTTTGTTTTGTCAAACCTCTTAAAATTAGCAAGAACAATTAGACAAAATCGAATTACAAATAAGGTATTAATTTGTAATGATCGATGTTATCTGTATATTTCTATTTTACAATGATGAATTTGTAATTCATATAACTGTAAGAACAGAATCTTAAATGAAATAACTACATGCAGTATTAATTATTATTCATGCATTTCTACATGGTTACGTAGATCAACATTGAATGAAAAACGTAACTCTGTTTTATTTACAGATGAGGTGATTCACCATCTAAGACAATTACGTGTACTCATTGAACATCTACGTAGTGAGATAGGCGAACAAAAGGGCATCATTGATAATCTTCGAAATCAACTGCGTCGCTGCTGTAATGGGGTTCCGGTTCAACCTCCGGTTGAGAGATGCACTGGATCATCATGCTATACTGGTTATTGAACATTCTCATTGTAATATCCACAGAATAACACTTCTACAGTTTAAAACACATTAATTTTAAGGCATTAAGTGCAGTCATGTTAGCTTGTTAGTTTTAAGTTACTTTCTTTTATATACCTATGTTACCGCTGACGTTATAAGGCCGTAAATGTGCATCTTAACTAGCTAATGTAAATTGTCTTATTATTTAACTCTTGTCAAACTTAATGATACGCTTCACATTTCAGATTGAATGTTACCACAAATTTTGCTTTAGCAAGTTGCTCTAGCAGAGATTTTATTTTCACTTGAACAAATATTTCGGAGGTAATGTCTGAATGATGTAGGTAATTAGCAGGCTACCTATGTAATTTACTGATAACTTTGGTAATATGACAGGGTATACCATTTATACTATACATACTTTAACGGATCATCCTAATTGTTTTGCACATTCTTTTAACTTTTAACTTATTAATGCTTTCAAGATTTTGTGTCCGAACTTTACTACAAAACATTTGCAATAAAAAAAATATACCTTTAATACCCTAAATTTACCGTAGTTTCGTGGCATGGCATGCTGCAATGGTGTTTCCGAAACAAATCGTTAAAAAACATTTACCATTTGTAAATTTTAATTCAATCTAATTCGATTATTAACACGTTTAGTTATTTTCAATTATGACTCTCTTTATATAATTTATTTATTATTAGTAATATTAATTAACAAGTTTAAATTAGGTGCATTATCTCATATTTATAATCACTGTAGGCTGCATTAGTTTAAGGTAAATCAAGCAACTGTATTCTCTAGTGTGGGTTTAATTAAACTTGTATTGTATAATATAACGCGTTTTATTTCTAAATTGAACCTATGATTCCTCGATACGCCATTCACAATTAAACCAGCCTCCAGAGTTGCGAGTTTCACCCACGTTGAAACGTCCATGAATAAATGAAAGTCAAGTTGCTTGATTAACCTTATTTCTATTTCAATATGTAAATTATGTTTGTCGAGAATTTTGTTATTGGGAATTCTGGTAACTCTGTTGGCAAAGTTATATCAAATTTTTCGTTAAAAATTCTTTCACAACGATATTTATTTGAATATAAATCGAAATAGATAGAGTATTCTCATCTAAACTTCAAGGAAGGAAGTAGCATAAAGTAGATTCTACATATCTCTGCAATTCCCGATTTTATTTGCCTATATATAAAAGAAAGTAGCTTCAATATGGATCTGTACAAAGAAGTAAGATTGTTAAAAAAAAAATTATATATTAAAAATAGTAATAGGTATTTTGTATTATATAAATCCTTGTATAATAACTTATATAGTGATTGCGGGATTTTGCAGAGGTAATATCCATATTATATGCGACTTCCTTCATCTAAGTTTAAGTAAATTTACTTTACGTATTTTAATCTATTTTATTAATTTACTATTAGTATATTTACAAACAAAAAAAGTATATTCACTTATATTACGCCATCAATGAGATACTTCATTTAAATATAGAGGTATCATTTAGAAATACGACTGGGCTAATTTTCAATGAGAGGCCCAAGTCACGTACGTACGGACAAGACTCGTGGGTGGGTACAATCAAGGTTAATACAATAAAAAAAAATGAATTGGATAGGATATTACTTTTATATACACAAAATTAAATATAGACATAACACATTAAATTAAGTAAAACTCTGTAACTTATTATCCTTAAGTAAGCAGTAAGTAGTTAGCGGTATATGACGAATTTAGAGTTTAAGGTAAATACAGTACATTCCAAAAATAATGACGATTTGTATAAGTGCATATTTCTGTAAAAAGTGCGGTGTATATGCTAGGTCCTTTTACCCGATAATTATTGCCAAACATCCCTCTCGCCTTGGCCTAAGCCTGAGTACTCCGTTAACACATTACGAAGATGAAGCCTGCAAAGGGAGCCTTCATACAAAGTCATTGATAAAACTATTATTCCATCAGGAATCGTCGCAGTCATACCTCTGGGTAGCCAACCAACTGGATACCAACTGGATACCAACTAACAGACATAATGTTTTATCGCTATACTCATTATGGTCGCAATAAGTGCTCAGATCTCTACAAGGCTGAGAAATATATGGAAAAATTAAATTGAATATATTAATATACTACTATTTATAAGACGGCTTAGTCGTAATTTGCTCGGACTTAGATGAAGAAGTTATCGTAATAAAATCATATCGTGTAGATAATTTATTAAAATTTCTGAAACTAGTTACCACATTGAAGTCGAAAATTAATAGCCAAGCATTTGTAGGTATGTTCCAATATCTGCACTTGAGAGCTAGTTTCCTGTCTAGCTTTAGCGAGTTTATTATTTTGGGCTACATCGTAATATTAAGTGAGAAAGTGGATACGCTAAAAATCTGTAAAAAATAGTTAAAAATTTGCAAAATTTCATTAAGTTTTTTAATATAATTTGTTTGTGTTCTAATTAGCTGCTCGAACAGTACCAATATTTTGCACATTATCATAATCAACCACCAAAAAATATTTATTTGATTGATTTTAGTAATAGATTACATTTGCAAATAGAATGTAAATAATCTTAAAGCTGTCATGTTAGTTAATAGATTTTACTTGAAGGCGCCTACTTTATGTTGATGAAATCTTTAAAGATTTTGATTACAAAAATATATATCTCCTTCAAACTGCCTGCTTATTTTTCAACATAAGCTTCGAAACTATGTTTAAATCAATTCCAACAAACAATTCCTTATCAAAAACACCTCTGCGAAATAATTATTATAATACTCCTTTTCAAATATCAACTTCATGTTGCACCAAACGAGAAATTGGAACCTGTTAATTTGCTACATATATAAAATTTTACATATATTTAGATAACGTTTTACTTTCCGACTTTAGCTATGTGGATTTCATTTTGTAGGACCCAGAATACAGCTTATTTGTTCAAATTTTCTATAATACCTTCACATGAAACGTTTCAAACTTATGACGTTTATTTGCCATATCATATTGCTAATCGTAACAGTTTTGAAAACTTCGTAACGATATTGCTTACCCCAATCAAGAAACTGTCAAACTGTTAACTCTTGAGCTAATTATGACATCCTTCAATAGACACGAGTTATTAACAATTCGCTCAAAAGGTCCACTTTACTATCTAATAGTGTTTGCCGTAATGTTGACAGTGCCTTTTTGCACATGGGGAACTGCATTTAGGCAATACTCTCCCATCCGAGAGGACTGAGAAAGAGTATATTAGACACTCCCAGTGCTAAGCACTGGAGATACCCACTAAAACCCCACGTTCATCTGTCGCCTTGCTGGGTCGATGCGGGTTTGAACTAGAATAACTGCGTCGCGTCTCCCGGTTAGATGACAGTACCCTCTTTCACTGTTCAGCGCCATGTTTTTTTAATTTTCTTTTAATTTTAATTTTTATTCTCCACATAAATTTCGTTAAATATTCATAATTCGTAAATGAAAAAAGGAGTTCATAAAATAGTACATGTATTTGTAAATATGTACTACAAGTTTTTTTCATGACCTACTTTATATCACGAAAATTTTATGGGTTGTTGTTGTGAAAAAGAAAAAACATTTATGAGCTTCATCCTGTAATGCGTAATCGCAATGCCCAAGTAGACCAGGAAAGGAGTTGGTGGCGAGACTCATCGGATGACAAGTGTCATCAAATACACTGAAACTTCCATATTGCCAGTAACCAGTGACAGCTTACACTTAATCATGTCATCATCCTGAGATATAACGAACTTATTAGTAACTTATTTTTATAATGGTACTTTTTTACATCGCCTTCGTTGTCTTTTTTTCGTCCATATATCGCATGTCACATTACAGTCGGCCGCGGTGTAGGGATGTAGTGAAAGGCGCTTGGTAGAGCAGCCAAGGCCAATATAGCAATGCCCATGGCTCGCTTCAGCTGACCGTGTAGCATTGATTTTCCATTATCATTTCCATTTCCCAATTATTAAAGTTAAGATTAATAGTTAATAAATCGCGATTATAATACCCTAGTTTGATTAATTTTCCGATAATATTCGGTTAAATGCTTACAATCAGAAAAAAGTTTCACTTGCATCGTGGTTACATAAAACCGCACAATTCTTTTTTTTGGAGACTGTACTTTCTGGACACCATCTTGACCAACTGGCTGCAGTAAAGGTATAAAGTTTGGGTGGAAGAGTAAGTTTTGCCGAGGGTACAAGATTAATAAACCTCTATTGTATTTTATAAATTATTGATTTCTTATGCTGTAACAGAACAACTTTTTTCTTTCGACTCCTCTCATATTCTATGTATATTATAAAACTATATTAGTTTTATCCTATAAGTTTTACGGAGAAAAGAACATTACTGTTTTGTTCAAAATATTCGGACGGTGTTTATTACAGGCGTGGAATGTCGAAATACGGCGACCGGATTCGAGTGCGGACCGTGTCCTCACGGTATGGAGGGAGACGGCAGAAGATGCAGACCAGTGCAGTGCAACAGGCGGCCATGTTCGCAGGGTAAGTAGGTTTTATTTTATACTAGCTATACCTGCTATTTCATTTGCGTCGAACTATAAGTTCTTTTTACTAGCTTTTACCTGCGGCTTCGCTCGCATTAATATTGACTTTGTCAAACAGATCGGATGATACAAGAAAAGTATCATACAACGTTTATCTCTCTTTTTACCACATTTCTAATAAGCTTTTCGCGAGAAATAATAGTCTATCACCATCTCGAGTTTCCCATGTATCTCTATACCAATATTCATAATAATCGATTCAGCGGTCCATGCGTGAAAGCGTAACAAACAAACTTATAAGTAAACAGTATAAGGATCAATTTAAGTACTAGTAAGGACCCCTTGGGTAATAGTTTTCCATACGAAAAGTATCCTATGTTCTTTTTTGTAACACTTACAACGTTTATGCAAAGTTTCATGAACCACGCTTCAGTAGTTAAGGGTTAAAATAGTAGACATAAGCGATGATAGTGTGTACAGACGCCACGTCAATGGACGTGAGTTCAAATTCACCTACAGTGAGCCTATGCTTTCGGTGAGGGAAAACATCCTGAGAAAACCTATAGGTGTGTTCCGGTTGTTGTATCTGAGAGTTAATTCCCTTCACTAAGCTTAGCGTGTCCACCATTTTCGACCACATCGTCACTTAATATAAGGTAATGTTATTACTATAACGCTAAACCTTTTTACCATAATATTATTGACAGTCTGTCCCCTTGTACGCGCATCAGAAATTGCTGGATACATTTGGAATAAATTTGACATAGTTGTATAATTATGGCGGGTATATAACATCAAAGGAAAATTTATGGCTATCCAGTAGAACACAAAGGACCTGTTACCTTAAAAATTTCCAGCTATTACTGACAGATCCTAAGTTTTTTATATTTTAGATTTAGCTTGATTATGTTCCCCATTATAGTTTCAATTTAGGAAGTTATCTGTAGCTACTAACTACTAATGTAATTGGCAATTAATATCTAGATAACAAGAGAAGCAGTTCCTTATTTTTTATTATTATATTAAGACGGACTATATATTTAACAGAACGTGTAGTTGAATGGTACTAAGACTCACTATTAAGGCGAGAGGTCTTGATCCCCGCCCACAGCCGTCTTTTTTGTGATGCGTATATATGTCAGTTGTCAGTTGGTGCACTAACTGATACATATGTATAGAATACAGGTGCTTAGTTTGGAATTAAATAGTAGTGGGTAAAATTGACTTCCCATATTATTCTACACTGGGTTTACACTTCGTTTTGGGTGGATTTCAAAATGATTTAATAACTGGATTTTACCCCTGGCTTCGCTCGCAATAGTATTGATTTTGTCAAACAAATTGGATGACGTATTAAAAAGTTTCATACATAATTGGATAAATTTCCAATAAGATTTTCGCGTGATAAAGTAGCCCATCACCGTCTTCAGATTCAGGGAAGATTCAGTCATAATCGATTCAGTGGATTAGACCTGAAATCGTAACAAACAAACAAACTCATTTCCGCATTTATAACCTTAGAAAAGATTTTGACAATTTTTGTAACTTTTTAATACATGTTTACTCATGATGGTGGTAACGTGATGTTAAATAAATTGCATAAACTTTTCTCAATGATTGCTCTATCTAATACAGTAAGAATTTTTAAAATCGTGCTATAAAAATGTACATTTAGAAAAACAAACAAACTTTTCCGCTTTATAATAAAATGAATGTAGACAAAGATAATTAACGCGGATGACTTAGTGAGATATAGCATAAATAAGGCTTTTTACATAGAGAAGAATTATATAAAGCTAAATTTGTCGTGTACCTAATATTGCAGTACATTATCCATACAAATAAATAAAATTGAAACGTTTGTTTCATTCTTCAAACAATTGCTAGTAATTCAAATGCATACTTATGTAAGTATGTTCTCGTACGGAGCTGAATATAACAAAAGTTTTGTTTAATTGCTGTATTTCCGTCCGTTTGTTCTGAATAATCTCTCAAAGTACTGGACTAATTTTGACGAAACTTTCACTGGAAGATAACTGGTATTATAATGTAATTTAGGTTACTTTAATTTCGAACGTTTATACATTAGATACTAACTATATACCTAGTGTTAGCTACTGAAATTATCTATTTGTAATTTTTTTACAGTCGAAAGATGTATAGACACGGAGCAGGGTTACCGGTGCGAACGTTGCCCAGGCCGACAGACCAGCGACGGTCAGACCTGCCGTGGCGCCTGCTCTGCGAATCCTTGTTTTGAAGGACGTGAGTTTCGTTTTGACCATTGCCGTTAGTTTGAGGGGTTTTAACAGATTCTTTAGGCTTTTGGGGGGAGTGTAGAGGGCACATAACCAAAAGGCAACTAGCGTAAGGTAAAAAAAACCGAGACGTCTTATTAACGATTCTCAAATATCATAATCGATTCAACAGATTAGATGTGACAACGTAAAATACAAATTCACTTATTTATTTATAATATTTGTAAGGATTTCTGTATAAGTTTTTGAAGTAAGCACAACTAAAGTTTTCAAGTGTAAAGAAACCAAACATAAATAAAAATTCGAAAGTTCCTTCGCTTAGGATAAATCTCTTTGTCTGTATTAATAAACACTATGATTGCTTACAATTACGTAGGTGTACCTTGTCGAGATTTGCCAGACGGCACTTACCGGTGCGGTCCCTGCCCGTCCGGTTTCCATGGCAACGGGGTACAATGCCACAGGATCGCCTGCCGTCCGAACACTTGCTTCCAAGGTAAGATTAATTGTTCACTGTTTCTACCGCAGTTACTGGCTCTGTTATTGTTATTACAGCCGTGTTTAATTATTTCAAATAATAAACCCCGATGGTTGACATAAACTAGTTATGGGTTTCAATTACGAGCAAAAACGATGCAATAGTCATGTTAGTATTATAAATACGAAAGTGAGTTTGTTTATTTGTTATGCTTTCACGCCTAAACCGCTGAATCGATTATGATGAATTTTGGTATAGATATAGACGGGAACCTAAAGACGGTGATAGGCTACTTTTTCTAGCAAAATCTTTTTGGAAGTAGAAACAAACTTTGTGTAAAACTTTTTATAGCGTCATCCGATTTGATTGACAAAATCAATATTAACGCGAGCGAAGCCGCACGTAAAATCTAGTGGCTTATATTTAAGCAATGGAGTTGTTAATAATTGCATAAAGGGAAGGCGGGCATATAATACAAATGAAGTGCCTTATTGTTCCTAATTGTATAATTTTAGTCTTTTTATTATACTTATTTCATACAATTGAAAGAAATATAGAATATAGTCGTCACTATTATAAATCTCTTCTAAAACACGGGTTATCATAGTGCCGGTGTTCTTTAAATTAAATAGAGACTCTAATAGGAGTAGCTATATAGTATAAGTTATATTATCATTTCAATGGATTTCCTAGATAATTAATATAGTTTCCCATAGAAACTATTTGTGCCTGCGACTCCATCCGTATCTGATCCAGCAATTTTTGTTTACTCTCATTTCTATTTTTTATCAACCAATACCAATATTTACTTTTTGTCCATGAACCTGCGTTAAAATTAGTCGACGTAGTCGATTTATTAGACGTGAAGTCCTCGTTTAACATTAACAATAACCGGGTTGTGCTAAATAAAAAAAAAAAAAAAAATATATATATATATATATATATATATTACAATAATCTTACTGCTATCGCTGATGAATTATTACAATGCTAAATAAAAGATATATTACGTATTTTTCCTCTTACTAGACTAACACTTTTCACCAAAGCATTACAAAGTAATAAAATTTTCCGAAAGTAATTATAACAAAAATTGTACATGATTGCTAAACTGATTTCAAAAGATTTGTCGGTGTATAGGGCTATCAAAACTTTGTGACAATTCATTATTTATATTCTAGTACTGCCATTTGTATTTATTTATGTGATAGCAAACAATGCTGTACATATATATAAAAAAATGACCAAATCCAGTTTCTTGCCGGTTGTTTTCGATGACTCAGTTATTTTCCGAACCGGTGGTAGTTTTGACGTACCCAGGGGCTAAATTGAATAAAACTTTTTTATTTGTTTGATTACAGTTAGTGTCAATACATTTTCAGGTGTAGAGTGCCAGGAAACCGCCTCGGGTGCTCATTGTGGGCCATGTCCGCAGGGCTATGTGGGCGACGGACGCAGCTGCCAGCACGTATGTAGTTCGCACAGACCGTGTGGTGACAGGCGCTGTACACCGAAATCCACTAGCCCCTACTACGACTGTGAGGGATGCCCTAAAGGCTACGAATGGAACGGTAATCTAACATATTTCTATAAAACACTATAGTAGAGTACACCGGGGACAATAGTCACATTTTGAAATTATATATCTATATAGCTATATAGCTTATCTTTGTATATAAAAATTTCATGTCACGTTGTCTGTCTGCGATGAACTCTTAAACTACTGAACCGATTTTCATCTAATTTTGCGAACTGTGTACAGTTTGATTTTACTTGAGAGATAGGACACTTATTATCTCGATAAGTGATCATTACGCGATAGATGTCGCTGTAGTCGATGTGATTAACTACTCGAAAACGCAGAACAAATTCTGTCAGGTCAGCTACTAATCTATAAGTAACTATGAAAATCAGCATTTTTTAGTTTTAGTGAAGGCATTAGCGTTATGGCCACAATCTCAGCTGATGTCAATTTACCACGTGACCTATGATATTAGCCCTTAGTACAGGTCAATTGTACAGTAAATTTTTAAGTAAAAATAAAAAACATATTTATTTAATAATGAAAGTAGTTTCTTTGTTTATTTATAAATTAATTACTTGTATAAGTCACATACGTTTTAGAATTTACTATTTTAAGCACATAAGAAAAACTTTTTAATTCAACAACGTAAAAAAAATTCTCATGTTACCTATCGGTATCAACTCGTATTACAAAAAATTATACATTATTTCTGTTGTACTGATGTATATAGCTTATTTGTATTAAACACTGCGTAAAGATAATTTTGTATGAAGATACAATTAACCCCATCTTAAATATATGAGCCCCATCTTAAATTGGAGTCTAAAAACTGAGAATGTTGCTTTTGACTCTATACGACTTATAAAATCTTCCGATATCAGGGTTCATGTGCACGGACATAGATGAATGCGATTTGAATCGTCCTTGCGACGATCTGGTGTCGTGCCGGAATGAGGACGGGGGGTTCGTGTGCGGGGCGTGCCCCCCCGGGTACGAAGGCGGGAAGGGCTGGCGCGGCGCTGGTAACGAGCCCCGACGGGAGCACTGCGTCGACATCGACGAATGCGCTGGGGGTCGCGCTAATTGTCCTACAGGCCGACTCTGCGTCAATACACCCGTAAGTGTTCACTGTATTTTTAAAGTGAACAGAACCGAAAAACCTTCTTTCCTATGCCAACACTCACCCATGTACCGAAAGTGCCATAAGTATTCAGTCTAGTTTTGATATTATCCACAAGTCTTTAACCTCAATTAAATCTATATTTACAGACCAACCGTTTCTAATTATCTGTCATGTATATCTGTTTGTTTTTGTATTCGTTCTGCTTTGTTTCAAATTTTTTATTAACTGTCTTTAATCACTGTATTGATGTTTCACCTGCATCGTGGTTTCATATAAACACAGAATTTTTTTTAAGTGAATTATCTAATGGGAGAACTTTGATATTCTGATCCGCAATGTTTTTGGGTGACACTCGTTCGGGTAAAGTCGACTCGACGCGAGATTTTTATTACTCGGTGTGGTTTTATGTACCGACTGCAACTGGAAGTATCTGTTTAAAGTTGGTTTAGGCATATGAGTAAATATTTTTTTTTTTAGAGCTAAGTACTCAATCTCACCTGATGTTAAGAGACGAAAGGGCTAAGATGGTGAACACGCTAAGCCTAGTGGAGGGACTGGCTCTCAAGTGCAACTACCGGAGCACACCTATAGGTTTTTGGTGGCAGATTTTTAACTTGAGGGAGGTAGCTAGTAATTTAGAAAATGCCCTACCACCATGCTATGTTGTGTTTTCGCTCACCGAAAGCTCAGGTTCATTACTGGTGGATTCGAACTCACGTCCATTGACGCAGCGTTCGTACACATTACCTACTGAGCCATCATCGCAATGTATTATTTCATGCACCGAAACGTATGAAATAATCCACGCATTTAGCAGTAAACAAATGACAAATAGTTAATTATTTAGAACTAGCAGAGGGCAAACTAAATTTGTAAGTTATTGTTAATCAGAGGCAACATTTACATATTACAATTTGCGTTAAATGTTGGTGTGTAAATGTTTGATCATTGAATTTACATACATTTAAATTTGATTAATGCTACCTTTACACACAGATTCAATAGTTCAAGTGTATCAAGGTGACTGCTTAAAGGCGAAAACCTATGTTTATGCGATACAAATTCTATCTATATATGTAGCATATCAATGTAGAATATTCCGGTAGAATATATGTAGAATATACTCAAAAGTCCGGTGAAGCTGTCAAAGCCCTTGGGGCTAACAGCGTAAGTCAGGTCGAAAAATAGAATATTCCAGTAGTTTCCATACCAGAATATCTTTCTATCTAAGCTTGACTTTTCGGCGAACGAAAATATCGTAATAAAAGCATAAAACGGTGGTAGGGTTTTTGTAATGCTCGTCTGGCTAGCTACCACCCTGAAGTAGAAAATCTGCCGCTAAATACCTATAGGTAAGTACTGAGTGTTGCACTTGATAGCCAGTTTCTCTACTATGCTTAGTGCGTCTACTATCTCGGGCCTAACTTATCAACTACTTGCTGACCCAGTGAAGTTCGTATCACGTATAATCGATGTTCTTTATTCTCGCTAAAACTCAAACGGTTTGACAGATTTGTATTTTTTTACATTTTTTGATTTTCTATAATCGATTCTAATCAAACTTTCAACTACAATACGATAAGATCAATAGAGCTGGCCATAGCTAATATCGTTTCCATTTTTAGTTCCTTTTAGATATTGAAGGAATCTTATTTATAACTCCAATGAATTAAATGTCTTGTAATCATATGGAATTTCAATGTAGGTGGATATGAAATCCACTTCTCTAGACGCAACGTCCGTACACACTACTGACTGAGCTATGATCGATATAAACTGAGTTATCGCTTCATTACTTTACACATTAAGAGATTTAAAAAAAATATATATAAACCTTGTCCGAACAATAACGAACACAATAAATAAAAGAATTATTCAATTTGGTACAGTGAAAGTTATGTGCTATGTGTTATGTTATATATTGATAAAAAATTGGTTGAAAAGACTACGGGGAAAGAAGTAAATTAAATTGCAAAACGTTATTTGTGATAAGGGTTCATATGTCTGCGTGCCGTGTGGCGGCAACTACTACGTGAACACGACCAGCCCGTGCTTCGATGCTGCAGCATTGGTGAAGAAATGCGATCCGGCTCGCTGCCGACGATACAACGCTGTTTGCGAATACGGAGAGAAGTGTGTCTGTGCGGTAAGCATATACCATAATATTCTGACTGTCGTGTGTGCATTACGATATCTAATGATATAATATTACCGTGTAATCTCTATAACTCGAATGTAAAGGCAAATGCTAAAAAAAATCCAGCTAATGAGTTGATAAACTACAAATAAAATATTTTTTGAATATTATATCGAGACGTCATTATATTTTACTAATTAGAATTTATGAAGTCTGCTTTTATTGAGGATAAGGGCTTAACGAGGTTCGAGTTATAGAGGTTCCACTGCATAAGTGAAAATCTGTAAATACGTCATATGCGCTCCGAAAGTAGCTCAGAGTGTGACCTCAGTGATGTGCCGGCGTTCAAGGGAGTATGTTGTGTACCGATATATTAAGTGCCTTAAAACAACCACAAATGCCCCACGTGTAATATATATACGTGTTATATGAACAAACAAAATCTTTGAAGGTCATGGGGTCAAATTTAATTCGTGGCGATTAATATTATCATTTATAACTTTATATGTAAAGTAAAATATATTTAGACTGTTAAATTTGGAATGTGCATAGGAATATATACTCATCTCTTTTTCGCACCCGGTATAAAACATACTGTGCAACTTTTACGTTATTTGCAACATAACGATGTGCGTGTGTGTGACATTTGTTTTGGTCAAATATTATGAAGGTAACGAATATTTACTTTTATAATATCATTGGTAGTATCTGTAAAAAAAGCGACCGAATAGACTGTTTTTATTAAGGCACTGTTACTGAGGACATGCTGAAATAATACTAAAAAGATGTATTTAAATTAGAGTAAGTTAAGATATTTTAGAGGCGGCAAATTTGGGGTATATTTGTTTTATTTTTTAGAAACTCAAATGATTCATACTTATACATAAACCTAAATGTTGCTAGATATGTTCCTCCATTCAGTCACGTCAAGTACAATTTATATCGTTTACAATCTAGGTAGGTCTACGTGGAATCTAATTTTAGAGATAGAAAGAGATGGCAAAATCTGAATAGCCTACAAGCGGCAAAAGTGTACATCCGCCATTGATTTATGCATAAATTTATCATTCATATTTACAGTATTTTACATTTAATATTATATGAATTATATATTTATCTAAATTTGTGGAGTCGTGTGTGGTATTCAATTGTAGCGGCCTCTAGGACGGCAAAATTTGAATAGCTTAGATGCGGTCAATGTATAAATTCACCACTAAGTATAGAGAAGCTGGATAAATACTACAATAATATGTAGCTACACTATGCTATATTAATATAATATGCGCTGTGTATATGGTGGAAATACAAATTTTCTTTCTCTATTTTTTCTTTCGTTCTCTCTTTCTTTCATAAAACACTTTATCTCAATAGACGGGTTGGGCTGGCAACGGTACAGTCTGCGGCCCAGACAGAGATCTCGACGGATACCCGGACCACCAGTTGGACTGCAGTGAGCCGAACTGCAAAGCGGACAACTGTCCAAATGTATCGAATTCCGGTCAGGAGGACGCTGACAATGACAATATCGGAGACTCCTGTGATTCAGACGCCGATGGAGATGGGATTCCTAACATTGCGGTAATTCTTCAAGTTATTTTTTATCAAAAACATTATTCAATTTAGGTCTTGAGAAGGCGCTTATTAACGTCAAAACTCCCACCGGTTTAGAAAATAACACAGTCATCGAGAAAAACCAAGACATTCGATATATTTTTTTTAAGGAAAAGTACATAGTTACTACAAAAAATATAAATTTGAACACATTTACAATAGGTTTTAGCGAATGCACAGAGATGGGTGTCAGTTCCAGACATCTCCATCGTCCATATATTGATCCACACTGTAATAGCCTTTGGACATCAAAATCCGCTTGAAATGGTACTTGAACTTACTATCCGGCAAGTCAGTAATGTGCTTTGGGAATATGTTATAAAACCTAACCCTGTTACTCAAAAAACTTTTACTGGTCTCACTGAGTCTAAAATATGGGGTGAACAGTTTGTTACGATTTCTAGTATTTAAGTCATGCCGGTCTTTCACACAATCTTTTAAAGATTCAATACTCACTGAACGGCTTTAGTATGTTTCATGTAGCTAAATAAAAGGTAAACCACAAAATCATACGTTTACACCCCAACATAACTAGAACAAAGTGTAAAAGCTGTTCTTGGTTTGCTGCCAGCATAGGGAATTTAAGGTCACCATGGTGTCTCATTATATCCTCTACATTTGATGGTGCTTATCACCCGCGAAGTTCTAAACGTCTTTTTCTCTGCTTGTTCGCTATAAACAAGGCGACTCAAACGTATTTTACCACCATGTTTCCAAAACTGATGGTACCACGTAAACTTTGGTCACCATGTAGTAAAGATTTTTCTGACATTATAAGGCAAGAACTCAATAGACAGACACAAAAAGGGATAGAAGGGGACTTATGTAATTTCTATGTTACCAGGACAATTGTCCATTAACTCCAAACCCTGATCAATTGGACCAAGACGAAGATCAGCCGGACAAACGGGGTGACGCGTGCGATAATTGCCCGCGGATATCCAATCCCAGACAAGAGGATACAGATGGAGATAAATTTGGTGACGCCTGCGATCCTGATATGGACAACGATGGTAAGGAAGATTTGAAAACATTATTCAAGCATATAAATTGCATATATGGCATTAAAACATATAAATTGTCAATGAAATCCAAAAGTTCTTTTTATTCTATGCTAACAATGCATGTGACTTCTTTCGCATAGAACTGAAAATTATTTAACTAGTTTATACCCTATGTAACTCATGGATGTTTCATAGCATTCTAACAGTGAAAGAATTTTTGAAATCAGTCCAATAGGTTTTGAGTTTATTCGTTACAAACAGAAATAAAAAAAAATCTTTATAATATTAGTATAGATGTGTATTATATTTATTTTTAGCCTTTATCTTGCTTGATGTTATGACAACATTGCCCATGATAGTAATAATAAAGTTGTAAGCCGTTATTGTTTTCTACTCTTAACACGTCTGTAAAGTGTTTCTTATTATTAAAGTTTTCAATGTAGCTTATCGTGCAACTTTGATGACCAACGTTTAACTTTAATGAACAAGCCTTATTTTTTTTTTTTAATCCCAGCACACATTCCTTATACCTCAGAAATGGTAAATATTTCCCAACTATATTTTGCTAATTAAAGTCTGATAATTACAATTTGATATACAATCGTAATTAACGATAATATAATTTGACCTTAGGTATCCCTAATGAAGTAGACAATTGCCCAAGGAAGTATAATCCTCAGCAGGAAGATGTAGATGACGATCGAATTGGTGACGTTTGTGACAACTGTCCCAGACTACCGAACCCTAAACAGCAGGACTCTGATACAGACAACATAGGCGATGCATGCGACAGCGACATGGATAGAGACCAGTTAGTCACAAATTTCGAAAACTTATTCTTAGTATATTTACAGCAATTTAACAATTCCTATAAAGCTTGCAGTTGAATATTTGGCTTCATCTTAATATCATGTCCATACTGTGGTTATATCGAGCCTTTTTAGAAAAAAATATTGTGAGTTTTTCATTTCTAAAGAGTAATTTATTTTCGGATATATTTACAAAAATATGATATGTGCTATGTAACTACGGAACTTTTAAAATAGTGGCTATTTATATACTGCTTCTAATTTTCAAGAATAACTTTTAGGAGGTTACAGTAAAAAAAAACATTTTATATATTTTTGGCGTCTACGATGTTTTTTCCTGAAAAGGCACGATATTTGAAGACATAACTTTACGTTATTTGGTTTTAGATGATGTTAACATTATGCATTATTATTGTGCTAGAGTGATATAATTTATAAATAATAACTCGGGTATGATTTATTATTAGCGACAAAAATGACAGGAATAGCTTTGAGAAGAAAGTTACTGAAAATACAAATAATAATTCGAATAAGATTTAAACACAGTAAATCTACATTTTTTATTATTATACACATATATTATATACATATTCTTATCATTTATGTATGTTATATATGTAAACTATTATGCATAGTATTTAACTTGGTTCAAAACGGATGGAAATGTGTAAAAGGATATATTTTTAAGATCTTTTAAAAACTTTTGACAGTATGTCAAGACTCCAACAGTGGATATGCGTAATATAGATTTCATTTGGAATGTTTATCGTTTATTAAATTAGCCTTACCTTTTTTGTATTATGTTGTCAAACTGTGTAGGTAATTTCTCTGATGTCGAGTGAGTAAAAATATAACTGACCAGACCCAGAATAATCATTTTTGGATTTCATAAATTTAACGTTCCAAGTGAGATTTGATTCCAAACCACTTAGCGCGGTGGTAGCTGCGACGCGACTGCTTAAACTGCCAAACTGCCTTAGCTTATGTACAATTATTACATCTTTTAGGAAGCGCTGATAGCTCAGTTGGTAATAGGTACAGACGCCGCTTCAAGGGACGTGAGTATAAATCCACCTACACCGGCTTAAATTTTCGGTGAAGGAAAACATCGCGATCAAACTATAGCATAGTGGTAAGGGCTTTCTCTAATGCCCGCATGACTAGCTACCACCCTCAAGTTGGAAACCTGCCATCAAATACCTATAAGTGTGTTCTGGCAGTTGCACTTGAAAGCCAGTCCCTCCATTAGCCTTCGCATGTCTAGCGTCTTAGGCCACATCGTCACTTAACATCAGCTGAAATTGTAGACATAAGGCTAAACCTTTACTATAAAAAAAATCAGTCGCAAATACCATTGGGAAATACCAAACAACCCTACACGTATTTATTATGTTTACCAATTTTAGGGACGGTGTACAAGATGGCCTGGACAACTGTCCAATGATACCGAACAGCGATCAGCAAGACATCGACGGTGATGACAAAGGGGATGTATGCGATGATGATGACGACGGTGATGGTATTCCTGATGTAGATGACAACTGTCCTCTAGTGCCTAACAGAGATCAAAAGGATTCCAACAGTAAGTGCACTGTATACTACATACTTAGAATTTATAACATTTCAGAGAATGCTGCAATTATAAGATTTTTGTAAGTCCAACGCTAACTTTCTCTTAGCGTAACTATTTTAATTAGGAATCTATTTCATTAGTATAAGATCACGATTAAAGAGTGTATCACTCTTTACTTAGACGGCACAATGGTTCATGAGGGAACTACAATTTTAAGGTTTTGTATCTTCCTTTCTATACCTAGCGTCATTATTTTAATTAAGAATTTTATTAGTATAAAATCATGATTGAAGGCTAAATGTAGAGGTTCTATATACATAGGAGACTTATACTCGTTTACCACTAGATCTTCAATTCTATACTAATTATTGCTTTAAATTGGGGGTATATTTCTATTATAACGTAAATATTAATTAAGAAACTGATTTTACGCAAAAATAATGCGTTCAGTGGTAATGACTTCAAGTTATTGACTTCTGTAAAGGGCTGGATATTTAATCAAGAGTTGTTTAGCAAATTTGAAATAAACTGTGTTATATGAATTAAGACATATATTTCCAGATGACAATGTCGGCGATGCTTGTTTTAACGATAACGATGGTGATCATGTCATCAACCCGCTTGACAATTGTCCCAACGACTCACGCACCTACAAAACTGATTTTAGGTAAGATGAGGGAAAATCATACACAAATTGGGATTATATTTATCAATAAAAAATTCTTTATTGTATAATATGGTCTCTTTCGTCTTCTTCATCTTGACTAGTTCTCAAGTTATTTGGAGTCGGCGCAATACGTTTTCGTCATTCATACATCTCTATCAGTCGCCATTTCTTCATTCCTTTGCCTTTCAACTCATTTCTCACACACTCTATTAATCTTTTCTTTTGTCTAACTCTTTCTTTTCGTCCTTCAGTATTCATATCTTTTACTTTTCTCAACACATGCGTTTCCTCTATTCTCAAGATATTTCCAAACCGTCACAAACTATTCCCTTTAAACTTCGCTACCGCTGGTAGCACTTTCAAACTCCCTCTTACATCCCGGACTTTGATAAAATTAGGTCTTATTTTCAGAGACTACATGACACTCCGCCTGGACCCTGAAGGTAATTCCCAACATGATCCTAACTGGGAAACAAATAACGAAGGAGCAGAGATCATTCAGACCCTAAACTCTGACCCTGGTCTCGCTGTCGGGTCTAAGAGCTTCAGCGGTGTGGACTTTGAAGGGACCTTGTTTATTAACACTCAAGTCGACGATGACTACGTCGGTTTCATATTTGGGTAAGGTTTTGATTTTTTCCTTTTAAACTGCACAATTACTTTATAAAACCGCAAAGATAATATGTATTAATTATTTATTTATGGAGTAGTCGGATTCTGCACTATTGTCAAGGTACCTATACGTACTTCCCTCGCATAGGATTCATTAGGTCAGAGCCATCATTAAATACCTACTAAAAAGGTACCACGATAACCCCCTATCACTTTTTACTATAGACCAGGTACTGCTTTCATAGTTTCGAGCCTCTGGCCGGAGGAATTTGTACGTGAATGGGTCGCGACCACCACAAACATATGTATATGGTTTGAAAAGATGATAGCTAAGTAGTGTGTACGATCGCTGCGTCAATGGTCTTGATTCCGAATCTACTTGCAATGAGCTTGAGCTTCCGGTGAAGGAAAACATCGTGATGAAATCACGTGGTGGTAAGGCTTTTTCTAAAGCCCATTTCGCTAGCTACCATCCTCAAGTTAAAAATCTGCCACCAAATAGGTGTCTTTCAACAGTTGCACTTAAGAGTCAGTTCCTCTACTAGACTTAGCGTGTGCACCATCTTGGTCCACATGGTCTCTTAACATCAGGTGAAATTGTGGCCATTACGCTAAACCTATAAACTATTAAAACATTGTGGTAAGCCCATCACAGCAATTTTCTTAGGGTTTGCTATTACTACTGATAGAACTCTGATATTAGTCGTCATTTCCAACAGATACCAGAACAATATGCGTTTCTACGTAGTGATGTGGAAGAAGAGCACGCAAACATATTGGCAGACTACTCCGTTCCGAGCCGTCGCAGAACCCGGTATACAGTTAAAGCTTGTCAACTCTAAGACAGGACCAGGGAAGATTATGAGGAACGCACTCTGGAACACCGAGTCAACACCTGACCAGGTAAAATAGATGCAAATTGGTATAAAGTGTTTAAGGACAACTTTGCCCTCTTATCTGATGGCAACTTTCTTATACATTATTATGCCAATATTATTTAGAATGGTACAATATTATAGCTATTTTTACATTTCATATAACGTTTCTGAGGGAAATGGGAAAACGGGTTCTTGGCAAGTAAGGTAGGAATGAAGGATCACACTTGATGTTTGATTATGTACAAATGATTCCCATCAATCCAGCCTTACATATCCCTTGAAGACTACCTACTTGCCATGAGTTGATCAACGGAGGAGCAGTGTTGATCTATGTCGATTGATCTTGAGCTAAATTATCTCCTTTATTCCCACAAACATCGAACCAGATTGATTTTATTATATTAATGTTTATTGTATTATCACAACGTTCGAGTTAGCGTCGTTTTGAACTTCGTTTTCTTTTTATTAAATGTCCACATGTGTTCGCTCACAACTTTGCCAATGTCACGTAGGTAGAATTATAAACGATGGAGATTGTATCAAACAATTTTTCTCCTCTGTAAATTGTATCCAAAACAGGCGTTCACAAAAAAAACAAACAAGATACAAAACATGCTTATTACATATAAAATTTATTGTTAGGTTACAATTATACACCACAGAATGACACTAAGCTCTTTAAGTTGCAAAGCCATACTACTTATAAGTGTCAAACGTCAACTGTCATAGGTTGTAGAAATAAACCACAGACTTTTTTTTATAGTTTTTCCCTTTCAATTGAGAAAGGAAAAGGCAAAAGTGTCTAGACCATGCAGCCAAGTCAGATGTTGTTTTAAATGCAGACGATACTGTCTTCAATTAGGTGGTGACTCTCTTGTTGAAGATCTCTTGGGAGTTTTTGTGGTAACTAATATATGATGTTCCGAATGATTTTTCACAATTCACTTCACCTATGTAAAATGTCACCTCAATTTACACAATAAAGAGCTAAACAACTAAGTATAAGAATTAAAATAAAAATCACAATATGACAGATCAAGATCCCGCCAAAAACTCCAACCAAAGACTACGACAACTGATGGGATGAATTCATGCCATGATATTCTGACATGAACACACCTATTGTTACTGTCCAGTCTTAATTTAAGAAGGATATGTACAAATGGATTTGTTCATAAACAAGAAGTGGTTCATATAATGCTTTAAGACTACGATGCTACTCGTTAAAATTGTACAACAAAAAATTAACACCTAACAATGGACCAATTTTGCATGGCGGTAGGGCTTTTACTAATGGCCGCCTGGCTAGCAACCACCTTCAAGTTGAAAATCTGCCGCAAATACCATTAGGTATGTTTCGGCAGTTGCACTTGAGAGCCAGCCCCTGGATTAGGCTTTACGACTGCACCATTTTGGGCCACATCGTCACTTAAAATCAGGTGAGATTGTGGTAATAACGTTAAACCTTCACTATGAAAAAGGGGTTGCTATGTGTCATTTTGGTGGGTAAAATGACAGTGCTTGTTACCTAATGAGTCTTACAACATGCTCAGTGTGCTTGTGAGAGAATATATGCAGGTGGGTTTTATTACCCAAAAATAAAAAAGGTCATATCGGTCTTTACATCAGCAGAGATTGTGGTTAAACGTTAAACTGATAAACGTTTGTTGTCTCTATCAGGTGACTTTATTATGGAAAGATCCACGCAACGTTGGATGGCGCGAGAAAACCGCATATCGCTGGAGACTGCTCCATCGGCCTAAGATCGGTCTCATCCGTTTGAAGATATACGAAAGCAACCGTCTCGTCGCTGACTCCGGAAACGTATACGACTTTACAATAAAGGGCGGACGCCTCGGGGTTTTCTGTTTCTCACAGGAGATGATTATTTGGTCCAACTTGGTCTACAGATGCAATGGTAAGTATAGTCTTTAAAAACGATAACTGCCTCCTAACCGAATTTATTTTCCAATAATCGTCTAAAGAATCCCAAAACTATATGAGAGGGCATTCTAAATAGGTACTGAATCGACGACATACATATTTCAATATTTAACCTGACCATATTAAAAACATAGCATTTTTACTGTCAGCTATGAAATAAATATCAATATTGTGTTACAATGCTTGCGAATTTTAAAGTTTTTAACACGCCCTGGTCACAAAATTTAGTGTCGAAATATGTTATCGATTTAGTGTAAAAAAAGTCCATCCTGTAGGTTTTTTTTGTTATTTCTTTATGCTAACAATTGTACAAAAAGACAATTTATTTAGAGGTCTGTAAATGCATTCTTTATCATCTCTGTTTAACGGAGTGGCAGGATAAGACATGTCTTGGTATTATACCAAAATCAAACAAGTTGTAAGGATGTACCAAATGGGATTACGACTACCGTATATATAGTTATAACCCATAAAAATAAGTCTTTATTTCGTTTGGGGCTTAGCTAGTATATATTAAGACAATTGCAAGTCGATATTACATTCACCATAGTTTGCTGACGGTCACCATTCATTTTAGATGTTGCAATACTTAACATCAGGTTAATAACTAGCTTTTCCGTCTACAAACGCACAACTTTTGTCACTTTTCGAAATGTTATTCTAATTAACTATTTACTTTTCTCTTTTCTTTTTATTTAAAGATCTAATGGAAAATGTTATGAGGTATGCAATCGATACAATATTTTAAACAGTTTTGTATAAAATACGAGTTTTAATGATAGCATTCATCATATGTAAAGCAACAACTATTAATCTAGAATTATATATTTCTTAGATTATTAAAGTGAAACTGTTTTAATTTCGAAAATGTTCAGTTCCAATGCCTACAATCCGAAAAAAAAGTTTCACTTGCATCGTTATTTCATAAAAGCACACAATTTTATGTTTTAAATATTTATATTTCTGTTATGGTTCGTGTATAAATGTTATTATCATTAAAAATTACAAACGTTAACTTAAAAGCGTTCCGTTTATCTGCGTAACGTAACTTGAGCATTTTTAACTTTGACAATCGTGAAATCGACCGACCCATGACAATCCTACCTTACAGTGGTGGATTTAGCAGTAGGCTGAGTAAGCTCGAGCCTAGGGAATTAGATTTTAGAGGCGGTTAATTTGGGGTATTTTTGTTTGATTTTTTTAGAAACTGAAATTATTCATACTTATACATATACCTAAATGTTGATAGATAATCTATTTCATCACTTACAGTCTAAGTCTTCTATCGCTTTTTTTCTATAATTTACTTAGTCCTTTGTGGAATCTAACTAAAGGGGTAGGTAGGGACGGCATAATTTGAATAGCCTACGGGCGGCAAAAGTGTACCACTGGTAGCTACTTAAGGAAAAAACGGCTCTAGTCGTGCTTCGTTGATGATAGCTCATTGGTAGTGTGAACGGACTCCGCGTCAAGCTTCGTATGTTCGAATCCACATACAATAAGTTTGAGCTTTTGGTGCTGGCAAACATCGTGAGGTAACCATAACACGGTGGTAGGGGTTTCTAAAGCCCGCCTGGCTAGCAACCACTCTCGAGGTGAAATTCTGCAGTCAAATACCAATAAATATGTAACGGTAGTTGCACTTGAGAGCCAGTTACTTCACAGGTTTAGCGTGTCTACCAATTTAGGCCATATCGTCACTTAAGTTTAGGTGAGATTATGGCCATAATAAAGAAAACTAGAGTAAACGACTGTAGTATTGACTCAGATCTGACAGACTGAATTTTATTTGCAGATAAAGTTCCCTCGAATATAGCAGCAGAACTCTCAACCCGCAATCACTTCGAGGTCGACCACGATTTCTTTTATGCTTAAAGATAATTTCTTATAGCATAATCTCGTACTAACGTAAACATACACTTAATATTATTTACGTGTAAATACATTTCTGATTATATTTATGTATAATTTGTGTTATCATCTAATGAACTATAACTATGTTTATCGTTAGTTGTTAAGTTTTAACTCATATTATGTTCAATAAAGTTAATATTTGATAAATACGTATATTCATTTTGCTCGAGCATTGTAATGATTGGTTTTATACTAATTTATTATATATAAATAAAATATTTATTATATCAGTATATATTATATTAATAAATACTAATTTACTATTTCTGTTGTCAAGTGTCATAGAATTTTATAGAATATTTTAACGCATGCGGTTTGGGTATATAACATGACTTTACTGGATTCATTGCGAAGGCCGCCCCATACGAAAGGACATTTCAAAATTTGAAATTTCGAATGAAGATTCGAACGTCGAGAATCGACAGAAAATTTTTCTTTATAAATTATAATCTAATCTGGTATAATCTAGCCACTTGTCTATTTGCCCTAGTCAGTAGTTTGCACTAGCATGTATTGCCCAAAGTTAAGTAAAGGTTTTGTTCATTATATATTATTCCTTTAAGTCTAAGACTTTATCCCAACGCATGATGGTAGGGCTTTTCCCCATTGCTCGCCTGGCTAACTTCCACCCTCAAGTTGAAAATCTGCCGCCATATATCTATAGGTGTGCCCCGGCAGTTGCACTTGAAAGAAAGAAAGAAAGAAAATACATTTATTACGGAACTCACACTGACTAAATGATTAACAAAAATAATTAAAAATTAGGGCGAAAAACAAAAACAACAATAACTTAGTGAATATAAGGCAGAGCGTGCCCACTAAACAGTTGTGTGAGGCCGTAAATGGACCCATCTCAGCAAGAATGCTACAACGTATGATGCGTTGCAGCGCTGGTTTTCCGATGGTCCAACGTAATGTTACGGTCAGCACTACTGTTTAATATAATAAGAAAAAAAAAAAAACAAAGAATGACATTGAGAGCAAGTCCCTGCACTAGGCTTAGCGTGTTCACCAACTTGGGTCACATCGTCATTTAACATCAGGTGAGATTGTGTCCATAACGCCTAACCTATAAACTTCTATAAATACTTTCATTATATCATTATTTCACCTCATCGGCTGCCTTTTGTTTGTTGACGTGGTGAAAAACAAAGTTTGTGTACTGACTTCCTCTGGCATGCATAATCCTAGGCTACAGCGAGTTGGGTAGGAAATAACTCATCGGTTGACCAGCACCGTCAAATACAGGAACAGCTGCCATACTTCAATTAATTGTCGACTGCTCGTTTATAGTTATATAACTAGAGAAATCCTTACAAATATTATAAATGTGAAAGTGAGCTTGTTTGTTTGTTTTATACGCTTTCACGCCTAAACCGCTGAATGGTTATGGTGAATTTTGGTATAGAAATAGATGAGACCTTGGAAGCCGTGACAGATTAGTTTTTATCTTGATAAACTTATTGGAAGTGGAGTAAAGAGAGAATTATACTGTGTATGAAGCCTTTTATTGCGTCATCAGCTAAGACGAAATAAATATTAACGTGAGTGAAGCCGCGGGTAAAAGCTAGTTATAAATAGAGAATTTATATTTAAATAATTTTAGGAGCTTTTTCTATTCTATATAAATTTTTAATTTTATTTTTATATTTTTCATTATGACAGAAGATCAATTAAAAATAAATGTGTACAATAAAGTCATTTATTTAGGACTTTTAGAAATGTGTTCGTGATATTTTTGCAAATAACATATTTTAAAAGCAGTAAAATTATCAGTTACATCTGGAAGAAATTTACACTGGAAGAGAATAACACGAAGGATACTGAACCTTCGACAAGCAATAAAGAATGCCAGAAAGAACATTCTGGCCGTGTGTTGTACAAAAAGAAAGGATATGATGACAGCAGATCGAATAGTGATTCATCGTCTATGGGATCATATTCTGTAAATAGTAGAGTTGAAACAGCTGAAGCACAATTAGAAGAGTCTGAGTTTCCGACGGAGAAGAAAGCTTTCAAGTCTAATGAGAGACGAAAGATAAGCCCTGGAGGTAAACGTCGTCGAGGTAGAGTTATCAAGAAGAAACGGTCTGCCATTCGGCGGCAACTCGTTAAGAGACCTCCTAAGCGAAGACTGAAGATCGATAGGAAAAGAGATATGTCAATGTCAAGTTCATTTACTAAGCTATCACCACATCGAAGTCGAAGGTTGAGAAGTCCTAGGTATTAGTACTGTAGACATTGTTGGTGTTACAGAAGGTAGAAATGTACTTGTGAAGCGATATTTTTGTTGATATAAATTAAACAATTGTTAAAAAATTCGTGATTTTTATTTGGTATACTCTGAAACGTTTACTGGATATCGTAAGTTTCTAATAAAATGAAGCTAATAATATTATTTTTGAATCTTTATTAATAAAAAAATAAGAACAGTTAACTAATTAATTTATAAATTTCTACGTTATGATAAAGAAGTGACGAGACGAATTTAGTACATAAAATACATTTAAGAAAAACATCTAAAAGGAGCTTCAGAATCATATACATAATATATTTCGATAGCTTTAAGGAAATGCTCTTTGTTCATATTTTCGATGCTTTGTAGTCAAATGAAGCAACAAAAAAATGTATCTTCACGTCACTTTTCCATTTTGTATATTTTATTCTTACTTTCAAATTCCGAACAACAATTACAGTAATCCCCCTTATAACACGGTTGATTGGTTCCGCGATATAGAAAAACGCGTTGTAGGAGTATTTCCCTATAACACGTTTTTACCAGCTCGTATAACCCCACCCCGTTACCGGCCTTTATAAGAGGAACTGGCTCTTAAATGCAACTGCCGGAACACATCTAAGGTAATTGGTGGCAGATTTTAACTTCAGGGTGGTAGCGGACTCGGCGGGCGTTAGAAAAAGCCCTACACCACCATGCTACGGTTTCCTCACGATGTTTACCTTCACCGAAAGCTCAAGCTCATTGTTTTTGGTCGAATTCGACTCGCGTCCCATGACGCGGCGTTCCTACACCCTACCACTGAGCTAACATCGCTTTCTACAAAGTAAAAAAAAAACTTAAATTATATGAAACATATTTCTTATCGACGTGAACGAAATTTCAATTACAGCTGGTAGTAGTAAATAGTTATATTAACACGGTAAGTTTACGCTGGATGTAATAAAGCCTGTAGTTTAGCGGACTTCTATAAAATAGTGGATTTTCTTGTAAAGGGAAGCGGGTCCCCCAACCCACCCCCTAACGTAAAATAACTTAATGTAAGCTTTCAAGTTGTTAAATAAATACTTTTTGTTATATTAATTTATTTATTTATGGCTTCATAGGTATTTTATACAAATAAAGTTACCGGAAGGGATACCTTAGCAAATGTTTACTCAATTTTTTCAATGGTTGCGAAACCGTAACAACTTCGGGAGTGCCTATTATGTTATAAATTGGACAACTTTTTCGATCCTCGGCAAATATTAAAATCAAAAAAAGAAAACAGATTTCAACATTTATTGATACATTCTATATTTATATGCGTACTTTATAAAAGGTAAAGTTTAATTTTAGCTCGTAATTTAATATGAAGAATGTTTGAAGCGGTGATAGCTCAGGTGGTAGTTTTTACGGACGCTGCGTCAAGGGACGTGAGATCGAATCCTCTTACAATAAGCCTGATCTTTCGGTGAAAGAAAATATAATGATGAAACCATAGCATAGTGGTAGGGCTTTTTCTAATGCCCACCTGGCTAGCTACCACCCTCAAGTTAAAAATACTAAAAACCTATAGATGTGTTCCGGCAGATGCACTTGTGAGCCTGTCCCTCCACTAAGCTTAGCGTGTCCACCACCTTAGGCCACATCGTCACTTAAGATCAGGTGAGATGCTGATCGTTACGCTATAATAAAAAGCAAAAATATAATTGGTATTCACCGACTGATCGAAATTAAACCTGTTCAAATAACTATTCCAATAATTTATTTTTTAAATACTAAAGCTCGCCAATGGACACTAAACCAATAAAATGTGTATATGTGTATAAGTACCAATACCAACCACCGGAGTTTAGGTACTCCAGTTCGATTACCATTGAAGTATAACGATTCTCAAAGCAAAAGATCGAGGCGTCATTACCCGAACGGGCGTCACACAAAAAGCTTGCGGAACGAAATTTCAAAGCCATCCCATTAAATATTGCACTTCAAAAGATTGTCAGAACATATATATGGTGATATTGTGATCACATTCTTACTAAAAAATCTATTAAAACGTGTTTATTTTGTGTATTGTCTCTAGAACATATGTTCGGAATACGACGTATAAAGCTGTCTCCTTAAGCCTTGAATACCGTCTCCAACACCTGCACCGGATGAACTCTCTCAAGCTACGGTGGACACATAAAGAAATTTCAAAATATCTTTTATATACTTGGTAATGATATATTAATTATAATTGACGTAACAATATTTTTTAAACCATGAATATGTGGCGAAACTTTGTCTGATAGTTAAACTTTATTAGTACAATCCAAAAAAAGCGGTGCCCATATATAAATTCTAAGTTCTTCGGAGGTCATCACTATTATGTCTGAATGTCTGCAATTGAATATATAGGTGTTATAAGTAGTCGTAACCCTTTTTGTATTTAATGTTTAGTGTAATGGTCACAATCTCAGCTGATTTTAAAGTGACGATGAGAACCCAAGATGGTGGACATACTAAGTTAGTGGAGGGACTGACTCTCAAGTGCAACTGTCGAAAAACACCGCTAAGCATTTGGCGGGAGATTTTCAACTTGAGGGTGATAACTAGCCAAGCGGGCATTAGAAAAAGGCCCTAATGATAAAACTAATGTGCTGTGCATATTATAGTAAATTGACAAAGTTTTGACGTGATTGAGTGATTCGGTATTATTTGTTTGTCAGTTGTGTGCCAGGATTTTAAATAACTATGTATATAATATCTACTACTATTTTTATATATAAAAATTTCGTGTCACGTTATTTGTCCGCGATGTACTCTTAAACTACTGACCCAGTTTTAATCAAATCTTGTACAATGTGTGGAATTTGATCCAACTTGAAAGATAGGATTCTTTTTATTTTGATAAGTGATCATAACATGGATGTCCCTGTAGTCGATGTGATTGACTACTTGAAAAGGCAGAACAAGTTCTGCTAGGTCAGCTAGTATATATATCTTATATATAAAATTCTCGTGTCACAATGTTAGTTGCCATATTCTTCTGAAACGGCCAGACCGATTTCTATGAAATTTTATATGTATATTCGGTAGGTCTGATAATCGGTCGTAATCTTTTTTTCATACCCCTAAGTGATAACAGTAGTCCACCTCAAACATTTTTTGTTTATACGAAATAAATGTTTTTTTTTCTTGTGACGTGGCATTAAAAACATATGTAAATTTTCACCCTCCTACCTTCATCCATTCATTTTTTAATACAACCAATGTATTCATTAGCCCTAATTTATTAAGCAGAATTTATATGACAAAATAACTTTTGTCGGGTCAGCTAATACAAACTTTAATACAAATACTTACTTTGATAAAATACTTTAATACAAACTATGCTTAATATAGAACTAAATGGTCGTATGTAAATTTGTATGGCCCATACTATTATAATACTTACGTACAAGCTATGCCCGCAACTTCGTTCGTGTAGTGTACTCTAATTATGTTACGTATAATTATTATAATTTTTTAATTTTGCGTAGGCACGTGGTGTTTGTATAGGTATTATACCTATGTAATATAAGTATAGTTATTAATGTCACAAACTTTTTATGTACCCGTTGAAGCCTAAACAGATTATCATAATGTGGAAAGAAATTTATTTAATAAGCAATGGCACCGTGTACGAGCGTTACGGTATTGGACGTGAGTTCGAATCGCTGCATTGAGCTTGAGTTTTCGGCGAAGAAAAATAATGTGATGTAACCATAACTTGATGATAGGTCTTTAGCTAATGCCTGGTTAGTTATTCTCAAGTTGAAAATCCACCATCAAATATACCTATAGGCTGGTTTCAACAGTTGCACTTCCACTGCCGCCACCAGCCCCTTCACTAGGCTTAACGTGTCCACTATCTATTAACACTTAATATTAGACGAGGTTGTAAACATAGCACTACACCTATAAACATTGTAAAAAACAGTAACATCCCTGTCTAGGGGAAATCAATTAGTTTTACGGGAAAAACATACTCGGTTATCAATATAGACAGAAAGGTAGATAAAAGTTCCAATTAATTAATTTATGAAATCAATTTAATAATTTAGTATGGATAAATTAATAAATCATTGTGTCGATAACAAAATAACATTCTGATTGTAATTAAAACATGCTTAGTTTTGGAAGTCTTACAGTTTCATTATATGTACACGTAATGTATAAAGATATCATTCGAAAAATGTGATAGACTGGTTTTGTGATCGTCTTCAATTATATCTCTTAAAAAGCTCTTTCCAAATATGATTGAAATATTAATCAACGTCTAACTTCTTGTCAAACAGGGATCTTAAATAAAACTCTTTTGTGATATAAAAAATATTAAAAACAAATTCTAAAATATTAGACGTTCATTGTGACTGAACATTTCAAAACCTATACTGATATTTTTTTATATTATCTTTGAAGATTTGATAATAATCATTGTATACAGTTTGTACAATGGAATTCGAAGACGCAGTAGAAGACTTCTCAGTAAATATTAGCCTAAATGGTCTTGAAGATAATCAAAATGACGAACTTTTTGTGAACAAAACTCAAGTTGTCAACGAAATAAACGAAGCGGCAAAAGTACAAACTGATGTTCCCGTGGATAGCGTCAAAATAATTTTTCCTTACCAAAATACGGCTCAAAATGATACAGATGCAGTCCATAAAGATCTTTCACCTAACACAAGTAAGAGTTTAGCAATAAAGAAAAACAAAAGGCCTCGAAATATTCTTAAATCCACACGAGTAACGCGTCCTAGTTTACCGAGGAAATCGAAAAGCGACGCCAAGTTGCTGTTGAAAAATATTAACAAAAGAATAATTGCAGCAGGGATTGTTAAAGTAAAAAAGTCTGTCAGGAAACCTTCGTTTAAAGGTAATAAGTCCAGGGCATCATTGTACGGTGTTTCTAAAAGAGCTTGTTCGCGTTGCGGCCACACTTGTTGTGTCAGTACTATATTTTAATGTTTGATATCGCACTTATACAGTGAATTTAAATGATTATTATTAAATTGTTTATTATTTGGTATTGTTGAAGTCTTGAACAATTCATTTTCAATAAAATTTATAACGTGGTTGTTTTTGTTCTGATGTAATCTATCTTGTATAGCGAAAAAGTTTGTTTGCACGCGCTATCTTAGGATACTACGTATCGCATTTCAACTTTTTTCTTTTGTATTTGATAGGGGAATCATTAAGAAAGGCTTTAGCCTATTTAACATCATGCTATCATATATAGGAGGAAAACTGTATTGAGAGAGTTACAATAACGAGCAAACATTATTAAATAATTTTTAGTTACACCTGATCGAAGACACGGGCACAGCTAGTATTAATTATTCACTCATTTATTGGATCCAAGTACGTTGTTCATTGAATAAATGTAATGGCAATACCAGGGTTATGTTATGTATGATACAAGAGTAAAGATTTTATTCACATAAATACAAAACATTGCAATAAAAGACTGCTTTTCCGATATGGACGTAGCGTAGATTGATAATTTTTATACTTGACTATAGTCTTTAAAGTTCCATCTGCTATCGTAGTACTGTTGTAGATGGTTTTCACTTATTGCTTTCTTATCGCTCCGTTTTGATGGAACTGTGGAATTTCGAAATTACCCTAGATCCTTTGTTTGTCTAATTGATTTTAATTTTTTTTTGTGACCATTATATTCATAATTATAAACCCGACACTGTATTTTGATTTGAGTTTGGTATCAGCCATTGTGTATCCAATCGCCAATGGCCTATTAGACCGGTGTGATAACGATGACGGTCGATGGATTGACAATGTTTTGGTGGTCACCGTTGTTATTAGACTTTACTGTAGTTACAATTTAAAATACCAGATTGTATTGATTCCCTACATATTTGATTTGGCGTGTAAGTGTCAGACAAGAACCAATTCTACACGGTTGTTCTACATGTGGCGTATCTATTTTATAACAATAATGCTTAGTGGTATATAAAACAAAATTGACTCTTGTGGCCCAAATACTTCATTAGATCTAGCTCACCGGTATCACCCGTGTTTATAGAGGAATATTTTTTTTGCAACGCATTAAAATGCGTTTGAAGCAATGAGTGCTCAATGGTAGTGTTTGCGGACGCAACGTCAAGGCTTGTGAGTTCGAATTCAACTACAATGGGCTTGAGCCTTCAATGAAGAAAAACATCGTAAACCAACCATAGCATGGTGGTAGAGCTTTTTCTAATGCCCATCTGGCTAGCTACCACCCTTAATTTGAAAATCTGCCGCTAAATATCCATAGGTGTGTTTCTCCGACAGTTGCATTTGAGAGCCAAAAGCTCAACAGGTTTAGCGTTTTCACCAACTTGAACCGTATCGTCACTTATGATCAGCCGAGATTATGGATATAACGTGTAACCTTCACAAAAAAAAAATGCAGATTAAATTGAAATATAAAAAAATATAATAATCCAGAATATCGAAACGAGATTCTATAAATCTTAAAGCTTGTAATTATTTCTCCGCGGTTCCTCGCTCCAATATTTGCATATCATTTCGCTTATACGAAAAATTTCCCATTTTAACAAGTGCAGACACGTCACCGCGGCGTATGAAGTCAACTGTGATTAGGTTTTCAAGCAGTTTTATACTTTAAGTGCAAAGTGGCATGATCTAAAATTAATTTATATAAGATTATAAAATATTGAACGCTGAAGATACATTAGAAGATTTATGTTGAAATCCCGTTTAATGAGATACGTGTTCCCTCCTTAATCAGATGTTTTATTGAAAAGAACAAAAGGTATCATGTAAGCTTTAAATTAGTACTGATAATCTCCCACAGGGTTAAGTGATTGTTAAAGGATTTGTTTCATAAATTAAGTAACGGTTTCCCGCGACTTCGCGAGTGTTTATTTTCATCTCGTCTATCTTTCGATATATATACTTTGTGATTACTAAAAATACCTACTACGAAACAATGATCAGTGGTAACGTGTATGAATGCCGCATCAATAAACGTAAGTTCGAACCCCTGCAATGAGCTTGAGCTTCCGGTGAAGGGAAACAGTGTTATGAAACCATAGCCTGGTGCTAGGGTTTTTTGTAATGCCCGCTTAGCTAGCTACCACACTCAAGTTGAAAATCTGCCGCCAAATACCTATAGCTGTATTCTGGCTGTTGTACTTGAGAACCAGTCTATTACTGGGCTTAGCGAGTTCACCGTCTTGAGCCACATTGTCAACTAACATCAGATGAGATTGGGGTCATTAAACTATAAAGAAAATAGAGAAACTATGTCGCTAAGAAAATATGCGAAGGTAAAATTGTGATGAGTCATCGAACATAAAATACATAATATTAACTTAGTCTATCGAACAGCATGGACCAAATCTGAGTTATATATTTATATTATAGCGAATCATAAGTAGGTACTATCTATTCCTTTTATAGTTAAGGTTACGCGTTATAGCCATAATCTCAGCTGATGTTAAGTGACGATACTGCTCAAGTTGGTGGATACGCTAAGCCTAGTGGGAACATTGGCTCTCAAGTGCAACTGCCGCAACATACCTAATGGTATTTGGCGATAGATCTTCAACTTAGAGGAGGTAGCTAGTCAGGCGGGCATTAAAAAGAACCCTACCACCATGCTTAGGTTTCATCACGATGTTTTTCTTCACCGAAAGGTCAAGTATGTGGATTCTAACTTACGTCCCTTGACGCGGCGTCCGTATACACTACCGACCGAGCTGTCGTGGCATCAACATTTATTTACAAACGCTAATTAGGATATGAGAACCAACTACAGACGCCCACAGATTCGCCCACGCAGAACTAGAGGATTCAAGATTTCTTATTTACCAATATGAAGTGAGAGGCATAAAATATATTTATATTCAATTTCAAAGCTATAAAAAGAATGTAGTAAGGAAACGAAAAGGTTAAGGATGCAATAAAACCAATTTTATTATGTTATCACAAATTATATTTATTGTTTATTGTACATACGCCTATATAATACAGATGAAGTAGAACCGAGAAATATAAATCAATTCTTAATATTGCAATATTTATAAATAGAGACAATTTATTTATGAAGTCAAAATATTGTGCTATACGTGACTTGAAGTCTTTCATTTTGAAATTATTTTATACATTGTAAAGTATTATGAATGAAATATTCTCTTAGTTTTTTATTGGGATTCAAGCTCCTTATTCACGATTCCGTTATTTGAGGGCCGTCATATTCTTTATTTTGCAGATAATACACAATTCTCTATGTATTAATTACATATAAGAAATAAGTAACAAAATACTTATAAAGTTACAAGTAACCTAAACCTGAAGTTCTTGAAAATAACTCGTATATTTGAAATAAATTATTAATGGTTACTGCTGACAAAGTAGAATAACACGGCTTCTTTATCAAAACTGCAACAGAAAAAATTTTATTACATTTCAGTGTTATTTTATAACAGATATATTTTTCGCGTTTTTTATATATTTATTTTTCTTCGTTTTATATTTTAATAATATATAAGAGGTTTTACTTATATTTTAAACTTTTACTTAATGTAAAGTATATTAATTAAATAATACTATGCACCTCTTTATTAATTTACCTATTTTTGGAAGCAAGTTCCTTAACTTCCGTCCGTAACGTTAGCGTAAGATTTTCATGATAGTCTATGTATAGTGGCTATACAGTGTCTCATGTATAGTCTACGTGATGACTGTTATTATTATATATTTTTATAAATCATCGTAAACAAAATATGTGTTAAGATAATTTTGTAGTTTTTTTATTATCGATAAAATAATCATAATTAAAAATGTATACCCGAATAATATATTTTTTTATATCTCGAATAGAACTTGAAATTAATATTTTTTTAATAAGAAACTTCTTTCCTCTATGGAGTCCCACGACTCCACTCGTTTTATTTTACATCTCTTTCAAGTTTATATACTCAATTCGTGATCATGAATAAGTAGCTGAAACTACTATATTAATTTAATTATGCATTGATTGTAATTACATGTAAATAATACTCATTGCAGCTCGGAATTTTTGATACCGTGAATTAAGAACCAGTTCCTTTAGGCTTAACGTGTGACCATCTTGACTTCTTAAGCCACATCGTCGCATAACATGATATGTGATTGTAGCAGAAGGATAAAAAAACCTATCTATATTAATATTATAAAGCGGAAAAGTTTGTTTCCTCGTAGAATCTAGAGAACTACCAGTCGGATTTCAATAGAATGTTTTTGTATTTGATAGAGCAATTATTGTGGAAGGCTTTAGGCTATTTAACATCACGCTATGACTAATAGGAACAAAGCTGTATTGAAAAAGTTACAAAAACGAGCAAAGATTACTAAATAATATATAAAAAAGTGCATACAAAAAAGTTTTTTTTTTACAATACAACTTTCTTAGAAATTTTAGGACCCAATGTTAATTTTATAGATATGTTTTGAAAACGGTTATTGCATATTTGTTTTTTTTATTCGTATTTTTCTGTAATTATTTTAAAAAGTTTTAATTTTTATACAACCAAAATCAGTTTTTTAACAACTAGCAACTCTTTTAATATACTTAAATAGACAATCTTCTTTTTAACCATTCGAAAGTTAATAGATATGAATGATTGAAAATTTCGTCATAGTAAGCACCAAAGGATATTTAAATTTAAACGCAAAGGGAATTGATAATTAGAAGATTTGAGGTTTGATTTATAGCAATATAAAATAAATACTTCGATTTTCACTAAATTATTTGGTTTATTGAACACATTGTGATGAGTTTTAGTGAACCATTGAGGAAAAAAAAACTTCTAATGAAATTTTTCATAAATAATTAAACAAAAAAAATAAACACTTATCAAACAAATTTTCAAAAAAGAGGTGATAATTAACCGATTTTTTCTCAAGTAATTTTTTATTTAGTTCAAAAATGTATGCTTTTGTCTATGGACTAATACCACAAAATTATAAAGCCGGGTTTACACTTGTGTGTTGTGTTTGACATGTTGGGATGCACTGTGTATTTTCCAGATTTATGTGGACATACATTGTTGTGTTGTATTTGGTGACGATGTTTTGACTAATTGCAAAAATGCGTCTGTCGCATGTCCTCTCATGTACGTAGTCGCGGAAAACAGAACCAACGCATAGAGTGATTATTACTTATACATATATACACATTTGAAATTCTAATAATGTTTGACCATGGCCCATGATCAATGATCATGTATGTAATTGATTGTAATGAATGTAATGGTTCTTCTTTTTGCAAAGAACCCTACAAATGGTAATACAGTTAAAAACAGTACTATATATTTCTAGATAATATATATTACCGTTATATCTTATGGTTTTAAAACTTCTTTCTGTAAAAATCCAGTTATCTGAGATATTAATGTAAACTGGTTTGGCTTCTATTTGTGTAACCATGTTTAAATTTTATTTTTTCCATCCATTTTAGCTTCTATTTTAAAAAAAAAACCTAATACGTTAGACATCACCGTTACGATAATTACAGGTCAAATTTAAAATAGCGTGAACATTTCTAAAATAATATACAATAAAAATATAAAAGTTTGCTAATTTATTTCATAATAATAATCCATCTAATCGATTATTATTTTGATATGTCAAACTATATGATCTGTGTATCAATGAAACTTCATATGTATTTTCCTGTTCGATTCAATAATATAACTGGTTTGCTCATTAAAAAAAAAATAACAACAAGGTAACTGAATTTCACTTTGTTACGTCTAAATAAAATGGCAGATAATAAACACCGACCATTTTCAATAATAAAAAGGACAAAGTGATCTTTAAAAATGCATATTAATTATACAATTAATATTTACTCTAACAATTTATTTTATTCTACTACATTATTTTAAAACTCAGAATATATATATTTTCATTCTTGATAAAAGTATATATATACACATATACATCATGAGCACTAATACATGTATTGTCGTATGTCTTCTCATTAGTTAGTTCTTCCGTGTGAACCATTCCTTATATATTAAATATAAATATAATTATATTACATAAATATCAGATTATAAACATAGGCTCTATTTGAGATTGTATAACATGTTTCAGCAAGATGAAAATTAGTTTTTCTTATTAAAAAAACATTTGTTTAGTAAAAAGAAAAATCTGACATTCCAATTATGACGTTTAATTATTGCAGCACTATTTAAAAAACATGTACCTAAATAAGATATAATGAGATCAAGTTTCTTTCCGGTTTTACTCGGTGACTGGATCATTTTCCGAAGCGGTAATAGTTTTGACGTTCATAAGTGCGTTCCTGGGGCTTAAATTGTGTATAGGTTTTTCATGTTAGTTGAATAAAAACGGTGCGTGCTTAAGATAAGAATACACGACAGAAGTGAAACATCAGTGTATCTCTCTCGCACCCTCAGTCGCCTCGAGCCGACTTTACCCGAGCGTCACACAAAAATATTGCGGATCAGAATTTCAAAGCCCTCTCATAAGAAGTTTCACTTCGAAGTTTTTGACGGGATTTTGCTCTATCATGTGATTTTTATTTCAACACATATACAGTAGACCCTCTATAAGTCGAACATCAAGGGAGACGCCAAAAAATTCGATTTTTTGAACTTTCGACTTATAGAGAATGGAGGTTTTGGTGTTTGAAGGGAAGGGAACAAAACATTTTTACGAGGTTTTGTGGTTTTCACCTTATCGAGGTTCGACTTAACGAGGTATTACGTGCTTAGTTATTTAGCCCTGAATTGTGTAATATAGGTGACATATTATGTCATGTAATGTAGCTGAAGAACATAAGTGAAGTGAATTATGAATAATCATTCGGAACATGAAACTATCATCTGCCTAAAATACCCAAATCTTATTATTTGAAAATACCAGCAATAGTCTTTAAAAAGGACTGAGTTGCCAATATTAAAAAATACGTTTTACTTCAAAAGACTATTTTTTTTTTACTTTGATTCTGCTAGCAAATACAGTTTTGCCAATGTCAAGTTTTTTAATATAATAATTAAATTTGCAACGGTACTTTGAGTATACTACAGATAGTATAGTACAATTAATAATATCAATTATCACGGGACATTTCAATTTAAACATTTAATGAAATATTCATGTGGTTGTTGTTACAATTACCGACATTTTATTTTTATTTCTAAACCACATATAGAGCCCAAGTTTATTATATGATTAATACATTTAATTACGAACTGACATATTGGACCGGAGTAACTAGCAATTTTATAAGATTTAAAAAATTAGCCAATTTACAGCGTAATCTAGACTAAAATATAGACGACAGTCCTAAATGTTAATGTTAGCGCATTCAACTATGTTAGAATTCATTAGTAAGTTTTATTATAAATACACATACTTTGTGAAAATTTTTATTCCAAGGAAAATACTTTTTCCAGCATTGTATTAACTGTAGTACTTCAAACCAAGATTATAGTAATCCTTGGATGAAATGCGATGACGTTATTTCTATAAAATTATCGATGTAAAATTACTCATTAATAAAGGGGTATAAATATGTTTCTTTTATCCAAATAATATATCCGCCTAGTTTCTATACATTATAATTTCCAGCGCGGTTTGCTTGGAGACATACATCATATAAAAAAAAATGAGAATACATTAAAATTGAATTATATTTTATTATTAGAATTACAACAAGACGCTGTGAGGTAGTCAAAGATAATAAAATACAGTCAAGTTTAAAACGATGCCCGGAGAGTATAACTGATACTTATTGGTACCAAATACTAATTGGAAATATAAATATATAGTACCATGAAATAAGCTCTAGGAACATAAATCAAGCGGATAAAGAAAGATTCCCCTAATTACCGTATTTCGCAAGAGCAAAGAGCTATACAGATTTCCGTATCTTAATGGTAATGTTTAACGACGCCGCCTCAATGGACGAGAATACGAATTCTTCCAAAGAGCCTAAACTTTGAACCATAGCAAGGTCTCAGAGCTTTTGTTAATACCCACCTGGATAATTATCAATTTTAAGTTCAAAATCTGCCCTTAAATACTTATAGGTGTGTTCCGGCCGTTGTACTTGAGAGTCAGTTCCTCCACTAGGCATAGACTATCCACTCTCTGAGACACATCGTCACTTAACATCAGCTGCGTTTGCATAAATAAATCCTATAAACTATAAACAAAAAATCGCTAAACATCGGCCTCACGAAAATGACAAATTATAGTAATATTTAGTACATAAAAATGTTATCATTTCTAAACCAAATTGAAATCAATTTCTGTTAATTCTTTGCTCAACCGAAATATGTCATCAAGGGGGGTGTAATATATAAATTCTTCATTCCGACGAAGAAACTTCATTAATACAATGACGTCAAAAGTGTAGTAAGGTATATAATAGAAATTTCCCCTAGAGGCTTTATATTACGATCTCATCAAAAATACGTCATAACTACCGATGTACTTTGGACAGTCAATAACATTCCGAATAGACACAAACATTCCAGAAAAAATGCGGATATTCAATTTTTATCGCTAATAAAATAGACATGGCGTAGAATATCGCTTGTCGGTTATTTACAATTATGGTCGTAATAAACGGATTCCACTGTGTACACAAGAACATTGGAGAAAAGAGTCATAGCTCTTCCAATAGTAGAGAAGATTTTAGAACTCTTCAGTCTAGTTTTACTTATCATAATATTGCGCATTTTCTTAAAGCACAAATTGCAAACTTCCTGAGTGGCTTGAAACTAGTCAGGTACGTAATCAGTTTATTCAACGGGGCCCACATTCTTTTTTAAAAGTTAACATCGATCAATATCTCCTGGAAGCAATGTGAATGCGGTTTCTGCCCCCTTTCGTTCCGTGCAAAAGCAAAAAGATATCAAAAATCGCTAAATATTTACTTTGAAATAGCAAACTTATAATGTCTATTAGTTTTATTGTACTTCATTTCTCAACTGAGTGACGATTATTTATGATTTTTGCTATTGTTAAATACGTGTAATAAGAGGCAGGTTTCTGGTAAGAGGTAAATATAGGTTCATCGGGTTGGTTTTTATGGATAGTTTTGGTATCTAGGACCAGGTGAGACCTATTATTCTGCCAACGCAAGCGCAAAAGTGAGTTCTACAAATGGATTTTAACCACGTTAAAAACGGATCAATCCCCTGTGTCTTGACAAACTTTATCAATATTTACGAATCGGACACAAACTATCACTGAAACTCGGAACAATCATTTGTGGATTTATCAAATAACAAAATAGCAGTAACACAGGGCTACTTATAAAACTATAAGGTAAAAAAAATCTGTAAAATATCTTAAGAACAAAAAATATAGTATTTATTACATCTATAATTAATTTTAATTTCGAAAATACTAAAACAATCAGTAAGTGTGAATTTATCTGATTTATCCATTGAAATTATATTTATTAGGAAACATCCGAGTACCCTATGAATAAATTTGATTACGTACCTGTGTTTTTTTTTCATAAATATTAAACTCTGTAACTAATTTATGCCTTATGAATGTAAATTTATTACAGTTGTTCAAATTCATTTTAAAAACGGTACCCTAAACTTTTATAATATTTTTTGGTGTTATTCATTCTATAACAATAATAGTATTATATATTATTATAATTTTACAATTAATCTTATTTATTGCAGTTGTTTTCGCGTTTCCTTTTTATTATGATCTGAAAAATAAAACAAAAATATCATTTAATTTGCTTACTTCATTTAAATGATAAAGTTTGCTTCATATTCCTTCAAGATGGAGATTCTTCTAGTTAGTAAAATACAAGAGTATGTCTCTGAACAAAACGTAATGAGGATTTTTGTTTTTATATTTTAATTTATAAAATTTGCTTATTTGCTTCATTGTTATTGTATATAAGTTAACTAATAAGTTAGGGTATGATTTTTAGTCGCTGTAAACACAAATTGGATAATTTTAACAAAGAAATGTGTGTAATTCACACGCGATAGAAGTTAAACCTTTAAAATATATAATATTTATGTAAACACTACAAGTGTACGATACACTACGGTTGTATGATGCCTTTACGCACCCAAACACGCACGAACACATACACAAAAACAAAAACAAACGTACAACGCTCGGATCATGTAAAATAAAACCTTGTATAATGCCTTCTGTCTCATTCTGTCGCTCGTTATATCCTATAGATGTATATGCCTGTCTCTTTTTACTGTTGTTTTTTTCGTTTCAAATTACAACAAAGTTAAAGAAGTTTTCACTTCAACAAATTCAAATCTTGTTAGAGTGTTTCAAAACATTTTACCACCGTCATGATTCTCTATAGTTTGACACTGAATAGGACGAATAGGAAGCAACTTACTTACAAGCTATCCGGTGAGGTTTTTTTTTTAAGATACAGTTTAACTTTATACATCAATGCTTTAGGGAGTGTCGTTAAACGGGGAGAAGATATCATTGTATGGACAACAAAGTAAAATTAAATAAACTTGACGTTTTAGAGAGTTCCTAGTTAAATAGAACAACGATAAATTGAGTTTACATTGTTGTTATACACTTTTTTTATAGTTAAGTTGTAGTTTTATATAATCTCTGCTGATCTTAAGTGCGATACGACCCAAGTTGGTAGACACATTAAATCTGTGGAGGGACTTGCTCTCAAGTGCAACTGCCGGAACACACCTATTGGTATTTGGCGGAAGATTATCAACTTGAGGGTTGTAGCTAGCCAGGCGGGCATTAGAAATACCCTACCATCAAGCTATGGTTTCCTTATGATGTTTTCCTTCACCGAAAGCTCAAGATCATTGTAGGTGGATTCGAATTCACGTCGTTCGACGCGAGGTTGAACACACTACTACGGAGCTATCATCGCTACACCATAATGTCTGTTACCTTAGCACATGGTCTCCGGTCGAGCTGGTGCTGGCGGCTGGGGCTGTGTGGGCGCTTGCTCCATGGACCTCTGCCGAGGCAGCTGGGAAGAGTCCAGCACTATTGAAGGTCGAGGGGGGAGATTCTCACTGACCATGTGCGACAGCGAGAGATCACTCGACGCGTTCGTTTCACCTGATATGTTAATCTCACATTAAATCATTTGGTAAAATCAACCAATCATTGGTATAATTATCTAGTCTTGATTGTCATAAGCCTACTATCACCTGAATTACTACATACTTCGTACTCGATTTGAGTTCCCAGAACTCACTAAAAAATATTCCCTTGCAAATGAAAACATATATTTTTCCATATCACATCATAAATGACGAAGTTCTGAGGCAACAAACTTTTAAAAAAAAACGTACCAAGCTGAGGAACTCTTTTTTTTTACTGGAAGCGATTTAAAAGTAAGCAAGTTTAGCCTACATTTTATAATACTCACCAGAGGGTTGACGGGGTACTGGTAGCGATACCTCGCCGCAAGCCTCCTCTCCTAACAGCGGCTGTAAAGGCGACGGCAGTTCTCGGCTGTCGATAGCGGAACACCTCCTTAACGAATGCCTTTAAAAAAAGCATTTCAAATCAGAGATTCGATCGGTTTCAAAATAGCTCGTATATGAAAAGTCGGTTAGTTAATACGTTTATAATCGGATTTTAGTATCTCGCTCGGAGCAGGTAATTGCATACTATGACGAGCAATGTAAAATTGCGGTCTTTGTTAAGCGCAGCTCAATAAAAAATTATGTTACCAAAGATCGCAAAACAGCGGAATTTTGGCCGCGTAACGTAAAAACTGACAGAGACTCTATCAATGAAACCGCAATGGATCAATATATTCTATATAAGCTTAATAATCGTCGACGTCCACTAGTCCAATCTAAGCCTCATACGGCTAGTCGCTCAGCAAAGAAACCTAGAACTTCTTTGAAGTACTTAGAGGCGATCAGTTAAAAAGGCGTTCAACTGGTTTCAGTTAGAATCAACTGACAGTCACCGCTTACGATCGATTTAAATTGTCATCTCTTGTGCAAACAGACGTGGATCATATTTATTATCCTTTTTTTCCAAACATTCTGCTTTCAAAATAATTATAATGTATTCGATGTTGAATTTTCAATAAACGTTCATTCTATGACCTACAAATTTTAAACTGTAGATTAGCACCTTTTTGTAAGGAATTACACTTGATAATGGACCTAAAGGCAAGATAATCATTATGAGTCAAGAATATACGAGATGGATATACGTACTTGGTTGGATTGGTGTCACTCATAAAAGTGATTAAAGTAGCAATGCAATGCGATTTTCGAGCAGTTTGTTCCCGACTATAAATTTCGCCGAGATTTGTGTCGGACTGGATAGCAATCACCATACACCAGTATTATAATGAATCGATTCGTGTTGGGAACTCAAGTACTAAACCGGTGTAGTAGTGATCTATATTCGGCTTGATCGTAACCATATTTCTAACAAGCTTATCGTCACAGCGGCTATCGTTGGACTTATGTCCTTTTGGGAATAGGTGCTCAGATGCTTGCGTGTTGTCGCGGAAGTATCGACAAGCGATGGACAACTTCGGTGGTGGTTATTGATTTTGGATTGTACTTTATTTGCTATCAAATACAGACATGCCCCTATAAAACGGATCAAAATAAAACAGATCAAAGACACCGCAATTTATTCTGAGATAAATAAAGTGCAGTCGCTTATTGTAACTAGTAAATATCATAAATGCGAACGTGGGTTTGTTTGTTACATTATCATTCCTTAAATATTCAACTACTGTGTTGTCAGAGACGAAAAACAGGGAGTTTCTGAGGGGATCTTGATGCGTCATATTGTTATATTTATTTTGATTCATATAGTTAGTTATTCAGCCCTGAATTGTGTAATATAGGTGACATATTACGTGGTGCAGTGTAGCTGAAAAAAATTAGTGATGTGAATTATGAATAATCATTCAGAACATGATATATTAGTTCTCACAAAAATTCCCAAGAGCGCTGTAACAAGAGTCACCGTCTTGTTGAAGTTAGTTTAATCTGCCCAAAATGCCAAAAACCTATCGCTTAAAAATGCCGGTAATAGTCTATGAAGAGAACTGAGTTGGCAAGACCAAAGAAGTTCCAGAACAGCGCCCACACTTCCTTTAGTCTCTGGCGGGAATGGCAGAACACACCTATAGGTGTTTGGTGACAAATTTATAACTTGAAAGTTAGCTTAGTTAATTTGTAATTGTACCTTTGGTGCGGTAGTCGCCTGTCGCTGACGGTCAGCAGAGTGGTCGTCTGCGGCTGTGAGGACTGGTGATCAGTACCGCTGGTGTTAACGCAGACGCTGATGCTGATGCCGCTCACCTCTCCCCCCTCCTCGTCCCCCTCCCCGCCCTCCTCCTCCTCGTATCTGTCCAAGACAGACCCCAATTCTAGGCTACAGTCGAGAGTTGGGTTGTAGTTTATGATTCGTTTCCTTGATCTTGGACAATCACAGAAGCAAAAGTGCTCGTTAAGGTGAGTCTTGGTTACACCCAGATTTGGGAAGCGGACAAATCAATGTGCAAACTAAGTGCGACGGATTGATGAATGGTGAACGGTGTTGAACAGCAAAAAACTGATCTCTTAAGTTAAAAGCTTTAGATATTATATATGCGAATGTGAGGTTGTTTGTATGTTACTCTTTAAGATCTAAACCACTCAAGCGAACATTACGAAACTTTGCATATCAGGAGTGCAGAAAAAGACATATGGTGTTTATCATCTAGAAAAAATACAGTTCGGAAAAACCTTTCAGTTACACGCGAACGAAGTCGCGGGCATAGAAAAAGTATGTTTCAAATATGCTTTTGAAGGTAGGATACAGAGAACACTAATAAGGGACTTATAGTGGATTAAAAAATGTTCGAATCACAAACATGGAAGTTTGTTCATAGGAATTAAATTAATGTTAATTATGAACACGCAATAATGTTCACTTTTAAACCGAAAATCTGTTTTGGAAAAAAATAGGGGCGACTAGTAAGGATGTGTATCAACTCTCAAAACTGAACCAATTAATTACATTCGAAATATTCTCTCTTGCATTTTGGTTAATATAAACTTAAATATAGTGGTATACTTGTTTTAAAACACTTTATGGGAATTATTGGTAAGGCCATAACTTGTGTTGGCACGAATACGTGTCAAATAGGTCTATAGACAAGAACGAAAAACAGTTCAGTACATTTTCTCTCATATATGAACGTCAACCGTTTTTTTTCTCTTTTTACGATTGACCAGTTTCAGTATTACCAATTAAAAAGAACCACCTTTAAAAGAATTCTCTTAAATTTTTCATACCAACTATTGTCTGATTTCAACACTATTGTAATTGTAAATACTAAAAACGCAGTACGATCAATGTGAGTATTATAATAGACATAGTTAAATGATAGACATAAAGTGAAAATTAAAATTGTTTTTTTTTTTTTTGGAAATGATACGAAATGGAGTTTACATATATAACAGAAGCGTAGCAAAATTAATTCAAACAATAGTTACAGTTAAATATTTACTTACCGCCTCTGTATGAGATTTTCCATGATGATGTAATCGTCCTCTTCAGCTCCTCGCAGATGCTCCTTCTCCATGAAGAGAGCGAACTCTGGGTTGGACATCTCGCTGGCGTGACGTCGCCGGACCGATGGCGAGGCGGCTCTACCCGGTGATAGTAAACGAGAAGTTATCGGAGTTCTGAGCAGAAGAAACAAGGGTTTACAAACCCGACTTTCTTTCAAACAAATAAAAATGTATAAAAATACAGTTCCCTTGACGGTCAATCGCGTCAAACCTACTGAACTCATCGGAATACGACTATAATAGTTCGATGGGAAGTTTTTTAGCTCTTTGTTTTTGGATTCCGTTAACACTTTATTATATTTACTTTTGTATGCAAAACTTGCAATCTCTTAAATGTTAATAAAGTTGAAGGAACGAAGTTCTTTATCGCACAGTACGGAGGCTACATACATTAAAATGTAAGATTTTACCGTCACAACACTTTCTTTAATCTGTTCTATATTGCACTATTGTCTGTAGTTGTATACACGATTATCCATAGCGCGTACGCTATTGACTGTCCTAGTCATAGGTGCACGCTTATTGGTTCTAGTCAGCCAGTAAGTTCTTAACGACTGCGCAGATATAGTTTCGTCATACGCGTCAACTGTTTCCTAACGTCTTATATGCATTATAATGAATTGAATGATGTACAATAAAACGTTTATTTTCACAACGGGGAAAAATAAAATATTTATGAAATTTTGTTACCATTAATTACTTCAATTTATTAATTATCGCTGCATTTCATTTAATTTCTTTCCGACGCTAGTAATTCATTTTTTTGTATTTATAATAAATAATTTAATATGTTTATCAATAATAATATACTACGTAACACGCATTTTTATACTTGATTTGTTGAAATTACTTTACGCGTGCAAACACTGCGCTATATAGATTTTAAATTGTATTATCACCTGGGTGTGTGTGGTGGAGAGAACAGCCCGTAAACTGTTTCCAGCTCATCAGTTATGCTGGTGTACTCGTGCATGGCGAGCAACAAGGACCTCGGAGCGCCCCCCACGCGACTCCGGCCGGACGCGATGCCCGTCGCGCCCCCAGTCGCCTCCCACCCTGACTGATGCTCTACGCACAGAAAGAATATTTTTTTATACTTTATAGATTGATGAAGCGACGTTGGCTCAGTGGTAGTGTGTACGGACGCCGCATTAAGGGACATGGGTTTGAATCCACCTAGAATGAGCTTGAGACGGTGAAAACTTCGCGAGGAAACCATAGCATGGTAATAGGGATATTTCTAATGCCCTCCTGAAATCGACAGTTGAAAATCTGCCGCCAAATACCTATAGATGTATTCCGGTAGTTGCACTTGAGAACCAGTGTCTCTCCACAGGTTTAGCGAGGTAGCAACTTAGGCCGTATCCTCACCTAAAATCAGGTGAGGTTATAGCCATAACGCTAAACCTATAAACTATAAGAAAAAGGTTTACCTTAAGGGTCACAATTAGACCTGATGTTCGTTCAGTGACGATATGGCCCAAGATTGACGAGAGACTGGCCGAAACGTACCTATAGGTATTTGGCGTCAGAATTTCACTTGGAGTGTGGTAGATAACCAGGTGCGCATTAGGAAAAGCCCTACTGCTATGCTAAACATAACGTTTTCACCGAAAACTCAAGCTCAATGCAGATGTTACGTCCATTGACGCGCCGTCCGTTGACTATACCACTGAGCTATCATCGTTTCAAAATACACAAATATACGTATATCATTTGCTACAAAAATAATACTTCCTGCAACATCAATATACATTTTTGATTGTTTAAATGTGCTAACCTTGCATTGCATGATTTCTTCTTGGTATTTTGAAATTAATCAGAGTGATATAATTCATGTTTTCAAATATAAAAAAATCACGCCTTAACCGCTGAATCGATTGTGATACATTTTGGTATAGAGATATATGGGAAACTGGAGAAGGTAAAAATAGGGACAAACTTGTATGAGACTTTTTATGGCGTCATCCGTTTTGATTGACAAAATTAATATTAACGCGATCGAAGTCCCAGGTAAACGCTAGTATAAAATAATAAAAAAACTGGTATTTAGACATTTCCATCATCATGCATAGAATGAATAATCTATGGAAATAACAGACGTATTCCAAGAAAAATATTTTTATATAATATAGCCAGATTTATGAAGTATACGGTACTTTCTATCCAAAAAAATACTTATCCTTAGAGATGGAAAAAATAATTAAATTGTACGTAAGTGAACTTGAGTGCATATTTCGTGGAAATTAATTCTATATAAGAGCCTAAGGTTAGCGCAGCGATCTATAGTACATTATACTAGAATAATAGAACAGTTTTACATAAATAACGCTTGTTACAACAACCTAGCATATGTCGCTCATTTAACATCAGCAAACATTACAATAGTGATTGTGCCCGTACTGAGCCTATAGATATCATTCATTTGAAATTTAAATAAATTTCGATATGCAAATAAAAAATACATGTCATAATTTTATTACAATATTATTGAATAATTCACTTTTTATTTAGAAACTGGTGTTATATAATGTATAATACTACCACAACTGAACTTGCTATGCGTAGTTAACCGCAGTTAAAGTAAACCAGCCAAAAACATTGTAATTCTCGTAAGTCACTACGTTCGTGTGGATTAGTTCCATAGTTATTTTAATGATTTTTGTACAGGTTTTGTAACTTTCTTCAATACAGCTTTGCTCTTAATATAGCTTAAAGCCTAAAGTCTTCCTCGATAAAGTAAAGAATACACAACTAATATTTCTAATCCAACATGTATTTCCTAAGATTAGCGCGTTCGAACAAACTTTTCTGCTTTATATTCTTTATATATATATTTCGCGTTACGTTGCTTATCCGCGATGAACTCCTAGGATAATGAGCCTGTTTTATTCAAATTTTGCATACTATCTGCACTCTGATCCAACATGAGGTATAGGATAGTTTTTGTCTCGATAAGTCATCATAACGCGATATATGACGCTGTAGCCAACAAGGTGTGCCAGGTCAGATAGTAGTTTATAACATGCCTTAATAATTAAATAAATAAATGAATATTTAACCTGTGACTGAATTGTGTACGGAACCAGCATCGACGGCAGAGTTGTCCGGCTCCGAGTGCGTTTGGCTGTGCTGCCTCCGAGGCGCGAGGTGTTGCGACGAATATGGCCCCATGCCGCAGTCGTTACCGCCCTCTGAACGCCTGGCGACATCCACCATACATCAGGGGACTTCCGAAACGACACCGCAACTCGTGTCTCAACTCAAACGTGATTTTAAAACATGAACATAACCTCCAAAATTGTGTAGCGTTGGTGAAAAAATAAACGACAATGTGAGTGTATATTTTAAATTAAAATATTTTACCTTACATCCTGACTGTATCTATGTCGGTATTATACCAAAAAAATCATTGCAATTTATAATAAAAATACATATCAAACAAATACCAATTTTATATCTATAAAATCAAAACTATGAGATATGAAAAGTATTTTTTTTTTCATAAAAGAAATTAAATTAATACAGCAATAAAAATAGGATTTTCGTGTAATACTTTCTAGGATACTCAATAAATGTATTAAAATAAAGTGTTGTGAGTGCGGAAAGAAATATTAAAACATTTAAAACGAATATAGATTTAAAAAGCATAATTTATTTGTGTGTTTTATATAGACAAACTTTATGTTATAGAAGTTGGTTTAGTAAGTGTCCAATTATGACAAAACGCATATACATAGTCGAAATACAGTGCGAGTGTTTGTAACAACTTTCTGTTATAATATGTAATAGAATAATAAATCAGTTAAAAGAAAAACATTTTTGAAAAATATTACAATCTATTTGTTATTTATGAGTTAGAAATAATTTTTAAATTCATTAAAAGTATCAGTGATGCATTAAAAGTGTTAAAAGATAATTAACTTCGTTTGTAATCGTTGAAATCACTCGGAATGGACCAGTTTGATTAAATTTCTATAAAAATATAATGTCAACTGCTAATAAATACTCTAGCGTATGTATAATTAACCTTTTTAGATATAACTGTTTTAGGTACAGGGAATAATACTTTATTTAAATGTTTATTATTTAATAAATTATATTTAATACTTTTTTAATTAGAAATTAATAAGAAGGAATTCTCTGCGTGCAGTCTTTGATTAATATAGGTAACGTATTAAATAGTTCCGAAAATAATGATATATAAAGTACAAAGCATGCCTCCCCGGATGCTTTCTTGTTTAATTGATATTGTACTTCTGAACTGGACACGATTAAGCGCCAGCCTTCTTTGTACCACAGCTTTCTACGTCGATCAGCTAAAATTCTTTAAGAAAATCATATTATCATCTATAAAGGTGATTAGTACGTGAACACGAGTAAAAAGCTAATAAATGTGAGATATTATGGAGATATTAATACACAGTAAGGCACTACAGCTAGCTACATCGCTATTTACAAGCTAAGCCAATCGCCAATGACTCTAGTTGACTTACTGTTTCCACAACCGTCTCCTAACAGACGCAAGAAAGTAACAAAAAAAATAAAATTATAAAACGATAGTGGTGATGGTAAATTTTGTTTAAATAAAAAACAGTTCGTTCTTTGCCAATTATTATTGTATTTTTTTTTCGAATGAAAAAAATTAAAAGTTGAAATGGTGGCAATGAGGGAACAGACATGCTGGGCTTATCTAAACATATTGTAAAACATTTGTCGAATGTCGGATAACTTTTATTTTTCGTTCTCTTCCTAAAACCATGTAAACAATTCCCCTGCAGTAAATATTCAAATTCAAACATTAACTTTAACATTGTATTATAACATAAATAATTAAGAATTAAACTGCTATTTACAATGTAAAACTATTTTCAGATTTTATAGGTTTTTTTCGTTGTATTTAACTATTCTAATATAAATAAATTTATATATCAAGCCTTCTCAGGAAAAACATTGTAAGCGACAAAAATAGCTTTTTTTAATTGTAACCTCCTAAAAATAATTTTTGTAAATTACAAGCAGTATGTTAATAGTTACTACTTTAGTAGATCAGTGATTAATTATAAATAATAAGCCATAATTTTATAAAGATATCTATAAATAATTTTTATTTAGGATTCGCTTCGATTAGGACATCGTTTACGATATTTTTCCTGAAAAGGCTCGATCTATTTGGTATTACATGAATATTCCCGGTGTCAAACCAACATCTGCTATGTTATAAAAAAATACAGTTTTTAATTAATACTAGCTTTTACCTGCGGCTTCGGTCGCTTCAGTATTGTTTTTGTCAGACAAATTGGATGTGGCAATAAGAAGTTTCATACAAAGTTTATCCCAATTCATTTCAATAAGTTTTTCGCGAAAAAAAGTAGCCTATCATCGTCTCCATAACAAACAAACATACATCGAAACGAACGGCGAAACAAACATACTTTCGTATTTATAATAGTAGTAAGGATTATTCGCATTAAATATTTTTAACGCCCTTCCCTTCACCGTATAACATACCTCGAGCAATATAGCAGACTTTATATACGAACATTTGACTATTAAATTAAACATATGTAATAATCAAAATGGTAGAGCGACTGTGGCTTAGCTAGTAGTTTGTATGCACGCCGTGATAATGGAAGTGAGTTTGAATCCCCGGAATGAGCCTAAGCTTTCGGTATAGAAAAAAATCGTAATGAAGCCATAGCATGCTGGTAGAGCTATTTCTAATGCCCATCTGGATAGCTCAAGCTAAAAATTTGCCACCAAATACGTATAGATATGTTCCGGCAGTTGCACTAAAGAGCCAGTCCCCTCACTAGATTTAGAGAACCACTATCTTGGGCCATATCGCCAATTACCTTAAGGTAAGATTGTCGCCTTAACGCTGAACTTATAAAGTATTTGAAAAAATGCCCAATAGTGTACATAAGATATATTGATTTGACAACAACTAAACCGAAGAGTATACAAAATCATGTTAATAATAAGTAGAAAAAATCCATAAAATCTGCAAATGAGTATAGTTTTTGATTATATTTTTTCTCCTGGCTCAAGTTTGTACTTATGTGACTAACGTATTCTTTAGTATTTGTTGATTCATGTGATAATACAGAATATAACTTACCGCCTTGTGTTCGCCGTACGTCGCGTACCCGCTGAAGTGGTGCGCGGGCGCAAGCTGTTCAGATCCGACGGTATTTCACGTACTTCCGGTAGGAACGCGTCATCCGTTGTCGATGGCACTGAATTCGATTATTTAGTTAGTTGTATAGGTATATATAATAAAAATTTAACGTCGCCCCGACAAAAGGATAAATTACCGCCCCTTAGGAATATGTATAGTTTTGATTGATCAGAGAAGTATCATATATCCATAGCACCGAATGTTCAAATTCAAATAACAACGCCATCTAGAAATTTGAATATAGTCTCAATATATATATATATATTAGATAAACAGTATATTTTTTTAGCAAATTTTATGAGAATGGGACTGATATTCGAAATTTTGTTTTCGATATATACTTCATACTGGAGAGATTTTGATCAAATTTGACACCGTAATCTTTAATCATACTAATATTATTAATTCCAAAATGAGTTTATTACGCTTTCACGACTGAACATTTGAATCAAATATGATTAATTTTAGTAAAGAGATAAATGGGAACTTGGAGACAGCGATAGGCTACTTTTTCTCGCGAAAAATTTATTGGAAGTTGGGTAACGAGCGGGGTAAACGTTGTATGAAACTTTTGGCATTCGATTTGTTAATCAATATTACATAGCTATTAACAAATAGCCTAGATATTTTTTTATGCTATAAAGTGAAACATATCCATCGGCATGGAGGATAAAAGTAAACATTTTATAGCAGTAATCTTTCTGAGTGATCTTGATGTAATTTTTTGCTGTTAGGTAATAAACACCTAAGTGTTATTATTTCATCTCTTTATGGTATTGGAGTGGTTAAAACCAGTACTTTTAAGTCAACATTTTTTAACAATTCCAGAAACTCTATAATTATGTGTCAGAATGGATACATCACCGTTTTTATTTAAATCTCATCTTTTATAGGTTATCGTTATATCCACAATCTCATATGGTATTAAATGACCCAACATCGTGAACACGTTAAGCCTAGTGGAGGGACTGACTCAAGTGACTGCTTGAACACACCTACTTAACGGCAGATTTTCAACTTGAGGATAGTAGTTAGCTAGAAGGGTATTAGAAAAAGCTCTTTCACCATACTTCATTACAATGTTATCATACACCGAAAGGTTAGGTTCATTACAGGGATTAGAACTCACGACCATTGATGCAGCGTCCGTACTCACTACTGAGTATAGTATTGATAATAAAACACTTTATTGTACACCGTGACAATATATAAAATTAAAAATTAATTTAAATTCTAAGTTTACACCTAGGCAGTCTTATCGCTTAAAGCGATATCTTACAGGGAACCTATGAAGACAAATTAATATTGAAATCAGTTAACCGGTGGCAATATAAAAATAATATAGCACACAGACGTTACAAATATATAAAACATAGATAACAAATAATAAAACGCAAAGTACTACTAACATAAAAAAAAAACATATTATGGAACATATATACTTCGTTTACATGGAACTGAAAATTATTTATAGCCTATGTTACTCAGAGATAATATTGCATTGTAACGGTGAAATAATTTTTGAAATAGGTCCTGTAGTTTTTGAGTTTATTCGATACAAACAAAATACAAATTTCTCCTCTATATAGTATCAGTATAGGAAAAAAACCCTAAAGTACCTTTATTTTCTTCAGTGGGTTCGGTTCTATTGCTGTCTGAGGATCTTTGCCGTGCTTGAATGACTGGTGGTTGGGTTTTGATGACAGTGACGTCAGGTCCAGCTGCACTGCCTGCTGATGACGTCGACACTGAGTCTTCCTCGTGTACCTTCTCCTCTCCAGCTTCAAGAGCCGACTGCGGTTGTTCATCCTATTTTAGAAGAATTGTTAACTCCCTTAGTAAATATAAAAAAGTCACATTCGTTGACATTGCAGTAAAAAATTTATGCGAAAAAATTATTTAATCATTTTTGAGACCAATCTATTAATACGAGATTGGAAAAAAAGCAAAAGGAACGTTAATAAAGCTTTTAAGATTATATAACAAAAATATTAAATTAACATTCTTAAATTAAATAAATTATATACTTTATTTTACATTCTATTGATAAAATTATGACAATTTGCAATAATTCCTTGTCATGATATTTAAGAAATATATACAATAAGAGAAGCAGAACATAATAGTATATAGCGTAGTGTAAAATAGAATAATATAATACATTACATAAGAAATTAGTAGTAAAGTGTCTCTCCCAGGCAACTTTTGGATAGCCGAGATCATTATCTAGAAAGAAAATCCAGGGATATTGAATTTTATTGGACACCACACGAGTAAATGAATTTGGAATCAATGATAACATGAAACGAATGTATAATTACTGAGAATGTATTTAATAAAAAATAATAAGATTTCTTTGAGATAAAAAAAAACATACATAATGATGAGTGTATTAGTCGGATAATGCAAAATTAAATAATATAAGCCGAAGAAAACTTGGAAAACTTCATGCATGCCATCAACAACACAAAAGTGCGCTTCTAGATTTTTAAAGTTAACAGATACTTTTTTTAAAAATACATTAGAACCCAATGAAGAGCTTATAGTAAAAAAATGAATGTAGATATTTGTACGAGGATATAAAATCTTTTTATTTTTTGGGAAGGGGTTATATCCACCGTCATCCCTCCGAAATTCTAACCTGTTTGTTATAAGGATGATATAAAATAATTTTAATACGTAAGAGGTCAATCAGACTTTTTGAAACCACAATGAACTCAATAGCAGTAACAAACCAACAACCAAACTCAGAATAATTATTTATAGATTACATAAACAATTCTCCTACGCGGGATTCGAACCCACATCACTTCGACGCAGCGGTTGCTGCAAAAGAACTGCTTTAATCGATAGGCGAACCGTGCAGCCATGTTAATATCTAATCTAAACAAGTGAAAAGTGATAAATTTTATTTTTATACTTTCAGCGTTATGGTTACAATCTCATCTGATGCTAAGTGACGATGTGGCCCAAGATGGTGCACACGCTAAGCACAGTGGAGGGACTGGCTTTTAAGCGCAACTGTCGGAACACACCTATAGGTATTTGACAGTAGATTTTCAACTTGAAGATGGTAGCTTACCAGGTGGGCATTAGAAAAAGCCCTATCACCGTGTTACGGTTTCCTCAATGTATTTCCCTCATCGCAGGTGGATTCGAACTCACGTTCATTGATACGGCATCCATAACACTACCAACAGAGCCATTATTGCTTTAAAAACATAAGTCAAAGTTACATCTGAATCTTGTAATAAGTTAGAAGGCAGACAAAGTCTTGAAAAATGAGCAGAAAAAAACAACGAATCACGTTGTACATATTGCGCGTAAATGGCTTTTGTTTATTACATTAAATAAAAATATGCAAATTTGTTTTCGCAAGAGCGATACTCCACTTTAATACCGTATGTCTACTGAATGTGTTCTATCGAGAATAGAAAACTATATTTCCCGTGTCAGACACATCAAATACAATATTCATATCGTACAAAATTTACCTAAGTATTTCATCCACACACACGCGTTATTGTCATGTAGAATTTATTGCGTTTATTCGCTCAATTTACATTTAATATGCTGTACGCCAGAGGTAGCCAAACCTGCGCCTTGTTGCGGCCGCTACAGGATTTCCAAAATAATAATTAAAAATACCTTTCTTTATTTTTGTTAACCATATGAAAATAATTTTAAAGTAATTAATATTCTTATAATCAACCGTGCACTATAATTATATTATTATAACGCTAATATATGTTTTTTTTAATTCTCTCTCTTAACCTACCTAAAAAAATGTGTTTACCGCGCTGTAAAAGTTTTACTTTCCGCACCTTCTTTAAAAAAGGTTGGCTACCGCTGCTGTACGCGTTTTCTAAACATGTAGATCGTTTTGCCCACTATAATAATATTGGTATGTGTTCGTTTCGCAAGTTCGCAACCGCGTATTTGATATATTTATTAGATACCCAGAATTTCAAGCAACTGTTGGTAAAATTAACTAACGGATTAATTAACGAATGTTGTAAGTTTAAACTATGGTTCTACCACCTAAAATTAGCTTGAGCTTTCGGTGAAGAAAACGTCGTGAGAAAACCATATGGTGATAAACCAACCATGGTGATAGGCCTTTTTCTAATGCCCGCCTGACTAGTTACCACCCTTAAGTTGAAAATCTGCCGCCAAATACCAATAGGTGTGTTCCGGCAGTTATACTTCAGAGCCAGTCCTTCTCATAAAGGCCGACAACGCACCTGCGATTCCCCTGGTGTTGCTGATGTCTATGGGCAGCGGTGATCACTTACTATCAGGTGACACGTTAGCTCGAAAAACGATTCTTTAGTTACCGACGTAAGAATGTATTGAATCAAAATAGGTTTAAATTTTAAAATAATATATCTCTTAGCTTTACAGAACTCAATATCAGTTACAGTATACACTATAGATTTAATCCAAGAAATATTATAAAAAAAAACACCTAGTATGCTGTTAATTTTAATTACATTGACAAAATGAAATGGTGTGATAATTGCAGATAATACGAAATATCAAGAACTTATGGTTAAGTGGTAGTATGTTTGGAAAGCGTGTCGATAAGCATCCATTTTAACCTCGTAATAAGCTAAAGGTTTTGTAAAACATCGTGATGTGATATGACATGCACGTGAATACGGTGATATGACATATTGGGGGCAAGGCCTTCACTTTTCTTTGGCCCATCTAGGGCTTCATTGTGACTTAACACCACATAAAACTGAGATCTTGTTGATAGAGCATTTTCAAACACTCATCAAGCTAGGTACTGCTCGCAAATTATCTCAATTATCAGCTTCACTTGAGAATAAGAACTCTGTTGCGTTTAGCATATTAACATCTTGGCTCACATCTTTACCAAACATCAAGTAACCAAAGGCTAAACTATCGACAGTAACAAAAGTGTAACTTGCAATGACAGTAAAACAATGCATTAAATTTTTACAATGTGGCACTAAAATAAGTCCTATAGATAAAGAACTATTTTTGATACTTCGATTATGTTGGTTTACCTAAAATCTGCCCCAAACGACACAAAACTATGGAATACAATTATACTTACATAAAATGACATCGCATAACATAGTTCTAATTCAAATGAATAGTGTTTCAAACATTTGCCAATTAAACCTAAATTTTCAGCGAACTCCGTGTTACAATGCCCGAACAAACAATGTTACTGCATTGTTTTCAATGCTGTTTGTATAAAGTTGTGTTCACACTACTATTATTAACATAACCACTATAATGTTGAAAGGTGTAGTTATTCTGTTAACTAATGTACGCTCGTAAGATGGTATTTTTACGTTAAGCCTAATATAGGGACTGGCTCTTAAGTACAGCTGCTGGCACACACTTATAGGTATTTGGTGGTAAATTTTCAACTTGAGGGTGGTATTTAGTCAGGTCGTAAGAAAAAGCCCTACTACCAAGCTATGGTTTCATCACGATGCTTTCCTTCACCAAAATCTCAAGCTGATTGTAGGTGGATTCGAACTCACGTTCCTTGACACGACGTTCGTACACACTTCCAACTCAGCCTTCATCACTTCACAATGTGAAGCGATTCTTTGGCGTGAATATAAAAAGTAATGTTTTATAATATATAATAATCCGTTTTGAGCCAAGCGTTTGTACCTAAGTTTTTTTTAATGAGGTTTATTAAGTAAGTTATATACACAAATAAAGAAATAAAAAATAAGATGACATGAAATGTAGCAGTCTTAAAATATTTATGTTTTCAAGTCGATGAAATAAAAAATAAAATAACTCGCTAAAGGAATTATAATCCCAAGTGATTTTATGGTGTTTTCACTGATGAGCACCATTTTTTTTTTCAACTTAACTTTAACGTAACTTCAATAATCTTCGAATCTATAATTGCAATACAACGTTTCTAAATTAAATTTCACTATATAATTAACATCAAGTGACTAGACATGATTATGTTTTATACGAAATAGAAGTATTAACTCAGACATATACCTGTAGAACCAAGGCGGAAACTTCACTTTTTGACAGGTTTGGGTTAAACAGGTAAAACAATCAGATATGTTGAAATTAACATCTTCCTCAGGCATTTTTAAATTAAACTCAGAAAAGAACTTTGTTTTAAAACATAATTATTTGTTTTTCAGATAATTGTGTTTCAGTTTATATCTAATTATTTTGCCCTCTAAACTTAGAAGTGTGAAAATGGTTTAGTGATTTTTAATAAACGAATTACAAATTAAATGTATTGAATATTTTAGTAATTATATCAACCCTAACCTGTTAATAATCTACTGCTTACTTATTTAATCTAATCTTACTTTTCTCGCGGCAAGGTGTGAATTTATTTACTTCGCAACCCATATCTTTACGTATTAATGATTGTAAACTAAGAATTCGTCGGTTTTAAACTAACCCCATACATAATGATACTCCAATAACAATTCTCAAGTTTTAGGTTTTCTCGAGATTCTTTTTTGTATTTCTACATCATCAGTTTATATAGCATCACAATGACATTATATATTAAATGTGCGCGAATAAAAAATAATATTGGTAAATTACAGGGTTCGAATGTACGAAAATGAAATTGATATTTCGTTAATACTGGGACCTATCGAGAACTACAACTTTCAAAATAAACTTTACAAAACACAATATTTATAGTATTTTGTGTATTATAAAAATCTTGCAGATGGACGAGACTTTATGCAAACTTTAAACAACGGTATGTTTTATTTGAGTGTGTATTTTCAGTATGTAATTACTATAATTCATGCAGTTGTACGAATTTATGAACTTAAAGTTATAGGGGGCCTGTTAAATGCTCTATCGTAACAAATATTTACATATATATATATAAAACGTTCATTATAATATAGACCTTTAGGCACGTTTGGGGTCATTTAGTAGTGTATTAAAATCTCAAATCCTATATCTGATACAATGTACAACGTATGTGGTTCAGTAGCAGATATTATGTAGGATTTATATATATATATAATGTATATATATATATACATAAGTTTCCCCTAATTAGGCGTTTAACCCTAAACATTTTCACTTTTTTTAATTACTATAATATACTACAATAGAACAAATATTTCCAGCTTGTAAAATAAGTTCAAGCTTGTTTTTTTTTTTAATATTATTTATTATTCAAGGACATTTTGTCTCGATTAAAATAACTTCCATCATCACCTAATTTAGTTGAAAAAATGCCGGCTGATGGTAGGGCACGATATCTTATCGTGTGGTTAATGGTGTAAATCTCCTTATAGTGGGCTAATTAGGATCTATACCCGACTATCACCGGGTCACAGTGATAGACCCTTTATAGGAACTTTCTATTAAGATATCACAGTACTAAATAAGTATATCACAAAATTTTCAAATGTGTTCTGTCAAAGTAAAATAAAGTGTTGCATTGGAAAAAATAGCAGTAACGACCAATATCTCTTATGTACAAACAGACAAAAAAGACAAAACAGTTCCGTACTTTAACAAATTTATTCACGTTATTCAAACAATTTTCTGCTTTTTTCTTATTCTTTAGTACCTATGAACAAGCATTAGTGTTATTAATGAAACTTTTAGAAACGTCGTCGCCATTTTCATCTCATCTCTATAAGAACTTTCTTACATTTTTCAATTATGAATATGGTTACTTACAGTACGGACATTAGTATCTGTAAATTGTAAAGATATACAAACAAGAAACAAGACAAGATATCGATACACAAACGGAATGTCTAGACATTAAAAGTTGTTATAAATGACTTGGAGGGAACCTAAGTAGAATTTATTGATAGAGCCCATTCTACCGGAGAGTTCTAAATATATCCCGCGTCGCATTTGAGTAATTGTAAATCTGTTGGTAGTTTTGGAACAATGAATAATATTGATGAGTACGTTTTGTCAGACGAGAGGTATTGATTCGATTTATCAATAAGCCAAAAATACGTTTGAACGATACCCCGAGGACAAAGATTAATCGATGCTCATTGATAATTCGGTTAATATAATCCGCGGTTAATATATTATAAAGCGGAAAGTTTGGTTTGTTTATTTGCATGCGGTAATCTTTATAAGGGCTGCAGGCTATTTAAGATCACGCTACCATCAATAGGAGCAAAGTTATATTGAAAAAAATTACAAAAACGAGCAAAAAATTATTAAATAATTTTTGGATCCACGCGACCAAAGTCACGCGACACGTCTAGTATACACTTAAAAATCAATATATACGTGTATGCTCCCTATATAGTCCAAAACGGCTGAGCTGACTTTGATTAAATTTTCATACAATTTTGAGATTAATTTCGCGGGTGATTCTATGGAGTGTGGTAGCGATTGATTCAACAGATTTTTTTTGTCTGTGCGAAGCAGGGGCGCCCGTGAATAGTGTGCGAATATATATATTTTTTTTATTGGTTCCCAGCATAGTGACTGCACTGCACTTATGTTAATTACAGTACAATCCACATCAGCGACGACTAACAATGCATCAAAATTCACTGTCAGTCAACGCTGTCATGCTTAGATACCTCTTCAAGCCTCTTTTGATAGACACCATGTCATAGGAAGGAGGGAACACGCTGACAGGAAGACGATTCCAAAACGTCACGGTTCAACAGAATATATAGAAATAGAGGTGTAACCATAAAATTGTGAAGTCCCGCCCGCATGGTTCTATTGTGGAACGGAGAAGGAATTAGTTCAAAGAGCTCTTCAGAACACTCGCCATGAATCAGATGGCAGAAGTGCCAATATCCCTGCGTAAATGCAGCGGTTCTTAGGTGTTGGTCATATCTGCATCATTTATAATGCGAACAGTCCGCTTCTGCAACCTTACTTAGGTGTCGGATAAGACATTTTTATTGATTGATTTGACATTATGATATTTTGTATGTATAATTGATTTTTTTACTTATTGTAGGACGACAAAGTGTTGACAATCAAATGACTACTAGAACATTTGAAACATAAGCAACCCATTAGGATACCGATTCCAAGTCTTGGTGTTTGTTACTTGTATGATAATTCTATCTTGATATTGGAGAAATTGTCTACATGGATAGCCTACATTTTGCGTAATTACCATGCCTATCCTAATTTAATATTATAAATGCAAAATTGAGTTTGTTTGTTGGTTACGGTTTCACGCCTAAATTGCTGAACTGATTATGATAAAATTTGATATAGAGATATATGGTACTCTGGAGACGGTTAAATGCTACATTTTCTTGAGAAAATCTTATAGGTGTGAGGTAAGGAGAAGAATAAAATTTATGCAAAACTTTTTATTACTATATCAGATTTGCTTCAAACTTTGGAGTATAATTGTTTAAAAGTATGTATATTTGTTATTCAAACTTCTCATAAGCCGGGGTGAAATGAGATTGTAAAGGTAATATAGAAAAAGGGTTTTTGAATGTGCATCTGGACCAACATCTAAAATCAATAATTTAATAGCATTTGACAGAAAAATTATTTCAGCATCAGTCAACAACCTGAATTGGTGAAAAGCTAATAATAGATAAAAACAATGTTGTTCGAGCATTATCGACACGGAGTTATGGCTACTGAAAGAGCTTACGTCGGATGGATGGGAGGCGTGCTCGTCCTCCTCTTGCACGGGCCGCACGGCGAAACGCGTCGCCGCACCCGTGTCGCTGTCCGACAGCACCTGTCGCGTCACGTCTTATTCGAAAAGGATGCCCGAACTAGCGCTCAACCCACGTACGTTACAACGGGCCAATATTTCTATTACATTTATTTTCAATACTTCGAAAGATATGGCCACAATCTCGCCTGATGCTAATTAACGATTTGACTCAATGTGGTGGACACGCTAAGACTAGTGGACGAACTAGCTCTCAAGTGCAGGTCTGAACACATTTATAGGCATTTCGCGGCAGGTTTTCAACTTGAAAATGGTAGCTAACCAGAGAGGCATTAGAAAAAGCCCTTCCCTAAGGTTTCATCACGATGTTTTCTTTCACTGAAAGCTCAGGTTCATTGCAGTCCATTGACACGGAGTCTGTATACACTACTAACTGAGACATTATCGCTTAGCTACATTTAAATATAATATAAATAAATTTAAAAAAATAACAATACATCAAGTACGAGTCATAAACTAGCTCTAACAAGTTGGCGGATGTTTTTTTACAACTCAAAATGAAAGCTTCTAATTATTGTTTATAATTGATTTGTTCATAATAATCAAACTAGACTAGGGAAATTGCTGTCAGAGTTGCATTATATACGGCCAAATATCATAAATTTATAAAGTAAATTAGAAACTCAATACATGAGGGAATCCATCAAAACTTTTCTAGGTGTGTAATGAGATATGTTGGGAATCACCAAAAACTTTTTTAAATCAAAAGTTATTTATTTTACTGCCCGTATTAATTTATTGGCTAGAAATCAGCCAAAAGAAAAAGATAGTGGTAACATGTCATTATGTTTTCTATATCACCGCATTTAGACTGACGCAATGATTGCTCTGCACTTGAAAATCAGTTTTGGCTTAACGTGTCTGTCATCTTGGCCAAGGGCCACATTGTAACCTATAAAGCATTAAAAAAATCGATTGCGCGTTTCGGACATCCTTATAACACGTCATATCCAGTCGAACATACCTGGCGTTTAAATCAACGTTGCGAAAGTTTATACAGATCTAATATAAAAATTATATATTCAAATATATCCGAATAGTCTTAATTAATAAACTAACACTACGCGTCATTGCAAAAAAGCAACAGCTGCGCATAAAGGATAGATTAAAAGAGGCAAACGAATCCTACAAAAAGGATCAGATTAAAAAATATATTAGTTAAACACCAAATACATTTTGAAACTGGGAAATACACATATTAAACAGTCGGAAACAAGTATTGCATTATTAAAAGAGTGTGTATATTACTATGGAATCAAATATATATTTAATAAATTGTAGTTAATTATGTAAGGCTACAAATTAACATACTCCTTTAGAACAATCTGGCATTGAACTCGAAGTTTGCCTTAAAAAATGTCCATAGATTTTAAACTGACATTGAGAAAGTGAGAAATAAGTAAATACACTCTTATAATAATGTAGAAAAACACAATAAAATAGCAATGAATTAAAATACAGGTATGCACTTAAGATATAGAACTACGGATCTATTTTTTTTAATGTGTTATCGAACACATGCTGTTATGGATGAAACATACTACAATAGTGCAAGGTCATGAGCAATTCCAACCTGCTGAACAATTAACATCGAAGAACAAATACGACATAAACCTTACATATTAAAACATATTTTTATATACATTATTATTTCATTATTATTAAGGATCGACTATTTTGTTATAATAGATGTGGACTTAAGGAGTCTTATATACAGGTAATTCTATGCCGTTGTGTATGAGTTAAATGGGTAATTGTACATATATTCCAGTAAACGAATATTTTTAGTTTGTGTCAGCAGAAAGTTATTGGGTTCTGTAGATTTACTACTGTTCTTCAATGTGTGGGTTGCGACCCCAGGACAAAGTTGAGGACTACAGGAATTCTACGTATACTGGATTTTATTTTTGGAATCACACTAAAAATTGATAAGATTAATCGACGACATTAAAAAGTATTGTCATTTTGTCTTGTTTTAAAAATAAGATTTTTACTGATAAAAGTTTTACTACTTTCGGAGATAATTTAAGACGAAATATAATTATACTGTCGGAAAGAGGAAAAACTTTTCACGTCATAATAGAAAAATGAAAACATGATTGGTTGAAGTTTTTGTTATCATCAAATTCGAAACTGAAACTTAAACTTTATAACCAACTAACGGCTCAGATATTTCGACTAACAGTTGTGTTTTGTGACCTCACTGGATATTAATTGTAGATTAGTTTTAGTTGCAATTGAAATTGAAGTAGTAAAGATCACTCAATAGTAGTTTGGTTGGTTCCTTTTTCGATAATTTGCATATAAACTGCATAATTTTAAGTCTACACAATAATTTTGTTAATAGATCATGGAGATTGATCAGTGTACATTTTAACAGATACATGTGTTCTATAAAATCTTGGCTACAACTGCAAGTGATAAAGACAGGATTTTATGGAATTGTGTTTAGTCCTAAGTAGTTTTTGGACATATTTGTAAGTGATTGTTGTACATACTGTAAGGTCAAGGTATGATGGGACTGACATGTCCTTTTTGGGCCGAAATCCCTAACTTAAATAAAGAAAAAATAGGGATGTTTAATTATTAGAATTAATTGTCCATTGTGCTAGGTAGATCATTCTTACCTCTGACCTATCGCTGGCAGTCCTGAGCCTAGCAGCACCGGCTTGGAAGGTCGGTGGCGGAGGTCCAAGAGTGTCCGTCGACCCTCGATTCACCAACGAGGGATGCGTCGCCATGAATCGGTGTATCACAGCCAAATGGTTCATAGTCTGCTCCGCTATATCTTCTAATTTTCTTAACCTAAATTCTACGCTCTGCAGGCAAAAAATAAGGTTGATTACTTTCAATACGTTTTTTTTAATGTACTAGATGTTTCCGCGGCTTTATTTACGTCGAATTGAATTATGTTCCGTATAGAGTTTATATTTTTACTTTATCGATAGTTTTTTTTATAATAAGTATAACTATTATTACAGATTTTTTATATAACTTATTAAATTTTTATACAATTAAAGGCACAAAAAGTTTTGTTTACATATTAATATTCTTATTATTGACATTTTCATTTTATGGCATTAGAACTGTACATCACCATGTCAAATTTCATGAAAATCCGTCCAAAGTAAAACGGTAGACATGTATACAAACATTTAAAATGAAATAGATGTATTCCCCATATAGATAGAGTTCTCTCCCTTTTGTTATTTAAAAAATGTCTAATATACAAATATGACTCAGATATTATTATTACATGTATAGATAAACCTATAATATATCTATATTTATGCATTTATTACGACCCTTTTCCCCCGATGTTATTCTTAAGAAAATCGTATCATAGCTGCGGATAATTATCGGCTTATTAGGAAGCGCTGGCCGATATTAGACGTTCATAAATAAACTCGTACTACCATCGTGCGAAGAATAGAAAAGTACTTTCCCGCAGCATACATATATGTTTTATACGCTATATATGTTATCTAACCTTATAGAATAAAAATATTATTTTACTAATAATTTTTAATACAATAAGATAATAATTTTCCAGAATCTATACAAATAAATCAACATTTCTGTGTCGACAAATTTGAAGTGTCGGTTTATAATAACAAAAATTTTTTTTGGGTTAATGTTAATGACAGTGTATATGGCGCTAAAAAAAAATTTTAAAAATCTCGTCTCTCACACTATTTCGGCTAATGTCCGAAATTGTTGGACCTTGATGACTATAAAAAGTAATTTAGGCCACTTTTACTTCAATATTTTTACAAAATATAAACCGACCAATTAAAAAATGCTTTTAACAAACATTAATACGTATTTAATATGAAATTATCTATATAATTATTAAAATGAGGACATCACTAACCTGCATAGATTGTATTTGGCAATTTGCTTTTTGATTCAAGTCCTCCATTTTGGTCGTGATATGTTCTACCCTATCAGTTGTATTTCTAACTCTTTCTTCTATTGAATTAGATAACTTAACTTCCTGAAATGAGACATCACAGACACGTCGGTTTTTTTTTTATAAAGCACTTCAGATTCGCAATCTTCAGTCGAAAAAATATACGTAGTCGTAACTGAATCTCGTAATGTTTCAAATGATTTGTTAGACAAATTTGAGTCTATATATCAAAAGTATCAAAGATCAAAAATTTAAGTAACTATAAAAAAATTATTTGAATTAGTAATTATTACTAATTAAATGTTATCTCATGAGCTTTAGAAGTTTTGTTTGTGTTGTTTTACAATATCGCATTAAACACGAGGGCATTTTCTGTTGTTTTAGGAAACTTGATATATCAATAGGTACACAACACTGGGGTTTGAGTAGGCCAATTAGCGCAAAACCTGTGTGTAACTTTCGGAGCAGATATGCCGTATCTACACATTTTCACTTACAATATTGATTGCCCGTCAGTCTAACGGATATTGTAGTAGCAAGACAGTTTTGTGGCTACAATCTCCCCTGATGTTAAGTGACGACGTCACCCAAGATGGTGGAAACGTTAAAAACCTAGGAAAGACTGGCTTTCAAGTACAAATGCCGCAACACACTTGGTATTTACTCGGTATTTGGTAGCAGATTTTCTATTTTTGGGTAGTACCTAGCCAAGTGGGTATAAGAAAAACCGCTACCACCATGCTATGGTTTCTTTATGATGTATTTCCTTCACCGAAAGCTCAGACTCATTGCAGGTGGGTTCGAACCCACGCCTATTGACGCGGAGTCCGTACACACTACCAACTCAGCCATCATCGCTTTAATCATTACAAGAATATCAAAGATACACAGAACCTTCTAAAGGGTTTATAATAATTAAAAATATACATATATTACTTACTTGTTCCCTAAAATAACCTTCGACGCATTCCTCTTCGAAATCGTACAATCTCTCCATGTCCTCTTTCTCTAAGAACAATTTCAGACCGTTGTCGTATTGGAACCGTTTGTGAGAGACGTTCCTCGTAACCCACTTCCCCACCGCGTACATATGGCAGAATATTATCAAAGGCGGTGGAAGAACAGGCTTCTGTTCGTATTCCATCACCACCGTGAACCTTTGGAACATCCACACCTGTGGAAATAGTATAAATAATATATTTCCGAAGTTAAAGCTTCGTTAGACGCATTGGACAGTTTTTATATTAGTATAACTTTAAGCGCGAGTCATGTGATACATACAAATAAAAAATATATATTTAGCGTTATCCTCACAATCTCACCGGATGTTGAGTGATGATGTGGCCCAAGATGGTGGACACGCTAAGCCCAGCGGAGGGACAGCTCTCAAGTGCAACTGCCGGAATACATCTTTTAGGTATTTGGCGGCACATTTTCAACTTAAGCGTGGTAGCTATTCAGGTTGGTATTAGAAAAAGGCCGGTCAAGATTATGTATTATTAATTTAAATATATATTAGTGTGGGAAATTTACTTTTATTTATATTTTGTCCTGGGCTTAGACAGACCATCCTGACTTTTGATGCTTAAATAAACCATATACAAATGTATATAATTGTTGTTCGATGTACCGACACACGTGAAACGAGATCAACGTTAATGTAAAATATTAATTATTAAATAAGTTAATAATTCAAAAAAATGTGTAAATAATTTAAAGTTTAATTTTAAGAAAAAGATTAGTTTGCTAATTGTTGTAGAAATGACTTGTTCGCATTGTATTAAACACAGTTCTTGCTCGTCTATACGACCCTCATGGCATGTTTATGTGTTTCTATTAAGTCTTATTTAGTATTAATGTGACAAGTTCAATCCTGAGGGTATGTAATTAATGTTGCTCGAGACTATTTATATATGTTTTACGTAATTAAATTGTAAATAATGTAACAAAGGGATCTGTTAAATTATTTTTAACGGATGTATTCATTTTTATTAACCCACTTGTTGTATACGTGAGTTCTTTCGTATCGAACTAACATTCGTTTTTCTATTCCTGGATAACAGCACTTTTTCTGGATAAAATTACTCCAAAACTATGCTTCGTAAATATGACTTGCATATCTATATTAATATTATAAAGCGGAATAGTTTGTTTATTTCAACGTGTGAATGTTAACAACTATAAGTCGGATTTCAACAACTCTGGTTGTATTTGATAACGTATTCATCGACGAAGGATTTAGCCTATTTAACATCACGCTACCACCAATAAGAGCAAAACTGTGTTGAAAAAGTTTACTAAGAAAAAAAATGTAGTTTCATGCGAAGGAAGTCGCGAGCACAGCTAATCGAAGCTAGTTAGAAGACGAAAAATGGTTCAATACTTTTATCTTTCTTATTTCATCGTCCTATTTTTTCTTTATTTAGTAACTAGAGACAATTTTTTTTTAATCCACAAGGATTTTCACAAACTAATATCGAAATTTGACAACTCTGCCAACACTATTATGATTATTAATATGCTATTAATCTATATATATATATATATATATATCTGTAAGTAATATAAAAAGCAGCAAATTACAATTGAATTTTTTAAGAGCTTTTATTTGACATTCGAATACGAAAAATATAACATGCAACTTGCATGCATCAGCTATAATTAATTTTCTAATATAGAATAATACTTCATGTTGTTTCTGGTCAATAATTCATGATACATATTATAAATTAAATATTAAGGTTAGGACCATTTTACTAAAAAAATAATAATACAGTTTAGAACAAATAAGAAGCAAAATGAAACCTGATGCGAGACTTCGTTGACTTCATTAAATATATTGTTAAAGACCGCAATTAGGAGATTAATTAGCAATATGTTGGCGATGAGCAGGTAGGCTGTCATGGCGATCGGCGTTATCCACCTCCCGGTGACGCATTTCCGGTCGTTTAAACCCGTGCCGCAATCAGGATCGATTTCCGGAGCGAACACTTCACCGTACAACATGAAGTACGGTTGAAAGAATATCTACAAATAATGTATAACGTATTTTGATAACGAAATAAAAGAAACAAAGATAATAAAACCAATATAAATAAATATAATAATAATTAATTTTGATGATGGTACGAATACACGATTATGATAAAAATAAATAATATGTCTAAATAACAACATAATTTACTAAAAATAAAATAAAAAACAGTTTAGCTACTATCATACTAAAATAATAAAAAAAAAATAGCATAGTACTGCAAAACAGGCTATAATAATCAGAATTATAATACCTCGGATGATTATTATACCAAACTAAAATTAGAATAAATAACATACGATAACGAAGAAAAATAATAACGAATGCAAATAAACTAGAATTGCTATTTAAAAGTGCAGCTGAATAAACAACCAAACCAACTTCTACCGCACGTATACAAATGAATCAAATCGAATCTCGCAACAGGTCTACTGGACAAAGCTGGACAACATTGAATCAACGACAACAAGGTCTGTGCTGTAACCGTTGTTAACCTGATGGGAGACACCGTTCACTTCTATGAAGATGTTATTGAAAACGGCGATGAGGAGATTGACGAGTAATATGTTAGCGATGAGCAGATAAACGCTCATGACCAGCGGCGGGACCCAGTGGCCCACGCGGCACTCCTCGAGGCCGGGCAGGCCGCAGGGAGGCGCCATCTGCTCGGCGAACACCTCGCCGTATAGCATAAAGTACGGTTGGAAGAACACCTGGAAACGTTAGTACTGTTCGCATAGTAACTTCATTGTCTATCATTAGTATTTTGCGTACAACTAGTATTTAGTATATAATAAGTATTTTCCATATAACTTATTTTGAATATAACCAGTATTTTGCATATAAAGAGCCTTCCACAAATAACGTCACGCGAATTGCATGATTTTTGGACGCCGCCTTCCCCATCCTTGTCACATTTGTGACACACGTTCTTCCCTAGTGTTACGATTCAAATGTTGCAATTTTGTCATCAAATAATAATTATTTTTTACATTGCGCAGCATAGTGTCTGCACTGTACCTGATGTTAAATACAGTGGAATTCAAATGAAACAAGTATTTTCATATAACAAGTGGTTTGCATATAACAAGTATTTTGCGTATCGTAAGTATTTTACATGTATTTTGTGTATTATTTTCATGTAAAGAGGTTGGTTGTAGGATAATTGTGTCCGATTAGATTATGACTGCCGTACCCACAATGGCTTACAATGCTATCGTTTAGTTTGTCACCTCTTAAGAACAGCCAATTTTGAAACCCAGCTGCCTACAGGCTCGCAAGCCGGTATAATAAGGACAAACGCTAATGGATTACCATATCTTTTGCAGTAAACAATAATTTGACCATAGCCATCATCTGTCGTATTGGAAGTCATATGAAGCGTTCATCTAGTCCTACCAATAACCAAGGTCAAATCAAATCAAAAATCTTTATTCAATGTAGGCCCTAAGAAGGCCCTTATGAACGTCAAAATTAGGTGATAAGTCAAATGGCGTTTATGATTTTCAAATTAATACATATATTTTTTAATATAAAAAGTTTGTTGAAAAATACGCATTCTGCCATACTGATAATAGTAGATTATATAAACTTCTAACAGCATGTTCCCTTACGCTTTATCCTTCTTAATTCCCTTTTCAAAGAGCTCCAATAACCTTACCCACGGCAAGAATACCCTATACAAGATTATTTTACTATGATATTCAGTAGGTTTTTAGAGGGTGTAAGTTCAAAGAGATCTTTACAAATTTTAATGAGAAATTGACTTTTACCACTGAGTTATAGCAGAGTTTACATTTTTACTATCATAGTAATCATCAAATACTTTATATTTATTAATTAGAATTAATTATATGTCAATAATATATCGTGTTAATTAAGGTTAATAAGTCAATTGCTTACCTCTCTTATTAAATACCAACTGGCTTCATTATCAGGGTAAAGTATGGCCTGTCGAGCCACGCCAAAAGACATCAACACCACGAGCAATAGCACCACAAAATAAATCATATTTTTCACCATCTTACCCATCATCGTGACTAGAGGACCTATATAAAAAATATAAAATTATTTAATATATATTTTACATGAAATGATACATTTCTGGAACTAATTTACCGACGGTACAAACTTAATCTTCAATGGACCTTATGGTCTTTAATTTCTGGTCGTAATAACCTTAAAAAGCTGCATCATAATTGTAAATAAATACTTTTAAAACAATATTTTTTAATGTCTTTAAAAGAAAATTTTTTCTTAGTCAAAAAATACGACAATTTACGAGAGTTTTTGGCAGGATCATAATCTATCATGTTGTGATTTTGATTTTAATTCATATACTTAGTTAATTAGATCTGTATTGTGTAATTTAGGCGACATTTTACGTGATGTAGTGTAGCTGAAGAGCATAAGTGAAATGTATTAAGAATAATTCGGTACATGATATATTAGTTCCCACAAAAACTCCCAAGAGAACTTCAACAAGAGAGTCGTCATCTTGATTAAGATAATCTCATCTGCCCAAAATGGTCAAATCTTATCACTTGAAAATGGTAGTAATAGTGTTTAAAGAGGACTGAGTTGCCAAGAATAAAAATGAAGAAGAAGACAATTTACGAATAGGTAAACACTTCAATGATTAAACTTCAATAACACTGGCGTAATAGAAACAAGGAAACACTGCGCAAAAAGTTCCCAAATTCTGTATAAACATTCTAACAATACGCCGTTTCAAAATACGCCCGAGTTCTTAGAGTCTTCCTGTCTGTTTATTTTTAAACCATATCTAATTATTATTATTTTTGTAATTTATAAAAAATATTATTACAAATTAACATCACTCATCCTGCTGAAACCGCAATTGTGGTTTAAAAATAGAGATATATCGTCATTTAACAACTTATGATATAAGAATTGGACGACTTCAAAGTATTTCCAGTTCAAAAATATTCCCTCAGAACCCGTCCAGCTCTACTAACATCACATTGTAGTATTTCATCAACACAAATAATAAATTGGTACACATATCATAGAATTAAATCGAAATAAAAATTAACTAGTAAATCTATGTAATCTGTATTTATAAGACCGGAAGAATATAGCTTACCTAAATACTTATTAACACCCAATATATTCAATATCCTTAGGTACCAGTATATGATATCGACGCAATATATAACACGGCCGACGTCCATCGAGCCGACTCTAAGCCGGAGCGTCAACCCGACCAGGAAAAATATTATAAAACCCGCGTCATACGTATTCCACATGTTCCAGGCCCAGACGCTGAACTTATGTCTGAAATATAAACTTTAATTAATATTTTTTTTACACCATAGGTTTAGCGTTATAACCGCAATCTAACTAGACTTGGCTTAAGTTGTTTGACACACCAAGCCTAGTGAAGAGACTGGCTCTCAAGCGCAAATGCTGCAACACAACTACAGGTATTTGAAGGCAGATATTCAACTTGAGGGTGATAGGTAACTAGGTGGAAAAGCAGAAAAAACTCTACAACCATGCTAAGGTTTCATCAAAATGTTTTTCTTCGACAAAAACTCAGGCTCATTGCAAGTATCGAACTCACGTGTATTGACACGGGGTACGTACACATTACCAACAGAGTTATCATCACTTCAAATTGTATTTATTCTATAAAATTATTACTTGATTCGTATCTCTCCGTGCTAGTTTGACAAAAAGTAATGAATAAACAGATTCTGTTCCCAGGCCAAGAAGTTCCTTAGGGATTTGGTCGCTAAGAGTCCTACATGATCCACCCTTTACTAAACCAATGAAGACTTCACTGTTATCTTATTAAATAAGTATCTTTTTTTTTATATTTTAGTAGCTACTCTTCTATCTAAGAAATCTTTTTTAAAGAGGCACGTTTGTTTTGCCATTTGTAATGTTGAAACATACACAAAATATATAAAAATTAGAAACGGCTAAAATAAAATTCCTTCATTCCTTCTTTCCAAAAATCCTTTCGACGTAAATTCAAATTAATCACAGAAACCTCTTAACCGATTTATATGAGATTTTGTAAATGTGTATTGCTTGGACCAACTTGAGAGTTATGATAGTTTTTATACCGATAAGTGACCCTATCCAAGAACGCAGTATTAAATACTGAGAAAGACAGAACAAAGTTGAACAGGCCAGCCACTATCCTTTCTAATATTATAAATGCGAAAGTGTGTCTGTTTGTTACGCTTTCACGACGAAACCGCTGAATGGATTACGGATATGAATATTAGTATGATTTTATTTATATGCCATATACAATTTTCAATCTTCACTGAAACAATAACAAGTATTAACCTGCATAGTTTTCGTATTACGATATCATAAAAAGCCTCGACGGATCGATGTGCTTTCAAAAAAACTATCAATTAATATAAAAATATTTTATTAGTTCATTAAATACTTATACGCATATTGATAAATACAAAAGAGTCCCTCGCGTGTTATATTTACCGTGTTAATTGCTATCGATTTTAAATAGAATCAACGGTATAGTGTTTTTATTAACATCGTGAATGTGCTTGTTATACGAAGCAATCGGACGTGGTGACTGGCTTTATTCCGTTTTAATTGTACTTTACCAAATGTAGAAAATGTTTGGTGGGATTTAATAAAATATAGAGACTATTATTTAAGTTTACTCATTTATAAATTTTAACCTTTGGCTACCACGGTCTACCCAAGATGCTAACTTGCTGACCCTGGTGAAGGATATTGATATGAAGTGAAACTGCCGGGACACACTCATAGATGCTCAGAGACGGACATTACAAAAGAGTCTAACGATATGGTTTTTCACGATATTTTCCTTTATCGAAACGAAGGTGGGTCGATCAAGGGTGTGTTCATATGGCATAATTATTCAATAATAAATATAAGGCAAAGCGATGACTAAATATAATCGAAACAGTAAAATTTTTAAAGAAGTATTAGGGAAATATATAAATTTGACTGTTTTTTCGGCAAAGTGACTGCACTGTGCCTGATGTTAAGTACTGTTCAATTCAAAAACAGCAGCGACCATCGAGATATACAACAATCCATCGCCAGTCGGTACTGTCATGGCGGTCTGCATGTCAGTTACCTCAGTTGACAAATTCAGTATAAATTATTATTGAGTAGGTAAATATTTTCTTAGAGAAAGTCATACAAATGTATGCTGCCATTTTCAAGCGACGAAAGCAAAGGAATAATGCAGACCTATTTTTGGTGCCTTTTTCAACAAAATAATTTTCGTTAATTCACGAAGGCTAAAAAGCTTTCGAATCGTCGGGATCAAAATTTAATAACCGCGATAAAATCCGTTTAAATTAGTTTTATTTCAATGAATAATATTCGCGTAAACCTAAGAAATCATTAAATAATTTTACATTAATAACTAGATTTTACATGCAGTTTCGATCGCGTTAATATTGATTTGTCAAACAAATCGGATGACGCAATATAAAGTTTCATACAAACTTTATCCCCCTTTTTACCACACTTTCAAAAAAGTTTTCGCAAGAAAAGGTAGCCTCTCACCGTCTCCAGCTCCCACCTATTTCTGTGGCAAAATTCATCATAATTAATTAAGCGGTTTAGGCGTAAAAGCGTAATAAACCAACTAACTCACTTTCGCATTTATAATATTAGTAAGGATGTCGAGAAGATCGTAACGTACCGTAGATCGTACCGTACCGTAGATCGTACCCTACCGTAGATCGTACCCTACCGTAGATCGTAGAACTATCTCATTCGGCGGCTTCGTATGCATTTTTTTTCTATCTTATAATTTATCGTTGCTAAAAGTATTATTGACCGACCGACCGACCGATACCATATCTGTACACTCACATAAATGTACAGAAAGAAAAAGAGAGTTATATAATATATGTGCCCAGTATATTTATAATAAAATTAAATAAATGTATGAATACACAATACTACAGGTTTATTAATATGCGAAACAAAAGTATTCACTAATCAATTTTCTTGAACAAATAACAATGTACTCGGTAAAACAAAAGAACTTTTCATAAAACTACAACACTTACCTAATAGCAACAGGTTCGGACGTAATGATTTCTCTTATTTTCTCGCACAAAAATGTCAATATATAACAAATAGAATATATTTCGGGCCAAGACGGCGTCGGAGCCATCTTGACTAATACTGTGTAGGTAAACATAAGTAGGAACAATATGTACGCTATCTGAAAGAAAATGTAATTATTAAATAATACTCCGTTTTATTGAGGAAATACAATTTTTAACAAACCAAACATAACATCCCGCCAAAACAATTATCAGCTGGCTTGTTCAGAAGTGGGATGTTTGTACGTTTGACTTCGATTTGTTATTAAAATGAGTATTTTATAGGTATAATTTCGACGTGGTAGAACATAACAACCATATCGGATAATTTTTAGTGGACATTTTTGGTGATTCGCAGTATTTTAGTCGCACATACACCTTTCAAATTCAACAAGGTGTCATATTACAAGGGCCAGTGCACCTAATGTTGCACTCCACTTGTACCCAAAAACGACTATAGGTATCGATGTAATTGCCACTGTGGGTCCTCTTTATAAAAATAAAATAATAAAAATAATGTTATAGAACAATTTAAATATACAGGGTTCTTAAGTGACAAAAGAACACCGTGTTAATTATTAGAACAAAAGGTTCGTACTGCGGAACCGACCGTTACCTTGCGGTGACTTGTCACATCCTTGTTACATTTGATATATAATACTGCTTTGTTAACATTAAGATTAAGGTTCTTAAATAATTACCCACTTTCAAACATTTTAACGTAAGCTATAAATTATTGAATACATTCTTCATACTAACCTTCCGTATAGTTATAAGAATATGTTTAAAGGATAATATTTTTGAAGAATCTTTATAATATACAGGTAATGATAAATTTTAATACTGAAAGCACAGCGTTTCATTATGATATCGCTCGATTTATCGATTTACCGAAGTCATAGCAATCAATGTACCAAAACTTTTCAGTTTGTAAATCTCTCATGAAAGCAAAGGTTTAAAAACTTTTAGTACAATTTTCTTAAACAAACAAGTATCTGATACAGTCAAATGTTCAAACTAATACTTGTATAAAATCCTATTATAAAAACACCTTTTTACTTCAAAACTCGCTTATTAAATAACTTTGATTTACTCTTTACACTTTGAAGCTAGTACCACTACTTATTTGACACTGTTGAACAAGAACTGACCATATCATCGATGATATTCAAAACGAAGGCAATCCATTTTTGGTGACAGATAAATTGAGAGACTTAACAAATACAGTGACAACAGGAAGTTCACTGAATGTTCACTGTTCGTCTGTTTGAATCACTCGAATATCACTTTAGTTAATAAGAATATTATAAAGACCATATGAAATTACTAAAATTAATTACAAAAACAGGGGTCACGACAATTCTTATAAAGATATGGACACTTTCAGACTTTGTTGAAGGATGTTAACTACTGAATATTTTTGCCACTTGTTCATATAAATTTCAAGTTTCAAGTAATCTAAAAGAAGAATACTTAATTTGAGGAAAATACGTACAGTAAAGACTACTAAACACAATATGAATAGTATATATAATAAACTAGAAATATGAAACTCGGATAGAAAAATCCTTTTGTGATGGAGTAAATAAGATAAGGTAGTAGAAGTGGTTAAAGTAGGTTATATGAAAATACAAAAATATGAAAATGGTATCATAGTTACAAGAAATTAAAGTATTTAAAGGTTAAAAAGGGACGAACGAAATATCTTTTTATATTTATTCTATGCGATAAAAGCTACTGACATAAACAAAAGTGACTATGAAGTTTCTCAACTGTGTTCACAGTTAGCAGCGACAAAATCACTTAACGTCTACAATAAAAAGTAATTTGACGCATTCACACAGCTCCCGTGATTCACAAAAGAAATAATTGGCCCGCCGGATACCCTTTGAAGCGGGTGAAACAAAAGGGAATGGAAAAAATAAATTCGCATAGATAACATTGTTTAAATTCATTTGTATTATCAATCCGCTTTAATGATATCGGGTCGGGGCTTGTTTATTTTAAAATTAAGTACTCTAATCTTTTGGATCGCTCGTTTGCAGAGGACATCTCGGAACCACTGTTTTTGAAATTCCAGGTGATTGGACTAGACAAGTTAAATTAAAATGAAATCGACTTTGTCTTTATTTGTATATTAACGTTAGCTCTAACACCAACTTAATTCGCCTGATTCAGATCCTATACCACAAATTGGGGATTGATAAATAAAACATTTAAAAGCAAGAAAGGTGTAGTTTGAATCATCTTTGCCAATACGCCTTTACACAGTATTTGAAAACATTGTAGCATACTGGCAGCCAGAGACATTCTAATTAATCGCTTAATGATTTATACTAAAAGAGCATCATAGTGGAGGATTTATGGCATAAATTTATTTATAGGTAATTAGCATGCAAATTGAGAGAAGCTTATTTTCAGAAGTGGACAGATAAAGACACAATCTGGAACGATTTTAAGAGAGAGCACTAGTAGAAATTAGGCAAATGATCCTAAAAAATGCGCTTATGTGTAGATAGATAAGAAAAATATTTCATTTTATTTGTAACTGGTGATCATATCATGATTGTAATTCGACCGTAATTCGTTAAATTTACGTAATATTTTCTTTTAAAAAAGAATATTCTACCTGTATAAAAATTGTAATTCTTTAGCAACTACTTGACCAAAGACTGAGTGCGACAGTAGCAGTGTGAATGTAAACAATATAAGTTAAATTTTATTTAGTATAATGTAACTGTAACACGTATTATTTATAAATATGACTTTCTTGTATTTTTCCATATATGAAATTAAATCATGCCAAGTATTACATTATTTTTATGCACAGTTAAAAGGGTTGTAAAGTTTTCGCTTTTTGTATTATTATATATATATTGCCATCGAGTTTAATAGTGTACTTACTGAATCGGCCCAAAATTTAGTGATCGGTGCCGTGAAAAACTCATAAATTTTCTTCCTCAGTCGCAGCGGTCTCATCCTTTTCATCTCAGGGGCATGATGCTCCGGCAGCTCCCTGTACGAGGGCTCCCACCCAACTTTACCGACCTTCCCGTTCTGATCGACCCGAGTGTCGCATTCGGCCCCTGAGCCAATCAACGCCTGCTTGAGTCCAGACAAAACGGTATAAACATTACCATGATATGTTCACACCGTAGTAAAATACGGTACTCAATACCGAGAATGTTGAAACTTCAAAAGTTGTATAATTAAAATCAATATTAATTAATAAACTCATTGAAATGTAACACTTAATTGAAGATTACCGAAGAACAGACAACAATACAAAATTCATGGACCGTGTCTTATTAAGTACCAATTGTTTGTAAAAACAGTGAAACAACAATTAAGTTATATAAAGTTAACAGTCGACTTTACAATGATTTAATATTTTAATCAATTTATTCTTACATTCGTGGTATTGAAATAAAAAAAATAATATATAAGGCCACTAATAATATATTCATTGAAGACTGAAGAAATCAGATAGATATTATGTAAGTCTTAGAAATAAAGAGGTAGGTAGTTATTAGTATTACTACTATATATACCGACATATAACGCATGACAACAAGCAATCACATTCTCATATCGTACTAAAAGAAGAGACAAAGCAAGTAAACAAGGAGCGCGAATTCAATGTTTTTAAATTAGAAGAAATATTTGATACGTATTTTAAACATCTGAATCTGACAGAATAAACGACTGCTGTCTCACTTTATAATTCTTTTAAGTTCAATAGGCAACATATATGCTGAGATAAATATTCGAGGATATCCATTTGCCAATTCAACTAAAAAAGATCAAAAACGAGATGGCCGTCTTTGATTCTATATGGCTCAATTATGAAAAGGTAAAGTACCGATACTGTTACCGAATAAACATATTAAGTCTGAAAACTGTTTATTGGAAACCATATAAACAAACGAGAGCGTACTAATAAAATCCGTAACTTGAAAAAGCTCAAATAGTGTACTGAATCGTAAAATAAAAATACTAAAGATAAAAGCTCAGTCGGGGATGTATCTAGTATCAATTTTGATTCTTATAGAGTTTTATTATTTAAAATACGAGCTAAGTTTCATTATCGACGTGAGTTCGAATCCACCTACAATGAGCTTCAGCTTTTTCTATGAAGAAAAACATCGTGAGGAAACCATAGTATGGTGGTAGGGCTTTTTCTAATGCCCGTCTGGCTAGCTACCACCCTGAAGTCACCTGAAGCTTGAAATCTACCCCCAAATGCCAATAGGTGTGTTCCGGCAGTTGCCCTTAAGAGCCAATTCCTCTAAGTAAGTAAGTAAGTAAGTAGTCATGATGATAAACCAATAATTATTTCTTGGTTTCGGTCAGTAGATTTAGATTTAACTACTGACGAACTTTAAGGGCCAGTAGAGCACTGGTATGGCTGGTGTAGATAACCAATCTTTTGGTAATCGCTAAAACAAATAATGTGATATTGATGTCTATTTTTAGGTGACAATGTATCTGATAAATTGGCCTCTATAGTCATGAGCAATGCTCTCAGAAACGGTCAATAACGCCCAAAGATGATGGCAAAGATAGTGATGATGTCGATCGCTGTTGTTTATGGACTAGTGGATGTTGTTCTACTATAAGCCTAGTTACCATAAAATTAAATCATACTGAAAACTATAAATTAAAGATAATGATAATGCAAACTATCAACAACAGATCATAAAAAATTGTTAGGGGAATTAAAAATAAAAAGAAATGTCGACAACAGCGCTTCGTACTGAATACAATTATAAGTAAGAGTAATTTAGATGACCCTATATTTACATAACCTATCATTAAAATGATTAAATTCGTTAAAGGCATTAAAATTTTTATTTTTTTCCAAAAATCTGTTACAAGTGAGAGAGATCATTGGATAATATGTTGGAAAAGATGTATAACACAAAGCATTTGATTATATCGAAAAAATGAATCAAAGTTCATACTAGACCAGCATGGACTAAATTGTCAAACTTTTTAATTTATATTTTGCCTTTTTTGTATTCATTATAGCTTGCCTAACTTACAGATTTTATGTACAATCATTTGTTCACTTTACTTTTCGGTTTAATAAACTTACTCGCTGACCAGTATATTGCTTTGCACATTTGATTTTCTTTGTTAAGATGAATAGACCTTGTGATACGTAGTAACTTCATAAAGATAAAGTACTTTATGTCTAACTTTAATATCACAAGTTGTGCTACACCTAAGAATTTTAATTAAAACTTTCTTATAACTCCATACAATAAATCTGCAGTGTAAGTATATATAGCCGAGTAGAGACGAGACTTTAGACTTACAAACGTAACTTGATTATTAAGTTTTTCTAATTCACATCTACTTCACTTGAATAGTGATTAAAGAAAATAAAAACAGAACGAAGATACAATCTGTAGAAAAGATGTAAGACAAGCTTCTAACGTAAAAGCTCGCCTAATCTGCAGTCTACAGGTACAATTTCATTTATTGTGAAAGGTTAATAGATTATTCAGTAAGTGATTCAGTACTTTCGCGGAATTCAGTATAGAGTAATTTGATAGCGTAATAAAGTCTTGAAATCAGAATAAATTAGTCATATTAGATTATTATAATTTTATGTTATTAATAATAATTTAATTTTCGTACAGTGTTTATTTATAAAGTGATAATATAATAACCTACACATGTATTATCTACTAACGACAAAATAAAAGAAATATATACTTAAAAATAAAATTGATTTAAAAGGACCATATCGAGGCCGCTATGCAGTGTGCCCAAAATGGTAGCCGAATAGTCAAGTTTTATGGCAACGCTGATTTGCTGAGCAGAGTAGGTAGATATTTTAATCCTGTGTGGTCTCGAAAATTAATTTGACTAATAAAATAAAAATAACCGATATATGAAAGAAAAAGAAAAAATATATGTAAGAATTTGTAGTTTTTCTCGAAGAAGTGATGGCAACCAAATATCACATACTACATAATCTATTAAAGCGACAGATTACCATAATCAGTTGCTATTTGCTGACATTGGGAAGTTAAACACTTATGAGAATAAGCCAATAAAAGCTCAGTTCAATGTTCGTCTAAATAAGTTATAGGTACGAATAGTTTAGTATTTTAAGAAGATACATACATTGCTGAGTCCATATTTTGAACGATAGTTGATTTTTCATTATAATTCAAACATTCTTACTTCCTTCCTAATATTATAAAAGCGAAAGTGAGTTTGTTTGTTTATTACGCTTCAACGCATTAACCGCTGAATCGTTTTGATGATTTTTGGTACAGAGATAAATGAGAACCTGTCTCGCGGAAAACTAGTGGAAAGTTAGGTAAATAGAAGGAAAAACTTTGTATGAAACTTTTTCTTGCGTCATCCGATTTGTTTGACAAAACCAATATTAACGCGGGCGAAGCCGCAGATGAAAACTATTTATTTATAAATATTATCGTTAACTCAAGCCTTTATAAACTTAGCATAGTATTTTATTACATAAATCTAAGTGCAGTCAATTGGGTATAGAATTAGCTATGTATAAAGAAATTTAAATACCTACATGAGTTTCTGAGGATAACAGATTTGAAACATACATTTCATAATTACTTTGTTTATAAGACGTCTAGAATATTATTATAATTATAAAATGTAAATGAAAGATGTCTGGGTGGATGTTATTAAAGATACACAGGGCGCTATCAACAAGAAGCGGCATCTTTATTTACCACCAGCGATGTTTATTACTACGTAATACTACGTCTGATAGTACAGGAGCTTTCTTGCTCTAACTATTGTCAGTTTTTCCAAAGCAACGCCAATAATAGCATTGGTTAAAAATATTAGGCTATTTAGCTGGTCTATGGTTTTTTGAAGCGATGATAGCTCAGAAGTAGTGTGTACGACTTTGCGTCAAGGGACGTGAGTTCGAATCCCACCACCCACAATAAGCTTGAGCTTTCCGTGAAGGAAAACATCGTGAGGATACATAGCATGGTAGTATAGCATTTTTTTATACCCATCTGGCTAGGTGCCACCCTCATGTTGAAAATCTGCCGCCAAATACTAATAGATGTGTTCTGGTAGTTGCACTTGAAAGCCAGTTCCTCCAAAGGTTTAGCGTGTCTACCAACATGGGCCGTATCGTTACTTAAGATCAGGTGAGATTATGGGCATAACGCTAAGTCTTAACTATAGAAAAAAGTACTAATAGTAGGTCTATAGTATATTTACCATAAGTCTCGCAGGAATTTTAATGGCCTAGTTAACAATTTCGGTGCAAAATACAAATGTAATACTAATAGCTTGGCCTAATAGTTAACTTATCCTTTCAGGATCCTCCTATCCTCCATACTAGGATTGAAATACTAGTCCATTTAATTTAAATATGATTCCTCGCTATATAATAGTGTTTTATACAAACAGCAATGTCTAAATATAGTCAAATCTTTTTTTACATACTGTTATTAAATCATGTCAGTATAAAAAACATAAATAGTACAAGTTGAAGTGCGACTCAGCAACTTTACTTAAATTTTTCTTCTCTCTGCAATTTTAAATTTACTACCCATAGTGAATCACATTTCGTTTTATAACTCAAGCAAACATGGACTTCTTAAATCAGTTTTAAACTTATATGCAACTTTGCCTTTCCATCGCAATCGGAATCAAAGAACCAACTGTCGCCCAAACGTCGGACGGTTCAAAAGAAAATATGGTTTCCAGAAAGCGCTATGAATGTATGTTATCGTAATATGATGTAAATGGTTTGTTTTATGATTTAAAGAGTGATTTATGGTAGAAGCGTGTCTGCTGTCACCGAATGTCATGCGAAGATACTTTCGTAATATATATCGCGTAATTTTATGCAACAGGTAAGGCGACAGGCGCGTCTACCTTATTTTTATTTTGTTGTCCCGGCGGTATTATCTTCTTGATAGAAAGTGTACGCCTTTTCACAACTCCAACCTATGTATGTAATATAGAAAGTTCATATGATAGTTTTTAAAATGTATGAAGTTTAATAGTACAAGACATGCAATTTGCCTGCAATCAATCTCAACAAGACCGTAGTCTTCAGTTTAATCATTAGGCTACTTATGCATTTGCCTGGAACACCTTCTGGCATTGCATATTGTAAACCACATTTTTCTGGCCAAGTAACCTGCTTCCAGGTGAAAATATGACAAGCAATGATTCCTACAGTTGAACCTTGTATAATGCATAAAATTAAAACTTACTCTTCATTTAATTTACTTTAGATTTTACGTTTGTTTATAATATCTCATTAATCCTATACCAGTGTCTACAATTGATGCATATTATGTATAAAAATATATTGTCAGCGTAGAACAGGAATCTTATCTGATTTTCGATCGGTGTCGGATTGAGAAATATAGTATTGCTGTATTTAAAGTGTGAACAATGAATCGTTTAGAAACATCATAAAATTTAATCATTGTTCGAGATTTTTGGGTCAAAGTTCATAATTATAAAGGTCGTTTGACATAAATAACATATGCTTTGAAATAGAATTTTAAATGATTTTAAACAAACGTCAAGAATCTACTTCTCAATCCTACTTCGTATATACAATAAATATTATGATACAATATATGCCATCCTGATATTTTTGTATGTGCCATAAGTGAGATATGTACTTATAAAATGAACAATAGAAGCAGAGATGATAAGCGACTAAACATAAATTACCTCAGCATCGGTCGGATCTTTGGTACTCCTGTCGTCTTCGATGCTCTCGTTCTCGAGGTGCTCTTCCTCTGTCTGCGGCATCAGCTGGAGTTCCTCCTTCGACTTGAACTCCAACCTCACAATGTACAGCGGACACAGCAGGCTCAGAATTACCTTGACATGACGATAAGCCGATGTTGCAAAGGAAACGGTCGCATGACAGTAACTATCTCACTTCTGAAGCGACATGCTTGTCTCTAAATATATTACTTGGACGCCGATTACGTGCAAGTGAGATAGATATATTCATTTACAATATGATGTACGTACGCCTATGAGTCACAAATAATACATAGTTGACAACTTTAGTTTTATAAACATAATCGGCGTCTTATAGAAATTGCATGCGGGAACCAATGATAATATTCAAAGCGACTCATCGACACACAGACATCCAGGACGTTCATTATTATCTAAATTAATATATCTAACACTGATGACGTCTAGAAACGTGCTATCAGATTTCCGAAGTAAGGAAGGACTGTTGAATTTTTTTATTTCTCTAAAGCATTTGAATGCCGAAATTCTAATATATCGCACGTGCTCCCTTCCTTCTTTTATCATGAAAAATTGATGTGTTAAAAAGTGAATGAAAAAGAAGAGGAATAAAATAAAGATTGTATATACAATTTAAATATGTAATACCTTTAGGTTTGTGTTTTTCCTTGTCCTAAGTCCCCCCATCCATAAATCAGCGAGAATAATCTGTGAGCAAGGGTGTGCGAGTAATGCGCGATGGTTCGCTGTCACGGCGAGGCTGAGACAGGTCTGTCCCGACCAATTTTGAAGTTCGCAAGTAAGCAGTTGTTGTGCTTGGTCGTCGTCTTGGCGATAACAATAATCCAACAGCTCCAGTGCTGTGAAATAAGTCAAGCTAGCTTACTAAGCACTAACTAGAGCAGACTAACTCAAAAGCGCTAACGAATCTATCATCAGTGTCGTCTCCAATATCCGCAACAATTCGAAGTTAGAGAAGTCACTGTGATGCTTTAAAATAAATATAATTAAATGTAACTATAACCACCATGATTTGTTTTTTTTTATAATTGGTGTCTGATCACGAATTAACCATGTCACTCCAGTGCCAACTTCCGAGGTAAAGTAGGTATCATATTAATATAATCTATTTTCATCGATCCCGAATGCCACACATAACCAGCCTGCAAAGTGTCCTTGCTTCTTTGGATTTCGGAGAAGCGAGGATGCTATTACATAAACCAACAGATCTCAATGATTTCTGTATTTTATTTACAAGCCCTATTCTTGGAGCTTGGTTACGTGATCAATCTGCAATAATATGATATACATCCTCTATACTATTACATACATTACAATATGGTGACTGCATCATTTTTATTAAATACAAAAAATATTTAATGGAATATGACCTGAACGTAGTTGAAAGGCAATAATTAATTCAGGTCGACTGATATTAAACATGTTTTTATACAACGATAAAATCTATGCACGAAATGGTTATAAAAACAATCATAGGAGGTTCTTTATATTGCTTCATTAAAATGGGTATTGTTAACTCTTTATTTTAACAATATTTTTTAAGGAGGCGTTTCAATTATAAAACTTCTAATCAAATTAACGATACCATTAAATATTTAAAATATACTTATTCGCTATTCACAAAACGTTTTTTCTTATTTAATTAAAGTGGAGTTAAAATTAAATATCTACACAGGAACACTTTGTTGGATGAAAAAGATACGTAATTCTAATTTTAGTGACGTGCTTAACTAGTACAGTCGTTATTGTTTTTCTATAGTAGAATAGTAAAGCGACCCTACTGTACTTGATGGTAATAACTAATAAGAAGCATAGTATAATCCAGTAGCAACGACCATCGCTAAAGAGATAAATAATCCCATAGATAGAGTCCTTCAAAAGGTCGTCGTAGTTTCTCTTTCTGCTAGTTTATTAGTGGTTAATCTCAAAACGTATCAACCAAAAGGTAACTACTGTAGAAAGTATGCCATTATATTTTTGCTTATCATGACCGCACCTTACCATCGCATTTAACTTCAATTAAAAACATTAATTACAAAAATCTGTAGGTTCTTAAACAAACTTTTCTTGTAATTCTTTACGAAGTAAATAAGTGATCCAATTAGACACTTATAATGTTAACTGAAGTAGCTCTTTGGAAAGTTATAACAACGGGCGTTTATTTGCCAATCTTTAAACCAATTTTCGTAGTTACGATTAGTGAATTGCAAAGTATGATAGCGTAACAGCTGTGATCCTAGACTTAAAAGGCACTTGTAAGTGTAGCTCTTACAAAAGATTTCTAATCAGATTACATAAATTTCCAAAATGATTTTATTTAGTAATCGGCAGAAAGTCTTTCAAATTGTGAATGATGCCATATTTGATCTAAATTAAAAAGCAAAGACAGTTTAAATAACTTCGTGTCTATGTTATTTGAACTGCATCAAATATTGAAGACTAATTATTAAATGAAGGTTGTCAATAAAATCCCTACTAATACATTTTTAATAATTTCAAAAGTCTTTTGCGTTCGACTACAAACAACGTATAAATAAAATAGTCTTTTACTTTAATAACCTACCTCCCTACTTTGTTTTTACATTAAGGAATATAATAATAATTAAGGAATACAAAAGGAATATAATCAAAGAGTTTTAAAAAATAAATTCATTTTAGTACTTATAATTATGTTTTGTGAAAGTGAAAATCATTAGTTTCACAGTATTATTAGGTTTATGATATTTCAAAATTTGATGAGGTTGGTTATAAGAAGGACCAACTACTTAACATTATTCTATACTAAACTTCTTTTTTTTGTAGTACATAAAACTTTAAAAATAACTTACCTTTATTTTCAAATTCTTTCCCATAGTGTCGCAGTTCCTCATATACTTCAGTTTCCATGTCGTCCTCAGCAGCTTCGTGAGCCATTGCCTTGTATAATTTGCATGCTACCAACGACTTTGCCAACGCCTCCTCGCCATGCGTCCACATCAGTAGAGCCATTTGGTGTCGTTTTGTTAAAACTGCCCACATCTGTAACAACACAACATAAATTAAAGCACTAGGTAACTATATACTATGTGTAAAGAAAATTACCTATCATTTTCTAATCATCCACTTCATAGATAATATATTTGTTGTATGCCATACACCACATTTTTGTAACATACCCACTATGGTGGCGCACTTAAGGGTATCTTGCTCTGGAATCAACTTAGTAGTCAAACAGAATAGCAGAAATCTGTACACAACTTAGTTAAACCCACGAAGTTTATTGAAGCAAAAGTATTTACTAAAGGTAATAAACTAGTAATAGCGCTTCTTTAGCTTTAGATCCATTCAAAAAGTCAAGGTACCAAGCAGCCAACGACAATAAGGAATAGATTTTCCATTTTTTGTAGAAGGTGCTGTTTTAGGATTACAAATAGTACAAAAAGCTAATTTAATTATATAAAATTTATGTTATATTTAACTTTAATATAATTAATAAACTCACCAATAGCTCGTTGAAAGGGTAATCAAAGAGGGCCATCTCACTCGTGACAGGCATGAAGCCGGTGATGAGCGATAAGCCGCCAGCGTTGTGACGAGTGAACGAAGCGCTATTTCGATGGACATTTACGCTTTTGTTCATCACTTTAGCATAGATAGGACGAAACTTACGTCTTGTATAATAACACCTGCAGAAATTATACTTTATAAAGTTATAATTTTAAATTATATCGATAAAGAATCTCCTACAGAAAACTCTTCAAGAAATAGCTCCAAAGAAGATCATTACTCATCAAAATAATTCTTTTTGATACCATTTTTCTATTCTTTATAGATTAAGTGTTTGACTACAATCCGACCTGTTGCTATGAGATCATGTAATCCAAGACAAATACATGCTAAGCCTAGTAGAATAAGTGGCTAATTAGTATAGCTGCCTGGAGATATTTTATGATTTCATTTTAGGAGTTCTGGATGGTAGTTAGCCATACGAACACTAGAATATGTTCTACAATTATGCTATAGTTTCATAGTGTTGTTTTCTTTTATATAAAACTCAGGATCGTTGAAAAATCGATATCCAAGTCGAACATGACTAAATATTAACGTACCAATTGCATTAACGGAAGCGATGATAGCTCAGTGGTAGTGTGCACGACTTCACGTCAAGGGACGTGAGTTCGAATTCAAGCATCAACATTGAGTTTGAGCTTTCGGTGAAGGAAAAACATCGTGAGAAAACCATAGCATGGTGGTAGGGCTTTTTCTAATGCCCGCCTGGCTAGCAACCACCCTCAAGTTAAAAACCTGCCGCCAAATACCAATAGGGGTGTTCCAGCAGCTGCACTTGAGAGCCAGTTGCTCCACAGGTTTAGCGTGTCTACCAACTTGGGCCGTATCGTCACTAAAGATCAGATGAGATTATGACCATAACGCTAAACCTAAACAATAAAAAAAAATTAACAACCTTTTCAAATAATTTATAAATCATCATAGAGGACGTACTAGCTTCGCCTGTGTTAATGTAGATTTTATTAATCTAATAGTTATTTTGTTCTCTTCTTCGATAAAAGTTTTTTTTTTTATTTAAGATACTCTATGTTATTTCAATGAATAATATTCGCGTAAACCTAAGAAATCATTATATCCTTAAGTGTTTGTAAAATTTATGTAGTTTGGTTCAGTGGTTGAGACGTAACAAGCAAACAAATTCACATACAAAAGTATGTTTTAGAAGTGTATTTATAAAGTACCCAGTATAGAAATAGAACATTTTACAGCAGAGTTACAATAGAAGAAAAGGCTTGCCTTGAGGATACACTTTTGACGTAAGTCAATGAGTATCCATCAAATAATTTCATAAAAGATCTCAGTTTCATGATATTAAAATTTGTTTTAGACGATGGACGATGATTCATTATGAGCTTTACTCGATGGCTAATATTAAGCTTGAGATTAATTAACTTACGCTTTATTACATCATGATATTTGTTTTGTTTCGGTTGCGATCTTTCACATTTTATTATCGAGGCATATTTTGTTAATGCGCTGTTTTCATACTTTGTTATAACAGTTTAGTATTAGTAAAAGATAGCTGAGGACCAACTTACTAAATCAGATTGATCGACTTTTACATTTCAAAAATCAAAATTATTAAGAGAAATACAAGCAATTAAGGCATATAACTTTTAATTAGATAGCAATTAAAATAAGGGCTACGTTTTCGATGACTTATTGCTACGGACTACCTTTGACAACCCTTTATGACGCTTTTTGCTTGTGCTTGAACCAGTATAGCGTTTGAATGTACAATCAAAATGAAATAAAGAATAAAGCCTTTGATGGACTCTTTGCCACCGTCTCAATTTCTTGCAACCCTGATGTCTAAAAACTACTGAATTTTTTAGATGTTCTTTGTAGTTAATCAGAAGTGGTTAAGCAGTAACACAATATATATTAATAATAATTAATATTTGTTGGTTTTATTTCAGTACCAAGGATTGTTTGATCAAGTATATTCATTTAACTGTTACAAGCATTGTATTGCACTCCATTATGACTGCAAGGTTAGAAATTATAATCCTTACTTAGTATCAAAAAATAAGAAAATAACGTAGATTTCTTTAGGAAATGAAACAGATAAAACACTTACCTATACGCCCCTCCGATAAGTTTATTGATGACAAGGCCTATATCGTGAAGAGTATATATATAGCCTTTAGGCAGATGTGGCCTAACATCCCTCAATATATACCGCAGAGTATTACTGGGTCCACTCTTGGTGTTGTAAAGTTCTTCTAGACGCGGTATCGTGAGGAATTTGCGCATTGACACTCCATTCTCGAGTAGCAGCTTGACGAAATCAATCCGATCGTGTTCAAGGGCTTGCATCATTGCTTCGTCCAACGCACCTGAGAGACAAATAAGATAATATATGATTATAATAGATTTAACTTTTTAGGTGTTTAACGGAAAGCGAGAACCGTTAATAAGCCATATGACTACACTTCATCTATTAATAAATCTATATATCGGGTCAAAGGCTTCACAGTCAACCTCCTTAAATATTATTTTGTAAATTACAAGCAGTATGTTAATAGTAGTATTGTATTGTATGTTTATTGTATTGGTAATATATGTCAAATAGTAATAATAATATTTTTTATTGCCGCCAACAAAATTTTAGAAATACATACACAGCTTATACTACGTGACGAAGGGACAAACTCAGGAAATGCTGCCTGGCACAGCTTTTTTTATACACATATACACACACACACACTTTATTTATTTATTAAATAATTATGAAATATAATATATAAATAAATGATTAAATAATGCTTTAAAGAATTTCAATATTCTACATCGAGTGCTTGTGGAGAATGATCGCTTTGCCCGTTATATTAAATTTTATTGTCTTTAATATTTCTAATATCTATTGTGGATTATTTAATTACTTCAGCTATCTAAAACTCTCTATTTTCTTTACTTTAAGCATAGAAACATGGTGTTTTCGTCTCTGTGTATTTCTTTCGTCTTTCTAAATGAAATAGGTTCTTGTAAATTACATTACACTAAATGGTGTACATAATAAAATGCAATGCGGTTAAATTAAAAATAAAGTTTATTTGACAGTCAAGAGACACAATTCTTACAAAAAAAAAAAAAACAACAACAGGTGACATAATATACAATACTAGATTTAGTCTGTTTACAGGACACCTGGTGCTGGCTACGTTTTATTATCAATATACACGTCTTTGTAACTCTCATGATATACCGTTATTTATTGCGTCTACGGTCGCAAGTACAAGATATACGTATATACATATATTTCTACTAAAATACAAACATAATGGGAGACGCTGAATTTATAAGCTTAATATTTGTTTCATGAAAATACATGACCTAATTTCTTATATGTTTTATGCCAATGTAGTCAATTTTGGCTATGTTAAGTATATAAACAAAGTATGTTTTAGACTGTTTTACTTAGCATTAACAAAGCTCACAACCGGGATTTTACCCGTTCCACTTGATTACCTCGTTGAAACCATTACCTCAATTTAATGGAGTGTAAGGTGTATCGAATACCATATGAATTACCTAAGCCAACCTTACTTGCACGTGGGGCACCGTGACAATTAACCTACGAGGCTCTGGTGATTTTTGGTCACACATTTGGTTTTGGTAATGAGGCTTAACCACGTAATCCTTGATCCGTCACAGCTTGGTGATAAGATTATGGCCCGATTGGTTAGAGACTACCCTCAAGTTTAGACTGCCGAAAAATAAAGGTTCAGTATGACCTTTGTGTTCCGGTATAGTGAACGAGAACCAGCCCTTTTCGACAAGGACAGCAACATGGCTGTAATGTCTATAGGCGACGGTAACCATTTATCATTAGATAGGCCGTCTGCCTGTTTGTTATCCGTAAAGGAAAATGTGTTCACCATTGCGGATGGGTTGCTGTAAGATTGGGGAGAGTGAAAACAATGACGTCGTAAGTGATGTTTTCGCTGCCAAAATAACGACGGTAGTCGTCATGTGAAAGAGCTGAAGGCATGTTTGGAGATTGTGAACGCTAACTAGAACGTAGTTTATGAGTTTCTTTTAGTATACTAAGAATAACGCACATAAAACCCCACAAAAAATGCTTCGACATCTAACGTCATATATCTTACGTCAAAAATACATAACCAATGTCGGACTACGTTTCCCTTTAAATCGAATATTTTCTGGGTGCAATAATGTAAGACAGTCTATCGATATATTTTCTTGTTCCATAATTTCAATAAAGCGGGAGCTGAAATTGTTTTTTGAAACATAAACTGTTATTTTTCGCTATGCGCTTTTTGTGTAAGCAGTATTCACTGTCTTGAGGCATATACACTGTTTTTTTTTATACTTTATAACGTGTGTTTTGTTGATGTTAGTGTTGGCGGTGGTTTGTGAATCAAATAAAAAAATGATATGATAAGTAAGCTAAAGTCTAATAAAGGATGAAGAAATAAAGGATGTAATTTATATTACGGGAATTTGGTGTCTCGAGTAAATAAATCTTTCTCTTCTCGTTGTGACAAACTCTCACAAAGACCTATCTTGTGTTAAAATCTACAAAAACCCGACTTTAGATATGTCTATATGAAGTAAGATTTCAAAATGTTAATAGCGTAAAAGATGACAAACAAAGCGCATGTCGGTAGTGAAAATAAACATGAACGTGTCGCAATCGGTTAAAAGATTTTCACGTATGTTTACAATTCTTAGACGAGACAATCGAGTAAAGTTATATAACTTGAGCACTTATGAAATATTTTACGACGTTAGAACTTACAGTTCATAAAAGATCGTTATTATAAAAAAAAATATTTACCGTAATCACCTTTAAATGCTAAAATATAAACAAAAGTCAACTTTTTATTATCTGTAACATACTAATTAGCTATTCGTTATAATTATTATTTTGAATTCAATGCATAATATTTCTTGCATTTGTTAAAACTGGAGCATTATTTTGGAAAACTTAGGAACTTACATTTTAGAATACCCTTAGGATCTCTTCGTTAACTCTTTGTATGCCTGTAAGTGTGCCAATACCTATGGCACGAACTAAGATCTATAGTAGGGTTCCCAAACATACTATAATACAGAATATCTTATTATATTTTAACCAATTGTACTATATAATGTAAAAAAATAATATAGTATGAAATGTACTGCAATTTTAAAATTTCATAAAAAAAATCTAATTTTTGTTGAAATATCCCTAATGCCCTAATCTATAGATCGAACCCCCTAATAAATACATTGTCAGGGTAACTGAATAAAGAGGTACGACATTTTCAAATTAAATTCCGCTCGCTCATTGATTGATAAAACTATCGGCTTATTTATGCTCCTCCTGGGTATTTATAGTCTTGAAATTTGAATAGGGGGAGGTCTTCGGGTGTAGATTATTAAATCAATTTAAAAATATATACATCGTATCAAAATTCGAAGCGATGATAGCTCAGTGGTAGTATGTACGACTTCACGTCAAGGGACGTGAGTTCGAATCCAAACACCTACAATGAGTTTGAGCTTTCGGTGAAGGAAAACATCGTGAGGAAACCATAGCATGGTGGTAGGGCTTTTTCCAATGCCCGCCTGGCTAGCAATCACCCTCAAGTTAAAAACCTGCCGCCAAATACCAATAGGTGTGTTCCGGCAGCTGCACTTGAGAGCCAGTTCCTCCACAGGTTTAGCGTGCCTACCAACTAGGGCCGTATCGTCACTTAAGATCAGGTGAGATTATGGCCATAACGCTAAACCTTAACTATAAAAAAAACATGAATGTGAGCCAAGTTCAATATTATGATATATGCCTCGTTTATACACTTCAACGACAAAAGAAATGAAATCTAAATGGGTGCCAACTTCAATGAACGTCCTGAAATTTATTTATAACAACATAAAATATTTTATGGCAACTTGAAATATCATTTCTTTATCTATCTAGGATAATATATTGAAGCCCAAAGTCTGACTTGGCTAGTTCGAATATACGATACTACGATACAGATATGATTGAATTAAAATAAAAATGAAAGGTGGTATTCCACTTGTTATGATATATATTCACGCGAAGACCTTAAAATCTACATAAACACTATCCGCTATCAATATTTTATTGCTGATTCTTACATTACAGGCACTACTATAAGTAAGTGTTTCTACTTAAATCAACTTATTCAAACATTATAATAAAATGATAAAATAATACTAGTTTCTGATTTATTCCTTTGTATTCACCTAACTACCTATTTGGATGACAAATTTGAACTTCCTAGGACATATGGAACTGGGTTAGAGTTTTGATCTATAGATCAGTGATAAAAATAACTGTTTGAGGTGTAATTATGAAATTTGAAGCACTTGTGTATATCGCAAATCTCAATATATGAACCAAATTTGACATGTTTATGTAAAATAGTTTTTGAATTATAGGGGTGTCAAAAGTGGCTCCCAATATTTCGTGTGCAATTACACAAGGTGCTTCTCGCCAATTCTGTTAGCTTGAACTTGGCTTACACGCTACTTCGTGTCTAGATACTTATATAATGCAACTAAATAGCGTAGTACATGTTACCCTCGCGGCCCTTACGCGGCTTAAGGACTAGGAAGTTAGGACCTGTTGGTGAGTTAGGCTCACGAATCCTTATTAACTTTCCGGCAGCAGGCCAAGCCGAGGTTCGCCATTCTGACACCCTTGCGCTCGCTGCCTCGGAGCTGAATACCTTAAGCACTCGCTCCAAAAAGTTCGGTAAAGCTGTCAAAGCCCTTTAGGTTAACAGCTTACGTAAGATAAAAAAAAACGGAGTAGATAATTTCTATTGAAAAATGGTTTTAGGTATAAAGTTGAAACTAATATTGAGTTCAGAGATCTATGACCTTATACTACTGTGAAAACTCAATTTAAAGTTTTTTTTTATCTTTATTGAACCTAGAAAGAGCTAACAAACTTGGTTCATTAAGAACAATATTCCATAAAATCTTAGTTTCATCACAGGCAGGTGCACTCAAGATTTTATGAAAGTTGCCTTAATCCAATATATTAAAGTACCGCACAATCGCCATCAAAACTGCTCAATAATAGACTCTAATTTTTGTTTTGTACTTTATTGGTTTAGCACTTGGTTATCCTCTCACCTGATATTAAGTTAAAGCGATGATAGCTCAGGGGTAGCGTGTAGGAACGCCGCTTAATGGAACGTGAGTTCGAATCCAACCACTTACAATGAGCTTGAACTTTTGGTGAAGGAAAACATCGTGAGGAAATCATAGCATGGTGGTAGGGCTTTTTCTAATTCTCGCCTGACTAGCTACCACCCTCGAGTCAAAAATTTGCCGCCAAATACCAATAGGTATGTACCGACAGTTGCACTTGAGAGCCAGTCTCTCCAATAAAGGCTCGTTTGCCCGCTGTGACATATGAAAAAAAAAACTGCCATCAAGTGTGCATACCTTCGATCAATCTACATTTAACATTGAACGTGAAACATGTGAACAAGAAAATATCTTTTAAAAGTTCAATATTATTTACATTACATTCGCCTATTCGCTAAATTCATTGATATAAAAGCAGAAATATTTAAAACTACCAGTGCATCCGACTTCGTTCGCGTGGATCTAAAATTATTTCATCTCGCGCCGCTCGCTTCTGATAGAGTTAACTGATTTTAATTAAATGAAGACTAAATGTTACTTGGGGTTACGTTAATGATTTCCGTGGTGCCGTTTTATCATAAACGTTGTGCGTTAGCAGTGATGTGTGCACATATAAACAGACAGACATTTATAAAAATAATGTAGTTTTTATTATTTACAAAAATCTAAATTGTACAGGTACGTTAAATTTATATTTTTATTATATTTATAGATTTGTGAGATAGAATGTGAGAAAACTCGTCGAGGAAAGTAAATTTTAGCATTGAACGTAAAACAGAGCATAAATTAAATAAAAGCTGTAAACATAAAGCATTCTTAAGAAAAACTTTAAATTAATTCGATATTCGGTCTTCAAATAAACACCCTTAGCAATTAATTACAATGTTGCTGTCTAGAAGTTTCAAAATTATTTCTTACAGTTGGAGAAATTTTAATTGTTTCCACTAAGTTTACTGAAGTAACTTGTTCGTTTATTATCATTTTCATCATATAATTTCATATCCTATGAGAAAATCAATTAGAATGTTTGGTAAATTATTATTACTTTCGTGTTTTTTTTTTCTTATTGGTAAAAACCTATTGGCGGTGGGGTTAAAGAGAGGGATTAACATTGTAGGGAACCTTTTTATTGCGTCATCTCATTTGTTTGACAAAATAAATATTACCGCGAGTGAGGCCGTAGGTAAAAGCAAGTATATAAATATAAGTTTTGACGTTAGATACTATGTTCCTTTTAAATTGCTTTCTGTGTACCCACAAAATTTTAAACGATACCCATCGTCTTAACGTTATTCATGAATATAATATGATTATAAAAGTCATAAAATGGAATATTAGGGACTCCCGAGTTGTTTGTTATGGGTGAAGGTAAACAGTTGAAAATTAAGCGAGCAACGTCAAAGGGAAGCAGGGTCGGTGTTGTCATCCGTTAATTCGTAATTCTAATTAAAATCTTCATTCAGCTTAGAACAAAAAAGAGCAAAAAAAATACCGGGTTTCATTTCATGGTTATTCTTATTTCCCATATACTACGGGTGGATTTAGATTAACTCTGCAAATAAATTGGTGGATAACTGGTGGACTGGTGTCCAGTCCAGAAACAAAGGTGATTGTCAATCGGAACCTTTTATAAGATACTCAATATAGTAGAGGTGCAAGGGAAATAGTTATAGTGAAGTGAAGGGATAGATTACCTATTACAAAGTTATACCTATTATAAACAGTAGGAGAATTTTCCAAACATTCTAGTAAAATAAATGTCCTAGCAACACCGGCCACGAATATTCAGTGAAACGTTCTACTTTTTACCTGTTGATTAAACGACGTGAATGAAGGCTTCAAAGGGCTTAGTCAAAGAAAGTTCACAGAATACCCACAAATATATGCGAAGCGGCGATGATAAAAGACACTCCCGGGGTTTAGACAACAAACGAAAGCGCTGTAGGGCGCTACACATGAACGAGGATTTACAGACATTTGTTGGTTTTGCTGGTAATTGACTTTTAGTTTCATATTTGGAGTGAGATTTGATTACTTTTCTGTTAGTTCATTTTTAGGCTTTATTTGAGAGTGATGAATAATTGCAAAAGTGACATAGCTCTGTGGTTTCTAATACTTGACAGATTTACTTTTATTTAATGGTTTAGCTATAACCACAATCTCATCTGTTGTTAAGTGATGATGTGGCCCAAAAGGATGGGCACGCTAAGCCTAGTGGAGGGACTGGCTCTCAAGTGTAACTAACGAAACACACCTGTAGGTATTTGACGGTAAATTTTTAACTTGATGGTGCTAGCTAGCTAAGCGGGCATCAGAAACAGCTCTACCACCATGCAAGTGAAATTTATTCAAGTGCAGCTTACATTTATTTATGGTATAAGAAACAAACGAGTAAACGGGTGCGTTCCCGGCTTTTACATTTCTTGTATATTGTAATCAAGCTCTAATCCTTTTATAACTAACATTATAAATGCGAAAAAAACTCTGTTTATTAAATGTTCACGTCTTAACTGTTGAGCCAATATCGATGAATTGTGATATAGAGATATATTGAACCTTTATCTATACATTGTGATATAGAGATATATTAAACCTTGTAGAAGACCATACGCTGCTTATTGTGACAAAAATAAAACTTTTAAAGGTGAATTAGGGGATGGAAATTTTGTAAAAAGGCATTATTTCTCCGAATAAGGACAATAAAATTCATATTTATGCTTGTGGTAAGAAATAGTATTACGAGTTTTTGACAAATTATTTCTCAAGTAATAGAGGATGAATTTAAGAGTTCAAAATCACACGAACATAGCCGTAGGCACAGCTAGTATAGATTAAACGGCAACAGGTAAACACGGCAAATATGAAGAAAACATAGAAATGTAATAAAAACAGAAGAGAGAAAATCTTGTGAGGCGCTTTGTTTTCGATGTCAAACTCATGTCATATTCATACTATATTTTCAATATCGGACATTACTGACGCCCTGTCGGCGTACTGTTTGTTGGTCCGCTATTTTAAATACATTTAAAAAAAACTACTCTACGTATCATCAGGGTTAAAAGCTAAATACCAAGAGCAAAAGAAAGAGTATATTGTGTACCTTAAAGGAAAGAGACCATCCTAAAGTTGTGGTCAATATTTAATAACATAAAAACCAATTTAAAAACAATTATTACTTTAATTATTATTAATTTTGAGACTAATATTTAGGTAAGAATGGTTTATACCCGCTATGCTAAATGATTATTGTGAATATTGATTTTGTCAGACAAATCGGATGTCGCAAAAAAAGGTTTCATACAAAGTTTATGTCTTTCTTTATTTCACTTCCAATAAGTGTTTCGTCAGAAAGTTCGCCTCTCACTGTATCCAAGGCCCCATCTATCTCTATACCTAAATTCATCCTAATCGATTCAGTGGTTTATGCGTGAAAGTGTAAAAAACTATATCACTTTCGCATTTATATTCTTATAGTAAGAATCTTTTGTTGTTCTTCTTACATACCTACGTATTATTCCCCAAGACCTGACTTTTAGTAGAATAAATATATCTGAGTATAATCATGTGTACCGCCCCTAACATAATAGGATAAGGCGTAGGATGAGCGTATCGAAAATTATCCCCCCGAGTACATCGCTCGCTGCGATAATCTCGCATTATACTGAAATATGGTAACGTATCCTATATACTCTCAATCCTGAAATATGATATTGTGAATGACATAAAAAATAATTTTATATCAACTTTTCTGCCGCGGTTGTACTTTCGCGTAGATTATTACATTTGTACATTTATTCTTATTACAAATATAAATAAAAATAAGCTAACCAAGAATATGTTCGTATACCTTATTGTTCGAATAATGTAGCGTACAATAATCTAGTTTTTTGAATTTGTAGACCACATAACATATATTGAATGGAATCAGACATTTTTAAATGTAATTCGAGATAAACATGTTTTATAAGTTTAACATTTTGACCACAATCTAACCCGATATTCTGATATTTGTTTAATGTTCTGCAAAGTTTTATCGTTTAACTTTTAATAGCAATTTTGTGATATACCATTTCAAAAATCTCTTACTCGAGACACCGACCTGTTCATATTTTATAGGTGGCTTACAAAAACTTCTCCTGGATGCTTATATTCTAAAGTTGTTACATTTAGGTTTACAGTTGTATAACAATCAAATATAGTTATTATCCTTAATAATATTATAAATGCAAAAGTAAGTTTATATGTTTGTTTATTAATTACGTTTTCACGTCTGAACCGCTGAATAACTTATGATGATTTTGTTATAAAAAGAGACGAGAACCTGGAGACGGTGATAGTCTATTTTTTCACGCGAAAACCTTATTGGAAGTGGAGTAGAGACAGAGATAAACTTTCTGTAAAACTTTTAACTGCACATCCGATTTGTTTGACAAAATCAATATTAACGCCAGCGAAGCCGCACGTAAAATGTAGTATTACATATTCATTTTTTTTGTTTTTTCTTGCGGTTTTTACTTACTTAATAGGTTCTAGCGTTATGACCATATTCTGGCTCAATTGGTTGGCAACTTGAGAGACTGGCTCAAAAGTGCAACTGCCGGAACACACCCTTAGGTAATTGGTGGTAGATTATGAATTTGATAGTGGTAGTCAGCTAGATATGCATAAGAAAAACCCTACCAAAGTGCATAATGTATCTGTGTAGATAAACTTCAATTTATTGCTGTGATAAATTTTATACTAAAATAAGAAAATGCAGTGCGTTTCTTTTATTTAGAACTGAGACTTGTATTTACATTTGATACAACCTTTTTAGCAAACCATGAAAAACTCCGAGCAGTTCCTGAGACTTATGACACGGATGTGTGCTAAAGTCCTCATTCAGACGTGGGTCAATACTCATCTTCACTACTCATGTTTTTCTTCCTGCCAAGACACATTTGGTAGAAACCTGCTAGCACAGCTTTAGAGACACTTTCTAGTGTAAGAGTTACTGCAATTCTAGACAGAACAGCATTAGAAAATGATAGAGAAATTTGGCTGGTATACCTCTCGCTCCCATTTCGACAGCGTATAAATTAACCACGTAGCCATTTCTGTTAAGGTCAGCTTGTAAATCTGAGTTTTTATTGATTTTATAACGTAGCCCTTATGCATGTTTGTTTCCCATGGTACAGTTAGCTATTTATGTACAATAGTTACTTTTATATAATAAAACTGTAACTAAGCCAAATATGTACATTGAATACATTTGCTTTGGTTGCATTTACAACAAGGTTGCTTTGTTATCAATACATAAGTTAAATATACATCAAATAACTGGCTAGATTTTGGTAAAATTCTGACATGGTGATAACTAATATTATGTAAGAATATACAGCGCACTTTTCGTCTTATAAAACAAAAGGATTTCGAAAAAGATAAACGATTTGGTATTAAATAATCTTCTTCAACACTTGAAATGAGATTTTCTCTATTCGATAGTAAACAACATGATTAAAATATAAAGCATGTTTTTAGATTCTAGCTTTTTCATAAATCAAAAAATTATTTTATTTAGTAACTTTCAAAAAGTAAAAAAAATTACAAGTCAGTAGCAGTATACTAATAGCCACTACTTTATCAGATCAGTGGTTAATTCACATGAAAAAGTCATATTTTTTTTTAAAGACATCATATATTGTATAATTTTTGTATTGTATAATTATTGCGTAGCACGTTTTTCCTAAAATGGCTGGATATATGATATAGCTTTATTTCAATATCATTTGATAGAAAGAACTTACGACTAATAAAAAATCGGCACATACATTTTATACAGAAGGTTTTTATGCTATTCTTGAAGATGATAGGTGGCACTATCTTGGAGTTATTAACTAACTAGCTTTTACGTGCGGCTTCGCTCGCGTTAATATTGATTTTGTCAAACAAATCGCATGACGCAATAAAATGTTTCATAAAAGTTTATACCTCTCTTTACCACTCTTCCTACAAGGTTTTTGCGAAAAAAAGTAGCCTATCACCGTCTTCAGGGATTCATCTATATCTATATAAAAAATTATCATAATCGATTCAGCAGTTTGGTCGTAAAAGCATAACAAACCAAACAAACTCAGTTTCAGGATGGATAAGATAAGAACTATAGTTTGCAATGCCAGTTACTATTTGAATTTATCGATGAATATATTTTTATTTATTTATCGGAAGAAAAACATATGAAAACTATAGTAAAATGTGATTGGCATTTACCTACATAAAATCTCTGGGACTACTCTATAAATATTTACTCATATAGTGAAAATCCCCTTCACGAACCCCATTCAAATATCTGTCACTTTGAAAGCGAACGTAATCCGATTTCCAATATGAACTTTAATAGTTCCGTGACAATATTTCAAGCAGTTACAACCGTCGAGACAATTCGAGTGAGGCGGAAATAAGCTACTCGGGAAACTGTAAGCGTTTTGGAACTTCAAATTGATCTGTTCAATATTTATCTACAGGATCTGTTTAGAAAGAATAAAATGTTTTGGGTTATTGTTGTTTTGTTTACTCATTAATGTATGAGTTTAGAAAGAAGAATTTTGGATTGTTCTTATTTGATAATACAGTATTTTTAAATGTTTTCCCCTTTTTATTTAATTATTGATGTTTTTGTAGTATATATGTTTAGCGTTATGGCCACAATTTTATCTGATATTAAGTGATGATGTGGCCAAAGATGGTGGACAGTGGATACGCTAAGCTTAGTGGAGGGACTAGATCTCAAGTGCAACTGCGGGGACACACCTATAATTTTGGTAAAATAAAATTTTGGTAAAATAGAATTTTGGTAAAAAGATAGATGAGACCTAAGAGACGGTGTTAAGCTACTTTTCTCACCAAAAACTTATCGGAAGTAGAGATAAAAAGAGATATAAACTTTGTATGAGACTTTTTATTATGTCATCTGATTTGTTTGATATAAACAATATTAACGCGAGCGAAGCCGCAGGTAAAAGCCCGTAATCTCTATATCTCTATAAATGGGACCTCAGAGATGGTTTTAAGCTACTTTTCTCGCGAAAAAGTTATTGGAAGTGGAGTAAAGATAGGGATAAACTTCGTATGAAACTTTATATTGCATCGTCCGCTTTGTTTGATAAAATCAATATAAACGCGAGCAAAGCCGCGTGGAAAACCTAGTAAATCAATAAATAAACACCAATTGTTGTGTCTCACTTGCAGATAATGAAAAAGAGCAAGTTTTGACTCACCTGGCGGCCATTCTTGACCATAAACGAAGACTTCGGATCTGGCGATATCGACACGGTTCCACGTGAGAGCGAGGGACAGCTGCTCGCTCGGAGTGAGATGCTGCGCCCTGAACAACGCCGTCAGGATGACCTGGTCCAGCTCTTGAATCTCGCCGCCTTCAGCTCGTTCTTGGATCCTGAACACTGTGATCTGTAACAAATGTTAATGTTATCATTATGTTTTTTTTTTTAATTAATTTATAGTTTTAGCATTAATGCCACAATTACACCTGATGTTAAGTGACGATCTGGCCCAAGATGGTGAATACGTTAAGACTTTTTTTTTTTTTTTTTATACTTAAGGTTTAGCGTTATGGCCATAATCTCACCTGATCTTGAGTGACGATACGGCCCAAGTTGGTAGACACGCTAAACCTGTGGAGGAACTGGCTCTCAAGTGCTGCTGCCGGAACACACCTATTGGTATTTGGCGGCAGGTTCACAACTAGAGGGTGGTAGCTAGCCAGGCGGGCATCAGAAAAAGCCCTACCACCATGCTATGGTTTCCTCACGATGTTTTCCTTCACCGAAAGCTCAAGCTCATTGTAGGTGCTTGGGTTCGAACCCACGTCCCTTGACGCGAAGTCGTGCACACTACCACTGAGCTAGTGAAGGGACTGGCTCTCAAGTGCTCCTACCGGCAAAAACCAATCAACATTAGGGCTTTTGAACTTAGGGGCGGAGTGTGTCAAATGGGCATTAGAAAACTCGTTTGATACGTACCCCAATTCTAATAAGTTTTTTGCGAGAAAAAGTAGCCTAACACCGTCTCTAAGGTCCCATCTATATCTATAACAAGCTTCATCATAATCGATGCAGCGGTTTAAGCGTGAAAGCGTAACAAACAAACAAACCCACTTACGCATTTATATTACAGTAAGATCTAAAATTATCGTTCTAAATGGCGTTTAATTTTTCGATCAACGCCGGTATAAGTTCTCGTCTAAATTTGGTTTAATGCGGGATACGTTTAGACCGCGGGGGCGTGAGATTACGCGAACGCGTTTGTTTGGAATTGCCTTATTTCAAGTAAATTGCTTCACCGTAATAAAAACCACGTGAACCTTCCTAAAATATCATTTAAATTTCAAATTTCTATTTCAACGTTAAAACCTTTTGTTCTAAAATAACTTTTTACTTTCACCAGATCATATGCAATGTATTAAAAAAAAAAACTCTTTCAGCATGCATATTGTGTTTCAGTTTTTGATGAACTTTTAGTACATTATGTTATAACGTTATTAATTTGAATTTTTTATACTTTATTCCATATGTAATATGGGTAGCATTTCACATAACTGTAATGAGAAACAATTAATACGTATAAGGATAATCAAATAGACCATTGGTTCTGTGATGTCAGAAAACTGTCTGGAAATTTCAAACAAGGAGTTCATCGATTTATACAACAATTAAATCATCACAGACAATTTTATCCTCTTGATAATGGCAGTAACGATATTCAACAGGATTAGTTGCTAAGCTACGAAAAAGAAGAAGTGATGCGTAAAACATAGCGTAGATTTTTAGTTAAGATATCACCTACTGAATAGAGTAAATTGAATACATCAGTCACTTCCAACGGCAAAACAGAACTAATATTGACAGTTAAACTCCAAATTCGATACATGGCGTTGTACATATGACGTCACATGTAACACGGATATTGATTGAACTCTTACCTAAGCGACGCGGTTTAGTTTTCGATAACCACGCGATCTAATTTAGTGGTAATGTTAGTTCCTTTTTATTATCCACCAAAAAGAAACAAGCAAGCTACAGTCATCGAAGCACAAAAATCAAGCGTTTCCAAAGATTAAACACTCTTTCAGAAAATGAACATTTAAAAAGATTTATCAGATCTGAGCTTTTTGATTTGAATAACTCACATTTGAATTTCAAAGGTCTTCAAATGAAATTTATACGGTATTCTCGAAGCGTAACTGAACGCATTTGATCTCATCTACTGCAGTATATTTTTCAATAGAAACGTTTCAATTATTTTCCTTTATTAAAACTAGCTAGTAACTTCGACTTCGTTCGCATTTTCATTCGCGAAAGCAATATACATGTATAATATCAAGTCAATATGCTGGTAACTTTGCTAAACTAGTAACGATTGTGAGGAATTCTTCTATACATTGGCGTGTCCGTTATAATTGAATAATTGATGAAAAACAGAATTTAAACGTTTAATTTCCTATCAAAATATGCCTTAATTATGATTGTAAGTCTATTTGTTAAAAAAAAAATTAATACAAACATCCCATGATATTTAAATTGGAAATGTATTTATACATAGGTTAATTTAAATATTGAGGGCTTATTTTGAAATTATATTTATTTTTATGGTATATGCTGAAAATTTAGGGGGCGTTTGAAAAAAAATCTGGGGTAATAACGGACACCCTGCCATACATATAACTAGCAATCTAGTTAGATTAGATGTAATCGTGTTAATTATAGATAATACGACGTAAAGCTTTGTTACACTTTATTAGACCTTTAAATCTATATATTAATAGGTGAAGCAAAAACTTTGAACTCCTTTTTACAAAAATTGAGGATTATGAAATTTCGCACACTCATAGTTTATATAGACAAGAAGTGCAGAATTCTAATATTTCTTTAAAATCATGCATCAAAATACATTGAAACAATAAAAAAAACAATACACACACTAAACTAAGTATTTGACACACCCACAGGCATATATAGTCTTTTGTTTATTGTTAAAATCTGTGGTCAAATTGAGAATAGATATTGAGAATTGTAGCTTAATATTGTTTGTTTTTACTAAATGCCCAACATAATCTTATATATTAACACGAGCCTTTGACAACAGAATCTTAATAATGTTCAAACTTATAATTATAATGAACTATGGGCGAATTTTGACCACTGGGCGGCGGCGAACAAAACGGTTCTCCTGAAGACCATACGACAGAAATGTAACATCGTTGTATTTCACTCGCTCCCTTAGACGCCTTGAGCCGACTTTATCTGAACGAGCGTCACAAAAAGGTTGCAGATCAGAATATCAACGCCGTCCGTTAAGAAGTTTCCCTTCAAAAGTTAAAACTTAACAGATGGTTCTGTTTATTAAAAATAAAGAATTACATATAACAACAAGCGCTAAGGTAAATCTGATAACCGTAAGTCAAAATAACTAATCTGTCATGAACATGACGGAGGGTTGTTGCACTCCAAATCGAACGTCAATTCGTAGGGCGGGCGTGACGTTTCAATTTGCTACACGATTCCGCCTTCCCGGTTAGTTTTATTTTTATATCCCTCCTGGTACTACACGGTATTGCAGTAACTCCGACCTTTTTGTAACTTCCGTTTATATTACAAGTCATAAACAATGGTAATCAATCAGAATCAACAAAAGAAAACAAGGAGAGATTAATCAACAAAAACTACGGGCAAAGTTTCCTGATGAGCTCACGCTTTTTGTTATTGTCGAAAACTCATTATGTGATTAAAATGTATCTAGAAGGGATTGGATTCTTTTGCCCTGTGTCCTTGCACTTTTTAGTGTACTGAACTAGAAAAACGATGCAGTTATAATAATTTAGTTAGATTAATAGAGCTATGAAAAAAATATATTGGTTTTATTTCACTAAACAAAGAATAAAACCTAAAAATCATACTATGAAACGAAATATATGTGTCAGCTTTGACACATGTCTGAGAGTTTACATGTCAAGTATACATATACAAGATTTCAAAGTACGTTGCCATTTCAGTAAACGCTTGTATTAATATTTTACTCTGTATAAAATGTTATATCCAGCGGCTGTATATGAAAACGGATTCCTAAGGAATATGCTACAATTAACAAAATTATATAATACGAAATAAAGATATAAAATACGAGGAAAAATGGAAAATAAAAAAGGGAAAAAGCTTACTAACATGTATCGTATAAGTAACATGTACATTTAAATGTGTATATTTAAAAACAGCGTTTGTTGAAAGTCTCCGATCGTATCTTAGAGGAATAAACAGAAAAGGTCTTAAAATAGAAAAAAAACTAGAAAAACGAGGTACTATGCATTTTCCTCCATATATAAGAAATGCTAAGATGTTCATTACAGACTAGCTATACACGCGGCTTGGTTCGCGTGGGTCTGTAAATCGCTTAATATTTTTTGCCCGTTTTATACTTTTTTTCAATACAGCTTTGATTGGTCTAACAAATACAAAAATATTTATTTTAATCTGGCAGGTAGTTTCTAAGGTTAGCACAATCAAACAAACAAACTTTTCCGCTTTATAATATTATGTATAGATGTGGTATGAGTAGGAAAGTATTAACTTTGTTAATGATTCTTCTATCAAATACAATTTTTTTTTTCATGTAACTGGTAGATACCAAGATAAGCGCGTTCAAATATACTTTTCCGCCTTATGATATTAGTATAGATGTAGAAAAGCATTATCTATCACTTTGTTACACTGAACGTAACATACGTCTCGGAGTCAGAAAGTCGTTAGTTTCCGCGTTCAGTCGGTCCTCATTATTTACAAAGTTTTACTTTAGGCAGAACGTCTGTCACTTGTTCCTCTAAGTAAAACACTTTACTTTTATGTATCCAGTTCCTCTTCGACCTTTGAACGACCGCTTCAAAGTTATGTCCACTTACGAGGCAGCGCTTTGGTACATAACAACTTAGGCAGTTAGTTATTTTACTTGGGCAGTTGTAATATAACAGATCCTGAAACGATTCAAACTTCTGAAAACTTATAAAGTGGTTTTTTTAATACATTATAATACATTTCAATATAAAACAGAAAGTTTAAATGAAAATAGTTTCAATATAGTTAGTAGTAAAACAACGTAGCGACAATGAATTTATCCTAGAAGTCGCCATTGTATTAACATGATGAGGTGTTTCTAGGACAAACTAATTAAAAGGAGCGGTTAAAAGGAAAATATAAACAAAGTTATTTTAATACTACATTTTACGTGCGCCTTCGGCTTGTTAGGATGGCTATACGTGAGGCCTTTTTCAAATTTTCAAAGGGCAAGAACACAAGCACACACTTTTATTAGGAACCGAACAGGTATATAGGCTCGCCAATCGACTTACATAGACTGACTTAATATTGAAAATTACAAAGCTTTTATACATTCTTCATTATGTTGACACTGACTCTTTTACGTATATAATTAGGGTACAGCAGGCCGCAGTAATCATTGATTTTGTTAAACAAATCGGATGACGTAAATAAGTTTCATACAAAGTTTATCCCTCTCTTTAACCAATTTCCAATAAGTTATTCGCGAACAATCACCGTCTCCAGGTTACTGTCTGTCACTATACCAAAATTCAACATAATCGAATCAGCGGTTTAGGCACGAAAGCGTAACAAACAAACTCACGCATTTATAATATTAGTAAAGATAAGGATATTAAAAAGGATGTATAAACGATACTGTTGATTTATATTGATTTCGAATGAATAAACCCTGTTTTTTTAATATGGGTACAATTAAATTACGTGTCTCTCTTTCTTGTCTACCTGGGCTGGCTACGAGAAGAGTATCAGGGGTCTCATACACGAAAATCCTCGACGAAACTTTACATTCTTACCTTTACTTGCAACAACCCGTGAGTTGCTACCCCATTTCTTCCAATTACTTATCGCAACCTAGCTTCACATCTAACTCTTTCTACTTTCAACTTAAAAAAAGTAAATATTGCTAGTGATTTCTGTATAGAAATATATTTAGTTTTACGCAAACGAAATCGCGGGCACATCAAGTACCTAATTTTCCGGATCAACATAAGGGGTACTCTTTATCCCATAATACAAATGGGTTCCATCGGGATAGGGGATAAAAGGATAAACTCTGACACCCTCTGATAGATCGCCATAAAAATTGCATGTATATACATTTTTCATGCAGAACCCTTTCATAATGTATGAGGCGATAATAGCTCAGTTCGTAGTGTGCACGGACGTCGCGGCAAAGGACGTGAGTTAGAATCCCTGTAATGACTTTGAGCTTTCGATGACGGAAAACATCGTAATGAAACCATAGCATGGTGTTAGTGATTTTTCTGCTAATGCCCAACTGGGTAGCTGCCGTCCCTTAATTTTACTTATTTTCACACTACTCATTTATTTTACACTACTCACTCAAATTCCTGTGTTGCTAGAGACCAGAGTGAGCGTCCTGACTTTCAATCGGCTATATCGGCTATATCGGTGCATTCCGGTAGTTGCACTTGAGAACCAGTTTATTGTGTCCACTATTCTGGGTCACATCGTCACTTAACATCAGGTGCGATTGTGGCCATAACGCTAAACCTGTAAACGATATAATAAAACTAAGCCTAAACGAGAGACGGGACACCGTGATCGAGTTAGTTTTCTATTAAAAAGGAGACGTCTGCAGAGGCAGTACTAGTATGGTATACAAAAGTTTCTTAATCTAAGTCTTTCATTGTTACAGTTTATCAATATTACTGCAAATTTGGTTAACCTTTTTCCGGAACTGAAAAACAGTATAGAAATCTGAGACAGTATACAAATCGAGGTCACAACATAAAGTTTTGCATTTCTCCGAAATAACGTTATCGATTCGAGGTATAATAATACCTTTTCCTGCCGCTCAAAATTTGTCTTATCGCTGCCCTAACAAAAGTTTTCTGACACAATAAATTAATTTTTAACTTAAAAATACAACGGAAGCCGTTAACAGATTCTTTCTTGGAAGATCAAATTACGATTTCATCATAACAAAAACTTTTCGCAAAGTTATCCTTTTTAACCTTTTGCTAACAAATGAGAGGTAAGGAATTGTGTTGAAATGTTGATAAAAAAAATTGCTGACATTTTTGTAAGAATATCTTGCGATATGTCACAACAAGATTTCTTCCATTTTTATTTACTACACATCTCTACTGATCTGATTTTTGTGATCTTTTTCAATATAAACTGCCAATTTGATCACTTCTGAAACATTTACTATATAAGCAAATAAAAAAAAACTTTCATATTATTTATATTAGTCAAATGCGGAAGTGAGTTTGTGTTGGACCTTGGAGACGATGATAGGTTACTTTTTCACACGAAAAACTTATTATAAGTGGGGTAAGGAGAAGAAAATCTTTGATTGAAACTTTTTACTGCGTTATCCGATTTGTCAAAATCAATATTAACGTGAGCGAAGCCGCGGGTAAAAGATTGTTGTTGTTAAAATAATTGTCCCTTTGTGTGTTTCTCGTTCATAAGTTCCTAAGATATTCATACGATTGTAACGACACTTTGGTGAGTTGAGTTGTTCCACGTACAAACACGAAGGTGCCTCACACATAAAATAAGAACGCTTTTCTCTCTCCGTAATATTGCGAAGTGTATGCAGTACGGCTAATTATTAATAATAGATTTAGTATTTGGCCACAATTTCACTTGATGTTAAGTAATGATATTTTATGAGTTTTGATAGTACAATGCTAAGCCTAGTCAGAGACTTGTTCTTAAGTAGAGATATGAGAACAATAGATTTGCAACTTAAAGATGTTAACTGACTAGGTCCTCTAGCGAAGATGTTTTTTTCTACAATCGTATAGCGAAAGAGAAAATCGTTGATAAATTTTCAGTATTTTTGTAATTTGTATCTGTTTATCTGTGGACACATCACGTTAAATGTACAGAACCAATATAGATAACTTTTATACGTAAAAAATATATGCAACTTGGAGTTATACTTAGCTTTCATTTCATCGTAATCGGTTCACTCTATCAAGAGATATCTAAATATACATATAAAAACTATATATTAATACGTGAAGCAAATACTTTGACCCCTTTTACGGAAATTACGCACACTTATAGTTTATATAGAGAAGGAGTGCAGAATGCTAATATTTAAAAAAGTATATGCACATAAATACATTAAATTATTAAAAAAAACATTACACACACTACCATGTACTTGACACACACACACGAATGTATACTCTTTTGTTTATTGTTAAAGTCTATTGTGAAACTGAGAATAGATTTTGTAGATTATAGATTAATATTGTTTGTCTTTTCTGAATGTCAAACACAACCATAATAACTTCATTTATTACAATATATATTAGTTATCTATATTGAAATTTTACTCAATTTGTTTGAAAAAAAAATAGGCAAATTAACAGTGTATAATTTAGCTTTGGCGAAATCTTTGATTATAGAAGTATATAGTCTTTGATAACAGAACCTTAATAATCTCCAAAGTTATAATTTAAATTATTTGTGGTCGAATTTCGGCCACTGGGCGGCTACTAGTATATATAAAAATGAATCGCCGAAACGAATGCACGCGTATAACTCCCAAACGACTGTACCAAATTGAATAATTCTTTTTTATTGTGTTCGTTATTGTTATGACAATGATTGTATAAAAATAGAACAGTTTTTTGTTAAATCACCAAGTATGAAAAGTGATGAAGCGATGATAGCTCAGTTGGTAGTGTGTACGGTCACTACGTCATCGATCATGAGTTCGATTGCATCTATATTTTCATATATTTAGAAGGCACTTCATTACTTGGAATTATAAACTTAAGTTTCATTCGATAACTAAAAGACATGAAAAACGGAAACGATATTAGATATAGCCAGTTCTATTGATCCTAACGAATTGAAGTTGGAAGGTTGATTAGGATTGTCTATAGCTAATCAAAATGTAAAAAAAAAAAACAGATCGGATAAACCGTTTTTGAGTTTTAGCGAGAATAAGGAATATCAATTTTAGGTGATACGAAGTTCACCGGGTCAACTAGTCAATAATAATATACTACGTAAGGAAGTTCGTTTCAACCGAGTGTTCCACGACACTCACGCATTTTTTATTTTCAAACCGTATACATAAAATATTATAAAAATATAATAATGTGCACGTACCAAATTCTTCTTTCTGGTGCATTGAAGTAACTCGCTGTAGAGGCACTCCGCCTGCTGTAAGCCCACTTCGAAGGTCTTCTGGATAGTACCGATCAGATAGTCTCGCATCGACTCCAATACCGTCTGCTCTCCAGTTTCTGATGCATACCTATTAGTGGAATAAAAAACTTAAATTAACTTTTATAAATTAAATTAACTAATCTTTTTGTATCAACATCATAATGTTTTGAATTCAAAATTAATAATTGAAACGTTGTTTTAATACGCATACCAGCCGATATTAATGTAATTTAAATAAATAGTTACATACATGCTTTCACCATACAATTTCCTTCATTAATAAATATCATTATTTATTTTTATATAATTAATTATATTACGTAATCACAACAAAGTATAAAAACTCGCACGGGTCCACAATGTTAACATATACACATACCTTGTAGCAGTCGAATGGTTAAATTATTGGAATATCAATTCCACCCATTGAGGCTGACAGTATCCGGGGTAGGAGTATACTTTAAACAGTGAATTTTCAATCCGATTATGAAGGAAATATTTTAGTACGTTATGTCCTCATTATTACTGAATATTTACAAGTAATTTATATAATTCCAAATTTCCTGATACATGATATAAATCCCTCTCTTTACCTCACTTTCAATAAGGTTTTCGCCAGTAAAAGTAGCCTATCACCGCCTCCAAGGTCCCATCTATCTCTATACCAAAATTAGTCGTAATCGATTCAGCGGTATAGGCGTGAAAGTATAACAAAAAAACTCACTTACGCATTTATAATATTAGTAAGGATATGGATGACACTATTTACGAATATAACATTAAAAAAGTTGTCTATTTGAATGTCCGGAGTTAATTCAACAGTGGATTGAACAATGTTTATGGTGTTCTGTATATAGGAAAATTCTCTTCTTCAAACTTCCCTCTAATAGACTTATTATAATGATTAATAATAACACTTATGAAAATTATAAAGTATAAATAACAATACAATATGACAATTGTACAGTGCATAGCTACAATTGTTACTCACTTATGAACAAAAGCGATGAGGTCAGCAGCTCTGCCACTACCATCGCATACAACGACCGGAACTGGAGGCGTGTCTGTAACGTATTCCAACACCGCCCTCACTGTGTTTGTTCCACCCTCTATCACCAGGCAGACGACGGGCGTCGACGAATGTGTATCTGATATGAACACACAAATTATATTAATCACATGAAGACATCATTTTTGTGCTGTTGTTTAAGCACATTACCCACACGAGAAAGTATAAGATTCAGTATAGTCCGTGGCTAATAAAGTGTAACAATTGAAAATGTTACAAAGTAATAAAATTACTTATTTATAAAAATGCACGCTCAAAGTGTAAGGAAATTATTATGGAAATTGGAGCACATGTCGCTAGATATTGGTTTGAACAACTAATCAGTAATCTATAGAATTTGCCAACCCCTTATAAAAGCAAAACTATATGTACCTTATAATTTCTAATTATTGATGATCTTCATAACAGAAAAGCCTTAGTTCACCTTAAAAACAAATCTTCCTAAAAAATCATAGAATACCATGACGGTCAATATATTTTGTATTTTTTAGGTTGAGTATTATGGCCACAACTTCACTTGATGTTAAGTGACAAATATACACCGAGATAGTAATAACGCTAAGCCTGAAGGGGACTGGCTCTCAAATACAATTGCCGGGACACACCTATACTTAATTGGCGGCAGATTTCTAACTTCAATGTAGTAATTAGCGAGGCGAGCATTAGAAATAGTCTTACCACCACGCTATGGTTTTTTCACGATGTTTTCTCTTACCGAAAGCGCAGGCTCATTGCAGGGACTACATTGCCCATTATCGCAGGGAAAACTGAGTCAGCAGTGTGTAAGAAGACTTATTGTTTGTTATAGTATTCTTCTCAGGATAATCAGAGATATGCAAGGAAAAATACAATTTATACTTTTTTAATTATACTTCACAGAAATAAAAAATTATGCAAAAGAAATCAAAGAATTTAAAAGAATGAATCTCGAAATAAATCGCAAGTTGATTCACTAACCAACGTAAGCTGAAATACGGTGGATATTCTTTAATTAACTTTTAATTAAAGTAGATGAAGAAAAGAATTCCGAGCGACTAATTCTTTCGTTAATTGCCAAGTAGTTAAGGTTAGCTGCGCGTGAAATTCATCTACCTAATTTATGAATATACCTTGCGAGTTCTTATAAGAATTTTTAAAAAATATGTATATCACCTAATCTTGTTAGAAAAATGTAATGTATTCATGACATAAATAGTATTTTTTTCTATGTTGCGCAGCATAGTGTTTGTACTGCACCTGCTGTTAAGTACAGTAAAATCCAGAACAGTGGTGACTGACAATAATCCAAAATTCACAATCAGTCACCGCTGTCATGCTGGCCTGCTTAGATACCTTTTCACGCCTCTTTTAAAGGACCCTATGTCATAGGAGTACTTATTTTTATTGTTTATTTTATTTATTTAAACCTTTTGTACATCTTTATTCCATTTCAAATTATATAGTTAGTATCAATAGCGGCCTTGTTCCTAATTGCAATCTCTTCTAGGCAATCTTTGAATGTATACGTACTATATAGGATAACCAGGGGTATTTTCCGTGTACAAATAAATTAAAACTAATACATACGACATAAATCACAAAACATGTGAACTGTAACATTCATATGATGTCTATATTAATATTGAAAAACCGAATAGTTTGTTTGTTTGTTTAAACGCGTTAATCTTACGAACTGCCTATTAGGGTATTAACATCATGCTACCATCAATAAGAACAAAGCTATATTGAAAAAGTTACACAAACGAGTAAAAATTATTAATCAATTTATAGAGTCATGCGAACGAAGTCGAGGCCACAGCTAGTAAGTATACTATAAAAAAAAATATGCAGATACACTACATAATAGTAATACATAAATATGAAATGATGTATATTAATGTATTATATCACGTAAACGTAATATTAAAATGGCAGAAAAAATATATATTTCTAAGGTGTTTATAGAAAATCAAATCTCTTTACACACGTGAAGCCTCTAGAATAGAATTCAAAGTTCTAACGAAAACATTAAAACAATATAGATATAAAAGTTTGAGAAACTAACATACATAACCAGCCACTATAACGACACAATTTCATAGTCTATTTACCTGTTTTTTTTGCTCTTAATAATAAAATCCCTGCCATATGCCTCACCTATCACTAGTGATAAATCACTGAGTAAGGACACTTTAGCAAAAGAAATAATATATTATAGATTAATTTGTCACGATTATAATGTCTCTCTGCCGTGATGTGTAAATTACAGCTGACTGTACTGGCCGACTCGTAAAGTAATAATAATAAACCAATATATGAGACTGTAACTTATATAAATACACCCTTGTTAATTTATTATTAGTAGGGTAATAAAAAATGTGACAGTCGTCTCTGGTAGAATGGGGAATTGAGTCGTCGTGACAGATTTTTAATTACACTTATAGAGTGCTGATATTTGGATAATGGCCATTTATTTTTCATTGTACAGTAAGCACTACAGCTACAGTAAGCATACGGTGAGCATAAAGGATATTTATGAACTAAAATGATATAGGTTTTCGCATTAAAATCCGGTGTATCAGTTACGTAACCCAACATGTTAAAACAAAACTGCCTTCGATTATACCCGGATTAACATATTTTAAAATGAATACATTTACAAACATATCGAGTACTGTGATTTAACATAAAAACATCAAATTTTCTCGAAACCTTTTGATATTTAAATGAAAATTACACGAACCAATAGTTAGGCAAATCAATTGAGACCTTGTTCACGAGGGACGACGCGTTGGAATTTACAACCGATTTTCAACGATCAACCGAAAATGAATAAAATATGTTGATTTATAATAGCAATACAAAAAAAAAAAAACGACACGGTAACTGAAAATGGTAAATACAGTACAATTTAAAAGCATGGCTTCTCAAAAAGTTTTTATGTATTTATCGGAAACTTGGTAGCTGAATATATGATCATCCCAATTTGCGACAATTCAAAAGGTGATCAATACTATTAGTTAGTCATCATGCGGATAGTGGTTGCTAAGACGTCGTGTACTGATCTCCACCACCAGGCTTGATTTCCGGACGTACCAACACTGAATAATCCCAGAAAACAACATACAGACTTATCAGCATAATAGTCAATTTAGCTCTAACGATGTGCTTAAATTTAAAATGTATGGTTTAGTTACTATCTTTATATACCTTGTGTACGTCTGTTAATGATCGTGTAATTTCTAAACGAGTTGACTGATCGAAGTAAACTTCACGTAATATATTTCTTTTATCGAGGCGATGGTTGATAGCTATTCCATGATATGATTGATTGTGGTTAAGTTATTAACTAACTACAAGGGCAGAACAGTGATTGCTAAGCCAGTTTATTATTAATTTATATAAAAAAAAAATCAGAAAATAGGAGTAATTTGCAAAATTTCTGAATTAAATAAAAACCGCATTACGATAAGTAAAGGTTTAAGCAAAAATTCTCAGTATTAATGTATCAATACCTTTACAATATTAACTAGACTAAATTTAATTAGTTACCGAAGTATGATCAATACACTATTATCAATTTGTACATCTATATACATAAAACAAATTCGGGTTATTTACACAAGTTATAACTCAAGAACAGCTGAAACCATTTTAATGAACTCTGATTACTTGCATTTGTTTTTGCCTAGAATAGCAGAATTACTTATAAATAAAGAAAAAACAAAAAAACGAGGAAAATAATATATAACTTCTATCTATACATATAAAACAAAGTCGGATCATATACACCTTTTATACTCAAGAAAGGCTGAATTGATTTTAATATCAGATTTGTTGGATTCCTCCAGAAAAGCAGAATCAATTTTTAGTAATTTTATGATACAAATGAAATTATAAATTGAGTTTAGCTAAGCGATAACACGATATTCATTGGCTATCAGGCGATACGAAGTTTGCCGGGTCAGTTAATTTCATATAAATAAAACATCAAATAATAAGGTTTCAATATGATATGCAGAGCTTGTATGTTCCTACAGTTATAGGACCCTAGCGGATTGTTTCAAAGGCAATAATAGTGGCTGCTTAGCTGTCGTGAGCTAGACGTTAATGTGCGACATGCGGCCGGTCGTAAAACTATAATCCGAGTCTCAATTCATAACATGAAGGACGGAAACACGTACAAACCTTAACTCGAATAAGACCAAGAAGATTTTTAGAACGAGATGAATAAAGGAATGTAAAAATTCAACACACTATTTGACTAAAACCAACTTGCAGATCGTCGTACTTTAAGAATTGCGTAAATTATTTCAGAAACAATGTAAAGCGACGGAACTGTATCTAATGTTAAGTGCATTACAATCTAACATCGTTTGCTCATACCAGAACATTACATGTTTATCTGAGGACTTCGCTGTTATATCACCCTGTAAACCACTCGCTTGGTGGTCGGGCTTTATCTAGTGCCTAACTGGCTAGCTGCCACCCTCAAGTTGAAAATATGCCGTATATATATATATATATATATATATATGTGTGTGTTTCTGAATTTTGCATTCAGAGCCAGTCCCTCCACTAGTCTTAACGTATCCACTACCTTGAGCCACATTATCGCTTAATACAAGAAGATATTGTAACCATAACGCTAAACCTAAAAAATATAAAATAAAGAAAATTGGCTGATGAATATACAATGGCAGATCCCAAAAGAAAGACTCTATGAAGAGCTTATCATCAGTCATTTCACTGTTAGAAGTAAACGGAGAATTAGGTTGATGAGCTATCTTATCATATCATATCAGCATAGTGTGTAGATAGAAAAGTCTACAATTCAACATATCCGCTTGAGTATGAAGCGACCAAACGAACTCTGTATTCAAAGCCTATTCATGTGTCGTCGGAAAGGTGCTATAAAAAGGATATAAAAATACAGAACAAGTTTTACTGCGGGAATAAATGTCGAAATGAAATATAAAGCTAGCGGCCAGGTGTGAATATGCCTTTGAAAGTTTAAGGACGGCGGTTTGTGCGTTTCGGTTTAAAATCGCATTATCATTGTGTATAATATAACAAGCGTAAACAACATTTAAAAGTTAATTAAATTGTTCTTGAGATACAGTGTATTTATTAGATATAACTGTACCGGTAATTTCTTTCGCCGTTAAAAGATAATTAAACAGAGGTATTGGAAACAAAAACAAACTAAGAAAGATTTGTAGGGACACAATAAATTCATATCCAATCATATTGTACATGTGTGTGAAAAAAGATATCGAGAACGTGGCTGCGTCCGCACTCGATATAATTATAAAATATTTTAAACAAATTACAAAATTAGTCGCAATAAAATGCTCATTCACTAAAGACCTTGTTTACTTCCTACTTCCGAAACGCATCTTCCTTCTGTATAACGAGATTTGGATATAAATCATACATTAAAGATATAAAAGAATCACTGAGAAGAAATTTGAACCATTTTTACTGTTATTACAGAGTTCCTAACGCAGCTCCAACAACTTTCTCAATGCGTAAATGCACTGCTAGGGGTTAGGTCAAGTCGAAAAGCATATAAGGATTGACAAGAATCCGTCGAATATTCATTAAAAAAGATATCACGGCGAGTCATATACGGCAAAATAACCAGTTGCGTTAAATCTTCTTATAACCGCAATTGACAGCGAATGGAAATATTCAGTTACCGAATAGTCATAGAAAAAATTGCAAAAGTAATTCATTTCAACATCCATACTGATAATATAAATGTGAAAGTGAGTTTGTTGGTTGTTACGTTTTCACGCCTAAACCTCTGAATAGATTATGATGAATTTTGGTTTAAATAGGAACCTGGAGACAGTAATACACTATACTGTTTCTAGCGAAAACCTTATTGGAAGTCGGACAAAGAAAGAGATAAACTTTCTATAAAACTTTTTATTGTGGTATCCGATTTGTTTAAGAAAATCAATTTTTACGCGAGCGAAGCCGCACGTAAAATCTAGTAACAAAATAAAGATGTAACTAGAACATCGCAAAGAAATATGATGCTGAAAAACAATGCTCTTGTAATAAAGTCAGGCAATGGAAAATACAAAATTATACATTGGTATTGAATTAAAATTGCTGATAGCACATTGCCTGTATTTGCACTCAAAAGATAAGATCTACCAAATATTAGAGCGTATATAAGCACACTTGCCAAAATAAACTTATATTCTCAGAGTGTATAAATTTTGAAGATAAAAAATGTATAGATATTTTTCATAAGCTCAAAGCGTAAAATTTTACGAACTGACAGTACGTAAAAAGGCTGTCCTTTAATATGTTTTGCGCATTATTACACCGTAACTTTCGATATACATATATTTTTTATCTTTTCGAAAGCCAACACTTCATCTTGGACGGTATTTTATCAATTTCTACGCACAATGGGAGATAGGCCCCTTAAATCTTCTTTTATGGCTGTTAGGGGTGGATTTAAGGGCCGATGACGTGACCCTCGGTAAGACCCTTATAGACGGTAAGCTGTAAATTTTTAATAAATATGTGCATTGTTTATAGCTATAAGATATTACTAGCTGGTGTCTGCGACTTCGCTCCTGTATTTCCAGCTCCAACATAGACCACCAGTTTTTAATATCCACATCTATATATATATATATATATATATATATATATATATATATATATATATATATATATATATATATATATATATATATATATATATATATATATATATATATATATATATATATATATTCTATATTTATATGAACATAGGAAAATACACTTTACTTGTAGTGATAGAATTATGATCATTCGAAGCAGAAACGATCGAAACGGCATTGGCTATTTAGTTTTTAAATTGCAATGCACATGCGCATTTTTTAGATTCACTTTTGTATACTCAATGTAACGGGCGCGAGACAACTAGTAAAACTATATTAACTATTAGCTATTAGCCTTTTGATATAAGTTATTTGTTATACATAGGAAGCCTTAAATTTGCAACGATGATATATCGAAAATATATTCGACAGTCACCGTGGTACTACGATTAATATTTACCACCTGGTGAATTCATTACAAAAAGAATAAAAAATACAGAATAAGAAACATCAAATTCGTGTGATAACTCAATCGAGAGGCCGTAAATGAAATTGAATCTCAAGATCATGAGCTCATAAAATTGGAAGATTGTCGTTAGCCCAAGCTAAGGTAAATTTCAAATTTAATACCTTAATATTTTGTATACCTTACAGATGTTTACGGTTCCATTTAAGTTGCTCCTTTAAGATTTGTCTAGAAAAAGGGAACAACATTTTTAAGGTTTTACAAGTACCTTAAGTGCTGAACCAAACTTACTATACACTTCTAGTGTAAACCACCTGTTAATGAGGTGCTTTGACCGCTATACAGTACAGTATAAAAGTAAAATAATATTAGGTTGGAGAAAAAGTTTCTTCTCTTTTAAATGAAAATTCAAGACATTTTATTTCCATAGTTCATTTACATTTAATTACAGTATATATGTATGTGCCATGTTGTTCCAAGACTTTCTGCCATCTTATAGGTAGTGCCTTACTCCCGTTGCTGTAGAAATTTTATGACTTCTTATCAAAAAATTACGACAAATAGTTTTGGCAGTCCGCTCTTAATGTTAATTTAACCAACTTTGTGCTACCCTTACGTCACCGCATTAGGTCTTAAACGTGCTAAATTTTTTTTCTCTGTTTGTATTGCATTTTCCTATTTTTATTATAAAATTGTAATATGTATGGAATAACTTCAATAGATTCACTCATTTTGACAGAAACAAAGATAAGTGAAAAGCCGGAAACAACATTTAAGTAATTTGTCCCTTTTTTTAATATAACCTTCTTAATATCATCAAAACTGGCCAGATATAAATAGTAAAGCCAAAGAGCTTTTATTAAAAGTACATGCTATATGAGACAAGATTTTTTTACGACTTATTTTATAACTTAATTTTATTGAATAATTTATTTTACTATTTGCAAAAGATTAAATACCCTTTTCAGTCTAACCTATTTAACTTAGCTAAGTATTACTAAATCACCAAGTATACGTTGTCCATCTATTTTTCGTAGTCAATAACTCAACCATAAGGCCTTCTATGGTTAACCATTTCACTATTAAAACAATATTAGATTTACTTTTAAAAAATCCGTTCAATAATTATCTTCAAATTCATTCTACTTCATTAAAGTAGATAAATAACTCACGTCTGCGAGACAATAGTTTTTAACACTCGAATACTATAGAACAGCGGTTCCCAATATTTTTCAATTCGCGGCGTACATACATGTTTACTATTTTGTCGCCGCGGCGCACTAACCTATAGTATGATGATAGATAAATACAATGATAAGGAAATTGTAAAGAGAATCGCTTCACCGCGCATTTCTTCATTCTCTACAGCGCACCAGGGTGTGGCAGCGCAGTTTTGGAACCCCTGCCATAGAGAGATAACACATAGTCACTTTTCTAGCCAGTTTGTTGGTTATGGAAGATGGAAAATTGCATCAAAATCCTTCATGAAGCCGATTTACTATAAAATCAATGTTCAACCCTTAAATCTTTTCGTCGTATAAAACAAATATACTTACTATGTTAATAAATAATATTAGTTATTACAGTGTAAAATATATTATCTTGTCAGAAGCTACGTAGAAATTTCAGTGAGATGTCCCTTTGGTCGCTGACAGAAAAAATAATAATATATTTTATTATGGCATGGGTAACGATAAGACAGCACCAACACGATACCCAATTATAATTGAAAAAAAAAAAAAAAACATATGTTACTCAGTATTTTTTTTATATATATAAATATAACAATAAGACGTGATATATCATTAAGAGAGTAAATGTAGGTAGAAACAATTAAAACTGGAGACAGACTTGTTTCTATGGTCATCATAGTGTCAGTAACTCGCACGCGAAACTTCGTAGTTTCTGTCTGGGCACTTATCAGTACTTTGATCCGTACCACTTTGCTAAAGAATGTACTGGAATGTGTACTTTTATATATGTTTTTTTTTAGTTTGATTTTGAAGCGATGACGACTCAGTTGCTAGTATGTACGGATGTCTCATCAATCGACTTAAGCTCGAAACTCTGCAATGAGCTTGAGTTTTCAGTGGAGGAAAACATCATGGTGAAACCATAGCATGGTGGTAGGGCTTTTTGTACTGCCCATCTAGCTATCCTCAAGTTGAATAGCCGCAGCCAAATAGCTATACGTATATTCTGACAGTTGCACTTGAGAGCAGGTGCTATGCTCTATGTCTATAACCAAATTAATTATAATCGATTCAGTGGTTTAGACGTGAAAGCGTAACAAATACAGAAATATACTTTTTCATTATAATATTGGTAAGAATGTTCAAGTGTACAATATATTTATTGCTGCAAACATACGCTTCAAATGAACACATTGTGTACTCCACATTGAATGCTCTCGATTCATATATCAAAGTATTCGTCGTGCCTAAATCGATCACATGAAGTTATATTAACCATCTGCAACGTTTTCTTTTTATAATAGATGTATTTAAAATATAACAATTAGTAACAAGTCTGCTATTATTTTTACAACTAATCGCAATTCCAATAAATTTGAAAAAAACCTTGTAACTTCTATCTTAGCAGTTACTTTATATCTTAATTAATACAATACGTAAAAATCTTATTGTCGCACTTTTAATTTGTTAGTGGGTTTCCTTATTATCGCGGGTTATACGAACACATCAAGCAAGGAGAGGTGAGGTCAGACGTACCGGGTAGCGGGGAGACCGAGCCGCGCGTCACGCACGCCGCCCGACCCAACACGTTTAGTGACCTGCGCGCCGCACCGCTTGACGTACGAACCAACAAGATGGCCGACAACACGGTTGTGTTTCCACGCAAATTGTTAAAAAAATTCATACTACTGTATAAAGATTTGCCATGTTTATGGGATAAAGAGTGTCCAGCCTACAAAATAAAGAAGAAACGGCACGACGCAATAAGTAAATTAACCGAATTAGTGCAAGAATTTGATCCAACGGCGACAAGAGTGCACGCGCTAAGAAAAATTGAAAGTTTACGAGCTTGTGTGCGCAGAGAATATAAACGCGTTAAAGACAGCCGAAGGAAAGCGAACAGCGAGGAAGAAATTTACACCCCGCACTTGTGGTATTACGATTTATTTTCATTTATCTTTAAGAACGAAGAAAATGAATACAAATTGATGAAAGAAGCGGCCGGCTCGCCAGACGGCGCGGCGGTGAGTATATACTACAATACTAGCTATTGTGTTTTATAAAGCTGTTTAGATACACGTTGTATACTATCAAATGACTGCCCTACGTTTAGTAAATATTGCAACCAATACACGAATATGGCTCTTTATAGTCGAATATTGAAATACATTTATAAGTACACAAACAAATATGAAGGTGAATTAATATATTGTTTTCTAATATGCTGCTATATTTATGTGTTATGAGTTTTCTGGAGATTTCACCAAAATATTTGTATCAAGTTATATCGAACCTTTTTAGAAAAAACATCTTAAGCGACAATTATACTTTTATGGGAGAGATCAAATCAAATGAAATCAATAATCTTTATTCAATTTAGACCCTGAGAAAGCATTTATGAACGTTAAAACTAAAGCCGTCAACAGAGCTTATCCAATCCTAATTAAAAAGTATTTATGATATCTTTATAAACAATTACGACTTGTTGTTCATAATTAATTATAAAGATAAATTATTTATCATATAAATTAACCACTGTTCTATTTACATACAGCTATTAATTAACAAAGACAACATTTAGGGGTTAACAGTAAAAAATATTTAAGATCGCTGTGTATATATGATATCTTTATAAACAATTACGACTTGTTGTTCATAATTAATTATAAAGATAAATTATGTATTATGTACATTAACATACTGCTATTAATTAACAAAGACAATTTTTAGGGGTTTACAGTAAAAAAAATATTTAAGATTTTTGGCGCTTACGAAGTTTTTTCTGAAAATACTCGATGTATGTTGTTTAGCAGCCATAAACAGTGAAGTAGAGCTTAGGTACATCCTTGACTTACAAAATTTAATGAGCATTTTAAAGTTTGTAATCTCGCGTGAGCCCAGATGTTACTGAAATTAATTTTTCTCGTGGCATAATGACGACTATTTATAGTCTTTCACGTATACCAAGTGAGTGAATTATTTCAACTTAGCTATTTTGGTTATTAGTGCAGTATATCTTTATCTGCGATTTGTAATATAAATTAAAATAGGTTGATATTATAGCTGTCCTAGGTCAGTTTGTATGCGCTTTCCGACCAGCTAGATAGGCTAGGGCGCCGCGCCGTGACTAAATAGTAAACATGTATGTGCATGCGCCCGGCGCCGCCAACTATAAAATATTGGGAGCCCCTTGGTTTAATGTTAAGAGTAATGTTAAATAATGCGACATAATCAAAGTTAACTAAGCAAATTTTAAACTACCCTCAAACTTTTAATGAATATTGTTGTGTTCTAACAACTGCACATAAAAGTCATATAAGACGTATTTATAAATAAAAATATAATATTTACTACATACAAAGTATATAAATATTATTTACTATTTATTTATTTACTTGTTTTTAAAATACGTAGACAGAAAAGTATGTAAACATGTGAACTGTGGATAATCGTTATTATTTTTTGGATAATACAGTACATAAAATCAAGCCCTTTATCATACATTATAATTGCGAGTGTAACTTCGTTTGTTAGTTATTTTTTCATGCTTTCACCCGATCATTATAATTTTTGCATGCACTTTGCTTGGGGTACTGATTCATCGAGCAGAAAGTGCTATTCCCCAGGGGTAAATAATAACTTTTAGCTTCATCAGAATGAAGTTCCAAGCACGACTAAATAATATGTAAAAAAGACAACAGCCTAATTTGAGCTATTCAAACTACTCGAGTCGCTGTTATCGCAGATAATAAAACCGTATTTAAATTATCATTACTGTTAAGAAAATTCCTTCATATTTTCATAGTCATAACCTCAGGAAATTATTCACGGGACCCATTAAACTCTAGGGTCGAATTAATTTTACACATACAAAGTTAGATAGTGTTCCGCCTTACTTGAGACCCAAAAGTTTTGAGCTCCAGACTGTATATTGTTCCTGTAGTTCAAGTGGCAGGAGACAGGTGTGATGGAATGTAAATTATTGCTTCGAGCACTCTTGAGGCATACTGTATCGTCGTCCTTTACGATTTGAAATATTAATGTGTCTGCATTTTAAATAAAGACAAACACTGAGGAAGTATTGAAGGGGTTTTGGGGATCGAGCCATTTTCCTATTTCGTTTATATTCTAACATGCTAACAGACGAATATATTCTTACTAATAACAAATAATGATAGCTCAGTTGGTACGGTGTATGGACGCCGCGTCAAGGGGGCGTGGATTCAAATCCACCTTCACTGAGCTAGTGCTTTCGGTGAAAGAAAACATTATGATTAAACCATTGCATAGTGGTAAGGCTCTGTCTAATGCTTTCCAGGCTAACTACCACACTCAAATTGAAAATCTTCCGCCAAATACTTATATGTGTGTTGCGACAGTAGCACTTCCGAGCTAGTCCATCTATTAGGCTTAAGCGTGTCCACCATCTAAAGCCACATTGTGACTTAACATCAAGTGAGATTGTGGCCAGAACGCTATACCTTAACAAAATAAAACCATTAATATCAAACTACCCCTACTAACAAAGTACTCCCTAATTATACATTAAAAATATATTTATTCTATAGATTTCACTCGGTAACTATTTTTTTGTATATTGATATAACTTGTAGGGACATGAACAATTGTAGTTGGAACCTCAAACGACGCATTGCAATTCCGGAGTTTTTGAGGACCGATGCCGCCCGTTTGTGTTATTAATTGGTTTCAATACAAAACTGGACAGACGCACTTACATAAACATCGAATAATGTATTATAACGCAATTAGCTTATAGTATATATTAAATGAGGACTACACTGTCTAATCAATAGACAGTAGTTCCTTGTAGTTGAATATCAGAATCATGTTTCCATATTTAAAAGCCTATATCCAAAAAAAATAACAAATACGTATGCAAAATCATTGACGTAATACTTGACATGAACATTCCTTTGAAAACGTAGACGGATTTTACGATTGTGGTTAGAAGAAACACCGGAAAGAAGTATTTATTTATAAAGAAAATAAAAAAGCTGTGAAAATACTAAAACCATTTCAATAAGCGTTAAAATAATGAGTTGATAGTGTCAATAATTGTAATAAAAAATAATATCCCTGCTATTCTTTTGATTCCTTTGACAAATCTAAATCTCAAATAAAATAGACACGTAAATAGTATAATCATTTGGCACTTCCACAATTCAGCTGAATCTAAAGAGACTTCTAATTTTAAAACCTAATAAGAGTTTAGAATAAAAAGTATGCATATAAAAATATATTTAAAACATTGCTCTGCTACCAGCCAGACGTCTAAAAACAAACAAACATGCAAAGTACGTTCATCAAGTAGTAGGAAAACATGCACGATTTATTAACGTAAAACTTACATGGATGGAGTTTTTGCGCTGCGATGTACTTCTCCAGCTTACGCCTGAGTACTATCTCGGCACCGTATCGACCCACAGATCCGTTGTCGACCAACAAGAAGTACGCGTGTCTGTTATTCAGGACGGCCAATTTCGATCTGTAAAGAAATCGATGGCTTATTAGCTATGTCTAAATTTGCTTTTTTTATATTTTAACCTGATGTTACGTGACAATGTGGGCCAAGATAGTGGAGGGACTAGCTCTGCAATGCAACTGCCAGAACACACCTATAGGTATTTGACAGCAAACTTTCAATTTATATGTGGTAGCTAATAGGCGCGCATTAGGCAAATCTTACCACTATGCTATGGTTTCATTACGATGTTTCCTTGACCGATGACTTCAACCTCAAGTTTTTTCCAAGCTCATTATAGGTGGATTCAAACACACGTCCCTTCACATAGCGTCCGTACACACTATCAACTGAGCTACCATCGGTTCAGTCTTAATTTATTCTTAAATATGTAGAACAGTTCTATAATGTTTTTAAGTTCTGGATATCGATTCGTAAAAATAAGTAGAAAATATGTGTGAATTAATTGTCACATTAGCCCTACAGCGTGTTTATAGACATTAATTTCATAGTAATGGTAATGAAGCTCGTTTCAATTCAGGTTAGCTTGTAAAATAACGTAATAAGAAACGGACCATTAAATCGAACTCGAAAGCTTCATACCAGTTCAATCAACTAATATAATTCACACAGCAATCAATTGCAAACATATGTATGTTGCAGAGCACTATAACAGTTATGTCATTTAAAAAATTATTTAAAATTGTATTTCCTAATATTTTCCATGACAACAGTTGTGTAGAAGTTGCTTACGTTGACAAGTGCTTCGTGTAATGCTATTAGTTGGGTTTTTTCGGTTATATCAATAGTAGTGTTTTAGTAAAATATAATTTCTATACGTGATGACTTACAATTAGTTAACAGTCTCGTTTACTATCTATATATTGTCATTATAACTGTGAGTTATCCAAATAAAACAAGCTTGTCCAGGTTCATCATTAGAATCCGACCACGGCCTAGGACTGAAATATTTATAGCGACCAATCTAATACAATTAAACACAACGAGATTTGTTGCCTTCCTGAAACTTTTCTAAAGGCAACATCTGAGTTTGTCTTCAGATCAGTTTAATATCTTAAATCACTGACATCCAAGTTAAACAAGTAATACGATTTGTTAAAATTTTATATGCAAGAATTAACTCATACGCATTGACACAGCGTTACATTGTATTGTTACATAAAAAGCTTCTAATAATATAAAAGACACTGTTTCTTGTTCACTATTCGTCCATATTATTGCACGCTTTGTACCGCGAAAGGGATGAGTTAGTGATCTACTCTCGACACGTGAAGAGCAAACAATTTTTTGCTCTTAAATTGCCTACCTCAACCCATTTGCATTTATACGATAATATGAGTAGATTTATTTCAAGACAACACTTCAAATAAATTATCTTATAAAAAATATTCTGCTATCTTGAAAAAAATACTGTTGAAAAAATTTACGTGGACTACCAGATTTTTTTTATACGAGGAAGTCACTATAACTACCGAAAAAAATGACGTATCAAGACCAGATTTCGTTTATATTTTTAGAATAACAATAACCAGTTACATATTTAATATCCAATTACATTTACAAGTTCTTGGTGTTGTTTATATTTTCTATGAAAAGGGCAATCATAATGAAAACACAAAGATACTGAAACCATACAGCCGAGTCGAACTTTATTTTATAATAAAGAGATTAGCGCTTAAACATGATAGACACTCTCTAGGTGAAACTATCTACGGCGTTTTTGTGACAAGCAATAAACCAAGTTTGCTTGAAAAATATATAATGATTAATAAAATAATAAATAATTAATAAAATAAGTCAATGGTACGGCTCGTTTTATTTTCTTCAAAATTAAATGAATGGTATAATGCGTGCACTCTTGGATTTTCTACACTTATCTTAAAGTAGATTCAGTGAATTTATAGATCAATCGTGTATAAAATAATATTTCTCGTATGTCGACCGATACAGAGACTAACGAGCATACTAGATATATAGGTGGAGGACCATTCATAATTCAGTGAATACCTCGACTCGAGACCCCCAGTGAAATTGTTAAACATGTACCATAATGATCCACTTTAGGGCCCAATTTACATACGAGCACTACCTGCATAGAGGGTTTTGTCATAGCCACAGCAGTAAAGTCTACAGAGAGTTTGATAGATATATTAAAAATCACAAACATTAATAATGTACAAAGACGTTATGCTCTCAGAAATCTCAGAAACAGTAAAAATACAACACATTAACGAAGTCAATACACTTGAGATTAGATGAGCAAAACGTGTATTATTCATGAAAAAAAAACTTGTTTTAATTCTAGTTCAATTGTGAAGTTAAGGGTAAATTACAGTTGAATAATTTCATCCAGACACCAAGATGAGAACAAAATTAGTATTCACAAGAAAACGTTATATAATATACATGAATAATTAATATAAATGGTGAAAACAGAGGCGTCTACCTAAATGGATACTACTTATGTAACATAGGGTCTCGAGGTATATTATGTCGTCTCTAAATTAAGACACAACTCCATCATTAGGCCTGAATTCGGTGTTTTGTTTAAGGGTTTTATTCGTCGGTTTTATATCACTCTACTACAATTATCAGGTGACAATATAATTATCAATTGATGTAACGCACATTTGTGATTTATCAAAATCTAATTTAATTATGACATTTAAATTTCGATGTAGCATTCGTAAGTTAAGCGTTATGGCCATAATCTTACCTGATCTTAAGTAACAATACGGCCCAAGTTAGTAGACACGGTAACCCTGTGGAGGAACTGGCTCTCAAGTTCAACTGCCAGATCACACCTATTGGTATTTGGTGGCAGATTCTCAATCGGAGGGTAGTAGCTAGCTAAGCGGGCATTAGAAAAAGCCCTACCGTCTTGCTATGGTTTCATCATTATGTTTTCCTTTACCAAAAGCTCAAGCTCATTGTAGGTGGATTCGAACTCACGTACCTTAACACAGAGCCCGTACACACTACCACTGAGCTATAATTGCTTCATATTAAGATCGAAACGTTTTATTGGTTTATCACCCTCATAATAATATATTGTTCACTTTTTCGCTAACCATGACCATCGCTAAATGCATTCCACTGTTCTATATTAATTTGAACATCACATTGTTCTACTAATAATATTGTATCTGTATAATCATTCAAGATAATAATTATACAATAAGTGTTGCAAATTATTATTAAAAACCAAATTTTATAAAATAACATTATTGTCATTATTGTCACGTGATAATTATTTTTATGGCGCGAGGCAAAGTTGTGGCGTTATACGCGTACCAGTTTAATCGTTTCCAGCCTAATTAAAATCATCGCTGTCAAGCCGCCCTAAGATGCTTGTCAAAGCTAGATATACATTGGCATCACGAGAAGTTATAATTTATCAGTTATCATCATGTATATGATGGTAGCGCCCAATTCAAGCACAAATTCCTACTACGCTGCCCAATTTACTGTGGTTGTCTGGAAACACGACCTTTCATAAGGGTATTACTATGTCAGATTACACTTGATGTATAGTTGTTGAGATCCAGCCAGACATAATTATAATATCAACTTAAACTTTATGTACGTGTGGAAAAAAAGCTAAGTTGTAATATTTCGTGTCTTTACATCGGGAAACAATATTAAGAATTATTCAATCAACATTAATTATAAAAACAGGATTGCAATACATAGAGAACATGTTTAAGGTATGCATTCTAAAATTTTGCATTCTTTAACTTTGCATTCCAATATTTATTTCTAGTTGAAGTAGCCGGATTGGCGAGATACATATACTCTATTGAGAATTGCAAACACATAATTTAGTATTGTGTTCCTGCTGTAAGCACTCTTTCGAGAGCTCGTTAGGGAAGAATCGTATCAATCGAAATTTCTCGAAATCGTGTTTAGAATAGTTAAATCAAGAAGTTCAAAAAACTTACATTTATATGCAATCAACAGAGTATACGATCAGTCGATAATTAGTAGCTGGAGGTGGAATCTTTTTAATGCGGTACTGATATAATTGACAAGTTTATGAACGTTTATTTTATTCTTAGTAATTTTATATTTTTTACCAGGATACAGAAGAAGAGGACCAAGACAGCAACCAATATGATACGGGAGAGTTCGCACACGATTTTACTTCTAACAATATCCTAGATATAGATGAACAGTCTCCTATAAATAAACGATATTTGAACTTTGAAGAAGAAGCAAGCAGTTCTAAAGTCAAGAGGCATTTCACCGAGGTCGAAGACGAATATGATGCTATAGGTAAACTAAAAGTATTACAGTAAAGTTTTAAAGACTCCATTGAAATTCAAATACAACTAAAGATAAATAAAGCTAAGAGACTAGTTTTAAGAATTCTCGATAAACAGTTCGTTTAATCCAGTCCATCTAGAAAATGTTTATCAGTAAGATTGTAACATGTGCCACTTCTATAAATAAATGAATACATTTTTCAATTTGAATCACAAATCTGGTTTATAGTGTTGTGTTTTCTCATTTACTTCTGTCACTTATTGCTAATATTTTAGCAAACGTTTACTCTATTTTCGAAATTAGCTGCCAGTACAAATTAAAAACAAATGCAATCTGTCTCGATTAGAGCAATCTAAACGTTGTTTAAAATTATTTTCAGGTATAAATGTAGCTGCTAAATTGCGATATCTACCACTAAACATGAGGGTATTGGCAGAGAAATTGATTAACGACGTGCTGTTTCAAGCTCAAGTAAACGGACTCACATCGTCTACAATTATATCAACTCCAGATCCATTTAAACAAGACCAAAATTAGACTAAAATACATTTATAAAAAATCATGATGTGATTATTTCTCTATTTTTGTTGTATGTTATATAGAAGTAAATAAAAATACAGTTACAAGATGGTATCTAATCATTACATTCTGCGAGTACTGCTGTTTTGCGGTGGATAATTTATAATGGAAACATTAATATTGTTATTGTTTAATCAGGCTTTCAATTGTGAATATCGAACTTTTATAAGACATAAAATAAAGATATGTTAAATATTATATATGACGGAGTAAATTGAGGAGTCTACTTATTAATAATTGGTTCATTCCACAACCTAAAAATAACAGTAAAGATCCAAAGTAACAAATGTGGCAAAAGTAACGCAGAAAGACAAATTCAATAGAAATTTGTCTACGTGACCTAAACGCTCCATCAAAAGTCACTTTAGAAACACTCTAAAACAAACCTTTTCAACATTCCTTGGGGTTTCGACATCAGTAACTCACTTTTGAGTGATGCGCAAAGTTTGCGATTATATTTGACTTCAGCTGATTTTTATCGAGCAATAGTGTTCGCTAGATGGTAAACCTTTCAAGTGATATCTAAAGTCTATAAAATGTAGGTATTTTCATGTATCGATCGACAATTATTATTGTGTCCATAAAGTTTCCTTGTAATGGTGTCTAATACCATTTTTTTAACACTCCTAATATGCCGAGAGGGCTATGAGAATAGCGTGTACGACTTATCGGATAAAAAGTACCAGCTAATAAGTATGTTGGAATGTATACTACTTTGGTCCTCCGTTTGAAATTGATTGGGCGCTGCTACGTCTCATAAAATAAATAACTATTAATAAATATTTTTCAGACAACTGCCTGACGGTTGAGCTGATGTCGGCGGATAGTTTAACCAACTGTGGGTATGTGTTACAATCGATTATCTGTGTTATGAGACGTATCTGCGGCCTGTCAATTCTAAGCGTAATTTCATAGTACACTATAGGATTTAATTATGAATTTTCGCAAAGAAATAAATAATCAAATACTCAGTAAAAAGACAGCACGACGACCCGCATTCCGGAATATTACCAGAAACAAGAGACTGCTTTCGCATTGCTTACAGTCTCTGGCGGTAGAATATTTACTACCTATTTGACACACTATTCTCAATTTTTTTGATTTGCGTTATTATAAGTAGCGCTGTAAGAAATATAGTTGACTGCAAAGCCTTTGAATGTTGTTAAAAACAGCTTTCAGTACTCTTGTAAAGGTTCCTGTATAAATAACATCAAACGATGATCAAAGAACATTATTTTTGTAGCATATAAAGAGTAATGATGATGGTATTACTGTTTATCATATCGTCAACTGAGAGCTCTAGCCCAACATTGTACCACAGCATTTAGCTCTCACAAAGCATGACGGTAAAACTATAGCCGGTTGTAATGCCGGTTAAAACTGTTTAAGTTAAAACATGTCACCTTACACCTATAGCTAATCGGTGTTTTTAGTTTAAGAGAAGCTTACCTCGGTGAAGCGATAGCATGGTAAGGTACATCTCTTCCTTTACCGATGAGCTCGTTGGCACCCTCTACGATACCCCAAGGAGCAATTCCAATACTGACAACGCGACCCGCCCGTTGCGATCGTTCCAACTGCAAAGCATCTCCTACTTGTCGGGTCACACCTACGCAAGAAACGTTTCACAAATATTTTATTGTAGACATCTGTTATTAAAACTATGAAGTTAAATCCTAATTGTCTAAATTTGTTTATTCTGCTTTCTTTGTTACGAATCATCTTTTGCGGTCAATCAATTTTTTGTTACTTAAAAGTGAAAATTATGTTTTAACATCAGAATTCTCTTTTTATTTTACTTCTATATTTAACATTTTTATTGAATAAAACTCCTTTTTCTATACAATTTTCAGTCTTTTGATTGTCTTAACCACCGCTTCTATAATTTTTTCATTATATTTGAATACAGGTGGTAATTTTTAACAGTAAACTCGTAAATCTGGATTTCGTTTTTGCCTGAGTCAGTTGCTGGTAAATTTATATTTTTTGATCAGATTGTGTTTGTGATTGTTTCAAAAAGTATTACACAATATTTATAGGATTATCTGTCTGACAAAATACTAACCAGTATTCGTGCCTCCAGTAAAAATCCATGCTCCAGTAGTTTTGGCAGCTTTTAGAAGGCCTTTCCTCAGAACCTTTTTTAGTTTTGGTTGGAGGTCGAAGTTGGCTTTACCGCCTTGAATGGTAATAAGAAGCTTTGGCCTTTCGAGAGCCCACTCTCTGGTCAGTAGTTGGACTATGAGCTCAGGCCGTGTGTCGTGAGAAAGTCGGACGTACTAAAAATAAGTAAAAATATATATTATTATTATCCATATTTCGACAATCTTTATATTGCGGTCATAAATAAATTGATTACTACTTAAAAAAATAATTCTTCACATAAAAGGTAAATACGTCTAATATTAGTCAAAATTATATACTACTAACCTATGGGAACACAGATTTGAGTTCTCAAATATGAGTATTGTAGGCTATAATATGATAACAAGACCGCGGCTATAGTTGAGTGAACTATTAATACGTTGGTAAAAAGTTTTTTCTATATGACGAGATGATTTATGATTATCACCCTCTTCTCTAAAATCGTAACTGGAATTCGTGTAATTGAAGGATAAAAGTTTATAACACTATTACATATCTCATATTTACTGACTTGACGTTCTAATGCCGCTGTACCCAACTTGCGGCTTAATAACCTAAGGACCTATTCAATCTAAGGAAACTATTGCCTAAATATTTTTTGTTTGCGGCCGCGACACCATAACTAAAAGACGTTTGTGGCCCCTATAGAAAAAAAAGGTCAAGTATGGCTGTTCTAATGACTCTATGACTCTAAAATTAAGAAAACAATAAATAGGAATTAGGTATATGAGCCTCATATAAGTAAACGTTTGCTAACAAATATTGTAATTTATTTGGTTTAAAATAGGTTAGTTACTTGTGCTTTAGTTGGATGTGGTCCGCCTTGGAATTCAACCGTGCCATACGCGTCAGTCGGGGCTGCTTGAGTGTGCCTTGCAGGCAGCCACGCCTCCCCCGGCGTGCCTGTAGGAATGTTTGATCCATGGGCTGTTTTACTGAGGCCACACCAGCACCTGAAGCAAATTTATTTGATTACATTTTTAACCATGTAGATTGCATTTAATTGGTTTACATTACTTGCACATAATCATTGTTAATGACGTCTTGAAACTATATTAAGCACACATTTCACTTATGTTAAATACAATACAATAGCATGAAATATACCATATTTTTAGTCGTTATCCATATTTTTAGTAACTTAAGTTTTTTAATGCATATATTTTATATCATGATATGAAAACTATTCAGAATATTGTTTTTCAGTGTGACAGAAGATAAAACAAAAGCATGTACTGACACCTCTATACGCAGTTTTTGAAAATTATTTCCGTAACATATTTGCATTTAATATATTTTAAAACCGGCAAAATTATCAGTTATATCTGGAAGAGGTTTAATATGGACGATAACAATACAAAAGAACATGAGTCTTCTTCAAGCAAAAAGGAAATCCAGAAAGAACAATCTGGTCATGGATTAAAGAACAATAAAGGATATGATGACAGCAGATCGAACAGCGATTCCTTGTCCATTGGGTCATATTCAGTAAGTAGTGGCAATGATTTGGCCGAACCAAACTTAGAAGATTCCAAAGCTATGGCAGGGAAAAGGGGTACTAAGCCCCCAGAAAGAAGGAACAGGGGTCGTGGAAGTAAACGTCGTGGTAGGGTTGATAAGAGGAAGCGTTCTGTGACTCGGCGGCAACTTGTTAGGAGACCTCTGAAGCGAAAACTAAGGGTCGATAGAAATCGAGATATATCAGTATCCACGTTATTTACACGGATGTCACCAGATAATCGTCGCAGGTCGAGAAGCCCGAGTTGTCGGTACTGCGGTCACCGTTGCTGTCTTAGAAGGTAGAAATTTTAGTGTAAATCGGTATAATTGTTGTTGTGATTAAACATTTGTAATTAATTTCGATGTTTTATTTGTAACTTGCAACCCGCCCCGCAAGGATAGTAGAGCATACATATATGCTAATTTAATTGAGAATCTTAAATAGTTTCATTAAAAAAATGCCTAATATAGAGGTATACAAAGTTACCAGTTTTACTTAGTTTACGCGGCAACCACCAGCCTCCAGGCGGCCAGATTTCTTGCGAAACGTTTAACATTCATCGTCAAATTTCAGCCTGTTTACATAAAATCTCAATAAATTATACCCCTAAACATTTTTTACGAATCATTTAGTTTATTGATAAAAATGGTATGAAAATCCGTTCGGCAATTTTTGACTTTATTGTGTTTAGACATACAAACAGATAAAGCAGAGGATTTTGTTATATAATGTATAATTGTAAATTTTAATTGATAATTACCGGTTATCAGGATACAATTAGGAGTAAAAAAAGTAATGAAGGTAAGATTTAAGAAAAAATCAGATATAGATTAAATAGACCAATTATCTGAACACACCGATACGTAGTCATATTTTTCCGACTTCAAGTTGGTAGTAGTACTAAATAAAATGTGAAAGCGGTTCTAGTTCTTTGGAAAGTAGGGTAACAATAGGAAGTTTTATTGAGTACCTTTGGTGATTCGTACCAGATAAGGTCCACATTATTCTACTCGTACGCCGCCCCAGCAAACACGAGAAAGAGATTCGTAAATGTATTTTACCCACGTTAATAATTGGTGGTACTAAACTCAGTGGTCAACTACTAATTGTTCAAACACTATGCGCATCATTAAAATAATAAACTTATAGATTATTAACATCCTGCGATTGTTATATGAGAATATATTCATACTCTTGTCAGATATCGACATGGTTCAAGAAGGGTGACGTTTAAGGGTAAAAGCAGGCGGAACGGGCAGCAGAAGCGGAGAAAGAAAAGTGTACGAACAGGTAAGTATTGATAAATCAAAGAATTTATGATATACACTGCAGTAATTATTTATTGATGATCAGACTAATATCAATCGTTGTTAATAAATATAGGTTAACATAGTAAGGATAGCGTTGAGCAGGTCACTTAGCCAGATATGGTGATGATGGTGGCAGTCGAGTAGATCCCTGACCGAGTGGTGGCCGATAGAGGGCAAGCGAATGGAAGGTAGACCGATAGCAAGATGGGTAACCGATATTACTAATCTTGGGAAAAAAACCTAGGTAAGACTGGCACAGAATAGGAAAGAATGGCATAAAAGGAAGTAGGCTTATGCCCTGCATTAGGTTAAAAGGAGCTGTCCATGATGATGATGATGATGAAGTTAGTAAAGATCCATCCATCCATTCAACCGAAAGACGTCCACTGCTGAACATAGGTCTCCTCCAAAGATCTCCACGACAATCGGTCTTGCGATAATAGGCCTAATAAAAAAAGGTCAAAGTTGCTCAAAGGCCAATGAAGAGGGCTATGCTTGGAGTTTCACTGCGTGATCAAATCAGGAATGACGAGATCCACAGATGAACCAAAGTAACCGACATTGCCCGAAGAATTACTAAACTTAAGTGGCAGTGGGCTGGGCACATTTCTCGTAGAACCGGTGCCCGATGGCGCCAACGGGTTCTCGAATGGCTACCACGTATCGGAAGACATAGAGTGGGTTGACCCCCCACAAGGTGGACCGAAAACCTGGTGAAGGTCACGGGAATCCGCAGGATGCGGGTGGCGCAAGACCGGTCGTCGTAAAGATATTTTTCCAAAATTATGCCTACGCCTATAAGGTGTCATAGGTGCACAGACTATCTAATGATTCCGTCAAGTAACTAAAAAAAACATACTGTCAGAACACCGTTTAAACGGTCTACGGACCACGTGTCAGTGGACGTGAGTGTGTGAGAGAACGACGTAAGCCTGAGCTTTCGGTAAAGAAAAACATCGTCAATAAACCATGCATGGTGGCAGGGCTTTTTCTAATTCCTATCTGGCTAGCATCCTCAACTTGAAAATCCGCCGCTAGATACCTATAGGTGTGTGCCGGCAGTTACACTTGAGAGTCAGTCCCTCCACTGGGTCGCATGGACACTTAACATCAGTTGAGATTGTGGCCATAACGCTAGACCAATAAAGTAATCAAAAACAATCAAGCAATATATTATTTTACGAATTATCGAATAGAACTCATTAACGTAGCTTTCAGTAAAACCAATTATATATTCATTATTTCAAACAAATATATATTATTATAATTTTCCAAAATGTAATACATATACAGTCTGTAAAGAAAAATTATATGTAAGATATTATTAAAATATATCTTAACTTACTTGTGCCCGTGATTTTATTCGCGTGGTCTTGAATTATATTTCAATATATTTTCAGGACCAATTATTCAACTTTGTGTGCATTGTATTATTATGATAAGTATAATATAATATCGACGATCTTTTACATGCTTATCGAGGCTCAATCACACTGTCGTAATAACAGTGTTTCCTGATAGAGGGTGACTAGCGCTGGACGGAGTGTGCGCCTAGGCTATCGCCTAATGCATGCAACATTTTACAGGAATAATATACCTGACTATACACTATAAGATTTTTAAAAATGTATGCAAAATAATATTTATCCAGTTCTTTTTAAGTCTATATGTTTAGAGTTACGGTTACAATCTCACCTGATGGCAAGTGATGATGTGGCCCAACATAGTTGACACGATAGTTCTAGTGAAAGGACTGGCTGTTAAGTGCAACTGCCGGAATACACTTACAAGTGTTTGGCGGCAGAATTTCAACTTACGCTTTTTCAATTTTGATTGGTAGCCAGCTACTAGAAGAAGTGAGACAGCTATCCCTGGCCTCTGGCAACCCGGGAGATTGCAGTGCCGCCGTAATGCGTTTCAATGGGTAGTGTTGGGTAATTAACACCCGATGAGACACACATATCTCTCTCACATTGGCCTGAGCCCGGGTAATGAGTTGGAGTTTGTGCATTGCGAAGAGGAAGTTCGTAAATAATAAAATGTTAAAACCCACGTTAATAAAATAAACAGTGGTAGCTAGATAGGAATTCGAGAAAACCTATTACCATACTATGGTTTCATCACGATGTTTTTCTTCCCCGAGAGCTCAAGCTCATTGCAGAGACTCGAAATCATGTTCTTTGACACGACGTTGGTACACGCTACCACTAAGCTATCGTTACTTCGATGATCGCTTCGCTTCATCAAATTCATTTGAACCTTGAAATAATACTTGAAAAAAAAAACAAAAAGCTTTTTTAGTGCTTTTCAAAATTCAACCACCCAAAGCATGAGATGAGTAACAAAGTATATGGGAAATCATATATCTCGATTTGGATTCATAAACGAATTTTATTTACAACAAGCTGACCCGACAGACGTTGTCCTGTCTTAACTATGAATATTGTTGGTGCATTGTTGTGACAGTTAGGTAAAATTAATATTGTCGTTAAGTTTTCTTTAATTTTCTAATGTAACAGTGAACTTCCTAATTTTTTTTTTCATACGAACCTTCTGACAATAATTAACACAACAAAAAAAGAATTGATGAAATTGTTTCATGCGTTCACGCGTAATGCGATGCCCAAGGCAAATAGAGACTCATTTATACAACCAAACGGCTGTGTTAGTCTTACAATCTACAGTAACATAGAAGCCGGTAAACAACATATTGCGTTGAAGCCGACACTAATAAAATTATTAACGGGCACATTAACACGTTCGTATTTCTCACCTATGTATTACTCTTAAATGACTTTTAGAAAGTTGTAATGAAATATATCAATCATATTATACGTTTTTACTTAAACCCAGAAAAATATCATAAATAAACGGCTCTAGAAATTAGTAAACAAATCACAAAAATTCCAGTACTAACTTTAGGTGATTAATGTAGACATTTGATACGGTTTGATCAATCACATCCTATGTACTGTCAGTTGAACATTCTATTCTTCATTTTCTGCTATCTTTCTTCATAACGTGCTGTTTAAAACACTATTATTTATGGACTTCCTCATAGCATCGTACAAACTTAAAAGCATTACCCGAATTCAAGCCAAGGCGTAAGGAGAATGTGGTGACTACATCCATCCATCCATCCATTCAACCGAAAGACAGCCACTGCTGGACATAGGTCTCCCCCAAAGATCTGCACGACGATTGGTCTTGCGCCACCCGCAGCGGATTCCCGCGACCTTCACTAGGTCGTTGGTCCACCTTGTAGGGAGGCCTACCCTCGCTACGTCTTCCGGTACGTGGTAGCCATTCGAGAACCCGTTGGTCCCATCGGGCATCGGTTCTGCGAGCCACTTAAGTTTAGCAATTCTTCTGGCAATTTCGGTTACTTTGGTTCTTCTGCGGATCTTCTCATTCCTGATTCGGTCACGCAGTGAAATCCCAGGCATAGCTTTCTCCATTGCCCTTTGAGCAACTGTGAGCTTTTTTATTAGGCCCATTGTGAGCGAGCACGTCTTAGTGCCGTGTGTAATCACTGGCAATATACATTGGTCGAAGAATTTCGTCTTACGGACACCGCGGTATTTCGGCTGAGAATATTTTGCGTAGCTTCCAGAACGCGGCTCAGTCGAACTGGATACGACGAAACATCTTTCTCGAATTTGCATCCACCTATCTGGACGGTATATATAACTGTCAACAACTTCGAGCTTAGAGTCACCGATTTTTACAGGTGTTAGCTCACCATGGATATTAGACATGACTTTCGTCTTGTCCATGTTCATTTTAAGACCAACTCGTTCGGAGGTATATATGGTGACTCATCGGGTGCTAATCACCCAACAATATTCACTGAAAGCCACCTTGGCGATATTTCGAACTCCCGTGTTGCCCCAGTTTTGCATGGTGGTAGAGCTTTTTCTAATGTCCGCCTGGCTAGCTACCACCATCAAGTTCAACATTTGCCGCCAAACACTAATAGGTGTATTACGGCAGTTACGCTTGAGAACCAGACCCTCCATAGGTTTAGCGTGTCTACCAACTTGGGCCCTATCGTCACTTAAGACTAAGTGAGAAAAAAGAGACCAGGGAAACCTTACACATTTTTTCTAATCAGTTTATTCTATGTAATTTGGTATAAATGGTTTTCCTCTTATATTCTCTTTATCAACTGTCATCTTATCAACCACATCTTTTATAAACATATCATTCTTTACAATTAAAGCAAACCAACTTTAGTCAGCCTTTACTGTAAAATTTAACCTTATAAAGTTAATATTCTTCTAATTTCATAACTTTTAACTCGTTTTTACAATATGCCTTAACCACGTTAATCTATTACTACTAAAGTGCACTGACATTAACACTTAGTTTTATATATTCAGCACACTTGAAAATTAAATTACGGTCTTCTACAGTCTAGATTAGGAATGTAATTTAAACCTAATCCTTCGGGCATGGTTCGTTTAGCTATCTTTATTAAGAAATTTGAGACAATTTAATAATACAAAAATCATCCCTTCTACAATTAATGTCAGATTTCAAGACACGAAGGAATAGAATCGAAATAAATTGTTGTATTTGCTTTGTAAAATTAAATTAAGATAAAATTATATTTCATTTACCAATCAGCACTATGTCATTGTATTAAACCCTTGTTAACATTAACAAATGTCATTTTAGTCTTAAAAGTACTATACTGTCAAGATATATGCATCTTTTTTATAATTGAGGTTTAGCATTATGGTCTTAATCTCGCCTAATTAAGTGCCTTTACGGTCTAAGTAGACACGCTAAACCAGTTTAAGAACTAGCTCTCAACTGCAACTGCCGTAACACACCTATTGGTATTTGGCGGTAGATTTTCAACTAGGGTGGTAGCTAGCCAGGCGAGCATTAGAAAAAACCCTATCACCATGGTAATGTGATAAATAATGCCAATAAATAATTTTTGTGTATACTGCATTTCGCGTGTGCTTGCACGATTTACTTATTACTACTATAAGGCATCGCAAAGTACATATTATTCTTAAAAATATTTTAGTTAATTTATTCATTATATGCTTCTGTTTTGCTCTCATCATTATAAATAAATCAAAGCTTTTTGACTAACTCATTATCTCACAGTTTAAATTTCAAAGGATAGAAATGTAAATTCTGTAGAAACTGTTGATTATAATGGATACATGGCTTAAGAAACGATTTGTAGAAATTCGACTGTTAAAGTGTTGGTATGGGAAGTGTCTTTTATTTTTTCAGATTTTGTGTCGTCAGTTCTAACTGAAATGAAGCAATACAGAAATTGTTGTGAACACGAGAAGTATTTGTTTTTCTATAAATTGTAAATAGACTAAATATGTCTTTTAAATTTGTATAAAGATGACTAAATCAAAAAGATTTTTTCGTATTAAATTCGTCCGAGCTGCGGCGTTACAAGTTATTATTTACGTTTGATACATCGGATACGAAATTAATAATAAGAAATACCTCAACAAATATTTACTGTACCCTTTTTATGGTCGCCAATTCCGGTTGCGACACAATTTTGGAAGTGCTTATTGTATGTTAATTTGTTTTTATGTTTTTTTTTTCGTATCTCGGTTATGACGTTGACGTTTGACGTTTAACGTATGACGTTATAAAAATATTATTATATTATTATAATATTATTATATTATTAATATTATTATTATATTTTTTTATAGAATAGGGGGCAAACGAGCACACGTGTTACCTGATGGTAAGTGATCACCGCCGCCCATGGACACTCGCAACACCAGAGGAATCGCTGGTGCGTTGCCGACCTTTATAGAAGGGACTGGTTCTTAAGTGTAACTGCCGGAACACACCTTTTGGTATTTAGCAGCAAATTCTCAACTCGAGGGTGGTAGCTAGCACTAGATTAACCTAACCCAACATTAATTCTTGGAAAAGTTTTAAAAGCTTAGTTTTCAGCAATATTTAATATAAAAATATTATTATTGGACTCATTTTTTAGTATATTCGTTATAAATATAAAGATATATAAACTCCAGAATGCAAGTAGTATTTTCTACTTTAAGGATTATAATAATATTAAAACATTTACCAGAATTAATCTAAAGCTTGAATTATTTTTAAAACAATACAAAACTATACGATATATTTATTCAAAGTTATTCTAAAATACAGTATAAATAAGTTTATGAAATCTGCATCTTTTCAAAGTGATATCACATGCATTGTAATACCGTGCGATGAATGTCAGATGTAATCATGTAATAGCCGTGCATGTGAGGGAATTACTATTCTGAAGTCAATAACTTGTCCCGAAGCAACTGTTTAAGCTTGGCAGAAGTCCTCAAGAGATAAGTCTATTTCTAAAATTACCGCAGTACACCTTTTACAAGAAAGCTTGGCTTATAAAAAGTCATTATTTAATGAGGTCTGTATTATCCTTAGAATGCATTCAAGCCGGATCACGCTGCAAAATGCTGTCTCCTTTATTCATCAATGTCAGCTCAACACCAGCGTCTGATGTATTGTCACCAGGTTCGACGGAACACTTAGAGGCAAGAATTTATTCTAGTAATTTATCGTGATACCGCTCATAAAACGGACATAAATAATATAGAAAAGTTCTCGAATGGCGTCCACGCCAACGTAAAAGTCAGTTCCTGGGTAAAGCCACGAGATATAGCCAGAGACCAGGTACAGCGTTCACACTTCTTCTAATCACAATTGTCCAGTCCTAGCACACTACAATTGAATATATATATATATAAATCTAATGTAAACGAAGACTAAAGACGCAAAGATGAAATTTTGATATTTTGTTTATTATTAGGTAACACCAGAAATGATTCATGCGACGTTGGAGAAATTAACTATGTGGAGGCAAAGTGTGTCGACGCACTCTATTCTCTGTCATCTACAGGTAAATATGGCATCTAAGAATTCATGTGTTATGGGAGAGATTAGATATTAATATCATATACATACAAGGCAGGATATCTAGAATGTAGGGGCAACTGAAACGATGAATAGTATATTAGTAGTTATATTATACAAACGTGTCTGTAGGTAGTAAAAACCCGTACATTAATATACATTTTTATTTAGAACTAAAATTCAATAATAGATTTAAAGTATGGCATATTTTAGTATAATGGAAAAGATTGTTGGATTTAATATTCAGCATTCATTTTGAATTATATTTTGTCATTTTAAAGTTCAAACGAGTATACAGTGAACGTTGTTAAGGACGTCACACAGCCAAGAAAATTCAATTTATTAGGCAACCCTTAGCTAAGGTTGCTTGGAAGAAATTGTTCTTCACAATATGGCTACTCTTTGTATCTCCTACTGGGTAATTTAAACTACAATGTACAAAAATCTTTACTAATATTATAAATGCTAAAGCGAGGTTTTTGCTACGCTTCTACGCCTAAACCAATGAATCAACTGTGATGAATGATATAAAGACAGATGGAACCCTGACGATGGTGATAGGCTATTTTTTCTCGCTAAAAACTCATTAGGAGTGGGATAGAGAGTGGAATAAACTTTCTATAAGACTTTTTATTGCATCATTCGATTTTACAAAATCAATTGTAACGTGATCGAAGCCGCAGGTAAAAGCTAGTATTATAATAAATAAAGAAAAGATATCTGACATAAATAATATTAACACAAATATGATTTATTTTTACATACCAATGTTCGTCATGTTCTAATTATTTTGTTTTCCTCGAAGGAAACTGAAAGATTTCTATAAAAACCACTCAAAAATATGTTCGCGTGTAGTAATTCTCATCAAATACACATCAATTCTTATTTGCTGACGGAATTGAGCTAAATCCGTTCTCCGACGTAAATAAAACAAAATCAAAAACGTTTTATAAACTACCATTATAATTTATAGTAAAAAAAATAACATATCTAATATCATATTTGACTAAATAAATAGCTCACTAGAGAGCACACTGTAGCACGCTGGGAGCACAGTTATAAAATGAAATTGAAAAAACTTGTTTTTTCTTAGACATCGATTCAATAAACTAAATTCATAAAAAGTTTTTGTTCTTGGTACCTACAATATCTGTTAAAAGAAATTGGCGTGAAAACAAAAATAAAGCTTGTATACTTTGTATAAAGAAAATGTATATTATAATTTTATGTTATTCTCTTCTATTAGCTTTTACACGCGGCTTTGCTCCTGTTAATATTGATTTTGTCAAACAAATCTGATGACGCTGTAAAAAGTTTCATACAAAATTTAATCCCTCCCTATGCCCCATTTCCAGTAAGTTTGTATCATGAAAAAGTAGCCTATCATCGTGTCCAAGTTCCTATATATTTCTGCACTAAAATTCACTATAATCGATTCAGCTGTTTGGGTGTGAAAGCATAACAAACAAACAAACTCACTTTCGCATTTATAATATTAGTACGGATATATTTTGTCTAACATATTGTACTTTACACTTAGTCCATATCTACGTGTAATAATTCCTAACAATTAGCAACCTATAAAAACAACAATTGTGTAAAGTCTGATGACAATTGCCTTTAGACAAATTGTCTGCTGCCTTTATTTACAAATAAATATTATCGGTAAAAAATGTTATTACTTATCAAAAACGTGTTTCCAGATATAACTATGTATATTATTTTAAGGAATCCAAACTATTCTGTAGAAGATCTTTGTCAACATTGTACCTGTTCTTTCATGTTATTGTTATATGTAAATTGAGAAATAACATACTCAAAGTTTTTGTATTAAGCCCAGACGTAAAAACATTTGGGAATTGTTTTTCAGTATTCGTTTTATTTTTGTATTTGTATTTGACCTTTTTATTTAATACTTCAAAATTCATGAAGATATTAAAAAAACACTGTATCAGTAACTTTCATGCTCATAAATTAAATAGATTTGAAGCTTACTTTTATATTTCATATCCCGAAGGAATCCTTTCGTTTTTTGGAATAAAAGTATTCCGTATTCCGATCCATAATATTAGGCAGCATATTGTCAAATTTCCTCAGAACTGTCTAGAAGTTCGAAGTTACATGTGAACTAAGGGACAAATAATTATAGATTTGTTCAGGCAATTTCACTTGAAAGCTAGTCCTTCCATTACGTTCAGCATGTACACTTATCATGGGCTACATCGTCACTTAACATCAGGTGAGATTGTGGTCATAACGTTAAATCTATATAAACTTAAATTGCATTGTCTCTCAGATTACGTTACACTAAATGTGGATAAACATTCCTTAGAAAAAAAAATCTAATGAAATTTACTGACATCAAAGAGTGTTTTATTAGAACACAAGAGGGCGCATCTGTTTACTCGCTTTCTAGGAAGTCTTTGAGAATACAGATCTTACTCTCGAGTGGTTTTATGCGGACTATTTCTTTGTCTAAGTGATTTGTTATTGCCTCGTTTAATATTTAAACTGAAGTATACTCTGTACAGTTCAATTTAATCACACCTGATGATAAGATATGACAACAGTATCCAATTAGATCGCGACTAACCGTACACCACCTACAACATCACGATTCGGTATGTAACGCTTGTTTTTTCAATATTCAAGCAACGTGTTTGGTATCTATACCCGACTGAGTCGCGACCATGTCTTACTTTTAATTATCGCAATACCTAGCTCTATTTGCAGAAGTGTTTTTATGGTATCTCTGCCTATGTTGACATTTTCGCAAATGTCAAGTGTGCAGGATTTTATAAACATAATTAACGGATAGAAAAAAAAATCTACACTCAGAACATTTATTAATGCATATACTGAATGCAATTATACTGAACGGGAGTCGAATCCAGATTACTTTAACGCACGGTTGTTGCGAGACAACTGCTAAGCCGGCCGACAATCAATCAAATAGGTTTTCTTTGATAAGTTTTAAGTGACCTGTTAATCATGCCTAGTAATATTATTAGAAGCACTCATCTCAGCACAATTGCACAAAGTTACAACTACACTAAGACCTTACACTAAGACTTCTGTGCGTAATTAACACCTAGAGCACTTCGTCAAAGCGGCTGCAGTGAAGCAACAACTGCTTTGATCGTTACGCCAAAACTGCAGACATTGTAATATTTCTCTAGATTCTTAATAAGTTTAAAGTAATTTATTTACTATGTTTAGTGTCGTTACTAGGTGCGCTTGGATGTGTCAAATTTGTTATTATAAAAATATTTATTATTGTTCACAGCGCAACTACCCTGTGAACTCAGATCAGAATCAACTTTTAGTAGAATTGAATGAGAAACTTCGCATCGCCGTGTTAGTAGGTAAGGGATAAAATACACTCTTATACAGCGATATATTCTACATTTATAATAAGCTTCCTTTTCATGACAAATTCAATTCAATTTGGTCACTTCTAAAACGAACTATTTCTTTCTTTTATTTCTATTCTATTAGTTATTCTTGAAACATAATAAATATTACTATTGCTACAGTATACAGAAAAGTATACATACTTTATGGATATTTTGTCTGTGTCGCATTGTGTTGGTGAGGATTCAAATCGTGCCCCGAATTACCAATTTATTCGAGAAAAGAAAACAAAGTGAGCGTACAATCACGTAGTTTATTTAAAATATCTGTACGTAACTGCGTGTGATCTTTGATCACATCTACCTACTGCGTCCCTTTAGGGATGAAATGTTTGTTTTCGTTTTAATTCCAATTTCATAACATTGGCATAGGCCTTAACGATCCACTGTCTCTATCACGACTAATTAAATTTGAAAGTAGATACTAGCTAACAAGCCATATAAATATAGACCACCACAATCAATTCAGTTAATATTTAACATGTAAATTTTCGAAAAATTCGTCGGTCATATTTTTCGTTCTTTTAACTTATTGTTTAAATCTTCATTTAAGAAAACACTTATACTAGGTATCACATCAGCCAGTCCCTCCTATAAAAGCCGATAACGTATCTGCGTTTCGTCAGGTGTTGTAGGTGTCCATGGGCCGCGGTGATCACTTATCATCAGGTGACACGTTAGCTAGGTTGCCTTTTATTTCATAGAAAAAGTCCAACCATATGAAATTAACATGAAACATACCATTAATAGAAACAAATTACACTCTGAGGCAGGTTAATTAATCATTTGTGGTCCACAAGGGAATTCGAATCCACACAATCGCGCGACCGTGGAGGCGACACGACCGCCTAAACCACTAAAGCTATATATGCTGCGTTAAATGTTTACAAGTATAGGTATACGTGTTTTATAATTTAAAAAATATTCCAAATACTAACTTTATAATTGTATTGAAGGAATAGCAGCACAACTGTCAGCTGACACGTGGTGCTTGAGTTCAGCGCTTGAAGATCGTAAATTGAAGAAGAGCCACGTCACGATGTTTTGGAAAATCTATTCGGATACTTTAGCCCCAATAAAGAGGAAAAGAGTTGTGGTAAATGTGTTTTTTACGACTTCAGTCGTATTATATATTTTGTACTATTGAATACATATTTCCTTCATTATTGTGATTTAAAAAATGAAATTGGTAACAAATATTACAAAGGTTACATGTCTTATAGTTTAATATTGTAGTTACTTAAAGCCCATTTTTAATATTATCGGGCCCTATTTTATTAACAAATGCAAGAAATTTTCTATAGCTTTATGACAATGATAATTTTATTTACATTTACTTAATAGTTTACATAAAGATAATTCAGAAGACTTCTTCTTTCAATTATTTAAAAGATATTCTTGCAAAATTGAACGTATAGTTCGTAAATTTAACTCACCTATTAGATATAATTCGTGATTAAATGACAACTAATAAGAACTATCTCGGTGGACTGGGCGACTTTTTGATGAGAAACAATGGCACTTGGTTACACTTCCGAGGAATTAGCGATAGGATATCCAATGGCACAGCTATTTTATAACCACAACTTCCGACACGACAACAGGAGACTTAGTAACTAAAATTTACTCCAATTAACGCTTTCAACTCTTTTTAATATAAATAAAAATCTATGGTTCAATTACTGAAAGATATTATATTACATATAGCTTTGAACCAAATTCACGGATTATCCAGACATTATTCTCCGCTGTAAATAAATTTTAAATTCTTAACATAATTTTAAAAGGGCTCATAAGGTGTAATCGTTTAATTCTGTTCACGTCTATAGCTAATGAGAATTTTTTTGAACAAAATAACAACAAATAAAAGTACCTAAAGTCGATCAATGGCTTTTAAGACAAACCATGACTAAATATGGACTCTTGTTGGATAGATTGATTTATAATACAACGTTGAAGTATGGGCTGTAAAAGTAGATCGTCTAATAGTCTAATGATGGGTCTGTTGGTAGTGTGTACGGGTACTGCGTTTATGGATGTAGTTCGATTCCCTGTGATGAACTTGAGCTTTCGGTGAAGGAAAGCTTTGTGATGAAACCATAGCATTATGGTAAGGCTTTTACTAATGCCCATCTGGATAGCTACTATCCTCAAGTTAAAATTCTCTCGCCAAATACTAAAGGTGTGTTCCAAGTGTGTAATTTTCCTTGAGAGCCAGTCCCACCACTATACTTAGCGTATCCATCATCCCGAGCTACATAACATGAAATAGATTCGCGATGATAATATATTTTCAAGCAAACGTTAAAGCATCTAATGAGATAGAATAGAACAAAAGCTCACATGACTTGACAACTTACGTCATGTAATATATATATATATATATTGTCTTTATAGATAACGGCGCTTAGCGCCGGGTGTGTTCCACATACCCCTCTCAGTCCCTCGGGCTGGGAGGGGATGCATAAATACATTTACCCAAGTAAAAAAAGGCACCATATCATCTTATGTTAACTGCTGCAGTAGCCGAAGATGGTAGGCAGGCATGCTAAGCTTGGTAGCAGGACTGGCTCTTAAGTGCAACTGCCGGAATACACCTATAGGTGTTTGGCGGAAGATTTTCAACATGAGAGTGCTAGCGTGCTACCAAGCTAACCATGGGGGTATTGCAAAAAAGCCTACCATCATGCTAAGGTTTCAATACGATATTTTCCTGCACCTAAAGCTCAGACTCATTGCAGGGATTCGAACTCACGTCCATCGACGTGGCGTCGGTACGCTCTACCATTAAATGAAAATAAAATAAGTAATTTATCTGTAATATGTTTTATTTCAGAATTCTGAAGAATGTTACGAGAATAATGAATCGAACACAACTACTATCGCTAAAGATGAAACAGTAACGCAAAATTATTTCCTATAGTTCGCAGATATTTCTGAATACTAAAGTATTATATACAAATATTTTTTTTATTTATTTAAACCTTTATTTAACTTTAGCCCACAATCTAGCATGTCCTAGATGTGTTATAAATATATTAATTTTATTACGCGATAATATACGAATATGATATAAGGTATACTGCAATTTATTTTCATCTTATTCTACCTTACTTACAACCTTATAATCTTAGAACCTTAATATACCTTATAAGATTTCAAGTTGCATTCTTTCATAAATTTTATTTTCTCGTATATGCCAGTTAATCGTCTTATTTCTAAAGAATTAAACCTCGCAGCGAACGTTTCTCTTTGTGAAAGGTTAATCCTTTCATTTCGGAGAAGTCTAAATCTTTTCAGATGTCGTAACCCTCTCGAGATTATAAAGTATGGCTTTAATCAGAAGGACTTATATTTCATTTCCTATTACTTCTCTAACACAATTGTTGTACTGACGCTTACCTGGAACTTAAAGAGTGTGGATTTTAAATAGTGGAATGTATTTTTATTTACGATTATTTTGAAAGAATTATTAATATGATAAAACGACGTAACAGTAATTAAAATATAAATGTTTTAGAAAAAAGTGACATTATATCACAACTATCAAACTAGGGTGACCTGTACTATGGTTGTTGATTCCTGCCGAACTGAAATCGTAACAGCGTATTATGGTGACAAAAGTTATTTATTATTGTAAATTAAGTTCAAATTTATTAATCAAATTGGCTCGCGAAAGAAAAATATCATATTGATTCCAACAATCTTTAATGATATTTGTAAGAAGGTTAAACGTTATGCCTACAATCTCACCTGATGTAAAGCGATGGCATCGTATTCGTCGCCCAATATGATGGACATGCTAAGTCTGGTGGAGGGGCTGGCTAGCAAGTGCAACTGCCGGAACACCTTCACACAACTTGAGGCTGGTAGCTAGCCATGCGGTCATTAGAAAATCTTTACCACCACGCAAATTGGTTCATTTTTGACTTCATTTCTGCACAAGCTGCGTAATGTTGTGGGTCGCCATGGGCGACGGTGATCACTTACCATCAGATGCCCCACGAGTTTGCTTACCCCCTATTCCGTAAAAAAAAACGTCCGTACCGTGATGAAGAGATTGACCAATTAGAGAAATTAGATCCAAGACTGACAGCCTAGGATACACCGAACGTACTCATGGTCTTGGGTGTTGTCGATTCGGTTAGATACAAATTGTTTTCTCGACAGCGAGAAGCATAGGCTTTAAAGTGCTATTTATAAAATTAAGACCAAATGAGAGATGACAAGGCGCTGCCACAAGCAATTCCTTTTAGATATAATATATGCATATAATAAACAAGTGTATATAATGTTGTATGATTTATGAATGAACTTTAAATATAGAAACATAATCCCCAAAGATAACGCAACGCCATTTCTCATTTTAAGAAGTTAATCCCTTTCATTTAATAGTTGCATAAGTCTTCGCTACGTCTTCCCAAGAGGCGTTGTTCAGACACTCCGCGAGCACTTTGTTTCACTGTCTGTGATATTAAATAGCCTTTTGTTATATATGTAAATATTCGATACCGGTGATTCATTGTCAATATTTATTTCTGTTTTTAAACATGATTAAATATATTAACCTCACATTGCTGTGCTATGATATAAAATAGGTAGTACTTACACATGCTCATCTTTTGCACTTGGTACGAAGCACCTGCACTCTCTCTTCTGGAATGTGGTCTCTATCCAACTCCTCGTGGTTTTCTGAAACAACAACAAATAATAGTAAAAACTTAGAGAAGGCCACAAAGTACGCAGCCGTTAATAAAAAATTCACGACACAATTGGTTTTCCGAGTAAATATTATATGACTGTGTTTTATTACTAGCTTATTTACGGCCGTTATCGAGTCTCTACGTATATAAGTAAACTTATAATATTTTCCCTTATTTTGCCGTACAATGTTACACAATTTTAACGTTCTACTTCTTAGCGAAAGCGTCTTTCCAAGCAAATTCAAGGAATAAAAAATTAACACGCTAATCAACTCTATAGAAAGTTTATGGACGCTTTAAATTTCATGAAAACAACTATACAATTATATATTAGCACTAAAAATTATTATACTTCTGTAATAAATATTATCACTTTAATAAACATGAATCAAATTTATAAAATAAATATACATATCTAGCTATTTGTTATGACAAGTCCAACCTAACCGAACTTAGCACCTCGCTACGTGTCACCGCCTTACCGACATATATTACTTCTGTAACACTTTGGTTCGCCTACACACCGATGTATCACTACTGAAACATTTGGGTCCGTCTACGGGTTTATTCTAAAGCTGAGCATATTTATAATGGAAGCTAAACATTTTAAATGTGAAACATTATTTTTAAAGTGCGTTTATATATCTTACCCAAATTTATATATGGTATGAGGATGACAATACTCTGAATGTGAAGGTGGAACTAAATTAGACATGAAAAATATGAATAATATATATATATATATATATATATATATATATATATATATATATAAATAAATGAATCTTAAATACACTTATTAGATGTAATATATAACAAAAAACAAATTTAAAAAATCTACCCTTAAACTAGTTCCGACCAATTCTTCGTATTGGCAGAGGACGTATTAAAAAAATATCCAGTATCGCAGAAACATATTAACCAGCCAATACGTCTTATTTAATACATAATAGTTATATTCCGTATTATTAACCTCGGCTTAAAGTTTTCATTTCTGTCGTGTGCTTCACACACTTTTTTTTCCCACCACGAAATATCTAATGTAAATATTGTACACTACTACATCCGTAATAATTCACGTTAACAGAAACTGAAAACATTTTATTCACAAATGAACCTTGAGAATGTCGTAAAAGGACAGTTTAGCTTTCGACTACATTTACAGGCCATTAACACTATCGTAAGGTTTTTAGCGGTCTCTGAAGCTGACATGTGTTGGTTTCCATTTAGATTTATATTATTTGACTTTATATTTACAATTTAATAGTTCCATTATTGGGTAGAAGTGATAAGAGTTATCTATATCTATTTTAATATTATAAAGCAGAAAAGTTTGTGTGTTTGAACACCCTAATCTTAAGAACCAGCAGTTGTATTTTATAAAGTCTACTTGTATTTGGTAGAGCAATCATCGAGGAAGGCTTTAAGGTATTTACCATCATGCTACCACGAATAGGAACAAAACAGCTTTAAGAAAAGTTACAAGAACGGGAAAACATTATAAATCATTTTTCGTACCATGCGAACGAAGTCGCAGGACTATCTATTAATATTATAAAGTGGAAAAGTTTGTTTGTTTATTGGAACGTGCTAATCTTATAATCTACCAGTTGGATTTCAAAAATTCGCTTTGTATTTGGTAGAGTAATTCTCGAAGAAGGCTTTAAGGGCGGAAGCAAAGCTGTATTAAAAAACATTACTTAATCGGGCAAACATTATAAAATAATTGTTAGTTCTACGCAAATGAAATTGTGGGCACAGCCAGTAAATAACTAGAAACAAGCATTTTTCGTCGTCACAAAAAAAATGTGGTACATTCTAACAAGGGAATCATTATCATATTAGGTTGTTTGAACATTTATAAGATTAGTGAAATGTTCTTTTAATGTGTCAATGGCAGACTTGTACATAAACATACGTTGCTATAAAATGAGAGCGAGGAAAATGTCTTGAGAACTTGAAAATGGACAGTTTATCTTTGTAAAGATTTACGAAATATTAACGCTATTGTCTGGGATAAGTATTTATGAATGTTGAGCATTATTTTTAGTGATATCGCAAAACATCTGAATTTGTAGTATACGTTCAATAGAGTATTAACTTTGCTATGAACATACATATTCTCCTTGAAACTTAGTCTGAAGGATACGTCGGTAATCAGACAGCGTGGTGAGGCATAATTAATTAATATATTTTTAAACTTTAGACATGTTTAAATTTCTCCATCACATGTAAGATTCGACAATTTTGTCAAAACCTTGTACATAGAAGTTGTAAATACCTTCTTTTTTTTAAACATATTTTATTACATGAAATATACGGGTCAAATTATAAAATGAATTAACGTGAGTATTCAGCAATTGTTATAACTTATAAGCAAGATTAGAGCGAAATCAGATCCGTGATTAAAAACTTGTAACTACAATCAAGCTTTATACGATTTAATTTAGACGAACATGATACTTATCTCTTTACTTTTAAAATTACATGTAGATGCATGTATCAGATATGACAAAATTAAAATAAAACAAAATGTAGATTTTGTATGTTTATTTATATCTTTTTTATTTTACTCATTTAACTGGACTAAGGTAATATGACATACAGCGAAAAGTAAAATTTTTACTATGGTTAATATTTAATGGAAAATTGAGGAAAGTGTTTCATTTTTGATACCGGCATATAAAAGAAATATGTCATTTGGAAACAGATATTCAGCTATTTCTGCGATTGTTTTACCTTCACGAAATACGTAATTAGGGTTCGGGAATATTTGGGATTGCGAAGCAGTTGGCATCTCTAAATGAGCTTAGTATTAATTATCTTTTCTATATATTATTAATAGATATCCAGGCAGTAGGATCGTATTCCTTTGATATTGATTCGTAGAGAATTCCTCTGTAATACGGTAAGCATTTGTAGATGCCAACCACAGTCCAGTAAGCCGATCCGACATGTAGACTTCAATGGATATGACTATTAAATTGGGAACTTTGTTTTAAAAGCCTATATCGGTTATAATAGTATTAGTAAGTTTTGAATACCCTGTGTATGGCCTACAAGCTAATTACTAGTGTAAATGCCTTTATCCGAGAAAGGGTCCAGAATTCATAGGTATAATAAATATGTGCAAATTTACTATTTTTAGAAATCTAACATTAGAGTATACATTATTATATACATATCGACGCTGGAAAGCATATTTGTCGTATCTTGCAAGAATGACCTGAAGCCACAAAATTTAAAAAAATCGTGTTACAAAAAATAAACCTATTTTTGTTTTCATGTCGTACCAAACAAATTTTTATATCATCACAGGAGAACGAGACTAAATTCATCGTCGATATATGGATCATAAATATGATAATTAGTATTTTTGAAATTTATCCTTTGAATGCGCATTACTGTGAAATTACTGAACAGTTTTTAATAAACATATACACGATGATAACTAGTATAACTAATACATATAGACTACTTTTTATTCTATAAAACAAAAACTGCGCTTAAACTAGGGGATAGAAAGTAAAATTGTTTAGTTATGGAATTTATTTTGAAGTGTCGTTGTGGTGCGTTTTAGTGGGTAGTGTTGGGTGATTAGCACCCGATGAGTCACCACATGTCCTTCACGACTTTGACTTGAGCCTGGGTAATGCTTTTGCGCGTTGTTGCGATGAGTAAGTAATGGATTCTAAAAACCACGTTAATAAAAAAATGCGTTAGGACGATGTGATTGAGTTTCAGTAGCCATATAACTGTAAGCTATATAAGTAAGTATATGTAAGCTGTAAGAGTAAGCTTTAGTAACAGTAAGATTTAGTACTAGTTATGGCAACGAAATCGACTGTGATTTCTAGTTTACTATAAATATGAAAATGTACCTAGATATTTAGGGTATCAAGTTTCACTTTATAACGGTTTACTAATAAATTCTCTACCCTTTTCTAGTTGCATAAAAATACTTATTTGTCGAAATCGTTTTAATACGATTATTTTTTTATATATATTTCTAAATATTACAATTCAAACAAAAATCTTATTAACAAGAGACATTGAGGATTGTTTCCTACATAAGTGTCACTCTATTCCGTGTTCGTTCATGTTAGATAATTGGAATGAGTTTTACACTCAAACAAAATTTTCTTTAATGTGTCAATGAAATCATTCATTTATACAATTAGTTGGTTGATAAAGTTAATTTAGACTTCACCACCGCTATCATTATCATCAATAACTATAGTTTTATATCTGTGTTCACCTAGTTAGATTTAAATTTTAAGAAAAATATTTAAAAATAAATTCTAATTACATGAAATCTTGATATTTGGAATACAAAGATATATAGATTATATGGACCGTTTATTTTGAATGTGGTGTAAGTCCATTTTTGAGAAAAATGTGCTATCACGTAATTCATGCTCAATTTAATGTAAATTTTTTATATATAACTAGTCCGTGTTTAATTTCTCAAAAAAATCCTATGTTTTGTACAACTTAAAATCGGTCGGTAAATGAAATTGCATTATCAACAAATATAGTATTTTCCTTTAATTTTCTCGAAACAAAAGAAAATGGACTTACACCACTTTCAAAATAAACGGTCCATATAAATACAATTATGTACTTTTTACTTCTCAACGTTCAAGACTGTTTACTTTGACCGCAGATACGAACTATGTACTATGTTATGTTTTCTTTATAAGGCATTTTTAGTGAACATTACTCGTCTTATTTAGACAAGTTCAAGCACACAGTACGGCAGGTACAGTAAGTATAAATGTGGTATAAGATGAGTTCTTTGTTACAAATTGATTCCAAACCATGATAACTCGTGTCCGTGAATTTAAAATGGTTCACCTACTTTAGTACTGTTTTTTATACCAAGTTATTTTAAAAAGAATAGCAGAGTAAGTACTACAAGAAGTAAACTTCTACCTTTTGCTCTAATGTCTTTATGGCAGAATTATTACAGGTAATAAATTATTAAGTTATAAGCCTGACATAAGAGATTTATACATTCTTAAATGTCTAGCCTATATGAGAGTAAAAGATCCACCATTGTCCCTGCAAATTAATGCATACAATTATATTGTAAAATATCCATTGCAGTAAATTAATATCAGATTAAAAATAAATTAAATTGAGAAATAAATCCTAAAAACCACTCATTATATTCACAGAAATCTTGGCAGGACTGTACGCTTGAATAAAATAGACGGCGAAGTTTGAAAGCTAGGGAACGGACAAGTTCTATTTTCCGGACAAATATCCGGACATAACTGGACGGCGTTCAGGATTCCGACGCCTCACATATTATCCACATTGCTCACAATTACATAATTTGAAATGAAACTCGAACAGAATATCAATAATGAACAAGCGAACAAAGTAATGGATATCGTAAAATAAAATTTAAATCTATAACTTTTGAAATTTTAAATTGATATAACAAAATGAAAAGACTCACTATACTATTTTATACTTTATATATCAGCAAACGTATTATGGTTATGGCTATAATCTCACCTGATGTAAAGTGACGATGTAGCCTAAGATGGTGGGCACGTTAAGTCTAGTGAACGGCTGGCTTTTAGGTGCAACTGCAGGAACACACTCCACAGGTATTGGAGGTAGATTTTCACCTTGAAACTTTAACTTGAAAGTAGCCAGTTGCGTATTAAAAAAACCCTACCACCATGCTATGGTTTCTTCACAATGTTTTCCTTCACTCAAAATTCAGGCTCATTACAGATAGATTCGAACTCAAGTCCATTGACATGGCGTCCGTACACACTACCAACTAAACCATCATCGCTTTAAGTAGGTACATTTTAGGTAATAATTGTTCTCATTGTAAAAAGAAATATTCAACTAAAGTCACTAATAAATAATAAAAAGTAAATTAAATCGCTTAAAGGAGTTATGAAGTATTTTATAGTAGTATGTCAAAGTGGCAGAATTATATGCAAATATATTTAAAAATTATATGTTTTTTTCAAAATCAAAACACTTTAATTTTAAAAACATTACATATTAAAGTTCGATATTATTGAAATAAAGTGTTCCTTATCGCACTGTAGTGTTAGAATTTAGACAAATCAAATTGTAATATTTTACCATCACGACCCTTTCTTTAGACTGTTCTATATTGTACTATATACCTATAGTATAGACTTTTATTCGTAACACGTATGCTATTGACTGTGCCCTGTCATAGGTGCGCGTTTATAGCTCCAAAATAGCCAGTAGGTTCTCAACGGCTGCGCAGATATAGTTAGTACATGTTATATGGCGTCAGCTGTTTCGTAGCGTATATTTATTATAATGAATTAGATGAATTAAATGATGTACAATAAAATGTTAATTTTCACAAAATTAGGAAAAAACATGAATTACGAAATATCCTACAATTCCTTCAGTTCATTAGTTATCTCTGCGTTTCATTTAATTGCTCTCAGATGCTAGTAATTCATTTATTTGTATTTGTTAATCAATAGTAATATACTACGTAAGGAAATTCATTCCAACCGAGTGTTGCACGACACTCACACAATTTTTTTTATTTACCTAACGTTTGTTAGTTAAACTTAATACTGACGGCTTACTTATTTCGTATAAACATGTTTGATATAACAAAGTTCAACAGTTCACTATTCCATTAGGCACCAAATGTTACGTAGGAAATATTTATTGTTCAGTTTTATTACTCTTGACCAAGTATCGGCACATTATTCATGAAGTATTCTCTCTTGCAGAACTTCGAGCAAATATTAGGTTACAGTCTAGATTGAGCAAACTTAATAACATTCATAAAACAGTACAAATTTGAATATTAATTTTATTTGGAAACAAAATGTGTACGCTTTGAAAATTGTTTATGAAATATGACTGCTGTTAAGTAAATAGATACGGGATAAAATTCCGTACATAGCCATTTAATCCCGATCAATACCGATATATCTTTGAATTTATATATACATAAACACGTTGGTTGACTATCTCAGCAACGCACACCCGAAACTACTAAGGTAAGAAACATGAATTTTGGACTGTATTTCCCTTCTGTGATGTAGAGGTTCACTAAGAAGAGATTTTACGCTACGTTACCCCTAAAGGCATATATGTAAACGGAGGTGGAAAAGTTTATAAGGAGAGAACGAAGTGTTGATTTGAAATTTCGCATAAGGACTCCTTAAAAATAATATATTGTGTCATTCAAAAAAGGCATGAAAACATACCGACGCGGTCCAGAATAACAGCGTTGACTAGCAGTGAATTTGGGTTCGTTGTCAGTCGCCGCTGATTTGTATTGTACCTAACACCAGGTGCACTGCAGTCACTATATTGCGAAACATAAAATGATGTTTCAGTGTTTTCAAAATTTCATCGCCTACGTGTGTAAAATAGGGGATGAAAAGTTTCGTTGATACCTTTATTGAGATATTATCAAAACTAAATTTAAACTTTGGACTTAAAATTTGCAATGGATATTGCTTTCATGACATAAACACCCAGTAAGAAAGGATATGATTTAATCTTCCACCCTCGGCTCAAAAGTAGACCCTACTATTAATGCGGCAAACAGGGCCATATCATTAATAAATAAGTAATTTATTAGAGTATTCTGTTATCGTTTGTAGAAAAAAAAAAATTGGAGGAGTGTTCTGAAAAGTATGACTGGTATAGTATATAGAATCGTATTGATTAATTGCCGCAGCATAAATTATATTACTTCAGATGCGCAAATTACAACTACCATACATATCAAGTGTGAGATTCGAACCCATAGTACTCAACGCTGCGGTAATAACGAGACGACTGCTTATACCACGCAACCATCGTGAGATGACAGAGCATCAAAATTTCTATTATTTAATTAACCCTCGTAAACTATACATGCCTAAAATTAATAAAACAAAAAGTCATGAATAAGGTATGCAAATGACGTAAACAATTCAGTGGTATGTTTTTCAAAGCTCTGAAATATAATAATGGAGGCCGAACAAGGCCGAAAGATTGGACCGTTTGTATGAAACCATCCATGCCACATGCTCGGGGCTTTACCGTTTGGCATAACGCCATATCTGACCCGCCCAAGATCATTATTCACAATGACTCGATATTTGATATATTACGCACGACAACTATTAGTTTTTACCTACCTGCGCGATTTTATTTATTTCTCTTAAATTTATGATTATATATAAAGATACGTTGAAGACGAATGATTTTTTTATAGTTTATAGATTTTAACGTTATGGCCACAATCTGTATCGAATGTTAAGTAACGATGTGGTGCAAGATAGTGCACACGCTAAGCCTAGTGAAGGGATTCCTCTTAAGTGCAACTGCCGGCATACCCCTATAGGAATTTGACGGCAGAGTTTCTATTTGAAGGTGGTAGCCAGCCAAGCGGGCTTTAAAAAAGTCCTACCACCATAAAATGTAGAGAGTGCATTTATATATACATGTTGTATGAAGATGTACTTCTTAGAAAATGTGAATTTTTTTAAACATTTTTAACAAATCTGGACCACATTGATCATGGACCTGACAGTAAACTGAAATACTATGAATGAAAGTTTAAATAGATGACCATTCGCAAAGTATAAAAAATATGAAAGCATGATAACAATGAAGATAGTTAAATTAATTTAAAAAAAAACATGACAAAAGAAGTATGCTTTTAAAAAACTTCGATATTAAGTTACTAAAAAAATAGATGTTTGAAAACTTCATAAATGTTCAGCAATACGTCGCATTCTGGCTATACAATCTATTAAGCCCATATAAGCTTGTGATTGGTTTTAATTTAATATGTTTTTATTACAACACAAATTACATTTCCTATTTGTAGGCCATTGTTTTGTGAATTTTTTATCAATCAGTTTAGTGGACCACGCATAATGACTAACAATAAATCATACATTATAATAACTGTGCCCGCGAATTCGCTCACGTGGAACGAAAACGTAGCCCGTTTTTGTAACTTTTTTCACTAGAGTTTTCCTACTATTATGCAAGATACTAAACAGCTTAAAGCCTTCCTCAATGATGGTCCTATCAAATATAAAAATATTTTTCGAAATCTGACAGGTAGTAGCGCGTTCAAACAAACACACATTTTCGCCTGTATAATATTTTCACATGAATGAAACATGGTAATGGTATAAAAATATTATGTATAATTTGTCTAGGATAATTATAATAGTAGGTAATTTGGACTGTGGATTATTTCACTTGATAATCCCAAATCGCATTCTAAAGGGAAATGTTTTTAAAAACAAACCAGGTCGAATTTCGGCTGGTTCTTCTCGACAACTGGGTTGTTTTTCGAACCGGTGGTAGTTTTGACGTTCATAAGCGCCGTTTCAGTGCGAACATTAAATAAAGTATTTGATTCGGTTTAATTAAAGCAATGTTATCGTGGTGTATTAAGGTTACAATTATCTATAATCAATGTATTAAGAAATCAGTATTTAATATTTACTTCACTGTTTCGAATAATTGCAGGACTTTATCATTGGTAAATGTCGGCAACACCAGAATAGGAGTTTTGTGTCGCCCATCCAATAAAAGCTTTTGAGAGGAAGCTAATTTGATTTAAATGTTGGAAATGGAAGTTGCCTATAGACATTTCTACTTTGTAGTGATTAATATGATACACACACATAACTCAATCAGTCATGGTAAGGCTTATAGTAATTAATATATAATCCTGAATGTGGAAGATTTTTATAAATTTGTTACTTAACACGATCTTAAAATAACTCTTTTTCATGTTTTATTATAATATAAGGTATTATAAGGTAAGCTGGACACCCTATTCTAATGATAAAACATAAATGTTATACTATATGCACTATTATTTATATCTGTATTTGTATGTATGTTTTTTATGTATATATTAACAGTTTCCTTTTTTATTCAGATATCTTGTATTTCTATGAGTAACTTGAATAGGCAATGTTTCGCTTTTAAAATTAAAATTAAAATTAAATGATTTATATCTTTCTATTGAACCTACATATCAGCTACCGAGATTACGTCCTAAATATCTGTACATATATGATAAATTTTATTTCCACAATACAAATTATATCAGAGTTAAAGAGCTTTGTTTAAAATTGTATTTTCGTATTATTGGTATTATTCATAATAAGGCATTATAGTCTTCATATTGAGTTAAAAATTATACTGTCAGTTACAAAATATAGCATAAACTTTTTTAGACTGGTTATTATAATACTGCATTATATACCTATTAAAAACATTGACGATATACAATATCCAATAACCAGATTTAGGTACATTCAATAGCATAGATGGTTCTTTATTTTCACTTGAAGCGCTGATAGCTCAGTTGGCAGAGTGCACGGACACCGCGTTAAGTCGCGTCAAGACACGTGTTCGAATTCACCTACAATGTGCTTGAGCTTTCGATGAAGAAAAACATTGTGATGAAACGTAGGTTTTTTCTAATGCCCGCCTGGCTAGCTACCACCCTAAAGTTGAACCTTATTGGTGTGTTCAGGCAGTTGCACTTGATAGCCAGAAGGTTAACAGCAGCTGAGATTGTGGCAATAACGCTAAATCCTGTTAACTGTAAAAACTATTCAATCTTACGAATATTTTTGTTGTAATTCTGTTATGTTAGAAGTAAACGAAATATGTCGAATCTGCGTGTCTATTTTATGATAATATTGCAGCGAAATCTGTTTACAGGGAGCGCTCGGATGCGGTCGCGTAATCCCACCTGAGCAAGTTTGCGCTGAAACAGCTTGCCGGAGAATAACGGTGCTCCCTTTAAGTCGTTTGATGTGCAATTCTGTTTTATTTAAGGACAACCTAAACACTTTGGGACGGCAACTGTGCGGATTATAAAACGTTTTTCACGCGTACGTAAATAATAAACTTGTATGAGTGTGCGTGGACCATATATTTTTCGGGAGCCCCGAGATTTCGTTTCTTGTATGGTTTTCTTTCAAATAATATACAGAATATGGTTGTAAGGGTTTTTTTCCTATAACCCACTTGTGAATAAACAACAAACAACAAAGCTTTGTTGTTTGGACTTTTACCAATATTTTAATTTTTTTCTATAGATGTGACACTAGCAGACTTATGTGTTGTTATTAACCAGAACAAAAAATCTGTATTCTGTAGTGATTTACAATTTATTTATAAAGAATTCAAGTCCGGTTAGCGCCTCGAACTGTAATCAAATTGGCATGAATAAGGACAAAATGTAGTCTCGCTAGCGATTGACCTGGCAAACCGAGTACGAAATTCATGAATATAAAAATTCTGATTCCTGTGTCAATATTTATTGTATTTTGTCGCCGAGCGAAACCTATCGCCAGTCAAATATGACGACTTGTAGATTTTTTAAACACTATACTGGAATACGTAAAGCGTCTTTATTTTTGGTCTATGTTGTTGGATACGCTAAACCTAGTCAAGGACTAATAGGTATATGTCGGTAGATTTTTAACTTTATAGTGGTAGCTACCCGGGTGAGCATTTGAAAAAGCCCTACCACCATGCTATGGTTTGCCCATAATATTTTTCCGTTACCAAAAGCTCAGGTTCACTGCAGGCGGATACGAACTTACGTCCATTGATGCGGTGTCCGTACACACTACCAATTGAGCCATTATCGCTTCATAATCGTTATCATATTGCAATATCATTATGATAACGAGCACGAACAACTAAATTATTCGTAAAACCCTACTTAACGATAAGAGTTATTTTATATATTGAAAGCTTAATTTGTATTTTTTTTTGTTTTATTGGAACTTTTATTTTAATAATATAACTTTTACCCGTGACTTCGCTCCCTTTAATATTGTTTTTGTGAAACAAATCAGATTCAGAAATAAAATTATTCATACAAAGTTTATCCTTCTCTTTACCTCAATACCAATAAGTTTTTCGCGTGAAAAAGTATCTTATCACCGTCTCCGAGGCACTATCTATCTCTATACCAAAATTCATCATAATCGATTTAGTGATTTAGACGTGAAAGCGTAACAAACAAACAAACTCACTTCCGCATTTATAATAGAATACAATATTTTACAATTTAAATTTACAATAGAAGCGATAATAGCTCAATGGTAATTTGAACGACTTCGCGTTAAGGGACGTGAGTTCGGATCCAAGCACCTACAAAGAGCTTGAGCCTTCGGTGAAGGTAAAAATTGTGACGAAACCATAGCATGGTGGTAGGGCTTTTTCTAATGCCCGCTTGGCTAGCTACCAACCTCAAGTTGTAAACCTGCCGCCAAATACCAATAGGTGTGTTCCGGCAGCTGCACTTGAGAGACAGTTCCTCCACAAGTTTAGCGTGTCTAACAACTTGGGCCATACCGTCACTTAAGATCAGGTGAGATTATGGCCATAACGCTATAACTTAGCTATAAATAAACAAAAAAAAATGTAAGTAAGGATAAGGATGAACGAATTTTCCAGGTAGTATAGAACAGTAAATCTTTCAATATAATAAAACAGTAGCTCAGGTAAACCTAAATATTAAATATTTATCGGAGTGTATTCTGTTATTAAGAGGTTAAAAAAATTCGTTGTTTATAAGAAACGGCATGTCATAACGAATTAATACCATGCTAATGAAATTGGAAAAAGGGCTTTTTTTACTAATACGAAATATAACAATGTCACTCGATTGAGATCGCAGACTAAACTGTTAAATTTTAAACTTTATAATAAATATTTTTTTATAGTATATTAATTTATTCCTACTCTTTTCTGATTGCTAAATGCTATACTTAATATATTGTCCTACAATAAATCCTTCACTACTTTCAAATCCGATTAAATGCTAAAGAAATAGACACTGAATAACAGAACGCTACTTCTGGAGTGGTAAGACGTCATCGGTAAACATAATTCACGAGGAATTAGTTGAGACCGTGTTAAAGCAAACTCTCAGATAAAGTTAAACTTATCAGCTTAAGGAACGGAAGTTTTAATCGTGTCGTCTTGTTACAGACTGCCAGTTGTTGAATTGGCTTATTTGAATTACTTAATTTTTACTCATACGTATGGTTTTGAAATAAATTTATATATGACTAGGTTTAACGTGCGGCTTCGCTTACGTTAATACTGATTTTGTCAAACAAGTCAGACGACGCAATAAAACGTTTCATACAAACTTTATGCCTCTCTTTAGTCCACTTCTACTAAGGTTTTCTCGAGAAAAAGTAGTCTATCACCGTTTCCAGGTTTCCATCTATCTCTGTAATTCATCAAAATCTTTACAGCGGTTTAGGTGTGAAAGCGTAACTGACAAATAAACAAAGTCACTTTCGCATTTATAATATTAGTATGATGATAGTATGATTAAAGGACACAAAATAACAACTCAGTTTAAAACAATGATTTGTAAATCACAAAAATGATTGTCCTGTGAGAGACTCGAACCTACCGCACTTCAGCACGGTGGTTGCAGAAAGGCAACCACATTAAACGCTACTTTTAACTTTTCTTAAGTTTTGCTCTTTTTTTTTCCTAAACCCCACAAACATGATCAAGTTACTGAATAATTAAGAAGCACGGGTCTAATTAATAAAAACTACTTTTAACCACATAACGATGTGTCTAAAATAACATATTTAAGAGTTTAATAAAGTTCTGTGCGGTCGGTCAGCGGCGGACACGAACAAAGTAAAATTCATCTGTATTACCTACGCTTGAAGTATTGAAATTTTAATGAATTAATCCAGGGAAAGGCAATCCCGTGCTGGGATTCATTTTAATTTTTGTTATTAGTCGGGCGTACTTAATTTATGTATAAAATGAATTATTAACTTACGACTTCGTTACAGGTGTGTGTGTTTTATTGTTCTCCAACGATATTCGTATATGTACCACAATTCAAGTGTAATTAAAATGTCGTTTTTAATATTTTCTCATTTTTCTGTATATTCTAAATACAACCAAACACACATGCACACACACAAATACAAACATATAGTAGATTGTGTATTTAACTAGTTTTTACTCGTGGCTTCGCTCACGTTAACATTGATTTTGTCAAATCGGATGATGCAATAAAAAGTTTCATACAATGTTTAATCCCCTCTTTGCCCTTTAGAAGTAGCCTATCACCGTCTGCAAGGTCCCATCTATATCTACACCAAAATTCATCACAATAGATTCTATAGCAATAATATTATAAATGCGAAAGTAAGTTTGTTTGTTTGTAAAACTAAACCGCTGAATTGTTGGTGATGATGACTTTTGGTACACAGATTAATGAGACCCTGGAGACAGAAATAGCCAACTCTTTCTTACAAAAAACTTATAAGAAGCGGAGTAAAGAGAGAGACAAGCTTTGTATGAACCTCTTTATTGTGTCATCCGATATGTTTGACATAATCAATATAAAACGCGAGCGAAGTCGCACGTAAAATCTAGTTTTTAATATTAGTAAGGATAAGGATAAGAATTAAGAGGGCATTGACATTTGTGATATAGTTTAACACTAGTACGGATGTCAACGGTTATTATTGCTGGTATTTAGTACATTTTGTTCCTATTTCATGTAGCCTTTCTAATAATTTTCATAAAAAATACGATTTTCATGTTTTCCTCCCTGTATATCTACCAATACTATAGTACCAATCTCTGTGAACAGTAATTCCCAGCGACTATTTGATGACTAGATGTAAGTAAAACCAATTTATGTGTACTTTTAAATATAACGCTGTATATAATTTTATATAAAAATAAATATCAATAGAAGTATTCAATAAATAAATATAAAGAGAAGTCAAAATATTACCCGTTAGAGTTACTTTTGAAGTGTAGTTAATTATTAGAAAGAATTTTCCGCAATCATTATTATACGTACATATATACGAAGGAAGGTTACTCTATTGAATTTTTAAACAGCGCAGTAACCCGCAGTTCCGGTGCTTTTGTTACGTTATTTCAGTGTTTGTACATTTTGGATTTCGAAAAAGGTTAATTCTTTTATTAGCGCAAAATTTGATGTTTTTCCAAATTACTTTCCGTTTTATTCATTTCATTCTATTCTATTATTCGGCGCATGTCGGTTACTTAAACACCAAATTATTGGGCTGTGCTTGGTAAAACTTTATATTTGACTGCCTTTGTGTATAGAAATGCTTTTCTGTTTCATATCTTTACCTTAAATCATTGTAAAATAATGTAAGATGTAGTGTATATTTTTATGTTGTACTTCTTATTAGAATGATTATATTTAAGTATAATCTACATACAGCAGGTAGGCGTAGCAGCGTAGACTAATTATGACATCAGATCCTTGACTGGCCACCGTTGTTTTGAAAGCACTTTGCTTAGTAACAAGTACACATTTTCATCTGCCGCAAAGTATAAAAGCTGCCCTTGGTCTCTGGTAGATACTGCCCGGAACTACAAGAATTGCGAAAGGTGCCCCTGGTCCCTGGCAACACGGGAGTTTGGAGTATCACCGTGGTTCGTTTTAGTGGGTAGTGTTGGTTGATTAGCACCCGAGGAATGATGATTTTTTTTTTTTTTTTTTTATAAATAACAAGTAAGCGCTTGACCACAATCTCACCTGATGGTAAGTGACGATGTGGTCTATGATGGAACGCGCTTACTCAGCAAGTACCTGTTCACTCTCTGTTTGAAGACTCCCAGATTGTACGATATAGGGAAGACAGACGCCGGTAGTGAATTCCACTCCCTAGCAGTTCGCATTATAAAAGAAGCTGCAAAACGCTTCGTGCGGATCGGGGGAATGTCAACTATATACGGGTGAAAACCCACGCGGCGTCTGGTCGTCCTCAGATAGAATGGAGTTGGTGGGATCAAATCGTGCAGTTCCTGAGCACACTCTCCAAAGTGTATTCTATAAAACACTGAGAGGCAAGCCACCTTACGGCGATGGTCAAGAGACAGCATATTGGCCTTCTTCAGTGCTTGTTCACCAATCAACCGACGGGCTCGACGCTCAATTGAATCCAATGCAGCCAGCTGGTATTTAGCTGATCCATCCCAGAGGTGGCTACAGTATTCCACACATGACCGAACTTGCGCCCGATAGAGACTGAGAAGCTGATCAGGTGTGAAATACCGTCTGACCTTAGAAAGGATCCCTAGCTTTTTTGCAGCTGTTTTTGCTTTGGTCTCAATCGAACTCCCAAAGTTAAGGTTTGCTGTTAGTTGCATTCCCAATAGCCCGAGGTTATCAGCGACTTGAAGGGAAACGCCTTGGAAAGTAGGAGTCAAGTTGAACGGACTCTGCTTCGCGGAAAAGAGACACACCTGTGTTTTATCAGCATTGAACTTTACCAGGTTCTTGTCGCCCCAGTCGGCTACGAACCTCAATTTCGAGTTCAAACGCTCGACCATAGCCTCTCTCTCTTTACGGATTACTTGAAAACAAGCGCGCGGACCTGATGAGTACCTCTCAATGACAGTGCTGTCATCTGCGTAACCAAGAATGCCCGGTTGTAGCAGATCGTTGATGTGCAGCAAGAACAGTGTCGCTGAGAGTACAGATCCCTGAGGAACTCCGGCATTAATAGCCTTGGCATCAGACGAGCAGCCATCAACAACTACTCGTATGACCCGCTCACTCAGGAAGTCGTTGATCCAGATCCGCAGATTTTCAGAGATTCCGTAATATTGGAGCTTGCTTAAAAGGCTGGCGTGCCAGACCCTATCAAACGCTTTAGATACATCGAGAGAAACGGCTAGAGCTTCACCGTGTTTCTCGATAGCCTCACCCCAGTAATGGGTGGCATATACCAAGAGATCTCCAGATGATCTTTGTTGTCGGAAGCCATACTGTCTATCACTGAGGATATCGTTCTGTTCGAGGTATGCCAATAATTGTTTGTTAATTATTCTCTCCATTACTTTGCAAAATATGGAAGTTAATGAAATTGGGCGGTAGTTGGACGGGTCAGCACGATTTCCCTTCTTCGGAACTGGCTGTACGTTTGCAAGCTTCCAAGATGTTGGAACTATGCCGGATTCAAGGGAGAGGCGAAACAGACGTGTCAAAACAGGAGACAATTCCGGTGCACAGTGTTTGAGCACCCTGGATGGAATACCATCAGGGCCACTAGCTTTATTCACATCTAGATTACCTAATATGGTGCGAACATCCTTAGTGCGTATTACAATTTTTGGCATTAATGTATCACACGAAGGTATTGAAGGTGGATTTTTATTGTCAGTTTCTAGACGTGAATTTTGTGCAAACAGATCCGCGAATACATTCGCCTTTTCTGCTGCTGTATATGCTAGTGACCCATCAGGTTTCAGAATGGGTGGAAGCGAGGACCTCAGAAAGTTCGCCTCGATTGACTTAGCAAGAGACCAGAAGGCTTTGCTACCAGAAGGGTAGTTCGCCAATTTGGCTCCAACGAGACCAATATGTTGGAAGCGAGCCTTTCTGAGAACTTTCTTATAGGACTTGGCGGCTTTATTGTATGCTTTCTTCTTAGTAAGCTGATCCGAAGACTTACAGCAACGAGCTTCTGTCCATGCTTGAAAGGACAGATCTTTGATCCTTTCATATTCGGAACACTCGCCGTTAAACCATGGACGAGCTCTGCTTCCGAGTGGTACATCGGAATAAGGTATAAAATACTCCATGGCCTGATGCACCACGTCAGAAATTGCATCAGCACAGATCGACGGATCAGCAGTACAGAAGCATACGTCTCGCCAAGGGTAAGATGCGAGGAAGTGTCGCATCTCATCCCAGTCTGCCGACTTGTATCGCCATATTCTTCTAGTACCTTGTATGCTTGTATCCGGTGGGGAATATGATGATACTGACTTTACCAGACAATGGTCAGAACTGCCCAAAGGGGCTGAGACCATTATGGAATAACGGTCTGGATCCGTAGTCAGCAGAAGGTCTAAACAGTTAGCGGTATGGTCATCCACGTCGGGTACCCGCGTCGCCTGGTTGACCAGCTGTGTAAGGTCTAAAGTGAGAGAAAATTTAAATGTTTCTCTCCCAGCATGATCAGTTTTCTGGTATGGGTAGAGCCATTCTTGATGATGGGCATTAAAGTCTCCCACAAATACCAGTTGTGCGGAAGGATATTTTTGCTGGGCCATATCAGCTGCCTCGCTTAGGTGTTCAAACAGATTGGTAGTCTCCTGGTCTCCACTGTGCGAGCGGTAGACTCCTATGTAAATAGTCTTTTCTGCACCGTAGTCCACCAATATCCATAAGGTTGAAAAATGGGAGTCTTCAAGATCACGGAGACGTCTAAGACATATGTCATCGCGAGCATACACGCAAACACCTGCGCGTTGAATAAAATTGTACTCCAAGGTGTACCCTGGGTAGTTAAGGTATGCTACATCTAAAGGACAACGAATCTGTGTCTCCGTGAGAAAGAGGAGGTGCGGCTTATCAGTCTCCAGATGGTAGTGGACGGCGTTGAGGTTAGAGTGTAATCCACGGATGTTAGTGAATTGCACTTTGAGTGGGAGGAAGTGCAACCGCTGTTTAACCATACTCTTTCTTGTGACTTTTTTCATAATTGTGAGTGAATTGTTGGGAGAATGTCTCAAGGACGAGGTGTAAATTGTTCGGAACCACACATCACTCCGAAACTATAGCGCTGATGGGTTACTCAAGCGGAGACTGCGGGGACACCCGAACCCCCCCGAAATGGCCGTCGGGTCCTCCCGTCCGGTCGCCAACCGGCACGACGGAGCAATTCGGGATTTTTCGCGAGGCGGCGGGGCAGCCTTTCAAAGGTGGCTAATCTACTACTTGGGCCCCCTACAACCTGCGGTCGGCCAGCGGTGCACCGTGCTTCGGATCCCGCTAGCATCCGCGATGAGTCGCCCGGCGTTACAGAGCCAGAGGTCTGTATTCGGCTTAAAACGTTTCACGACTACTGTCCCATCAACATTCGCCCTGTAGATGTACGGGCTTCTTCGGACTACACACCGGAACACGACGAATCGTTTGGCGGCATGACTTAGTTCGAAGGGTGGTGACAAGCCGCGGCCGAAGCCTCCCACCTGTAGAAGCTGCTCGATTAGCACCACCCAGGGGTCACGTGTAGGGTCTCGAGGGTAAAGCCTACGGACGTGAGCAGCACCAACCCCCAAAAATTGATGAACGATGACGCCGTTGGACTGAGTCTGGTTAATGCGTTTGAATTTGTGTGTTGCTATGAAGAAATCCGTAAAGGCTGCGAGATTAAACACCACGTTAGTATAACAAAAAAAGGTCTCTTTCAGTTCAGGGGGATTGAGAGTCGCAGTGATATCTCTTAGTATGTATTTGACGGTGCTTCTGATCTGATAAGTCCCGCATGCCTCCCTCGCGACCCGTCCAACATTAACAAAGTATAAAAAGGACGTAGACATATATTTCATAACGAAAAAAAAGGATTATAACGTCAACAAATTGCTGTTCTACGGTAAACAAAATCATACCATTACCTTTCTATTCGTAATCAATATTGTGGTAACATAAATAATCAGTCAGGCTAAGTAACGTTTAAGTAAATATTTCATGTGTCCCGCATTTCTCTTAAAATACAGTCAAGTTATTACGAATGTGAAAAAGTAAAAATTCAACAGGTGAAGCATAAACAAGGGCCTTAAATACAAAATGGAGTGTCATTAATATTATCTGTCCAGCCGCCCTCCGCTGAGCAGTAGCGAAATATCAGATTTTACCGGCCTTTTTATACAATAAAAGGGCAATGGGTGGAAAGAAGGAGAATTCAGTGTTCCGAGGAACAAAGGCGCTCTATTAAAATAAATATTTTATGATATGCTTCGTTTACAAAAGTCCTCTAAATAACTGCGTAGTGCATCTTTATATGCAAATAGTGTTGCGCTGGTCTTTACTGCAATATTTAACTATTTTCATTTAACTTAAAACTTGAACGCTGGTAACGAATAAAATTACTATACATTTATTTTTAAAATATATATATTAAGCGACTAAATGATTAAATAAAAAAAACATGACTCAAAAAACAAGTAATAAACAAACCAGATGTTTTGGCTTTTGTATATTATTGATATTTAGTAGAAATAAAATAATAAAAACGAATATTTAATATCCTTATATTGCTTTCATTTCTTTTACTTCCAAACACACTGTACCTATTAATAACATTTACATGAATTAACTAAATTTACACAAATAGTTCTATGAACGCTTCGTCTCATTTTAAGATCCTAATTTCATCATTCATAAGACAGTGATGGCAGCTGTTTGAATAGATCTTAAACTCTGAATTTCGTTTTCGTGTATAAATTTGAAATACTAATTCTTTACAATCTATACTTTCTTTTTATATTGCCTCTGCCTATGTAGTCTTTTATAACCATGATCAATAGACATAAAGTAAAAACCAAAGTCAGAACAATTACTTGTGGATCCCACAGATAATTGTCCTGTTTGGGTTTCGAACCGATAGCAATAAACCGTTCTGCCAACCACGCAGCCTCAATGTGTAGTCAGTACTCAGTTCAAGCAGAATGATGAGAATCTTCACCTGACAGAGTCGCGACAACTAAATCTTTCCTCTATCATACAATCTAAAAGTCTTCAACCAGAGAATGGCCATCGTAGGCCTGGTCTTCACTTACTATCAGTTTAATTATGGTCAAGCACTCACTTATTACATATAAAAATGCACATAGATGATATCACAGTGACTCTTAGTTACGTTTGGTTGATTTGATCACGTTTGCTATCAACTAGTATATGCCCAGTTGCCTGCAGGTTTGTAAACCGACAAGGAAAGCAACGACTTCAAATGGATTGTTCATATTTCGTTGGTTCTTGTTAATTTTCAATTATACTATGGTTTCCATGAGATATAATGCTGTCATTATACTATACTATTATAAAAATAGAATATAATAGTATGTTACAAAAAAGTAACTTAGAATATGTATAGCGTAAAAGTTTTGCCAACAGCCATATAAACATAAAGTTTAGACGTCAGAAGCGCATTTGCGGTTAAAATGCAGGCAACTAGCTTCGTATCTACAATAGGTATAACGCTAGACGCCGTGCTCGCTGCTAGCACCACATTGCTGCGGTTATGCTCGACCCCAAACACATTGCAATGCCATTTCAACTTAAAATTACTTCAGTAAACTACAAAGATGAAGATCGGCCCCTAAAGGTAATATTTCTGAATTTCTTGAGCCATATATTATAAAGGACACTGATTATATTCTTTTCCGTATTTTCATCCTGAAAATTAGCCTAACCCGTTTTTGTGAGGTATTTTATACAAGCGAATTATTTATATCATGTACTAGTTGGCCCGTCAAAAGTTGTTTTAATTATTAAACCGGTGCACCATACACTGCGGTTAGGAATCACATAAAAACCAATACCATGAAAAAAAATCCTGGTCTGCTATTCCGGAAGAGCCCTTTCTTAATTTATTCTTTATTTTATTTAGGGACTTATCATAAAGGACAAATCAGCATCGTACGCTGACCTTACAATACTTACAAAAATATTTTGAATTAAGGACAAAAAACTACAAAAGCCTGGCTCCTTCACTTTTAGGTCTAGAAAAAAGATTTTTGGAACATACCCTGATCCATTATAATAAGTTTAAGTGATCTGTAGCAGCACTCCGTTGAACTTTATTCCGTTCAGATTCTTGCAAGTGTGCAAGACTTCGATCGATTTATACATTATGTAATTGGGTGATACACTTTATCTCATAAGAAAGGGCAACTTGTTGAAATCATATATTATTAAAAACTTTTTTTTATTTATTATATAATATAATTGCTATAATATATTTATTACATAAAATAATATTGTAAAATAAGCAAAATGCTAATTATGTTTATAGGTTGAACGTTCTGTTCCAGGTACGCAACTGACCGTGTCGCCCGGGTAAACACATTTCTCTCCCCATATCGCACCTGCATACGCAGTCTATATAAAATTCACTAGATATGACATTGGTATGTAAAAAATTACCATAATCCACATTACATTATACGAAAAAATATTTTAGAAAATTTAAACCTACAAGTGTTCATTTAATTACCTGTCTATCAAGTTCCTTGGTTGATAGGGCTAATTTGGTAGAATAGTTGATTTTATACTTTAAACTGGCATAAATTATATGCCAACAAGAAGTTGTCTCTGGGATTGCATCTTGCATTATATAATTATATATAAACATCTTTTAATAAAAAAAGAACACGGTATAAAACATTCGAGAAATATATTTTTTCTAACAAAAAAAAAATATAACTAAATAAATAATATACATAAAGTCGCGTGGAACTAAAAATTAGTTAATAATTTTTGTCGGTTTTTTGTAAAAAACAATTAATACAGCTTTGCACCTATTGGTGGTAGCGTGATGTTAAATAGTCTAAAGCCTTCTTAAACGATTGCTCTATTAAATAAAAAAGTGAATTTTGAAGTCCGACTGGTAGTTTCTAAAATTAGCACGTTCAAACAAACAAAAAAACTTTTACGCGTTATAACAGTAATAATATAGGCAGATTACAATAATGCCAACATAGAAGTCAAATCAAAAAATATTCTACTTTCTAGTTCAGTTTAAAATTAAAACGTTTTTTTATTCAATTAATTCATTGATTTTCATAATACTTAACACGTTGATTGCGTTATTTTCTAGGACGCCAACTAAGAGTATATCTGCCTGTGTTTACTTGCTATCTTTATGCAGCTACGATTAAACTCGAAATATATCAGGTGCTAAAACCGTTGATGGCTTCTGGGAAAAAACGAAAAATCAATGCCGGCGTGCACGAAAGGAAAATTTACTAAACAATGAACAAAAAACAATGCACCAGAGTTTTTAATAATACAGTATGATTAAATCAAATTGTCATTTTAGGCCAGATATCGAAAATTGCCGTGACATTCAACGTATTAAAACTACAATTATTCGCTACACATATTCTTTTACAATAACTAAAGAGTTCTAGTAAGCTTTACATCAACGCGTGCCCTATTGCCGTGACCTACTTTACCGGGCAGGCTCATTTGTCATGCTAATGCAAATGGTATAACCAAGGGATGAACAGACTTAAATAAAACATTAACATCGCAGCCACGCGTAATCCCTTATTATTAAACTTAAAATTTAACTTGCTCGGGACTTAACTGAATATGGTAGACTTCGGTGCGGTAAAATTTCCTTTGCTCGTTTCGAATATTACAATAAAACAGTATAATGTATTCTCTTTTAATAAGAAACTTCTATATCAAAGGGTACCAGTCATAGCTTAACATATAGCTAAGTTGCTTATTATAAATAAGGACTTAGAATATAACGTACTCTTAACATGACAACTTATGTTAACAATTTCATAGTATATTCTATTTTACAGTCTGTTGATTCAATACAGTTATTTGGAATACTAGTAATTATCTAGATTATTGTTACATCACTATTTTTCGTATCGTATCACTATATATACTTACTCTATGTGGCTCATGACATATGTAAGATGTCGCTCATTACTCTCTCGTCAAACATAACATTGTCATCAGTTACTACACACCGTGGTTATAATCTAACTTTCCACGCGAACGAAGTCGCGGAGACGGCTAATTATATACAAATACACTATTCCAGGCATACTCAACCTTTTTTCTTAGGGGCCACAAACATGTATTAGTCATAGTGTTGCGGGCCGCAAACAAACAATATTTAGCTAGTGATTTCCTTAGGTTTTATAGGACTTTAGGTTATTTATAATAAAGTAGTACCAGGTGGGCCAAACACAAAAGCCTGGCGGGCCTTGCGTTACCCGCGGGCCGTAGATTGAGTATAGCGGCTCTATTCTATTGTGATACATTATGTCAGAAGTGCGATATAATACACGAAACACTATGCCTACGTACCACTTAGCATTCACAACGTTCAATAAAGCCTTTAGTCGTTCCACATATCGACCACTGTCATTATCGGCACAGCTTCATTAATGATGTGGTTATTTTCAATTATCGCCAAACTCAGCACGATCCATCTGCTAAGGGCCCACCAGTACTCTATTTTACCTTAGTTAATGATTGTAACGCTCGTATGCAATGAATGAATGAAACGGCAAAAACCGCGGGCGTGAGCGTAGTCATTGTGTACGATAATTGAAAGCTAACCTATGCAAATGAAAAAATCAACAGCTACACATAGTTCGCGTACCTGTGACATCGCAATGACATCTATAAAACCGAGATCTAAATCGATTACCGACTCTTATTTCTGTCGTACAGCGGAATTATGAAACCGCCTTCCTATCGGTGGTTTCCCTCCGTCCTACGATATTGGGTCATTTAAAAAAGGCATTAAGGGGTACTCGAACAGGCCAGCATGACAATGGGGACTGACAGAAAATTTTGGTTTACTGTCAGGCCACGGATTTGGATTATACTGTACTTAACAATAAGTACCTACAGATTAGTCACTTTGCTGTGCGACAGAAAAAAATATCTGAATTAGTCACCTAAGTATTTTTAGAGTGGAATATCCTAGAATTTACGACAGCATTCGCAACTTATAGTGGCCATTCAAAGGCATCGTTTTACTACGATAGGGCTACGTGCTACGAAACTGCTACGACATTTCGCCGTCTAATTAAGTTAAATACTACGAATTTACGTGCTATGTAAAGGTGTGAATTTGTAGTTTTATTCAAGTTAGTGCTTTAAAGGGAACGTTATTCAGCAAATTTTAAATATGTATGTAACTAGCTTTTACGTGAAAGAGTAACAAACATCGATACAAACTTTCATGTTTATAATATAAGTACAGATAAGGATTTTTTATTAAAATCTTGTTTATTTGAAATAGCACTATTAATTTCATTGTATTATTATTTCCCTTAAACTATTTTTTCTCAGAATTTTCTATCAACTTTTGCGCTTTCGTAATTTCAACTTTTCTTATTATCATTTTTTAATAGCTGATAATAAAGATGCACATCGCAAGGGTATTTGTTCTATAATATGTTCGTATTTTAGTTTGTATACAATTTCATTTCATTACAAATTAATAGACGTACTTTTGTTGCAAAAATACTGTAGACAAAAATGATATTACAAATAGTTTTTATAACTCTTTGTGCGGATTCAACCCAAAAAAACAGCGTAAAGAAGTTTATATCGTGAGGCATAATAAAGTAATTTTTTGTCGCAAGAAAAACCATAATGATATTTATATAAATTATACAATACATGTAAACATAAAAATAGGAGATTAAAAAAAAATGGGTAATAAACTCGTGATAAGTCGTAGGTTCAGCGGGTTTTTTTTACACAAATTAGTCCATAATAATTGATAATAACTAAATTGATAAAACATAAATAAACAGTGGCTTTCATCATTGTAACTCCTCAAACGCTAATTTCGTATATGCATATGCAAATGCAGTATTTTCGTGAAATAGTAAAATTAAAATTAAACTGGAAATGTATGTATATAACATTAAATCTTAAATTGAATCAAATATAATACCAGTGATAATATTACTACAAGGTTTTAATATTATTGCATTAAATTAGATAAACATAGCAGACCACTTAGGGTTTGTTCAGGACATTGAGTCATGAACGACAAAACACAAATCACCTTATTGTTCGACCCACCCGAAATTAATGGGGTCGAAAAGGGTTGTTTATTCCCTTTTTTTAAGGGCACATTGAAAAATTAAAGTTCCACTTCAGTACGCACCAACGTAATGCCGTCTCGCTGTTGTTAATAAGCGATGCTTGGAGTACAATAATTTATTAATCTCATTAAGGGAACCAGCGACCCATACGAGAATTCGATAAAATAAGATTTATAGTACCACACTTCACTTATTCATCTTAATTAAGATAAAATGGGGGTGAAAGCTCTATATTAACACCGAAAATGCTTAACTAGGCGATCAGGTTTCATAATGATAATAAGCGTAAACTTTGATATTAATTTATCCCAAATATTTTATATTACTCTATATTATGGAACATTATTTATTATATGTATGCTATCTAGTCTGGCAAACGTTGTCCTTTCTAGAAACCAGTATAGAGGGATTTATATTATAAATAAATATATTGGATATTTTCATTCGATAATGAAAAAAGTTTCACCTGGGATACAAAAATTGAAAGATTATAATTACGGTGCCATCTTTTTCTTATTAAGAGTGATTCTTCAAGTTTGACAGATGAATGTAGAATCAATTATATATTACGAAACCGTCATATTTTTAAAAATGTTGTCTATTTGATCATTTTCTTATTACATTATTAGCTGTACATGTCGCAACTTCGCATAAATAGTGTTACAAAGCAAACAACAACATTATCGGGAAAAGGCGTTTAAAATGTATGCTACTCCTTTGTTTTCGTTTATGGGTAGTACTTTAATTTACAATACAACAGTTTGCAACAACTTAAAAGCTGGTTTGAAGCTGCACAATCATATTTTAACCTACTGAAAATCTAATAGTACAGTAAAATGATTTTATTCTTTTTTTGAGTTGTGACACTAAGTGGAGGTGCAAATTCTTAATATATCTTATGTTATTTATATTGCAAAAAAGTTATTTTTAATGTCAACTAAAATCACATTTACGAGGATATAAAAAAACAAATTGTTATTCTGAGAAAATTTTTACACAACTGCTTAGGTCGGAAAACTAATTTCCCTAACATAACCTTCTCAACAAGAAATTGAGAATTATACTGCAGGTAGTGATCTTATTAATAACTAAATAAATGGTATAATCGTTAAAATTGGCATTGAAAAATATACTATGACCGTGTCTGGCTTCTATCATGTTTTCGTTAACTAAAACATAAGTCTCATTATAGTAATCGAACCACCGATGAATACGGTATTATAAATAATACCTCTAAGTCACCATATCTTCGTATACGCATATGAAACAAGTTTCAGTATTATCGGAAATAGATATAAACATATTCTAAACAAGCAGTTCAAGAAATAAGGTTATATACAGTAGTATGGCGATAGGGCTTTTTCTAATAGCTAGCTACCACCCTAAAGTTAAAAATCTACCATTAAATAACTATAGGCGTGTTCCGGCAGTTGCATTTGAGAGTCAATCTCTGCAATAGGCTTAGCGTATTCACAATTCTGGCCCACATCGTCACATAATATCACATAAAATTGTAGCCATAGCGCTTAAATTAAACTATAAAAAATAAGTATTAAATATTCTAGAAGTAATTAATCGTGCAAGAGTGGGGCTTGGTTAATACTACTTTAATGTTATATAATTTATTCCAAGGATCCGGACCCTTATAAAATTAATCAGCATTTTGCAAAATCTGCGTCATTTGCGGAGGACCAAAGTTGAATGAGGTTTTCTTAAGCATTAATATTTGCTAATTAACTTTTTTAGTAAAATGAATACTAAGTAATATTAAAATTAACATGTTTGCTATAGAAACGCTTTGAAAAACTTATTCGATTTCCGGCTTCCATACATATTCCAGTGGGAAAGTTACAATTCTTTTATTACAGAGGAATTATTTTAAACTGTTTGATATATATTTATATAAAACATAGATTTGTTTCGTTGTATATCTGATATAAACTTGACAGATTTTTATGAAATTTAATACACGACAAATACATTAATCTAGGTTAGGATAAAAATGTTACTTCGCATTTTATATTAAATTCAAGACGTTTTTTTCCAAATTTTATTGGAGTTTATTTATAGTACATATATGTAATTTTATTCAATGGCTTTCTGCTATCTTGTAGGTACTGCCGTTGGTCTAGAAATTTTGGGACTTCTGTTCAAAAAACGCGACAAGTAGTTTTGCAGTCTTCTCTTGATGTTAACCTGACTCTGCCTACAGAATTTTGCAGACGCCGCAACATGTTGAAATCTGAAGGTGCAAGGTCAGTGCTATATGTCGGCTGCAATAATAACTGTAAAAATATCAGTAGAAGTAAATCTAGGAAATGTAAACAGGAGCTAAATAATAAATGCATGTATAAAGGCCGGCAACATACCTGCGATTCCTCTGGTGTTGTGGGTGTCCATGGGCGGCGGTGATCACTTACCATCAGATGACGAGCTTGCTCGTTTGCCCCCTATTCCATAAAAAAAAATGTGAAGTGTGTGTTATTGAAAAATTGGACGTATGTCATATTCTATGCAATCAGCAAATTAGTTTTACAGAAGCCCTGGCATAAAAAATAAATAGTGCATAATTTTCTGCTTTTTCTTTGAAAGCACATAGGTAAGTTTGAAAATAAATTAGCTTGCCCTGTCGCAGTTAGTTACTGAACTTGCAATGAGGACTGACTGTCCGGGCTTCACCAGACGTAATTAGATATCTTAACTCTCGGAAGTTCTTTGACTATAGCTCCTTTTCCACAGTAGTTTATATATTGTAACAATAAAGAACGAACATCCTATTATATTTACATAGTAGTTTTGATTTTTGAAGTGAATATATTTTTTGAGTATAGAATGCGACTAAACTAAAACGCTGGTGATATACAATGCTCGTTCGGGTAATGTCGCCCCGAGAAGGCTAATTTGTTTTTTTTTTTTTTTTTTATGGGACCTACACTGTTAGCCTGAGGGGCTATTACAGCTTCACCTAAACTAGGGGGTGAGCGCGGAGGGCGCTGGAGCCCTAGAGGCAACTCGCGCAAGGGTGTCACTAGTGACCGAACCTCGGCTTGGGCTGTTGCCGAATCGCGTAGGATAAAATCGAACGCAGTACTAGCTATTAATAAAAATCGAAAAAGCTAAATGTACTAACTGAACCTTTTACTTCGGGATCTGGAAACTAAATTTGGTTTGTACTGTGCCATGGCAGGCGAGGCAGGATTGTACTGTGCGTCCTCCCTATCTAGTAGTTGGTGACGAGCGTGCCTAACAAAAGGAAACGGAAAAGAAGGCATATGAACACGATGTATTATTTACAATAAATACAACAAACGAGAAGACTAAGGAAGCGAGAGACATATAAATAGTTAACGAGTCACTGCTCAACTCGTTCGGCGAGCGTTACAGGAGAGAGCATAAGGCATCAAATGCATACAGAATCAACATAAATATCGTATGTGACGTGCCAATACGTTTTAGTTAAGACGCCATATCTGTAAGTCGTATTATTAACCTCAACTTGATAATATTTTAAATTCAGTTTGTATACTAAAATGTTTTTTGTAACTAATATCATAATCAACCAATTAACCGGTGTTGTATTTCTACATATTTAATTTTTTCTATATATTATCTAATAGATATTATTAGATACCATGGATGAAACTAGCACAGGCTCGATAAAGATTGCGTGAACGAGAGGAGGTCTATAACAGTGGGTGGAACTGAAAGTAAGTGAGAGGTATGATATTGTCACTAAATTATTACTAGCTACTTCTCTCCTAGCTGTTTTTTACACTAAGGGAGCACCGTCCCGCCTCGCATTGGTGTTCCACATATAAGAATTGCTATTTACATCGCTAAAAACCTTTCACAGAAAATACGCGTTTCCAACATTGAAATAACGCAAATTCTATTATGTACATAAATAGATTTATATGGAAATTCTTTTTAACTGCGAGCGTTCACACCACTTTAAGTAATGGAGTCTTTTGAAATAAGATTTTCTGGAATTCATATTACATCAGCTGTGCCCGCGACTTCGTTCGCTTGAAACTAAAAATTATATCAAAAATTTTGCCCGCTAGTGTTACTTTTTTCAATACAGCTATTGTTGGTAGCATAATGTTAAATAGCCAAAAGCCTTCCTTAATGATTGCTCTATCAAATACAAAAAATATTTGTTAAATTCCAACTAGCAGTTCCTAAGATTAACGCGTTCAAACAAACAAAGAATGAAACTTTTCCACTTTATAATATTTATATTGATGTACGTCTAAAAAGTTTTAGATTTAAATTATACATGTATCAGCTATTATAGTGAAACATTTCTCCGTACAAAGCTTCGGTTAGTTTCATAATATATTCTGTATTTTCGAGGAATATTTCACAAAGGGCATATTTTGTGTGACCTTCAGATGACATGGTATATCTTGATCTCAACACTGAAATAGCGTAAATGAGAACAAACAAGTTTTAAACCTAAACTGTTTTGCTTCTAAATTGAATGTACCTAATATTCTAATAGACGTTTCTCATTTTGCACGTTGACAAAAGATAATAACATTTATTTGACATTTTTTTAATACTTTAACTATTTCGCCACAATCTCACCTGATATTCAGTGAGTACGTGACCCAAGATGGTTGACACTCTAAGACTAGCGGAAGAATTGGCTCTCAAATAGACAGGTCGAAACACGCCAATAAGTATTTGACGGCAGATTTTCAATTTGAGGATACCTAGTAGATAGCCAGGCGAGCATTAGGAATTGCCCTACTAACATGTTACGGTTTCATCACGATGTTTTCCTTATCGTATATACTCATGCTCATTGCAGGGATCAGGATCCACGTCCATCGACGCGAATTCCGAGCACGCTACCATTGAGCTAGAATCTCTTTAAACTAACATACAGCACAAATAAAAAATATAAAACGATAAAAGGAATAGCTAGGTATAAAAAGCTACATGGGATCTAAAAAGGTCCCTGTCTATGCATATAATGCGAACAAAGCTTGTAAGTTACAAACACTGCAGTGCACATATTATCTTATAGCAGGATTAAAGCACATGAAGTTACAATGAAACTTCTATATTTTAATATTAATATATTATATTATAATACGGAAAAGTTTGTTTGTTTGAACGCGCTAATCTTGGTAACTTCCAGTCGCATATCAAAATATATTTGATAGCATAATACTTAAGAAAGTATGTATGCTATTTAACATTACGCTACCACCAATAAGGGCAAAGCGATGATAGCCCAGTGGTAGTGTGTACGGCTTCGGGTCAAGGGACGTGAGTTCGAATCCAACCACCTACAACGAGCTTAAGCTTTCAATAAATCAAAATATCGCGGTGAAGCCATAGCATGGTGGTAGAGATTTTTCAAATGCCCACCTGGCTAGCAACCACCCTAGAATTGAAAATCAGATGCCAAATACGAATAGGTATGTTCCGGCAGCTGCACTTGAGAGTCAGTTCCTCCACAGGTTTAGCGTGTCTACCTATTTGGGCCAATCGTCACTTAAGATCGGGTGAGATTATATCCATAAAGTTAAAAACCTTAACTATAAAAAAGCTGTACTGAAAAAAGTAAAAAAAACGGGCAATAAATATTGGATATTTTATAATTCTAAGAGAACGAAGTCACGGTCATAGCTAGTAATAAATACATTATATTCTTATATACCCATAGTAAAACTATATCTGAGCCAATGCAATTGATTCAATATTTGTTTTAAATATAATCAAGGTATTCTTTGTTTTGGTTACAGAGGTTCAAAAATATTTTATTACGAACTTTTATCTACCCGTCCTTATCACACCTTATCAGCAAATAACTGTAAAAATACTAAAGATATTTTGATAAACTTGTCACGGTGACAACAAATATTGTGAATGAATACACAAAATACTGCTTGTCCCATAAAAGATAAAACTTGCTATCGAATTAACTTAACGACGGATTTCGCTGCATTTTCCTGTTCTGTAAGTAACAAGTTATCTGAAAACTAAAGCTATGTTTCATGTCTTTATGATATAAGAGTGCTAAAAATAGCGTGTCGAAAACAACATTTTTCTCAAATGTCTGTAATAACAATAATAGCAAGGACGTTGAAAATATCGCTCCAGCGCGTGTCTTTGTTGCTTTTAAATATTATTGAGTTTATTTTTGCTTTTCAATACCTATTTACCGATTATTAACTAATCCTATTCGTGATAATAAACCAGTCGTGATAATGAATAATGAATTAGTATAAGTAGAAAAATTATTTGAGAAATTGTGTACGTATGATTTTTGGGAGATGTTAGAATGACTGCAGAGTTTATAGTTAGTTAATATACATATTCAGTAGAACCTCTATAAGTCGAACATCAAGAGAGACGCCATAAACTTAGAGTTATAGAGATTTCGACTTATAGAGAATAGGGGTTTTGGTGTTTGAAGCAAAGGGAACAAAACATTTTATCCAGATTTGAAGGTTTTCAACTTATCGAGGTTCTACTGTATTTCTTGTTTATATTGTAAATCTCTGTCCTACGTAGTATAGGTATATCTGTAAAACTGTATAAATAACATAATGAATGGGTAACTCTTTACGCCTATCTTTGTTTGTTTGCAACTAAAAGCTATTAGACTATGCCTTTAGAAACATATTTTTTTCTGCATAGAGTACAAAGTAAAAAGTACCCTATATCCTTGTCTACGCCCTTGACAATGTGTACGTAAAACTGCACGATGATCAGTTAAGTAGATATGATAAAAAAGTGTGCCAAACAAACTCACATTCGCATTTGTAATACTAAATTAATGTAAGTATACCTAAACAAAAATGCGGGCGGGAACTTGTATACAAAAAAAACATATATTCTTTATGACGGAACGCACATTAGCTAAGAAAACCACTTTCAAATGTTGCATAAGCTTCGTAATCTGTGTCATGAATTACTTTACTATCCGGATCCGTCTCCGTTAGTCTCCAAACCGTGGAAACTTGAAAACTAAAAGTAAATTTTAATATCTCGAAACATCCGACCGGGATTATACGATCGACAGTTTCCAAGATTGTTATCGAAAAATAAATAAACATGGAATTAATCGAAATACTTCGAAATGAGAAACTTATATAATGTTGATATATTTAAACGAAGACTTCCTCAGTGGTTCAGTGATTAACTCATTTATACTTTATAGATTGAGCGCTATGGCCACAATCTCAGCTTGACGTCAAGCGATAATGGGGCCCATGGTGGTGGACACGCTACGCCTAGCAGAGAAACTTGCTGACGGCTGACTCGCTGACTGACTGAATTGCAACTACCAGAACACACCTATAGGTATTTGGCGACAGATTTTCCACTTGAGGGTGGTAGCTAACCAGCTGGGCATTAGAAATAGGGCTCTATTACCGTGCTATGGTTTCCTTACGATGTTTTCTTTCAGCAAAAGATCAAGCTCATTGTAGGTGGTTGGATTCGAACTCACGTTCCATGACGTGGCGTTCCTACACACTACCGATGATCACGATGATTCCCTTCACCGAAACCTCGGGCTCATTGCAGATATTCAAACTCACATCTATTGACGCGGCGTCAATTAAGAAGACCAACTAGGCCATCAACGCATCCACAGAAAGGTGTTTTTTATCTATAATAATATATGTATTTTCAAATTTTCTTATTGGTTTTAATGATCCTATCAGATTATAGAAATGATCAATATTAATACATTTAATAAAATACGGAATTAACAAAATACATAAATATCAAAAGAACCAATAAAGTTTCAGAGTTAAATGTTACATTCCTATCAGAGACATAACTATAAAATTCCTACAGAAAGGACTCGGAGGTCAATGCATCTCGCAAACAGAATATCGCGAAATTGACAAAATTTCAATCCGTCTAGACATTCTTATTAGAATACTTATGTATATTCAATAAAGTTGGCAAACTAATAACACTGTATGCACGTTCATACTTTTGCATAAACAAACGCCAGGTGTGGTTCGGTTTGAACTATAGAGATTAACGGAGAAATGGGTGTTTACTTTAGTTAATCGATTGTTTGGTGCCTTCGGTAGTGCTCGAGCATTCCCTGTCGCCAGTCGCTGCTTTGATTAGAACTTACCCTATACTTTGATATAAAGATAACAAAGATTTTACGAGACTATAATTATTTGTGTAACTCTTTCAACAATTAATCATGCATTTTAAGTTTATTTTATTGTATATTGTGTGGTAAATTTGTTTAAATGTATATTCTCTAGAACTAAGAATCGGATTCGAGAAACATTGTTAGCGACAATTTACACTTTACAGGGGAGTTCTTTAATTCCTAATTAAAAAGTATTTATGATATCTTTATAAAAAAATAGGACTTGTTATAAAAAAAATTAACCAGTGATCTATAAAATTTGTAGCTATTAACATACTGCTTCTAATTTACAAAGATAATTTTAGGAAGTTACAATAAAAACGATATTTTTAAGATTTTTGGCGTTTTAGATGTGTCTTTCTGAAAAGGCTCGATATACTATGTTTAAGTTATAGTGTATTGTATGGCTAATTTATCTAAATTCCTTATTCTCGGAAACTACAAATCCACAACTGTTTTTGTATATGATAGTCAGATGCATAAGAAATAATATGAGGTACTTTTTAAACAGCAAGAACTATCCCTAAACGACAGAACACCATGCGAACGGAGTCGATGCCACTTCTACTGTAATATACATTGATGAATAATTTATTAATACATACATTATAGTGTTGCATTTAGGTAAAAGATCAAGAGACAGATTCTGAGGTCGCTAGAAGGACAATATCGGAAAAGTAGTAGGCAGAGGCTGGATGAAAGTGGCAAATATTAAGCATAAATGGAGACATTTGGAGTTGAGTGTAGTTTTCCTCTGGCAAACTCCCGTGTTGCCAGAGACCAGGAACAGCTTTTGTACTTCATTTCGTGGCCAGCTGCCATCCTCAAGTTGAAAATGTGCCCCCATATAGCTATAGGTGTACCCCGGCAGTTGGACTTAAGAGCAAGTTTCTCCACAAAGTTTACTATTTTAGGCCACTTAACATCAGATGAGATTGTGGCCATAACGTTAAACCTATAAACAATTGAAAAAATAAGATACAAATCAACAGAAAGTTGAACAAACGACAGTAGAATAATTCAAATGATAGAATCATAAGACTAGTAGAGCAAAAACAAACTTATACAACAACTTACAAACTAAGACAGTAGAAAAGTAAAATACCTCAAAGGTGTCATCTATTTCCACCGGCTTGTTATAATATAAAGATACAAGGAAAACCAACGAATAGATATTTGGATATTTTTATATCGCAATATAGAAATAACTATAGATATAAAAAAAGAGTGGCTGGGAATGAAACAGGATATTGTATAGAATAATATGGAGGTTTAAGACAGTCCCGCGTATACAGGGAATTGATTGAAAAACAAACGAGAACGTTATATAGGTAATATAAGGTAAGGTTGTATAGTAAGGTTTAACTCCCACATTATTGTTGTAGTAAAATATACATTTTTAAATTGACATTATAATCTCGAAACGGTTGAGAAATGTATTAGATTAGTTTCAGTTAAAATAACATTTTGTACGAGTTACAAAATCCAAATAATTCGAAATATTTAGGGGCAGAACGTAAGGGAATGGTAGTTTTTTGACTTACTGAGGATTATGACTTCCGAGATTCGAGTTATAGAGATTCGACTGTAAAAAGACTTCCACTTATATTGGTAGAAGTCTTCTTTACATAGATACTAGCTGTTGCCCTGGCTTCGTTCGTGTTTTTTCTCTCGAACGCGCGTGATCAATAAACTCATTTTTTGTAGGCGTCTACACCGTGACAGAAATATTCATGCCAAATTTCAAATATATTTTTTGCTTTGGTAGTTTTGGAAATGTCGTGATGAGTCAATTTAAGAAAAAATATTGTATTTATTTAATATCATTCAATGGTATCATTCAATTAGATACAACTAATCGAATTTACTAATTGAACTGTTGTAACTAATTGAATTCGCTATTTCGTTTGCTGCAAGTTATTAATTGCTTACTTATAATATTTCGATTATTAATCACTTTTTACAACATTTTATAGTATGTAAAAACATACATAAATAATACGTGGAAAACAATTAGTAGGGGCGTTTTAAACAATCTCGCTGTAAATGAGTGTTTTACTTGGTTTTAGTGGAAGTTTGTTTCGACAGTTACTGACATGGGACGAGCACTTTAGACGTGGACCGTTTATTGTTTGTTTTTATGGCTGGCAACAATGTTTAATGTTATTGGTAAGTGTTAAAATGCTGCAAAACTGTTGTTTTAATGAAGAGGGAAGTACCGGTGTCGCATTGCAAATGCGAAATCTTTAAGGACTTCTAATATCACTTAGCATTTCATGTTTTTATATTTTCCTACTAGTTATTCTTCTTATCATAAATTATGAGAAATAAAAAAGTCTACAATTCGTAAAAGCAATTGAAAAACACACCTACATATGAATGTTTCATCGAATCATTAAAGGCTAAGAGTTTTCGGAATTCGGTATCTTAGCTCTGCCCCCCTCCTAGTACATTGTTGACGATTTCATGTATGTCCGCAAAACCTTGCATAAGCTGGATTGTGTAACAGACCGACATGACTTTATTAATAGAAATCGTGACAAACTGGTCACCCCGTATTTTAAATTCAGTATAACCAGTAAAAAAAATTTACATTACTAATTTGCCGGATAGTAATTTCAAGTACTATGTCAAGTGGGTTTGGTGTCAAAAGGCTATTGTAGAGTGGAACGATGGTGATGTCTGAAATTGACACCACTCTCTGTGCATTCGCTAAAACCTATTGTAAATGTATTTAAATTCTTATATTTTTTTAGTATGTACCTACCTATAAAAATGACCAGTTCGAGTTTCTTGCCTGTTCTTCTGATTGACTTGGTTATTTTCCAAACCGGTGTTAGTTTTTACGTTCATAAGCACCTTCCCTGAGCTTAAATTGAATCAAGTTTATTTATATTTGATTTGATGTATGATACATTAACTATATGTTCGTAGAATATGTTTTTAAATAAAATATATAATAACAATCTTTTTAATAGAAATTTCAATTTAAAACGTTCGAATATATTCCAAATTAAATCTGTTCAACCATACAACGAATTATTCAATACAAAATATTCATATATTAGCCGACCTCTGCAAATATTACGCGTATTGTCGTAACACCGAATATTTGATTAGTTTTCAGAATAGATTACATTTCCAAATAAAATGTAAATAATCAATCATATGTCATTTAAGTTTAATAGATTTTTGATATACAGTACCTCCTATATGTTTATAGGATTTCTAATGAAAATACTGTTCTAATAAATTAAAAAAAAATGACTTACCTTTTTTTTTAATACTTTATAGGTTTAGCGTTATGTCCACAATCTCACCTAATCTTAAGTGACGACATGTACTAAAATGTGGACACGCTAAACCTAGTGGAGAGACTGGCTATGGAATATGGAATAATAATGTAAAATCGCGCTTAACTACAAAAATCACCTTTATAAAAATAAGTTACGTGATTGGCATATAAGTCATAATATTGGCATATAAGTGTCTGCGATTTTGTAGTCATTTTACTCTTAAAATTGATATAGATGAGGAAATTAATGTACAAGACCAGTTTTAAGTCAACAGGTCTAGTAAATTTTTGGTGACGAATAAATGGAAATTTCTTATACATGTTTAGATAGTATATAGACAAGTATATTTGTCAAATTTTGTTCGGATTGACAAATTAGATGAAGAATTTCAAAATGATTTTATCAATGTTAGCTGTGTACTAGAGTTTGCGTGGAACTAAAGATTATGTAGTCGTTTTGCCTGGTTTTGTAGCCTTTTCAATACAGCTTTGCTCTTATTGGTGGTAGTGTGATGATAAATAGCATAAAGCCTTACTCAATGATTGCTCTATCAAATACAAAAACAAAACTTTCAAAGATGTCATGAAAACTGCCGGTAGAAGTGAAAACTTATAAACTATAAACAAACAGTTCTTGTTTTTTGATATCCAAATTAATATATATGAGATATACTCTTTGTATATATATAATGTATACAAATAATACTAATAGGGCACAGAGGTATATATATGTACATATATACACTACTGTGTACTCGTGAAAAGCGTTCGGTGATGATGACGTGAGTTCAATGATTTTTGTTCACCCTAAAAGTATTCAACGCGCATAAAGAAGTTTTCACTTCAATAATTTTTTTGATCCTTTTGGTACTTCCTATGATTAGCGCCTTCAAACAAACAAACTTTTGCGCTTTGTAATATTAATATAGATAGCTATATCTGTGTAGTTAACTGTAAACTTTACCGTTACATAAGCTATAACTACAAACTGATAGATATATTCATGTCTTTTAGTATAAGACGTACAAGCCACCTTTCATCACTGCGCCAACTAATAGTTTATTTATGAATGGAATATGAAACCCATATCAGCTTGTAATTCATGTCCGAATCTCCCTACTGAATACCTTATAATGAGATATAAAATACTTATACGATATTATACCACGTAGTTTGTAGATAGAAATTTAGCATTTTGCTGTAGGGCTGTCAAAATAACATTAAAAATATAGTACATTTTGCAAAGGCCGTGAAATAGGCAATTGCAGGTCGAAAATAAGTTTGAAGGAGGACTTCACTAATATGAGACAGAAAATCGCCATTGCCGCCAAGGCATACATAGTTCTTTTCTCAAAAAATTGCAGAGAAATAAAACGTACATTTTATATTATACATTTAATTTAATCAATATTAAATAATATTATATTATTATTTTAGTCATATTGGGGCAATTACTAAAATAAAATGTTATTGATTTCCTCGGTATATTTATGTTTGTTTGTTGAACTTCTGATGAGGTTAACAGGTTGGTATTGGATGTAATGGTAAACTACTGATTATGCTGTTTTGATGTGGATGGCTGTGGACTTAATATTCCCAAGTGACCACCGGGTGAGATTCTGTTTTCAAATTAGGTTGCAATGTGATGTTTCGATTTATTTTATTATTAATATCTGCTTTGATTTCAATTAAGTTCTTAACGTAGCCTTGGGCCACTTTATCAAACTTCCTGCCTCCGTGTCTTTTCAAGTTCGCTAGACAAATTTTCACCTTTGTCGCTAATTTTCTATTTATCATCTGTGCCGAATGGCAAGCGCATTTATGGCTATACAGCCACGTGAACGCAATTTATACTAAGCGAAGAGACTCACTTTGGTATACCAAGAATGATAAAAGAGATCCAGTCAAAGAGTATCTAACAATCCCAGCACGCCGTTTTATACAACATTGCCGGAGCGTTGTAACGTTCCAAATTCAAAAACGCTCATGCAATGGATTTGATTGTCGTTGTCCGTAAATTCGATACATCGCGTGTTTTTTTTTTTCGAAAATAATGACAGTATTTCCATGCATGTTTAACCAAAAATATTTTTGAAGCCGTGTCTCAGTTTATTTTGTATCATCGTTTAGCAACACCATTATAATAATACAATTATAATAATAAATTATAATAATACAATATAGTGGAAAAATTTTGTTTGTTTGATCACACTAATCTTAAGAACTCTAAGTGAGACTCCCAAACTTATTTATGTATTTGATAGAGTAATCAGTGAGGAAGACTTAAGGCAATTTAACAATAAGCTACCTCAAATAAGAGCAAAGCTTGTATAAAAAAAGGAACACTAACGGACTAAAATGATTAAATATTTTTTAGTTCCACACGAATGCAGTCGCGGGCACAGCTAGTAAATTATATGAATGATGCAAAATATACATCACACTAAAACAAGAAGCATCACCTTGATTAGGAGATTTATGTGAAAGGCGTAGCCTTTCTTGTGTTATTCCCAAGTTACCTAGAAAGCGCTTTGTTGGACACCTGAGCCCGCAAAATAGCTCTCTGCACCTAGCGACCAAATTTCTAAATTTCTCATTGAAGTTGTAAGCCGTCAATACAATTTTTATCCCATATTTGTAATGTTTTATTACTTGTCAATCTTTAAACATTTGTACCATGTTTGCTTTGAGTCATTACAAGTTTTCCGGTGCTTTACAAAAAGGTTTGTCATCGATGAGCTACTTTTTTAAAGCTGCAAGTAGGGTTGAACCATACTTTATATTTTCAGTTGTATTATCAGCTAGTGACGTAGAAAAATTGCATTAAAATCTGTTCAGAGGTTAAGTAATTTTGGATGTATGTGGTATCGAATACCATCTGAGTTACCCATGCCAACCCCACCTGCACGCGGTGCACCTTGCCGGGAAAATGACAAGGCTCTTAGTCTTACATTTGGTTTTGGTCGTGACGGTTGACCATATAATCTTTGAATTCAATTATATGTACAGATATGCTTATTTTTGGTACTGTTCATTATTTTCTTGTAGTTTTCTGTTCCTTTTACTGTAATTTTATTGTTGTGTATTTAATTTTAATTATTTTTTTATTACTTTTATATGTGTATGTTCCTATTCTACTTCATAAACTATAAGTTCTAACTTAGCATTCATCGCGATATACAAGTCAATGCCAAGCTTTTATTCGCTTCCGCGAACCATCGTGAATGAGAAACCATCGAAATGGGTTAAAGTACTACTAAATACCGACGTCAATATCTCTAAAAACCGTGTGTCTTATTGTCGTGAATAAATGAAATATCTCTGCCTTCTTTATTATTTTAAAAAGGTGATCCAGGTAACACTAGCTAATTGTTTATGTAACAGGCCACACCGCAATGTATTCAGCAACCCTATCACAACATCACGGCGGCGGTTAAATGAATATTAACATGAAATGATAAGCTGAATAGGTTAATTAAACGCGTCATTCATGTAGATTAGAAGCGCGAAGTTAGGTTAATGAATTATTTAAATTTTGCTGTAGTGGTTTATAATACTATCATGCCCCAGGGTTAGAAATTTCTTTTCACTCATAATTTCAAACGAATTTAGATCGCTAATTATTTGCATAATATACATGGTATTACTCTAAAGGAAGTAGTATTAATATTAGGCGAAGGAAATGTTCCATACTGCCAATTCTTAAGATGTGTATTTTTCTTTATTCATTTTTGCGCGATACGCACATACTTAATCTTGTGCATTTTCAGAAGTCATACAACCCTTCAAAACTGTCTGGAGTGTTTTTGGTGCAACTAAAAATTCATGTCAAGATTTTTTATAATTATTTACATAAAATATATCCAATAACTTAACTCACATAATATAGACATAGATTTAATAAAAATAAAAATCACGACCATTTAAGATCATGCCAAAAAACTTAATATGAAAAAAGTGTTTTCGATATACGGAATGTTGCTCTATTGTTTAAGCCACTGTATACACGTTTTTAAGTATAACTTTGAGCTATTTTTCTACTCTCAAAACAGCATACCTACTAACCACAATAGTGTATGTGTAGTAAAAAAAATGTTACAATAAACAAAGAATATAAGAAATAAAAAACATATTGATGAAAAAGTACAAGACCATGCATTTAAAGTAATAATAAGTCAATAATGGAAAATTTTATTAACAATTTTCCCGATCTTAATCATCTTAATAAAGTCAAAGAAGTTCTATTTCCAATGTGCGTTAAATAATTCATTGTTCACACAACACACTTGTATCGTAATTTATTCTAAATAATGTATGCTTAATTGGAAAAAAAGGTTTTTCCAATATCTTATAAGAAAAGCGTTATATCGAAAAACAATAAATATAAAAGAAAAGAGAATATATTGTTGACTTTACCCGTATGTTACTCATTCCCCGAGGTGTTCGGAGATACATAAATTGTTTAAACACATTAGGGGGCGATCATAAATTACGTATGATTAAAATGGAATAGGTTGGATCCCACAAATTTTCTAACAAATTTCATTTAAAAAGTTATTAAAAATTTCAAATCAACTTTAAATTTAGTTAATTATCCGTAACATAATTGCGAAGAGATGTTGTCGACAACACAAAGAGAAATTACATTATAACAAGTAAAATAAAAAACACTGCCTTAGAAAGCGTTTTCTTACATTAATTAGGTTTCAACAATGACTACCCGTAGGCACAATGTTTGTGATATATTTAATACTATACTATACAAATATTGGTTAGGTAGTTATGCGACTGCCAGGACGAGTGATAACGACGACTTCCCATGGAATCGCTGCGTGAGCACTGCGATACCTGCTAACGTGCTCGTATAACTCCTGGGAACGATTAGAATATAGTTTTCGTTTTAATCATAATCAAATAATTAAATTAGTTGTGCTGAACCTTTGTTCCGACGATTTATTAAATTATAATTAATAGTAATTAACAGTAGTACTAAATAATAAATCTATGTCATTTAATTTTGTTACGAAGATCGCTCCGTAAACTTGTCTAGGTATAATGACAAAAACAAAAGTTATTTACATGCACAATAAATTTTATCATTAAAAAACTATAGAGTAAATTTCACAAAAAATTGAGTGGGACTTATTGGGAGTAAAATTTAAAAAATATTTACGTAATTAATGACCGTCCTCTAACTGCGATCAATGTAAATTAAGCTCATACATATGTGCAAGCCCTATACACCTCGAGGGAGTTTCTTTCTACAACGAACCATATTTTGTTAGATGACCAAACACATACTATTTTTTTTTCTTTATTTTTATGTTTTAAGAAAGGTAGGGTAAAGAGAAATTTCTTTAACTTTAAAAAGTCTGCTTGTTTGAACTCGTTAATCTTAGGAACTACCAGTCGCATTTCGAATAATCTTTTTTTATTTTGTGGAGAAACCATCGATGAAGCCTTTAAGGTTATTTAACATCACGTTATCGCGAACAGGAGAGAAGCTGTACTGGTAAAAGTTACAAAAACGGGCAAAAATTAAGGAATCATTTTTAGTTCCACGCGAACAAAATTGCGGACACAGTGAGTCACTTCGGTGACAAAACGACCATAGGCTATGGTAAGTAATCAATTTACTACCGAAATTACTGTGCACGTATTTTCTAACTTAATAGTGAAAAAAAGACTGTATTTGTTCTTGGTTACATATTTTGTCATATTTACTAAGCAGTTTTTTGGGGAATTCCGTATCTACAATAGTCCAAGCTGAGGTTCGCCAACATTAGAATCTATGCGCTAGTTGCCTTCTGGTGCCTGCTGCGTTCACTACAAAATCCCAGTGAAGATGCGAAATCACTTGAGGCTAACGCACACCATTAGTTTGAAAAAAAAAGGAGATATCAATATTCAAACTTTCACTTTTCACCGTCAGTTATTCACCTTGACCTCCGATTTATGCAAACCGATGACTGACTCTGATTATTCATAATCGCGTGCAGTAATACCCGATAACCCCATTGTATTTATAATAATGGGAATGGCCGTTATAATGTCGTGACTTTAAAAAACAATGTTAACCTAATTGCCTACTGTAGTGAAAACTACCTACTGTTTTTAAAATAACCTAGATATTACAAAGTGTTACGCCCGCGAAGGATATATGTTTGATAAGCTATGTTGATTTTCATTTCGTATAGTAAGCACAGTATAATCCTAAAACTATAGGCCGTGAACATAAAACCTTAACTTATTAACTGAAGTTTCTGTATCTTTTTTGTTTTCTAAAAAGGAGAATTTATTTATACAAATAACTTTACAAATATACTATTATCGAGCGCGAAACAACACCGGGACATAGACATGTATCACAGAAACAATCGTCGTGCGTAAGATGTAAGATCCGAACCCATTGCACTCAGCGTAGAGACAACGACAAGACGACTGCTTAGACCGCTAGACCAGCCGTGCAGTCAATCTTAAGAAATCGTGCAGTATTGTAGTAATCTATATATAATTATAATAATATTCAGATCATCATTATAAATGGACGTGTATTTGTTTAAATGACCTAGTAATAGAAACTATTAGTCAGATTTCAATGTGCGATATGGAATGTTATAGGATATTTAAAATCACGCTACAACCAAAAGGAGCAGATATATATTGAAAAAGTTACAAATACGGACAAAAATTATTAAATAAAATTATAGTTCCGCGCGAACAATTTCATGAACAGAGCTAGTTAAATATAAACCAAATGTAAGAAGCAGAGGCGAGCATCCTGCAATAGGACTGTATAATATACTACATTATTTGATTAATAAGAATGATTAAAATCTTAAAATACATTCCATACTTAACACGTACATTTTCTTATGTTAGTAAAATGGCCAAATGTGTTACATTCCTATTAATTTCAAGTGTTGGTTATAGTAGGTACATAAATAACAATGGATATTTATAACCGAGTTCAAATGTAATTTTTAAATCTAGGTAAGAGACATTGGGATGTCAGCGTGTGGAATGCTTTCATGTTCCAAACTAACCGCGTTAACGACCGCAAAGCCAAAATAACTAATAATACACGAGTTATCGAATTCAAACTAAGCATAGCTTGTACCATTATTAGCAATAATTTATATTTAGTACATAAATGTGTGTATCATAGAAGAGTTTATCCTATTTAGAACTTAGACCACTGCGGCATGTGTTGCATCTTTTTTTAGAGTTATGGCTACAACCTCGCCTAATGCTAACTGACAATATGGTTCAAAATACACGCTAAGCTACTGGTGGAACTGGGACTCAAATGCAGCTGCCAGAATACACTTATAGTTATTTGGTGGTAGAATTTGAATTTGAGCATGGTAGCAAGGCAGACAAACTACCATGGTATGGTTTCATTACAATGTTTTCCTTCACCCAAAGCTCAAGATCATTGTAGGAATGCAAACTGGTGTTCATGAACGCGGCGTCCGTACATGCTACCACTGATTGTGGTAGGTAATAGTCGTATATCACAAAATACCGCATGATTGAAGTGCTTTTAAATATTCCGTCAGTTGCACCTTAGAGTCAGCCCCTTCACTAAGCTTAACGTGTCCCCCATCTTGGGCCTTATTTTTATAAACACTAGGTGAGATTATAGTTACATCGTTAAACCAATAAAGTATAAAAAATGTCTAAATCCTATTCAATAATTGCTAATCAGTTTGTTAGTAAGCCCTGGTAATGGAAGTGTGTCTTGGAAACCGTACCATCCCAGGAATAACTTAGTTAAACTAAATCTTTTTTAGGAAAGATGTATTTCAAGAGTTGGGTAGACCCAAATGGAAAATAATTCCAATCCAGGAAACTTGCACATATAAGACGTAAATTGTATACAATTATCTTCATAAATAAATAATTAAAATAGATGTTTCAGGTTATTTTCCATCAGAAAATATTATATAATTATTGTTAAGAAGTTACGGTCATTCGATAGCCTCTTTACATCTGTACAAGGATTTTGCTTCGATATAAATTGCTAGTAATAAGCGAATGAATTAAGTTTTCCTTTTAGTGCTCTTGGACAATAGACCTATTGATACCAAACAAATTCATGTAAGTCTTATATATGAATTGTATTTAAATTATATTTACTAAGACATAAATTTCTAATTCAACTCCGGACTCATACACTGTGGCTTGGTTTGTCTATCATCTTGGACAATAACATCACTTAACAACCAGTGAGATTGTGGGCCAAATCATATTAATAAGAGTCTCGTCTAAGTTTCCCAGTTCTGTCGGACAATGCAGGAAATGCATGATGGGTTTTACCATATAAAAACATGGAATGACAACAAAAAAAATTTAAATCCCAGAAACTGCGTGTTGGAACCAAATGTAGATATTTTTAGTATATAAAATTGAGGACATATGATACTGGAAGCATTACCAATCACCTTTTTTGAGAGAAAGCCTTTGTACAATCTTCTATTGTTTACTGGCTGGTAGAGTAATTAATTTTTTTATAGTTAAGGTTTATGGCGTTATAGCCATAATATCACCTGATGTGTAATAGTTGAAGCTTATGTTATGGCCGTAATCTCACTTGATCTTAAGTGACGATATGGCCTAAGTTGGTAGACACGCTAAACCTTTGGAGGAACTGGCTCTCAAGTGCAACTGCCGAAACAGATGCAGATTTTCAACTTGAGGGTGGTGGATTTAAACTCACGTCTCTTGACGTAGCGTCCGTACACACTACCAACTAAGTTATTATCGCTTCAAAATTATCCAATTAACTGTATTGTATTCTATTTAGGACTTACCGACGCAGTAATACTATAACATGACTGCCACTTACCTGAAAACAAAATCTATTGTTAAGAACTAAACAAAACATGCTATGAAATTGAAAATAATTATAGATTTCAGAAAAGTTTATTTATTTTTATTTTTCTATGTATCTTTCAGCATGAATGTCCTGCTGATAGCAGTAACGATATTGATGTCATGCGCAGTTACAAAGCAAGCGGGTAGCAAATTTAGCAGTACACGTGTCGATGACGTGTTAAAGAATAAACGACTTGTAGAGGCCTACATAAAATGCGTGATGGAAGAAGGTGCATGCACTGCTGAAGGGAGAGAGTTGAAATGTAAGCATGTATTGATTATAGCACCTTCTTTTGTTTTGTGTCGCTTAGAATTTTGAGCGATCGCTTTCCACAAAGCCATCACTAAGTGTGGTGTTCATACGTTTACAATATTAGGTGACTAAACACTTCCAGTATAATATATGATGCCAAATAAACACCGTTAGGTTTAGGTAATATCAAGCCTTTTCAGAAAAATCATAGTAAGTATCAAAAATCTTAAAATAGTTTATTTTTTAATTGTGAACTTATAAAAATTATTCTTGTAAATTAGAAGCAGTAGAAGCCACCTATATTTTAAAATATCGGTATTTAATTATTAACAAGAAGTCCTATTGTTTTATATAGATATCATAAATACTTTTTAATTAAGAATGAAAACCTCTCCGGTAAAGACTATACATAGTCGCTTACGATTTTCATTCTAAAAAGGGTCGATATGTACATGGAGACATTAACTGTATAAGGTGTAGTAACCCGGGTATATTGAAAAGTAGACATTTATATACGAGGGTGGTCGTCCAAGTAACCTTTTAATTAAGGCGTATTATTGTAACAAATTAAGTACATCAATCACTGTACTGATGAGAAATTGATCCGGTTAAGAAGTAACCGTAAATATTGAAAGTGATAAAACATTTTGATTATGTCCTCTTTTTTTTTGGTATTTTAATTAAAAATAATCATGTATCGAACTCAAAGTATCGTCAACCTTTTCGAGCACATCTCAATTGCTCATTTCATAGCATATTTCAAAGATGATATGATATTCATCCATAACTTGCTTGAAGACACCGAACGATATTGTATGACTCAGCTGAAGCAATAAGTAAGAAGTTAATCGAATAGAAAATAGAAAAACCAACGAATAGAAACCCGTTCCGTTTCAATTGCCAATATCGACTAGTTCGAGACGATCATATTTCAAAAGGAATACAGAAAATATTTCAGCATACGATATATCACAGTACATTTACATTTTACTTTGCTAGTTATATTTTAATAAAGAAATGTCAAGTGAATTCCCCATAAGCGGGTAAAACCTTTTTTATATAATAGTACGGCAAAGTACGGCAGCGCACCTAATCGACCGTGAATTTAAAGTGATTAGCAATTCTTTGGTAGCTTTGCTGTCATATTATCCAAATTCTTTGGTGGATGGATTACCAGATACCGAAAAGCCAAAGAAGAGTCGTTGTTCCCGGTTTATTACTACGTATATAGTCCTCGCTACCTAACCAAATACATAAGAAGGAATCCATCATCATTCCTTTAGTTACTGGATATATAACTACGGATTGATCACGGTATGCAATATGCTTAAGCATGTTACTATACCGAATGTTACACTATCACCTTCTCCAAGATCCCATCTATCTCTCAGAATTCATCACAATCTATTCAGAGGTTTACGCGTAAAAGCGTAACAAACAAACAAACAAACTCACTTTAGCATTAATAATATTAGTAAATGTAGTTTTGTACAGTTATCGGTAAATTTAGTGGAATTGTATCTTAATAATAGAATGATTTTGCAAGCGCCGTGACTTAATAAAAAGAAAAAACAAATTTCTCTCAATATCGCCGGTGGGTTAAGAGAGGGGATTCGTTGAGTGTAAAGCACAACAAAAAGAGACCCATTAAAAAACCATACAACCCATAGGGGGCATTCATTAATTACGTAACGGTATTCAGGGGGGAGGTTGTTCAAGAAAATCTCTACATGTCATTATGTTAGGGGAGGGGGGTGAAATTCATTCTTACGTAATATCGTGAATCAAAGTTCGATAGTAAAAAATCTAATTCCATTTTGGATTCCAAATAGTTTTCTTAATTTTAAAGTGTACAGTCGAATTATAATTTTATTTAAATAATATTTATTGCTTATTGAAAAATAAAATAAAATTTATTGTTATCAATGTTTCGTTGTATAGAAAAAAATATAGTACATTTTTTCGTGTATTATCGTATTTTTGTACTTTATAAAATTTAAAAAAAAGTCCTTCCCTAACATAATAGTTTATAAATTAAGAAGATTAAGATAAAATCTAACGCAAGAAAGGGGAGGGGGTTCGAGAAATCTAACGTATACTTACATGGACCGGGTAGAGGGGTCAAAAGTGACCAAAATTATCTTTACGTAATTAAGGGATGGCCCCATATGCTGCCTGATAACAGAGCAAAGACACTGCTTACGCACCACACTACCTAGAGACATGTATGACAAGAAACTAGACAGTTAATATAAATTTTATATAATTTCAGCTCACATTACAAACGCTCTAAAGACAGGCTGCGCAGAATGCACAGATGATCAACGCAAAACCATACAGAGGGTCATCAAACATCTGATACAGTACTATAACAAACAGTGGTTACAATTGGTTGACAAATTCGATCCGCAGAGGAAATACACAGCGCAGTACGAGCAAGAAATGAAAAGTTTGCTCAACGATTGACATGATGTTCCTAGGATTGTTATTTGGACTCATTTAAAAGGACCTCTTTAGTTTAGACTAGAATTAAAACTTATTATAATAACTTTTTAAGTATTTTACACGATCTCTAGGTTTTCGAAGCCTTATAATGAGTTACACTCATAAAATTAGTCTACATTATTTAAAATAGTAACGCTGTTATTTAGTTGAGTATACAATAAAAATACAAATACAATAAAAAAATGTAATTGACCAAAATGTATATTACTACATATATATTATAAAATAACGACCCCAAACACGTCTGTCTCTTTGTTCGAACATGATAAGCTCAAAAGTACCGAATACTTTACACAGTAATTCATGGGATTTTCGAGCAGAATAGTTGCTCCAATTAAGACATAATGTTAAATTTTTGTAATAAATGTACTTCTTGATAAATTAGGCACATTTTTCTATATTTATAAAAGTTTGTTTTGTTAATGGCTTTTTCTAATGTCCGCCGGGCTAGTTACCACCCTCAAGTTGAAAATCTGCCGACAAATACCAATAGGTGAGTTTCGCCAGTTGCACCTGAGAGCCAGTGCCTCCACAGGTTTAGCGTGTCTACCGACTTGCGTCGTATCGTCACTTAAGATCAGGTGAGATTTAGGCTACACCTTAACTATAAAAATCTTACTACCTTACTAACCATAAACCTTAACTATAAAAAAAGTAATAACGCGACTAAAATGTAAGCTGTGATGAAATTCTAATTTTTGTACAAAATTAACGTTTGTATGAATAAAAAACTAATAACCTTTATATGTATTTTCTCATGAAGATGGTTCTATGCTATTCCTGAACGTGCTATGTCCGAGTTATTATTCTTATAACTAAGCTAATCAAACGAACTTATACCTTTATTATTTATTCAGCCAGCATTTACACCTGTGAGTTTAAATAAACCGGTTCAATGGAACTTCAGTTATAACAACGGATGCACATAAGGTATATTTATCACTTTTAACAATACTAATATCATTCACGAAAATAAAAAAATATATTTGTTCGTCTATCCGACAAAAATTGTAGTTTTGAGTTTCGTAAGAGCCTTCCCAAGCTTAAATTGAATAAAGCTTTTTGATTTTGAATCAAATTAAAATGATTGCATGGATTCTAATAATTTTTTTTAAGGTTGTTTAGTTTAAAAGTTATATAGTAATAAAATATTTAATACTTTTATATAATCAATTTCAATAATTTAAATGTAAGTCAATTGAAACATAATTAAGTGAATTATTTTTAGTTACAAAGTTTTTTACTTTTACCATTTCATTGTTCTCTGTCATTAATTATTCTGTTTGTTGTAAAAAATTTAAGATGAACCTTTCTTATAACTGTGACTTTGGTTTACCGCTACTTTTGAATTTGTATTCCTGCCGCCAAATACCAATAGGTGTGTTCCGGTAGTTGCAATTGAATACCAATCACTCCAGTAGACTTGACGCATCCACCATCTTGGTCCACATGGCCACTTAACATCAGATGAGATTGTGGCCATAATGCTAAAACCGTAATTGTAAAAAAAAACATAAAGTGTTGTAAAGATAAATTTCGAATATATTGTTTATCAATAAAAAAATCAATTGACTAATCATAACTACTTTTACTCATGATTTCGTTTACATTTTTTCGTATAACTGCGTGCAATCGCAGAAGCGGTGCTTAGTTGGGTTTACCTGGCTGGTTTGTGGGTATGCGTCTTTATAAACCCTATTTAGGTAAGAGAACAAAGAATGTGTACACTTTACAGTTTAATAATAGTACATTTTAAGCACTAAATTAAAGAGGTTTTACGACACGTACGTGCCTGACGGTGTAAAATGTTGACAAATCAAAAAACACGAAATTTTCACATCAGAAATTTTAAGTTTGGTCTGTACATTGTTGAGGTGTGAGGCATAAAATGCCATCTAAAATTATTCGTATATGTCATCACTAAAATAACTAAGCGATGATAGCTGAGTGGTAGTGTGTACGACTTCGCGTCAACAGACGCGAGTTCGAATCCATATACAATGCGCTTCAGCTTTCGGTAAAGAAAAATATATTGAGGAAACCATAGCATTGTGGTAGAGCTTTCTCTAATGCCCGCCTGGCTAGTAACCACCCTTAACATAAAATCTACCGTCAAATACCAATAGGTGGGTTCAGGCAGTTGCACTTGAGAGCCATTTCCCCCACAGGTTTAGCGTGTCCACCAACTTGGGCCGTATCGTCAATTAAGATCAGGTGAGATTATGGCCATAACGTCAAACCCTAACTATGAAAAAAAAACCTAACCTATTCACATTATAACAAATTTACAATAATATCGTTTATTTAAAGCGTATTATCAAGATTTGTCCATTAGCAACCTCTGGGTTAACTTCAATCAAAAATCTATTAGCGCTTCACGTGCCCAATATAGTAATAATGATTTTAGAATATTTTTGGAGCTTCCATAAGTTTATAATGTATCTAGCATGTTGTGTACACCCGTCTCTATAATTATCTTGCTATCATATGTAAATAGCATCTATCCTGAATTTACCCAAATCTATTTTTATAAAAATATAATCTATATTAATAATGAAAAATAGTCTGTGGTAGAATGGTAATGCCAGTTGATAGTTATCAATAAGTATGAGGTTGTGTGATGAAGTCAAGCAAGAGTTTATAATAAATATATACAGGTATAATAAAGTATTATCATTAATAACATCTATGCTCATATAATATAACTAAAAAATCTTTCGTAGTCATCTTGTTATAAGAGGATAATGAAATTGTGATTCGCAACGTTTTTGTGTGACGCTCGTTCGCCTAAATTTGGCTCGAGGCGACTGAAGGGAGTAAGAGAGATATACTGTGATGATTTACTTCTATCTTGTGGTCTTAAGCACGTCCCATTATTTTGTACTTGGTTTCTTTAACTCCGCAAATGTTTGGAACTAACAGTCGTATTCAAAAATTGTTTCTATATAATTGGAAGATTCATAAGGAATAGTGAAGGGTTAATTTGATTTCGATATAGTACTGTTCCAGAGGCATATAATAAATACTTTTTTTCATCACCTTTCTATACGTAGTTAGGATGACTGCCATTGTTTCTGGATTGTTATATGGTTACCATCAAGAACCTAGTCATCGCTTCGCCCAGCTACTATGGTATAATGTAATAAATATTCCAACCTAAATTTATTATTCACTTGTTTTATGTTTTCAAGGAGAGTTAAAACACGCGATGTAATTACAGTGTTACTTCGAGAGCGCCTTATTAGCCTAAATTTTAAATTGAATATTATTCCTTTGAAATCCATTACTTTAGACATCGTTTTTATGTAGTAATTATTATGGTATTTTTTTATAAATGAAGAGGAAAGCATGTAACACAAAGAAAATGAAATATGATATTCGCTATAATTACAAAAATATGTAAACTTTGTATGTTAATAATCGTGTAACTTCTAAATGAGCCGACGGATTGAGGTCATATTTATATAGTATATTTGTGTTTGTCAAGCCAATGGTTCAAAGCTATTATCAAGATCTTAAGATATTAATGTCTGATAAATGTCAAAACTATTAACGACAGAAAACGGCACTTACATCTCTTGAGTCAGCTGTTAACTGTCTATATATTAAAGACTAGCGGTGTACGCGACTAATTTCGCGTGGAACTTAAATATATTTCATAATAATTCGGTCTTCTTGTCTGTGATAGCGTGATTTTACACAAATCTATATACCCTATTCGGAGTTAACTATTTTAGTTACTCTGCAATGTATGTACTATAAATTTGTTTGATACTTATACTTTTTAACTACAGTTATAGATATATCAAATTACAAGGGGAACATCAGGATTAAATATATCCAATAGATATATTTTTAATTCTAATAGAATTCTTATTGTTACTGCAATTACCGCGAAAGAAGTTTCAGGCGTTTACCAGACACTTACAGTACATAAAAGACTACTATATATTAATGAATCGAGTAAAGCATCATACCAAAGTCTATAAGAATTAAGACTCCAAGGGCCAATAAAACAAAGAACTTCCGAAGAGACCTTTCGATGAATAAAGAAAAAGTAATCCCATTACAATGATCAATGATCTTAGTTGTCCCTGTAAGATTTGTAATTAAAGTTTCACGATTGTAGCTACTCCGCTGTGAAACTGTTACTTTAACCTCCCCCCCTCCCTTCTTCCCTATGTCGTTGTGTATAGGTATATGAAATTTCAGATGGAAACATAGTTAATCATACATATTTTTTCATATATTCTTATTTTTTCATATATTCTTATTTTTTCACATACATTATAGATTCTGTCACAATCTAACCTTATGTTAAATTACAACGTGTGACCCAGGACGGTGCATTCTCTAAAGCTAGCGAAGGACAACAAGTGAAGCAAAGTGCAAATGCCGGAACACATCTGTAGGTATTTAACGTCATATTTTCAACTTGTCAGTAGTAACTAGGTACGGGGGCTATATAAAGTTTTCCAACCACCTTGGTATAGTTTGATTACGACGCTTTCCTTCATGGAAAGCTCAGGCCTATTACTGTAATAGACTATAACAGAGTTTGTAACACTAATACTGGAGGTATTACTTACATATCTTAAATTCCTGCTTCAAGGAGCTAAAGAAACCTTATTTCTTATGACACACAGCATAAAGATATGTAGCTGCAATCTTTTTTAGGAATGTGTCAAAAAGAGAACAATCGATAAAGAGTTTTTTTTTATCCGTCGTCCTACCTCATTTGTTTTAAATTTACATACTTCTTATTACCATAAATTTTGTTATTTTCATGGAATTCCACGCGATGTAATTTGAAAATAGTACATAAGTGTAATTAATTCAAAGTATTTATGGTGAAACGTGTATTTAAAAATAATATGTCTATTCTAGAACGTTACAGTAGAGTAGCCACCAATTAGTAAATTAGTATAGTACAGTACCTAATATTGGGGTTTAAACATCATAATTATAAAAAGTCCTTTACAATAAATAAAAATTTAGAGATTTAGAAGATGAAGGTATCTCGATTTAAACTGGGAATTGAATGAACTTAAAATATTATCCCTAATAGATTTACAAATTATATAAAAAAAAAAAAACGTATAATGTGTTTCTTGCCGCGGCTACAAATTTTTCCGCTACCGGGTTACCTTGAAGACAAATTTCAGTCTGATCGCTTTAACGGCTTAGGCACGAAAAAGTAAACAAATCTGGAAATTTGTCCCAGAGTAGTGTACAGTTCATGGGTTTTATTTTCCATACAGAGGAAAGCAAATTGCAAAAGTAAATAAATAGATTCGCAACTAGTCTCTATAAATTTCTTTGACCATTAATGTTTATGTATTAACTTAGTCTATCAGTTATTTTAAACAAAAACCTTAGTGCTAATCACGCAGGAATTACGAGTGGATTTTATTACAGTACACGTATATGTAGCCAATAAATAATATTTTTTGGCGCTTCATTGTAAACCATTAATGAATAAATTAGGAATATCGTCTATTACACTTGTACATATTAAATTAGGCATACATTTTAAAATCTATGGACTAAACAAACAACAACCTGACGATGAAACATAGCGTGTCACATTTCAAACCAATTTACATATTTAATTATAATAATTACACAACATCCTCATTTAAGGTAATTATAAAAACGTAGCGGCACCAAAATGCTAGGCGTTTACACGGAAAACTGCGTGACATTTTCATATCGAAGTTAATTAAAAAACAAAACACCCGTGCTTTCTTTCATTTTCAAATTAACGCTTGATTAATCTTATTTTTACTTGCACGCATCAGACAGAGATTTGAAATAATTTACTGCTATTATGTGCCTTATTGTACTAAAAACTACTTTAAAAATATTATGACTTGTGTTCTCTTTATTTTCATACTAGCATTTACTTGTCTTCGCTCGCGTTAATATTGATTTTGTCAAACAAGTCGGGTGATGCAACAAAAGGTTTCGTGCAAAATTTATACCTCGCTTTACCCCACTACCAAATCATCATAATCGATTTAGCAGTTGAAGTGTGAAAGCGTAACAATCAAACAAACTCACTTTCGCAATTATAATATTAGTAAGAATTTGGAATTCGATCACAAATTGACCATGTCACCCCAGTAATAACTTCCGAAAGAAAGTATGTATCATATTCATATTCTATATTTTCATCGGTACCGAATGCCATATATAATCAACCAGTATAGCAGTCTTCCTAGGTGTTAGGGAGCAAGGATGTTTTTACATAAACCAACGGTTCCCAATGATTTCTTTATTTTATTTTCAAGTGCTATGTACAAAGTATATAACGTTCAGAAACGAATAAAACTTACAAAGTGTCTTTACAGAGCAAATCATAGCTTTACAACTTCGACTTAGCCTATTCAAGTAAGATTAGCGTAAGATGTTTTCTTTCCTCATTTTCTTCTATAAGGTGTTATGTCAGTATTCACCACACCTTTTATATACAAACTAGCTGTGTCTGTGACTTCGTTCGCGTGGAAATAAATATTATTTAATAAATTTTGCCAGTTTTTGTAACGTCTTCAATACAGCTTTGCTCGTATTGCTGGTGGTATATTGGCTTATTATACTGATTTATTAAACATAAGGTTTTTAGATGTGTATTTTACTTTGATACAAATAATGGTGACGGAACACAAGCAATTACCGTTTCCACAAATAAGGGTATTTAAAATTACGGATATATCTATTTGTCAGGTGCGGATTGTATATGACAAAAATATTTAGCTTATAGTTTTTAGGGTTAACTATCGTATTGCGTGCACGTCCGTAAAAACTTAAGAAGGGTCAGCACGAACGTTCAACTAAAAGACTTAGTAACATTATAATGTAGATTTAAAGCTTTTTATTACCCACTTACTAACAAATATTATTAAAAATTGTTTATTTAATATATTAACATTGGAAAATTTCGATTCGACTTATTTTGAAGTTTTAAGTATTTACAAGTGTCATTAATTTACTCATACATATATGTATGCATGTGTAATGTGTTGTGTGGTTGAGTTAGTGGGTAGATTAGGTAGTATTTATTCAAAAAATAAGGTTAGTAGTTTCTGTGGAATACAGAGAATCTGCAACTGTGGCAGAGAATCTGCAACTCGGCATATTTAACCACGAGCGCAGATGTAACAGAACGGATATAGAGTTTAAAAAGAAATATTCTAAATAAATGGAGTCGCGGGGAATCGCAATGAAGGTGAATGTTCTTTGTTTACACATATACTAACCATGACCAACCCTCTATATTGGGACATTAAAATCTAAAAACTAATTGTCCTAAGAACATTTCCACATCTAGTGATCGCTGTCCTATCCCGGCAAGGTTAGTAGTTTTGACGTAATTAAACGACAAAGGACCTATTGTCTTAGGAATTCGCATGGATATTCCTTTCACGGCAGAGGCTAAGGACTGATTTTCAGGCAAAAAATAAATATTTGTAATTTAGATTAGGACGTCTTCAGTAATTTATTTGATTTACTAAATTGGCTTCGTAAAGCGGTTTATGAGAGCGCAAACAGTTTGTTGTAATAAGAATATTTCATTGAGATGAATTCACCGTATCACCGCGGCACAGCCGACCTTTGCAATAAATTCACACGACAAATATTTATGCAGACATGTTGCACGTTTATCACTATGTTTATAAGTGAAAAGTACATATTGAGTTTTCGTGTCTACTTATATCAAAGACTAGCTTTCTCTGCGAGTTTGTTCGCGAGGAATTAAATATTATTTTATAACGTGTGCCTGTTTTTGTAACTTTTTTCAATACAGCTTTGCTTCTATTGCAATGTGATGTTATGCGTGTAGTAAAACAGCCTAAAACCTTCCTCATAGATTGATCTACCGAATAAAAAAAATAATGAAATACGACGGGTAGTTCTTAAGATTAGCGCCTTCTAACAAACAAACTTTTCCACTTTATAATATTAATAGGTATAGCTGTTGTTAGAAATAATAATTTAGTACAATAAAATGCATATTTATTAGATACACTTGTATCTACTTGCGAGTGTAATGGTAATGTTTTTTTATATGAAAACAATGTATTACAGAGTTAATATCTATTAAACACCTCCAATAGGCTTAGCGTGTGCACCATCTTAAGCCACATCGTCATGTGGCATATATTTTAATTTCGAATCGCTTTGAAGTAATTATTTAGAAGAGAAAAAGAGAGCGTATTCCTTCCTTAAAGGCCGGCAACGCACTTGCGAGCCCTCCGGTGTTGCAGGTGTTCATGGGCGGCGGTGATCACTTTCCATCAGGTGAGCCTCCTGCTCGTTTGCCACCTATTCCATAAAAAAAAAAAAAAAAAAATTACATATTATAGTAATTAAATTAAAATATTAGGCAGATACAAAACTGGGACGAGTAGCTCCCTTCTCTCATTATACAAATCCGGCCGTCTGAGAGAGCAGATCACCAGGCTGCCTGAACGAACCCCTGCTTACTATCAGGCTGGGTCGGTCGCCGGGTCGACACAATGATTGTCAGTTCGAACCCTGGTCGGCCCAGCATGAGATAGCTGTTGCAATTTAGTGGGTATTCCCTGCGACTAACACAATTCCCCACATCATGCATTTCCATACGTTAAAAATGGTACGGGTAGCTAGTGTGAAAAGAAAATAATAACAAAATTACTACACTATTCTAACCAACTGTTACTATGTAGATCGCAGCGTAGATGCGTATCTCTATTTCGTTCGATATTGGTGCTAAACTCCAAATAATATTGTATACGTTTTGACAGTAACGGATCCCTAATACTTACGTAAATCTCCGTTTGGGTTATTTTCTCGGCTTAGGGATGCCTATGTAATCTCTCGCTTTTTAGATATTGGGTCAATTAAAAAATGTTATAATTATATCCAAAACTCGTGTTCCGCGTTTACGTGTGAGTGTTTTGTTTTGTTTGCTAATACAGACTAATTTGCCAATGTCAGTAAAAGTTAACTTTATAGAGATATAAACCAGACGTCTGCGTCCACGGAATTAATGGATTAAATTTTATTGCAGTTTTCAGTTCATACACCACTGAACTTAATGCCACAAGGTATTAATAGACAGTGTATACAAAAATAACATAAGAGTTGTAGCAAATTGAACCATTTTAAATAAGGAAAAAAAATCATTAAAATCGGTTCATAATTGATGAAGATACCGACCTATACATAAGAAAAATAATTCATTCAGCTGAACAATAGAAATTCCTCCTTTTTGTTTAAATGGTTATAAATCTATATTTATGCCTTTACTGACGCACCAAACAATATATACGAGGTTAAAGCTTTGCGAATGAATACATGTATATTTATTTCTGTTAATATTTGTGACTATGAATTTAAATTGTAATAACAGTGAAAGTCTTAAATCTTTTATTAAAAGGTATTTAAGTTAAATGATTAATAACCTATTACAACATCTAAGTCAATCTGAAAGTTTTGAAGCAGTATTTTAAAACTAAATTTGGAGAAATAAAATATTTGAACGTACACGCGTCTATATATATGACCATAACATCATATAATGTGAAGCGAACATGTGCTGCGAGGTGTAGCAATCTTAACTAATTGGGAGAACTGAGTTCAAAGTGGTTTTGCATGGTGGTAAAGCTTTTCCTAATGCCCGTCTGGCTAGCTACCACCTTCAAGTTGAAAATCTGCCACCAAATACCAATAGGTGTGTTCCAGCAGTTGCACTTGAGAGCCAGTCCCTCCACTAGGCTTAGCATGTCCACCATCTTGGGCCACATCCTCACTAAACATCAAGTGAGATTGTGGCCATAACGCTAAACCTTAACCATTTTAAATACAGTGGACCTGCCGAATAACTCAAGTATCTGTGTGTTTGGCGACAGATTTCCAATTCGAAGATGATAGTTTAACAGATGAGTGAAGAAAATTATCTAATAAAATACAATGGTTTCATCACGATGTTCTGTTTCCATGAAAGATCAGACTCATTGCAGGGATTCGAACTCACAATCAACGACGCACTGACCGCACTAGCTACTATTTAGCCATAATTGCTTTCACTTAGATAGACTACTTACAGAACGATTTATATTCAAATATACAATTTAGATCATCGTGAATCACAAAAGCGGCTTGAATATTGAATTCATGATATTAATTCGGTTTTATAGCCCATCAATTCGACAAAGCTATCTCCCATAGAGTGGTTACTTACAACTAAAATAATATAATTCTGCTCATAGTGCAATAATCGATGAAAATGTAATACTGTTGCACAAATGTTCTACTAATCAAATCAAATCAAAAAACTACTCAATTTAGGCACTGAGAAATGGCTTGTAAAGCCATGAAACTCGATCTAGTAATACCTATTTCTAGGTAATTTTTTTGTAAATACCCAAAATGTTTAGTGATACCCTGTCAACGATGAATGAAATAAACTGTATCTTACATTCAATCAATGTTAATAAATAATAACCTAAATAAGAATTAATAAAAATATTGTTATATGAAAAGCAAACCGTATTTCTTTACTTGCTATATACTAATAAGCTAATGAAATCGCACCACATATGGATTAAAATATTTCACCGCCAAAAAGATCATACATTAACTCCTTCGTTCGTAGGTATCTTCTAGGTGTACTTGAATGTCCTGTAAATATCCCATTGTTTGGCAACCATTCGAATGATGTCAACGACTTACTCCCTGCTTCAGCCAAACCAAGTTATACAATTCTGTAATTTCCATATTGTATGATAGTATTTTTAAAGCGTTTAGAATTCATTTTATGCAACTCGTACTTTTTTCTCTCTTGTCTTTAGTTATCCAGCATACGAATCCGTTCATCATAACATTTGCCAAGGTTTTCGATGTTGTTCTATACCTTTCTTGTATATTTATTGACAGCCGGAATTCAAATATAATCTCTATTTTAATATTTGTTGTCCAAATCCGATTGCTTATTTATCTGTTAAGTTACTCCCTCGCTGGTCGTTGTATAAAGATCTTCGATGATATTGATATTACATGAAAGATAAAGAAAAATATTCCCCCCACATTTTATGAATGAAAACAAAAACAGACTTCTTTTCGAATTCCTCCAATATGCAAAATACCCAGTAATGTAGTTATCTACGGTCGGTCGTTATTACTTTCTATTACAAGGGCGTCTGTTTACTACCTTTTGATTTAAAAAACCTAATTCGAAGTATATTGGAAGCGAAATAAACTACATTCATTCAAAGGTTATGAAAATGACGTAACAACCCTGAAGATTCTGAAATGCATTTACGCATCTCCTTTCAGCGCGGAGGGACTGAGAGGGGTATGTGGGACTCACCCGATGCTAACCGTCGGGAATACCCACTAAAATCCTACGGCTATCTGTCACCTTCCTAGGGTGACGCGGGTTCGAGCTTACAATCACCACGTCATCGTAGCGACCGGCCCGACCTGATAGTAAACCAAACCCCATCCCAGTCAGCCCGACTGGTGCAATGGGAGGCGGGTTTGGCTTAAGGCGGTGGAAGGGCACGAGCATCCGGCCCGCCAAAAAGCCTGCCATTAAGCAAATCGTTATCAACTTTTCCTATGGCAAATCGAATCTATCGCTATTTTCTTAACCAAAAACGTCGTGTATTATTTAAAAGATTTAAATCCAATGTATTTTTAGGATAATAAATATACGAAATTTGAGCGATGACAGCACAATTGGTAGTGCCTTTGGATACCACATCAAGGGTAGTAAGTTCAAATCATTGCAATGATGAAGCTATCAACGAAGGAAAACATCGTGATTAAACTATAACATGGTGGTAGGGCTCTTTTTAACGCACACTAAGTTGGAAATCTACCGTAATATATCTATAAATGTTTCGGCAGTTACATTTGAAAGCCAGTCCCTCCACTAGGATTAGCATGTCCACCATCTTCGGCCACATAGTCACTTTAACGTCAGGTGAGATTTTGACCATAATGCTAAACTTATAAACTATAAAAAGTACAAATAATAAAAGTTTGTGTACCGAAAACCGAAACAAATAGGACGAACGGCTGCTCATCTCAATTTATCTAGCATCGAAACGTGATGTTCTGCCAAATCGTCCGTAAACCAGGTCAAGGAGTCAAGAGTTCAAAAGTGATTCACTCACTCAAGAGTTCACTAACACATTACTACGATCGATATTTTGTAGAATAGGAATGAATCGCAGGCACTAATTTTCACAAACTCATAAATATAAAAATATCATGGCTTTTATTCCATACGATTTATATATACAGTAGCTTTGCACGTGGCACACATTTTTAAGTTCTAATTATGAACAGCTCATATTTTATTATTTTAGTTGAAATGCTAATGATAAATTATGTGACATCTTTCGAAATTATTTCTATCCTTCTATATACGTTTCTTTAAAATTAGTTAAGAATAAATTATTTTTATTAATATAATTTTGAAATGCATTATTGACAATTCTTATAGTCAAATAACAACTTCTGTACCAAAAAATTATTGTGTACAATATTTCAAGAAAATCACTTAAGCCGTTTTTTAATTATAAATCTTTGCATATAAATATACAGACAATGTTTTTATTGATAAATTATATTGTCAAATATTCTTCCTATACACTTTTAATACAAAATCTAAAAACAGTTACATGTACAGACAGAACTACAGGTTTATTTAGAAATAATATTTATTGAACATTTAAGTTTGTTACAAAATAAAAAAAGCTTTTTTACTTTATAGTTTGAAGTAGGTAAGTATCTAAACTTTTTAAATACTACGGCCAAACGATGGTGCTGTAATTGATGTTAAACCTTGTACAATCCAATAATTATGGCGTCATCCGAAAAATTAGGAGCCGATCAAAGTTCGTCACGGTCATTCAAATTCATGTGTGGTGAATTATTGACGTATTACTTCTCTTTGACGCCTTATCAGATGAGAACTACCGTCACAAAACCCACTAAATAGAGATCATGGCGACAATCAATCCGCCTAGTGCCAGAGATCGGGAAAAGCTTTTGTAATTCTTCTAGTCTGGTCATGCAAACTTTCATGGCCAAATGGTCATTTATACATTGGGTAAACCTAAAAGGTTGACCAAAAGAGAGTTAATTTTTTTTTTATGGAATAGTATGCAAACGATCAAGCGGATCACCTGGCGTGGTAAGTGATCAGTACCATCCATAAAAACCCACAACACCAGAGAAATCGCAAGTGCGTTGCCGGCCTTTAAGGTATAATGTAAGCTCTAAGTACTTAGTACAGTCTAAACAGGTGTGGATTTCTACCACCCCAGAATGATATTTTTAAAGTACCAGTTCTAGAATCAGCTACAAATAACAATATTTTGTTATTAGAAATATAAAAGAAACATATGATCTCTGTTCACTAATGAGCCAATGTAAGATAAGATGTCAACATCATAATAAAGGAACAAACACCAAAATCTTTTTTACCGACAACTTTACAGTAATAAGGGTTTGCAACCTGTTACGTTCGGCTCCCTGATAATGGAATTCTTCAGGGCACGTTATTATACTTATTACATGAGTACAGAATATTCACAACCTTATAGTCACAGTGAGAAGGACGAATTTACGATAAAGATCTTTGTGCTATGGAAATCTCACTGATTAGATTCCTCTATTAGTGTGCCGTTGGTTTATTTTGTTGTTCTTCTAAGTTTTCCTAAGTCTTTACTTCGTACAGATATGAAGAAAATTGAAAGTTTTATAAAAATAAGAATATCAAAGCTGAAAGTAGTTTTAGGAAAGTAGCTACTTAAGAACGATATTACTATGAAGTGTGGAAGTCAAACTTTATACAAAATGGGTAATTTTTAATGTGGTGTCTGAGCCAATGCATATATGAAAAAAGGGAAGATGTAGATTATTAGATAACTTCTACTTTAGTATAAAACTGTGTCTAGTAAAAGTCACTGTTATCCATGGCTTGGGATTTTTTGCAGTTCCAATGAAGTTAAATATTGTCAAATATTCTATATAATAATGATTGAACTAATTGCATTTGGATGTAGGTTTTGACTTTCAGTATTATCAGTTACAGCCCTTTAACCCGAAGAAACTTTATTGCTATTATCTATAAAGCAGTTGTAAAAAAAATCGTTAAATAATTCGTAAGATATTTTATATAGCTATGTCTTGCATTAGCTCATAGCAAGCTATTAAATCGGATAATGAAGCTTTAAATAATTGCATCATTGTCACGAGAATGTGAAGGGAAAGATATGTTCGAAATTTATAAAATTATACATGCACATCATATATTTTCGTTTGACTCTGTTCACATAAGTTGCAATAGAAATAAAATCAAGTTCGTTACGGATTCAATTAATTAATTTTATTGTTTAAAATATACGTAGATTCTCGCGTTTCGTTGATACTGTTACCCAGTTAGATAAAATAGTATAAAATTTGTTTCATTAATAATTCTATATCTATACAAATATTCTAAAGAGGTAAGATTAGTTGTATTTTTGTTTGTAACGGATAAACTCAAGAACGGGGCGATTTCAAAAATTCTTTCACCAGTACAATGCTACATTAGCACTCAGTAACATGGGCTATATAACTTTTATTAAATGAAAACGATTACATAAAATTTTAGTGCCACGTACACGGGGTCGCGGATACAGCTAGTCATCAATATAGAAATATTATTTGCTCGACAACACACCACAAAACGATCCATCTCGACTACAAATTCGCTATCAACCGCCATACTTACCAGATCATTCTTTTTTTGACTTTCAGTTCCTTCGAAATTCGGGTAACTATCTACAGTGATTTAAGAAGTAATTCATCAAATTCTATTCCAAGGATTTTTACGGCACATAAATCAATGAACTTATACTAAACTAGCAAAAGCGTATCAAAAATATTACAAAATATTTCGGTTAATTACAATAATAAAAACCTTCTAAAAAGGGAAAAATCAGAATAAAACAGTCTCAAAGGTCTTCTCTATAATATATAAAACTGACTTTGATTTTTATTATAACAAAACAGTAATATAATAAGTAAGCATCTAACACAAATAAAACGTAATATGCAATATAGGACCGTTTTTCAAACATAACAACATACTAAATAATTTCACTTAAAAGAAATATTTTTAAACCGCTGAAACTTTTTAAGAAGTCTAATAAACTCAAAGTGTAAGAAGAAAACTCTGATGTATTGCAGAGAACATTTGAGTTAAACAATAAAAACAGTAACAGAATAATTTGAAAACGAAACGAGGAAGTTGGAGCAACTTTCATCAATCGCAAAAACAGCTCTCTGTTTCATGGCCGGACATTTTTCATTCTGCCTCGTTCCGGTGTAGCAGCTGCCCGATTTTACAATACTGTCGTTAAATAACATTCATTTTTATTCTATTTCCTACGTACATGTGTCATTTTGTACAACATTGTTTTAAATTTTTTATTTCAAAAGGGAAAGCGTATTTAATGCACTTTAATAGAATGCCAACATTTGTTAATTTTTTATTTATCCCTAAACACACAGAGTAATTGTGGAGAAAAAACAAAAAGGTGTGGTTTTATGAAACCACGATGCAAGTGACACTTTATTTCGGATCCTAAACATTTAACTGCAAAATTTTCGGAAAATTATTCGATGTAGGGTAATAAAATTGCGTTTTTAATCTTAAGTTATTAATTGGAAAATAGGAATGGTAATGAGAAATCAATGCTAAGCATTTAGCTGATGCGAGCCATGGGCACCGCCATATTGTACCTTGGCTGCTCTACCGAGCGCTTTACACTTATTACCCTTACTTCGCGGCTGGCTGTAATGCGACATGCTCTAGATGGACCAAAAAATGAGGGTATATTTCACTTTAATAATAGTATTATGTATACTTTTAAAACTATTCTTGAGAGCGTTAATTGTAACGTAAGAATAACATTTTAATATTTAAAGAGGTAATTGTGGAATTTAACCCGCATTTAGGGTTTATATAAATAAAATGCTCAAATACTGTCACGAAGTCGTTTGATACGAGAAAATTCAGTTTCAAATAATCTATATATATATTTATAAATGAATGTCTATTTCCTTTCGTTATCGCATCAAAGGATGGAAAGAGGATGGATTATTTCGCTAATTCTTTTTGTTGTGTTAGTTATTGTTATGAGAAGGTTTTTATGAAAGAAAAAAATAAGGAAGTTAAGCGGAGCATTGGCGAATTTAAGAAAACGACAATATTTATTTTACAATCCTGTCACTATGATGCGCCAGCAATATTCATAGTTAAGACAGGACAACGTCTGCCAGGTGAGCTAGTAATCTATACCAATAAAAAACTGTATAAAAGTAAATTTATTAAACTGTTTTTACAATATTGAATACTGAATAGGTTTTGATTATATTACGCACTGTAATAATTAATACTATAGATGATACTTTTTATTACATAAAATTGTTCCACGAAAGGCTTTTTCTGTTATAGATGAAACTAAGAAAAATAGTCAGGATGTTAAAGTTCTTAAATTATTTTATTTATTTATTTTATAAGAATCATACATCCTGTTTATAACATTTTAAAGCTATAACTATATTATTCCAAGATGTAAATTAAGAAATTATTAACAAAACCTTAGAAACTAGTACAAGCTTGCAAACAATATAATTTTAAATGTATCCCCGATAAATAGTGTTCAATCGAAACTAGCAGTTTCGTATGAGGACGTACGGAACCATGTGGTGCAGAATGTATTATTCATAGTGTCTTTGAACGAACACCCGGGTTGTACATTTTGTTGCATGATTAAAGCTTATGTAAACATTTAAGAACATGTTATATACATTGCTTTTGCCGAGTTTTCTACAGCTATGGTACTCTTTTCACCTTTCAATGTATAACAAAGTGATCTAGAAATGGTTTATGATTTTGCCCTATGAGATTCAGAACTATTATAAAGAAAGATTCTCAACCATCAGTATATTTTTCATTCCAAAAAATTAACTACATCAAATAGATCCAATATTATAAAAAATCAAAAAATCTTTATTCAGTTAAGGCCCTGGGAAGGTGCTAAGCGCTAAAGAACGTTAAAACTACTAGCGGTTCGGAAAATAACCCAGCCATCGATAAGAGCCGGCGAGAAACTCGATCCTGTTTTTTTTTTCTGGCGTAGTTATATACTTAAAAAAAAATTAAGTACATTTACAATAGGTTTTAACGGATGCACAGAGTTGTGTCAATTCCAAACATCAGAGTCGTTCTCGTATTCATTCACTCTATATTAGCCTTTTGACAGTAAAACCTTCTTGACATGCTCTTTGAACTTATTATCCTGTATGTGTCCTACTATACTGATTATGTGTTCGTTTAATATATTACGGTATAATCGTTTAGTAATATATTACTGTTTCTAATACTGATTGTCACTGCATATTATAAAAGAAAGTCCCCACCGCATCTGGCTATCTATTTGGTAGTGTTAAACTACTGTACCGATTTATATGAGGTTTTCACAAATAAAAATAGTGTCATGAGAAGTCTATAGGTGTATATTTTTATGGTTTATAGTAAAATGATTAAAATACCATGATAATTATTGAAAATGACAAATTAAGTCAAGTCGTCGACCCTGGGAGTTTTGATGTCTAGCTACTGTGTGAATCAGTGTCGAGGTGTGAAGTACTACACGAACGGATTTGCGGGCACAGCTAGTATGTGTATAAATTTCGATTAAAATCACGGAGTTCCGAAACACGGTTTGACTTATTACTACTTAAATAATCGAGGTCATATGTGGGTTCATAAAAATTTACTCTGCGAATACAGTTTAGACATAATACTTGAAGATTTCGGGTTATACTCGTAAATAACACATTCGGTTTATTGCCAGTCCACGCTCTGAGGCACCAGCCCACTCCTGAACCCATAAACTGCAGGTTCTAACACTAATAACCACGATATATTACAACAAACTTGACATTTACCCGCAAAACCTACGACCGGACCATTGAGGTGTAATGTACTAATATACCAGTGTTTCTATTTCGAACAATCATCGCGGTCAAAGTCTTTTAAATTACATATTTATATTAATAATAGTTTTTACCCGTGGCTCCGCTCGCGTTACTATTAGTTGTTTGTCTTGAAGCAAATCGGATGACGCAATAAAAAGTTTCATACAAAGTGTATCCTTCTCTTTACTCCACTTCCTATGTTTTTCGCTGGTAAAAGTATCCTATACTATCTATATCTATACCAAAATTTATCATAAACGATTAAGCGGTTTAGGCGTAAAAGCGTAACAAACAAACTCACTTTCGCATTTATAATATTAGAATAAGTATAAGGTTATAATATAAGTAAGGATTATAAAGCACAAAAGTTTGTTTGTTTGAACGTGATAATCTTACGATCGGATATAAAAAATCTATTTGTATTTAATAGAGCAATCATTGAGAAAGGTTTAATGATATTTAACACCACGCTACCACCACTAGGAGCTAAACTGTATTAACAAAAATTACAAACACGGGCAAAAATGATTAAACTATTTTTAGGTCATCGCAAACGAAGTCACGATCATAGCTAGTAAACTATAAAGCGCATTACAAATAAAAAGTTATGACGCTATCTTTATTAATTGTAAGTATTAAGGTTATGGTTCATAAAAAAATGTTATTAGTGTACGTAGTTTCTTAATGCAATCAAGGACCAGAACTAAAATTAAAGACAGTTCGGAAAAACCAGTATTATTGTGTTTTACTTATACATATATATGTACCTATACATTAATAAGTCTATATACCTAATATTTTACGATCCCAACTACGTAATATTTATAAATGCGAAAGTAATTATGTCTGATCGATAGGTTTTCACACCTATACCGGTAAACTAATTTCTATAAACTTTGCTATGAAGAGAGATTGGACCTTAGGGAAAACAGGCACCATTTATTTATTGGAGAGAAAACAAAAGTTAAATAGCAGAAATAAGTAGTGAAATGTGCACGTGCATGAAGTACCCATATTTTCTCAAAATCATGTAATTTAATATCTTCGCTTTTAGTATAATTTGGTAAAATTTATTTAAAATCATTACCCAATATAGTATCAATAGGATAATTATCATTATTCATATTCACGCAAACCTATTTGCGGGCAATGATAGTCATTTATAATAGACAGATATTCTACGGACCACTAACCTCGAAAATTACATTTCAAAAATGTATCCATGGATCATTTTAAAAACGGTTTAAATTTTATTCATCTCATTCCGCAATTGACAGGCTAAAAATATATGATAATATCTTATAAAAATTGCGAAAAATGTAAGGAATGTATGTAAATGAACAACTTGACACGAGATTTTTATATATAAGGGTAAGCAATGCTTTCGTAAACTTCAAGATTTTTAGTTAATTTCAATTCGAATCCACCTGCAATGAGCTTAATGGTACGGAGAAGGAAACATCGTAATGAAACCATAGCATGGTGATAGGGTTTTTTCAAATACCCACCTGGTAAAGCTACCACCCTCGAGATGATAATCAGCCGCCAAAGACCTATAGGTAGATTCCGGTAGTTGCACTTGAGAGCCAGTCCGTTTACTATCCACCATCTAGGACCACATCGACCATTAGCAGCAGGTGACCAAAACGCTAAAACCTACTATAAAAAAATAGTATATGTTATATGATGTTTTTACTGAATAAATATTGTAGCACGTAGTAAATTCTATTGTAATTGTAAAAATCATGCGTAGCACTTGTAACATATAACGTTCTGATAACTGCTACATAGGATAATTTATTCCTTTGACGTGGTTAATGACAAATAGATATCAAACAACATAATTGTTTATATAAATAACCTTTTTATTATGACAAAGAAATATGTGTATTTAACATAGGACAAACGTTGTTTGACTTACATACATAAACTTTACCCTTTGTGTTGCACTGGCTAACCTTTTGAATAATTGATGAAGGGTAAACGACGTACATGGGATATAACATACGTCGGAGAATTTTCATACATACACATGTATAAATAATATACTAGTTATGTAATATATCAACTTCGTGTTTTGCTCGCGTAAAGTAGAAAAATGGCTTTACAAATTTTGCATACATCTTTACTAATATTATAATATTTGAAAGTGAGTTTGTTTGTTACGCTTTCACGCCTAAACCGCTGAATCGATTATAGTGAATTTTAGTATAGACATAGATAAACCTGGAGAGCGTGATATGATATTTTTTCGCGAAAAACTTGTTGTAAAAATGGGGTAAAGACAGGGATAAACTTTGCATTATACTTTTTATTAATCATCTGATTTGTTTGATAAAATGAATACTGACGCGAGCGAATAAAAGCTAATTATTCAACTTACTATAAAATAAAATAAAGTTATTTTTCGATCAGACTGACGCTGTTAGCCTAAGAACTTTGACAGCTTCACCGAACTTTTTGGGGCAAGTGCTGAGGTCACCCAGCGACGAGGTAGCGATCGCAAGGGTGCTAGACTGGCCGAACCTCGGCTTGGGCTGCTACCGGATAACGAACAAAATTTCGCGAATCTAGCTAATTAACACATCCTAATTTAGGTAATTTTTGATAATAGTTTTTTTAGGTAATTGATAGTAATGACTGTACCGCATTTATCCTAATCGAAGTTTCTTCAACCAGTGAACGTCGTGTATGCGTTATGATTGAGAAAAGAGCAGATAACGACGAGATTAATTCGACATGGCTTTACTGAATATTGATCTACTAGTTATAAAAAAATGTTAAAACAACTGGCTGGGCCGCAAGGATGGTCCATTATAGAACCGAACCGTGAATAGTATACGGTAAGATAACGTGACTATCAAATATCTAGGGCAGATTCTTTTAATACAAGTTTTGTTAAGAAAAGGCCTTTGTACTACAGGCAAAATTTCGCTGCAGTCATTTGAAAAGCGTAAAAAGGACGGAGCATAGTGTACTCTCACTTGTTCTTATAAGTCTAATGACAATGTATAGCGCCGTATTGAAAGGCAATTATTGTAATAAAAAGTGGGAGCAGGACGGCGTATATTGTGTGCTCTCTTGTACTTAAGGTCTAACGACAACATATAATATAAAAACGTATAATAAAACGATAGAAAGTTTGGATGCTAAAGTTATAAATGATGGTTCGGATCTGAAATGATCGTATCTTTCTATGGAAATGGAGAACGTTCTGGATGAAACTATAGTTTTGGAGTATTTTGATACTTAACACGTAAATTAAAATTTTATCACCACGATCAGATTAGTTTTGCCAACTGCACTTGAGTGAGAGGACGTCCATTTACTCGGCTTAATATAGTATAAGGCCTGAATAGCTATTCGGAATGAAAATCAGTAGCCATAATTTCAATTATCAAATGTCAAATGCCAAATTTTAATAGTTCAAAATTATGCTTTGCACTCAGTTCCTTCGCTAGCAGAAGTCCACAAAGCGTGCTTAGCCTTACCTTAACCTTAGATATAATGTGACGGCTTGGCCTTTACTCAGGTTAAAGTAAACAAAGGCTATAAACTATAAATTTGAATTACAGAGTTAAGGTAGAGATAAGTCTGAGTATCCTCTATAAATCTCAACGTTAGTGTATAACTTAATCTTTGGCTACATTATCACTAAAAACAAAGTGACACTATGATAGTTCACATGCAAAACCAGTAAAATAAAATAAAAATAACAGTTAAAAATACGGTGATAATATTTAACAAAATGGGCTACTGCGTATACACAAAACACTCTTATTAAAAATGAATGAGCTTATATGGTTTATAAGAAGACCCGTAGCTACTTTGACATAACTATCAAGGGAGTTTTTGTGGCAACCCAAAATCCACGTTTTTCGGTTATTACTAACAATTCTCCTGCGGTCATTAACCACACAATTGTCAAAAATATTACTTAGTTTAGGACTAAATAACATAAATTTATTAACAAAAATAAATACTTCAATACATTAAGATTCCGCCAAAAACTCACTTCCAGTTCAGTTTAATCATGTATTAGTCACATTTAGAAAAGTGATAATATTCGGGTTAGAGATCCGCGCTCAACATTGATTCGTATATGTTTATAAGATAACCAAAATTATTTTAACCTTAATAAACGAAACCACAACGGACATAGTGGCATAAACTTGCGACAGCTACGTTGCTGCCATCCTCTAATAATTCGATAAAAACACAAACATGCTTAATTGGTTTAATAAACTTAATATGCATTTAATGTCCACAGCACTAAATTTCACTAAAAACTAAAAACATCTCACAAAAACTACATTGTCAGCGCAATTTAAGAAAATATAAAGATTTTTCAAAAGGTAACAAATTTGAATCGTTTGTATTTGTTAATCAAATTTCGAACGATATAGCTCGCGCATACGCCACTGCAGACCACGAATCAATCACTGGAGATGAATGTAACCGTATCATTCGTGGATCGTAAATATATCAAAAACTATCTATCTCTCTCTAACGCATGGCACACCGATATATTTAGATGCATATCAATATAACTTTTATTTCTCTTTCGACACAATTTTTAAACGGTCCGAGAAAAGAGGACGCAACATAGTTTTAACATGCATTTTTATATTAGTCAATAGCGTGTGCAACGTGCATCAGTTGCATTTATAAACATGACCAGGTTAAGAAGATCTCCCAGGCATCTTTACATCGTATTGATTTTTTGCAGTTGTTTATTTATCAGCAAGAATGTATGCGGTCAAGTAATAATAGTCATTCTAAATTGATATGCATACAATTAATTTTTCGGGAATATTTTGTTTTGTGATCAATTGTGGTATCAATGTATATTATGTTCATTCTGATGAATAAATAACAGATCATTATTTTAAAAGCGTATATTTTAAATGGATTATTTCGCTACTAAAATAACATACGGAGATAATAATCAAATCGCATAAATACTCGTAACTCAGGGAGTTAAAGTATAGTTTGCAGGTTAAAATAACATAATTGACAATTCGATAAAATCATTTCTTTACTAGAATATTAAAAAAATGTGTTAATTTATTCGTATTTAATAATATTTATAACGTAAGTTTGGTAAGCAAATGACAATATATTTGTAACAGCGCACAGGCATCTTTTCTATAGATGTTAATAAAAGCTATTTTGTGAATACGGATTATTGTTTCTATGATGTTTTTCAATAACCTTTATAATCAGCTGTTGTCAATTTTTCTACTATTTGGCATCGCAATTAAATATGGCGGTAAATATTTGAAAAATAAAGTTCATTTCGGGCATTCAGTAATATTAATCGTGAATTCGAAACGTTCCTTATTGGTTTGGTAAATTTGTAACAACGTGTACAACTATTCGCTGTCCCTTTCACTCACATTGCTTGCACGTGTCGATAACGCTGCCGGAGCATTATCATTGTTAATAATAATAACTGGCAAAGGACCATCAACAAAAGAATTTTTTACGTAAAGATTCATTTATTGTAAGATATGTAAAATTCATTATACTTATCGTAACATAGATTAGATGACTCCTGCCACACTGTGTTCAATCACTATACAATTGTCATGCTCATGTGGCACGTGCAGTTATGTCAAATAATCTAAGAATCTGTATTTCCCGCTTATTTGATTATTGTTTACCTATTGAACAATAGAACAGACGTATTTAACCTACATAAGTTACATCTCTTAAGGAGTACAAATTCTGTACAAATTTGTACAATTGTACTGGTACGCAATATATAATTTTTATTTTTCAAATAGTTTTTGTAAGTAGCGCGAGTTGGGCACCCACAGTGGTTTTTAATTGTGAATACGACTTGAGCAATAACCGGAAGTTTTTTAATCAAATTATGGGTTTTTTTTATCAATTTCCGTTCTGAATAATTACGGTGGTTAGCTTATTTTGTTGTTCTTTGTTTTATTAATTGAATCTAGTCTCGTGGATAATTGCGTAGTAGTGTTGAACAGTCTGAGAAAGAACAACAGACTGATCTACGATGGGAATCGGGACACACGGAGATTCCAGGCCAGGAGGTTACGGATGAACTTGCTAGAACTGGGGCTCTAATAACACAGATTGGGCCTGAATCTTTCTATGGCATACCGTAAAATACAGTTCGATTGACCCTAAGGAACCATTATAACCAAGAAGTGAAAAACTTTTGTTACAACTTGCTGAGAAAAATCATTCCATAGATCATTATATTTAACAGCGCTAAGCTGGAGAGGCTATGACGCTAGTAGGAATCGGCTACATGTTTTTGTGAGATGATTAACTGGACATTGCTGTCTGAACAAACATATGTTCAGTGTATAAGACATTGCAGAATTTGCAACAGTGTGGACAAAACGCCACAGCTTCTGTTATGATAATGTGAACCACTAAAACATAAACGCAACCGGATTCTGGGCAAGCATAACGTTGACCGCACCTAGAGAGGTCAACTTCTCCCTGCCAAAAAAGGCATACAGTACACTAATGCTTTAGGATTAGGCAGTGAGATTAGTAGCGTGGGCGATCACAATAGATTATCTTTGGTTACAGTGCTACGGGTCTGAAAAGCCTGCATAATTCCCTTTATAATAACAACATAGTAATCTTTTTCTTAAATCAAATGTGTTTTCACGACAAAGACAACTATATATATGAATTCGAAAAGGAAAACCATATCTTAATAGTATATTTTAGAGAACAAGAATTAATGAAAAATAAACTTTAATTTTGTTTGCTATTTTTACAGTTACAATTAGAAAGAGTCTCTACAAATAGTTCAGGTAAACTATTTTGCGTAAATAATAAATAAAGGTTTAATATTTTTGATACAGAAACTTATTAGGTATATATTTTCGTGATGGTATATACCCTGGGCTAATTATGAATTATGGAATAATTATGAAGCGATCGTAGCTCAGTGTTAGTGTATAGAAACGTCATGGGACATAAGTTCAAATCCAACCACGTACCATGAGCTTGAGCTTTCGGTGAAGGAAAAAATCGTGAGGAAAGTATAGTATGGTGGTAGGGTTTTTTCTAGTGCCCGCCTGGCTAGCTACCACCTTCAAGTTGAAAATCTGCCGCCAAATATCAATAGGTGGTATATGGCAGTTGCACATGAGAGCTAGTCCCTCCAATAAAGGCCGGCAACTCACCTGCGATTCTCTGGTGCTGTGGGTGTCCATGGGCGGTGGTGATCACTTACCACCAGGTGACACGCTTGCTCGTTTACCCCTTGTTACTTAAAAAAAAATATTCAACTTTTTGTAATATGTTGATAACTAGAATAATTTGATTGTAAAAAGTACATGTATTTATTAGAGCTCCTCACATAGAATAAAAAATACGAATTCTCTATATTTGGGTCGTTTTAATATTTAATCGTTTTATATTTTTGTTACCTGTTATAATATTCATCATTATACCACATATACTGGGAAAAATTCAACCGTATATTAATTCCGGTTCAAAAAGGTTCAAAGGATAACCCAATAAAGGTAGACCGAACAACGAAGGTCCAGCAACGTGGCTATTTTTCTTACCTTGAAAACGCAGCGTTACTATAATAACAACTAAAAATTACTATTATGACTACCAATTTGGTACCACTTCTGTCGGGAAATAAATTGTTGATAAAGGTATTTTATTATATGAAATTATTTTACTACATTAGACCTTAAAATTCAAGGCTATAGTGCCGGTATCCGTAGAAGGGTCCCAAAGAAGTCATTAAATAGATTATCATATTGGTTATAAGTTTTAACGTCAACAAAATATTCACTCTAGTCTTCATCTAAGAGATGAAACGCCTGTGGTGAGATAGGTAATAGATATTAATGTTGAAGGATTGAAAGCAAGAGAAAGGCCAAAAAGATGGATAGAGTGTGTGAAATGAGATGAAGAAAAAGGGAGTGAATGAAAAGATTATTATGCTGATATAGATTTATGGAAGAACAAAACGTATTGCTGCGACCCCATATAACTTGGGAACAGGACAAGAAGATGACAACCCTCTACCTACTCTTATTAAGAATTGAATGCACGTAAACAGTCCAAGATACGTTTGGACTACTTTGAAACCCTCGCACCATTGCAGCTGGCTCCCTTTTACGGTTCCAGGTAACTCCAAAGCCCTTCCAGGTAACATTGTTAGTACGTAAGTGGTCTCTGGCAACGACCGTGTGTGAAGTGTCACCGTGGTACGGTTTTGTGGGTGGGTATTGAGTTATTATCACCCAATGAGTCGACAAACGCCCTTCTTGTTACAGTCTAAGCCCGGGTATTTTACGCATTGCGATGAGAAATTCCATAAAGATTTTTTTTTAAAGGTAACATTGTACTTCGTTTGAAAGAAAAACATTGTATCGACTATCCAAGCTAAGCCGCATAACTGACTTTCTCCGATAAACGGAAGCTTTGGGCTTTTCAATTATATATAAAGCCCGATGGATTAGCACAGGCCGTTGTATGTATTTACATGCATGAGCAACTCTGGAGGCTTTCATTAAATCAAGCGGCGCGTAAACAAAACCAGCCCTTCGTTCGGCACTAATTGGGTGTGTTTGGACCCATGAGTCATTATGTAACGGTGTCTGACATACGAAACTTGTTAATTGAAATGGTTTGGATTATTTTACGCTCAAATGTCACGATATATTTCATTTTTTCATTATCATAGGCGATGTATTTTTGCTCGATAATTATACCTACTTATTGTAATGACTGAGAATTCGAAATTTATTTTCCTTAGAGAAAAAGATTATTTTTTTATGTTTTAATGGTTGACGTCACCGACTTCGTTCGCCGTTTCCTCGTCGACCGTGAGTGATCGTAAAATCCATTTTAATGGGTATTATTTACTTCGTAAAAGGAAAATTCACGCCAAACTTCAAGTCAATAGATTAGGAAGTTTCGCAAATCTAGTGATAAATAATTGGATGTTGCATATATTTTTTATAGTTAAGGTTTAACGTTATGGGCACAATCTCAACTGATGTTAAGTGACAATATGGTTCAATTTGATGGACACGCTAAGCCTAGTGGAGTGACCGGTTCTAAAGTGCAACTGCCGGAACCCACTTATATGTATTAAAGAAGCCCTATCACCATGTTATGGTTTTATCACGACGTTTTCCTTCACCGAAAGTTTATTGTAGATGGATTCGAATTCACATCCCTTGACGCAGCGTCTGTACATACTACAAACTGAGTTATCATCGCTTCAAATAATCATCTGCATAATTGGTTGGGTCATAAATACAGTTATAACATAAAAGCTTATGATTATTATTCTTACCATAGATAATACATAAAGAGGAAAGATTTGTATTTTTGTGTGTAACGAATAAACTAAAGAATTACTAGACCTGTATCAAAAATTATTACACCATTAGAATGCTACATTAGTCCTGAGTAGCGTAGGCTACATTTTTTTTAATGAAAATGGTTAAATCAAATTTTATTTACACGCGACCGGAGTCGCGGCCACAGCTAGTAATATTATAAATGCAAAAGTGAGTTTGTTTGTTACGCCTTTACGCTTAAACTGCTAAATCGATTATGGTGAATTTTGGTATAGAGATATAGTGGATTAAAGAGAGGGATAAATTTTTTATGAAAATTTATTCCGTTATCCGATTTGACAAAATCAATATTAATGCAAGCAAAAGCTAGTAATTAATATACGTAATGGGATAATTCAACAGAACAGAATTGCAGTGATTGCCTTACAATGTTGGCTCAATGGTAGCTTGTACGGACGCGCCGACAATGAACGTGAATTCGAACCCCTGCATTGACCCTAAGCTTTCATTCAAAAACTATTTTGATGAAATAATAGAATGGTCGTAGAGATTTTTATAGCACACCTGGCCTCAAATATCTAAAAATATTTTTCTGCAATTGCACTTCATAGCCAGTTGCTTCACTACGCGTAGCGTATCCATCCAAGTTGGGCCACAACGTCACATAAAATCAGGTGAGATTGGAGACAAAGGATTAAACCTATGAACAAAAAAAGTCATACATTTTATGTCACTATTTCTTATTGTTGTTCACAAATAGTTGTGGCATTTTATAAGAAGCACATTAATTACTTAACTGTAGGATCTAATGACGAGCCACTATTCATTAGTTCTACAGTGACGATTCCCGAAAGAGATTTCATACGACAGAACCTAATTGTGTGTGTACTGGGGATGTTATTAGAGTTTCGAATACGTTATGGGTAAGATTCAAAAATACCAAAAAAAATCCACGTTAAAACTGAAATGTAATGCAGACATTTAATAACCTAATGCGAAGAAAATGCGTTGAATTGTAATAATTTGTGCAATTAATTATTTTATAGGGTACTGAATAACAGTAAAACCCTCCTTCTCCTAATCAGAGAAAGCCAGTTCCTTCACTAGGCTTCTGAGTCCACCATTTTGTCACTTAAAATTAACTGAGACTGTAGCCAAAGCGCGAAACCTATAAAGTATTTAAAAATACGTAAATAAACAAAACGAAAGTGTCATAACTTCATACGAAACCAATTTCATTCCAAACAAAACAAGGTTTATATAACAGTTACTAAACAAATAATATTTTGTATATATATAAATATCTTGAAAATGTAAACACACAAAATAAATGAAATCGATGCTTGTTTGCCTTCGTAACTCATTCGCGAGAACAAATAAACTTAGAACTAAATATAGGTCAGGTACTGCAGCGTCCAGAGAGTTGCTAACAGTACTACCGGACACTCTCAAAGTTCTTAAACAAGTTAAACAATAGGTTAACCGTTAATCAGAACTACGACATACAAATCGAAATGGTAACTAAAGAAAATAGTGCAATTCAATATGAAATAGATCGCCAATATAAACGATGCTCGTTTAATAGATAACTCACAATTACGAAGATTTGTTTTTAAAAATTGTGAAATAACTAACAATTACCAAGAACAATAAGGTATCAGATATATAACAAAATAAACTACCGAAATAGCTCAGAAAACTGAATCATTGAACGTATAGTTAATTATAATTATAATTATGAAATATAAAAAAATATACTTAAACATTACTGAAAGTTAAATGTTGAATCAACTACAACGAAAGTAATTCTCTTAAAGTGAACAGAGTTCATTAATCTAAGATCCTTAAACCGAAAATATCGTAAGGGCATCTTGTTTCAATAGCAATAATAAACCTTATGCTGTACCCAAAAAGTAGCTGATTATGATTAAAAAAATATATTTAAATAACAGATTTAGCGCAGCTGCACGTTTATTATACTCGTATGTGTAGATAAAAAAGATAAAAGAATAGTGATAACTTGACTTGGGCAAAGTTGCCTACATATGCAGATGCCATAATTTAAAAAAATAGATATTAAGCATCCCCTAATTACTTAAAAGATAACTCTAATTAATGACTCAGAAAAGTAGTTTGCGACCATATAAATATACTATTTTTCATCTTATAATAAAGAACCTAAAAAATGTATGAAAAATCATAACACAAATTTCCTGTTTATATATAATAGGTATGTTATATGTATGTATAAACGAACTTTGTTTGCTACAGAGTTGAACGTCGCATTAGACTGCCGCACTCGTATGATACCGTCTGTATATACCGTAATTGGCTTGGCTTCACTAAACCCTGACTCCGGTAGTCGCAAACTGCATTAAAGCTCTAAATTGGTAAAGTCATGCTCCGCTTGCAGAATAAACCAATGACCCATCGAATTAATACAAAGATAATCCAATACAATTTAAAAGCGGAAATAACATATTTATACAGTTTAATAAAAACAATTGTATTTGAAGTACATAATATTGTAAGGTAACTATTTTGAACTTGTCCCTAGACTATTTAATGAAGAACATAGAACAGTAATGGTAAAAATATATCGACATTAAAAAATATATAGACCCTTTTTAAAGTACCTTCAGCGAATGAAGAGATATGATATTGGACCTCATTAAAATTTATATATCACATCTTCGCTCAAATAGTGTCGCTATTAAACTATTAACTTTTCAGAAAATAGAAAATGTTATTTTGTAACTTCAAGGAAATTTTAACTGGCTGACAACTGCTTTGTTGTAAATTAATCTAAGACACCGAAAAATTAATCATACGAGTAGCATACATTTTAAACACGTTTTTCTCAATAATGTTTTTTTTGAGTTGTAACCCTATTTCAGCGGAAGTGTGTGATATATTAAAAAAAAAAAGTAAATTTCGATCTCACACTCGGACTAGTGTGGCGTCGGCGTTCAAAGAAGTATGTTGTATACCGACTGATACATCAAGTGCCTTAACACAACAGAAAATCGCCTCATGTGTGATGATTATTGTACAAGCCAAACAAACAAAATTTGTAAAGTCATGCGATCACATTTAATTCGTAAACATTACTATTTTCATTGATAATTTAATATTTTTATGAAATAATATATATCCGACTATGAAATTTAGTGTTATAACAAGAAACTTTTATACTCTAGATATAAATAGGTCTCTTTTAGCGTTCGGAATTTAAAAATATTATCTTACTTCCCCGTTGATTGCAATATTACATACTATGTGCTCATTAGCGTGCCATTTGTTTTAGCCAAATATAATGAAGGCAACGTATTTATACTTTTATAATATACCTATCTTTTACGTGCGGCTTCATTCGCGTTAATATTGATTTTCTCAAACAAATCTGACTACGCAATAAGAAGTTTCATACAAAGGTAATCCCTCTCTTTACCCTTTCCAAAAAGTTTTTTACAAGAAAAAGTAGCCTGTCACCATCTCCATGCCCCCATGTACCTCTATACCAAAATTTAACATAACCGATTCAGCGGTTTACTCGCGGAAGAGTAACAAACAAACAAACTCTCTTTCGCAATTATAATATTAGTAAGGATTGTGCACTCTGGGCAAAGTTTCTCAACGCTTTAAAACTGACGGATTTTTTTTGATATTTTTCACAGAACAAATGGCTTTATTATAACAACAAATTAATATATTATTTTAATAAATTACAATACTAAATCATAACATATCACTGACAATAATTTATAATGTATCCGCGAGATTTATTGCCCTTCAATACCCGCTTTAATTTTAGGTAGGTCAAGGTATTTATAGCGTACTGTGATTGGCATCAATTAGCAACCACCTTCACCCCTTAACCTTCCCTTAAACTGTTCCATAAAAATTATATCCGCAGCGTCAAGGATATGTTTTGCATACAATAAACCTTTATGACTTTTAGGTATGATATTTTGTTACCTCAAGGACTTGCGGCTGTTTTCATATTAGTTGGAGTTTCTAATTTACTGAAAATTTTACTCATTATGTCTAAAAGTAGAGTACAGTAATCTTTAATTTGAGTTAACAGAAATGATAATGTATTTAGAGTCCACAAAATTACTGCGTAATAAGTAAAATACTTACTATAAATACAAAACTGTAGGGCAAAACCGAAATCGCGACCGCCATACTCCGAACGTTTCATCTGTCATTGGTTTTTTATGTTGTTAGGTTGTTTAGGTTTTTTTTTTCAAACTGACATACGCTGTTAGCTCCAAAGGCTTTGACAGCTTCACCGAACTTTTTGGGGCGAGTACTGAAGGCACTCAGCCCCGAGGCAGCGGGCACAAGGGTACCAAAACGGCCTAACCTCGGCTTGGGCTGCTGCCGGTAAATGAAAAAAGATTCACGATCCTGACTAACCAACAGGTCTTGTCTTACAAATTTAGTAATCCTAACAACGACCTTATCAGGTAAGCAGCTCGAGGGCCGCGAGGGTAGACAGAAGGTAAGGTCCCTTACAGAACCGTGTACTTAACGTGTGAGTGTGCACGAATGGTATGCGGTGTGATGGTGTACTCTCAGTGATGTAGAGTATCACTGTATCGCTCGAGCATTTGTCATAGGGATTCACACCTTTAAGAGCGTCATGTTCCGTGTTTAGGTTTGTAAGTAACTAGCTTTTACCAGCGGGTCCGCTCGTCTTAATTCCAATCGCGTTAACCAACACTGGTTGTTGATCGATAGAAAAATCATTTTTATATAATTTCATCATATCATTTAACTGATGTAATAGAGGTGAGGATGTTGGTCAATACACGTAGATGCAAAATTTCACAACCCCTGCTTTAACTAATGTTCAACTGTCTACCTGCCAAATTTTAGTTTCGTGAATACGATTTCTGTATATTATATTTAAAACCCTATTCCACCTTTTTGAGAGTAATTTGAAAAAAAAAAAACAAATATATCATAATTTTATTATTAACTAGATTTTACGTGCGGCTTCGCTCGTGTTAATATTGAATTTGTTAAACAAATCGGTAGACGTAATATAAAGTTTCATACAAAGTTTATAGCTCTCTTTACCACACTTTCTGTAAGTTTTTCGCGAGAAAAAGTAACTCCGTCTCCAGGATACCATCTATCTCTATGCCAAAATTCATCATTATCGATTCAACAGTTTAGGCGTGAAAGCGTAACGCATGAACAAAGTCACTTTCGAATTTATAGTATTAGAAAGAAAGTAAGGATATTATTTTCCGATGCTGATGCAAGGTAATCGATATATACTATTAAAGGGAACAGTTACGGTAAAGTAGATATAACAGCGTAAGCTGCGGGACATCTGGTCAGATTGAACTTCAGTTGGCACGGAAGATAGTTTGGATCGCGGCCAGCTACGTCGAATAAGTAATTAGTTTTTACCACAAACATGGACTATGTTATTTACAGAATTTATTTTTAATATTACCCCCACATTTAATCGAAACTCTTTTTATAAGCGCGACAATGTGAGGCACTGTACCTGATAGTAAGCAAAGTTGTATTTAAAATCAAATCAATATACTTCATACAATTTGGGCCCTGAGAAGGCGCTTATGAATGTTAAAATTACTACCGGTTCGGAAAAATGCCCAGTCATCGAGATAATCGACAAGAAACTCTAGTAACATCTTATTTTAGTTATATACAAAAATGCATTAACAATAGCTTATAGCTGAATATAGTTTATAGAAAGAACGACGTACACTAAAATATTAATCACGCATTGACATATATATAAATAGATAAACACAAAACAGTTCGGTATTGCCCACTGAGTTTCATTTTCATTCAAAAGAAGTTATCTCATATTTTCAATAATAGATTGTTGAATTTCATCCACCGAGTCTAATAATATAGATAATGGCGTGAATACAAAAAAGATACTGACTAATTATGACTCAGTATTATAGTATTGTACAATAGTGTTAAATATTTTTTAACAAATCCAATAATATTATATTATACATAGTATGTTTTAAACCTAAAACAATTATGTAATTGTGCAATCTAGTTTGTAGTACATTACTAGGTTGAACAAGAAAAATTCCTGTTCATAGGATTGGTTTCGTTATCACTATTACTAGTGAATAGTGTTATCTCCTTTTAGTAAGAAGAAACAAGAATAAAAGCACTTTATAAATGTACAATTAAACTTCTATAAGATACAATAATATAGATATTATTGCACTGTATTGTTTAGGATTAGAAATAATACAGCGCGGATTAGACAATCAATGCATTTTATTAGGGCTACATAATTGAAGCCGTATATTATTGGAAATAACTGCTTATTCGTTGTTACGACTGACCATTAAAAATGATACTACAAATATAACAAAAGTTAAACTGGGCTGAATTTGTACATGTTATTTAAAATTAAGATTTAGGTATGCTTTTATAGCTATACAACGGTAAAAAAAACTATTTTGTCTGAACCTTGTATGTTCATAACTCTGAAACAACTGGACAGACATTCATTAAATTTAACACTGAACTTAATAGTGAAATTGCACGAAATGCTATGATATTAATATTTACACTTAGTATAATTATACCATTTACATAAAGTTGATAAAGAACTTGTAAAATTTTATAAAGCATAATTTGATAAGCATGTTATCTATATCAGAGGTGGGCAACCCTACACCCAAATGCGCAAGCGCGCACACGGTTGATTTGAAATGCACCCGCTGCAACATTTCTAAAAACACTAATTCATAAATATCACTTTTTTTAATTTTCTTAACCATATGACAATAATTTTAAGATTATTATTATTTTATTTATGTACTATAATCTTTTTATTATATTATTGTAACGCTATTTATATGTTTATTTTTATTGTTTTACTTACCTATCGTTTTAATTTTTACGTGGGGAAATGCATTAATACATCCCCTTCCAGCCCGGAGGACTGGGAGGGGTACGAATAAAAAAGGGCGACCAACGCGCTGTAATTTTTTTGACTACGCACTTGCTTTGAAAACGGTTGGCCACCGCTGATCTGTATGATGCAGTAATGATAACTAAAAATAGAATTATATAGAAAAATATTCAATTGTTCGATAAGGTAACATGTAATTTCTTTATCGAGTATTTAATATATATTTGATCGATAAAGGCAGGAGTAAAATGAGGTCAGGAGAACTGACGCATAGTGTAGTGCCGCCCCTTTACAATACATTTTACAATTGATTGTGATATCGGTATTGTTTTCGATATAGTATATACCTATACCTATAGGTATGGTCCGGCATTTGATAAGCCAGTCACTCCGCTAGACTTACCTTATTCAGTATCATCAGCCATATCGTCACTTAACATCAAGAAAGATTGTGACCACAACGTCACAAATTAACTATAGTAAGTCTTACACTTGGTTTACGCAGGTCGCGATTCAATCGGTCACAACTGTCATATCCAAACAGATCAATCATACACGTTCTTATAGTTAATTATGACTGATGTACTATGTAAAATAAGGGTTTACAATTTGCAACTAGAATTATCATAACATCGTATGTGACGTTGTGATTACAGTGAAAACTTGATTATCCGACCCTCGGCTATACGGATCAAAATTATCTGGTATACTGATCGCGATCGAATTACTTTATACGAGTAGAATCCATGTATGCACGCACATGTTTGAACTGGCATTACACAAGGCGTGATTACCTCCATAATATTCGGCCAAAACAAATTTCATACATAGTATACATAGCACACGTAGTAATATTGCAATGAATAGGGAAGTAATACAGTATGTTTTTATGCCGGGCGCTAAAAGGAGACACGTATATAAAGTTATGTTAAAGTATGAACGCTTTTTTTTTGTATCGGAGCCATAAAGAAAGCTCGACTTGCAGAAGATAGAGCTGCACAAGAGATATTCTTTCGGTAGGCATCACTCCTTGTCAAGGAGAAAAACGACCGGAAGTTCGATGCCATATACTACGACTTCCGAATGGACCCAGAGATCAGCTCATATCTACGAGCTGTAACGATACCACTGCAGAGGGCAGAAAGTCCTGAACTGTTCCCTCACCTCTTCCCGAGGCAGAAGGTTGAGAAGGCCCAGCACGGTTACGGAAAAAATATTGATAGGAGAATTTTATGTTACAAAAATATCAAACTATCAATGAAAATAGTAATAATTACGAATTAAATGTAATAACATAATGCTTAGAACTTTTGTTTATATAATTTGTACAATATCGCATTACACAAGAGGCCATTTTCTGTTGTTTTAGGGCACTTGATATATATATCAATCGGTGCACGATATACTTCCTTGAACGCGTTCGTGATACTTAGGCTTAAGTGTGACAACTGGCACACAATTAGCTTAAGAATTTTGGAGCGCATATGCCGAATCTACACTTTTTTTTTATAGTTGAGGTTTATCGTTATGGCCATAATCTCACTCAGACAAAAATTATATTTGAAATCTGACCGGTAGTTCCTAACATTAGCACGTTCAAAAAAACAAACAAATATTTTCCCTTTATAATACTGATATAGACAATGTAATTGGTTAGCAGTTGTAATAGTCACGTAACATTACATATTAAATCTAAGTATAAAATCAATTTTTTAACATCCGAATGTTTAACGAAAACAAATAGTACGGTAATACGTACGTTAATATTAATAACCCTTAAAAAGATCTTTCAACGTCTGGCTACTACGGTTTAGTAGTCTCGACCGTGTGTATTCTCGAGGAAATGATGTCATCAGCTCACACCCACGTCTATTTTCATTGTTCTTTGTTTAAAAATTCTCTAAATATACAACGTTTTATAGTTTTAAATTTAATTATAGTCAGACCATCTACATTTATATAAATGTGTGCACTTGTATCAACACGTACAATTGTGTGACTCTCAAAAACAAGTAGGTACTAAATGTAGAATGACTAATGGTACAACAAAGGAGCTTACAAATGAGCTAACTGCATAATATGATAACTGTAAAAAAAATTAAAAATTTGATTTCTATAATATAGAACACTTCTAGATATTATAGCACAAAATCGCAGTTAGCTCATCGTTTACTCCATTGACAGTATTCACATAGGTTTATATTTGATTTTTAACAATAGAAAGAGCGATTAATGACGTAGGTTCATGTACACAATTTGTAAACATCCTTACTAATTTGAACTTACCAGTATAATATTACGAAAATGAGTTTGTTTGTTGAGTTTAACGCTTTCACGCCTGAACCACTAAATCGATTATGATGTATTTTGGTACAGAGATAGATGGGAACGCAGAGCCAGTAAGAGGTTACTTTTTCTCTCGAAAAACTTCTTGGAAGTGCGGTAAAGACAGGGATAAACTTTGTATGACAGTTTTTATTGCGTTATTCGATATGTTTAACAAAATCAATATTAACACGAGCGAAGCAGTACGTAAAATCAATTTTTGTATAAAATGAGTAAACAATGCTGCTGATTTTTTCTTTTTTTTTTCACGTAAAACCTACGTTTGTTCGCTTATTCAGTTTATGTTGATAAATTTATTGTATTAAATAAACCTTATAAAACATTTTCTTATTAAGTACACTCATCATTTTTTAAATGGAACTTCTTATGGGCGGCCTTTGTACCGGAAAGTGTCGACACATAACATTACCACTTTTTTTTCTATATGGCTCATGTAATAGTTAATATAAAATTAGGGTAATATACTTTTCCCTTCTTATAAAATGTCTAGTAATTTATGACCCATCTTCTAAAAGTATTCAGTAAAATATTTAAAAATTTCACACTTAACATATGATGATCTTGGTCAGCCATTTTCTACACCTTTGACACCTTCTTATCTTTCAAAGCGAACATGACTGATGTTTAACAGCAATTAGCAATGAGTAATTATAGTGATAATTGACTATAAAATTCACTTACTTAAATTTAAAAGTATTATCAGTATCAATTGTATACTGTAACGTAGTTTTGATCTTTTCCGGGATCTTTTTCTATGTGATGACCCAAAATGAGTAAAATAATATTTTATGTTCCTTTTTTATTTTATAATATCATATATTTAATATAATATTATTAACGATTCCTGTTTTACCACCTTCTGTTGTTATTTCTTTATTATAAACACAAAGAGGAAAGTTATATGAAGTGGTATAAATGTCAAAGTTTTCTAAAGGGTAGTTTCTTAAACAAGTAGGGAAGATCGTTATCGTTGTATTTGGTTTTAAGATTATAGGAATGAATCACCAGTAATATATTAATTCTAACGAATCTTAATACATAATGTAAATAATGCACGTAAAATATCCTTGTCGATAGCCGATTTGTGAGCTGCGATGTTTAATTTAGTATTTAGTTACATTTACATACAAATTTTAATAAAGCCGTGGAAAAATACAAAATGTTACTTATTTTTTACTAGGTTATAATACAAACGTAAACTGTTTATAGCGATAAAATTAAGAGACTACGTATTTTATGGCCTAATTGAAAGTTGTCGTTAATTTAACTGAGGAAAAAACCATTAATAACATGCATTTTAAATCAAGTAAATCGTTTGTTTTTATGTTGTGAAATAAAGTGACTACACTGCACCTAATGTTAAGTATAGTACAATCCAAATCAGCGGCGACTGATAATGTATACGGTTCGCTTCCAGTCACCGCTGTCATGCTGATCTACTTAGGTACCTCTTCACGACTGTATGGAAGGACCTAATATAATAGGAACAATTTCACGGTGTAACAAAAGTAACAGTGGGCAAATTTTTGGGTTAGATATTGTATGTGTCACCATGAAACTGTGACACCGAAGCCCCGTCCTTGTGGTTCTGTTTTGGAATAGAGAGCCCGATTCCGCCAATACATATTTAAAAAACTTTACAGTTACATACAGCTTGCACTGTAATTAAAAGTAAACCCTTCAACGTTTATCAAATTAAAAATACTACTTAATAATCGTATTGATAATGCGTATATAATTATCAATGCGATAAAACGCTAACGTACGGTTAATGTGTTACGGGCTTTACATTTTTTACATAATCAGGAGCGAGTAGTCGTCAGAACGGCTTTAGCCTTCGACGCGTTACGGCGTGTCCCCGCGCAAGTTTTTTTTTATCAATGTGGAACGTTTAAAATGTTGATTATATTGTGTTTTTTGGTGTCAGCTGCCTACGCGCAGACTGTGTTACAAGTGAACACTTCTGAGGGCGTCGTCGCCGGATCGAGAGCACCTGACGGGAATTACTATGCGTTCTACGGTATACCGTACGCTGGATCGACGTCCGGAGAGAACAGGTTTAAAGTAAATTTCACGATAAAACATTTCTCATTTTGCATAGCGATCTGTAATTCCTGCGATAACTATCACCGTTCACAGATCGTTGTTGTGTTCGTGATGTGAGTCACCCACTTGTTCATTTATTGTGAGTTCATTTTAATTGAATGCGAAAAGAAATACGGATTGAATTACTATTTAAAAAGTCGAAATTTTAATGAACTAAAAAGAATCTATTAAAAATGTTTATATACAACACTTAAAAAAAATATTATAATTATAAGATTATTTTTAAGAAATACTAACACAAATAAAAACAAAACTACAAAAATTCCAAGATACTTGCTGACATTTTATTAATTATATATTACATTTCGTTGATACCACGATATGTATTAGTCGACTTATCTATATTACTAAGTGGAAAAGTTTCTTTGAACGCATTAATCATAGGAACTATATTAAATAAAGAGATCATTGAGTAATGCTTTAGGCTATTTTCACCGCACTACCACCAACAGGAGCAAGGCTGTATTGAAAAAATTAACAAAAGCGGGCAAAAATTATTACAGAATTATTAGTTCCACGCGAACGAAGTCGCGAGTAATAAAATTTGAATTATAAACGTAATAGACTTGACCCTCAAGCCGCGTCGGCTGCAACACGTGTGCTGTCGACATTTTATTAAAAAAAACACCTTAAATCAATAACATAAAGTCTATAATACAATACTGTTATTATATGTTACTGTTCAATATTGTTGCAAATGGCGGCGCAAAAAATATTAAACAATATTCGTACGTACGCGGTCGTTTCAAAAGCCTAAGAAGTATAGTTACAGCAACTACTTACATAAATCTATACATAGTATAACATAGTAATTAAATCATAGCTGTAGGCGAGGTGTAGGTACTTGGGTATCAACATAAAGTATAAAAGTATTGTGTTTTAAATGTTTAGCTGTCTGGCTATTTGAACGCGCATCACTCTGAAACTACCCCACAATTTTTGATGAAACCGAACACATTGATAACCAATATAATAGATATTAAAATATATTGTATATCCTATAAAACATAAGAATTAAAATTTTGTAATTATTAAACTTTGTTATACAGTATGATATGGTGAAAGCTGCAATAAATACCTATATAAAAATCTGTAAAATTGTAAGAAATACTTAAGATATTAAAGCCATGTCCGTGAACTTGAAAACTAATTGCTAAGTAATATGAGATGAAAATTCAAACATATGCGATGCAAGTTACGAATATAGGTAACAAATATATACAATTTATTCTACATACGTCATAGTTTGAGTAGCGTGGGATATACCTCATGCGTATTACCTGTACATGTGTAGTACATACCGTTTTGTAAAGTTTTAATTTTTCCGCTACTGTTTACTTTGTTTTCTATCACTTTATAACGAGATACAAGAAGTTTTAATTCTACAATCCAAATCAAATTATTATTTGTTAGTTATCTACGGACTACTTACTTACTGAATAAGTTCATAGTTCCTTAACTAAGAATAAATGTGAATTGGCTGGAAGCAATTACCAGTTCCAATTTAACGTCAAAATATATAATAGTAATAATAGTGTCGTTCCAAATTTTCTCCGAATTTTTTATCCAATATTTCCGAATTCGTTCGCGCGGACCTAAAAATTATTTACTAATTTATGCCCGTTTCTGTAACTGTTTTAATTACTGTTTTCTTCAATAATGTTAGCGTAATAGTAAATAGCTTAAAACCGTCCGTACTCAATTAGTGCTTAATCAAATATAAAAAGTTTTTTTTTAATTCCGCTGGTAGTTCTAAAGATTAACGCGTTCGAACAAACAAACGTCCCCGCTTTGTAATATGAATATAGATAATTGAAATACTGAAATGTACTATCTATACATAATGGGTTGTAATAGATTGTTAGTATGTATTATTTGGATTATTTAAATGAGGTACTTTGGGGTTAATGACTATTAACGAAACTCTAGAGCAATTATTGTGTTCATTGAAATAAAACTAATTTAAACGGATTTTATAGCGGTTATTTATTAAATTTTGATCCCGACGCTTCGAAAGCTTTTCAGCCTTCGTGGTCACGGGGCGGACTGAGGTGTAGGTTGTCCAGTAAAGTTTATGTTACTGTGTCTACCTTCAAAAGCTTTCGAAACGTCGGGATCAAAATTTAATAAATAACCGCTATAAAATCCGTTTAAATTAGTTTTATTTCAATGAATAATATTCGCGTAAACCTAAGAAATCAATTATTGTGTTATCGAGTTGGCTTAAAAAAAACCTGTATATTATCGTAAACACACCAATTGTATCAATTCGTGGAATGTTAATATAAAAATATATTTCAAAACCTATGAATTTTTTATAATATGTTGGTTATGACGGACTACCTTACACTAAACTTACCACTCGCCAAAATGTCAAGGCTAGCATGTCATGTTTTGAAGGGATGATGGTTCAGTTGGTAATTCGTACGGACTTCACCTCATTAGACGTGAGCTTGAATTCTTAGAATGAGCATGAGTTTTCGGTGAAGGAAACTTCGTGATGAAACCATAGTACATGGTGTTAGGGCTTTTTCTTAGGCCCACATGGCTAGCTATCCTGAATATAAATATTTCCGTTAAATACCTATTGGTGTATTCCGGCAATTGCACTTAGGGGCCAGTCCTTCCACTAGGTTTAGCATGCCCTCCATCTTGAGCCACATTTTCACTTAACTTTAGGTGAGATTGTCCCATAACGTTAAAACCTATAAACCATATAAAAAGAGTGAAGCTAAAATCTCACTATAAAAATTGGGTTTTATATATTCCTTTACATCTAAAGCATAAGTGAAACGCTTCAAAGTTAATAATTCTGGTTAATAGGTCGCCTAGGCATCCATGCAGCAGGAGTTTCAGTTCATAACATGAAATAGAATACACACATAAAGCGTACTTAGGTAAAAAGCGAAACGAAATTAAATGCATTTTTTTTGGAATAGAGTTAACTCCAAGTATTCCGATGCTGGGCGAGGTCCTTAAGGGAGCATTTTCGAACAGAAGAAAAACGACAAAGGAGTTCATTTTTGCAGTAAACGCGCAAACATGTGTCTTCTTAGGGTTGAATTGGACTAAGTTTAGTCTGCCCCATTCCGAGACTTGCTCCATTAAAGCCTCGACTTTAGACACAAGTTTAATCTGGCACTCGTTGACGTGTTCCTGAGAAAAGTTGGCACGGTCGGTGTACAAGGCTACCCCGGTGCTATCATCTACATAGCAATTAATACTGTTATTAGTTAGCAGCATGTCATTAATATATAGAAGAAACAGGGTGGAGGATAATACACAGCCTTGTGGGACATCAGCATTTACGGGCTTGGGGTCCGAGCATGAACCGTCGACTACGACCTTAATGCTTCGCTCCGTGTGAAAACTGGTCATCCATTTGCATAATTTTCCGGAAAGCCCATAAGAAGAGAGCTTCGAGGGGAGCCCTTTGTGACAGACCCGATCAAAGGCCTTCACTTTGTTCAAACTAACGGCTAATGCCTCCGCCTTGCTCTCAATTGCCTCCGCCCAAGAATGAGTCTAGTAGACTAGAAGATCACTATCAAATCGACATCGACGGAAACCATACTGGCGGTCACTAATCAGCTGGTGATCCTCTAGGTATCTCAGGAGATGGCGGTTGATAAAGGCTTCCATTACCTTGAAGAGCGAGGAGGTGATAGCAATCGGCCTTTATAGTTGGACGGATATGAGAAGTCGCCTTTTTTAGGGATCGGGTGCATTAAGGCTTGCTTCCAACAGTTCGGGACAACGCCAATTGAGTAAGAAAGCCGGAAAAGAACCGTCAATACCAGTGCCAACTCTGGAGCACATGTCTTGAGCACAATTGGAGGTCTCCCATCAGGCCCTCTCAACTTATGAATGTCCAGAGATAGGAGAGCTTTGCGAACTAACTTTTGGAAAACTCGGATCTCCGGCATAAGGTTGTCACGTCGCGGGATGGTAGGCGGTGAGCTCCTCCTGGAATCGTCGGTCGAATTGGACGCAAAAAGAGAGCTCAGAAGATCAGCATTCTCTTTTGCGGTATGGGCCAGCGAAGCATCCTCTCTATGTAAAGAGGGTAGACAAAAAACAAAAACTCACGAGGACAGCCTTGGCAAGAGACCAGAACGCACGAGTCCCAGAAAGGAGACGAACTAATTTCTTGCCAATGCTTCCAATGTACCTCGACTTTGCCGTAGCAATGACTTTTTTGAAGGACCTGGAGGCAAAATTATACTCCTTTTTTGTAGCGCTGGTCTTTACATCCTGAGATGCTATAGCACTTCTGCTTCTGCCAGGACGCCAGTTTGTATGTGCAGCCATACTAGGGCTGAGACTTGCTCCCGATGGGTACTACTGAGTTTGGAATGAAAAGTTCCATACGCTATAGCACCACATCGGCGACATGGTTAGCACTAGCGTCCGGATAATCCGACGAGAAGCAAACCTGCGCCCATGGGTAGGATGCGAAGAATGTCCTCATTCCGTCACAGTCTGCTGGTCTGTAGTGCCAAATACGGCGGCTGAACGTCGAACACGGCCGTAATTCGTATGCCCCTGGCAGGTGACAATGAGAGCAGAATTTTGCCCTCCCCAGAATACGTAGGGTAACCTGAACTAATGCGCTCAAGAGGGATTCTCCTAGACACAAATTGTTAGTAACCCCCTGAGGTAATATCGTTTTGAATACCGCTGCTATATTTAAAAGAAGAGAACGGAAAGGGCCACCGGTAATCCCTCTTACCGAACGAAAAGCAACAGCAAAGCCGCTAACTTCACGTCGGTTTTCCGTGAGACAGTGGTTCTACCTCGGTCAAGCAACTATTAACACGGCACCTGTTTTACACGATTTCGCCTTTACGCGGTTTATAAATTAATAACTATATAATATAGCTATTAATAAAAAAAAAACTTATATCTCAAGTGTAAGTGAACCTTCAACTTTATCCAGTCTTCCTTCTATGGTGGTTGTACGACATTTTTTTTAATCTAAAATATATAACATTTACATTTGGTAAGTATATAGCGTCGTCTCTCGGCGTAGTTGGAGAACAAAATTGATCGATATTTTAAGCGCTATGTTAGGTGTCAAGTGTGGTAGCTGTAGTAAATAGATGTCATCAACAAATGGCGCAAAATGTTTAAACTATAGCGTTCACTTTCATAGCCTACGTGTGGCCTTGCCGCAGACTGGAGTAATTGCTTACTCCTGGCTATGTTGCAAATGTAAGAAGAGGGCAACAAAAAACAGCATGTCTAATATACTGATTTCTCCAGTAATATCATGCAAAATGTTTCAGAATCAGTCATTGAATTTGAACTCGAACTGCGTCAAATTAAGGATGAGATCCGCATTGCTCTGGGCGAATTTCGTGCTTTTCGAGATGAGATGGCAGAGATAAGGTGTCTCATTCGTCGCGTGGAAGAAGAGGCTGGACAATCTGGAGCAGACACAGTCAATCGGTCCGCTACCAAGTCGAATATTGATGAGGTTGTCGCGCAACTTAAACGCAACATTAATGACCGGGATCAGGAACTTCTTGGCAATAACATCGAACTCAGTAATATACCTGAGCGCCACGGGGAGAAACTAACTCCAACAGTGAAACTTATCGCTACCTAATTGAATGTATGTTTGGAGGATCGCGACATACGTCTGCGTGGATCGAGCTGGAGGTCAACATATAATCGCCACAGACCCATCTGGGCCTGTTGAGGCTAGTCCTCGACTTAATGTTGTACGCAGAGCACGAAGCTGCGTGACGCAATTATTCAAAGTACTCGAGTTCGCCGTGGAGCTAACACTGCAGACTTAGATCTACGTGGACAGCCTAAGCGTTTCTATTTTAATGAGCGTTTGACAAAACTCAACAGAGAGTTATTTCCTCAAGCTTGAGATGCCGGAAAACGTACAAGGAAATACGTATGGACGACTAGAGGTCGAATTCTGGCCCGCGCAAACCTGATGTCGTCGTTTGCCGTATCTACTGTCAGGCGGATATACCACGAGTTTTCGGAACTGCAGAAAATGACGTCCATCGAATCTCGCACTAACAATTGTTGCCCTTAGTATGTTATATCGTACATTAGCTTTATATTAACACTTACCTTAAAAATTAATTTAGTTGGAATTGCAAGATGGATTCTATATATTGGTACTCAAAGTACCTTGAAATAGCAACATTATATAATATACATAGGTTCACAGCACACTACATGGCACAGTTTTCATATTATGATATCGATATTCTCAGATATTTACGTACTTTCAACTTCCAATTATCTTACAACTTATTGTTTAATATTATAATTCAAAAATATTTATATTCCTAGTTCTCTATATGTATCATACCTATACGTTACCTATAATAAATACTGTATACTATACATGGCTCACAGCAAGTATATTAAGTTTGGGCTCTTTAACGCGGGATCCCTTGCTACTGGCCACGATGATTTTATAATTAGCCATGAGTAATTACTCTGTGGATATAATCAATGAGACGTGGTTCGAAAGGGGGAGGAACGGCGGGATCCAACTGTTTTTCGATTAAAACGTACACTACGCCCGGTAACTGTTCGTGGTAGACGTGGTGGTAGAGTTGATTTTTATATTTAATCAGGCTTTATGGCACGCGTTTGGTACACCCGGAAAATCGGTTAGTTGAGCAAATGTGAATGAGCCTTAATTTAAAGAAAAAACACTCCTATTTGGTACTACTTAGAGCGGGCCCTGGATGGACCGTGATATATTTTTACTCTATAACATTGAGCATCAATCAGCGCCCTCGCCCCTTTTGATAACGTTATCTTACTTAGGGATTTTAACGTAAATAAGTTAAATGTAGATGGCAGCAAATCTAAGCGGCTTTTGGAGTTTGTTGACCATCGCGGACTCAGTCAAATAGTGACTGCGCCAACGCATTTTGTAAATGACAGTCATTTTCTTATTGACGTTATATGCACCGATACAAAGACCTTTCTTCCCAGCACATAAGGGAATTAGGACATCTCGCATTTATCATCTGCCAATTAGTCGTGAAGAAGGACAAGCCTGCTAGGAGACTAGTGGTGAATCGACCCTTTCAAGATATTGTACTTGGTTTATTTCAACACAACCTCGAATCGATACCTTGGGATTCTATTTACAACCTCAATGATGTTAATATTATGGTGTCATTGTTCAATGTTTACCTAAAACATTTGTTCGATGTTCATGCTCCTACTAAACGTAAGTTCTTTCGCAGTGTACATCAACACCTTGGATTACACCAACTATAAAACTAATGTGTAAACTACGTGATGAATCTCGTTGACAATATAAATACACAAAACTTGACATCCTTAAAGATCTTCAACTAAAGCGGCTTGATGAACAGTCCTTACACTCTGCTATTTCTGCTCGATTTTTCACCAGTTTTTGATACTATCAACATACATTTATAACTAGCTAAGATGCCTTACTATGGATTTGACCAAAATACAATCAATTGATTTCACAGTTATTTGACTAATCGCTCAGAGTATGCTAATAAAGAATAGAGTATATAGAAAAAAAGAAAAAAATAAAAAAGAATAGAGTATAAAGAAAATGAACCTTCGGTTGCTTCCTCTTCCAGATCTGTCACTCGAATGACATTTTGCTCAATGAGTTTGCCAATTGTTGCACATTTTTTATATTTTCATTTTATAAATGTATCATAATTTTCTAATTTGTTTGTGTAATGTTATTTTAATTGTATAGTTGTTCCGACAGTAAAGTATTTCTTTTTTTTTTTTTTTTTAAACATTTTTGGGTCTAATTCATTTGGCAGCACTATTGGCAATAACGAGAGAACTCCCAGTAGTGTAAAATACAATATACATTTAGAGAAACATACACCCGTAATATGTATATACGCAAACACAAAGGTATCTATTTTTATTATTATAGTTAAGGTTTAGCGTTACATCTCACCTGATGTTAAATAACGATTTGCTCCATGATAGTGGATAGGGTTAACCTAGGGGAAGCACTGGCTCTCGGAGTGCAACTGTGGATCACACCTATAAGCATTTATCTAGCGCATTAGAAAAAGCCCCACCACCATATTCTAGTTTCCTCAAAATGTTTTCCTTCACCGAAAGCTCAAGGTCATTGTATGGGGTTGGATTCGAACGCACGTCTCTCGATGCGAAGTCGTACACACTACCATTGAGCTATCGTCGCTTTTCTCTTTCCTTTTATAAAGTTTTAGGAAGTAGAATCGGAAATTTTATTTTACACGGTTTCGTCAATCGACAATAGGAGGATAAGTGTATAACATTAGTTAGTTATTTACTATCGATTTTGTACTTGAAATAAGTATGAACAATAGGCTCGTTTTCATAATTAAATGTATTTATTAGATGTGAAATAATATAAAATTTAAGTGGAATAAGAAACCATGGTAACTACTGCACGAATGTTTTCGCGAAAGTTATCTTATCGATATAGCAAGAAATTGTCTGATAACTCACAGTATATCAGGCTGCCTCTCCTTGAATTTATCGAATGACAAATAAATTAAATTTAATTCTATTTTCAGGCTCCAACACCACCCAAAGCGTACACAGGAGTTTTCAATGCCACAAACAATAACATAATATGCGCTCAACCGAGTGCTAGAGGTTTAATTGGAGTCGAAGATTGCCTCACTCTAAGTGTCTTCACGAATAACATAACAACATCCAAACCGGTATTCGTTTGGCTGAACGCTGAAGAATATACGACTACTTCAACAGTTTTACTATCTTATAGAACCATAGTCGAAAAAGATATAGTTTTTGTTTCGCTTAACTTCAGATTGTCTATCTTTGGTTTTCTGTGCTTGAGAGTTCACGATGCCCCTGGAAACGCTGGACTAAAAGATATAATTCAAGGTCTTAATTGGGTGAAAACTAATATTGCCAATTTCGGCGGTGATCCCAACAACGTTGTTTTAATTGGACATAGTTCTGGTGCTGCCTTGGCAGATTTATTAACAATGTCACCTAGATCTCAAAATCTTATACATAAAGTCATATCTCTCAGTGGATCTGCATTAGCTCCATGGGCAGTTGCTTATGACCCCATAGGCTATGCTAAATCATTTGGATCTAAATTAAGTTATACAGGAAAGACTCCCCAACAATTAGCTACACTTCTAAAAACAAGCAATATTAGTATAATGGCTAGGGAACTATACGATTTCCAATTCACAAACAATACTCCATTGTTCGCACCTTGTTTAGAAAATCCTAATTTGAATCCTAATGAAACTGTATTTTCTGATGCACCAATAAACATTCTGAGGTCTGGTAACTTCAGTAATGTTCCTTACATTGCTGGGTATACAACGAGAGAAGGTACAATGAGAGCTGAAGAGGCAGTGCACAGACAGTGGTTAGAGAAAATGCAGGCTAATTTTACAAATTTCTTACCGGTAGACTTGAATATATCTGGAAACGCAACTTTAGCTCAAAGAATACGACAATTCTATTTTAGTGAAAGCCCAATCGACATGTCTACTATAAACGATTATCTGGATTATCATGGAGATACACTAGTTGTAATATCGATAATAAGAGCTGTCAGAGAAAGAGCTCTTGCTTCAAAAAATAGTGTCCGACTGATAGAGTTTGGAGACAGAGGAACATTAAATTCGGATTGGCTTTATAATGAAATACCTCTAACGGGAGCAAGGCACGGAGCTTTCCTAAACTTTTTGTTCAATTACGATTTACGACCAGCCGATGAACCTGTCATGACTTCGCTCGTGAATCGCTTCACGACGTTCGCGCATACTGGGTGAGAAATATTTTTAAATTAAGTTTTTTTTAATAAATAAGTTATTCACAAACACAAACAAATAAGATAGCTAATTTAATAATTTTATGTATTATATTTATGTAAAAATTGCTTGCGATCAATTTGCGTGTGTATTTATATTAACATTAAATCACAATTTTCATGAAAATATAGTTACTATTACAACAATGGGTGGCATTTAAACTTCGCTAAATAGCTGCCTTACTCAAGGCAGTTGTTAACGCATTCGTTCTTTTAGGAATATTATGTTTATACGGGGATTTTAATTTTTATTTTTAGATGGTAAAAAGGTACATTTATCAATATACATTTTTACTTGAATTACAGAGAACCTAATCCCAGTCCAACTTCGGTGACCTGGCTTCCTATTAGTGCTAACGTACTCAACTACATTTACTATGGTGGAAATGATGGAATAAACTTCACTGCGATCTATACAGAAGAGGCGAGAGCAAATCCGCATACGACAAGAATGGCATTCTGGGGTGATATTTATTCTAGATACTATGTGGCTCCAAAATCTGCGGCCAACAGCGCAGTTACAGCTTTATTCCTACTTTTATTGAATCAAGTTGTATTACGTTTCTTATAAGACATTTGTATTAAATATAATGAATGTAATAATGTTGTGGATAAATAATATTATATTTAGATAAAATGAATATGTTTATATCTGAAACACCTAATGCTTTATTAGTGATTGTCTTTATAATTTGTCACGACGAATTGAGCTTAATAATTATATGGAATTTACTTGCTACTTTAATTTCGTTAAAAATGTTAAATGATTTAGGTGCTAGTTTTACAATATTCGTTTTTATTTGCATCAATAACATGCATTCAAAAATATGAAACCTTAAAGGGTCCGCTTGAGCAGCTAATATAAACTGGTTTTAAAATTCATGAGATCCATAATAAAAATGTAATTTGAAGAAACATATAGGGAGTAACTTATCTCTGTTCAAAATTAATTATTGATTCAAAGTGTTGACTAGTTTGGATGTTAACTGAATATTGATTAATCAAGGATTATAATTGAATGCTCGCTCGTAGTTGCAGACCGTTGTTGCTACGTGACAAAATGAACAGAAATAAACGATCGTATTCTAAATTTCGTGTATCAAGTTGTGTATATTTGAAAAACATAGTTTTTAGTGTAATTAATAATACTAATCATGAACGAGATAGGCGAATTCAAACTTTCTATACAAAATATTTGCACTGTAGCAACTAGTAGTAAAGAATTTACATATTAATTGAGGTGATCATATGTAACCTTTATACACAAATTCGTAGATAATAGGCCCCAATGTAGTTATCCGACTGCGCAAAACCCCTACGGACAAAGCCCATAAATGTAAGAGTAGATAAACATTTCAAAATGTTCTATATTTAAAAGCAATTCTACTTTATTTTCTACCAGGTCTGATACAACTTGAGTTTTAAATATCGACTATTGTGATAGAGCATTTCAGAAAGTTAGCGAATTAAATCAACATAAAATACTAAATTAAAATAGTAATTTTTAACGTATGTTTATAATACATAGACTTCCACATTTTTTTTGTGTGTGCGTTATGTTTTTAATAAAATAACTTTAATTTCATCTAAATTGCTTTTACTGTATGACTTGTCCTACGTTGAGGTTTGTATTCCGTAATTAGTTAAGTTTAAAAGGGTAAAGGTATGGAAGAAGATAACTTGTATAATGGACTATTAAAACAGCAAAGGATCTGCTGAAAATTTTGCTAGTGTCCTAAATTTTGTACACTAACAAGTTACAAAATTTCGGTGAAACATCTGACTTCGATACATACGATATCCAAAATGTAATTATATATCTGTTAAAAATATTAAACAGCGTAAACTTTTTTATAAATCTATATCCTTCTATAAGTGAAAAATATTTAAGTTGGAATTTACATCTGTTTATAATAGCGCAATAATTTGCAATAACTTGTAAACTAGCGACTTTACAAATAAAACATTTTTCAGGTAGCGTTATGAACTCTCGAATAGTAAGGATAGTTTGAAACACATACATGTGGTTGTTCCTCTAAGGGAAAATACCCATATTACGCGACCTTTTTTTAGGATTTATCGACCTCTTCCTCCCCTCGGTGACCACTTGTAGTATATGCAAAGACACCCCCTCCCCCACCCTAAAATTTTACGTAGTGTTGACAAGTATAATTTTTAATCATTTCGCAGGCAGAAAGTGAAACAGAAGAAAATAATATGACTCGTATTGGTCTCGATTAAAATTAAAAACAACTCTAAGCACCTCGCTCGTGTGATAGAGCGTAGTATTTTGAAGACCTCCCTCTCCCCTTAAATGGATCACGTACTATAGGTAGGTTCCCTAAACTCTCAACGTTACTTTGTATTTTCGGTTCTCACATTGCGATACAGGCAACTAATGACAAGTGAATAAGATTGCCAGCAATTCTAATTAAAAAAAAAACGCACAATTTAAATATCTACTAGCCATGGGGCTCTGGGAAATATAGGGTCCTTAGCATTTATACGACGATATTATACGAATGAAAAAGAAAGTTGTTTTTTTGAGTATTTATAAACAATTATCTTCCTCAAAATATTCGCACTTGCCGTTGTTATCAACTATACTATTGATTGGAGAAGATGGACGATTATGTATAGCCCCGATAAAGCCTGGCTATTGTTATAGTATTATTAATTTTATATTAATAAATATTGCTATTCATAACAACATTTTAGTGTTTCTCAAGTATTTCTGCACGTTAAATCCATAATATGTAATTAAATATTGTTAACTTATTTTGTAGTTTACTTTTACATCACAAAATATTTCCGATTAATACCTTAAATATAAGTATATCTGCTGTTAAAACGTGTTTCATTTCACTACAAAGCATAGAAGAGAAAATGTTAAATAAATAAAAGCAATTAATGTTAATTGAGAGTAGTGTTTTATTACTTAATTCCTTTTTAAGCGATAGTAAATAATACCGAAAATTACAAAGTTTCAATGTATTTTGTGAAACCTTTATAAGATGTTATATAAATAAAAAAATTATATTACATAATCATTTTATTTATGTATCTTACAAGTAGGGGGTAATGGATATCAATAATCAAGAAGAATGCATAATTCGTAAAATTCTAACTATTTCCCCAAAACTTTTATAATTTATATGGTCTATCTCACTTCACGTTACATAGTGATGTGACTTGGCATGATATAAAACATGCCAAGATTGCCAAGCCTACACAGCCTGGATTCTATGGAACTTCCGAAACTCAAATATAAGGACTAGAGTACAAATTTTCAATTTCAGGATCGTAGATGAGCATTAGAAAACTCTGTTTCGAAATTCATATGCAGGATCGTTTTTACTCCAGAAAGATAAGAAAATTGTGTCTGAGCCTTCTCAATCAACGAACTGGTTTGTAAGTCCAGTAAAGAAGTGTTACAGACTTCAAATCTTTTTTATGGAATAGGGGGCAATTGAGCAAGCGGGTAAGAGTGAGCCCTCTTCTTGAAGGTACATACTACATACAAATGCTTGAAAAGTAAAATACATGCAGGATTATTAAGTATCACAAAAAAGGGCTCCTCTCAATATTACCCATTCTTTTTTTTGTTAACTTATGTGAAGGGAAAATTTACATACGCATCATATTAGAATACCCTACTACAACTGTGATGGAATTTATAAATGATAAATGAGACACTGCTAAGAATAAAAAATCAAGATAATCCACGCTTACACACAACTCGGAGGATCAGAGAAAATAAGACGTGCCCCAGACATGTGTTCTAGAAAACCTGGAAGGAGTATTACTTTACTTTATAAGTTTAACGTTATGACCACAATCTCACCTGATATTAAGAGACGTTGTAGCTTAAGATGGTTGTCACGCTAAACCTAGTGGAGGGACTGGCTCTCAAGAGCAACTGCCGGAACGCACCTATAGATATTTGCCGATAAATTTTCAACCTGAGGATAGTAGGTAGCCAGGTGAGTATAAGAAAAAGCCTTACCACCATGAGTATTGATAACCCAACAACCGAAAGACTTGTTGAAATTCCATTGGGATCGAAAGTTGTAAATATACAAATCTAATGAAGAATTGTTCCCGACAAATTTTAAGCAATATAGGAGGCCACACTTTGTGTTGAATTATACAAATATTGTTGTAATTAAATTGTGTAAAACATCAAAAGTACAATTTCGTGTTAAACTTTATTTCGTACCAGGTACACCAAAGTGGACATATTGTTAATTATTCTAATTAAATGAACAAATGAATGAAAATTTTGTTGCTTTGGTAAATAATTCATCAAAAAATGCTTGGTATCTAGAAGAAATATGGTATAAATAATATAAAGCGGAAAAGCTTGTTTGTTTGTTTAAACTCGCTAAACTTATGAACTACCAGTACGATTTCAATTTTTTTTTTGTATTAGATGGAGTAATAATTGAACAAGGCTTTAGGCTATTTAACATCACGCTACCACCATTAGGAGCAAAGTTATATTGAAAAAGGTTACAAAAGTGGACAAAAATTATTAAATAATTTTTAGTTCCACGCGAACGAAGTCGCAGGCACAGCTAGTATAGTATATTTATACACCCATAATTATCCATATCATAAGTCTACGGGCCGCAGTTTTATATACGATGTGGGTGCTAGGCGGATATTTTTCCAAGATAGATGTTAGAGATTAGAATTTGTTAATTTATAGAAGATACTATGGCTAATTGACTATCTATAAACTTTTAATGATAAGAGAATAATTTATTATATATATTTATACAATCTATCCAACATATCACAGTACTTCTAGACATCGACAAGGGTGATCGCTTCAAGGAACATTTACTGCCACGATAGCTCAGTGGTAGGTAGTGTGTAGGAAGAAAACCATAACATCGTAGTAAGGCATTTTCTAATACCCGCCTAGCTAGCTACCACCCTCAAGTTGAATAATTTTTTTTTTTAATCTAATGGAAATTATAATGTTCATACTGTATTTGTTACTGTCGACTGCCTACGCACAGAATGTGTTACATGTGAACACAAGTGAAGGGGTCGTCGCCGGGTGGAGAGCATCCGAAGGCAATTACTATGCGTTCTACGATATACCATACGCAGGGCCTACATCAGGGGAGAACAGATTTAAGGTAAGAATATTTAATGAACAAATGTACGAAATGGGTTTACACGGAAGGCGAATAAAATAAACCCCAAATCGTGATATTAATCAATGATATTGGTCAACTAGTTAATATTGGAAACAGTCACATAGGTTCACTGAACGGACATAATAGAAGCACAATTACCTGGACTAAATAAAAAAATGAATTGAATTTCTAAACTTGACAATGACTTAACACTTGGTGAATATTTCCTGTTATTATAATGAATATAAGGTATTAGTTTATTTAATTTGATCAACAATTATTTTATGTTTATCTGTATACGTACACATCAAGTATTTTCATGAGAAAAATCGTAACAACGAAATATGAAAAATACAAAAACAAACTTTATTTACGTCGTTGTCTCTCTAACTTTAACAAACGAACTACACTTTCATTACTCAAATAAAATGTGATAACCCTATCCCCTTCGCACTCTAGGGTTAAGGTTCCGCAGCTGTTATCGTAATAATGACCAGTGAATTTTTTTTCGTCTTTAATACCTTAATGTGATTAATCAGGCAATTAGTCCAGTCGAGTATTTGTTTTATAACCAATAATTGATAAACACCTCGTCTATATCTATATTAATATTATAAAGCGAAGTATGTTTGAACGCGCTAATATTAAGAACTACCAGTCAAATTTCAATAAATATATTTTTGTTTGTTAGAGCAGTCATTGAAAAAGGGTTTAGTCTCTTTTACATCACGCTTCTTCAATAGGAGCAAAGATGTATTGAAAAAAGTTACAAAAACGGGCAAAAATTATTAAAAAATTTTTAGTTCCACGCGAATGAAAGTCGCGGACATAGCTAGTAGTAATATATTTCCTAAGAGTAACATGGATGCAATTAATACTTAGACATCAGGTTTTCGATCACCAGTTTATATTATATGTCTGGCATATTAAACGAAACGGAATATAAATTTATAATTTTGTAGTAGATGTGTAGCGATTTCTGCTATCGCTATCAGAGATTGGAAGATTATTAATAGCAGGTTGATTCATGCGTTAGCAGAGTGACTATTGCACAATAATAGATATAATTACAAGATAATAGAAATAATTAGTCACTGGTAGTTTACAATGAGGCTTGGTTATTTTTCATCAACAAAATGGAAATTCTCGCGGGGTTATTTTTAATTCATGCCTATCGTGTATAAATCCTTGAGGATTAAAATATATTATCTACTAGACGATTAATGTATATATACATGACATTTATTATTTATAATTTATAAAAAAAAACTTTCAAATCCCAAGTATTCGCACATGCTAAAGGAACCCTAATAATATACAAACCTTACCGTTGATGATAGTGGTATAAATTGAAATAGCTCATCTTTATCCAGTTTTAAAATGAAATAGCAAATTACGAATAAAAATCTATTATATGTATCAGAATACAAGTAAAGTTTATTATGTAAGACATTTTCTTAAAGACGTGTATTTTCATCATTGTAGGTGGAAATCTCTCTTCAATTTTAATATACACTCCATTTGGTACGCATACGTGTCAAGATTAACTTAATTTTTTATATTATTAATTATTACATGTTACACACATATATACTTATTATTACTTGTTTTTGTTTTATAAAATACTTTTTTTAATAATTATAATCAATAAATGTATTTTGTTTATATTGTTTTTGGATGAAGAATAGAAAGTTTTCATTTTTCATTACAGGCACCAACACCACCATCGAACTATACAGGAGTTTTCAATGCTACTACTATCAGGAACATCATTTGCGCTCAACCCACTGATAATGGGTTAATTGGAGTCGAAGATTGTCTCACTCTAAGTGTTTTCACGGGAAACATAACAACACCCAAACCAGTCTTCGTTTGGTTGAACACTGAAGAATATACTAAAACAGCAACAGTATTGCCTTCTTCTTACAGAAATATTGTGGAAACAGATGTCGTTTTTATTTCGATTAACTTTAGAATATCTATATTTGGTTTTCTGTGCTTGGGAGTCGCCGACGCACCTGGAAACGCTGCTCTCAAAGATATAATTTATGGGCTTAAATGGGTGAATGCTAACATTGCCAATTTTGGCGGTGATCCAAACAACGTCGTTTTAATTGGTCACGGCTCCGGTGCTGCGTTAGTAGACTTAATAACTATGACACATAGATCCGAGAGAATCTTATACATAAAGCTATCGCACTAAGCGGATCCGCTCTAGCTCCTTGGGCTGTTGCATATGATCCCATAGGCTATGCGAACTTGTTTGGAGCTAGATTAAATTATACAGGGCAAACTCCAAACCAATTAGCAGTTTTACTCAAGAACACTGAGTTAGATTTAATAGGTACTGCACTATACGATTTTAAGTTCACGAATAATACTCTGTTGTTCGCCCCATGTTTGGAAAACCCTAATCTAAACCCTGACGAAACTATCTTGTCAGATGCTCCTATAAACCTTTTAAGGTCTGGTAATTTCAATCATGTTCCATACATTTCTGGGTACACAACTAGAGAAGGTACTTTAAGAGCTGGTGAAGCAGTAGATGGACAGTGGTTAGAGAAGATGCAGAATGACTTTACAAATTTCATACCAGTAGACTTGAATATCACTGATAACGTAACTTTAGTTCAAAACGTACGCCAGTTTTACTTTAGTCGAAATACTATTAACATGGCTTCTATAGATGATTATTTGGACTATCACGGAGATACATTAGTTTTGGTATCAGTCATAAGAGCCGCGAAAGAAAGAGCCCTGACATCTAGAAACAGTGTCAGATTATTAGAATTTAATATCACAGGGACCCTAAATTCTAATTGGACTTACAATCAAATACCGCTAAATGGAGCAAGGCATGGAGCATTCTTGAATTTCTTATTTTCTGATAATCTAGAACCATCCGAGATATCTGTAATGAGATCACTTGTGACTCGTTTCTCGACGTTCGCATACACTGGGTAAGTGTGAATTTAAAATTGTATATAATTATTTAAAAAATAAATAATAATCGACAACACACTACCAAGGTCAATACTAACTGCCAATTCAGACATTGCCTCGATCGATGTGGTTTCGGATACTGTAATTGACATGAGCCCACAATTAAAGTACGGCATATTTTATGCTATCCCTGGTATTTTGCACCGTAAATTTCAAACTCTGTTACCAAAAAGTGATCAACCTGTAGCGACAGCGGTATTCATTTATGCAAGGCTTTATGATCAAACATTCAATAATGGAAAAATATGGTTCCTGTAAAGTACATTTGAAATACTTGTTATATCATTGTCAATGGGAATTAGTTTTTCTTGGCAAATATCTTTACTGATATTTGTCCTCCAATTCTCCTACCGACGGGTTTTAACCTCAGTTATGATCTACTTCTACCTCTATCTGGACATAGTAACTAATTAAATTCCTAACTTTATAATGAAAATATTTTTATGTCACTAACAGGACTCGATGTAGACCAAAAGATCCTTCTAATTAGAATAATATAAGTTTTATTTACTATAACAATTTAATTGACATAGTAATTTAGGCGATGGTCTCGTCACTGCCACCGTGTTGAGTACTGTACTGGTGAGTGAAGTACTGAGATAACTACTGTGGGTTACCATTCCATACAAAACGATTATCAGTGAATAATTGTTATTAACCTGGGTGTTATTTCTGTGTCCGTTAAATGCATGTCTTTAGAATACCCGCGACCTAGGAATCCATGCCTCTAGTTCGCGTGTTTTCTTTTTAAATCTGTGCATATATTTTATTTTGCTTTGATTTTTAGCAACCCTGTACCTGATTCGACTTGGGTCATTTGGTCTCCTATCACGGCCAATGAAATGAACTATTTGGACTTAGCTGGAAGCGTTGGAGCAAATCTTTCACATACTATCGTTGGAGAAACAGCGAGGAGAAACCCCTATAACGTACAAATAACTTTCTGGGATGAAATTTATTCTAGATATTACAGAGAACCTGAACTAACAGTATCATCAGCCCAGCGCTCTATTTTAGCTATATTTCTATTTATCGTCAGTCAATTTATTATTTGCATCTTGTAAGAAATAATATTTTGACGATGTTTCAACTCGTTTTATTTATTTTTTTCACAATAAAACATTATGTTATTAAGAACCTTTTTTTAAATTTAAGATCATGGCATTTTATTTAGTTAGACTATAAATCCAAGACAAAGAAGAGTGTCTTAGAAAGGAGCTGTGACGTACGGCTAGACTATACTCCTTAAATGCAATTGTCTTAGAATCCGAATTTTTAAGTGAAGGCTACGTAAGGTACGTTGCCTGTAAAAACATAACGTTGAGTTAACGCTTGCATTAATTTCAATCCTATAGAATTTCCATACATTTTCATTTCCAATCCTTATATGAAAAATCAGTTGTTGTGTTTCCTATTAAAGCGTGTTTTTTCTCGTTTCTGTAAAGTACAATTAATGTTAACTATATTTTAAAATAAAATATTTATATACATTTGAATCATCTCGTGACATCTAAGTGCGTAAGTAGTACTGACCGTGTTAAAATAAAATTATACACTTTATTATTTAGTCGTTAGCATTGAAAATTGCGGACAGCCAACAATAGCATTCTGTTATGTCTGTACTCCATTTCCAATAAGATTTTATTGGATATATACGAAAATTTTATTGTAATTTTAAGTTAATTAAAATATCTCAGTCTAGTATAGATTGGCAACAATGTCTATGATTTTTTGGCATTTCATTGTCACTACGTTATGCTTGCAATGTTTTGTGTATCAAAGTGAATAACATTAGTTCTCTACAATTATATAGTATTGTTCTTATTAAAAAACTCATATACCAATATTTTTCGAGAGAAAAAGTAGCCTATCACCGTCTCCAAGGTAGCGTCTATCTCTATATAAAAATTCATCGTAATCGATTTAGCTGTTTAGGCGTGACAAGTGTGACAAACAAACAAACTTACTTTCGGATGCATAATATTAGTAACAATAAAGCATTTCATCGGGGAATGCACTTAGGCATCTCCTCCCTGATGCGATGGGAGGCGTATGTGGACGTACGCGGCGGCTCGCTACGGCTGGAATATCCACTAAAACCCCACAGCTCTAAATCGTCTATACGACCGGTGAGCACGATCTATGTTCACATTGCATCTGTTCCCCGACAGGCGCTGGTCCCTCGAAAGGGTCGCCTCCTGAGTTATGTTTATAGAGATTTACTTCCTCGCGGGCCGAGCGGTCAAGCCAAGCCAAAGCCAAAACAGTTGTTCTGAGTTTAATTGATACTTTGTGTCCGCTAATCATGTTTATGAAGTCCTTCTTACATGACAATGGCGAAATCGATTACATTGGCAGATGCCATAAAAAATACGTAAATATATATACATATGTACAGACACAAATACGAGGAAAATATTTATGGGTTTTATATAGATAACGCAGTAGGTAAACCCCGATTATAATGTTTAAAAGATATACATCGTCAAGATTAATTAGACTTAGTCACAGTGTTATCATATGTATTATCATACAAAGTGTGTTTATATATCTTTACATTGGTCGTTCTCATTATATTTTACTATAATCAATTAGGTTAAGTTTTACACTTGAATAAATAAAATATATAAAAACTAGCTCCCACATGCATCTCCCGGTACACACCTATAGGTATTTGGCGGCAGATTTTCAACTTGAAAGTGGTAGTGAACGAGGCGAGCATGCTATGGTTTCCTCACGATGTTTTCCTTCACCAAAAGCTCAAGCTCATTGTAGGTGGATTCAAACTCATGTCCCTTGACGCGGAGTTTCAAAATTCGCTATAATTACTCTCAGACGCTAGCAATTCATTTATTCGTATTTGTTAATTAATAATATAATACGTTTATCGATAATAATATACTACGTAAGGAAATTCGTTCTAACCGAGTGACCCACGACACTCACGCATTTTTTTTATATTTGTTACTTTTTATAACTGATATTGATATAAATATAATTACTGATAATTAAGTGATCAAAGTCTACAATAATAATATAGACTACAAATAAACTATTTGTATCTCGGTAATCAATAATGTAATTATTCGAACGCGGATATGTCGCAGGAAATGATAATTTTTAAAAGTGTTGTTACTAATTGAGTATTAAGAGTTGTTTATTTGATTAATAATGACGACACCGACGACATCTTAAGATTGGGGCATGAGGGTCGGAGTTGTGGTAATAGAACTAACGTGGAGAGCGAGGTATTCTAATGTTCTAATTAATTCTAATTCAGCTCGAGAAGATCGGGTTTGCCAACAAATCTATCGGTCGGTAATCTGTCCGATATACTAATTCCATTGTATTCACAATCTAAATGTAACTAATTGCTGCTCTACTGGAATTTTATTGAATCACTCGGATCTAAATCTTACATCGCCATAGATCCAGAACTACGCGATTTTTTTTTGAACTGACATACGATGTTAGTAAGGGCTTTAACAGCTTCACCGAACTTTTTGGGGCGAGTACTAAGCGCACTCAGCTCCGAGGCAGAGAGCGCAAGGGTGTCAAAATGGCCGAACCTCGGCTTGGGCTGTTGCCGAAAAAATAAACAAGGATTCGTAAGGCTAACTAATCAACAGGTCCTAACTTACTAATTTCGTTACGTTCGTTCGTTACGTTACGTTCGTCGTAACCCGACCTTGTTGGGCAAGCCGCATAAGGGCCGCGGGGGTAGTCCCTTACAGAACCGTGTACTTAACGTGTAGGTGTGCATGGTTGGTATGCGGTGTGATTATGTACTTTCAGCGATGCAGAGTGACACTGTATCGCGCGAGCAAAATCACTCGAAGGCTCCTATCCGAAACATCGAACCTAAGCTCAAGCGTCTGCAGAGGGAGGCCGCGGCGGGTGTGCGGGAGCAAAGTTAACCGCATGGCCTCGGCGGCGAGGGCGGCGGTTACGCGGGCGTGTGCGCGGACACGTATGATTGGTGGAGACGTTAGGGAGAAGCGCGTTCAATCTCGTTATTTTATCGACGGGATCGGTGAAGCAATTACGTGGCCGGTGCGCCAAACCTTTGGCATGTGGATTGGCATTGTAGCTAACTGCGTGTACTATTTTGGGGTTGGGATGATATTCGGCTTTTTCGAAGAATTTCTTTGTAAGGTCTTTGATATATGCATATATGGACGGAAGATCCATATCTTTATGGAGATCTACATTACGGACGTAGGGTGGGGCTTGGACGGCTATACGCATGAATCTTTTTTGCAGCAATTGTAGTTTGCGAAGAGTGGTGTGCGAAGAGTAAACGAATAAAAACTACGCGACGAGCCTACCGCTCACCCTGACCTTTCACTGACAAGTACATAACCTGCGCTCTTACAGCAGATCATAGTTGATATGCGTGTGACAAAAGTGTTAAACCCCGATATTTATGAATATATATGAACATGCAATATGACCTTATTTTGGAACTAAATCGGTAAATTTTAGCAAACTCAAAACAAACCTTTCAATATATAAATGTTTTTCGTCTTTCGATCCCATAGGTGTCATTACTTCGGCCGGAGAAGTAACAAAAAGATAAATCACTTTTGCAATAAACGACGCATTACAAATGTATCTTTACTAAATTTACCTGTACGAACTCCAAAACGCTTACTCCACTTACCTGTGACAGAAGAATGTTTGTTAAAAAATAATCAAGCATATTGTATAATGAAGCGATAATGGCTCAGCAGTAGTATGAACGGATGCAGCGTCAAGGAACGTAAGTTCGAATTCATAAACAAGGAGCTTGAGCTTTCGGTGAAGGAAAACATCGTGGGGAAATCATATCATGATAGAGCATTTTCTAATGCACGTCTGGCTAGCTACCCACCCTCAATTTAAAAATCTGCCGCCAAATACCAATAGGTTTTTTTCTGGCAGTTGCAATTGACAGCCAGTCCCTTCACAGGTTTAGCGTGCCCACTAACTTGGGCCGCATCGTCACTTGATTAGGTAACCTATAAACTATAAAAAAATATAATTATTATTTTTAACTTATACGATAACTAATGGTGACTCACCAGCTACAACGGACTTTTACAAAGTAAAATATAAAATAATTGACAAAGGAACAATAGACTCCATAGACTATAAGCATTCTAAAACAAAACATTTTAGAACCATCAAGGGTCATTTCCGCTCTGAATGATCATCGTCCGAAGTACAGTACTTTTGTCGTTATTGAGCGTTCATAAACTGTATTCCATATGTCAGGTTATATAGATATTTATTACAAGCATTTAATTAGCCGTAGGCAACAGAGGACCTAAAATATTGCACTATAAAAAACGCATTACTTAACTCATAATATCCGCACAGACATTAATTTCTAAGACTCAACACATTCATACATGCTTGCCCTCAACTGAGCACGCATACCGATACGTACAATATCATTCAAAAGCAGTAATAAGACATAAGGTTCGCATTATGGCTGCAATCTCAGCTGAAATTAAGTGTCAATTTGGGCCTGAGATGATGGACACGGTAAGCCTAGCGGAGGGACTGGCTCCCGAGTGCAACTGCCAGAACAGACCTATAGGTATTTGGCGGCTGATTTTCAACTTGAAGGCACCTTCAACACTCTGAACATTCCACCAGGATTGATAGAGCAGTTTCGCATTTCTAATCTAAGCCATTTGATTGTTGCCCTACAATAACGTTCAACAGTAATCAACTTTATAACTGACACGACTTGATTTCTACCATCAATTTAAAAAATTAACATAATGAAATAAAAGGAAACCAAAAAAAAATGTTTGAATGTCAATTCCGACGCACGACTGGACTTTACTCATTAAGTGCATCTGCCACCGGACGGACGCATTCTCGATTGTCAAACTGAAGATTAGTTTCACTTTTCGTAAAATTTCCATATGAATTTTGTATTGAAAATCAATTCTTAAGATCAACATTATGATTCAAAAATATTTGGCAAAATGTATAAGCCAAATACAATTTTTCAGGAAAAATCTGTAATATTTTGAATTGTGTATATAAATGTCAGTCTTGATAAATATTAGAGGCAATCGTATTCGTTAGGAACCACGTTGCGCCCGTATAACGTCCGTCCTCGCCGACGAACAAAGGTGTAACATTTTTCCATTCGAAGCAAAGTATAAAACCATCCATCATTATCTAAATTACGAAAGAAATACACGATGATAGAGTTTGTTTAGGCCGACCTGGATACCTATCACCCTTTATTTATGAACGTAGCGTTTCAAATCCAATCTTTACGGACTTCCTCAGCGCAACGCGCAAAAGCATTATCCGAGCTTAGTACAAACCGTGAGAGACATGTGGTGACTAATCGGGTGCAAATCACCAAAAACTGCTTAATAAAAAACGCTAAAACCTATAAAAAACAAAAATGTTCATTATTATAATGAAGCATACAGTAAACGGTAATGTACCAACTTTAGAATTCAAGCATCCATGAGAAATATTCGTAAGCCACCCATAAAACATAACCGGACCGGTATCTCGAGTAAGAGATTTTTGAAACAGTATATCACAAAATCGCTAATAAAAATATAAAAACTTAACAGAACATTTTATAAATAGGTATACATTTCGTATTTCAAAGTTAATAATTGATGTTATTTTTTTCCCTACTCATATCCTTCTATCGTGTTGGGTAAACATACATTAAGCGTTGCGAAGTCGCGGGTAATAGCTAGTGATTCATAAAGGCGTTAACTAAACTTCAGAGTAAGGAGGCGGTCGATCAGGTCGGACTGTGACTTTAGTAATATCATATCTTAAAAGCCACATTAAAAGCATTATAACCCATGTACCTTGAGTTTAACGATCAAACTTTGAAAGTATAGTCGCATAAATCAATCTTATATTTCTTTATGAAGAACAAGATAGTGACCTGAAATTTGTTCATGGTTAATGTTACCCGTGTTCACTGCCGAATTTGGAAGCAGAAAGTATTTCGTATTCTATGCTGATAACGCGTGTCACTTCAACGTTTCCGCTACGATAGTAGCTTTCATCCATAGGGATGATTATGTCATGCCTACTAATAATGTCCACATATCACATTTTAATTTTCAATATTATTTCTCACACAATGCCTTATTGTGACTTATGTGATAGGGATATGCTACCGCGGACTTGTTTTAGTATCCTAACGAACAATTTTTTTGCATACATTGTATTTTTACGTATCAGTTAGCTTTTTGCCAGCACATGCGGGTAATATATAGATCTGAAAAACGATTTGAGTCCCTTAGAATCTGTCATCCGATATGTCGAGTTTTATTTTACGAAGAAATTAGCCTTTGTCCTTCTGCTTTAAGGTCTATCCTATGTCTATAGCAAAATTAATCCGATAACGTACGTATGGACAGAGTTACTTTCGCATATATAATATAGCTGTGACTACGACTTCGTTCGCATGAATTTTAATTAGGTATACGTCGTGTATTTATAGGACCCATTTTTGAACTTCGTGGCACAATATTATTATGCTAAGAGTAACTGTTTGTATCACAAACTGTTATAAACATATTAACAAATACACTGTTCATTTTATTTCTATTTATGTATTTTCATAAATAATATAAGAGTACAATTTTATACGTAATATCAAATTGTAATGCACCGAATTTGTAAAATATATCAATAAATTATAATTAGGATTTATTTATTTATTTTTTATAATTAGGATATTAACGCTTCCACAATATTGATTCTCTTGTTACAGAATTTTTAGTCACAATTTGCTTAATTTTATACGCATTAGCTAAACTAATGCTGTGTTTTGATATACACTGAGAGACCACTCTTCAGTTCTCTTACTGAGTAGAAATTCTTTCCGTTATAGCTAACAGTATACTGCCGCAGCAACCTAGGGAAATATATGACGTCATAGATCATCGACATTTTTGTACTGTGGGTACTGGAGCTTTCGAGGTAAGGTACTCTCAGTGTTTTAATCACGTGATTAGCAGCGTCCAGAATTACTGTTGATTATTTGAATATTGTTATTTAAAGATACCGGGCGTTAAAATCAACATGGAAATTCTCAAAATATTGTTTTTATTGTAAATTACAACCAACAATTTTCTTTAAAAAGAAAGTAACTGAAGAATTAAGCGTATTCCATAAGATTTAAAAATCAATTTAATAATAATTAAACAAAGATGTTAGTATACAGGACTATGTTCCGTTTTAAACAGTAACCAGTACAGCTAACTATAAAGGAACGGTTTTTCAGTATATTGATTCATGTTGATTGATGTCACACCTTACAGTGGTCTCAGTTTATAACGGCACACACCCTAAATTGTATGAAATGTCATAAATATTGCGCAACATAGGGTAACATAGATAACTAAGTAAATGAATTGAAAATAAAAACTTCCTTAAACATAAGACTTATATCTTTGCAGACTTTAAACTTATCATAGCCACTGAATACAAAGCCTTTAATCGGATTTACTATCTTTTTTTTAATCAACGGTAATATTCTACACATATTAATATTATATAATCTGTTAAATACATCTATTTTTCTGTTTTTTATATAAATAAGCTGAAAAGCATGCATCTTAATTTATGTTGAGTAGTTAGTAATATATATATATATATACATATTCATAAAATTAACTGATATTATAAATGCGAATATGAGTTTGTTTGTCACCTTTTCACGCCTTAACTACTTAATCGATTATCAAGAAAACTCACTATCAAGAAAAAGTACTGATATCATGAGATGAAAATATCAATTCTAGTACCACGCGAGCGTAGTTGTGGTCACAGCAAGTAACTATACATAGCCGACTTCAAAGGGTATTTAATAATTGGTTGCTACTCCTGAAGATTAAAGGTATCTCGTATACGTATAAGATCTGTTGTCAATCATAATCCTGCTTCATAATGTACTGCTGTATTGTAGTAGAAATTGTCTCATTAAAAATATTCTTGTTTTTATGGCATGAAGTAGTGAATTCGTTGCACCCGATGTATACAGTCCAGTCCAAATCAGCGGCGATTGACATCGAACAGAATTTACTGCCAGTCACCGTTATCATATTGGCCTGCTTAGGTATCTCATCACGCCTCTTTTTTCTAAAGTAATCAAAGAACTTAGTAATATTTTATTAGTAACTTATGTCACATGTTAACCGATTACTACTTTACTTTAAAATGAAAACTATCGATTTGTCTACGTTAATTTGCAAGCGACACGTACGGCAATTCAATACCAATTACGCGATTCGCTCCAACGTGTTGCTGGGTCGACGTTTGCGACTGATTGATTGATATATCGTTTTTAACTCGACTCTTTAGTCAATCGAGGCCTCTTCTTATTAACGCGTTAACCGACGTGAAATGTATTAATTGATTAATTTTGTATTTCAGACTTCATAGAATATCTACACAATATCTACACAAGTTTAATTTCCTACATTACCAATGTAGCCACGCCACCAAGTACAAACGCCACATTACTACCAATACGAGCAAAGCTATATTCAAAAAAGTTATAAAAACGTGTAAAACTATTGTTTAATTTTTAGTTTTACGCGAATGAGGTCGCGGACACAGCTATTAAATTATAAACAATAAAAATATATGAGTAAATTTTTAAGACCTAATCTATGTAACTACTGATCCGATACAATTTTTGTATACAATGTGCGAGCGTAATATGCTGTTGATTTACCATTTTTTCATTGTATAGTACAATTAGCGCGAACGAAGACGCGGCAAGTTGGTAGTTTATATATATATATTTTATACTGTTTATATTAACTCCAAGAATAAACGCGGTGAGATTTTTCTTCAATCATCATGCTGCTAAAAATCCGACCGATCTAGAAATACGACACGAAAGTCTTAGAGACAAGGTTTCGTTGTAAAAAAATATTTGTTAATTATATATGTTGCCGTAGAGTTTTTGAGGCTGCAAAAAATATTTTAATATCTTCTAATTACTTGTTTAATTATTACAATAATAATTTGTATTGTTTAACTATGAATTGTAATACCGGTTAAAACGTAACAAACAAATAAACTCACTTTCGCATTTATCATATGAATATATGAGTGGATGAAGGGGTTATATGACATTTTAAAAAATAATTTAAATTTGGTTGTAATTTGCATACAAACCATTAAAATGACTGGTCTAATTTATAGAAAAAAATAAAAATCTTAAAATTATTCTTAATCGTAATATTATAGACTCGTATATTTATAATATATTCTACTTCGATATTTTAATTTCAAATATTCCAACCATTTTCAATTCATTTTCTTTTTTAACTAGAAGCACGATGAAGTATTAACACTGTATCTAACGGTAGCCATAGTACAAGCTTGAAAACAAATAACTATAACTAAGAGATATTCCTAATGTAGTTAACTCTTTGTTTGTTTGTTTTGTTTCACCCAACTTTTTGGGGCGAATGCTGAGGGCACCCGGCCCCGAGGCAGCGGGCCGCAAGGGTGCCAGAATGGCCGAACCTCGGCTTAGGCTACTGCCGGAACATAAACAAAGATTCGCTATCCAAACTAATCATAAGGTCCTAATTTACTAAGTTTAGTGGTCCTCACAATGACATCGGGCAAGCCACGCAAGTGCCGCGGAGGTAGTCCCTTACAGAACCGTGTACTTAATGTGTGGGTGTGCACGGATGTTATGTGGTGTGATCATGTATTCTCAGTGATATAGAGAGTCACTGTGTCGCGCGAGCAGAGTCACTTAAGGGTCGATCCTAGGCTCAAGCATCTGCGGAGGGAGGTCGCGGCGGGTGTGCAGGAGCGAAATTAACCGCTCGGTCTTGTCGGCGAGGGCGGCGATAACGCGGACGTGTGCGCGGACACGTGCGATTGGTAGAGACGACAGGGAGAAGCGCGTTCAATTTTGTTATTTTGTCGACGGGATCAGTGTAGCAGTTACGTGGCCGGCGCGCGAATCATTTGGCGTACGGATTGGGAGTGTAGCTATCTACGTGTACTATTTTGGGGTTGGGATGAACTTCAGCCTTTTCTAAAAATTTCTTTGTGAGATTTTTAACATATGCATATATGGACAAAGGTTAATATCTTTATATAAACTTATGTCTTTATCTTTATGTTTAACTCTTGGTGTTACAGATTTCCATTAGGTACGGTAATCGTTTACAAACAATTGCATCGTATATAACCTTTCAAATGTTTAAATTAGATTAATTACATGAGAAATTCTTGGGGTTTTCATTATATAGGTTATACTACAAATAACATTAGTCATAAACTTCGTTAGTTATGATTTAGCCGCGTTATGGTAATAACATTGTGAAAACAAGATTCGTTCTATTTCGAAGTTATTTGCTTTGGCCATCGTCTCGAGTGTTTGCTCACACGCAAATTTTCACATCAGAAATTATATGTGTAACTTACATTTTAACTTTGAAATAATAGTATAGATATACAACGATGTTGTTTGAGGTGATTAAATTCAATTATAATTGTGAAATTAAAAAATAGGAAAGAATTAAACTATATATATGTCCCACAGTTCAATCCACCATTATTTAATTATATGCTTTTTGTCTACTTTGAAATCAATTTTTTTATCTTTTCATATGACAAGACAAGTAACTTTATATTAGCTAAAAAAAAATTGATATAAATATTTATATTCAGAATGGAACAAAACAATCTTCTAAAATAAATATATCCACGATAGGATGAAACAAATAGGTAGGTACTGAGGCGATGTTTTATTCAAGGAAATTAAAAGGAGCTACACTATTTATTAAAATACATAAAGAAAGATTTAAAATGTAGATGAATTCAGATTAGTAATGTGAAACAATGTAAACTGTACTTTTGAATAATATCTTTATTTAAAGAAAGTTATCGTAAAATGTACGCGAAAAACTGGTAACAATATTTTAAAGCGCGTTCCTGAACGATCGTCAGTTATTGTCAACGGACACTTTCCAAATTTACTATTACTCTCGTCTTGTAACAGTTAACGATTATACGCATACGCAAAAAAATATATGATTATTTACACTCCTACACCTCGAAGGCGTATACCCACACGCCTTCGATCTCAAAAGTTTGTAGGAGTTTTTTTTTTTTGTTATGTTGCGCAATATAGTGACTGCACTGCACCTGGTGTTAAGCACAGTACAATCCAAATCAGCGGTGACTGACATTGAAGCAAAATTCACTATAAATCACCTCTGTAATGCTGGCCGGCTTAGATACCTTATCACGCCTCTTTTGGAGGATCCCATGTCATAGGAGGGTTAGTGCACGCTAACGGGAAGACGATTCCACAGCTCCAATGTACGACAAAAATATGAATCAGCAAACTTTTTAGTTCGCTATTCAATAGGAGTCACCGTGAAGCTGTGACACTGAGGTTGCGCCCGCGTGGTTATACTTGTATATATTTTTTTTTATTTTCTTGTAATTTGTAGTAAACAAGGTAATTTCTAACAAATGGTATTGAATAAAAAATACTCCGATACAGATAGCTCACGGCTTTTATAAATCATTAGATGAGCCCGCGACTTCGTTCGCGTGGAACTAAAAATTATATAATAATGTTTTGCCGGTTTTAGTAACTTTTATCAATATAGCTCTGCTCCCATTGGCGGTAGCGTGATGTTATATAGTCTAAAGCCTTCGCCAATGACTGTTCTATAACAACAAAATCCGACTGGTAGTTCCTAAATTATTAACACGTTCAAAGAAATAAACTTTTCCTCTTTGTAATAATAATATAGATCGGACAGTGTCATAATCATCAATTACTCTCTTTGTCTATCAAAAGTATGAATAAGTATAATTTTTATCGATATTAAAAATAATTTCATAATCGACAAACAGTGAAAACTAAACACAGTATAGAACTCACTAATTTTAAAACCGTCGTGTTTTTACAATGTTTAAAATCAATACTCTTTTCTTTACATATCGAAGCACCGGCAACGGAGCAGTATCTGAGCGATCCAAATATAGAAAAGCAATCTTTTACGTAGTGGGAGTAAAAAAATACAAACAATCCAATAATGATATTCTAGTGTACAACTATCTTACCTTCGCAACTGTCGCGGCGGTCACTACACATATTTATATTAATAAAGATTTAACCCGCGGCTTCGTTCGCGTGAATATTGATTTTATCAATAAAATCAGATGGCGCAATAAAAAGTTTCATAGAAAGGTTATCCCTCTATTTATCCCACTTTCAATATGATTTTCGCGAGAAAAAGTAACCTATCACCGTCTCCAGGTTTCATTTATCTCTGTACCAAAATTCATTACAATCGATTCAGCGGCTTAAGCGTGAAAGCGTAACAAACAAATTCATTTTCGCATCTATAATATTAGTAAGATTATAATAAAGCGGAAAAGTTTGTTTGTTTGCTTGTTTGAACGCACTAATTTTAAGAAATTCTTTTAAAATTAGGTTTAGCGTTTTTGCTACAATCTCACCTGATGTTAAGTGACGATTTGCCCCAAGATAGTGGACAGGGTTAACCCAGTTGGGAGCACTAGCTCTCAAGTGCAACTGCGGACAAACAGCTATAAGCATTTGGCGGCAGATTTTCATCTTGATGGTTGCTAGTCAGGAAGGTATTAGAAATAGCCCTACAACCATGTTATGGTTTCCTCAAAATGTTTTCCTTCACCGAAAGCTCAAGGTCATTGTAGGTGGTTGCATTCGAACGCACGTCTCTCGATGCGAAGTCGTACACACTACCATTGAGCTATCGTCGCTCTTCTCTTTCCTTATACAAAGTTTTAAGAAGTAGAATCGGAGATTTTATTTTACACGGTTTCGTCGTGAATCTACCTTCAGTGTAAATAGGAGGATAAGTGTATAACATTAGTTAGTCATTTACTATCGATTTTATACTTGCAATAAGTTAGAACAATATGCTCGTTTCAGAATTATCAGAAGTATTTATTAGATGTGATTTAATATAAAATTTAAGTGGAGCAAGAAACCGTGGTAACTACTTCATGAAGCGATGTTTTCTCGAAAGTTATCTTATCGATATAGCCAGAAATTGTCTGATAACCACCAGTATATCAGGCTGGCGCTCCTTGATTTTATCGAATGACAAATAAATTAACTTTAATTCTATTTTCTGGCTCCAATACCACCCAAAGCGTACACAGGAGTTTTCAATGCCACAAACAATAACATAATATGCGCTCAACCGAGCGCTAGAGGTGTAATTGGAGTCGAAGATAGCCTCACTCTAAGTGTCTTCACGAATAACATAACAACATCCAAATCGGATTTCATTTGGCTGAACGCTGAAGAATATACGACCACTTCAACAGTTTTACTATCTTATAAAACCACCAAGTTGTCACCAAGATCGCAAAATCTTATACATAAAGTCATATCTCTCATCGGGTCTGCATTAGTTCCATGGGCATTTGCTTATGACCCCATTGGCTATGCTAAATTATTTGGATGTAAATTAAGTTATACAGGAAAGACTCTCCAACATTTAGCTTTTGGAGGTTAATGCTGCTCACGTCTGTAGGCTTTAACCTCGAGACCCTACACGTGACCCCTGGGTGGTGATAATCGAGCAGCTGCGGGGTGGCAGGGCTTTGATGCCCGGCTGGGTCGCGTACTATATACTTGATGTAAAATCCGACATAATGACTCACTTCGGCGAGCCGCGTTTCGGGATCAGTCAGTATATATCCAGTAATCGGGTTACCCTCACCGTGATTACGCGGTCTGATAGGTTCCCCGGCCTTACGTCGCAGTGAAATTGCATGGACTCGACGGATAGGGAGACTCGTAGACATGGTTGTTCCGCTGTCCTCTCGTTTGATTGACCACCAAGTGAGGCTGCCTCACCATGCCGCGCATAATCTCCGGTAGTTTCGTCGTGTCGATTGGTGACCGGAACTACAGTTCCGGCGGTTTATATCGAGAGGGGGGGGGGGGCGGAGGCCCTTCCATTCGTCGAGTCGGTGTACTTTTAGTCAGGAATATCGGAGGCAGGGGTTTCCTGGAGTCTGATGATGTCCCGATGAGAGCCACACCTACTACACGCCTTCTTCTTCCTTTCCTTCACAACCAACATGATGGATATACAGCGGTCCATAACCTCGGAGTCGCTTTCATAGTGGAGTTCACAAATATCCCTGGACTCCACTCCCGGCGAGCACTTATATTCTTAACGGAGACCCAGATACGACGACCGGCCGACACATCTTACTTACACTACCCTGGTTACATTCTCTAGGAATATTTCCAGCCAAAGACCGGGGTATATGTGTATGTGAGGACGGACGTTTTTTGGCGCCTTTTACGATTCATAGAAGACCCTTCCTTCTTCATCCTTTAGTTACACGTAGATTTAGGAAGTCAAAGCCACATATACCTGTGCCTGTACAGGTCTCATAAAAGGGATACCGAGACAACTAGACTATTCGAGTACCTCAGTAAGGCGATAGATAACTAACATTAAAGTGCTGGTGAGTGGGAGAAAAAGACCGAGCAAGGCGGGCAGATTCACAACCCACATAAGCAGCCTGCAACTTCCCTCACACAAAAGAAGACACAGTCGATAAAGCCGCAATCAACCGCGAGACCCACAAAAAAGACAGAACATACACAGAAAAACGACGAAAAAGAAATGGACACAGACTGTGTATTTGACAAGGCAAAAGAAGCAAGAAAGTGGGTCAAAATTGCGAAGACGTATGTTGGTGAATCAAGAAATTTAAAGACGGAATTGAAAGAAGGTATAAACAAGGCCTTAGATCAATTATATGAAATAGCAAAGACGGGGGGTGAAGAGTGGTCGAAGGAAGGAAAAGGGCAAGAGCAGGAACAGGAAAAGCCAGCAAATCTTCAAAACGAAAGGAACTTCGAGGAGATGCTGAAGAAGCATGGTGCGCTCCTTAACAAACACGCAGAGGAAATGAGGGCACTACGTAGCACAATAGAAAAGCAAATGGAAAGAAAGGATGAAAACGAGAGAGTGCTGGAAGAGCTTGAAGGAATAAAAATAGCCACAATAGATATGAGTGGGAGAATAGCCGATCTACAGCAAATACCAACTCAGGGAGGTACATTGCCTCGCCCCCAAACGACCCAGGGAAACACCACCGGACCTAGCTACGCCGCTATTGTTACATCTGGCACAATAGACGACGACGGGCAGGAACTGCCAAAAAGAGTTAGGAAGGCCCTGGATGCTAAGACGAACGGATTACAAATCCAAAATATAAAAAAGATAAAAGATCACAGGGTGGTAGTAAAATGCCAAAGCAAGAAGGACCTAGAGCGGGCAATGGAACACCTTAGAAGCGACAAGGATCTGGAGGTAGAGGCGGCAAAAAACAAAGACCCCCTTGTCATACTGAAAAATGTGTTGACCTCCAACACCGACGAGGATATAGGTATGGCAATCCAAAACCAGAATGCACATCTGGTAGGGGATCTGTCGGTAGAAGAAAGGACTGCCACAGTCAAGTTCAGGAGAAGGGCCAGGAACCCACATGAGTGTCATGTGATCCTCCAGGTCTCCCCTAGACTGTGGCAGCGCCTCACTGACGCCGGCAGAGTCTTCATCGACATCCAAAGGATTAAGGTCGAAGACCAGACCCCTCTAGTACAGTGTTCGAAGTGCCTGGCCTACGGCCACGGTAGAAAGCTGTGCTTAGAGAGTACAGAATACTGCCATCATTGCGGAGGTCAACATGTAAAACAGGAATGTCCAGACAAGGCAGCGGGCAAGCAGCAGTCCTGTATAAATTGTCAGAGGGCCAAGATTGCAGACGGTGGACACGCTGTATATAGCGAAAACTGCCCTGTCCGAAAAAAGTTTGACGCTCTGGCCCGACAAACTACGGCGTACTGCTGAAGCTGACCTACAAGGGGACTCCCATAAAACTCACAAAGTGGAACGTACAAAAATAGAGGAGTTCTGCAGGGGGAGCAGAAGAACTGGTTTTAACGAGAAGGACTGGAATGACACGGATAAAGACAGTAGGAAACACATACACAAAAAGGTCAACGGGAAAACACCTACACCGGATGAGCAAAACCAAAAAGTCAGAAGGATTTTCCAACCCGGAGGACGTATAAATAAGGAAAACCAGAGTTGCCGGCATAATACATATATGTATAAGGTTCATGATGACCATGGCAATAGATACATACATCATCATCCAATGCCGACACCAGAGAGTTTAAACCTAAAGAGAACCCGGATAAGAAAACCACTACATTGCAACAACATTCATCATGGAAGATGGTGAGCTGCAACGAAACGACTCTGACAACTCATCATATGAAAACCAGTCCTACAAACTGAAATGTCGTATCCGCCTAATAAATGAATAAAATATAACAAGCCACATACAAATAACACATGAAGAACTAAAAATATTGAAATTAACTAAAGCAACATTAAACTAAGGAAATAGCAACACTAAACAAATTAAATACACAATAAATATCACAGTATAAGAAATAAAATAAAGAAAATGAAAAAGCCAGTTCAAACCATCAAAGATAGAAAAATACTAAAATAAAGAAAAAGACTGAAAATTAGAATCATAATCTCTGATTAAGTTAGAGGGCACCAGTAAAAAAAAAAAAAAAAAGATAACTAACATTAGTATAATGACTAGGGAACTATACGATTTCCAATTCACAAACAATACTCCATTGTTCGCACCTTGTTTGGAAAATCCTAATTTGAATCCTAATGAAACTGTATTTTTTGATGCACGAATAAACATTCTGAGGTCTGGTAACTTCAGTAATGTTCCTTACATTGCTGGGTATACAACGAGAGAAGGTACAATGAGAGCTGAAGAGGCAGTGCACAGACAGTGGTTAGAGAAAATGCAGGCTAATTTTACAAATTTCTTACCGGTAGACTTGAATATATCTGGAAACGCAACTTTAGCTCAAAGAATACGACAATTCTATTTTAGTGAAAGCCCAATCGACATGTCTGCTATAAACGATTATCTGGATTATCATGGAGATACACTAGTTGTAATATCGATAATAAGAGCTGTCAGAGAAAGAGCTCTTGCTTCAAAAAATAGTGTCCGACTGATAGAGTTTGGAGACAGAGGAACATTAAATTCGGATTGGTTTTATAATAAAATACCTCTAACGGGAGCAAGGCACGGAGCTTTCCTAAACTTTTTGTTCAATAACGATTTAGGACCAGCCGATGAACCTGTAATGATTTCGCTCGTGAATCGTTTCTCGACCTTCGCGCATACTGGGTGAGAAATATTTTTTTTAATAAATAAATATTTTCCAAAGGATAAATCAACAATTAAGATAACAGACAATTTAATCATTTTATCTATTACTAGTTACTATCTTATTGCGCAGAAGTACAATATTCATGTAGGTTTTTGTAAATAATATTGTGTAAAAATTAATTGCGATCAATTTGCGTTTGTATTTATATCAACATTAAATGACAATTTTCATGAAAATTTTATTATTATTATAAAAAGGGTAGCATTTAACCTTCGCTAAATAGCTGGCTTAGTCAACACAGTTGTTAACGCATTTCTCTTTTTAGGAATATTATGTTTATACGGGGTTTTTAATTTTACTTTCAGGTAAACACATACATTTATCAATATATATTTTTAATTGAATTACAGAGAACCCACGCCCAGTCCAACTTCGGAACAATTTTTGTCTGAGCTGATATTATGATAAAAATCGCGAAAAAACCCGTTTTGTGACCTTTGACCCCGAGTAATTTTTTTCTAAACGTGACTAATTCATCGAAAAATGCTTGGTTATTATATATAGAAGAAATATGGTATAAATAATATAAAGCGGAAAATCTTGTTTGTTTGTTTAAACTCGCTAAACTTATGAACTACCAGTACGATTTCAATTTTTTTTTGTATTTGATGGAGTAATAATTGAAGAAGGCTTTAGGCTATTTAACATCACGCTCCCACCAATAAGACCAAAGTTGTATCGAAAAAGGTTACAAAACTGAACAAAATTATTAAATAATTTTTAGTTCCACGCGAACGAAGTCGCAGGCACAGCTAATTTAGTATATTTATACACCCGTAATTATCCATATCATAAGTCTACGGGCCGCAGTTTTATATACGATGTGGGTGCTAGGCGGATATTTTTCCAAGATAGATGTTAGAGATTAGAATTTGTTAATTTATAGAAGATACTATGGCTAATTGATTATCTATAAACTTTTAATGATAAGATAAGTCAACAATTTATTATATATATTTACACAATCTATCGCTTCAAGGAACATTTATTGCCACGATAGATCAGTGGTAGGTAGTGTGTAGGAACGCAGCGTCGTGAAAACATCGTGAGAAAACCATAGCACCGTAGTAAGGCATTTTCTAATACCCGCCTAGCTAGCTACCACCCTCAAGTTGAATATATATATTTTTAAATCTAATGGAAATTAAAATGTTTATACTGTATTTATTACTGTCGACTGCCTACGCACAGGATGTGTTACATGTGAACACAAGTGAAGGGGTCGTCGCCGGGTGGAGAGCATCCGAAGGCAATTACTATGCGTTCTACGATATACCATACGCAGGGCCTACATCAGGGGAGAACAGATTTAAGGTAAGAATATTTAATGAACAAATGTACGAAATTGGTTTAAACGGAAGGCGAATAAAATAAACCCCAAATCGTGATATTAATCAATGATATTAGTCAACTAGTTAATATTGGAAACAGTCACATAGGTTCACTGAACGGACATAATAGAAGCACAATTACCTGGACAAAATAAAAAAAATGAATTGAATTTCTAAACTTGACAATGACTTAACACTTGGTGAAAATTTCCTGTTATTATAATGAATATAAGGTATTATTTAGTTATTTAATTTGATCAACAATTATTTTATGTTTATCTGTATACGTACACATCAAGTATTTTCATGAGAAAAATCTTTACAAAAATCTTAAAAAGGTTTTTATTGTAAGCTCCTAAAAAATATCCTTGTAAATTAGAAGCAGTATGCTAATAACCACTATTTTAATAGATTCGTGGTTAATTTATCTATTTGCAACACTTTTTATCCAATTACTGTGCGCCGTGAAAATTACTATCTATTTTTTATGGAGAATGGTTTTATATGATGGGCTATGATGGATACCTAAAAGGGGTAGGTAGGCATGCGGTCGACTTATTAAGCACTGAACGGAGCAAGTTATTTTTTCCATAAGTAAAAATTAACCTACGTAAATTACTCTTTTTCTGAGATACTTACTAAAACAACATTAATTAAATGTTGGGTTAAACTAACAATTTAAAGTGGTTATGAATTGCGTGATATTTAATAGCCTAAAGCTTCCCTTAAGAATTTCTTTACAAAATGTAAAATATTTTTTTTAATCCGACTGACTGTTCCTAAGATTGGCGCGTGTAGACAAACAAACGATGTTTTCCGCTTTAGAACATTATATTATAGATTAGGTATGGTACATATTATATGAGATATTTGTGTTTTTTTTTTTACAAAAAACAAAATTTATTTACGTCGTTGTTTTTCTAACTTTAACAAACGAACTACACTTTCATTACTCAAATAAAATGTGACAACCCTATATACCCCCCCTCACACTCTAGGGTTAATGTTCCGCAGCTGTTATCGTAATAATGACCAGTGAATTTTCTTTCGTCTTTAATACCTCACTCTGATTAATTCGGCAATTAGTCAAGTCGAGAACTTGATTTATAACCAATAATTGATAAACACCTCATCTATATCTATATTAATATTATAAAGCGAAGTTTGTTTGAACGCGCTAATATTAGGAACTACTAGTCGAATTTCAATAAATATTTTTTGTTTGTAAGAGTAGTCATTGAAAAATTAGTCTCTTTTACATCACGCTACTTCAATAGGAGCAAAGATGTATTGAAAAAAATTACAAAAACGGGGAAAAATTATTGAATAATTTTTAGTTCCACGCGAATGAAAGTCGCGGACATAGCTAGTAGTAATATATTTCCTAAGAGTAACATGGATGCAATTAATACTTAGACATCAGGTTTTCAATCACCAGTTTATATTATATGTCTGGCATATTAAACGAAACAGAATATAAATTTATAATTTTGTAGTAGATGTGTAGCGATTTCTGCTATCGCTATCAGAGATTGGAAGATTATTAATAGCAGCTTGATTCATGCGTTAGAAGAGTGAATATTGCACAATAATAGATATAATTACACGATAATAGAAATAATTAGTCACTGGTAGTTTACAATCAGACTAGGTTATTTTTAGGCAACCAAATGGAAATTCCCGCGGGGTTATTTTTAATTCATACCTATCGTGTATATATCCTTAAGGATTAAAATATATTATCTACTAGACGATTAATTTATGTATACATGACATTTATTATTATAATTTATACAAAAACTTTCAAATCCCAAGTATTCGCACATGCTAAAGAAACCCTAATAATATACAAACCTTACCGTTGATGATAGTGGTATAAATTGAAATAGCTCATCTTTATCCAGTTTTAAAATGAAATAGCAAATGACGAATAAAAATCTATTATATGTATCAGAATACAAGTAAAGTTTATTATGTAAGACATTTTCCTAAAGACGTGTATTTTCATCATTGTAGGTGGAAATCTCTCTTCAATTTTAATATACACTCCATTTGGTACGCATACGTGTCAAGATTAACTTAATTTTTTATATTATTAATTATTACATTTTACACACATATATACTTATTATTACTTGTTTTTGTTTTATAAAATACTTTTTTTAATAATTATAATCAATAAATGTATTTTGTTTACATTGTTATTGGATGAAGAACAGAAAGTTTTCATTTTTCATTACAGGCACCAACACCACCATCGAACTATACAGGAGTTTTCAATGCTACTACTATCAGAAACATCATTTGCGCTCAACCCACTGATAATGGGTTAATTGGAGTCGAAGATTGTCTCACTCTAAGTGTTTTCACGGGAAACATAACAACACCCAAACCAGTCTTCGTTTGGTTGAACACTGAAGAATATACAAAAACAGCAACAGCATTGCCTTCTTCTTACAGAAATATTGTGGAAACAGATGTCGTTTTTATTTCGCTTAACTTTAGAATATCTATCTTTGGTTTTCTGTGCTTGGGAGTCGCCGACGCACCTGGAAACGCTGCTCTCAAAGATATAATTTATGGGCTTAAATGGGTGAATGCTAACATTGCCAATTTTGGTGGTGATCCAAACAACGTCGTTTTAATTGGTCACGGCTCCGGTGCTGCGTTAGTAGACTTAATAACTATGACACATAGATCCGAGAATCTTATACATAAAGCTATCGCACTAAGCGGATCCGCTCTAGCTCCTTGGGCTGTTGCATATGATCCCATAGGCTATGCGAACTTGTTTGGAGCAAGATTAAATTATACAGGGCAAACTCCAAACCAATTAGCAGTTTTACTCAAGAACACTGAGTTAGATTTAATAGGTACTGCACTATACGATTTTAAGTTCACGAATAATACTCTGTTGTTCGCCCCATGTTTGGAAAACCCTAATCTAAACCCTGACGAAACTATCTTGTCAGATGCTCCTATAAACCTTTTAAGGTCTGGTAATTTCAATCATGTTCCATACATTTCTGGGTACACAACTAGAGAAGGTACTTTAAGAGCTGGTGAAGCAGTAGATGGACAGTGGTTAGAGAAGATGCAGAATGACTTTACAAATTTCATACCAGTAGACTTGAATATCACAGACAACGCAACTTTAGTTCAAAACGTACGCCAGTTTTACTTTAGTCGAAATACTATTAACATGGCTTCTATAGATGATTATTTGGACTATCACGGAGATACATTAGTTTTGGTATCAGTAATAAGAGCCGCGAAAGAAAGAGCCCTGACTTCTAGAAACAGTGTCAGATTATTAGAATTTAATATCACAGGGACCCTAAATTCTAATTGGACTTACAATCAAATACCGCTGAATGGAGCAAGGCATGGAGCATTCTTGAATTTCTTATTTTCTGATAATCTAGAACCATCCGAGATATCTGTAATGAGATCACTTGTGACTCGTTTCTCGACGTTCGCATACACTGGGTAAGTGTGAATTTAAAATTGTATATAATTATTTAAAAAATAAATAATAATCAACAACACACTGCCAAGGTCAATACTAACTGCCAATTCAGACATTGCCTCGATCGATGTGGTTTCGGATACTGTAATTAAAGTACGGCATATTTTATGCTATCCCTGGTAATTTGCATCGTAAATTTCAAAATCTGTTACCAAAAAGTGATCAACCTGTAGCGACAGCGGTATTCATTTATGCAAGGCTTTATGATCAAACATTCAATAATGGAAAAATATGGTTCCTGTAAAGTACATTTGAAATACTTGTTATATCATTGTCAATGGGAATTAGTTTTTCTTGGCAAATATCTTTACTGATATTTGTCCTCCAATTCTCCTACCGACGGGTTTTAACCTCAGTTATGATCTTCTTCTACCTCTATCCGGATATAGTAACTAATTAAATTCCTAACTTTATAATGAAAATATTTTTATGTCACTAACAGGACTCGATGTAGACCAAAAGATCTTCCTAATAAGAATAATATAAGTTTTATTTACTATAAATAACAATTTAATTGACATAGTAATTTAGGCGATGGTCTCGTCACTGCCACCGTGTTGAGTACTGTACTGGTGAGTGAAGTACTGAGATAACTACTGTGGGTTACCATTCCATACAAAACGATTATCAGTGAATAATTGTTCTTAACCTGGGTGTTATTTCTATGTCCGTCAAATGCATGTCTTTAGAATACCCGCGACCTAGTAATCCATGCCTCTAGTGCGCGTGTTTTCTTTTTAAATCTGTGCATATATTTTATTTTGCTTTGAATTTTAGCAACCCTGTACCTGATTCGACTTGGGTCATTTGGTCTCCTATCACGGCCAATGAAATGAACTATTTGGACTTAGCTGGCAGCGTTGGAGCAAATCTTTCACATACTATCGTTGGAGAAACAGCGAGGAGAGATCCCTATAACGTACAAATAACTTTCTGGGATGAAATTTATTCTAGATATTACAGAAAACCTGAACTAACAGTATCATCAGCCCAGCGCTCTATTTTAGCTATATTTTTATTTATCGTTAGTCAATTTATTATTTGCATCTTGTAAGTAATAATATTATGACAATGTTTCAACTCTATTTATTTATTTTTTTCACAATAAAACATTATGTTATTAATAACCTTTTTTTTTAATTTAAAATCATGGCATTCTATTTAGTTAGACTATATATCCAAGACAAAGAAGAGTGTCTTAGAAAGGAGCTCTGACGTACGGCTAGACTATACTCCTTAAATGCAATTGTCTTAGAATCCGAATTTTTAAGTGATGGCTGCGTATGGTACGTTGCCTGTAAAAACATAACGTTGAGTTAACGCTTGCATTAATTTAAATCCTATAAAATTTCCATACATTTTCATTTCCAATCCTTATATGAAAAATCAGTTGTTGTTTTTCCTATTAAAGCGTGTTTTTTTTTGTTTCTGTAAAGTACAAATAATGTTAACTATATTTTAAAATAAAATATTTACATACATTTGAATCATCGCGTGACCTCTAAGTGCGTAAGTAGTACTGACCGTGTTAAAATAAAATTATACACTTTATTATTTAGTCGTTAGCATTGAAAATTGCGGACAGCCAACAATAGCATTCTGTTATGTCTTTACTCCCTCATTTTTACTCCATTTCCAAAATGATTTTATTTGATATATATGAAAATTTTATTCTAATTTTAAGTTAATTAAAATATCTCAGTCTAGTATAGATTGCAACAATGTCTATGATTTTTTGGCATTTCATTGTCACCAAGTTATGCTTGCAATGTTTTGTGTATCAAAGTGAATTAAATACGTTTTCTTCACTTATATAGTATTGTTCTTATTAAAAAACTCATATACCAATACCTACCTCGAGAGAAAAACTAGCTTTTCACCGTCTCCAAGGTAGTGTCTATCTCTATACAAAAATTCATCGTAATCGATTTAGCGGTTTAGGCGTGACAAGTGTGACAAACAAACAAACTTACTTTCGGATGCATAATATTAGTAACAATAAAGCATTTCATCGGGGAATGCACTTAGGCATCTCCTCCCTGATGCGATGGGAGGCGTATGTGGACGTACGCGGCGGCTCGCTACGGCTGGAATATCCACTAAAACCCCACAGCTCCAAATCGTCTATACGACCGGTGAGCACGATCTATGTTCACATTGCATCTGTACCCCGACAGGCGCTGGTCCCTCGAAAGGGTCGCCTCCTGAGTAATTTTTATAGAGATTTACTTCCTCGCGGGTCGAGCGATCAAGTCAAGCCGATGTAAAAAATACGTAAACTCATTTTCCAAAAATAAATCATTCAAATCTGTGCAATAGTTTTATAATTACATTTTTTTATAACTAAGGCTTAACGTTATGGCTGCAACCTCACCTGATGTTAAGTGACGATGTAGCCCAAGACGGAGGGCACTGGTAGACTACCTATACCTATTTGGCAGCAGATTTTCAACTTGAGAGTGGTAGCAAGTCAGGCGAGCATTATAAAAAGCCCTACCACCATGCTATGGTTTCATCACGACGTTTTTCCCTCACTGAAAGTTCAAGCTCATTGTAGGTAGATTCGAACTCAAATTTCTTGACGTGGCGTCCGTTCCCAGTACAAACTGATCCTTCGGCGGTTCAAAACTTTGCTTTATTTCAACGCTTTACTAGAAGACATATATACATACACAAATACGAGGAAAATATTTTTGGCTTTTATATAGATAACGCAGTAGGTAAACCCCGATTATAATCTTTAAAAGATATACATCGTCAAGATTAATTAGCCTCAGTCACAGTGCTATCATATGTATTATCATACAAAGTGTGTTTAAATATCTTTATATTGGTCTTTCTCATTATATCTTACTATAATCAATTCAGTTAAGTTTTACACTTCAATAAATAAAATATAATAGAAACTAGCTCCCACATGCAACTGCCGGAACACACCTATTGGTATTTGGCGGCAGATTTTCACCAAAAGCTGAAGCTCATTGTAGGTAGATTCAAACTCACGTCCCTTGACGCGGAGTCCGTATACACTACATCTGAGCTATAATCGCTTCAAAATTCGGTATAGTTACTCTCAGACGGAAGTAATTCATTTATTCGTATTTGTTAATTAATAATATAATATTTGTAACTTATTATAACTGATATTGAATTAAATATAATAACTGATAATTTAGTGATAGAAGTCCATAATAATAATATAGACTACAAATAAACTTCTAGTATCTCGGTAATCAATAATGTAATCATTCGAACGCGGATACATATCGACATATACGACATCGTAGGAAATGATAATTTTTAAAAGAGTTGTTACTAATTTAGTATTAAGAGTTGTTTATTTGATTAATAATGACGACACCGACGACATCTTAACATTGGGGCATGAGGGTCGGAGTTGTGGTAATAGAACTAACGTGGAGAGCGAGGTATTCTAATGTTCTAATTAATTCTAATTCAGCTCGAGAAGATCGGGTTTGCCAACAAACCTATCGGTCGGTAATCTGTCCGATATACTAATTCCATTGTATTCACAATCTTATTGTAACTAATTGCTGCTCGACTGGAATTTTATTGAATCACTCGGATGTAAATCTTACATCGCCATAAAACCAGAACCACACGACGAGTCTACCGCTCGCCCTGACGTTTCACTGACAAGTACATAACCTGCACTGTTACGGCAGATTATAGTTGATGTGCGTGTCACAAAAGCGTTATAACCCGATATTTATGAATACATATTAACTTGCAATATTACCTAATTATGGAACTAAATCGGTAAATTTTAGCAAACTCAAAACAAACTTTTCGATACATAAATGTTTTTCGTCTTTCGATCCCATAGATGTCATTACTTCGGTCGGAGAAGTAACAAAGAGATTAATCACTTTTGCAATAAACGACGCATTACAAATGTATCTTTACTAAATTTACCTGTACGAACTCCAAAACACTAACTCCACTTACCTGTAACAGAAGAATGTTTGTTAAAAAATAATCAAGCAAATAGTATAATGAAGCGATGATGACGCAGCAGTGTGTACGGATGCAACGTCAAGGGACGTGAGTTCGAATCCACTACACAATGCGCTGAGGAAATCATAGCATTGTAGAGCTTTTTCTAATGCACGTCTGGCTAGCTACCCAACCTCAAGTTAAAAATCTGCCGCCAAATACCAATAGGTTTTTTTCTGGCAGTTGCAATTGACAGCCAGTCCCTTCACAGGTTTAGCGTGCCCACTAACTTGGGCCGCATCGTCACTTGATTAGGTAACCTATAAACTATAAAAAAAATGTAATTATTATTTTTATCTTATACGATAACTAGTGGTGGCTCACCCGCTACATCGGCCTTACAAATAAAAATTTAAACAAATAGACTCCAAACAATAAACATTCTAAAACAGAACAGTTTAGAACCATCAAGCCTAGCGGAGGGACTGGCTCTCAAGTGCAACTGCCGGAACAGACCTATAGGTATTTGGCGGCTGATTTCCAACTTGAAGGCACCTTCAACACTGAACTTTCCACCAGGATTGATAGAGCGGTTTCGCATTTCTAATTTAAGTCATTTGATTGTTGCTTTACAATAACGTTCAACAGTAATCAACTTTATAACTGACACCTCTTGATTTCTACCATCAATTTAAAAAACTAACATAATGAAATAAAAGGAAACCAAAAATAATGTTTGAATGTCAATTCCGACGCACGACTGGACTTTACTCTTTAAGTGCATCTACCACCAGACGGACGCATTCTCGATTGTCAAACTGAAGATTAGTTTCACTTTTCGTAAAATTTCCATATGAATTTTGTATGGAAAATCAATTCTTAAGATCAACATTATGATTTAAAAATATTTGGCAAAATGTATAAGCCAAATACAATTTTAAAGTAAAAGTCTGTAATATTTTGAATTGTGTATATAAATGTCAGTCTTGATAAATATTAGAGGCAATCGTATTCGTTAGGAACCACGTTGCACCCGTATAACGTCCGTCCTCGCCGACGAACAAAGGTGTAACATTTTTCCATTCGAAGCAAAGTATAAAACCATCCATCATTTTCTAAATTACGAAACAAATACACGGTGGTAGAGTTTTTTTAGGCCGACCTGGATACCTATCACCCTTTATTTATTAACGTAGCGTTTCAAATCCAATCTTTACGGACTTCCTCAGCGCAACGCGCAAAAGCATTATCCGAACTTAGTAGAAAACGTGAGAGTCATGTGGTGACTAATCGGGTGCTAATCACCAAAAATTGTTTAATAAAACGCACTACGCCGATACTTCAAACACCCGTGTTGCCAGAGACCAGGGACATTGCCCACACTTCTTCTAGTCAACTGGCTGCCACCCTCAAGTAGAAAATCCGCCGTCAAATACCTATAAGTGTGTTTCGGCAATTGCACTTCAGAGCCAGTCCGCTCTACAAGCCTTTGTATGTTCACCATCATGGGCCACAACGTGAGTTAACATCAGGCGAGGCTGTAGCCATAACAATAAAAACACTAAAACCTATAAAAACAAAAAAGTTATTATAATAGGTAAGTATTATAATGATATACAGCTTACAGTAAACGGTAATGTACCAACTTTAGAATCCAAGCATCCATGAGAAATATTCGTAAGCCACCCATAAAACATAACTGGACCGGTGTCTCGAGTAAGAGGTTTTTGAAACAGTATATCACAAAATCGCTAATAAAAGTATAAAAACTTAACAGAACATTTTATAAATAGGTATACATTTCGTATTTCAAAGTTAATAATTATGTTATTTTTTTCCTACTTATATCCTACTATCGTGTTGGGTAAACATACATTAGACGTTGCGAAGTCGCGGGTAATAGCTAGTGATTCATAAAGACGTTAACTAGACTTCAGAGTAAGGAGGCGGTCGACCAGGTCGGACTGTGACTTTAGTAATATCATATCTTAAAAACCACGTTAAAAGCATTATAACCCGTATACCTTGAGTTTAACGATCAAACTTTGAAAGTATAGTCGCATAAATCAATCTTATATTTCTTTATGAAGAACAAGATAGTGATCTGAAATTTGTTCATGGTTAATGTTACCCGTGTTCACTGCCGAATTTGGAAGCAGAAAGTATTTCGTATTCTATGCTGATAACGCGTGTCACCTCCACGTTTCCGCTACGATAGTAGCTTTCATCCATAGGGATGATTATGTCATGCCTACTAATAATGTCCACATATCACATTTTAATTTTCAATATTATTTCTCACACAATGCCTTATTGTGACTTATGTGATAGGGATATGCTACCGCGGACTTGTTTTAGTATCCTAACGAACAAATTTTTTTGCATACATTATATTTACGTATCAGTTAGCTTTTTGCCAGCACATGCGGGTAATATATAGATCTGAAAAACGATTTGTGTCCCTTAGAACCTGTCATCCGATATGTAACATTGTCGAGTTTTATTTTACGAAGAAATTAGCCTTCGTCCTTCTGCTTTAAGGTCTATTCTTTGTCCTTCTGCTTTAAGGTCTATTCTGTCTGTAGCAAAATTAATCAGATAACGTACATATAGACAGAGTTACTTTCGCATACATAATATAGCTGTGACTACGACTTCGTTCGCATGAATTTTAATTAGGTATACGTCGTGTATTTATTGGATCCATTTTTCATCTTCGTGGCACAATATTATTATGCTCAGAGTAACTGTTTGTATCACAAACTGTTATAAACTTATTCACTAATACACTGTTCATTTTATTACTATTCATGTATTTTAATAAATTATATAAGAGTACAATTTTATACGTAATATTAAATTGTAATGGACCAAATTTGTAAAATATATCAATAAATTATAATTGGGATTTATTATCTATACTAATACTATTACCTAGTAACCTAGGCTATCAGTGGCAAAGATTCCATATGAGCCGATTCACGTCGAGTTCCTTTATTACTAAGAAATCTAAAACAAACAGTCAGCGCGAACACATAGCTATTGATTAGCTCAAGTTTTACCAATAAAATATATAGAAACAGTATTGTTCCCACCTTTACGACATCAAGTTTTTAATAATGATTATGGTCGAACACTGGATGAACACATATATGGTGGATGGATACATATACAAACCTAGCTATGCTTGGGACTTCGGTCGCGTTAAACTAAAGATTATTTAATAATTTTGATCCGTTTTGGTAACTTTTTCCAATACAGCTTTACTCTGTTTTAGCTGTAACCTGATATTATAACTCATGATCATGAAATCATGGCTACATAAAATACAAAAAGTATAATTGAAGTCCCACTAGTAGTTCTTAAGATTACCGAACAAACGTACAAACTTTGCCATTTCATAATATTAATATAGATTTACTAATAATTCAGTTCTTTTGCTATAATTTCAATAAGTTTTTATTACAAACGGTTGACTTTTTAGTTTTAATTTGACGATTTCAGTATTGGAGTTTTAAGGGCGTGAGAACTATATGAAAAGTTTTAAGCCTTTTAATTCGTTTTTCAATAACACAGTATACGAAAGATTTACAAAGTTTTAACGATGTCTTTTCTTCACAAATATAATTGTCATTTTTATTATGTTGATAGATACCCGTCGGAGGTAAACTTTAAATTACTAGTAGGTATCAAAATGGCATAATAACTTTGAGGGTCAGTGTACCGTCTTTAGCCCTTATTAATATTATAAATATATTTTACGTCGGCTTCGCTCGCGTTAATATTGATTTTGTCAAACAAATCGGATGACGAAATAAAAATTTATCCTACTGTTTATCCCACTTCCTATAAGTTTTTCGCGAGATATGTAGCCTATCTCCGTCTCAAGTATCCCATCTATCTCTGTGCCAGGCGTGAAAGAGTAACAAGCAAACTTACTTTCGCATTTATATTATTAATTAATATAAAGTATGATGACAGGAAAGTGAGTTTGTTACGCTTTCACGCCTGAAACGCTGAATCGATTATGTTGACTTGATTTATAGAGATAGGTGAAAATCTGGCGATAGTGATAGGCTACTTTTTCCCGCAAAAGCCTTACTGGAAGTGGGTTAAAGTGAAGGATAAACTTTCTATGAAACTTTGTATTGCGTCATCCGATTAGCTTGACAAACTCAATATCAACACAAACGACACCGCACGTAAAATATAATATAAAATAGAATAATAGTAGTTATTTTTGGTAGTTATTAAATAAAAGCAATTTACAAAGAGTGCAGGTTTTTTCCTTCTGTTAAATACACTTTATATTTTTAAGCACGTATTCGTGCAGTTATAAATTATTCTTCATTCACATAGTATTTGCAAGAGACGAGATAATTATAAACTTTTACATTTTACATTCGATTTTTCTCTTTGTAGTAGTCAATATATCTCTATAAAAGCGTCATCTATAATTTCGAGATACCGTCATTTATCTGTATAAAAATTATACTATCTCTAAAGCAGGTATATTTAGCAAAGAAAATTTACAAATTTTAATAATATCATTAGAAAATTTTTCGAGATTAGTATAGACGAAAATCATTACGCGAACTTTTTATATATAAATATTAATGTCATTAAGCGGAAAAGTTTGTTTGTTTGAACGCACTTATCCTAGGTACAACCAATTTGATTTCAAAAAATATTTTTGTTTTTGTTAGAGTAATCATTGAGAAAGGCTTGAGTCTAGTTAACATTACGCTACCGATAATAGGAGCAAAGGTGTTTCGAAAAACATTACAGAAACAGCTAAAAATGCTTAAATGAAATATTAGTTACACGCGAACGACATAATTAAATTACTGATACTTTACTTATAAAACAAAACTGAAAAAGCAGCTACTTTATTTACTAAAAATTTGACATGTACTCGTATATATTAAAGAAGATGCACTGTTAATAGGAACACACGAACGAAGTAGAGAGCACCAGCTAGTTGAGTATAATTTTTAACTGTAAGTTATAAATAAGGAACCTTTTATGAATATATTCGAAGGACCACGAAAATAGCACCATTGATATAGAAATTGAGGAGTAATACGTTGGCGTGGTATGGGCATGTTATAAGAAGAGATGAAAGCCATATAAGTAGAAGAATGTTATGTGTAAGGATGGATGGACTTAAGAGATGAGGAAGGTCGCAGAAGATATGAATGGGCTGTGTGAGATGACGGCTGATAGAGTAGAATGTAAGAAGAAAACATGTTGTGCCAACCCTACGTAAGTGGGATTAGGGTTAGGAAAAATAAGAAGAATGGCATAATAGAATATAATACTCTTAATAAGATAATAATCATTATCTACTTCAGTATGTATGTTTAGTATACAATATTTATACTTAATTGTGCCAATGTCACGTAGATAATGTATATTTCTAAAGTTTAAAGTTCAAAGAGCGCTCAAGCAAAATCGTGTCACGCTCGCTAGAACTTTCCCGGGAGTTTTGTGGCAATTACAAATTAATTTTTCTTGTTTTAATTTTTATTCCTCTTATTTCTTCACAACAACCTAACATTATACAATATAGGAGAACAAATAATTATAGATTATGAATAAAAATAAAATTATCACACACAAATACATGCCCGGGTAATAATCCTATTAAAAACCAAAACGTATTTTTCCCTATTTTCAGGGAATGGAAAAAGTACTCAGATTATACAGCCAAGTCGAACGTTATTTCATAATAAAGCTATTGTGGCTTCCACAATATTGATTCTCTTGTTTCAGAATTTATAGTCACAATTTGTTTAATTTTATACACATTAGCTTAACTAAGGCTGTGTTTCGATATGCACCGAGAGACCACTGTTCAGTACTCTTACTGGGCAGAAATTCGTTCCTTTATAGCTGACAGTATACTGCCGCAGTAACCTAGGGAAATATAGGACGTCATAGATCGTCGCCATATGTGCACTATCGGTACTAGAGTTTTCGAGGTAAGGTACTGTCAGTGTTTTGATCACGTGATTAGCAGCGTCCAGAATTACTGTTGATTATTTGTATATTGTTTTTTAAAGATACCGGCCATTAAAATCAACAGAAATTTTAAAAATATTGTCTTTATTGTAGAGTAAAACCAACAATTTTGTATAAAAAGAAAAAAACTGAAGAATTAAGCGTATTCCATAAGCTATAAAAAAGTCAATTTAATAATAATTAAACATAGATGACAGTATACAGGACTGCGTTCCGTTTTAAATAGTAACCAGTATAGCTAACTATCAAGGAACGGCTTTTCAGTATACTGATTGATGTTGATTGACGTCACACCTTACAGTGGTCTCAGTTTATAACGGAACGCACCCTAAATTATATAAAATGTCACCAATATTACGCAGCATAGTGTCACATAGATAACTAAGTAAATGAATTGAAAATAAAAACTTCCTTAAACATAAGACTTATATCTTTACAGACTTTAAACTTATCATAGCCACTGAATACAAAGCCTTTAATCGGATTTACTATCAATTTTTTTTATCTACGGTAATATTCCATAAATATTAATATTATATAATCTGTTAAATACATCCATTTTTTGTGTTCTATATAAATAAGGAAAAAAGCATGCATCTTATTTAATGTTGAGTACTTACTGTAATATATATATTCATAAAATTAACTAATATTATAAATGCGAATATCAGTTTGTTTTGTACGTTTGTTTGTCACCCTATCACGCCTTAACTACTTAATCGATCATCAAGAAATTTTGCATACATATTGTCAACCTCACGTTCAAGAAAAAGTACTGTTATAATGAGATGAAAATGTCAATTCTAGTACCACGCGAACAAAGTATATAAGTAAAACACTGCATCTAACAGTAGCCCTAATACAACCCCAAAAACAAATTAGTACAGCTAAGAGATATTCCTAATGTAGTTAACTCTTGGTGTTACAGGCTTCCATACGACACGGTAATTTTCTACAATCAATTAGGTCGTATAGGATGGAGGGTGAGAGCACCCTGACTGGAAGACAATTCCACAGCTCCACGATACGACAAAAATATGAATCAGCAAACTTTTTAGTTCGCATTTCAATAGGAGACACTGTGAAGCTGTGACAACGAGGTCGCGCCCGCGTGATTAAATTTGTATTTTTATTTTTTACTAGCTGGTGACCCCGTCTTCGTTCGCGTTATAACCTTGAATCAGGCGTGACCGTAATATCCATATTTTATAGCTAAGATATAATGCTGTAATGATCATAATCTCACCTGATCTTAAATGACGATACGGCCCAAGTTGGTAGACACGCTAAACCTGTGAAAGGACTGGCACTCAAATGCAACTGATGAAACACACCTATGCTATACTATGCTATTGTTTCATCACGATGTTTTCTTTAACCGAACGCTCAAGCTCATTGTAGGCGGATTTGAACTCACCACCCTTGCCGGGGCATCCGTACAGACTACCAACTGACCTATCTTCGCTTCTAACTACTGCATCCTTATCCCCGTAGTGGTTAAATTTCGAAAAACTGGTTCTTAGTTTGCCTCTAGGTTATAAAAAGGATTTACAGTTAATATTTCATGTTTCTGGCTCCAGTAGTTTAGGCTATGCGTTTAAGAATCATTTAAACAGAGTCTTCATACGTATAGATAGTTATATGACAATCACAATTAATTTTAAGATGGTATAGCTAACTCTACTATGTTTTATGTATATATAAAGATGTTAATTTACTTTATAATTTTTATTATTCAGTTATTTTTATAGTTATTCTGCTACTCTAGTCTACTACTACTAATCCTACTAGCTACTAATCCAATTAAACAGAGATAATTAAATTGGACCAGCCGTTCTTGAGGTATAAATGATGTAAATACCCGACTTTGTTTTATATTGTATACTAGTTGACCCGATAGACTTCCTGCCTTAACTATATATTACTACTCGAAAACATAATTACTAATGTAGTGACCTATGACAATTTTTTCTCCGTTTTAATAACTTTTTTCAATACAGATCTGCTCCCATTGGCGGTAGCGTGATGTTATATAGCCTTAAGTCTTCGCCAATGATTGCTCTATAACTACAAAAGATTTTTTGAAATCTGACCGGTAGTTCCTAAGTTATAAGCACAATCAAACAAGCAAGCTTTTCATCTTTGTAATATTAATATAGATTGAACATAATCATCAATTATTCTCGTTGTCTAGCAAAAGTATGAATAAGTATAATTTAATACATACTAAATTTTAAAACCGTCGGGTTTTTACAAAGTTCAAAATCAATAAACTTTTCATTACACATCGAAGCACCGGCAACGGAGCAGTATCTGAGCGATCCAAATATAGAAAAGCAATCTTTTACGTAGTGGCAGTAAAAAATACAAACAAACCAATAATGATATTCTAGTGTAAAACTATCTTACCTTCGCAACTGTTACTACGTATATATATAATATAGATTTAACCCGCGGTTTCGTTCGTATGAATATTGATTTATCAATCAAATCAGATGACGCAATAAAAAGGTTTATAGAAAGGTTATCCCTCTATATACCCCACTTCCAATAAGGTTTTCGCGAGAAAAAGTAGCCTATCATCGTCGCCAGGTTCCCATCTAACTCTGTACCAAAATTCATTACAATCGATTCACCGGTTTAAGCGTATGCGAAATTCACTTTCGCATTTATAATATTAGTAAAGAGGAAATGTTTTTTATTGCTTGATTAAACACGCTAATCTTAGGTTATTATTTTAAAATACTTTATAGGTTTAGCGTTATTGCTTTAATTTCACCTGATGTTAAGTGACGATGTGCCCCAAGATAGTGGACAGTATAAACCCAGTGGAGGCACAAGGTCTCAAGTTTAACTGCAAAACACACCTATATTTGGCGGAAGATTTTCAACTTGATGTTGGCTAGCTAGGTGTAAAAAGCCTTATAAAAAATTAGAAAAAGCCCTACCACTTTGTTTTGGTTTTATAACTGTGTTTTCCTTCACCGAAAACTCAAGCTCAATCCAGGCGGTTTCGAATTGACTACGACCATTGAAACAGCGTTCGTACATACAAATAACTGAGCTATCATTGCTTCATCTATACACTGTAAATTAATAATTTTTTTATTATTATTACAGCAACGAATTGTTCTTCGATTTGTTATACAAATTCATTTATATTTAGAAGAAGACTTTGTAAGTTGTTCTTTTACATTAGTTTAGCCGTTTTCCTGATTTTAATGTTAGATTACGCTTATTTATTGTACTTATGTTTTGTGGTTAATGCAGCATATCCAGCTCCTTTATACTCTTCTTTATAACTTTGGAATTTTCGTTAATTCCATTTTAATTTTTGAATTAGCATATGAATTATTACTCAAAAATCTTTATTTCAAATAAAACCCATATGGACTGTATGTAATATATTATTCCGTTTTCTCACATAATTATTGGAAACGAATGGAAATAATGGAGTGGAATTCGGTCCCAATGTCATCTTTTCGTCTATATATAAACGAAACTATACTATGTATTCAACGAAAGAGTGAATAGGTCTTCGAAGTACGCGCCTCCCATCGTCGGACAGATTTTCACTATCACCAGCCGTGATTCAAATCAACCACTTACTTATAGAAAATAAAAAAATGGACAGTTAATAAAACCATAAGATATACTTATCTATATAAGTAAAAAACATCAGCAATAATTAGGGATATTCAGAGTTATCTAAATTGATATAAAATTATAACTCTGTATCTTTAAACTATTACAGATATGATAAAATTTCTTATTCTATTCTCCACATAAAAGACGTTCAAAATATTAAGATTACTTATATAATTGGTCTTAAATTAGGGAAACTTTTTAAATATTCTAACGTCCACATAGTTTATAGTAAACAAAACCGTGTGAAATAAGTATTCAATTACATTTAACTTTCCATAAATTTATAGTAAGCCGAACGGTAAAATAAATATCAATTTACAGATGCTATCGTATCTAGAATACCTGAACTGTGTAGAGTGGAAGGTGCTGTCTGTACCAGTGGAAATTATTGGAAACCTATAGAACTAACCGTACGTAAGTGAAATATGTATTGCAAGGCGACTCCGACGGTGCTGCATCATTACCGTCTTGCGGGTAATATCCGGTGTTCAGCTATTTTCAAAGTTCACTTTTAGTGTATAGTGTGAGTATATTCAATAATATATTGTGTTGTTGTATCGATTATGAAATATATATTTTTATCTACATATATCGGCGTGTTCTTTGTTAGGGAAATAGAGGCGAAACATGTTTATTTTTGTCTGCATTTCTTTTGGTAAAATTTAGCAAGGTGATAGCCAGTTTTATAAACGCGTTTTAGGGTTATTGCAAGGCGCAATCAAATAACCTTATGATTTTTTATGAAAACATTTATTTAGAAACTACAATGTTTCAGGTTTATTGACTGCTATAGAATCGAATTACCTTTTTAAATAACCTTAAAAAACTCTATTATCCTATTATCTGCCGATCATTAATTACGTCTCTTAATCTTAATAAACAAGGCAGCGAAACATAATACCTTCAAATTAAGATAAGAAACAAAAGATATGCGAATAAAAAAGGACACAAAATCAATAAACAAAAATATATATCTACAAATACAAACGAAAATAATAGTTCATGTAATCTGACTGTATGCTAACAGCGCTAATGCTCTTGGGTATTCAGAGTCGCTGTGGTGTGTTTTAATGGGTAATTATCGGTGCCTTTCACCTGTTAAGTTTTGTACCAGCTACCTTTCGCATGCTGCGGATTGCGAACAAAAATGTATGGATGAATTTTGACACCACGAAAATAAAAAAAAATCGTGACCACAACGCACATGGTTACAAAGCGATGACAATGATTCTCTTCTGTTTGTCACATTTCAAAATTAGCTAGTATATATAACCAGCTACCGCGAAGCTTACAATCCTCCCAAGTCCTACTAACCCCTCGTTGAACGACATCGGTTGTCATTATAATCACCATTACACACCAGTACAGTCACAAACATCTCTCGTGGCCAGCCCGAAGCATTCGGACAGTAAATACAGCTATGTGTTTTTCATCACCAAAAAAGAAACGCTAATTTTATGTAAAGAAAATCTATATAAAGCATAGAAGTTTGTTTGCTTACATGATACAGGTACAAATTTCTACCGGCATAAATATTCTATATATATGTCTAACAAATATTCTCAATGATAAACCAAAAAAATATTACTTGGATCCTAATAGATATTGATTTTACTGAATTTGTAACGCAGAAACAGATACAGAATCGTAAACATTTCGTACGTGTCATGGGATTCAATGAAATGCGTTTATTTTTCTTTGGTAATTGCCTAACGCATGTTTCTTCTCTATTTTTCCTCAACACGTTTTGCTACTGTCGTCTTATTGATATACGTTTGCTTTAACATACACAATATACAGCTAGGTGCTTTAGAGTTTAGTCAAAATTAAAAGAATGAACTAACGTATCTAATAACAAATTCTTTATTATTTTCATTTGTGTTACGTTCAACGAACTTTTCTTATAATATTATACGATAAATGTATACGATGTCTTTAATTTCAATATACAGAGTTTACTTTGAAGACTTTATACTTTTAATACTTTTAATTTGCATAAGCAAATTATAAAAAAAATATTGTGTAGTTTTATGAAACCACGACGTAAGTTAAACTTTTACATCAATACAATGATCAAAAGACACAAACACCGAGGAGCACTTAAGAATGAGTGAGAATACAAATGCTACACGGTCAGCTGATGCGAGCCATGGGCGCCGCCTCATTGGCCTTGGCTGCTCTGCCGGGCGCTATTCACTTAGCCCCTACTCCACGGCCGGCTGTAATGCGACATGCGATAGATGGACGAAAAAAAATTGAGGCGATAGACTAAAAGTTTTACTTTAATATACGATACAAAAATTCATTCGTGAAGATAATATTAGTTTCATTTCTAAAACAATAAGAACTATAACGAACTGCCATAATATTTTGAGAATTGTGACGAGTGACCGAATCGGTTAGAATTTATACATAAAAGATGGAAAGAATATGCTTTCATTAGAGTCGGCGAGTTTCCGATGTAGTCTACGATTGGCCTAACAATCGAAGTCCAAACCATCCCTGCTAATTGGTTCGTCCTTGGATATTGGACAGTTTTCAACTAACATATCAGTTCATAACAAAATAGAACAAGTTAATTTCGTCTCAAAATAACTAGGAAGGATTTTTTTAATAACCATATCTCGAATTTATAAAGATTAGTAGTATATTTATTTTATTTATATATTTATTTATAAAGTACCAGCAAGATTATTTTATTATGACGTTCTTTAAATTAAAAGCATATACAAAATGTTGGTTCAAGCACTAATATTTTGTATTTTAAGTAAACAATTCATGTATGTAATTGTTAACATGGTGGTAGGGCTATTTCTAATGCCCGCCTGGATAGCTACCACTCTCAAGTTGAAAATTTGCCGCCACATATATATATATGTGTTCCGGCAGTTGCACTTGTGAGACCATCTCTCCATTAAGCTTTGTGCGTCTACAATTTTGGACCATATTGTCACTTAACATCGGGTAAAATAGTGGCCACAACCTATAAACAATAAAAAAAAAAACATAAATTTGTGATATATTTCTTTTCAAATTCAATTAATTTTGATATTAAATATTGTTCAACGATATTTACATTATACATGACATATATAATATACATATTATACATGAAAAGAAGTACGACACTAAGCCATTATATGCCGCCTTGGTCTTGTTGAATTTGTCGAAGATTTATTGATAAGTATAACCTGTAACCCACAATCGAAGTCGTGGACACAGATAATTAAGAATATAGATATTAAGCTACGTATGTAATTAAATATTAAAACCTGTTAAGAATAGTGATTACATTTTATCAAACGTAAATACTTTAAATACACTTTGTTACGTTACTAGTTCTATTTACTCTTTTATACGTACTTGAGAGATATAAACCGAACATTGGTTGCGGGGTGGTGGGTTACAAAAAATATGTGCGATCGCATTTCGACTACCATAGGCTAATTGTAACTCCTACTATACAGGCCCGATTAGACCTGTCACGGACCAGGATCAACTAAAGTATATGTAGAATTCAAATGCGATATAAGGGGTGAGAGCAGAGTCAGAACAATTAATATTTTGCTGAAAATTATTCATATATTACACTTTTTTTTTGAATTGCTCAAATATTGTTAATGTTTACCAAAAAACAAATGTTTATCGGACATCTAAATTTGAAGTGTAACTGAGAGAAATCTTTACATCAAAAGTTTTTGGTCATGATAATCGGGAAGTACTTTTTTGCAATATAGAAATAAAAAATAATTTTATGTAACTTTTATCTCAATCCAGTAGACGGATTTTGATGTAATTTCATACGGAGATAATATACTCTATTAATTCGTGTATAAGGTACATTTTAATTCATAAGATGAATAGAATCCTTCTTCAGCATATACCGTAAATTTGGCACAGCCACAGCCAAAGCCATAGCTTGGTGTTAGAGCCACCACGCCTGACTGCTTATCGACCACCCTAGAGTTTAGACTGCTGTCAAATAAAGGTTCAGTATAAACCTTTGTGTTTCGGCATAGTGAACGGGAAACAACCATCTCCGCCAAGGTCAGCTCACATGGCTCTAACATCACTGGTGTTTCGGCTGTCCGTAGGCGACGGTAACAATTTACTATGACATGGGCTGTATGCCTGTTTGCTGTTCGTTAACAGTAAAAAAAAACAAGTGAGTAGAAATCTGTACTTGACTTGATCGATCAGCTCACATTCACAACCACAGTTTTCCGCGTTCCAGTTGCTTGCGAGCATTAGCATGAAGTATTGGGTTGATATGAGCTTGGCATAAGTGAATATAATTTTATCATTAGTGACCTTTCCATCACGGTCACAATGATAGTGGGTGCCATGACAAAGGAATATTGTGAACGTTCTTTACAGTGTCTTCTTATGATATGCGAGCCAATTATAGGCGCTCAATACATTCATAAAGTACAAATAATCGCAATCAAGCATCATATAGGCCACATTAACATAAAAAAACTAAATATTTAAATATCGAAGATGATGTTAGACCGTGTAAGTAGAATGGATAAAGATAATAGTTATAAAAATAAGTCTGCAACAACATGATCAAGGAACATACTATTACGAAAAATAAATTAATTTCTAGCTTTATTTTCTTTATATAGTTTATATACTAGTTATAGTTCTTTATATAGTTAGCTTTATTTTATAGTATAACCTATACATTCTCACAACAGCCGAACTAAACCCAAGATTGGTCCTACAAAGTTGTAGGGACGAAAATTCTTTATAGATCCTCTTTCTTGAATATTATAAATATACATAGATATTATTTATTGCGACATTTATCACGAAAAATGCGCTTCAAATGATGATAATATAAATATTCCATTGACTGACGAACGACTATTTCAAAAATAACGCTGACGCCTACACAAGCTGTATTAGCAAATTTTCTATCTATTCCGATATTTAAACATGCGTTACGGTAAACACATTTATCAGACTATTAAAATTACTTACGATATAATATCACGTACCTATAAAATCTGCCACGTTTAAAAATCCATAACTAACTCAAACACGCGTTTGCAATGTACATAAAGAAAAACGGAGAATTATTAAAAATAGCATGAGTACAACGCAATATTTCGTAATATATTTAGATTCGATCCACAGTGTATCGGCTGCATATAGAACGGACATAGCGTTCACCAAACTAATAAGCCTGAATCGCTTAATATTTGCTTGGAAATTGTTATTGTTGTTGTATCGGCTACGAGGTACAAAGTTGAACCTAACTTTTCAATTTACTACAGATTATTTGCGATTTTTGGTTTCGCTTTTTTATTGCTAAATCCATAATTTGCGGGAATATGTATCATTGTTTTTAATTAAATAAGGGTCGATAACTTGTACTTGAATTATATTTCATACTAGAAATCCGCCCTGGCTTCGCACACATAATTGTGATAATTATAGAAGTATAGATATTTAGCATGATACAGTTCAGTAGTTCTTTTTCAGAGGAATAATTACATGGTTTGCAAACAACTCTATCGGTTTTGAGCGACGCACGCTCCAAAACCTTCCAATCGGCATGATTTTTTCGACTTCTTCAACAATCATAGTCTTACTAATCATCTAATTTATGCTAAACCTTAAATACACGTAAACCTAAATCACTTGTTTCGGTAATTGTGGGGTATAAAAGCAAATCCGCTTCAGTTCGACATTGGTGTTTTTTTAAAGTAAGTATACCAAATTCTAGTGCTTGAAATAAGCAAGATATGGATGTACTCAATTATTGTACGTACCCGTACGTATTTAACGTACCCCTCTATTATTGTGCGTTCAGACGGACAGACGGATGCGTGGGGACTTTGTTATTATGTAAGAACAACTATTACTGTCAGGGCCATTGAATGCACGGTTGGCCTAGCGGTTAAAGCCTCGCCGCAACCGCCGCGCCTAAGTGCTGTCTGTTTGAGTCCCACACGGGACAATTAGAGTGATACAAAAATAATTGTTCTGAGTTTGGTTGGTATTTCGTGTTCGTTAATTGTGTTTATTATATAGATAGTCGTTCTCACGTGATATTGGCATAATTGCCTACATAAGCAAAGGCCATCCTTACTAATATTAAACATGCAAAAGTCAGTTTGTATGTTTATTACGCTTTCACGCCTAAACCGCTGAATCGATTATGATAAGTTTTGGTATACGGATATATACAACCCTGGAAACAGTGATAGGCTACTTTTTCTCTCGAAAACCTCAGTGGAAGTGGAGTAAAGAATAGGATAAGTATGGCTACTTTAGCCATTGGAGAGCACTCGGACGGAGCAGAGGCAGTCGCTGTGGCCAAAAACAACCTGGAGCATTATCATCAAAGCAAGGGATAAACCATGCATAAAACTTTATTGAGCAATCTAATTTGTTTAACAAAATCAATATTAACGCGAGCGAAGCCGCAGGTAAAAACTAGTAATTTATATAGAAAACTACAATAGGCATAAACGAACAAATACAATCTTAGAGGATGCTTATAAAGTGCTGTATACCGAACTATAATTTTTAAGGATAAATAAAAAATGGAACGTCCCATTCACGGAGTTGATCTAAGTATACACTATCCATCTCAATCCGTCCATTCTGACATATTTTGCTTTCGCTTAGTGATTTATAATAGGGGATAAGGCTCTGTCGGCGCTTTGGTCCCCGGCCCACACTTGACATAATCTTTAAGGTTTACAATTCGGACGAACGAGCTAAGATATTTACGAAGATTTATTTACTTTACTCTATCCTTCACCGTTAACGGGGTGATTTATTAACATAAAATGTGTTAGAGGGTTATTACAAAGATCAGTTTTAAAAGGCAAATAATTAAACATATTTTTTCTCTGTATCACCTTAAGGTTGACTGTCAGAGAACGCCTATTCTATTAATTCCGCCATTGCACTATGCATAAAGTGTGCATAAATAAATAAATAAAGCAGTCTAACAAGTGAAATAAACCTATACTTCAACTCATGAATATGTTATTGTTAATTTTGTTTGCCGGTATGTCTGTCTGTCTGTGGCCCTTACACCATATCAGTTTGAGACTAATAGGCTGTTTCTGATTAATTTTGACATTATGATAAGTAATTAAATATTCTATATGGGATACTCTTAAAATATTCCATTAACAAAAGTGTCCTATGATATAGGGAATAAAAGTAAAAAAAAATGTAATAAATGAACTTAGTTGTAGTTACATTAGAAGTCTGTGATAAAACAATTACACTTATATGAAGATCAATTCAAGTTCACACACACAAGGTCTCCAGCAAATAAAATGTAATTAAAAAAAAAATACTTTCGTAAGGAACTTCTCTTGTAGTTATATGTAATATTCATCATTATAATCAAAGGTAGATAAATACTTTTCAAGTAAAATCAAATCGAATAATGGTGCTGAGAAAAACTTTGAATTAATATTCCAATCAATTTCAATAATTATTCTACAAGGAATAGGTACAACTAAAATAAATATTTATATTGAAAAAATATTGATAATCTGCCGTTAAATGGGTGCATGAAAAGAATCCGGCGCACCCTGAACAGTCAGCCCCAATTCCAACTTTAGTCGCTGGCCAATCTTATCACCACGGTACGAACGTATTTTTTTTAATACAATTTGTGCAGATACGTTGAAGAAGAACACAGATATTCGTATCACCGTATAACGCCGAAGACACCGTATAACACGGTGATAAACTAATATTATAGAAGGAGAGATCAGAGGATAAAAGTTCAAATATTTTAATACATGAACTTATTTTTGTACAGCCTAACAAAGTGGTATATTTTCAGTAGGTATCTTCAGTAGGTAGTATCAATAGCATATTAATACATATTAAGAATAATAATAGGTCCTAAAATTATACGAGATATAACTCTAGTAGACGCGAGTTTGTAATAAAACTATTATTAAAATTCTAGGTAGAACATCTATCAGCACGATTTTATAATGAAGTTATATTATAAACAGGTCAAGTTTGTATATTTGTAGGAAGTAATCCTTGAAACATCTGATCGAATTCTAATAATTCTTTCATCATTAAAAAATTACATTATCCTTCATTGTAACTTTTTTTTTGTAATGATTAAGTTTTAAGTTATTAATACTGGCTGATAGCATAGACGTTGGCCTGTCATCAATTTTTAATAGAAAGCATTCTTCTAGATTTTTACCACGTTTTTCTATTATATTTATTATTTTTAAATAAATAAACATTCAACAGAGCAATTTTACCCCTACAACAACATAATTAAGAAAATCTATTAAGAATCAGCTGAATATGTTATTATTATAGTCAGTACAGACAGCGAGAGAAACTTTTAACTAAATATATATACATCTGTATTCTAATTATATTTATTTTAATGCGTTTTATTTTTAAATGGGGCTGTCTTATTTTTTAGAATTAAATGATTTCTTTCTTTCTTTCAATGAACTACCAATGACATTGCAGAAGTTCATCACAAAAACATTCATTGATTTCGAGTATTATATGGAATAAAAAACAACATATTTTATTTTTATATATAAAATGGAAAATCCATAGAAAACGAGCCTATATAAAATACCGTTGAAAAATAGTTTTTGTTATATAACCGAAACTAGAAGCTATTATGTACACTTTAATTTATGAAACACATTAGTCACGCATCGAAATTGAAAAGAATTAGCATAAAAATGTAGTTTAAAATAAAATATTACCGTGAATAAAGACACCGAAGTGTGACAAATAATATTATTAAATCTCGTTAAAGCATTTTCCGTCCATGAGAATTATAAAACGATGGTGGCTCAGCTGGTAGTGCATACGGAGGTACTTTCTTTCAGTGAAGGAAAACATCGTTATGACCCCATAGCATAGTGGTAGAACTTTCTCTAAAGCCCACCTGGTTACCACCCTCAGTATGAAAATCTATCGGCAAATACGTATATTTATGTTCCGGTAGTTGCACTTGAGAGTCAGTTTTTCCGGTATGCTTAGTGTGGCCGCCATTTTGGGCCACATCGTCAGTAAATGAACATCAAGTGAGATTATGGCCAAAACGCTAAACCTAGAAAGTATTAATGTTCGGCCTTATTTTTTTGAAATGATTAAAACATTATCCATATACCAATACCAATATAGTTGAAATATACTTTTATGTATATTGTTATTTAAACAATGTATTTATTTATATGGCTTTAGAATTACCTTAACGACGACAGTTAAATCCACCGGTTGCCTCAACACGGGTTCTAGCACATACTGTATCATTTTCCGCACTCAGTAATGAAAGAATATTTTCATTACAATCTGTTCGCTTTTTATTTATTGAAAAAACAAATATTAAAATCACTTGGTCATTTATCAATCGATAATCGGTGAGAACTGACCGTGGAAGCGCGCACGCAAGGCGGACGACGAGCGATGTCGGAAAATTTAACCTATTTTAAAACAAGTTAAAAAAAAACAACACCTCGGCAATGTGTTAAAGGTGAGCGCACTTACTAAATATTTACTTTTCAGCCTAATGCGTGTACAGACAGCATCATATTTGTTATTCGATTGGCGTGCTGAAACGTTCGCTTGCCATTCTGTACTTACACTTCTGTTTTACTATGAAGAAACGCAACCCGAGACCCGCGATTGAAGCGATGATAGCTCAGTTGATAATGTGTGCGGAAGCCGCGTCTCAGATACGGCAGTTCGAATCCACCTAGTGTGCTCAGTTGAGGGACTGGCTTTAAGTTCAACTATCAGAACACACCTAAAAGTATTTGGTGGCAGATTTTCAACGTGAGGGTGGTAGCTAGCCGAGCGGGCGTTAGAAAAAGCCCTACCACCATACTGTGGTTTAATTACAATATTTTCCTTTGCTGAAAGCTGAAGCTCATTGTAGGTGGATGCGAACTCACGTCCTTTGACGCGGCATCCGTACACCAAATGAGCTATCATCGCTTCAAAATTTTGTTAATTGTCAGAACACAAGTTTTACTTAATTTCGATTTATATGGCTATATATGACATTGTGTCTTAAATATTTATTATTATTATTTCAACACGTTAGTGTCAGAAATCTTCATATATAAAAAATTCGTGTCACGTCGTTTGTCCGCGATTAACTCCTAAACTACTGAACCGATTATATCAAGTTTTGCACAGCGTGAGCAGTTTGATTCAACTTGAGAGATAGGATACTTCTTATCTCGATCAGTTATAATAACGCGATAGATGTCCCTTTAGTCGATGTGATTGAATGCTCGAAAAAGCAAAACAGTAACCTGGTCAGCCAGTATATCAGTAATAATAAGTATAAGAAAACAAAGTAATTACTAATGTAACGGAATATTTCTGGGTGTGACACGTAGTTGGATTTCACTCTTAATTCTTATACAATTATCAAATCACAAGCTAAAGAAATTTCACTTCCAAAACTTAAAAAAATAAACCAATATGACGTAGCAACATACAAAAGAAAATTTGCATAATAAATTAGTCTATAGAACAAAACATTTCGTTACGGATTTTACTTAAATACGTTAAATAGATGTAAGACGGTATTTCAATGACAGAATAATTTTATAAAAATCACTTTGGTAATGAACAAGGAAACAAATAATTATATACGCACGGTGTGGAACGGATTGGGCTTCTGTCAAATCTATTTTTATATTTCACCAGCCGATTTTCATGTCGGAGTGTACGGCAAAATTCTGTGAAGAACTCAGCCTTGTACTTGAGTTCGTATGAATATAATTCAATATGGCTCAAGTCATAACAATTTAACGATCGCCGATCGACGTCACTTAGGGTCTTGTAATAAACCTGAGCTTTCAGCAAAGGAAAACTTCGTAATGAAACTTTACAGAATGGATATAACACATAATGTCCGTATGATTAGATGTCCCGTTTCATTTTAAGATAAGTCATCTCGATCAGTCACTTCGTTATGCGTTCTAATGATTTATTTCTATCTTTAGACATACTTAACATCAAGCAAAATTATGGTCCAAGGCGAAGGTCCAAGGTATATGAGGGACAAGGTAAACAATTTTAATTACTTTTTTTAAAACTCCGTGAAAGTATGCTTAACATATACGTTAGGTCATATCACATCTACACGTAATAATAAAAATATAATTGTGTTGACTTAGTTATTAATATAAAGTACTAAAGTATTTTATTTCAAAATTTGTCTGTCCGTTTGTTGCCTTATTGGCGGATTACTGTAAGACTACTATACAGATATTGATGAAATTTGACACGACGATAAATAATATTACAATACTTTTTATTCCATAAAACCACAGGGCTCCTCCGAGATGGATTTAAAAGGCAGCATTTTGGAGTAATTTACCTTTTTTTACTTTATGATAATGTCACTGAGCGACAATAAGTATGAATAAATCTGTGATAGTAATATTTTGATAATAAAAAGATGAAAAAAAGTCCAAATATATAAAATACATAACATAATTCAAATGTACGGTAACTAAATCGCGAGTGAGTAATAGAAATATAGTCATTTTTTCATATAAAATAATATTATGTGTTGTGTATTGTGTTGATTTATTACTAGTGAGGCAATGTCTAAGCAGTGATGTTATAAAAAAACTGTAAACGAATAATATGAAATATGGCAAGGTACAATATAAACATGCTCCACAGTAACTAAGTAAAAAGTAATATAGAAGATATATCAATATGATATTATTAAAGTGCTAATTCTGAGCATTTGTTTTAACAATTCTATTTCTATTAAAGTAACAAACCAAACAACCATATGTTTAAATAAGAAGGGTTATATACCCCTAGTTAGAATTGGGCTGACTGAACATAGAGAGAAAGAGATAAGGAAAGCATACCCATAAAACAAAGCATAAACGCTATCTCTTAAGCCATGGAGAATACTATCGAATCAATACTCACGCGATATTAGTAATAACAATCTTTTCAAACTCGAAATAACTAACTTCATCCTGATTTTTTTTTTTTATCAAGCTCATATTAAACCTGTAATTTACTAACAATAAAAGTAAAATTAACACAGTATAATATGTATTTAATCCAGTCTAGAACGTTGTTACTTTTTCTATCGCCCACGCTGTTCGGAGTTATTTTTAGTCATTCACTTTTTAAGTATGCGTCTGTCAAAAATGGTTCGTTCTTTCGGGGGCCACAAATTTTCAATGATTGCTGACAAACGGATTGTCATCGTTATTAAAGTTTATTAGTTGAATAATAAAGTAATAAATCTATCGACGAGACGATGTCAATTATATCAGTTTGAAATTCTTGTGGTGAATTTACAATAGTGCCGCCTATAGGCTTAACCAAAACGTTGCCTATGCTGTATTTCTTACTAAAATTTGGTACTACATTTTCAGTAGTGCCGAAAAAACACCAGCTTTTTCGTAAAAATTTGCCGCAGTAACCTACCTAACTTACCTGAAAATCTACTACAGGCCAAGAGACACTAACCAAGAGGTTTAATATCATGTGTATGGTGGTCCCATTTTAGCTGTTTGTAGGTCCCTACCAACCCGCTCCCTAATAATTTATTTCGCAAAAGTAGAGTAAAAGCAAAAATCGTAAATTATTTGCTTCGAATATGAACTTAATAATAATCGTAATTTGTTAATTTACAGCCAATCATTTGCGACCATTTGCTATAGGTTTGCATTTTGGAAATATCAAATAAGGGGGCCGGTAGATTACTCGATATACATCAAATTATTCAAAAACACACGGCACGCTTAAATGTGACACTATTATAGGTGCTACACCTGATGCATGGTGTTCAAAATCCAGTTAGATACAGTTATTATATCAAACGACTCAACGAAATCTAACGGTACATAATTTTTAACATATTTTTATTATATAGCACAATTCCACAGTTTGCCTAGTGATCCAACTGCAACTGATGCAATGTTGATTACTGTAAGTTAAGATCCCACAAACATGTATGTACGTACACGTGATTGTTTTGCATCTTGATGTACAAATTGTCCGTTAACTGAATGTTGGGAAAGTCCTTATAGACACACAGTAGTCATTTACAAAAAAAAAATACTATGCTTCAAATATAAGCATAAGCTTGAATACGTATTCAACTTTACACTGGTTATTGGTACTATTTGTTACTTATGATTAGATAATTGCCACAAAAACTCCCTGGGCAGTTTAAACAAGACAGTTACCATTTTGTTAAGGCGTTTCGCGAAACTTAAAGAAATTGCAAGATACCGTGCCATTTTAAATGAGATTGTCATATCTGTGTATAACTAGATTACCAAAAATTACGAAAAGAAAAACAAAACAAATTTATAGGATCATTTACTCGTGAAAATATGACAAGTATCAAACAAAGTTAACTAGCGCTATTATGTTTCCTGACATTTGACGAGAAGGGACTCCAATGTTTATGTTGACTTGATGTAGCTTAATATCTTTTAAAGGTAGTCTTTTAAGCTCATACTTTTAAGTAATACATATTATATGCGTTGTTACAAACCGCAACTTTGTGGAAAGAAAAGCTTGGAGAATTGGTGAATTTAGTTAGTAGTTTAGATATTGCGGTAATAGCAATTAATGAGAACAAAGAGGTTAAGAGTTCGATCTCGCCCACAATCGAGTATTGTACGATGAGCCTAATTGTAATTTATGTGCCCTGGGTTTCAAATATGTCAACTGTTTAAATACCATAATACAGACTTGCTCATTAAACAGGCAATTTAGAATCGAATGGTAGTGTTTATAAATGTTACCAAGATATATGTTACCGTGATATCGACTTTTTTTTCTGCAACTTAGCATGATCGTATAATTTAGTCTTAGCTTGTGTCTGCGTTTGTAGTAATGATGGCGCATGGTAGTGTGTACGGGCGCCGCGTACGTGAGTTCCAGTACCTTGCGATGAGCTTGAGCTTTCGGTGAAAGGAAAGATCATGATGAAAACATATCATAGTGGTGGACATTTGTATATGCCCACCTGGCAAGTTACCTCTCTTAAATCTGCCGGCAAATACCTATAGGTGTGTTCCGGCAGTTGTACTTGAGAGCCAGTCCCTCTATTAGGCTTACCGTGTGCACCATCTTGGGCCGCAGTGTCCCTTAACATAACGTGAGATTATGGCCATAACGCTAAACCTACAAAAAAAGTATGCCTCAATTTTGGAGTTTTAAAAGTCTGGTTATAAGTGAGTAAATGTATATATACCTATTGATTATCTAATAACAATTATGTAACGGATTTTGTGGAATTAGTAACGTTTATTTTAATGTCGATTATACGAATCGACTATTTTTATCTCAATGTTAGATTCAAATGTAAAGAAATTTAGTATTACTAGCTTTTACCTGCAGCTTCGCTCGCATTAATATTAATTTTTTTTAATTAAATCGGATGACAAAAAATTTCATACAAACTTTGTCCCTTTCTTTACTCCGCTTCCAAAAAGTTTTCCGCAAGAAATAGTAGCCTATCACCGTCTCCAAGAACCCATCTATTTCTATATCAAAATTCTTCACAATCGATTCAGCGGTTTAGGCGTGACAGTGATACAAACAAACTCACTTTCGCATCTATAATATTAGTATGGATATATTTCATAGTATTAAAACATGTATGTACGTCAGTACTTGCGTGCAAATAGCCTTCGACGTTAATAGATCGGCCGTGAAACATTGCTAACATGAGCAAGTTACGGACCTTGGAAAACCTTCTTTTAGGATTTTTATTACGGCTCTCTTTGGCTGGTTCAATAATTAATATTCAAGTAAAAATAAAATGTTTTTAACCTCAATATCGATGGCAAAGTCCAACCGAATTATAATTTTCAAAGAAAATGCAGTGTTACAGACGTAGCTCTATTAAAGTTGTATAATATGTACTATTTATTATTATTATGATCAGTAGTTCGGTATTCCAATTACACTCAACAGTACTCAACAGGTTGCCTCTAAGTACTCCCCTTAATACAGTAAACCCATTCCACGAAACCGATAGCATTAATATATATCACCTGGATATTATTAGATTAAGTCATGGCATATTTATTTCGGTACTATTCGTGCTTCCAAATTCAGTTAATGTTACCAATAGAATTAATGTCAGAATAGACGCGCCCTCATTCCTATCGATATTTTTACTTATATAGTTTAGTACCTAGATCGGTCGACTTTCTACCCTATTAGCGTATAACTCAATAACTTTGACAGCGGTACTGAATTTTTTTCTCAATACTTTTTCACGAAAACAACAAACAAGAATCAGGTCACGATCTTAAGTTCACTAAAAAAAACAGGTATCTATAAACTCCATGGCAAAAGTGGAAACTTTATCAAGGTGAGGCTAATAATACGAAATACATCTACAGTGGAATCTCTACAACTTGAACCTCGTTAAGCTGTAACCCTTAGTAAGTCGAAAAAAAAGACATTATTCCCTTCCGCTGAACCCCTTAATACGCGGTATCTCCAATTAGACTGTTTAGTTCGTACATAGAGTTATTTTCCTGCGAAGTATTCATACTACATATTGATATTGTATAACTCGAATTTCAAAAAGTATACTCAGTCGTAGTTAGCAAAATATAAAAGATATCTTTCTTGGAATTCTCTAAACATTTATCAATAAATTGTAAAAGAAATGTTAGGTATTTCTTTGCTTAAACTAAAAAAAATGATTGCTCAGAAACATAAAATTTCTTATAATTTTTTTTCTGTTTGTACACTTTGTTTACTACTATCCAATTTATTTCAATAAATATGTACCATAAAACTTAAGTCGAATTTTATTTAATTTTAAATCTACAACTTGAAAAATATATTCAAATATCGTATACTTTAACTATAATAGAACTTTTTCAATTCCGCTCCGATTGGTGGTAGTGTGATATAAATTATAAAAACTGAAATAATTTTTGAAAATCGACTAACAGTTCCGAAGGGATTGCACGTTCAAACAAACAAACTTCTGCGCTTATAATATTAGTATAGATACTTCAATAAGAGACCGCAGACAAAACTGCTTTCATAAGGTAGTATTTTTTATAAGCAGTTATAATAAAACGCGCGACGTTACAACAAAGTCCTTGATACACCGGCAGTAATACTTTACGTATTATCTTTACCCTACATTTTTACGAGCAGACTGGCGCCTCTTCAATTATAGATTCATAAAAGGTATTCAAGAAATGTAACGTACGCTAAATCATCGGAAAATAATAAAAAAAATGTGTTTTTTGATGACAACCTGCTGTACGTGCGTTGAAGGAAAATTTACAACAATATTTAAAAAAACATCATGGTTAACGTCACGGCCTAAAATGTGTATATATGAGTGGAAATAGTCGTTGGACTTTTTCTATAGCCTAGCTAACTACCATCTTCAGATTAAAATTTGCCGCCAAATACCTGTAGGTTTGTTGCGACTGTTGCTATTGAGAGCCAGTCCCTCCGGTAGGCTTATCTTGTCCACCATCTTACTACACATCGAACTCTATATTTATTTAAAAATACATTATAGCGCTACGACCACCATCTAGTCTGATTGTAGTGCTGAGTTGGTTTAAGATGGTGAACACGCTAATACGTTTTTTTATCGACATGGTGTTTAAAATCCTTTTCTTTACGGACTTCCTCGTCGTAACGTGGAAACGCATTACGCGGGCTTAGACCAAAGGCGAGAGGGGCATGAGGAATGAATCATCGGGTGATAAACATCGAATACAACCCACTAAACCGCACCACGGTGACACTGCAGACTCTCGTGTTGCCAGAGACCAGGAACAGCTTACACACTTCCTCCATTCTCTGACGGGAAAGGCTGTTCGGACTTGTAGACTTTCCGATGTCTCCTACAAAACTCGTCTGATACGACAGACCCTCTCAAATTCACGGTCGAACGGTCACGTACACTGGTCGCATACGAACGTCAAGTACCTGTAAATTACTGCAAGGCGAAGACTATCTTTAGAAAATTGCCCTTCAGCGTAGATCCTGTCTATGGAGGCCTGAGATTATTCCCACGCTTCCCACAACCGGTTCACCGAACAGGATACGCTAAGCCCAGTATATATATATATATAATATGTATTTAAAGTACAACGCTACATATAACATATTGTGAAATATGTAATCTATTACTTTCCACTAACTAGCAACTACCAACATTCAGTAAATAAAAGTGCGTTTTAAAATAACAAATCGCTATACTGAATGTAGTTTAACGATAACAGAGAAATCAAAAATATGGCGATCTCAACCGAACATATCGCAATTTCTACACATTAGGGCGAAAATATAATTTGTTATACTCTTTTGAGACATGTTGTTTTAGAATTTCTGTGAAACGAAACGCAGATATTTTCCTAAGAAACTAAGCCAGTTGTTAAAACATTTGAAGTTACAACTGCTTTGAAAACTACAATTTCTCGTGAAATGGTTGCGGTAACAACGGGGATCACTAGTATTACAGCTAGTAAAATATCGACTATAATCTGTTAACATAAAGTTCAAAATGTCTTGGATTGTGATTTGTGATAACAGGCTTCTGAATGAGCGAATGACGTTTATCAAGCAGCGTGCTGATTCCATCGTTGAGATTTCGACCGTATTGTTTACCCGTTAAAGCACAACTTTCGTAACACAATTCCAACTGTAATTTACAGAACGAAAACTTTGTAAACGACTCTATAGCTGATTATGATAAGGTTTATGAAAACATCTGTTTTCACAACGCCTTATGTTTGAAGATTCCTATTCTTTGCAGCAGTTTTCTAGTTCAAGATAGCTGACCTCCGGTAGGAGATGGCTCCTCAAGCAGAAGAATTCCGTTTGCGCTTTTTAGTTTAATCAGAAGCCAGTGGAACTATATTAATTTTGATTATATAAAATTTCAAGGGAGCTAATTCAAGCTACCAGTATAAATGTCTTCAATGAGCGAAATTTCATTATGCCTTCACGTTTTGGATTGGATAGTATTTGGTATACTAATCGCAATTCACAACGTAGTACTATTAAGAAAGCGGAGACATGTACCAAACACAAAGCAATATGATTTTCCCAGTGCAAGAGTATCATGGAAAATTATAGTGCGCCATGACGTCGCTATGAAGAAATGAATCATAATTAGCTCTGAGTTTTATAGAAAGAACTATAAAAATAATAGACATATATGTTATTTTTATCTCGCTAACAAAGACGTGTTAAATAAGAAATCTTTTGAATAACCTTGAGTGTTTTTACAGTGTACGATGGCTTGAGATGTGCAGTTTATCGACGGTCACTGTCGTCAAGTTTCACAACAAACCTCTGTTGCTGGATATACACTGAATAAACTCGAACCATGACAAATGAACAGAGTCAATGTCACGGGTTTATATTAGTATGTGCATGACGTTTTTTAAATATTTCATGTTTATTTCAAAACATCATGACCACGAGAGAGAAGTACTCCATCAGACGTCGTAGCGATCGCGCCAGCCTATCAATAAATAAATTATTCTATACAAGTAAATCATAATATTGCAAAGGTTATGTAGTAAATTCCAGATTACTTTTTTCGACATTATGCGATAAACAGTATATATTAATCTAAGACCAATGAAATCCCTTGTTACAGTTTAAGTACCTAAATATAGCCTTGACGATACATTATTATAATGGGTTCGTTCATTAAATGTGGATAACCTTCAAACTGTCACAATGGCATATTTTCAACGATACAAATACCTACGTTATATCTGCAAGTTAATGTTTTGTAAAATAATATTTATTTAATTAAAGGTATATCAGACAGGTAAATAATGGAGAATATTGGAACGAAGTTCCTTATCGCACGTTACGGATGGAGGTTAAATAAAGGTTTATTTTCACAAATACAATAGTATATCAATTGTGAAATTTTCTGCTAATTCATTAGTTATCTCTGCGTTTCATTTAATTGCTCTCAGACGGTAGTAATTGATTTATTTGTATTTGGTAATCAATAATAAAATACGTTTATCAATAATAATATACTACGTAAGGAAATTCGTTCCAATCGATTGTTCCACGATACTCACGCATTTTATTTTTTTGTCAAATATATTAACTAAATTGCAAGCTGCTACGACAGTGAATATTAAAAACAGATTCATACAAAATGATTCGATACTCATCAAGTAATAAGCACGCTAATAAACAGATGTTCAGTTTTATAAAATGTGAGGATTCTATTATAGAAGTTTCCAACATTAAGCCCTTCTCAAGATTTTTTCGATTCTATCTAAATTCTATACCACTCTTAATAAGACACTACTCTGGTTAATAAAATAATTCAGTTACCGACAACCATTCAAATAAAAGAAGACTACATAAATCGGAGACATCAGATAGTAAGAAGTATGTAAGAGCGACCACACACTAGTTCAATCTTCTCGATCATTACAACTTTAAATGATGTGAATGATTAATTAGACCCGAGTAAGGTTAACTAAAGAGATTAAACCTGAAGACTACAGAGATATACGAGTAAATAACGTAATATATAAGCATTTGCCAATTGTCAACTATCCAATTCAATTCAATTCGTCTAGTTTTTTTGTTATTTAATAAAAGTGACGGCGACGCATACTGTAGCAACGCGTCGCCACGACTACAAAAGGTCTAACCCTTTTTTAAATGGGGAGATGTATTTATAATTATATATATTATGATGGTAAATATATTTATGGGAGGGGTCCCTGCCTGGGGTGATTGAGAGGGGTATTTGGGACTCACCCGGCGCTAGCGCCGGGAGTAAGACCTCACGGCCGTCTGTCGCCTTCCTACGACGACGCGGGTCCGTGCATGCAACACCACATCACCCTAACAACCGGCCCGGCCTGCTGGTAAGTCGGGCCCTATCTGGCAGCCTGACAAGTTGCCCTTGCAGTTAGCCGGCTTAAGGCGGTGGAAGAAAAAGTTTGACCCGCCGCATTAGATGTTTCACATCAAAAAACAAATTTAATTTTGATGATTACTTTCAGACCAATGTTGTATCTAATAGCTTACTACAAATAAATAGACTGGAATTAAAATATTCTACATCCGAGTTTTTTTTTTTTTTCTAGGGAAATCTTACGTTACTCTATATAACTTAATCTCTTTGGTACGCAAAGACCCAATTAAGTAGTCAAACTGGAGAAACATAAATTACTTACAAACTCTCAACAGATTCGTGTCTAGATTGAACACGACTTGTGACAACTTATGGAGATTTATAACTGGCTTCATCAAGTAAACTACCCGAGCTTAAACATATAAATTTAAACATGTTTTTGACATTTAAAGATAGATTTTTCATATAAAGCCCGGGGAATAGAAAATTCTAAAATAAGTGAAATGAATACAACACTTAACTCAAAAGCGTTACGTTTTTCTGCGCAACGTACTTTGCGCACCTTTTACTTCGACAGTCGTCTTTTCAAAGACAATCGACACGATTCTTTATTAGTAACTAGGTTTTCATTCCGCTTCGCTCGCATTAATATTGATAATGTCAAACAACTCGGACGAAGCGAAAATAATCATAAAAGTTTCTCCCTCTGACTTCTACGTTTTTCGGGAGGAAAAGTAGCCTACCCCCGTCCTTAGGATCCCATTTATTTCTATACCAAAACTCATCATAATCGGTTCAGCGTAAGAAACAAACAAACTCACTTTCGCATCTATGTATCTATATCTTATATATAAAAATGAATCGCCGTAATGTATCTACGCGCATACAAACGACAGTAGAATAGATATAGAATAGTAATAGAAATAGTAGAAATAGAATAATTATTTTTAGATTGTTTTCGTTATTGTCAGGATCAGGTTTGTATAAAAGAAAATTAAAAAAAGTATAGAATATTTTTATTTTAATCTCATCAAATGCAAGCAAATGATTCGAGAACGGAAAAATATGTCACGTCTTCGCGCGTCGGATAAAAGAAAACTGTACATCTGCGTAAACTGTATATTTATAGACCACAAAAAGAAAAAGAACACATAGTTTATCAAAAGACATTATATTGATTAACAGTATCTGTATGGTAATAGGGCCCTTTAACCAGCGCCGAGCTGGAGAGGCTATGAGGTTCAGTAGGAATCAACTGCGTGTTCTGGTGAGAACACTTACTAGACACTGCTGTTTGAACAAACATTGGTGTCCAGAGCATAAGAGAGTGCAGATTTTGCAACAGTGTGGATGAAACGCCAAAACACCTCTTATGTGAATGTGAGCCACTACAACACAAGCGTTACCGGATTCTAGGAAAGCATGTACTGCACCCTGAAGAGATTCAACTTCTCCCCGCTCTAAAAGTCTTACAGTACATTCATGCTATAGCACTATGTACTGAGATTTAGTAGCGTGGGGCGATCACAATAGACTGATCTATGGTGGCAGTGATACAGGTCTGGAAAGCCTGCATAGCTCCTCCTAAGAATAATAATAATAATAATGGTGATAGGGATTTTTTTAATTCATCATATTTGGTTGAACTGTTTAGGCGTATATACGTATCCAATATACAGAGTTACTTTCAGATTTTATATATTAGTTTAAGTTTGCTCCCTTAAACCATGAATTGGAAACGTCAGAATGACACGGCCATAGCGGAAGTATGATACTTCGATACTGTTAAATTATGATCAATACATACGAATGCGATAATAAAATAACACTAAAATCAACACGAATGGAATTGTTTGAATGGTACGAATGGTATTCAAGGTTACTAAAGTAAATAAATACGTTTTATTTTTTTATTATTTAACGGGCACTGAGCTCATCTCGGATTTTATATCTTCCGGTACTATTTTTAATAATATTATGTAGATACATACACCAATATTCTAAAGTAATGCTTACTGTATTGAATAGAAAAATGATAAGACAAAATTTATTTCTATCACATACTTTAGTCTATTTAGACCCTAAGAAGGTATGTATTAACGCCCAACACAACTTTCAAGGGTTAGGAACAACTGAGAAGAACACGATCGAGTTTATATAGGAAATAAATTATTCATAATAACAGGACACGCTGATGTACGATATACAAAATTATAAAAGAAGAAAATAAACAACGTACGAATAAAAATAATCATAGAATACTTGGTTAACAAAAATAAACAATAAAAGGCTATCCAGCACCGCATAAGCTGAAGTGTCACGGGACACAGTACTGAATTCCAGTGGAATCTAGAGGGAGCCATGGTGAATCAGGATTTCTACTCAAACAAAAGGTACACCGGCAGATAATGGAATCAATGTAAAAGCTACACCCCCATTTTCTGGTAAGTGAGTCCCACCCATCCCACGGTTGTTGTTCATAAGTGAAGTGAACAACAACCAATCTTTCGTTGTCACAAAACTCCCTGGACAATTTCTTAAAAAAATACCAGCTTAGTAAAGCTCTCATCTTGATTACTTACAAGATATTCTACGTGACCCTGGTATAATTGAATAGGTTGTCACAAAATCAAATGAAAAAAAGAAGAATGATAGCCATCAAGCACTAATAAGTTACTGCATCGAAGATATGAAAATTAAAACAAACTATATTGCCACTTGTGGTAGTACGAACCTATACTATGTCACGAAAAGTGATACGAGAACCAAATTTGTCGTTAACATTAGCAAAAACATTTGGGTTTGAACCCTTCTCGTTCACTAGACCCAGCATTGATATATGAGCCCTATGTCAACAAGACCCAACAGTAGTGGCGGATTTACACTTAGCGCCCACAGGCTTTGTACCTATCTCTACAATTAGATTCCAAATAATACTACTTGAATTATAGAAGCAAAATCGTTATAAGACTTAGATTTCTAGTGGTGAAACATATTATCTAGCAACCGTTAGGTAAATATGTATCATTTAAGTTTATACAAAACGAAACAAAAATACCTCTATATAGTCGCCTCTAAAATCTGCCGCCCTAGAGTTCTGCCTTCTGTTAAAACCACAACTGCCCAACAGTGATATGTGAGTCATGCTATTGCCTAATAACAATACAACACCTGTATCGGAACAATATTCGTCAACAAGAAACACAATATTGTATCTTAAAGGGCAATATCATAGGCAAATATCTGTAACACAAAAAACACAACGAATTTATCGTTTTTAAAACCGATATTAAAATTATTTCTGCTATCTTTTCGCTCCCTTCTAAATACGTAATGAAAATGCGAAATCATATCACATTCTTTACATTAATCCCGGCTGTAGTTACCTAAATAATTACATATGTACCCACGTCACAGAATATAAAAATATTTAATTAAATGGTATAAAAATACTAGACATACAAACCTAACAGTATTTATGATGTAAATACTATAACAAACTTTGGATTTCCTTGATTAAATAACTTTAAAACTATTTTAATGCCTTAGTCGGAGCGACGTAATGGAAATATTATGTTACTCGCAACTCAGTATACTTTATAGGAACATGCAACATTGTACATTGTAAGAGTACGTGGATAGAATATTAACAATCAAATCGATGAATTCTTTTATGCTAAAACAGATAGCAGGACAGCACAGCAAACATGCAGACGGCCCATCTAACTGTAAATGGTTACTAATGTTTCTGACCTTGTCAAAAAGGGCTGGTTCTTTTTCACTATGCCAGAATACAAAGATTCATATTGAACCATTATTTTGCGGCAGTTTGGTCGCTAACCAGTCGGGCAATAACCCTACCACCAAGCTGTAACGGATCAAGGATTACATGGTTAACCATCATAACCAAAACCAAATGTCGGCCCAACAATCGCCAGAGCCTCGTCGGCTATTCGGCAGGGTCCACCAAGTGCAGGTAAGGTTAGGTCTTTCGAAAGGCCAGTTTCATTGCAGAGATTCAGCCGGCCTGGACGCGCCGTCCGTACACAATAAGAACTGAGCCATGATCGCTTCAAAAGTAGCTGGCAGTATGGAGGAGTAAGAGTCCGTTATGACTTTTAGTGGACTTTGAGAGTGCTTTACACTTAATAAGTCCCACATACCGCTTTCGTAGCCTACAGACGCATTGCAACAATGCAACAAGAAGTACCTGCAAGTATCGTTTTACCGCCAAAACAAAGAAAAGGCTAGTTGGGATCTAACTTTAGTCGGTGTATAATCCAGCAGTTGGAAGACTTGTAACCAGCAGGAGAATGAAGACCCCTAATGAATTGCTTATCTATTTACCAATAAAAAAACTTATGCCCGCATCACTGATTACAAGTTGAAAAGGTGTCGCTAAACGCATATAGATATATATTCTGAATTAGCGTGTATCATCTTGGGCAAAATTATATAGTAATTAAGGGATAGGTATTATCAGTACTGGATTAGGGCGTTATTATTACTAGTTGGTCTGTTCATGCCAGCATGTCATTACGTGAGGCGCATCCGCGCAGTAATCATAGTCTGTGGTTTTGTGTGTAACCTATGACAAAGGTGAGTGCGATTTCACAATTGACACGTCACTCATAAGAATGACTTTGCAAGTTTAAGGTGGCACAGACATTGTGAAATACAATGAAGAATCAATATACTAAACCGGCGCTGGCACGATGTTTATAGAGACAATTGGTAAAAATCAAAGTGTAAAAGTAACAATTAAGCTCAAGATCAATCAACAACGCTCAACGCGGATCAACCTAATGCAAGTAGGTTGTCCTCTTTCTCAATTGTCATCTTACTACAACAGCTTGGTGTATTAAGCTTCATGATTGCATTTCGAAAATAAAAAATATGCATATTTAAAAAAAGATAGTACTACTGTATAAATTCCATGGAAATAATCATTTATTGTTTTGTCAGTCAATATTTTTAAATGTAATAAACTAGTATGAAATTCTAGTATGAGACTAAATACTTCACAGTGAAGGAGTTAAAGTAACTATTCTTTGTACATTTGACTTTGGTTTCCAAGTGACTTATGCTGTCATAAAGAGCCTTTAAAGCTTTACCGCTCTTTGTATGGAGCGCATAAGGCACTCAGCTGGATGGTTCTGTTTGTATAAAACTATTGCTAAACATTTGTATGCAAATCTTTCAAAAAGTGTGGACGCAACTGCTTTCGTCGATAAGGACGCCAACAAAGTCAGAGTGAAACTCGATACATTTTTCACAATGACTTTATTTGACTACCAAGTGTTACTGTGACTTCAACTGCATGAACTTGAATTGTGTATAATTTTACATTCTTTCTACTTTTTGCAAATGATATTATTATGCAAGATAACTGTAAATGTTTTATCTATACTTCTATACTAATACTACAAAGAGGAAAGATTTGTATTTTTATTTTTAACGAATAAACTCAAGAACTACTGGACCGATTTTAAAAACTCTTTAATCATTACAATGCTACATTAGTCCTACGTAACATAGCAAACATAACATTTTTTATGAATCTATTATATAAAATTTTAGTTCCACGCGGACGGTGTCGCGGACATAGCTAGTATTTTATATACACATTGAACCTCAATAACACTGTTATAATTATAATATTATTATCTTGTATTGGATAGTTAATTCATGTATCATTAAAATAAAACTATCCTTGTCCTTAGCAATATAAATGCGACAGTGAGTTTGTTTGTTTGTTACCCTCTCACGTCTAAGGCGCTGAATTGATTATGGTGAATTGTGGTGTGATTTTGGTGAATAGATTGGACGTTAGAGACGGTGATAGGCTACTTTTTCTCGCGAATAACTCATTGGAAGTGGGGCAAAAGGAGGGATAAACTTTGTAGGAAACATATTATTCCATCAAGCGATTTGTTTGACAAAATTAGTATTAACATGATCGAAGCCGCGGGTAAAAAGTAGTGTAAATGAAAAAAGTTACAAATATTTAAAGCCTAAATAAATTGCGATGGGATTTCAATAATCCTGACTAAAGTTGTAACATAACTCCCGACTCTGCTCAAAAATTTCGTATGCAATATGCTATTTAAGCTTTGTAATTTGCAATCCTGAATTCTCCTAGCTCATCAAAAGAGCAGAAACCGCTTTCGGATTGCTTCTAGTTTCATCTCACTTCTTTTTATACTGTCGTGGTGAAAAAATACATTTACGGACTTCCTATTGCAATGAGTAATCGCAAAGCCCGGGCATGCTACCGAAGGGGTTGTGCAAAGATTCAACTGTTGACAAGCACCGACAAATAACCACCAAAAAAAATTCAAAGCAGTATGAGCACTGCCGACAGAAGTGGCAATGAAAACTTAACAAAAAGTTGTTAGTTTTTAATATCCATATCAATTGTTTGATCCTAAATTAAAACTTGCAAATCAAAACTGTTTACAGCGCAATAAGTTATACTAATAGGAACAGACATAGTGTGTACGTTAACACATCACATGACCATGTCGATGACGAATTACATGAATTTACTGCATACCCAAACCTTCCTATAGAAATTTTCACTTCAAAAAGACATTTTTGGTCAGACACGAGTTACGCTTTTACACATCTTCCAAGTTACATCTGACTGCCTAATATGCTTATGATTTAAACACATATATAATGCTTACTAGTTTTAGCAATAAACACAGTGCGATTCAAAAACTAGGGTGATCACCAAGTGGTTAACTGTCCAACTGTCGACATCATCATGCAAACTATCCATATTAGATCAGAATCGAATGAAACGCTACGATATGTTTTAAAATCAAGTTTAAGAAGTCGCAATATGTACTTATATAAGAAACTTACCGTTTTCTTCACGATTTTCACTGGCTTCTGCGTGTACGCTGACGTGAAGAGTATAGTGTGCACCGGGGCCTCTGTAGGTATGCCCAGTGAGGTCATCTTGAGTTATTTTTAACAATTATTATCAACATTCACTCACATCACTAGAAGTCATAGTACTAAAAAAGTTTTATAAGCGAACGATGGTAACATACTTTATTTCGATCGACGGAGCACTTTTTTTTTCGGATAACAAAACTTATGATAACTTCTGTAATCCTGTAAAATATTGCCACTTCACATGAAAGCTGTACGAAAGAAATGTTTGAACAAATTTGCATACATTTTTGTTCTGTTATGTAACGGTATGACGTGATATAAGATTTTGATATTTGTTGAAAATAATACTATATTCTAGACCTCATATAGGCTGCATCTAAAAATCTAAGTAATTATGGGTTAGTATATGAACAATTATTGACGCCTTTGTAAAATAGCAAAATATTAAGAACACTAGTATCAGTAAATTTGAAACAATAAAAAGATTATTGTAAATTTATATCAAGTAAAATTCTGTTCTTATATACTCAATTGCTTCGTATAAGTGTCATTTCGAATAATTATACACAGGAATCATTTCTAATTGGTTCGCTTTTTTACACTTTAAGCAGCAAACTCTGACTATTTAATAATTAATATTGCAATAAATTATGATAAATATAATAGATATTTTTTAACAACACAGTACTTTAAACAACACCAATAGATGTAATATGAAGTGGTAAATGTGCTCGGTGTATAATTAAATCACATTTTCGCATTCGTCGTTCAATATTTGCAAAAGTACCACGACCCATCAGAGTTATTAGTTATTTCTAATGCCCACCTAGCTACCTACCACCCTCAAGGTGTAAAAACCTATCACCAAATACCTACAGGTGTGTCCCAACAGTTGCACTTGAGAACCAATCTCTATACTAGGCTTAGCATGTCAATTATATTGCATCACATTATTACTTGACATCAAGTCTAAAAAGCCTGAAAAGTCTGAAAAGCCTATAAAAAAGTAATAAATGTAATGAAAATGTATTAAATATTATTCAAAATTTTATTTTTAATTTATCATGATTATTTTGATTTTATCCAATCTAATAGGCTCTAATAATTGTTCCAATAATAATGTCAAATTTCACACTATCATTTTACAAAGCAATAAAAAACTGATATACAAACTGACTTGTTTCTTTTTTAGTTTTTCGATCTGTAACATTTAACTAAATATAGTCTATTTTTCTTTTATACTCACAAAGTTATTCTTCTCTTCCGAGGTTATTTTAGAATATAATTTAGATTGGTGATACGTATGTAATTATATAGCCCAGATTGTCTTATTTTAATTGTAACAACATAACTAATAAATATCTAATAAATAAATATCTAACAACATAAACGAAGGAGAGGCTGGTCATAAACACGAGTGAAATACGACAAATGACATTGAATAAAATTTGGTAATTGGATGAAGCCATGATACGATGAAAATCTCTACTTAATCAATTATTTTCATACTATAAAAAGTTTTTAATTTTAATAATAATCCAATATTTCTCAGCGTAATATATAACTTGCAATGTGAAAACTGTAGACATATTAAGTACTTTTTCATTTTTCTTTTGTGCAATGATAACATTGATAACGCCATAAAATTTAAAACGGTCCTAACATATTTTGAAGTTTCCGTGGAATATTAATCTGTAATTTGTTGATTTCTATTTAAATTCGCAAACTTATGTAATATGTTTTTACATTATATAATATAGATGGCATTTTACAAAATGCAATTCATTTATAGTAAAAAAGTGAAGTGAAGTGAAATAATAACTGAGGCCGCCATCTTGTTTTGTTTACAATATCAGTAAAATATTCAGTTAACTTGATATTGGTAGAATTATTTATAAGCATAAGTTATCATTAAATATATAAAAATTGAAGTCTAGTAGGATAACTTATTCCACGTACTTTTATAGACGTTTTCGCAGTGACAGCAAAGTTGGAGACTTTATAACTTTATATTGATACAAAATAATGTATTTTAACACCTATACTTTTTAAAATAGTTAATCGTAATACATCTTATTCACCATAACTAATGACAAGCAAAATGTTTCAAATAAATTCCTATTTCTATATTACAAGCTCACTACAAAATAGCACTGTTTTTTCGTTCATAGAGACGTACTCTTCATAGAACACACTATAACTGTTGTTTTTGCGAGAATAATCAGACGACAAAATTGTTCGAGCGGATCGAATTAAACTTACTACTACTGTTAACAAGCGCATCCGACTAGAGAACGCGGCGACATAACCTTGTAACGTAGTGCTCTTTGATGTAAATTATACTGATAACAATGCTATCAAGTTGTAATGATACTTGAAATGTTATTAAACGTAAGATAGAAAACATAAGTACTTACACCGTTCTGCACTCACTTTTTTAATTGTTCATGTTCATTAGACATATGGAAATAGCGTGCACTGAAAGAAGCATATGCTTTGATTTTTAGAAATAATCTGTAAAACAGTAAGATGAGAGAGTTTGATTAGATTTGGAAATGGGGTAAAAAGGGATAAACTTTGTATGAAACTTTTATTGCGTCATCAGATTTGTTTAACAAAATCAATATTAACTACGAGCGAATTCGCAGGTAAAAGTTCGTGTAACAATAAAATTAGACTGTAGACTAATAAATTCTTAACAGAACCTCTACAAAAACTTTAATTACAACGACTATATAAGAAAATAAAACATTTTATCTACGTATGTACGTAATTTGTTCGCAAACTGACGGCCTCACCAAATTAAAGAAAACGTAATATTAAACTAACACGAACGGTTTATACGTACCATATAAACAATTTACTTTATAGCTACACCGATAAATGAGGGGATGATGTATATATTAAGCAGATGAAAGCGATTATATTAAAACGTCAAGGTGATTTATTTCCCGGATAATGTATTAGAATATTAGTTCTCAAAAACCTATGGGCAGAACAGTTTTATGGATTTTATAGACTGCAATACGACCGGCCCTTTAAGTAATTAATTAACCACGTATATAGTAAAGTCACAGAATATACTACCATATTTTAACACCAATCTTTCTAATCACGTTAATTTTTAACCAATATTCTGTGTGCGTTATTGAAGGCATTTTCATTGTTACCTCGAGTAATAGAGTTAAAGATAGGAGGATATTTATAAAAACACTAAACTGCCGAATCAAGAAGATGTGGGACAGTCTCCCAGCCTATGTATTCTCTTCTTCATATAAAATCGGATCCTTTAGGTGAAATATAAAAAAGTATATATTCAGGTCGGTATGACAGTGGCGACAGCCGATAAATTGTAGGTCTCTCGATGTTTACTGCTATTTTCGAATTGTACTGTACCTAATATCAGTTACAGTGCTGTAACTTTGCTGAGCTCCCATAAAAAAAAAGAATAAACGTGTGGAACTCTTGTCCATGTAACTATACAACGTTGGGCAAATCAATTAGCCAGATGTAACGACAGATTGGAGTAGATTCTTGACAAAATTGTGACTGTGATAGTACAAACAAATTGTAGAAAGGTTGTTGACAAACCTAATCAGTAAAAGCTATACAAGGCTATCGGAGGAACAATTGTATTTAAGCCCTACATATACAGGTTGTATATGATCTAGGCCCTACAGTAAGCTGAATAAATCTGAATCTTAATGTTTATAAGGCTGAAACCAAATGTAAATATAATTAAATACACATTTTAAAAAGTTAAATTTATATTCTTTTACCGTAAAATATAACATTAAACATAATATGAATTAGCTATTTCAACTGAGTTAGAGGTTTTAATATTTCTTGAAATATAATTAAAGGACGAATGTAACAATAAGCTACTAGAATATTAAACAGAATAATATACTAAGAATACAAAATACATTATTAAAAAAAAAAACTTTCACATTGAAAGGTTTCTAGTAATTTTAAACAACTTTAATTCACAGGCCCGAGATGAAAAGTACTAATGTATCCGGGGCGCCCCATGTAGATTCGTCAGAGGAAGTCTTCTCATTTCCAATCCCTCAGACAGAAGAAGGTGGCTCCTATAAAGAAGCCCTTGCTGGCGGCCCGTGATAACAGGCTGCGCCTGCCGGGAGAACAGAAGCAGTGTGACAGCCGTTTCTGCTCCTGTGCCGAATAGGCGCAGAGAAGGGCACCGTGAGGTTTTAGTGGGTATTTCCGACGGCTAGCGTCAAAGCAGCCCCAGATATTCTTCTCAACAGCCCGAGCTTAGGAGGGAATGCGTATTCACCTTGTAATTTGTGATCCGAAACCAAAAAAACATTGTCAAATAATAGAAACAAATAAAAATCTCCCGTTTATTAATATACTACATAGAGATACCAATATTGTTTGTGTTTAACAGACTACTACCAGTGTTTTGCACAAACATTAACCAGAAAAGTGTAAACGTCGAGCTTATGAAAGCCAAAATTGCTTTGACTTTTAAATAAATAAATGAATAAATTACAATTTCAGAAAACATACTTTAGTAATGATAAAATACTTATTAAGATAATTAATACTTAAAGCGGACAAAGTAGACTCGGTGGTTTATCTTGTGAAGTGATTAATTTAATAGTTTCAAAAGGTTTCTCGGTAAAATTTTAAAGGCGAGAATATTCTTAACTCCGTAGAGGCTTATCAATTTTGTTCAGTATTTATCATATTTAAATTCATGATTTCTTACAAAGGAAGACCCGTTGCACTTTCCGCATCCTACAGAATACCGTCGGTATAAATCCTAAGCTTGTTTTCATATAATACTAGCTGTGTCCGCGACTTCGATAACGTGGTACTAAATTGTTGTTTAAACATTTTCGCTAGTTTTAGTATCTTTTATCACAAAGCATTGTTTCTAGCATGTAGCGTGATGTTTAATAGACGAAAGCCTTCCTCAGTAATTGCTCTATTAAAACCAAAAATAATTTCCGATGATCAGCGTGTTCAAACAAACAAACAAACTTTTCCGTATTATAATACTAATATACATTAAAATTCGGTATTCACCGCATTATGGTGACTTTTACTTCGAAATTACATCGAAATATCGATCAAATACTATATATACTGAAAGTACTACGTGAAATAGACATTTTCGTTTTCGTCGCCTTGACTTATCTCAGTTTATCTGATTTCATATTATCCCTCCGAAGTATTTACATCCAAATCGCTTGAAAAGATCGAAGGACGGCATTAACATTCAGTGGATCCTAGACGTAGGGTTTTATGCCAAATTATCTACAGTATTTTGTCTTCTTGTCAGAAATGCCAATGGTCGCTACTGAATGTGACGAAGGCCTGTGTAATTTACAAGTAAATGTCACAGATACGGTTTCTTATGTAATATTCACTCAAGCGTTAAAGTTAGTAACACAATTCAAGTTTTTCTGCGTCCTTGTTGACTTAGTCAGAAGAATAAAAAATATAATTTCTTTATATACAAAAAATAAAATAAACACTATGTGAATATATTAAAATATTGATTAAAGGCAAAAAAGGTAGCTTGTACTGCAAAGTAAATAATGTTAAGTACTTTATCCGCATATGGAGCAAGAGTTAGTTTTTCTTTAAAGAACTCTTTCTAAATTTGTATAAAACCTCGCTGATAAAAGAAATTTATTTGCTTTTTACATTGGCAATTAAGATCTACGAAAAATTATTATAGCTCTCTGTGTATTTGTAACCCTTTATAAATATTGGTTCATCCATTTTTTGTGGATTTCCTTTTATAATTCTGTTGAAAGGATTCGTGCCCCAAAATAATGAATGTAAGCGGAAAAACATTCAGTATATCGTTTAAGCTATTAATTATTGTATCCAGGGTAAAAAAAATAAGCAAACCAAATCCATAATTTAATTAAAAGTAGACAGAAAATGATACGCTGTTGCAAGTTTACGTGCTCGGTCCATACGACTTAACTTATCAAGCGTCCCGAATAAATAAAGGCAACTAAACATCAAACAATTTGTGTAATCGAGATACGACGTTGATTGTAACTTACATGGGGTTGCCAAGCTTCTGATGTAAGATTAACGGGTTGTTACAGTAAATTATTTATATAAATTTAATGTGGTCTATTTGTCACGAAATTCTGTTATACTGTTAAAATGGTCAGAAACCGATAAAATAACGTTTATGCTACATGTCAGATGAGTGTTATTTATGGTATGAGTATTGTAAGGTGACAGGTGCTTTGTGACATTGAGTAAAAAGTGACAGCGGGTAAGAAAACATAGACATATTTATTATGCACAAAGTTTTAAATATGCAAATATTTTTTGTTCAAAAATATATTTATTTATAAAAACCAGAGTTGACTTTGCTTCAACAAAAATTAGAGTAACAAGTTCAACAAAAAACTTAGGCTCTTTCAAGTTTTTTCTTTGTAGGTAGTTAGCGATAGGAGTACTAGAACACTTTTACGGTCATGGTGCGGTTTCATCCTGTCACCCATCTATTTCTGATGCAATCAATGTTTAATTTTTATTTAATTTCTTATTAATCCATGTACTTTACACATTAAACCTTGCCAATATTTTTAAAACCATAGTGATTGAATAAGAAGTAGATTTTTGTATGAGTTTATGATTTAATTTTGAAATGAAGAATGACATAAGATTATGTCTTTACTATTAATTGTGTATAGATAATACGTAGTAAGTCACATCTTATGATTTTAAAAAAGACAAATTATCAGACCATAAACATGTATCAATTCAAGTATAGGTATTGACCACCTTAACGTTGAGACTTGACCATACGGTTAGTCCAGTGGAGAAGCAGACGCCTCGCTGCAACTACCGCGCGGTACTATTTGAATTTGGATTTAATGATCCACAAATAATTATTCTAAGTTTGGTTGTTACTTTATCTGTATGTTAACCGTGGATGTAAAATCCTCCACACTTGACATACGCGAATTATCTACACATGAATATGCAAATAAAAAATATTTAAAAGATACCTAACGAATGTTGATTAACATTATTATAACACAGATTAACAGTAATTAGTACGACAGTAGGAATCATTTAAATGGAAAACAATCGATAAGTATATTTACAGAGTCATTTAATGAAAACAATTTTCTGGCGTCTAGGTTTCTTTGGATGTTTTATTTCTCCGACAACCGATACTCTTACTAATTAAATTAAATGTAGCGATTGGTGCATGTTGCCACTATTTTTATGATTAAAAAACTATATTCCATATCCCTCAACCGCCCAACTGCAGCGAAAAATAACTGTGAAAAGGCATGCTGTAAAACAATCCTAAAATGAATTTTAATAACATGGTTAATTTGAAGTTTTAATATGGTAACACCTACCGTTATACGGACGGATCTACGTTGAAATGAAAATAACTGATATTTACTTGACTGTTATCAGATGAACAAATTTCAAATGTAAATATACAAGTGCCTTCAAGCTCTTTTTAGTATTCCAAGTTACAACAGGAAATATTAGAGTAGACTGTACGTGTGGCATCGCTTGCGTTAATATTGATTTTTTCAAACAAATCGAATGACAAAATAAAAAAGTTTCATACAAAGTTTGTCCCTCTCTTTATCTCACTTCCAATAAGGTTTTCGTGAGAAAAACTAGCCTATCACCGTCTCTAGTTTTGCATCTATCTCTATACCAAAATTCATCATAATCTATTCAGCGGTTCAGGCGTTAAAATGTAAGAAGCAAACAAACTTACTTTCGCATTTATAATATTAAGGATTAGTTAAAAGCCATGCATGTTTCATCGTGGATTCGTTGGTAATGTAAAGTGACGTCACTTTCTCTGAAATAAGCATACTGTACGGTGTAACTGCAGTACATTGCTGCTTACACCAAAACCTACTTGCATAGGGTGCGCTTGCATGCTGAGCAGTTTTTACTTTAATTTTTAAAACTTTTACTTTTAGAATTGAATTCGGAATATGTACGCTGTAGTTTTTTTTTTATTATTTACATTTTGTTGAGGACTTCGTTCACGTGAAATTGACAATTATTTAACAACGTTCAATAAAACTTTGCTCGTATTGGTGGTAGCCTGATGTGAAATAGCCTAAAGCATTCCTTAGTGATTGTTCTATCAAATCCAAAATATTTGAAATCTGTCTGCTAGTTTCTAAGATTAACGCGTTCAAACAAACAAACTTTTCTGCTTTATAATATTAATAAGAATATCAAAATGAGACTGGGTGCAGTGGATATTGTAAGCAGTAAGTGTGGATTGAGAAAATCCACATAGTAATAGAGCAATTACTAAGCTATTTTAGGTACATAAACCCAAGTCCACGGTAGTGGACTTTGGTTTCGTATTAACAATGACAATATTAATAATAATATTTACATAAAGAATCGCATGTCGCTCTTTAATACCAACGGTGTTATGCTATTGTTGTCATCTCTGTAAGAAGACACTGGTGGTTTTGTTGCTAACCGTTGCCGTCAGGACACACATATATTTAACATAGTATTTATAAATAATACTTATATGTTACTTGCTCATTACGCTGGGCACTCAAAAGTAAACCAAAAAAAATTACAAAGGTACAATGGAATCCGAAAACCAAATAATTTAGAATTATTTACAAACGCCTAATTCCGATAAGTTCGGTATTTTTGACATTATTGAGAGTCAAAAGAATTGTAACCAATAATAAAGAGATAGCAAAATCCAAAAACTAAGTACCATTGATCCTTGTACGAAAAAGTCCGCATCGAATGATGATAACCCCATTCCCGTAAATTCAGCAGTTTTTGGCATGAATGACCGTTAAAGGAGTCGTATTCTATATATATATATATATAAATGTACTAGATTTTACGTGCGGCTTCGCTCGCAGGATATCAATTTTGTCAAATAAATCAAATGACGCAAGAAAAAGTTTTATATAAAGATTATCCCTCACGAGAAAAAGTAGCCTATCTCCGTCTCCTGGCTCCGATCTATATCTGTACCAAAACTCGTCACAATCTTTAGCCGCTTAGGCGTGACAGCGTAACAAACAAACTCACTTTCGCATTTATAATATTAGTATGATACATATACATAATGTGTTTGTTTGAGGTGTGTTTGGTTTAGGGCTATTCATTATTAGATTCAAATGATCCTTTATCATGTTATTGCTATTTTACTTTTATAATTTTATTTCCGCCAATACAAATAAAGCGATCTGAAGCGATGATATCTCAGCGGTAGTGTGTACGATTTCGCGTCAAGGGACGTGAGTTCGAATCCACCTACAATGAGCTTGAGCTTTCGGTAAAGGAAAACATCGTGAAGAAACCATGGCATGGCGGTAGGGCTTTTTCTAATGCCCGCATGGCTAGCGACCACCCTTAAGTTCAAAACCTGCCGCCAAATACCTATAGGTACTCTACTAGACTAAACGTGTCCTCCGTCTTGGGCTACATCATCACTTAATATCGGGTGAGGTTGTAGCCATAAAGCTAAGCCTGAACCATAAAAAAAAGACATTTTCTCTGAATATGTTATTCGTTCGGCGTAGCGGCCGTGTACGGGTAGTTGCTTTATATACATACATTACAGGAATCGAACGCACGTGCATTGTCGCGGGGTTTGTTCACACTACCAAATGAGCTATCATCACTTGAACGTGCCCAAAATGCTTAGAGGTCACGACCTTGTAGGATACACATCTCTACCACACTGTTCACGTGCTGTAAGATATATAATGCATCAGCTAATTCAGGAACGTTACGCTTATTTTTTTATAGTTAAGGTTTAGCGTTATGGTCGTAATCTCACCTGATCTTATATGAAGAAACGGCCGATGTTGCTAGACACGCTAGACCCGTGGCGGAACTGACTCTCAAGTGCAACTGCCGGAAGGCCCCTATGTGTATTTAGCGGCAGATTTTCAACTTGAGGATGATTGCTAACCAGGCGGGCATTAGAAAAAGCCCTACCGCCATGCTATGGTTTCCTCACAATGTTTTACTTCACCAAAAGCGCAAGCTCATTGTAGGTAGATTCCAACTCACGTCCCTTGACACGAATTCCGTACACACTACCACTGAACTATCATCGCGTAATATATGGTGATCGCGATACAGTCTCATATCATCGTGACGTACCCCGCAAAATGTAAGAAATATAAACACGATTTATACGGAGAACTCTTTCAAGGTTTGTATGACTGTAATTACTCATTAACAGGATGACAGCAAATCAACAGTTATTACAACTGCAGAAAATAACATAGTCTTTAATTTAGTTATCTGTTATTATAACCTGATTTTCCAAGAATTGATGTATAGTTACCGGAAAATACATAGACATAATCGTATGAAGGCTCGGTTCGTGTTGATTGATGCTATTATCATAGTAAACATCCGCGGCGACATAATGGTCTAGATAAGTATCTACTTGACTATCAATTCTAAAGGTTCGTACGCACGTGTCCACTCTCAGGTAAATGAGCCGTTCAGTGAAGGAAGCCCGCTTAGCCTTAGTGCACACGGCTTTGTACTAAATACATTTATCTTATAAATTATAAATATTACCTATTGAATAGCGATGTATCTTATCCTTACTTCTACACTAATATTATAAAGAGGAAATATTAGTATTTTTGTTTGTCACAAATAAACTCGAAAATTAATGGACGATTTCAAAAATTCTTTCAACATTATAATGCTACATTTGCCCTGAGTAACATGGGCTGTATGACATTTTTTATGAAAATGATTAAATAAAATTTTAGTACCAAGCGAACGGAGTCGCGGACACAGCTAGTAATATTATTATTAAGAAAGTATTTTTGTATGTTACGTTTTTACGATAAACTGCTGAATCGATTAGGATGAATTTTGGTATAGAGATAAATGGAAACCTGGAGACAGTGATGGACAACTTTTTCTCACGAAAAACTTATATGAAGTGTGGTAAACAGTGTGGATAAACTTTGTAATTCGTCCTACGATTTGCTTCAAACTTTAGAGAATAATTGCTTATAATTTCGAATTTTGAGTAAGTTGATATCTACCTGTATTGACTAACCTCTTGAAATAAGAAAATAATAGCATTTGAAAGAAAATTATTTCTTTATCGAAGAACAACTAGAAGTGGTTGACAAAATACTATTACACGAGCGGAGCCGCGGAGAAAAGCTACTGTTGAAATAAATTTAGGTATAAATATATGAAAATATGAGTAGAGGAAGACCTTAGATGATACGGATGTACTGTCTCATAAAAGTATAAATTATATATGTATAAATGTTGTGAATATTGATATGACAGTTCACAGAGAAAAATATATAAAAAAGCACGTGGTGCCAACCCTACCTAGATAAAATAAGATGTATTCAGAAGGAGAAATTTGGATGCGACATAAACACTACAAATAAAATCATTCACACGTTTGTATGTACATTTTTTATTTATTTTATAAGTATTTATCTTCGATCTTCCTAAATCGTAAGTAAATATGAAGCTAACGCAGGATCGTGAAATCAAAGGATTTATTAAATATTAAATCACTTCTCAAAGATTTAAAGTTATAGGTTGACTAGAAGATACACTATAGATCACTAGTGACGTTTTTTGAATAATCTACACAGTCGATATAGCGGTTTATAAATGGATTCTGTGTGACTACTTCATCGAATTGTATTTAACTCATTTGTCTATTTTAAATAACATATTAAAATGGGGTATGGTAATGAAGTTATTAGCACAGGTATTCAAAAATAGTATCCTAAATTAAAATTGCTCGCTTCACTCACTTGCTCATTCGCTTGAGCGTATCCACATGTGTACGAGGCTTTAGACTTCCGAACTATTATTTACATACTTCATATATCAACATGTAAAATTACCATTTAATTCTCAAGCGAGTAATAATTCCAATAAATATATATAAATTTATCGAAAAGATCTTCTACAAACGAGTCAATTATGTCACACCTTCCAACTTTATTATTGTAAGATTGTATACAAAGGTAAGTATCTACATAGATATAACATTTTGAAAAGTATGTACCTTCGTAGTTTTCTTATACAAGTAATGTTAAGATTACCGTAGCCTTTAATATCTTTAAATTGTGTAAATATCATTAGGACGTTGCTGATCTCTAAAACCTTTTCAAAAAGACCTTAAGAAACACTATTCAAATTTCTATTTTGTGTACTAAGTGTCCGTTGTACGTCTAATAGACGGTGTTCCGTTTTTACGTCGGTCATTATGTGGTCTTAAACATTCGAAACCTAGTTGGGAAAGTGTCTTCCATGTATAGCGAAACATAACTACAGGTGCTTGGCGAAAAATGTTCAATTTAAGAATAGTAGTTATCGAACAATCACTAACAAATTCGCTAACCACCATGCCGTAGTTCTATGCAACGATGTTTTTCTTCACCAAATGCTCAAATTGGAGATTCGAACCCGTGTCAACCGATAGTGTCCGACCACGATTCTACTGAATTATATTACTTCATAATAGATGCAGAAATATGGAACATGATACCTATGCTATATGATTTATCAATATTACGTGAAATATTGACTGCACGTGAGAAATACTGTGTTTTAATAAAAATATTCATTATGAATTGCATAAAAATAAATGAATGTTTTATAGCCTATTGAATTCTTTCACTAAATTGTTTATTTCAAAACTATTTTTTTTTATAAAATATCTTTAGTCACGTCTGTTGGACAATTTCGTGTGGTTTTACAAAAACCTCACGTTTGTACGTCAGATTAGCCCGTGACGTTCTACCTTCACGCCTACAGATTTCTATATTGGAGTGAAAATATATGTATACAGTAGTGGGTACGGACGCCAAGTCTAAGGACGTGAGATCAAATCCCTACTATAAGCCCGAGTTTTCGGTGAAGGAAAACATCGTGATGAAACCATAGCATCTTGGTAGGGCATTTTCTAATGCCAGTCTGGCTAACAACCACCCTCCAGTTGAAAATCTACCGCAAATTGGTTTTCCGGCAGTTGCACTTGAAAGCCAATCTCTTCACATTATAAGCGTGTCTAACATCTAAGGTTATATCGTCACTTATCATCAGAGGATATTACGGCGATAAAGCTAAAGCTATAAATTATATCATACATTTATTTTAATGTTCTTTGATTGTAATGTAAATTAAGGCGTCTTTTTAAATAGATTACTAATAACATAAAACTTTTATGACATATTTTTATATCTGCATTTTAACCATAGTTACTTCGGCCTGCCTAATTTGAGAGTTAACACAAAAAAGTAGAACTTGGCCAAAATAATACGAATAGGGACATAAAAATGCGAGCATAAAATAAAATAGCTATGATCTATTTTACATCCCATAAAAGCAAATCTGTTTCAGTAAAAAATTGGCATTCTTTAAGTAAGTCCACCAAATTGTAGTACTCGAAAGCAATAACCATTTGGTGTACTTACATAATACCAATTGTGAAGTGAAGGATTTCGTTTTAATACCCTCAATTCAACGTTTTTAAAAAACAAAAACAAATCATATATAACAACACAACAGGCATGGCGTTTTTTGGATAGGATATACACTACGACAAAACATTGAATAACAGACCAAATAAATTATAGAATGGTCTCTCAGAGATTGGGAGTGAAAAAAAATAGAACACAATGTAGGCCTTTGTCTAAACCTCAAGTTGAAAATCTGCTGCCAAATACTTATTATAGATGTTCCGATAGCTACACTTAATACTAACCCTATAAAATGTAAAAAAAATAGACAATAATATATCTACTATATTAATAATGAAAGTGTTTCAGCAACAAAGGGTATTATTATTATATTCGTGACACTACTATAGGTTTGTTTAGCGAGGTATCCCGGAAAGAAATATTTTCCATGATGTAATTTCACAAAATAGTTGTCAAAGGAAATTCAATTTTTAGCATTCCTCGCTCATATTACACACGCAATTTGTCGCCAACCCTCGGGAAATAGATGTTCTTTCCCGTGAGAAAATAATTATTCGAGACTAGCTGTCAAAAGTAAATATGTTTAGATAAAAGATATTTTACTACGTTATAAATATAACTAATTTGCCATGAAAACATGACGTAAGTTTCCGTTGTATAAACTGGTCTTAGTAGAAATTTAATCCACTTTAGTTTGTGGCAAGTGTAGATAATATGATTTTCTCTGTTATTTTCATTATTAGCCTGCATTTATTTAATACTAGATATATGCGTCTATGTCAGGTCCAATGATCTATCATTGGACTTTGGCATCCAGTTGGTTCCAACATTACACAGGTTACATAACATGACAAGTTGGTTCCTGAGTCGTCCCTCATTTTGCAGGAAGGTGCTACACACTAAATTTTCTTTAATGTGGTCATCAATTTAGAACTCACTTATCCCATAGATTTCAGATTCCTTGTATGTAATCAATTCACTACCAATTCAGCAAAATTAGTCATCAATCAATCGCTTTTTATACAAAATTAAAGTCTGAAAATAGACGGCGAATTAAGTAGAGGAATAATGAAGGATGAATAATGAACTTTGATAGGAGTGATGCGTGTATAAAATATGTGAATATGTGACAGCTGACAGAGGAAAAATGGTATCGGGAAACATATTCTGTCAACTCTTCCTATTTTCCATAAGAAATATTAGAAGTAAGATATAAATCGATTTACGGAATATTGTCATGTATAGACCGGTTCAATTAACTCAATTTTATTTATCTTTTTTCCATAATATTTACAAATAATTGATATTCAATGTTGCTGCTCATTTATCTTGAATGTATTGTACATAAATAACTGAATATCTTTAGTAAAAATATATTGTGAATACACTCCGGTGAGTTATGGTAATAGGATACGTATAAAACTGTATTTTTTCCTCCATACCTCTTTTAATAGTTGCTGATCTATTGTTCTGCCGACCCTACACATATAAAATGAGAGAAATTATAATATCTTTGTAATATAGCGAAACCTTTTTTGTCATATAATTAATTCGTTTAATAAATATTTGTTCATCCTTTCGTTTACCAAGCATAATTTCATATCTACTTACACGTGATCTTCTCACAGATCAGGTAATGCTGGCCGGCGCGATGATCTTTAGCCGAAGTTCTTCTTTGATATCAAAACTTATCAGCATAATAATGTGCTGACATTATATAAATAAATATCTTTTTCTAGAAACAATAAATATATTCAAATTCATTCGTTGCATCACGACGTTTTCCTTCACCGAAAGTTCAAGCTCATTGTAAGGGTTCGAACTTATGTCCATAGACGCCTCATCTGTACACACTACTAAATGAGGTATCATCGCTTCGCTAACTACTCATCCAATCATCATATGTTGCATACACGTGTCAATGATACAGGACAAGGACATATAATAAAAAGTACTGCTTTCGAAGGATAGAAAATGGATTTTACTTTAACAATACAAGAAAAAAAAACAAAAAGTTTAATACACAAAGCGTTTCAAATAAGAACATAACTGTCAGGCAGCAGACGTTTTGTCTCCTGTTCCATTCACTGCATTAAAGTGGCGAAGGGCAGGGGTTCTCAATGAGGGAATGCGAGACCAAATGGCTGTCTGACAGATATTCTTCTCATTTGAATCGCGACTGGAAGCCGCACAAAAGAAATCTCTTGGACACTCGTGCGTTCATAAGGATCGCTATTATTTAAATTGTATATTCACTCACAGAATTATTTTTTTCAGTTGGTAACAAAAAACAGACTCGCATTAGTAGATTCAACATGTTTTAAAGTTTATTGTTACCAATTTGCATAGTAACATCTTGTTAACGATTTAGAAATATAGAAAATCATTAGTTTTATACCAAACAAATCACAGGATGTTTGATGTTAGCCAATGCGTGTGAGAGATATAAGATTATGGCAAGTCAGCGTTTCTCAACCTCAAGCACTGGATTAGTTTAATTTTAACATGCAAAGAGTCACCATGCTTTTAACAATCACGCTTGATGGAAATGATTAACCTTTATATATACTAATTATGGTTAGATTTGTAAATTATAGTAACAGCGATTTTTAGTGCTCGTTATGTTATATAGTTTGTGAAATAAAATTTAGTTTTACGTAAATAGGTATTTATTCTATTAAATTATTGAATTTAATGGATGTTACGATACAAACATTGTTATTTTTTTCTCATTTCATAGTCAATTTTCATTGTAAGTAAAATAATTAACTTTCATTATCGTCCAAACAGCAAAACATATGGACTTAATAATAATACTTTGATTATATTTCGTAAATATTCGCAGCAAGAAACTACCTTTTTCTCAGATACTTTATTACGGTTACTACTAATGATTTTGGTGCGATTGCATTGATATTGTTTAATTCAATATTAGCAGGCGCATAAGACTATATCACAAGGATAATGTTTTTCTTAGACTAGAAGTGTAAAAGCTGGTCTTGGTGTTTGGTAATACAGAGGTTTGAGCATCGTCGTGATGTTGTATTAGTGCGTATACGATGGTGCTTGTCACCCGATTAGTCGCCACAAGCCGCTCTCGGCTTGGTATTAGTTGGAAGAATGCGTTTACATATTACGAGAGATAGTCCGTAAATGGATTTTGTCACAACATTTAATAAAAGAAAACATGTGTTTTCTAACGATGACAGAAATTTTAGAAACGGTTCAATAAACCTATAGATTACCTCCTTTAAGCAAAATATGTATAAACATAATAATTAAACAGGGCTAAAAGTGAAGGTTGAGAAACGCTGTATATTAACAGTTTTAGTTAAAAAATAAAAGCTTCATGCGAAACAAACTACTGACTTTCTTATCATACAGCGGTACAGATAACGACAGCATCGCCAGGCCAACCTTTCTGAGACCACTGTGCACGCCCTGTTGAAAATAAATCATTGTATGTCTTGGAAAATAATATAAAACAAGAATCAACAAAAATAGTAAACAAAATTTGTTATAGTTTCATCCTTTTTCAAGACTAACGGTCTTCGCAGATATTTTACAGTTCTTTCCACAGTTCCACATATATATTTGAATAGCTCGATCACAGCTCCCCCTATCTCGTTCAAGGATATTGCAAGTAATATTATTCGTGAGGAAATACATACCCCTGTCCATTTTCACTGTGACTAATCAAACAATGTTTAGCAATTTATCTCTATTTCCCGAGGAACTCTTTCCTTTCATTACTGTATCCCTATATGTTGATTTATAATATTAGTTCCCACAGTATCAAATTTTATCAAAATCTATCCAGTGGAACTAAAATGATGCGCGTATAAGTAATATACCGATAGACAGATAAAATATAAAGAAAAAACATTTATGTTTATATATGGTTTAGAAAGTTCACATCTGTACAAATAAATATAATTAAAGTGTTTGTTTGTATGGTCAAAATAACAGCTTTTTACTGAATGCATATGAAAGTATACTCGGTACTTATATAAAAAATTTTTTTCGTTGTCTGTCCGTTTGCGTCGGCTAATATCTGAAACAGCATGATCAATTTATATGGGACTTCAACAACAGATAGCTGATGTTATAAAGAGTAACTTAGGCTACGTTTGTTGTAGAAAAAAATTAAGATTCAACGAAAAAAACAAATTTAGTTCCATGCGAACGAAGTCGCGGGCACAGCTAGTTTTACATATAACACAGATTTAGCTCAGTTACTGTTTTATTGATGTATTAAGTAGATAGATCTACAACATATTTCAAGTCGTACGCAAATCAAACGCAATCAGGTCTAGGTAGTGGGAGTTCAATGTTTGCTTTTGTACTTACATAGGAAGTGAATTATGAATCTTAAATAACACTAAATAACAGATTTTTTTATTATAATTTAAAGGAATGGACTGGTTTTATATGTAAATTTTGACTTAATTGATTAATAATTAAAAGTAAAATTCTGGATTAAAAAAAATCTATTATTTATATTATATCACTTTATCAGTGTGCAATTAGCAATTCAACCAAAATTACACAATATACTACTGTATAGAATAATATACTACTGACTAGCCGTCCCTGCGTCTTCGTTCGCATGGACTGAAAATTATTTAACAAATTTATAAGCCTATGTTACTCAGGGATAATACAGCATTCTAATGATGAAATAATTTTTGAAGTAGGTCCAGTAGCTTTTGAGTTTATTGGTCACAAACAAAAATACAAAACTACAAGACTGTCGTCATTATATATAAAATTCTCGTGCCACAATGTTAGTTTCCATACTTCTCGCTCGACCGATGTTTATGAAATTTTATATGTATATTCAGTAGATGTAAGAATCTGTTGTAATCTATTTTTCATACCTAATAGATGTAAGTGATAAGGGTGATCCACTCCAATCATTTATGTTTTGAACATTTTTTTTTTTTTTATGATGTGGCATTAACAATTACATACAACTCTAAATCTACACTTTTCTACCTTCAACCTCTTATTTTTTAATACAATCATAGTATTCACTATAATGTATAATTTATAAGACAGAACACCGTTTGTCGGATCAGTTAGAATTAGTATAGATATTATATTATCTTGGTAGTGTGCACGGACGCGAGTTGGAATCTATCTTCAATGAGTTTGAGCTTTCGGTGAAGCAAAATATCGTCATGTAATCTTAACATGGAGGAAGGGCATAGCGTGCCCATTATCTTCAGCTTAATCGTCACTTTACATTAGATGAGATTGTGCCAATAACGCTATACATTGACTAGAAAAAAGAAGTAAGTTTTTAGACTGAAGGATCCTACCAAAAAACTTTGAACCTGTTACTGATTTTATCCATCAACTAAGCTCATTGTCAAACATCATTTAGTATTCGTCGTTTAACATGACATGAAGATGTATAGTCCATATTATTATTTCTTATTCACATCACTTAAGTACAATGATCAAGGTATAATACAGTATAGGTTCAAATAATCAAATCTATAAATTGAAACTGAAAATGACTACAGGACAGATTGAAAACTCCTTAGATTTAGTTAATACGACGAAGTAATTATATATAACTTTAAAAAAAATGGTCGACTTATAAATACAAATTTAGGCAGTGTCAAGTCAATCAGAGAAGATTCACTTTTCAAAAAAGTAAAAAGTTCACATGAAAACCTGTCCATTTGTGTGCCAACCGAATACGAACTGATACCAACATCTACATTGCGTTTCAATGAACTCGTTACAAACATTCTGTTCATAATGAATAATCTGTATTAAAGCAAAAAAGTTTATTTGAACTAGCTAATCTTAGGAATTGCCAAGCTGTTTTCAAAAAATATTTTTATATTTGATAGAGCAATTACTGAGGAAGGCCTTAGGTTATTTAACAGCACGCTACCATCAATGGTAGCAAAGCTGTATTAAAAAATGTTACAAAAACGGGCAAAAATTATTAAATAATGTTTATTTCTACGCGAACGAAGCCGCAGATACAGCTAGTAATGAAAAATTTGGCTGCACGATTGGCGTAGCGGTTACAGTAACTGCCTAGCCACCCTATCGACGTACAGTGTATTCGATTCCCATTTGTGTGATCCATATATAATTGTTCTGATTTTGGGTTGTGCTTTGCGTTTGTGTCTACGAAATCCTATCGCCAATATCACCTTACATAATTAATGATGACCCGCAGGCAGATGCCATAATATAAAAAAAAACTATTCTTTATATCATCCTGAAATAAGAGAGTTTGTATGATTTAGAATAGTGCAAATTTACGTTAGTAGTAAAAATACTAACCCACTCGCTTCACGAGTCGCTACAATCGGACGGTTCGGTCTTGAACACTTATAAATAAACATTCAATATTAACTGCCGAACTAGATATATTTGAATTTACTCATTTTTATATATAGATAAAGCATTGCGTACCTATCTACGTACGTCAAATAGAATAATATACGTCTACCCACTTACTGAGAACGTTCTTATATAAATATATGCGAGAGCGTATCACGGAGTACCAGGTGCATATGCAACCATATAGCTCAGTTTGTAGTGCGTACAGACGCCGTGCCAATGGACATGAGTTCGATACCCGCAATGAGCTAGTAATTTCGGTGAAGGAAAACATCGTCATGCAGCCATAGCATGGTGGTAGGGCTTTATCTAATCTTTAGCTATCATCTACAAGTTGAAAATCTGCTGCTAAATATTATAGGTGCGTTCCGACAGTTGCACTTGAGAGCTAGTCCCTGCACTAAGTTTAGCGTGTTCTACATCTTGGACCACATCGTCATTTAACATCAGATGAGATTGCGGTCATAACGCTAAACCTAGGAACAATAAAAAAACTTAGCATTTGGTATGGTAGGGTGTCTTCATATGTACATATAATAAAAATACATATGGTCAAAGTTTGTGTATTAAAAAATTACAATCTTACTAACTAAATACTTTGCTAACGTTGCTGACGTATTGCATAGTAAAAAATCAAAACGGTAAGAATAGCAGCGTAATAGCAAAATAAGATCGGAACTCGTCGGTCTTAAGTAAGACATCTATATTAATATTATAACGCGGGAAAGTTTGTTTGTCTATTAATCTTAGGAACAACCCGTTGGATTTAAACAAATATTTTAGTATTTAACAAAGCAATCATCGAGGAAGGCTTTAGACTATTTAATATCACGCTGCAAACAATAGAGACAAAGCTGTATTGAAAAAGTTACAAAAACGGGCAGAAATGATTAAATAAGTTTTAGTTCCACCCGAACTGTGTCCCAGGCACAGCTATCTTTAATAAAATAATGCATTTTACTTGTTTATGCTACTGCGTAGGGAGCGCTAATGTTTTTCAAGTGGTTGAAGATATGTATGTCCATTATTTAATACGCTCTGCAGACTACCAAATTTAACTATGATAGGGTCGACATGTTTAATTAAGTAAAAACACTTAGAAGATTCTAAAACTAGAATAAAACACAGTATAAAAATAAATTGTGTGGTTTTATGGAACCTCGATGCAAGCGAAACTTTTTATCGGATCGTAGGCATTTAACTGAAAATTTTCGGAAAATTATTCGATTTAGGGTATTAAAATCACGTTTTTAATTTTAATTTAATAATTGGAAAATTCGAATGACAATGAAAAATTAAAAGTAGTCAAGATATCCAACTATAAATCTTAATTTCAATGTGCGTATTAGAGAACGGAATTGATAATATATACAATCATCCAGATGATAATCGCATGTTAAAAACTGTGAACGATATTTATTTTGAATTGAAATTATTTTAATATAATATTAAATTATTGAACAATTTTGAACTTCAATTATTGTATAAATAACGTCATCTTCGCCTTGAGTCTCCCAGTCTATAAATTTAACTAATATTTTATGGTAACTACAATAAATAAATATAGATATAATACTATATCATTATATATTATATTATTTAAATCTATAACGATCAATATATAACATCAATATATTGATCAAAACTCACTAATACCGCGGAGGACTTGCACGAATGCGTGACTATATAAATTATTAGGCTATTTTACCCCTACTCCGTGGCCGGTTGTAATGCGACATGCGATAGATGGATAAAAAAAATTGTGGCGATGTAAAACAGTTACACTTTAAAAACAAAGCATTATATATAATCACAATAGCACCATATATTTTTCTATAATGGCTTGTATTAAAATAGTTTTTTTTATTATTCAATTTACTTCTTATAAAATCAAACCCGAGTACAACTATGTCGAGGTTCGGTATTGACTGGATCTTTAAACGATTTTAATAGTTAATGTCTGTAGATCAATAGCTCGTTTATACAAAGTAGTTTATTACAAAGTAGTTCATAATTTATGTGTACATTAACAGTATAAGACAAAGATTGAATAACTAAATTTCTTGCCAATATTTCACTTAATAGGTCTATCCGAGTCACAAACTTTTTACAATATCTTGGAGATATTAATGACATTATATTGTAGCTTGTGCTTATTTCTAAGAAATGTTTCTACTTTCTTTTAAATCAAGTTTTATTTCTTGGCTACGCCCCATACAATCAGATGTCGTAAAATGCCTAGGATGGCCTTGAATGTATGGTACAAAAACCGCGTATATTTCGTAATATTTTTTATTAACTCATAGTCTCATGTTTCTTATGACTATTCTATGTAATATTGGTCGCATTTTGCGTGATATAATTTGGTTATTGTCTATAGGTGAAGTCAATTAATATAATTGTAATTTTTAATAAATCTTACTTATATTATTAATACGAAAGTGAGCTTGTTTGTTTGTTACGCATTTACGCCTAAACCGCTGAATCGATTAGGATGAATTTGGGTATTGTGATAGATGGGAACCTGGAGACGGTGATAGGCTCCTTTTTATTGCGAAAACCTTATAAGGAGTGAGGTAAAGAGAGGAGTAAGGTTTGTATGAAACTTTTTATTGTGTCATCTGATTTGTTTGACAAAATCAATATTAGTGCGAGTGAATATATATCAAGACAAATATTCTATCATTCTATATGACCTTAATCTAATTGTATATAATAAGAGGAACGCCCGAAAAACAGCAGGCTGTAAGTAACAATCTATGGGAAAATCCATAACGAATGGATCGATAACGGTACGATTTCGCATAATCTATGTAGTTTTCAGAGCCGATATGCTAATAATAATTAATTGCCAATTGGCAATGTGACAAAAGGTCAAACTCAGCTAAGGCTATACCGCAAAAGCACTACACAGCGCTGTTTTCCGTCTGCCCCATAAAGTGTTTGCAAATATAATTTCTTTTGTTTTTTATAATGAAATATAATACTATATTTATAATTATATATGTATACACACTAATTGTATTAGTGATATAAACAAAATATAGTATAGCACAAATTTATGTACGTAATTCCGCAAGATAACTTCGTCGACAATTCATCATTTTAATTTGGCGCTAAATTATAAAGAGTTGATAAAGTGTCAGACAACCATCAGTCAAGCTGAGTATGATTGATTTAGGCTATTAATAATATTAACTGATAGTGTATTGTTTATATACATTTTTTTTTAAATATAACTCAGAATTAAATAAAAAAGTTTGGAAAATCCAAAAGTGCACGCTTCTTAATCTCTTTTTTTTTTTGTTTATTTAATAACAATTAAACTAAATCGAATCTGACCATAAAAAGTAGTAGGGTTCTATTCCTAATTATACTGAAGCGTAAGAAAAAAAAAACTCAATTAGTAAAGTATTTCGATCGTTATCGTGATAACATACAGGATCCGCACACACACAGACTCAAAGACACACGGACATCCAAGACAGAACTTTATTAAATAGTTTTTTAACTAGTTTTAATAACAAAAATGGCATCAATAATATCATGAGTGTTGAAAATAGTGTTTTTTCTTGATATGTGTGTGTATAGATTATTTTACAAGTGCAATATATGATAAATTTTAAGTTTGAGAAATCAGTTGTTTTGCGTGAAGTGAAAGTAGTACCCACCTCAACGCTTCGCATATGAGGCAAACAATAGAAGATTTGAAAGAAGATTATTTTCTGTGTCCAATAATATATTTAACGTTTATATACTACTAACGGTGATTCGTTTGCGTAGAACTTATTTATTCATTATTAGTCATTTTTGCCCAATTTTGTAACTTTTTAAAGATAGCTTTGCTTCTATTGATAGTAACGTGACGTTAATAGCCTCAAGCTTTCTCGCCAATGATTGCTCTATCAAATACAATTAATATAATATAAAAAATAATTTATGAAATCCAACTGGTAGTTTCTAAAATTAGCGCGTTGAAACAAACTTTTCCGCTTTATTATATTAATACAAATTTGAGGTACAAAACTTTAAGTATTTACACATATACGAAGTAGTATTTCTTTACACAGTAAAATTCTCAATCATGCATATTGTTACTTTTGTTATTTGTTTAGTACGAATATATATAATTTAATTGTTTATTGTTACGTGAAGCGAAGTCCTTCATTTTTGGAATAAGGACCTTTTCAACGTAGGCCATAAGCGCTGCTGGCAACAGGTAAGTTGATGCAGTCTTTTCCAAGTCTTTGGTGCCTCTACAACTAGGTCCATGCGGGGTTTCAATTAGAAGAAGTGATAAAGTTGTCTCTAATCTGTGACGATTCCGAAGATTGAAATGTCATCGTGGTGTTTTAGTGGGTAGTTTGGCTCTGCTTATGACCTGATAAATCGCCACAAGCCCCTCTCACCTTGGCCTGAGCCTGGGTAGTGCACTTAAGCATTATGAAGAAGTCCGTTGAGATTCCTTTTATCAAAGAAAAGGGCCGTACGCGGTCACATACAAAACTATCGCTTCTAGTAATTTTTAGAGCTACCTTGTCTGTTTCTTATATATACGAATTTCCTCGTTTGCGAATCTTTTACACAAAACCACAGAGTTCTGTTAACGCTTATCCTTACTAACATTATAAATACAAAATGAGTATGTTTGTTTGAACGCGTTAATCTTATTAACTACCACTCGCAAATTCATCGCAATGATAGAGCAATCATTGAGGAAGGCTTTAGAATATTTACCGTCACGCACCCACCAATAGAAGTAAAGCAGTATTAAAAAAAATTACAATCAAAGGCAAAAATCTATATTAATATTATAAATGCGAAAGTCAGTTTGTTTGTTACGTTTTCACGCCTAAACCTCTGAATCGTTTGTGATGAATTTTGATAGAGAGACATGTGGGACAATGGAGACGATGCTAGTCTACCATTTATTGCTAAAAACTCATTGAATATGGGATAAAAAGAGGAATAAACTAAACTACACTAACTAGCTAACTAACTAAACTAAACTAAAATAAAATAAACGTTTCACATTAACGAAGTTTCAGGCACAGGTAGTATCGTTAATAAATTCCTTATACTTCTGTAAAATAATAATAGCTTTTTCTTCCTTAGTAATGATGTTGCTATTAAAAACAGCAAGGCACTTACGCATTATTCTGCAATACGAGCATACACTTGACATATCACTAGTATAGTTTGAATCTAATTTTATATGCTAACGTTTTTATTTTGTTTGTGCAGTGTTTACATTAACTCTGGCGTGTGTAAATCTATATGTAATTAATAAAGATGATGCGATTTTTCTAGGTTTGAATCTGTTAGTTATTGATACAAAACAAGTATGCGGAGCGATCAATTTTCATTACACTGGAATAAAATCGTTTTTATGTGAAAATTTCATGATTATATTATAGTACTAGCCGATGACCTCGAATTTGTTCAAATATTTGTAAGCGTCTAAGTCGTGAAAGAAATATCTAAACTATTCTATAGGCCTGGTAGTTTTGGAGATTTCATAGTCAGTCTATTACCAGTATTTCGCTTATATCTGAATAGATTGAATACTGACCCGTAATATATGTTTCTATATAGTTTAAAGGCCAGAACCTCACCTGATGATAAGTGTCGATGTGACCCAAGACGGTGGACACGTTAAACCTAGTTTTAACCGCTAAGCTAACCGTACAGTCAAGCTTAGTTCTATAACCAATATTTATTGGAGTGTTATAAATTTTATTTTTGAACAATATAATAGTTATACTTTCTTTTGCTTTCTTTATTAAACTGGATAGTCTCTCCCATCAGACATCCCACCATTTGGAATGGCAATAATTGGACTAAAGCCACAAGCACAATAACATGCACGGATAATAAAACCCTTCTGTGTGAAAGAATATTCGTGGGAAACGGGCAGACGGTATTTAGCAAATTCAGTATACTATCTAGCCTGGTCAAGTCAGCCCAATAAATATGGGTAGTTACAAAGATTCATATAGAGCTACAAATTGGTAACTATGAATGTTCGGAATACAATTATGAAATGCATTTGGAAAGTCCCCATCGCTCCCACATGTGCAGAAAACATTTATTGAGGATCAAAGTCGCAAATATGGTATATCGCTAAACGGTAAGTTTTATCATAAAAAAAAGTCGTCCAAAAATTGTAGATTATGCAATGATTTATGAAATACATTACATATTTTCTTGTAAGAATCACAGTTTTTGATATATTTTATCAGAAATCATAAATAAAAGGTTGTATTCTTCATAATATTACGAACATTCGAACCTTTTTCGAGCTACATGCGAATTTTTGTAACATTGATATCTATTTCGACTTTATATTATTTAATATTATCATAAAAGATATGCTGAGTGTATAACATACTTTAATATTAAAAACAGTTAGACGCTAAATGATTCGCTAAACTCTGATCATGCCTTGTCATTAAAAAAAATACTAACATACATCATTAAAAGGCACACGAATTCATTTTCTGATATTAATACGTTCATACAATTAATTTGAACGAACTTATCATGAGAAACATTCCTATTTAGGTCTCAGGGAACAAACTTTGAGAAAAGAGGCCGTAGTCCAATAGTAAAATAATGCAGATAAAAAATAATGGCCGTCCGCCGGCAAATATAGCAAAAAGGTCAATTAATTTACGAGGCTTCTAAAATTACCGCTCACCCTCGACGTCAATAAACCCACCTATAATTAACTGTGAAAAATCATCAAACCGTTAACGTCGGAAACATGATACGATAGAAATTTCGCGAATCGATCGGTTTTAATTATTTATTATCTAATATAAACTAATCTCCATTTTTTTTTATTTTACGTAGTAAGATTACACTATACATTTACATTTACAAATACAATGTCACTCAGTGAGAAGTAACCGTCTGAAAGATTATAAAAATATACTTAAAATTTATCGAGGAAAATGCCTCGATCTATACTCTATCTCTTATAGTTTTCAGTTTATGAGACAAAAAATCCACCGTTTGCACTATTTATGCGATATCTTGAAAAATAAGTGACATATCTGTTGTTATTGTTTTCAATCGAAAACTACTGAGTTTATCTAACATAACAATAATAATTTAATTGATCTATATATTTCAGAAATATAAATAGCTCTAAATCTTTAGAAATTTATCTATAAAAAGTTTTATTTGGCAACTAAAACTAAAAAAAACTATTTTAGATGTTATTCTAAATATACTGTATTTAATCTACATAATCATAAAACGTTACTTATACCTATATTTAAAAACTTGGTGTAATGAGTGTCCAAAAAGAAGACAAAAGAACAATTGTTATAAAACATGAGTTTCGAAAGATGGTTTAAATTAAGAAGGGTAACGATATTCAAGTTTAAGTTGTATACAGTATAATTTACCTGGACTTCTTGAATTTTTTTTTTATGGAATAGGGGGCAAACGAGCAAGCGTGTCACCTGATGGTAAGTATCACCTCTTGTGGTGTGTTGCCGTAATTTTTCAGGCGGTCACTTCTCACAGGATGACATTGTATATTATTTCAAAAGTTTTCTATAATATATTCCATAATAATCTCACCTTATGTTATTTGATAATGTGACCCAAAATATTAAACACGCTAAGCCTAGTGGAGAAACTGGTCCTCAAGTGTAACTACCGGAACACACCTATAAATATTTAATGGCAGATTTTTAACTTATGGGTGGTAATTACCCAGGCGGGCATTTAAAAAGCCCTACCACCACAGTATGCTTTTATCGCAATGTTTTCTATCACCGATAGCTAACAATCATTGCAGAGATTCGATCCCACGTCCTTTGCCGCGGCGCGCGGCATCCGTATACACTCCCAACTGAGCCATCATCGCTTCTAACGTTAAGTTATTCTATACAATCACATAAATCTTGATCAAACTTCTGGAACTCTTTGGTATTATTATACACCAGTAAAATCAAATAAACATTTATAGAAATCCAATAGCATAGTTTTTTTTTTTAGTTTCCTAAAATAAAAAATTATAACGGTTAACGTTAATAACGATATAACCTTTTTTTTATTTTAAAGTTTAAAGCTTTAATATATAACTGTCAATTTTCAAGATTTAAACAATCAGTACCAATCTAAAATAAACTGAACGCAGAATACACTAGAGTAATTAATGTAACAACACTATTTTGAAGTTCGACGTTCGTGATTGTATAATTAGTAAATTTGTAAAAATTGTAAAAACGTTGTTTAGCGATTTTTATTCAATATTTTTTCTTGACTGATAAAACAAAATTTGCGTTCCTTTTCAAGCTTATACATTCGCCTATGAACACAATAATTGCAGTATGCTGAGCATACAATGTGGAAACTATCACGGCACTATATTTGACAAGCTACAACCATTAACTTCAAATCATTACTGTACCGACATTTGTATAACAAACAAGAGTCTTACTGATTATAATTTGCAGGGGTTGTACCTACAATATGAATTTATTTATAGATGTCACTCATTCTCGATCTTTGATATGTGCATGTTAAGTATACAAAACAATTGCATAAAGTGTAATGAACATTTTCTTCTCTGATTATTTAATTCAATATTGTCAGTTGGGCTGATCGTTTATCTACTGATCACTGATACACACAATGATTTTTCTCTTTTTTTTTCATATTAATATCTTATTTTAGGCTGCCATTCTCGATAAAAAAATATGTGCTACTTAATCACTAAGCCAACTCACAAAGTCAATTGATTTAAAACGCCGAAAAGCTTATTGGAACATTACTTAATATGCACATATTTATGTATATCAAGTTGAAAATCTGCCTCCAAATACTTATAGCTGTATTCTAGCAGTTGCACTTGTGAGCCAATCCCACCACTAGGCTTAGCGTGTCCTTCATCTTGGGCCTGATCGTCACTTAATATCACCTAAAACATAAAACAACGTATAGTAGTAACACAGAATATGAAAATATTTAAAGAACGTATAATATATTACGAGTAAATTAAAAGCTTTGCAGATAACGCAAAAGTTATGTGACATAATCAACGGTGACATCGTATCGTCAGGTCATTCATACCGCAGTGAGCAGTTACTTTAATCGATCCAGTGTAGTTATGAAGTTACTTAGTTTATTTTTACAACTTTATTAACATCATTATTCTACGTGTACTGAGTGTCGAATATAAATTATACTATATATCCAATACAATCGGCTATTACAATAATCGTAATTTTAATATTATAAAGCGGAAATGTTTGTTTATTTGTTTGACGCTAACTACCAGACGGATTGCGAAAATTGTTTTTCTATTTTCTAGAGCAATTATTGAGGGAGGCTCTAGGCTATTTAATATCACGCTACCACCAATAGGAGCAAAGCTGTATTCAAATAAGTAACAAAAACGAGCTCAATTATTAATTTTTTTTAGCTGCTCGCGAACGAAGTTGCGCATAATATATAACATGACGTATTAAAATGACTTGACCGACAAATATATTTACGTTGAGTATATCAGCACAATGCTGCAAAACGGTTAACCGGTTTCACCACAAATCAGTAGTAATACCAAACATTAATCTCAAAAGTGTAGGAACTGGAACACGATGAGCGAATAACAGTAAATATTTTTAATAAATATGCATTATCACAGAATAACTTCACGTGCTCTTATTATCTCTCCTTTTTATGTTTTATAGGTTTAGCATTATGGGCACAATCTCACAGAATAATCACCTAAATATTTCACAAGGTATTTATAAAAGGCAATCATTTTCATAAATAACGTAAAATTAGAAGTGAAGCATTTTCAAATGGTTATATAGGTAGTAAGTAAAGAAGTTTATGGGCCATTACAATGTTGCCGCGATACAACGTTTGTAAGTGAATATAGTAAGGCTTTTTACTTTTTTCAAATTATATCATAACTTTTTTCTTCTTTCATGACCAACCGTTGAAAGTATTTCATACTCTTCGTCGTACCCCGAATAATTTACAATGAATACCGCCTAACTATACGAACGTAAGAAAATAGTGGAAAATCCACCATAAGCGTTGTATTTCAGAATATTTTAGTCGCGTTTATAATACGGTGGTGAATGACGATGTCAACTGTCAATAAATTTAGAGAATGAGCAGTATTGATTTCGATTTATTCTTTCTCTTAATGACTTTATCAAATTCAAATCTAGAACGAAGATATATATAATATTTTTTTTAACGTAAGTCTACAAAAAAACTCTACAAAGTGACGGCAGTGTACCTGAAGTTAGGCACAGTGAGTTCCATGAACAATGGCGACCATCGACGGAAGAACAGTCCATCGCCAGTCACCCCTGTCGTGCCGGTCTGTGTAAATGCTTCTTTACGTTTCGCTTGAAGGAACCGATGTTACAGGAGTAAGGGAATGCACGGGCTGGAAGTCTGTTCCACTGTTCATGGTACGACAAAAGTACGTCATAGCAAACTTTTTTGTTCGAATCACAATAAGGATTACCGTCTGTGACTTCGAAGTCCAGAGCATGTAGGAGAAGAGGGGATATTAAATCTGTCGTGATTGATCTAATGGTCTTAGCTTAAACACGGTAGTTTTCCCCGCCATATTTTTTGTTCCTATTTCAGTAGAGGTGTACGTAGAGGAAACGAGGACACTATCGAGAGTAACTTTAATAAGATGCACGTAAGTTCAAAATAAAGAGTTTAATTCAACTTATGAGTCTAGAATCATAACGATATTATTAGAAAGCATATGCATTTATATATGCAATAAGCTTTAATATGTCTGCAACGCATGCATTACAAGGACAATTTATAGTTAATATTATAGCGGAGAGACAACGGAGTATAAGGAAAAAAATTAATTATCTATAGACAAGTACGTAATTGGATACAAATAACAAAGCACAGTCAGTAAAACATCAGAAATGTATGCTTATTGCAACAACAAAAAAAACAAGCTACACCTTAGTGATAACAGAAAAGTTTTAGTCTATGCATATGTTTAAATATTTTAGAATAAAAACTCTTTTTATTATCAAAATGCTCTTTACATATTTGATAGATTCACCGCATATTTATTTAACGCACGGCATAAACTTAGCGTCTCTAAATTCAGCACACTAATATTAAGGATTTTCTTGTAATATAGAATCAAAGTAAAGGCCCTCTATCTGATAGCAAGCAGACTATAATTCAAAAACAATGACAACCAACTCTTCAGTACCTGGATATACAGTAACTTAGTATGAAGAGTTTACTCCCATTGGTATGGTGGTCGATCCAGTAGACATATCTACCACCCGGCTTAATCAATGATCTCAAAATACATAACACACTTTTTTTTTAATTATAGCATCTGAATATGCAAGCAATTTCGCCAATGTCAAATATGGAGGGTTCTATAACCATAATTAACGAACACAAATTACACCTATAACCGGAACAATCATTTATGGATCACATAAATAATTGTCGCGTGGGAAATTCAAACCAACAGGACTTCGGCGCACCGTCAGCAAGTAATAAATGTAGCACTTTTAAGGATGTTACACCGAGTGAAAGAAGGTAGAACATAAATATCGTGTTCTGTCACCCCGCAAATATCTATAAATATGACAAAACAAAGTCCCCGTTTGTCTGTCTAGTGTATACCTGTCTGAAGGCCATAAACTCAAAAGCTGTCGAACGAATTTTAATAAGGTTATCACCAATACACGGAGAGTCATGAAGAAGGCGTATGTTTAGTAGGCTTATTAAGCTTTTGATCAATTTTGGTGAAATATAACGACAATTGTCGTAAAGCCAGAAAAATTATGGCGACTGGTAGAATTACTGGTGTACTGGTCACGTAAACCAATATAGTCATATGAAAATAACGTATTTTAGAATAATTCCTTATAAAAAAAATGTATTAAGGTATATCAACATTAAGGAATGAACCCCTGCAAAGCCGCTAGTTATTATGTATACTATATACACATAATTTACTGCCTGTGCTCGCGACTTCGTTCGCGTAGAATTAAAAAATAATTTTATCATTTTTACCCGTTTCTGTAACTTTTTCAATACAGTTTTGATCTCACTGGTGTTAGAAACCTTTCCGCTTTGTAATATTAATATAAATAATATAGATATTGTTAATGATAAAGTCAATATTATAATTTTTTGGTAATCCGAGAGTTATTTGTATGTAAAAATCGAAAAAATCTTTTTCATTATTAATCCCCAACGAACCGCTTTATGGACAACTAGATTTTACATGCGGCTTCGCTCTCGACAATCGGCTGACGTAATAAAGTTTCATAAAAAGTTTATCACTCTCTTTACTCCACTTCCTATTAGTATTTAGCAAGAAAAAGTAACCTTTATAAATTCATCACATTCGATTTAGCCATTTAGTCGTAAAAGCGTCACAAACAAACAAACTTACTTTTACAATTATAGTCATACTAATTTATGATTACATGGTCAGTTATTTGTGTGAGTGATGCTATATTTAAACTCGGTCACACGCGATACGAAAGAATATACTCATAACGTAGTTAGCAAGCGTGGGTAGCATTGGGAGCACTGAAAGGTGCGCTTAGGAGGTGGCTATGATTGAAAAAATGCCCGCCAAGATTACAAACAATGCGTGATCCTCGTGAACATTTGTAATTGGTTCGCGAGTTCATGTCGATTATCATTTCGTAGCCTTTTTTTGTAAAGAGTGAAGTAAATAATTTACATGCATGCTTAATGTATGCCGAGAAGGCCGCGAGAGGGCCATATGGAAATTCATCAGGTGACAAGCACAGTCAAATAACCCAACTAATTTCACTCTACTTTACTGCCAGAGACCAACGCCAGCTTCCATAATACTTCTTGTATAGTAGTACCCTTTTCAATTTAGAGAACATACAGAATGTATATATACTGGCCTTCTTGTGTAGGTTCTCAAAATATCATTTTGTTGTGAATAGTAGAAGTTATGAAAAGAGCTCAGCTGGTAGCGTGTATGGACGTGAGTACGAATCCCTATAATTAGATCGAGTTTTCGGTAAAGGAAAACATCGTAATGAAACATAGCATGGCGGTAGGGGCTTTTCTAATGGTCGTCTGGCTAGCTACCACCCTCAGGTGGAAAATTTACCCCCAAATACTTATAGGTGTGTTCCGGCATTTGCACTTGAGAGATCGTCTTTCCATTAAGCTTAGCGTATCCACCACCTTAGGCCACATCGTTATTTAATATCAAGTAAGATTGTGGCCATAACACTTAACCCACAAAATATAAAAAAAACCTTAGTGCAGTTTCTTTTTCATGATTAGGTGTAATTCTCAAATGAGTGGTACCTTGGAGGCGGGACAGACTGCTCTTGCCATTGTCTCCTCTAGCTACGCTACTATATGCATAATAATGCTATGTGATATGACGAAACAAAACGTATGGTTTTAAAGGTAGCATTTAAAGGGAGCCGTATCGAGTTGTCTTACGTGACGTGTGAATATACGTACTAACGGATTATTTCTGGTTGTGACGATATTGAAGTGTTTTACATAATATAATTGTACGTTTTTTCTTATTCAACTGTGATCGAGTTAATTTGATAATCGATGGAAATACGATAAAATATAATAATACAAAAATGCTCTAAATGGCTTTCCTCAAAAGTAAAACAGCCGTCGGAGTGCATTACAAAGACGAATTTAATTTTCATTTTATCTTTTAGAATATGAGCTCTTGATACCCGAAACAAACGGTTTACATACAATATCTATAGTAATATTATAAAACGGAAAAGTTTGTTTGAACGCGCATATCATAAGAACCTAGGAATTCTTTTTGTCTTTGATAGAGCGATCATTGAGGAAGGTTTTAGGCTATTTAAAATTACACTACCTACTATTAGGAGCAAAGCTACATTGAAAAAAATTACAAAAACGGGCAAAACACATAAAATAGTTTTTAGTTCTACGCGAACGAAGTCGCGGACACAGCTTGTACTTTATATAGCGACATTTAGAGAACTAAATGTTTTATGGCCTTATGAAGACTTGTAGAAATTTGGATAAATTTAAAATTATAATAATACACGTACTTTCAGTAGTGTGTCATTATCAGAAATAAGAGTTATTATGTTAAGCTTTTATGTTTTATTTTTTAATATTTAATCTGCAAAACTGTCACCGCGGACATACTGATATTTCAAACAAAAATTTACTTTGAGTTAAATATTAAAAATTTAAAAATAATACTTTACAATTGTTTTGTGTGAACCGGAGATGGCAAATGCAAAAAGAACTAAAGAAAATTACGGAATTTCATCTTTAGAACATTAAAATTACTCCCACAAAATTTATGCATTTGTTTTTCATGTGTTTTTTACGGTTCTTTACCTGAAAACACTCAGCGTTATGTTTAATATAGACAAATGATTTTCTATACACCTGAACACGAAATAGCAACGAATAACGATCCTGTACAATGACGTGACCCTTCCATTAATGTGATACAATCACAGCTTGGTGGCTAACAAACACAGTATACGGGAGAGAAAAATAGTTCTTTCTCCCTCTACCTTGAGTATATGTTTATATCAGTATCAATTTTTTTATATTACTATTCAAAGGCTTATCTCTAGTGTATAAAACTTGTTCCTATATGCACGTATGTATTCATAAATCACAACTACAGTCTATTAGCAATTCCGCGCGCGTTGCAAATTTTCTTAAGAACACAGTTGAGTCAGTTAAAAGGTTAATATGTTTATTTACTGACCTATTTACAATACTTGTTTATCCATTGCAATAAAATACGTTATAATGCCTTTTATTGCATACGAATATAGTATGTGCTATATTTTGGAGCTGTCAGCTGACGACGTTATGACACCCGATTAATAATTTAAAAAAATAAAAAGGCGATTACAGCCATTCAAAATTTTATCTTTACAAAGCGTCAAGGCACAACGTTTTTTACTAAATTTGAATACGTAAATGACATTAATAAAGATTTATAAAAATATTCTTCTTTGATGATTATATAAATAGGTATAACGCAAAATCTAGAAGTGATATATTTAAAAACTAAACACCTGTACAAAGTTCGAACGTTTAATTTTAATTAATTATATTGTTAATAATTTGCTGAGTAAAATTGCACGTGTTTTATTTATTTATAATATTTTCCTGATTACTTAACTTACGGTTTAGATGTATGGAAATGTAATATACAGTACTATTGGCGTTAAAGTTGATTTATGCATGTTAATTACAATGACAATTACTTTAAAACATATTTTCTTCAACTCAAACACTATTTTGGTGTAGAATAAGTCTTTGTGCTGAAAATTCAACATGCAAAACGTAAAAAGTTTTCAAATAATCGTACAAAATAACCTAAAAAATTATACATACACATATTACATTTCGTAACTGACAAGGTCATTACAGAGACAAACTACTGCAAAGTTTACACTCACCGTTTTAGTCTCGCTGTTGTTCGATTTAGCCGTTGACATCGCCTTTATCATCCTACTAGAGTTATCCAGAAGACACTTTTGGATACTCATAGCTCCCTTCAACAACAAAACCACGACACTACACGACACGGACTAAAAAATTCACATCGCTGGCACCGTAAAACTTCAACACGTCACTTTTAACACAAACTAAGGCCACATTAGCAACCCATTTAGACACTGGAGACAAGACAAAATCACATTTTATTTGTTAATTTGCGAAACGCGCGCCGAGTTAGGTTATATCCATTGATTTGACGTAAGAAAGTTTTGTGCCTAGAACGTAACAGAAACGTACGCGACCAACGAATGGCGGACTCTGACTGCGGCGGCGGCAGGCGGTGAGACTGTAAACTACAGTACTGTAGTCAGTACTCTGGGTGGCTGGGTGATTGTATAGCGAACCGACACGAACAGCTGGCAAGAATGGTGCGGCGCGGCGCGGAGTATAGTGCGATGCGACGCGGCCTGCCCCTCGCCATCGTTCCGCTACACAAAGTTACCGGGTTAGCCCAGTGCAGCCGGGCAGCCACACCTATCACAAAAAATAACACAAACTATTAAACTTGTTTAATTTAAACTGATTTCATGAATAAAGTTAACGATTTCAATCTCGTAAATATACTAAAAATAAAGTGTACCTATATTTTGAATTTATTTTTCAATATTTAAAAAATTGACCAATGTAAAAAAAATAGGAATTGTTTGCGTATTTCAGTGTTTCATCGACCTTATAAAAATCTGACCGAATAACAAGCTTAATGGCCTCATATTTTTTAACGGAATCATAAATGGAAGTGGTTTTACTTATTGTGTCGTCACTCTATAGTTATTCATATAAACTGTGATGGATTATGAATTGACCTTTCTTCTATAAAACCAAATATTGCACTTCTCATAACGTGAAGCGTTTGAGTAGTGCTTAACTCTCACTCTCTCAAGATCGAACTTCGAAGGTCGAATCTTTGCTTAAATTACATTTATCCGATCCTTATTGAACTTTGAGTATAAAATGAGTTGACAAATATTAACAAAAACACTTTTTTAAGACAGTATATACTTTAAAATACACTATTTTTTTCTAGATAGTCTTAAAAAAAACTATTTTTAAAATGTTCCAAACTATTTATGTTTGCTTAATGCATAATTTATTTTAATGTTGATTCTCACTTAATTGCTTTTCGGAGTAGATAGAATAATGTGGAGTCATTTCAGTTTATTCTTACATATATTTGATGATATAAAATATATCTATCCAGTCATGCATCGGCACCAGTTCCTGTTTTAATTATTTTGTGATCACGAAATGTAACGTTTCTTAGCTGTGCGGCGTCTTCATTCGCGTGAAACTAATATTCGCGCAGTTATTTACATTAGAATAACTTTTGATAGCGTTAACCGATTTTAATAAAATAAAGACTAAATGTTACTCGATTATACGCTTTATGATTTCCGTGGTGAAGTTTTACTACAAATGTTGATACTTTAGTAGTGATGCGTGCACGAACAAAGAGACAGATATTTCGAAAAATGATGTATATGTATTTTATTACTTGCACTTGCAATATTTTTTTTACATACATCTAAAAGTATAGGAACGTTACATTTACATTCTTATTAGATGTATATATTAATATATATACAAGAAATTTGTTGAATACTAAACTTAAACAAGAAACTAAAAATTATTTCGGAAGTGTTGTTTCTTTTGACGTGTTAGAGAAAAATGATAAAAGTTTTTTTTTTAAATATAGTTGTTCGTTATGGCTATAATCTGACCTAATGTTAAGTGATGTGGCTCAAGATATAAACGCTAAGCGTTTTAGAGCCTAAAGCCATACTAAATAATTGCAATATCAAGAAAAAACAATTCAAATCCGACTGGTAATTGCTAAGATTAGTGCTTTCAAACAAACAAACAAACTTTTCCACTTTATGATATTAATATATAGATGTTTATTGTACCGCATAAGTAACTTATCAAGTAAGCAATCTTAGAATGGATAACATTTTTTATTATTGTTTAATCATTTAGATTATATCAGAGAACGTTATATAACTTGGGCAGAACAAAGAATAATATTAAGATAACATTTCACACTTCATATAGAAGATTTTGTAAACATTTCTTAGTATATTTTGTGGTGTTTTTTATATTTTTTATTTAATGTACCTAATATAATTTAATATTGATGTTCTATAGCAAGAATCCTGCAGATCATTTTTTATAACTTAATAGGTACACCGTTAGGGCCACAATCTAACCTGATGTTAAGTGACGATATGACCCATGATATACACGCTAAATAAAGCTAGTGAAGGGACTGGCCCTCAAGTGCAACTGCTGGAAGACATCAACAGGTATTTGACGGCAGATGTTTACTTCGTAGTGGCAGCTAGCCAGCTACAACGATTCGAAAGAGCCCTACCACAGTGTTATGGTTTTATAAGGACGTTTTCCTTCACTGAAAGCTCAAGGTCATTGCAGGGATTAGAACTCACGTATATTAACTAGGCGGCGGACCACGCTACCACTGAGCTATCATTGTTTTCATTTCTAGGATAGGCGCGCCCATTGACAACTAAATCGTCACCACAAAGTTAACTGGTTCTTGAGAACTGATAACTATATTCAAGGTAGTTTTTCGAATGTTTCTGAATCTATATATGAGGGATTCTAAAACAAATTCACTTCAGTTCAAAATTGGTATTTTTAAGCAACACCAAATTGTTGCCTGTATGTACTTGTTTCCTTCGCAATTAATTATATGTGTATATCGCAACGAATGATGTTTATTGGTTTTATTACTCTACAGAAATGATACTTCTTAAATGTTTACAATGATATAATCATACGCTATATAGTCCCTTAGAAATAGATTTTTTTCAATGTAATAGCGGACAAACGAGCAACCGTGTCACCTGATGGTAAGGTATTAAGTGATCACCGCTGCCCATGAACACCCATAACCCTAGGGGAATTGGCCAAGTGAGTTACCAACTTTTATTATGCAGGGACTGGCTGTCACAAGTACTTACGGTCAATAAGTAGTTTATTTTTGGCTGAAAATTACCATGTATACAGTTTCTCGTGGAATAGAAAAGAGATAAGCGCGTTGAAGCAAACAAACAAAAAACCTATTCAGCTTTATTATATTAACACATATAGATTACTAACTGTGCCCATGACTTCGTTAGCTTTGAACTAAAAATTGTCAAATATTTTTTGCCTGTTTTTGTAACTTACAATAAATACAGCTTTGCTCTTATTGGAAATAGCGTGATATTAAAATTAGCCTTCGTCAATGATTTCTCTATCAAATAAAAACTAAGTGAGGATGTGACCCCAAATGGTGGACATGCTAAACCTGGTGAAAGGGAACATACATATAGGTATTCGACCTCAGATTTTCAACATGATGGTGGCAGCGGCGGGCCTTGGAAAAAGCTCTTCATCATGCCACTATTTTAACACGATGTTTTGCTTCACAAAAATCTTAATCTCATTGTAGGAATTCGAACTCACGTCCATCGTCACGCAGTTCGTACACATTACCAACTAAGCTATCATCGGTAAATCGCTTTAAAAAATTATAAAAATAATGAACATAATTGGAGCTCATTCTATCGTGAATCTTTTCTCGGGTCAGCAATTTTTCTAAATATACCTATAGATTTATAATTCTATAATAAGTATATAAAAATATATTTAATATTAAGTTGGGATTTTTTTCAATAAAAACTCTTTTGTCTTTCTTTTTTTTTATAAAGTTTATTTAATTTATTTACAGTATATATGTGCTATTTTGTTTGATGACTTTCTGCCATCTCGTAGTCTGCATGATCCTGTAGCTACATAAATTGTCACCTTTTTAATGTCATTAAAATCAAACAGAGATAAATAGTACAGCGAAACATGTTTTATTACAAGTGTATACATACTATATACAGGTACGGGAAAAGGCTCTTTTCCCGACCTATTATAATTAATAAATAAAATATACATTTAAAAAGCAGTATTTATCTATATAAATCTTACTGACTCACTGGCTTCCAATCAATATCGTTACCCCTTTCGTAATTGAACGCCTTTGTTATAGTGGTCGTGTGTACGAATGTCGCTTCAATGGACGCGAGTTCGAATCTCTAAAATGAGCTTGAGCTTTTGGTGAAGGAAACTATTGTGATGAAACCATAGCACAGTGACATGGTTTTGTCTAACACCCATCTGGTTAGCTTCTACCCTCAAGTTGAAAATATGTCGCCGACGAATTATCTACAGGCGTATTGCGGCAGTTGTACTTGAGATCTATTCCCTGTACTAAGGCTTAGGTTTAGTGTGTGTATTTTGAATCACATGGTCGCTAAACATCAAGTGGTATTATAGCCATAACGCTATACCGACAAAATTTAAAAAGTTGACGCTTACTACGAACGGATTTTACGATCACGTGAGGTCAGTGAGAAAAACACGAACGAAATCGAGGATACCAAATGGTAATATCAAATAGTCACATATTAATGCATATACATTGAGTCAATTCCAATAACATACACACGTAAACTTCAATATCAAGATGTGTATAAAAATAAAATAAAAAGTTGTTTTTTTGTTTATGGTACCTCAACTAATTCCCGGCGCTATATTTATTTACTAGCTGCTCCTGCGACTTCGTTCGCATGGAACTGAAAATTATTAAACTCATTTACAACCCATATTAGTCAGGAATAATATAGCATTCTAATGGTGAAAGAATTTTTGAAATCAGTCGAGTAGTTTTTGAGTTTATTCGATAGAAACAAAAATACAAAAACACAAATCTTTCGTCTTTATAATATTAGTATAGATTTACAAAGGAAGCGCCAACAATGCCCCCATAATAAATATATTCACTATCTTTCTTTACAATTCCTAATTCGATATGCGATCCAATCACAGGAGCTAACACGTTCATAAAATACAATCAATCACAACAATTATATTACATAAAAGAAAAACAAAAACGTGATAATAAAACTATTAAAAATAACAATGACCATCGAGAGATCAGCAATGCACTGGGATACGTCGACATGAAGATCCTCTGCATCTAAATGTACCTCCACTGGTTGATGCCAGATGAGAAAACAAGCGAGAGTCACTGTTACAGATTCACTGTGACTATGTGCATGCAGGCCTTTTACCAGGTTTTTTATACTGTATAGATTTAGCGATATGGCCACAATCTCATCTGATGTCAAGTTAAGGTGTGGCCCAAAATGGTGGGCATGCTAAGCCTAGTGGACGGACTGACTCGCTAGTGCAATTGCCGGAACACACCTTTAGGTACTAGCGGCAGATTTCTAACTTGACGGTGGTAGCTAGCCAGGAGAGCATTAGAAAAAGCCATACCGTTATATGACATCGCGCCGGTCCGTTTGATCACTTTATTTTTACTTATTACTACGATTACCTGGTTGGATACTGTGTTGCCTGATACCGAAGGTTTAACTGGTAGTCACATGGTCGAGATCCATTAAAACCCATTCGTTGTGTCCAACCGTCCCAAGCTACTGTGCATAGTATTATTATATGAATTTTGATCTTGGGATAGACTTCAGTTGACGGGTTTACTATGACGGCTCTCATTTCATCCTGAATTATTTATATAGATTTCTAAAATTATTTTAATCTCTGCTTACCTTTGGAATCTTAGTACATAATTTAAGTTACGTTTTTTATGAATCTATCATACGCAGCTGGGTGACATCATTGTCTCGGCTTATCACCTCTGAATACATAAATGTATCACGATGTAATTATATCATTTTAGACTGAACAACGAACAGTTGGCTTAATTTTTAGATAAGGCAGAGAACAGAAAAACTTCGCAGATTCTATCTTCAGACTGTACCTTTATGTTATAGAAGATCGCAGCCAAATATCCTTGCGTGTTGTTCTGTTTGTAGCAGCCCTACGTACCCGTATCCTCCATAAAATATATCTCTCAGATTACCTTGTGTTTTGTTCTGTTTAGGTTGAGCCATCTATTGCTCCAGTTTACAGAAGATCGCTGCCAAACAACCTTTTGTTCTGTGCTGTTCGGGGCAATTTTAAATACATCCATATAACCGAAAAATATTTTTGTATTCATGGTATGAATAGCGTTACAGCAACTGCTTACGATCATGCGAACTGTATGTTTGTTTGTCAGTTGAGCTACATAAAATGAATTTATTTTAATGTATTTTTATTTTTTATAATACCCGTCATAAGGAAACCAAACATTTGTTTAGTGACAATGCAAATATATTGAAAGTTATTAATTTAAATAAACATACTACCCAATTCGCTATTAATAACTACGTCTTATACATATATATGAATTTTATCTTGTTTTATATATGTTTTTAACCGGTTTCAAAAATAGAGGTTCTCTATTTGACCCGTATGCAATTGTATGTGTTATTATGTCCGTGATAGTCTCAAAGACTACGGGTCTGATTCGGATATGATCTTCTTTATTGAATATTTATGTTACAGAAAAGTTTTTGCTTTATAATAATTTTTCACGGTGACACCTATAACATCAAAAAACAAAGAAAATGCCGTCTCTAACTTTTGTTGCAACGTGAAGTTGTGCAACAATTTTCCTGTCAGAGTTTTCCTTCCCTTTTATAATATTGGGTCCTTCAAACGAGGCGTGCTTAGGTACCTCACCTAAGCAGGCCAGCATGAAAGCGATGGCTGGCAACGGATTCTAATCGGTGTCAGTCGCCGCTGATTTGGATTGTACTGTAGTTACCATCAGGTCGAATGCAGTCACTTTACTGCGCAACACAAAAATATATAGTGTTACATCATAATCGGAGTTAAAATTTAATACCGCATATTCAAAATGCTCATATTTAGTTTGAAATTTGAAAAGTCACATAACGTTTGTCGAAAAGTCAACATCAAATACACTTATACTTGAAATGTATTTTCTTTGAAGTATTAAAGTTGCATTTGCTTAAAGTGAAAAGGTGTCATGACTTTCACGACTCTTACATTCTGACCTATCTTAGAGGTTCTGTTAATAATACGTAAACTTAACATACATGTGTGTGAAGAAAATAAATTAAATGGCTATTAGGTAAGTTATCTTAATATATTAATAAGTATAAAAGCCTCCACCGGTACTTAAGTTTATCCGGCGAAACCTGTCTAAACACTAACTTCATTTCTCAGTCATGTTTTTTAGTACGACCTATTTCAACCACAACTCATACATAACAATAGCAATCTTTATTTATGTATACATTATATACTAGTTGGTACCCGCGACTTCGTTCGCGAAGATACTGTGACGAACGAGGGTTTTTTTTAATACCTGCCTGGAGGTTGTTCAGGTATCACGTAACGTACATTTGAAGATTTTTTGCTTCTCCCCCGCCCACGTAACGCACCGTAACATTTTTCTGAAGCACCCCTCCCCTTCCTCAAACGTTACGTAACACCCAAATAACTATTATTACCTAAAAGTCGGAATTATGTTCTACCTCTTTCTACTAATAATCTTAAAATTACATAAATAACTTTATATAACATAAATATTAAAAAAACGTAACATTTTATTTAACAGATCCCCATCCCTCCAAATTGCGTCACATAATACTTGAACGGCCCCCCGGCTAGTTTCCACCCTGAAGTTGAAAATATATAAAATTGATTAAATTTTACTATTTAAATAATGTTTATTACAATCGTTAATAGTATCTAACCGAAGTTTGGCCATAGAGTGAGTACATTTCTATATAAGATAGCTATAGTGCTGACAGACTAAATTTAAAATGTTTACTCTGTCTTAGGTGATTTATAAATAGATTGTATTACAATATGGATAAATCCAAAAAAAGATAAGATAAGTGTCGCTATAATGGCGCCAAATAAAATTATACCTATAACACTTTACTTACTTTTAAGTGTTGCAAGATATTAAACCAAAAATATCAAATTCCAATGAAAATAGTAAACATTATGAATTAAATGTGATTCATGTCCTTAAGAAGTTTTCATTGTCTAGTTTGTACTTTTGTACAGTATCACATTATACACGAGGAAATTTTCCGTTGTTTTGGGGCACTTGATATGTTAATCGGTCAGCACCCGCTGTAGCGATTCCGACGCCCTGGACAAAAAAACGAATTGCCGGTTCTTAGGAATATATATAATTTTCATTGATCAGAGAAATATCAAATCAGTTCAAGCAGCTCTTATTAGAAATTTTAATATAGTAACTATATATACATTTATTACATAAACAAATTATTTTTATACCAAACGAAGGGACTAATATCGAAAATTTTGTCTTACTTGATAAATCTAACATACCAATTTTTAAAACTAAACGGCCGCTGCGTCTCGCTCACATTTTGGCACCCCAGGCAAATGTACGGCTTAATAAATCTATGTACATTTATTGCTGTGAATCGATATGTACTTCATTAGACATGAAAACTACATTTTACTTGTCCCAATTATTGATTACTTAGGTTTTATAATAGGTCGATGACAAATTAGATTTATGAAAAATTATCAAATTATTATTTAAAATTTATATTACATAAAGCATATTACGAACCTAGATGAGAATATATTTTGGGAAGCAAGCCCTCTTCCATTCTAAGGCATATTGTATATCTGCTGGTTCATAATTACTTTTAATAAAACTGAAGATAAACTAGTGTTTATTCCCAGATTTAGTATACAATGCAAAAAATATTTTTTGCAATGTCTTTTTTGACAACAAATCAAATGCGACATACCTGCGTGGTTCTAAGTCTGGCAACCCAAACATTAAGTAAACCAGTATATTTGCAACAATTTTACAGAATTCGCAAACATCTACTAATCTGTAGTTAATTACTGACTCTGTCTCTTCACTCTGAAGGAAAACGTCAAGAAAAAGTCATATTTCTTTGTCCATAAAATTAAAAATAATATATTATGGATTGAGAAAGGATTATTTTTCAATAGTACACAAGTCATAGTTTCTTTCGCAGTGCAAGTTTATACATGTCAAATTTTTCGAGCAGTCATAAATAAATATAGGTATAAAAATAAAATCAAGGAGTTCATATTTATAATAAATTTCGAAAAAGGTCCAGTTCTTTTTTTTGTACGTATTGTTAGAATTATTTATTTTTTAATTGCGCCCTCTGTACAAATATTTTCATGAGCATTGTAGGTTTGTTTACTACGACTTGCAATAGTTCCTAGTCGGTCTACTAGATGGCAGTATTATAAAAATACAAAGTATTAGCTTCTTTTATAATTGGTAGGTACCTATAACGATCTGTTTACTTTCAAAGGCACAATATATTTTTTTTTTATTATTTTCTAATAAAATGCGCATAAAGCTATACGCTTGGGTGCCATGATTAAAAGCCTTTGGATACTTAGACTTAATTAATATAATATTTTTCTTACATTTTTATTTGTGTGTTAATAGTTCCTATACTTTTTTCAAGCAATATATGCATAAAGGGCCTAGTTACTTACATTCGTATTCTTATATATTATCTTTAGAATTACATTTCAAATTTCCAATGTTAGTGAATTTTTTGTTGTTTACTTGAATTTTGTTATTGATTGCAGTGAGGACGCTAGTTGCTTACTTTTTATGTAATAGCTAATATAAAAATACGATTTCATAAAATGTCAATCAAAATAGGTATGAAACATGAAAAACTTTGAAGTTTTTGCATTTAAATACGCTCAGTTACCGTAGATGGCATTACTGACGCAATTTACATACATAACACGTGTTGTTGTTAAATAAATAAAGAATGAGTGACTTTTGGTTAGTTCTTATTTATTACGCCAGTGTATGTACCGTGTTTGTAGTGTGTAGTGTTATGATATTTCTTTGAGACTGATATGTTGTTCAGATATATCTACTGTCATTGAGGTTGATAACACAGTCTCAATTTCCCAGTAAGTGATGTATGATATATTGAATATGTTAAAATAATAATTGTATTCGTAAAGATTACTTTGTAAAGCTTATTCTAAATAACCAGGCATCATTTTGATAATGTTTTCAAATCAATTACTCTAGATTACTTACTATTTATACTGATTACCTACTCAATATAAGTGTACAATGTTTTGAGTTAGAGTGATCTAGTACAAAAGCATGTATAAAGTCTACGTAATACAATTTTACATAGTTTGCTTAAATTATTGTACTTACTACACTAACAAACCTTTAACTATAAATTATGCTCGTGACTTTTAATAATTTTTACTTGTTTTTGTAACTTTTTTCAATACGACTCTTGGTAGTAGCGTGATGTTAAATAAACCTGGTCTTCCACAATCATTACTCTAACAAACACTAGAGGAATTATTGTAATTGACCTAGTATTTCTTAAGATTAGTGCGCTCAAGCAAACAAACTGTTCCACTTTAAAATATAAACTGTAATATTAGTAATCTTTAGCTAAGGATTGTTCCTTTGTTATATATCCACGATATATAGTAGCTACGTTATGGGTACGTAATTAACTCTTAAAAAGACTTAAATTTAAGCAAATAATATAATGACAGTAGTATATATGATATTTCCTTAGGGATTTACGGTAAATCTTTAGTCGCTCGTTGGTAAAGGTTGTCGTTTTAAAGGTCAGCATAGCTAACCCCATTGAAGATATTCAAGCTGATTTATTCATTAGAGTCATAGAAATTTTGGACTTTTTATAGTAGTACGACGTAATTACGGTAATTTTCCCGATGCTAAACGAAATAAATTATCAATGGAAGGTCATTCAGTTCAGTTCCTGGCTAGATACCTAATGTGACCTTTTATTTTTCGCTGAAAATAGGATATCGGTTCATTTACGTCAAATAAGAGCGTCTCAATAAAACGAAAAGAGTTTCTTTTATGTTCTTTATTTAGTAAAAGGTATTATTACATATAAAAAATAATTAAGTATATTATACATATATACATATATGGTATCACGCCTTTCTCCCATAAGGGTAGGCAGAGACCACATCCTTCCACTTGCTACGATCCTGACATACATCTTTCGCTTTTTCTACTTTCATTTTACTATTACATAGATATATATTATATAGATATAAATAAGTTAGGTAATTATACAAAATAAAAATAAAAATTATTATTTAAATTATATATAAAACCAGAAATACCAACTTTCATGGTAGTCCAGCGATCTTAGAATTTTCCCATAATACTTATACATATACACAAATATTTGTATACCATAATTAGAATTTGTTTTATTTCTATTTTCATATTTCACTTTATACATAGAGAATTTTGAATAAAGAAGCGCTTTATAATTTTCTTTTCTGTTCTAGTTAAACTGCGATTATGAGCCCCATAAAACCGAACCCGGCGAAGGTGCTGCTGAGGGCCGAAATAGCGGCGCGCATCGCCGCTCTGACAACAGAAGAAAAAAAACGACAATCACAAATAATCTTTGAGAAGGTGTTGATTATTAATAGATTGAATACTAACTTATCTGCCAATTGCTAATCTGTCTTTTCTAGTATGTTATGATAGCATAAAATCGTTTAACATAAACGTATAGTGAAATTTACCATTTATTTCAATTATCGTGATAATTCAGTCTGACTGTTTTACAATTTTCATTCCATACCTAAAAGATGACCATTTATATAAAACGATTTGAAGTATGTATGCAGTCGATAATATAGCGTACTAAATGTGGGCGAATAATTTTAGCATAGAGGAAGGTATTTAACTAAAGGAATAGAGTTCAAAATTAATTACTAATTACATTTGGAATGTAATGTAAGCTTTTTTGCACAACTGAATGCACAATGTGACCTCACAGTGCTGTACTGTTGCTTAAAAATCATGTTTCTAGGTTATCGCAATAAAGACATGTATACTGTTTCTTATAATTAATATTTAAAAGTTACAGTCACTGACCGATTATCAAACCGATAAGACACTTCCCGGAAACGTGAAGTCTTAAAATTTGGCACGAAGATAAATTTAATTACAGGTTTTTGTTTTTAACTCTCTACTATAGAATACTACAATTAACAACAAATACTGAGTATTAAATACGGCTTCATACTGCAGTAAAAAATCTATTTTAAAGACAATCTCAAACGAACAGTTTTTTTATATTTCATAGCGTTGCGTTATGGTCACCATCTCATCTAATGTTCAGTTACGATGTGGCTTAAGTAAGTGGACACCTCAAGCCTAGTGCAGGAACTGGCAACTGCAATTGCTGGCACACACTTATAACTATTTGGCTGCTGATCACAAACTTGAGGATGGTAGCTAGCTAAGCGTGTATTAGAAAAAGTCCTACCAACACCCGTTTTTTCAGTCATCGAAAGCTCAAGCTCTATGTAGGTGGATTCGAACTTACGTCCCTTGACGCGGCGTCCTTCCATGTCCGTCCATGTCAAAGTGATTTTGACATTATATGTCGAAAGTCATCCAATATTTTTTGTTTTCTCTTCACGCAAGCAATTGTTAAAAGACAATTTGGCTAGAGGTACTGATCTATCTATGAAAGTGTGAGGCTTACCATAAGACCGAGAGTTGACACTGGTACATAATACATAAAGCATTTCAGTCGATTTCATATGTCATTTAATTATTATGATAACAAAACGTTCAAAGATAACCTAAGTTCATTGTTATGTCAACATATCAATTGGATGCTGTTTAGTTGTGTTTATATACAGAAATCCAATATCTACTGCATAACCTATAAATACACGTTAAGGTAAAATTGCTTATAATATACAACTAACTATGCCCGTGACTTTGTTCGCGTGGAAATAAAAATGATTTTGTAATTATTGCCCATCTTTGTAACTTTTTTCAATACAGCTTTGCTCCTATTGGTGCTAGGTGATAGTAAATAGCCTAAAGCCTTCCTCAATCAAATTAGATATATCAAATACAAAAGTAATTTTTGAATTTCGACTGGTAGTTCTTTTAATTAGCGCATTCAAACAAACTTTATAGTATTAATATGAATTAGCGGGTGTTTTCCACATTGTTTCTGTTTTCAATCCGTTCTTAGTCATTGTCTAAGTTTTCAATATAATATGCTTGCTAAATTTAAAATCTACAGGTCAGCTTGTATTGTATCGAGTTGAGGGAGTCAGTGGTAAATTTTATTTTAGGTTTCATATTATTTACCATTCTGTTCAATATACAAATTCGTATAAATGTACAAATTCGTAATGTGCTTCTTCTGATCTGGTTCCTAGCCTCTATTGTTCCTGGGTGTAGTATTTGACATATTCAAATTCGTGCTTGAAATGACAGTAATCCGTTGTAAAGTATTTAGATTGAGCGATAATGAACGTTGGCACCACTCTTAAAATTACCCTACACTGTCGGCAAAGTCAAACAACAAAAGCACATTCAATTTATTGCTGGTTGATTGCTTGAAGCGGCAGTAACTTGTGCTAAAATAGTTCGACCCGAAAACTAAAATGACCCTAAGCTTTCGATTTTTAAAACATGAGAATAAGCTAACATATGGTAGTATCTTAATTTGTACTACAGTTCAATAGAATCGGCTGCCTACTTACCACACTAGTGTCTCAAATCTTCCCCCAAGAAACTATCGACGACTAATAATCTTTACAGCTTCAAAGTTTATTACAGTTTCATAATGATATATTATCAAGTTGACCATTTATAATAATTTTCTACCTAGGTTACCAATCACCATTGGTACAAATCATCGAACCGGATCTCTTTATACATGAGCACGGATCAAGAGGTAGACACTGCGCCGTTGATCAGTCACATCCAAAGTAGAGGTGCAGCTGCTTTCGTGCCACAGTACGCCGGTGGACGGATAAGAATGCTGCGTTTGGAAGCGGGCGACGAAACTAACATGCCACTTACTAGACACGGGATAGCGCAGCATTCGAAAGAACAGAAAAGAGAAGATGCGTTGGAGACTGGTTAGATCTCTTGATTACTAAATGTTACGTGCGGCTTCGCTCGTGTTCATATTGTTTTTTTTTTTTTTTTATATATACTTAAGGTTTACCGTTATGGCCGTAATCTCACCTGATCTTAAGTGACGATACGGCCCAAGTTGGTAGACACGCTAAACCTGTGGAGGAACTGGCTCTCAGGTGCTGCTGCCGGAACACACCTATTGGTATTTGGCGGCAGGTTCACAACTAGAGGGTGGTAGCTAGCCAGACGGGCATTAGAAAAAGCCCTACCACCATGCTATGGTTTCCTCACGATGTTTTCCTTCACCGAAAGCTCAAGCTCATTGTAGGTGCTTGGGTTCGAACCCACGTCCCTTGACGCGAAGTCGTGCACACTACCACTGAGCTATCATCGCTTCGATTCGATTTTGTCAATCAAATCGTATGACGCGATAAAAAGTGAAATGCAAAGTTTGTCCCTCTCTTAATCACACTTCCTATAAGTTTTTCGCAAGAAAAATTAGCCTGGGTCTCATCTATTTCTGTACCAAAATTCATCATAATCCATTAAGTTTAGGTGTGATAGTGTAACAAACAAACAGACTAACTTTTTTCATTCATAATATTAGAATGAAATATGATTTTAGAAATGCGCTTTCATAACAAGTTCAATGACTTTTCAACGTTATGATTAATTCCTTAACAGAAACAGATCATATGAAAGGTTCAACTTCGGAGCAGTAAAAAAAGACAGAATTTGTTCAAGTACAATTAGTATCATTGAATATAAACTGTGTGATGTAACTAAAGCTTTACTTAAAGCCTCCCTTTTGTCACAATCTTGTTTCAAGGTTAACGAATCCTACAAAGTCAGGCACTAAGAATATGAGTTCAATAACCGTAATACATTACCTGTGAAGCGATGATAGCTCAGTTGGTCGTGTGTACGGACGCCGCGTCAAAGGATGTTGGTTCGAATCCACCTATAATGAGCTTGAGCTTACGGTGAAGGAAAACATCGTGATGAAGCCATAGCATGGTGCTGGGGCCTTTCTAATGCCCATCTGGCTAGCTACCATCTTCAAGGTGAAAATTTGCAGCCAAATACCAGATGTTGTCCAGCAGTTGTATTTGAGAGCCAGTCTCATAATTAAAATTAGCGTGGACACCATCTCGAGCCACATCGTTACTTACTATAGCTATAACGCAAAACCCGTAAAATTAAAAAAAAAATCAGTGACCTACATGTATTACAAAATATTTAAATTTATTACAGTTTTATGAAGGAAGTAACATATACTTAAAAATATTTAAATTTGTGTACAGCTATTATTTTCCATATGTCATGTACGGGATAGGACGGGGGTCTATCATTTGTGACGTAATATTGATAGGGGTCGCAGAAAATCTGACATACTGTAACGAGGAATGGCCCCTTACAGGTGGACTGGACCTGATTATAGCTCCGGGAGTCGCTTTCTCTCGGACTGGCGATAGACTTGGTCACGGCGGTGGATATTACGATAAATACATAACCAACGCTAGACAAAACGCAGAGAAAGCGCCAAAGGTAAATATAATTTTGTTAATAAATTAAATATTTGAGTCCACGATGTCAATAGGCAACTTTACTGAGGTAGAGAGAGAGGTAGCAATTTATAGCCGAGTTGGTGGTAAGGATCTGTACTCCTCTAGCTTTCACCACATCCATATGGTGATCAACCTATCATAGTGACTGTTTTGGTATGTAAGGTTTCGGGATCAACTGGTTTATAGCTCTCAGGAGATAGACAGGCTGGCACGAAACGACGAATACCGATAGGTTACTGTCCGACTTGAGACTTGAGATGAAATATGTCAAAGTGACTTTAGACATACCGTGTCGAAAGACATCCATTTTATTTTTGTCTTCACGCAAGCAATTGGTAAAAGACAATTTGGCTAAAGGTACTGATCTATCATTGAAAGTGTGTGGCTTACCATGAAACCGAGTGTTGAGACTGGTGCATAATACACCAAGTATTTTTTATTAAGATAAATGAATATTGAAAAAGTGAGGCCAATCAACCTTGCTGGTGTGCTTGATGTACTGAGCATTGATGATTAATATTGGAGCTGGAATGTGATGTCTCGTCTTACACTTCAGTGTTCACTTCGCTACACTGTTTCCACAAACATTAACCCGCCACCGGCTTATTGTAATAATTGTTTACATTTCCACAACGTCCGTGTTATAATAACGTTGAACTTGCACAGTGTTCTTCTTTTTTAGTCTTGGCAACTCAGTCCTCTTAAGAGTCTATTACTGCCATTTTCAAGTGATAGGGTTTGGTAATTTTGCGCAGATGATGGAAATAGGTGGGAAAATTGTAAAGTGGCAATATATAAATATAAATAAAATCCACCTACGATGAGCTTGAGTTTTCGGTGAAGGAAAACATCGTGAGGAAACCTTAACTATAAAAAAAAAACAGAAATCTCTGATGATAATTAAGAAATTTAAATAATGATTTAATATACACTTTATTATGAAGAGATAGGACAGATAATAGGTCAGAAGAGAAGAAGAAGAGAAGAATTATAAAAAGAAGAGTTAAAAAGAATATGCATAATGTTACCCTCTTCCAGACCACACTCACAGATAGAAGTATCTTTCATACTTAATTTGTTTAGACTTGCATAGTCATTCTGTCAGTAAGATCAAGTCAATAGGTGTCAAAACCACAGATTATGATATGCCAACTGCTCGCGTGCGTTCAAACTATTCCATTTTCGTATGATCAGACACTTTGTCGTAGTACTATTGGAAAATTTGTGGGTGCTATTACTTTCTTATCTGAATTAAATATTGCCGTTCCTGAATTATCTATTAACACTATTCCTACCAGGACCGGTCAAAAGACCGTTTTTAAATTTTCAATTGGAATTTCCTACATTCAACGTATGTGAATCGCCTTTAAACTTTACCACTTTTCCTCATATATATGTATGATATATTTTTCAATATTCACTTTTTTTTTTATTGTTTATTTTCCGAGAAAAATTTGTAGTCTGTCTTACCTACCACGACCGGTCATTTGACCGGTAGTACGATTTATACATTTTTTAAATAGTTTCTCTCTAAGACTCAATGCCAAAACTATAAAGTCGTTACAAACGAAAGGTAATGTAGTTATGACACGATTTTATCCGATAATTGCCTTCCAGAATATATACTGGAGACTCGATTTAGTTAGAAGCTCGGGGGAGCGTCCACTCTCTTGGACGCGCTCAGTTCCTCTTGGAGAGTTTGTTACTATGAAATTAGCAGAACCGTATGTAGGATGCGGAAGAAATATAACCACGGACAACTTTTTTACAAGCCTACCTTTAGCAACAAAACTTTTAGCAAAAAAAACTACGATTGTTGGGACAATTAGAGCAAATAGAAAAGAGCTACCAAGACTGGCAAAACTGAAAAATGACGACATGGCACTTTTTTCAACCAAACTCTATCGCTCAAATAATTGTATGTTGACAGTTTACAAAGCCAAACCAAAAAAGAAAGTTCTAATTCTTAGTTCAATGCACAACTCCGTACAAATTGAAAAAAATGACACCCGAACACCGGAGACAATTCAATTATATAATAGCAGCAAGTTTGGCGTAGATGTGACCGACCAAATGGCCAGAAATTATTCGGTAAAATCTAAATCTCGGAGATGGCCTTTGCAAGTATTTTTTAAAATCTTGGATTTAGCCGGGATAAATTCATGGGTGTTATATAAAGAAACTACGGGAGGAGAAATTACAAGACAGGAATTTCTATTTCAATTGGCAGAAGAACTTGCCATCGAATACCAACAAGAGCTCGGCAAAAAAAAACAATCAATACCCATCGCAAGTACAAGTACAGGTTCTCGTGAACGGAAAACATGTCAGATAAGGTATTGTAAAGATAATAAGACGAACAAAATCTGTCTAAAATGTAAAAAGTACGTATGCGGAAAATGTACAGTTGAGAAGCCCATTTGTAAAAAATGCGACGAAAAAGAATAAAATGTAAATTATGTACTCTTGAATAAAAGAAAATATATTTTTATACTGGTAAGCTGGCTATTGGTTGCATTCAATATTGAAAAATATATGTTGTGCAAGACCGGTCATTTGACCAGCCGCGGTAGGAATAGGTATACGTGAAGTGTCGGTAGGAATAGTGTTAAAAGTTAAAGTAAATTGTTCTTTATTCGCAGGTCATAGCAGTGGCTTTCGATTGCCAAGTCATTGATAAAGTGCCTATGGATGAACAAGACCAAAAAGTTGATGATGTGATATATGCAAATTAGAGTTAGCGCTGTGGTCGAAATCCGACACGTGAAAATGAAAAAAAAACATTATTTAACAGAAACTAATAATAAAATGCATACAAATAATCTGTTGATCTCCGCACTAGGAAATAAATCCTGTGGCGCGGGTAATCGATAAAAACTGAGTTAAAATTTTTATATCCTGTTCCGTCGTCCACGTAGTTCTTTAAATATATATGTGTACTGAATTGTTACTAATTATTTATAAATTAAACTTTCTTCTTTTTTTTGTAATGACAACATGCGTGAAATGCCCAATTCAACCAGTGTCATGTAATTAGTGTATAAAACGAAGTTTTGCCGGCAGGATACTTGAGTATTTCTATTGAAATGAACCACTGCGATTTTGTCTCTTAAGTCAGATTACATAAATCAAAAAGGACATCGCAAAACCAAAAACCCAATCACCATACAAAATTTTACAACTAGCAATACAAAATTACCTACAATATTCTAATAGTACAGTCACTAGATGCTCAGGGTTACCTGGAAAGTTGCCGAGAGTTTTGAAAATTGGTGTCTTTATGGATTTTTACCTGCTAGTCCGTATGAATTTTTACTTAGCCTCTTCGTATCCTTACCGCTCGTGACGCCATATTATAAAAAATGACCCTGAATAATATTATTATGTAAATATAAACAAATAATAAAAATGATATTTGAAAAACATTTATTCAGCATCTTTAAACCAGGGTCATATAATACATTTAAAAATATATCTAATACAACTAAATTTACATGAATAAGATGACGTATTTATAATATATTAATATAAATCACATTTTACAAGCATCACGAAAACCATTTAGAATTTCTTGAATTCGAGATTTGTTAAAATATTTTATTCTAATATAAACTTAATACAAATATGTATGTGTAACTATATTAAAGTAGGATTTACATATACACAAAATATAGTGAAAAGTATGTATATCTACCTACATTATAACTGGGATTATTAAACTTAATGGAAACAAAAAGGTATTAAATGGAAATCGTATGTAAAAAAAAATATTATCATAGTCGAAGTAATCAGAACCTATTGGATATTCAAAATAATTCGAATATTGATATCTAAGGCCAAAACAGAAGAAATACTCTTAAAATATCCGCAATCAGATCCTTAACATCTGTAGAGGAGGTAACAGTTATATTTTCATTTTAATATAAAGATATTTATAGCTTTATAATTGCATATTCACCTGTAAAATTCGGTTATATTTATATTTTTCATCACATCACTTAAAGTTATTTTTAAATAAAAATAATTACAAAGTATCATTATAATTTGTTATAGATGACATAAATTCACTTATGACGAAACTGCTTACACATAAAGTTAATTGTATCCCACTATAAATTTTTTAACGTCAAAAATAATGACCTAAAATTATTAATCTGATGTTCCGCTTATCTGATTTTAACTTTTAATACCGAATGAAAAACTAACCAAACCCAAATATCCTTAATGAATAATATAGCAAGTCCAACCGTTGAAGGACGGTCTTCATATTAATATTTATAACACGAATTTCATCCTGACAAACGCTGGGACAGTTGACTATAGCCCACTTCCGCTCAAATAGTATCACAATTCAAAAATAACGTTATTTACAAAAAGGAGTTTAAAATTTATCTTTTCTTTATAGTTATTGTTTTACCGTTACAGCCAAAATCTCACCTGATGGTAAGTTAGGATGTGACCCAAGATAGTGGACACGCTGTACCTGTGGAGGGACTGGCTTTCAAGAGCGACTGCCGAAACACCTATAGGTATTTGGAGGCAGATTTTTAACTTCAGATTGGTAGGTAGCTAAGCGGGCATTAGAAAAAGCCCTACCACCATGCTATGGTTTCATCACGATGTTTTCCTTCACCGAAAGCTCAAGCTCATTGCAGGGATTAGAACTCGCGTCCTGTGACGCGCCGTCCATGCACACTACCATGGAGCTATCATCGCTTATACGTGCTACTTATATGTTTCACTTAAGGCAAAGTTGGCTTGGAACTACATAATGACATTTTTAATATCCTGAAAATCTATTAGTACAGTAAATAATATTTAATATTTTCTGAGTTGTGACAATATTTGAGCGGATAAATAAAGGATTGCTCGAAGATAGTTGTCTGCTCCGCGTTCTAACTGCAGGCGTAAATCCATATCTTTTGGTAAAAGTCATCGTCCAGGCGATAGTGGAGATAGACAGCGGAACACAAAAAATGGTACTTTTATTCCATGTATTATAGAAACTTAAAACTTTTTTCTTATTATATTTATGACGTAGCAGGAAATTCAATACACCAATGATAACAATAGATAACTTCGATAATTGGATACAAACAATTTTTTCCCTATTATGTAAACAAATAATTTACGCTATAAGAATCTTATCTAATTATTACAAAAATAAATGGCATATTTATATTTATGAAAACGCATGTCGGTAATAAAAACCAGTATAAAAGTACATTTGTATTAATAATAAAAAAAATGCTGTTAACAATTCTTATTATTAAAATCTACAATAGTGATTTATGTTTTACAACTAGGTGTAATACATTTTAATATATAAAATTGGGTGTGCATATTTTTTTAATATATCACCTACTAAACTGTGTGGGCAATTTGAATGATTTTTGTGTACTTATTGCGGCACCAGAAGATACTTAGTTATAGTTTGATTAGGTAAGTTTTACAGAAATTCAGATTTAAATTTTTTTTATTTACTTTGCAATTTGTTTCACATAAAACAAGAACTTCTTAATTGTTTTTAGGGTCACATTCCTGTCCAATCACTACACACAGGTATTTTTATAAAAATCACCAATATCTGGTCGGTTAAAATTTTTCACAAAAAAAAAAAAAACACTGCCCTGAAATAAAAACAAACAAGATAAATACTAAATTGTTCTACACAAGAAATGATTAATTTTTTAATTTTTTATAGTTAAACCAAAAACAGAAACGTCAAATTTGATTTGATTATAGTGCAAACCCTAAAATAGATAAATAATAAAAACAGCATGTATGCTGAATATATTAGAGACGACATGGTTAAGATTAGGACCTTTGCATATAACTAAACATTTTTAGAAATTCGCTTAAATTGGCTAACTTACATTGGTAACACTATCAGCTATCGGTTAAGGAAATCATCGTAAGAAAACCTGAGCGGTTGAGAAACGTTCTCGTAGTAAAATTGTTTGTAAAAAAATTACAACTTTGAATTCTTTGTTTCAAACAATATCAACACGTCATGGATTGGCGCTGTGGTTTAGCTCGTGCAGGAAGTGGTTGTCGCCTAACAGTGAGTTACTAAAAAGCTGGTTTAATTATTATTTAACGTGTATCGAGCTTACGCTATAGATGAGCCTTCTAATAACATATTTCTCAAGAGCAAACGGATTGCAGAAATTGCTAAATATTTTGTATGAAATGGCAAATTTATATTATGTAACATATAATGATCTGAATTTCGTATTTTGAAACCGTTCGTATAGTGATTTCTGTAGTTGCTTCTCTCTTGCGACATACGTTATTAGGTTCTCAAATTAGATAAAAAGAAACCACGGAGTAACATATTACTAGATTTTACCCGCGGTTTTGTTCAAGTTAATATTGATTTTGTTAAATCGGATGACGCAATAAAAAGTTTCATACGAAGTTTATTCCTCTCTTTACTCCACTTCCAAAAAGGTTTTCACGAGAAACAGTAGCGTATCACCGCCTCCGAGGTCCCACCTATCTCTATCCCAAAATTTGTCATAATTGATTCAGCGATTTAGGCCTGACAGCGTAACAAACAAACTCATTCTGGCATTAATAATATTAGTATGATGTTTTAAAACAGAACTCATGGTGTGCGAGTCCAACTGGTTCTAGGCATACGTTTTTTTTTCTATTTTAGGTGCCAGTTTTCTCTATATTCTAATTAAAAAAAAGAACATTTTATAAAAAAAAGTTGCTCGGGGTATTCTTTTTATTTCTCATATTATAACCACTTTATTAATACGTTATTGAAAATAAATAAATATAGAATTTATTAGACGTGAATGCTTTGCGACATACAATATTCGACGAAGGTGTTAAACATGAAAAGGAAAACTAAATGTATATAAAGTTTGAATACATATATATGGACCGTTTATTTTGAAAGTGGTGTAAGTCCATTTTTGAAAAAAATGAGCTATCACGTAATTCATGCTTAATTTAATGTAATTTTTTTATATATAACTAGTCCGTGTTTAATTTCTCAAAAAAATCCCATGTTTTGTACAACTTAAAATCGGTCGGTAAATGAAATCGCATTATCAACAAATATAGTAGTAACCTTTAATTTTCTCGAAACAAAAGAAAATGGACTTACACCACTTTCAAAATAAACGGTCCATATATGGATCGCCCGTGATAAAATTACAACTTTCGCTTTGAAAGAAGAAATTTTCACAATTTCGTGTTTATATACTGGAAGTTATTACTCATTAAAACTAATATTAAAGTTAATAAAATGTAAGTATTAATAAATTCGATTCGTCGGCATATATACTTATATGTCTCCTCTTGATATATTGTGAGAAACCTTAAGAATAATTTTTTAAATGGAATTTGCACGGGCCTGTTTATATCACTATGATGCTTGTTGAAAGTGATAATTCTAGTAGCGTGCCTTTTTAATGTTCAATTTCTTATCTTAATTATCTAAATATCGTAAATCTGCTATTAACACTGTCATGATATCTTTTATAGATATTAAATATATTATTAATAAAAAAAATATGGAATAGGGGGCAAACGAGCAAGCGTGTCAGCTAATGGTAACTGATCATCGACACCCACAACACCAGAGGAATGCATTGCCGGCCTTTACTGGAGAGACTGGCTCTCAAGTGCAAGCCTCGAACTGCCTCATGGTATTTGGCAGCAGATTTTTAAATTGAAGGTGGTAGCTAGCCAGGCAGGCATTAGGATAAGACCTACCACCATGCAACATATTTTACAGCTTCACTTACATCTATACTTTTCGACATATTTTTTAAATAATTTTTATATGTAATTAAATATTACAATACTATTAAGTTATATTATCTTCTTATAGATTTCTCATTTTTTTATAATTCACTCTAAAGCAGTATAACGTACATAGGAATACCAACTACCGATAAAAAAAATTATCATTTATCTGTATATTATACTATGGTAATAGTAAATAATGGATATAGGTTCAATAGTAAACAGCGTATGCTATCAAATCTATCAATAAAATCGTATACTATCTACGAAAGTTAACTGGAACTATTTCAAAACAGAATCGTTATACTTTTGAGCTATTTGATTGCAAATACCAAAATTATGTCGATTGATAACACATTTAAATGTCATAAAGGTAAAAAAAAATTTGTTAAAAAATAAAACGTGATTCATTTAGTGTTATTAGACAAATTTAACTTGAAATGTATTTATAGTACAATATATAAAATACTAGCTTTTACATGTGGCTTCGCTTGCGTTAATATTGATTTTGTCAATCAAATCTGATGACGCAATAAAAAGTTTACTCAAAAGTTTATTCCTCTCTTTGCCGAACTTCTATTAAGTTTTTCGCGAGAAAAAGTAGCTTATCACTGTCTTCAGGTTCCCATCTATCTCTATACTTCGTCACAATCGATTCAGCTGTTTAGGTGTGAAAGCGTAACAAACAAACTCACTTTCTAATTTATAATATTAGTAAAGAATTAAGGATTGGTATAGACTAATTATTACCTAATTATTTAATTACTTCCTATATAACTGTACGAATGTATTATCGAAGTACAGCCCCGAAGACCCGCTGCCCTCGAGACATGAGAAGTTCGACGGCGCCGACTGAAGCCAGAAGCAGTAACAAGGCTAATACGGCCATGAGAGCCCTGCAGCGCCTCCGCCGTCGTTCCCCCCGAGCCAGTCGCCGCGCCAATGCCTCTCCTCGAGCGCCATCAAGCGTGAACAGTGCACTTGCTGCCTGAAAAAAACAATATTTCATAATAAAAATACAGTGCAAACTCTATATGCGCATTTTATGGTGCTATTGAGAGTTGTTTAACAGAGAGAAGACATTAATTTACGATCAAATAGATTTTACGTGCGTCTTCGCTCGTGTTAATATTGATTCTGTCAAACAATTCAGATGACACGATAGAAAGTTTTATACAAAATTTATCCCCCTGTTTACGCCACTTCCTAGTAGATTATCGAGAGTAAAAGTATCCTATCACCGTCTCCAGGTTACCAGGTTATCTATCTCTATACCAAAAATTCATTATAATATATTTAGCGGTGTAGACGTGAAAGTGTTACAAACAAACTCACTTTCGCATGTATAATATTAGTAAGGATAAGTATAAACCAATCAAAACCAAGTAAAGGAGTATGTTATTAAAACGTATTATATAAGTCCTATATTAATATTATATATTTTTACATAATAAAACTGAAAAATAAAGCAAACCTTAATTCATTGATCAAAAGAACCTTTCTTTTTTATTTTCAGTGTTAATATTAATTTCGTAACTAATTCTGGTTGTTGATCGATACAGATTTTTTTATGCTATTAATTTCTTTCAGGATGTTGTTTAAAACAGCTAGAAGTGAACTAGTAAAAATTCTTTTTTAGCTAATGTTTACTGTCTATCGACTTCCTACCTGCCAAATTATAGTTTCGTGAATACGATTTCTTTATATTATAACAAAATATTCATACTTTCGTTATAATTTTTTCTATAACTTTGAAATAAATCAGAAGACGCAATAAAAAGTTTCATAAGAGTTTACCCCTTTTCTCACCTAAGGTAAGGTAATATAAGGTTTTGGGTGAAAAATTAGCTTATTACCCTTTTCCATAGTCACATTCATATCTATACCAATATTTATCATAATCAATTCGACGGTTTAGGCTGACAAATAAACAAACTCACTTTCGAATTTATGATATTAGTAAATATTTCGTTTAGTTAAAGTTTATATGGAGAAGAAATGCAAAAAGCTAATTTTGTATTCAGTATTGTTACAAATATTTAAATGAAGTAAGTTACATAAAACGTATATTATTTACATTCATACTGCCAATGTCAAACATATAGTCTCTTGTCAAGCAGTTTCTACAGAGTAGGCTAAGGCTATGACTACACATTTTAAAAGTCATGCTAAAATATTATAATTTACCTATTTTTTTATATAAGTGATGAAGTTATAACCCTCTATTAAAATTAATAATAAAATAGAACACGTTATTGTAATAACATGATAAGCTTAATTTTTTATATTTAAGGTTTAGCGTTATGGCCACAATATCACCTGACGTTAAGTGACGATGTGGCTTAAGATAGTGAACACGCTAAGCCTAAGGTAGGGACTGGCTCTGAAGTGCAACTGCCGGAACACCTATAGCTATTTGGTGGCAGATTTTCAACTTGAGGGTGATAGCAGGCAGGCGGGCATAAAAAGCCCTACCACCATGCTGTGGTTGCATCGCGATGTTTTTCTTCATCGACAGCTGAAGCTCATTGTAGGAAGATTCGAACTCACGTCGTTTGATGCGGTGTCCGTACATACTACCAACTGAGCTGTCATCGCTTTAAAATTTTAATAGTTAACTTTAAATAAAACGTGAGAATTTTAAAAACAAACCGGTAACTAAATAAATGTCATAAAACATAATCACTGATTTTTTTTTCAACTCTTTAATATACCATTGGAATGCCATCACGGAATTCGAGTAACCTTAAAACCAATAAATTATTTGAGATAAAGATTATATGATTACTTTGAATAATTTATTGAATCAGCTATATTTACTAGTAAACAGACAAACGAGTGTAATGTATATGTACAGACATAAAAATACATTTCAACATATCCGTCTAGACAGTGTTGTATCCTTCAAAAAAATTACCCAATCAACGTCCGGATATTACAATGGGCATATGTGCCTTAATATCCGACAATAATTAAAAAAACTGTCAATTTATTCACAATATTCGTTTCTGATATAGTAACCGACCTACTTGATATTTGAATTACTCGTAATTTAAAAATTGCTTTAATTATATAATACATATTTTTAGGGTTCCGTTATCATGAAAATAAACTTATTGCTAATTATTTTTAAACGTCTTTATGCATAATATATCGGTGTACGTGTGATTCACTTGGGTTCTGAGTTAAGTGAAGAATATATTTTTTATAGTTTATAGGATTAGTCTTATGGTTACAATCTCATCTAATGTTAAGTTACGATCTTTCACTTCTATTCGACTTACATTTTAATACAATATCTTCAACATTTAAAAATTTCCTTTTTTTATTTGATTGTTGACTATGGTTATGATTATTTGTACTTTATCAATGAAGTAAGCGCCAATAATTGGTCCGCATAGATATCAGAATTAGACATTGTAAAGGATGGTAGTGAATATATAATATGACCACTGTCGACTCTGCCTGTGTAAATAATAAAATAAATAAGAAGAGAGAAGAGTAGTAGAATACTGGTTCTCCAGAACAACTGCCGGAACACACCTATTGGTTTTTGGCGGCAAAGTGTGCGGTAACTTGGCAACTTGAAAGTGGTAGCTAACCAAGTGGACATGAGAAAAACCCTACCACTATGCTATGGTTTCATCACGATGTTTTCCTTCACCGAAAGCTGAGGCTCATTGCAGGGATTCAAACTCACGTCCATTAAGACGTGGTTCCCGGTCACACTATCAACTGAGCTATAATTTGGTGGTTCCATATCACTATAGGTGCGTTCAGCCAGCTGCACTCGAGTGCTAGACTTCACTAGTTTTACGTATAGTTTTCCACCATCTTATGTCACATCGTCACTTAACATCAGATGAGATTGTAACACTAACGTTAAAGCTATAAATAATAAAAAAAAAGTAATATCTCACGTAATAAAAAGGCAATCATTTCACAACGCCTGTCCTTTTATACGCGAAACTTTACAATTTATTGTTTACCAGATAACTTTTTATTACCAACTGAAAATATGAACCTATTTATTTTTATTTACCTTATTAACAACAAAATTAATTAACGACAGTATATCTAGGTCTCTGTAATAAAAAAAGGTAATAAAAACATAAAGGGCATCGTAATAATTAATTAAATAGATATTGCAAAACAATCGAAACTGTAAATTGAGACTATATCTATATTAATATTATAAAGCGGAAAAGTTTGTTTGAACGCGCTATTCTTATGTATGACAAGAATTTGTCGGATTTTTGCCTTTGATAGAGCAATCATTGAGGAAGGTTATAGGCTACTTAACATCACGCTACACAAACAGGAGCAAAGCTGTATTGAAAAGGATACAAAATTGAGCGAAAATCCTTACTAATATAAATGCGAAAGCCCAAACCGCTAAATCGATTATTATGAACTTAGTATAGAAATATATGGGACCCTGAAGACGATGATAGGCCAATTTATTTCGCAAAAAACTTATTCGAAGTGGGGTAAAGAGAGAGGTAAACTTTGTATGAAACTTTATAGTGTGTCATCCGATTTGTTTAACAAAATCAATATAAACGCGAGCGAAGCCGCACGTAAATTCTAGTATCAAAATAATATCGAAACCCAACTTGTCAAATATGTAACAGAGTAATATTTGTATAAGTAAATGCATTTTACTTGTTGACTTTTACCCAACTGACGTTGCGACTTACGTTAGCGATAATGATTTTCGAGTGTTCGTAGGTACGTATGAGAATTATTTCGTACGCTTTGCAACAGTGAATTAAATGTACCATCTGTGGTAGACACGGCGAATCTTTCTGAAAAATATCGATTCTTGAAGTATCGTATTGGTAAGTAAATTGCAAATATGATTAAATATTTTTAATGACACGCGATCGAAGTATAACACTTTACTGTTTGCTGTTTGGTTGTTACGTAATATGGACGGCTTTATAAAACGAATCGTGTTCGTTGAAGTGTACGACGGTGTGTCACATAACACCTTGTTTAAGAAATAACAATTCAAAATGAAAGGAGTTTCAAAATTCGAGCCCATATTCGTTTACCTCGGTATTATTCACCGATAATACTTTGCTATGTTTATTCAAACGAAACGAACTTAACTTTCCTAAACATATGTATACATTCTTACTAATATTATAAATACAAAAGCGAGTTAGTTCGTTTGTTACGCTTTCGCGCCTAACCGCGGAATCGATGATGATAAGTTTTGGTATAGAGATAGATGTGTACCTGGAAACGGTGATGGTCTACTTTTTTTTGCGGAACTCTTATAGGAAGTCGGTAAAGACAGGGAAAAACTCTGTATAAAATGTTGACAAAACCAATATTAACGGGAGTGGAGCCGCGGGTACAAGTTAGTATAATATAAATAAATGTATATTATACCAGTTACACCCGCGACTTCGATTGTTTGTACTTGAATTAAGTTTCGTAGGACCTGATTTTGAATGTTTTAGGTATGGCATTATTATGTTAAGTATAACTGTTACTGTTATAAGTTACGAAAAGGTCATTTATTATTAAATTTTTACTTTTATACGGAGTATTATACGGAACCTCGAAATATGTAATAAAATGGATGCGTCATAAAACTTAAAATACGTTTAGATGCATTATGAAATTACACTTTTGGATGAAAGAAATGATTAGAAAATAACCTCACCTTGCGCAAGTCGCATAATATAAAACGGAAGCTATTTGGACAACAAAAGAATACGACTTCAAGAACATTTATAAGTGTTTCAATGTTGATAGTAAAATTATAATGAGGTCAGAAGGTAGACTACCAAGTTTTTTATACTTAACACAAATTTTATAACATTTCAAAATGCATACAAACATCCCAGGTGCAGATTTAAAGAAATTTGTGAAAGATGGGTTCTCCATATAAAATTTCATAGACAATAGGTAACAATACCCTAGTTCTAATGTATCTCTATACCAACATTTATGCAAATTATTTCTGCAGGTAGGAGTATAATGTAACAAATGATCAGTTACTTTCGAATTTATGATATTAGTATAGATTTATTATAATTCCTCTTTGATAAAATTTCAAAACTTTTAATCTTAAAAATAGAAGCAAGCCAGAATATGCATTTGATCAGTATGTTGTTTGGTATAATTACTACTAAAACTCTAAGTAACCTATATAACAAGCTGATGTGGGCTCAAGATTAGAATAAATACCACAATAGAACATGCTCACACGTTTTTGTTGTTCCACGATAAAGCCTACGAGACGATGTAGCCTTTCGTGGTGCTATTAGGTACACAGCCACAAAATGGTGGAATAATATACCACCGCCTATCCGTAATCTCTCATCGTTACTTTTTATTAGCTTTAAAGTTAAATGAAATATTTCTATACTAATACTAGCTGTGTCCGCGACTTCGTTCGCGTGGAATTAACAATCATTTCCTCATTGTTTCCAGTTTTTGTAACTTTTTTTTAATACTGCTTTGCTGGTATTGATTGTACCGTAATGCTAAATAGCCCCCAAAAATATACAAATAATTTTTGTAATCCGATCGGTAGTTCCTGAGATTACCGCGTTCAAACAAACAAACTCTTCTGCTTTATAGAATTAAAATATAGATACATATATTGACGAGAAATATAGAAAATATTGTAAGTAGGTTATTTATTTAGAAATGCCAAAGATTGTTTGCAACTGATTGTTAGGATTACAATTCAAAAGGGCGCATTGCAGCCCGTTTTCGAGGTGCGTGAGATTTCTGTTCACGCATGCCAGAAGGTGTTTTGCTTTGTCATTGCCATGTTTTATTAGTCGATAAGGCCTGCTTGCGGTTTGATAGGTATTCTTCACCGTTCATTTCTTCTGAAACAGGAGGACTGAGTAGACGTTATAGACTGGTAATAGAGTAAACTGAGTACCCGCACCACGCTTGCTTTACACCAACCTATGTTTTTTTTTTGGATGCTCGGTCGTGTGCGGGAAAGCCCGCATGCTATATATAAATACATTACTTTCATTAGTCGATAGTCCGTATTCGGGTACTTCCTGCATACGGTATAACGACTGATTTAACGACCAGTGAAAATGAGCCAAAAGCTACAGAAACTATCACGAGTCACTCGCAAACGTCTTTTTATGTCATTTTACTGGACGCACTATTGTAATACGTAGGAAATACTTTGACTGGAAAATGTCCACACAGCTTCGCAATCATCATACTAATATTATAACTGCGAAAATGAGTTTGTTTGTTTGCTACGCTTTCACGTCTGAACCACAGAACTGATTATGATGAAATTTGGTATAGAGATAGATGAGAATTTGTAAACGGTGATAGGCTTTTTCTCGGGAAAACCCTGAAGTGGGTTCAAGAGAGCGATAAAATTTGTATGAATTTTTTTGTGGCGACGTCTGAGTTTGTTTGATAAAATCAATATTAACGCGAGCGAAGCCGCACGTAAAATCTAGTATATAGCTATTATAACCATATAGCTTTGGCTTCGAAGCCAAGTTTGAAGTTTAGTTATAGATGAGTGAAGACGGAATTGAGGATTGACGACACTTCAAGGCTTTTACGACTGTACACATAAATAAGTAATTACATAATTATGCTAATCTATGAATGTTTGAACGTATATGTATTTGTTTATGTACTGAATCGTTTTATGTCATTATAATCGCCTGCCCTACGGCAAGGACTAATAATTATTAATTAATCTCTTGTCGCCAAGATGCTGGCTGATTTTCTCATAACAGCGGTTTAAATGATGTTATCTGTCGGGCTTTTACCAGTCACGGAGCGGTAAGTAATTTAGAACCTTTAGTTTTAGTTCGCGACGATGATAAGAAACGATGATAGCACAGTTTGGTATTGCCTACAGACGCCGCGCTAATATGGACGTGAGTTCGAATCCACCTGTAATAAGCTTGAGCTTTAAGTGAAGAAAAACATCGGGATGAAACCATAGCACGGCGGTAGTGCTTTTTCTTACACGCGCCTGGTTAGCAACCAACCTCAACTTGAAATAAGTTTCGGCAGGTGTGTTCGGCGGCAGTTACACTAGAGAGTCACAGCCATAGTCCTTCCAATAGGAATAGCTCTTTCTGCGTAGATCGGAACACTATCAATAATAAAAATTAAAAATTAAATTGAAGGTAGACACAGTAACATAAACTTTTCTGGACAACCTACACCTCAGTGCGCCCCGTGACCACGAAGGCTGAAAAGCTTTCGAAACGTCGGGATCAAAATTTAATAAATAACCGCGATAAAATCCGTTTAAATTAGTTTTATTTCAATGAATAATATTCGCGTAAACCTAAGAAATCATTAGGTTTAGCGTGTTCACCATCTTGGGTCACATCGTCACTTAACAGTTAACACTTAATCAGGTGAGATTGGGGCCATAACGTTAAACCTATAAAGTATAAACAAAATTATTCAAATTCTTTCAAAAATATCAAAGTCGCTCAAAACAAATGGTTATATATATTTTTTATTATATCTAACAATATTATTAGTATTGTTTTTATGATGTCACATTGCACTAGCTCACTCTTATTGTGGATAATAATAAGTAAATCATTCAATATAAATGATATGTCCTATTTGACATTACCCTTTATATGATCCAGTAACGGATAGCCGATACGTTCAGAGGCGTAACTGGTTTAACAGAAATACTTAAATATATCTTACTAGTAACCCGACCCGGCGTGGCAGAAGTAATTGTGTTAAACATATAAGATAAACATATAGCATTGCTAACATTTTATAGGTCTTTGTACGAGAGATAGCTCCGTCTTCATATAACTATTAGTTCACGCGGCACATGACAGTAAAATTCAATTTCAATTTGTTGAGCATCGTCACACATAATATAACAAGCTGACCTGGAAGGCCTTGTTCTGTCTTTTCGAATAGTCAATCACATCGAATACAGCGTCACCTATCGCGTTATGATCACTTATCGAGATGAAAATTATCACGCACGTTAAATCTAATTATATAAAGTTGTTAACCAGGGTTCCGCGGAACACATTAGAAATCACTAGTATAGATAATTCAACTTTCACGCTTTATACCCATGTTTGGTTTTACTTTGTCCTCATAGATCCCATCGCAATTATGTAACAACGGCTAAGATGACGGTGGTGTCAGATGTCACGGCAACTCGTCGAGATAAACTGTACAGGAAGTGTTTAGATCTGTGGAAAACCACGAGCTATTCAACTATTTTGACTTAATGTAATTTTATTCATTAAAATTAAATAACATATTTTTGCTAATGGGACTATATGGGAAGATATTTTTCTTAATTTAAAACTGTCAACAACGACATAAAAAGACGGTGAGAATTTTTAGGATAACTTCTTGCATATAATGAGCAATTTACACCATGAATATTATATTAAATAAGTATAGTAAAAAATTAAGATGTCTATATTAATATTATAAAACGGAAAAGTTTGTTTGTTTGAATGCGCTTACCTTAGAAATTACTAGTCGGATTTTTTAAATTGTTTGTGTATTTGATAGAGCAATTATTGAAGACGGCTTTAGGATATTTAATATCACACTATTACTAATAGTAGCAAATCTGTATTAAAAAAAAATATAAAAACGGGCAACAATTGTTAAATATTACTTAAGTCCACCCGATAGAAGTCGCAGGCAGAGTTAGTTAATAAAATGTAGAGATTTTTTTTTTAAATACCACAAAAAATATATAGTCTAGAGAAATAGTATGATTTTAGGCTTGTAAAAATATTTAAAAGACATGTTTCTATAAAGCTCAACTTAAACTTATGATTCGACGATTTATTTCTTACGTTGTGTTCTTTAGTACTCATTGTAACATGTTTAAACGTTTAACCCTATAGGACAAGCGACTGACTATACAATAACAAAGTGAGCCCTCGAGAATCACCAAATAGCCAGAGATGAGCTTAAAGTGATGTATGTCGCGTAGGGAATGCGTTTCGATTATTAATTAAACCGTTGCGAAAACCAACGGCCACGACCGACCGATATCGTGTCAAGATCAGCGCATTTATGTCGTAATCAAATCAATATTATACCTTCCGACACGATAAATTAATTCCTCACCAAAATCAAATGCTAATTTCGATAATGACATCTACAATTTTATATAGTGGTTTTGGCGATTGATATTAATTTTTATTATCGTCGTTGCTTTCGTATTTGAATATTCATACCTGTTTAAATGTATCGCAAACATGTTGCTGAGCTTATAACCTATGTTTGTAAAATACATTGGACGAATAGAATATGGAATAGCGGAGCATGGCCGAGATTATTGATTTTATTACCAGTTCATATGCTAAGAAAAATATGAAAATGCATATGTTTAAGAAAAAAGTAAATAACAGATATTGCGATAGAAGACAACATTATAATATTAACATGTTAGAATTTTTTACGGTTATTCTCAATGACATGGAGGTAATTCCGAAAAATGTTATAAGTAGGTGACTTCGTTATTACTAATGTATAGACTCAAAAAATAAACTCATTATATTTTTAACCTCCACCTATGATACATTAACAATCGACATTGTCAAATCACAATAAGTTTATGTAAACGAAATGTATGTAACTAAGTATAGATCGTACCAATCTTATATTTGTAGTAGTTCGCTGCGAGATTTAGATTAGGTTGCGTTAAAAATTCACATTCGTAAGTTTCAGTATCGGGCACGAAATCAGAACCTTAAGCAAATGTGGGATTCACAGCGGCGACCACATATAAATTACGTTTTTTTTTCTTCACTGTCACGTTTTCAATTTTACCAACTATACTTAGACACAATAGTATTGTATTGTATTTATAATACGCCACCTATTAATCGTGTCGTATATCATAAACGAGCGTATTCACGAAGAATATCTCTTCTAGACACTCAAAGTTATATTTAGATATTTACACAAAAATCATAGTATATTTTTCAAGTGTTTGATCATTAGTTTTAATAATTTTAAGGTTATTCTAATAAGTGGTTTTAAGAATTGAGAGTTATTATAGAGTGAGGTAGACGCTTCATTAGTACGAAGGTCAGGTTTGTTTTATTTAATATACTTTTACACTTTATTGTATATTTTTAAAAGAATTTTCGTGTTTCAACAAGGCTCGAGGTAACTAAAGTTTTATACAGAGTTGTTAATATTATTATAAACTAGATTTTAAGTGCGGCTTCGCTTGCATTAATATTGATTTTGTCAAACAAATCGGATAATGCAATATAAAGTTTCTCACAAAATTTATCTCTCTCTTTTCTCCGCTGCCAATAAGATTTATGCTAGAAAACGTAACCAATACCATCTTCAGTTTTCCATCTATCTGTATGTGAAAATTCACCGCAATCGATTTAGCGGTTTAGGTGTGAAAGCATAACAAAGAAACTCACTTTCGTATCTATAATATTAGTAGTTTAGTAAAAAGACGACTGAACGTTAAGATTTAGACGTTATGTTCATTGACAACCCACTTTTATTAGCGTACTTTTCTACAGCAAGCCTCATAACGAGAAGCAGGTGGGGTAGTACTCTACTCTCGATACGTCAAGATCAAGCAATTTTTTACTATTAAACTGCCTCTACCATAACCAATTTGCATTTACACGATTTTATGGGTCCGGTATTTTTAAACGAGGCGGTCACGATAACTCCCTAAATAATTGACATATTGAGACTGGGTTTCGTTTACTATCTTTTCAATAACATCAGCCAGTTACCTATTTCATAACAATATCCAAGTACCCATAGTTTAGTAATAAAAGGGATGTTTGCAATCCTCATTTTTGAATGTATTACATTTTACATTTACAAGTTCTAGGTATTGTATTTTGTTTTTTCATTTTAAGAAAAAGGCAAAAGTAGCGAAACCCTACAGCCAATAAGAATGTTATTTCATAATAAAGAGGTTAACATTAAAGAGGTTAACAATATACAGTCTTTCTAGGTAAAACTATCTACGGAGTTTTTGTGCCAAGCAAATAATCATGCTTGCTTAGAAAATATAGAATAATTAATAAAATAAATAAATCCCTATATTATTATTATTATTATTATTATATCCTAGTATTATAATAAGGAATGATTTGCATTTTTGTTTATAACGAATAAACTCAAGCACTACTGGACCGATTTCAACCATTCTTTCACCATTAGAATGGTAAATTAACCCTAAATAACATAGACTACATTTTTTTTAAATTAAAAAGATTAAATATAATTTTAGATCCACTCGAACGGAGTTGCGGACACAGCTCGTAATTAATAAAAAAGGACAATAGTACGGCTTCTTTTTTTTTTCTTAAATATTAAATACATGGTATGAGGCATACACGTTTGGATTTTCCAAAATTTCTGTATATCTACTAATGTAACGGAATCTTTTGACTTAATGTTGGGTAACTGAAAATTGTCAGTTTGACTTGTATGTTTGTTCATATTAAGAGCAAAACCTAAAAAACCGTGCAATATTATTGTAAGTATGTGCTAATATACTGAGTCTCTATTTTTTCTAAATCATGATGTGTTTACCATCGAACCACCACAGCGTCATCGGTTTCCGTGCTCCTAAACAACAAAAACATTACCTAAAACTAAATACCTAAAGAATTGTTCCCTGCACGTTAATACGTAACTAATCAAAATACCAACAGAAACCTCGATTATTTGATTAGTAACTCATAACATACAAAACCTCCTTGTTGATTACATAAATGATGTCAAATGTTGTGAAGAGGTCACAAACGGTAGAAGACGTCATGTTTAATTAAACGGTTTTATTTAAAATTCTGCGATGAAGACTATTTCCATGATAGATGGTTCTGTATAATATGTATTTAAAATATTTGATAAACTTTTATCGTTTTCAACATGGTGACTATAGTGCTTCTGTAGGATCACTTGCACTAACACGAATAAGCTGTTTCCGCGAATTCGCGTGGAATTAAAACTTATTTACTAATTTTTACCCATTTCTGTAATTTTTTTCAATAGAGCTTTGTTCCTATTGGTAGTAGCGTGATGTTAAATAGCTTAAAGTCTTCTTTAATAATTACTTTATCAAGTATGTAAAGATTTTTTAAATTCCTAGTACTAGTTCCTAATAGATTATAGTGCGTTCAAATCAACAAATTTTTAACTTGTATAATATTAATATACGTGTATTATATTTTGAATAGACATAATAAATTAAACAACATATGGGTGTGTACCATTTTAAATGTATAATTTTCACATATAACTACGTATTCATACGTTAAATAACTACAATTATGTATATGTTACTACGATGATCAGTATTTATTGTTTTAATTTTGCAAAAAACTTAGCAACTATTTTATTAACAGTCGTATTTTAAGAAAATATATCTATGTAATGTCGTGCAACATAGCAACAGATTGGTTTTCTATTATTCTCTAAGACCTTAATCTACTAAAGAGTTAATGATTTTAATTTAATATAATGTCCAATATATCGATTATTATTGGTAAAGAATTTACCCGTTTTACAGGCATTTGTTAGTGGAAATTTATCGTTTCCAACGCGTGTCAATTAACCAGCCACTTCAAGACTAGAAGCTGGCAAAGTAAAATGTTAATTAAAGTAAACACACAAATTTAAGAAATATATTATCAAGGTAAATTCATTACGGAACCCCAGAATAAGTTGGATAATTTTTATGTTCCACTTTCTCTGATAAACGCGAACTCCAAGTAAGTAGGCAAGTACTTGTAGATGTTACGTAATAAACGAGCTTATTCGTCAGGAAAACTTGATCTGATACACAGACATAAAGATCTACTTGCTTATTTATAATTACGTATATGTTTTTATGTTATTAAAAATATAACTATATTTTAGTGCTTATACAGAAGTTTCAAATAGAAATATTTACTTGTACTTTTAATTCAGAAATTTAAACATTGTTGTTTTTTTTTATAGTTTATTGGTTTAGCGTTATGAGCAGAATCTCACCTGATGTTCAGTGACGATGTGGCCCAAGATAGTTCACACGCCAAGTCTAGTGGTGGGATTGGCTTAAGTGCAATTGCCGGAACACACCTATAGGTATTTGGTGACAGATTTTCAATTTGTAGGTGGTAGCTAGCCAGGCAGGCGTTAGAAAATGCCCTACGACCATTCTATGGTTTCATCACGATGTTTTCTTCACTGAAGCTTTACTCCTATTGGTGGTAGTGTAATGTTAAATAGCCTAAAGCCATCTTATATAACTGTGATATAGAAGAAATATTGTTTAAATGTGACCGGTAGTTCCTAAGATTATCGCTTGCAAACAAAAATTGTTGATACAGCAATCAATCAGGCTATTTAACATCACGCTACCATCAATAGGAGAAAATCCGTATTAAAAATGTTACAAAAACGGTTAAAAATTTATTAAACAATTTTAGTTCCACGCGAACGAAATCGCAGTCACAGCTATTATTTACAACTAAACCACAAAACTTGTGTTAGATATTAGTATACCGAAAATATCTACAACGATAACTAATCTTGAGTGAACCGACGTTCATTAAAATGACAGACAGGCGCCACTCATAACAGGGCGATAGGTCGATCACGATGAAAATCAATGTTCGTTACTGTTGGCGATTGCATTAAGCAGATAATATATCAAGCTTCAAGCGTAACACTGGTTACGATGCGAAACTTAATAATATTTTATTGTCGAACATTTTATGACAAGCAGTTACTTATACTGATGGCACATAAACCTGAAACAAAGCAATTCTAATTTAGTATTTCTATGTCTTGATGTAATTAAAAAACTTTAAGCTCAGTTATATTTGGGAATTAGACACCTATTAATTATGTAGTTTAAAGCGATGATAGCTCAGTGGTAGTGTGTACGACTTCGCGTCAAGGGGCGTGAATTCGAATCCAAGCACCTACAATGAGCTTGAGCTTTCGGTGAAGGAAAACATCGTGAGGGAACCATAGCATGGTGGTAGGGCTTTTTCTAATGCCCGTCTGGGTAGCTACCACCCTCCAGTTGTTAACCTGCCGCCAAACACTAATAGGTGTGTTCCGGCAGCTGCACTTGAGATCCAATTCCTCCACAGGTTTAGCGTGTCTACCAACTTGAACCGTATCGTCACTTAAGATCAGGTGAGATTATGGCCATAACGCTAAACATTAACTATAAAAAAAAAGATGAGCATTAGGAAAAACCTTACCAGCACGCTACGGGTTTACCACGATGTTTTCCTTCACGAATTTTCAGACTCATTGCAGGGATTCGAATTCACGTTCATTGGCACGGCGCATGTTACACTACTAACTGGGCTATCATTTTACTATTTTCATTTATACTGAACAGACCGGGAGAGGAGTGTAGGCAACGATGGATTTATACTAAAGGCACTAGGAGCAAAGCCAAGAGCGGCCATAACGCTAAACATGAGTATAAAAAAAAAGTAGTATCTTTAACCTTCATTCAAATCAAGTCAAAAAAACTTTATTCCATTTAGGCCCTCGGAAGGTGCTTAGGAATGTCAATACTACCACCGGTTGGAAAATAACCCAGCCATCAAGAAGAACCGGCAAGAAATGTGATCAGGTTTTTTTAGGTGTTTACCATACTTCAAAAACGTAAAAATTTAAATATATTTACAATAGGTTTTAGCGGATGCACAGAGGAGTGTTAATTCCAAACACCACCATCTTTCACATATTGATCCACTCTGTAATGGCTTTTTAACATCAAATTCCATATAACATGGTGCTTGAAGTTACTATCCGGCAAATCAGTAATGAGCTTCGGAACTTTGTTATAAAACCGAAGGCAATTATTTATTTTAAAAAAAAATGAGTCTAAAATATGGGGTGAACAGTTTGTCACTAGTATTTCAGTCATGACGGACTTTTACACAATCCAGATTATCGAGTTACTATTTATATTCTATTAAAAACTAATTTATCTACTTCAAATATAAAGAATCGGTAATATTGCTAAAAGGTTGACCGCATTGCCTAGTTATGTAGCAATGTAATCTTTGACCGAATATTGACTGCCGATAATTTTCCAAATTTTGATAACCCACTTAAAATGTCTCGACATATCAAATACCTCATTAATCCTCGTATTTGTTACAGGCTAAATCACGCCATATTCTCGATAAAGCAATCCACAGTGTTGTTTCTACGATTTCAAATTTTCGTGCGCGGCATGGAGATATATATTTTATCTCGCCAGTGTATTAAACTCCTTAATACCTAGACATCCGTGCGGTAATTTAGGATCCGTTTTGTAATACAAACACACCACCGTGCAGTAAATTGCTAGACAATCACCGAGAGAATGGATGTATATGACAAAATGATTGAAGGCCACCGGTCGGCTGAACACTTTATTTTATTATTGCATCAACTTATTTACATTACGCTTATAATAGCGCATCCCGTATTAGAATATATTTGATTTGTTAAACATTATTGAAGACGTCTATGGTAGTTGTTTTTAATTGAATTGATGCCGCAACACTCGTAATATTACTGCGAAAGGTTTAACTTTAATTCCCACATAAAAAGGGGTTTTTAATACGGACACGGTGAAACAAATTAGAGTACCTACACAAGCATTCCAAGATATGAAGTAAGCTATAAAGTAATAAAGTACTTAAGTCTAAAATTTTTGCATGGTGGTAGGGCTTTTTCAAATGCCCGCCTGGCTAGCTACCACCCTCAAGTTGTAAACCTGCCGCTAAATACCAATAGGTGTGTTATGGCAGCTGCACTTGAGAGCCAGTTCCTCCACAGGTTTAGCGTGTCTATCAACTTGGGCCGTATCGTCACTTAAGATCAGGTGAGATTATGGCCATAACGCTAAACCTTAAGCATAAAAAAAAAATTAGGCCAAGATTGTATGTCACATAATAAATAAAGAATTTGGATATAATTAAATTAAAACTGATTCCCATAATTTACATGTCGACGGAATACATATTTCACACAGTTCAGAGGTAGTAACTGCTTTTCAAGATTACTTCACTAATATACCATTACAAGTAACAAAGAATATAACTTCATGAGCCCATGGTGCAGCAGCACTTTTAAGTTCTTTTAGCCGACGATACTTAACTTGTATTTAAACTGAAAAGGACAGATTCTGAGGTTATGCATGTATATAATACTTAATAAAATACCTGATTGCTTTGCATTAAATAATTTACTGATAAATTCAGAAAAAACTAAATGTATTAGATTTATCTTGTCTAATGTTCCACGGGTTGACACTAGAATCAAGATCAAATTGGAATTTAGTAGGCTTAGTTGATAGTACTGTTCTTGGGTATCACGCTTGATTGTAAACAAAAATGGGGTCCTCACATAAAAAAATTGGCAGGAAGGTTAAGTTCTGCTGCATTCGCTGTTCGTCAGATTTGTCAGCTGACAGATATTTCCAGTGCTAGGTTAGTCTACTTCGCTTACTTCCATATCTTAATGACTTATGGTATTTTGCTATAGGGGACAGCAGCTGAGGTAGACACCGTATTTCTTTTAGAAAAACGAACAGTTCGACCCATTTAGAATATGGAACCTCGCAAATCATTAAAAGATAAGTTTTCTGAATTTAGTATTTTATCTTTGCCCTCCCAGTATATTCGTGATAATTTAATGTATGTCCGCAAAAACTTACAAAAGCTAGATTTTGTTAAAGAATGGCATGATTTGAAAACTGGAAATCGTGAAAACTCGTCACCCTCTATTTTAAACTAAGTAATACAATTAACAGTTTTTTAGGTAATAGTGTTACATTTTATAATACAGTCCCAAAGCACATTACTGAATTGCCGGACTGTGAGTGTAAGGACCATGTCAAACGGGTTTTAATGTCAAAAGGATATTATAGGTGGCTCAATATGTGATGTCTGGAATTAAAACCCATCTTTGTACATCCGCTTATAACTACTGTAACATATTAAACTATTATATAATGAGAGATAAGAATAAGGCCTAAAAAAAGACGTAGATCGAGTTTCTTGCCGGTTCTTCTCGATGACTCGTTACTTTTCGACTGGTAGTAGTTTTGACGTTCATAAACGCCTTCTTAGAGCCTAAATTGAATAAAGATTATTGATTCGATTTATAAAGCTGGTATAAAAGTTGCGAGAACAGCATCTGTATGTAAATATAAGGTATGGATCTGCACTTATCTGGTATGGTCCTTAAAGGCTTAAGTTGAACTCAAGAATCCAATATAAATATCTTGCTGATTCTCTCTTTTTTCCATCAACCCCGTGTCATCGTACAGTCCATTCTTAATGGGTGGGTGTCTATGTTATGAAAGGGATATGAAGTTGATAGATTTGGTATTTTTGGAGATTTGGTTAAGAGCGTTTGGTAGTGTATTTTAAATAGTTAATGTAATACGGTAGTTAATCGTTGCATTTATTCACTAATAGCTGAGTCCGCGACTCCGTTCGCGTGGAACTAAAAATTATTTAATAATTTTCATCAAAAATTCTATAAACCTATGTTACTGAGGGCTAATGTAGTATTTTAACGGTAAAATATATTTCTAAATCAGTCCAGTAGTTCTTGAGTATATTCGTTACAAAAAAAATACAAATCTTTCCTCTTTATAATATTAGTATAAAAGTATAGATAATACTAAAGATTTTTGCGTGGGTAAGAGGAATTAGCTGACGGTGTTAAAAGAAAAAGTAACTACCCACTCCACTCAGGCCTTATATAAACAAAAAAATATAAAACTTTGTAGATTTACGAAAAATTTAAATACGATGCGCAAAAAACTCACACTTGTATGCAGTTTACCTTATTTGAACTTATATGGATTCTGGATAACCCAGTGTTCATCTCACGAATAATAGAAACACTTTGATAAGATAATAGAATAAATTGAGAATGGCGATGAGATCTTTATTGTAGAACGATGTGAATAGACCTTCAAAAAATGGCTTTAGAAGTCCTCTAAATAATAAATAATCGTTTAATTTTTACTTACTGTAGAATAGTATGTTTTGTATAAGGTTGTCACACTCGACAAATAAATATATCATCGTACGTAAAAGGAAAAATCTAATTGTATCTGTATATTTATTTATTGACAAATCGTGTTTTCCTTTATAAGTATTTATTTAAATTAATTTAATTAATTGTTTGTTTATAATAATAATGGTTATATTGGACTTCTCGTTAATCAACGTCGGTTTGAATATAACAAACCTGACCGCAAATGTCGTCATGAAGACATATCACGTTAGTAGAGGATCTTCTAATGTCCATCTGGTCAACTCACATCTTCAAATTGAAAATCTGCTACTTAGCACCTGTGGATATGTCTTTAATTCCACACCTAAAATCCAGCTAAACTTAGCTCGTTATCATTTCAAACTAAATCATCATTTAACATTAGACTAAATTGTGTTCAAAACGGTAAAACCATAACGATTAAATTTATGAATAAACGCTGTACAAATCGTTTTGATGGGCATCTGATGTGTGGTGTCCAGTTGATAGCAGAACATTGTTTGAAAAGCAATGATTTCGTGGAGTAACGAGATGTGAAAATGTTAAAATGATACGCAGAGACTATTCTAATATGTCGTGTCGTCAATAATATTTGGTCATTATTAATCATGCCTTTTATGTTACAAAAATACGGAAAAGTGACGTCACCAAGGCTGACGATAAGCACAATTCAGAAAGGGTGACGAATCTAGAGGCAAGTCAACGCCAGTCGTCGTTGACACTTTGGCCTACAAACATCTTGACAGCTGACTAGACTGACTAGACACATGTCAGTAGTATAACATTATTGTCTGTGGTCTAATTTACATCTGTATTGTCTATGATACCAGTGTACTCTTTTTGAATTGACTCAAGGTGGTTATGAATTTCATTATAAATCCTCACTTACTTACTAATATTATAAATGCGAAAGTGAGTTTGTTTGTTACGCTTTCACGCCTAAACCGCTGAATGGATTCTGATGACTTTTGCTTTAGAGATAGATGAAAACTTGGAAACGGTGATAGGTTACTTTTTCTCCCGAAAAAATTGGGTAAAGACAGGGAGAACTTTGTATGAACCTCTTTATTACGTCATCCGATTTGTTTGACAAAATAATTATTAATGCGAGCGTAGCCGCAGGTAAAAGGTTGTAATTACTAAATCCATCATAACACAGAATTCGATAAAAAAAAGAAATTGATTACGCCAAATTTATCACCATATGAATGCTGTTGCGACCCAACTGTTTACAAATCCCTACCCTACTCAACGGTTTCCTACTAAATTACTAAATGTTGTAGAAACACAATGCGATCGTTTTTGCTAACCAAAGCTATGGCTTGACGCATAAAAATAACGGTATGTGCTGTTGGACGATTTTACCCTATGGAGATGTACCCATTCTACGTGACCTATTATTGAAAATAATTTAACTCATATTCGTCTTTATTAATACGGCGTTACTTACCACTATTTCTGTGTGGATGTTTCATGTCAATAAGTTCTATAATGGAATGTCAACTTCAGCGCTTACGACCTTTTAAATCATTATATATCATAAATCATTATGCGTGTGAAGAACTAAAAACTAGGTTGAAAGAGTGCGAAATTGCTCTCAGCGAAATCGACTACGTAACAAATCACCTCCCGCCCCGCTTCTGTATTTTGAGCGTAGCATTTTGAAGATCTCCCTCTCCCCTTAAACAGATCACGTAGTATGGGTACGTTTCCCAACGATCGTCAAAAATAGCGAGCAGAATTCCAGGGTCCATAAGAAGTTTCACTTCAAAAACCAGTTAGATCAAGTAAAAATATTAACATTGTGCTCTACGATCTCAGCGTGGTAAGTAGCAACGGCCGAAGTCAATGCTTCTTCGACGAGCATCCTGAACCTTGACACAGATGTTAAGACGTATAAAATTAACATTTGTATTGTATAATTTTACATAATACCACCGCTTTTGTGTTAGATTATCAAAAATGAGCTCGCAGTTGTTTTTATTAACTCCTTCATGATTAATAATAACGTGTCGCAACATCCGATTAAAGCGCTGCCGGCCATCATTAAAATCGTATACGTTCGTTAATTTTTATTTATGGCAATTTTAGTAAATATAATAAACTTACGTAGCAAATAATTGTATTATAATTAAGATTACTCAAAATGATAACCTGAAAGCGGCTTGCAATTTCCACTGCAGCTACCAGAAGAGCCTATACGTGTTTGTCGATATAGTTTTAACTAGAATGTGGTGTATTAACGGTGCAGTTCCTTCACCGAACGTTCAAGCTTATTGTAGATTCGAAACTATGTCGAAGAGTTTCTGTCTAAGCATGCTATTTGTATTAGATATAAATATACTTATCAATTTAGCGGATGAAAGATAAAAAAGATTTATTGTAAACAATCTTGATATTAATTAAATAATTACTTTTTTATATTTTATAGGTTTAGCGTTATGGCTATAATCTCACGTTATGATGTTAAGTGAAGTGGACGGATTGGCTCTCAAGTAAAATTTTCAGGATACGTCTATAGCGTGGATTTGGAGGCAGTGATTTAACTAGAGGGTGGTAGTTAGCCAGATGAGCTTTAGAAAAAGCTCTACCACTATGCTATGTTTTCCTTATCATGTTTTCCGTCACTGAAAGCTCAGTATCATTGTAGGTGGATTCGAACTCACTTCCATTAGTCCGTTGACGCGGCGTCCGTACACACTACCAACTGAGCCATCCTCGCTTCAAAACAAATGATAAACTTCTATAACATCTTGATTTGTCATTTTGTATATTCAGTTATATATTTGTTTATAAGCAACTTTACTAATATTAACCAGCTTTAACAACAGTAAGTAAAATTCATGAACGGCTGCAACCCCCGAGAAATAAGTATTTATAAAAAACCCCACAGTGAAAACATGCATATATTTGCTTTTATTATGACTATAATTGCTCTGCCAACCAGACGCAAGGTAATTTAACACAATAAACCTCACTTATGGTCCATAAATAAACACATAATTAGCTTCTGAGCAATTATAAATAAAATTATTACACCATTAACAGCTTAGTACTTAAGTAATATACTTTTTAACGGACTATGATAACATTGTACAACAAAACGCACATTTGTTATGTAAAAAAAATATAATAAAGATGAATTTTTTTATAAATTCAGTATAGTTTTAGTATTTTTAGTTATAATCTTGATCGATGTCAGTTATAATGCGAATGAAAATGATAAGCTGCTTAACTATGATTTCAAATCCCGTCAATTATTAGTTTTGATGCAACAGACACTAGTGGATGGATTTGTAACCATAGTTCAGAATTTAATTTATTTGCGTATGATCATAATGCCACTTATATCTAGGGGCGATGTGATCAATGCGATAAAGAAATAATGGCTCTGTTAGTAGTGCGTACGAACCTCGCATCATTTGGCGTGACTTTGTAATTGCAATAAGGCCGAGCTTTTAGTGAAGGAAAACACTGTGATGAAACTATAGGCTTGATGGTAGAGTTTTTGTAATGTCGAACTGACAAGCTACCCTCAAGTCAAACATCTGCCCTCAAATACATCTAGATGTGTTCAGGCAGCAGCACTTGAAAGCCAGTACCACCCCTAGGCTTAACTAGTCCACCAACTTAGGCCATACCGTCACTTAGCATCAGGTAATCGTGTAGCTATAAAGCTAAATCTATAAAAAAGTTAGTATTCTGCGTAATCTAAAATAAGACGATGATAGCTCACACTTACCATCAGGTGACACGCTTACTCGTTAGCCTGCAGTAACATAAAAAATTGAGGATTGCTTGGAAAAAGCACAACAAAGTCTATAAAATCAAGTTTTTCATAAATCCCTGGAAACTTTCTAAGTAACCCAAAGGATAAAATGAATGCCAAAACAAATCTTTTCTATTATAAGATAATTCAATAACTATCTTTGACAGCATTTATGTTTATCAATTGCCTTAAGGGCCGTTCAAGTATTACGTAACGCAATTTTGATGGTTTTTGAATCTACCCCTCCCTCTCTTCAAACGTTACGTAGCATCCAAGTGAGCATTTTTACTTCAAAGCCATAATTATGTATTTACCTTTATTACTTCTAACCTCTTAAAATAAAATAACTTGCTTATTAAGAACCTTTGGCAATGCGAATAGAAATAGTCGACGGATTCTCCGTATAACATAAATGTAAAGAACTGCGAAACAGCAAACTTATTGGAAAAAAAAAACAATGTTACGTAACACATTCTTCGCACTTGTAACGCATCGTAACGTTTTACAAGGCCCCCGCTCGCAAAACTGCGTTACGTAATCCCCGATCGGCTCCTTATCAACATGGTAAAGGAATTTAACCAGCAGTTTCTTATCTTGTACATAACAAAACGAGATAAAATGATTAACCGATACGAATATTAAAAAAAACTTGTCTCTTTAACTGTATATATGTATAATCGAGTGGCGTCTGGCGCAATTGAAACCGACATCGCCGCGGGCAAGGCAGCTCAGCGGTCAGTGATCATGTCCAGAGTTGGCACACAATCCGATACGTGTGGCAAACGGCCATACTATCGATTGCAAACACCTACTTGCTCTCTTGAACGGTGCTTCTAATAAATTATGATAATTACGATTTTGAGTATTTCCTAATTCAAAGACAAAAGTATCTTAACGATGTTTAAATGTTGAAAATCGTATAAAGACGAACGGCTAACTCAAAAATCAAGCGTTATTGTGATTATCTATCACACGTATCTATACAATGTTATACGGATGCTATGCCAGCCTACTGAGTTTGCTAGTATGTAATGTAGATGTAGGTTTAAAGAGTTTGTTTTAAATAAACACGAAATATATTACGTTTGCATAACAATCATCACAATTGCCTAATATTATATCAACATCTCAGTAATTATAGTTATTTAATCGGTTATATAATTTCAAAGTGAAACTTTGACTTCTGAGGTTATTCAATATCATCAAGTGATTCAAAGTACTGCGGAGTTCAAATACAATCATTGCGAAGAGAAATTATTTATTAGATAACAAAACATCATTGCCCACTGCCATGATATTGCTAAGATATTTTATTCTATTATATATAACCTATACCCACACTTTTATATATTTTTTCTTAATTTTTTTATTTTATTTATTATTTATATTCGCTAAAGTACAATAGGTACCGTTAATATACACTATTTTTTTTTTATTTATAGGTTTAGCGTCATGGCCAAAATCTCACCTGTATTAAGTGACGATATGGGCCAAGATGGTGGATGTGTTAAGTCTAGTGGAGGGACTAGCTCTCAACTGCAGCATGCGGGGCAAAGCTATAGGTATTTGGAATTAGAAAAAGCCCTACCACCATGCTATGGTTTCATCACGATGTTTTCCTTCACCGAAATATCAAGTTTATTGCAGTGATTCGAACTGACGTCCATTGACGCGGCGTCCGCACAAACTACCAGCTGAGCCATGATCGCTTCAAAACATGACAAACAACAAACTTGTTAAACATGACAATTATGCCCTACTGAATCAAAACACCATATAACACCTATCATAGTGGGTTCCGCATTCCGAGATCTAGTAACAGAGAAGATTATTTGGTTATAGTGAGTAGAAATTACGTAGACGGACTTCCTGTCCTAATGTGTAATGGCAGTGCCCAGACAGGCCACAAGAGAGGCGTATCGCAAGACCCATTGGGGGACAAGCTGGGTGAAATATCCAATACAGGATACCACGGCGACATGCAAATCCCTATATTGCCAGAGAACAGAGACCGCTTTCACACTTCCTATCGACCGACCTCTAACATTTAACTCCTGGCGGTTGTCATGATTTCGGGATATACTGCGCTAAAAATCACAACGACAGCGCAGTCACTTCATTACGATACAATAACAAACAAACTTTATTTTTTAACTAGCCGGGCATAGACTTCTTTCGCGTGGAACCAAAAATAACTTAATCACTAGCTGAGCTGGTGAACTTCGTATCACCTGTAATCGGCTACATTCAAAAATGGTTTTATCGATTTGTATTTTTTTCAAACGTTTATAAAAACCTTGTCCTGACGATAAAGAACACAATATAAAAAGAATTATCCAATTTGGTAAGGTCGTTCGGAAGTTATGCGCGTTCATACGTTACGGAAATTCATCTTTATATATAAATAGATATCTCTTGATAGAGTGAACCGATTGGGATTAAATAAAAACTAAGTAACATTCCAAGTTGCGAACAATTATAACGTATTAAAGTTATCTACATTGGTTTTGTATATTTTACGTGATGCATGCACAGACAAACAGACACAAATTCCAAATATGCTGGAAATATGTTTTGTTGGTTATCCCTTAACACCTATATTTTTTGGAATTAGAAGTAGAAAAACGTCTTTTCTACATATTTATTATATCTATATTTTGATCGTTTTTGTAATTCTTTTTCAATATAGCTTTGCTCCTAATGGCTGTAGCGTGATGTTAAATAACCTAAAGTCGTCCTCAATGATTGCTCTATGAAATACAAAAACAATTTATGAAATCTGCTTGATAGTTCCTAAGGTAAGCCTTGAAACATAGAAACTTTTTCGTTTTATAATATTCATGTGGATAATAAGCAGCATCAATATATAGTTTTTTTTTAATTGTATTTGGTATACGAAGATGGCTGACGATATTGCATGTTATTTATTTATAATAGCGTATTTTTAAAAGATTGCGTACAACACTACTAATCCATCTCTAAATATCAAGTATTGTTTATAAAAACCTTGAGTATAATTTTCGTTCTCGCCACCAAAATGTCATGTCAATCGATTTATCATTCGTTATCGGTAATCAACAATCGATTGAGAGGTAAAGACAGCGATTACACAATATCGATATTATCTTGAATTCTGTGTCATCGGTGAATTGGATTTATATTAATCGTTCTCGCTTCAATAACGGATCAGTTTAAGAGGAAGTTTCGCATGGTAAAAAATAAAATTTACTTTGATACTCATTTCTTCTTCATACCTACCCAGCCAGGGGGAAGGTTATGTGAGACTCATCTGGCGCTAGTCACCAGGAATACCCAATAAAATCCAATAAAACCCCACTTGGCTTCGTGATAAAAAAACAAGTGAAGGCAAAACTCGGTCAACCACGAGATTTAATATTAGAGTCATCCATACTTTTGTAGTTGCCCAATTCGAACGAACACAAATAAAATATTTCCACTGTGTCGTTTGTCCAAGTGAACGTATATAGTTCAAGACCAGTGTGGTAACATTCAGATTTTGCATATCGACCGAATAACTTCGAAATATATGACTTTGTATCGACGTATTAAAAAACGAGAGCTTATATTTGTTGTTGTTTTATGACGAACAGGCTGTGTACGTGTATATGTATGTATATATTTTTTTGTATTTAAGCTCCGCAATGTTACTGCACTGTATATAATCACAATAGAATACAAAACAAAGAAAGAAATCTGCCGCTAAATACCTATAGGTGTGTGCCGATGTGTGTGTGCAATTGAGATTGCTTAACGTTACTACCATCTCGGGCGACATCGTCACTTAATATCAGCCGGGATTGTGGTGATAACACTAAACTTTAACTATAAAACAATTAGGGATATTGACACGATAGAAGAAGACTGGCTGAACTGAAGTGTCACAAATCCAAAGAAGGTCACTGTTACATGCTTGTCATCGTGTACAAAGCGGTCGAAGCCATATGCAGTAGAAATTCCCACAAATCAGCTTGATTGCTACAGGAATATATACCGGCTGGTCGTGGAACGGTATACAAGATACGCATAAGCATCAAACTATCATAAACGTTACTTCTGGGCTATATTCTACGTCGCATTCATAACGCTTTTCCTTACAACCGTGGTCGATTCTGTTCCGTTTACCTGCGAGCGTTATAATTAACTTTAGGGAAATGGAATATGGGTTCACCCTCGCAGTGAATCATTGTGATTTGTCCAGACATATCTGAACTTTTAGACTTAGGTCCGCGCTTTGTTCGGCTGTTTAATATGGCCGAATTTTTGGCTTAGTTGGAATACGAATAATAAAAATGATATAAGCGTCTGTTACCATGCCTAACATACTACTAAGCTAAGCACTAAGCTGATACATGTAACTAAACGAGTAATATTTTGTTATTAAAAAGTCCAGACTTTTACTGTAATGTCAGGCTTTTTGTCTGGCGTTTTTAGATTTTTAAATGGTAGCCGAATGTGACAAGTAAGACGTCATTTCTGAGATTAACGCTTTCAATCAAACAAATTTATGGCTTTACTGTAATAGTAATTATAAGTGATATAAAAAAATACAAATTATTATCTGTTAGAATCGAAATAAATCGAATCGAGTACACCAAAGACCCTCAAACTCTGACGTAACCGCTTCATGTCTTCGAGAACATAATTAAACACGATAGATATGTCTTCAATTTTTTTAAGTGTTATTTGTAATTGATTGTGATTGATTATCGTGTTTGGTTAATGCATTTCAATTTCGCTATTCAACGCGCTGCGCAAATTGGTAGCTCACGAGTTCGAAACGTGAGCGTTGGCTTTTGGATACTTCCATTTACTCTTTTGTATGGAATGTATAGTCATAAAATCGGACATATTCCGAATGGAAAAAAAGAAGTATATTTGTATATCATGAATTAATATTGACCTCTAGTTAGTCACCTTGACCGCCTTTATCTGTCAAGGTGTTAAGACACGTGAAGGTCGCAGGGTCGATCGTCGGAACAAACTTTTTAAGTTCCGATATAACAATCGTACTATGCGCTGAGGTGAGCAACGAAGGTTTGAACCCTGAAAATGATATATTGTTGAGCTTCCTATTTGGAAGAAACGTCCTGATATAATTGTAACTGCTGATGCCACGACTTCATTTGCGTGGCACTAAAAATTTTTTAAATTATTTTCGTCCGTTTTTGTAAGTTTTTTCAATACAGCCTTACTCCTATTGGTAGTAGCGGGATGTTACATGCCCTAAATCCTTCCTTAATTATTGCTCTACCAAACACAAAAAGAACTTTCGTGATTCGACTGGTAGTTACTAAGATTAGCACGTTCAAACAAACAAACGTTTCTGATTTATAATATTAATAAGTGAAGAAAACAATTAGATATACTGTACGCGATACCATAATTGGGCTAAGCAATACTAATAACTGTCCTCAAAGTTGCATTTAATACGATATAATTTACCTAAAAAAGCTACATAAAATCCATACTAATCGTACGTACAAATAGGTATAGCTGCATCAGTATTGTTTTCTTGATTGGTGCAGACAGCCTTATAATATTGATTAATAGCGTCAAATAACTTGTTGTTTTAAGAAAAATATTTGTAGTGGTAAAATTGATGATTATTACCTTTTATGCATGCTGTAGTTACAGAAATTAAAAAAACAAATCCTCGTATAGATATATAATATAAAATAATTAAAAAGACAATATGATGGAAAATTCCATCATCATGCAATAAAGGGTTAATTAAATCAATCGTGCGTGTAGTTTTGCAAGTCTATTAATATTCAATGTATAACATGTTATGGTAAACTATTTTTTTTGTCGACGTGGTGAAAAAATATTTTTTTTATACTTTATAGATTGCCAATATGACCTGATGTTAAGTGAAAGTGTGGCCCAAGGTGGTTGACACACTAAGACTAGTGGAAGGACTGGCTCTAAATCTATCGGAACATACAGGGATTTGGCGGCAAATTTACAACTTCAGGTTAGTAGTTAACCAGGTGAGCATTAGAAAAAACCTTACCAGCATGCTACGGGTTTACCACGATGTTTTCCTTCACGAATTCTCAGACTCATTGCAGGGATTCGAATTCACGTTCATTGGCACGGCGCATGTTACACTACTAACTGGGCTATCATTTCACTATTTCCATGTATACTGAACAGACCGGGAGAGGAATGTAGGCAGTGATGGATTTATACTAAAGGCTCTAGGAGCAAAGCCAAAAGCGGCGAAATTTTCAAGGGCAGCAAAAATTGGATTGTCAACAGAAAAAAAACAACTTTCTGCTATAAAAATCAATGATATTCAAAAATTGGGCACGTACTGGTTTCATGGCAAATCTTAAAAATCGAATTTCTATTGAATATTTACGTTTTGAAGTGCATTTATAATCAACATTTAATGTAAAATTATTCATAATTTTTATGTTTTACATAGAAGTTCAACTTTGGCCTTGAATAACTTTTAAAGAAGTTGATTGACCAGAAAATTATAAAATATCTATTTTGTAGAATGTAATTTACACGATTTTCCAGGGCGGCACTTAAGGTAAATCTGACCCTGTGTGTAGGATTCAACAGATGAAAAGCACTATGATATACCTACCAAACGACATCAGATCTGTTACCAGACATCGAGCACTGATCTCATACTACGTCTAATCAACCCAATAACAGTTCTGCCATACATTTAACACACCGAATACCTCGATGTAAGAAGTCACTTCGACCGTCATTCATCATCATAACAAAAATGTAGTACAGAAAAAATCAATAAATCATATGTCAGACAACATGAACAGCTTTACAAGTAAACGGAATAATATTAATTGTTGCTTCTTTAAAATTAATGGAGACACTGTGAACACAGCGGGCGTGGCGCGGCCTGCAGCGATGAATTCTTATTATGATGTTTAGTGGCATAAATGATGACATTATGTGATTTTTTATACGCATTAAGAATATATTATTTAAAGTAATATCTTTACTCTACCAGCAACTCATGCATATGACTACCCTTGGACTTGAAATTCATAGTGCATAACCATGATCCAATCCTGTGTCATCCTGTAAAGTTTGGTAGTGGTCGGACCAACACATATTTCATTATGTTTTTTCGTATCTGGATATAGACAATTAGTGCGTACCCACGCAGTTGGCGTAGCGGTTATAGGACTACAAACACCGCGCCGATGTACTATGGGTTCGAGTCCCGCACAGACCATGTATTTGTGTGGATTGTGTTACTTCGCGTTCGTTAATTGTTTAAGGTTCTTCTCATATGACATTGGCGAAATGACCTAAATAAGAAGATACTATAACATAAATATAAAATGACGGGACGGACAGCCGACCGCTTTCAAATTTCACAGATTCATCAGATGGGGTGATTCGAAGATTGTCTGAAATGTTCAACGAAATCGATCAAGCCGTTTCGCAGTATACAGTGAACATGTACACACATAATCTTTTTATATATAGATAGATACTGTACAAACTGTTGTTTATAAAAAAGATCTAACCAAGAAATACCTGGCATTTCTATCCGTGAGGTTATGAAATTTTAAAATTCTTGATACTGCCTGGCCTCTGGCAATAAGTGGGGGTTTCGTGGTCGGCTTATTAGATATTTCTATTGATTCGAACTAGTTAAGTCTCAATACCTTTATGGTAGATCGCCCGGCATATTGCCAGAAAAACTACGTATTTTCCCAGTGTTAGGAAAAAAAATAAAGGTATCTGATCCTTGTGTCCTCAACCAAGTTGTGAAATGATACATGTCATTCCATATATGTTATATGTATATTTTATATGTATTTCCTTGCGTTAATAATTGTAGAAGTACTGCCTGAAGTGCAGAAGCACTTAACACAATCCACTTGTAAACAGAAAGATATATGTCAACACAAAACATATTTCTTATCTAAACTATTATAATTACTTCTTTAAATAGTTTCATAAAACGTTAACATTTAACACCAGGTAGCCTTCACTTAACACATCCTTAAACTTGTCTATACCTATTATATTATTATAGATATTATAAAGTCTGTCTGTCTGGGTGGCAGATTTTAGAAGCGGCAAATTAAGGGCTATGTATTGCTATGTAATTTATGTAGGTCTAACAGAAATGAAAAACATTAATATTTATAATATGAATGTTAATAAATGTTATTAGGTCCATATAAATAATTCAACATCTAATCTTTCGGCGTTTAGAATGTAACTCTTAAAGTTTTTTTTTCTATAATTTACGTTGTCGTCTCTGGAAGTACTGACTGTCAAGTACAACTCGGAACACACCTATAGGTATCTGGCGGAAGATTTTTAACTTTAGGGTGGTAGCTAGTCTCTTGGGGATTAGTAAACTCTGCCACCATGCAAATGTAATTGAGAAATGTAGGAATAATCTTTATTTATGTTAAATAAATCAAAACTCCGTAGTCAAAGCGAGTAGAACCGCGTGCATAAATAATTTTAATTTCCTACCCATTGCTGTGTTATCTCGACCGACTATTAAAGGATTATGGTAATTGAGGAGCTCACCATTAACCATTAACAATCTAGGTACGCTTAATTGCCTATACATTATTCGTTATACGTTCACTCAATAAAATTAATCGAACAAAATGTGAATACCTAAAATTAATTAAAATTTACATTATCTATATTAATCTTATAAAACGTAAAAGTTTGTTTGAACGCACTAATATTAAAAATTACCAGTCGGATTTCAAAGATTCTTTTTGTATTTGATAGAGGATTCAATGACAAAGAATTTTAGATATTTAACATCACGGTATTACCAATACGAGTAAAGCTGTATTGAAAAGAGTAACAAGCACGGGCAAAGATTATTAAATATCTTTTTGTTCCACGCGAACAAAGTCACGGGTACAGCTAGTTCTGTTATGTATGAGGAAGTCTAAAGTATATTATTTTTGTATTAACAAAATAATTTACATACTTTTGAGATATTCTATAGACCTCCATGTTAAGAGGCAATTACTGGGTTATGAGTCATATGCTCGTAATTTAAAATCATAGAGGTTTTTTCTTCTTCTACACTGAGACACTAGTATCGCACCATTTTAATGTAACTTGTATTGTTATAAGTCCTAGCTTCCGTATCCTTACTAATATACCAATAATATTATAAATGCGAAAGTGAGTTTATTTGTTTGTTACGTTATCACGCCTACATCGCTGAATCGATTACAATGAATTTTGGCATAGTCATAGTTGGGAACCTGGAAACGGTGATAGGATTACTTTTCTCGCGAAAAGCTTATTAAAAGTGAAAAAAACAGGGTTAAATTTTATATAAAACTTCTTATTGCGTTATCCTATTTGTTTAACGAAATTAATATTGACGCGAGCGAAGGCGCATGTAAAACTAGTATTGTAATAAAAATAATATACATTCTAGTTAGGAGTCTATTCTTATTATTATTTAAAAACGTTTGATCTTCTGAATCAGCTGCGTAATGTTGGTAATGTTTTTTTACTGTTGGCATGTCTCAGATTTTTATACATAGATAGCCATCTTGAAGTTGTAGCCGGGTAGCTTAGAAGGGTTGGCGGAATGGTAGGGATTTATACCCGATAGAGTCGCGATTACTCTAAAATCTGGTTAGAGTAACTTACATCTTATTTTAATATTATATTGAAAATTATACTCATTAAATACACACAAACTCGGAACTATTTTTTTTTGTTTTCGCAGGTAGACATAGTTACTGCACAGTACAATGTAATAATATCAATCTAAAAAGCCGCTGATTAGAGTATGTGTCCCCTACTGGTATCTGGCATCACGGCGCTGTCGCTGGTATCTGACAACACGGGAGGTTGAAGTGTCGCCGTGATGCGTTTTCGTGGTTAGTGTTGGGTGATTATCACCCCACGAGCCTTGCCACGCGTTCCTCTCGTCTTGGCCTAAGCCCGGCCTATGCGGTTGCGCGTTGCAATGAGGAAGTCCATAAAGAATAGTCTCTGAACACCACGTTGATAAAAAAATGGTTATCTCTATCCCGTGGGAGACTACAAAAGTGAAAGCTGTCTCTTGTCTCTAGCGGTATAGGATCATAATGTTAAGTTTTTAGTACTTACAGAACTGTGATAGAACTTACTTATTTTATATCTAACTTGCCAAGTTTATATACATTCTGATTATTATTTTATAACACACAACCGACCCAGCTTCGCACTTACTTTTTTATAAATGAGCCGCAAACAGGCAGACAACCCATCTGATGGTAAATGGTTACCGTCGCTTATAGACAGCTGCAACGCCAAATGTTGTTGACCTTGGCGGAAATGGTTGGTTCTCGTTCACTATGCCGGAACATAAAGGCTCATACTAAACCTTTATTTTGTGGCACGAAGGTGGTAGCAAATCTGTCGGGCGATAACTTAACCACCAAGCTATGACCGTCATGCCTAAATCCAAATGTGGGACCAAATTTTCTCATCATTCTTTTCTATAGGCAGCTGCCAGAAAACAAAAAACACATATCAAATCCCTAACAAACTGCACAGGGTCACACGCTAGGTTATTTTGCAGAGTTCCTGGAAATTTCACCAAATCCATTTTGGAGTCTATATGGAACATACATACAGGCTTCATAATTTATATGTACAAATAGATTTCACCATTAACATATCTATATAATACAATATGCTTAATAAAAATCCATAAATGGGTTTATCGTCGGCAATATAATAAATTATTTTATTGTATCGCCAAATGAATACGTTATTTATTCGGATGCAAGTAATTATCTTGTGACCTAATCACGTGCAAGTATTCGTTGATGTTATTACATTGGCCACTTTACTGTTAGCGAGAAGGCAGTCCGGCGGCTTTACTGGTTGTGAAATTGAAACCTGAGTAATAAGTACTAACCCGCATACACTTGTACGTGTTAAACTATTTTGAAATTAGCTCTCAAAGTGCCGGTTTTTAATATATTTTTTTACCTCTCCATTTTTTTTTTGTATTGTCATAATAATACTATTTAAACATCGCATGGTTAGTATTTTTCTAATGCCCGCCTGGCTGTCTACTGCCCTCAAGTTGATAATCTGCCATCAAATATCTATACGTCTGTTCCAGCAGTTGGACTTGAGAACCAGTCCCGCCATTATACTTAGCGTGTTCACGATTTTGGAACACATCGTCTCTTAAAATCATGTGAGGTTGTGGCGACAACCTTAACCATAAAAAAGGCCTTGTACAAGATGTTTTTTCTTAATTCTATATAGGCTAAGTATCTGACAACAATCTCACCTGATTTTAACTGATTATGAGCTAAGGTGGTAATAAAACCTTAAGCCTAGTGAAGTAAACAGCTCTTAAGTGTAACTGCCCTAGCACATGGGTATGTGTTTGATAGGCTTACCATAATTATGAAGAGCCAAACCGGGACGCAGAAGAGAAAGAGGCTCATTTTCATTTTGCTTTTCGCTTAATTTGTGTTTTTCTATTTGAAATGCAATCAAAATTATAATGAATTGAAAACATATTAATAAATGTGAATATATTTTTTATTAAAAAGAAAAAGAGACAAAGTACAATTAATACAAACAACACAAAAAATTTGGACAGGGATCTCAAACCGGGACGTATGGTAAGCCTAGTGTTTGATAATAAATTTTTAAGTTGAAGTTGGCTGTTGCCCTGCACTATTACGTATTTCGTAAAAGCAAAGCGATAGCAAAAGTAGCAAGTAATCGGCAAAAAATTGACAAATGAAATATGCTTAGACGGATACACAAAACGAATTTGTCACTTATAAGCAAATATTTAGAGATTTTTAGTATAGCTTCGCTTTTGCCAAATACGTAGCTAATAATGCGGCAGAGTTATTATTTTGAATCTATTTCACCTACGCATAATAACCAAACTAAGCAGGTATATTACGCAAAATATTACTAATATAACTCAGGACCAAATTATGTAAGTTAACAGATTAAAATAGAGGCCGCTACACGTTAAGACCTCGCCAAAAACAGATTCATAACACTCAATACGATTCTATACTATGTTGAATGGCCATTTTTAGATTTGTGTAGTGTTGACACTATTTATTACAAATTTATCCAGCAGTGACTAACTAGACATGTATTAGAAAATACGATACCATCTACGTTCTACCTACAGTCAACCTAATCTTTTTTTGTAGTAACGATGATTGCTCAGTGGTAGTGTGTACGCACGCTGTCTTATGGGGCGTGGTTTCGAATCCCCCTACAAAGAGTTTGAGTATACGGTGCTAGGGCTTTTTCTAATGCCTCCCTGGCAAATACTAATAGATGTGTTTCGGCAGTTGTATTTGAGAGCCAGTCCCTCCACAGGTTTAGCGTGTCCTCCAATTTGGGCCGTATCTTCACTTAAGTTTAAATGAAGTTATGGCCATAAGTCTAAACCTATAAATTATAAAAAGTACCTAGTCTTTCAGGTACCTATAAGTGTGTTCCGACAATTGCACTTAACAGCCAGTTCGTTAATAAACTTAGCGTCCTACTTAGACCACATAATCCCCTCAACATCAGGTGGAATTATAATCAAACGATAAAATTCTTATCCTTACCAATTCTTACTAATAATATAAATGCGAAAGTGAGTTTGTTTGTTACGATTTCACGCCTAAACCGCTAAATCGATTATGATGAATTTTGGTCTATAAATAGATCGGGACCTGAAAACGGTGATAAACTACTTTTTTCTATTGAAATACGTATTGGAAGTGAAGTAAAGAGAGCAATAAACTTTGTATGAAACTTTTTATTGCGTCATCAAATTTGGCAAAATCAATATGAACGTGAACGAAACCGCGGATAATAGCTAGTAAAATATTAAACTACTAATCAAACACGGTTTTGCATTTAAAGCCATATCATTTGCTTACTTATTGATACTACAACCATAGTAAAGAATTTAGTATATCTTAGTATTTAATAGATATCTCTTATGCTTATTCATTTGATGTCATTAAAGCAATTTTAACTACTACACTATGATATTGAAAAAATCCTCTCCTACTTCTCTACCCACTGGTCTAAACCATCCATCAATCAGCGATGATTAATATTTTATTCTACGATTAAAAAAACTTTGACGTTATAAGCAAAAACATTGACAATGCACGATTTCACATATCCTATGTAAATACATTAATATACGGAAACAAAATAAGTATAATATAAGTTTTCTAAAAATATTTTTTAATTTATTGGTTTAGTATTATGACTGATCTCAACTGATGTTAAGTGACGATACGGCCCAATGTGCTGGACACGGTAATCCTGTAAAGAGACTGGATCTCAAGTGCAACTGCCGGAACACACCTATAGGTATTTGGCGACAGATTTTCTGCTAAAAGATGTGTAGTGGTAGCTAGTTAAGTGGGCATAAGAAAAAGCTTTTCCACTTAGCTACGATTTTTTCACGATATTTTATTTTACCAAAAGTTCAAGGGCTCATTGTAGGGATTCGAACACACATCCGGGACGTCCGTAGACACGCTACTGAGTTATCATGTAGTAAGTTCAACTCTGGTTGATCTAACTAACTAAATATAATATAACTCTTACCTTAACTGACATATACTCTCGATATATCCATATCACTACATAGAACCGAAATCTTACACCTGCTACGGCTTTTAATAATAAAAAATAAAAAAACTTAAATCATAACGAAAATCATAGATACAAAACGAACACTAAAACTGATTTCCTGATCACTTGATACCTAAACAACATAAGCATACGATTTAGAATGTCCTCCGACTGGACAATGTCTAGGCAAATCCTATCTAATGTTGAACAACAAGTTTTTTGCTTAATTGATATTTATTAAGCATTTTTTGCTAACTACTTTACGTTGTCAGGGACGCGAGTAGATACCGCAATGAATACAGAATTTTCTTGGAATATAGACGCATGTTTTATATAGGAAACTAGCATTTCCCTGTGACTTCGTTCACGTGTATCTAAAGAATATTTTTCAATCGCTCTGGAATAGTAAGCTAGTCTATAAAAACTGTAATGACTGTGTTATTAAGAAGAAATGTAAAATGAGCATTGTGTACGTACGTTATGTGTGAAAGTGAATTTTCGAGTACCTTAATTTTTTTTTAGTTGAGGCTTACCGTTATGTCCATAATCTCTCAAGTGCAACTGCCGGAACATACCTATTAGTATTTTGGCGGCAGATCATCAACTTGATGGTGGTAGCTATCGAGGTTTCCTTACGATGTTTTCCGTCATCGAAAGCTCAAGCTCATTGTAGGTGGTTAGATTCGAACTTGTGTCCCTTGACGCAAAGTCGTACACACGACCACTGAGCTATTATCTCTTCAAGAATATGTGATCACTACTTAATATTAGAAATACGATAGTAATTCTGTCTATCTATTACGCTAAACCAATTAACCTATTTTGATGAAATTTAGTACAGAAAAAGACTAAACCTTGGGAAAGGACATAGGATACTTTCTATCACAAAAAATAGGTTTGAAAGGGTTGATATAGAGAATGACAATTTGTGTAGAAGAACATTAGTTCCAGAATTATTGAAATTTAGACCTACGTGGGGTTAAAATAGGAGACGCAAGTTGGGTTGTGTATTATTTACAAGTGAAGTATTAAAAAATGTAGCCCAAAGTAACAATTTAACGTGGCAAAGACTGCGGGCTAAAGCTTGTAATGATTGGATTAACTTTGATTTCATCCAAATAGTCTATTGTAACAGGTAAATTTTAGGAGGGTTGTTTATAACACCGATTAGTATATATGTACGAGGGAGCTCCGCTAATTTCAGTCTAGTCAGTATTCATCTACGTATTTGGAGCATCACCGAAGGGACGTAAGATTTATATATCTCTATTATTGGTGTTTATCCTGTGAATGATTATTGGGAATAATTTATTCTGGACCGAGAGAAACACAAGCGGTGAGGGTGAGTGTTGACAAATGTCGAAAGAGGGCCCTCTTAAACCTACATCCGAGTCGCAAGTCCCGGACACTGTCCCGTAGTTCTCCTCTCTCTGCCACACGATGTTTCCCATCGTGACATTATTATTGAACCCGATTATCTTTCTAAAACTACTTAGGATTATCAGATCTAATAATATTACTATTATTTATGTATTATTGTTTCATTATTATATTTATTTCATAAGGAAAACCCGAAGGTTTTCTACTAACTTAGTATTTCGAAGTACAGTAAAGGTTTATAGAATATTTTAACGCCGCATGCCCTTTGCATATCGAAAGTTTAAATTCGATATTTCGAACGAAGAAGACATCGAATCGAATAAACAAAAGAATTTGGCTGCCAATCAAAATCTGGAGTCCGATATGTACGGACGTGTGGAGAAGTTCTAGTATTGAGGTTAATAAAAAACTGCTGTCTTACAATACCCATTAGCCTTGATCAATCAAAAGGAAAGGATCGGAGACAGTGGACGTAAAAAGAAAACGTCAGCTTGGAACCATAATGATATGATATCTTTAAAGTTGGAACTAATTACACGAAGGTCCGATGACTAATTGTGCCCAGTGTACGAAGGCTCCTTTGGATAGTACTCGATACCAGATGAGTGCCTTACCAGGGAGGACCTTACCTACCTACATTACTAAAAAATGCCAGGTTTATATTCATCATGGCTTGTATATTAATTTTTGTAAAGGAACCGTCGGGAAAATATATGTAATTTATCCTATTTTCGAATTTCATTTCGTATTCATTTATTAATACCTTCTGTTTGAATTAAATTAACTGTCCACGTGATAAGCTAATATTAAATACACGAGCAAAGTTGGTTTGTTTCCTCATAAGTTTCCCCTCATGTTTCCTTTTACGTTTAACTCGTCAAGTTTACATACATTCCGACTATGTTTTATAACACATTTCATCATCAACATTTTGGTCGGGGCACAGTAAAATACTAATGAGTTACTATTGGTCTAATTTGAATCCAATTATACATGTTATATAGCCAACATTCTAATAAAATTCCACTTAATAGTAATTGTGTAATATTATTATTAGATACATAGGTAACTTCAAGCGGTGATGGCTCAGTGGTAGCTCCCACTGACACTACGAACCTCGCACCGATGAACATGAGTTCGAATCCCCGCAAAATGAGCCTAAGATTTTGATGCAGGAAACATTGTGATGGAATTATAGTATTATGGTAGGATGTTTTTTAATGGACGCCCGACTAGCTATTGTGAAATACCTCTGTAGTCTATTTAGCCAATGTTAACTATGAAGGACTTTATAAACATAATTTAATAGATACAATATAGCAACCAAACTCAGAGCAATTATTTGTGGATCACAGAATAATTGTCATGTGGGGATCTCGATATCCACACTATTTGACCTAATTAATATAAAATATTTAACAACAAACAAGAAAAGTTATTAAGGTCGCCTGCATTATGGAAAAGCAATTTTAATTAATTATATATGGATAACACAATTCACAACCGTTACTCAGTTAAAATATAAATAAAAACATAGTTCTACATAACTTGAACGTTGCGTAAAAATATGCAAAATTACGTTGATGTTTTTTAATTGTAGAAAGTTGATACATTACATTTTGCAAAGATCGTAATTTATATACTGAATTCTGTAGTAATATTTAATCTAAGTAAAATTATAATTACGTTTTTAATTCGTCAATTGAAGCGATGATAGCTCACTGGTAGTGTATGTGAACGTCGCGTCAAAGGACTTAAGTCGAATCCACCTACAATGAGCTTCGGATTCCTTCCGATGAAGAAAATAGGAAACCATAGCACGGACGTAGAGCTTATTCTAATGCCCGCCTGGCTAGCTACCACCCTCAAGTTGAAAATCTGCCTCCAAATACTAATAGGTGGGTACCGGCACTTACACTTGAGAACCAGTCTCTCCACAGGTTTAGCGTGCCCTCTAACTTGGGCCGTATCGTCATTTAAGACCAGGAGTTTTTTTTATAGTTGTTGTAACGTTATGGCCATAATTTCACTTGATCTTAAGTGATGAAAAGGCGTAAGTTGGTTGACACGCTAAACCTGTGGAGGGCTGGCTCTCAGGTGCTACTGCCGGAACACACCTATTAGTATTTAGATTATGTCATTACCGTTAAACCTATAAACAATAAAAATAAATACGTGTTTTTTACTTGGATGATTAATATTCTTAATTAAAGATAAACTTTTTTAATTAACGTGGGTTTAAATCCAAATTTTTATGGACTTCGCCATCGCAACGAACAAGCGCCATTACCCGGGCTCAATCCGGGAATGTGATAACCAATCGAGTGTTAATCACCTACCACAATCCACTAAAATGCACCACGGCGTCACTTCAAACTCCTGTGTACCACAAACCAGAGACAACGCTCACACTTGTCGAGGAAATTAAACCTGTGATTATATCCTTATGAAATTGAACAATAAAAACTATACCCCATTATATAACTTAAACTGATGATTTTTAAAATTAAGTAATATTCTTTTTTTCTTACCAAAGCATAAATATGAATGTTCATATCCTTAATTTGAGAATTGTGAGTAGTTCTAAAATTTTATTTGCGCGACAGTCTGTAGGTTATGTAAAAATATTACACACAGAGTTACATTCATTCTTTTCATTTGTATGGCGTTAAGTAGGCTCATAGTAGGCAAATTCGTTAAAAGCAATTAATCAATCTTCAATTATAATATTTTTTATACTTAAATATTATTTGTTTTTATCATATATTCATTTCTGTATCGCACAAAATGTATGTAAAAAATACTTGATAATCGATGAAGTTGCTAAAGCCAGAAAAGGCAAACTCGCATTCGAAATATAGTATTAGTTAGAATATAAACGCACGGGACATAAATAATCCATGCGGAGGAAGCAACTGAGAGTAAACGTTTGTGGTAATATAAAATAGATATGAAAGTTTTACAAGCGAAATTTATGGCAAAACGGAAACTGTATAATTTTTGCACTTGCAAACAAATATTATATGTTAATCTTTCAACAGATAATAAAACTATATACAATGAAAATAACTTCTTATGCAATGCGAAGATCTTGTGATAGTTACGTTCTAAATTCCATTCACAATAAAAAATGTTTTGGAAGGCGAGATTATATCATATAGCCAATTATATTGAAATTAGAGGAACAGAGTGAATATGTGTGACCAGCTAAAACCTTATCTCATAGGTAGTTCTCATTACCTATGTATGAATACTTATTATTACGATTTTCGACGTGAATATTGTTTGTAAATTTAGCAACAATCTCGTGACTATATTCAAAGACATCAAACCTAATAAATGATCTGGATCTTACCATAAATTATCCAAGTAATAGATAGTAAGTAGGAGGCAATAGATTTTCAATGGAATCAAAATAAATTTACACATTACACAGCTCAAAAAAAAAATGCTGCTGTGGGTTATACATATATAGTGTTGTCTAAAATCGGTCTTAATCTTTAGACCCTGCAAGACTTTAGCAAGACTAGACTGAGCCTGCGAGACTTTTGGGGTCTTGCAGTAAATATAAAGGAATTCGTTCGCGCTGTATATATTTTGTAGGTACTGCGCTCTGCCTTTGACAATACAAGAAAACCTGCATATTGTGAAAGAAATAACAGATAGCGTAATATTAAAATAGACACTTTTATTTTAACAAAGATAAATATAAAACATGACCTACAAATAATTGTTTACCAATAATTCTCTGTCTTTCATCTTTTCAATCCTTGGTATATTTATATTAGCGTATATATGTACTAAGTACCTTATATTTACGTCGTGGAAGGCTAATTCACTTATAAACAAGGCACTTTTAGGCCATTTCCTAATGAATCAGAACTATGTTAGAATAATTTGCTAAAGACTTTCTATAAAGCAGACGGCCAGTATCGAAGTTTATATAAATTATAAACTCTTTTATGTATGTTATTTCTGAAGTCGTTTCTTTCGAACAATATCCGCTTTTATTATTGAGTTTTTTTTTTGTTTAAACTCTATGTGCGGATTTAAATTATGTGTTAAATATTTTAACCGATAATAATATACAAACAGACACATGTAGGATCTAATTTTTCACATAATATAATGAATTTGACAAAGTTAAAAGTAACGTAACAGTTTGAGTATCATGACAGTATCAATAAATATTATGGTCTAATTATTTCAGTTATCCGATCGTCTGTCGGTCGGTGATTATAATTTACTAATCCGGTCGTCGCTTTATTCGAAAAACTATGCGTCAAGTGTATCGGAGCCTGGTCATTGCTGTTTTATCGCCACCGCTCTTATGTTAAGGATCCACGTTGCAAGAATACATTTCCAGGTACTCAAAACAAATGTCAACAGATTGTTTTTTTTAATTTTTAGGTTTAGCGTTATGATCATTATCTCATCTGAAGTTAAATGATGATATGGCCCATGATTTGAATACACTTAGCCTAGTGGAGTGACTGGCTGTCAATTACAACTGCCGGAATAGACCTAGGTATAGGTATTTGGCGTCAGATTTTCATCTTGAGGGTGGTAGTTAGCCAGGTGGGCATTACGACAAGCCCTACCATCATGCAAGTGTTGAACTTGTAAGAAATATTGTAGTTCAAAGGATTAGTAGGTATTATAATAATGTATTGTACTAATATTATTACTATATCTTTATACTGTACTGTACACACAGTTACTATGAGTTAACCTCTTGCGTAAGTACTCTACGTAGCTCGTAGGTACATAAATACAGTAAGAAATGTACCTAAGTTTAGTTACATATATAGTAAAAGGTTAATATGTAATTGCAAGACCGAGACTTAGACAGTATCTCAAGTCATGTCTTTGTCTTGTATTTAGGCAGCACTATATATGAAAATGTCAATAATATCAATAACTGGAGCCAATTTCTTAAAAGTACGCTTACTTTTAGAGTTATTGACATTAAACCTTCCTCAAAACATAAGAATATCAAAGGCAACAAAACCACTGACGACCAGTGTTATCAATAAATTCTGACAGGATTGCGAGATGGAAGGCCGTGTGAAAAAAAATCTAGTATCGAAGTTCATAACAAAATTACAGTCCTAGAATACCAAACAGTAATATATGTATTTATATATATATAACCCTCGGGAATATATGTATTTATTCTATTTTATATTTTCATTTTATTACCTTTAGTGGAATACCTTCGTTGAGGCGTGTAATAAAAACTATCTAGTGACTAAAACTTACCAGCAAAGACATCTCAGTATACTTGGACATCATAGTGACATCTCCCGGCTTGACACCTGGCCCGCAATATGGGAGCGAAGGTCCACGGTTAGGCACCCGGGGCGGAGGGCCGTGCAGCGCCAGCAGTGCGGCGTGCAGACGTGCCCGAGCTGCCGATATACCACCAGCGCCTCTAACCGCTGCTTCGACCACATCTCCGACGTCTTTCTCCCATCTGCGATCCACAATAACAGCATTATATACATTTCTTAAATAATATACTTAAAATATAATATGACTTACAAGATGATTTTGAGCTTTATAGTTTAGTACTTGACCACTATCTGATGTAGTATGAAGTGAGGCGTTGAAGCGATGGTAGTTCAGTAGTAGTGTGTACGAACGCCACTTCAAGAAACGTAAGTTCGAATCCACCTACAATGAGCTTGAGTTTTCGGTAAAGGAAAACGTCGTGAGGAGACCAGAACATGGTGGTAGGACTTATTCTAATGCCTATCTGGCTAGCTACAACCATAAGTTGAGAATCTGTCGCCAAATACTAATAGGTGGGTTCCGGCAGTTGCACTTGAGAGCCAGTTCCTTCACAGGTTTATCGTGTTCACCAACTTTGGCCGTATCGCAGGGCCCGCTATAGAAGGGGGAAAACCGGGCATTTGCCCGGGCGCCGCGGTATCCGTTTGATTGCAAAAATTGATATGGTAAATTTTATCAACAAAGACAAAATTTCGCATATCAGTCCTTTCGTTTGCTAAATAATATATACATATATATACATATATACATATATATATATATTGAGACTATATACAAATTTCAAAAGAGCGCTGTTTGAACTGGTTTGAACATTCAGTGCTACGTATATACGGTAGTTCTCTCATCAATGATAATTATATATTTCATAAGAGGCAGTACTTTGTCTTAATGCCCGAGGTGACAAAATCGCTGGAGCAGACGCTGTGTGTCGTCACTTAAGATCAGGTGAGATTGATGATGATAGTGAGATTATGGCCATAATGTTAAGCCTATAAACTATAAGCATATGCAGCTACTAATGCAGATTTATAGGTAGTTCAAAGATAATATTACTGCCAATTACTATCTAATCTAGATGAGCGAAACATCGATTAATTATTTGCATGTTCTGTTCAAACTGTCACATATACCAATAGATAATAGGTCGGTGAATACGTCTTTTCGCATATAGTCTGCAAAAAAATTAAATAAAATTTATTTGGCTACACTATTTGTACTTGGCTGGTTTTGATGACATTACAAGAGATTATATTCCAAAAAAAGAAACAAATTAGTAAATGTTGTTACCATGTATTTTTTTTTGTCAAGATGAGTGATTCTAATGGAAAAAATTAATACGTTTTAAAATTTTATTACAAACTAGCTGACCGACATACGCTGTCCTGTCTTAACTGTGAATATTAAATTAGAATTGGTAAAAAAATCATGAACATTATATAATTACTATTGCAATTCTCTATGACAACTGACAGTTATATAAAATAATATTGGCGTTAAGTATTTATAAATTTTCGTAAATTCAAATCAACTCAACTTCCTTAATTTTTGCTTTTATATAAACCTTCTCCTCACAATAATTAACACAACAAAAAATAATAAGCGAAATTGTTCTATCCGTTCACGCGTGATACGATGATCAAGGGAGATAGAGATTCATCTTTAAGATAAGAGAAAAATACAGTGCAAGCCCCAAAAAAAAATGGTGTCTCGTTTATGGACCTAGTGCAGTATCCATAAAAGTAACTAGTTAGTTGAAGCCTTTTCAATTCGGGAATTCTGATGTTAAATTTGTAGTATATCCCTATGATGGATAAAATAAATGCGATTTTTTTAAAAGTGGAGCAAGGTCGTCACATTATTAGTTACGACATAGTTGAAGAACTGGGAATTTACCACAAAACGGTTTTGACCATACTGTCTGCTACATAATATATATAGCATAACTGTTATATCTGCTATGCTATATATCTGTTATATAGCAATACTATCGATTGGCGGTGTAGAATAGAAAATAATGTTGTAGGAGCAAATTTGCATGTTTGAAAAATGTTGCCGTAGTACAATTATATAAAATTATATGAAAATTTGCAACTACAAATTTCTTGTTATTTATAATCACGTGTAGGTCGTGAGTTTCAGCAGAGATCAAACACGTGTTTTGCCTCGAAAAGAAGCCTGTACCTAGAAAGTTTAGGGTTTTTTGTATATTTTGTGTATTATTATTTTTTTTGTATATTTTTTGTATAATAAGAGAAGCTACATTCTCTTTATTTTTCTATATATCTCTTCAACATTTAAAAAAGGTTACAATTAATAAGGTTGCCCGCTACAAGTTGATTATACTTAATGATCTTATTTTTCTTTCTTATAAAAGTAATAAGGAAGAACATATATATGGCATGTGGTAATAATTCTACTATAGTTTATAAAAGAGAATGGAAGAGGCATATATATTGTGCAGACTTTTTCTATAAAGGCTAAATCTATTTTATATATATAATATAATATATGTCAACAATTTAGTTGTAAAAAGCCATTGCAGAGAACGAAAGATATCACGCTAATAGTAATCCATTACAAGTTTTTACAGTATTTTAAGCCGGCATAACAGTAGCGATTGGCGATAGATTGTCATTCTCTGGATGGTCGCAGCTGTTTTTAGACTGTACTGTACTTAACATCAGGTACAGTACAGTCACTTTGTCGAGCTAACATAAAACAAGGTTTACTATATAACCTACAGAATACAAATTATACGATAAAGTTTTATTTTTTATGGAATAATGAGTAAACGAGCAAGCGTGCCACCTGATGATAAATGATCACCGCCACCCATGGATACCCACAACATCAGCGGAAATGCAGGTGCGTTGTCGGCCTTTACAGGAGGAACTGGCTCTCAAGTGCAACTGCGGGAACACACGTAATGGTATTTGGCGGCAGATTTTCAACTTGAGGGTTTTAGCTAGCCAGGCAGGTGTTAGAAAAAGCTCTACCACCATAGTTTTCTCACGAAGTTTCTTGATAGTTAAATGGAAATATAATAAAAGAAAGAGAAACAACAAATGCAAATGATTGGTATAATGGAAACAAGAATATTTTCGCAGCCTATATAAAACAAAGGCAAAACTTTCAAAGATCCTCATCTCATAACAAATAATGTTACTATTACCTACAATTTCAATCGATAATACACCAGAATACTCTAAAAACTACGTGAAATAACTAGGTGAATCTTGATAGTCTTATTTTGCTCTGTCTGAAAAAAAAGTACTCCTGATATCAAAATTAGAACCCACCCCATTTATTTTATATTTCTTTAATCTACTGGTGCACTATAAAAAAATATAGAAAATAAATAAAAATATATAAAGGACATGAAAATTGATACTCCTGGCGCATCCCCACCGCATTTTGTGAACTTACTAGCGACGAAACACTAATTCATGAAAAGAAGTTTAATTATTATTTGAACTATTTGCTAGGTGATTAGTTTTTACTTTAATAAAAATAAAATCTTATAAGTGTGTTTATCATATTTTTATTTAAAATCAGAATTTATGACTTGTCGCGAGTAAATAAGTAATTCCACTGGCGGGTCACTAAATTACACATCAGATCTAATGTGCGTCTGTATGGTCATGAAAGCGCTATTTGCGCTTCGAACATCGTGTAGGTAGTTCGTGCCTGTTTTCGCTCCAATATCAAATTACGAAGGTAAATAGTTGATTACCTTGGTTTTGTTTCAGTAGATCATTGATTACCCTGACCGCATGTAAAATCGTAATTTGCTGTTTGTATTTGATGTTTACTGTGATTAGAACCGTAAAGACGATAGGTATTTAGTTATTATTATTAAAATAATGTTATTTTCAGCGATATTAAGTTGATATTTTATGAAGTTATAAACCATATTTAGTATAAAAATAATGATTATTTTCATTCCTCTATCGTCTTTCTTTATTCCCCTGCCTGTAAAAGTATAAATTGATGTATCTTCGGAACGATTTGGTCCAAAGTGATGCCTATTCGATAAATGTATTTATAATTAAATTATATTTCATGTTATTTTGTTACTTATAAAAAATCTAGATTTTTCAAGATTCACCTACGTACTGAAGTACAAAACACAATTTGGTATTAGGTTACAAATACCTGCATCCGCTTAGACATGAACGAATGTCCTCTTTCATACTCCGTGACAGGGTGCAAATAGGACTGCCGTCAGAGTCCGACGTGGTATGAGATCCATCATTCTTGTCCGAACTGGAGTGAAGCTGTGCTGGCCCCACTTCGAACTGATCGTTCTTTGGTAAATTTGGAGAGACTCGTCCCTGACTTCCGCTACCGCTGCCATAACCTATCACAGAATATCAATCATTTAAGTTTTTTATTCTTTATATGTTTAAAGCGATGATAGCTCAGTTAGTATTGTGAACGGACTACGAACGGCGTGTCAATGGACATGAGTTCGAATTCGTTAGGCCACATCGTCATTTAACTTCAGGTGAGATTGTGGCCATAACGATAAACCATAACAACAAAAGAATGCATATAAACTCAACTGATGTAAGTGAAGCTATGGTCACAGGTTAGACGTAGAGCAAGGCTTAGTCTAAAATGCAAATGTCGGAATACGCCTACGAGTATGTTCAACTTGAGCTCGATTGGCGGAGGGATATTACAAAATATTTAAAACATTACAAAATCACGATGTTTTTCAAAAGAAATAGTATCTGCGGTTAACATAAGACTTAGATTTATTGTAGAATTCGAACCTATTATCTGAACAGTCATCGCTTGATAGCACCGAGGAATACGAAGAAGTTATTTGTCAGCCTCAGATTGAAAATCATTAGCTAAGTATTCATTGGTTGTAATTAAAACCAGCTCTTATGTAAACAGTAGTATTTAATATAAATGAGGTATTAACCATTAGGTAACATACTCAATAAGTTATCCACCTAAGACGTGTTTTAATTGTCATTGAAATATGAGAATGCAAATAGTATGTTTTGCTTGTTGGATTTTGTTTGCCCTCTAAACTTTCTTGCTAAATAAGCTATGCTAAATTGCTCAAAAGTACAAAATTCTGAATGACAGTTCCAGAATTATTGGTTGGTTTTTATTAGCGATTATCGTTTAAGGTTTATATGGTACATAATTCATAAAATTGTGATAGAACCTGATGATGTGGAAGGCGCTCTTCGTGGACTATGGTTAGCGTTAGGCGCCTCTCCTACAACTGGATCTTCGAGTGAATCAACAATTATCACCACCTCTTGTTCTTCTTCCTCCGTATATAAGGGATTCGATCTGAAAATAATTAAGCAAAATTATTTCTGATTAATGCTGTTTCGAGCCATTTATTTTAGCAATTATAATAACAGAGTCACACCAAACCGCATTAAGCCTGCATAAAGAACTAGGTCGAATACATACAGGCGCTTTTAAAAAGCATGTAAAATATATGTCCGTATAATAATAAACCGGGTTCAATGGTATAATTATGTTGTGTACTATCAGACTTTCAATATGACTATAAAAGTTCAATGCCATAATTAATTTTATTTCTCTTATTATGGCAGTAATGATCGTTGAAGCATAGTAGTCTATAACTTAATATATACAAGATTTTACACAAATAATACATAGCTTATCACGTACTAGGAATGAAAAAATACTATTTTTATATTTGATAGATCTGTAGTGCTGCAACACGTAATGTTAAATAAAGATGTAGCCCTAGGTGGTCGACACGTTAAACCTAGTAGAAAGACTGGCTCTCAACTACAACTCCCTGAATACACGTATATTGTATATACCTATATGTATTTGGCGACTGATTTGTCAACTTGAGGGTAGCTGCTAGCCAAGCCGTTATTAGAAATAACTCTGTCAACAAGCTATGGTTTCATCAAGGTGTTTTCCTTCACCGAAAGCTCAAATTCATACAGGAATTTGAACTTACGTCCATTGAAGTGGCGTCCGTTAAAACTGAGCCATAATAGCAATGCTTAATAGAGTTATAATATGAAAATGATATATTACGGATTTATTACTCTTCAAATTATTTATTGAACATATCACTATAAAAATAAATAAATACTACGAGTTACTAAACGATCTGAACACGAATTACTACGTAGGTAATTTATCCGTAATCGGAATGGGAGCGGGAGGTACACCAGCAAAATATCGCCATAATCCACTAAAAGTTCTATATTAGAATGCATCTCTGAAGCGGCGAAAGCAGGACTTCTACCAAACTTGTCTCGGCACGGAAAGAAAGACGAGTAGAGCATGTAAGTGTTGACGCGCGTCAGAAAAGGGTTTCTAAACCTGGATCCATGTCACAAGTCTCGGGAACTGTTCAGAGTTGCCTTTTCTGCTACACAGTAGAAAGCACGGTTTGCCCGTCAATCTACTAACATTATACATTTATCTTCTATAACTAATATAAATAACAATAATAGTAGTGAGAACCTCTGAAGCTACGAAGTGACACTGTCTCTCTAAATGTTTTTTACAGTATGTATCACGCCTAGTGTTCCGAAAAGTTCTTCGATATAATCCTCTCCTCTCCGTTCCACTACAGAAACGCGGGCGCGACTTCGGTGTCACAGCTTCTTGGTGACTCCCATTGAACTAACAAGTTTGCTGATTCATAATTTTGTCATACCGTGGACCTTACCGTCTGCTGTTAGCATGTTCCCACCTTCCTACAATATGAGCTTTTTCAAAAGAGGCATGAAAAGATATCTACGCAGGCCAGCATGACAGCGGTGACTGACAGTGAATTTTGGTTTAATGTCAGTCGCTGCTGAATTGGATTGTACTGTACTTAACACCAGATGTAGTGCAGTCTCTATGCTGCGTAATAAAAAAAAACGAATACAATTATACGTGCGAAGTCGGAGCCAATTGTTAGTAATATATATTTTTAATTCACATCACGCCAGCCCATAAAACCTAGTTTTGCACGCGCACCGCATATACATATCGTCAAGTCAAAGACCTCTGTGAAAGACTCCGTTGTTTGTCATAATTGCCAACTTAATTCCTGTATTTTGCCAATGAAAAATGGACTTAACACTACAGCTATAACTAACACTGAACTCGGTTTACTTTTTTAGGAATAATACCTTCGACAAGAATCCCCGTTGAATCACGTTTCCCGAGTTATTTCTTGAAACAGTATTGTATGTAAATTGGGTACTTAATGCCTGTCAGCACACACGTTTCGGTTTTCTGGTGAACACTTAAAAGTTTTCCTTATTGAGTAAAGCGACATTACAAATAATCTGTAGCAATTCGATCGGTTAAGGAAATGATAATTTTTTTTAAGTAGTCCAGCTGGTTTTGCTCAGATGCAATGGTAGACATTGGCAGTGGCATTACAGTGGAGGCTAACGGTGAACAATAAGATGTTTCTTTTCGCAGAGCTGGACGCAAAACAGGACGAACTTGAGACCCGACCACCTGCAGCCATACATTGTAATTATGTTGGAAGGGTGCTGACTTACAGTGATTGTGGTCGTAGCCCTGAATAGTCAGATCATAGTGGCCGAATACAGTCGGGATATTATTGTTATTAGCAATATTTTTATATTTACTTAAATAGGATAATGAAAATAAAGTTCCTTTCACGCTCAATCACGTCAAAACTATCAAACATATCGGGATGGGACTATAAACATTCGATGCGGAAACGTTCATCGTAGCTTCTAGGCTACTTAGTTTTTGGTTGTATTGTCATTTTGTATTTTTTTTATTTACATGACTTGCATAGCGGGCGGATGGTGGCTAATTTTTATGTAACAAAACAGTATATCTATACGCATGAGGCTTAATTTATTTTTTATCGTACCACTGTAAACTGTCTCCACTATATTTAATGACAAGCGCAGTACAATCTTATAGCAATGAGGAATATTAAGAAATTCTTAGCCTTATCCTTATTAATATTATAGATGAGAAAGTGTGTTTCTTTGTTTGTTAAACTTTCACGCCTAAACCGCTGAATCGATTATGATGAATTTTGATATATATATAAATGGGACCTTGGAGACGGTGACAGGCTACTTTTTCTAGCGAAAAACTTATTGAAAGTGGGGTAAAGTGAGGGATAAACTTTGTATTAAACTTTTTTTTACTTTATTCGATTTTTCTGACATAATCAACATTAACACGAGCGAAACCGCAGGTAAAAGCTTGTATGTAATACATCAGGTGATGTTCGAGACTGTTTCCTGCCAGAGTTTAACAACAATGAGACAGCCGTTACCGGTCTGTGACAATAAGAGGAAACCGGAGTCGCTATGTGAAGTCAAAGTCTTAAAGCAATGGGAAAGTTGTTCCCGATCTGTGACAATAGGAGATCGGGATCGTCATGTGAATTTTCTAGTCGGTACTGCACTTTTGCAAGTATCAGAAGTATTTCATACACACCATTCGTAGCCTTCTTGTTTTTATCGCGGTGGGAAAAAATACGGACCTTCTCTCGTAACGCCCGTTATCGTAGTACTGTACTGGGTTGGGCCAATGGACGTCGTGTATGTGCTATGACATAGCAGCTATGCGATAAGGACTGGGAATTTACCTAAGCAGTGGCGGCGGCATTGCACCAAGCGCACGGAAGGGCAGAGGCGCGGGTGCAGCGGGCGGGGGCGGGGGTGGGCCGGCGCACGAGCACCCTGCCGCCTCCCCGCTCTCACCTCGCCCGCCACCCTGAAACAATACCACATAATTGTAATTCACTTACAACGTACACAATAAGGTAAGAACAGTAATCGGCAACCATCGCAAGCATCGTCAACTCACTGAAAGACCCTAAAGTTGATTTTCATAGCGCTAAAGGTAAGCGATGATCATTTATTCGCACTGCAATATGCCTAGGGTTATTTTCTAATGATCGCCTGGTTAGCTTCCACCCTCAAGTTGAGAATCTGCTGCCAAATACCTATAAGTATGTTTCAGCAGTTGCACTCGCGAGCCAGTTCCTTCACTAGGCTTAACGTGCCCGCTATTTTGAGTCACATCGTCACATAACATCAGATGAGCTTGTAAACGCTAAACTTATAGAGGTATATGAAAAACCGGATTTCACGATCCCGAGCGGATGACGAGAAACACAGCAACGAAGTCGCAGGTACCAGCTAGTATAGTTATATACCTAAATCCTAGTTATGTTTTTATAAGTGATCATTAATGCAGAATTCTGAGTAAATTATCTTAATCGTCAACATTTACTTGGTTTTTATTTGATCCATTAATTTATTTAGTTTGTTCAAATATGATCGATAGATTGGGCGACATGTGAGCGTCGTCAGTAGGTAATTCAATAGACCGACCGGCCTCTGATTACATATTTCAATATCGAGCAGAAATAGCTAAGAAACGGAACTACGAAATGGAAATAATGATTTCTTAGGTTTACGCGAATATTATTCATTGAAATAAAACTAATTTAAACGGATTTTATCGCGGTTATTTATTAAATTTTGATCCCGACGTTTCGAAAGCTTTTCAGCCTTCGTGGTCACGGGGCGGACTGAGGTGTAGGTTGTCCAGAAAAGTTTATGTTACTTTTCAATTTAATTTTTATTATTGATAGTGTTCCGATCTACGCAGAAAGAGCTCACAGTGTCTTGACGTCTGGCAATTGGTCTTTTGGGTTCCGATTTAATTAAATGTATTATTGGATCCCAGGCTTGTGCTAGCTTCCAACCATCTTCTCTATTGAAATTTGGATGTTTTTTAATTTCAATAGCCTCACGAATCATCCTAGGTAGGAATCGGTGTTCTTTTGCAAGGATTTGTGGCTTGTCAAATCGAAGATAATGTTTGGAGCCTTCTTCTGAATGTTCAGCAACTGCAGACTTCGTAGAGCGTCGGTGTTTAACATCAGCTATATGTTCTTTTACGCGGGTCCCTATGTTTCTTTTAGTTTGTCCGATATAGGAGAGGCCACAGTCACATTCTATTTTGTATACGCCCTGTTCTTGTAGAGGTATATGACACTTGACAGGTGGTAAAAATTGACTAATCTTCTTGGGCGGCTTGAAGTAAGTTTTAATTGAAGCACGCTTCAGTACATAGCCAATCTTGTCTGTGACCCCTCTTACAAAAGGTAACACAACAGGTACACGTTCTACTGTGGCTGGTTTCACTCGGTTTCCGTGACGGCGGCGTGGAATTTGGAGCTTGTTATCACGCAGTACTTGCTTGACATGTCGCAGCTCAGCAGCCAGATGTTCCTCGTCACAGATTCCTTGTGCTCTCTGAAACAAAGATTTACCCACGGTAGCTAACTGTTTCGGATGGTGGTGAGATTCACCATTCAGGTATTTATCTGTATGGGTCATTTTCCTGTACACAGTATGGCCTAAAGACTGATCAGGATTACGGATAACTAAAACATCTAAGAAAGGAAGAGATTTCTTTTGCTCTAACTCCACAGTGAATTGTATGTTATTGTTAATGGAGTTAAGATGATCTAAAAATGCAGCTAGATCTAAAAATTGAAGGTAGACACAGTAACATAAACTTTTCTGGACAACCTACACCTCAGTCCGCCCCGTGACCACGAAGGCTGAAAAGCTTTCGAAACGTCGGGATCAAAATTTAATAAATAACCGCGATAAAATCCGTTTAAATTAGTTTTATTTCTACGAAATGGAAATTTCAGACGCTTAATATATTGCATTGTAGTAGGGCTTTTCCTAATGCTCGCCTAGCTAGCTAACATTCTTTTATTATTAACGTGGTATTTAAAATACAGTCTTTACAGACTTCCACATCGCAACGCGCCAGTACATTACCGTGCCCAGGCTAAGACCAGAAGGGCATGTCGTGACTCTTTGGGTACTAATCACCCAGCACTACTCACTAAAATGCACCACCCTGACACTTCAAACTGCCATGTTACCAGAGACCACAGACAGCTGTCGCACTTATTCTAGTGACTAGCTACCAGCGTTACGTTGAAAATCTGCCGCCTAATACATTGAAATGTGTTCTGCCAGTTGCCCTTAAGTGCCAGTCTTTTGACTAGGTTTAGCGTACCCATTATCTTGGGCAATATCGTCACTTGACATCAGATGAGGTTATAACCATACTGCTATATCTATAAATTATTTGAAAAATACGTGATTGTCGTGGAGCACTCGGTTTGAACGAATTTCCTCACGTTATGTATATTATTATTGATAAACATATTATATTATTGATTAATAAATTCCAATAAATGAACAATTAGCGCCTGAGAGCCATGAAATGAAACTCAGAGATAACTAATGAACTGACGGAATTGTAGGAAATTTAGTAATGAATATATCTTTTTGTGTAGTGAAGGCGATACGGCCCAAGTTGGTAGACACGCTAAACCTTTGAAGGAACTGGCTTCCAAGTGCATCTGCCGGGACACCTATTGGTATTTGACGGCAGATTTTCAACTTGAGTGTTGCAGCTAGCCAGGCGGGTATCAGAAAAAGCTCTACAATCATGCTATGGTTTCCTCGCGATGTTTTCCTTCACCAAAAGCTCAAGCTCATTGTAGGTGGTTGTATTCGAAATCGCGTCTCTTGACACAAAGTCGTACACATTACCACTGAGCTATCATCGTTTCAAAATCAAGATCGTTCTGTAGTTGTGATAATAAAGATTTTTTTGTACATCATTTAATGCAACCAATTCATTATACGACATTTAATACGCTATGAAACAGCTGACGTCTATGAAGTGTACAAATTGTATCTGAGCAGCCGTTGAGAACTTACTGGCTGTCGTGAACCAATAAACGCGCACCTATAACTGGGCACAGCCAACAGCATACGCTCTATGGATAACCGTATTCATTATACAATCATAATGCAATATAAAACAGACTTAAGAAAGGGTTGTGACGGAAAAATCTGACATTTCGATTTGTCTAACTTTCATCCGTATTGTGCGATTAGGGCCTTCGTTCCAAAACATAATTATTGTCTACGAATCGTCATGTATTAAATCATTCCATTATTTTACAAATATGATAGCATTCATACTTTGACACCCACGGATTATAAGTATGCATAAAAAAAAACGTTACGCAACATAACATATTGCCACACAATCGATTAATAATAATGCACGAATTGAATCGATTAATTGAGACGTGTTCCATTATTAAGAGATACATAGACATATCTTTTATACTTTTTAATTTGTGTGTTAACAGAAGAATCACGAGGGAATAAACATTTGATATATTTATTTAGATTGATTCGTGATCAGACGGGATTCAATTAGAGCGTGACCATAATGAGTGGAGTATGATAGTATTGGGCAATATTATTACTAGCTTTTACCTGCAGCTTTGCTTGCTTGAATATTGTTTTTGTAAATCAAATCGGACGATGCAATGAAAAGTTTCATACAAAGTTTATCTCTCTCTTTGCCTCACTTCAAATAAGTTTATCGCCAGCAAAAGCAGCCTATCACCGTCTTCATCTATCTCTATACGAAAACTGATCATAATCGAATGATTGTTTCACCGGTTTAGGCGTGAAAGCGTAAGAAACAAACAAACAAGAAACGAAGCATTTATAATATTAGTAAAAATATTCACTACTAGCTACGCCTGCAACTTTTTACGCATGGAACCAATAGTTATTTTTCTAAGCCTCGTGAATGCTTCTTTTACCTGGACAAAAATTACCGCACGACACCTTGCGGTATATCTCTAACAAGGTGTATGCAAAATTTCATGATAATCAGTAGTAGTTAAATAGTTATGCACAAATTCACATTCGCATTTCAAGTTCCCATAACGGTTTACGGGTTTTCAATGCTGCGATTTCATAGCGGCAGTAGTCGGACGCCACGATATAGAACCTTGATTTAAAACGAACAATCAATTTAAGCTTTAATTTTTTATAATATTTCCGCAAAGTGTCTGCACTATGGCTCTTAGTGAGTCTAGTAGTACTTAATGTTTACACACGCGATGAAACCAAAGAATATTACTAATGCAGGTATACCAACCATGTTTGATGCACACTACATATCAATATAATGGTGAAAAAATCGATTAATGGACTTGCTATCAATCATAATGCCCTAGCGGGCCACGAGAGGAGCATGTTACAAAACACATCGGGTGACAAGCACCGTCAAAAAAACCATCACCACAAATGGCAAATAAAACACCATGGTGACTCTCAAACCTGCATACTACCAGAGACCAGAACCAACTTTCACACTTCTTCTAGTCGAGGAGGTAGGTACACACTTCTACTGTTTGATTACTAGACTTATACCGTTTGATTAATTTATTAATTTATCAATAGCTGTTCCTGCAACTTTGTTCGCGAGGTTATCGAAAACTAAAACACATCGTTTACAAAAGAATACAGTCGATATGCGTATTACATAGTGACGTCACATGCAGAGCGACATCTATCGAATATGAACTTCAACTGTCAGCATTCATTCTATTTTGGCGTTGCAAATAACTGAATTGCGTTCGTAGGTCACTTTAATTTCATATTGTCTAATATCTCTTGATAGGGTGAACCGATTGTGATGAAACAAAGACTAAATAATTCTTCAAGTTGCGTACAATTTTTACTTGTAAAAGTTATCTACATTGATTTTGTACATATAACTACTACATATCTATATTTTACGTGCCGCATGCATATACAAACTGACAAAAAATTCAAAAGTACTGGAAATGGGTTTAACATCCCGGCAATTTTTATGTTGAAGAAATATTTTCGATGCACTAAAAACGACCCTTCTACAGATTTATTATATGTACAGATTTACACAGTTTACCAGATACACTTTAAACTATGTAAACCAAACATTTAAAATACAAAACAAAAGAAGACAAATATAAATACTAAACAATTCAGTCATTCGAACATCTCATGAAAAATCCTGAATATAATACACAATTCCTTGGTGCTCATATCGGTTGTATCTTGATTGGGATTTATTTAGGCACACATTTTGTCTCCTATCAACTTGTAACAAAGTATCTGTTACCACGATGCATGTCAAGAACTATGCTGTTGCGACCTTCATCGAAAATATTATGTTTTATATACGTTATAGGTTTTAGCCTTATAGCAACAATCTCACCTAATGTTAACGATGAGACCCAAGATGGTGGACACGCTAAGCGTAATAGAGACTGGCTCACAAGTACAACTGCCGGACAAACCTATAGGTATTTAAAGGCAGATTTTCTATTTGAGAGTGGTAGGTAGCCAGATGGGCATTAGAAAAAGCCTTACCACAATTCTATTTCTATTTTCCATCACCGAAAGCTTAGGCTCATTGCAGGGATTGAACTCATGTCGTTGTAGTGGGGTTCGTAGATACTACCAACTAAGCTATCATCGCTTACTGAGCACACATTGGTGTGTTCAAGCTAAATAATTAAGTCAATTGTCTACACTTAACGTATTATTATTTAACTTAAACAAAACAATAAAATATCTATTAAATTATAATGAATACCGACTATCCCTATCTTTATTAATATTATAAATGCAAAAGTGAGTTTGATTGTTACGCTTTCACGCCTAAACCGCTGAATCGATTGTGATGAATGTTGGTATAGAGATAGATGGGAACCTTGACACGGTGATAGTTTACTTTTTCTCGCAGAAACTTATATAAAATGGGTTTAAAAGAGGGATAAACTTTGTATGAAACATTTATTGCGTCATCCGAATTTTTTGACAAAATCTATAGTAACATAAGCGAAGCCGCGGATAAAAGCTAGTAGTTAATAAACTCATACTATGGTGATAGGGAATTTGTTAAAACTTACGTGGCTAATACTGCCACATTGTTGCAAATTACCTATCTATACGTGTTTTCGGATAACTCCACTTAAGGACAATTTGCCCTACTGAGATAACCTCGCGTGTTACCATCTTGGGCCGCATCGTCATTTAACATCAGATGATATGTCAAAACGGTAAACTCAAAAAGAATACAAAACAATTCCCCGTAAGGAAATTACGCTCCATAGACACTACTGTATATATTGAAGGGAAAACTTATTTAAGCACGTTGGATCCTATTTCTTTCGCTTATAATAATACCCTCAAAATCATTTCGGTCATATGACCGTGTGTTTTTATCACACGATAATAACAAAAGAAATCAAATCAAAAAAGAAAAGAAATCATTTTTTTAAATTAAGGACATTGAAATTCATGTAGATACAATTAAAATTTATAAATAACTATCTGACCGACAGACGTTGTCCGATCTTATTTTCCGAAATGTATTTATTATTATTTATTACCGAATATTTAATTCGAATCAGTATAATTGATAAAAAAATATATTCCATAACATAGCGTTCATTATTGTAATGCTCTATGGCAACTGACAGTTCTGTAAAATATATATTGCCTTAAGTTTTTTTTTTTTTATTTTCTTTTATATATTCATTATATATTTACTAATATATAAATGTATATATATATTAAGTTTATCAATTTTAATTATATTTTATACTGGAATTGTGTAGCCCATCTTGTGTTATTAATAAATAAATTATATTAAAATGAATGTAATTCTTACTCTAAGTACCGATAGCTGTGAACACTACACCTATTTATAAATGATGAATTTTGATCATACTTATTAATTTTTGATTAAAGCGATGATAGACCAGTGGTAGTGTGTACGGGCTCCGCGTTAAGGGGCGTGAATTTAGGTAAAGGAAAAACATCCTGCGGAAACCATAGCGTGGTAGTAGGGTTCTTTCTAATGCACGCCTGGCTAGCTACCACCCTCAAGATGAAAATTAATCGCTAAATACCAATAGGTGAGTTCCGGCAGTTGCACTTGCGAGCCAGTCTTTCCACAGGTTTAGGGTGTCTACCAACTTATGCATATTTTCACTTAAGATCAGGTGAGATTATGTCCATAACACTAAAAAACTTTAACTATAAAAATAATACAATTATTTTGCAAATCAAAAACGTCACTATTATTTCGTCAACTACGTCCTTTTTTTTCGTGGTGAAAACCAATGTACTGATTCCCGCGAGCAACGCGTAACCCATTACCTGAGACCAGGTCAAGGCGGGAGAAATATGTGGCGATTAATCCGGTGACAAGCAACTGCTAATACCCACTAATAAAAACACGACGACCCTTCGATTTCCCGTAATGCTAGGAACCAGGGACAGCTTGTGCAATTCTTCTAGTCCCTATTCTAGGTGGGATTCTCAATAACGCCTACTTTAATTATTGCTTAGCTTTTACCCGTGGCTTTGATTGATTTTGTCAATAAAATCAGGTGGTGCGATGAAATTTTCATACAAAGTTTATCCTCCTCTTTACCACACTTGCAATAAGTTTTTCGCGAGATAAATTTGCCTATCGCAGTCTCCAGGTTCCCATCTACCTTTATACCAAAATGTATGATAATCGATTTAGCGGTTTAGGCGTGAAAGCGTAAGAAACAAACAAACTCATTTCTGTATTTATAATATTAGTAATAATATAGATTAGACCCCTATAAATAAAACAAGAAACGGCAATTAAATAAAGCCCATTCAAATACGTCTACAATGTAAGGCACCCTAACAACCTTGTGTTAAATCAAAATGTGGAAGAAAAGATTAAAATCGTTCGAAGCAACGTAATAATTCATATTAATGTTAAACGATTCAAGTAAGGGCATCGCATACATCTCGTAACTCAATAACAATGTTTAATGGCCATTATAGATGTTAGATTAGACGGAATTGGTTTAACAATATATCTCGTTAAGAAAGGTTACAAACGCACTCGGCCGCTTACATCCACGATTGGTGTTGCCAGATGGCTTTAACAAGCTATCTAAATCTTTATTCCGTTCAGTATATTCCGTAAAAAAAGATTGGATAATCCAAAAGTGCACGCCTCATATCCTCATTTTTTTGTTTATTTAATAACATTTAAACCACATCGAATCAGACCGTGAAAAGTAATAAGGTTCTATTCCTAATTATACTGAAGCGTTTGAAAAAAAAAGACTCGATTAGGAAAGTACTTCGATCGTTATCGTGATAACATACAATAACCGCACATAATAGACACACGGACGTCCAAGACAGTAGGTTTTTAAATAGTTTTTTAACTAGTTTAAATAACAGATATGGCATCACAAACATCATGACGTGTGTGTGTATTGTATGTATTATATTATAAGTGCAATATATGATAAATAGAGACATTTTAATTTTGAAAAATCACTTGTGTTGCCTGAAATAACAGTAGTACCCACCTTAACGCTTCGCTTATGAGGCGTGCAATAGAGACATTTTAAGCTTGAAAAATCAGTTGTTTGCGTGAAGTGACAGTAGTTTCGATTGCGATTATTTTTTTGATTAACCTTAGAAAATAACAGATAATTGCGTAGAAACAAAAGGTTACATTCTTTTCCAGCCAAAATATACCTTTTCTTATTATATTTATACCTTAAGCTTTTTGCCCACAAAAAGTTTAATAAGCGAATAAATTCTCGAGCGTAGTTGCCGGAACGTTTGAATCTATAGGTTATTGATGATGTATGTACATATTTTGTATAGTACCTAAATAGCTTGGTACTGATTGGAAGATACACGACTATAATATATTAGCTATGCTCGCGACTTTGTTTGCGTGAAACTAAAAATGACTTAATTTTTGCCCGTTTTTGTAACAATTTTCAATTCAGCCTTCCGCTATTGGTGGTAGCTTGATGTTAAATACGAGTTGCCTAAAGCCTTCCTCAAAGGTTGCTCTACCAAATAGAAAAGTATTTTTGAAATCCGACAGTTAGTTTCTAAAATTAGCACATTCAAAAAAACTTTTCCGCATTATACTATTAACTATATATGTGCTCGCGACTTCGTTCGCGTGGAAGTAAAACTTGTTTTTTTTTTTTTATTTTTGCCCGTTTATGTAACTTTATTCAATACGGCTTTGTGGTTTTAAATATCCTAAAACCTTCGTCAATGATTACGTTATAAAATACAAAAAGGGTTTTTGAAATCCAACTGGTAGTTCCTAAGATTAACGCATTCAAACAAACCAACAAGGATTTCCGTTTTATGATATTAATATAGATATATCAAAGTAAAATAAGAGTGTAGGGAATAGAAAGTAAACGCGTAGGGGTTGAGAAACCCATGCCAAAAAGAACTGTGTCGCGTCGCAAAAGTAGCCTGAGAAGAAATCCTTCGATAGCGTAATGTGTTTCGACAAGATTCCCTACAACATTGCCGGCAGTGTACTGACCCCAGAAACGAATATCAAGTGAAATAATATCTGTACAATACTTGCGACATTGACTGACCTCGGGGCTAAATTCGGCTCCTACGCAACCACATGTCGCGTATCGGACGGTCACTTAATACTTTTTTTTTTTATAAAGTACAGTTTCGTAAATGATATTTTTTTTTGGTCTTTATATCAAAGTATAACTTTCTATATCTATCTATGTATATACATACTTTGCTGGTCAATCAAGTTAAAGCTACTAAAGTTATAAAAACAAAAATTAAAGTTATCAAGTATCTTCTACTTCTTCATCATATAGGCAAGAATTCTATTAAAAATACTTTCGTGGCGTGGTGAAAAGATTGGCCAGTCAGTAAAGCTGGAATCGGGACAGACTGCCCAGGGTGCGCCGGATGTACTCACGTGTCGTCACACTCATCCTATACACCCCTAAATAAGTATTTGATACGGGGTTTTTCGTAAATAGATCCACGATACTAAGATTTTGAATATCATTATCCTTCTGTCGTTTTTTTTTCGCTATGATGTTGTATACTCTAACTGCCATTTGTTTTTCATTTGCGATTCTATTTCGAGTTGCTAAAGATAAAAGACGCCTAACATGAGTGGTGAGTGACAGCTGATAAGTACATTTATATTAATATTATAAAGCAAAAAGTTTGTTTGTTTGAACGCGCTTATCTTAAGAATTACGAATCGAATTAAAAAAATCTTATTATGTGTGAGATAGAGCAATAATTGAAAAAGCTTTAATATTATAACATATATATATTAATATTAAAAAACCAAAAAGCTGTATCGAAAAAAGAAAATCGAATTTTACTTCCACGCGAACGAATTCGCGAGGACATATATAGTTAATACTATAAAGCTGAAAAGTTTGTTTGAATGCGCTAATCTCAGCAACTACCTGTCGGATTTCAAAAAAAATTTTTCATTTCATAGAGCAACCATTGAGGAAGGCTACTCGCATTTAACATCAAGCTACCACCAATAGGAGGAAAGCTGTATTGAAAAAAGTTACAGAAACGGGCAAAAATCCTTACTAATATTGTAAATTCGAAAGTGATTTTGTTTGTTGCACGAGTAAACTATTAATTCAATTATGATGAATTTCGGTATAGAGATAGATGAGAACCTGGAGACGGTGATAAGTAACTTTTTCTAAAGTAAAGAGAAAGTTAAACTTATTATAGCCTTTTATATAAAATACTTCATTTCATTAAATCCATATATAGGCTATAATAGCCATATAATACACATAGAAAAACTCTAAAAGATACCTATAAATATTAAATGGTAATATAAAGTGGTATAAAGGTGGTGTAAAACTGGTAATTCGCACTATAAATGCCCTTTGCTAAAGATAAGATTCGAAAAATATATTCTTAAGTGACAATTATTAACTAAAAACCGTCATTGCGAATTAATACTATGTAATGTAAAGTTTTATACCTCCATGGTTAAACAATATAGTTCAAAGAATTAGGTAATACAGAGACAGTAACCATATTTGGTAAAGTTATTAAAGATATAAAACGAAAACAGGGTGTATAAACTGTATATCGAACAGTAATCACGAATACGGAAGTTTTCGAAAGGTTACAATCGTAACACGACATTAAGATCTGCTATAAAACTTCGCCGACCTACGTCTGAAGCTTTCGAACTGGCTAACACGCTGTTAGCCTAAAGGGCCTTCAAGCTTTGCCCGATTTTGTAGCGAGTGCAGACGGCAGATATCCGAACTGTCATTGAACGCGAAGGGTGCGAAATTGAACTTGAACTTCTGTGGCATGCATACATTATCGCTATTTACCTAAGTATACATATTATATTTTAAAACGATGATAGCTCAGTTGGTAACGTGTATGGACGCCGCGTCAGGGGATGTGAAGGTGAAGGAAATAATATAATATAATATTATAGTATAATGTGAGGGCTTTTTCTAATGCCCGCCTGACTAGCAACTTGAAAAACTGGCAAGTTAAAAATGTGCCGCCAAATATCGATACGTGTGTTCCGGCAGTTGCACATGGGAGCCAGTTCTCCACTGGACTTAGCGTGTCCACCATCTTGGACCACATCGACCCTTAACATCAGGTGAGATTGAAACCATGCTGCTAAACCTATAAAATTTAGAATTTAGGTATTTTGCAGGTAAAATTAAAGGATGTAGAAAATTGCTAAACGTCGACTTCAAAATATTTGGTACTAGTTGACCCTACGTTGTCCTGATTGACGGACGTTGTTCTGTCTTAACTATGAATATTGAATTCGAATTGGTATAATTGATAAAAAATACATATTAATCAAAAACATAGTGTTTATTATTGGAGTACTCTATTACAACTGAGAATTAGGAAAAATTGAAATGTCATTAAGGTTTTTATAATTTTCTTAAATTTTGTAATGTTCCACTCAATTTTCTTATTTTTTTCTATTGTAAGAATCTTCTTCTGGCAATAATTAAGACAAGAAAAAAGGAATTAGCGAAATTGTTCCATCCGTTGACGTGTGATACGATGACCAAGAGAAATAGACAATTATTTTTATATATATAGAAGATATAATATGAAGTTGGTATTTAGCGATTTCTTCTATCGCTTTGCTATTGCAATAATGTAATTACGGAGTCGTTTAAGCAACACTCGTTATGTTAAATGACTAATTAACTGATGTAAATCATCGTAGTTATTTTGTATGTACTGGATAGGTCAACATAATGAGAAATACAGTTAATAAATCACCTTTTAGTAGTAACTGTACTCATCATTGTAAGTGCTTTAAGCATCGCCGACCCTAACTTTTATAACGTTTCCAGGTAGAGCAGATTGGCCTTCGATGCCCTTTGGTCGTCGCTGTTTATTTTATTATACTTAAATTAATGATTTCTTATGTTTACGCGAATATTATTCATTGAAATAAAACTAATTTAAACGGATTTTATCGTAGGGCGGACAGTGACCACGAAGGCTGAAAAGCTTTCGAAACGTCGGGATCAAAATAAATAAATAACCGCGATAAAATCCGTTTGAATTAGTTTTATTTCAATACTTAAATTAATATTAAATACATTTTTCATTTTCTCTTATGGAATAGGGAGCAAACGAGCAAGCGGGTCATCTGATGCTAAATAATCACCGCCGCCCAAGGACGCTCAGAACATCAGAGGAATCTCAGGTACGTTGCCGGCCTTTAAAGTAAGAGAAGATTTACACAAATCTAATACAGTTTTTTTATCTTTTAAACTAAGTATTCACTTTAGCATCAAATGTCTTCACTTTTAATTAATATAACTATATGCTATATTTACTTAAGAAATTGTACCTCGTAGTCAATGTTTTAAGAAATAATGTCTGTAGAGAACAATTCGATGTAACAATGATTGTAAACGTATATATAGTACAATCAGTATATACAAGGCGAGCTTAATGCTGCTTTTGGCATTCTCTGCTAGTCAACCATGGGGTGGTGCAGAGCTGAAGAAAAGTAGGTTAAATAGAAAAAAAATTGATTTGATTATAATACAGGTAATATTTTAAATATATTCATACAAAAATATACTTTATAAAAAAACGATAATATAATACCAACATTTTCAAAAGTTAACTTTTATTGCGAACATAACACGGGAATGCGGTGCCGATATACTTAATATTCTTTCTTCAATTCGATTTTCATGTACGTTCGGTATAGTACCGTACGTTTAAAAGGGGCCATAAAAATTATACTTTTCTCTGGAAATGGTTTTTCGTATGAGCCATTTTGGCAATTCTTGCTACTCTTCTCTACTCTCGCCTTACACTAGAGCGCTAGCTTTCTGCATTAAGAAAAAACAATTAAAATAAGAAATGTTAAAAAAAATGAAATATTAAAGTCGTGCGCCGTGGTAAGTCACTTAATACCACTCGATCTATATTTTCTTTATGTACCCGACAATTATGACCATATTATGCGATATTTAGCCATTTACCAAAATACGTTAACTAAAATTAAAAATACCATCGAAGCGCTGAAAGTTTCATAAACCCACACAAAATCTTAAGGTAAGCGGAAGACGTGATATTTCTTTGGCAAAGGTCAGAGATTTTAGTACGTTAGTTTTGTATATCACTATGATTGAACCAGTTTCCTTTTTTTTTGTTATTACAGGAGCGGAGTCGTCGTCTGAGCTTAGTAAAAGTTTATGCAATAAGTATAACTAATTAACATACCGAGTAATTTTAATTAAAATTTGAACTAACTATAAACCAACAACCTAGTTTCACATTTGAACGGTGTTATAGGCAGTGTCTAAATATCCGATAAACAGATGCCATTAGTCTAAGATAAGATCGGTGCTGTGTTAGCTTTATGCGGTGCGAAATCGCCAGCCAAGCTTAGGGGATTATGCGAAGATTAAACGAAGGTTACCTAGGCTGATCGTAATTGCAATCTGCATACTTTTACAAAGTCTACTGCTAATACTACAAATGCAAATGTGCATTTGTTTGAGTTTCAGACCTTAACTTTTTTAAATAAGTAAACACCGCCGTTACGACGATACAAGCGACGATAGCTCAGTAGGTTGGTATTGGATGCCGCGTCAAGGGTCTTGGGTTCGAATCCACCTACAATAAGCTTGAGCTTTCGCTGAAGAAAAACATCGTGTTGAAAACATAGCAGGGCTTTTTCTAATGCTCGCTTGGCTCACCCTCAAGTTGCAAATCTGCCGCCAATACCTGTAAGTGTGTTCCGGCCGTTCTAATTGAGAGACAGTCTCTTCACTAAGTTTAGTGTGTCCACCATCTTGGGCCACATCGTCACTTAACATCAAGTGAGATTATGACCACAACGCTAAACCTTAAAATAAAAAAAACGCGTCAGTTTCGCTAAGCCTAATGGAGGGACTGGCTCTCAGTTGCAAAAGTGGGAACACACCTATACGTATTAGGCCTGTGTTTTCAAACTATTTCATGACACGACTAACGGGTAGTATGAAAAAATATGTCGCGGCTACCCGTCGCTTTTTTTGTTCATGTATATTATTTTATAACAAATATTCAATCCAACATATTTATTCATTTTCTTAATTAGGATTCGGATAAATACATAATCAAATACGTAAAACACATACTAACTGACATCGAATGCGTCGTCAAAAGATAACGCAACTTACAAACAATATTTACTTCTGATCATCGTCACTAAATTAAAGCCACTTAAATTCATTTTCTTCGACACAGTCTTTTATTGAAGAAGTCAGATGTGAGATAAACATCACGGAATTAATACCTGGTATGAAAATATTAGAAGGGTTGAAAGAACTGTTTTTCTTTTTCGACCTGACATACGCTGTTAGCTGTAAGGGCTTTGACAGCTTCACCGAACTTTTTGAGGCGAAGGCTGCGGGCACTCAGCCCCGAGGCAGCGTGCGTAAGGGTACCAGAATATCCTAACCTCGGTTCAGACTGCTGCCGGAAAACGAAAAAAGAATTGTGTCATTACTTCTGATCACAAGAGATATCGAAAAATACTCTGCAAAGGTGAATCTTAAATCCGTTTTTAAATGTACTTATATATAAGGCAAATTTGGCAAACAAGTTCAAAGAAAAACTGCTGGATTTATCTGGTGATGGGATGCAGCAATTGGTATTTAGTATGTCTATCAGTTTCCATACTTTTTCGTTAAAAAGGAAATCAGAATACCCAGAATTAACAATAGAGACTTAGAAGTGTTTGATTCCATTTGTCACCTCGTACTTGTGCGAGTTGACATTTTCATCAATGACCCAAATAGAAAGTAAGGAAAGAAATGGCTTAACTTTGGAAAACAATTTAATTCTCCATGTAGCAAAAACGGATCTACGATAAGAGAAGTTGGTTATTGAAAAACAAACGCAACCTTCGCATTAAGATTTCTCATAAGTTTATTTTTTATTTTTTGCCTTGGGTGAAGGAAAACATCGTGAAGAAACCATAGCGCATGGTGGTAGGGCTTTTTCTAATGTCCGTCTGTTTGTATCCACCCTCTAGTTGAAAATCTGTCGCTGAATACCAATAGGTGTATTACGGCAGGTGCACTTGAGAGCCAGTTTCTCCACAGGTTTAGCGAGTCTACCAACTTGGGCCGTATCATCACTTAAGATCAGGTGAGATTGTGGCCATAACAATATCTATTACAATAAGCTTAACTATAAAAAAAAATGTTTAAGATGGAAGAGATCTCATAAGTTATTTTTATTTTTTGTTTATTTCATACAAATAATTATAAATCTTTTTAAGCTTTTATGTTTTTTTAGTGCAGTAGCTTTCCCATTCTTTTGCAATTCTGCTATAGAAGCTACACGACCCCTCTACAGAGGCTTCGGTCGCGACTCACACACATTTAGAAACACTGCATTAGGCGATAAATTTTCAACTTGAGAGTGATTGCTAGCTAGGCTCACATTATAAAAAGCTTTACCATCATGCTATGCTTTCATCACGATCTTTTACTTCACCGAAAACTAAAGCTCATTGTAGGGGTTTATATATTAACACGCCGTCCGTACACATTACCAACTGAGCAATCATCGCTTACATAAAAACTAATAGAAGAATTATTTCACATTAGCACTCAATTCAGCTAAACAATGAAAAAAACAAATTATACTAAGTACAAAAATATTTAAGTATGGTGACCCGACCGTAACATCGCCGGTCAGAATGCAAGTTATTGTACATTTGAACTGTTACATAAACTCATTATGAATAGTTTATTCGGAATAAAAGAAAGCGTCTATGTTCATCACAACGGACCGAAACGGATTCCAGCAAAAAGCATTTAACTTACTATTTACAAGGTTATTATTGAGAGTGTAAATAAATATAATATTGGTAATACAAAATTTTAATAGATATAAAAATTCATATAAAATTTAATTATTACACATTTAAAATTCGAGAGTACGTGTGTCGGCAATTCTTCTCTTGTAAATGGTTTGACCGATTTTGTTGATTTTTTTGTAGCTTATACTAAACCCGACAGGTAGCGCTATTATTGGTATCAACATTTTTTTAATTTTTCATATTTTTTATATCACACAATATACTTATCTTTCAACATTACTGTGTAATATTTTTTTTGTAGTAGATTAACATTTGACCGTCGGATTCCTCTACCCTCTAAATAGACACTATGACGACCCATATTCATCCTTATTACAAGAGCCCGGAAACTGTTTTAGCAAAACATTTAACCTCCGGACTGTAATGTAATAACTGTAATTCAACCTGCACATTCACCCAGTCAGCACATGGATTATATGGAAGCTCTTATTTATGTTTTTTTTTTAGTAGACTACACGTATATAAGAGTGTCATAGGGTATACATAGGTAGCTCATAGAATTGCGTAGTGGCAACAACTTTTTTTGTATTATAGTGGTGGAAATGCATTTACGAACTTCCTCTCGTGTTGCGTAATCGCAGTACCCGATTATGTCACAAGGGCGGTGTGTGGCAAGATTCATCGGGAGGTGAGTACTGTCAAACACTCATTAAAAACAAACGACAGCTACACTCAATTACTCATATTGCCTGAGACTGAATCTAGCATTCACAATTCTGCTAGTTTTGCGCTCGTCCTTCAGAGTTTTTATTATCGTTCACAGCTCTTTATTTTTGGGGTGTAAAATTACATCAGTAGTTTACCTTTACGTATTTTAATGTCCGCCTCTCTATTCGTAAGCGATACCATATCCGTGGTCTATAAAATTGAATATTTTCTACCAATTTCCTCAAGACGGTGAAGAAACTAAGCACTAGGATCAGAATAAATCATGGTTTCTTAAAGTGCAGTATAATAAACCTTGGAGTATGTTAGTTAATCGTACAAGCATTATTGTGGCAGCTTAGTTGACTCTTCAATTATATTACTCTTCATGTGAACGTAATTATGTGAGAGTACGATTTCGCACCTTATCATAATTAAACGAAGGAATCACCTGCACGCTTTATCTTGAATTAATATTGAAACTAGGAAATTGCCTGTAAAATCGACTCAATTTACGACACGTAACAAACTCACCCACCATAAATTCAGAACACATCTGTTACTCTTTATGACTATGAATTTTTCTTTTTCCATAAACTAAATTATTGAACCTGATTTAAGACTGATATCCCGTTTTGATAGGAAAAATGGTTGTAGGATACGAAAATTTTGCCTGAGCAGATCGTGCGCCATGCTCGGATCCACAGTTGTTGAAACGATAGGTATGCCCACTACTACCCTAATTGGCTTGTGACGTCACACTTACCTACGAACATATAATTTCTAAACATCTCCTTTGTAGGAAAGTATTGTATTGAACATAGCAAGTTTATACGCCAATTCGCACTTTGTCGATTTTCGGGTGGCTGTGACCACAACCTTTTTTGAGAGTTGTATCCACGCTTGTCGTGCGCACCATTGACCAAGTGTAATATTCCGTATAGTAATCAAGAGAATTAGTAAAGATTTAAATAAAACCAACTCCGTAATTATGTATTTCGCAAGTGGTAGCAGAAATTTATAAAAATTTGCTTCCAAAAAGGAAATTCGTGTAATATATGAGCTGTATTGTATATCACTTTTAGATTATACTGTCCCTGCCATCAGGTATATTGACGTATCTTCCCAGTGCTCACTCAGCTTATAGTGTTACCATCTTAGGTCACTTCACCGCTTTATGTCGGGTGAGATTTTGCGGACAAATACTGTAAACCTATAAAGAATTAGCTGGTACCCTCAATTTCGTTCGTATTTTTCAATCAGCTGCGCTTGATCAAAAACCCCATTTTAATGGGTATCTGTAATGTGAAAGTAATATCCGTGCCCAAATTTCAATAACTACTCTGAAAATATATTTTTTGCACCAATATTAATGCCTTAATTATTTACGTATAATACATTTCTACAAACTTTTTGCAATACATTTAATACGTAAGGTTTCGCAGGCGATGCTTGATATAAATTAAATTACATAACACAAGGTTCGATGACATCGCTTCTTAGGGCTTTAGACAGTTAACACGAACGTCATCCATCATTTCCTATTTAGAAACGTCTATATTATAATTGTACATTGTTGTCAAATTATAATTTATTTTAAGTGCTTTAAAATCTAAAAAAACCTGAATGTAAAAATAAATGCTTTTAACTTTTAAAATATTGTGTTTAAATATTTAGCTGCAATTTTTTAAATTATTTACATGTTTAATCTTCATCACGTTGGTTATTATCGAACTCTTTTTACTAATATTTAGATCAAAAAATTGTGGTGAGGATTCCAATGTATATCGATGACTCCTTCTTATCGATATTTTAAAGAACACGCGAATGATTTTATTGTTAATATATCTAAATATTTATCTACCTAATAAACGACCTATATACTTTTTATAACATTATAATATAAGTAGATATTAACATAATATTATTAAACGCAACAATAACTTACGTTTCGACAGATGATGTCTCGGTATATAACACCTCACTAAATGCGCACATCACTTTTGTAAGCGAAAATAAAACACTGCGTTCTATACATAATATTTAGCAAAAAATTACACTAAAAACAGAAATTATCTAAAAAAAAACCGCTAATGAATACAATAAAAATAAATGGACCTATTCAATTGAGCACAGAATAACAGTTAAAAGTAAATATTATGACATAATATATGACACAAGTGTTAATATAATTTGATAATCGGATGCATTTCGTTATGTGTGTCAGCGAGATGCGGGCGCGGACGCGTTTTTGCGTAACACGTATGTTATACACGTGTTCGCATCGCAAGCGAGCTATAGAAACTGAAAGTGGCTTGTGAACTGTCCGCAAGAGAAGTCGCGATGGGCTTACCCACCTGCGATCGTCGAATATCCGACTGCGGATACGAAATTATCTGATGCTCAACGAGCTTTGACAATATAATTATGCATATCAAGGATTTAGACAATGCCACAGCATATTGATATTTCTTATTGTTTACTTGTTTGCGATAAAAGCCTAGATATGGAAAGTTCGTTTTAATGACAACCTTCTATAAAATATTTCGATCCAACAAAAAATAATTTTACTATTCTTACTAATGATATATATAAAGCGTTCAGAGAAATGTATTTTTAATTCATTACAATATAAGAAACTATTCCAAGTAATTGAATAACATTCCACTTCGCAAAGTTTTACCGTTTTTGCAAGTTTTGGAACATTATTCACAATTTCTATAAAGTTAGTGAAATTCATGCTAGAAATGAACTTTATTTTAACGCCTCCACAGTTATAAATCGGCTTCTTCACTTAGACATTATTACTAGTATAATAAGAGAGCATGCTAAGCCGTTGTCGGTGCTTTATGGTGCACGGAAATCATTAAGTAGATTTTTGACCCGGTCGTTGCAAACCTAAAAATGTTGTTTGACATTTTGTAAAGTATACATGAATCTACAACAGTTTTTTTTGTTCAATATTTTTAAGGTTGAAGGATCCTCATGAACCGATATTGTGCTGACGAGCAATGCTAATATGTAGTATAATGTAGGCTTTTACGTGTTTAAATGATCTAGTACTAATTATACGATTACTGTTAATAATAATATAATCTAAACGAAAAATTTGAATGCACGAAAATCCAGAATTCCCGAACAGTAAAGTTCGTTTAACAAAAACTTACGGAGTTTACGAAGAGACAATCGATAAATAAATCCGCCGCGGCTCTACACTATTCAGTCCCGATGCTACCGAATTACGCAATAAAGTTATTTCCATTAATACCCTTTCTTTAACTACAACATCCGCGGGTTTTGTTGCATGTCTAATGACAGATGAGACTTTGTTGACACAGCCGACGCGAATTAGGGTTCCGCAACTCGAGAAAATGAGACGAGCATTGTTCTGATATTGCACAAGTTTTTTTTTTTTGACAAATTCTAAATTCAATTGTCTTTGGAGGACCGTAAATGGAATTTTGTCCATAATGCTTTGACCTCGACGATGTTTTGTCGTTTGTGGGTTACATGATTACCTATGACAAATACATACGTGTTTTAGTTTCAACGTAAGATACCCAAGAATTTTTTAATTTTAATTACTAACTGCGACATAGCGATATATTCCCAACTGTAGGGTTATATCTGAGAAACGTTCGATTTTTTGGAACGAAGTTTTTTATCGCACGCTGCGGATGAAAGTTAGACAAATCAAAATATAAGATTTTGCCGTAACGACCCTTTCTTTACTTTGTTATTGGGTCAAGACAGCCAGTAAGTTCACAACGGCTGAGCAGATATAGTTTGTACACGTCATACGCGTCAGCTGTCTCGCAGAGTATTATATGTATTATAATGAATTAGATGAATTCAATTATGTACAATAAAATGTCTATTTTCACAACTAGATAAAATATATTCTTTGGGAAATTTCTTACCATTCCTTCAACGAACATTTATCTCTGCTTTTCGTTTAATTGCTCTTAGACGCTAGTAAGTATTTTATTTGTAATTGTTAATCAATAATACAATACGTTTAACAATAATAATATAAGACGTAAGGAAATACTACCAAATGTTCCACGACACTCACGCATTTTTTATGAAGTTAATAGGTTTAACGTTATGGCCATGGCTGATGTTTAGTAACGATGGAACCCAAAATGGTGGATACGCTAAGCCTAATGAAGGGACAGGCTATCAAGTGCAACTAACGGACCTCACCTACAGATATTTGTCGGCAGAATTTCAACCTTAGGGGGGTATCTAACCAAGCGAGTATTAGAAAAAGCCCACCGTGTCATGGTTTCATCGCGATATTTTCCTTTACCTAAAGATCAAGCTCATCCGTCTGAACATACTAGCAACTGTGTTTTCATCGCTTCAACCTTATTTATAGATGCTAAAGGTATTGCGATATTACAAAAAGTGAAATAATATTATTTTGTTGACTACATAATCTGTACTTTTTTTGGATACGATCGCGTCACGTTGTGTTTACTTGATAGTTTTTTTATAACATTGTAATTGTACAGTTGTTCTCACGGATGCTTTATTCATTGTCGATTAGTTGTGGTTTATACTCCCATAACATTGTTAAAATCTGTGAAGTATGCATACACACCGCCGTCTCGTACCATCTTGTGAACCAAACAATATTCATTTCTAGCTGTACCCAGGGCTACTGTAGCGTAAGAAAAAATATATTTTTGTATAAGAAACAAACAGTGAGTTTTTCGGAATTAAAAAGTTGAGTACACTCACATATACTGACAGAGAGACGTTACCTTTTATAACATGTAAGGATATAATATTAACAAATGTGCAATGCAACTTCTCTAACACTTAACTTTTACATTTTCCTCGAATGTTCAATCCACCCTCTTGACCCCTAATACCTCTTACTAAGCTTCAATGATCAGGTGTATTATTATTTTGTTATTTTTATTATTTAGAAGTACCTTCCAATACATTCTCAAAAGACATCACAACGACCAGCGTTCGAAATTTATTAACAGACAAGGGAATCTTTTCGCACAACTTTATGTTAGCATACTCTCTGACCTAGTTTTAATAATAATTTCTTCGCTCCTGAGGGTCGGAGCTAGGTGTTAAATAGCATATAATTTTATTTAATAATCGATATTAAGATAAAGTGGAAAAGTTTATTACTTTGAATGAGCGCGGTAATATTAGGAATTACCTGTCGTGTTTCAAAAATATTTTTTTGTTTTTGATACAGCAATTATTGAGGAATTCTAAATTATTAAACAATAGGAGTAAAGCTGTGGTTAAAAAAGTTAACAAAGAGGTCAAAAATTATTAAACAATTTTTGGTTACATGCGAACGAAGCCCAGTTAAGTTATAAAATATAAAAATTTTTGTAATATAATGTCATTTCAAAAATTAGTGCTTTCGAATAAACGAGACAGAAACTTAAACTTTGTAATTAAAGTATAGATATAGAGTAAATAAAAAACAAATAAAACTTTAAATGAAGATCTATAGGTGTAGGTACGTCTTAAAATTAAAAAAAGAATACAAATAGAAATGAATATTTATTCCTACGTTTGTTCTCTATAAGTCTATGAATGATGTATACTTTTGTGATGGAACTTGTGAGTTGTATAACACCCCGCAAACGATCCTACTTCAAGAACCAAGTTCTTTTTTTGTATCAGCTCACAATTTCATCAATTTATTAAGTTTAAACAGAGTCTACTTACCTACTACTTGTATTAATATTATTTTTATCCAACCACAATTAGATAACTGCATATAATTAAAGTTAATTGGTTACCAAATGAGTTTAAGTAATTATATAAAACAAAAGAGCTTCAAATATAACTTAGTTTTAGTCTCTGTATCTACTTGATCTTTTAGGTCAATTAGTTTTGTGTTTTCTCTCGCGTAATAGTCATTTGTTACTGCCAGTTAGGATAGCATAGTACGATCATTTCGTGCCATTGTGGTTCAGTACAATTTCCTAGAATTAGTTCCGACTTTTCCGTTTTGTTAGTACCGTAATCGAATCTCCTTCGCGTCCCGGCAACGGCACAAGCTGAGGTTCAGTCACGTAGTAACACCTTTGTGTAAGTTTCCCCTTGGGCTAAATGCTTTCCGCATTCGCCCACAATGTCCGTTAAAACTGCAAATCCCTGTGGCTAACACTTCTGTAGTCGATTCGAAAAATGGAAATTAAAAAGTATAACTCGAACAAAGGCAGCACTGTAAAAGGATACAACTTTGACAACACGTTGCTGACACACTTTTATTGAAAACGTCAATATCTTACTATAGAATTAGTCGTACGCTCGTTTGTTATCTTAGCTGTATATTACTAGCATGTTTAATACTATACTAGCTTGTGTATAGCTCACTATATTTTATATAATTTTACTACCTTGTATAGAACCTGACTATTTTCTATACTAGTTACTAGAGTGTATATTAACTCACCACATTATACATTTTATAACACTTTATTTGAAAGAATTATGGTTCACGGGTACCGTACATAAACACCACGATGTTTGACGAGAGCGAATGCTTGTAATGAGGTCGAGCTTGCAGTAAAGGAAAAATATCGTAATTAAACCATAGCTTGGCGATTAGCGATGTTCTAATGTCCGCCCGCCTACCTACCTCCTTTTTTGACATGACTGATAATGTTCAGTAAAATCCCCATGATGGCCCTACATTACCCCCTTACTTGCCAGAGACCTGTTCCAGCTTATACATTTCCCACCAATCACTTAACACCCTTAAGATAAAAATCATCGTCAAATAAATATAGATGAGTTCCGGCAGTCGCACTTGAGAGGTAAACTCGCCACTAACCTTAGCTTGTGCACCGTCTTGAGCCAGATCATCACTTAACACCTTGAGGTTGTGGCTAATCCAAAAGGCTTTTAAGTGTAATAAAATGATACAGTACAAAAGAACACCATCGACCAAGATATTCTGTCATACAGATCCATTTATCTATTCAACCGCAAGACGTCCACTGCTGGACATAGGTCTCCCCCAAAGATCTCCACGACGACCGGTCTTGCGCCACCCGCATCCAGCGGATTCCCGTGACCTTCACCAGGTCCTCGGTCCACCGTCTGGGGGACCTACCCACGCTACGTCTTCCGGTACGTAGTAGCCATTCAAGAACCCGTTGGCCCCATCGGGCATCGGTTCTGCGAGCAATGTGCCCAGCCCACTGCCCCTTAAGTTTAGCAATTCCTCGGGCAATGTCGGTTACTTTGGTTCTTCTGCGGATTTCTTCATTCCTGATTCGATCGAGCTGTGAAACTCCAAGCATAGACATCTCCATTGCCCTTTGACATCAGATGTTGTCATCAAATAATGAAACCTATAAATTAGTGTATTGAGTTTAAATACAGAAACGTGATGTCTACATCTTCGTGCCGGTGAAATAATAATGGGAAATCACCTACGAGATCCCTCAATATGCAGTTTCCTTCTAGAAGGACGTAATACCGTACGAGTTGTCACTGTTGGGCGCATTTTTGCTGGTTGAATTACTCTCTCCTTTTCATTTCCTCATTTCGCTATTAATAGTGATGCAGTATACAAAAAATATACGTATAGGATGGAATGTATATATTGATAAATACTAGATATATAATACAGTACAAAAGATTATTGTATTTTTTTTTTTGTAGTTAAAGTTTGGCGTTTTGGCCATAACTTCATCTGATCTTAAGTGACGATACGACCTAAGTTGGTAGATATGTTAAATCTGTGGAGGGTCTGGTTCTCAAGTGCAACTGCCAGAACACACTTATCGGTATTCAGCGGCAGATTATCTACTTGAGGGTGGTTGCTAACCAGGCGGGCATTGGAAAAAGCCCTACCACCATGCTATGGTTTCCTCACAATATTTTCCTTCACAGAAAGCTCAAGCTCATGGTAGGTAGATTTAAACTCACGTTCCTTGACACGGAGTCCGTACACACTACCACTAAGCTAGCTTCGCTTCAAAATTGTGGTACCATACTCCATACTAAATTGTGGTAATCCCATACATTTACTATAGTGGTAGAGTTTTTTATAATACCCTCTGGTTAGCTACTACCCTCAAGTTGAAAATCTGCCGTCAAATACCTATAGGTGTGTTCCTGCAATGGCACTTGAGAACCAGCACCTCAGTTTCGATAACAGTATATTTCTTTTATATATACTTTTAGCTTCAAACTTATACATATAGGTATTGTTAATAGAAAAAGAAATTAAACAGCGGAAGGAAATGATAATATCCCAATTCACGTTTTAATAATAACACCTTTTACGAAATACTTATTATTATTGTATTTAAATCTCTTTACTCCTTGCTTTACTTTATTTACTCTCCTTTAAAATTATATATTAATACTTTTTGATAGAATTCGTAGAATATATACTTTAATCTTTCAAAGTTAAACTGCTAAACATGAAAGTTTTAATCAGTATTGAAATCCCCAGCAGATACCAGTGTTGGCAGACTCGTGAAGAATTATTATTGTTCTTATTAAAATTATATTTAAACTCTTAGTCGTTATCGGTTGATGCTGTCCACAAAAAGATTGCACGTTTAGAATTGGAGATTTTATAGATTATAAAAATCATGAATTTTGGTACATGTACATTAATTATTTTACGTCTGCTAACACTGGCGGGAACACGGGTAATGAATATATAAGGTTACGACTGGATTGCTAGGATAAAAAAATAATACACCAAGGCATGGCTGATTATTTTAATCATATATATATATTTATTTATTTATTCTTACAATAACATATATCCTCTGTAAACGATATTGCTTTGTTGATTACATTAACCAGGTACGTAGGAGGTATGATATCAGAACTCAACATATTATAAAAATAATTGCATTGACAAAAATATTTTGCGAAAATATATAATTTTCTTTATTTATACATATATACATTACACATAGTTTTTTCTTCAATGAAATTCCTTAGATTTTAATACCATATTTAAAATAGATCTATTAAAAAAATAGATGCAAACGATTGGGGGTTATAAAATATTCGATTTTATTTAATATTATTATATACTATACATTAAGATTTGTGCGTTTTTATTTATTTCTTTATACTTGGTACTTTTACAGCCGACACAAGAAAAGAAAACTTATTTGAATATTCGCTGCTGTCCCATGAGTGTGAAGTTAGCGACGAGACGTCAAACAAATTGTCTACTCACTTAAGAACGATCATGTAATGTATCTCATACTGTATCGAGCATTGGCGATTTATGAGCTGATATTTAGCGATTTTTGTTGCCGTTTTGCTTTTGTCAAATACATAATTGTAGTTGGGATTTATAATGATTACATTGATGCTAATTTCGAATAAGAAATCACTGTGAAGCGTGTTGGTATAAACACTTACGTATGCATATGAACCGAATTACGTTGTTAATTATTACGGACAAAAACATAAATGATATACATAAATTATTAAAAAAACTGCGTTATTGCGAAAACAGCAGATTAATAAAATCGAAGTCTTAGTAAAGGAATAGAATATCAAATAACTTGCCAAATAAAGTATAACGATCAACTAACTTAACGGTATGTTATATGGATGCTCAGCAGTTATGTTTTAAATTCAAAATAATTCACAATAATACGTAAAAATGAGTCAATACCTTCGATTTTTTATTTTTTTTTAAATTAAGTTTTTTTTTTGAAAATATTCAATAGGAATCTTAATAAGAACAGGGTATATTTTAAACTATCAAGAACTTTGTTACTCGTGAACGAGATGTAATCGTTTGCAGGTTAATAATAGTATATGAGATATTTACGTGTCTTTAAGTGAGTAGCTTGAATTCAATGGTACACAATATAAGTGACTTAAGACATATGATACACAAATAAACCTGTTCCACTTGTATTCGCTACAAAAAATTGCACTTTCAGTGATCTGTTACAAAATAATAACCTTATCATTTATAATATTGAATTACTAAAAATACTATGCTGATACTGTCTCTTTCTATCACTATAATAGAAAAGAGCAAAGAACTTGTTTCTGTTCATATTTGTTTGTCTTGTGATAAAGTAAATATTCTTACGATTTATCAAAACTATGCCGATTACTATAGTACAGTTTATTTTGTAACACCCACATAAATCTATGGAACAGGAAAATAAAAAAAAATGCTTATTCGGTTTACACACAAGAAATACCGGTTTTTAAAACTGTTATGATAAATATACGTCTCATTATTAATATTAAAAAAACTGTATCTTAATTACAATTAAATACGATACCACGCGTATTTTAGGTTATATTTTTGAGTTTAATGTTTGAGAATTATAAAATTAAATATAGTAATATAATATTACTTTTCCATTCACTTTCTATTAAGGGTGTGAATGATTTCAAAAGAATTCAATTCCTAATATTTTTTTTTTCTTCTCTTAACTTATACACATATAACCTCAAATTATTTTAAGTGAAAAACTAAAAGTGAAAACCAGCATAACAAGTACATTAATCACCTAAATAATTAACTAAACGGAAGATTATACATAGGAACATCGCATTAAAATAAGTAAACTGAACACTATTAACAAACTTGACTAGAATTTTTATGTCAGTTTACTAAATCGACGTAATAGGCCTTTATATAAAAATCGCTAATACCGATTAATTCGATTATCTGTAAAGGACGAACCGGAACATCGGTAATCCGTAAAGGACTAACCGGAAGATCGGTAATTCGTAAAAATCGAAACGGAAAACCAATAAAATCACGACGACGACTAAAAATTTACTGTGTATATATTTTTACGTCAAGCCTATGAATCTATCATATGTTATTGTCATTGCCTATTCAACTGCTATGTGCGTTATAATCCTTATAAATATTCTCATCGAATGCAGAATTCGATCTATTTCATTATTTACCTCGAACCATTGTGCAGGAACTTGCGGAAGTCGTACCGTGGATACAAAATTAATAGAAATGTCAACTAGCTGTCAAATTGATACGAATTTAACTCTAATCTAGCAGTGTTTTTTTATACGTTACTATAACTGTGTAAGAGATTTCATTTTAAAATCTATGCTAAGAGTAGCTTAATGTACAGAATTTTATCTTTTAAAAATGAACAAGTTAAAAGGTATGAAACTAATTATTATTTATTTATAATGGATTTTGATATGGTCACGTCGTCACGGACCTAAATAACGAGATCGGAAAGAGAAAGTTATTACGGTTTAATAAAATTGACCACTGTGAAGAAACTTTTATAACAATTCATAGAAATAGTAATTTCTCACTGCACAGTTAATCATATCGATCATAACATTATTTATTATTTCTGCTGTACAGTCAAGATCATAAATCTTTTTTTCATTTACCGGCAGCAGTCCTGACCGAGGAGCACTCGCCCCAAAAAGTTCGGTGAAGCTGTCAAAGCTCTTTGGGCTAACAGCGTACGTCAGTTCGAAAATAAAAAAAGTATATTTATTACTATTAAGTAAAACTTTTTTTAGCATCAGATATAGTTACTATTATAAATACGAATAAACGACGGTGTCTACTTAAGAGTGCACGACAAAAATGAATTTTATTTCTTTCGCTCCCTTAATCCCTCGCCGACTGTACCCGAACGAGCGTCACATATAAAGGTTGCGGATCAGAATTTCAAAGGGACCCCATAAGAAGTTTGACTTCAAAAATTATATATTAATCCCTAACATATCATTCTTCGTCAAACTAGATCCAGCCTCATTGACATCTCTCACGAAAAAGAAAAACCACGTCAGGTGTCATATCTATACATTTAAATCTAAAAAGCGACTTGTCTAGAGTCGTATTCAGTTAAAAACCCGTAGAGTTAAAAACACCAACTCGGTTGATATCACCGAGATATATCGATATACTTATTTACATATAGATAATAGATCTGCAAACATAACACTATACTTTTCTATATAGCAATAATAATCTTCCTTCCATTACTTAAAAGATAATAGATTACACTTTTTTCCCTTTAATATTACAAAATCGATCCGCCTTTTCGAAGGCACCTAGCGAACTGGGCTTACGTAGATAATTACTTTTCTAATTGTAGTTTCTATTTATGTGATACACATTCTTTTTGTTGGTAAATGTTTTCAAATTAAAATCTAGTTAATAGTTTTTTTTTTTTTTTTTTCAATAAAAGTACTTACTACTTTTATTGAAAAAGGTACTGTTATTGTAATATCGATGTAATAAAATATCGATTTTTTTTATTCGATTAATATAGTAAACAAACAAACGAGGCGGTTATTTCAAGCTATATAGGCTTGTAATATAACACTACATTTTTTTATTGTGATACTGATTAAAAACAAACCGTCTCAGGTAAAAACCGACTGCGAACGGTAATTTTGCGGTTCAACAAAGCCGGGCAACGTACTTAATTATTTTTTTGCATATCAAATTTTTACTTGATAGATTATTGAATTAATAATATTTTTTTTTTCAAAATATTACTTATTTAGAACAAGTGGCACAAATCTCAGTGAGAATTATTCTTGTACATATATACTACATTTTCAAACATCAGAAATCTTTTTATTTACAATATGTGGTTTAAAGTGATATATTTATTTTTTATTGAGTATCGGTTCGTTGGTTTGCGATTTATTTACTTATATTAATGAAGATCGATTTTCAGTCACACTTATGACTAAAGTGTATAAAAACCTCCGTAAGCCCTTTTAACTTAACAACTACATAAATTATACCGCAGTACACGAATGACCTTTCTGTTACTTAAATGATGTCATAGTTACGTTCGTGTTAACGAACACATGTACAAGTAATGTCATATTTAGGTCATAAAGTCACTGGATATGATTTATTTAATATCACAATACTCCCCCCCTCCATAGTTCCATTTGTCGATATAATTGTATCAAATATTTGAGCTGTCGTTTGGACAATATCATGTGAATGAACACACAATTTTATTTATATCAACCCCCATATAATATTTATGATTATCACCCTTATTATATTAGCCTCAAGAAGCATACTCTGAAATAACGTAATAAATATAAATGTTAAACAATTCGGGTCGATTTTAAAAGAATCGTCTTTAGGAAAAATTATCTTTCACTATTATCAAAATAACTCTTCATATGTTAAATAATAATTAAAGAAAATCTGAAAGCATGCGTTTACTTGAGACAAAAGGAATTGTCTAAATAAAACGGGATATATTGTTAGTCCTACGATATACAATCTGCTATCAATAGAATGAAGTATCACTTCAGAGTAATTTTCATCTTTATCGATCATTTAAATCCCGACCACAATAACCTACGTAATATTTAAAATAATTTCTTTAAACCCATCACATCGAAATTTTATGATGCAAATATGTCGAATAACCTTGCAATATGAACACATTAATTAATCGGAAATTCTAGAAATTTCGTTTTACAATTGAATGTCGAAAAACAGAGTTATTACACAGAATACAAGATATAAAACGAGTTCAATATACTTTGCTTCTTATCCTCAGAAATGGCTTAATATTTTAGATAATTTGATTGCAATAAAAATTATAAAACGAAAATATGATAATTTTACTAAAACTCGTTTAAGCCAAGGAATATAGTAGTTATTTAAATGCATAGAATAAATACATAGAAACAAAAATATTGAAATCGTCAAAAATATGATCAGAGTAGTAATCACAAAGAATATTCAACTCGTATAAGACATATCATGATTACAATCAAAATTCGACGTTTTTTGAAATATAAGGAACAACATATGATCGAAATATAATATCGATATTTTTTTCAATTGCTTAGACAATTACACGAAATAGAGATAAGTGCCTAAAGGTATCATTATTGACATTGATAATAACGATATTTTAAAATCGACGTTTTTTTGACATATCGATAAATGATATGAACAAGATACCATATCGATATTTTTCCATTACGTGATGGATCACTTGGAGATGTACCGTACCTAAAAGATAAATTGTGATTTACATTTACAATGGAGATATTTTAAAATTGAAATTATGTGCGATATCGATAAAAAATGTTCGAGATACAAAGTAGATATTTTTCTTATTACGTGCCAGATGTTACAAAATATTAGCAAATACTTACAAAGTATCGTGATTTACAGTCATAATAGTGACATCGGTCATTTTTAAAGACCGAAATTTTTTATCTATTATTTTTCTTTTATCTAGCAGATCATAAAGCTATCATAAAGCTATGGGTTATCGTGTGGGTGTTGGTACGGAACATCGATGAAAATTGACCGAGGTATCTTGTCAGTATTTCAGCGGACATTAGGGAGATCGGTTACCGTGTGAGTGTTGGTAGGAATATGAATAAAAATAATCTAGACATTTTATCGATATTTCATCGAAAATTAAGAGACAGTAGGAGACAGGTAACCTGCTGAGTGTCGATAGGAAAATGGATAGAAATGACCGAGGTATCTTATCGATATATTTCAGTGGGTGGTAAGAGATAGTAGGAGAAGGGTTACCGTGTGTGTGTTGCTAGGAATATGTATGAAAATAATCTAGATATTTTATCGATATTTCATCAAACGATAAGAGACAGTAGGAGACAGGTAACCTGCTGAGTGTCGGTAGGGAAATGGCTAAAAATGACCGAGGTATCTTATCGATATTTCAGTGGGTGGTAAGAGATAGTAGGAGAAGGGTTACCGTGTGGGGGGGGGGGTCCTAGTGGTGCGGCGGGACCCCGTGCATGAGCAGGAAGGCGTGCAGGTCGCGCGGCACGTGCGCAGGATGGTAGCGCGCCCGGGCCGCCGCCAGCGCGCAGGCCGCGAGGCAGGAGAGCCGCGGCCGCAGCGCCCCGCGCACCACGCCCTCTGCCGGACCTGGTACACCATCATATTTATTTTTAATTCCCGCACTTTCATGTACAACTAGCTGTGTCCGCGACTCCGTTCGCGTGGAACTTAAATTTGACTTAATAATTTTCATAATTTATGCCCGCCTGGCTAGCTACCACCCTCTAGTTATGAACCTGCCGCCAAATACCAATTGGTGTGTTCCGGCAGCAGCACTTGAGAGCCAGTTCCTCCACAGGTTTAGCGTGTCTACCAACTTGGGCCGTATCGTCACTTAAGATCAGGTGAGATTACGGCCATTACGGTAAACCTTAAGTATATAAAAAAAAAAAAAATGTTAGATAGCCTATGTCACTCAGAACTAATGTAGGCATTCTAATGGTGAAAGAATTTTTGATTGAATTGGATTCAAAATCTTTGCTATTTATATATACATAATGCCTGTGGCATTCTCTATCACTCAGCCTTTGGGTGATGCAGAGTAGATGCAATAGAAATATATTAGGTCTCTTTTCGATAATATAATTATTCGAGGCAAATATATTAATATAAACAAATATTTTTTTTTATCCCATTCATGATTTTTTTTTTTAGTTCATAGGTTTAAGATTATGGCTATAATCTCACCTGATCTTACGCATTAGTATTTTGCGGCAGATTTTCAAGCTGAGGGTAGAAACTAGCCAGGCGAGCATTAGAAAAAGGCCTACCGCCCTGCGATGGTTTCCTCACGATGTTTTCTTTCATCGAATGCTCAATAGGTGGATTCGAACACACGTCCCTTGACGTGGAGTATGTACACACTATCACTGAGCTATCATCGCTTCAAAATTATTATTATTATTTATTTATTATCACTAATTTAATTTTATTTATATAAAAAGGGCAGACAGTGGCAAATACACCCGATAAATCAAATCCTTTTGAGTACAAGTGGGGTGCAACACTATTGCCCCTATTGACTTGTTAAATAGCTTAAAAGCCTTCGTCAATAAATACAAGAATGATTTTTGAAATCCAACTGGTACTTCCTAAGTTTAGCACGTTCAAACAAACAAACTTTTCCACTTTATATTATAAATTTAGATCAGTCATACTTGACCTTTTTTCTGTAGAGGCGACTAACATGTACATGTATTAATGTTTAAGTAATGTTTAAAATTATTTAAGTAATGATTTCCCCAGGTTTCATAGGTCCTTAAGTTATCTAAACTAATATTATATATAAACGCAAAAGTGAGTGTGTTTGTTTGTTACACTTTCACGCCTAAACCGCTGAATCGATTGTGATTGTGATGAATAAGATGGGACCTTAGGGTCGGAGATAGGCTATTTTTCTTGCTAAAAATGTATATAGAGCGAAGTAAAGACAGGGGCAAACTTTGTATGAAACTTTTTGTTGTGTCGTCCATTTTGATCAACTAAATCAAAATTAACGCGAGCGAAGCCGCACGTCAAATCTAGTTTAAAATAAAGTAATACTAGGTGGGCCAACCATGAAAGCCTGAGAGCTAGTGTACGATAGATAGATAAGTTACTAACTTCCAATTGATGCGACGAGAGGCGTTATCCCGTTGACGTCCATGGCGTCGACGTGGGCGCCTTTAGCAATCAGTTCGCAAACAACACCACACAAAGCCTCTCCCCACTGCTCTCTTTCATCTGCAACCAGAAAGATATTTGCTTACTTTATCTCAATCTCAATCTCATTTTTATCCCAATCTCACTTTATCTCTATATCAATCTCATTTAATCCCCCACAACTCTGTTAACAGCTTCTCAGTGTTGTGTATTTTTTTTATAAGTAAATCTACTTTGGAAGTGATATCAGTGAATCTTCAAGGTCGATTTTACTGCAGCATTTTTGCAACGCAATATTTCTGACTAGAAAATAAGTACTCGATGAAAAAAAGAAAGAGGAATCTAAAAAGATAATATAATTATGTGACGTGATTTATGAACGGTCCCTAAAATGTATGAGCTGCTATTGATTAATTAAAAGTTATATACACAAATCTTTATTATATTCTTATAAATCAAATTATTCACTTCCCTTGCAGGTATATTAAGTTATATGTGCTTCTTAATTAAATACACATACCATTAAAATATAGAAAAACTAGTTTATAGAACTCGTTGTTTTACATCGCATGTTGATTGTAGAAAAACAAAATTTTTCGCAAATTTTATGCTCTATAATTGTTAAATGTAATCATTTGAGCTATAGAAACCAAGATAATCGCCTTGAACACCTTGAAACAACTTAAGACACAGACACGAGATTTTGTGAGACTTTTGAGACAACTTTTATAACACAAAAATTATGGTGTATACGAGTTTATAGCTTATTATCTCTCATTCCGAGGGGAAGCCCTTTTTTTTAGATACGTGACTGGACTAATAGTAAACAATGTATTATCACACACCGCTTACACTCATCCCTGTAGTATGAAATAACAAGAAGTTAAATTAATTTTAAATATATACCTAGGTTAAGTCAATTAAGTTAATAAAATGTACAAAATATTTTCAGTAAATTTTAATAATAAGTAATAAATGCAAGGAAATAAAAGGTGCGAACCTTTTTTATTCGTAGGAAGATCTTACATAAGATACCCACCTTTCGCCGGGCAGGAAAAGTATGGGCTATATCAGATTCTTACTGACTAAAAACCTACGGGCTCGGTACCTTCCGCCAGGATTGATGGAGCACTATCGCATTCATCATCTAATCCCGGGAATGTCCAAACCTAATCAAGGTCTTCCTCTATTGGAGTTGGGGATCGGCACACCCCTTCACAAGACTTTTTTTTCGACCTGAACATACGCTGTTAGCCTTAAGGGCTTTGACAGCTTCACCGAAGTTTTCAGGGTGAATGCTGAGGGCACTCAGCCCCGAGGCAGCCAGCGCAAGGGTTCCAGAATGCTGCCGGAATCCTCCTCGGGCTTACACTCCAATGACGACAGATCTGCGGACCTGGAGTCTGCGGAGGAGAAAAAATAACAAGAAAATGATTCGAACCGGGTATGAGTTGATAGGAGAGCAGCGCGATATGTAGCGGCGTGCGGCGCAACGAGTCGGCCACGTCCACCGCCGCGCCGCACTCCACCAGCAGCCTCGTGGTCCTCACGCACGGGAACCTGCACGAACATTACGTGTATTTATATCTTCATTATACACTTTCACTTCGATCAACGGTCAGACTGTTTCTGAATTATTGCGAGAATAAAGAACATCGATTATAGGTGATACTAAGTTCACCGTGTCAGCTAGTTCGTAATAAATATAAATATAGATGTACTATTATTGAAAGTACGAAGTACGGGCTTGGCGGATGGGAGCTAGACGAAAAAAAGTGTAAGATTTTTCCGTCAAGACCCTTTTGTGAATGCTATTGGCTGTGGCCAGTCACAGGTGCGCGCTTATTGGTTCAAGGCAGCCAATAAGCTGTTTCGTAGCGTATTATTTGTATAATAATGAATTAGACCAACTGAACGATGCACAATAAAGTGTTTATTTTTACAACTAGAAAAATATATTAATTACGAAAACTCCTACAATTCCATCAACTCATTACTTCTTTGTGCGTTTCATTTAATCGCTCTATCAGACCCTATATATTTGTCAATAATATTATACTACCAAAGGAACATTGTTTCTATCGAGTGTTTCCCGACTATCAGGCATTTTTATTAAGTGCTGATATACATTTTTATAGCTGTTTTGATCAAATTGAAAGTGGTATTAAATAAAACAGTACTGACTGGCAGACGTCGCTGGTGTGGAAGTCGTCGACGGGCGTCCGGCTGTCGGCCGCGAGATGCAGCAACGTGTGGCCGCACCGCAGCCGCACGTGGCGCATGCTGAACACGGCGCGGCGCACTGCGCACATAGTCTCCTGCACGCGTACAACTTATTCAAGTTTTTTTTTATATATATATACTTATGGTTTAGCGTTATGGCCATAATCTCACCTAATCTTAAGTGACGATATGGCCGAAGTTGGTACACACGCTAAACCTGTGGAGGAACTGGCTCTCAAGTGCAGCTGCCGGAACACACCTATTGGTATTTGGCGACAGGTTAACAACTTGAGGGTGGTAGCTACCCAGGCGGGCATTAGAAAAAGCCCTACAACCATGCTATGGTTTCCTCACGATGTTTTCCTTCACCGAAACTCAAGCTCATTGTAGGTGCTTGGATTCGAACTCACGTCCCTTGACGCGAATCCGTACACACTACCACTGAGCTATCATCGCTTCAACAGCTTTTACCATTTTTTTACGTGGGGAAAAGAATTTACTCATCCCCTGCCCCCCTAGTCCGGGGGACTAACGGGGCGGAGCGAATACCCACTATAACCTCAACTCCATGGCGTGAAGTGGGTTCGTGCTAGCTTTTACCTACGTTCGCGTTAATATTGATTTTCTCCGACAAAATCGGATGACGCGATAAAAAGTTACATACAAAGTTTGTCACTCTCTTTCTCTCGTCTATGTAAGCGTGAAAGCGTAACAAGCGAACAAATTCACTTTCGCATTTATAATGTTGGTAAATATTAAGATTTGACTTGAGTCAAAGATGAGAAAACGCTAAATCCTACAAAAGGATTGCTTATATATTTACTGACTTACTAAATTAATGCCTACTTGGCGTTGGGCTTTCTTAATTGGTTTTAACTATTCAGGCTTTTACAAGAAAAATCCTCTACAACATTTTTGGTTGTAATGTTTATTGTTGTCGAACCTGTCTATAACAAAATACATTTACATTTTATATGACAATTGTCATTGGAATCGATCGAACGATATTGAGAGTTTTACGCTCTATTCCCAATCCCTGAGAAACTCTTTATGGGGGTGTCATTCAAGTATTACGTAAGCAGAATTTTAGTAATATTGGGCCCACGACCTCTGTCGAAGCGATCTATTTATTTTGTTACTACACCTAAAGTGGTAGTATGTTCGACTTTGCGTCAAGGGACGTGAGTTCGAATCCGCCAACCATATAGCAAGCAATATTTAACGACAGCATGATGGTAGGGCTTTTTTTAATGCCCGCCTGGCTAGCTACCATCCTCAAGTTGAAAATCTACCGCTAAATATAAATAGGTGTGTTCCGGCGGTTGCACATAAGACCCAGTTCCTCCACAGGTTTAGCGTGTCTTGCAACTTGGGCCGTATTGTCACTTAAGATCAGGCGAGATTATGGCCATAACGATAAATCTTAAGTATATTAAGATCAATAATTTCAAGTTCAGAATTACCCTCTTTAGCATCAAAAATCTCCCCCCCCCCCCCCCCTCCTGCGCATAAATAAACATTGATACTTATTTTATTATAACACAAAGCACCGCGTGAGAGCGAATAAGTATTAACAATTACTTTTAGAGAATCCGTGAATATTTCGCTTTCTATCAAACACAGTAGGGTTAAAAAAAGGTCAGGCAAAAAATAACAACAAATATGTGCTCAGTTACAAATGTACAGTGAGAGTTTGAATACTAACCTCAGTGTTGTCAGCGTTCTCGAGCAGCCTGGCGGCGACCGCCACGAGGTATAGCGCTGTCCGCACGTTGCTCTCGTATTCCTCCTGCAAGAGCACCGTGCGAGCCAAACTCTACGACTCAATAATCATAACGCACCAGTTCATCTGACGATGACGTGTTAGTGCATGCGATGGTAACGTGAAGTTACACCTACTTAAACTGTTCGTATATTTACGGTCTGTATAAAAAATACGCTATAGAAATATCTGAAAAAATATAGATTTTTTCTAGACAATTCCCACACTAATGATCTAGCATTGTGTTTACCCAAAGTAAGGATAGTAGGTCCAGGCTAACCCAGGTCCACCCAGGCTTAGGCCAATAATTTATGGATCACACAATTAACTGTCCTTTGCTGGATTCCAACCCACAGCAATCAGTGTGTCGGCAGCGGCAAGGAAACCGATTAAACCGCAAAGCCAGTCGTGCGAATCAAATCAAATCAAAAATCTTTAATCAATTTAAGCCCTGAAAAGGCGCTTATTAACGGCAAAACTACTACCGGTTCGGTAAGTAACACCGTCATCGAGAAGAACAGGCAAGAACCTAGATCTGCATTGTTTTTAGGTCTTATTCTTATATAGTTTTTTAGGTCAATTTTTTCATAATCGTGTAATGTGTATTAACAGTAAATATTAGCGGATGTATAGAGAAGGGTATCATTTCGCTGGCTCACATATATATGTTCACCCTATAATAGCCTTAAGACATCAAACTCCGTACAGTCTAAAATTGTATAGTGCAATTACCCAGAAACATCGTGTATATATTCTTATAAAGAGATAAGGCGCTGCCATGATTTCATTTTGCAAAATCATTTCATACTGCGTATCATAAACTTGGCTCAGTTGGTAGTGTGTACCTATGTGATGAGCCTGTGCTTTCGAAGATGAAAAACATCGCGATAAAATCATAGCATGGTGGTAGGACTTATTCAAACACCCACCCGAATAGCTACCAGCCTCTAGTTGAAAATCGGCAGCCAAATATCTATAAGTATGTTCCCGAAGTTGCACTTGAGAACCAGTCCCACCACTAGGTCCAAAGTGTCCACCATCTTGTACCACATCGTTACTTAACATCAGATAAGGTTGTGGCCATAACGCATAAACTATAAAGTATAAGAAAATTTACATAACAATGATAGCTATTGATGTATAGCTGTTTTCTTCTAGGTCGTTGTGGTTTTTGAATTCTACTGTGCTATTCATTAGTGCAGTAACTTTGACATATAACAATTACAAAAAAGTCTTGAAAATATCACGACTTAAATATATCAGAGCTATTTTGGAATTTAAAGTTTGCACCTATAATCTCTGCTCTAGTTACCCAATCATAAGGTTCAAAAATAGCCTATCAATACTAAACCTAAAACAGCTTTCTCCTCAAATTCAAACCCTAGAATCCTAGAAGCGTTCAAATACAGGTGTTCTAGGCAATCATGATAATTCACACGAAAGATATTAGAGAATTACTTAAATTCTCGACGATGTTTATTTCTTGTAAACAAAATCATTTCTCTTCTATATGCTTCAATAGAAACAGGTTGACTCGAAACATCTCGATGTTTCCTTCATATAATACATTAATTTTCACTCAAGTCGATATTTCAAGTATATGAAATTCTTTCAATTATTTTACAACTTGGAATCAATACGATAACTAACCCTCATTGTTTTATCTTTCAGTTGCAATATAAATATTGTCTTAATTTTATGATAAAACAAAAAAGGCACACGATCCACCTAATGTTATATGGTCAAGATAATCTCTAGACATTTATAATTCACCATAAAGTGTACCACAAGCTTTTAATGGCATTAGTTATATAATATATTGCTACTCCTGAGGAGTGTATAAGGGTTGCCACCGACAATCTTTTACAATACCTCAAAAATAAGTGTGGCTATCATGCCTCTAAACTCGAACTTTTCACGAGTTCTACTAATTGGAACTATATTCTATCTATGGCAACACTGACTAGAACATCGACAGCTAATGTCAGCTGAATCGATTCTCAAATAAGCAGACTATATATAAGTTACTAATCACTTACTAAAAATGACAATTTGACGGTTTAATTTAAGTTTTGATATCGATTTAATGACACATGGATATGGAAACGAGTAATCGATAACATACTATTAAAGAGTCCGGGTCGTGGTTGGCCTGCGGTTTCTCGATCCTCTGCGTACCTCTGCGCAACTCTTCTGCGCACGCTTCTAGAACGTAACACACCTGGAACAAACACATCACGTTTTTCGTCACGTTGTTTGTCCGCGATTAAATCCTAAACTACTGAACCTATTTTAATAAAATTTTGCACACTCTGTGCAGTTTGATCCGACTTGAGAGATAGGATACTTCTTATCTCGATAAGTGATGATAACGTGATTGATGACGCTGTAACCGATGTGATTGACTACTCGAAAAGGTCTGCCAGGTCAGCTGGTAGTTTATAGGTTTAAGGTTATAGGCATAGTGGAGGGTCTGGCTCTCAAGTGCCACTGTCGGAACACGCCCATATTTAGAAGCGATGTTACTGCGAGTTGGCAGTGTGTGTACGCCGTGTCAATAGACGAGGCTTCAAATTTACCAGCAATGAACTTTAGTTTTCAATGTAGGAAAACATCCTGATATAACCATAGCTTGGTAGTAGGGCTTTTTTCTAATAACCGCTTGACTAGCTACTACCCTCAAATTGCCGTCAAATACCTATGTTTGTCTACAGCCAGTTGCAATTGAAGGCCAGTCTCTGTACTTGGCTTAGCGTGATCTTGAGCCACATCGACACTTAACATCAGGTGAGACTGTGGACATAATGCTAAACCTAATCTGGGGGAGATTTTTACTTGGCAGTGGAAGCTGCGTGGGCCGCATTATCGGATCGTATTTCACGGAGAAGTACGTGACCTACACGGGTCAAAGTGATAAGACACGTAGGGGTCCAACTTTGATCCTCTTATACGGCATCTTATAGGATTTTGTGGGCTGTACTACATCTAAGTGATATGAGTGGGGTCTGTTATGTGAACAACACTTTCGTCATGACGAGACTTAGTATATAAAATGACACTGTAAACCAAATCACAGCATGCATACTCTGGTCGTAGGTCAGATTCGGCAATTGGGACTCGAAGTGTCATTGTATATGTCTAAAGCAGTCTGTTTTCATGATCAAAGAAACACGCCATAGGGAGTATCTCGCATCTTCGTATATGTTTCCATAGGAATCAAGTCCAAGGTGCGGTATCTCGGAGACATCTTGGATATAAAGGGGATCATAACAGTAATTTTAAACCTAACATAAATTAAATATACCTTGTTATTGTAACGTAATATAGAAATTGGAAAGTTATATTTACCTGTGAAAGAGGTAATTCTATACCAATGTGAATCATCTGTGAGAATACTTGAGCGAATCTGAGCAAATCCTTCACAACGGAAACCTGTTATATAAAATAACAATATATAAGTTAGTGATACATTTTGTTTTATTTTTCCTATCCCCGTTTCCTTTTTAACTTCGTAATTACTGTAATATTTTGGTTCCCATTTTCTGTACAGTATTGACTTTCAATTTCTTGTACAATTTTGACTGCAAAATATAATGGTAAGGACTTAAGATAATGGGTTTTAAGAGTCTGTTGTTAGCTGTTGGTAACTTCACGACTAAATTAGTAACGATGTGTTCAAGATGAACCAATATATGTTCAAAGGATTTTAATATACCTAAAAGATACAAAATATTTATAGATTATGAATCTTTAAGGATTAAATAACTATCTACTAATATTTTAAAATTAACCCTATTATGAATATAATAGAATGAAATAATAAAGAAGAAACTATATATATTTTTGAAATATATGTACAACAGTTTTACTGAGTTTTTCAAAACATAAATTTAGGTCAATTAATGAGACAGGATTTAACTATATATACTATGTATTTGCTGTATAACTATTAATATTATCTAATTATCAGGCAATCATCACATTAGCATGTGGGATGATCCTGTTAAGTTTGGTGGCGTTCGGGTGAAAATACTTTTTCTTGTTTTTTTTTTTATCATCCTACCATAGACATATTATAATAGTATTAAATTAGAGAACAATTTTTGTTTGTAATGAATGAGAAACGGTGTACGTTTACCGAGTTATACTGGCGCAAGTGCAGCGCGTGCCGCCAGAGCGCGAGGCAGCGGTCGAAGCGCGCCTCGTCCGCGAAGACGGCGCCGCGGAACACTATCGGGTGCGGCAGGTCGAGGCAGCGCCGCCCGAGCACGCGCTCGCGCACCGCCAGCCCCTCCATGTGCAGCCCGTGCACGTCGCCGTACAGGCGCTCCACTTCCTGCACAATTTTGTACAACCTGTACATTTCTGTACAACCTGTACATTTTTGTACATCCTGTACATTTCTGTACAACCTGTACAATTCTGTACAACCTGTACATTCTTGTACAACCTGGTCTTCCTTGTACGTCCAGTCCATTATACGTCCTGTACATTTTTGACCGTCCTGTATATTTTTGACCGTCCTGTATATTTTTGACCGCCCCGTATATTTTTGTCAACATCATACCAGCCTACTATCCACTGATGAACTATTGGGGTGCATGAAAAGAACCTCCGTGAGTGACGACACTCGAGTACGTCCGGCTCATCCAGGGCAGTCATTCTCGGTTCCAACTTCAGTGACTGGCCAATCTTTTTATGACGACGTAAGTGTACTTTTTTAAATACTTACCACACACATAGTTATAATAATAATGGCTGATTTAATAATAATGGTTTTAAATGCTGAATTATTAGCATTTTCACAATAATTTTTATTTAGTAAAATATATAAAATAAAATAAAAACAGATTTCAATCGACTAAGTATCAGAGAAAATCAATTTTATAGACAATAGACTTACCTCTAATGTGGTGGTTTCCCTCCAGTTATCATATGCGGGTATGGGGTCAGCAGGCTTCTTGAGTAGCAGCCCGTACTGAGTGTCGTAACGCATCGTCATAGCTTTGTGTAGGTACTGATACGCCAGCTGTAAAGGAATACTAGAGCTTGATACCAGATACCAGAATTTGAGAGGCAGTACCTCCACTAGGTTTAGCGTGTACACCATTTTGTTAACTGTATTGAAAAAAGTTACTAAAACAGTCCATTGTTAAATAGTTTATAGTTCGACGTAAACGAATTCATGGACAGAGTATAAGATAAGCAGGCTGCTCGGATAGCGTGTTAGTCGCTTACTCTTTGACGGGTAAGTTGAGTGCTATGGGTTCGAATCTCACGCAATAAAAAGTTTTTTAGGAAAACGGGAGTGAACGCTAATGTTGCCTTAAAAAAGGTATAGAAAATATAAAATAGCGTTACCCTCAAACAGTAGTACTCCTTATCGTTGGCGAAAGATGCTCCCAACAGTTCGTAAGCTTCGATAGCCTGCGCTCGAGTGACGTCGGGCCGCGATGCTAGTACGTCAACTACAGCAGCCCGAGCGCGTTCCGCCGCACACTGTAATGGTGTCATACCTACCAAAAAATGTTTTTTTTTTTATTTGTCGGTTCAGCGTTATGTCTACAATCACACCTGACGTTAAGTGACGCTGTGGGCTAAGATGGTGTAATCTCAAGTGCTGCTGCCGGAACTAGTGATGCGAGTCGAGCCGTTTTTCTCTCGAGTGAATTTGTTAAACTCGTATTCGAGTGAAGACAAATTTGACTCGAGTTCGTTTGCACTCGAGTTACCGAGTCAACTCGACGAGCCGAGTAGATTCATTTTGTAAGCTTTGTTGATTAATGACATAAATAAGGTAAATAATATTTTGTATTTTATTTAATATTACCAAATACTACTAATTCAATAAAGGTATTTAAAAATTCCTAATCCAAACTAATCGAAACTCAGCTCGAGTAATAAATACTTAATTCAGTTGTAAGGAGTGTAAGTATTTTCATAGAGTTAATTCGAAAACTCGATTACAACTCAAGTGGCTCGAATCACAAAATTCTACTCGAGTCGTATCTCTAACCGGAACACACCTACAGCTATTTGACATCAGATTTTTCCTTGACTTAACCACCTGGTAGTTAACCAGGCGGGCATTAAGAAAATCTCTAGCACCATGCTATGGCTTCACCACAATGCTACCCTGCACCGAAAGCGCAAAATTATTGCAGGGATTCGAACACACGTACTTTGACGCGGCGTCCACACACCCTACGGACTGAGCCATCATCACTTCAAGATATTATCTCAAACGTTTCACATCTATCAAGCGTCCCGTGATGGCCTAGTTTTATTTGCACATAGCAAATATATAATTGAAAGGAGAAAGAAAAACAAAGCGGTCACGAGGACTGCTGACAGAAGTGAATACTTGTAACTATAAACAGTCATTATTTTATGATTACCAAATTAATTGTTTGATTTTAAATTAAAACTTATAAATCAAAACTGTTTACAGCTCAATATGTTATACTAATAAGAACATATATACAATGGACCCCCGGTAATCCGACAAACGTTTTGCTGGACAGTGTCGAACTATCGAATTTGTCGGATTATAGAGTACTGCCTAAGACCCCCATAGTCCGATTTTTTTTTTCAAAAGAGTCTCTCTTTTGTCCTATAAATTGCAGATCCAGCGATAAGACTCTATATTTATCTCTGAAGTACATCTCATACTTCATTATGTATGTCAAATTTAGTCAATTAAACAATACACGTGTAATTTAATTCAAATTAAGCAATTAGAATGAAAACAATACCTACGCGTCAAGTAGGTACAATAGTGGTGGCTGTACAAGTTATAGCCTGTTCAACCATGAATTATCTACATTAGCGAAGATTGTTAAGCAACCTATTCAATAATAATAGACATGACGAAATATAGGGAGGATTAGACAGAGGACGGATTACCGGGGGTCCACTGTAGTGTGTCCTTATATGAATTTATTACGCGAATATTACTCATCGGAATAAAAATAATTTACACGGAATTTATCGCGGTTGTTCACTAATATTGACGTCGACACTTCGAAAGCTTTTCAATTTTCGTGGTCGCTATAAAATCCGTTTAAATTAGTTTTATATCGACTTCCTATAGAAGCTTTCACTTTCAAAAGGACGATATGGATACTACACTGACCGTTTTCATTTGTAAATATTTTAGCGTTATGGTCGAGGAGCGCGTAGACCACACCGGCGTGACCGCACTCCGCTGCAAAGTGTAGGGCCGTAGCGCCGCACAGTGCGCGCTCGTCTACCCTCGCTCCACTATCGAGTAGAAACTGTACCTGTGCCCACAGATAGGGTTACCAGATCCGAAAATAAGTTTTCCTGGATAAATCCCTGCCTTAGCTATAAATTTCCTGAGCAAAAGTATCTTATTTCAAAAACTCGAAGTAAAAAAAAATGTAAATAGTCAATTACTTGATTGTTAAGTATTACATTGTATTCTTTAATTACAAATTTATCTCATATGTTTAGTCTTCTTTTTAAATTCCTCACAATGCCCAATTTTCCCATTTTCTCTAATAGACAGCTGAAATTCCCAACGTGTCTGGAAAATTCCTGTCATCTGGTAATCTTAAACCAAGATTTCATAAATCGTCCACTGTATTCTTTTTATGCAATTTAATAAAAGTACCTGGGGGATCGAAGTTAGCTTGGGGTTTTTTGTATTGATTTCTAAAAATATTGATATAAATCCATATTTTTAGATGGTACATATATACAAACTAATCATTCAAATTATAAAAGTCAAATGTAATGATTACTTTTGGAAATAATTATGAAAAAAAAAACGTTCTTATGAGAAATACAACTATATAGGTGTATTTATAAATAAAAATCTTTCTAAATATAAAACTTCACCGAAATCGTTACAACCGTTTCCGAGATACCCAAAATTTATATATAGGGAATTGCTCACTAAATAGTATTAGATATATCACTTCATCCCATGTAAGGTTGAAGGCCATAGGGCAGGCTCTCAAGTCCAAATGCGGGAACACAACCATAGGGCTCATTCAAATAACACGAAAGCACCAAAACGTCTCCGGTGGTCTTTGCTTAGCTTATTTTTGATGCCATGAAGGATGGCGAGGGTCTAGGTGACGACTACGTCAGCAATATTTATTTAATTACTTTTTCTAAAGAAAAGAATATATTATAATATGACAACCCATAATTGACAATGCTCGATAGCGAATACAATGTTTACTATCACGCGGTATCGTAAGATTAATTTAAAAATATATATACCAATTCTTACGCACGCATAAGAATTAGGTGACAATAGAATCACTTACTTTTGGTGACAAAGGGGCAGCGCAGGGTTAAAAATGACTAAAATTCTGCTTTCGTAATATTTGAACGGCCCATTTAGTATTGGGCGACAGATTTTCTACTTGAACGAAACCTAGTCAGGTGGGCATTAGAAAAAGCCCTTCAACAATGCTATGATTTCACACGATGTCTCTAACTCTCATCAAAAGCTACAAGAGCAGTGACTAGAAATCATGTGTACTGAAAAGGCGTCCTTAAACGTTATTACTGAGCTATCATTGCCCCTCTTTTTTTTATAAAATATCACAGAAGTCGTTAACAGTGTTGCATCATATAAAAATATCACTCGCAGCATCAAAACGGCCAGTGGTAGGTGATTTAAAAAAATGCGTTAAACGTCACATTTAATACCGAATTCAGACCCACCGAGCTAGTGATACTAGGACTTGGTAGATAAAGAATTTTTATAACACGCCAAAAGAGGTACACATTGTGATAAAATATTAATAAAACAGTCACATACCACATCCAAATGTCCTTTATACGCTGCTATCATCAAACAGGTGTTATTATATTTATTGGCTTTATGTATGTCCGCTCCATGCCTCACGAGGTATTTGACAATGTCCAGGCGTCCATCGAAACAGGCAGCGCGTAGAGGTGTACTGAGGGTCTTTGTGGCATGATTTACATTTGCACCAGATCGGACCAGTCTTTTAACTATACTTAAGTGTCCGGCACCAGCTGCACACCATAACGCCGTGGCACCTGTTTTAAAAAATAACAATATATCTACATAATGTCTTCAATACTTAGTACGAAAGGTTTTATTACAGTCATATATAATAATATAAAGGATTAAATACAAATTCAGTTGACACAAAAGGTCGGGGGACCTGCCTCTCCTTGCATCAGTTCATCCGTCTAAGATGGCAGCTCTTCCAATTTCGAACCCGCGTCGTTCCAGCAAGGCGACCGATGGCCATGGGGTTTTAGTATGTATCCCTAGCGGGCTAGCTCTGGGCGAGTCCCACATAACCCTCCCAGTCTCCACGCATTTCTAAATATTTCTAAATTCATAACTATTTCGAATAAAGTTAATAATATCCACCCAGGAATGTCCAAAAAATACTTATTCTCTTTCTAACATGGTTAAAAATAATTACCTAAAACAGAAATATATAAATATCTAAAGGAAATGTCAGTGATTGACTCATCGTGATATCTCCAAACATATCAGACCTATAAACTAGAAACTTCGCATGGATATTTCTCTCACGATATAGGTACTCACTATGAACGGATTTTACGATAACGCACGGATGACGGGAAACACGCGAACAAAGTCGGGTGCACTGGCTAATTAATATATTACATTGTTAATATATAATTTATTACATTAATGCATCCCTAACGTTCCTAATAAAAACTTTAATACTAACACTAAACACAAACAAAAACACGGTTATTTACCATCTTGGAAACACAAAATCTTGGAAATTATTAAAAAATATCTGATCAGTATTAATTGAAAGTGGACATAGTAAATGTTAAGATTAGATATTTCATATCCACATTAACAAATGATTATACATTATCGAAATAACTGCAAAATAAATCTGATTCATTTACATGATTTTGTCATTTGAATCATCGAAACACTAAGAATCTATTTTGATTTCACTGAAAATATTTGATAAACTATTAAGGAATTTCATTACCACGGAATCGCATGACGTAAAACGAAACACGGGAAACGTTGACAAAACAGAATCTAGTCACCGTGTGTAACGCCAAAACGGATTTATAAGACTGCGTTATTAATCGGTGTAAATCATATAAGCAAGCATTGGAAAAACAAAGAAACTTCTGGATAATTGCCAGCACTTCATTGAAATGCTACAAGACTTTTCAGTTCCTTTGTGCGAACGGAAAGCTTTCACAAAATCGTATCTAAATATACTGTCCGTCGGCCACGCGGCGCATTCGCGACGTACAAAGTCAACGTTCTTCTTATTGCGAAAAAAACCTTTGTTGCTTTTTTCGCATATGGGACAAAACTTTTATTTTTACTCGCGGAACAAAAATACGAAGAAAAACATCTAACTATACAGATGCGACGGGCATTGCGAGCACAGAAATAGAGCAAATTTTGTCACATAATATAACAACTAAAATATATATTAAAAATATTAGGTCAATATTTTTTTGTATTCACTGATCTTTAACATAATGTAATGATAGATAAGCTACAATATTTCTTTTAATTCTTAATAAGGCATATTAATATTTATAAACACAATGCATGTAAGATACTTAACAAGTCTTCAGTAAAACATATACACAAAAATATTAACATGGTAATGTATGACAATGCTCTAACTTCTTGAGTATAATTTGCAAATAAAAAAATTAGTGCCACTTAAAAATATAATTTTCATTAGCAATATAATATAAACTCTCATATACAAACATATGTTTACTTTTTGAAATAAAGAAACAAAATATAAAAAAACTAAAGTGACTTAACAACATTAATTTAACATAGATAAATGGCATGATGTTGCTGATGCAACAATTATATATATACAGTTATCATTATGTTTACAATTGTTATTAATTGCTATATGATTAGTGATACTAGTAATGAAACAGGAAATATAAAATTGTCTAAATTTCAAGTTAACATAGTACAAATTGCTGTTAAAATAGTTATTGTAACCCGTTTATAATTTTATTTTTCAGGCTGTTTAAAGCTTACCTGATTACTGTCATCATTTTTCATATTTATGTGTTAAAAATCTCAGATTACTATATATTAAACAAAGATTTAAACGTTATTTTTTTTATCCTAGTTCATCACCATGACTGTACTTCACCTGATGGTAAATTTAAATAACCTCTATCAGTTGCAACTGGCATACAAGACTGCATACTTTCGTTTATTTCTAATTATAACATATAAAAAAAAAAAATGTGCTCTAAATAGTTCCTTATATTTATAACACTTACCCTCAATAACATATTCGTCAAATTTGACAGTGCCTTCTGTCTCCAATCGAACTGGCGGTCTGAATTTTTCTAATAATATTTTTATAGCACTTTCCCGACCATGTCTCGCTGCAGCTATCAGTGGTGTGCACTTGATTCCATCACTACATACATCCTGAAAAATATATAAAGTAACTGAACAATTAATGCAAAACAAAAATATCATTAGTAACATTGCTAAAGCTATTAGTGTATTCCAGTTACAGCCTTTATTTTAATGTTATTTATTATGTTTTTTTGTGAACAATCTCTTCATTGTAACCAATTTTTATACACTTTAGCAAGCAAGCATACTAGCTGCTTAGTAGTAAACAGTTACAATGACCTATGAATAATTGAAGCACAAAGTTATCAAATATTACATTCCCTCCCTCAATTAACTCTAGACTGCCTCTTCATTGCATAAACAGAACACAACATTATTTAGTTGCAATTTTCTGTTCTTCTTTTTTAGTTAATGGTCACATACATGCAAACACAATTTTGCCAATGTCACATAGGTAGAACCGTAAATGAAAGAGATTGTATCAAACAATTTTAATTTCTCTTTAAATTATATCCAAACCAGGCTATTCACAAACAAATAGACAACACAAACAGTACATGCAAACTACATAAAAAATCTATTGTTAGGTTTGTATACATTTTCTGTTGTTTGGAAGTGTCACACTAATGTCATTACAAACAGCCTTAACAAGAGAGGTAACTCTAAAGAGAATTGTATATAAATAATTCATCTATCAATTATAACAAGAGAAGAAACATAATTAAACATACATTTTTTATAACATTTATGTAAGGTTATTTTGGTTATAAAGTAATCACTCAATATTTTGTCTGGCCTTATTATTTTTATAAATATTAATAAAATATGTTTATTTTAATTTATATTGAAAATAATTGTGAACATTTATTTTTAATTGTTTCATTTTATACACAGTGTAAACTATTTAATGTACTTAAGGGACTACACATGCTATGGTGTTAATGAGAACTATTGGTAAATGTGCAGAAGGTATTATCATATGAAAAACAAAGTAAACAAACCAAAGTAAGATAGCTTTGACATTTTAAGTATTTTTTGTTTATGTATTATTTAATGAAATAGGGTGGTGCTAAATAGATTTTATACTATGTTCACAGTCATTTATGCAACTATAATTACACATTCAGATAAATCATTGATAACTTCTTTGTAATTATCAATGATACCAAAATTAAGTAGTAAAATATAGCATATTATACTTCCTTACAATAAATAAGACTGTTTATTTAATAAAATCATCAATATGATATAATATATTCATATATTCATATGCAATTCATATATTATTTGGTGAGTTAAAATTATAAGATCAATTAATTTAAATATTCTATTTGATGTAATATAGTGCCTAATAATAATAAATAAAGTTAAATCAGTTATATGCAGCAATAGGAAACTATATAATTCTTTTTAAAAATGTAATTCTTAAACATAAATGTAATGGTAAAATTTATTGTTGCAGAATCCTGTAACTGCATATAAGCTTTATTGCTTTGTATCTTAAATTTGCATCATATTAAAAAAAAAATACACACAAATTGCATTAATAAGCCACAGTTTTCAAGCAATCTAAATATTTCGTAATATTACAACAGAAGTGAAGTGTGTGAAGTATTACAAAATTTATGCTATCATTTTAAACAAAAAGCGCAATCATATATAATTACTCTTTTTCTACCATATTACGACGCAAAACTTTACGCGCAACGCATAAAAATACAATTAAAGCATGCGAGTTTAAATTTGACGCGTAAAACGTTGCCCACCATCTGATTTGTTCGATAAAAATAGATTGATAACGTGACTGTTATTAAATGGATGACATTAGCAAAAATTATGATGAATTTACCAAATACTATAAATTATATTCAATACTCACGCTATTTAAGAGATCATCGATTTCGTCGGTGTTTTTTTCATACAACAAAGCATAGAGAGTCAGGGACATTCCATCTCTCGCTGCGAAAAATACCCGTTCTCTCAACGAGGTCGTTAAATCCTCCAACAACAACTTCTCCTCCATTATCCTTGTTCTTTGTTCACTTGACTTTCTATATGGCACTCAGATCGAGCACGCAAATTGAGTTTTAATATTCTTTAAATGATCCTTACAACCGCAGCTGCGCAACATTTCACGATATACAATATTCACGAATAAAAAATGAACCTACCTCATAGAGGAAGATATCTTACTAATAATAAAGAGTAGCAGTGTAGCCATTACAAATTGTACAAATTACGAAAATAGCCATCAGGGCAATCAACTCAGAAAACTAAATTTATCTGCAACAAAAATTACAAATATTGAAAGGTAATGTGTAATTTATAGAAAAATATTATAAACTTAAGTGATGGTATAAGTATTTGTAAAAATAACAAATTATATATCAGTGGTTTTTGAAAATTATAAAGGTGTAAAAATCTATTCACCAAACAAAAATGCAACACTTGGTCACACCGTATTTAAACCGTCAGACTTGCTGAATGATATTGTTGCTCTGGATATTAGTAATTTGTTACTAATCTCAGTTAATAATATTTTGTCTCTGGTGGTAGCGTTAAATTAAAATTTATTAATATACTGACACAATAAATAATATAAGAATAAATTTATTACATATATACTGTATATAAATAATTATATAAATAATATAATATTTTAATTTTGGTTACTACTTTTTAATAAATATTATATCACAGACTTTTTCTTATATAAATAGACAAACATTCGTTTTTACTATTTACTTTTTAATACATGGACCAATTTCATAAATGCAATGATAAGAATGTAATAGAATTGCTGTCAGTTCCCGTTCCACGTTTATCCAAAGTGGAATTTTCTGACCAATCACACGCTTCATTTCTTTGAAGTTTTTTTTTATTTATTTTATTCTATCTTGTCAATATTTCAAGCATTATTATTATACATCACTTTCTTATTCTATTAAATTTGAGCTTAAAACAGAATTAGCGATAAATGTATTTTAGTGTATGTAACAGCAAACTGGATTTGACTCTTTTGACGTGTAACCTATTGCTTTCTCTTTATTTACAAAAATATTTTACAAATATACCATATTTATCTCATCAACAATGTCGAGCGGTCAATGGGAAGTTGTCGGAAAGAATAAGAAGTCTCAAAATGGTAAAATTAAGAATAAAGATGAGGAGAAAAAAGTATTGAAAAATGGTCCAAAACTTGAGGATATCGGTATGTCTTTTTTTGTTTATAACTATTTATGTTTATTTATTTTCTATAATTTCGTACCTTATTTTAGTGCCAAATTCTCAAATTAAATCTTTTTACGCTGGAATGGAAATTGATACTGACAATAAACCTAATAAAGACAAAAAGAAAACCGGCGAGAAGAAAGGGAAGAAACAGGATAAAAAAATTGAACCGCCAAAACCTAAGCCCCCTAAGACACTGGAAGGGGCACTGGAATCTGTAAGTACAACGTTATTAGACACAATCTGCAGTCATTAAAAACCACTCATTTCTATAAAGTTATAAATAAGCAAATCTAAAATATGGCAATGCACCTGTGCTCCCTATGGTGTTGTGGGTGTCCATAGGCGGTGGTGATCACTTACCATCAGGTGAAATGTTTGCTTGTTTGACCCCTACTCCATAAAAACAGAGTTAAATATTTAAAAGTTAGTTAAGAATCCAACTGAATATTGACCAATTATGTAACTGTTTTAAGTATATTATTGAAATAACAATTCTAAATCACAATGATATTTAATGACTTCAAAATATCATTTTAGTAGCATTTGGTAATGCTTGAAAAATATGTATTTGACAAATTATACAATCTAGTTTCTTAATTTTATGTGATCATTTTTTAATTCAATGAATTCCATAGGATTCCCTACTCCAAATGTTAACTATTTTCCTTTATTACTGCTGCTACTTCATACCAAATAAGTTTAACATTAGACTTCAAACTCTTTTTGCATTATACACTATGTAGACGATAGAAATAATAAGAAAATAAAAATAACAATTTACTAAAAATTTTTAGCAGTATGAATAAATGGTATTACTATTTACACATATTTTCTTATTGTGAATAATGGCATTTTACGGATATCCCTTCTGTGTTTGCCTTGACTGGGTCCATGAGAGTTATGTGGGATTTACCTGATGCTAAATACCCTTATATATATAAATTACCCTTTACTTGATACCAGAAACCACTTTCACATTGATTTCAATATCATTATTTTTACCTAGGGTATCAAGTTTAAGAGTCTAAATAAAATCGAAGTTTTACTCTACCTTTTTATGTCTTAAAAGAATTCAATAAATTATTAGTGTAAATATATTTGTATTTATTCTGTTACAGATTGATCCCGCTGAACTGGCAAATATTATAACTACGAACAAGATTCGTTTCTCAAATAACCCACTCGTTTGGTTGAAAGAGGTCTCCAACTTCCTGAACTCCAAGATTCAGATTGAAGTGGACGATCCAACATTCTCCAATTACCCAGTTACATATCCTGTTTCGATTGTACCTGATGTTATAAAAACTCCCTTGGAGGACTTGCTCCGGGATGCTGGAAAAGCAAATACTCAGTTATTCTTTGATGTTACACTCACTGCTTTGGCTAACGACATGACTAGAGGTTAGCTTAAAAATTTGTAAACAATAATATCTGTTTAATATGGTCTTATAATATTTTACAGTGACAATTCTTTGCTAAAAAATACACAATATGTAATAAGTCAAAGTTATCTAATTGAATGTATTTGCAGGTGTTTTAGTTAATGGGCATAGAATTCTGCTCCAAATGTTAGCACAGACCTATCCAGAGTTCTGTGTATACTCTATGCAGCAGAAATCAAGTTTAAGAGAATCTTATAAGAACAGACCTCCTATTGGCCTCTCACTTCTTTGGGCATTTGGTCAAGGTGGAGTCAATGATTTTGCAGCTGGTTTGAAAGGTAAGCCATATGTCTTTAGCTATACTATTTACATATAATTGAAGAAGGTAAATATTACATTCTGTTTTTTATATTACAATTTAAGATTTAACTACAATTATAAAACACCTATAAAGCAGGTACAATAATGTACAATACATATTTAATACACAGCTGTCAATCTTTATCAATATGCATTTATAGTTGTTGGACAGTTGATAGATATATGTATGAGTGAACTCATTAAAACCTCCATATCGCCTATAAATTCCTCCTATGCTTACCAGGAACTCTGAACAACTCTGCATTGCTTCCGCTAACCTATTGATATTACATGTAGAAGCCTCGAAAATAGAAAATGTTCAATTCTTTCTTGATGCTTATACTTAATTTGATTCAAAATTTGTCCTCAAATTCATATACTTATGTTCAGGCACTTGCATTTGAGAGCCAGTCTCTTTAGTAGTCTTAGTGTGCTCACCATTTTGGGCCTCATTATTATGGAACATCAGGTGAAATTATGGGCAGACACTAAATCTATATAGTAAAATATGTGTATATGTATGTTAGCTCTAATGCATAAATGGAGTTTCCTCCTAAAATATTATTTTGGTGATTGTTTTATTGTGATATAATAAACTGGGGTTAGTGATTAATCATACTAATATTATTAATGCGAAAGTGAACTTGTTCGTTCGTTAAGCTTTCACGACTAAACAGCTGAATCGATTATGATGAATTTTGGTATAGAGACAGATGGGAACCTAGAGACAGTGATAGGCTTATAATTTTCTCGAAAACCTTATTGGAAGTGGGCTAAAGAGAGGAATAAACTTTGTATGACATTTTTTATTGCCTCATCCGATTTATTTAACAAAATCAATATTACCGCGAGCGAAGCCACACGTAAAATCTAGTAACTAATAAGTGTACGTTAGCGGTAATTTTGTTTCCATTCCGTAAGTCAACATAAGAAATGGCATTCATTCACATAGAATGTAATAGTTTAACAGATTTCTTTTTGAAAATAAAAAGCATGTAATCCAGTTAAGCCGTGCTTTTCGAGATATGACAATCGATATAGAGGCAGGACGGATTTGTTAAACATTTTCATATATATGTCTTTATAGTAAATATAACTTCGTTGTTAAACATGAACACTGTGTTACAAAGTCACTTTGATGTCTTAACCTATACAATTATTATTGCATGTAATTAAATGATAAGCTGTCTCTCAAACTATATACAAAAGACCACATTACAATCTCTGTTACTAATTATAAATTAGTATGTGACAAATTCAACAGACTAATACAATAGGGTGAATTTATTAAAAAAAGGAAAGTTTTTATTTTTGTGATAAAAAATTATTTACTGTTTGGGTACCTTCTGATCTTGTATGGCGTATTAACGTGTCGGTATTGTGAATTTAAAATTCTCATCAGTATGTGAGTAAATTTATCTCTTAAAACTGGGAAACATGAAAGGAATAAAATATTAATATTATAATTTTTATAGTTAAGTTTTTAGCGCTACGGCCATAATCTCACTTGATCTTAAGTGACGATACAGCCCAAGTTAGTAGACACGGTAAACCTGTGGAAACTGGCTCTCAAGTGCAGCTGCCGGAACACACCTATTGGTATTTGCCGGCAGATTTCAATTTGAGGGTGGTTGATAGCCAAATAGGCATTAGAAAAAGCCCTATCATCATGCTATTGGTTCCTTACGATGTTTTCCTTCACCGGAAGGTCCAGTTCATTGTAGGTAGTTCGAACTCACAACCCTTGATGCGAAGTCGTACACACTACCACTGAGCTATTATCGCTTCAAATAGCTTTATAAAGTGAAGAACACTTTGCAGGCGCTCGAATGCAATCTTTTAAGCGACGTCAGTTGTTGCTACGACGAGTCTGTGGTTGTACGTGTTTATAACAATACTAGCTCTGCTCGCAACTTCGTTCGCGTGGTACTAAGTTTTTTTTTTTTAATTCTATCCTGCAGAGACAGTTTTTCTTGGATGAAAACTGTTCATGTGTGTCCTTTTCTGTGGCCCATCTCGATGTATCGTATAGCTCGTCTCCGCTATTACAACCTTCTCATTCAGCATTTTTACTTTTTACTCTACTCCTAAGGGTCATAACGTGATGTTGAATATGAAAAGATTATTTCCAGTCACGTTGGTAGTTCTTGAGATTAACGAGTTCAAACAGGCTCTTGGTATATTATTGGTATATTGGTATATTAGTGAAACTAAAAATTATTTACGCCTATTGGTATTGTGACAGATTTTCGACTTGAGGGTGGTAGCTTGCATTAGGGCTAGTAGGGCATTAAAAAAGCCCTACCGCCATACTATGGTTTCCTCACGATGTTTTCCTTCACTGCAAGCTCAAGCTCATTGTAGATAGTTGGATTCGAACTCACGTCCTATGACGTGGCGTTCCTACACACTACCACTGAGTTAGCATCGCTTCAATATCTTAACATAACTAGATCGTGTACCTTGTATCTCATATTGGTCTAAAGTCATCTTTCTCTTAGATAAGTTATCAGTTGCCTTTCTGACACCTCAAGGCGCGCTTGTGATATTTTCCCTTTACAGTGATAACTCATAAGTTGTAAGTAACTACATATATAATTTGTTCATTAAAATAATACATTACATACTTAAATTATTTATATGGTTAATTTTGATATTTTGTGCCTAATGATTTTGATACTTGAATTATTCTTTGGTTAATTTAATTTTACTGAATCGGTTACAATATTATCTAATTTATTTTTCGTTTCTTTTTATTTTACCCGTCGTGTTAAATAGGTTAAATACTTGTTCTTAATTTCCTGTTATTATTGTCAAAATGTTCCGCATATGTCGATACTATTTTAATAACTTTTAGAAAGACTGTAGGTATTTAGTGTGGACCAACCACAACCTTGCTTGATTTTTGAATTCACACTCGATTGACTTCGAATGACATACTTCTAGACGTGTCTTAACACCTGTTACTACACTTAGTATATGGTGGTTATGACAGAGTTGGACATCATTGCGATTTTTAAAGCGATGATGGCTCAGTTCGTAGTGCGTACGGACGCCGTCTCGATGGACGTGAGTTCGAATCCAACTGCAATGAGCCTGAGCTTTTGCTAAGGAAGAACTTCGTGAGGAAATCATAGCATGGTGATAGGGCTTTTTCTAATGTCAAACTGGCTAGACTATTTTAAGTTTGAGAGCCAGTCTCTCCAGTAGGCTTAGCATGTCCACCATCTTGGGCCAACTTAACATCAGGTGAGATTGTAGCCATAACACTAAACCTATACAGTATAAATCGACGCGCATTTCCATTCGGCACTATCTTCGTAAGTGTTAAAACAAAAGATATGTATTAAAGTTTTAAATTTCAGCTTGGCAAGATCATTTTTTGCCATTAATAGAGTTGAAGAACTATTCTAAATACGTCGTAGCGTATTTATCGAAGCTTCTGGAGAAGCACGCTAGTATGGATGCAACTAAAGTCAGTCAGGAACAGTTAATGGCCATGTTCGACATGGTGTACGCAAAGAAGAATGGCCTATCTAAGGAATTGTCAAGTGACCTTATCAGCCAATTAAGTAAATATAAGGTAAACAATACATTTTATCTTTATATAAATTATACTAGCGGCGCCGCGACTTAGTTGGTTTGAAACGAAACATTATTAAATAACTTTTGCCCGTTCTTGTAACCTTTTTTAATACAGTTTTAAATAGCCTAAAGCCTTCTTCAATAATTTTTCTATCAAATACAAAAATAGTTTTTGAAATTTGGCTGTTAGTTTCTAAGATTAAATAAAGTTTTTTTTTTAAATGTAACACACCATGCAAATCACAGATATTATTGTTTGAATTAAATATAATCTAGAGGTTGAAGTACTTGAATGATAATTTAATTCAGTTTGTCTCAGGTGCATAGTTGTGACTTGTAAATGGTATTTGCAATGTCATATATAGTATATTGATTGTTCTGGTGAAGTAAATATTTAAACAATTGTGAGTTATTCAAGTAACTGCTAACCTTTTGAAAACAAAATTGTTTCTTCTACAAAGTGCGTTATAAACTATATTTTAAAGTAATGTTAGTGTTTTTTGTGAGTTAGAGAAATATCGGCATTTTAAAAAGCCTTTGCTAATTCTTCATCCGGATCAAATACATTAGTTTGTGAGACATTAATTTTTTATATTATTAATTGTATATAATTATTTTAAACAATGATTTTTATGTTAAAACTGTGCTAGGGAATCTGTTTTAATAAATTACAATAGATTGGTAAGGGTTTAGGTTTTTTTTAAACCAATCTGTTTTATTTTTATCATTATTATTTATACATTATTATTTATCGTTTTATTTGATTTATTCATACATTACCCAATTAAGAAAATTATACTCTAAAGTATAGTTAAGGAATGTGCCCATATCTAAAAAAATAATCAAGAAAATGAGTTCAGTATGAATAGACAGACTTATATATGTAGCTTTATATATCAGCACATCGTTCGCATGGAACTGTATAAATATTTATTAATTTTTTGCCCGTTTATGTAACTTTTAATATAACTTTGCTCCTGTTGGTGCTAGCGTAATGTTAAATAGCCTGAAACGTTCCTCAATGATTGCTCTAGTAAACACGATTTCAAGATTTTTATGAAATCCGACTCGTAGTTTCTACCATTAGTGTGTTAAGTAAGCAAGACTTTGGGCTGTTTAACATCACGCCACCACCCATAGGAGCAAAGCTGTGTTCTAAAAAAAGTTACAAATCCTGACAAAAAATAATAAATATTTTTTTGGTTTGCTTTTTAATATTAATAGTTATATAAAGTTGTAATTATATTACATCCCTATTTATTTTTAGGACATATTTTTCAAGAAATCTGGCAATAAGTTACAAGTGACCTTTAATCAGCTTATGAAGAAGTTACCTAATCAATACCTAAGCGGTGCAACGCTGGACCCGTATCACGAAGTGATAGTGGAGTGTTTGGTGGATTGCTTGCATAAAGACGATTCATGTAATGCGACATGGCAGCAACTGTTTCACAGATGCAGTAAGCAGTCCGCAACACTGTTAGATTATATTGGTAAGCCAAATATTAATTAATCATGTAGCTCTCTAGTGATTGTAATATCCGCAGTGGTGGATCTACAAGTAGGCTGGAGCAAAAATAGGCAGATTTTAGAGGCGACAAAACTTTAGGTATTTTTTTTTTTTTTGTTTAGAAACTGAAACCATTCATGCTAGTGTTGCGACTCGAGCTGTGTTTTTCCTCGAGTGAATTTATTCGTATTCAAGGTGAAACAAATTTGACTTGAGTTGTTTTGTACTCGAGTTACCGAGTGGAGTAGATTAATTTTATTTTTCTTTGTTGATTAATGATATAAATTAGGATAATAATATTTCGTATTTTATTTCATGTTACCAAATATTAATAATTTAATAAAGGTATTTCAAAATTCTTAATAGAAACTCAGCTCGAGTGATAAATTCTTACTCGAGTTGTAAGGAGAAAACTCGAGTGGCCCTGTGGCTCGCTTGTGCCTATTTTGAAGCGATGATAGCTCAGTGGTTGTGAGTGCGGACTCTACGTCAAGGGATGTGAGTTTGAATCCACCTAAAATGAGCTTGAGCTTTCGTTGAAAGAAAACATCGTGAGGAAATCATAGTATGGTGGTAGGGCTTTTTCTAATACCTGCCTGGCTGGCAACCACCCTCAAGTTGAAAATCTGCCGCTAAATACCGATAAGTGTGTTCTGGCAGTTGCACTTAAGAGCCAGTTCCTCTACAGGCTTAGCGTGTCTACCAACTTTGGTCATATCATCACTTAAGATCAGGTGAAATTCTATCCATTATGTTTAACCTTAACTAATTATTAAATAAAACATAGTTACTGCAGCGGTTCCTGCAGTTGCCTCGCTACTGAGTGCTATGGGTTCAAATCTCGTGCAGAATTATTGTTTGTGTGATCGATATATTATTGTACTGATTCTGTAAAGTTCCTTTAATGGAGGAATTAGTTTGTATTGTGGGAATAGTTATTTAAAAAATCGTTATAATCAAGCGAATACTTTTGGAAATCTGGTATTGAATGAGCTAAGAAAATTCTATATACACTTATTTTCATTACCACATGATGGTAATAAATAAAACCCAATACATGATTGAAACAATATTCTAAGGATGGCAAGAATTAAATGGTTACAGATTTTTGACAGTTGTCCAGAGTGAGAGAGAGAGAGATAATAACAATAACAACTTTTTTTTCTTGTTACTTACACTCAAGTTAAAGTCAAGTCAAGTAAAATAGCATGTCTTGGGGAATATAGTCACTTAACATCAGGGTTAAATGTGACCAAATGCTAAACCAATAAAGAACCTGTGCTACTTTTATTAACAACCATAAGTTAAACACAAGCATTTTTAAGTTATTTATGGGTTTCTATAAGTTGTACAACTAACTATAAATTAAATGTAAACTTATTCTTGAAATATAACTAGATAAATTTTGTGTATCGGAAAAAAAATCATTACAATGTATTCTGGCTTCATTTATTTACAAGTATGTTCTGATGCAGATAACAATTGGGTAGAAGTAAGTCCAAGATTAAAAAAGAAGTCACTGAAAGCTACAGTTCTACAGTACAAAGAAGTGAGCGGGGAAGCTCTGAAAGGCAAGAAGAAGGATGAAACTGTCGTCAAAACAAACAAGATTTGCCAAGTAAGCAAAGTCTTTTCAAACTTTTCTATATCTACAGCGTATAAAAATTTACTTATCATGTATATGTGTAAATACATGTACCGTGTATACTATACATTTTAATTACATTAAACATAAATCCTAGCAATTTAAGTTGTAAGTGGAAACTATTAATTAAGGTAATCATGCAGTGAAATCGGTGGTTTGAATGTATTTTATTATATAAGTTTAGTTTTATGAAGAAAAAAAATATTAAAATATTATGATAAACTGACTTTTTTCAAATAAAAAAAAAAACAATAGACTCGTTCCTGTTAAAAAAATTCTGGATACCGCTTTTCATAAGTTAGAAAATGATCATAAACTTTTATCCAAATCTAAAGGGGTTGGGGTCAATAACTGTCGATATGGTATAGAATGCCCCATATATTAAATATTGTAAATATTTAAAGTGTAAACATATATAAAATATGCTACTCTAGACATACAAAAGTAATTTGAGAAAAATTACAATCGTAGAACTATCGACAAATATTTCCACTTCGGATGGTCAGATCCCATGCAGATAAGTTCAGTAGGTTTGCCATGACTGAGTGTTAAAAGATTTTTATTTTCGTTTTATAGATATTTGTATAAACATATAAAAAAAGTTTTTGCTGGTAATCACGATACAACGCAAAAACAAATACCATCACTGCAAGATCAGCAACACATCCACTAACTGTTTTTTTTTTTCGGCCTAATAAATTTTACATCCATTGCTTATTACATCAGATGATCCGAGAACACAACACACCAAAATAATGTCACTGTCAAGAGTTTCTGACAATTGAGTCATATTAAAGCAATATAAAACGAAAATAGTTGTTAAATTAAATACCCTTTTTAATAGCAAAATTAAAAAAAAAATCCATCTGGCTATAGGTTTATTTGTGTCATAAATTTTAACATTGAGTTTACGGGATAAGTTCTTTAGGTCTATCTTAGTATTATTTTCTAATCTTTAGTGTTTTAATAAAGTGGCATTATTTATAATTTACTTGGGCCCAATACCTAAAGTACTCGAATATCACTCAAAATGTTAGCAGTACTTTGCAATATATGTATCATTTTCTATAAAGTTTGTTTATAGTAGGCAAGAGAACTTTTTTATAACAATAATTACCAGTACAAAATTAGGCTTAAAAAACACGTATTCAAAAACCGTAACACATAAAATATAATACTGTCATTTGTACCATTTGTCAATAATGTCAAAGTCTCAAAGATAAAGTAAACGTTTTAGGGCGTTATTTTTTGAGATTCGCGTATTTTTAAAAGTATCGATCCACCAAAGAAATAGTTTTATATAAAAAGGTAAATTAAAACATTATAACTAAAAAATAATATTTTCTATAGAATAAATTGTGTTCATTTAAATATAAATTATTTCATTAAGGCTTTTCTGGCGTAAATGATTAAAGAAACACGTACTTCGACTACAAATAGAACTTGAATAACAACTTTTTCTAATATCCGAAGGCACCGCCCGTTAATAATAACAGTACTAATACTAATGTGTGACATCCGTTAGAATACGTGGGAGGTGGCGTTGTATTTCCCAAATATATAAGATATTTTTATATATTTCTTCCTAAACTAGGTATAAATGGTTACTGTGATCATTACTCAACACAGTTATTTTTTTAAATATGGAATTATGGTACTGTGACGTGTGACCTTTAGTTTTTTTTTTTAATTTTTCCATGTAGTTGCTAACCTTGTGAAAGTTCATAGCCCGCAAAGATCATTATGTAGCTAATAAACAATCCTAGATAAGAGGTAAAAGTATATCTACGAAGTATTCGATAATAAGTGTTATTTGCATAACAATTTTTGTCTTGTATTTTTCTGCTATGTACTAAATCAAGTCATGAGTGTCAATATTTAATTGTGCAGAAATTTAATACTTTGTTGCTTAACTGTTCAGTGTTTGACTCCTTGCATTTAATTTTCTCCAGGATATTTTAGACAGAATGACAAGTACTAGAAAGTTCCCTTGGATCTGGGCTAGCTTCTTCCTGCTGGTTAGCATTGCAGGTCTGGTGACATATGATGTCTCAAGAGTTAATGGAAACTTCCCAAGTAAGTGTTTATAAACCTTATTGTTATATACTGAATCTTAATTAGTGGATTAATCAATATTTCTCATTAATTTAAATGGTGAAAATATATGAACTGTTTGAAATAACAGTAACTAACCGATTTAATTGACTTTTCAAAAGCATTATTAGATACATTGATCACTTACTGATGATGTATGTCAAGAACAAGGCTGAATATATATGGTTTAGGAAAAAACAAGTTTCACAGTTGTTTTGTACAATATTGTTCAGATGATGTTGTAAAGTAAAGTAAGTTGTTGGCAAAGAACTTCCATATTCATTACTTTAAGTAACCTTAGATAATTTAATATAACAAAAAGTATAAAATATGTCTATAAAATGTCTCAAATATACACATAATAGTGCTAAATCCTTTATTGATGAATATAGTCTTTTAACATGATATATATCAAACTTTATTCATTTTGTTTTGGAAGTAGTAAAAAAATGTTTATTATTTTAAAGGTGACTCCTCATTTAATGAACAGAAAAAAAGTTACAAAAATTTCAATAATATTTCTTTTTTAATTTCCAACCTTCTTCCTCTTTTATAGTCTTTTTTAAAGTTTTACTATAAAAATACTTTTTTAGGGCTTTACTTTTTATAATATGCATAGTATATATTTAGTTTGTGTATTGTCATGCAATTGAATTATATAATTATTTTCAAACTGTTATTTATAAACAAAAATACAATAAGTTGAAGTCTAAATGTCAATGAATTCTGTTAACCCTTTGATACTTATTTTTTTCATTAAATATTTTAATTGAACTATCTCTATACTCAAAGGAATTTCCAGGATTAAAAAAAATTCTTCACTCTATGTTTCAAATTTGGAATTTACATTAATTTTATAAATCATAAAAGTTTGTATGTTTGAATGAGTTCATCTTAGGAACTACTGACTGGATTTCACATTTTTTTATTTTATTTGGTAGAGCAAACAGTGACAAAAGCTTAAAACTTTTAACATCATGCTACAATCAAAAGGAGCATTGCTGTATTGAAATAAAATACAGAAAAAGGCAAAAATTTATTAAATTACTTCTAAAGCAACTATAAAATAAAAGTAATAAAAAGAAAATCATTGTTAACATATTTTTGTTTGATTAAAATATGGTGGCTTATGATAGCTTACAGTACTAAATAACTTAAAATACGATTTGGGCATTCTAGTGTGAGCTCCCATGAGTATATTTACATTATAACTATACCACATCAGAGCAGATAAGGCTGTAATTTTATTAGGTGTTTATCCTGTTTTGTATTAAATATTCATACCAAACTATATTCTGCCAATTATCTAAGCAATAGCAAAATTAGTGGTGATTCATTGGTATTATCGATTAAATTCAGTAACTTCCTGTTGACTTAACAAATTCCTTGTTATATAGAAAGCGCAACAGGAAAACTATTCAAGGACCTCGGCATACTAGAACACAGCCAACACGCATGGCAGAAGACTCTATCGACCTCAGCTCGCGGCTACCTTTGGCTTGAAACAAATGCTCCGGTCTATTATGCACAGACTGTTGAAATATGTAAACCTTACTCGCAACTCTCCAAAGACGTGTTTTACATAGCTCTGAACAAAGCTGGAGTTTTGTATGGCAATGTACAAGAGTACATATCAGGGAAGGCACCGGTAGTTGTTGCCACTATCGAGCAGTACGCTCCCGGATTGTTAGATAACATTCAGAATTACGTATCAACAGCTTGGGCCACCATCAAGACCTATTCTACTGAATATTATAAATATACAGTGAACTATTTGAGCACTAAAGTTTTTATGTGAGTATTTTAGTAATTATAAAATATTAACAGATTATCTCTAATTATTGGCAAATATTAATCTTTTAGGAAAATAAATTAGATTTCTTGTATATGGCATTTGATGCACTGATTTTGATATAGTTAGTCATAAAAAGCTTTTAGCTTTATGGCCACAATCTCACCTGATGATTTAAGTAACGACATGGCCCTAGATGGTGGACATCCTAAGTCTAGTGGCAGTACTGGCTCTCAACTGTAAGTGTCGGTACACATAGGTATTCGGCGGTCGATTTTCAAGTTGAGAGTGATGACTAAATTTGGTGTCAGGATCTGATAGCAGTACATAGTAGCTAAGTGGTGTTTTGGGGCTAAACTCAACTGAGGCCCAACAACTATATGTATGATCTTTTGATTTGTCATGTTTTGGAATCACCCAGTGTGTATTTGGATGTGTTACCAAGTCTTGCCAGCTGATGTGATAACAATGACCTATTATGGATTCCCAGTCACTTGCCATTTTTGTATTCTACTTACTATTATCAGATATCATACAAGTTTTTTGATGAGTTTGCAGGTGGTTAATTATGTTTTTTTTGCCAGTGATGGATGGGCACCAGATGATAGAATCAGAATTTCATGGCAGTTGTCGTTTTCGGATTCTACTACACTAGTATCAGGAACTGTGCCGACACTATACCAGAAGCTTTTTAAAAAAGGTTACAGGTAGTCAATTATGTTTTTTTTTGTTTCAGAGGTGAATGGGCACCAGAAATACTCCAGGATAAAACGCAATCAGCATTGAATGTTACAAAGTTTCACGTCGCATCATATTTCCACTGGTTCAGGGAACAAGTTCACGTTTATTCAGAAATACCTTGAAGCAGAGTCTGATGTATATTACACCTAGTGATAATGATTGTACTTCCGAAATGCGGATAGAGGAAAGTGCATGTCCCATATCTCTAGAGACTATGCGAATTGGATAACATGAGATTTTTTTTTCTACATCTTTATTTTGTTTACATTTTAGAATACGTATCTTTCTCTTGAAATAAACTTCCAAATAATTAGGTTATATTTAAATTTTTTAGTTTTTTTTTTAAGTTTGTTTACTCCTGCTATCTCCTCGAATATGTTCCTGATATTGGTTACAATATTTTTGATCTCTATGATAGTACACTGTCCTTAATCCGCAATGAACTTTGTATGATTTTGCATTATCCGCATTGTTTTTTCTATTTTAATAGAGTACAATAATTTTCCAGATAACAACGAATAAAAGTGGTACAATTTAATCATGTAAAAAAAAAACATTAAAAAGAATCGTCAATGGAATAAATTTTCATACAAAAAATATATATAAAATAAAAAGCATCAATGCAATAAATTGTCATATCTAAAAATAATGAAATAAATATAAGACTAAATCCATGACATTCATAACTTAAATTATTCGTATGAGTCTGTAACTTTTTGTAACATTCCGTTTCATGCATTTATAACTGATTTCTCTCAAAACATCACGTAATTAAGTTACCTTTGATTGTCATCCAAATATAATAATCTTTGTTATTGTATAAAAAAAAAAGCCAAACAGTAAAATGAAGTCGTAAGTTTTTTTTTTATCATATATATTTATTTCTGTTAAAGGATCGTGTGATAAAAATAATGAATAAAGGAATGATTTTATTGTGTAGCGGTGTTATTTTTATAATTTTTATCTGTCCTCCATTCGCTTATATTTTTTATGTTTTTCGACACGGAATTTTTGGAAATGGTAACACTGACTTCACCGTTCGATCATTCCTATACGTAAATGAGATGATAATTGTTGTGCTGTATGAAATAATTTTAAGGAGTCAATGAAATATTGTTAGTGATTCAACCGTCGTGTTTTATTTATATTTTTCCAAACTACCTTCTAACTTTTTGTTCACTCCGATATTTCGATATAATGACACTGCATAAATATACGGCGTTTGGATAGCGCTGTATTTTTAAATGGAGGGAGAGGGGGGGGGGGTTGGACTTTGCAATGCAGGCCCGAGAAAGCGTGACCTCTCCGAAGGTTTTGTCTGGGTGTGCCGATCCCCAACTCCAGTAGAGAGAGCCCTTGATTAGGTTTGGGCCTTACCGGGATTAGGTGATGAATGTGAAAGCACTCCATCCATCCTGGTGGAAGGTACAGAGTCCGTAGGTTTTACTCGATAAGAATCTGACATAACTCATACTTTTACTGCTCGGCGGAAGGTGGGTATCTTACGTAAGATCTTTCTACGAAAAAAAAGAGCTTTGAAAATCAGAACCGCAACCTTTTTGTGTGACGCTCGCTCGAGGCGTCTAAGGAATCGTGTGGGATATAGTGATGTTCCCATTCTATCCTTAAGCATAGAGTATTTTTTATATTATTATTAATAATGCTGTTTTGTAGTAATAAAGTAAATTTGGAGCAATTTTATTAGAAGCCTAACATTTTACAGAAAAATAAATATTTATCTTTTGTTTAAATTCTGAGTCAGTATATTATTCAACGTTTATTATCAATTAAATAGTTAGAGATGTGAAGCGTTTGCGAATTCTTTAAGAGAATTTAAGGAGCGATTAATTGATATATATTTAATATAAAAATCATGTGTGTAATTGATACGCGATGGAAGTGTATTCTTCAAAATAATATTAAAATATTTATGTAACCAATAAACCTCGACTCAACTGTTATGATGGCTTTACGCAGGCGCACAAACACAATTACAATGCTCGGACCTTGTAAGAAACACTGTATAGTACCTTCTATCTCTTTCTTCCGCAAGTTATGTGCTATAGATATATATGGCAGTTTCTTTTTACTGTCGTTCTTCGTTTCATCGAGTTTAAAATCGTCAAGATGCTAAATAAGTTTACACTTCGAAAATATTCCACTGAAAGTTTTCTCCGATGCTATGAATTCACAAAATTTAGAAACTGATTACTTTTTTCCCAGCTTAATAATAATTTTACAGTGCTGAATATTGTCGAGTTTTTACCCATGGGACGAACAATAGTAATAATAAACACCGTAAAGGTACTCTATGCGTTTCGTGATTTTCTAGTGTGATGTAAATAGAATTTTTCCCATCCCTTTTCCACATATTGATGCCTGCATACGTTCGCTGTTCGCACTTTCGCTTATCAAAGCCAATAGATAATAGTGAGTAAAATAATTGTCTTCCGTAATATATTATATACTAGCTTTTACCAGCGGTTTCGCTCGTGTTAGTATTGATTTTGTCGATAAAATCGAACGACGCAATAAAAAGTTTTATACAAAGTTTATCGCTCTCTTTAGCCCACTTCATTAAGTTTATTCGCAAAAAAAAGTATTCTGTCACCGTCTCCAAGTCCCCATCTATCTCTATACAAAAATTAATCAAAATCGATTCAAAGGTTTAGGTTTGAAAGCGTAACATACAAACTCATCTTCGCATTTATAACATTAGTAGGGATTGAATGTAGATAAAAAATTGGTTCGCCATCTCTAGTTCTTACATTATCTATAGTATTATAAAGCGCAAAAGTTTGTTTGAGTCATTACTCTTAGAAACTACCAGACGGATTTCAACAATTCTTTGTGTATTTATTAGAGCAATCATTAAGAAAGTCTGCGATGTTTAACTTCACGCTACCACCAATAGGAGCAAAGCTGTATCGAAAAAAGTTACAAACGCGAGCAAAAATGTTTAAATAATTCTTAGTTTCACGTAGAGTTACGAATATAGTATGAGGTTTCATATCAAACAACAACATTATTCAAATAATATATTAAGCTGTTTTAAAATCAAAATCACATATCAAAGTTTAACTTAACATAGGTGATTAGTGCTTACAAAAGAATACTTTATTTGTATTATCATAAATAGCTGTCGATAACTCATCTATGTTCTCATTGCGTATGGCAGCCAGTATCTCTAAAACTTGTCTGGAACAAAGAAAAAAATAATAAATTATACGACTTCGTTGAAAGGTTTGTGAAAAGGCTACGTTTATTATAATTCAGAGAGATACTCGAGTATTCAGGACTCTTATTGCATCCGATATAAACGTAGTTGTGTTCCGGAAGTTACACATGAGAGTCAGTCCCTTCACTAGGCTTAGTATGTGAACCATCTTTGGCCACATCGTCATTTAACATCAGGTGAGATTGTAGCCATACCGCTATACTTATGAAGAGTAAATAATCGTGTGTGCTTAAGACTACACAACAGAAGTGAAACATGACTATATCTCTCTCGCGTCTTTAGTCGACTCGAGCTGGCTTTGAGCGTCACACAGAAAGGTTGCGGACCCGAATTTCAAAGCTCTCCCATAAGAAATTTCACTTAAAATATACTCGGATATTGTAATATTCCAACTAAATAAGTTTATCGCTTATCGTACCAGTTTCGATGGAAGTAAATTTATCACACAAACTATTATGATACTTTGAGCGGCCTTGAAGCTTTCTTAATAAATGTCATATGAAACATAAAAAAAAAAAAAACACAGCGGTGCCGATAAATGCGTACATAATATAGTGTTTACAATATTATTAATAAAATTATGTAATAAGTAAAACAGATAAAATAATATATCTAAAAATATGGCAGCGGTGCTTACCCTTATCATAAGGTCATATAGGCCAAAAGATAACATAAAACAACTTACACTATATTAACAGGCTCATTTCTTCCTTTCACTTGGCTATTTAAATTATGGTTATATTTCTCCTTCTTAACAGTTGGGAACTTGGTGACAACATGCTTGTGCCCCGGGTGAGTTTGTTTCACTTCGCACCACGGGCAGTCGGTTTCAATCATCAGCCTGTCCATTGGAATGTTCGAGGCCACTTCCAAGTTCTCGTCTGTTCTAAGTGAACTGGAATTCGAGTTACTTGTGATATACAGGTTTTGCATATAATCCGTTTATGGTTGCCCTGGTGGAAATATTTTTTGCTAGGAGTCAAATTAATTCTTGCAGCGTTCTAAAAAAAAAATTGTAGAAGAATAAATAAGTCAGAAAAATTCTGAAAAAGACACATGGAAAACTTTTTCAGAATCAGAAGAAAAAGTCTTCCGGAAGAGTCCAAAAACGTTTAAAAATGCAGTCTTTAAAAAGCAATATAAATCTTAAAAGTGTATTATTATACTTTTTCAGAATTTTTCTGACTTATTTATTCTTCTAGAATTTTTTTTCAGAATGCTGCGAGAATTAATCTGACATCTAGCAGAAAATATTTCCACCAGGGTGACACAGGCTACCTCGGTAGGCTTTTTTTTCCTCAAAATTGACCTTCATCTTGATTAAACATCCACATATTACGAGTTTACATATGTACGAATTAGTAATTAAATATAAAAAAGCACGTATACTTAATCAGTTTGCTTAAAAAACTAGGTTTTATATAGGTGGAATTGTGAAGCAAGGATTTGTGTAAATATAAAAAGTTTCATTCTGATCGTTAGAGCAGTTTTGGGGCCGTTCATAAAGTACATTCGCACTTAAGGGGGGGGGGGGAGGTGGGTTAACTATGCCGCATACTTTTTTTAACTTTTAGTCAACTTTTAAACCTCACTTGATGTAATCAACAATATGACCTAAGATGGTGGACACGTCGCCTAGTGGACTGGCAATCACGTGCAACCTCTGCCACATTCCTATAGGTATTTGACGGCAAATTTTCAATTTTAAACAATTTTCAAATATTAACTCAGCCAGTATCACTTCAACAATCGTTATAATATTCCAACCTATTTAAACAAAAGTTTAGTCAAATACTACACTTCATTCTTCATTATGCATTACTGCGTCTATTGCTGGAAACTGTATGAAAATACATTCAGTAGTTTTTTTTTTATCGCATTCAGACAGACCGAGGAGTTTGTTTTATAATATTTAGTAATACATGTGAATAGCCTGTCTCCGCAAATGAACCTAAGTATATCGCATATTATAAGGGCCTAACTTTAAGCTTTTTTCCCACCTGATTTTCTTTAAAACTCGTTTTTCATTTTACATTTTCATTTTGTAAACTGATTTTCAATAAAATCATTTTATTCTCAAACTGGGAGCAACGTTTCAAAAAACCAAGCATTTATTAAGCAATCTTATTACAAAGTATTACTGACCATCCATTTATACCTACATGAAGTCCTAAAGCTAAAATCTTCTGCAAAGCCTCAAAGGAACCATCAAAGGAATGAACAACTCCACTGCCGAACTTATCTTTATTTCTGCTAAGGATATCTACTAGGTCATCCGCAGCAGTCCGGCAATGTAGAAATAAAGGTAAATCAAAATCTTTACTTAATTGCAATTGGTATTCAAAGTATCTGAAATAAAAGAACAAATACAAATTTAAAGCAACAATGTCTTAATGGACAGTGTCTTTGGATATAAGTTTGTATACCTGCATAATAAAATCTGAGCTTATAACAAACATTATGATGAATCTATAAACAAGCAGATTTAACATCATAAGTGATAAGTCATTTTGGAGTGTTAGAATTACACATTTTAATTTTTTTTTTAAAGTTCTGCATGACTGCATTGTGACCCGACACCCCAATACCAAACATGGCAGGGTTTCCATGTAAGGTAGGGTTATTCGAGTAGAAATAAACGCTCTGATGGGCTAGTTAAGAACTCATCATTTATTAATAAGTATCAGTATTTAAATACACGAGTAACATACATAAGTATATGTAAAATAGGAACACAGGCTATACCACAATAAATACATTTATAAAAAAAATTACACTATATGTTCTTGCACTCAAATTTGTTTAAGTTTGACTTTACTAGGATTAAATGTTGAATGCAAAAGCGTTCCATAAATCCTGTAGGTTTTAGTCAAGAAGAAGCTGACGTAACCCATACTTTTGCTGCCTGGTATATAAGGTGGGTATCTTATGTAAAATCTTTTCTAGAAAAAAAGGTAAGTAGGTAGTAAATGGTACAAAAACTTTAATACTAACTTCAGTTGTGTTTCTTTTTGACAAAAGTTTAGCCTGTCATAGTCCAGGCCAAACTCACCAATAGCAATTACTTTTTCTCTGTTCTCTTTTATTAAATCTCTTAGACTGTTTAAGTAAGCTTCAGGGTCATCCAGAAAGTCATTGCATCTAGTAGGATGACAACCAACTGTTGAGTACAATCTGTCTGGAAAAGTACACTGTTTTAAATACATTAGGTACTATGAAAACTATAAGGACTGAACATTTTATGGTATTATTGAGAGTTTTCATCAAATGAAGAAAATATACCATTGTATGGATAATAAAGGAATCTAGCCAAGTCAAAGAATTTCGATGCAATAGGATGTTTGTCATCAATTCTACAAAATGTTCTAATAAATATAATGCGAAAGTAGAACAAAATACTATATATATTTTGAATCATTTATAACATTTCTGAATTTTGTGTCTAAATATATCTTTAGTCAGTACATATTAAAAAAATTGTGACCAAACTAAATCATGATATTCAACCTACATTTTAAAATTATATTCATCAAAATACATAAGTCAAAAATATTTTAACTTGAATTTTAAGATCATTATTCAATGAGCATAGAGAAATGTCAAGAAAAAGTTATCACTATCCTTAATCTAACAATACAACTAAAGCAAATATGAAAAGCATATACTTATTTGGAAATGTTATATATAGCATATGGGGTATATAAAGCATTCTGTACTGAGTCACAATACATCATATAAAGTGCTCAAGAATAAATCAATGCATATATTAATTATTTGATTTTTTCTAAGATTAGATCAGGGGTTGTTCTCATAACCCAATTTTTGACCCTCCTTCCGCGCCATGTTACGCGCAAAAAGATATGTCACACCTAAGTGAACATTTTTACTTAAAAGCCATAATAATGTTTTACTTTTTTTACTATTAAACTCTTAAAATGAAATAACTTATTTATCTTAACCACTGCAAATGCTTAGAATTGTCAAGGGATTCTCCATAAAACATAAACATGTGGATTTGGGAAATTTTAATAGGCTAGTTTTTTTATATAAATAAATAAAAACAATCATATGTAATCCATTATTCAAACCCCTCTCCCTCTCTTGGACTGCATGGTAATGTTTTACTAGATGCACCCCTTGTTCCAAATTGCATTATGTAATATTTGAAGGCCCCTGAACAAGATTAAAATAAAATGACCATTGGTGACAAAGATTTCATTGGCCGTCATAAATATAGTGGATAATCCTAGAATACCAACTAATCTAACAATATACTCTCAGAAATGTAGAAATTGCTTGACTTTGGTTAGTTTAACGGATTATAATATATTTTCATTGATACCTTCTCTGCTGATAACAGCAACTTATGACCTTAAATGTTGCCATCAAGAGTTTATAATATACCATGCAGGCCAATGTGAAGAATTCATAAATGGTTAGTAACACTGAGTTACCTCAGTAGTTATGTACCTAAAATTACCCAAGTCTAATATAGTTAATAATTACAACAAACCATCTGTCTTCGCTAATTCAATAGCTTTTTTGCTGTCTTCCAAGCTGCCACCTGTTATAATCATCTTGTCTAAGCCTCCAGACCAAGCACGGTTTAAAACTGTATCTAAATCTGGTTCATGCTTTTTGGAACCATGGTAAATGCCTTTGTACATGTCATCAGTAAGGTTTGCTCCAATATCTGAATTAATATCGTTAGTATATAAAAAAATATTTATTTAATATCAAGTGTTCCATGGTGATTTTGTTCTCAATTTTATGTTTTAATGTTAAAGATATTTAAAAAAAGTACAAGGTTTCTCAAGTAATAAAATACTAAAATATTAATTCTAGAACGAATAAAATTATTAAATTTGGAATAATTTACCAGAATATTATTAAAAATTTATTATATATTTTATATTCACAAATACACTAGGTAATTGAATCTGTTACTAACCTATATATTTTTTTAATGCGCTCATTCTTTTCATTTAATATATTACAAATTAATTATATTATAATCCAAATATTTACGTTTAACAATATAACCTAAAAATTTCATATGATATTGACTATCAATGTTGCCAGATATTTTCGTCGGTTTCCCTCTGAACACTAAAAAAAAATATTCTTGGCTTTTTTTTCTGTATCGATATTATCTCTGAAGCTCGTACCGATACTAATCCGAAAAACGGTGTTACATGAGCGTCCCTTCAGAAAAAAAAATATTTCCATACAAAACGTAATGGAACTTGTGATAACCGTTTATTGAACTTGGTAAAATCCTCCTACTTTAATTACTATATCCTGTAAATTAACAGGCAATTGTAAGCAACAGTGCCTGAAGGAAAATTTGGTAGTTAAATTTTTTATCTCATTTTCTTACCTAATAGCGAATTGTATGAATTATTGCTATGTAAAGTATGAACTCGATATTGTGGTTCGTTTTAGATTTCGAGAAAATATTTTTCTTCTTTTTTTACATTTGCATCCTAATCTAGTTGTTCAAAATAGAAAGTGGAATTATTTTTTGTTATATCACGCTGTATAGATTTTTTTCTGTTGAGCTTATTGGTAGCTGGGTAAAAAAATATTTGATTATGAATCTCGACAATCCAAAAGTTAAAATGTCAGCTAAGGTGGTTATGATCCAGTCATACATAATTACTACATCCTACCTATCATTTATAACGTGGGTTATGTCCATTTTTCCGCTTGTACCAGGGCATGATACGAGAGAGGTATGTGGGACTCACCCGGTGTTATTTACCAGACATAGCACCCAAAAATTCCCCTATTCATCCCCCTTATTTGTCACAGATAGAAAACATTATTTTTAAATATAGTATCTGTTTATGTAGGCAAATTCGCCAATGTCTGACTCAGACTCAGAGTAATAACTTATGGATCACACAACTCCCCAAGAGAACCGCTTTCGTGATTAATACATACTGGTTCTGTAAAGGACTACCCCTGCGGTTCTTGTGCGGCTTGTCCGATAATGTCGTTGTTTGGATCACCAAATTAGTAAGTTAGGACCTGTTGGTTAGTTCAGCCATTCTGGTACCCTAGCGCCCGCTGTCTTGGAACTGAATGCCCTCAGCACTCGCCCAACACAGTTCGGCGAAGCTGTCAAAGCCCTTAAGGCTAACAGCGTAAGTCAGTTCGAAAAAAAAAGTTAATAAATACATTGACGTAGTTCATCAGGTAAAGAGCACCTTAAAATACCCATTACAAATAGACCACTACGGTACTTAACAGTGGGGGGCCACTGCCTAAGACCAGGCTCAGCAATTCACTAACCAACTTACAAGGTAAACTTAGTTTAGCTTTAGTCTAGAAACTACAGCGACTACCAATAACTCATTGGCAAGTAACATCGATGCAGTAAGTCGTTGCATACATCTCATTTTATAGCAATTATTAAAAAATATTATATATAATAAAAGAAACACATTGTAGTATAAACTTTATTACAAAAACAAAGCATTTTTTTAATAGTGGCATGTCAACAAAGATAATTAGAATAAGTACCCGCGAAAATAATTTTATCTTCATGTAAAACAATATAAGCCAAAGGATGATCAACTTTGAAGGCCATACATAGCGGAGTTGAAACCGTACGAGCAGAAATACCTGTAAATTAATCACCATTCATTGACTTAGCGATAAAAACGCAATAACTAATTATTTTTTAATTATACCCAATCAAACTAAATTGCTGCTACAATTAAAAACACATTTTCGAAAAGCGTTCATGGCCTTCCAATTTAATCGTCAAGAATCGTAACCTATGACTCATTTTGATTGGAATTATAATGTTGTTTGGTATTAATTATAAATAGGAGGTAACAAAAAAATGTTTTCTTGTCGGTACTAATATAAAGAATCTGAATCGTTTGTTTGAATACACTAATATCAGGCAGTACCGACCGAATTTGAAGAAATCTTTTTGTATTTAACAGAATTATTTTTGAAGAAGGTTTATAGGCTATTTAACATTACATTATGACTTTCAGTAGGTGAGAAAATAGAAAACTAACGCTTAGTGAGAAGATTGTAAAATTAATATCAATGCGTTTTTGATTCAGAAAAATTTACTTCCGAAGTGTGTGATGCGGTGCCCCGGTGCGCCGTAGAGAGTGATGAAGGGAACCGTAAATCGATTCTCTTTACCATTCTCCGAAACTTTAAATTAAGTGTTGGGGGGTACAAAATAAACAATTTAATACATACCCTCGGAAACTGTAAGCCTTATCTATACTTATAGAGAGAGAAATGAACTTCTTACCTAACCACGGATTCATTGTGCGGGTGCCGGGTCCATATTATAAAATGGGAATATTTGTATTTTTGTTTGTAACGAATAAACTCAAGAAACAGATTTAACAAATTAAGGTCGAAATTTATTAACTCACCAGTGAAGGCACCGGCAGTGGCTCCCTCTTCGTCGACTTTAATGAATGCCTCCTGGAATGCTTTGGAAACTACCACTGAATCGCCCTTGACGATCCCCGGTGCTGGCTCGTCGAATATTTTTGATACTCCAAGCTAGTACGATAAAGAAATCAATTTGAAATAGGAAAATATTTGTTTTAGTAAATACTTCTTGATACAATCTTCTCTGAGGAGTGATCGCACATTATCTGTCCATTTACTTATATCATAATCAAATAATTTATTATAAAGCTAATAGTTATTATACAATTTCAAAGAAAACAACATATTAATTATAATTATTTATAGCAAATAATACCGTTTCCAAGTGTGTATTTACGAAATCATAGTCTATAAATCTTTAAAATTGTGATCAATAATTTACTGTTTTTTATGTAACGCGTATGTAATTATGCCTTTGTAAATCAGAAAAGAATTTTAGAAAACTTTAATTTGTAGCGTTTAAATAAATGTGATAACTTATAACATCTATGAAATATATTGATTATTTTCTATAGTTATTTTATAACAGTACCTTCGGCAATAATTTGTTTAGGTCCAACCCGCATTTAATTTCAAATTTTGGTAACGCCAAATTCACGTATATGTGTGCTGGTCTCAGTTTCAAGACGTCCTCAAGGAGACCTTTGTCCACAGCTTTTTCTAACATAGACGACAATCCGTCGAGTTCGTCGGGAAGGACAACTACAATCCGGAAGCCAGCCTCCTTGTACGGCAGTTCAACAAACTGTTATTAAACAAACGATTTTTAAATTATTTCTTTAACCCAACTCGTTACCGAACGTACTGTCGAAATTAAAAATAATATCATGTAGACTGGCAATCTTAATCCCATAAAGTATTTTACTATTTACAGTTAACCAGCAGTACTGCAGTAAAAAAGTATAAGGCACCATGGTAGATAGTGCAAATAAAATAATTATTACAGTTAGTACCTAAATAATAATAAGTAGAATAAAACAAAAAATAGTGATGGAATAACATATAAAAGCAATCAAACCAAAAAAGGTCAAAGATATACGTTAACAAGCAGAGGCAAAACAATTTCTTTATTCAGTGGCTATGGACAAAGTTAAGCGCTACCAATAAAAAAAGTTGGAAACTGTTTTTTCCATCTTTACTAGGATTTCCTCAAATTCTGAATAGGTATTGATTTTTGTCGAGTTTCGACCATCGGGTGAAAACTACTACTATATTCTTTGCAATTCCCAAAATTCTAGATTGAAACCCTTAAGCCCTTAAGTCAATGATTGTAATACAGCGATGATTTTGTATTTATATTTTAAATCAGGAACAAACTCAAGCTTACCCGTGCTCCCAGCTCTTTGTTTTCGGTGTAAAACAGATATTGCATAAGTCGCATGGTAGGTTTCTTGACGACAGTTTTAGAGTCCACGTGGAAATCCCTTTCTTCAGTCTCATTGGCATTGAACGGCACGTGCCAGTGTCCCTGGACAAGTTTACGGAATTACCTACTGATTGTTTACCTTTATTTGTTTTATGTTTTATTTAGTACTACTTGTTAGGGTTAGGATATGAGAATCTTGTCCGTCAGTCATCATGCATCGGTGCCCCTAACCAAGTTGATTTCAACAATTACTAACGTACAAAGACGCGAAGATGGCTTAGTTGGTAGTCTAGTTACGGACGCTACGTCTATAATCGGGAGCTTGAATGCACCTGCAATGAGCCTGAGCTTTTGGTAAAGAAAAACATCGCAAGGAAACCATAACAAGGTAGTAGGGCTTTTTTTAATACCTACCTGGTTAGCTACCAACCTTAAGTTGAAAATCTGCTTTAAAATACCTAGAGGTAAGTTCTGGCAGTTGCACTTGAAAGCCAGCTCGTCCACTAGTTTTAGTGTGTCCACTATCTTGGGCAACATAGTCATTTAACATCAGATGAGACTGTAGCCATAATTTAATCCGCAACGTTCGACATTCTATGTCAAAGTAATTTTGCAAATATAATACAATGTTCCATACATTTTTATGGACACATGTGTGACACCAAACAGTGTCTCATTCACAGATCAGTCGGTGAATAACTAATAATGGTCATATTGTACTTTTTTTTATTTATTTAAAAACTTATATTATTTGGCCCTTACTGGTGTTATTTCGCGTGAAATACTTTAGTGATTTTGAAAAAAACAAAGAAAAGGACAAAATAGAATTGTGTATGGATACTTCAACATTAAATAAGAATAAAGAAAGAGAGCTCGTCACAATGGCTCCAATTTTATTTATCGCGTTTCGAGATTTACTATTTAATACCCAGTTACCGAGAGGAAGGGTAAAAGGATTGTCTGGTGCTAGGATGTTCCCACCAGAGACTAGAAAAAGTGCGAAAGCGGTTCCTTCTTTCTGGTAACATGGGAGTTTGCTATATCGCCGTGATACGTTTTAGTGGATAGTGTCTGTTGGTTCTCACTCGGCGATTTATGCCTCTTGCCCCTTTCGCCTTTAGCCAGAGCCCAGGTAATGCGTTTGGGCAGCGGTGACTGTAGTCATTAAAGGTCCCGTGTGCTACCAATACGCTGTAGCCTTTTAAAGCGGTGCTTGGCGTCCAAACCAACGAACAAACTTTTTCGCTTTATAATATTAATATAGTGGTAGCAAGTTAATTATACAGTTAATATTCGACGTGTATTTAACATCACTCATACATCATATATGTAACACTTATGTAAATATGACACCCGTGGCTAATTTGTTAAGTCTAGTCAAAGTCGTGAATTTACTAAGGTTACATTTATAACTCCCACATTCCACATTTGGCAGGCTATCTGTCCTCATACACTAACATCCGCTCGAATCGAAATAATACTAGAGCCCGTGACCAAGTTGTTTTTCATACGATAGTTAGCGCAAGAGAAAAAAAATTCTAGGCATCCAATTTTTTAAATATAATTAAGGTTTAGCGTTATAACCATAATCTTGCCTAATCTTCCGTGACGATACGGCCCAAATTGGTAGACACGCTAAACCTGCGGAAGAACTGGCTTTGAAATGCAACTGCCGAAATACACTTTTTGGTATTTGGCGACAGATTGTCGACTTGAGGGTGGTTGCTACCCAAGCTGGTATTAGAAAAAGCCCTACCACCATGCCATGGTTTCCTCTCGATGTTTTCCTTCACAGAAACCTCAACCATATTGCAGGTGGACTCGAACTCACGTTCTTTGACGCGGAGTCTTTATATACTACCACTGAGCTATCATCGCTTCAAGTTTCTTTAAAATAAAAAAAATACCTGGAAGAAAATAACGTTGAAGAGTGTAAAAGCTACGTCTGAATCTATTGTATCTTCAATTATTGCTGATTTGATGTGGCCTTTGGTCTTTTGACTTGCCTGAAAATTATATTATTTAGATTATATTATTTGTTTGCAGTTAATTGGATCAACAGACATTGTTCGACCCTTTCCAGCAGTTATTAAATTGATCAGAGCGCCATCTATCACGAAAACGTGTTACCATGAGGAGTTAATATAAAAACCCTCTCCATGAGAAATAACTTAGGTTTATTGTTCCTGAGAGTGCATAGAAAAATTATGATTATTGCAGATTGTTCGAGTTTCCCGAGTTAACTGTATAATTTCATAATTTTTCTTCCTGAAAGTATTTCAAAGGCAACAACAACCAAACGAAAATGAAAAGAATAACACGAAAAAGAATAAAATGGATAAACCCATTATTTCAATAGTGATCATAAGATCACAAGTTTAAAAAATATATATAATAAAAAAAGCAATTCGTAATGTCTACTACCGTATCAGCTTATTTTTTTTCTAAAACCTATCTTATCTCTCAAAGCAGCTAACCAAACAATATACATGCTGAAGATTTCAATGAGATGTATTGAGAGCTTTTCAAAATTAACTTAACTATTACCGTGTTAGGTTTATTTATTACATAACAGTAATATTGTATTATTAAATATTTGTAATAGTAAATTAGGGTACTTAAGTCAAACTGTCAACTGATTAATGTACTTAAAACATATTGTAAATATTTTAACTAATAAATTAGGATATTTTATGGTAGTATAAGTCAAATTGTCAACTTATAACCAGCACCGCACTTAAAACATATTGTAAATATTTGAAGTAATAAATTAGGGTACTTTAGGGTTCTATAAGTCAAATTGTCATCACATACTAATCGAAGCACCACACTGAAAATATATTTTAAATATTTGTAGAAATAAATTAGAGTACTTTATGGTACTATAAGTCAAGTTGTCGCATTTAAATACGAGACGGCTGTAGAAGTCGGCATGATTCGATCGGAAGTCATTGTTTTGTGCTGTATAGAGTAAGACGTGCAAAGTAGAAGATTGTGAAACAATATAGTTTTGTTACCTAGAGGAAGTTCTTTAATATATACGCCTATATCCCCTGACCTAAGCCTTTAACCGTGACAGGATATTCTTTATATATAAATATGTATGGATTAAAAATTTCATCTACTAGCAATAAGTGTCCACTTACCCATTGATTAATGATGTCAGCTGCTTGTTTGGGTTTCGTAAAGTCAATAGCGTCAACCTCGCTTTGGTTCAGCTGAGCATTACTCCTGAACCCTTGTATATTGTTTCCCAACGTACATTTTATTAGCCAGAGTGAACAAGTCTGGGTTCATTCCCGAGAAAATTTTGCTTAAACCGCTGTATGAGCTGATGACCTAAGGGATATAATCAAATTTATTTCAAGTATCTTCTTCGCAAACTATAATTACATTTCTAACAACTTCTAAAGACTTCCGTCTAGTATTAGTAAAAATACTTACTTTGCTTACTACCGTACCGTCCTTTTATTACGTAAAAATATACCAAGACGTTTGATGTGCAAATAAAAATTATAACATATCGATAGTGAAGTAACGAATGTTTACAAATATAACAACCACAAAACCCTTCAGAACTTGTTCATCAAGAGTTTTTTTTTTTTGTTTAATTTAATCAATGGTATTTTATTCACCGACAGTAGAGAACGTAGCAACAGATACGCTAATTATATTATATTATTTTCCTTTTTTATATATAGTACCATAACATTTACCTAGTTATCTTGACCGCCCAAAAACGTTTTGATTTCTGCACGACTTCCATCACCGGCTCCTTCTTTGTACAGAAGCGTTAATAACATCACACCTAAAGGTGAAGATACGACATTCTTGTCTTTAGCTGATGTTTACGCTTCCTAAAAAAAGTTTAAATTGTAAAGTTTTAGATAACTACTGGGAGAAGTTATACCAAGCTAGAAAACGGTAGTGTTACCGCAAAAAAGATAAATCCAGAAAGCTAGCTTCGTACAATGTACCTACCAAACTTGTGCGTAAGCGGTTTAGCGTTTTCACCGTAATGCCACCTGATGTTATCTGAAAACGGGGACCCGCTAAGACTAGTGGAGGCGCTGGCTCTCAAATGCAACTACCGGAACACACTTATAGGTATTTAGCGGCAGATTGTCAACTTGTGGGAGGTAGCTAGCTAGCCAGTCGGACATTAGAAGAAGCTCTACCAGCATGCTATCGTTTAATCACGATGTTTTCCTTCACTAAATAAGGCTCAGACTCATTGGAGATATTCCAACTTAAGACCATTGACACGGCGGCCGTACACATTATCAACTAAGGCATAATTGCTTTAAAGTTAATTATTATTTCATTTTGTATTCCTATAATGGTATAAACAGAAGTAGTATTTTACGTGATATACTTTGATTATTGTGCGTATGTGGAGCGAATTACACTTTATGAGAGTACTTTATTAGTTGTCATAAAACTTTGTAGACCGATTTAACATGAGATTCACCTTTTGTTAAAGCAGTGTGTGAGTTCTGAAGATGTTTGTAAAATATTGTATTATTCTACGTAATATTGCTGTACCTATATGTGTATAAACAAGTTGTCACAGAATGCGAGGCATTCGGCTGAAGAATACGTATGAGAAGCTCTATAAAATTACAGAGGATGTTGGGGCTTCGACTTCTGGATGGGATAAATTTATTTTCTCTAGAACATAGAAACACGTTGTACTGTTTGAGCTCACTGTAACATGAGTAACAAATATACCAAAAGACCACACTATAAAAATAAATAAATACTACGAACTACTAAATGTCCTGAATAGAAATGGCTAGTTATTTAATTTATATGCGGTCGAAGTGAGAGCGAGAGATATACCAGCAGAACCTCTCTATAATCTACTAAACGTTGTTAGCCTGTGTAGGACTGCAGTAAGTTCTTTATTAGAACGTGTTTCTAAAGCTACGCTAGCAGGCTTCTACCAAATTTGTCTGCGCAGGGAGAGAAACACGAATAGTGAAGGCTCATGTTGACGCGCGCCGGTTAGAGGCCCTTTAAATCCTATATTCGTGTCGTCTCGGGAACTGTTCGTAATTTCCCTCTCTGTCACACTTTGTCTCATAAGTATCCGTATGAATGAGATATACCTAATTAATTATTGTTTTGTGCGTGATTGTTTGTTTTACAAGTAACACACACATACATGTGGTATTCAATTTCTTATTTATTTTTAAATTACTATTTATTTACTTCTAATACGCATTTATAGTCTTTGAGAGAAAAAAAATTGTAAGACGAAGAAACTTTTGCTCCGTTTTATTCATTTTCCTGGTAACGTGGTGAAGTTGAAGAAGCGTATTGACTTGTAGTGAATGTTTCACATTCATCACATCACAACAAATCAATCACAATCACAACAAACATCTACCCATTCAACTTTATTTATAAAATTACCGGTTTTTTTTATGGAATAGGGGCAAACGGGCAGGAGGCTCATCTGATGGAAAGTGATCACTGCCGCCCATGAACACCTGCAACACCGGAGGGCTTGCAAGTGCGTTGCCGGCCTTTAAGGAAAGAATACGCTCTCTTCTTGAAGGTTCCCAAGTCGTAACGGTTCCGAAAGACCGCCGGCGACAGCTGGTTCTACAGAATGGCTGTGCGAGGTAAGAAGTGCCTTACAAATCGTGCTGTTGTGGAACGCTGGACATCGAGGTGGTGTGGGTGAAATTTTTTGTTTTGGCGCGATGTTCGATGGTGAAATTCAGCGGCCGAGATCAATCCAAACAATTCCTCAGAACACTCCCCGTGGTAAATACGATAGAAGATACAGAGAGACCCAACATCTCTACGCTGGGCCAAAAGATCAAGCCGATCGGAAAGAGCTTAATCGTCGATAATCCGAGCCGCCCTATGTTGAATGCGGTCAAATGGAAGTAGCTGGTACTGGGGGGCTCCCGCCCGGAGATAAAAACAGTACTCCACGTGGGGCCGAATTTGTGCCTTATACAGGTTCAGGCATTGAGCCGACGTGAAGTACCGTCTCGCCTTACTGAGCACACCTAGCTTCTGTGAGGCCAATTTGGCCTTATCTTCCAATTGACCGCGAAACTGGACGATGCTTGAAATATCGACGTCAAGTATTCCGATACTGGCTTTGGCAGAAAAGGGAGTATTCTCAAAATGAAGAGTTACGAGAAATGGTGACTTTTTACGACTAAGTTAAGTCGACCCCAGTCGGAGACTTTGGTCAACAAAGACTCGACTTCAGACACAAGTTTGTTCCGGCTCTCGTCAATCTGTTCCCGACAAATATTAGCACGGTCAGTGTACAGTACATCCACAGTGCTATCGTCTGCATAGCAATGAATGTTGCTGATCTGCAGCATGTTACTTATATGCAGAAGGAACAGAGCTGGAGAGAGTACGCAGCCTTGTGGAACACCAGCATTGACAAATTTAGAATCAGAGCATATACCGTCGACGACCACCTTGATGCTCCGATCTGCCAAAAAGCTGGTGTACCAATTGCATAATTCTCGGGAAGCCCATAGGAAGGTAGCTTCGAAAGAAAGAAGGTTACGAGGACGATCCTTGCTAATCTCGGAAAGCTCTTGACAGAACTCAATTAAACCTTGTAAATGTATATATTTGGTTCGATTTCAGAGATAGGAGTGCTTTTAAGTTTATATTTTATAAGCCAAATGCTGCTACAACATTCGAATTGCTTTTGTATTATATTTATTATGAGTTCGAGATAATAATTTACTATTGATAAAATGGATATATGTAATGCTTTTCTTTTTTAGCTTTAGTATTGTATTTATTATGAAGTGAAGATATTAATTTACCATTGAAACAATGGATATATGTAGTGATCTACTGGGGAAAGGGCGGATTAATGTCTTTTAACTTATTAGCCACTAATAATAAATAGAATAGTATAATTTACAGGCAAGTCAAAAGATAAAGGGCCACATCAACTCTCCGATTACGGAAGATATAATAGATCCAAGCGCTGCAGCCGCACTCTTTAGCGTTATTTTCTTCCAGGTAATATACTTACTCGTTTTTAAAATTCAAACCAAACTAGTATCTCCATATAACTTAATCTTACATCCTTAATGATACTGAAAGTATTAAAGAGATATTGAAACTAACAAGCGATTATCGGTAGAATTACATCCCAGCACCAGACGTCGCTAATGCTCTACCTCTCGATACCTGGGTATATACTGGCGATCTTGAAACTCGACAATCGAGAATAGTGCAACTGTAATGAATTCTTCTTGTTTATAATACCCACGTGTTCATACACAATTATGCTGTTGTTACATGGAACGTAAAGAGAAGCCTAACATACAGTGTGCGCTTAAGCCCACACGACAGAAGTGAAACATCTCCATGTCTCTTCCGCTCCGTTAGCCGTCTGGAGCCGACTTTACCCTAACAAGCGTCACACAAAAAGCTTGTGGTTCAAAAGTACAAACCCTCCCATAATAAGTTTCACTTTGAAAATGTATGAGATGACTTTGACATATATTGTGTCATCCCATACTTTTTCGTTTCCTCTGTACGTTAGCAATTGTTTTAAGACAAATTGGCTAAATTTACCGGTGCTTGATTTAAAGACATAAACAATTACCTTATCACAACAACCAGTACCAAATAATGCATATAAAAAAAAACAGTAGATTATTTGTACAAAATTCTCCAGGGACACTGGGACGTGCCGTTCAACGCCAGCGAGACTGAAGAAAAGGATTTCCACGTGGACTCTAAAACTGTTGTCAAGAAGCCTACCATGCCACTTCTACAACCTCTGTTTTACACTGAAAACAAGGAATTGGGAGCACGGGTAAGCTACATGTTTTTGCTGATAAAAATTTATCTAGATAGCAGTCGGTCTAGTATAAATTTAGACTTACGAATTTCGATGTGTAATTGTGGGATTACTAAATATTATGATAACTATAGTAACCAAAGAAGAAAAATAACCATGAAAATTACTTGACAATTGACGAAAATACCTACAAACATACCTACATAAAAATAAAATACATACAACCAAACATAGGAAGCTCTCTCTTTTTTGAAGTGGACTAAAAATAAAACAGTTTTGTATTTGCCTCTTAACGTAAGTCATTAATTACCCTTTTTGTTTGTTTGTTTTTTACTAATTTTGAAGAACAGTTTTATATCTATAATTTCACCGATTTTTTTATGAAAAAGTGTACAGAAATAATTAAAAAACTCGACGGCTTGTCTTCGGTGTTGGATAAAGCTGAGGAGAAAGGTTTTCTCGAAGACGTTTTCAATCTGAGACCGGTAAACAGAGATGTGAATTTGGAGCTACCAAAATTTGAAATTAAAAGTGGATTGGACCTAAATAATTTATTGCCAAAGGTAAAGTAGAACTTTAACTAGAGAAAGTATCCAATAAATTTCAAATAAATTATAAGTTGTTAATAGCTAAATAACAATTAACGTTATTAAGGTTTAGAATAATCTTTTGTAATTTCAAAGTGGCCTATAAGCGCGACCGTATTGAAAAAAAATAACCTAAAATATTAAAAAAATTATGCGTAAAAACATGATCCCAATGTTTAAAACTTACATTATAAATCAGGGAAAAGTCTTCTCATCTAGTATATATAAAATCTCGTTTGATGTTTTTAATAATATTAAAAAAGTAACCTTTTTAACCATTTCAAAAAGATAGTAATTAGTAAAATGAAATTTCTAAAAAAAAATTCTGACAAAATTCGTCAATCTATCGTATTTTGTATGTGGAATCCACGTTCCACATACAAAATGTAAAAAACATAAACAAAAAAGGATATCTTTAAAACTAAATAAAAATCTTCATAGACCGTGAAGGACTATGAACCTAAATGTGCGTGAAGCAAGTGTGGGTGTGTGTGAGGGTTTTGATCGCCAGTATGTTATGTAATACAGACTCATTTAATGTTCTATTAATATAAGAGAAAATGAATAGTAACATTTGAATTCGGAAAGTAAAACGTATTCGAGATGACGTTGCGACACGTTCCATCGAATAGAGAGGTCTCTTACATAGGCCGCTAACATAAGAACATGTACACCGTTACATTAATTTGTAAGTTAATATATTACAGCAATAGTTACAAGATGCGTTTTCATTTACAAATCAGATAACGTTACAGGGATCCGGTCAAAATCAACCGACTAATGATTCCCAAACAACAATATCAAATTTCATTTCATTTAAAAATAAGTTGAAACATATCGAGATCTGCCATCAACGGAGATATATCCAGTGATCAAGCTGTGCGGACTTTCGTGGTAATAAATTCGACATGAGTACTATTTTTAACTATGTTATCTTTTTGGATTAGCTAATATACTCGCATACCCAGTTATTGAAATGCTTCATACCAGCATACAACGACGACCTCGGAAGGATTGCTGGCTTTTGGCGTGTACTGAGGTTATTAACAGGCACAGTGCAGTCACTCTGTCGAGGAACGATAGAGATGTACATAACAAATCAGAATAATTGATTAACAATTACATTATTACCCATACATATACTGTTGAACCAAAATCCCGTGAACAAATCACTGATATACATAAAAGCGGGAAAGCTCAATTTAAAAGTATGAAAGACGATGTTGTTTCAGTCATTTAAGAATTTGTAAATTGGTTTTTTTATTATAAAATAACCGGATAATAGATGTCATAAGGTCTATTACAATAGGAAGATAAACTAATGGTGTCGAGTGAATATTGTCTCGCGGACTGTATGACAGAATAGATTCATCGGCGCTTACGAGCGGACGAGTCAAGAATATCAAGATGTTCAAGTTTTATTTATTTGGTAAGTACAATTATTTGTCCAGTATTTTCTTTTATATATTAATTAATAAAATAAAAAATGCGACCGTAACAAGTAAATGTAGAATATGTACATTTGATAGCTATTTAGTTATCGTTAGTAACAAAAAAGAATACGACTTTCATATGTACCGGCGACTTATCTTCTTTTTGTTTCAATAAAAGTTCATCGATAATAATATTTGATATATTATAGTACGTCATTAAATTATCTCAGTCTTTTAAAATAGTTTATACTTCAATCATAAATATAATTTAAAGTAAGTAAAATATATTATGGACCAAAATAAATTTCGATGAAAGTTGTCGCGTAGAGTGGTACTTACTATTCCTCAGTAAAATCAAGCCATGATAATTACGATTATTGAAAGCGAGTTTAAATTAGCATCACTTTAATGAGCTTGAGCTTTCATTAAAGGGAAAGTTCAGAATGAAAGCATAGCATCGAAATTTTTGTAATGCAAGCCTGGCTAGCTACCACTCTCATGTTTAAAATCTATAGACCAAATACCTGTAGGTGTGTTATGACAATTGCTATTGAGAGCCAGTCCTTCCACTAAACTTATTATAGAATATGTATAAATGTGCTTTGTATAAATGTATTCATAAGTGAATTTTGCACCACTCTTTCAAAGCTGCGCTAGGAAACTGGGCTGCGTGGCCCGATCTAGGTACGTTCCTAATGAAAAACAAAGCAGTTTTACAAAGAACTTATAGAAAATCTTATAGGTTTTTTAAGGTATTACTATTTGTAAAAAATAAATTAAAGCGCAATAAACATTATGCATTATATTTAAAATGTTAAGATAAAAATGTCTTTATTTTTTAATTCATTATTTCAGATTATAAAGGGGATAATCGTTTGTTTGTTTGAACGCACTAATGTTAGGACTGTAAACATGACCAGTCGTATATTACATATTTGTTTTGTAATTCATAGAGCAATTATTCAAGAAGGCATTAAGTTATTTAATGCCACGCTACCGTCAATAGAAACAAAGCTGTATTGAAAAAAGTCACAAAAACGGTCAAAATATTATTAATAATTTTCAGTTCCACGCGGAGGAAGTCGCGGGCATGACTAGTATCTACATATGTCACAAAACAAAGTCGCTCATCTCGTCTGTCTGTCTGAACGAAATGAACTCGTAAACTACTGAATGCAATTTATAAAGTTTCCATCATTGAAGGGAACTCAGGGGAAAGGTTCAAATATTTTAGGTTAAGATTAAGGAAAATATTGTGTCAACTTGGAATTTTGCTGGAATGCGCGGCGTCAACCAGTAGACTAAGGTGAAAAATATATATTCAAGGAACTATTCATCACAAAAATATTTATTGTACAGTGGCAATGTTGCATGGCTACCCTTAATAATTCATACATAATAACAAAAACATATTACTAGAAGATGCTTTTAAATATGCCTTTAAGTTAAGCGACTATTTGAAGAAATGTTTGCGTATTTCTATTAATGTAAACTAGTATCCATATATGGCATACTTCCCGTGCGAAGTGGGGCGGGCTTTATTTGCTTTTTATAGGAGGTCTTTAAAATATTGATCCGTAATTTTTTCGGGTGAAGTCGGCTCGAGGCAACTAATCGAGCCAGAGAGTTATAGTGATGTTCCACTTCTGTCCTGTAGTCTTAAGTACACACTCTTCCAAATCCTCTTCCAGATCCTTTGCCGAACTTAACTCTAGATTCGTGCCTAATTTTGTTGTATACTTATAGCGATAGCTGTGTGCAGCGTGCAGGCGTTCCATTACTATGGACACGAGTTCGACAGGACACCTCTGGGGGATGCTATCGATAAAACCTCCGTGAAATTCCTTAAGGTATGGTTTCTTATTTTAACATCAAACGTCCCAAACAAACGAATCATCCTAGCAATAATTATAATATAAGCGTGTTAAAAATATGTATTGCTTTTAACAAATATCGGATATATTTTTGAAAACTACATATAGCATTATATAGGAGTATTTTCAGTTTCGTAAACAAGAAAAGTTCCCGTCAATATTGTATATAAAATTTGATTTTTAATTGGAATAATGACAATAATTATGGTTATATTATTAATGCATTGCTAATTGAAATCTTACAGTGACGCACAAAACAATAATTACGTAGGATATTGCATTCCTGCGGATTCTTATGACTGGCGTTCGAGCAACACTCTTGTATTTAGTGATAACTTGTATTGCAATATCTTACAAACGTCCTCAAAACTCCCACAACGCTTTAACCCATGAATGAGTCTCTTCTTAAAACTGTCCGAGGAGTTTTTATGTCAACGAATAATAATACCTTATGTTTTCTTATTGATGAATCACTTCGTCCGGTTACGATCATCAAAGTATATCACATAAAACACTACTAATATTTATACCATTAGATATATTATTTCAACATAAACCATAACATACAAGATTAAGATCCTGTCAATAATTCCTTGAATCGAAACTCGTACGTACAAATTTCGCAGGCACGTTGTGCGAAGCTAACTATGTACATTTATCTGTAATGCGTTAAAACTGCTACTGTCAAACTTCGCACAACTTCTCTCCGTAGTTATCTAAAACAGTGAATTTTAACCTTTTTTAGGAAGCGTATACATCAGCTCAAGACAAGAATGTTGTATCTTCACCTTTAGGTGTGATGTTATTAACGCTTCTGTATAAAGAAGGCGCCGGTGATGGAAGTCGTGCAGAAATCAATACATTTTTGGGCGGTCAGGATAACAAGGTAAATGTTATTGTACTAAATATTCAGGGTTGTTTTAATGTCCTACTAGCTAATAATATATTTAAAACAAGAGCAGCACTTAATGTAATTTGCGTATCTGCTACGTATCAGTGACAGTAGAAAACGTTCTCTACTGTTACTGAATAGAGTACCTACTAGCGAATTCATTAACCAAATTGGCCAACAAAAAGTTCTTAACGGTCTTGTAGAAATATTAATATATATATTATTTCACTATCGATTTCACATTATTACAATTTAATGACACATCACATCTCTTGGAATGTTTTTCGTTAACAATAGCAAATTAACAGATATCTTTATTGTCACCAAAATAATAAATGCGAATATAAAATTGTTTATTCTGTCTCGAATCAACTACTCAACAGAACATCATTAAATTTTAGATACGTGTAGTCAGAAGAATAAAAGAAGATACAGGGTATCATTTATCCAGTAAAAGAAATATGTTCTCGTGGAATCGATAAGTACATAATCTTTAGTTTCATTCAAACAAGGTCGCGGGTGCAGCTAGTTATAGTCTGACAGATGTCTTAAAACTATTTAAAAGAAATAATTACGTACGGTATTTTCAAGGGGACGTAGATTTGACACTTCATTGTTCTAAAACTTTTTAACTTACGTTTGTCTAAAACGTTAGTTTCATTTCTTTTTAATTTATTCTGTAATAAACAGTTCATATAAATGTAAAATGTTTAAAAACTTATAAATTAATCAATTCTACTTACCGCTACTTCTACAATCTGTCTTTTGAACTTTCGTAGATATCTAATGAAAGTTTGCGGAAAATATACGTGAAAGTAATTGATTGTATTCCTTAGATTATCAGCTCGTACAGCGGTTTAAGCAGAAGTTTCTCGGGGATAAATCCAGACTTCTTCACTATGGCTAATAAAATTTACGTCGGGAAACAATATAACTTGAACGAAGGGTTCATGAGCAGCGCTCGTCAGTACCAAAGCGAGGTCGCTGCTATTGACTTTACGAAACCCAAACAAGCAGCTGACATCATTAATCGATGGGTAAGTGAACACTGATTGCTACTCGATGGAAACATCTACCCATTCAACTTGACTTACAAAATTACTGGGTTACTAGACGGTCCACGCTAATCTCGGAAAGCTCTTGACAGATCCCAATGAAATCTTGTAAAAATATATGTTGGTTAATTTCATAGCTAGGAGAGTTTTTAATTTTATAGTTTATAAGTTTAAATGTTGCTAGACAATGCGTATAGCTTTTTAGTATTGTATTTATTATGAATTTAAGATATTAATATACTATTGAAACAATGGATAATCTACTGGGAAAAGGGCGGATTAATGTCTCTTTACATATTAGCTACCAATAATAAATAAAATGGTACAATTTACAGGCAAGTCAAAAGACCAAGGGCCACATCAACTCTCCGATTACTGAAGATATAATTGATCCAAGCGCAGCAGTCGCACTCTTGAACGTTATTTTCTTCCAGGTACTATATTCATTTTTAAAATTCAGGTTAAACTAGTGTCTCCATATAACCTGTAATTATAAACTGTACACTATTATGACTTAATGATACTTAAAGTATTAACGAATTATTTAAACAATCCAGCGATTACTGGTAGAACTACATCCCAGCACCAGACATTCATATTGTTCTGCTTCTCGGTACCTGGGTATATACTGGCGATCTTATATGGAGATCTTTGTACAAAATTCTCCAGGGACACTGGGACGTGCCGTTCAACGCCAGCGAGACTGATGAAAAGGATTTCTACGTGGACTCTAAAACTGTCGTCAAGAAGCCTACCATGCGACTTCTACAACCTCTATTTTACACTGAAAACAAGGATTTGGGAGCAAGGGTAAGCAACATGTTTGTGCTGATAAAAAAGTTATCTGGATAGTAGTCAGTCTACTATAATTTTTGACTTACGAATTTTGATCTGTAATTGTGGGATTACTAAATATTATGATAACTATAATAAACAAAGAAAAAATAACTATGAAAATTGTTTTATAATTGACGAAAATACCAACAAACATACCTACATAAAAATAAAATACATATAACCGAACAAAGGAAGCTCCCCTTTTATTGACGTTGGTTAAAAATAAAACAATTTTGTCTTTGCCTCATTATGTAAATCTTTGCACTTTTTGTTTGTTTTTTTATTTATTCACTAATTAAAAAAAAACATTTTTACTATATCTATAATTTCACCAGTTCTTTACAAAGATGTGTAAATAAATAATTAAAAAAAACGTATGTTTAATAACAGTTTGTTGAACTACCGTACAAGGAGTCTGGCTTCCGCATGGTGGTTGTCCTTCCCGACAAACTCGACGGTTTGTCTTCGGTGTTGAATAAAGCTGCGGAAAAAGGTTTTCTCGAAGACGTTTTCAATCTGAGACCGGTAAACAGAGATGTGAATTTGGAGCTACCAAAATTTGAAATTAAAAGTGGATTGGACCTAAATAATTTATTGCCAAAGGTAAAGTAGAACTTTAACTAGAGAAAGTATCCAATAAATTTCAAATATATTATAAGTTAAGCTAATTTATTTAATAAATTAATTATAATAGCTAAATAACAATTAACGTTATTAAGGTTTAGAATAATCTTTTTTAATTTCAAAGTGGCCTATACGCGCGACCGTTTTGAAAAAAAAACCTAAAATATTAAAAAATAATGCGTAAAAACATGATCCCAATGTTTAAAACTTACATTATAGATCAGAAAAAAAAAAGCTTCCCATATAGTATATATATACTTGTAATAAAATCTTTTTCGCTGTTTTTAATAGTATTAAAAAAGTAACCTTTATAACCCTTTTAAAAAGATAGAAATTAGTAAAATGAAAATTTTAATATTTTTTTCTAAAAAAATTCGTGAATCTAATTAAGAAAATCAATACATTTTAAAGTTTTATAGACATAAAAAAATACATAAATGCAACGCAATCCGCTAAAAAAAATTGTTATATTTATTAGATTAAGAGTGAGATTAAGAGTAGTATTTACAAAGTTGGTTTAAGCGTTTTCAATCCGGGATTTTTTTGTCAAAATGTACCTTGCTCTGGTCACCCAATTAAGGATAAAGTGGACGTTATTTTTGAAAAAGTGACATAAGATCGGCGTATCAGTAGTTACGACATAGCTGAAGTATTAGGAATTACCCATAAAACCGTACAAACCAATATGAAAATGCTGGATATACAAATAAGCTCGATGTTTGAATGCCACACGAGCTCACTGAAAGAAACCTAATGAACCGTGTACACATTTGCGACTCTTTATTGAAACGTAATGAAATCAAACCGTTGAAAAATAGTTAAAGTTGAAAAATAGATCACGTACGACAACAACTTGGGAAAACGGTCGTGGTTAAAGGTCGATCAGACGTCACAGACTGTGGTAAAACTTGGGTAAACTCGCAATAAGGTGATGCTAGGTGTATGGTAGAATTGAAAGGGCATTACTCATTGTGAGCTTTCACCGCCAGACAGAATCATTTATTTGAATTTGTACTGCCAACAACTGATGACATTAATTGAAATAAAACTAATTTAAACGGATTTTATCGCGGTTATTTATTAAATTTTGATCCCGACGTTTCGAAAGCTTTTCAGCCTTCGTGGTCACGGGGCGGACTGAGGTGTAGGTTGTCCAGAAAAGTTTATGTTACTGTGTCTACCTTCAATTTAATTTTTATTATTGATGGTGTTCCGATCTACGCAGAAAGAGCTCACAGTGTCTTGAGGTCTGGCAATTGGTCTTTTGGGTTCCGATTTAATTAAATGTATAATTGGATCCCAGGCTTGTGCTAGCTTCCAACCATCTTCTCTATTGAAATTTGGATGTTTTTTAATTTCAATAGCCTCACGAATCATCCTAGGTAGGAATCGGTGTTCTTTTGCAAGGATTTGCGGCTTGTCGAATCGAAGATAATGTTTGGAGCCTTCTTCTGAATGTTCAGCAACTGCAGACTTCGTAGAGCAAAAACATCCAAATTTCAATAGAGAAGATGGTTGGAAGCTAGCACAAGCCTGGGATCCAATTATACATTTAATTAAATCGGAACCCAAAAGACCAATTGCCAGACCTCAAGACACTGTGAGCTCTTTCTGCGTAGATCGGAACACCATCAATAATAAAAATTAAATTGAAGGTAGACACAGTAACATAAACTTTTCTGGACAACCTACACCTCAGTCCGCCCCGTGACCACGAAGGCTGAAAAGCTTTCGAAACGTCGGGATCAAAATTTAATAAATAACCGCGATAAAATCCGTTTAAATTAGTTTTATTTCAATGAATAATATTCGCGTAAACCTAAGAAATCATTATGATGACATTAAGTCAAGAAGTTGAGAGGAAAGGGGGCCAAAATGTATCGATAACAAGGATGTGGTATTTAATCACGATAGCGCAAGTCCACACATATCTTTAGTCACTAAACAAAAAAAGTAAGATTGGTGGGTGTTAATGCATTTGCCATATAGCCCTGACCTTGTACCTTGAAATTTTCACCTGCTTCCGACTCCTCAAAAGTATTTAGACAGTGTCAGGTTTAAATCAAGACTGACCACAAACCAGAAGTTCCAACATTTCTATAGTAATAGGATCGCGACACTATGTACATGAAGTCATCGAACAAATTGGCATATATATTCTGTAATTTTTTTTGTAAAAAACTGTCTTGGCTTTTCATATGAATGGGAAGAAACTTTTCCCCAACCTAATATTATGCAAATAAAAAGTAATCAGGCAAAATAATTCACGGTGTTACTTGACATAATATAATTATATGTTGTTAGATTTCTGAAATTTTTTCATAGTCAAATATTTAACTATTAGAAAAGGTAATGGATAAATAATCACAGAAGAATGTATGATTTTTGTTTGCTTAAACAAATATTGTTTCTTTTTACCAATGAATTCCTCCATTATGTTAGCTTGGAGTAGCAAAACTGTTCAGTGAACTAGCACCAGGAATCGTCAAGGGTGATTCAGTGGTAGTGTCCAAAGCATTCCAGGAGGCATTCATCAAAATCGACGAAGAGGGAGCCACTGCTGGTGCCTTCACTGGTGAGTTACATAAATCTCTATCTTCTTTAATTTATACAATATTTTTACAATAAAAATCTCCAAAACAGTGACTTTTAGTGATTTACTTATAAATACATAAGTAGTTGAACACAAAAATAGTATGATTGGATCGCCTGGTGGTTACCTTGGCGTTTACTTACTCACGTCTCCGGCAACAGCCCAAGGCGAGGTTCGGCCACTTTGTTGCACACTTGCGTTAGTTGCTTTCCGGACTGAGTGCCATCCGCACATGCCCAAGCTCGATGAAGCCATAAAAAGGCCCTGAAAGTAACAGCACAATTCCTGTCGAAAAACAAAGGTGCATATACGTGGCAATGCTGGTTGAATGTAAGGAAGAGACGTGAAAGAGGCAGAGGAAAGATATGGGTGATAGGATTAAGAATGTATACAGAGTAGTAAAAATGTATTCTTAGACATGCGCCAACACTGATAGTTCCTGATATTATCGCATTCAAAAAACTAACTGTTAAATTTTATTATATTAGTATAGATAAGAAAATATGTTTATTTAGTTTTTAGTATAATCAATTTCAAATAGCATTGTAGTTCTATCCGAAATTAGTCTATACATTATGACTCTTGAGGATTAAATAGGAACGCCTTAGATGCTTCTTCCTCAACTTTCTTTTAATTGTACGTAAAATAACATGATGGTATATAAATGAAAAATAATTAGTAATTGAATTTATATTTCTAAGTCAATTAATAATGATTGATTTACAGGTGTAGTTGCTGTAGCGATCTCAGACCCTCCCATAATTCCACCATCGATGGATTTCAAGGTTGATCATCCTTTCGCCTATCTTATTTTACACGAAGATAAAATTATTTTCGCGGGAACATTTACTCATTAATACATGTTCAAGTCTTTGTCGACGTGTTGCCATTCTCAAAATAGTAACTTCGTTGTATTCTAAATATAGTTTTTTTTCTACTATGTGTTATTTTTTATTATTATAATATTCCTTCATAATCAATGATGTAGCAGTAAGTATTACGTATTTACTAATTTTTTGGACTAAGGGGTTATTCAAGTATTACGTCAATAGAATTTTAGTATCATTTTTGGCCCTTTTCTCCCGCTTGGCAGCAGAAGTAAGCAAGAACCCTTTCGCCTCTTACTTCGCCGCAAATATTTTTATAAATTTATCGAAAAAACAACGTATTCAAAATTACATAACAATGATTGCTATACCAACCCCCAGCCATATCCTGCTCAAAAAACGATCACATTTGGTCACTTTTTTCAATGGTGTCAAACCCATTGGTTTTACCACGTTAAAAATAAATACGTAAAGTATAGTAACTACTATATTACATGGGTATCGATTACCATCTAGTTATCCAAGCGAACTTCACCTGCACGCGATGTACCTTGCCGAGTAATCGACGAGGCTCTGACGATTGTTGGTTCCATGTTTGGTTTTGGTCATGATCCTCCGGGGGGTCGCGAAGCTTCTATAGTGGAGTTGCAGAAGGTTGGGCAAGCTGTAGTAGTTTATTAATAAAAATGGTAATTGAAGGACATAATCATTAGTATGAAATAAATAAAAAATAAACTTATGAGAACTCTTAATGCGAAGGTTGCGTTTATTTTTCATTAACCTATTTCTCCCATCATGGATCCGTTTTTGCTACGTGGAGAATTAAATCGTTTACTAAATTTAAGCGATTTCATTCCTTACTTTTTATTTGGGCCATTGATGTCCACAAGTACAAGGTGGCAAATGGAATCAATCACTTCAACGCCTCTGTTGGTAATTCTGGGTATTCTGATTTCCTTTTTAACCAAAAGGTATTCCAATTGACAGACAAAAATTCCAATTGCAGCAGCCCATCGGCAGTTAAATCCTGCAGATTTTCTTTGAGCTTGGTTGTCAAATTTGCCTCATTTATAGCTGCATGTAAAAAAGGATTTAAAATCTACCTTACTCGAGTTTTTCTCGATATTTCTTGCAATGAGAAGTAATGACACAGTTCTTTGTCGTTTTCCAGCAGCAGTCCGGAAATCTGAAAAATCTGCAGCCAAATACATATAAGTGTGTGCTAAAATGGTAAACTTATTAGGTACTAAAATAGTTACGAATAGCTCAGACTGGGTGTTGACTAGGGCTTTAATATGAAAAAATTGCAATAATACGTTATTTTGTTGTATATCTTACATTGTACACATGAACAATAACAAAATAGAATTTAGATACAAAAATAATTCGAATAATAAAATAAAACTATGAAACAAAAAAGAATAGGTCACTAGAATATACTAAAACATAAAAGAAGGTTGAATTCCCAACAAAAAGATACATTTTACATTTTCTTTAAAATATTAAAAAATCGCATATACATAACATCCGGAGATATCTCCAAGGGTATTTGTAGCCTTTGGCATATTAAAACTAACTGTACTTCGCGTTGAACTAACTACTATTTAATAGTTTTTGCCCGTTTATGTAACTTTTCTCATTGCGGTGTCACACCTATTGGTGATAGCGCAATGTTAAATAGCCTACAACCTTCGTCAATAATTGCTCTATCATATACAAAAAAGTTTTTGAAATCAGACTCGTAGTTCCAAAGTTAAACGAACAAACAAAATTTTCCGCTTTATAATATTAACTAGCCGTGCTCGCGACTTCGTTCGCGTGGAACTAAAACATATTTAATTTTATTGACAGCTTTTGTAACTTTTTTCAATATAGCTTTGCTCCTATTGGTGGTAGCGTGATGGTTAATAATCTAAAACCATTTTCAACGGTTACTCTGTCAAACACAAAATAATTTTTGATAACCTACATTTCCTTACTTTTTTCCGTTTTATAATATTAATATAGATAAAACTGATTATGTGGCTATTTGTCCACCATTCGTTTCTAAACTATTCATCTCATTGTAATGAAACTTTGGTATATTATTCTGGATATACCTGTGAAGATATCTAGCAGAAAACTCATTTATTTCTTTCCATTGTATTACAAATGCATATAAGATATATTTGGTTATGTACATGTATATAACAAGTTTAGTGATACATGACCATTAAGCCAATGCGATAGGCTACTTGCAGTATCGGGATTGCTACTCGCACTAGATACTCGAATAAGTACGAAAGCAATTCCCGCTTTCTGGTAATAAAGGTGTGTAGTTGTGGCGTCTATGGTAGTGAGCATTTAATATAACTTACCACCTGATCAGTCTTGCATGCCTCACTCGTTGTCCGCATAGAACAAAACAAACAAAAAAACAGAAAAAGAATGCTTCGAGTAAAACTTGTTATATCAGTTGATTTGATCTACGCAAAAAATAAAACTTGAAATTACTTGATATATAAAAACTAGACTTGTTTACAACTTCATTCGTGAGGATCTAAAAATTATTATAAACACAATGACAATGATAAATTTCATTTTCTATTCTATAAATTGAATGAAATTTGATAAATACTGAAATTATTATAAAAAATATTCTTGTTTATTAGGAAATATAAGTGCTAAATTTTAAAGCAATAGATGCAGATTTATTTGATGGTCCATACAATAGGTTTAATTTAAAAAAGCTTGGGGTGTGTTTCTACGTCGACAAAAGAATCTACTGACCAAATTTCATATTCCTAGTTACAGTAGTTAACCGTAAGTTGATGAATCAGTCAACCAACTTGTTCATAGTAATAGAAGATAGTAGCATCGCCCAACTATTAACGACCCAAGTGCAAACAGTTAAAACACCAATAACTATATATTTTAAACAGATTTGATCGAAATTTCTGAACAAATCAATAAAAGATGTAGATACCAGTAACATTATTATTAATTTAGTTTAATTAATATTCTATATTGTTATCTATCTATATTTCTACGTTTCGATCTGTATTTCTATGATAGCTTATTTTTATTGTAATTTATTTGTTTTACATAGATTTATTCCTTGTATATTATACCCTTCCTCAAAACATCCATCCATCCATCCAGGTATCCATTTTTCAACCGGTTTTGTCCATGACAAATTGTTATTCTTACATCGAACATTGTCATTTACAACCGAACTGATAACTGTCCTTAACTTAACTGTATTCAGATTTTTTTTTGTAAATACATTTTATATGTATAGATAATGGTAAATGTATATTATACTTATTTACATGTTTATAACAAAGAAACCGGATAGAATGTGTAAGGAGTAATGCCAGTTCCGACATCTGTATTCAGATGATAAAGTGAAGAAGTTTGTTTGTTTGAAAGCACTAATCTTGTAAACTACCAGTCCAAATAAATTTTATTTTTATTTTTATACAGCAATCATTGTGGATGGCTGAAGGTTATGTTACATCACATTATTACAATCCGCTATATTAAAATTCAATATCAAAACTGAATTAAATCATTTTTAGTTCCACGCGAATGAGACCGCGGACACAGCTAGTGTACATATATATAGTGAATATACATACGTACATGCATTGAATCGACTATAAACAAAATTATTTAATCCTGCTTGCCTTGCCTTGGTATTCCGGATAATCTCGAATCCGTATAATTATAGGTCGTATGATCGAGTCTACACCGTTATTAAGTTGGTGAATATTGTTTGCTTAATGTCTAACAGCAATCGGATATTATAATAAACGCGTAGACAGACATAAGATATATATATACGGTGTGTATATTTAGCGATAGCTGTGTGCAGAGTGCAGGCGTTCTATTATGACGGACACGAGATCGACAGGACACCTCTGGGCGATGCTATCGATAAAACCACCGTAAAATTCCTTGAGGTATGATTTCTTATTTTAAAATCAAATGTGCAGTAATGTCAGACCTTCTAAGAAGTTTTCACTACAATTTAAACATACAAAACAATAATTACGTAGGTATATCGCATTCCTGTGGATAATTATTACTGTCGTTCGAGCGACATCTTTATATTTAGTGATAACATTTGTATTGCAGTATATTACAAATGTCCTCAGAATTCTGACCGTGTGACCAAGACCGTGAGTTTCTTGTTAAAAATATACAGGGAGTTTTTATGGCAACTAATAAATCATACCTTATACTATTATTTATAATTCACTTCACATATGCAAAATAATCAAAGAATATCACGTAAAATAATACCATTATATTATTACAATATAAACCATAACATAACCAATATAATACAACCAATAATAACCATGCATTGGGTGCGGGCGCACGTAGGAACTACCGGCAACGAACGTACCGACGAGCTAGCGAAGCGGGCCGCACACAAGAAAACCGCGGCCGACCACGATCCTCTATCTTTCGCAAAAAGAGTCATACACAAGGACACAATTAGGGCCTGGCAGGTGCACTACGAAGACTCCATCACGAAGGAGATGACGCGAGCGTTCTTCCCTGATGTTACAGAGGCACATAGGGTCCTCAAGAAGACAAGCCTAGCGCCCTCCCACGTGCAAGTGCTAACTGGTCACGGAGGCTTCGCGGTGTACTTGCATAGATTTAAGATCAAAGATAATCCCTTATGTGTTTGCGACCAGGATACCGCCGAGACAGTCTACCATCTGCTCATAGACTGCCCAAGGTTCGGCTTGTTCCGTAACGACCTCGAGGTTAGGACCGGATTGAGGTTGAGCCTTACAAATCTCCCCGCCCTAGTCAAGGACGAGAATTCTTTGAAGAGGTGGTAAAGCTAGCCGGTGCACGACATAAATAAAACGGAGTATAGAAACAAATAGGAAAACAAATACTTCGTAAAAACATACAAACAAAAAAAAATGAAGGCTAGGTGATTGTACATGTTTTGACAAAACAAAACTGTGATAATTGTATAATTATAAACCTAAAGCTTAAATGTAGTAATAACGATGTACTAAAAAGTAAATAAATAGATTTAAAAGCGACAAAATGTAAATGCTAATTAATTAATACGTTGTAATATCATATAGTAAAGATTTAAAATAATAATAATAATAATCATAATAATAAAAACAATAATGATTATACATAAGAAAGTAGACTTAAGAGCGACAAAATGTAAGGAAGCCCTAATTAAACACTGCAAAGAAAAATCCAATAAAGCATAAGTGAATGTACTTTAAATAAACGACTAACGCAAACAAATCTCGGAAAATGGCTGAGGAAAATGGGGACAAAAAAACCCCTCTCCCTCAGTGATATCTTACTCAAAAATATCGACCACATTTGGTAGCTTCTTTTTAATGGGGTAAAGCACATTGGCTTTACCATAATAGTAGTGTGTACGGTCGCCGCGTCAAGGGACGTGAGTTCGATATCATATACGATGAACTTGAGCTTTCGCTCAAGCATGATGCACACTTTTTAGCATGGTAGTAGGACTTTTCTAATGCCTGCCTGGCTAGCTACTCCCCTCAAGTTGAAAATGTGTCGCCAATTACCTATAGATGTGTTCCTACTTGATCTTGAGGGCCTGACCTAAAACTTAGTTAGCCTATAGGAAAATCTGACCCTGTATGTACGTCTTGAGCAGACGTGGATCTAAGCGGAGTGTTATTGGGAGTTGGGAGTGTTATTGGGGAGTCATACACCTGGTAACTAAATGTAGTTTTTTATTAGTGGTTTGCCGTTGAATGTTCAAAAACACAGTATATGGATGTCTTTCCAATTAAATTCTAGAATTGAGCCTAATTTTGTTGCATATTTTATAGCGATAGCTGTGTGCAGCGTGCAGGCCTTCCATTTCTACGGGCATGAGTTCGACAGGACACCTCTGGGGGATGCTATCGATAAAACCTCTGTGAAATTCCTTAAGGTATGTTTCTTCTTATTTTAAAATCAAATGTGTAGTTATGTAAAACTTTCCTAATAAATTTAGTCATATAAGTGATGTATTACTAAAATCTAGTCAGTTTTTACGTTGCAGTCACGTAGGTATGTTGAACGAAACAATCCTTCTGCAGTTATCTATTTGCGCACAACTTCTCCCAGCAGTTACCTAAAACTGTAAAATTCGACCTTTTTTTAGGAAGCGTATACATCAGCTCAAGACAAGAATGTTGTATCTTCACCTTTAGGTGTAATGTTCTTAACAAATCTGTACAAAGAAGGAGCCGGTGATGGAAGTCGTGCAGAAATCAATACGTTCTTGGGTGGTCAGGATAACAAGGTAATTCTTTTATATTTTATGTTATATGTAATAGCGGGCAAATGAGTAATCATATCACCTGATGGTGAGTGATCACCGCCGGTAAAGGACATCTACAACACCATTGGAGGGAAATAGTATTGTACTAAATATTTAGGTTTGGTTTAATTAAATACTAGCAAAATATATATTATAAAATAAGGTAAGCTATCTAGTAGAATAAGAGTAATTATTCCTACTCATCTACTGTCGGTGTATATATAATACCTACCAACGAAATAATTATCCAAACTAGTTATGAACAGCTTCTGAAGAGCCTTGTCGTGGTCAATTAAAACGTTCGTAGCTTCATTACCGATATATAATTACAATTGAATGACACATCAAATCTCTTGGAATGTTTTATAACAAAATCAAATAACAGATATTATTATCCTAATAACATTAAAAATATGAATTTGTTTGTTACTCTTTCACGCTTTAAATAATTAAATAAATATCAATAAATTTACTTATAACTTATTGATTCATTATTTTATCATTTACTATCTGACTCGGTGAATTTCGTATCACCTAAATTTGATGTTCTTCATTCTCGCTAAAACTCAAAAATGGTTTGACCAATTTGTTTTTTATTTTACATTCTCTCGCGTTATTTATAGGCACGCGCCGCTGGCCCCGCGGCCGGTACCGCCGCAACCGCTATGTCCCTTCATTTTAAATCTGTAATATATTGGAAAATATTAATTTAAATTACATCTATATTAAATTCACAGTGTATTTAAGGTACTTAGTTGGATCAGAATTAATGCTGTATTGCTTAAAATCGCTTCATAAACAAGCAATTATTTCTCGTAACAAGTAAAGGATAAAAAATGGTTATTGTGGGTTATCTCCAATAAATGGACATATACCATCAGGGACTTTTTTGTAGACCTTTTTAAGGTGTACAATATTGTCATACATTATTTTGATCTATTTCGTATAGTTCAGCCAGCGTTTATATTGTAAGCGCAAAAAAATATGCTTATTTACGACATCACATTAGAAACCTCTAAAATTATCAGTGTTTTTGTATTATATTATGCATGTATTATAACTATACATAAACCTTTCTCTTGAATCACTCTACCTACTAAAGAACCGCATCAAAATCCGTTTCGTGGTTTTAAAGATCTAAGCATACATACGGACAGACAAACAGCAGGAAGCGACTTTGAAGACTATGTAGTGATTTAATAGAATCTACAAATTATTGCGTAGTAAACGCACCTTGAATCGCGGGAAACAGTAGTATTAAAATGTGCTACGCTACATATACATATACTTAAAAATGTATTGTATTCTAATATACATACCTTCAGCACTCTGCCTTTAGAACTTGCGTAAATATATAATAATAGTTTGCGGAGAAGATACTAGAATGAAATCGATTGTATCCCTTAGATCATAAGCTCGTACAGCGACTTAAGCAGAACTTTCTCGGAGATGAACCCAGACTTCTTCACACTAGCCAATAAAATTTACGTTGGAAAACAATATACTTTAAACGAAGGATTCGCGACCAACGCTCGTCAGTACCAAAGTGAGGTCGATGCTATTGACTTTTCGAAATCCAAGCAAGCAGCTGACATTATTAATCAATGGGTAAGTGGACACTTTTTGCTACTCGATCATTAATCCATTCAACTTTATTTATAAAATTGCCGTGTCACGATGTTGATCCACGATAGTCTAGAAAAGCTCTCGACAGATCTTAATGAATACTTGTAAATGTATATTTCTTGATTCAATTTGAGAGATATATGAGTTTATAGGAAAAAGTTGAAACGCTGATAGAAAATGCGAATTATTCTTACGATATTTTCAATGAACACGTGATCATAACTAAGTATTAAAACTAATGATGTAAGGGCTTAATGTTTTTTATTAATTTTTGTTTGTTATTAGGGAAATAATCCTAGAAATATGTCACAATGAAAAATTTAAAAATTATATTAAAAAACCGGAATATTTAAACTTTCTGCAAAAATCATAATTTTTGTATGCACTCTGAATTACTAGTAAAAATATTTCAATTAATATACCTAAGTTCTTTGCCATGGAGAATGCTTTTATATTAACCATTTAATGTAGCTATTACTTTTGCATTATAAATGGCACTATGATAGAGTTACTTACTACTGCAAACGGTAGAACAATATCTTTTGACGCAATTAGCTACAAATAATAAGCAAAAGCGATGATAACTCAGTGGAGGTGTGTACGGACTGCACGTAAAGGACGTGAGTTTGAATCCACATAATGAGCTTGAGCTTTCGGTAAAGATAAACGTCGTGAGGAAACCATATCATGGTGGTAGGGCTTTTTCTAATGCCCTCTTGGCTAGCTACCACTCTCACCTTGAAAATCTGCCGCCACGTACCAACAGGTGTGTTCCGGCAGTCGCACTTGAGAGCCACAAGTTTAGCGCATTTACCACCTTGGGCCGTATCGTCACTTAATATCAGGTGAGATTATGGCTAAATCGCTAAAACCTTAACTAAAAAAAAAACAAAACAATTTCAGGCAAATGAAAAGACCAAGGGCCACATCAAATCTCCAATCTCTGAAGATACAATAGACCCAAAAGCAGCTGCTGCAGTCTTCAATGTTATTTTCTTCCAGGTAATATAATCATTTTTAAATTTCCAGCTAAATTAGAACTTCCATATAATCTATCATAATTACAGCCAGTGTTGAAGAAATATAAAAAAAGTGTGGTATCGTGCGACACCAGATAGGAACGATTTTTTACATAAATATTAAGTTCTAGTCCAGATAAAATGAAAATATTATTCGGTTATAATTTTTTTTATCGATAAAATCAAACACTACTTTACAAATGTATCTTAACACTTTAATTTTATTCACAATGATTCATAAACGATAGCAAACCGAAATAATAATAATAAGTCATCACGTAGACTATACATAAAAATCTTATTTCACGCAATTTCGTTACGAATGTTCTTTGATGGCTACGGTACCTCTCCCCATCGTCCCATAAAGAACTTTGTTTCAATAAACAGCGCTTATCGATAGAAGTACATCTCAGCACCACACGTTGATACTCCTTGCCTCTCGCTGGCTGGATATTTAATGTCTGATCCCTAAACACGATAAATGAAAGAAGGCACTATGACGAGCTTTCTATTTTCTTATTTAGAGTTAACACGTAGGTTAACATCTATAGGTAGTTACACAATTATGCCAATGTTATATATAAAGATGGAATATCTTGTAAGTCTTCAGGGTTCATACAACACTTTCACAAGATGATGAGTCTCTTGATATAATTCCAATGCCACCAATGCAATAAACATGCCACTAATAACAGATACATATTACAGAGCCAATAGCATAGTTTTTACATTTCAATAAAAAGCACAGTATGACACTGGTTATTGGTTATACACCGACTGATCCGGGAACCCAATGTATCTAAGCGTATCTAAGCCTATTGTGCCTGTAAAAATATATATAACTGTATCTTAGTATCCAGGATACAATTAAACAATTTATACTTCAACTAAAAGTGTCTTAGCAGATCTTACAAGTATATAATATTATGAAAAAACAATATTAGATATTTAAATGGAAACCCTACCTTGGCAAATACAGATATATCTAATTACTAATATACAGTTTCACATATAAATATATATATGTGCATACAAATAAACACTTTTACATAGATTATAATCTAAATAGTTTTCTATATTACCCAGCCACGATTTAATTTTAAACATATGTTCAGAAAGAAAATAATCTATGGATAATTGTGTAACAGGGACACTGGCACGTGCCTTTCAATGCCAGCGAGACTGAAGAAAAGGATTTCCACGTGGATTCTAACCCTTTTTGGTTGTTTGTTTTTTACTAATTTTGAAGAACAGTTTTATATCTATAATTTCACTGATTTTTTTATGAAAAAGTGTACAGAAATAATTAAAAAACAATGTTTGTTTTATAACAGTTTGTTGAACTACCGTACAAGGAGTCTGGCTTCCGCATGGTGGTTGTCCTTCTCGACAAACTCGACGGTTTGTCTTCGGTGTTGAATAAAGCTGCGGAAAAAGGTTTTCTCGAAGACGTTTTCAATCTGAGACCGGTAAACAGAGATGTGAATTTGGAGCTACCAAAATTTGAAATTAAAAGTGGATTGGACCTAAATAATTTATTGCCAAAGGTAAAGTAGAACTTTAACTAGAGAAAGTATCCAATAAATTTCAAATATATTATAAGTTATTAATAGCTAAAAAACAATTAACGTTTCGAATAATCTTTTGTCATTTCAAAGTGGCCTATATGCCTGACTGTATTGAAAAATAAACCTAAATTATTGCGTAAAAACATGATCCCAATGTTTTAAACTTACATTATAGACCAGGGAAAAAGACTTCTCATATAGTATATATAAACTTGTAATAAAATCTTTTTCGCTGTTTTTAATGATATTAAAGAAGTAACCTTTGTATAACCTTTTTAAAAATATACAAATAAGTATAAAGAAATTTCCAACATTTTTAATTTTTTCTGAAAAAATTCCCGAATCTAATTAAGAAAATCGATACATTTTAAAGTTTTATACACATGAAAAAAAACCAGAAATGCAACGCAATCCGCTATTTTTTCTGGGCATAATGCAGTGACAGTAACAGTTACAAAGTTGATTTAAGCGTTTTAATTCCGGGAATTTTATGTCAAAGTTGTACCTTGCTTTGGTCGCCCAATTATGGATAAATTGGACGCTATTTATAATAAAGGGAAGTAAGATCGGCGTATCAGTAGTTACGACATAGCTGAAAAACTGCAAATTAACCATAAAACCGTTTATGCCAATATGAAAATGCTGGGTACACAAATATGCTCGATGTTTGGGTGCCACACGAGCTCACTGAAAGAGACCTAATGAACCCTGTACACATTTGCGACTCTTTATTGAAACGTAATGAAATCAAACAGTTTTTGAAGAGATTGATAACTAGTGATAACAAATAGATCACGTACGATAAGAACGTGCGAAAATTGTCGTGGTCAAAGGTCGGTCACAGTCGGCTTCACAGACTGTGGCAATAAGGTGATGCCGGGTGTATGGTAGAATTGGAATAAACTCATTGTGAGCTTTTACCGCTAGACATAACCATTTATTCGAATCTGTACTGCCAACAACTGATGACGTTAAGACAAGAAGTTGAGGAGAAGGGGGCTAAAATGTATCAATAGAAAGGGTGTGGTATTTAATCTCGATATATATTCATAGTCAAATTAACTATTATAAAATGTAATAGATAAATAATTACAGAAGAATGTATGATTTTTGTTTACTTAAACAAATATTGTTTCTTTTTACCAATGAATTCCTCCATTATGTTAGCTTGGAGTAGCAAAACTGTTCAGTGAACCAGCACCAGGAATCGTCAAGGGTGATTCAGTGGTAGTGTCCAAAGCATTCCAGGAGGCATTGATCAAAATCGACGAAGAGGGAGCCACTGCTGGTGTTTTCACTGGTGAGTTAGATAAATCTCTATCTTCTTTAATTTATACAATATTTTTACAATAAAAATCTCCAAAACAGTGACTTTTAGTGATTTACTTATAAATACATAAGTAATTGAACACAAAAATAGCATGATTGGATCGCCTGGCGGTTACCTTGGCGTTTACTTACTCACGTCTCCGGCAACAGCCCAAGGCGAGGTTCGGCCACTTTGTTGCACACTTGCGCTAGTTGTCTTCCGGACTGAGTGCCATCCGCACATGCCCAAGCTCGATGAAGCCATAAAAAGGCCCTGAAAGTAACAGCACAATTCAATAAAACACAATGTCGAAAAACAAAGGTGCGTATACGTGGCAATGCTGGTTGAATTTAAGGAAGAAACGTGAAAGAGGCAGGGTAAAGATATGGGTGATAGGATTAAGAATGTATACAGAGTAGTAAAAATGTATTCTTAGACATGCGCCGACACTGATAGTTCCTGATATTAGCGCATTCAAAATACAAACTGTTAAATTGTATTATCTTATTATAGATAAGAAAATATGTTTATTTAGTTTTTAGTATAATCAATTTCAAATAGCATTGTAGTTCTATCCGAAATAAGTCTATACATTACGACTCCTGAGGATTAAATAGGAACGCCTTAGATGCTTCTTCTTGAACTTTCTTTTAATTCTACGAATAATAAAATGATGGTGTATGATTGAACAATAATTGGTAATTGAATTTATATATAACTAAGTCAATGAATAATTATTGATTTACAGGTTTACTTGTCGTAGTGGATTCATTCCCACCCAGAATTCCACCACCGATGGATTTCAAGATTGATCATCCTTTCGCCTATCTCATTTTACATGAAGATAAAATTATTTTCGCGGGCACTTGTACTCATTAGTACGAGTAGGTCTGTGCCGTCATGTTGTCATTCTCAAAATAATAAATTATTTGTATTTGAAATAAAGATGTTTTTCTACTATGTGTCATTTTTTATTATTAAAATATTACTTAATAATAAATAAAGTGGCAGTAAGTAGTAGGTATTTACCTATCTTCTAAGCTAAGGGACCAAGTGCTACGTAAGCAGAATTTTAGTAATTTATAGCCCTGACGCCATCTCCTGTACGTTTTTCTACCTGGGGAAATGCTTTTAGGCATCTCCTTCCTGATGGGCTATCTGGGGCTCAGGATCAGGATCTGATTTATTATCTGCTCCCCCCTCTCCTGTACATACTTTAACATTTTTATAACTGTACTATAAAATACACAAGAAGGCTTTCCGTATCATATTTTGAAGAAAAATAATCTGTAAACATAGTTTTTGTAACAAATGTTGTGAATATTGTAATACTCGAAAGATCCCTTAGCTCGAAAAAATAATATATAAAAGTAAGAAAGTAGCAGAGTCCTAAATACGCTCGTCGAATCTCGCCCAGGAAAAAGCAACCAAATGGGTTTTACCTACGTTTAAAATAAATACGTAGAATATGGAGCCATTATATCTGACTGGATCTTAAACATTTTAAATTAAAACATCCACCATAGTGATACGCTTGGCTATATCGTATTCATGAACTGTACCGAATTAGGGTAATATGACACTCACGACTAGATCACTATCTCCATGTACATAGTTATAAACTTAACATAGTAACAATCTTTTGAATGACCCTGTTTTTGTCCAGTAGTCTTGAATCTAATCAAAAACACAATTTTTAAAACACATCACAACAAATCAAAATAGTACAAGTCACTATAACTACTACGAAAATAAAGAGATAAAAAAGACTTCGATTTCACATCATGTAAAATGACACGAATAGTTATTGCATCGCACAGGGGTAAATAACATTACATTATAAATTCAGATAGATAACACACTAACAAATTAAGATCACACTAAAATCTTCATCAACCTTTGAAAATTAGAATTCCCTATCTACATTGATGCCTCTACATAAATCTGTCAGAAACATCTTTTTAAGCAAATAATTATCAGACAAGCTAAGAAAATAGATACATGAATATTAATATTATAGTCAAATAATTACACTCACCGAATTATATATATTAATATATAGTTACATTAAATCTACGGAAATGTACATATAAAAATAAATTGGCTTTCACGAGACGCCCGGCAGCAGCGCTCACTCTACCGATTACATTGCCCCAGACAAAAATTCAAACTGCTGCCTTTTATGAAGATATTTTAATTTATTATAGAAACACCATATATACCATAGCAATTTGAATATAATGTATATTACATAAACAATATATTTTATTAGCGAACGAAGGGACTGATATGCAATATTTTGTCTTTGTTGGTAGAATTTTATAACTAAACATCCGGCGCGGCGCATCTTGATTTTTGCTCCCCGGGCAAATGCCCTGCTGGACTTTTCCTGCCTCCCACCCAAGCCCATAGAGCGGCCAAATGAGAAAAAATTAAGTAAATATTAGAGTGTACAATGAAAAAATAAATATGGACATTAACAGAAATAGTATGCAGATCACAGAGAAAAGACACGAAAGGAACCAAGAGCAGCGACGCGGGTGTAGAGGGACCATGACGCATAACATAAGCAAGCGTCACGACCTTTGGCGTAACGTCAAATCGTTCGGTTTTGGTGCAAGGTGCTTTTTTTAACGTGGGTAAATGCATACACATTCACTCCCAGCCTAGGGACTGGGAGGGGTATGTGGGACTCAATCGGCGCTAGCCGACGGAAATATCCACTAAAACCCCACGGCCGTCGACCGCTTTCCTGGGACGACGCGGGTTCTGGTAATAAGCGATTCACTTAAAAAATAATAACTGACTACATGACTGATGAAGGTCACACTAAAAACGCCAACTCTTTGTTTTCTTTTTATATAAAACAGTTTTTACTTTCAAACAGTTTAACTTAAGCCTTAGTATGAATATTTGCTTAAAATAACAACAAACATTAATATCTGTTTTCACTTTAGCTCGCTTGGCTTAGGCGCTTTGGCGATTCATGTACAGATAAAAATTTCGACCTCATTTCAAGCAAGGGAAATAATGTTGAAAATAATATTCATCTAAATACAAGTAAATAAAAATACTCTGTAATATCTGATAATAGTTTATTTTATTGTAACTAAAATTATATACAAAAAATCATACACAATACCGCCCACCCCCAAGGGACCACGTTCCACATACAAAATGTAAAAAAAAACATAAACAAAAAAGGATATCTTTAAAACTAAATAAAAATCTTCATAGACCGTGAAGGACTATAAACCTAAATGTGTGTGAAGCGAGTGTGGGTGTATGTGAGGGTTATATCGTCAGTATATTATGTCATGCAGACTCCTTTAATGATCTATTAATATAAGAGAAAATGAATCATCGGCCGCTAACATAAAAACATGTACACCGTTACATACATTTATAAGTTAATATATTACAGCGATAGTTACAAGATGCGCTTTCATTTATAAATCACATAACGTTACAGGGATCCAGTTAAAATCAACGGATCAATGATTCCCAAACAACAATATCTAATTATATTTTATTTTTAATATACGTTGAAACATATCAAGATCTGCCATCAACGGAGGTTTATCCAGTGATCAAGCTGGGCGGACTTCCGTGGTAATAAATTCGACATAAGTATTGTTTTTAACTATGTTATCTTTTTGGATTAGCTAATATAGTGGCATACCCAGTTATTGAAATGCTTCATACCAGCACCACAACGACGACCTCGGAAGGATTGCTGGCTTTTTGTGTCTACTGAGGTTATTAACAGGCACAGTGCAGTCACTCTGTCGAGGAACGATAAAGATGTACATAGCCAAAATCCCGTGAACAAATCACTGATATATAAAAATGCGGGAACGCTCAATTTAAAAGCATGAAAGACGATGTTTCCTTCATTTAATAATTTGTAAATTGGTTTTACCATTATAAAGTAACTAGCTAATAGATGTCATAAGGTCTATTACAATAGGAAGATAAACTAATGGTGTCGAGTGAATATTGTCTCGCGGACTGAATAACAGAATAGATTCATCGGCGCTTACGAGCGGACGAGTCAAGAATATCAATATGTTCAAGTTTTATTTATATGGTAAGTACAATTACTTTTTATTCCAGTATTTTCTTTTATATATTAATTTATAAAATAAGAAATACGTCCGTAATAAGTAAATGTAGAGTATGTACATTTGATAGCTATTTAGTTATCGTTACTAACAAAAAAGAATTTGACTTTCATATGTACCGGCGACTTATCTTCTTTTTGTTTCAATAAAAGTTCATGGATAATAAAATTAGATATATTATAGTACGTCATTAAATTATCTCAGTCTTTTAAAATAGTTTATACTTCAATCGTAAATATAATTTAAGGTAAGTAAAATATATTATGGACCAAAATAAATTTCGATGAAAGTTGTCGCTTAGAGTGGTACTTACTATTCCTCGGTAAAATCAAGCCATGATAATTACGATGATTGAAAGCGAGTTTAAATTTGCATCACTTTAATGAGCTTGAGCTTTCATTAAAGGGAGAGTTCAGAATGAAAGCATAGCATCGAAATTTTTGTAATGCAAGCCTGGCTAGCTACCACTCTCATGTTGAAAATCTGTAGACCAAATACCTGTAGGTGTGTTCTGACAATTGCTATTGAGAGCCAGTCCTTCCACTAAACTTATTATAGAATACTAAAGATTGTGCTATGTAAAAATGTAATAATAAATAATAAAGTTGCGCTGGGTAAGGATCAACGTGGACCTATCAAGGTATGTTCCTAATGTAAAACAAAGCAGTTTTACAAAGAACGTACAGAAAATCTTATAGGTTTCTAAAGTAATATAATTTGTAAAAAACAAATTAAAGCGCAATAAATGTTCTGTATTACATTTAAAATACTAAGATAAAATCGTCTTTATTTTTTAATTCATTATTTAAGATTATAAAGTGGATAATTGTTTGTTTGTTTGAACGGACTAATTTAGGGCTTTAAACAAGACCAGTCGTATAATACATATTTGTTTTGTAATTCGTAGAGCAATTATTCAGGAAGGGTTTAAGTTATTTAACGTCACGCTACCACCAATAGAAACAAAGCTATATTGAAAAAAGTCACAAAAACAATCAAAATGTTATTAATAATTTTCAGTCCCACGCGGAGGAAGTCGCGGGCATGACTAGTATCTACATATGTCACAAAACAAAGTCGCTCATCTCGTCTGTCTATCTGAATGAAATGAACTCGTAAACTACTGAATGAAATTTATAAAGTTTCCACCATTGAAGGGAAATCAGGAAGAAGGTTCAAATGTTTTAGGTTAAGATTAAGGAAAATATTGTGTTAACTTGGAGTTTTACTGGCATGTTCTGCGTCAATCAGTAGAGTAATGTGACAAATATGTATTCAAGGAACTATTCATCACAAAAATATTTATTATACAGTAGCAGTGTTGCATGGATACCCTTAATAATTCATACATAATAACAAAAACATATTACTAGAAGATGCTTTTAAATATGCCTTTAAGTTAAGGCACTATTTGGAGAAATATTTGCGTATTTCTATTAAGTTAAATAAGTATCCATATATGGTCTACTTCCCGGGCGAAGTGGGGCGGGCTGTTTTTACTTTTTATGGGAGGTCTTTAAAGTTTTGATCCGTAATTTTTCGGGTAAAGTCGCCTCGAGGCGACTAATCGAGCCAGAGAGATATAAGTGATGTTCCACTTCTGTCCTGTGGTCTTACGTACACACTCTTCCAAATCCTATTCCAGATCCTTTGCCGAACTCTAGATTCGTGCCTAATTTTGTTGTATATTTAAAGCGATAGCTGTGTGCAGCGTGCAGGCGTTCCATTACTATGGACACGAATTCGACAGGACACCTCTGGGGGATGCTATCGATAAGACCTCCGTGAAATTCCTTAAGGTATGGTTTCTTATTTTAAAATCAAACGTCCCAAACAAACGAATCATACTAGCAATAAATAAAGTAAAAGCCTGTTAAAAAAATATGTATTGCTTTTAACTAAAATCGGATATATATTTGAAAACTACATAAAGGTTTCAGGTTTCAATTGACTAAACAAGAAATGTTCGCGTCAATATTGTATATAAAATATGGTTTTTAATTGCAATAATGACAATAATTATGGTTAAAATATGAATGCATTGCTAATTGAAATCTTACAGTGACGCACAAAACAATAATTACGTAGTATATTGCATTCCTGCGGATTCTTATGACTGGCGTTCGAGCAACACCCTTGTATTTAGTGAAAGCTTGTATTGCAATATCTTACAAACGTCCTCAGAATTCCCACAACGCTTTATAACCCATGAATGAGTATCTTCTTAAAACTGTCCAGGGAATTTTTATGTCAACGAATAATAATACCTTATGTTTTCTTATTGATGAATCACTTCGTCCGTTTACGATAATCAAAGTATATCACATAAAACACTACTAATATTTATACCATTAGATATATTATTTCAGCATAAACCATAAACTACAAGATTAAGATCCTGTCAATAATTCCTTGAATCGAAACTCGTACGTACAAATTTCGCAGGCACGTTGTGCGAAGCTAACTATGTACATTTATCTGTTTTGCGGTAACACTGCTGCTGTCAAACTTCGCACAACTTCTCTCCGTAGTTATTTAAAGCTGTAAAATTTAACCTTTTTTAGGAAGCATATACATCAGCTGAAGACAAGAATGTTGTATCTTCACCTTTAGGTGTGATGTTATTAACGCTTCTGTATAAAGAAGGCGCCGGTGATGGAAGTCGTGCAGAAATCAATGCGTTTTTGGGCGGTCAGGATAACAAGGTAAATGTTATTGTACTAAATATTCAGGGTTGTTTTAATGTCCTACTAGCTAATAATATATTTAAAACAAGAGCAGAACTACTGTCAGTGAATAGAGCATCTACCAGCGAATTCATTAACCAAATTGGCCAACAACAAGTTCTTAACGGTCTTGTAAAAATATTAATATACATTTTATTTCACTATCGATACATTATTACAATTTAATGACACATCACATCTCTTGGAATGTTTTTCCTTAACAATAGCAAATTAACAGATATCTTTATTGTTACCAATATAATAAATGAGAATATAAATTTGTTTATTCTGTCTCGACTCAACTACTCAACAGAACATCATTACGTTTTACATACATGTAGTCAGAAGAATAAAAGAAGACATAGCATATCATTTATCCAGCAAAAAAATATGTTCTCGTGGATTCGATAAGTACATAATCTTTAGTTTCATGCAAACGAGGTCACGGGTGCAGCTAGTTATAGTCTGATAGATGTCTCAAAATATTTAAAATCAATCATTACGCACGGTATGTTCAAGGGGACGTAGATTTGACACTTCATTGTTCTAAGACTTTTTAACTTACTCACTTTTGTCTAAAACGTTAGTTTCATTTCTTTTTAAATTTATTCTGAAATAAACAGTTCGCATAAACGTAAATCGTTTAAAAACTTACAAATTAATCAATTCGACTTATCGTTACTTCTACAGTCTGTCTTTTCAACTTTCGTAGATATCTAAAGAAAGTTTGCGGAAAATATACGTGACAGAAATTGATTATATTCCATAGATCATCAGCTCGTACAGCGGTTTAAGCAGAAGTTTCTCGGAGATGAATCCAGACTTCTTCACTTTGGCTAATAAAATTTACGTCGGGAAACAGTATACTTTGAACGAAGGGTTCATGAGCAGCGCTCGTCAGTACCAAAGCGAGGTTGACGCTATTGACTTTACGAAACCCAAACAAGCAGCTGATATCATTAATCAATGGGTAAGTGGACACTGATTGCTACTCGATGGAAACATCTACCCGTTTAACTTTATTTATAAAATTACCGGGTTACGAGGACGATCCTAGCTAATGTCGGAAAGCTCTTAATAGAACTCAATTAAACCTTGTAAATGTATATTGTTGGTTCGATTTCAGAGATAGGAGTGTTTTTAAGTTTATATTTTGTAAGCCTAAATGCTGCTACAAAATTCGAATTGCTTTTGTATTATATTTATTATGAGTTCGTGATAATAATTTACTACTGATAAAATGGATATATGTAATGCTTTTCTTTTTTAGGTTTAGTATTGTATTTATTATGAAGTGAAGATTTAAGATTTACCATTGAAATAATGGATATATGTAGTGATCTACTGCGGAAAGGGCGGATTAATGTCTTTTAACATATTAGCCACTAATAATAAATAGAATGGTTCAATTTACAGGCAAGTCAAAAGACCAAGGGCCACATCAACTCTCCGATTACTGAAGATATAATAGATCCAAGCTCTGCAGCCGCACTCTTTAACGTTATTTTCTTCCAGGTAATATACTCGTTTTTAAAATTCAGACTAAACTAGTATCTCCATATAACTCATTCTTACATCCTTAATGATACTTAAAGTATTAAAGAGATATTGAAACTAACCAGCGATTATCGGTAGAATTACATCCCAGCACCAGACGTCGCTAATGCTCTGCCTCTCGGTACCTGGGTATATACTGGCGATCTTGAAACTCGACAGTCGAGAATAGTGCAACTGCAATGAATTCATCTTGTTTATAATACCCATTTGTTCATACACAGTTATGCTGTTGTTACATGGAACGTAAAGAACGTAAACATACAGTGTGTACGTAAGCCCACACGAGAGAAGTGAGAGTATATAAATCTTTATGTCTCTTTCGCTCCCTTAGCCGCCTGGAGGCGACTTTACCCTAACGAGCGTCACACAAAAAGCTTGTGGATCAAAAGTATAAAACCCGCCCATAATAAGTTTCACTTTAAAAATGTATGAGATGGCTTTGTCATATTTTGTGTCATCCCATACTTTTTCGTTTCCTCTTTACGATAACAATTGTTTTAAGACAAATTGGCTAGGTTTACCGGTGCTTGATTTAAAGACATAAACAATTACCTTATCCCAACAACCAGTACCAAATAATACATATAAAAAAAACTGTAGGTTATTTGTACAAAACTCTCCAGGGACACTGGGACGTGCCGTTCAACGCCAGCGCGACTGAAGAAAAGGATTTCCACGTGGACTCTAAAACTGTCGTCAAGAAGCCTACCATGCGACTTCTACAACCTTTGTTTTACACTGAAAATAAGGAATTGGGAGCACGGGTAAGCAACATGTTTTTGCTGAAAAAAAATAATGTGGATGGATTAGTCTGTCTAGTATAATTTTTGACTTTCGAATTTCAATCTGTAATTGTGGGATTACTAAATATTATGATAAATTAGTAACCAAAAAAAAATCATGAAAAGTGGTTCACAATTGACGAATAAACCAACAAACACACCTACATAAAATAAAATACTTACAACCAAACATAGGGAGCTCCCCCGTTTTTGAAGTCGACTAAAAATAAAACAATTTTTATATTTGCCTCTTAACGTAAGTCGTTACTTTTTTTGTTTGGTTATACTTTTTTTAAATTTTTCACTAATTTTGAAGAACAGTTTTATATCTATAATTTCAGCAGTTTTTTATGAACATGAGTACAGAAATAATTAATAAAACAACGTTTGTTTTATAACAGTTTGTTGAACTACCGTACAAGGAGTCTGGCTTCCGCATGGTGGTTGTCCTTCCCGACAAACTCGACGGTTTGTCTTCGGTGTTGGATAAAGCTTCAGAGAAAGGTTTTCTCGAAGACGTTTTCAATCTGAGGCCGGCACGCAGAAAAGTGAATTTGGAGCTACCAAAATTTGAAATTAAAAGCGGATTGGACCTAAATAATTTATTCCCAAAGGTAAGGTAGAACTATAACTAGAGAAAGTATCCAATAAATTTCAAATATATTATAAGTTATTAATAGCTAAAAAGCAATTAACGTTTCGAATAATCTTTTGTAATTTCAAAGTGGCCTATATGCGCGACTGTATTGAAAAATAAATCTAAAATATTGCGTAAAAACATGATCCCAATGTTTAAAACTTTCATTATAGACCAGGGAAAAAGACTTCTCATATAGTATATATAAACTTGTAATAAAATCTCTTTCGCTGTTTTTAATGCTATTAAAAAAGTAACCTTTATAACCTTTTTAAAAATATACAAATTAGTAAAAAGAAATTTCCAACATTTTTAATTTTTTTCTGACAAGATTCGTAAATCTAATTAAGAAAATCGATACATTTTAAAGTTTTATACACATAAAAAAAAAAACAGAAATGCAACGCAATCCGCGAAAAAAACTTGTGATATTTTTTTTTGGACACAATGCAGTGACAGTAACAATTACAAAGTTGATTTAAGCGTTTTAAATCCGGGAATTTTATGTTAATGTTGTACCTTGCTCTGGTCGCCCAATTATGGATAAATTAGACGCTATTTATAATAAAATGAAGTAAGATCGGCGTATCAGCAGTTACGACATAGCTGAAAAACTGCAAATTAACCATAAAACCCTTTATACCAATATGAAAATGCTGGTTACACAAATATGCTCGATGTTTGGGTGCCACACGAGCTCACTGAAAGAAACCTAATGAACCCTGTACACATTTGAAACGTCATGAAATCGAACCGTTGAAAAATAGTTACAGTTAAAAAGTTGAAAAATAGATCACGTACGACAACAACTTGCAAAAACGGTCATGGTCAAAGGTCGATCACAGTCGGCTTCACAGATTGTGGCATAACTTGGGATAACACGCAATAAGGTGATGCTGGGTGTGTGGTCGAATTGAAAGGGCATTACTCATTGTAAGATTTCACCGCCACACAGAACCATTTATTCGAATCTGTACTACCAACAACTGATGACATTAAGACAAGAAGTTGAGAGGAAAGGGGGCCAAAATGTATCAATAGAAAGGGTATGGTATTTAATCACGATAGCGTAAGTCCACACATATCTTTAGTCACTAAACAAAAAAAAAAGGTTGATTGGGGGTTGTTAATGCATCTGCCATATAGCCCTGATCTTGCACCTTAAGATTTTCCCTTGTTTCTGACTCCTCAAAAGTATTTAGACAGTGTCAGGTTTAAACCAACACTGACCACTGACCAGAAGTCCTAACATTTCTACAGAAATAGGATGGCGACACTGAATGTAAATCAACTTTGTAAAAAACTGTCATGACTTTTCGTATGAATGCGAAGAAACTTTCCCCCAACCTAATATTATGTAAATAAAAAGTAATCTTGGGCAAAATAATTCGCGGTGTTACTTGATATAATATAATTATATGTTGTTAGATTTTTGAAGATTTTCATAGCCTAATATTTAACTATTAGAAAAGGTAATGGATAAATAATCACAGAAGAATAAATGATTTTTGTTTACTTACACAAATATTGTTCCTTTTTACCAATGAATTCCTCCATTATGTTAGCTTGGAGTAGCAAAACTGTTCAGTGAACCAGCACCAGGAATCGTCAACGGTGATTCAGTGGTAGTGTCCAAAGCGTTCCAGAAGGCATTCATCAAAATCGATGAAGAGGGAGCCACTGCTGGTGCCTTCACTGGTGAGTTACATAAATTTCTATCTTCTTTAGTTTATACAATATTTTTACAATAAAAATCTCTAATACTGTGACTTTTAGTGATTTATTTATAAAAACATAAATAATTGAACACAAAGATGGCATGATTGGATCGCCTGGCGGTTACCTTGGCGTTTACTTACTCACGTCTCCGACAACAGCCCAAGCGGGTACGCTTTCGCCCACTTTGTTGCACCCTTGCGCTCGTTGCCTTCCGGGCTTAGTGCTATCCGCACACGCCCAAGCTCGATGAAGCTGTAAAAAGGCCCTGAAAGTAATAGCACAATTCCTGTCGAAAAACAAAGGTGCATATACGTTGCAATGCTGGACGCATTTTAGGAAGAGACATTACATGACAAGAGGCAGGGAAAAGATATGGCTTATAAGATTAAGAACGTATCCAAAATAGGAAAAATGTATTCTTTTACACGCGCCAACACTGTTAGTTACTGATATTAGCGCGTTCAAATAAACAAACTGTTTAGTTTTATTATATTAGTATAGATGAGAAAATATATTTTTATAGTTTTTAGTATAATTAATTCAATCAATATTGTAGTTCTATCCGAAATAAGTCTACACATTATGACTCTTGAGGATTAAATAGATCACCTTAGATGCTTCTTCCTCAACTTTCTTTTAATTGTACGAAAAATAACATGATAGTATATGATTGAAAAATAATTGGTAATTGAATTAATATATTGCTAAGTCAATAAATTATTATTGATTTACAGGTTCAGTTGCTGTACCGATGTCATACCCTCCCAGAATTCCACCATCGATGGATTTCAAGGTTGATCATCCTTTCGCCTATCTTATTTTACACGAAGATAAAATTATTTTCGCGGGAACATTCACTCATTAATACATGTTCAAGTCTTTGTCGACGTGTTGCCATTCTCAAAATAGTAACTTCGTTGTATTCTAAATATAGTTTTTTTTTCTACTATGTGTTATTTTTTTTTTATTATAATATTCCTTCATAATCAATGAAGTAAGTATTACGTATTTACTTATTTTTCGGACTAAGGGGTCATTCAAGTATCACGTAAATGAATTTTAGTATCATTTTTGGCCCTTTTCTCCCGCTTGGCAGCAGAAGTAAGCAAAAACCCTTTCGCCTCTTACTTCGCCGCAAATATTTTTATAAATTTATCGAAAAAACAACGTATTCAAAATTACATAACAATGATTGCTATACCAACCCCCAGCCATATCCTGCTCAAAAAACGATCACATTTGGTCACTTTTTTCAATGGTGTCAAACCCATTGGTTTTACCACGTTAAAAATAAATACGTAAAGTATAGTAACTACTATATTACATGGGTATCGATTACCATCTAGTTATCCAAGCGAACTTCACCTGCACGCGATGTACCTTGCCGAGTAATCGACGAAGCTCTGACGATTGTTGGTTCCATGTTTGGTTTTGGTCATGATCCTCCGGGGGGTCGCGAAGCTTCTATAGTGGAGTTGCAGAAGGTTGGGCAAGCTATAGTAGTTTATTAATAAAAATGGTAATAGAAGGATATAATCATTAGTATGAAATAAATAAAAAATAAACTTATGAGAACTCTTAATGCGATGGTTGCGTTTATTTTTTATTAACCTATTTCTCCCATCATGGATCCGTTTTTGCTACATGGAGAATTAAATCGTTTACTAAATTTAAGCGATTTCATTCCTTACTTTTTATTTGGGCCATTGATGAATACGTCAACTCCCACAAGTACAAGGTGGCAAATGGAATCAAGCACTCCAACGCCTATGTTGGTAATTCTGGCTATTCTGATTTCCTTTTTAACCAAAAGGTATTCCAATTGACAGACTTAAATTCCAATTGCAGCAGCTCATCGGCAGTTAAATCCTGCAGATTTTCTTTGAGCTTGGTTGTCAAATTTACCTCATTTATAGCTGTATTTAAAAAAGGATTTAAAATCTACCTTACTCGAGTTTTTCTCGATATTTCTAGCAATGAGAAGTTATGACACAGTTCTTTGTCGTTTTCCGGCAGCAGTCCAAACCGAGGTTCGGCCAGTGTGTCACCCTTGCGCTCGCTGCCTTGAGGCTGAGCATTGCCTCAGCATTCGCCCCAAAAAGTTCGGTGAAGCCGTCAAAGCGCTCACGGCTAACAGCGTATGTCAAGTAAAAAAAAAAACAATTCTTTCAACTTTCCTAATATCATTTTCATACCAGGTATAAACTCTTTCATGTTTATCTCACATACGATTTTTTCAATAAGTTGCGTTATTTATTGGCTACTCATTCAATGTTAATAAAAAATGTGTTTTACGTACCTGATTATGTATTTATCCGAACCCTAATTATGAAAATGAATAAATATATTGGATTGAACATTAGTCAGGAAATAAAATACATGAAAAAAAAAGCGACGGGTAGATGGGTGGCGAAATATTTCTTCATACTATAGGAGCCGTGTCGTGAAAAAGGTTGAGAAACACTGCATTACACCTTGGTGTAGGGATGTTTCCCAACTGGTTTAACGCTCGGAGTTAGAAATTCGATAGCTACTAAGTATTAATTAGTAACAAAAAATAATTTGACTTTCATACGTACCGTGACTTGTCAAGTCTTTGTTTGGATAAAGGTTCTTCGACCATAATATACAATGTATAATTGTTAACACCTCAGTATTTTTAATTCGTAAATCGTAATATAAATTTCGATGGTTTTCTTTTACGTTACATATGCTGTTAGGCTTGAGGGCTTTCACAACTTCACCGAGCTATGGGAGTGAGTAGTAAGGCACTCAGCTGAGATAAAGAGCACAAGGAATTTCTTATGCCCTACTGACTAGCCACCACTCTTAAGTTGAAAGTCTGCAGCCAAATACATATAAGTGTGTGCTAAAATGGTAAACTTATAAGGTACTAAAAGTGTTACGAATAGCTCAAACTGGGTGTTGACTAGGGCTTTAATGGGGAAAAAATAGGAATAATATGTTATTTTGTTGTATATCTTACATTGTACACATGAACAATAACAAAATAGAATTTACATACAAAAATAATTCGAATATTAAAATAAAACTATGAAACAAAAAATAATAAGTCCCTAGAATATACTAAAACATAAAAGAAGGTTGAATTTCCAACAAAAAGATACATTTTATATTTTCTTTAAAATATTAAAAAATCTCATATACATAACATCCAGAGATATCGCCGAGGGTATTTGTAGCCTTAGGCATATTAAAACTAACTGTGCGCGCGACTTCGTTCGCGTTGAACTAACTACTATTTAATAGTTTTTGCCCGTTTATGTAACTTTTCTCATTGCCGTGTCACTCCTATTGGTGATAGCGCAATGTTAAATAGCCTACAACCTTCGTCAATAATTGCTCTATCATATACAAAAAAGTTTTTGAAATCAGACTTGTAGTTCCAAAGATTAACGCGTGCGTTTAAACGAACAAACAAAATTTTCTGCTTTATAATATTAACTAGCCGTGCTCGCGACTTCGTTCGCGTGGAACTAAAACATATTTAATTTTATTGACAGCTTTTGTAACTTTTTTCAATATAGCTTTGCTCCTATTGGTGGTAGCGTGATGGTTAATAATCTAAAACCATTTTCAACGGTTACTCTGTCAAACACAAAATAATTTTTGATAACCTACTTTTCCTTACTTTTTTCCGTTTTATAATATTAATATAGATAAAACTGATTATGTGGCTATTTGTCCACCATTCGTTTCTAAACTATTCATCTCATTGTAATGAAACTTTGGTATATTATTCTGCATATACCTGTGAAGATATCTAGCAGAAAACTCATTTATTTCTTTCCATTGTATTACAAAAGCATATAAGATATATTTGGTTATCTACATGTATATAACAAGTTTAGTGATACATGACCATTAAGCCAATGCGATAGGCTACTTGTAGTATCGGGATTGCTACTCGCACTAGATACTCGAATAAGTACGAAAGCAATTCCCGCTTTCTGATAATAAAGTTAATTGTGTGTAGTTGTGGCATCTATGGTAATGAGCATTTAATATAACTTACCACCTGATCAGTCCTGCATGCCTCACTCGTCCGCATAGAACAAAACAAACAAAAAAACAGAAAAAGAATGCTTCGAGTAAAACTTGTTATATCAGATGATTTGATCTACGCAAAAAATAAAACTTGAAATTACTTGATATATAAAAACTAGACTTGTTTACAACTTCATTCGTGAGGATCTAAAAATTATTATAAACACAATGACAATGATAAATTTCATTTTCTATTCTACAAATTGAATGAAATTTGATAAATACTGAAATTATTATAAAAAATATTCTTGTTTATTAGGAAATATAAGTGCTAAATTTTAAAGCAATAGATGCAGATTTATTTGATGGTCCATACAATAGGTTTAATTTAAAAAAGCTTGGGGTGTGTTTCTACGTCGACAAAAGAATCTACTGACCAAATTTCATATTCCTAGTTACAGTAGTTAACCGTAAGTTGATGAATCAGTCAACCAACTTGTTCATAGTAATAGAAGATAGTAGCATCGCCCAACTATTAACGACTCAAGTGCAAACAGTTAAAACACCAATAACCATATATTTTAAACAGCTTTGATCGAAATTTCTGGACAAATCAATAAAAGATGTAGATACCAGTAACATTATTATTAATATAGTTTAATTAATATTTTATATTGAGATCTATCTATATTTCTACGTTTCGATCTGTATTTCTATGATAGGTTATTTATATTGTAATTTATTTGTTTTACATAGATTTATACCTTGTATATTATACCCTTCCTCAAAACATCCATCCATCCATCCAGGTATCCATTTTTCAACCGGTTTTGTCCATGACAAATTGTTATTCTTACATCGAACATTGTCATTTACAACCGAACTGATAACTGTCCTTAAGTATTCAGAATTTTTTTTTTGTAAATACATTTTATATGTATAGATAATGGTAAATGTATATTATACTTATTTACATGTTTATAACAAAGAAACCGGATAGAATGTGTAAGGAGTAATGCCAGTTCCGACATCTGTATTCAGATGATAAAGTGAAGAAGTTTGTTTGTTTGAAAGCACTAATCTTGTAAACTACCAGTCCAAATAAATTTTATTTTTATTTTTATAGAGCAATCATTGTGGATGGCTGTAGGTTATGTTACATCACATTATTACAATCCGCTATATTAAAGTTCAATATCAAAACTGAATTAAATCATTTTTAGTTCCACGCGAATGAGACCGCGGACACAGCTAGTGTACATATATATAGTGAATATACGTACATGCATTGAATCGACTATAAACAAAATTATTTAATCTTGCTTGGTATTCCGGATAATCTCGAATCCGTATAATTATAGGTCGTATGATCGAGTCTACACCGTTATTAAGTTGGTGAATATTGTTTGCTTAACGTCTAACAGCAATCGGATATTATAATAAACGCGTAGACAGACATAAGATATATATATACGGTCTGTATATTTAGCGATAGCTGTGTGCAGAGTGCAGGCGTTCTATTATGACGGACACGAGATCGACAGGACACCTCTGGGCGATGCTATCGATAAAACCACCGTAAAATTCCTTGAGGTATGATTTCTTATTTTAAAATCAAATGTGCAGTAATGTCAGACCTTCTAAGAAGTTTTCACTACAATTTAAACATACAAAACAATAATTACGTAGGTATATCGCATTCCTGTGGATAATTATTACTGTCGTTCGAGCGACATCTTTATATTTAGTGATAACATTTGTATTGCAGTATATTACAAATGTCCTCAGAATTCTGACCGTGTGATCAAGACCGTGAGTTTCTTGTTAAAAATATACAGGGAGTTTTTATGGCAACTAATAAATCATACCTTATACTATTTTTTATAATTCACTTCACATATGCAAAATAATCAAAGAATATCACGTAAAATAATACCATTATATTATTACAATATAAACCATAACATAACCAACATAATACAACCAATAATAACCATGCATTGGGTGCGGGCGCACGTAGGAACTACCGGCAACGAACGTACCGACGAGCTAGCGAAGCGGGCCGCACACAACAAAACCGCGGCCGACCACGATCCTCTATCTTTCGCAAAAAGAGTCATACACAAGGACACAATTAGGGCCTGGCAGGTGCACTACGAAGACTCCATCACGAAGGAGATGACGCGAGCGTTCTTCCCTGATGTTACAGAGGCACATAGGGTCCTCAAGAAGACAAGCCTAGCGCCCTCCCACGTGCAAGTGCTAACTGGTCACGGAGGCTTCGCGGTGTACTTGCATAGATTTAAGATCAAAGATAATCCCTTATGTGTTTGCGACCAGGATACCGCCGAGACAGTCTACCATCTCCTCATAGACTGCCCAAGGTTCGGCTTGTTCCGTAACGACCTCGAGGTTAGGACCGGATTGAGGTTGAGCCTTACAAATCTCCCCGCCCTAGTCAAGGACGAGAATTCTTTGAAGAGGTGGTAAAGCTAGCCGGTGCACGACATAAATAAAACGGAGTATAGAAACAAATAGGAAAACAAATACTTCGTAAAAACATACAAACAAAAAAAAATGAAGGCTAGGTGATTGTACATGTTTTGACAAAACAAAACTGTGATAATTGTATAATTATAAACCTAAAGCTTAAATGTAGTAATAACGATGTACTAAAAAGTAAATAAATAGATTTAAAAGCGACAAAATGTAAATGCTAATTAATTAATACGTTGTAATATCATATAGTAAAGATTTAAAATAATAATAATAATAATAATCATAATAATAAAAACAATAATGATTATACATAAGAAAGTAGACTTAAGAGCGACAAAATGTAAGGAAGCCCTAATTAAACACTGCAAAGAAAAATCCAATAAAGCATAAGTGAATGTACTTTAAATAAATGACTAACGCAAAAAAAACTCGGAAAATGCCTGAGGAAAATGGGGACAAAAAATACCCTCTCCCTCAGTGATATCTAACTCAAAATTACCGACCACATTTGGTAGCTTCTTTTTAATGGGGTAAAGCACATTGGCTTTACCATAATAGTAGTGTGTACGGTCGCCGCGTCAAGGGACGTGAGTTCGATACCACATACGATGAACTTGAGCTTTCGCTCAAGCATGATGCACACTTTTTAGCATGGTAGTAGGACTTTTCTAATGCCCGCCTGGCTAGCTACTCCCCTCAAGTTGAAAATGTGTCGCCAATTACCTATAGATGTGTTCCTACTTGATCTTGAGGGCCTGACCTAAAACTTAGTTAGCCTATAGGAAAATCTGACCCTGTATGTACGTCTTGTGCAGACGTGGATCTAAGCGGAGTGTTATTGGGGAGTCATACACCTGGTAACTAAATGTAGTTTTTTATTAGTGGTTTGCCGTTGAATGTTCAAAAACACAGTATATGGATGTCTTTCCAATTAAATTCTAGAATTGAGCCTAATTTTGTTGTATATTTTATAGCGATAGCTGTGTGCAGCGTGCAGGCGTTCCATTTCTACGGGCATGAGTTCGACAGGACACCCCTGGGGGATGCTATCGATAAAACCTCTGTGAAATTCCTTAAGGTATGTTTCTTCTTATTTTAAAATCAAATGTGTAGTTATGTAAAACTTTCCTAATAAATTTAGTCATATAAGTGATGTATTACCAAAATCTAGTCAGTTTTTACATTGCAGTCACGTAGGTATGTTGTACGAAACAATCCTTCTGCAGTTATCTATTTGCGCACAACTTCTCCCAGCAGTTACCTAAAACTGTAAAATTCGACCTTTTTTTAGGAAGCGTATACATCAGCTCAAGACAAGAATGTTGTATCTTCACCATTAGGTGTAATGTTCTTAACAAAACTGTACAAAGAAGGAGCCGGTGATGGAAGTCGTGCAGAAATCAATACGTTCTTAATAAGTAAAGGATAAAAAATGGTTACTGTGGGTTATCCCTGATAGATAGACATATACCATCGCCGACTTTTTTATAGATCTTTTTAAGGTATACAATACTGTAGTACATTATTTTGATCTATCTCGTAGAGTTCAGCCAGCGTTTGTATTGTAAGCGCAAAAAAATGTGCTTATTTACGACATCACATTGGAAACCTCTAAAATTATCAGTGTTTTTCTACTATATTATGAATTTATTATAACTATACATAAACCTTTCTCTTGAATCACTCTACCTACTAAAGAACCGCATCAAAATCCGTTGCGTGGTTTTAAAGATCTAAGCATACACACGAACAGACAAACAGCAGGAAGCGACTTTGTTTTATACTATGTAGTGATTTAATAGAATCTACAAATTATTGCGTAGTAAACGCACCTTGAACCGCGGGAAACAGGAGTATGAAAAAAAGTGCTACACTACATATACATATACTTAAAACTTTATTGTATTCTAATATACATACCTTCAGCACTCTGCCTTTAGAACTTGCGTAGATATGTAATACTAGTTTGCGGAGACGATACTAGAATGAAATCGATTGTATCCCTTAGATCATAAGCTCGTAGAGCGACTTAAGCAGAACTTTCTCGGAGATGAACCCAGACTTCTTCACAATAGCCAATAAAATTTACGTTGGAAAACAATATACTTTAAACGAAGGATTCGCGACCAACGCTCGTCAGTACCAAAGTGAGGTCGATGCTATTGACTTTTCGAAATCTAAGCAAGCAGCTGACATTATTAATCAATGGGTAAGTGGACACTTTTTGCTACTCGATCATTAATCCATTCAACTTTATTTATAAAATTGCCGTGTCACGATGTTGATCCACCATAGTCTAGGAAAGCTCTCGACAGATTTTAATGAATACTTGTAAATGTATATTGCTTGGTCCAATTTGAGAGATATATGAGTTTATAGGAAAAAGCTAAAACGCTGATAGAAAATACGTATTATTCTTACGATATTTTCAATGAACACGTGATCATAACTAAGTATTAAAACTAATGATGTAAGGGCTTAATGTTTCTCATTAATTTTTTTTTGTTATTAGGGAAATAATCCTAGAAATATGTCAGAATGAAAAATTTAAAAATTATATTAAAAAACCTGAAAATTTAAACTTTCTGCAAAAATCATAATTTTTGTATGGACTCTGAATTACTAGTAAAAATATTTCAATTGATATACCTAAGTTATTTGCCATGTAGAATGCTTTTATATTAACCATTTAATGTAGCTATTACTTTTGCATTATAAATTACTTACTACTGCAAACGGTAGAACAATATCTTTTGACGCAATTAGCTACAAATAATAAGTAAAAGCGATGATAACTCAGTGGAGGTGTTTACGGACTGCACGTAAAGGACGTGAGTTTGAATCCACACAATGAGCTTGAGCTTTCGGTAAAGATAAACGTCGTGAGGAAACCATAGCATGATGGTAGGGCTTTTTCTAATGCCCGCTTGGCTAGCTACCACAGGTGTGTTCCGGCAGTCGCACTTGAGAGCCACAAGTTTAACGTATTTACCACCTTGGGCCGTATCGTCACTTAATATCAGGTGAGATTATGGCTAAAACGATAAAATCTTAACTAAAAACAAAAAAAAAAACAATTTCAGGCAAATGAAAAGACCAAGGGCCACATCAAATCTCCAATCTCTGAAGATACAATAGACCCAAAAGCAGCTGCTGCACTCTTCAATGTTATTTTCTTCCAGGTAATATAATCATTTTTAAATTTCCAGCTAAACTAGAACTTCCATATAATTTATCATAATTACAGCCAGTGTTGAAGAAATATAAAAAAAAGTGTGGTATCGTGAGACACCAGATAGAAACGATTTTTTACATAAATATTAATTTCTAGTCGAGATAAAATGAAAATATTATTCGGTTATAATTTTTTTTATCAATAAATATCAAAAACTACTTTACAAAATTATCTTAACACTTTAATATTTTATTCACAATGATTCATAAACGATAGCAAACTGAAACAAGAATAATAAGTCATCACGTAGACTATACATAAAAATCTTATTCCACGCATTTTCGTTACGAATGTTCTTTGATGGCTACGGTACCTCTCCCCATAGTCCCATAAAGAACTTTGTTCCAATAAACAGCGCTTATCGATAGGAGTACATCTCAGTACCAGACGGTGATACTCCTTGCCTCTCGCTGGCTGGATATTTAATGTCTGATCCCTAAACACGATAAATGAAAGAAGGCACTATGACGAGCTTTCTATTTTCTTATTTAGAGTTAACACGTAGGTTAACATCTATAGGTAGTTACACAATTATGGCAATGTTATATAGAAAGATGGAATATCTTGTAAGTCTTCAGGGTTCATACAACACTTTCACAAGATGATGAGTCTCTTGATATAATTCCAATGCCACCAATGCAATAAACATGCCACTAATAACAGATACATATTACAGAGCCAATAGCATAGTTTTTACATTTCAATAAAAAGCACAGTATGACACTAGTTATTGGTTATACACCGACTGATCCGGGAACACAATGCATCTAAGTGTATCTAAGGCTATTGTGCCTGTAAAAATATATATAGTTGTATCTTAGTATCCAGGATACAATTAAACAATTTATACTTCAACTAAAAGTGTCTTAGCAGATCTTACAAGTATATAATATTATGAACAAAAAATATTAGATATTTAAATGGAAACCCTACCTTGTCAAATACAGATATATCTAATTACTAATATACAGTTTCACATATAAATATATATATGTGCATACAAATAAACACTTTTACATAGATTATAATCTAAATAGTTTTCTATATAACCCAGCCACGATTTAATTTTAAACATATGTTCAGAAAGAAAATAATCAATGGGTAATTGTGTAACAGGGACACTGGCACGTGCCTTTCAATGCCAGCAAGACTGAAGAAAAGGATTTCCACGTGGATTCTAAAACTGTCGTCAAGAAACCTACTATGCGACTTCTGCAATCTCTGTTTTACACTGAAAGTAAGGAGCTGGAAGCAAGGGTAAGCTAAAGTTTGTTGCCGATTTAAAATTTAACTGCAAAATCATCGGAGGATTACAATCTTTGACTTAAGGGCTTATCAATCTATAATTGTTGGAATAGTAAAGACTATAATAGTTAGTATTCTCTCGATTGTCGAAATTCTACTAAAATCTTTACTTATTGAGAATTTGATGAAATTCTTGTAAGGGTGGGAGAAAACTCTTTCCATTTTTTTTTATTGGTAACACTAATAATTGTCCATAGCCACTGAACAAAAACTATTTTGTCCTTGCCTAATAATATATATTATCAATCTTTTTGTTTGGTGGTATGTTTATTATTCCTCGGCTAGTATTTATTTTAGTCTACTTATTATTATTCAGGTACTTTATTTAGTAATTATTTTATTTCACCTATCTACAAAATTATACTTTTTGCTTATTCTTTATTATTATTATATATTACATTATACTTCTTTACTGCAAATAGGCTAGTTAGCTGTAATAAAATGCCTTATATCATTAACATTGCAAGTGTACTATTTTAATTTTAACAGTTGGTTCGGCAGCGTTACAGAACTAATTTAAAAATTGCTTGTTTAATAACAGTTTGTTGAACTACCGCACAAGGAGTCTGGCTTCCGTATGGTGGTTGTCCTTCCCGACAAACTCGACGGTTTGTCCTCGGTGTTAGAAAAAGCTGCGGAGAAAGGTCTTCTTGAAGACGTTTTCAATCTGAGACCGTCTGGCAGAGACGTGAATTTGGAGTTACCAAAGTTTGAAATTAAAAGCGGATTGGACCTAAACGCGTTATTGCCGAAGGTATCTATTTTTTACTTTAATATTCTTGATTACATTTCTCATTTTGTTTTCTTTAACAGGGTATTTTTAACAGGGTAGGGTTTCTTTAGTATTTATTATGAATTAATTTTTACTTTTTTTATATACATTTTTTTTTAATTTTCAGTATCTAATGTTGCTTTAAACAACTTTTTAACATTGTTAGGAGTGTAAGTATTGTTAATGTGTTAACATATAACGTATTTGGGCGTATCAATCTTTTTATTATTAGTATTTTATTACTGTTGTGGTTTCTATCATTATAAATATATAAAGAAATGAGTATAGAGAAAAAGCAGTAAATTTTATAGATATTATAAATGATCACTTTAAATAACTCTGCACATTATTATTTTGTAAATTATTTTCCTATATTAAAAGTAATAAGTAAATTAATATATTAAAACTCATATATTATATATACACTTTAAAATGGTAAGTTAAGTCTCGGTATTACTTGCGATATATATTTATAATTAATACACTGACATTTTGTAGCAACTTTTGCACCATAAATTATTGAATTATTATATAAGTAAATGAACAGATAATGTGCCATCGCTCCTCACAGAATATTGTATCAAGAACTATTTACTAAAACAAGTTGTATTTTTCAAATGAATTTCGCTCTCGTACTAGCTTGGAGTATCAAAAATATTCGACGAGCCAGCACCGGGGATCGTCAAGGGCGATTCAGTGGTAGTTTCCAAAGCATTCATTAAAGTCGACGAAGAGGGAGCCACTGCCGGTGCCTTCACTGGTAAGTTAATATTCCATTCGCTGGCCTTTTCAACATATATGTCAGCACTTTGTCACACGCAGATATTTTTCCCTACAACTTTTTTACTTATTGTTGAGTTATGAGTTTTTAAATGTATTATGGTTTATAGGTATATTACATTACAAGGTGAGCATAAAGGATAAATCTCAAACTTAATAATCGAAATCTGTTTCCTTTAAAATAAAAACGTATTTTAAAGTATAAGTTAACATATCTATATTAATATTATAAAGAGGTAAAATTTGATTAAAGCGTTAATCTTAGGAATTACCAGTCACAGCTCAAAAACTATTGTTTTAATTGATAGAGCAGTCAACGAGGAAGGCTCTAGGCTACTTCACATCACGCTATCACAAATAGGAGTAGAGCTGTAAAAATGGTTACAAGACCGGGCAAAAATTATTAAATAAAATTTTAGCTCCACATGAAAAAGCTGCAAGCGCAGCTGGTATTATATAAAGTTAAAAACCTTCTTCAATAACGGTCCTGTAAAATACAAAATGATTACTTCAAATTCGGTCGGTACTGTCTAAGATTAATTTATACAAACACACTCTTCACCTTTGTTATATTAGTATAGATAATAAAAACAAATTAATATAGCTCTTATCTATAATTAATGTCAAACAACATTATAGTTCCATTCGAAATGAGTCATAGTTTACGACTCTAGGTAATTACATTGGAAGCCTTTGAATGCTTCTTCCTAAATTTGTTTTTAATTATACAAGCATGATAGCTTGATCGTATCTATTTAAAAAATAATTAACTATTGAGTTTTTATTGCTATGCCAGTAAATGATAATTGATTTACAGGTTTAGTTGCTGTGCCGACTTCGTCGAATTGCAGACCTCCGCCGTCAATGGATTTCAAAGCTGATCATCGTTTCGCCTATCTCATTTTACATGAAGATAAAATTATTTTCGTCGGCACTTATACTCATTAATAAGTCTGTATTGAAATGTTGCTATTATCAATATAGTCACTTTTTATACTGAAAATAAAGTCTTTTTCTACATTAACTATTTTTTATTTTTAAAATATTCCCTAATAATTGATAAAGGTCCGGTCATAAAATATGTCACGTATAATTTGACATTTTTAGATCCGCTCCCCGCCCCCTTCATCTTCTGTTTCCCATGTTTTGCGAGCCCTTATCAATATTATCTCAAGTGATAGACAACCGCACCCCTACATGAATGTCAGTAGGTACACAAATTTCCACATATTTAAATATTTATTACTAGCAATCATAAAACTTAAATAAATAAATGAATATCTGTAAATATCATGTAATATTATTTAATAAACAAGACTGATATTGATTAGCTGCTATATTATTTGTAAATATGTATGTCTGTATATATATATATATATATATGTAAGTACGTATAATTAGGTTATTTATTTTGACTACATTTTGCTCAATTTAATACGATATTCGTTATGAATTATTTACATTATGTTACTATATACTTTATTAGACACTTACTAGTTGACCCGACAAACGTTATTCTGTCCTATTAACTAAGACTACTATATGCGTTGGTTATATTAAAAAATGAGAGGATTAGGCTAAGAGAATAAAAATTTAGCTTTGTATACATTTTTTAATGTTACATCATAAAGAAATAAAAATACATTCTTGTGTCAAAGTAATAAAATTAAATGTTTATGGTGGAGCACACTTATCACTTAAGGGTATGTAAAATACATTATGACCGATTCTCAGATCTACTGAATAGACATATAATATTTCATAAAAATCGGTCTAGCCGTTTCAGAGGAGAATGACAACTAAGATTGTGCCACGAGAATTAAATATATGAGATTTCATTGATTCTTTTATTTGCAATATCTACAATGGTAGTGATCTCTTATTGCTGCATTACAGCTGGTTAGATGGAAAAAAAATGCCTTATGGAATTAAGCTCACCCGTGTACATATTGAAAGTGCAATAATGTATTCATTTTTTTTTATACTTAAGGTGTAGCATTATGGCCATAATCTCATTTGATCTTAAGTGACGATACGGTCCAAGTTGGTAGACACGCTAAACCTGTGGAGGAACTGGCTCTCAAGCGCAGCTGTCGGAACACACCTATTGGTATTTGGCGGCAGGTTTACAACTTGAGGGTGGTAGCTACCCAGGCGGGCATTAGAAGAAGCCCTACCACCATGCTATGGTTTCCTCACGATGTTTTCCTTCACCGAAAGCTCAAGCTCATTGTAGGTGCTTGGATTCTAACTCACGACCCTTGACGCAAAGTCGTAAACACTACCACTGAGCTATCATCGCTTCAAAATTCAGTCGTTTTATATTCGTAATTTAGAAAATTATTTTATGAGCTGCGAACTTCACGTTGTCTTAGATCTCCATGTTACATTTTGTCACAGTAAGTGGCCATTTCCCTACCCATAATTGTGAACGTATTTTATAAACGGCCACTAACGTGATATATATGCAGCGGACAATGTATTGATCGAAGCTGAGCGGTGTTGATTGATCTTGACATTTATTTGTAGTATACTTTGGTTTTCACTTCACTACACTACCCCAGAAACAATTAACCGGCCCCGGTTTGTTATATATATATATATATATTTATTTGTACTTTCACACCTTTCGTATCAACTTTGTAATTGCACACTCATGCTATTGCAAGTTCCTTTTTTGTTATTGGCAACCCAGTCCTCTTTAGAGACTATTACTGCCTTTTTCAAGTGACAAGATTTGGGCAGATGATACTATCCTCACCAAGATGGTGACTTTCTTGTTGAAGCTCTCTTTGGAGTTTTTGTGGCAACTAATATATCATGTTCCGAATGATTATTCATAATTTACTTCACTTATGCTCTTCAGCTACACTGCATCGCGCAAAATGTCTCCTATATTATACAATATACGCCTAACAACTAAGTATATGAATAAAAATAAAAATCATAACATGGCAGATTAAGATCCCGCAAAACTCCTTTTATAAGTTATCTGTCAACTGCAGATTATGACAACTGCACGGCTCCCTGCCTTTTGAGCCAGCGCAAATGAACACCACAATATTACTCTTTCAAGTTCGTATTTATCTGAAGACGATCTTTTTCCCTTGAAAAAGAAATGTAATTTATAATTAATAAAAATTGAAATTTATAGTAAGTTAATGTTTTACTCTTAAAACTGTACAGACGTAATGTTATGTTTTGGAATGGTGAACACAATTCATAGGTATAGGATCACGACAATCGAGGGCATTTGTTGTTAGTTATTGAAGAGTTCCATTATCTATCTCTGAAGATATTTATCACGTCCTAATATATTATATAATAAAACCTTCTCTGTAAAATAAATAATTAATAACAAAATGTTCATCCAAATAGGATCAATAGTTTGTATAAAACTTGCGGACATACAAACACACATACGCGTAGAATACAGAAGCTCCTTTCTGACGTTTAAAAAAATAAAATATTTATTATGAGTATAGGCTAGTTATCTAAAATCGATCATAAAGCGAAAAAAATTATCAAAGCGCATTTCAATACAAACCTTGTACATAGATAACTTTAGTAAATACAAACACTACATGGAAATAATATAAAAGCATAGTAATTAACTAATTATTAAATTATTTCATAATAATGAGTTAAATTTACTTTTCATTTTATTTTAATTTTTAATAACACTAATATTTCGTAATCTAAAAAAGTAGCCGTTTCATAATAAGTTTAAGTATTACTAAGTAAATTTTTTCTTTTGTCGGTAGTCCTCAATGAATGCGTAGTTGTTTATGTTTTCATTGGATTTCTCTATATATTTGTGAATAGTGTTCACATACACCTCCAATTCTTTGCTTCAGGCGATGGTAAATCAGTTAAATTATACATACATATATACAATTCATACAGAAACAAAAGCAACAATATAACAAGTTGTAAATTAGTATCCCTATTATAAAGTAATTCGGCAATACGATATGATGAGTTGATCGGTGTTTACGAGTGGACGAGTTAGTGCTATCAAGATGATTAAGTTTTATTTATTTGGTGAGTCAATTTTAGTTAAAATTCATTAAATATTAAGATAAAATTAAAGTGCTATTAATAATATAGAACGTAAGAATATTTGACACGCTAAACCTAGTGGAGGGACCGGCTCTCAAGTGCAACTGCCGGAACACACCTGGTATTTGGCAGCAGATTTCCAACTTGAGAGTAGTAGCTAGCCAGGCGGGTATTAGAAAAAGCCCTATCGCCATGCTATGGTTTCATCACGATCTTTTCCATCACCGAAAGTTCAAGCTCATTGCATGTGGATTCGAACTCACATCCATTAACCCGGCGTCCGTACACACCAACTGACCTATCATCACTTCAATAATTATAACTATTTACTTATTTTACCAATTATTTTATTTACCCTACTTATAATAGTACCTACCGTTATTTTTTTAATACAATAGCTTGTGAAACAAAATTGCTTATGTCATTGATGTCTATAAAGTATAATTTTTTTATTATTTACTTTCTCAACCTGTGTCATACGATTAAGAAGTGAATAGATGTTTATTTCTCAAACTTCCTTTACAAGAAGTATTTTAATTGGAAATCTTCGTTTCTATTATCTAGGAGACATTTAAGTTCAACTCCTGTATAACAAGTTAACAGTTTTCAAGTCATAAATTTTCTAATTTAATTTTTTTTTTTTTAGTTTTATGTAACGGATCCTTGTAATATGATAAATGAGTAAATGATAATAATATGTTGGGGATTGCTATAGAAATAGGCATAAGTTACAGGTCAAATATAAGTAGGTTTACCGACATTACACCTAAATACATCGAGTTTCGGTAATGCTTCAGTTATCATTACTTAATATTATAAATGCCAAACAGCAGAGCCATAGCTTTACTGTAGCCACCATACCGACACGAACCAAAATGTTCATACTTTTGTCGTACTGTGGAACTGTGGAACCGTCTCCCGTCCTAATGACATAAGTTATAATTATTGAAGCGATGATAGGTCAGTTGGTATGTACAGACGCCGCGTTAATGGATGTGAGTTCGAATTCACATGCAATAAGCTTGAACTTTCTGTGATGGAAAAGATCGTGATTAAACCATAGCATGGCGATAGGGATATTTCTAATACCCGCCTGACTAGCTACTACCCTCAAGTTGGAAGTCTGCTGCCAAATACCAGGTGGGGTGGAGAAGACGTGTAAATAGTCTTTCCACTGCGGTTGTGGCTAGATTTGCCATGTGTTATTTTTCGCGGGTTTAGAAATTGTGTTTGAATACACTATTAAATAATTACAATCGCGGAAGATATTGAGAACACACAAAGCGGGCGAGGCGGATGACCACGTCAATGAGAACAATAAAATTGGTAACTAATTAATAAAATATGCACTCACCTGAAGGTCTTGATACCAACTGAAGAAGCGGGCGAGGGCGCTTATTGCGCGCTGCCGGCGTGTGTAACGGTAAAACCTCCCGCGGCCTCACCTTGCTACACTCCCGACTTTGTCACCCTCTAAAGGTGGCCGGCGGTATTAGTTGTACCGGGCATATACCACATAGAGATTAGCACTAGTTACTAGCAATCTACTCAGGTGGCGCAACCTCAATAATTAATTACCAACCATATTATTCCCACGCGTAACCACCAGGTGTATTCCGGCAGTTGCACTTGAGAGCCAATCCCTCCACTAGGTTTAGCGTGTCAAATATTCTTACGTTCTATATTATTAATACCACTTTAATTTTATCTTAATATTTAATGAAGTTTAACTAAAATTGACTCACCAAATAAATAAAACTTAATCATCTTGACATCACTAATTCGTCCGCTCGTAAGCACTGATCAACTATTGTAATCAATCTACCTATAATAAAACCCTAATAATTATTATTCCTCGTATCGTATTTCCGGATTACTTTATAATAGGGAAACCAATTTACAAATTGTTATATTATTGCTTTTGTTTCTGTATGAATTGTATATATTTATGTATAATTTAAGTAATTTACCATTCCCTAAAATCCAATGAAAACATAAACAACTACGCATTCATTGAGGACTACCGACAAAAGAGAAAATTTACTTAATAATCCTTAAAATTATTATGAAACGGCTACTTTTTTAGATTACGAAATATTAGTGTCATTAAAAATTTAAATAAAATGAAATTTAACTCATTATTATGAAATAATTTAATAATTAATTAATTACTATGCTTGTATATTATTTCCATGTAGTGTATGTATTTACTAAAATTATGTATGTACAAGGTTTGTATTGAAATGCGCTTTGATAATTTTTTTCGCTTTATGATCGATTTTAGATAACTGGCCTATACTCATGATAAATATTTTATTTTTTTAAACGTCAGAAAGGAGCTTCTGTATTCAACGCGTATGTGTGTTTGTATGTCTGCAAGTTTTATACAAACTATTGATCCTATTTGGATGAACATTTTGTTATTGATTATTTATTTTACAGAGAAGGTTTTATTATAGAATATATTAGGACGTGATAAATATCTTCAGAGATAAATAATGGAAATATTCAATAACTAACAACAAATGCCCTCGATTGTCGTGATCCTATACCTATGAATTGTGTTCACTATTCCAAAACATAACATTACGTCTGTACAGTTTTAAGAGTTAAACATTAACTACACTATAAATTACAATTTTTATAAATTATAAATTACATATTTTATTTCAAGGAAAAAAGCTCGCCTTCAGATAAATACGATCTTGAAAGAGTAAAATAATATTTGATCATGACAAAATGTTGTGGCGTTGGTTTGCGCTGGCTCAAAAGGCAGGGAGCCGTGCAGTTGTCATAATCTACAGTTGATAGATAACTTCTAATAGGAGTTTTTGGCGGGATCTTAATCTGCCATGTTGTGATTTTTATTTTTATTATTCATATACTTAGTTATTAAGCCGTATATTGTGTAATATAGAAGACATTTTGCGCGATGCAGTGTAGCTGAAGAGCATAAGTGAAGTAAATTATGAATAATCATTCGGAACATGATATATTAAATGCCACAAAAACTCCAAAGAGAGCTTCAACAAGAAAGTCACCATCTTGGTTAGGATAGTATCATCTGCCCAAAATGCCCAAATCTTGTCACTTGAAAATGACAGTAATAGTCTCTATAGAGTACTGGGTTGCCAATGACAAAAAAGGAACTTGCAATAGAATGAATGTGCAATTACAATGTTGATACGAAAGGTATAAAAAATACAAATATATATAACAAACCGGCGCCCGTTCATTGATTCTGGGATAGTGTAGTGAAGTAAAAACCAAAATGTACGAGAAATAATTATCAAGATCAATCAATACCGCTCAGCTTCGATCAACACATTGTAGGCAGGTAGTCCTCTCTCGCATTTTAATATTTATCTTACTACAAACCCTTAGACTCACCAATTATTCAATTTATTGTATACTTACTTTTACCTGCGGCTTCGCTCACGTTAACATTGATTATGTCAAACAAATTTGATGACACAATAAAAAAAATCATTTTACCTCACTTTCAATAAGTTTTTCCCAAGAAAAAGTTGCCTATATCCATTTCCAGAGTTCCATCTATCTCTGTACCAACATTCATCACAATCGACTCAACGGTTTAGGCATGAAAGAACAACAAAGAAACATATTCACTTTCGAATTTTTAAATATTAGTATGAATAAAACAATATTTAGGCAATTTATAATAGGACAAAATACTTAATTCCGGAAACTTACCTCTTAAATCAATAGACGACCACACGATCCATTATCTGCCAGATATCCAAAAATCACTTTCACGTTATTTTCAACATCCTATCTACTTTGTAGATTGTTTTTTTTTTATAGTACATAGTTAAAACAAATGTAAGTACCGACTTACTTACTTACTTGCAGCCAAGAAATATTGATACGATGAGTCCGCTGCATACATACCACGTTAGGGGCCGTTTATAAAATACGTTAACAATTATGGGTAGGGAAATGGCCACTTACTGTGACAAAATGTAACATGGAGATCTAAGACAACGTGAAGTTCGCAGCTCATAAAATAATTTTCTAAATTACGAATATAAAACGACTGAATTTTGAAGCGATGATAGCTCAGTGGTAGTGTTTACGACTTTGCGTCATGGGACGTGAGTTAGAATCCAAGCACCTACAATGAGCTTGAGCTTTCGGTGAAGGAAAACATCGTGAGGAAACCATAGCATGGTGGTAGGGTTTTTTCTAATGCCCGCCTGGGTAGCTACCACCCTCAAGTTGTAAACCTGCCGCCAAATACCAATAGGTGTGTTCCGACAGCTGCGCTTGAGAGCCAGTTCCTCCACAGGTTTAGCGTGTCTACCAACTTGGACCGTATCGTCATTTAAGATCAAGTGAGATTATGGCCATAATGCTACACCTTAAGTATAAAAAAAAATGAATACATTATTGCACTTTCAATATGTACACGGGTGAGCTTAATGCCATAAGGCATTTTTTTTCCATCTAACCAGCTGTAATGCAGCAATAAGAGATCACTACCATTGTAGATATTGCAAATAAAAGAATCAATGAAATCTCATATATTTAATTCTCGTGGCACAATCTTAGTTGTCATTCTCCTCTGAAACGGCTAGACCGATTTTTATGAAATATTATATGTCTATTCAGTAGATCTGAGAATCGGTCATAATGAATTTTTCATACCCCTAAGTGATAAGTGTGCTCCACCATAAACATTTAATTTTATTTCTTTGACACTACTTTTATTTTTTTAAGATGTAACATTAAAAAATATATATAAAACAAAAATTTTATTCTCCTACTCTAATCCTCTCATTTTTTAATACAACCAACGCATACAGTAGTCATAGTTAACAGGACAGAATAACGTTTGTCGGGTCAACTAGTAAGTGTCTAATAAAGTATATAGTAACATAATGTAAATAATTCATAACGAATACCGTATTAAATTGAGCAAAATGTAGTCAAAATAAATAACCTAAATATACGTACTTACATACGTAGTATACATACATACCATTTACAAATAATATAGCAGCTAATCAATTTCAGTTTTGTTTATTAAATAATATTACATGATATTTACAGATATTTATTTATTTATTTAAGTTTTATGATTGCTAGTAATAAATATTTAAATATGTGAATATTTGTGTACCTACTGACATTCATGTAGGGGTGCGGTTGTCTATCACTTGAGATAATATTGATAAGGGCTCGCAAAACATGGGAAATAGAAGATGACGGGGGCGGGGAGGGGATCTAAAAATGTCAAATTATACGTGACATACTTTATGACCGGTCCTTTATCAATTATTAAGGAATATTTTAATTATAATAAATAATTAATGTAGAAAAAGACTTTATTTTCAGTATAAAAAGTGACTATATTGATAATAGTAACATTTCGATGCAGACTTATTAATGAGTATAAGTACCCGCGAAAATAATTTTATCTTCATGTAAAATGAGATAGGCAAAAGGATGATCAGCTTTGAAATCCATTGACGGCGGTGGCCTGGAATTCGACGAAGTCGGCACAGCAATTAAACCTGTAAATCAATCATCATTTATTGACATAGCAATAAAAACTCAATAGTTAATTATTTTTTAATTAGGTGCGATCAAGCTATCATGCTTGTATAATTAAAAACAAATTTAGGAAGAAGCATTCAAAGCCTTCCAATGTAATTACCTAGAGTCGTAACCTATGACTCATTTCGAGTGGAACTATAATGTTGTTTGACATTAATTATAGATAAGAGCTATATTAATTTGTTTTTATTATCTATACTAATATAGCAAAGGTCAAGAGTTTGTTTGTATAAATTAATCTTATCCAGTACCGACAGAATTTGAAGAAATCATTTTGTATTTTACAGGACCGTTACTGAAGAAGGTTTATAACTTTATATAATACCAGCTGTGCTTGCGGCTTTTTCATGTGAAACTGAAATTTTATTTAATAATTTTTGCCCGGTCTTGTAGCCATTTTTAAAACAGCTCTACTCCTATTTGTGATAGCGTGATGTGAAGTAGCCTAGAGCCTTCCTCGTTGACTGCTCTATCAATTAAAACAATAGTTTTTGAGCTGTGACTGGTAATTACTAAGATTAACGCTTTCAATCAATCAAACCAAATGTTATGGCCATAATCTCATCTGTTCTTAAGTGCGATACGGCTCAAGTTGGTAGACACACTAAACGTGTGAAGGAACTGGCTCTCAAGTGCAGCTGACGGAACACACCTAGTGGTATGTGGCGGCAGGTTTACAACTTGAGGGTGGTAGCTAGCCAGGCGGGCATGTGAAAAAGCTCTACCACCATGCTATGGTTGTCTCACGATGTTTTCCTTCAACGAAAGCTCAAGCTCATTGTAGATGCTTGGCTTCGAACTCACGTCCCTTGACGCGAAGCCGTACAGACTACTACTGAGCTATCATCGCTTCAAATTTATCCTCTATGCTCACCTTGTAATGTAAAATGTGCCTATAAAAATTATAATACCTATAAAAACTTATAACACATACATAAGTACATATACACACATACATAACATAAGTAGAAAGTTATAATGAAAAATATCTGAGTGTATCTAAGTGCTGACATATATGTTGAAAAGGGAAGCGAAGGGAATATTAACTCACCAGTGAAGGCACCGGCAGTGGCTCCCTCTTCGTCGACTTTAATGAATGCCTCCTGGAATGCTTTGGAAACTACCACTGAATCGCCCTTGACGATCCCCGGTGCTGGCTCGTCGAATATTTTTGATACTCCAAGCTAGTACGAGAGCGAAATTCATTTGAAAAATACAACTTGTTTTAGTAAATAGTTCTTGATACAATATTCTGTGAGGAGCGATGGCACATTATCTGTTCATTTACTTATATAATAATTCAATAATTTATGGTGCAAAAGTTGCTACAAAATGTCAGTGTATTAATTATAAATATATATCGCAAGTAATACCGAGACTTAACTTACCTTTTTCAAGTGTATATATAATATATTAGTTTTCATATATTAATTTACTTATTACTTTTAATATAGGAAAATAATTTACAAAATAATAATGTGCAGTGTTATTTAAAGTGATCATTTATAATATCTATAAAATTTACTGCTTTTTCTCTATACTCATTTCTTTATATATTTATAATGATAGAAACCACAACAGTAATAAAATACTAATAATAAAAAGATTGATACGCCCAAATACGTTATACGTTAACACATTGACAATACTTACACTCCTAACAATGTTAAAAAGTTATTTAAAGCAACATTAGATATTGAAAATTAAAAAAAAATGTATATAAAAAAGTAAAAATAAATTCATATTAAATACTAAAGAAACTCTACCCTGTTAAAGAAAACAAAATGAGAAATGTAATCAAGAATATTAAAGTAAAAAATAGATACCTTCGGCAATAACGCGTTTAGGTCCAATCCGCTTTTAATTTCAAACTTTGGTAACTCCAAATTGACGTCTCTGCCAGACGGTCCCAGATTGAAAACGTCTTCAAGAAGACCTTTCTCCGCAGCTTTTTCTAACACCGAGGACAAACCGTCGAGTTTGTCGGGAAGGACAACCACCATACGGAAGCCAGACTCTTTGTACGGTAGTTCAACAAACTGTTATTAAACAAACAATTTTTAAATTAGTTTTGTAACGCTGCCGAACCAACTGTTAAAATTAAAATAGTACATTTGCAATGTTAATGATATAAGGCATTTTATTACAGCTAACCAGCCTATTTGAAGTAAAGAAGTATAATGTAATATATAATAATAATAAAGAATAAGCAAAAAGTATAATTTTGTAGATAGGTGAAATAAAATAATTACTAAATAAAGTACCTGAATAATAATAAGTAGACTAAAATAAATACTAGCCGAGGAATAATAAACATACCACCAAACAAAAAGATTGATAATATATATTATTAGGCAAGGACAAAATAGTTTTTGTTCAGTGGCTATAGACAATTATTAGTGTTACCAATAAAAAAAAATGGAAAGAGTTTTCTCCCACCCTTACAAGAATTTCATCAAATTCTCAATAAGTAAAGATTTTAGTAGAATTTCGACAATCGAGAGAATACTAACTATTATAGTCTTTACTATTCCAACAATTATAGATTGATAAGCCCTTAAGTCAAAGATTGTAATCCTCCGATGATTTTGCAGTTAAATTTTAAATCGGCAACAAACTTTAGCTTACCCTTGCTTCCAGCTCCTTACTTTCAGTGTAAAACAGAGATTGCAGAAGTCGCATAGTAGGTTTCTTGACGACAGTTTTAGAATCCACGTGGAAATCCTTTTCTTCAGTCTTGCTGGCATTGAAAGGCACGTGCCAGTGTCCCTGTTACACAATTATCCATTGATTATTTTCTTTCTGAACATATGTTTAAAATTAAATCGTGGCTGGGTAATATGGAAAACTATTTAGATTATAATCTATGTAAAAGTGTTTATTTGTATGCACATATATATATATATATTTATATGTGAAACTGTATATTAGTAATTAGATATATCTGTATTTGCCAAGGTAGGGTTTCCATTTAAATATCTAATATTGTTTGTTCATAATATTATATACTTGTAAGATCTGCTAAGACACTTTTAGTTGAAGTATAAATTGTTTAATTGTATCCTGGATACTAAGATACAGTTATATATATTTTTACAGGCACAATAGCCTTAGATACGCTTAGATGCATTGCGTTCCCGGATCAGTCGGTGTATAACCAATAACCAGTGTCATACTGTGCTTTTTATTGAAATGTAAAAACTATGCTATTGGCTCTGTAATATGTATCTGTTATTAGTGGCATGTTTATTGCATTGGTGGCATTGGAATTATATCAAGAGACTCATCATCTTGTGAAAGTGTTGTATGAACCCTGACGACTTACAAGATATTCCATCTTTATATATAACATTGGCATAATTGTGTAACTACCTATAGATGTTAACCTACGTGTTAACTCTAAATAAGAAAATAGAAAGCTCGTCATAGTGCCTTCTTTCATTTATCGTGTTTAGGGATCAGACATTAAATATCCAGCCAGCGAGAGGCAAGGAGTATCAACGTCTGGTGCTGAGATGTACTTCTATCGATAAGCGCTGTTTATTGGAACAAAGTTCTTTATGGGACGATGGGGAGAGGTACCGTAGCCATCAAAGAACATTCGTAACGAAAATGCGTGGAATAAGATTTTTATATATAGTCTACGTGATGACTTATTATTATTATTTCAGTTTGCTATCGTTTATGAATCATTGTGAATAAAATTAAAGTGTTAAGATAATTTTGTAAAGTAGTGTTTGATTTTTATCGATAAAAAAAATTATAACCGAATAATATTTTCATTTTATCTGGACTAGAACTTAATATTTATGTAAAAAATCGTTCCTATCTGGTGTCGCACGATACCACACTTTTTTATATTTCTTCAACACTGACTGTAATTATAATAGATTATATGGAAGTTCTAATTTAGCTGGAAATTTAAAAATGATTATATTACCTGGAAGAAAATAACATTGAAGAGTGCAGCAGCTGCTTTTGGGTCTATTGTATCTTCAGAGATTGGAGATTTGATGTGGCCCTTGGTCTTTTCATTTGCCTGAAATTGTTTTGTTTTTTTTTAGTTAAGGTTTTAGCGATTTAGCCATAATCTCACCTGATATTAAGTGACGATACGGCCCAAGGTGGTAAATACGCTAAACTTGTGGCTCTCAAGTGCGACTGCCGGAACACACCTGTTGGTACGTGGCGGCAGATTTTCAAGGTGAGAGTGGTAGCTAGCCAAGAGGGCATTAGAAAAAGCCCTACTACCACCATGATATGGTTTCCTCACGACGTTTATCTTTACCGAAAGCTCAAGCTCATTATGTGGATTCAAACTCACGTCCTTTACGTGCAGTCCGTACACACCTCCACTGAGTTATCATCGCTTTTGCTTATTATTTGTAGCTAATTGCGTCAAAAGATATTGTTCTACCGTTTGCAGTAGTAAATAACTCTATCATAGTGCCATTTATAATGCAAAAGTAATAGCTACATTAAATGGTTAATATAAAAGCATTCTCCATGGCAAATAACTTAGGTATATCAATTGAAATATTTTTACTAGTAATTCAGAGTCCATACAAAAATTATGATTTTTGCAGAAAGTTTAAATTTTCAGGTTTTTTAATATAATTTTTAAATTTTTCATTCTGACATATTTCTAGGATTATTTCTCTAATAACAAACAAAAATTAATGAAAAACATTAAGCCCTTACATCATTAGTTTTAATACTTAGTTATGATCACGTGTTCATTGAAAATATCGTAAGAATAATTCGCATTTTCTATCAGCGTTTCAACTTTTTTCTATAAACTCATATATCTCTCAAATTGGATCAAGAAATATACATTTACAAGTATTCATTAAAATCTGTCGAGAGCTTTCCTAGACTATCGTGGATCAACATCGTGACACGGCAATTTTATAAATAAAGTTGAATGGATTAATGATCGAGTAGCAAAAAGTGTCCACTTACCCATTGATTAATAATGTCAGCTGCTTGCTTGGATTTCGAAAAGTCAATAGCATCGACCTCACTTTGGTACTGACGAGCGTTGGTCGCGAATCCTTCGTTTAAAGTATATTGTTTTCCAACGTAAATTTTATTGGCTAGTGTGAAGAAGTCTGGGTTCATCTCCGAGAAAGTTCTGCTTAAGTCGCTGTACGAGCTTATAACCTAAGGGATACAATCGATTTCATTCTAGTATCTTCTCCGCAAACTATTATTATATACTTACGCAAGTTCTAGTAAAGTGCGTTTACTACGCAATAATTTGTAGATTCTATTAAATCACTACATAGTCTTCAAAGTCGCTTCCTGCTGTTTGTCTGTCCGTATGTATGCTTAGATCTTTAAAACCACGAAACGGATTTTGATGCGGTTCTTTAGTAGGTAGAGTGATTCAAGAGAAAGGTTTATGTATAGTTATAATACATGCATAATATAATACAAAAACACTGATAATTTTAGAGGTTTCTAATGTGATGTCGTAAATAAGCATATTTTTTTGCGCTTACAATATAAACGCTGGCTGAACTATACGAAATAGATCAAAATAATGTATGACAATATTGTACACCTTAAAAAGGTCTACAAAAAAGTCCCTGATGGTATATGTCCATTTATTGGAGATAACCCACAATAACCATTTTTTATCCTTTACTTGTTATGAGAAATAATTGCTTGTTTATGAAGCGATTTTAAGCAATACAGCATTAATTCTGATCCAACTAAGTACCTTAAATACACTGTGAATTTAATATAAATGTAATTTAAATTAATATTTTTCAATATATTACAGATTTAAAATGCAGGGACATAGCGGTTGCGGCGGTACCGGCCGCGGGGCCAGCGGCGCGTGCCTATAAATAACGCGAGAGAAAGTAAAATAAAAAACAAATCGGTCAAACCATTTTTGAGTTTTAGCGAGAATGAAGAACATCAATTTTAGGTGATACGAAATTCACCGAGTCAGATAGTAAATGATAAAATAATGAATCAATAAGTTATAAGTAAATTTATTGATATTTATTTAATTATTTAAAGCGTGAAAGAGTAACAAACAAATTCACAATTTTAATGTTATTAGGATAATAATATCTATTAATTTGCTTTTGTTATAAAAACATTCAAAGAGATTTGATGTGTCATTCAATTGTAATTATATATAGGTAATGAAGCTACGAACGTTTTAATTGACCACGACAAGGCTCTTCAGAAGCTGTTCATAACTAGTTTGGGATAATTATTTCGTTGGTAGGTATTATATATATACCGACCGTAGATGAGTAGGTATAATTACTCTTATTCTACTAGATAGCTTACCGTATTTTATAATATATATTTTGCTAGTATTTAATTAAACCAAACCTAAATATTTAGTACAATAATATTTCCCTCCAAAATAATGGTGTTGGAGATGTCCTTTACCGGCGGTGAGCTCTCACCATCAGGTGATATGATTACTCATTTGCCCGCTATTACATATAACATAAAATATAAAAGAATTACCTTGTTATCCTGACCGCCCAAGAACGTATTGATTTCTGCACGACTTCCATCACCGGCTCCTTCTTTGTACAGATTTGTTAAGAACATTACACCCAAAGGTGAAGATACAACATTCTTGTCTTGAGCTGATGTATACGCTTCCTAAAAAAAGGTCGAATTTTACAGTTTTAGGTAACTGCTGGGAGAAGTTGTGCGCAAATAGATAACTGCAGAAGGATTGTTTCGTTCAACATACCTACGTGACTGCAACGTAAAAACTGACTAGATTTTAGTAATACATCACTTATATGACTAAATTTATTAGGAAAGTTTTACATAACTACACATTTGATTTTAAAATAAGAAGAAACATACCTTAAGGAATTTCACAGAGGTTTTATCGATAGCATCCCCCAGGGGCGTCCTGTCGAACTCATGCCCGTAGAAATGGAACGCCTGCACGCTGCACACAGCTATCGCTATAAAATATACAATAAAATTAGGCTCAATTCTAGAATTTAATTGGTAAGACACCCATATACTGTGTTTTTGGACATTTAACGGCAAATCACTAATAATAAACCACATTTAGTTACCAGGTGTATGACTCCCCAATAACACTCCCAACTCCCAATAACACTCCGCTTAGATCCACGTCTGCTCAAGACGTACATACAGGGTCAGATTTTCCTATAGGCTAACTAAGTTTTAGGTCAGGCCTTCAAGACCAAGTAGGCCCTTCATTTAAGTTGTTAGAAAAATTAAAACTACACTAAAACACTGGACTGAAAACAAGAAGAAATTCCACGGATATGCCTTTTTTTTGTTAGTTAATAGAGTTATGTACACAATCTCATCTGACATTAAGTGACGATGTGGCAGAAGATGCTGGACATACTAAACATAATGAAGAGACTTGCTTTCAAGTGCAACTGCCGGAACAAATCTATAGGTATTAGAAATAGCCCTACCACCATGCTATGGTTTAACCACGCTGATTTTTTTCATCCACATTTTAAGCTCATTACTGGTGGATTCGAACCCACGAACCTTGAAGCGGCGTCCGTACACACTACCAATTGAGCTATCATCGCTTGAAATAATAATAAATTCAATAAACAAACTTAAAAATGTATTAGTTATAATCAAAGCGAGAGGTAAAAGGGCCCCGTAACCGGAGTAGCCTACGACCGGTTTTCATCTAAAACTGGCCCTGCATACATCAAGAACCACTCGTCACTTTGATATATTACAAAATATAATTTAAAAGCGATAAAATATGTGTTTGTAATTGTGGACATTATACAAACAAGCTTAATCTCTTTATAATAACAATACAATGTAGACTGCATTTATCACCACAACGGCACATTGTATAAAACTTAATTACTAAATTGAAAATAATTAATAATAAATAATTACTTAATTTTGGTTGGTTTACTTTATTGTCCACACAATGATATCTACTCTCAATTTATCGATAAATCCTTAAGTCCCTTAAGTGTCGACTGTATGTAAATTGTACATAACAATGATCGATCAAAGTATACTCTTAGAGGCGATGATAGCTCAGTTAGTAGTGTACGGACGCCGCGTCATGGGACGTTAGTGCGAATCGCGATGAAATAGTGTAGTCGCAAGGCTTTTTCTAATGCCCCCCTGGCTAGCGGCCATGATAAAGTTGAAAATCTGCCGTCAATTACCTATTGGTATGTTCCGGCAGTTGCACTCGAGAGTCAGTCTCTCTATAATTAGTAACCACTCGTGACTTCGTACGGGTCTATTACAATATATAATTTAAAAGTAATAAAATGTGTCAATTCATTTATAATACATTATACTAATTATCTTTATAGTAATAAAGTTAGACTTCATTTATCGCCGCAACGAAAAAGTGCCTAAACAAATCGAAATGACTTAATTTTACCTTGTTCTCAAAAAAAGTCACAAAATGCACTGTCCTTTAAGTGTCGACTGTATATAGATTATACAAAACAATGTTCGATTAAAGTACCGAAACTAATAACTAATAATGATCACTGGTGGCAATCTGTAGATACATTTATTTACACTCCCAATAAAATACATAGAATGGTACGTTTGAATATCTCGGAATGAAAATACATTATTACAAGATTATATTTTTTCCTAATTATACTAAAAATAATCTCACAACACTGCACAATCTACATAAGATCTTCGTTTTTTTTTACTATACAAGTTTATAAATGTACTAATTTTGATCAGTTTAACGTGAGTTAAATGTTAAATGTCTCTTACAAATATTGTAAGACTATGTATTAAAAATACTATTTCGAAGGATTTTTGAGAATGAAACATCTATTTACTAAAAATTGTATGAAACAGATATATTACGAATATTATTTACGAAGGGGTTATTTTGTTGACGTGAACATCATTTTGCACCTTCACTCGGAATTAGTTGGTCGCTCATGTTAGCAAAAACAAATAAAGTATGTAAAGGTTAAAAGATCTTTTAAAGATTATAAATTCAGAGTATACATTGTTTTTATACAAATATGTCGAATGTTGCGGTTCACGCCAGTAAAACTCTAAGTAACAGCACGAGTTTTTCCCTTCATCTTAGCCTTATATAAATTGAACCTTCTTTATGAATCATTCCATCTACTGATGGAAACTGTATGATAATCCAATAATGTACCAAGGCCATTTATTGTGTTGAGGCAGATAGATATGACGGAGCACTTAGTTTTATAGCAAATTTAAAATATTACAGAACTACGGAACATTACAAAAAATTGCAGTTTGAAACATTCTTAACAAATTATTATATCGAATAACTTGATTGCTTTTTTTATAGGACTAACGAAGCTAAGGTTTTACATTAGAAGCGTATATAGAATGGGCCAGCTAGAAGACATGTCATGGGCGATATTGAAATAGTGTAGTAAAATTCACATATTGTTAAATTTATACAAAGAAAAACTATATGTATTAATATTATTAAGCGAAAAAGTTTATTTGTTTGTTTGAACGCGCTAACTTAGGAACTACTAATGGGATTTCAATATCGTTTTGTATTTGCTAGCGTAATAATTAAGGAAGGCTCTAGGCTATTAACTATGACGCTATCACCAACATGGCCAAAGCTGTATTGAAAAAAGTTACAAACATGGCATAAGATATTAAATAATCGTTGAAGTTGTGAAGGCCCTTACGAGTAACAGCAGATGTGTGAACGAAAAAAAAAACCATTGAAATTTATGTTACGATTGAGGTATATATATATATATATAACTTAAAAATATTGAGGTATTAATAATTATACATTGTATATTATTACCGATAAACTTATATGCAACCAAAGAGCTGATGACATTTCACCGGTACATATGAAAGTCAAATTATTTTTTGTTACTAACGAAAACTAAGTAGATATCAAATTTATGTTACATTTACATAATGCACATGCGTTATTTCTAGAGAGGTGATATTATTAATGTCACTGGAATTAAAAATATTTGTCAATATACAATTAAATAAAAATAAATAATGTCCTCACCAAATAAACAAAACTTGATCATCTTGATATTCTGGACTCGTCCGCTCGTCAGCGCCGGTCAATCTATTCTGTCGCGCATTCCGCCAGACAAAACTCACTCGACCACTTTAGTTTATCTACATATTGTAATGACCTCACATCTTATTTTCGAGTTGCTTTATGATGGAAATAACAATTTACAAATTATTATACTGTTGCTTTTGTTTCTATATGTATAACTTAAGTGATTTGGTATTTACCATCTCCTGAATCAAAGAATTGAAGGTGTGTGTGAACACTATTCACCAATCTAAAGAGAAATTTGATCAAAACAAATAAAACCTGGTTCATATTCATACTTTTTAAGATTACCGTTATGATCACAATCTTACCTTATGTTAAATAGCGATGTGGCCCAAGTTAACGAATATGCTAAACCTGTGCTGGGACTGGCTCTCAAGTGCAATTACCGGAACTAATCTCTAGATAATGGCGACACATTTTCAATATGAGGGGGGTAGCTAGCCAGGCGGGCATTAGAAAAGTTCTAGCACTGTGTTAAAAAAGCGTGTACCATGCTCGAGTGAAAGCTCAAGGTCATTATATGTGGAATCGAACTCACTTCCCGTGACGCGGCGACCGTACATACTACCATTATGGTAAAGCCAATGTGCTTTACTCCATTAAAAACAAGCTACCAAAAGTGGTCGGTATTTTTGAGTAAGATATCACTAGGAGAGAGAGGTTTTTTTGTCCCCTTTTTCCTCAGCCATTTTCCGATATTTTATTGCGTTAGTCGTTTATTTAAATTACATTCACTTATGCCTTATTGGATTTTTCTTTGCAGTATTTAATTAAGGCTTCCTTACATTTTGTCGCTCTTAAGTCTACTTTCTTATGTATAATTATTATTGTTTTTATTATTATGATTATTATTATTATTATTTTACATGTTTACTATATGATATTACAACGTATTATTTAATTAGCATTTACATTTTGTCGCTTTTAAATATATTTATTTACTTTTTAGTACATCCTTATTACTACATTTAAGCTTTAGGTTTATAATTTTACAATTATCACAGTTTTGTTTTGGCAATACATGTACAATCACCTAGCCTTCATTTTTTTCTGTTTGTATGTTTTTACGAAGTATTTGTCTTCCTATTTGTTTCTATACTCCGTTTTATTTATGTCGTGCACCGCCTAGCTTTACCACCTCTTCAAAGAATTCTCGTCCTTGACTAGGGCGGAGAGATTTGTAAGGCTCAACCTCAACCCGGTCCTAACCTCGAGGTCGTTACGGAACGAGCCGAACCTTGGGCAGTCTATGAGGAGATGGTAGACTGTCTCGGCGGTATCCTGGTCGCAAACACATAAGGGATGTCTTTGATCTTAAATCTATACAAGTACACCGCGAAGCCTCCGTGACCAGTTAGCACTTGCACGTGGGAGGGCGCTAGGCTTGTCTTCTTGAGGACCCTATGTGCCTCTGTAACATCAGGGAAGAACGCTCGCGTCATCTCCCTCGTGATGGAGTCTTCGTAGTGCACCTGCCAGGCCCTAATTGTGTCCTTGCGTATGACTCTTTTTGCGAAAGATAGAGGATCGTGGTCGGCCGCGGTTTTCTTGTGTGCGGCCCGCTTCGCTAGCTCGTCGGTACGTTCGTTGCCGGTAGTTCCTACGTGCGCCCGCACCCAATGCATGGTTATTATTGGTTATATTATATTGGTTATGTTATGGTTTATATTGTTATAATATAATGGTAATATTTTACGTGATATTCTTTGATTATTGTGCATATGTGAAGTGAATTATAAATAATAGTATAAGGTATGATTTATTAGTTGCCATAAAAACTCCCTGTACAGTTTTAACAAGAAACTCACGGTCTTGGTCACACGGTCAGAATTCTGAGGACATTTGTAATATACTGCAGTACAAATGTTATCACTAAATATAAGGACGTCGCTCGAACGACAGTAATAATAATCCACAGGAATGCGATATACCTACGTAATTATTGTTTTGTATGTTTAAATTGTAGTGAAAACTTCTTAGAAGGTCTGACATTACTGCACATTTGATTTTAAAATAAGAAATCATACCTCAAGGAATTTTACGGTGGTTTTATCGATAGCATCGCCCAGAGGTGTCCTGTCGATCTCGTGTCCGTCATAATAGAACGCCTGCACTCTGCACACAGCTATCGCTAAATATACATACCATATATATATGTCTTATGTCTGTCTACGCGTTTATTATAGTATCCGATTGCTGTTAGACATTAAGCAAACAATATTCACCAACTTAATAACGGTGTAGACTCGATCATACGACCCTTAGTTATACGGATTCGAGATTATCCGGAATACCAAGCGGGATTAAACAATTTTTATTATAGTCGATTGAATGCATGTACGTATATTCACTGTATATATGTACACTAGCTGTGTCCGCGGTCTCATTCGCGTGGAACTAAAAATGATATAATTCAGTTTTGATATTGAACTTTAATATAGCGGACTGTGATAATGTTATGTTAAATAAATAACCTACAGCCATCCACAATGATTGCTCTATAAAAATAAAAATAAAATTTATTCGGACTGGTAGTTTACAAGATTAGTGCTTTCAAACAAACAAACTTCTTCACTTTATCATCTGAATACAGATGTCGGAACTGGCATTACTCCACACACGTTCTATCCGGTTTCTTTGTTATAAACATGTGAATAAGTATAATATACATTTACCATTATCTATACATAATAATATGTATTTACAAAAAAATATCTGAATACTTAAGGACAGCAGTTTGGTTGTAAACAACAATGTTCGATGAATGAATAAGAATTTGTCATGGACACAAAAGGCTAGAAAATTGATACCTATGCTTTGAGAAAGGGTATAATATACAAAGGGTAATTACTTTCTTTGTAAAACAAAAACATTACAATAAAAATAGGCTATCATAGATATACAGATCAAAACGTAGAAATATATATAGATCCCAATATAGAATATTAATTAAACTAAATTAATAATAATGTTACTGGTATCTACATCTTTTATTGATTTGTCCAGAAATTTCGATCAAATCTGTTTAAAATATATAGTTATTGGTGTTTTAACTGTTTGCACTTGGGTCGTTAATAGTTGGGCGATGCTACTATCTTCTATTACTATGAACAAGTTGGTTGACTGATTCATCAACTTACGGTTAACTACTGAAACTAGGAATATGGAATTTGGCCAGTAGATTCTTTTGTCGACGTAGAAACACACCCCAAGCTTTTTTAAATTAAACCTATTGTATGGACCATCAAATAAATCTTCATTTATTGCTTTAAAATTTAGCACTTAAGTTTCCTAATAAACAAGAATATTTTTTATAATAATTTTTATAATAATTTCAGTATTTATCAAATTTCATTCAATTTGTAGAATAGAAAATGACATTTATCATTGTCATTGTGTTTATAATAATTTTTAGATCCTCACGAATGAAGCTGTAAGCAAGTCTAGTTTTTATATATCAAATAATTTCAAGTTTTATTTTTTGCGTAGATCAAATCAACTGATATAACAAGTTTTACTCGAAGCTTTCTTTTTCTGTTTTTTGTTTGTTTTGTCCTATGCGGACGAATGAGGCATGCAAGACTGATCAGGTGGTAAGTTATATTAAATGCTCACTACCATAGACGCCACAACTACACACAATTACCTTTATTACCAGAAAGCGGGAATTGCTTTCGTACTTATTCGAGTATCTAGTGCGAGTAGCAATCCCGATACTACAAGTAGCCTATCGCATTGGCTTAATGGTCATGTATCACTAAACTTGTTATATACATGTACATAACCAAATATATCTTATATGCATTTGTAATACAATGGAAAGAAATAAATGAGTTTTCCGCTAGATATCTTCACAGGTATATGCAGAATAATATACCAAAGTTTCATTACAATGAGATGAATAGTTTAGAAACGAATGGTGGACAAATAGCCACATAATCAGTTTATCTATATTAATATTATAAAACGGAAAAAAGTAAGGAAAAGTAGGTTATCAAAAATTATTTTGTGTTTGACAGAGTAACCGTTGAAAATGGTTTTAGATTATTAACCATCACGCTACCACAAATAGGAGCAAAGCTATATTGAAAAAAGTTACAAACGCTGTCAATAAAATTAAATATTTTTTAGTTCCACGCGAACGAAGTCGCGAGCACGGCTAGTTAATATTATAAAGCGGAAAATTTTGTTTGTTCGTTTAAACGCACGCGTTAATCTTTGGAACTACAAGTCTGATTTCAAAAACTTTTTTGTATATGATAGAGCAATTATTGACGAAGGTTGTAGGCTATTTAACATTGCACTAACACCAATAGGAGTGACACCGCAATGAGAAAAGTTACATAAACGGGCAAAAACTATTAAATAGTAGTTAGTTCAACGCGAACGAAGTCGCGCGCACAGTTAGTTTTAATATGCCTAAGGCTACAAATACCCTCGGCGATATCTCTGGATGTTATGTATATGAGATTTTTTAATATTTTAAAGAAAATATAAAATGTATCTTTTTGTTGGGAATGCAACCTTCTTTTATGTTTTAGTATATTCTAGGGACTTATTCTTTTTTGTTTCATAGTTTTATTTTAATATTCGAATTATTTTTGTATGTAAATTCTATTTTGTTATTGTTCATGTGTACAATGTAAGACATACAACAAAATAACATATAATTCCTATTTTTTCCCGATTAAAGCCCTAGTCAACACCCAGTTTGAGCTATTCGTAACACTTTTAGTACCTAATAAGTTTACTATTTTAGCACACACTTATATGTATTTGGCTGCAGATTTTCAACTTAAGAGTGGTGGCTAGTCAGTAGGGCATAAGAAATCTCTTGTGCTCTTTATCTCAGCTGAGTGCCTTACTACTCACTCCCATAGCTCGGTGAAGTTGTGAAAGCCCTCAAGCCTAATAGCATATGTAACGTAAAAGAAAACCATCGAAATTTATATTACGATTTACGAATTAAAAATACTGAGGTGTTAACAATTATACATTGTATATTATGGTCGAAGAACCTTTATCCAAACAAAGACTTGACAAGTCACGGTACGTATGAAAGTCAAATTATTTTTTGTTACTAATTAATACTTAGTAGCTATCGAATTTCTAACTCCGAGCGTTAAACCAGTTGGGAAACATCCCTACACCAAGGTGTAATGCAGTGTTTCTCAACCTTTTTCACGACACGGCTCCTATAGTATGAAGAAATATTTCGCCACCCGTCTACCCGTCGCTTTTTTTTTCATGTATTTTATTTCCTGACTAATGTTCAATCCAATATATTTTATTCATTTTCATAATTAGGGTTCGGATAAATACATAATCAGGTACGTAAAACACATTTTTTATTAACATTGAATAAGTAGCCAAGAAATAGGGCAACTTATTGAAAAAATCGTATGTGAGATAAACATGAAAGAGTTTATACCTGGTATGAAAATGATATTAGGAAAGTTGAAAGAATTGTTTTTTTTTGACTTGACATACGCTGTTAGCCGTGAGCGCTTTGACGGCTTCACCGAACTTTTTGGGGCGAATACTGAGGGCACTCAGCCTCAAGGCAGCGAGCGCAAGGGTGACACACTGGCCGAACCTCGGTTTGGACTGCTGCCGGAAAACAACAAAGAACTGTGTCATAACTTCTCATTGCAAGAAATATCGAGAAAAACTCGAGTAAGGTAGATTTTAAATCCTTTTTTAAATACAGCTATAAATGAGGTAAATTTGACAACCAAGCTCAAAGAAAATCTGCAGGATATAACTGCCGATGAGCTGCTGCAATTGGAATTTAAGTCTGTCAATTGGAATACCTTTTGGTTAAAAAGGAAATCAGAATAGCCAGAATTACCAACATAGGCGTTGGAGTGCTTGATTCCATTTGCCACCTTGTACTTGTGGGAGTTGACGTATTCATCAATGGCCCAAATAAAAAGTAAGGAATGAAATCGCTTAAATTTAGTAAACGATTTAATTCTCCACGTAGCAAAAACGGATCCATGATGGGAGAAATAGGTTAATGAAAAATAAACGCAACCTTCGCATTAAGAGTTCTCATAAGTTTATTTTTTATTTATTTCATACTAATGATTATGTCCTTCAATTACCATTTTTATTAATAAACTACTACAGCTTGCCCAACCTTCTGCAACTCCACTATAGAAGCTTCGCGACCCCCCGGAGGATCATGACCAAAACCAAACATGGAACCAACAATCGTCAGAGCTTCGTCGATTACTCGGCAAGGTACATCGCGTGCAGGTGAAGTTCGCTTGGATAACTAGATGGTAATCGATACCCATGTAATATAGTAGTTACTATACTTTACGTATTTATTTTTAACGTGGTAAAACCAATGGGTTTGACACCATTGAAAAAAGTGACCAAATGTGATCGTTTTTTGAGCAGGATATGGCTGGGGGTTGGTATAGCAATCATTGTTATGTAATTTTGAATACGTTGTTTTTTCGATAAATTTATAAAAATATTTGCGGCGAAGTAAGAGGCGAAAGGGTTTTTGCTTACTTCTGCTGCCAAGCGGGAGAAAAGGGCCAAAAATGATACTAAAATTCATTTACGTGATACTTGAATGACCCCTTAGTCCGAAAAATAAGTAAATACGTAATACTTACTTCATTGATTATGAAGGAATATTATAATAAAAAAAAAATAACACATAGTAGAAAAAAAAACTATATTTAGAATACAACGAAGTTACTATTTTGAGAATGGCAACACGTCGACAAAGACTTGAACATGTATTAATGAGTGAATGTTCCCGCGAAAATAATTTTATCTTCGTGTAAAATAAGATAGGCGAAAGGATGATCAACCTTGAAATCCATCGATGGTGGAATTCTGGGAGGGTATGACATCGGTACAGCAACTGAACCTGTAAATCAATAATAATTTATTGACTTAGCAATATATTAATTCAATTACCAATTATTTTTCAATCATATACCATCATGTTATTTTTCGTACAATTAAAAGAAAGTTGAGGAAGAAGCATCTAACGTGATCTATTTAATCCTAAAGAGTCATAATGTGTAGACTTATTTCGGATAGAACTACAATATTGATTGAATTAATTATACTAAAAACTATAAAAATATATTTTCTCATCTATACTAATATAATAAAACTAAACAGTTTGTTTATTTGAACGCGCTAATATCAGTAACTAACAGTGTTGGCGCGTGTAAAAGAATACATTTTTCCTATTTTGGATACGTTCTTAATCTTATAAGCCATATCTTTTCCCTGCCTCTTGTCATGTAATGTCTCTTCCTAAAATGCGTCCAGCATTGCAACGTATATGCACCTTTGTTTTTCGACAGGAATTGTGCTATTACTTTCAGGGCCTTTTTACGGCTTCATCTAGCTTGGGCGTGTGCGGATAGCACTAAGCCCGGAAGGCAACGAGCGCAAGGGTGCAACAAAGTGGGCGAACCTCCGCTTGGGCTGTTGTCGGAGACGTGAGTAAGTAAACGCCAAGGTAACCGCCAGGCGATCCAATCATGCCATCTTTGTGTTCAATTATTTATGTTTTTATAAATAAATCACTAAAAGTCACAGTATTAGAGATTTTTATTGTAAAAATATTGTATAAACTAAAGAAGATAGAAATTTATGTAACTCACCAGTGAAGGCACCAGCAGTGGCTCCCTCTTCATCGATTTTGATGTATGCCTTCTGGAACGCTTTGGACACTACCACTGAATCACCGTTGACGATTCCTGGTGCTGGTTCACTGAACAGTTTTGCTACTCCAAGCTAACATAATGGAGGAATTCATTGGTAAAAAGGAACAATATTTGTGTAAGTAAACAAAAATCATTTATTCTTCTGTGATTATTTATCCATTACCTTTTCTAATAGTTAAATATTAGGCTATGAAAAAATTTCAGAAATCTAACAACATATAATTATTATATCAAGTAACACCGTGAATTATTTTGCCCAAGATTACTTTTTATTTATATAATATTAGGTTAGGGAAAAGTTTCTTCGCATTCATACGAAAAGTCATGACAGTTTTTTACAAAGTTGATTTACATTCAGTGTCGCGATCCTAATGCTGAAGAAATATTGGAACTTCTGGTCAGTGGTCAGTCTTGGTTTAAACCTGACACTGTCTAACTACTTCTGAGGAGTCAGAAACAGGGAAAAATCTAAAGGTGCAAGATCAGGGCTATTTTTGTTTAGTGACTAAAGATATGTGTGGACTTGCGCTATCGTGATTAAATACCACACCCTTTCTATTGGTACATTTTGGCCCCCTTTCCTCTCAACTTCTTGTCTTAATGTCATCAGTTGTTGGTAGTACAGATTCGAATAAATGGTTCTGTGTGGCGGTGAAATCTTACAATGAGTAATGCCCTTTCAATTCGACCACACACCCAGCATCACCTTATTGCGTGTTATCCCAAGTTATGCCACAATCTGTGAAGCCGACTGTGATCGACCTTTGACCATGACCGTTTTTGCAAGTTGTTGTCGTATCTGATCTATTTTTCAACTTTTTAACTGTAACTATTTTTCAACGGTTCGATTTCATGACGTTTCAAATGTGTACAGGGTTCATTAGGTTTCTTTCAGTGAGCTCGTGTGGCACCCAAACATCGAGCATATTTGTGTAACCAGCATTTTCATATTGGTATAAAGGGTTTTATGGTTAATTTGCAGTTTTTTAGCTATGTCGTAACTGCTGATACGCCGATCTTACTTCATTTTATTATAAATAGCGTCCAATTTATCCATAATTGGGCGACCAGAGCAAGGTACAACATTAACATAAAATTCCCGGATTTAAAACGCTTAAATCAACTTTGTAATTGTTACTGTCACTGCATTGTGTCCATAAAAAATATCACAAGTTTTTTTCGCGGATTGCGTTGCATTTCTGTTTTTTTTATGTGTATAAAACTTTAAAATGTATCGATTTTCTTAATTAGATTTACGAATCTTGTCAGAAAAAAATTAAAAATGTTGGAAATTTCTTTTTACTAATTTGTATATTTTTAAAAAGGTTATAAAGGTTACTTTTTTAATAGCATTAAAAACAGCGAAAGAGATTTTATTACAAGTTTATATATACTATATCAGAAGCCTTTTTCCCTGGTCTATAATGAAAGTTTTAAACATTGGGATCATGTTTTTACGCAATAATTTAGGTTTATTTTTCAATACAGTCAGGCATATAGGCCACTTTGAAATGACAAAAGATTATTCGAAACGTTAATTGTTTTTTTAGCTATTAATAACTTATAATATATTTGAAATTTATTGGATACTTTCTCTAGTTATAGTTCTACCTTACCTTTGGGAATAAATTATTTAGGTCCAATTCGCTTTTAATTTCAAATTTTGGTAGCTCCAAATTCACTTTTCTGCGTGCCGGACTCAGATTGAAAACGTCTTCGAGAAAACCTTTCTCTGAAGCTTTATCCAACACCGAAGACAAACCGTCGAGTTTGTCGGGAAGGACAACCACCATGCGGAAGCCAGACTCCTTGTACGGTAGTTCAACAAACTGTTATAAAACAAACGTTGTTTTTTTAATTATTTCTGTACTCATGTTCATAAAAAACTGCTGAAATTATAGATATAAAACTGTTCTTCAAAATTAGTGAAAAATTAAAAAAAAGTATAACCAAACAAAAAAAGTAACGACTTACGTTAAGAGGCAAATAAAAAAATTGTTTTATTTTTAGTCGACTTCAAAAACGGGGGAGCTCCCTATGTTCGGTTGTAAGTATTTTATTTTATGTAGGTGTGTTTGTTGGTTTATTCGTCAATTGTGAACCACTTTTCATGATTTTTTTTTGGTTACTAATTTATCATAATATTTAGTAATCCCACAATTACAGATTGAAATTCGAAAGTCAAAAATTATACTAGACAGACTAATCCATCCAGATTATTTTTTTTCAGCAAAAACATGTTGCTTACCCGTGCTCCCAATTCCTTATTTTCAGTGTAAAACAGAGGTTGTAGAAGTCGCATGGTAGGCTTCTTGACGACAGTTTTAGAGTCCACGTGGAAATCCTTTTCTTCAGTCGCGCTGGCGTTGAACGGCACGTCCCAGTGTCCCTGGAGAGTTTTGTACAAATAACCTACAGTTTTTTTTATATGTATTATTTGGTACTGGTTGTTGGGATAAGGTAATTGTTTATGTCTTTAAATCAAGCACCGGTAAACCTAGCCAATTTGTCTTAAAACAATTGTTATCGTAAAGAGGAAACGAAAAAGTATGGGATGACACAAAATATGACAAAGTCATCTCATACATTTTTAAAGTGAAACTTATTATGGGAGGGTTTTATACTTTTGATCCACAAGCTTTTTGTGTGAAGCTCGTTAGGGTAAAGTCGCCTCCAGGCGGCTAAGGAAGCGAAAGAGACATAAAGATTTATATACTTTCACTTCTCTCGTGCGGGCTTACGTACACACTGTATGTTTACGTTCTTTACGTTCCATGTAACAACAGCATAATTGTGTATGAACAAATGGGTATTATAAACAAGATGAATTCATTGCAGTTGCACTATTCTCGACTGTCGAGTTTCAAGATCGCCAGTATATACCCAGGTACCGAGAGGCAGAGCATTAGCGACGTCTGGTGCTGGTATGTAATTCTACCGATAATCGCTGGTTAGTTTCAATATCTCTTTAATACTTTCAGTATCATTAAGGATGTAAGAATGAGTTATATGGAGATACTAGTTTAGTCTGAATTTTAAAAACGAGTATATTACCTGGAAGAAAATAACGTTAAAGAGTGCGGCTGCAGAGCTTGGATCTATTATATCTTCAGTAATCGGAGAGTTGATGTGGCCCTTGGTCTTTTGACTTGCCTGTAAATTGAACCATTCTATTTATTATTAGTGGCTAATATGTTAAAAGACATTAATCCGCCCTTTCCGCAGTAGATCACTACATATATCCATTGTTTCAATGGTAAATTAATTTCTTCACTTCATAATAAATACAATACTAAATCTAAAAAAGAAAAGCATTACATATATCCATTTTATCAATAGTAAATTATTATCTCGAACTCATAATAAATATAATATAAAAGCAATTCGAATTTTGTAGCAGCATTTAGGCTTATAAAATATAAACTTAAAAACACTCCTATCTCTGAAATCGAACGAACAATATACATTTACAAGGTTTAATTGAGTTCTGTCAAGAGCTTTCCGACATTAGCTAGGATCGTCCTCGTAACCCGGTAATTTTATAAATAAAGTTAAACTGGTAGATGTTTCCATCGAGTAGCAATCAGTATCCACTTACCCATTGATTAATGATATCAGCTGCTTGTTTGGGTTTCGTAAAGTCAATAGCGTCAACCTCGCTTTGGTACTGACGAGCGCTGCTCATGAACCCTTCGTTCAAAGTATACTGTTTCCCGACGTAAATTTTATTAGCCAAAGTGAAAAAGTCTGGATTCATCTCCGAGAAACTTCTGCTTAAACCGCTGTACGAGCTGATGATCTATGGAATATAATCAATTTCTGTCACGTATATTTTCCGCAAACTTTCTTTAGATATCTACGAAAGTTGAAAAGACAGACTGTAGAAGTAACGATAAGTCGAATTGATTATTTGTAAGTTTTTAAACGTTTTACGTTTATGCGAACTGTTTATTTCAGAATAAATTTAAAAAGAAATGAAACTAACGTTTTAGACAAAAGTGAGTAAGTTAAAAAGTCTTAGAACAATGAAGTGTCAAATCTACGTCCCCTTGAACATACCGTGCGTAATGATTGATTTTAAATATTTTGAGACATCTATCAGACTATAACTAGCTGCACCCATGACCTCGTTTGCATGAAACTAAAGATTATGTACTTATCGAATCCACGAGAACATATTTTTTTGCTGGATAAATGATATGCTATGTCTTCTTTTATTCTTCTGACTACATGTATGTAAAACGTAATGATGTTCTGTTGAGTAGTTGAGTCGAGACAGAATAAACAAATTTATATTCTTATTTATTATATTGGTAACAATAAAGATATCTGTTAATTTGCTATTGTTAAGGAAAAACATTCCAAGAGATCTGATGTGTCATTAAATTGTAATAATGTATCGATAGTGAAATAAAATGTATATTAATATTTTTACAAGACCGTTAAGAACTTGTTGTTGGCCAATTTGGTTAATGAATTCGCTGGTAGATGCTCTATTCACTGACAGTAGTTCTGCTCTTGTTTTAAATATATTATTAGCTAGTAGGACATTAAAACAACCCTGAATATTTAGTACAATAACATTTACCTTGTTATCCTGACCGCCCAAAAACGCATTGATTTCTGCACGACTTCCATCACCGGCGCCTTCTTTATACAGAAGCGTTAATAACATCACACCTAAAGGTGAAGATACAACATTCTTGTCTTCAGCTGATGTATATGCTTCCTAAAAAAGGTTAAATTTTACAGCTTTAAATAACTACGGAGAGAAGTTGTGCGAAGTTTGACAGCAGCAGTGTTACCGCAAAACAGATAGGTAAATGTACATAGTTAGCTTCGCACAACGTGCCTGCGAAATTTGTACGTACGAGTTTCGATTCAAGGAATTATTGACAGGATCTTAATCTTGTAGTTTCTGGTTTATGTTGAAATAATATATCTAATGGTATAAATATTAGTAGTGTTTTATGTGATATACTTTGATTATCGTAAACGGACGAAGTGATTCATCAATAAGAAAACATAAGGTATTATTATTCGTTGACATAAAAATTCCCTGGACAGTTTTAAGAAGAGACTCATTCATGGGTTATAAAGCGTTGTGGGAATTCTGAGGACGTTTGTAAGATATTGCAATACAAGTTATCACTAAATACAAGGGTGTTGCTCGAACGCCAGACATAAGAATCCGCAGGAATGCAATATACTACGTAATTATTGTTTTGTGCGTCACTATAAGATTTCAATTAGCAATGCATTAATAATATAACCATAATTATTGTCATTATTGCAATTAAAAATCAAATTTTATATACAATATTGACGCGAACTTTTCTTGTTTACTAAACTGAAAATATCCTTTATAAGCCTTTATGTCGTTTTTTTAATACGGTTATATTTGAATTGTTGCTAGGATGATTCGTTTGTTTGGGACATTTGATTTTAAAATAAGAAACCATACCTTAAGGAATTTCACGGAGGTTTTATCAATAGCATCCCCCAGGGGTGTCCTGTCGAACTCGTGTCCATAGTAATGGAACGCCTGCACGCTGCACACAGCTATCGCTATAAATATACTACAAAATTAGGCACGAATCTAAAGTTAAGTTCGGCAAAGGATCTGGAAATAGATTTGGAAGAGTGTGTACTTAAGACCACAGGACAGAAGTGGAACATCATTATAACTCTCTGGCACGATTAGTCGCCTCGAGCCGACTTCAACCAAAAAAAATACGGTTCAAAATTTTAAAGACCTCCCATAAAAAGTAAAAACAGCCCGCCCCACTTCGCACGGGAAATAGGCCATATATGGATACTTATTTAAATTAATAGAAATAAGCATCTTCTAGTAATATGTTTTCGTTATTATGTATGAATTACTAAAGGAAGCCATGAGACATTGCTACTGTATAATCAATCTTTTTGAGATCAATAGTTCCTTGAATACATATTTTTCACCTTACTCTATTGGTTGAAGCAGCGCATTGCAGCAGAACTCCAAGTTGACACGATATTTTCCTTAATCTTAATTATTAATAACATTTTGCCCGTTTTTGTGACTTTTTTCAATACAGCTTTGTTTCTATTGGTAGTAGCGTGACGTTAATTAGCTTAATCCCTTCCCGAATAATTGGTCTACGAATTACAAAACAAATATGTAATATACGACTGGTCATGTCTACAGTCCTAACATTAGTGCGTTCAAACAAACAAACGATTATCCGCTTTACAATCTTAAATAATGAATTAAAAAATAAAGACGTTTTTATCTTAGCATTTTAAATATAATGCAGAATGTTTATTGCGCTTCAATTTATTTTTTACAAATTATAATACTTTAGAAACCTATAAGATTTTCTATAAGTTCTTTGTAAAACTGCTTTGTTTTTCATTAGGAACGTACCTAGATCGGGCCACGCAGCCCAGTTACCCAACGCAACTTTGTAAGAGTGATGCAAATTTCACTTATTTTTACATTTATATATAGCACATTCATTAGTATTCTATAATAAGTTTAGTGGCAGTACCACTTTATACGTTAACTTTCATCAAAATTTATCTTGGTCCATAATATATTTTACTTATTTACATTTATGATTACCTTTGAGGTATAAACAATTTTAAAAGACTGAGACGATTTAATAATATATCAGATATGAATGTCTAATAACTTTTATTTAAACAAAAAGCAGATAAGTTGCCGGTACATATGAAAGTCAAATGCTTTTTTGTTACTAACGATAACTAAGTACCTATCAAATGTACATATTCTCCATTCTACATTTACTTAATGCACACGCATTTCTTATTTTCTTAATTAATATATAAAAAAAACACTGGAATAAAAAATAATTGTACTTACCAAATAAATAAGACTTGAACATTTTGATATTCTTGACTCGTCCGCTCGTAAGCGCCGATGAATCTATTCTGTCATACAGTCCTCGAGACAATATTCGCTCGACACCTTTTGTTTATCTACCTATTATAATGGACTTTATGGTAACTATTATCCAGTTGCTTCATCATGGGAAAACCAATTTACAAATTCTTAAATGAAGGAAACAACATCGTCTTTTATACTTTTAAATTGAGCTTTCCCGCTTTTATTTATATCAGTGATTTGTTCACGGGATTTTGGTTCTACAGTATATGTATGGGTAATAATGTAATTGTTAATCAATTATTCTGATTTGTTATGTACATCTTTATCGTTCCTCGACAGAGTGACTGCACTGCGCCTGTTAATAACCTCAGTACACGCCAAAAGCAAGCAATCCTTCCGAGGTCGTCGTTGTGATGCTGGTATGAAGCATTTCAATAACTGAGTATGCGAGTATATTAGCTAATCCAAAAAGATAACATAGTTAAAAACAGTATTTATATCGTATTTATTATCACGGAAGTCCACCCAGCTTGATTACTGGATATACCTCCGTTGATGGCAGATATCGATATTTTTCAACGTATTTTTAAATAAAATAAAATTGGATATTGTTGTTTGGGAATCATTGATCGATTGATTTTGACCGGATTTCTGTAACGTTATGTGATTTGTAAATGAAAGCGCATCTTGTAACTGTTGCTCTAATATTTTAACTTATAAATTTACATACATGTACATGTTCATGTCATCTCCGACATGTTTTATTTTCCGAATTCAAATGTTACTATTAATTCTCTCTTATATTACTAGTACATTAAAGGAGTCTGCATTACATAAACTACTGGCTCGCTGACTCACTTCACACACATTTTGCTTAACAGTCCTTTACGGACTATGAAGATTTGCTTAGTGTTAAAAAGTAGTAGCGTAGTGTTTTTTGTTTATGTTCTTTTACATTTTTTATATGGAACACAGTTTTTACTACAGCCACTGATACTTTCAACATAATTTTCCTTAATTGCGACCAAAGCATCGCGGTGAAACGAATTGAATTTTTTGTCTTAACAAGAATCGCTAAAGCGCCTAAGTAAATTCTCACTGCGAAAACGGATAATGATGTTTTCTTGTATCTTAAGCAAATTATCAGACTGTATTTTAACTTAAATTGTTTTACAATAAAAACTATGTTATATCTCAAAGAAAAACAAAGCATTGGATTTTTAACGTGATCTTCATCAGTCATGTAGTGATTTAATATTGTTTATGTGAAACACTTGTTACCAGCCCCTTTTCAGTAAATCCGAGCGTTATGCTGTCACAGCAAACAACATGACACTTACTTATGTCATGTCGCCATGGCCCGTCTACTCCCACATCGCTGCTCTCAGCTCTCTTGTGTATATTATACACACTTCGTTTCTTCTTTCTGTGATCTGCTTAATATTATTATTAGGCTCCATAGTTTCTTTACTGTTCTTTATTAATTCTGAATAATAATATTAACTAAAACTTTTCACATCTGATGGGCGTCCCGTAAAAGCCAATTATTTTTAATATGTACATTTCCATAGATTGGACCTAACTATACATTATAATCAAGTAACTATAATCATATAGCTTTAATAGTAGTACTCATATATGTACCGTCTTAGATTTTCTGATAGTTCTTTTCAAGGTTTAATTATCTTTTTTGCTCTTAATTAGGTACACACAGCAACAACAGCAGTACAGTATTTCTTACATTTCAATGCAATTCTACTTAATTTACTACAAAAGAATTATAGACTAACACAGCATGAATTACTTATAAAGATGTTTCCTACACATTTATATAGGTGCATCAATGTAGATAAGTAGGTAGATAGATAAAAAGGCCGAATGAAGATTTTAGTGAGATCTTAATTTTTTAGTGTCGGTTTCTATTTAAATTTATAAACTCATGTTATTTTAACCTGGTGCAATGTGTGATTTATATGTGTCTGATAACTATTTGTGTCATTTTACGTGGTGTGTGTAAGTTTAGGTGTTAACAGAAAGACAATCTATGCGGAACTGTTTTATTATGTAAGGTACATTCATAAACTCATATTTCTAAGTACGTAACATACATCACAGTGTGAAATTGAAATTGCCACCAAAACTCTGTAGTTAGTTCTAACTAGGTATCTGCTAATATTTTATTATGCCATTATTTTTCACTTTGACAAGGTTAGCAAAATATTCTATCGACTTAATACTAAGAGAAGTGCGTATGGAAAGCATATTGTCGTAAAATAAAATAAAAATAAAGCTTTGGAAGGTATCGATCATAAAAGGAGATCAAATAGGGTATGAGTTAATAGGCGCTATCACTTTTTTCGCTTCATTATCGACATCAGATAAATGTCGTATTGTAATGATAAATAGTTTCTATTTGTTTTAATAAAGGTGATGTACAATTTGGTGCTGTAGAAATAGTGAAGTGAAGTGACACAGAACCAATTCCAATTTACGATTAGATGCGCAATAACAAATAACATTTTGGTATTTCGTCTACTATCTGAAGTAAACAGAGAGGTAAACCAAAAACAAGTAAAGGTGCTTATTGACCGGGACATTGTATATGAGCACGAACCACAAATATCTTTGATAGAGTCTAAAAGCTACGGGAATTCCTGCAGCTAATAGTTTCTGTTATAAGCCCTTGTAACGAATAGTTTTTACCACACATCTTATTTAGTTTAGAAGGCAGAACTACGCTAAATTCTCATGATCATTACAATTTTCAATCAGTTCGGGCTCAACCAACAATTGTATTCGCGCCAGTTAGGGTTTTTGATTCTTACTAATAAAATAGCAGAGAAAACTGTGGGGCTTAGAAAAAAACACTTTAAAATCAGTTGGGCCGTCTGCCCCTTTGCTGCTCATTAGCATAAAAAAAATGTGAAAAACATTGTTACGAATATTGTGAAGTATATGCTCCAGTCGAAGTAGAAAGAAGGGGAGACCTCCCAGAATAACTAATGTGGCATCCAGATGAGTCCTTTTGTTTCCCTAATCCCATCCGGTACCTTTCTTTTTTAATTATTTATCTTGAAGCGATGATAGTTCAGTGGTAGTGTGCGACTTCGCGTCAAGGGACGTGGGTTCGAATCCAAGCACCTACAATGAGCTTGAGTTTTCGGTGAAGGAAACATCGTGAGGAAACCATAGCATGGTGGTAGGGCTTTTTCTAATGCCCGCCTGGGTAGCTACCACCCTCAAGTTGTAAACCTGCCGCCAAATACCAATAGGTGTGTTCCGGCAGCAGCACTTGAGAGCCAGTTCCTCCACAGGTTTAGCGTGTCTACCAACTTGGGCCGTATCGTCACTTTAAGATCAGATCAGATTATGGCCATAACGCTAAACCTTAAGTATATATAAAAAAAAAATACTCTCCCAGCCCGAGGGTTTTGAGAAAGTTATGTGTTACTCGCCTTGCGCTAGTCGCCTGGAACAAAACTAAAACCCCACGACCATTTGTCACCTTGCTGGGGAGACGCGGGTTCGAATATACAATCAACGCGTTCCCAATTTCAACATACAAACTTACCTTTAGGTTGTTTGTTTTTAGTAAAGGATCATAACTAGAAGATTTGCGAAAGCTGACTCTGGTTTCCGGCAACACAGGAAATGCAGTAACGCCATGATGCGTTTTAGAAAGTAGTGTTGGGTAATTGGCACTCGATAAGTCACCACATGCCGCTCTCGCTTTTGGCCTGAACCCGAGTAATGCGCTTTCATGTTGTGATATGAAGCGATGATAGCTCGTCGCAGCGTCAACGTACGTGGGTTCGAATCCACCTATAATGAGTTTTAGCTTGCGGTGACGGAAAACGTCGTAAGGAAACCATAGCATGGTGTAGGGCTTTTTCTAATGTCCGCCTAGCTAACTACCATCCTCAAGTAGGAAATCTGTCACCAAATACCAATAGTTGGCTGTGTTCCTGCAGTTGCACTCGAGAGCCAGTTCCTCAACAGGTTTAGCGTGTCCACCAACTTGGGCCGTATCATTACTTATGACTAGGTGAGATTATAACGTAGGCTAAAACGCATAAGCGTAACTATAAAGAAAATATTATAATGTTGCAATACTTCTTGTGTATTTTTAAAGAACTGTTTTGTTTTTGATAAACTTATAAATTTTTTTACGTAAGTATAGGAGAAAGTGTCAGGGATATAAATTACTACAAATCTATTAACGTAGTACTTAAATAACCCCATAGCCCAAACGATAAGTAAATACCCACTACTTACTGCCAACTCATGGATTATTGAGAAATGTAATAAAAATAATAATAGAAAAACACATTGTAGACAAATAACTTTATTTCCAAATAACCAAGGAAGTTAGTACTTTGAAAATGACAACATGTCGACGAAGACTAACTTGTATTAATGTGTACAAGTGCCCGCGAAAATAATTTTATCTTCATGTAAAATGAGATAGGCGAAAGGATGATCAATCTTGAAATCCATCGGTGGAGGACTTACCGGAGGGGATGAATATGGTACCATAATTGCACCTGCAAATTAATTATTATTAATTGACTTAGCAAAAGAAGAAAAAGAAATTCTATTATTTATATTAAACAAATTATTTTCAATCTTTGTTTTTTATCGTAAAGTGATAACATTATTGCATTGTACCTAATGATAAGTACGATGCAATTCAAAATAACGACGGTCTCTGAAATATAAGCTTGTTTCCCTTAAGATTTCACTGTAATGCTATCCTGTAAATCGATATGCACTGGCTGATCTTAAAAACGATTACAGGTTTATAAGCACTTATATAGTGGTCGCTACCCACTCGGGTATAGCTACCTTTCCGCTTAGTTACTGGATAAACAAAGCTGATCCGGGAACGCGGCATGATTAAGCGTGCCACTATGTTATTTTATAGTCTGGCATGGTACTCCATCGTTATGTTTATACATTTTATTGTAAACGGAATAATCAAAATGAATGAAGATGGAGAATTAATTAACTCACCAGTGAAGGCACCAGCAGTGGCTCCTTCTTCATCGACTTTGATGAATGCCTTCTGGAATGCTTTGGACACTATCACTGAATCACCCTTGACGATTCCTGGTGCTGGTTCACTGAATATTTTCGATACTCCAAGCTAACACGATAGAGGAATTCATAGGTAAAAAATAACAAGTTAATAAATTTTAGTACATTCTTGTGTGATAGTCTATCCATTAACTTACCTATATAATAATTAAATAATTGACTAGGAAAAAATTACTACTCAATTTCAGAGATCTAACAACATATAGTATTGATGGTAATTATGTATTTATATCAAGTAACATCGATAATTATTCCACCTTAAATTACTTTTTGTTCACATAATATGTAAGTTTATAATATTGGAATCATGGTTTTACGTATTATTTTTAAATATTGTAGATCTTTTTTTAGTACAACTCTACTGGCGATCATATTGGCCACTTTAAAATTACAAAAAATGATTCGGAACTTGAATAATGCATTTTATTGAATATTTTCTATATATATTTCAATAATACCTTTGGTAATAAATTATTTAGGTCAAATCCGCTTTTAATTTCAAATTTTGGTAGCTCCAAATTAATATTTCTGCCTGCTGGTCTCAGACTGAAAACGTCTTCAAGAAGACCTTTCTCCGCAGCTTTTTCCAATACCGAGGACAAACCGTCGAGTTTGTCGGGAAGGACAACCACCATACGGAAGCCAGACTCCTTGTACGGTAGTTCAACAAACTGTTACAAACAAACAAACATATTAAACAAACATATTTGTAAATTATTTCTGTACACTTCCTCGCAAAGAACTGGTGAAGTTAAAGATATAGTAAAAATGTTGTTTAAATTTATGAATAAATAGAAATGAACAATAACCAAATAAAAAGGGCAACGATTAACGTTACGAGGCAAAGACAAAACTGTTTTCTTTTTAACCGACTTCAAAAAAGGGGAGCTTATTATTATGCTCGGTTGTATGTACTTTATTTTTATGTAGGTATGTTAGTCGATATTTTCCTCAGTTGTAACCTAATGATAATGATTCTTTTTTGATCAGTTACTGTAATTATCATAATATTTAGTTATCCCACAATTACAAATTAAAATTCGCAAATCAAAAATTATACTAGATCGACTACTATCCAGTTAAATTTTATCAGCAAAAACATGTTGCTTACCCGTGCTCCCAATTCCTTGTTTTCAGTGTAAAACAGAGATTGCAGAAGTCGCATGGTTGGCTTCTTGACGACAGTTTTAGAGTCCACGTGGAAATCCCTTTCTTCAGTCTCGCTAGCGTCGAACGGTACATGCCAGTGCCCCTGGACAATTTTATGTAATTACCTATTTTTTTTTCTTTTATTTGCTTTGGTGGTTGGTACTCACCAACCAACGTACTGGTTGTTGGGATAAGAGAATTTTTTCGTCTGTCATTAAACACCGGTAACCCTAGCAAATTTGTCTTAAAACAATTGCAAACGTAAAGAGCAAACGAAATAGTATGGGATGAGACGAAATATGTAAAAGTCATCCCATACATTTTTAAAGTGAAACTTCTTATGGGAGGGCTTTGTAATTTTGAACCGCAAGCTTTTTGTGTGACGCTCGTTAGGGTAAAGTCGGCTCCAGGCGGCTAAGGAGGCGAAAGAGGCATAGTAATGTTTCACTTCCGCCATGTGGGCTTGAGTACACACCGTATGTTAGGCTTCTCTTTACGTTCCGTAATAGGTGTGTTCCGCCAGTTGTACTTGAGAGCCACACACACACGTTTCCTTCACAGGTTAAGCGTATCCACCAACTTGGGCCGTATCGTCCGTTAAAATTAGGTGACATTATGGTCATAACGCTAAACCATAACTGTAAAAAAACAACAACTAATGACTAATAAAAAATACGCCACAGTTGCACTATTCTCGATTGTATAGTTTCAGGATCGCCAGTATATACCCAGGTATTGAGAGGCAGAGCAGTAGCGACGTCTGGTACTAGAATGTAGTTCTATCGATAATCACTGGTTATTTTAAATATTTCTTTAATACTTTTAGTATCACAAAGTCATTATAGTGTACAGGTTATATAGAGACACTAATTTGGTCTGAATTTAAAAATAAATATTTTACCTGGAAGAAAATAACGTTGAAGAGTGCGGCTTCTACGCTTGGATCTATTATGCCTTCAGTAATTGGTGAATTGATGTGGCCCTTCGTCATTTCACTTGCCTGAAAATCGTACCGTTTCGGTTATTATTAGTAGCTAATGCGTTAAGAGTCATTTTTCTGCCTTTACCAGTAGACATTAACGCGATCGTAATATCTAACAGGCAAATGCAGTACTTTAATACGTTCATTGTGGAACAGGCCTATATCGGCCTGCCGCGGTACATCAACTGGTACGGAAGATGAAACCTGTGTCCCTGCCGATGATGCAGAACGATTATCTCAGATGTTTGTTCTTAACTCTTGTTCGCCAGAGACAAATATATATTTCACTTGTACTCAAAGTTGTAGGTATTCCCCATCAAAACATCACGGCAAGCAGTTTATGACCTACCACGCACTAACGGTGAAATAAATCCGCTTAGTGCGGCAGTGGGCCTATATTTGCCCGCTGTCCCAACAAGCAGCTGGCGATCCGATGCCGTTCAGAGTGCACACCCAGCCAGTTAGTGTTGTGCTATCTAGCATGATCTGACTAGGCGTTCGTTCGATATAACCAACGATGGTAAGTAATAAAAGAAAAAAGGTGACGCAAAAAAAAAACTACGACTTCCATGTATAGATTGACACAGGTACCGCTCATCGTATAATGAAATTACGATCTTACACTATGGCGACGTGACCTAGTGTTTATCAAAAACTACCACCCTTCATAGTTCAAAACGAGTTATCTTAACTTTTTAATTTAATTTGAGGGCCTTATTCGTTAGTTCTCCAGAGTAAGTCCTGTGATAAAACTTATATGATAAATAAATCACACGGAATACAAAAAATAATTTCACAAAATCAAGTAAAACCTAAGGACAATGATCATATTCTTGGGATCAGCGTTAAACGGAGAAATTGTGCAGGGTGCTACGAGAAACTGCAGAGAACCTTTAATAGTACCTAAGCAAAAAAAAGTAAAAAAAAAAACAATTGCAGGAAATGCAACCAAAACCTTTGCGTGACATGTTTTAAAGACAGGCATAAGTAAGTAAAAAAACATTTTTTTTTTAAGATAATTCTGTTTTATTTTCGATATCCCTTTATTTTACTCTGTTCCGTCACTACTAAAAGTACTTTCTACTGCGAATAAGGTCGATATCGGCCTGCCATTTTTCTGGTTTATTTCTCATTTCCTGTTTGGTAAATCCCGAGGCGAATCAAACCTAAGGCAGTTGGGTTTAAGTTTATATTACCAGTACAAAAAAAATTGTATACATCATATTTTCGCAAAGTTATAGCATTTTAGTCTACTCTATTGCTGGTGGGTGGCGAAAATATCATTGGGGATGCATTTTGATCCGCCGCCCCACCAGATGAAGGTTTATGATTTTATTTGCCGCAGCCAAAGTGTTACAGAGTTAACATAAAAGTATTCTCCTTGAGAAATAAGTAAGATGTATAGTTTCTATCTATACTTGTAGTCGAGAGTGCATACAAATGTTATATGTTTTGCACAAAACTCGACTTTCCCCAGTTAACTTTATGGTTTCTACACTATTATTTCTGATAATATTTTCACGGCAATTACAAACAAAACTAAAAGAAAATCACTACATATATCCATTGTTTCAATGGTAAATTATTATCTTAAATTCATAATAAATATAATACTAAAAAGCAATTCGCATTATCTAGCAACATATAAATTTATAAAGTATAAAATTGAAAACTCTCCTATCTCCGTAATTAAAGCAACCACTGAATTTAATCAACATATATTTTTACAAGATTTCATTGGGATCTGTCGAGAGCTTTCCGAGATTACCGTGGATCGTCCTCGTAACTCGGTAATTTTATAAATAAAGTTGAATGGATAAATGTTTTCATCGAGTAGCAATCAGTGTCCACTTACCCATTGATTAATGATGTCAGCTGCTTGCTTGGGTTTCTTAAAGTCAATAGCGTCAACCTCGCTTTGGTACTGACGAGCGTTGCTCGTGAACCCTTCGTTCAAAGTATACTGTTTCCCGACGTAAATTTTATTAGCCAAAGTGAAAAAGTCTGGATTCATCCCCGAGAAACTTCTGCTTAAACCGCTGTACGAGCTGATGACCTAAGGATTACAATCAATTTCTTTTACGTATACTCTTCGCAAGCTTTCATTAGATATCTACGATAGTTAAAAAGACATATTGTAGAGGGAATGATAAGTATAATTGGTTAAATTTTAAGTTTTTTTAACATTATGTATATATACTAACTGTTTTTACAGAATAAATGAAATCAAATCGTTTATTTCTCAAAAATAAAATAATAATATCAATTTTTTAAGTCATAAGTATAGTACCGTTTCGGAAACAACATGGCGTTCTAGAAAAGAAGCAACAACGAAAGAAACTCTTCAGCAATCGCTCTTTTTATCATATATCATATGCAATTGTCTGAACTTAAAAATAATATCAATAATTTAATCCCATGCAATTACCTGCTAAACAATCTGTAATTGCATAAAACGTTTATTTACAATTATTTTGAACTTTTTTAGTTGCAGTTCAGGTATTTCGTGAGGGATTATATTATAGAATCGAACATGTTGTCTTTTGAACAATTTCTGTGTTTTTGTTATTATTTTATGGATCAAAGCGAGATGATGTCTATTTCTAGCATTACAACTATGAAAATGACAGTTTTTGAAACTATTCATATTTTTATGAGCAAATGTGATGTTATCAAATAATTTAAAAAAGTAATTATTATTTTCAAATAAATGGTTTAAGATAATTAAATAATTTAAATTAATAAAAAAAGCTACTGTAACTGACGTTTGTGATACATATGTGTAAGTAAGAACGTAGCAACAGGTACTCTAATTACATTCGACTCTTCTCTTTTTTTTAAATATATTACTATCTAGTATGGCATTAAAACAAACCTAAATATTTAGTACAATAATATTTACCTTGTTATCCTGACCGCCCAAGAACGTATTGATTTCTGCACGACTTCCATCACCGGCTCCTTCTTTGTACAGAAGCGTTAATAACATCACACCTAAAGGTGAAGATACAACATTCTTGTCTTCAGCTGATGTATACGCTTCCTAAAAAAGGGTAAATTTTACAGCTTTAAATAATATTAGCACAATGCATTAATAATATAATCATAATTATTGCAATTAAAACTAAAATTTCATATACAATACTGACATAAACTTTTTCTGTTTACTAAGCTGAAAATACTCTTTTACAAGCCTTTATGTAGTTTTGAGATATATATATATATATATATATATATATATATAACTTTTCATATATATACATATACATTGAATATTGAATTAAATATATATATACATTGAAGGGACCCTAGAACTTAGGACGCTATATCCGATAGTTGTTAAAAACAATACATATTTTTTAACACGCTTATATTTTAATTATTATTGGGATGTTACTTTCGGCGCCTTGCTATTTAGTCGTTATAATTGATTCGACGTTTAATTTTAAAATAATAAACTATACCTTAAGGAATTTCACGGAGGTTTTATCGATAGCATCCCCCAGGGATGTCCTGTCGAACTCGTGTCCGTGGTAATAGTACGCCTGCACGCTGCACACAGCTATCGCTATAAATATACAACAAAATTAGACACGAATCTAGAACATATATCTATCTATCTATACACTAAACATATATCTATAATATGTCTCTTGCTCCCTTAGTCGCCTCGAGCCGACTTCATCCGAAAGAGCGTCACACGGAAAAATTTCCTCAAACAGTCGCTTAACTTAAAGAAATATTCAAAAATCATTCTTCTAGCAATATGTTTTCGTTATTATGTATGAATTATTAAGGGTAGCCATGCAACATTGCGACAGTATAATAAATCTTACAAAGTTAAATAGTTCCTTGAATACATACTTTTCACTTAACTCTATTGGTTGACGCAGCGCATGTCAGTAAAACTCCAAGTTGGCACGATATTTTTCTTAATCTTATCCTAAAACATTTGAACCTTTCTCCTGAGTTCCCTTCAATGATGGAAACTCTATGAAAATCGATTTAATAGTTTTTGAGTTTATTACTTTTAGACACATAGACGTGGTAAGCGACTTTATTTTACGAAAAATTTTGCCTGGTTTTGTAACTTTTTTCAATACAGCTTGCTTCTATTGGTGGTAGCGTGATGTTAAATAGCGTCATACCTTCCTGTTCTAATAGGTTGTTCTACTAATTAATTACCAATTCTACCGATTAATATTCAAGTGATCATGTCTAGTGTTCTAACATTACTGTGTTCACACAAATAAACTGCTTTGTCTTACATTAGGAGCGTACCTATTTTTTTTTTATAGTTAAGGCTTAGCATAATGGCCATAATCTCACCTGATCTTAAGTGACGATACGGTCCAACTTGGTAGACACGCTAAACCTGTGGAGGAACTGGCTCTCAAGTGCAACTGCCAGAACACACCTATTGGTATTTGGCGGCAGATTTTCAACTTGAGGGTGGTAGCTAGCCAGGCGAGCATCAGAAAAAGCCTTACCACCGTGCTATGGTTTCCTCACGATGTTTTGCTTCACCGAAAGCTCAAGCTCTTTGTAGGTGGTTGGATTCGAACTCACGTCCCTTGAGGCGAAGTCGTACACACTACCACGGCGCTATCATTCGTACCCCGTAGGTCCTTACCCAGCGCGACATTACAATGGTGGTACAAAATTCAAATATTATTAAATTTATACTTAGCACATTTATACATATTCTATAATAAGTTTAGTGGAAGGACTGGCTCTGAAGAGCAATTGTCAAAACACACACACAGGTATTTGGTCTACAGATTTTCAACATGAGGGTGGTAGCTAGCCAGGCTTGCATTACAAAAAATCCTATGCTATGCTTTGATTCTGAAGTTTCCATTTAATGAAAGCTCAAGTTCATTACACGGATGCAAATTGAAACTCGCTTCCACTGAGCATAATTATCATTGTTTGATTTTACCGAGGAATAGTAAGTACCACTCTACGCGACAACTTTCATCGAAATTTTATTCCTGTCCATAATATATTTTACTTACTTTAAATTATATTTACGATTGAAGTATAAACTATTTTAAAAGACTGAGATAATTTAATGACGTACTATAATATATCAAATATTATTATCGATGAACTTTTATTGAAACAAAAAGAAGATAAGTCGCCGGTACATATGAAAGACAAATTCTTTTTTGTTACTAACGATAACTAAGTACCTATCAAATATACATATTCTACATTTACTTAATGCACACGCATTTCTTATTTTGTTAATTGATATATAAAAAAAAAACACTGGAATAAAAAATAATTGTACTTACCAAATAAATAAAACTTGAACATCTTGATATTCTTGACTCGTCCGCTCGTAAGCGCCGATGAATCTATTCTGTCATACAGTCCGCGAGACAATATATACTCGACACCTTTACTTTATCTACCTATTGTAATGGACCTTATGACATCTTTTATCCAGTTGCTCCATCATGGGAAAACCATTTTACAAATTCTTAAATGAAGGAAACAACATCGTCTTTCATAGTTTTGAATTGAGGGTTCCCGCTTTTATGTATATCAGTGATTTGTTCACGTGATTTTGGTTCCACAGTATATGTATGGGTAATAATGTAATTGTTAATCAATTATTCTGATTTGTTATCTTTATCGTTCTTAGAGACTGCACTATGCACTATGCCTGCTTACAACCTCAGCACACGCCAAAAGCGAGCAATCCATCCGAGGTCGTCGTTGTGATGCTGGTATGAAGCATTTCGACTACTGGGTATGCGAGTATATTAGCTAATCCAAAAAGATAACATATTTAAAAACAGTACGTATGTCGTATTTATTACCACGGTAGTCCACCCAGCTTGATTACTGGATATACCTCCGTTGATGGCAGATCTCGATATGTTTCAACGTATATTTATATAAAATAAGATTGGATATTGTTGTTTGGGAATAATTGGTCGGTTGATTTTGACCGGAGCCCTGTAACGTTAGGTGATTTGTAAACGAAAACGCATCTTGTAACTATTGCTGTAATACATTAACTTATAAATGTATGTAACGGTGTAAATGTTCTTATATTAGCGGCTGAGTTAAGAGACCTCTCTATGCGATGGAACGTGTCGGAACGTCATCTCGGATACGTATTACTTTCCGAAGTCAAATGTTACTATTCATTTTCTTTTATATTAATAGAACATTAAAGTTTTGTTTTTGTTTTTTTGGTGAGATCTACACCTGAGTTATACTGTTAACCTGAGGGGCTTTTACAGCTTCACCTGAACTAGGGGGACGAGCGCGGAGGGCGCTCTAGCCCGAGGGGTAGATCATTAAAGGAGTCAGCATGACATAATATACTGGCGATCAATACCCTCACACACACCCACATTCGCTTCACACACATTTAGCTTCATAGTCCATCACGGGCTATGAAGATTGCTTAAGGGTTAAAAATATCCTTCTTTGTTGGTTTTTTTTTTACATTTTGTATGTGAAACGTGGTCCCTTGGGGGTGGGCGATATTGGCTGCGACAGAGTTTGTACTACAGCGGCTGATATTGTGTATGATTTGTTGTAGATAATTTTAGTTTCACTAAAATAAACTATTATTTACACAGAGTGTTTTTGAATTTAGATGAATATTATTTTCAACATTATTTCCCTTGCTTGAAATAAGGTTGAAGTTTTTATCTGTACAACAATGGCCAAAGCGCCTAAGCGATTGTTGTTTGTATTTCAAGAAAATATTCAAACTAAGGTTTAAAGAAAACAAAGAGTTGCAGTTTTTGTGTGATCGTCATCAGTCATCTAGTCAGTTATCATCTTTTATGTGAAACGCTTATTACCAGAACCCACGTCGCCATAGGAAGGCGACCGACAGCCGTGGGAATTTAGTAGGTATTTCCGTCGGCTAGCGCCGGACGAGTCCCACATTGATGACTATATTCCGTTGCTTATTTTGAAGACGGTTGGTCTTAATAGTGATTACGTTAACAATATTTTCTGATTTTTTTTCTCCAAAACGTAATAGATTGTGATACGGAAAGCCTTCTTGTATATTTTACAGTAAACTTATAAAAATGCTAAAGTAAGTACAGGCGAGGGGGGAGCAGATAATAAATCAGAAGTAAATCAGTTTCTACTCCCCCGGCCCAATAGGCAGTTTAAGAACACAGTGAGGTTTTAGTGGGTATTACCGGCGACTCTTTCGCCGGCTGAGCCCAACATAGCCCATCAGGAAGGGGATGCCTAAATGCATTTCCCCACGTAAAAAAAGTACAGGAGATGGCGTCAGGGCTATAAATTAATAAACTTCGACTTACGTAGCATTTGATGCCTTAGCTCACAAAAGATAAGTAAATGCCTACTACTTACTGCCACTGTATCTATTATTAAGTAATATTTTAATAATAAAAAATAACACATAGTAGAAAAAAACTTTATTTCAAATATAAATAAGTTATTATTTTAAGAATGGCAACATGTCGGCACAGACCTTCTAGTACTAATGAGTACAAGTGTCCGCGAAAATAATTTTATCTTCATGTAAATTGAGATAGGCGAAAGGATGATCAATATTGAAATCTATCGGTGGTAGAATTCTGAGTAGGACTGAATCCGTTACTAAAAGTACACCTGTAAACTAGTAATTATTTATTGTTCAATTATATACAATCATATTATTTTTTGTACAAATAAAACAAGTTTAGAAAGAAGCTTCCAAGGCGTTCCTACTTAATCATCAAGAGTCGGAATTGAATGTTGTTTGCAATTAATAATACTAAGAACTATATAAACATATTTTTTTAGTTAGTAATGTAATAAAACTGAAGACTTCGTTTGTTTGAAGGTGCTAATAAATAAACTATCAGTGTTGGCGCATGTCTAAGTATACATTTTTACGTTCTTGAATAAATTTTCGATCCTATCTCCCATATATTTTCCCTACATCTTTCACGTCTCTTCCTAAAACGATTATGGATTTTCTTTCTTTTTCGATAGGAATTGTACTGTTAGTTTTAGGGATTTATACGGCTTCATCGAGTTTGGGTGTGTGTGGATGGCTCTCAGCCTAGAAGGTAATGAGAGTAACGCTGCAATACAGTGGCCATACCTCGGCTTGGGCTGTTGTCGAAGACGTGAGTAGGTAAACGCCTAGGTAAGCGCCAGGTGATCCAATCATGCCATCTTTGTTTTCAACTACTTATGATTTATAAGTAAACTAGCCGTTCCCACCCGCATCGCTGGGTGAATTATAAACGGAAAGCGTTATGCTCGAAAATAAGCGGGAAGTTCCAGGTATGGCCTGCAGGGTGATCCGTCAACAGAAGAGTCAAATTAATTAAAATGAAAATTTATTAACACCATAATTTCAATAATACCTAAATATAATTGTTGATAAACCACGAAATAAAAAATAAAGGATTTTTACCCTAAATTCAAAGGGTGAATAGATCCGTCTACTGCAAACCTGCGGCCATATTGGCAGACCGCGCGAACCGTGCCTTTATAATTATAATACCTTTAAACTTTACAAAAAAAAAATATTAAAATATAATTTGAAAGCAGAAATGTAACAATATTTTATTACGGAAATGGTTAAACGTACGACCACTGCGGAACAATACGGTGAGCAGAGAGTACGTTTAACCAAAACCTTTTTCTCTTACCTGATTGATTTCGATAATCGACTGAAAATATTTTTCGCCATGATTTCAGTATATTTACCTAATTTATAAATATTTAATATTCGATTTATACATACAATTTTTATCACGAATAAAACTTTTAAGTCTTTACGTATTTAATGAAGATGCCAAGGGAAAAACCGAATGGTAAAGATACAGAATGATTTATTAATTTTATTAACATATATCGTCTATAATTAATTAATATATCGAATTAAAAATATATATTATTACTAAAAATATAATAAGTATACTTATCTTCTTTATGAACTGATTATAAACTTCTTCTTTATTGAACTAACCTTAAAGTGATATAATGTCATTTTTGTTTTAACAAAACAGTCGAAGAAATGACAGCTGGTTTTTTTTTAAAGACGGTCGATTAAATAACGGACTAAAATAACCAAAGAAAACAAATGATAAAACAAAAGACTATCTATTAATTGACAGATTAATATAACCTATGAAAAATGAATAACTACGATAATGTCGTAAACTTAATCAGGGACTCATTTATTATTTTTCAACCAAATCAGGGATACTTTTATAGAAGAAATAACAGGGAAAAAAAATAGATAACAATAGATACATTACGTAAATTTAAATTTGTCGTGCCAGTTTTTGCAGATATGTAAAAGAAATATATGGATTTCAAACTTATGGAGAAAGAAATTATTACGTTTTTACTTTAACGTTTACGTTAAATGTTTATGTTTATATAATTATCTGTTTGCAGTTGAAAATGTTCTACTTCGTAATTGTTTAAGAATTAAAAAAAATCCAGTAATGTCTAAGCTAAGTTTTGTCGTTATTTAAATTATTTTTTCTTTTTAATTTAATCGCATCCATTTTGACTTTGTATAAAAAAACTTGATTCTTATTATAGATTGTGACGATCTCAAATGCTGTGAATTTTGTTTATCACTTCCCTACGATCAATGATGAACTTCTATCCGATTTAAAATTTCGAATAAAGCACTTTCTCAAACGAGTTCATAGTTTAAGAGTTATCAATTCTTGCAATCCATAAGATGATTATTGAAGAAAAAGATTAAATATTACGTGTTAATATATCAATCAACTTTTTTTTATAAATTAATTACGGTATTCATCATTTATCAATGGAACAAAATTTATTAAATTATTTGTATGTATATATATTTTGCGGCTGTGGACCAACATGTGCTTTATTGTCCCGTACCTACCCTGTGCCCAACTACTCGGCGGAACACAGTTACATGAGGAAACCACAGAGAAAACTCACGCCAGTACAATCAATGATAGAATGAATTTTTTATTAATCACTAAAATTCTGAATTGTAGCGATCAATGAGCCTTTAACCTATATCAAACAATAATGATGTCCATGCAGGCCAATCGTATTCTTATGCTCACCCATCAAAGTACTAACCACTCTAAAAGCTGCATAGATTGGGCGATCAAGCGAATCATACGCCAGCTGCATGGCTATCACTGCCGCACTTATATTAAATAATCTAATTACAAATACAATAATCAATATTTATATTTTTTTGAAAATAGAGAAGGTAGTTTGATAATAAACCGGTATTTCTTACGAAATGTTTTCTTGGAACTTGATTTAAGAAGATTTATCCTCTACTCAAAACAATGAAATTCTACAAAATGATTTGCTAAGAGAAAGAATTTATCACTAAAAAATGTATGTAGATCAATAATATTATTTTCCGGAAATTTTCTTGCTTCCTTATTTTTTAATCGTTTTTCTGCCTTTATTTTTTCATTATTCACCTTTTTCCTTGTTCCTTCGTTCGTCTCCTTATCCACTTCTTCTCTTACTCTTCCTACTGTGATTTATTTTCTTCTTTTTCATCTGATTCCGTTAAAATTTCTTTTTCATCTGATGGAGTTGTATTAAAATAAAATTTATTTATTACCTTTTAAGTTCTGAATATATAAGTATCACGATCAATAAATAAAAAAATACTACTTAATTTCCACTCCTGCTGTTGTTTCGCTTGTTTAACCAAACGTATCATTCGTTCTTGTTCTCTTAAAGTAAGTTCGTATTTATTGAAATCACACTAAAGTGTTTTAATATCATAGGTTTTGTTTCAATACGGTCGTACATATAGGTCGGTTTGAAATTACAAAAGATTATTTGAAACCTTAATAAAGCTAATTGTTTTTTTAGCTATTAATAACTTATAATATCTCTGAAATTCATTAAATACTTTCTCTACTTATAGTTCTACCTAACCTTTGGCAATAGATTATTTAGGTCCAATCAGCTTTTAATTTAAAATTTTGGTAGCTCCGAATTCACTTTTCTGCCTGCCGGACTCACATTGAAAACGTCTTCTAGAAAACGTTTCTCCGCAGCTTTTTCCAACACCGAAGACAAACCGTCGAGTTTGTGGGAAAAGACAACCACCATGCGGATGCCAGACTCCTTGTACGGTAGTTTAACAAACTGTTCATGTTATAATATTATGTGTATATGTTTAAATTATTTCTGTACACTTCTTCGTAAACAATTGGTGAGATTATAGATATAGTAAAATTATTCGTTAAAATTAGTGAATAAATAAAAAAAAAACAATAACCAAACAAAAAGAGCAACGATTTACGTTAAGAGGCAAAAACAAAACTGTTTTCTTTTAACCGACTTCAAACAAAGGTGAGCTTATTATTATGTTCGGTTGTATGTCAGGCGGGCATAAAAAAAATGTGTGCCTTCAACGAAAGCTCAGGCTCGTTGCAGTTGGATTCGAACATACGTCCATTGACGTCCAACGGAGCCATCATCGCTGATATAACAATTTATGGGCTTACAAAATTTTAGCTTTATTGAAAATTAAAATGTAATTATTTGTAAACAAAATTTATTATTATAAAATAATATAAAAATGAGTACTCATTTAAAAATATTCATACACAGTGTTTGTATTTATTACTTAATTTTAATGAACTGGATTTTCAACATCGTTTTCCTTGTTTATATCATGTTTTTTGTACATATATATTACAATGGTATAATTGAAGTCTTTGTCGTGATCTAAATAATTTATTAAGAGATTTAACTAATTTTTTTTACGCAGTGACCGTAAACACTACCAACTGAGCTATCATGGCTTCAAATAATCTTATATCATCTACGCTAGTCACTCTGTCATAGGTTATGCGACAACTATAGAATTGTTATCATAAGCTGCAAAGGTGCGGTATAATTGCGCAAATGCACTCATAGCAGCTGGCGGGAACATATATATATATATTTTAATGGCATTGTGTAATCTTTCTAATAATTTTTTATTCTAATGTACAGCAAATAGGCAGAAAGTCCGGCTGATAATAAATGGTAACCGTCAAATGTAGACAGCTGCGACACCAGGGATATTACAGCACGTTGCTGACCTTGCCGAAAAGGGCTGTTTCTCGTTCACTATGCTGGGACACGATGGCTCATACTGAACCTTTATTTTGCGGCAGTCTAAACCCGAGCGCTAACCAGTTGGGAAACATCCCTACACCAAGGTGTAATGCAGTGTTTTTCAACCTTTTTCATGACACGGCCCCTTTAGTATGAAGCAATATTTCACGACCCGCCTACCCGGCGCTTTTTTTGGCATGTATTTTTGCAAATTTTCAATCCAATATTTATTCATTTTCATAATTAGGGTTCGTATAAATACATAATCAAGTACGTAAAACACAATCGCCAATAGATAACGCAACTTACAAACAAAATTGATTTGTGGTCGTCGTCTCTAAATCAAAACCACTTTAATTCATTTTCTTCTACCCAGTCTGTTATTGAAAAAGTTGGATGTGAGGTAAACATCGAGGAATTGATACCTGGTATGAAAATGGTGTTAGAAATGTTGAAATAACTGTTTTTTTTCGGCCTGACATATGCTGTAAGGCATAATTGTTTTGACAGCTTCACCGAACTTTTTGGTGCGAATACTAAGGGCACTTACTGGCCGAACCTTGGATTGGACTACTGCCGGAAAACGACAAAGACCTGTGTCATTACTTCTCTTTGCAAGAAATATCAAGACTACTCGGGAAAGGTGGATTTTAAATCCTCTTTTAAATGCAGCTATAAATGAGGCAAATTTGACAACCAAGCTAAAAGAAAATATGCTGGATTTAGCTGCCGATGGACTGCTGCAATTGGAATTTAAGTCTGTCAATTTGAATACCTTTTCGTTAAAAAGGAAATCAGAATACCCAGAATTAACAACAGAGGCGTTGAAGCGCTTGATTCCATTTGCCACTTCGTACTTTGCAGGCGAAGTTCGCTTGGGTAGCTCAGATGGTATTCGATACCCATGTAATATAGTAGTTACTATACTTTACGTATTTATTTTTAACGTGGTAAAACCAATGGGTTTGACGCCACTAAAAAAACTGACCAAATGTGATCGTTTTTTGAGCAGGATATGACTGGGGGTTGGTTTAGCAATCATTGTTTTGTAATTTTGAATGCGTTGTTTTTTCGATAAATTTATAAAAATATTTGCGGCGGAGAAAGAGACGAAAGGGTTTTTGCTTATTTTTGATGCCAAGCGGGAGAAAAGGGCCAGAAATGATACTAAAATTCATTTACGTGATACTTGAATGACCCCTTAGTCCGAAAAATAAGTAAATACGTAATACTTACTTCATTGATTATGAAGGAATATTATAATAATAAAAAATAACACATAGTAGAAAAAAAAACTATATTTAGAATACAACGAAGTTACTATTTTGAGAATGGCAACACGTCGACAAAGACTTGAACATGTATTAATGAGTGAATGTTCCCACGAAAATAATTTTATCTTCGTGTAAAATAAGATAGGCGAAAGGATGATCAACCTTGAAATCCATCGATGGTGGAATTCTGGGTGGGTATGACATCGGTACAGCAACTGCACCTGTAAATCAATAATAATTTTTTGACTTAGCAATATATTAATTCAATTACCAATTATTTTTCAATCATATACCATCATGTTATTTTTCGTACAATTAAAAGAAAGTTGAGGAAGAAGCATCTAACGTGATCTATTTAATCCTAAAGAGTCATAATGTGTAGACTTATTTCGGATAGAACTACAATATTGATTGAATTAATTATACTAAAACTATAAAAATATATTTTCTCATCTATACTAATATAATAAAACTAAACAGTTTGTTTATTTGAACGCGCTAATATCAGTAACTAACAGTGTTGGCGCGTGTAAAAGAATACATTTTTCCTATTTTGGATACGTTCTTAATCTTATAAGCCATATCTTTTCCCTGCCTCTTGTCATGTAATGTCTCTTCCTAAAATGCGTCCAGCATTGCAACGTATATGCACCTTTGTTTTTCGACAGGAATTGTGCTATTACTTTCAGGGCCTTTTTATAGATTCATCGAGCTTGGGCGTGTGCTGATAACACTAAGCCCGGAACGCAACGAGCGCAAGGGTGCAACAAAGTGGCTGAACCTCGGCTTGGGCTGTTGCCGGAGAAGTGAGTAAGTAAACGCCAAGGTAACCGCCAGGCGATCTAATCATGCCATCTTTGTGTTCAACTACTTATGTATTTATAAGTAAATCACTAAAAGTCACTGTTTTAGAGATTTTATTGTAAAAATATTGTATAAATTATTGAAGATAGAAATTTATGTAACTCACCAGTGAAGGCACCAGCAGTGGCTCCCTCTTCATCGATTTTGATGAATGCCTTCTGGAATGCTTTGGACACTACCACTGAATCACCCTTGACGATTCCTGGTGCTGGTTCACTGAACAGTTTTGCTACTCCAAGCTAACATAATGGAGGAATTCATTGGTAAAAAGGAACAATATTTGTGTAAGTAAACAAAAATTATTTATTCTTCTGTGATTATTTATCCATTACCTTTTCTAATAGTTAAATATTAGGCTATGAAAATCTTCAGATAACTAACAACATATAATTATAGTATATCAAGTAACACCGCGAATTATTTTGCCCAAGATTACTTTTTATTTACATAATATTAGGTTGGGGAAAAGTTTCTTCGCATTCATACGAAAAGTCATGACAGTTTTTTACAAAGTTGATTTACATTCAGTGTCACCATCCTATTGCTGTAGAAATGTTAGGACTTCTGGTCAGTGGTCAGTGTTGGTTTAAACCTGACACTGTCTAAATACTTTTGAGGAGTCAGAAACAGGGGAAAATCTTAAGGTGCAAGATCAGGGCTATATGGCAGATGCATTAACAACCCCCAAACAACCTTTTTTTTTGTTTAGTGACTAAAGATATGTGTGGACTTGCGCTATCGTGATTAAATACCACACCCTTCCTATTGATACATTTTGGCCCCCTTTCCTCTCACCTTCTTGTCTTAATGTCATTAGTTGTTGGCAGTACAGATTCGAATAAATGGTTCTGTGTGGCGGTGAAATCTTACAATGAGTAATGCCCTTTCAATTTGACCACACACCCAGCATCACCTTATTGCGTGTTAACCCAAGTTTTGCCACAATCTGTGAAGCCGACTGTGATCGACCTTTGACCATGACCGTTTTTGCAAGTTGTTGTCGTATCTGATCTATTTTTCAACTTTTTAACTGTAACTATTTTTCAACGGTTCGATTTCATTACGTTTCAATAAAGAGTCTCAAATGTGTACAGGGTTCATTAGGTCTCTTTCAGTGAGCTCGTGTGGCACCCAAACATCGAGCATATTTGTGTACCCAGCATTTTCATATTGGCATAAACGGTTTTATGGTTAATTTGCAGTTTTTCAGCTATGTCGTAACTATTGATACGCCGATCTTACTTCCCTTTATTATTACTATTCTAACTATACTATTCTTTATACTTATTTGTATATTTTTAAAAAGGTTATACAAAGGTTACTTCTTTAATATCATTAAAAACAGCGAAAGAGATTTTATTACAAGTTTATATATACTATATGAGAAGTCTTTTTCCCTGGTCTATAATGTAAGTTTAAAACATTGGGATCATGTTTTTACGCAATAATTTAGGTTTATTTTTCAATACAGTCAGGCATATAGGCCACTTTGAAATGACAAAAGATTATTCGAAACGTTAATTGTTTTTTTAGCTATTAATAACTTATAATATATTTGAAATTTATTGGATACTTTCTCTAGTTAAAGTTCTACTTTACCTTTGGCAATAAATTATTTAGGTCCAATCCACTTTTAATTTCAAATTTTGGTAGCTCCAAATTCACATCTCTGTTTACCGGTCTCAGATTGAAAACGTCTTCGAGAAAACCTTTTTCCGCAGCTTTATTCAACACCGAAGACAAACCGTCGAGTTTGTCGGGAAGGACAACCACCATGCGGAAGCCAGACTCCTTGTACGGTAGTTCAACAAACTATTATTAAACACACGTTTTTATTAATTATTTGTTTATACATCTTTGTAAAGAACTGGTGAAATTATAGATATAGTAAAAATGTTTTTTTTTATTAGTGAATAAATAAAAAAACAAACAAAAAGTGCAAAGATTTACATAATGAAGCAAAGACGAAATTGTTTTATTTTTAACCAACGTCAATAAAAGGGGAGCTTCCTTTGTTCGGTTATATGTATTTTATTTTTATGTAGGTATGTTTGTTGGTATTTTCGTCAATTATAAAACAATTTTCATAGTTATTTTTTCTTTGTTTATTATAGTTATCATAATATTTAGTAATCCCACTATTACAGATCGAAATTCGTAAGTCAAAAATTATACTAGACCGACTATTATCCAGATAATTTTTTATCAGCAAAAACATGTTGCTCACCCGTGCTCCCAAATCCTTGTTTTCAGTGTAAAATAGAGGTTGTAGAAGTCGCATGGTAGGCTTCTTGACGACAGTTTTAGAGTCAACGTGGAAATCCTTTTCTTCAGTCTCGCTGGCGTTGAACGGCACGTCCCAGTGTCCCTGGAGAATTTTGTATAAATAAGTTACTGATTTTTAATTATATGCATTATTTGGTACTTGTTGTTGGGATAAGGTAATTGGTTATGTCTTTAAATCAAGCACCGGTAAACCTAGCCAATTTGTCTTAAAACAATTGCTATCGTAAAGAGGAAACGAAAAAGTATGGGATGGCACAAAATATGTCAAAGTCATCTCATACATTTTTAAAGTTAAACTTATTATGGGAGGGTTTTGTACTTTTAATCCACAAGCTTTTTGTGTGACGCTCGTTAGAGTAAAGTCGGCTCCAGGCGGCTAAGGGAGCGAAAGAGACATAGAGATGTTTCACTTCTGTCGTGTGGGCTTAAGACCACACTGTATGTTAGGCTTCTCTTTACGTTCCATGTAACAACAGCATAATTGTGTATGAACAAGTAGGTATTATAAACAAGAAGAATTCATTACAGTTGCACTATTCTCGATTGTCGAGTTTCAAGATCGCCAGTATATACCCAGGTACCGAGAGGCAGAGAATTAGCGACGTCTGGTGCTGGGATGTAATTCTACCGATAATCGCTTGTTAGTTTCAATATCTCTTTAATACTTTCAGTGTTATTAAGGATGTAAGAATAAGTTATATGGAGATACTAGTTTGGTCTGAATTTTAAAAACGAGTATATTACCTGGAAGAAAATAACGTTGAAGAGTGCGACTGCAGCGCTTGGATCTATTATATCTTCAGTAATCGGAGCGTTGATGTGGCCCTTTGTCTTTTGACTTGCCTGTAAATTGTACCATTATGTTTATTATTAGTGGCTAATATGTTAAAAGACATTAATCCGCCCTTTCCGCAGTAGATCACTACATATATCCATTATTTCAATGGTAAATCTTAAATCTTCACTTCATAATAAATACAATACTAAACCTAAAAAAGAAAAGCATTACATATATCCATTTTATCAGTAGTAAATTATTATCACGAACTCATAATAAATATAATACAAAAGCAATTCGAATTTTGTAGCAGCATTTAGGCTTACAAAATATAAACTTAAAAACACTCCTATCTCTGAAATCGAACCAACAATATACATTTACAAGGTTTAATTGAGTTCTGTCAAGAGCTTTCCGACATTAGCTAGGATCTTCCTCGTAACCCGGTAATTTTATAAATAAAGTTGAACGGGTAGATGTTTCCATCGAGTAGCAATCAGTGTCCACTTACCCATTGATTAATGATATCAGCTGCTTGTTTGGGTTTCGTAAAGTCAATAGCGTCAACCTCGCTTTGGTACTGACGAGCGCTGCTCATGAACCCTTCGTTCAAAGTATACTGTTTCCCGACGTAAATTTTATTAGCCAAAGTGAAGAAGTCTGTATTCATCTCCGAGAAACTTCTGCTTAAACCGCTGTACGAGCTGATGATCTATGGAATATAATCAATTTCTGTCACGTATATTTTCCGCAAACTTTCTTTAGATATCTACGAAAGTTGAAAAGACAGACTGTAGAAGTAACGATAAGTCGAATTGATTAATTTGTAAGTTTTTAAACGTTTTACGTTTATGCGAACTGTTTATTACAGAATAAATTTAAAAAGAAATGAAACTAATGTTTCAGACAAAAGTGAGTAAGTTAAAAAGTCTTACAACAATGAAGTGTCAAATCTACGTCCCCTTGAACATATCGTGCGTAATGATTGATTTTTAATATTTTGAGACATCTATCAGACTATAACGAGCTGCACCCGCGACCTCGTTTGCATGAAACTAAAGATTATGTACTTAACGATTCCACGAGAACATATTTTTTTGCTGTATAAATGGGACCTATGTCTTCTTTTATTCTTCTGACTACATGTATGTAAAACGTAATGATGTTCTGTTGAGTAGTCGAGTCGAGACAGAATATACAAATTTATATTCTCATTTATTATATTGGTAACGATAAACATATCTGATATTTTGCTATTGTTATGGAAAAACATTCCAAGAGATCTGATGTGTCATTAAATTGTAATAATGTATCGATAGTGAAATAAAATGTATATTAATATTTTTACAAGACCGTTAAGAACTTGTTGTTGGCCAATTTGGTTAATGAATTCGCTGGTAGATGCTCTATTCACTGACAGTAGAGAACGTAGCAACAGATACGCTGATTACATTAAGTTGTGTTCTTGTTTTAAATATATTATTAGCTAGTAGGGCATTAAAACAGCCCTGAATATTTAGTACAATAACATTTACCTTGTTATCCTGACCGCCCAAAAACGTATTGATTTCTGCACGACATCCATCACCGGCGCCTTCTTTATACAGAAGCGTTAATAACATCACACCTAAAGGTGAAGATACAACATTCTTGTCTTCAGCTGATGTATATGCTTCCTAAAAGAGGTTAAATTTTACAGCTTTAAATAACTACGGAGAGAAGTTGTGCGAAGTTTGACAGCAGCAGTGTTACCGCAAAACAGATAAATGTACATAGTTAGCTTCGCACAACGTGCCTGCGAAATTTGTACGTACGAGTTTCGATTCAAGGAATTATTGACAGGATCTTAATCTTGTAGTTTATGGTTTATTTTGAAATAATATATCTAATGGTATAAATATTAGTAGTGTTTTATGTGATATACTTTGATTATCGTAAACGGACGAAGTGATTCATCAATAAGAAAACATAAGGTATTATTATTCGTTGACATAAAAATTCCCTGGACAGTTTTAAGAAGATACTCATTCATGGGTTAAAGCGTTGTGGGAATTCTGAGGACGTTTGTAAGATATTGCAATACAAGTTATCACTAAATACAAGGGTGTTGCTCGAACGCCAGACATAAGAATCCGCAGGAATGCAATATACTACGTAATTATTGTTTTGTGCGTCACTATAAGATTTCAATTAGCAATGCATTAATAATATAACCATAATTATTGTCATTATTGCAATTAAAAATCAAATTTTATATACAATATTGACGCGAACTTTTCTTGTTTACTAAACTGAAAATATCCTTTATAAGCCTTTATGTAGTTTTTTTAATACGGTTATATTTGAATTGTTGCTAGGATGATTCGTTTGTTTGGGACATTTGATTTTAAAATAAGAAACCATACCTTAAGGAATTTCACGGAGGTTTTATCAATAGCATCCCCCAGGGGTGTCCTGTCGAACTCGTGTCCATAGTAATGGAACGCCTGCACGCTGCACACAGCTATCGCTATAAGTATACAACAAAATTAGGCACGAATCTAGAGTTAAGTTCGGCAGAGGATCTGGAAATAGATTTGGAAGAGTGTGTACTTAAGACCACAGGACAGAAGTGGAACATCATTATAACTCTCTGGCACGATTAGTCGCCTCGAGCCGACTTCAACCAAAAAAATTACGGTTCAAAATTTTAAAGACCTCCCATAAAAAGTAAAAACAGCCCGCCCCACTTCGCACGGGAAATAGACCATATATGGATACTTATTTAAATTAATAGAAATAAGCATCTTCTAGTAATATGTTTTCGTTATGTATGAATTACTAAAGGAAGTCATGAGACATTGCTACTGTATAATCAATCTTTTTGAGATCAATAGTTCCTTGAATACATATTTTTCACCTTACTCTATTGGTTGAAGTAGCGCATTCCAGCAGAACTCCAAGTTGACACGATATTTTTCTTAATCTTAATTATTAATAACATTTTGCCCGTTTTTGTGACTTTTTTCAATACAGCTTTGTTTCTATTGGTAGTAGCGTGACGTTAATTAGCTTAATCCCTTCCCGAATAATTGCCCTACAAATTACAAAACAAATATGTAATATACGACTGGTCATGTCTACAGTCCTAACATTAGTTCGTTCATACAAACAAACAAATAAACAAATTTGCTCTATAATCTTAAATAATGGCTAAAAAAATAAAGACGCTTTTATCTTAACATTTTAAATATAATGCAGAATGTTTATTGCGCTTTAATTTATTTTGTACAAATTATAATACCTTAGAAACCTATAAGATTTTCTGTAAGTTTTTTGTAAAACTGCTTTATTTTACATTAGGAACGTACCTAGATCGGGCCACGCAGCCCAGTTACCCAACGCAACTTTGTAAGAGTGGTGCAAATTTCACTTATTTTTACATTTATATATAGCACATTCATTAGTATTCTATAATAAGTTTAGTGGAAGGACTGGCTCTCAATAGCAATTGTCAGAACACACCTATACGTATTTGGTCTAGAGATTTTCAAACATGAGAGTGGTAGCTAGCCAGGCTTGTATTACAAAAAATCCTATGCTATGCTTTCATTTTTAACTTTCCCTTTAATGAAAGCTCAAGCTCATTAAAGTGATGCTAATTTAAACTCGCTTTCAATCATCGTAATTATCATGGCTTGATTTTACCGAGGAATAGTAAGTACCACTCTACGCGACAACTTTTATCGAAATTTATTTGGGTCCATAATATATATTACTTACTTTAATTTATGATTACGATTGAAGTATAAACAATTTTAAAAGAAAGATAATTTAATTACCTACTATAATATATCGGATATTATTATCTATGAACTTTTATTAAAACATAAAGCAGATAAGTCGCCGGTACATATGAAAGTCAAATTCTTTTTTGTTACTAACGCTAACTAAATAGCTATCAAATGTACATATTCTACATTAATTTAATGCCCACGCATTTCTTATTTTATTAATTATACATAAAAGAAAATACTGGAATAAAAAGTAATTGTACTTACCAAATAAATAAAACTTGAACATCTTGATATTCTTGACTCGTCCGCTCGTAAGCGCCGATGAATCTATTCTGTCATACAGTCCGCGAGACGATATATAATCGACACCTTTACTTTATCTACCTATTGTAATGGACCTTATGACATCTATTATCCAGTTGCTTCATCATGGGAAAACCATTTTACAAATTATTAAATGAAGGAAACAACATCGTCTTTCATAGTTTTGAATTGAGGGTTCCCGCTTTTATGTATATCAGCGATTTGTTCACGGGATTTTGGTTCCACAGTATATGTATGGGTAATGTAGGGGCTCGATTAAGGCAAACGCAGCGTTCTACCGCGTAGCTCAGGTTCGGCCGCATCGAGCCCAGTGAGTCGTTCTCTCGCTTTACTCGTGTACACATGTAGCAATTACCCAATATACATCTGAACACGTGGTTTAATTGACTGGATAGTCACCCAATAAGTGGTGACCCCGACGCGAGTGAAGATGTTACCAGGAGGGAGAGCGACTCCCCAGCCAGTTGCAGGAGCCAGCGGTGACAGCGACTTAGCAGTTATCGGCATGTCGACTAAGTTGCTAGAATTGTTTGCGCAATTCGAGGCAGTAATGGCACCACAGAAGCAGAGAGATTCGACAAAATATATTTAGTCATCGCTAAATTGGGTCGCGACGCGCTACAGCAAGTGAGCGATATTATTTTGACACCACCGGACGTAGATAGATCGGTAGAGAAGAGAAGAGAAGAGAGCGCGGAACGTCAATTTTAATTATTGGTTGGCGAAATGGATCTAGGCACCCGAAGACTCTTCTCCTAACAGCTCCTAAGACGGATGATAGAGCTATCTCGCAATACACAAGTGGCAAGCGAAGCTCTCAAAAATGTATGGTTGACCAGACTACCGCCGTCAGTAAGGGCAGTGCTCACCGTCAGCCAGGACAGCAAATTAGAGGACCGCGCTAAGATGGCTGATAAAATTATGGAGACCATGCACAGTGGAGTAGTAGCTGAAATAGCAGGACCGGCACAAGGAGCAGATACACATCTACTAAAGAAATTAGCTGAAACGTCGATTGAGCTGCAAGCCCTGCGGGTAGAAGTATATGAAATAAAAAGCAGAAGTGCATACAGAGATGGAGAATGGCGCAGAGCCAGATCTAGGACACCGCGCAGGACCCCAGACAGCCCCAGGATGGTTATGCTGCTACCATTTCCGGTTCTGAAGAGCATGCGAAGCGCCGTGTAATTGGAAGGAGGGACAGGGAAACTAGACGCGGTGCGATCTGATGCGGTGGCAGAGTACATCGAAATTACAGATAACCATCGTTTATGTATAACAGATAGCGGAAAAGATATAAACTTTCTAATAGGCACTGGAGCCAACGTTTCGGTCATCCCGGTAGGAAAAGTCAGCGCTAAAAATCGCAGTGATAGTGCTTTTAAACTGTTCGCAGCAAACAACACAGAAGTCAAGGCTTACGAAGTTATTGTATTAGAATTAAACCTGGGACTTAAGAGAGCGTTTAAGTAGACTTTTATTATATGTGACGTCAAACAAGCGATCATTAGAGCTGATATTTTAAAGACTCATAAGTTAGTGGTAGATTTATTTAACAGAAAACTGGTAGATTTGACTACTAATATAGAATTGGATGGGTCCGTCGTGGAATATGGTGAGTCGTCTATTTCAAGCATACAAAAAAGCTAAAGCTAGGCAATTGTTACCTGATAGGTATAATAAGATAAAAGCAGAGTTTGATTTTATGCAGGATCTAGGTATTTGTATTCCTTCAAAAAGAAACTGGGCGAGCCCGATTCATGTGGTACCGAAGAAAAAGGGATCGCTGCGACCGTGCGGAGATTCCAGACAACTAAATGCAGTCACCAAGCCAGATTGTGCCCCGTTTACAAGATTTCTTTTACGCATTGGCAGGTAAGAAGTATTTTAGCCTGTTAGACATTAACCGGGCATACTATTTAATATCTGTTTTTCCAGATCATATTGAGGAAACCGCCATAATTGTGCCGTGGGGGCTGTATGAATTACCGAAAATGACCTTCATTCTCGGAAACGCTGCACAAACGTTTCAAAGGTTCATGAATCACACAGTTTTAAAAGGGTTAGACTTTTTGCAAGGAAATAACGAACATTCATATTTATTCTGTTATATCGATGACGTCATCATCGCATCAGACTAAAATGTAATCAATAAAAAGCATACTGATTTACTGTTTCAGCGTTTCAATGAGTTAGGAATAACCATAAATACAAGTAAGTGTGAATTTAGTAAAGCTGAAATAGATTTTTTGGGTTACAGGGTAACAACGGAAGGCATCAGACCACTGGAGGAGAAACTTTAGACCATCAACGAGTACCCCCCACCGGAAACCGTTGAGGATTTAAAGAGATTCCTCGGTATGGTAAATTTTTACAGACCACACATAAAGGACGCCGCGGAACATCAAGCGGAATTAGACAAATATTTACACAATTCTAAGAAGAAGGACAAAGCTCGCATTGTCTGGAATGAAGAGGCCAAAAAAGCTTTCGAGTGTTGCAAGGTCAGTTTAAATAAGAATGTTACCCTTTCCCATCCCATAGCAACAGCGCCCGTTTCAATTATGGCAGACACCTCAGGGGCTTGCGGTGGAACGGTGCTATAGCAAAAGGTAAATAATGAATGGAAACCGCTAGTATATTTTTCAAAAAGGTTATCGGAGGCACAAAAGAAATATACCTATAACAAGGAGCTGTTGGCAATATATATAGTGATAGTGCATTTACGCAATATGATCGAAGGTAGAGAATTGACAATTTTTACAGACCACAAACCATTAACATTTGCATTTACGAAAATCGGTACAGATAAGGAAACCCCAAGGAGAACGAGGCAATTGTTGTATGTTAGCGAATTTACAAGCGACATACAACATATTGACGGACAGAATAACATAGTTGCAGACACTCTATCGCGGGTCGAAACGATAACGTGCCCGACCAGCATTGACTACCAAGAATTAGCTATGGCACAGGAAACCGATTCTCACCTTACCATATTAGTAACAATAGGTTACAGTTTCAAAAATTACATTGCCACAATCTAATAGCACAAATTTATTGCGAAGTTTCAACAAATAGTGATAGGATACACAATATTAGTCACCCCGGAAATAGAACTACGAGTAAATTAATAGCTAATACATATTTTTCTCCTGGCATGAATAAAGATATAAATAAATGGATAAGGGGTGCACGGCGTGTCAGAAGGTAAAGGTAGTTCGACACACGGTCGCTGACTTACAAAGTTTCCCTCCGTGTGGGCCTTTCGATTGGTTTTGCCGATTTGGGTGCTGAAAAACTATAACCACAGACCAAGGAAGGCAATTTGAAAGCGATTTGTTCCAAAGCCTTATGAAGGTTTTAGGTATAAACAACGTAAGAACCACACCGTACCATCCGAGCAGTAACGGTATGATAGAAATATGGCATCGGTCTTTTAAGGTAGCTATTAAGTGTAGATTAACCGAACAGACATCTTGGGAAGATGAGTTGCCGATGGTTTTGTTGGGTTTAAGAGAGTGTGTGATCGTCATCACTCATGTAGTCAGTTATTATCTTTTATGTGAAACGCTTATTACCAGAACCCGCGTGGCCCTAGGAAGGCGACCGACGGCCGTGGGATTTTAGTGGGTATTTCCGTCGACTAGCGCCGGGTGAGTCCCACATTGATGACTATATTTCGTTGCTTATTTTTGAGGACGTTTACTCTTAATAGTGATTACGTCAACTATATTTACTGATTTTTCTTTCTCCAAAATGTAATAGACTGTGATACGGAAAGCCTTCTTCTATATTTTACAGTAAACTTATAAAAATGCTAAAATAAGTAGAGGAGAGGGGGGAGCAGATAATAAGTCAAAAGTAAAGCAGTTTTTGCTCCCCCGGCCCAATAGGCAGTTTAAGAACACAGTGAGGTTTTAGTGGGTATTACCGGCGACTCTTTCGCCGGCTGAGCCCAACATAGCCCATCAGGAAGGGGATGCTAAATGCATTTCCTCACGTAAAAAAAAGTACAGGAGATGGCGTCAGGGCTATAAATTAATAAAATTTTGCTTACGTAGTACTTGGTGTCTTAGCTCAAAAGATAAGTAAATATCTACTACTTACTGCCACTTTATCGATTATTAAGGAATATTTTAATAAAAAAAATAACACATCATAGAAAAAAACTTTATTTCAAATATAAATAAGTTATTATTTTGAGAATGGCAACATGTCGGCACATACCTTCTCGTACTAATGAGTAAAAGTGTCCGCGAAAATAATTTTATCTTCATGTAAATTGAGATAGGCGAAAGGATGATCAATATTGAAATCTATCGGTGGTAGAATTCTGAGTGGGACTGAATCCGTTACTAAAAGTACACCTGTAAACTAGTAATTATGTATTGACTTAGCAATATATAAATTCAATTACCAATTATTGTTCAATTATATACCATCATATTATTTTTTGTACAAATAAAACAAGTTTAGAAAGAAGCTTCCAAGGCGTTCCTACTTAATCATCAAGAGTCGGAATTGAATGTTGTTTGCAATTAATAATACTAAGAACTATATAAACATGTTTTTTTAGTTAGTAATGTAATAAAACTGAAAACTTCGTTTGTTTGAAAGTGCTAATAAATAAACTATCAGTGTTGGCGCATGTCTAAGTATACATTTTTACTTTTTTGAATACACTTTTAATCCTGTCTCCCATATATTTTCCCTACATCTTTCACGTCTCTTCGTAAAACGATTGTGGATTTTCTTTCTTTTTCGATAGGAAACGTACTGTTAGTTTTATGGACTTTTACGGCTTCATTGAACTTGGGTGTGTGCGGATGGCTCTCAGCTCGGAAGGCAACGAGAGTTAGGCTGGAATAAAGTGGCCAAACCTCGGCTTGGGCTATTATCGGAAACGTGATTAGGTAAATGCCTAGGTAATCGCCAAGTGTTCCAATCATGCCATTATTGTGTTTAACTCTTTATGTATTTGTAAGTAAATCACTAAAAGTTACTGTTTTTGAGATATTCATTGTAAAATATTGAATAAATTAATGAAGATAGAGATTTATTTAACTCACCAGTGAAGGCACCAGCAATGGCTCCCTCTTCGTCGATTTTGATGAATGCTTTCAGGAATGCTTTGGACACCACCCCTGAATCACCCTTGACGATTCCTGGCGCTGGTTCACTTAATAGTTTTGTTACTCCAAACTAACATAACAGAGGAATTAATTAGTAAAAAGTAATATAACAATATTTGTTTTGCAAGTAAATAGAATTTGGTACATTTTTCTGTGATTATCTGTCCATTACCATTTATAATAATTAAATATTTAACGATAAAAAATTACTACGAAATTTCAGAGATCAAGTAACATATCGTATTGATTATAATTATTTATATCAAGTAAAACCGAGAATTATTTTGCCATGATAACTTTTTGTTTACATAATATTAGGCTGGGAAAAAAGTTTCTTCGTATTTTATATGAAACTCACGGCAGCTTTTTACAAAGTTTTTTTTACATTTAAGTATAGGTGCCATTTTGTTCGATAACTTTCTTTCCGCCACTTAGTGCCATGATCCCGTTGATGTAGAAATGCTAGGAATTTTGTTTAAAAAATAAAAACGTGACAAGTAGTTTTGGCAGTCCTGTCTTGATGTTACCCTGACACTGACTAAAGACTTTTGAAGAGTCCGAAATAGGTGGAAATCTAAAACTGCAAGATCAGGGCTATATGGCAGATGCATTAACACCCCCTACCAAATTCTTTTTTTTATTAGTGGCTAAGGATATGTATTGTCTAGCGTTATCGTGATAGAAGACTACACTCTTTCTATTGATAGATTCTGGCCTCTTTCTCTCATTTTTCTTCGGTTTCATTACATTTCAATAAAAAGTCGCTACTGAGTACACGGTTTATTAGAATTCTTTCAGTGAGCTCGTGTGGCACCCGAATATCGTTTTTTTTTGTGTACCCAGTATTTTCAAATTAGTATAACGGTTTTTTTGTCAATTCCGAGTTCTTTAGCTAAGTCATAATTACTGATATACCAATCTTGCTTCACTTTTTTCAAAATGACGTCCATTAAATTCATAATAGACCAAACAGAGTGAGGTTTATATTTGACTACAAATTTAATAAAAAAAAAATGGCGGAAATAACATTTTAACTATTTGTTTCTTTTTTTTTAATATAACCATTTTTCCCTAATCTATTATGTAAGTTTTAAACATGGAGCTCATGTTTTTACGTTTTTTTTTTTTTTTTGGTTCCTTTCACTACGATCACTGATGCTCATATAGGCCACTTGTAAATTACAAAAGATGATTAAGAATTTTAGTAACGTTTATTGTTTTTTAACAAGTGATGACTTATAATATCTCTGAAATTATCAAATATCTGCTATACTTATAGTTTAATAATACCTTTTGCAATAAATATTTAAGTCCAATCCGCTTTTAATTTCAAATTCGGCATTTCCAAATTCACTTCGGTGTGTGACAGTCTCAGGTTGAAAACGTTTTCGAGGAAACCTTTCTCCGCAGCTTTTTCCAACACCGAGGACAAACCGTAAAGTTTATCGGGAAGGACAACCACCATGCGGAAGCCAGACTCCTTTTACGGTTGTTCAACTGTTATTAAAGAATTTTTTTTTAATTACCTCTGTACACTACCTCGTAAAGAACAGGTGAAATTAAAGATATAGTAAAAATGTTCGTTATAATGAGTAAATCAATAAAAAAAAACAATAACTAAACAATAAGGGCATCGATTTACATTAAGAGGCAAAGACAAAACTGTTTTCTTTTTAACCTGCTTCAAAGAAGCTTATTATTATATTCGGCTGTATGTACTTTATTTTTATGTAGGTAAGTTAGTCGGTATTTTTGTCAACTACAGTTATCATAAACAGATTATAGATTGAAATTCTCAAGTCAAAAGTTATACCAGACCGATTATTCCTCACTTAAATTATTTTCAGCAAAAACATATAGCTTAGCCGTGCTCCCATTTCCTCATTTTCAGTGTAAAACAGAGGCTGCAGAAGTCGCATGGTAGGTTTCTGGAAAACAGTTTTAGAGTCCACGTGGAAGTCCCGTTCATCAGTCTCGCTGGCGTTGAACGGCACGTGCCAGTGTCCCTGAACAATTTTACGCAATTAACTACTGTTTTTTTACTTTTTTTTTTATTTTTATTTGGTACTGGTTGTTTGGATAAGAGAATTTTGTCCATCTGTAATTAAATACCGTTGACCCTAGCAAACTTGTGACACTTGTGTGAAAATTAAAACAATTGCTAACTTAAAGATAAAATGAAAAAGTGTGGGGCGACACGTGTGAAACTGATTGTGACAGTCTGTGTTGAATGTCATCCCATATATTTATGAAGTACTTATTATACACTGTACGATGTTTAGCTTCTGTCGCATCTGATGGAAAGTGAATATGAGGCCGAGGATGTAGCGCGTTCGTGCAGTAGAAACTGGTTCATTCTTCGTTTGAAGACCCCGATGTTGTAAGACTCCGGAAAAACTTATGCTGTAGTTACCCTGCATATTGCTTTAATAAATTCCACTCCTTGACGGTCCGCAAAAGAAACGATGATGAAAATCGCTTAGTATAAACCAAAGACCCATACGACTTCGAGTAGTTCTGTGGTACAAATGGTTCTTATTGGAGGGTTTTGAAATTGTGATCCACAACTTTTTCTGTGTGACGCTCGTTCGGGTAAATCGGCCCGAGGCGACATGTTTCACTTCTGTCGTGTGGTCTTAAGCACACACCGTATTTTTCGTCATTCCTTTACGTTCTATGTGACAATAGCATAATTGTGTATGAACAAGTTAGTATTAAATAAAAAGAACTCGTCACAGCTGCTCTCTTCTCGATTATCGAGTTTCGGGGACGCCAGTTTATATCCAGGTATTGAGACGCAGAACAGTAGCGACGTCTGGTGCTGGGATGTAAGCTCTACCGGTATTCGATGGTTAGTTTAAATATTTCTTCAATAGGTATTTTTCGTATCATTTAGTCATAGTATTGTACGAGTTGTATTAATAACAGATCATATAGAAGCATTACATTTTGGACGAAATTTGAAAAATGAATATATTGCCTGCAAAAAAATAACGTTGAAGAGTGCGGCTTCTGCGCTTGGAAATTATTATGTCTTCAGTAATTTGAGAATTGATGTGACCTTTGGTCTTTTGACTTGCCTGTAAATTGTACCGTTTTATTTATTATTTGTAGGTAATACGTTAAGAGACATTATTCTGCCCTTTCCCTAGTAGACATTAACTCGATCATAGTGGCATATATTACGCAAATGAAACACTTTCAAGAGTTAATATAAAAGTATTCTCCTTGAGAAATAAGTAAGATGTATAGTTGCTATCTATACTTGTAATCGACAGTGCATACAAAAGTTATATTTTTTGCAGAAAACTCGACTTTCCCTAGTTAACTTTATGGTTTCTAAATTATTATTTCTGATAATATTTACACGGTAATTACAAACAAAACTAAAAGAAAATCACTACATATATCGGATATTATTATCGAAGAACATTTATGTAAACATATAGTAAATAAGTACTTAGTACGTATGAAAGTCAAATTCTTTCGTGTTGCTAACGAAAACTAAGTAGCTATCAAATGTACATATCCTACATTTATTTAATGCACACTCGTTATATTTTTATTTTCTTAATTATTATATATTTTTTTATTATTAAATAATAATTATTGTGCTTACCAAATAAAAAAAAATATGATTATCTTGGTATTCTTGACTCGTCCGCTCTAAAGCGCCGATAAATTTATTCCGTTGTCAGTCCGCGAGACCATATAAAATCATTGAATGTAATTCATTTACCTATTGTAATGAACCCACGTCTTATTTTCAAAATACTGTATAAACGGGAAAACCAATTTGCAGAGTTATGATTAAAACATATAGGGGAAAAAAGAAAGCAATTAATAATACAACAATAAATAACAGTGTCAGATAAATGTTATACAGTATAATTCATAAATATAATGAAGTAATAAGTAAACGTGATACTGTTTTTAATAAAAACGTAATTGTTTCAATTGAATTGGTCTTGATAATTAATTAAATTTTTCATAACTGATGAAACCGTGTGTATTAACTTTACAGTTTTAAATGTCCAAAATGTAATTAGAACACCGAAAAGAAATCGCGTGCCATTAAATAATAAGTCTCTAACATAGATCATATGTTTATTTTAGACGAATGCCTGAATTATCCTACGAAGATTGATACAATCCGTTTATCAAATGGTAAGGTGAAAGATTTTGAAGGAAGTGAAACGCCAATATTTTGAAAAATCTCTTCCATGATAGGTCGGTCTTTTAATATTAAATATATTTAATGGTGTGAATGCTACTTACACATTTAAGACGAAAACGCTAAACAATGTTAGAACCAAGTTAAAAATTTGAGAGAAACAACATTTCTTACACAATTTAAGAATCAAGAAAACAAGTTTTTGATCTACCACTGGGTACTTTGGGTGTCGTGATGCCATGCCGTGCTGAGGGGTATGTCACCGCTAGAACATATTATATAATCCAGTAATTACTTGACGCTGTGCAGTATCTTTTACAAATTACAATTATACAGAAGCTCTGTACTATTTATATTAAAATAATTTGTAAAGCCGTGGCAGTTTTGAAATAATAATACTTCTGCTAATCTTTCATTTCTAACAGTGTACATTTTGTAGTAAGTTAAAATTTTCCAGAGTGTGTTTTTTATCCTTAATATCCAGATAAACTGTAAAGAGTAGTATCACTTCTGTGTCATCTGATAGTCATCTTTGGTGTGGTTGTTTGTTCATCTAATAGCACAATAAATGTATAATAATTTATCATCTTTTGTTTCGGGCGTTAATATAAGCACTTTGTTGTGAGTGAAAAAAGGAAGAGTGAAAGGAGTATGGGAAACTCCAGAAAAATACACCCGCACAAGCTTACTGTTTCCAATTTATATGACTTTGATATGAATGCCATAAGACCAAAAAGTAAATAAAAATAAAAAACAGTATGAAGGAGAAGTGTTCCTTCAACAACATGGCCAAGAAGTTCCGAAACTACCTACTTATAATTGTGGCGAACCAGTCGAGATGATGTGGAGTTTAGCTAAATGCAGGGTCACAAGCAAAAATGTAGGAGTACCAGCTGAAGAAATGGAAAACTAATAATAGAATCATTTTCTATCATTTCTCCAAATTAGTGAAAAAAATGTCCAGCCATGTAATTAATATTGAAAATATATATAAACAAAAAGACAGAACACTAGGGAATGAATTAAACCCATTCATCATTTACATATGCAATGAAAACAATGATGACAGTGCAGATTCCTTTAGTGGCATAGAATTCCTCAAATCAAACTTCAATTATGATTCCTAATTATGTTATAATACTTCAGCTGTCTTAAAAATATTATTATTATAAAAAATCTGGGTAATTATTAATGTAGTCCACTTTAAAATCCTAGCATATTTTCCATAGCAAAAACATGCGATTAACGCACACAATTATCATAAGCAATACGCATACGTAATTACAATCAAAATTTAAAAAATTGTGACATACTCATCTAACATAATTTATTAATTTATAATATACTTATTTCCAAGTGTAAGCAACCTTAAGATCATAAAAATTTATCAACATAATATTTATATACTAATACATACAATAACATAATATAGTGTTAAATACATTTTTTTTGTATATTTTTTCCCTTTCAATTAAGAAAAGAAAAGACAAAGGTATCTAGACCATGCAGTTTAGTCAGATGTTTAAAATGCAGACGATATTATCTTAACATGATGATGACATTCTTGTTGAAGCTCTTTTGGGAGTTTTTGTGGCAACTAATACACAATTCACTTCAGCTACACTACATTACGTAAAATGTTTTCTTAATTTACACAATATAGGGCTAAACAAATAAGTATATGAATTAAAATTAAAAATATTACTTGTCAGATCAACATCCCGCCAAAGACTCCTGTCAAATATATTTATTTCTCGTTAACCTATTTTTTTTTTTAATTTGCCGCCAATTCTCACTCAGTTTTCATTCGACAGACTATTAATTTTGTATTACACTTAAAACCATTGCTAAATTTATATTTGTAAAAATAAAACAATATATGACATAATCAATTAAAATATATGCATTTATTTTCTGATGCATCTGATCCTTACAAACAGTCCTTACTCAAAAACTACAGTAAAATCTAATCAAATTTGACATCTTTACCTTTATAAATTATGAATCACTTTTAATTTTATAAATTGCTTTTGATTACTGCCTCTTTAGTATGTAATATTTTTTTTGTATTTAATTAAACACGTATGATTAAAGTTGTAACATAATTATCTAATATGTAAATGCCGTGCATGCCTTTGATCTGAATGATTACATAATAATGTTACGTTGGAATTAACATTATGTAATTTTTTAACTATATGTAATTATGATGGTGTGCTAAATATACACATCAATTAATTTAAGCTAATATGTTCCCATTGGACAAAATTTGACCATAAGCACTTTGTTTTTTTATATTCTAACGAGGCTTCGATACATCGCTAACCTCTAAGCTCATGGCGGAAATGAATTTTATGTGTATATCGTTATTAGTAATTCTATTGACTTATTGAAAGGATAAATGTAATATTGTATATACGCTTTCACAATATAATATAAACTCTTCTACATTTCTCCAGGAGTTAGTTAGTTAGTACTACATGTAGTAAGTACATGTTCTGTCGTAATAATGCTATTTGCACATATTCCTAGAAAAAGTAAAAATCGTTCTAAAGAGGTCATAGTTCAGTGTTAGTGTGTACGGACTCCGGGTCAAGGGCCGTACGAAAAAAATGATGACTATCATCAGTAACTTAACAAAATTTCAGATAACGAGGATATTTTAGACATATTACAAAATATGTTTTTATTGAGCACGTGTTCCGACTAGATTTTGAATTTAACAACCTCTCTGGAAAACCCGGCAATACCAAACCAGGCTGACTACTACAACTTGCATAATCGTTAGTGAAAAAATCGTAAAGTTCTGGTGAAAGCAGTAAAAAAACCGGTTTCCAACATTTTGTTATTGATGATAATACAGTAAAGCTTTTTTTTAACGTAGGGGAATGCATTTAAGCATCCGCTCCCAGCCTGGGGGGACTGAGAGGGGTATGTGGGACTCACCCGGCGCTGACCGCCGAGAATACCCACTAAAACCCCACAGCCATCTGTCGCCTTCCTGGGGCGATACGGGTTAGTGCATGCAATCACCGCGTCACTCTTCCTTCCTTGGGAGACGATGATAGGCTACTTTTCCTCACGAAAAACTTAGTGGGAGTGGGGTAAAGAGAGGGATAAACTTTGTATTAAACAATTATTGCATCATCCGATTTGCTTCAAACTCTAGATAATGAACTTATAATTTCAAATACTGGGTAAACTCATATGAACCCTTATTAACCAATAAATATTATATATATATAATAATATAAAATAATTAAATAGCATTTGATTGCCAACGAGAATCAATAGACAAAATTAATATTAACTCAAGCGGAGCCACTAGTAAAAGCTATCTAATTATTGCAAGACCACTTGGCTGAGGAAACAGATCGCGATTGTAAAAGGCATTGTAATAAATCGTTATAGCGACCCTTTTGCTTCGTCACGTTTCAATAAACAAGAGTATAACTAGGAACACAGTGGCCGTATTTTTGCACTAGTACGATAACACTAATTTTTGTCATCCGCGACGCATATTACATCTTTGACTTTTCCATTAACAGCTTCCACCTTAACAAAGCCGTATTGAATAGATTCTAAAACAGCTAATGTTAGATTATGATTATTATGTATTAAAGCGAACTCTAAGAGTTCAGGTACCTCATCATCTTTCAAGTTTTCAATCAAACGTTTTATACAAATCATTTCCAAATCGCGAATACTGTAACGACTGGCGATTATCAAAAGCTCTTTATGATCTGTCGGTGGCAACATGTTGTAGTAAATATATCGTTTGAATGTTTGCAAAGTAACTTTTGACGTTTCTTCCATTTGCACGAATCCGTTACTTTTATCTTTCCATTCGTTCTCTATGATGTCTTTAAATACTGCGCTTATACCGCTTAGCATAAATTTATGCACTCGGACGTAACCATCGTCACCGCGGAGTTCAAAGTCTGTTAGCTCATCATCATCATAAAGATTTTCCATCTTATCAATCATGCTACCCGTAATCTCCACTTTAAAAGCAAGATCATACGAATTTGTGTTTGTAAGATATGAATTTGGTATCAAGTGCCATACAGAATCAGCGTCGAAACACCTGTTTTGTATTTTCAGCTCGTTACTGTTTAATATTATCCGAATTGATGAGTTGTGAGTTACATTGTTGAATTTTATTAAGTTCCATATATTTAAACGTTCTCTGTCAAAAATACGGTCGGAATTTATATTGTAATATATTAACGCCTTGATCTGGAATTTAACGATTCCATCCATTATATATTCTTCACTTAAGAACTCTTGAAATCCAACATTCTTTGGAACTGTGACAAGCATGTTAACATTATAACAGTCTATTATTAAGTTCTCAATTTTCATTCTGTAAATACAATACAAAATATTATTAACAATATTTATAATTTATGGGTTATTGATTTAGCGTTATCGCAACAATGTAACATCATATTTAGATGTGCGCCCAAGATGGGGGACACGCTAAGCCTGTGGAGGGACTGGCTCTCAAGTGCAACTGCCGGAAAATTGCTACTATATAATATATCTTTTGTTCAACATCAATTGATTTAACAACAAAGACCTAAAACATCGAAATTACTTAGACTTGTTTGATTTACCTTTTTTTACTAGTTTAAAGGTTTAGTGTTATGACCATATATAGGTAATTAGTAACTATATAGGTATTTGGTAACTAGCCAGAGGAGCATTAGAAAAAGTCATAACATCATGCTATAATCCATCACGATGTTTTCCTTCATCGAAAGCTCAAGCTCATATCAGGGATTCGAACTTACGTCGATTGACGCGGCCGCTGTACACGCTACGCTATCATCGCTTCCAGTCACAGATTCGAACCCTGACATATATCAATGAATTATTCAAAATTAAAATAATACATTTTATTTTTACTAGCATTTTGCATATGGGAAAAATTTGGAGTACGTGAATTTAATCTAAACCCAACTTCAGCCTCAAACGATCACAAACCCACGCCTTCTCTAGGGAATATTCCTTCAGCCATTCGTGTGTTAGGAACAGAAGGTTATATACGGTGACGTACGGGATAGTTAATAGATTAATATACATATAAATTAAACAGTATATGCATGCATATATATATCAAAACTATGGGTAAGGATTTTAATGGTTATAATTAATAACGAAACACTTACTTTTAAATTCTATTAATCGTAATATGCTACTATAATGAGCACTTGATTAGAACAACACTAAATTTATAACTATGTATAAACACGTTTTTACTACGACTGTGAAAACTAATACAGATTAAAAATCAAACGAATCTAATTGCGTCGGTTCCTAATGTTTTAATTTTACAAAGAGACGGTTAACCTCTGTTGGTAACTAAAGATAAAACAATAATCAATTATGGAAAACTATATTGCACGGGAACATAATTTTTTTACGATGCGACGTTTTAGGTATATTTTTATTCGTAAACATTGGATTCAGTGTTACTAGATACACGATAATTACCGTAGATGCATGGTATTTTTGACCAAAACACGGTGAAGATCTATTACAGTGTTATTTCTACTGGATTTTTATTATAGATTACCGTGTAAATAATAACCGAATTCTTGAATTGGAATATTATAAAAAAGCGTAAAACGAATTATATATTATGATTACGTAAACTTAGCAGAATTAGCCGCCGCTATTCGTACATAATGAAAAAGAATATATGGAAGTAGTATTTTTGTCTAGTATAACGTGTGATAATGAGTAATATGCTCGCCCGATAAGGTCGTTGTTAGGAACACTCAATTTAGCAAGTCAGGACCTGTTAGTTAGGCTCGAGGATGTTTGTTTGTATTTTCGGCAGCAGCCCAGCCGACATTCCGCCACTCTGGCACTCTTGCGAACGCTGCCTCGGGGCTGAGGGCCCTCAGAAATTTCCCCAAAAAGTTCGGTGAAGCTGTCGAAGCCCTTAAGGCTAACAGCGTATGTCAGGTCGAAAAAATAAAATGAGTAATATATTAATGAATGCATGGAATGTTATTACAATTCGTAAGAAGGTTCTTTAATGTTTACGGGTACATAAAATATTATTTTTCTCTACGAAATAGAATAATAAGACAGCAACGATAAATGTGATAGTAATAATTACGAGACTGATACTGGAAGTATCAGTATCCTCCAAAATACCACGAGTTGTGTAAAAACGTAAGCATTACAAATAAAAGTTCAAAGACGAGTGTTTATCTAATAATGATTATTTTCCTTGGCTTAAAAACCATACGAAAGATCAATATAAACCTGTTGGTACAACTTGCGATGTTAGCTCAGTGGTAGTGTGTACAACTTCACGTCAAGGGACATGAGTCCGAATCCAAGCACCTACAATGAGCTTGAGCTTTCGGTGAAGGAAAACATCGTGAGGAAACCATAGCATGGTGGTAGGGCTTTTTCTAACGCCCACCTGGGTAGCTAGCACCCTCAAGTTGTAAACCTGCCGCCGAACCAATAGCTGTATTCCGGCAGCTGCACTTGAGCGCCAGTTCCTCCACAGGTTTAGCGTATATACCAACTTGGGCCACATAGTTACTTGAGATCAGGTGAGATTATGGCCATAACGCTAAACCTTAAGTATATAAAAAAAGAAAAAAAAACAATAAATGCACAGATTACTATAGTAAAAATATTCTCTCAAGTAACAAAAAATAAACAAAAACTTAAAACATTACGTTCAATTGTTCAACCCATAGATAGTACGTTTGAGAAAGCTACAACTAGTGTGCAAAGTTACAATTTCTAGTAGCTGCTTGCGTAGGTATAAGGAATAGAAAATATAGTCTCGATGATCAAGTAATGGATGCTATTTTAAAATTAAAACCGTAAGTGTGCAATTTAACAGCATCCAGCGAAACGTTTGCTATACTAACGATACTCGTCGATATATTCCCTCGGATCAGTCTGAAAGAATTGGGTAATTAACAAGTGCTGGATGAAAAGTGGCAGGATTTACAGAAAATAATATCTTAAATAACAATGTTTACCCTCAATTGAAAAAACCGACGAGTTGTGGCACGAGGTTCATCGCCTAATTCTTGGTGCGCGCAGTTAACTAATGTTTTAATTGTCCAAAAATAGCTCGACTAAAGGACCTAAGTGGAAATGTTTAAATTTCTGCCTCCATTCATGCTGAACATTCTGACCTTGCCCCACTCCAATGCTACATGTGAGAAATTGTTCAGTCAAATAAATGACACAAAAACAAAGAAAAGAAATAGACTGATATTTAAGAAAACTATTAAAGGCAACATTTTGGCTCAATAATGTAGGTTAAGTTCTGTTCTAGTGTTCGCTGGTCGTAAGATTCGACTATTTTAGACTGAAAAAGACAAGTTACAGTTTTTTAGGTAATAGTGTCATTTATAATAAAGTCCCAAATTACATTACTGAATTGCCGGACAGTTGATTCAAGAACTATGTCAAACGGGTTTTGATGTCAAAAGGCTATTATACGGTGGATCAATATGTGAGCGATCGTGATGTCTGGAATTGACACCCTCTATGTACATCCGCTAATAACTACTGTAACACATAAAACTACTGTATAAAAGAATAAGAATAAGACTTAAAAAAAAGCTGCAAATCGAGTTTCTTGCCAGTTCTTCTCAATGACTGCGTTACTTTCCGAACCGGTAGTAGTTTTGACGTTCATAAACGTCTTCTTAGGACCTAAATTGAATAAACAATTTTGATTTGATTCAGAGTAATGAAAATTGTGTTCATTTTCACCATCAAATAATAAAAATACTTCTCTTTATGACTACTACGTGAAATTTTTGGAAGAATAATTTAGTTATATTAAAAAATGACAAAAAAGTATATTTGCTTTTACAATGACACGGCATTATAAAAATAAGTTTAAGGTAATTATACTTAAAAAGGGTAATTTTAGTCTCCTGACGCGGTAGTTTGAAATTTTTATCTGGTAACACTGGTTGTATGCCAAGCATATTGATAAAGTCGTATACTAATACACTGTTCGTTATTAACTAGAGCTGTAACAAACCGTATGGATAACGATTTCTTTTGTTTACGCGAATATTATTCATCGAAATAAAACTAGTTTAAACGGATTTTATCGGTCATTTGATTTTGTACGGCATCTGTGTCATACTATTTCAATAATGCTTTCAATTCATTATTCCGCAACGCCGTACAAAAATCATGCGACAAGGGGAAAAAATCGAGAGTTGCAACCCCCTTTCTGTCCGTAGTCCAGGGGGTGATTTGAAAAAGTACGGCATCGGTTCCAAAACATTATGTAGCACTCAAAAGTACTATTAAAAGTAATGCCGTCAAAAAATGATTGTTCCCTTGAATGTATATCAATAATTATCTTAATTTCATCGTATTTTTGATGTATAAAGCTGTAAAATCATTTGAACCTGTATGGGAACTTTTTTTTTAATATGATATTATAAAATACAATTGTTATATAGTATTGCCGTTCAAAAGAAACCGTTCTAAAAAAAATTATAGAGAAATGCAAAAACTGAAATTTTGCAAATTATTGTAAAAATTTAAATATCATTGATTAATGAAATATAATAGTTTTATACATTTTATTTCTTGTTTTAAATAGTATTAACATAGATGAATTAGGAAAAAATGATGCCGTACATTTTTGTGCAAACCATATCTTTTAGGCTGATGAAATCAACGCTTCAATTTTGAGGGTACTTTATGGCCATCTGATACAGTACGGTATTAACATATTTTTGAAGAGGACAATTGATAATATGATAAAATCACTATGACGTCTAACTAAACTGAAACGGTGTGTATATTATGTCCAAGAATTGAAACTGTCAATCCCAGTATCAACAGTTTTATATACTTTTTGGTTTAATATATACTTCAAACATTATTGATACATACATATAATTGATTTGTTTCATTGTAATGATGTGAATAAATAAAACAATCACTTTTTTAATTAAAAACAGAATTAAAAAGTATTAAAATATTCAAAAATATTAAAAATAATTCAAATTTCATTATTTCGAATACTTTCTTAATTCATTTTTTTAATCAGGGATTATACAACACCATACAAATCCGTATGGTAACACCAAAGTTAACAAACTACCCTCACATATTTTATTATCAAAATATAAAGAAAAATTCACCTTACATTTCGTTATATGGAATTTTTCTTTTTGATTTTTTCTTTTTCGGTTTTTTTCCCCTTTGAACCAACGAAAATGTACGGCACATGAAAAAATATTATCTATGCATAAAATAATTTCAAAATAAGTTTATTTCATGTTGTGTCAAATCACCCCCTGGACTACGGAAAGAGAGGGGGTTGCAACTCTCGATTTCTTCCCCTTGTCGCATGATTTTTGTACGGCGTTGCGGAATAATGAATTGAAAGCATTATTGAAATAGTATGACACAGATGCCGTACAAAATTAAATGACCAAATTTACCCCGGTAATTGTCAGAAAATAAAAAAAAAATCCGACTTCGTGGCGCACCATTTTTGTACGGCACTGTGCGTTTTCTTATTATTTTTAATGGGTCTATCGTTGGTAAGAATGCCGTACAAAAATATGTGACCAAAATGTACTGAGTCTACCTGTACTTTTGAATTCTCACCTGCACTCAGTTGGACAGCTTACAAGTGACGGCATAGTGCTGAATCTTATTATTTTATGCTCTTATATCGCTCTAGATAGGTCACCTGGTGGTTCAAATGACCCATCAATTTTTTAACATGGGCTTGTAGTCTAAACGTTTCGAAAGCTTTTCAGCCTTCGTGGTTACGGGGCGGACTGACGGGCGGGAACGGATTGTTTTTTAATAAAAAAAATTATATATTAAATAATGCAAAATATAAAGTATCTACCTACATCACATCGTTATAGTTTATTATTTGAATAGAAAATAATAAAAAAAAGACCAAAATGATATTTACACTATATACAGTACATAATATAACTAACATATCAAATCATTGTAAATAGAATCGATTTTGAAATACGCCATCTAGCTATAATTAAACGTCTGACCACCAATATTAAATCTGTATGAAGTATTTTGAAGAATTGATTTTATTCATAACATTAAAATGTGTATAAAAACATCTCAAAACATTACTATAATATCCAGCTTTCATATCGCTTTACCACCGCCCACCTCAGTACGCCCGCGATATGACTTAAAAATTATAAAACAAATCTTTGACCGGTTTGATACGAATCATACGATATTCTAAATGAAACGAAAATACAACCCGACAGTCTACCTCAGGGACATCATGTAACAATCTGTATTTTATATCTTTGACGCAATGTCCCAAATGTTCCAAATGATTATTTACAGGCTGAGTTTACTGTTCCAGATAGAATGTTCCATTCACAAAGACGATACATTTTTTCCACGCCTATGTCAAAGCATACCGTACGCAACACGACTCGCTGCGATGCTCTTTGTTAGGTATCAAAAGGGATGAGTAAAGAAACGATACGATAGTAACGAGTAATGATTACTATAGTAACGAATACATACGGGTACACTATTTTTACATCTCTATTATTAACAGCGACAACTGTATCGTCTATGAATATATAGAAAACACGTGTGAAAGAGATGGCGACTCATTGTAAAAGTGTTGCCATTTAATTGGATTGTTTTTAAAAACGATGTAAATCACAAGTAAGTTTGTTAAAATAAAATTCATTGTTTTGAATGCATGTCATTGTAGGGACATAGGCGTCTCGTGCCTGTGTACGTGCGAGGCTAATTGTATAAAGATAGTAAGCAATATACCGTCGCGATGTACATACATGTTTTATCAATAATTTTACAATGTTTTATTTAATTTTATTTTGTCATGAATGAGAAAAAGGGAAGTATATATGTCAGTCATACTGATGTCATAACGCAGATATTGTTTAATTGTTTGTAAGTTATTATTATTCTCAGGAGGAGCTATGCAGGCTTTCCAGACCTGTATCACTGCGACCATAAATGATCTATTGTGATTGCCCCACGCTACTAAATCTCACTACCTAGTCCTATAGCATGAATGTACTGTACGACTTTTTTGGCGGGGAGAAGTTGAACCTCTTCAGGGTGCAGTACATGCTTTCCTAGAATCCGGTTACGCTTGTGTTGTAGTGGCTCACATTCACATAAGAGGTGTTTTGGCGTTTCATCCACACTGTTGCAGAATCTGCAATCTCTTATGCTTTAGACACTAATGTGAAACATATGTTTGTTCAAACAGTAGTGTACAGTAAGTGTTCTCACCAGAACACGCAATTGATTCCTACTGAACCTCATAGCCTCTCCAGCTCGGCGCTGGTTAAAGGGCAAGATAAGGTCTTTGGAATGATTTTGTCCCGGCAAATTATGCCAGAATTCTTTCGCTTCTTGATTGAAATGGTTCCTTAGGGTCAATCGAACTGTGCTTTTCGATATACCAGAGAATGGTTCTGGTCCAATCTGTGTTATTAAAGCACCTGTTCTGGCAAGTTCATCGGCAATCTCATTGCCTGGAATCCCCGTGTGCCCTGGGACCCATCGCAATATTAGTTTGTTATTCTTCCCCAGACTGTTCAGCACTTCCACACAATTGGCCACAAGTTTAGATCCAATTGTATTTGAAGCCAGTGCCAGAAGAGCAGCCTGACTATCCGATTGGATATATATCGTATGATTTACATAGGCCTATTGCAGATTTATATCGGCACACTCTAGTATACCGTATATCTCTGCCTGGAAAATGGAAGCGAAACGTCCAAGATTAATATGCTTCTTAAAGTTGGGTCGCTCGCCATATATTCCACAGCCTACGTTTTGTCCACTTTTAGATCCATTTGTATACCATAGTAGACTGCCTTTTATCCACGTTATCTTATTGCTGATCCAGCAGTCCCGTGGAGGAATCTCTACAGTATAAAATTTTTTAAAGTTTGTTTCAGGAGTCAGAGTGTCTGTTATCATTCCTAAAACAGGTGTTTCTATAATTAAGTCCAGTAGGGATCTCATGGACGAGGATAGCCATTTTAGCCTTCCCTGTACATACATTCTGTGCATTATTAACATCGCCATATTTCCTACGTGTAAATGAAGGGGCGTAAGATTTAACAAAGCATCCAGAGCTGCACCAGGTGAAGTCAACATGGCTCCTGTCGCTAGGATGGACGCCATTCTCTGTACTGAAACCTCGAACGACTATCACCAGATCGTTGGCATAACCTTGGGTGTCTATTCTTAATTCCTCCATCCCACACAGTAATTGGTCAACCGTCAAGTTCCATAAAAGGGGTGATAAGACACCACCTTTTGGACAACCTCTTGTGGTTAACACTTCATAGCTAGTGCCATGTAGTGATAGTTTCACTATGCGATTTGAAAGCTTTGCTTCAATTCATCTAGTGGTGGTCACGTCCACATTCTTGATTTCCAAACATGAATGAGCGTTTTTGTTGGTGTGTTGTCAAAGGCCCCTTGAATGTCCAAAAATGCACACAGTGCAATTTCATTATCTTCTATCGCCCTCTCCACTCTGTCCACAAGACTTAGTACGGCAGTCTCAATGGATTTACCTTTACTATAGGCATACTGGTTAGGGCTAATTGGGTTTTTTGTTAACACTTCCTCTCTTATGTATTTATAAATTATTTTCTTCATTGTTTTAAGGAGAAATGATGTAAGACTTTGGTAGTACGTAGTCCTTCTTTCCAGCCTTAGGTATAAATAAAACTCGTACTTTTGACCATAATTCAGGTATGTTCGCCCTGAAATTTATTACCAAAACCGGTGTCAAGATGTCCTTCCCCTGCTATAATAGTACAGGTTGAATTCCATCCTCACCTCCCGTTTTGTATGGCTTAAATGTACTAATAGCCCATCTCACATTCTGTGGTCTTATGATTATCGCAACTCTCTGCCAATCCTCGATACGAGGTCTTAGTATAGATGACATCTCTCTACTCTACGACATGATGTCTTCCGATCCTGGGAAGTGAACTGAGGTGAGGAGCTCCATGGTTTCTTTTTCGCTGTTGATAAAGGTGCAATCCTGCTTTTTGAGGAGTCCAATTTGATTAGGCTTATCCTTATCTAGCAATCTGTGAATTCTCTCCTGAACTTTCTCCGAGGTGCACGCTTGTCTTTCCTAATCTCTTTATTGTAGTTTGTTAAGGCTGTTGGATAAGCTTCCCATTCCTTGGTTCTTTTAGCCTTATTAAACAGTCGCCTGGTTTTTTCTCTAAGCTTCCCAAGCCTAGAGTTCCACCAAGGGACTCTTCTTGTTGATGTGTTTTGTCTTACGGGGCAGCTATGCTAAAAGGCGTCTATGGTTGCTATCGTAAGAGCATTTGTGGCTCACTCCAGATACTCTATTGTCTAAATATTTTTAGGAATTACTTCCAGGTTGGACCTTAAGTTATATCTATAAGTATCCCATGAGGTATTCCTGGGATCCCTAAACATAATATTCTCACTCTGTGTTGATAATAAGAGTTCGAAGTTAATATGTCTATGATCAGACAGAGTTTTCGTCACTTACACACCAGTTAGTTATATTCCTAGCTATATTGTTAGTGGCAAATGAAATGTCTAAAACTTCTTGCCTAGCGCGTGTAATAAAGGTTGGTTTACATCCTTTGTTTAAAATTACTAGGGTAAAGGTAGTGATAAAGTCATTAAGTAACTCACCCCTTTCGTTGATGTTGCTGCTCCCCCAGGCGGTGTGCTGAGTATTTGCATCGCATCCCACCAGTAGCTCGGCGTAGTGTTTCTTAGCATATTCAACGACTCGCACAAGTTCTTCTCTTGGGTTGTTTCTCTCGCCTGGAAGGTAGGCTGAGCACACGAGTAGCTTCGAGCCCTGCCACCCGTCAAGATTTACATACGCTGCAACCAGATCATCAGAACAGAGTTCTGGAACAGGTAGCAATTTTTTTTTTTTAATTATACTTACTCTGGGCCTAGTCCCGCAGTTGTGCATAAGGAGGCTCCCTGCAGTATTTAGTCCCATAACTTTGTTGTCGCGTAACCACGGTTCTTGTATAAGAGCGAGGTCCACAATATCGCCCGAGAAGCATTTCTCCAGTACTGCCGCTGCTGGTACCGCATGATGGAGGTTGACCTGGAGGAACCTCGCTCGACCCGCAGTTCGCGCTATCGTTTTATTAGTTCAGGCTGTTGGCTAGTGGTTGCCCTACCCATCTGGGGACGTGTAAGTCCACCTCTGGGTCCGGTTCCTCCAACTTTTCTAGACCTGCTTCCCCTCTGACCTCCCCTACCAGAGAGCTTTGGAACTATGTTTCGTTTCGTCACTTGTAACGTCGACCCTATTCCTCGCCCTGAGGCCGTGGAGGTTGAGGGGACTGGTTAACCAGCGCCCATTCCGTGCATTTGTGGGGGTGGTGTCACCGTTATAGTTTCCGATACCCTACTATGCTCGGTATTTGATGATGAAGGCTCTGCCAGTGATTTATTCTCCTGGTTGCCCGCTGTTCCGGGTTTGACTTTAAATAATACCCATCTAAAGCCAAACATAACCTTAATGTTATTTTTCTGGAGTGTCTGCACCGAGGGATCGTCAAAGACGAAAACGACGACTCGTCCTTCCTTTTCCTCCCTGCAATGCAGCACTCTCCAGTGTTCCAGGTTAAGCCCTGGGTTCTGCAGCCATATCAATTCGAGGGCCTTCTCAAGAGTAGCAGCCTTGTTGTCTGGTAAGAACGTTGAGCCGATAGCCGGCTTGGGGAGATCTTTCTCCGACATGACTGATAGGTTAGCCTTCGGCCGCGGCTTTATTTTCGTAGTTATCTCCGTCAGCCATCTCCTGCTCATCTCATCCATGCAGGTGACCAGCATCCAGCCCGGCTTATGGCTAAGACCTAAGAAACCTGGTCCAGCACCCTTAGTTCCTTTTTTTACAATTTCGCCCCTAAGGGTGTTTTGGACCAGTTTCATCTCTTCTACGCTCATGGGATTCACGTTGCGAATACCCAGTCGCGTTGATCCTGCAACTTTGCCGAAGCTATGTTTCAGCTTGGTATCAGTAGAAGGCTTGTAAGCTTCCTCAGGCAGCAAATTGGGTGACTCCTCTTCAGACCAAATTCGTTTTACCGCCTTCGGTCCTGAAGGATTCTCCATTGGGTTTTTAATCCAGGGCTTTCGGCACAGCGTCGGTGCCTCAGTAGGGCTAACTTCCGCCTGCACTAGCTTCTTGAACCTACTCCTGGCTGCTCCAGATAGCTTGCGCCTCTTTGGTTTTGTTTCTTCAGAGGTCGACTCCATGGGCGGTGCAGTCACTGAAGTGGCTTCCGACCCAAGGTTCGTCCTCTGGGCTTTAGGCGTCGAGGAAGGGTTACTTCTCCCCGTCTCAACTAGTTTGACGACCCTAGAATCTTCCAGAGTGTCAACAAGAGAATTTAGGTTTAATAAAATGTTTTGTGTATTTTCATCATCCATTTAGTTCCCACGAGTAGCTAGGAAAATTAGGTCACACACTGACAGAGCCCCGCATGTCAGTAGAAGGGTTTAATTACTTTCCGAGGTGCCCTGTTATCGGAGAGGTACCGTTCACGACTGAGGTTACCCTCAGCCACGCATCCCTCGGCACGGTTCATTTAACACCTTAGATTGGTATGGTCCTCTTCGCCAATGGTCAGCAGTTCCCTAATTTAGGTATACTGCTGACCATTGCCCAGGATGCACCACTTGGAGGTGGGACCATAATCGCACCCCTGTTGTAAGTTACGTAGATATGTAAATAACTATATTTTACTAGTTGCATGCTCTCAGTATAAACATTTATCTCGACAACAGCTGTTGTTAGTCGCTGTCTACATTTTGAAATGAAATGCATACTACGTTATAAAAAATCATAGCAAAATATTTTTCTAGATAAATCAATGGTGAATCAAATAAATAACAAATAATGGTAAAAATAAACGAGGCAGAAAAAGTATTCCACCAAGTGTGCTTTCTGATAAAAGGTTGCCGGAAATTTTAAATATGAAATTTATTATCATTTTTTTTAATATATATAATTTTGTTTAGACTGAGTTACAACTATTTGCTGAAAGTCCAAATTAAAATCCTGCGCGTTGACAGTATTTTGACAATTTCTATGAAACTTACTAGAATCAGCGGAGATCTTCATGCAATCTAGCTTGCTTGCTTAGCTAGCTTTATGCAATGCTAGCATTATCGTGTATTTCAAGCTGGCCACACAGCGACTAATTTAGTATGATTCGTTAGTCGGTTGGTGTAGCTAACGCCTATTGATCATTGACTCTATAAAAAAATCTATTGTTAAGATTACTAAGAACCAGTTTCGTGTATAGTTTTTATTGGCGTTTGCGCTATTTTGGCGCTGATAAATATTGTTAACAAAAACATCGATGTCAAGGTCATGTGTTAACGTCCCTTCGTTCATGTATTATTACAGTTATTATATTTAGTAACATATTATTGGTCATTGATACGCACGTTGTGTTCCGTATTAGTTTAAATATATGTATATTATTCCGTATTAGTATAGTGCCTTTATTTATAATTTACAACAAACAAATATTACGCAGGGAAGGAAGCTAGAATCTATTCTAAAGTAAGTATACATTGATTATGACCTCGGCCATAATCAAAAAAGTTTTGCAGGTTAGTTATACAGTTTAACCTCGTTAAGTCGAATCTCGATAAGTTAAAAACCTTTAAATCTCAAAAAAACGTTTTGTTCCCTTTCCTTCAAACACCAAAACCTCCGTTCTTTATAAGACGAGAACTATAACTCGAATTTTTTGGCGTCTCCCTAGATGTTCGACTCATAGACGTTCTCATATATATATATATATATATATATATATATATATATATATATATATATGCGTACTACGTAGCTATAAGAATTAGGTAGTTACTGTTGTTTTTGTCGGAATATTCAAATACCATTTGGGGGTTATTATTTTAATTCATAAGCTTACGTTATTTAGCCCTATGGTATTGTTATAATACTGCCGGGATTGGGCGTGGTATAGTTCCATTGTTGTCCATAAGTAAGTAACCATATTGTTAAAGTGTTGTATGAACCCTGAATATTTGCTATGTATTTTGCCGTTCTACATGGCATAATTGTAAATAAAGAAGTTTCCACTTAATAAGTGGAAGAGTTACGGTTCATAGATCATTATAAAAACTATTTACCTTAAGTAAGTAAAAACCTTTAGGTGGAATGTCGTTACATGATTAGTGACTATAGTTGTTCCTGTAATGTAGTTATTTCATCATTGCAATATGATTATGTTTTAAACGAAAGAAATTTATGTTGCATGTACTTATAAACATAATATGCTTAGAGAAACAGCTCGGTTGTATAATTCCGAATTAGGCTGTACATATAACTTAAGAACAATAAATAACGGAGTAGATGTTAAACAGTGGTATTGTACGGACCAAAATTAATTTTACCTCTATGTAAGAGGTTTGTATGGTCGATATTCATCGATGTTTTTGATCCATCGAGTTTGGATTTATATACATGAATGTTTAATGTTTGATATTTTCACAATTGTATTTCTAAAGAGTACTTTCTTTAATAAAACGTTTAGTAAAAAAACGATTACCAATAAAAATCTTCTTCCACTGTTGTGTCCACAAATATAGTCAACAAACAACAAATTGTTTTTATTGGAAAATCTATTGCGAATCGATATTGACTTGCCAATATTTATAAGGATGATCAAATTGATGTATTTTTTACGATGCTCAACCTTACCACTAGTTTGAATAGTTGTTATTAAAACTTTTTAATTAATTCACAGAATGATCATAGAAAACGTAAGAACAAACAGGTACAACATGCAAATGGATGTCAAAATAAAACCTACAAATGAATTTTTTAGCGGAGGAAGTGAAAATTACAAAATGGATGGAATCGCTTCATTTAAAATGTATTTGATAAAAAAGGCCTCGCTTAAGAAAAGTTCAATGGTACCCCTGGCAAACGTCAGTAGAACTAGTGATACTGATATTTTCGTTCCACAAGTGTATATTTTTGTAAAATTTACCAACATGACAAAAAATATTCCAATTAATATAAAATTTTCAAGTAAAGCGCTTCATATAAAAGACATGTGCATAAGCGCTGACAATAATTGGTTCATGATAACAGATACATACGTGTCAATATCGAAATTTGATGTTTATTTCACAGTAGAGATAGAAAAAGGAAGGGATGAAATGAATAAATTGAATAGTCTATATCTTGATAGTGATTTAGGAGATTTCGAGCTGCGAGCTGACGACGGTTTTGTCAGAGTGCATAAATTTATGTTGGCAGCTATTAGTCCAGTGTTTAAAACGATGTTGCAGGGCGACTGGAAAGAGACAAAAAATGGATACATGCATTTAGAAGGAATGACGAAAGCAACTTTACAACAATTCAAACATTATATTTACTACAATACGTTACCTACGACTGTTTCCAGAGAAACATTAATAATTGCCAATCGTTATGAAATACCGGATATGAAAACGATTTCTATAAAAAATTTAGTTGCGAACCTGAAAGCTGAGAATATGTGTGACCTCTTACAATTTGCGTTGACTCATAAACACGATAGGTTAAGAAAAGTGATATTGGAGCGTGTGCAAAAAGGTTTTATTCAAGTTGACCAAATGAGAAAAACAGTTTAGTTCTGAAAAAAAGTCAAAGCAGCTATGAGGACTGCCGACAGAAGTGAAAACTTAAAACGATATACAAACATTTTGGAGAATCCAAAAGTGCCCGCCTCATAATCTTATTTTTTTTTGTTAATAACAATTAAACTACATCGAATCAGCCCGCGAAAAGTAATAGGGTTCTATTCCTAATTATACTGAAGCGTAAAAAAAAAGACTCGATTAGTAAAGTATTTCGGTCATTATCGTGATAACATACAGGATCCGCACATACAGACACACGGACGTCCAAGACAGAACTTTTTAAACAGATTTTTAACTAGTTTAAATAACAAAAATCGCATATAAATATCATGAGTGTTAAAAATAGTGTTTTTTCTTGATATGTGTGTGTATATATTATTTTACAAGTGCAATACATGATAAATAGAGACATTTTAAGTTTGAAAAATCAGTTGTTTTGCGTGAAGTAAGAGTAGTACCCACCTCAACGCTTCGCTAATGAGGCGTACAACAGTTCATCTTAAATTAAAACATGTAAATCAAAACTGTTTACAGCATAATAAGTTATACTAATAGGAACGGATATAGTGTGTACGTTAACACGTCACGTGACCATGTCGATGATGACTTACATGAATTTACTCCCTATCCTATTCAAACCGCGGTATACAAGTTTTCACTTAAATAAAAATGTATGCAGAACTAATATCGGACAACAAAGAGAAGTCACACCGTAAGCGTTTCGGAACTATCAAGTTATATAGATATTATTGTCCGTGCTTACAATAAGTGTTGTTTCCATATCATTTTTATATTTTATAACATCTATGGGTCTGTCTGATATGCGACTACCCTAGAACTGGGATTTATTTTGTTTTTTAATATCGTCTAATCAAGTGCTTGAAAAAATAGGATGGTAATAATAAATGGGCAAATCAAACAGAAGTACTGCATTCACGCTTTATGGAAATACATGAAAATCGATAGATATAAAATAATATTAGCAATAAAATACAAATGTATTTATTCTAAAGACAAATTGTAAAGAAAAATGTATAATCGAGAAAGATTGTTTTGTACGCTATATATTAAATATTATTTTAATCTCAATAATACATCCAATCCACAATACATAATTTAATGTTACAAACCAATTCGATAATGTCTATATTATGCTGACGTAAGGACATCTTAAATTATTGACTTAGACTCATAAAGGCCACTTAGACCATTGTCTACAAACATTAATAATAAGAATGGTATAATAGTTATTGATCTTTATTATATAACATTTTCCTGACAATTCCATTTCACTCATTCGTGTCCTGCCACTGCTCCAAGCCAGACCGAGAGGGACAGATTAAGGGTCTCTCTCTCATTGCTCTAGTCATGTCGTCTGAAAGACTCTTTGCCAGACTGCCCGGCAACCAGGAATTCCAGTTTCCATCCATGTAGGAATTTTTATTTCATCTGTTTGCCTATTTTTCTTTTATATACATATACATATTTTAATTATTTCGTGATTCCTATTTTATGCGAGCTAGTTAAATTGCCTTATCATGGTCAGATTATATTGTTCACAATTTCACACAGTTAATAGTGAATTTTTGGAGTACGCCTAATACCCAAGTTTCATGTAAAGGTATCATACTTAACCTGAAAAACATTATTTTTTAAACAAAGCATGCCGACCCTTGGTCTCCTTAAAGGTTTCAATAATTTATTCGTTAACAAAGCTTAAAGGAAGGGGTTGATGTTATTCTCAAGATAATAAACGAAACCTGATGACGATACATCAATTTTTTGGGAGTTATCGTGACCAACTCGTATAAAAAATCCATACATCCACGTCATTTTTTCTAAACAGTTTTATATTTCAAGGTACCAAAGCAAACTTGTTTTTTTTTACAAAATATATGAAATAAATTATTTGAAGTGTTTTCTTGGTCTACTAATATTGTTGTATAAATGAAAATTGGCTGTGGTAAAGGCGGGTTAAGATCAAAAAATTACTTGATCTTGTCGTGTCGAAAGTAGAGCACATCCTCTTCCACTCCGAATTCTAGGTATCAAGTCAACTAAAAATTACATGACATTTCATGAAAATTTGCCCTATTAGATCGCGACCAATATACATTCATCATAGTGACACACTTGAGTGTATTACGTTCTGACATCCGCTGGGGCATAACCGGCAATCGAGTGGTAGGCTAGGAATCTGTTCATGACTAATGCCCTTAGCTAAGTTGTTCTTCAAGCATTGCTCTTCTCATTAGGAGTCATCAATTCTCATTAGGAGCAGCCATCGGGAGTTAACCTACTCGTGAAGCCTTCTACCGTCTTACTTAATTGCTCTGACAGCTAACCCTTACATTCTATGAACAAACCTCGACTGTACGCTTGGGTAGCATGCTTACATGCAAAGGCCCTGTTGCATTTCTGTAATCTGAGGAGCGACTCTGAACCTTCAATGAAGATCTACCTTCTCATTTTACAAAGCGATACGTTTAACCGTATTATACTATAGTAATAGTGGATGTTACGGTACAATCATTGTGTTCCACCTTTATTTTAGACTCAGTAACACCAGTAATAGTTTTTCAGGTAAAAGTGTTAGGTTTTATAACAAAGTCCTGAAGTGGATTTCCGATTTGCCGGACATTAAGTTTAAGCACCATGTCAAACGGGTTATGATGTCAAAAAGGCGTGGATAGGGTGGATCAATTCGTGCGCTATGGTGATGTCTCGAATTAATAAGCCTAGTGCATCTACTAATAACTATTGCAAACATTATTTAAAAAAGAGTACTTAAAAAAAATTATAAATATATCGAGTTTCTGGCCGGTACATCACTATGACTGGGTTATTTTCCGAACCGGTGGTAGTTTTGACGTTCAGAAGGGCCTTCTCAGGGCCTGAATTATATACAGATTTTTTTTTTAATTTGATTTGGTAGCAAATGTCGATTAATTACAATAATCTAAGTAAATTGACATTTCACCTATATACCCAGAACTAATAATTATCAGAGAGTATGTAACGAAATAATCTTTATCAATAATTGAGAAAAAATGCAAAAAGCGAGTTGTTATCTAAGAAACGCCAGTTGAAAACACATTTCAAATAACTTGCGAATAACCGATATCGTTATCCAATAAGAAAAAAAAAATACGAACAATTTACGCAAGAGCATACATATGAACCAATATTCCTTATGTATCATAACTTATTAAAGAATAGATCCTATGTATTTACAAAATTAACAATCGCAACGAAAAATTACGTTAATTAAATTAATTAAGCGAATGAATGAGACTGAGCCGTCACGCTAAGCTATGAAACGCTTACTAAGGTAACTATTCGGAATGAGCAGACGAAGGCAGCGAGAAATATGTAGTCAATGTGTCATTGCTATACTCGCTCGGCTAGCTCTACATGAGAGAATATGGCGCAGTCGCATTCAGTATCAACATAAACACATGTGCCGTACCATCATGTTATACTTGTATTTCTTATTATTAACCTTGCCTTGATGTTTTCATTTTTGTACTATGGTCGACACCACAGAGTAACAAAGCTGTGAGCGATCCGTAGGGAATGCTTTTTTTTTTCAAACTGACGTACGCTGTTTGCCCCAAGGGCTTTGACAGCTTCACCGAACTTTAGGGAATAAGTGGGAAGTAGGGAATGCAAAATCGGTTTTAAGTATAGAAGCAGTACGATTCGGTTGCGCGAGTGTAAGGAGGGGCGAGAGGACAATGAAGGGATCGCCCATTATTTGTAAAGTGATTGATGTACATACGGATTGCTACTACGGATACCGCATCGACATTTTGAGTATGTTGAAAAAAATTCGACAAATATATATATGATATTTGTCGAACTTTTTATTATATATATATATTCTCTATAATATTGACTTATTATCTCAAACACTAAAAAACTTAATACAACTAAATGAAATGAAACATAATTAAGAATTAAGAAATTAAACAGTTAATAACCTTCAAACAAAATAAACTTATTGTAAATCTTCTTTGAATTTACAAGTTCTTCTTTACAAGTTTTAACAATGTAGTATTTCTAGTTTCTAGTCTGGTGAATAAATATTTTTTAATAACAGCTTTAATATTAAGTTAAGCATGGATTAAATATATCACGACAATAATCGAAAGTGTATAAAATATCAGTTAATAATAAATCAAATTATTGGAACGAAGTTCCTAATAGGGCGTCGCGGAGGGGTACTCTAGCCGGAAAAAAACGTCTGTAACGTTAGCATAAGATTTTTATGTATAGTCTACGTATTATGGCTGTACAGTGTCTAATGTATAGTCTACGTGATGACTGTTTATATATTATAAATCATCTGTATATTTTTATAAATCATCGTAAACAGAATAAAGGCGTTAAGATAATTTTACAAAGTAGATTTTTTTTATCCAATAAAATTCAAAATAAAAAATGTATATCCAAATAATTATTTTTATAATAAGGAACTTCGTTCCTATCTGGCGTTCCACGACACCACTCGTTTTTTTTATTACTTATGATAATTATTATAAAGTAGATATTAGTATTTTTATCAATCAGAAGCAGAAATTCTTAATAAAAAGAAATCACTTTGCTACGGCCTAACGCTAACGCAACACAACTGATGTGCACGCGACGAACGCTCGGAACTAAGTGAATGCATCGGCGGTCTAGCTGCCCTTTTATAGGCAGTGACTATAAGCAGTTATGGGGGTAGTTGTGTCGTCGTGGAGGACAATTGCTAACAGTATAATTATACTTACAGGAAACAATATTAAGCAAATAAGGTGTCTACCAAAATTATAAAACTCATTTACAGACACTCGGTGCAATCAGAGTAGGCACAACACTACAGCGTATTATGCATATGATGCGTCGCCATGACAGTTTAGTTTAATTGATATTTTATTTTACATAGAATGAACGTCAATCAATACTTACACGTGCAAACAGATAATGGATTTTATTGGATTTTCTTTCTGTTTTAAAAGTTTTTACTGCAAAATTAGACATTTCTACCGTATAAAAACATTATTTGAACGGAGACAATCACTGACAGAGACGCGCGAACAGACTGATCGTAGGTACGAGAGTCGGTAAGGACATACATGAAAAATTCATGTATGAATGGTAAGGCAGGTACGACGCTTATTCACCTTCTATTGTAAGTGTAAGCCGTTTCTTAATTCTATGGTCGACACACACAGTGATATATTTTTTTAAATATAAAATTCCATTTAATGTAACAATATATGTAATCATTAAATCAACAAAGATACCTCAACTTCAGGTAAAAAAGGTAATGAAACACACTACCGGTGTGCATGGTTTAATGGTGGTAGGGCTTTTTCGAATGCCCGCCTGGCAAGCTACCACGCTCAAGTTGTAAATCTATTGCCAAATATCTACAGGTGTCTTCCGACATTTGTACTTGAGAGCCAGGCCCTCCACTAGGCTTTGCGTGTTTACCATCCTGGGTCACATCGTCACTTAACATCAGGTGAGGTTGTGGCCAAAACGCTAAATCTTAAGTATAAAAAACTTTAGCATATTATCATCTATTAAGATAATTAAACAAATTTAACTGTATAAAGAACATTTATTTGCAACAAAAAATTAATTCTGAATCCTCATAACGTTATTCAGGTCATATTAGTGAGTGTAAGTGCCGACAAAAATTATTTTGTCTTGATATAAAATTATGTAAGCGAACGGGCGGTCAACCTTGAATTCCAAAGGTTGCGGGGTTACGAAGTTTAATGACATAGGTACAGCAATTAAACCTGTAAATAAACCATTTATTGATTTTAGAGGGGTGCATGAAAAAAGCCTACACGAGTAACGATATCTTAGCACGTCCGGCGAACACTGGGGAGTCAGTCCCGATTCCGACTTTACTCGTTGGCCAATCTTTCACTCCCTATGGCACGAACGTATTTTTACCATATTTCTTTTTTATTTTACTTCTTAAGACCCTATAAAACAAAACTTCAAACAAAGCTTGAATATTAAGGTAGTTGATACAAATTTTATGCACACTTCTTACCAGTGAAAGCACCAGCGGTAGCACCCTCTTCATCGACTTTGATGAACGCCTCCTGAAAAACTTTAGACACTACTACACGGCGGTCCTTCACAACTCCTGGCGCCGGCTCGTCAAATATCTTCGAAACGTCAACCTAGACAAAATTGTCTGATTTATAGCAATATTGTATCTTTATTTGTTCGAGCTTACCTTCTAGTACTGATCTCTATATATTTAAATTTGCCTATAGGGTTTTGTAAATAGTTTTAGTGGCACAAATATTGGACTGTAGGAATAAGCATATTGCCAATAACTAGTTGGCATAGGCTGTTAATCACAAACACACGTCGGAAGACTGGAAGAAATGCAAATGCATTTGGAACCATATTGGATGAACGCTAAGAAGACTGTAAGGGGTTTATTTAGAATTTTCAGCTAACTGTCTCATATATTTCTCTGCCACCTTAGCTTGAAAAGACATCCATAGAGGGATTTACTCACATTAACGAGAAGGATGATGTTAGTGTTTACTGTTATTATTATATAATCCTTTAAATGTAGTTTATCAAAACACTACCCGACTGAGATTTATAAATAATGATTTATAGCTATCCATATAAATGATTTACTTTGAGTTCCATGACCATAGAAGATTAAACATTATATTACAAATAATCCTTTGTTTTTATGGTTACAATACCTTTGGTAATATGTTATTAAGGTCCAACCCGCTTTTCACTTCAAATTTCGGCATCTCTAAGTTTACATCTCTGTGAGTAGGTTGCAGTCTAAACACGTCTTCGAGAAGACCACCCTCTGCAGCTTTTTGTAATACAGATGATAAGCCGTCGAGTTTGTCCGGAAGAACAATCACCATGCGGAAGCCAAATTCCTTATAGGGCAGCTCGACCATCTGCCAAAGAAAAGGTTTTAAAAACTTTGCCTGCTTTGTAACAAATCAATTATCTGAGTTAAGGTATTTCAAATTCAATTATAGACGTAAAGAGGAACTAATACAATAGATGACTACAGTTCATAATTTCAAAGCGCTAATAGCAAAGGACGTGACTCCGATTTCTGTAACGAGCCAGAGTTTTCGGTGGAGAAAAATATCGTGGTGAAACTATAGCATGGTAATAAGATCTGCCGCCATATACCTGTAGGTGTGTTCCGGCAGTTGCATTTCAGAGACAGTCTCTCTACTAGGCTTAGCATGTCCACCATTAGGCCACATAGTCACTAACCGTTAGGTGAGTTTGTGATTTTACCGCTAAACCTAAGAAGTATTAAAAATATCTTAACAGCAAATGCAATAGTTCTGCTATTTATTAGAAGAACTCTTTTAATCTGAAGTTGGTAGTCAAGAAATTAAACAAATTTAGCTCACCCGTGCACCCAACTCTTTATTTTCTGTGTAATATAGGGGCTGTAGTAGACGCATGGTAGGTTTCTTCACAATCGTTTTAGAATCAACGTGAAAATCTTTGTCTTCAGTCTCACTAACGTTGAACGGTACATGCCAGTGTCCCTGAATATATTCAAACATTCATACTTTATTTAGATTATATTTATGAAGATTATATGGACTTTATTTTTACTCATTTATGGAATATATTTCATTAGAAATATTAAAAAAACGTGCATCACACCTGGAAAAATATGACGTTGAAGAGCGCGACAGCTGCATCCGGATCTATGGTGTCTTCACCGACTGGAGACTTGATATGCCCTCTACTTTTCTCATCTGCCTAAATTACATAATAAATTAAAATTAAATTCTATGATTGCACCGTAATTTTATAATGCTTATCAATTGTATGATTTCTAAAACATTGAGATATCTTTGAATTTGGGCTCATTTTAATAATTAAAAAAAAAAATATACAAAACTATTCGGTCTGAAAAGATTTAAATGAATACGACAAATTCTGTAATAGTGTTTTCTTACCCAGTGATTAATGATATCAGTTGCTTTTTTGGTGTCTCTGAAGTCAATAGTTTCGACATCGCTTTGGTACATACGGGCACTGCTCATAAACCATTCATTCAAAGTATAACCCTTCCCGACGTACATTTTGTTGGCTAGGGTGAAGAAGTCGGGTTCTATCTCCGAGAAATATCTGCTTAAGCCGCCGTAGGAGTTGACAATCTTAGAAATATTATATAATATTTTTTTAGAAATTTTGTTTACGGTATTACTTGCGCTACACCGTACGTCCCCAAAGTGGCCAATGTGGACCTAAAGTGTTGATTTCGAACTCCAAGTGGTGTAATTTACTGAAAACAAAATCTAGAAGCCCACGAGCTGCAAATGGAGGTTCACAATAAAAAATATCATTAAGCAAATTGTGAAGAAAATTTTAACTTCCTATAAATAGAATAATAAAATATCATAGTGCGTTTGTACTTAACAACTTACATATTAGTTTTTTACAATAAATATAATAGTAAATATTTCTTAATAGTAAATGTTCATAGAATATGATAAAGACACGGAACTGGACACAGAAAATTTCATGATTACATGCATTAATATTATAGCTTTTCTTTCTTCACACCTCGTGAGAGAGTTTCTCAGCACAGTTTCTCAAAAATAGAATCTGAGCGTAAGGTTTGAGATTATGCCACCAAATATAGTAAATCTTATATAACTTCATTACATGAACTCAAGTTAAAAATATGCCGCCAAATACATATAGGCGTGTTCCGGCATTCGCACTTGAAAGCCAATCTCTCTACTGAGTTTAACATATCCACCATTTTGCGCCACATCGTCGCTTAACATTTAGTAAAATTGTGGACGTAGCGCTAAACCTATGAAAAATACAAAAAAAATAAATAACATTAATAGATTTGAAAAAATACTACAATAGTATTCACCTGGCTGTTGTCTGTACCGCCTAAAAACTTAGTGATCTCTTCACGACTCCCTTCACCAGCTCCTATGTTGTAGAGAGATAGTAGCAACATCACACCTAATGGTGAAGTCACTACATTCTTATCCTCCCCAGATGTATAGATTTCCTACAACAAAATAATGTAAACTTAAAATACGAAGTAATAAGTCGGGAAAAAAGTATTTTTGCATATAGTATTGTCAGTTATCAGAAGCGGAGACTTTTTAAAATCTAATTTTATCAACGATAATAACTTAATTATATATAAATATGTACGTTTCCAATTATCGTTGTGGCACGTTTTGAAGCGATGATAGCTCAGTGGTAGTGTGTACGACTTGGCGTCAAGGGACGTGAGTTCGAATCCAAGCGCCTACAACGAGCTTTCTGTGAAGGAAAACATCGTGAGGAAACCATAGCATGGTGGTTGGGTTTTTCTAACGTCCGCCTGGGTATCTACCACCCTTAAGTTGTGAACCTGCCGCCAAATACCAATAGGTGTGTTCCGGCAGCTGCACTTGAGAGCCAGTTCCTCCACAGGTTTAGCGTGTCTACCAACTTGGGCCGTATTGTCACTTAAGTACAGGTGAGATTATGGCCATAATGATAAACCTTAAGTATAAGAAAAGAAAACATTTCCAATAAACATTCAAGTTATATCTGATGATGGAACAATATTACAACCACAAAAGTCACTATAAACCATTGCCAATAATGATTTACAGTATAAATACCAATGCTATAGAAAAACGGTGTAAATAATATAATAATACAAATCTTACGTCCTTCAGATGATGTTGTTGTCACGAGTGCCTTGCTTCAAATGTTTTTTTCCTAGCCGTGTTCACATCGTATTTACACTATTGCGTGTGATTAACTACCCTCCTAATAGTATTTAAAAACTTGTAATAAAATCTCTTTGGCTGTACTATTTGTGTCTGACTGATTTTGATGACATTAAAGAGGTCACAAAAAGGTACAAAAGATTAAAAAATTAAACAAATTAGTTAAATATTGTTTCGAGCTATTTTTCATTTGATTTTCTTTCTGTCACAATCTATAAATCAAATAAACAAAATCGCCACATTTTAAAATTTTGTTACAAAAAATGAAAAATTGCAACGCAAACCGATAAAATTTGGGACGTTTATGGATTTATTGTAGTATCAGTAAGAGTAGCACAATGTTTCTTTAAGCCTTTTCAACCCGGAAATTTGATGTCAAAGATGGAGCAGGTTCGACATATCAGTAGTTACGACATATTTGAATAACTGGGATTTGTCCTCAAAACAGTTTTGACCCATTCGAAAAAAGGTGGGTTCACAAAAAATTTCGACATTTGGGTGCCACACGAGCTCACTGGAAATAATGAAAAGTGGATCACGTACGACATGAACGTGCGAGGTTGTAAACAAATGTCTGTTAGGTTTTACAGACTTGCAAAACCTGGGTAAACTCTCAATAAGGTGATGCTATCGTAAATATAAGAATATCATGATGTATGGTCGGAATTGAAAGACATTATTTATTATGGGCTTTTACCGCCGAGCAAACCATTGATTCTGATCTCTACTGCCAACAATTAACGAGATTAAAGAAATCAGTTGAGATGATTAGATTAGATGATTTATATTTTAATTACAAAATCTATGTTATTTAGTGTTATTTTCCTACATTATATTATTCTGCCATTTTGCCTGATATAGTTTGATGGTAGGTTAGGAATTACAAGTTTGATTTCAAAAATTGTTTTTTCATTAGACCAGTCATTGAGAAATGTTTTAGACTATTTAAAATCATGCTACCATCAATAGAAGAAAATATGTATTGAAAATGTCACAAAAACGGCCAAAAATTATTATTTTCAGTTCCAACCGAACGAAGTCGCGGGCACAGCTATGAAAAATAAGCGAATATGGGGTATTGTGAACTATTCATTCGAGTATTCGGTACATGATCTATAAAATAATACATGTATCATGTAACTTGACGTTTGACCTTTAAATACATAGAAGCAATAATCTCCATATTATCAGAAAACAAGCAAAAAAACTGGAATTTATTACGAAACGACAAAGGCGGGAAAGATAACGATTAGTTATCCAGTGACAATAATTGAAAATAAATTACGGATGCCCTTTTGCGTTAGCAAATTACCTTTTTATGATGATAGAGAATTGCGAACACAAACCCAGACTTTTCGAACTAAAAATATAACGACATCCAAAAGGAAACTATAAAATTTTGAGTTTTATTTGATCCTTTTGAAACTGAATTGTTCATTTTTATCCCAGACTCTACAGAAAATTACATATATTCTTCCTTAAATCAAGGCATCCATACTTTTGTAGACTATTAAAATGTTGTTTCATTCTTTGAGAAATAATTAACTTCCGAAAAACAGTAAGTCACAAAAGGATCTGCTGCCGATAAGTAAATGAGAAACGTAGTCCATATTAATGGTAGCTGATCTAGCAAACCTTGTTCTGCCTTTTCGAGTAATCAATCAAATCGATTACAACGAAACATAACCGCCATAGCTTTATGATCACTTATTATAGAGATAAAAAGTATCCTATCTCTCAAGTTGGATCACTCTGCACACAGTGTGCCAAATTTGATTAAAATAGGTTCAGTAATTTAGGAATTCATCGCGGGCAAACAACGTGTCACAATTTTTTAATAAATAGAGATTATACCTACAGCAAAAAAAGTTTGTGTGTTTGTTGGAACGTCTTAATATTAGGCACTAGCTGACCCGGCAGACGTTACAGACCTGTCTTAACTATGCATATTGAATTCGAACTGGTATAATTAATAAAAAAATATATTATTATAATGCTCTACGATAACTGATAGCTAGTTGTGTAAAATTGATATTTACGTTAAGTTTTTTAAACTTTCTTAAAAATATTGATGTTCCGGTCAACTTCCTTAATTTTTTCTTTTATAAGAACTTTGTCCTGACAATATTTAACACAACAAAAAATAATTAGCGAAATTGTTCCCTCAGTTCACGGGTGATATGATGATTAAGGGAGATAGAGATTAATTCATTCGTTTATATAATACCAGTAGGATTTCACATTTGTTTCGATCTGATAGAGCAGTCTTTGAGGTTTCTTAGCATTACGCTACCAACAATAGTAGCAAAGCTGCATTGTAAAAAATTGCAAAAACGGGTAAAAATTATTAAATCACTTTTAGCTCCCCGTGAATGAAGTTGCGGGCATAGCTATTAGTCGAAATAGCGATAGGTTCTCAACGGATTATATAAAAAAACTGTGTTGACTGGAATCTTTGAAAATAGTTTAGTCAAAAGCAATAAATTGTACTGGAACAGTGAAGTTATGGCAACTTGTTTTTAAATTTAAAGCATGTGTAAATCTTTGATTTAATTCTAAAAAAAGTTCATACCTTAAGAAGTTTTAGTGAAGCTTTATCGATAGCATCACCCAGAGGAGTCCTCGCGTAGTCGTGTTCGAACACATAGAACGTTTGCACACTGCAAACCGCGGTAAGGGCTATAAATATGTAACAAATTAGTTAAGTTTACTATCCAATTACACTAATAATACGTTTAAGGAAGTAGGTAAATGAAAATCTTATATATAATGAATACGTTAAACTCTAAATAAAACAAGATTTGTTATTTAACTATTTCAGGCTCTGGAATTCGAAAGTTTTCAAGAATAAGTACGAAAATATTAACTCACCAAATAAATAATAAAGCTTGATCATGTTGTCACGTCCGCTTGTGCTATATGATCGATTTGCAATGTTCTAACAACAGACATAGTTTCTGATACCTAACACATTTAATCTCTGTTTTATCTTTGTTTTAATAATTTAACTGCCGGCTGGACTCTTTACGTTGTCATATCGGAGAAGTAAATAATTTATTGTCTTTATTTTATTTTTGGTTATTTTATTCAGACATTGTTACTTCACTTTTTCGTTTGTAGATAGTTTGACCTGGTTACGATTTCTTATCTAGAAATCTACTAGACTCATTTAAACTTATGTGTAATTGTGTATTATACATTTCGTAGTGTAAACCTTTGAATATTATTCTTTATTAAAGGACACTAAAATGAACAAAAACTTATTTGCATAAAAAGCTTTTATTGTACCATAATATTAGTTACAAATTATTAATGAGTGTAAGTTCCGGCAAAAATGATTTTATCTTGATGTAAAACTAAGTAAGCGAACGGATGGTCGATCTTGAATTCCAAAGGTCGCGTTGCTTGGAAGTCTTCTGATATAGGTATATTAATTAAGCCTGTAAAGAAACCATTTCTTGATTATGGGGGTAGATGCTTTAATTAAACAATGTTCAACAATATGTAACAATAAAACAATTTATAGGAACACGGTAAATTGAGTGCAATTTATCCTATGACCAGCTTAGTACAATCCAATAAACAACGACAATGTATATATATTTTTACATACTTAAGGTTTAGCGTTATGGCCATGATCTCACCTGATCTTAAGTGACGATACGGCCCAAGTTGGTAGACAAGCTAAACCTGTGGAGAAACTGGCTCTCAAGTGCCGCTGCCGAAACACACCTATTGGTATTTGGCACCAGGTTTACAACTTGAGGGTGGTAGCTACCTAGTCGGGCATTAGAAAAAGCCCTACCACCATGCTATGATTTCTTCACGATATTTTCCTTCACCGAAAGCTCAAGCTCATTGTAGGTGCTTGGATTCGAACTCACGTCCCTTGACGCGAACTCGTACACATTACCACTGAGCTATCATCGCTTCAAATTTTCTATAGGCAAGCATTCCGACAGCGATAACCATTGTAATGTTGGGCTGAAAGTCAAGACATTCTATACCCATCGATTGGTATTAAAACCTGATAAGAAAAGATAGTTCCTCTAAAGAGTCTATCGCAATGGTGGTTGCGACCCAGTCAGACACAGGCTACCTAATTTCAGAACGTGACATGTCTGAATTTATCACTATGACGAATGTCAGTCCCAACGTAAAGTAATTGTCGTCCAGTCGGGCATAATTATCGTGTCCTACTATCCCGCAAAATATATGTTTCAAAGAAACATGCAATAGACAATATACATTGCATTGCCGGTTCTTTTTACCCGTTACAAGTTCCTTCAATGCAGTGTTCCGCCACCTAAGTTATACATCACAACTTACTATAATTTTCTGCCAATTGTTTTTTTTTTTTTTTTTTAACGTTCTATGAAATTTCAAATACTAAGGTAGTTCGTTGCATCGCTTTTTACGAAGACTCCTTACCAGTGAACACACCAGCAGTTGCATCCTCTTCATCGACATTGATGAATGCCTCCTGGAAAACTTCAGACACTACTACACGGTCTACCTACACTACTTCTGGTACTAGGTCGTTAAATATTTTCGAAGTATTAACTTAGAAAACATGTATTGTTTTACTGGACAATTATATTTTCATTAATCTAACTAACATCACTTGTAATGAAGAACTGTACATTTTTAAATTTGCTTATCAGGTTTTCTCCACAATTTTAGTGGTACAAAGATGAGAAAGTGGTATCTGACGGCAGATTTTTAGCTGGAGGGTTGTTGCTAGCCGGGCGGGCATTAGAAAAAGCCCTACCACCATGCTATGGTTCCCTCACGATGTTTTCCTTCACCGAAAGCTTAAGCTCACTGTAGGTGGATTCAAACTCACGTCCCTTGACCAGAAGTCGTCGCGAGAGGCCGCGATTCTTAGGTTGAGAAACGGTGGTTAATAAAAAAATAAGCCCTTTATAATTTCTCATTTTTCATGTAATTTTACAATATTCATATACTTTTCTTATAATATATTAATTTGTACAAAAATTTCACTAATTTTTTTTTTATTGATTGAATTATTATTGTTATTTTCAATTATTTTTTCATTAATCAAATCAAATCAAAAATCAATTTAGGCCCTTAGAAGGCACTTATGAACGTCAAAACTACTACCGGTTGGGAAAGTAACGCAATCATCGAGAAGAACCGACAAGAAACTCGATCTGCATCTTATTTTTTAAGTCTAATTCTTTCATTATTTTATTATTTATTATTATTTGATTATTTTTCCATTATTTCACTTATTTAATCGAGAACCTCTCTGTAGGGTAAAAGCCTCCTACATTTCTGTCCGTTGTTTTCTGTCTTTCGCTTTAAATTGCCATTTGCATTCTGCTATATCTGTGATGTCTTCGGTGCATCTTGTATGTGGTCTGCCGCTTTTTCTTTTTCCAAAGTACGACAATTCGTTTCGTCCACCGACGGTCTTTCATTCTAGTTAAACGACCTGCCCATTTTCACTTTAGATCCATAGGATGATGTAAGAAATCTATTTGTTTTGTTCTTTCTCTTATCTTTTTGTGGCGTACTTTATCTCTCTTTCGTATGCCTAATATGGACCGTTCTATAGCGGCTTGACGTCTTTTAATTTTTGTTTTTGCTTGATTCCTAAATGTCTATGTTTCAAATAAATTTTCGAAAATTTCCAATTTCCATATTTCTCTTATATAAGTGAAATGCAGGAAGTTTGTTATTTTATTATAAATGCGTAAATACCGAGTAGCAATCGACTGCATTATTATTGGTGTTAACATAATATATATAGCCGTTGTTAAACTAATATCTATGCCCCTAGTGAAGTAGTCTTTCCAAACCTGCTGAAAAAAAAACAACGAAAGCATGGAATGTAATTTTTTATATAGAATGTCAAAGCTGAGCAATTGAAGTAATCTTCTTCTACATGTCGGCACAAAACGTAAATAAAATAAAATACGCCTGTGTCGTGGTGGAAAAATTGGCCTCTCTGTAATGTTGGAATCCGGATTAAATGCCCGAGTGCGCCGGACGTACTCTGGCAGCGTCATTTGTGAAAGCTATTTTCATACACCCCACTTCATTATAGAAGTAATAAATATTTAATAGCTAATAACATATCTGCGACTCTTGACTCTTGCCTACCATCAAAATTTATCATATTACGTTATCAGAAAAAAACTAATTATTCTAATTTCATAATATATAAATCTTTAAATAGAATTAAATTAAAAATAGACTTTAAAATATTTAGAAATACAAGGATAATTAAAATAAATTTAGTTTTTATATATGTAAGATAGCAGCATTTGGGCCTAAATGTAATGCTATTAAGTATACCTCTAGTTTGAAATACGATATCCCAAAAATGCACGAATGTCTTGGACTACCCAAGAAAATCAGTAGTAGGTACTGTGGATCCCTTTGGACATAATAATCTATTATTTATGAGGACACAAGAGAGAGTTAAATTCATTTATAAAACAAACATTTATTTGCATAAAAGGTTATTTGTAAATAACCATAATAATATCCAAAAAATATTAATGAGTGTAAGTTCCGACAAAAATGATTTTGTCCTGATATAAAATTAAATAAGTGAACGGGTGGTCAATCTTGAATTGGAGAGGTTCCCGTGGTTTGAAATCTTTTGACTTCTTTATTGAAACTAAGCCTGGAAATATAAACCATAATAATTAAACAATGCTCATTAGATTATTTTTGGTTGCAAATAAACAGCACTATAACTTGATTTGAAACTATAATAGCTCATTTGGTAGTACGATCCCACGACGCGTCAATTGGTGGGGGTCGAATCCCTGCAATAAGCCTAACCCTCGTGATGAAAACATATTTTATTAGTAGCGTTTTTGTAATGCCCATCTGGCTAGCTACCAGCTTCAAATTAAAAATCTGCCGCTAAATACATATATGTTCCAGTAGCTCACTTGAGAGCTAGTCCCTCCACTGGGTTTAGCGTGTCGACCATCTTGGGCCACAACAGCGGTTAACATTAGATGAGATTGTAGCCATGACGCTAAACGTACTATTAAACTAAGCTATAAAAAAGCTTATGGTAAGTATATTACAATCGACGGTGTCCTATCAGCCGGCAAGCTTCTCGGCAGTTAGTCTCCTGTCAAGGTAGCATAATTTCCGTTTAAAAAGTGCTTGCACTGCGTTCCACAAAAAAAGCACTGCACTCCAGGATTCTAACAGCTCGTTACAAATTTCAATTCAGTGTTCTCTTACTGAAATACCATATCATAACCATAAAAAAACATGATTTGTGCTCATCCTTAAATTTTATTTGTTATATATTGTTAAAGAATTTCCAAATTAGTTTTGAATATTAAGATGTTTGGTATTGACTTTGATGGAGATCCCTTACCCGTAAAGGCACCAGCAGTAGCACCCTCCTCATCGACTTTGATGAATGCCTCCTGGAAAACTTTAGACACTACCACACTGCCTCCTTTCACTATTCCTTGTGCTGACTTGTTGAATATTTTCGAAACTTCAACCTAAACAACATTTCACGATTTATAGGAGAATTATATGTGTAATTACCCGAATTTGGTTTTAAATTAAGGACTTTATACATTAAAATATAGCCTTCGGGTTTTGTAGTCATTTAGTGGCACAAAGATTCCAAATAAGCATTAAACTTTTATTTAGAAACAGTCTCATTAAGGATAAGCATATTAATAATGTGTTGGATTAGGTTCTTAAAGATAGACACTCGTCGGATAACTGAAAAAATACCTAACCAGTTCCCAGTCTCTGCCACATTTAATGGAATATAAGGTCACCTTGGGAGCTTTAGGTTGTATTGTTAATTCTCACTAATCGTATCTTACATGTCCTATCAACCACCCAAGTTTGACAAAACATTAGTAGCGGTATTTACCGACTTTAAAAAAGGGCTTCTAATGCTGATAATTATCACTTTATTGCTTCATCGCGTAGCTTTGTTTGCATTATCGCGTTATTGTTTCAGTTACAATACCTTGGGTAGTATATTATTAAAGTCCAATCCGTTTTTTCACTTCAAATTTAGGCATCTCTAAATGAACTTTTTTGTTAGTAGTTCGTAGCCTGAACACATCTTCAAGAAGACCTATCTCTGCAACTTTCTCTAATACAGATGGTAAACCGTCGAGCTCATCGGGAAGAACAATCACCATGCGAAAGCCATCTTCCTTATACGGCAGCTCGACCATCTGTTATTCAAAAGGATTTTAAAACTATAATTGCCAATTTTGCAATCGAGTTAAATTAATTAAAAACGTAGGGAAAAATTAAGTGTCAGAAGATGGCAACACTTGCTACTTGAACTATTAAGCTCTATAAACACTTAGAAAAACCTTTCAATCGGAAGGTAGGTGGTATTTAGTAAATAAATTAAACAAATTTAGCTCACCCGTGCCTACAATTCTTTATTTTCTGTATAATATAACGGCCGTAGTAAACGCATGGTAGGTTTCTTCACAATTGTGTTAGAATCCTCGTGGAAATCTTTTTCTTCGGTCTCACTAGCATTAAAAGGCACATGCCAGTGCCCCTGAATGTGTTAAAATATTTATTATTGATTTAAAGTACCTTTAATTACCTTCGTATTACTACATATACATGTTTTTAAAAAGGAAGCCGATATGAACTGCCTTATTTACTTATTAATGGGAAAACTGTGTTTGTAATATTTAGAAACGTGAATCACCTATAAAAATATAACGTTTAACAGCACGGCGGCTGCATCCGGATCTATAGTGTCCTTAGCGACTGGAGACTTGATATGTCCTCTACTCATCTCATCTGCCTAAATTATGTTAAAAAACTTAAAAAAAAGTACTATGAGTGCATCGTAATTTGAATTTGGACTCTTTTTAACATTAGTTTAGGAAAACTATACATGGATTTTCAAGATTTAAAAGATGAAGACAAAACGACCTCGCTTTCGTACATACGGGCATTGCTAGCAAGCCGTTCATTCAACGTATAATTATTCTCGATGTATATTTTATTGGCTAAAATAAAGAAATCCGGGTTTATCTCCGATAATAATCTGCTTAAATCGTTGTAGGAGTGGACGATCTGAGGAATAAAATGCTTTTGTTGTATAAAGTGGTATTTTATTGCACGCCTCATAAGCGAAGCGTTGAGGTGGGTACTACTGTCATTTCACGCGAAACTACTGAATTTTGAAACATAAAATGTCGCTATTTATCATATATTAAATATTTAAAATAATATACACACACGTATCAAGTAAAAACACTATTTATACAGTTGATATTTTTTATGCTATTTTTATCATTCAAAGTAGTCTAAATAACTGTTCATAAAAATTCTGTCTTGCACGTCCGTGTGTCTGTATGTGGGGCTCCTGTATATTATCACGATAACGACCGAAATACTTTACTAATCGAGCCTCTTTTTAAACACTTTTTATAAACTTCACCTGTATGTTTGTAACCGACTCCTTTGGGCGCGATTTCGACCCACTTTAAACAGCCAGATTTCGTTCAAACTTTGTAGATTTATCGAGGACCGATGACAATACACTAATTTGATAAAATTATTCCAATTTTCAATTTGCAAAATAAGATTTTTGTTAATTTATTTAATTTTCATCTGTAGTCGATAAGGCAAGAAACTTAATTTTATTTTTTTATAATTTTTCTCTATAGTCGATAAGACAGAAATTGATATTTTAATTTCCAATCACTATCTTTAGCCGATTCCTCTAATATTAACAAATTTTCGAATACTAAAAAGATGTTTTATTCTACAAAATAAACAATAGTTTTAAATAAATAACACGCTTTTTATAGAAAACCAAACTAAATAATAGTAGATTAGAACAAATAATAGTTTAAAATTAAAAAATACAAGCTATTATAAATAAAGCAAACTAAAAAATAGAAAATAAATAATAGTTTAAAAAAAAACACGCTTTTTATAGAAAACTGAACTAAAAAAATTGAAAATAAGTATTAATAAATTTAAATTAAGAATAGTGTTAAAAATTTTAATAAACATAAATTAAGAATAGTGTAAAAATTCAATAAATATAAATTACTAATAGTGTAAATAAAAAAAAATGTATTTTATTTAAAAAAAAGCGTGGGGTGCATGGTGTCAATACCTATAAATGTTTTATCGACAGATATGAGTAGAGTGATTACCATTTCATAATCTTAAAAGCACGCCCCTTGTTTTTAAATAAAATACATTTTTTTTTATTAACACTATTCCTAATTTATGTTTATTGAAATTTTTAACACTATTCTTAATTTAAATTTATTAAAACTTATTTTCTTTTTTTTTAGTTCAGTTTTCTATAAAAAGCGTGTTTTTTAGTGTTTTTAAACTATTATTTATTTTCTTACGCTTTAGTATAATTAGGAATAGAACCCTATTCCTTTTCACTGTCTGATTCGATGTGGTTTAATTGTTATTAAAGAAACCAAAAAAAAATTATTTAAGATTACGAGGCGTGCCCTTTGGATTTTCCAAACGTTTTTCCTTTATTTGCAATTTGATTTGCGCTAAACATTGATACAAATATGCAAAAATTACCTTAATGAAAAAAAAAAGAAATTGATCCCTGCCAGCGGAGATAAAGAATTGTTTTACCGTTTTTAATATTTATGTTAAATATATTATGCTATAAATGAAATATACTGCAACACTAAATTGTAAACACGTTGAGTAAACTCCGATAACGCAGAGTTCGCCAGGAAACAGAATTTAATATCAATCACAGCTAGGAGTATTAACATACTTTTACTAACATTACGTATATCGCAGGAAAATCTCGCATTAATAAACTTGAAAAGCTTACTGTGTTCATATTTACCTGGTTGTTGTCTTTACCGCCTAGGAACTTGATTATTTCTTCACGACTCTCTTCACCAGCTCCTACGACGTAGAGAGATAACAGTAACATCACACCTAATGGTGAAGCCACTACATTCTTATCCTGCCCAGATGTATATATTTCCTAAAATTAAAGAATTTAAACTTAACATCATGAAGTGAGTTTGAGTTATACGAGTTGAGAGGATTATTATATTTATAAAAACATATGTAGGTATATATTAGGTAGGTAGGTATGCGTTATCTCTATAGTAACATTATAAAGGGGAAAGATTTGTATTATTGTGTTTTTATTATGTAGAACTACTGGACAGATTTCAAATATTCTTTCATCATTAGAATGCTACAGAAGCCCCGAGTAACATAGGCTATACAACATTTTTTTTTATAAAAATGATAAAATAAAATTTTAGTGCCACGGGAACGGTGTCACGGACATGGCTAGTATTTTATATTAATAGAACTAATTGTATGTACTTTTTTTAATGTTCTGTAATAAATATATGAAGAAAGTTTTTCACGGAATTGTTTTTTATTCATAAAGTTATTTTTTTTATTTTTTTTTAGTCATCGTGACATTTAGCATGGTCATTAGTTACAAGTAAAGTACCAAGGGAAATACAGATTTATTTATTATTATTATCATATAGAGATTTATTATATATATTATAAAGCAGAAGTTTGTTTGATTGAACGCGTTAATGTTAAGAAATATGGGTCAATTTTCAGAAAATATTTTTGTATTTGATAAAGGCTTTAGGCTATTTAACATCACGCTACCACCAATACAAGCTGTATTAAAAAAGTTATAAAAACGGGCAAAAACTCATCTATACATAATTATACATACATACTATACGTACATTATTATATACATTGGCTGTTCTCGCGAATCTCGCACTTTATTTACTACAAGATTTTGTTTAATTTATTAATTTTTTAATTAATTTAATTAGAAACATACACCATACAGTTTAAATTCATTATTTTTTTCGTCTTAATTTACCATTTTTTTTATCCATTCCTCATTTTATGTATTATGTATTGTAAATGAGTAATAAAATCTTACACAAAATCCGTATATAATGTAAGAAGTAATTTTATATATTGGTTCAGTAATTTTCCATCATAGAGTAGCCAGATAGAGACTGGTTCTATTGTAATGACTACTCGATATATAATTAACTGGGTAAATGCTGTTAGCGTAAAGGCAATGAATGTACTTTCGGTAAAATGTCCAGTTACTGCCAGATCACAGAACGATAACCGATCTCTTGAAATCTTGAAATTTGTATCATTTATTAATTTCAGTACTTAACGAGTTTGGCCATCTCAAATCTAGACGGATACATAAATCTTCAATTAACATATATCTTTAGCCACTAACACGCGAATGCTTAAGCAGTTGCTTATGATCTTTTATTTTTTTCTCTATTATCAATTCTTTTGATCATTCAATTGATCTATTATCAATTCATTGAATGTGACTGTGAAACAATAAAATAAATCTAGAACCTCGTTTATCTACTTTGCCTATTGTAGCAAGATAGGGCTTTGTAAAGGTCACAGGGTCCCCATTGTGCTAATGTGCCCGGGGCTTCCAATAGGTTAAAGACAAAACTAAATTCTGACATCGAGATCCCGAGATTATTTCGCTTATTTTCTTAGCTTAATGCCTTATGGTATTTTGCTGTGGAGGACATCAGGTGAGGTAGACACCGTATTTATTATACAAAAACGAGCAGTTCGAGGATTTATAATATGAGACCTCGCGAATCATTATAGTCTAAGTACCTCCCTCCCTCCCTCCCTGTACATTCTTGATAATTCAATGTATGTCTGCAAAAATTGCATAGGCCGGATTGTGTAAAAGACCACCATGACATATACTAGAAATCGTGACGAACTAGTCACCTCATATTTTAGACTCAGTAAAACCAGTAAAAGTTTTTTAGGTAACAGCCTTAGGTTTTATAACAAAGTCTCAAAGCACATTACTGATTTGCCACACAGTAAGTTCAAGCACTATGTCAAACAGGCTTAATATCAAAAATCTATTACAGAGTGGATCAATATGTGAACGATGGTTATGTCTGGAATTGACACCCCCTTTATGCATGCGCGAAAACCTATTATATGTATATAAAGACTATGTATTGTTTATGTTTTTAAATTTGTTCCTGTTAAATTATGTATGTACCTACCTAAATAAAAAAATATATAATCAAGTTTCTTGTTGGTTCTTCTCGATTATTTTCCGAATCTGTAGTAGTTTTGACATTCATAAGCGCCGCCTCAGGGCCTAAATTGAATAAAGTTTTTTTGATTTGATTTGATTGACACGGTGATTGCAAGTTCGAGCCCGTGTCGGCCCAGCAAAGCGACAAGCGTGGCATTTTAGTGAGTATTTGCGGCAACTAGCGTCGGGCGTGTTCCACATAACCCTTTCGGTCTCCCCGGGTTGAGAAGGTATATGTAAAGCTTTTCCTCACGGAAAAAGTACTCGACTTGAGCTATTTGAGGTGAAAAGTGTACTTAAAACTTGCGTATGTTGCATTAAATAACTAAATTATACATCTGTGGTCATGTATTCTTAGTGTTTTTGCATTAGCTTATCAGAGTGGAGTAAAAAATATATATCATAACTATTTACTTAATTACTTGTTTGTGCGTGACTCAACATTTAACCTTTCAATACACAGAAACAATAATCTCAATATTATCAAACAGTAAACATTATATAATAAGTTTTAGTAAGAACCAATTACAAGAAGAAATAACGAACACTTATCAAGTCATAGTGGAGTAAATAAAATTATATATGATAACTATTTGCATGATTATTTGTTTGCACGGAGCTTGACATTTGACCTTTGAATGAACAGATACATTAGTAATTAGAGTATTAGAAAGTACATATTTTAGTGATTTAGTTTTTTATTAAGTTTTAGTGAGAACCAACTACAAGCAGGAAAGAACGATTATTTATCCGGATTCAGAAATTGCAAATATAAGTATACATTTTTACAGTAAAGTAGAAAAACTTTAACTGCAAACTCGACAATCTGCTCAGGCAAAGTTTACAATACACTTTTTTTATTTAATTAAATGTAATGTTTTTTTTTTTCGTATTGACAGTACAATATTATTGATCGTAACATCATGGCCGACATTAGTAATATAAAATGTCTTAAAGAATGCTTATGACTCTCGAAGTACATTCTATAGTAAAAACTACGTCAGAAAAGGATATGCTAACAATTTGTTATACGTCTTAATGTGCCTAAGTATAGAGAAAGGTTTTACATGGATTTTATCAAAAAAGAATGTGTGAAAAGTGACTGGAATCTTACAAACAGTTCAATCGACTGCAATAATTTTGCTGACACAGTAATATTTTGGTAGTACATAAAAAAAATTTGGTGCACTCTTAATTTAAATTTAATTTTATAAAGATATTATACCTTAAGGAGTTTCAGGGAGGACTTATCGATGGCGTCGCCCAGGGGAGTCCTCGAGTAGTTGTGTTCGAATAGATGACACACCTGAACGGTGCATACCGCGATAATTGCTATAAATATTTAACAAATTAGTGAAATTCTCTATGCAAAAGTCAAGAAAAATAAATAGAATACTACATAAACTTATATACGGTTATTAAATTCAGAAACTGTCAAGAATATGTAAGATAAAATTAACTAACCAAATAAATAAAACTTGATCATCTTGTCCCGCCCGCTTGTACTCTTCGACTGATTTGTAATGTTCTACTGTAGTAAAATGTGTGATATACAACACATTCGACCGGTTTATTAATTTCAATAATCCAATTACCGGCTGGATTCATCGTATTGCCACATCGGTAAAAGCAAGGAAATTATGGATTTTTAACATTGCCTGTTCAATCAGGGTATTGTCTAGTCTGTAGTCATTTTGTCTTGGATGGGTTTTCTAATTTACAGTATCTACAAAACCACCAATTTACAAGACATCGGCATAATTGTAAAAAGAACCTTTGTGTAGAGTTTCAGTTTTGATCTTAATAAGGCGTGTCTCTTAGAAACTCATAAACATTTGTTGTTAAACCCTTTATATCCTAAATATTAGTAGCACTTATATATTATGGTTGTCTTGTTAAAGTCAAGAGTAGATTACAAATTATAACTGGAAATATATAATTTTTATGGAATAGGCGGCAAACGAGCTATCGTGTTAACTGGTGGTAAGTGATCACCGTCGCCCATGGACATACACAATACCAGGGGAATCGCAGGTGTTGCCGGCCTTTATTGGAAGGACTGACTCTCAAATGCAACTGCCGGAACATACCTATTGGTATTTTTAAACAGCGGCAGATTTTCAACCTGAGGGTGGTTGCTAGCCAGGCGGGCATTAGAAAAAGCTCTAGCACCACGCTATGGTTTTCTCACGATGTTTTCCGTCACCTAAAGCTCAAGCTCATTGTAGGTGTTTGGATTCGAACTTTCATTCCATGACGCGACGTTCCTACAAACTACCACTGAGCTATCATTTTGGATTATCACAAAAATTCCGGCATTAGTTCTAGCTAGGAAGCCGCCATCTTGTCAAAGCGTTGTTTGAATTTTTAACACATTAGGAAGATATTCGATGGAGGTGTAATTGGCAAAATTATGTAGTTGGTGTCATTAAATAAGAATAAAAAATCACGTATTATAACAACATTAAGTTTGTTGAAAGTAATGTATGAAAAGTAGATTTAGAAAAGATTTTTGAGGCTTGTTGCATGCGCGATAAAGCATTAAAGAGTATAAAGCATTAGGTATATGTACAACATTCAGGACACTGGACTCTATACCTACACATTCAGAGAGTAGGAACATAGGATTTGATGTGCCTCAAGCGTCGCTCTTTGGAATACGGAACGAATAGAAAAAAAGACTTGAAATTTGGAAAATAAAACGATATAACACTTTTGTAGACCTAGAATGAGGTATGATGATATGCAATAAAGTTCTTAACGGCATATTATAATTTCAATTCAACTTTGCGTTTAATTTGAAATTCATTTTACGTAGAGAGATTTGGCAGAATCACTTCGATTAACGATCCCAAGACCCCTTTTTTAAAGTTACTATTTATTTATTAAAGGCACATGTATATATCATAGATTAAAACATATACATATAAACAATAACGTGACACAAAAACACACAGTGAATCTAATACTCAGTTAACAACAAGTACAAACCTTACTTATACATAACCCAATATTGTTTCAAAATGTGGGTAGCAATGAGGGAAGAAACACAATAATAACATTTATGATAATATAAAAAACTGATAGCTGATTTACGAAATACATGGATACATCCAAAATATATCGTCGTTGCCAAACCAATATCTTCTAGATATGTGTATAGTTTTTATTATTATAAATAGTTTCATGTGGAAGCTACTAGTATGTAATCCAAAACATTTTCCGGTGAACTTTATTCGCTAAAAAAACTCCATGTGGATCAATCAGACTATTGTCACATAGAAATTTGTGCAATCCTTTTAGACATCTTAGTCTATTATTTATTAAAGAATATATAAGGGAGTAAACAAACTCAATTACAAAAAAAACGTTTATTAGCAACAAACAATTATATTCTACATTCTAAATTCCCATCACATTAGCCGAAACTAATTAATGAGTGTAAGTTCCGACAAAAATGATTTTGTCTTGATATAAAATTAAATAAGCGAACGGGTGGTCAATCTTGAATTGGAGAGGTTCCCGTGGTTTGAAATCTTTTGACTTCTTTATTGAAACTAAGCCTGGAAATATAAACCATAATAATTAAACAATGCTCATTAGATTATTGTTGGTTGTTTGGTAACTTGATTTGAAACGATAATAGTTTATTTGGTAGTACGATCCGATGACGTGTCAATTGGTGGGGGTCGAATCCCTGCAATAAGCCTAACCCTCGTGATGAAAACATATTTTATTAGTAGCGTTTTTATAATGCCCATCTGGCTAGTTACCAGCTTCAAATTAAAAATCTGCCGCTAAATACATATGTGTTCCAGTAGCTCACTTGAGCTCTAGTTCCTCCACTGGGTTTAGCGTGTCGACCATCTTGGGCCACAACAGCGGATAACATTAGGTGAAATTGTAGCCATAACGCTAAACATACTATTAAACTAAGGTATAGAAAAGCTTATGGTAAGTATATTACAACAGACGGTGTCCTATCAGCCGGCAAGCTTCTCGGCAGTTAGTCTCCTGTCAAGGTAGTATAATTTCCGTTTAAAAAGTGCTTGCACTGCGTTCCACAAAAAAAGCAGTGCACTCCAGGATTCTAACAGCTCGTTACAAATTTCAATTCAGTGTTCTCTTACTGAAATACCATAGCATAACCTTTAAAAAAACCTGATTTATGCTCATCCTTAAATTTTATTTGTTATATATTGTTAAAGAATTTCCAAAGTAGTTTTGAATCTTAAGATGTTTGGTATTGACTTTGATGCAGATTCCTTACCCGTAAAGGCACCAGCAGTAGCACCCTCCTCATCGACTTTGATGAATGCCTCCTGGAAAACTTTAGACACTACCACACTGCCTCCTTTCACTATTCCTTGTGCTGACTCGTTGAATATTTTCGAAACTTCAACCTAAACAACATTTCACGATTTATATGAGAATTATATGTGTAATTACCCGAATTTGGTTTTAAATTAAGGACTTTATACATTAAAATATAGCCATCGGGTTTTGTAGTCATTTTAGTGGCACAAAGATTCCAAATAAGTATTATACTTTTATTTAGAAACAGTCTCATTAAGGATAAGCATATTAATAATGTGTTGGATTAGGTTCTTAAAGATAGACACTCGTCGAATAACTGAAAAAAATACCTAACCAATTCCCAGTCTCTGCTACATTAAATGGAATATAAGGTCACCTTAAGAGCTTTAGGTTGTATTGTTAATTCTCACTAATCGTATCTTACATGTCTTATCAACCACTCAAGTTTGACAAAACATTAGTAGCGGTATTTACTGACTTTAAAAAAGGGCTTCTAATGCTGATAATTATCACTTTATTGCTTCATCGCGTAGCTTTGTTTGCATTATCGCTTTATTGTTTCAGTTACAATACCTTGGGTAGTATATTATTAAAGTCCAATCCGTTTTTCACTTCAAATTTAGGCATCTCTAAATGAACTTTTCTGTTAGTAGTTCGTAGCCTGAACACATCTTCGAGAAGACCTATCTCTGCAACTTTCTCTAATACAGATGGTAAACCGTCGAGCTCATCGGGAAGAACAATCACCATGCGGAAGCCATCTTCCTTATACGGCAGCTCGACCATCTGTTAATCAAAAGGAGTTTAAAATTATAATTGCCAATTTTGCAATCGAGTTAAATTAATTAAAAACGTAGAGAAAAATTAAGTGTCAGAAGATGGCAACACTTGCTACTTGAACTATTAAGCTCAGTAAACACTTAGAAAATCCTTTCAATCAGAACGTAGGTGGTCGTAAAAAAATTAAACAAATTTAACTCACCCGTGCCTCCAATTCTTTATTTTCTGTATAATATAGCGGCTGTAGTAAACGCATGGTAGGTTTCTTCACAATTGTGTTAGAATCCACGTGGAAATCTTTGTCTTCAGTCTCACTAGCATTGAAAGGCACATGCCAGTGCCCCTGCATGTGTTAAAATATTTATTATTGATTTAAAGTACCTTTAATTACTTTCATATTACTACATATACATTTTTTTTAAAGGAAGCCGATATGGACTGCCTTATTTACTTATTAATGGAAAACTATATTTGTAATATTTAGAAACGTGAATCACCTGGAAAAATATAACGTTTAAGAGCACGGCGACTGCATCTGGATCTATAGTGTCCTTAGCGACTGGAGACTTGATATGTCCTCTACTCTTCTCATCTGCCTAAATTATGTTAAAAAACTTGAAAAAAAGTACTATGAGTGCATTGTAATTTGAATTTGGACTCTTTTTAACATTAGTTTAGGAAAACTATACATGGATTTTCAAGATTTAAAAGATGAAGACGAAACTTAAAATGATGGATTCTTACCCATTGGTTAATGATATCAGCGGCTTTTTCAGTGTCCCAGAAGTCAATACTGTCGACCTCGCTTTGGTACATACGGGCATTGCTAGCAAGCCGTTCATTCAACGTATACTTATTCTCGATGTATATTTTATTGGCTAAAATGAAGAAATCCGGGTTTATCTCCGATAATAATCTGCTTAAATCGCTGTAGGAGCTGACGATCTGAGGAATAAAATGCTTTTGTTGTATAAAGTGATATTTTATTGCTCGCTTCATAAGCGAAGCGTTGAGGTGGATACTACTGTCACTTCACGCTTAATAACTGATAGTTGAAACTTAGAATGTCTCTATTTATCATATTTTACACTTGTAAAATAATATACACACACATGTCAAGTAACAGTAACAAACACTATTTATAGAGGTATGCTATTTTAGATGCCATTTTTGTAATTTATATTATTATATTATTTAAACTAGTTAAAAAACTATTAAAAAAGTTCTGTTTGGACGTCCGTGTGTCTATTGTAACTATTGTATAGTGTATGTGGGGATCCTGTATATTATGACGATAACGACCGAAATACTTTACTAATCGAGTCTTTGTTTTCTTACGCTTCAGTATAATTAGGAATAGAACCCTACTCCTTTTCACTGTCTGATTCAATGTGGTTTAATTGTTATTAAATAAACAAAAAAAAGAGATCACGAGGCGTGCACTTTGGATTTTGCAATCTTTTTTCCTTTATTTGCAATTTGATTTGCGCTAAACATTGATACAAATATGCAAAAATTACCTTAATGAAAAAAAAAAGAAATTGATCCCTAACAGCGGAGATAAAGAATTGTTTTACCGTTTTTAATATTTATGTTAAATATATTATGCTATAAACGAAATATACTGCAACACTAAATTGTAAACACGTTGAGTAAACTCCGATATTCGCCGATTCCGATTCGCCAGGAAACAGAATTTAATATCAGTCACAGTTAGGAGTATTCATATACTTTTACTAACATTACGTATATCGCAGGAAAGTCTCGCATTAATAAACTTGAAAAGCTTACTGTATTCATATTTACCTGGTTGTTGTCTTTACCGCCTAGGAACTTGATTATTTCTTCACGGCTCTCTTCACCAGCTCCTACGACGTAGAGAGATAACAATAACATCACACCTAATGGTGAAGCCACTACATTCTTATCCTGCCCAGATGTATATATTTCCTAAAATAAAAGAATTTAAACTTAACATCATGAAGTGAGTTTGAGTTATACGAGTTGAGAGGATTATTATATTTATAAAAACATATGTAGGTATATATTAGGTAGGTAGGTATGCGTTATCTCTATAGTAACATTATAAAGGGGAAAGATTTGTATTATTGTGTTTTTATTATGTAGAACTACTGGACAGATTTCAAATATTCTTTCATCATTAGAATGCTACAGAAGCCCCGAGTAACATAGACATTTAACAAATAACATAACATAATTTATAACATTTTTTTTATAAAAATGATAAAATAAAATTTTAGTGCCACGGGAACGGTGTCACGGACATGGCTAGTATTTTATATTAATAGAACTAATTGTATCTACTTTTTTTAATGTTCTGTAATAAATATATGAAGAAAGTTTTTCACGGAATTGTTTTTTATTCATAAAGTTATTTTTTTTATTTTTTTTAGTCATCGTGACATTTAGCATGGTCATTAGTTACAAGTAAAGTACCAAGGGAAATACAGATTTATTTATTATTATTATCATATAGAGATTTATTATATATATTATAAAGCAGAAATTTGTTTGATTGAACGCGTTAATGTTAAGAAATACGGGTCAATTTTCAGAAAATATTTTTGTATTTGATAAAGGCTTTAGACTATTTAACATCACGCTACCACCAATACAAGCTGTATTAAAAAAGTTATAAAAACGGGCAAAAACTCATCTATACATAATTATACATACATATTATACGTACATTATTATATACATTGGCTGTTCTCGCGAATCTCGCACTTTATTTACTACAATAATTTTTTAAATTTATTAATTTTTTAATTACTTTAATTAGAAACACACCATACAGTTTAAATTCAATATTTTTTTCGTCTTAATTTACCATTTTTTTTATCCATTCCTGATTTTATGTATTATGTATTGTAAATGAGTAAGAAAATCTTATCACAAAATCCGTATATAATGCAAGAAGTAATTTTATATATTGGTTCAGTAATTTTCTATCATAGAGTAGCCAGATAGAGACTGGTTCTATTGTAATGACTACTCGATATATAATTAACTGGGTAAATGCTGTTATCGTAAAGGCAATTAATGTACTTTCGGTTAAATGTCCAGTTACTGCCAGATCACAGAACGATAACCGATATTTATTACTACAACATATTTCATTATTAAATTCTCTTGAAATCTTGAAATTTGTATCATTTATTAATTTCAGTATTTAACGAGTTTGGCCATCTCAAATCTAGACGGATACATAAATCTTCAATTAACATATATCTTTAGCCACTAGCACGCGAATGCTTAAGCAGTTGCTTATGATCTTTTATTCTTTTCTCTATTATCAATACTTTTGATCATTCAATTGATCTATTATCAATTCATTGAATGTGACTGTGAAACAATAAAATAAATCTAGAATCTCGTTTATCTACTTTGCCTTTTGTAGCAAGATAGGGCTTTGTAAAGGTCACAGGGTCCCCATTGTGCTAATGTGCCCGGAGCTTCCAATAGGTTAAAGACAAAACTAAATTCCAACATCGAGATCCCGAGATTATTTCGCTTATAATCTTAGCTTAATGCCTTATGGTATTTTGCTGTGGAGGACATCAGGTGAGGTAGACACCGTATTTATTATACAAAAACGAGCTGTTCGAGGATTTACAATATGAGACCTCGCGAATCATTATAGTCTAAGTAATTATCTCTGCCCTCCCTGTACATTCTTGATAATTCAATGTATGTCTGCAAAAATTGCATAGGCCGGATTGTGTGAAAGACCACCATGACATATACTAGAAATCGTGACGAACTAATCACCTCATATTTTAGACTCAGTAAAACCAGTAAAAGTTTTTTAGGTAACAGCCTTAGGTTTTATAACAAAGTCTCAAAGCACATTACTGATTTGCCACACAGTAAGTTCAAGCACTATGTCAAACAGGCTTAATATCAAAAAGCTATTACAGAGTGGATCAATATGTGAACGATGGTTATGTCTGGAATTGACACCCCTCTCTATGCATGCGCTAAAACCTATTATATGTATATAAAGACTATGTATTGTTCATGTATTTAAATTTGTTCCTGTTAAATTATGTATGTACCTACCAAAATAAAAAAATATATAATCAAGTTTCTTGTTGGTTCTTCTCGATTATTTTCCGTAGTTTTGACATTCATAAGCGCCGCCTCAGGGCCTAAATTGAATAAAGTTTTTTTGATTTGATTTGATTGACACGGTGATTGCAAGTTCGAGCCCGTGTCGCCCCAGCAAAGCGACAAGTGGTCGTGGCATTTTAGTGAGTATTTGCGGCAACTAGCGTCGGGCGTGTTCCACATAACCCTTTCGGTCTCCCCGGGTTGAGAAGGTATATGTAAAGCTTTTCCTCACGGAAAAAGTACTCGACTTGATCTATTTGAGGTGAAAAGTGTACTTAAAACTTGCGTATGTTGCATTAAATAACTAAATTATACATCTGTGGTCATGTATTCTTAGTGTTTTTGCATTAGCTTATCAGAGTGGAGTAAAAATATATATCATAACTATTTACTTAATTACTTGTTTGTGCGTGACTCAACATTTAACCTTTCAATACACAGAAACAATAATCTCAATATTATCAAACAGTAAACATTATATAATAAGTTTTAGTAAGAACCAATTACAAGAAGAAATAACGAACACTTATCAAGTCATAGTGGAGTAAATAAAATTATATATGATAACTATTTGCATGATTATTTGTTTGCACGGAGCTTGACATTTGACCTTTGAATGAACAGATACATATGAAAGTACATATTTTAGTGATTTAGTTTTTTATTAAGTTTTAGTGAGAACCAACTACAAGCAGGAAAGAACGATTATTTATCCGGATTCAGAAATTGCAAATATAAGTATACATTTTTACAGTAAAGTAGAAAAACTTTAACTGCAAACTCGACAATCTGCTCAGGCAAAGTTTACAATACACTTTTTTTATTTAATTAAATGTAATGTTTTTTTTTTCGTATTGACAGTACAATATTATTGATCGTAACATCATGGCCGACATTAGTAATATAAAATGTCTTAAAGAATGCTTATGACTCTCGAAGTACATTCTATAGTAAAAACTACGTCAGAAAAGGATATGCTAACAATTTGTTATACGTCTTAATGTGCCTAAGTATAGAGAAAGGTTTTACATGGATTTTATCAAAAAAGAATGTGTGAAAAGTGACTGGAATCTTACAAACAGTTCAATCGACTGCAATAATTTTGCTGACACAGTAATATTTTGGTAGTACATAAAAAAAATTTGGTGCACTCTTAATTTAAATTTAATTTTATAAAGATATTATACCTTAAGGAGTTTCAGGGAGGACTTATCGATGGCGTCGCCCAGGGGAGTCCTCGAGTAGTTGTGTTCGAATAGATGACACACCTGAACGGTGCATACCGCGATAATTGCTATAAATATTTAACAAATTAGTGAAATTCTCTAAGCAAAAGTCAAGAAAAATAAATAGAATACTACATAAACTTATATACGGTTATTAAATTCAGAAACTGTCAAGAATATGTAAGATAAAATTAACTAACCAAATAAATAAAACTTGATCATCTTGTCCCGCCCGCTTGTACTCTTCGACTGATTTGTAATGTTCTACTGTAGTAAAATGTGTGATATACAACACATTCGACCGGTTTATTAATTTCAATAATCCAATTACCGGCTGGATTCATGGTATTGCCACATCGGTAAAAGCAAGGAAATTATGGATTTTTAACATTGCCTGTTCAATCAGGGTATTGTCTAGTCTGTAGTCATTTTGTCTTGGATAGGTTTTCTAATTTACAGTATCTACAAAACCACCAATTTACAAGACATCGGCATAATTGTAAAAAGAACCTTTGTGTAGAGTTTCAGTTTTGATCTTAATAAGGCGTGTCTCTTAGAAACTCATAAACATTTGTTGTTAAACCCTTTATATCCTAAATATTAGTAGCACTTATATATTATGGTTGTCTTGTTAAAGTCAAGAGTAGATTACAAATTATAACTGGAAATATATAATTTTTATGGAATAGGCGGCAAACGAGCTATCGTTTTAACTGGTGGTAAGTGATCACCGTCGCCCATGGACATACACAATACCAGGGGAATCGCAGGTGTTGCCGGCCTTTATTGGAAGGACTGACTCTCAAATGCAACTGCCGGATCATACCTATTGGTATTTTTAAACAGCGGCAGATTTTCAACCTGAGGGTGGTTGCTAGCCAGGCGGGCATTAGAAAAAGCTCTACCACCACGCTATGGTTTTCTCACGATGTTTTCCGTCACCTAAAGCTCAAGCTCATTGTAGGTGTTTGGATTCGAACTTTCATCCCATGACGCGACGTTCGTACGAACTACCTCTGAGCTATTACAAAAATTCCGGCATTCGTTATAGCTAGGAAGCCGCAATCTTGTCATAGCGTTGTTTGAATTTTTAACATATCAGTTAGATATTCGATGAAGGTGTCATTGGCAGAGTTATAGAATTGGTGTCATTAAATAAGAATAAAAAATCAAGTATTATAAAAATGCTAAGTTTGTTGAAAGTAATGTATGAAAAGTACATTTACAAAAGATGTTTTAAGCTTGTTACATGCGCGATAAAGCGTTAAAACATATAAAGCATTAGGTATATGTACAACATTCAGGACACTGGACTCTACACCTACACATTCAGAGAGTAGGAACATAGGATATGATGTGCCTCAATCGTCGCTCTTTGGAATACAGAACGAAAGAAAAAGAGACTTGAAATTTGGAACACAAAACGATATATCACTTTCGTAAACTAGAATGATGTATTTACGATATGCAATAAAGTTCTTATATTTTATTATAGGCATATTATAATTTCAATCCAACTTTGCGTTTAATTTGAAATTCATTTTACGTAAACAGATTTAGCAGAATCAATTCGATCATTGATCTCAAGGCCCCTTTTTTAAAGTTATTATTCATTTATTAAAGGCACATGTATAGACAATAGAAAACCTATACATATAAACAATAACCCGATACAAAAAACACAGTCAATCTAATTTCCAGTTAACAACAAGTGCAAACCTTACTTACACATAACGCAATATCTTCTAGATATGTGTATAGTTATTGAAGATTTCGTAATTTTTATTAATATAAATAGTTTCGTGTGAAGCTACTACTATGTAATCCTAAACATTTTTCGGTGAACTTTATTTGCTAAAAAAACTCCATGTGGATCAATCAGACTATAGTCACATAGAAATTTGTGCAATATCCCAAACGAACGGCCATTTTTTTATATTTTTTAACAAATATACAGTTACAGAAATATAGTTCATCGAAATGTAAATTTATGAGGATAAAGATTTTTTCTCAAATTTTGTAATAATGAAAAACTTCAATGGAATTAAATTTAAAAATAACATTGTATAATACATATTTAAAATAATCAAAAACCGATTCTAATCTAATGAAAAAAAATTGCCAAACAATTAAGTATACCACTTAGTTTGATAAACAATATCCCAAAAAACATGTCATTAACATGCCCAAAGAAACTCGGTATTGTTCCTTTTAGAGATCTTAATCTATTATTTATTAAAGGATATATAAGGGAGTAAACAAACTCAATTACATAAAAAAAACGTTTATTAGCAACAAACAATTATATTCTACATTCTAAATCACCATCACATTAGCCGAAAATAATTATTGAGTGTAAGTCCCGACAAAAATGATTTTATCTTGATATAAAATTAAATAAGCGAACGGGTGGTCAACTTTGAATTCCAAAGGTCCGGGTGCTACGTAGCTCTCAGACTTCGGTACCATAATTACACCTATAAACAAACAATTGATCGATTATTTAGCGTTGATGTTGCAATTTCACAATTTTCATTGAATTCTTGATTTATCACCGCACTATAGCTTATGCTAATCATAATACAATTGACAAAACGGTAACACTTAAGAGCACGTGACGAAAGTGAAACACACTAGTATATATTTTCGGTCCCCAAGACGCCTCGATCGAAATTTACCTGAACGAGCGTCACACAAAAAGGTTGCGGATAAGAAGTTTCGTTTCAAAACTGCAACGATCTTAGATAGATAAGGATCCATAAGCAAGTTGTTTATAAACAATTGCCAACGTATAATTGTATTTCACATTTTTACCCTTGCCGAGGCGCTGTTTTCACTTCTGTCGTGTAGTCTTAACCACACACCTCCTTTTTAAAGTTCGGAATGCTACGGGTAATTGTTACTGATTGCAATTAAAACTGCTTACCAGTGAAAGCACCAGCAGTAGCACCTTCTTCATCGACTTTAATGAATGCCTCCTGGAATGCTTTAGATACAACCACATAGCGGTCCTTTACTATTCCTGATGCTGGCTCGTAGAATATTTTTGAAACTTCAACCTAAACATAATTTTACAAACTTAGTTTTGTATAAAGGACTTCGTATACTTAAATTTACCTGTCAGGTTTTGTAGATAATCTTACTGTTTCTTTTTACTTTAGAGATTTAGCTTTATGGCCACAATCTCACCTGATGTTAAGTGACAATGTGGTCCAAGATGGCAAACACGCTAAGCCTAGTGGAGGGACCGGCTCTTAAGTGAAACTACCGGAACATACCTGGAGGTTTTTGGCGGTAGATTTTTAACTTGAAGGTCGTAGCTAGCCAGACGTGTATTAGAAAAAGCCTTATCACCATGCTAAAGTTTCATCACAATGTTTTTCATCAGCGAAAGCTCAGGCTCATTGCAGGAATTAGAAGTTACGTCCATTGACGTAGTGTCCGTACACACTACATATGATGGACAACCATCGGACAACTAGAAAAAATGCGGAATGAGTTCTCAGTCTCTGGCACATTCAGTGTAACGTTAGGTCAGTAGTACTGGTTCACGTCAGTGGAGTCTCACATCTCCCTATTAGCCTCACAGAATTGAAAGAACATACGTAAAGTGATTTACATACAGTAAAAAAGGGTTTTTAATAATGATTATAGATTTCTTTTAATATGCACCTTTTTAATATTTCGATGTTGGTCATTAACCTGTTAAATAGTTATATCAATATAAACATTCTGTTTCGAGTTCAGTGTTACTACTAGATTAAAATTATATAATAATTATTGCTTTGTTGTTACAGTTACAATACCTTGGGTAATATATTGTTAAGGTCCAATCCACTCCTTACTTCAAATTTAGGCATTTCTAAATTTACATCTGTCACAGTTGGTCGTAGTCTAAATACGTCTTCGAGGAGACCTTTTTCTGAAGCTTTTTCCAATACGGATGGTAAACCTTCGAGTTCATCGGGAAGGACAACCACCATGCGGAAGCCGTGTTCCTTATACGGCAGCTCGACCATCTGTTAAACAAAAGGTTTGGAAAAGTATGATAACCAATTTTGCAACAAATTAATGGACTTTTTCAAATAAAGTTTTGTCATAAAAAAAAATTAATACTTAACTGATGACTACAATGCATATTATAATTGTAGCAAATACAAAAGTTCTGTCATCAATTAGATATACTTTAATGAGAAGTTAGAGAATAGCTAAGAAATTAAACAAATTGAGCTCACCCGTGCCCCCAGCTCTTTATTTTCTGTGTAATATAGTGGCTGCACTAGACGCATGGTAGATTTTTTCACAGTCGTTTTAGAGTCCAAATGGAAATCTTTGTCTTCGGTCTCCGTAGCTTTGAACGGCACGTGCCAGTGCCCCTGAATATGTTTAAACATTTTTTGTTTATTATACATTCTTTTATAACATTACGTGTTACTGTTTTTTTTGTAAAATGTAGTTTAGATGGATTGAATTTTTCATTTATTAATAGAATTATTACTTTATTGCATTATTTTATGAATATTTAGAGACACATCACCTGGAAAAATATGACGTTAAACAGCGCGGCAGCTGCATTTGGATCTATGGTGTTCTTGGCGATTGGAGACTTGATATGTCCACCACTCTTCTCATCTGCCTAAATTGAAAGTACCGCAATTTTATAATGTTTATCAGTTTTATAGTGTCCAAAACCATGAAATATCTTTGAACCTAAAACCTTAATTTTGCTTAATTTTTACAAATATGTACATATTTATGGATTTAAATACTATTAAAATGCAACTTTCCAATGTCAATAATTTATTTCGACGATTTCTCTCAACTTTAAAAGGATCAAGACTAACTTCAAAATGGTGATTTCTTACCCATTGATTAATGATGTCAGCTGCTTTTGTAACGTCCCTGAAGTCAATAGTGTCGACTTCGCTTTGGTACAAACTGGCATTGCTCGCAAACCATTCATTCAAAGTATAACTATTTCCGACGTAAATTTTATTGGCTATAGTTAAGAAGTCGGGACTCATCTCCGAAAATTGTCTACTTAAGCCGCTGTAGTTGCTGACGATCTTAGAAAAAATAAATGTTTAATACGTTTTTCACTTGAAGTTATATTGTTTTTAGAAACATAGTAAGCTACTTTCGACGGACTCAATTGTATTATTATTGTATTTATTATTATTTATATTAATTGACTGTATTAGTAATTGTATTGGCGATTCACTTTCTACACGAATTCATCGCTAGATGCATCGTTAATAAAACACTCTGTGCAAATAGTTGTGCAAAGTACCAGTTAGAGTCTTCTCTTGAGGTATTTCCATATATATTTTGCTAATGTATATATTGTAATCAAACTTGAAGTGACAAGAACTGTGGATTTACCCGGTTTTTTTTTCGAATGGCCATATGCTGTTAACCTGAGGGGGTTTCCGCAGCTTCACCATGCTTTGGGTGTAAGTGTGGAAGCGCTATAGGGTGCCATGAAGTGACCAAACCTTGGCTTGGACTATTGACACCTCGGACATATCCTATGTACCCGTTCAGCAACATTTAACTAATCTATTTGACAATACTATAGGACGGCGACGGTCCAGCTGTCAGGTGCATCAGTGCTGTATATCGGAGCGGGAATTACTACTATTAAACAGGATGGCGACAACCCTGGTGTGCTTACACTCCGCCCTACCTACATTTATTACAATCTTCTTACATTTACAATTAGTCTTAAATTATCACAATTTTACAAAAACTATAACTATCTATATTTGCATATAATCTGTCAATTCTATACTATATCTGTCCTAAATACTATTCTATCTTATTATGCTATACACACAATATAATCAGTATTGAGTTATATTTCCAGTATCAATTACTTATATATCGTACTTTACCTCTACACGTAAAAATCGTGCCCAAACTTTGAACTCTTTAACTTTATTTGCAAATTTTACTACACTAAATGTTGATATAATATCCAAAATATAGGTAAATAAGAAAAAGAAAATGGATCCTTATTAGGAAAGACCAAACATTTATATTACCGTTTTTGACATTTATACGTAATGTGATAAGAAAAGATTTGTATTTTTGTTTGTAACGAATAAACTCAAGGAATACGGGGGCGATTTCAAACAAAAATTCACATTCGAATGTTACATTAGCCCTAAGTAACATAGGCTATATAACATTTTTTAAGAGAATGATTAAAACAAATTTTAGTTTCACACGAACGGAGTCGCGCAAAAAGCTAGTATTCTATATTAATAATATGATAATTTGTACATTGGTACATTGGTTTGTGCTGAACTAAATTTTGAAAATGTAGAGTTGGACATCACGATGAAGCTGAGTTCGTCAAGAGGACAAATTTTAACTGCAGCGTTCTTGGTGTCGTTAATTTACTTTTCATAATATTATGTGCATTATAGGAAAACCTCGTATAAATAAGCTTTAAAATTGTATCGCAACAATATTTACCTGGCTGTTGTTTCTACCGCCTAAGAATTTGGTGATCTCTTCACGACATCCTTCACCAGCTCCTATGATGTATAGAGATAACAGTAACATCACACCTAATGGTGAAGCCACTACATTCTTATCCTGTCCAGTTGTATATATTTCCTAAAAGAATACAAAAACGTAACAAGACGAAGTATTGTTGACTTATAATGATTAGAATATTTGTGAATATAATAATAAGTTAAAATAACGATTATTATAACACCGTTTGTTCAATTTATTAATAAACATGGAAGATTTTCGCGGAAGTTATATTTGAATTCCTAAACTTATTTAGTTGTATATTATGTATTCGATAGTGTGTCTATTATTCACAAGTAACGTGAACTGTATGAACTAGAACCAAGTATTTTAAATTACATAAATTGATTACATAATTTAATTAATAAATCGGCTTAGTGTTTTCCATCAAAGAGTAGGCATACATGGACTCGCTACCTTCTATAATTGTATCATATTATGCAACGACACATTGAATATTTTGTTTTCAAACTGGAGTAATGTCGCTAGTGCGTTGTCCTGTACACGTAGAAGATATTCAGCTAAAAAAACAGCCTTTAAATTAACTGTTTTAAGTTGAAGGTATATTAAAAATTGCGTAATTTGCTTTAATAAATTGTATACAAGAGAGGTCTAGTGTTCTAAGTACTTTATACTGAGGTTATCAAAGTGGAGAAAAGAATAATCTGTTATAATTATGTATTTACTCGATTATTTGCATGAAAGATGTTTCATATTTGCGTAGCTTGACATTTGATCTTTGATTACCTAGAAATAATAATCTCTCAAATTATCAGAAACAAAACATAATAAAATACGTTTTATTAAGAGCCAACTAAAAAGTGGAAAAGATAATGATAACATCTCCAGAAATGCAAGTTAAAAATAAATTATGAATTTTCTATACATTAGCATTTTTTTTTTTTGCGGCAGACTTAAAAAGAAGTTAATTGTAAACACAAACCAAAAAATTATTATTAAGAAATTTTACAAAACAATTTTATTGTATTAGCAACGGACCTATTCATTGTAACTCCTCAAAATCGGTTAGAAAATGCTTAGTGACTGAGATATTATTAAGTTTACCATAACTTTGGGCAAGGAGTTTTTGACGGGTTCTTGATCTGTCATGTTGTGATTTTTATTTTTATTTAAATGAGCTATTTGGCCTTATATTTATGAAATCGGTGACATTTAACGTGATGTAGTTATAGCTGAAGCACATGAGTGAAGTTAATTATGAATAATGATGCGGAACATGTTATATTAATTCCTACAAAAACTCCCTAGACGGCTTCAACAAGAAATTCGCCAACTTGTTGATTATAGTTTAAATTCTATTTAAAACTTACAACTTCAAAATTGGCAGTATAGATTAGTTCCTTCGCTTGTCCTATTGAACGACGTATTGAACGAATAGTGTTACTATTGTCAACTATGGTCAAGTACGTTCTGGACTGACTTGGACTGTGAGGCCACAACAAACTCAATTTAATGCATTTTTCAGAGTACAACTTTTTGAAGATGGTTTTTTTAACTGCTTTTTATTAGCTTCAATTGTATGTTTGTATGTATGTGTGTAAACGACACCTTTTGGCGTAATTTTGACACACTTCAAACGGTCACATTTCATTTAAATTTCGTAGACTTATCAAGGACCGATGACAATACAATAATTTGATAAGATTATTCCATTAATTCATTTGCAGAATAAAATTTGTTAGTTTATATGACTTTCATCAATAGTCGATAAGGCAGGAATTGATGTTAACTATAATTTCCAACCATTATTTTTAGCTGATATATCTAATATTAACCAATTTTCGAATACCAAAGACAATTTTAATTCAACAAAATAACCATGAATTTAAATTTACAATTTTAGAGGAAAGAGCCTTGTTCACTATTGTGATGAATGATGATTGAGCTAGCAATTATTTTTTCTCTTATAAAAATCATAGTTAAAAAAAATTAAAAAACGCTCTTATAAATAAACCAAACTTAAGAGTAGAAATTAAATAATAGTTTCAAAAAACTAAAAATTACGCGTTTATTGAAAACCAAAATAAAAAATAGAAAATAAATTTGAATACATTTGAATTAAGAATAGTGTATTTTTTTTAATAAATATAAATTAATAATAGTGTCAATAAGAGAAAAATAGTATATTGTTTTAAAAAAAGAGACGTGGGGTGCATGATGTCAATACTTATAAATATTTTATTCACAGATATGAGTAGAAGGATTAACATTTCGATAATATTTTAAAAAGCACCCCACGCTTTTTTTAATATAAAATACATTTTTTTTTCTTATTTACAGTATTATAAATTTATATTAATAAAAAAAAATACACTATTCTTAATTCAAATTTAGTAAAATTTATTTTCAATTTTTTAGTTTGTGCCCTATAGAAGCGTGTTTTTTTCTATTATTTATTTTGATAATTATTTTTTTATGGAATAACTTCCGAAATGTGTACTTTATAAATGGATCTTTTGCCTACACTTTATATTTGTAAAGTTTAATCGACAGTATAGGGAAAGATTATTAATGGATTATATAAAAGAACTATACTGACTGGTTTCTTACAAACTAGTTTACGCGACATTGCATTAAGTTCTAATGATGCAATAAAGTTTTAGCACCTTTTTATTACTATGGTTTTATGAACTTGTTTTCTTGTAGGTAAGTCTATCCGGGAAGAATTTTGTTGATTGATTTTAAACTAACTTCCCGGTGAACTATTTACTTAAAATTTGTACCATACCGCAGATATGTATGACAAGGTGTGAAAATGTGAAATATTGAATTGTTTGCTGTTTCGATTAAAAAAAAAGTCTATAACCAACGTCTCCATCAGCTTATACTTGAATATAGCTCAAATCTAACTGACAGATGAACAGAATATATCAAAAGATCATTTACATAACACTAGAAAGCAAAAATTTATAATTGAATATATTTTTTTAACGTACCATGTTTTTTATAACGCACTGAACACATGCTATACATAACTATAAACATGCGCTCCATGTTTTTCGTTTTCAATCTTTTATTTTATACTCTTTAGTTCGTTATAAAAACATGGAGTATTTTTTTTAATTTAATTATTATTTCACTTCTTCATAACCATAAAGGTAACCCATAAAGGTATTACCCGGGCTCAGGTCAAGGCGAGAGGGGCATGTAGCAAGACTCGCCACTTGATAAGCACCTAAAATTGCCCACTAAAATGCAACCACGGCGACACTTCAAACTCGCGTGTTGCCAGTGACCAAGGGAAGTACCCACACCTCTGCCAAAGTTTTTCCATCTTGTTCCAAGATAACAGTGGATACCGTATGCATGCATTTACATACATAGAAAAATTATCATACCTTAAGTAGTTTTAGAGAGGTTTTGTCGATGGCATCACCCAGGGGAGTCCGCTCGTACTCGTGGTCGAGTAAATAGCACGCTTGGACGCTGCATACCGCGGTAATTGCTATAAATATGTAACAAATTAGTGAAGTTCATATATATATAGGTACTAAAAAAAAGTAGACTTGTTGTTTAATTATTTCAGACACTAGAATACAAAAGCTTTGAAGAATAATTAGGATGATATCAACTGACCAAATAAATAATAAAACTTGATCATCTTGTTACGACCGCTCGTATTTTAAGACTGATGTATAATGCTCTGCTGTGGACAGTGTCTGTGATACAAACCTTACTTAATTAATTCAGTTTATCTGTTTTAACGATCCCATTATTGATTAGACGCTTTGTATTGTCACATCATAAAAGGTAACAAATTTAAGGATTTTTTTTATTGTTCAATCACTTTTTTTTTCTAGTTAAGGTTTTGCCATATGGCCACAATATTACCTGTTGGCAATGTGGCCCAAGATGGTGCTTCCTTTGTGATCATCTTTTTTTTAGTTAATTCGAAATAAGTTGCTGGTTGTTATGTATTGTCGGAGAGTTAAGAAAACGGTTGTTTTTAAAATAATATGAAAACCAAGTTTCATATCATAACGTTTTTTTTTTACTTATTTTAGCTAAAAACATGGAAACTCAAAAATGGTTCACTTTTGCACAATGCATATGGGGGTTAAAATTATCACAAATAGTCACTCCTATTACCTCCTAATGGGATTAGTCGAAATACCGATAACTCTGTATAACAAAGAAAAAAAATGGTGTATATTTAATAACACACCACAGCAGTGAAAACGACATTAAAGGGAAGTTTCGAAAATACAAAAGTATACGCCTCATAATGTAAATTAATTAAATTACATTGAATTAGACGGTAATTGTCAATAAGCTATTACTTAGAATTATATTAAAGCGAATATAAAAATGAAATGGACTCAAGAAGTGAAATTTTTTGGGCGTCATCATGACCATATACATCATCCGCAAAACACAGACAACCCGACGTCCACCGAAATATTTTTTCAAAACGTGCAATATACAACTATAAGGTATTAAATAAAACCTATTGGCACGGTATATACCGTGTTTATGTTGATAATTAATGCGAATGATGCGTTCTACTCTCTCATGTCCCACTCCCCGAGCGAATATAGTACTGGCGCGTTATTTATGTCTCTCGCTTCCTTAGTTGACTCGAGCTGACTTTACGCAAACGAGCGTTACATTTCCTGACGTCACGGCTCATCCTTATTCAATACCCACAACGAGGTCACGCGCCTAAAGAAGTTTTAACTTCAAAAAGTTATTAAAAGGTAATAAAAAATGCAAATTTATTAAATGGTTCACAAATAAACATTTTTTTTTTAATTGATCTTGCAGACTGTAGAGGTGGCGCCATTATAAAGTTTTGCCCTGGTTCTAAACAATCGTAGATCCGGGGCTGCAATACAACTTGATGGGTATGCCTAAAACAATATTCAGCCAATCGCACCTCGCGAGCCGCATGCGTTTCTTTGCCTCCTCGGCTGTGACTCTTCCACGAAATTGTTAGTGCAGGAATGGAATATTATTTATTACCTAACCTTGTAAGAGACGAGTAAAAATATTACTTTACCTATTTTCCAGGGAAATACAAAGCCAATGTTCACAATACTGGAGTCTTTGTGGTTACTTTTAATAATACGTTTTATATTATTTAACTGGTTATATTTTTAAATAAACATAAACTAAGACTTATTCGACAAAGATAAGATTGAGAGTGTACTTTAATCCTAATTATTTCCGTAATAATAACTCCTACTATAACAAAACTTAAGTTAAAAATGGCTTTTTGTATAAATTTCAAATGTGTATTGTCTATATTTGGCTCTTTTGCATGGCAAGGTTGCCGATCACTGGCCTAACGACACACAAAGTGTAAATTTCTTATAACACATTAAATAAGACATATTGGCATGGTACATACGATGTTACTGAATGCGACTGATACGTCATGCTCCCTCATGTAACGCTCAACGAGTGAGTATAGCAGTTACCCGTCGAATACATCTCTCTCGCTTCGTCAGTAGATTTGAGCTGACTGTACCCGAACAAGCGTCACTCAGCCGAGTTTTTTTTTTTTATAGTTAAGGCTCAGCGTTATAGCCACAATCTCATCAGATCTTAAGTGACGATATGGCCCAAGTTGGTAGACACGCTAAACCTGTGGAGGAACTGGCTCTCAAGTGCAACTGCCGGAACACACCTATTGGTATTTGGCGGTAGAATTTCAACTTGAGGGTGGTAGCTACCCAGGCGGGCTTTAGAAAAGCCCTACCACCATACTATGGTTTCCTCGCGATGTTTTCCTTCACCGAAAGCTCAAGCTCATTGTAAGTGCTTGGATTCGAACTCACATCCCTTGACGCAAAGTTGTACCCACTACTACTGAGCTGAAAGCTCAGTCTCATTAAATACCCACAAAATAAAGTGCTCACCGCGCTACTTTAGTGCAAATAAAATAAAATTAAATACATTCAATTAATTCAAATAAAAGTTCAAATCAAAAAAACTTTATTCAATTTAAGCTGTATATTTTTTTTGTATGTATTTTTTTTTATTATGATACAAATTTAAATTTATTCACATTAGGTTTTAGCGCATGCACAGAGAGGTGTATCAATTTCAGTCTTCACCATCGTTCACATATTGATCCACATTGTAATAATCCTTTTGAGATTAAAACCCGCTTGACATGGTGCTTGAACTTTTACTATACAGCAAATCAGTATCAATAAGTTACCACTTAAATACGTAACAATTACTAGTTACATATATTATACAGTTCAAAAGCACATATTCAGGTTTATAAATGGAGGCTTATAATTAACATTATTATTATTATTTGTAATTATTTTACTTAAAAGTTTGTACTAGCTTGTAAGCCTTCTTAAGAATAAGATTAAGAATCTTAAGATTCCTTACTAATACTATAAATGCGAAAGTAAATTTGTTTCTTTGTTACGCTTTCACGGCTAAACCTGTGATTCGATTATGATGAATTTTGGTATATAGGTAGATGAGAAACTGGAGACGGTGACAGGCTACTTTTTCTCTTTGGAAAACTTATTGGTACCTAGTGGGGTAAAGAGAGGTGTAAACTTTGTATGAAACTTTTTATTGAGTCATCTGATATATTTGACAAAATCAATATTAAAGCGAGCGAAGCCACACGTATAAGCTACTACATAAAATAAATAAAAGAATTGTGTCCGAATTACGGTCATTGTGGACACATCGAAAACATTACTAACGCCGATATTATTTTCACATACGCTAGACTCACAACAATTCATCTTCAAGGGTGGAGCCCGTACTCTTTCCACTTCAGGTAATGATTGTAATTTGTAAATCCCGTATGCAAGTGGAATAGGAAAACCAGCTAGACTTTGCAGTTTTGTTGTTATATATACATACATACAATCACGCCTCTCTCCCATAAGGGTAGGCAGAGACCACATCCTTTTACTTGCTACGATCCTGACATACATCTGTCGCTTCTTCTACTTTCATAAGCACCTTCATACATGCTCTTCGGTTACGGGTACTTTTGATCTGGCCTTTCTCCAGAACGTCCTCGATCTTATTGAGATTTGTTCGCCTAGGTCGACCCTTACCAGCTTGCCCATTCACACTCGCCTTGTAAATTTGTTTTGTTAATCTTCTTTGATCCATCCTCTCTACATGCCCATACCAATGAAGCATTCCTTTCTCTATCTTTGTCACTACATCCTCTACCACACCACAACGTTCCCTTATCACACTATTCCTTACTTTATCTATCATTCTTATGCCAGCTATACTTTTTAGACTTCTGATCTCTACTGCATTAATCTTGCTTTCATGTTTCTTCTGCCAGACCCAGCACTCGCTTCCATAGATAAGCGTAGAGACTAGCACACCGCGATGCACAGCCAAACGTGCCTTTGTGGACACATTCCGGCGGCACATAAAGTTACGCAAGGCCTCGTTCACTCGATTCCCTAAAACAACTCTTCGCTCAGTATCACGGTCACACTTTCCATCTCTGGTAACCATTGACCCCAAGTATACAAACTCTTCCACTTGTTCCAATTGTCCATCAATCAAAACTGCACACTCTGTCATACTTTCTTCCTTTTCAAAAACCATTACTTTCGTTTTACTGGCATTCACTTTCATTCCTTTTCGCGTTACGACTCTTTTCAAAATACTGACCATCGCCTGCAACTCCTCAGCTGATGATGCCAGTGTAACCTGTTCATCAGCGTATAGGAGGCATTTGGCATTTTAAGTCCATAATCATTCTCATAATGATTTCTTATATTCTCTTTCAAATATTTCAAGCAATTGTCTATATATAGATTAAACAGCCATGGCGATGCTACACATCCCTGTTTAACACCTTTATTGATGCTAAACCAGTCTGTGTAGGCTCCGTTAATCCTGACACAAGCACTAGAACTCTCATAGAGTGACCTCAGTGCTCGTATCAAGTTGCCACTCACCCCATATAGAGACAACGTCGCTCACAATTCATTCCTCATAACACTATCATAAGCCTTTTCCAAGTCCACGAAAGCGCAATAAACCTTTTAACTGTAAGTAAAAAAAAATTCGGATATTGTTCGTAAGGAAAAGGTTTGATCCATACAACCCATTCCTCTCATAAATCCCGCTTGTACATCCCACATCTTCTCTTCCGTCTCAGTAATCAATCTTTTAACCAAAACTTTTATATACAGTTTGCCGACGGTGCTGGGTAGGCTGATACCCCTATAGTTTTTACGGTCTTGCTGTGACCCTTTTCTTTTATAAAGCGGCATGATAACGGCCTTGTGCCAGTCTTCTGGTACTTTGCCGCTCCTCCAACACAAATTGAAAAGACAGTACAGATGACTAGCAACTACGCCATGTCCAGCCTTCAGCATTTCGACCGTAACCCTGTGATACCCTGCAGCCTTACCCAACTTCATACCTTTCAAGGCTTCCACAATCTCTTCCATATCAATATCATCAGCATCCCATCTCTCGTTTCTATCAACGGATTATACGGACTGAGCTTGCCCCTCATCCTTTTCAAACAAACTTTCAAAATATTCCTTCCATCTTTTTAGAATACATTCCTCCCCTCTCACAATACATCCATCCGGGTTTCTGATTTTGTCTAGCTGCGAGGTTATATTTTCACCTCTAGCTGACCTTATGGACTTCCAGAACAACTTACTATTGTTCTGGAAGTCGTCAGATAACCGCCTATCAAATTAATTTCTATCATTCTCTTTTCTTTTCCTTACCAATTTTTTTGTCACACTCTTTAATCTATTATATTCGTTTCTTATCTCGTATACATCCTCATGCGTTACTTTTTGTACTTTTTGATTAGCTCTTGCAACTAACCAGTTCAACCAAGCTTTCTTCTTCTCAGTCACGGCCAGTTTTACTTCTTCACTTTTCTTTGTCTTTAATTTACACTTTTTTCTTCTCTGACTCACACCACATACATCAATAGCGACTTCTACAACGCCTTCTTTAAATGGCTTCTATAATTCTTCAACTTTGCATGCTTCATCTAACGTAACGAATCTTTCACTCAATTTACTTACAAACTCCTCTCTCACCTCTTTCACTTGCAGTTTTTCAACTTTTATACGTTCTAGTAGACTAATAGGCTCTTTAACACGGTGCCGCCATCGCTTATATAAACCTCTTATTCGGCTTATCGCCAGAAAATGGTCCGTGCTGATACCAGTTCCACGATATGCTCGAGTGTCTATCACATTCTTTCTTAACCTTGCATCCACAATAACAAAATCGATCATACTTCGAAAACTACCTTCCTCTCTAGTGTACGAATGGATCTTTTTATGGTCAAACATTGTACTCGTTACCACAATATTCCACTCTGAGCACACTTCCAACAGACTTTCCCCATTTTCATTCACTCTATTGTCATCAAACTTTCCAAGCACACTTTCATATCCATCTCGCTTCACTCCTACCCAACCATTGAAATGTCCTATCATTATTACTTTTTCGTTTTGTCTGCATTTATTCAAAATCTCTTTCTGCTATTCCAGAACTCCTTTCTTTCAATTTCGGCTTTTAAAGAACTGTTGGAACGCATATTTTGCGGCACATAAACACCTATCACACATAAACGTACAAGACCAACCTTTAGTCTCACCCATATGAGTCTAGGGCTTACACATTCAAATTCTGTCACACATTCATTCATTCTAGCAGTAAGAAATATACCAACTTCTTGACACCCTCTAATCGTTACTGGAACTCCCGACCAATATGCTGTGTATGTTTTATGTGTGGTGGTATCACACCCTTTCCGCTTAGTCTCATTCACATATCAATTCTCCTTTCACTCATCATATCACATACTTCCTCAATTTTATCATTCATACCACCTCTAACATTCAAAGTAGCAAAGCGGCTATCTGCAGCCCACTTTTCGCCCCTCATGGGAACGAGACGTGACGGGTGGCGAACCGCGTCGCTGTCATTTTTGTTAATAATTCTTTCCATTGCGGTTCCACGAGTAGCCAGGGAAGATATTGTCCACCCAAGCAGAGCCCCGCTTACTTGGGTAAGGCTACACCTATTTCTGGGTTCGCCCAGTCGTAGGGTAATTTGGCACGCTAGCGACTAGGCTCGCCCCTAACCATGCAGCCATCGGCACGGCAACCATAGACTTGGTGGAGGTGAAAGGAAAAACGGATTAGGCAGGAAATGTGTTGAGTGTATAGGAAATTTAGGTTAAAAAGGAAGATATAGGATAAAAGGATACCACTGTTTCGGAGGGATTAGGAGGAGACAGTGGTAGCTCGGGAGGCAGGGGTCGCTTACCCGTGTATCAAACTAAATGGAGTACTCTTGACCTTATTGACCTTGTTATATATATTACTAATAATAGCTCTGTAATTGAAATTTCACCTTAAGTGAAATGAGGAAATTGTAGTTAATATCCACCTTACCTTACGCATTACATGAATTTTTAAGCTTAAGCAATTAACATATACGCGTCAAATGTAATGCAGAATGTTATTAAATATGGATATTTTCGTAGACCAAAACAAATGCTAATGGTTACCACAGCAAATTTTTTTTTTTTTTAATAATAATAAAAATATAGTATTCGAAAAAATAAGCAGATAACACCTGAACATTTCGAGAATTATATACATTACTTACATTTACTATTTTATTGTAATATGTCTTTACAATAATTACCAAAGCATTTTAAAAAAAATGTTTTTGTAGTTTAAAACTCATTAAAAGGTATAAAACTATACATATTTTTTAAATATGTTAAAAAACCACGTAGTGCGGCCACTGCAAAATGTTACATTTAAACCTTAACACAAGTTCAAATTTGTGTACATTTGATACATTTCATAGTTGATTTTTTTACTGGGCAATATTGCCTTAGTGCGTAACTATTAAGTCATAGATAATACACTCATTCTGAATTTTTTAAGCGCTTATATCAGTTATATTTGTGGAAGTGTGCATTTAAAAGTAAACGGTATAATAGAATAATATTACGATATTACACAAATATAAGACACATATAACATATTTGTTTTTTTTTTCCTGTAATATTCGGAGGAAGACAGTACCAAGTGAGTATTTGTGATATTTAATTAATTTTAAAAATTAAGTTGACACTTGTACGTTCAGTAATGGATGTTTTGATTAGGGGATTCAACAATCATTTTTTATATTGACCAAAAGACTGATTTAGGTACTAATGACGGTGTTTATTTTTGGATATATGTCTATTTACTTCTGTTCATTGTATTGGGAAAGTAGTCGCTTTTTACACTAGGTGTATGATACTTTTATTAAACTTACTAAAAGCTTGATTCAAAACCAAATATGTAAAAAGTTAAATAGTAATTTTATTGAAGTAAAATGCTTTTATTGTTTCTTTTCTAACTTTTGTAGTACATCTAACTTAAATAAAGTGTAAATATACAAGTTTGCAGACCCCTTGTCGGACATTCGAATAAAGTTAACTATCCAGTTTACTAAGTAGGTATTATAATAACATGAAATATGAGCTATAAGCTATGGCCTTGTACAAATTTGTATTTGAACATTTTATAAGTTAGTTAATTTCCTGTGAGTTAACTATTCAAGGTTAAAGGTCACAAGATTATATTTTTATTTATATCATGATTGTGTGCATAGAATAAAATTTTGATTTATGAGGAAGGTTGTCTTCTTTAAATATCTCTACAAACTTGTTCATTAATCATTGTTTTTATAATCCTCCAGAAAGAATAAAGGTATAGGAAAGAAAGAGAAAGTATAGGTCATTATTATTATGCTATTTTGTTTTAAAATATACAGGTAATACTAGTAAATTGGAATGTTTCTAATTATTTCATTATTAATTGATACCTTTTAAAAAGTGCACTTCTGACATTATTATTAGGAGTACAAATAAGTTTCTGCCGTTTTTTATCAAAAATTCAATATTTATTATAGAAGAACGATAATATAAATTTATTTAAAATATTGCCCATCACTTGCAACCACTTTTTCCCATCTCTCAGGCAGCTTTCGAATCCCATGTCTGAAGAACTCCTTGTCTTTGAGGCTATCCATGAATTAATCCAAATTTTTGGTATCCTCATAAGATGTGAACTGCTGCACAGACAGAGCATGTGCCATGGACCGGTACAGGTGATAATCGGACCGTGCAATGTCTGGTGAATACGGCGGCTGGGATAACACTTCCCTATCAAGTGTTTCCAAATACTTTTTCACGGGAGCCGCAACATGTGGACAAGCATTGCTATACAGGAGAATATTTTTTTCGTGTCTAGAATATTATTGAGGGTGTTTTTCCTTCAGAGCTCGGCTCAATCTCATCAATTGTGTTCGATAGAGGGCTCCAGTAATTGTTTCACACAGATTAAACAACTCATAATACACTACACCTAGCTGTTCCCACCAAATACACAGCATAATTTTTTTTCCGTGAATATTCGGTTTTGCTGTTGATGTTGATGCGTGGCCAGGTAATCCCATGATTTTCTTCTTTTTGGATTGTCATAATATATCCACTTCTTATCACCAGTTACGATACAATGTAAAAAACCCTTTTTTTATGCCTAGCTAGCAGTATTTCGCTTAAGCATAATCAGCGTTCAATATCTCTCGGCTTTAATTCGTAAGGAACCCAATTTCCTTGTTTATGAATAATTCCTAATGATTTTAAACGATGTTAGACTGCTTGCTGAGTGACTTCTAATGTTAGAGCAAGTTCTTTTTGTGTTTGAGATGAATCTTCCTCCAATTCTGCATCCTCGTAAATTTTTGGCCTTCCGCTGCGATCTTTATCTTCTACGTCGAAATTAAACTTTTGAAACCACTCACGACACGTTCTCTCACTCAAAGCACCCACACCATATGCTTCTACGAGCAATTTATGCGCCTCAGCAGCAGATTTCTTTAAATTAAAGAAGTAAACTAATATTTCCCGCAAATGACGCTTACTTGGCTCAAATTTCGACATTTTGAACCAATAAAAATTATATTTTACCAATATGAAATCATGATATTAATAGGTTATGTCGTTCTTGAATGTCCAAACTATCTTTTAAGCCGGTTGTCATCTGCGAAAGCTAATGGACACTCCGTGCCGTGCTATCTACATTAAAACGGCGGGAACTTATTTGTACTCCTATTAAATTCTGTGATAATCTTTATATTTCTATATATCTATATATATCTTTATATTTTGTTTTATTTTGATAAATAATAGTGAGGATCTAGTTTAATTAGATAAATTGAAACTTCAATTCATTAACATCATTCTCATTTATTGCTATATCCAGCTTTACAATTTGGAGAACTTACGTATAATATTTTTCTTTCTACATTAACATTATGTAACAATCAAATAATTAACATGTGAATAATAGTTATATTTAGTACAAAGTGAATAAATAGCATCCGAATTTAATTTTGTAGTTTCAACACAATGAACTACTAGGTTTTTTTTTTTCAACCTGACATATGCTGTTAGCCATAAGGGCTTTGATAGCTTCACCAAACTTTTTGGGGCGAATGCTGAGGGCTCTCAGCCCGGTAATACTACTGAGATGTTCTCTTGGTTTTACTTATGAAGTTATTAGTTTATGACATCATTATTTCGGAGTTCTTATAACAATGTAACCTAAATTTTCCAAAAATTATATATATTATGCAACCAAACTTACAAAAAGAAATGGTTAGACTTTGCAGTATGGGGATTCAGTGTATGTTGTATATGTATGAAGCAATACTTTCCACTGTTTACTTTATAGAATATCACTTATACCCAAATTTTTAGATAATACACTCTACACCTTTTTCCATAATGCTAAATGATATTTCAAATAATTGAAACATATTTGCAAGAAACAGTACCCTAGATTTGGGATTCCTGGAGGTACATCTGATCTTGCAAAACAAATGTTAGCATAGTAGGAACCCCTAAATCTTTTGTTTCTTGTAAATCATGAGTACATTGTTTATTAAAAGGAAAGGTTATAAAGAGTTTTGCTTTTGTTGGAATATGCAGAACATTTATTAGTTTTTTATATGACTTTACTTTAACTAAACTTATAAGAATTTGTAATTAAAGTACTTTGAAAAGTAGCATATACAAACAGAAAAGTATATTTGATGCTTTAAATAATAATGGAACAGAAAACCTCAATTACATGCCTGTGCTTTTTTATGTGTGAAAAATTATTATTGATTGTCTGCATAGTGTCATAGTCAGCATAACTAAATAACTCAAATGTTCTGGTTTCGAGAAGACCATTATTTATTTCTTATTCTTATTTCTAAAATTTTAGACATGGTTTTAAATTAAACACATTCACTAGCGATAATTATATAAACTTTGAGTCTTCTTTTATTTGATGTTTAATAACACTAAACTCAACTTTGATTTATAATAGAATGAAAATTATAAAACCACTCATTTTATCTGACAACTGAATATTTTAAGTATACTCAAGTTACTTTTATAGTTTATGGCTTAGCAGTATGGCATTAATCTCAGCTGATCTTGAGTGATGATATGGCCTAAGTTGGTAAACACGCTAAACCTGTGGAGGGACTGGCTCTCAAGTGCAATCTATTGTTATTTGACTGCAGCTTTTCAACTTGAGGATGGTAACTATTCAGATGGGCATTAAAACTACTAGTTTAGGTTATTGTTAGATTTACTAATGAGTAATATAAATAAGGAGACATTTAAGATATATTTTTAGGTCAGATAAGTGCAGTAATTTAATTTTATACCATCAAGATACTTATAATTCATAATGCCCTAAATTAATACAAATTATTTAGTTGTTCTTGAGCATGGTGAGTGTTATTGTATACAGAACTTGTTTTGTTGAACTCTATCAGTTCTCAGTTGTTCATAAAACATACTTTTTAATGTATTTTGTGAGTTTGTATAATGCTAGATTATACTTATTTATTTTACAGTTAAAGTATAAAAAATATATATATATATTCAAAACAGGACAAGATAGAGTAACTACAAATAGTGACGTGTCACATAAATAGTGATCTAACCTAACACCCTTTTTTTAAATTTCAAAGTTACTTATTTTGAAGCGATGATAGCTCAGTGGTAGTGTATAGGAACGCCGTGTCATGGGACGTGACTTCGAATCCAAACACCTATATTAAGCTTGAGCTTTCGGTTAAGGAAAATATCGTGGAGAAACCATAGCACGGAGGCAGGGCTTTTTCTGATGCCCACCTGGTTAGCTACTACCCTCAAGCTGAAAATCTGCCGCCAAATACGAATAGGTGTGTTCTGAAAGTTGCAATTGAGAGCCAGTTCCTCCACAAGTTTAGCGTGTCAACGAACTTGGGCCGTGTTATCATTTAAGATCAGGTGAGATTATTGTCATAACGCTAAAGCTTGCCAATTTATAACAACTAAACTTTTCATATATCACTTGTAACTATTATACAATATAGTATAACAAAAAAAAAAAAAAACAATTATTCAATTCTCCACCTACACCGATGATTTGGTCATGATATTTTAATCCAATACATTATCAATATTACTGTTAGACATTTACAGGGTACAACTAGGGTTCTCAACATTAAACGTCTACACATATAATAAAAATGAAAATTAAACGATTCTACTCTTTAGATTTACTTGAAAAAAAATTACAAGTGACCAAGAATGAGTAATAGAATACACTTACATAATTTTTAGAAATGTCCGTCTGTCTGTCAACGTTTATTATAATACGTCACCAAGAAAATCATTAAGCGTATCCTGGATTAGCATTTAGTCTTTGTTTCATTAAAATCGGTTTACTCTATCAAAAATTATTGTAATTTGAATGACGGCGATAGATTAAATAATTTTAGTTCCACGGAAACGAAGTCGCTGGTACAACTAGTATATAATATCTTACTATATTTTAGCCAACTGTACTATAATATTTAGAAATGTACTATATTTTCATTGCTAATTCAACTGTCATGCTTTTACATATTTTACCTCTGGCTTTACGTAAGGATTTTTCTGCCATGAACGTAAAGTAGCTAGAAGAAACTAAAAAACCTCTACTAATTTAATCAAAAATAAATTGTTAATATATTATCAATATGTATAAATCTAAATTGTTCAATTTTTTATGATTATTTTATAAAATAATAGAATTTAAATGCGCTTGCAAAATAAAAATGTAAATTAAATAATGTGGAAAAAAAACCTTTTTTCTCCTAAATTTCCCAAAAGAAACACATTATATAACTTAATTTTAAAAAATGCTAATTTTTCTTAACAACAAGATAGCTACCCTAGATAAAACAGCATATTACGTGCTTTAGTGTGAAAACTTAAATTCAAACTTGATCACAATGATCACTTGACAAAATCAAAACTTAGCAAACGTGGAGTAGGAAGGCATTACAAGTTCCTTCTGATACAATTGTTCATAGTTTTACGGATTTCATTAAAATATAATATGTAGTTAATAGAGTAACAACACTAAATTTCATATAAGTGCTATAGAAAATATACATAAAATTGTTTATTTTAACTTGAATGCAATTATAACACAATTGCTATTATATTGTTATTTTACAGAATGCAGATCCAAAACATAATAATAGACAGTTGTAAAACACAAATGGATGTCGAAATTCCAGTCGGTGGATTCTGTGAAAAGCTAAGTGATGAATATAATATAGAGAAACTCGTTAAATTCCAAATCAAGCTTATAACAATTCCAACAAATCCTTTTTCCAATGACTCGAATAAGCAAACACCAACCAAAACATCCCCTTTTACCTTTCCGAGCTTACAAACTACTTTTGCTAACGAATCACGGATACAACTTTTCGTGAAATTCGTCAACGTGTTAAACAACACTTCAATTTACATACAGTTTTCTAGTAAAGCGCTGAACATTCAGGATATGTGCCTTAAAGCTGATTCTAAATGGCACATGGTAATAGAAAAATGCGTAAGAATATCTAAATTTGATATCTATTTTACATTAAATGTAGAGAGTAATAAATTGAAAGTCCTTTATGACGATGAAGAGCTAACGGATTTTGAGTTGCGCGGCGACGATGGGTCTGTGAAAGTGCATAAATGTATGTTAGCCGCTACAAGTCCAGTGTTTAAGACCATGATACAAGATGACGGGAAGGAAAAAAGAGAAGGCTATATATATTTGGAAGGAACATCGAAGTCTACTTTACAAGAATTCAAACAATATATTTACTTAAATTCGTTGCCTTCGCCAGTTTCTCAACAGATTTTGATTATCGCTATGTGTTATCAAATACCGGATATGGAAATCGCTTGTGTTAAACATCTGCTCGAAGGTCTTAAAGTTGATAACATATGTGAACTCTTAGATTTCGCAGTAACTCAAAAAAGCGAAAGACTAAAAATAGCAATATTAGAACAAGTACAAAAAGGCTGTGTTAAAGTCGATCAACTAAAAAAGCGGTTGGAAGAAAAGGACAAAGAAAATGAACAAAACAACGTAACAAAAGGCACAGCTTAGTATTACTTATTAAGTGATCACATTAGACTTTTGATAAAAACCATTTTTCTACGTCTATATTATACTCTACTGATATATTTGTAGTTTCTTTGATGAAAATAATTGTAAGTCAAGTTTATACTAAATTAATTTTAAACTGCTAACATAACATGGTTTGCCTTGTGATAATATACAAGATAAAATTGTATAAATTATGGTATTCTATAATTGTTTTATCGGCAGGGTTTAACCTGCCTATTCCAATAACTGTACTACAGCACTGCATATTCCTTATAGCATAAAAGCCGCGATGAAGAAATATATATTATATGGGTGAATCAGCTTTTTAAGCGATCCACTCTAATTACAATTCGCAGAACCAATTTGTAAGTTATAAACGAACAAATATTTTTCTCGTTTTTTACACATTATTTTAATTTCACTATCAAGCCGTTTTTATATTAACGCAGTTGTTACATCATAAGAGAGCATTTATTTTTACATTTGGATAAAAGGGCGGTATACTAATTAGTAGTGTCCAAACAGAGAACTATGAATAAAACTACTTTAAACAGTTAATAGTGTATTCATTACTCAATAAAAGAAAGAAACTTTATCAACTGCGTCACCATGTCGTTGTCATATATGATGTTTCTATGTGTCAGTCGTGCCTTACTTTATCTCGTATCTGTATACATTCATCTAAACGGTTAAGATAGGTGCTTAATGGCCACCAATGTATTATCGCGTGTCTTAAAGGAATATCGTATTAAGTATGTAAAGCAGGCGATGAATATTTGTTAACTTTAAACTCAATAAATCTAGTTCAAATATCATGATACGTACTAGTTTATAGGTCGCGCCAAACCCTATGGCCGGTCTGAACATAGCTACGTTAGGCTGCTAGATTACGTATCAAAGGCAGTACAGTTCTTGGGTGGTCATTATAAGAAATTATATCTATTAACAATTATAAAAGATAATGGTTATGTAGACTAATATGAAATATGTCGTTCTAGGCATTATTTACCATAAGCACACCAGAACTCGTTGCTACGTTCAGATCGGCCATAAAATTTGACGTTATCTATAGAAAGGTACATTAATTACATAAAATGAAACTGATTCAACTTATAGTAAGTGTATGTCATCTGAAAAGTACTAAAATCGTATAAAACCTCTCTTCACCCTTCTTCAAATTATAAATAATGGCGGTCAATAAAACATGGTTCATATAAATATGGCGAGAAACGGAACGGATCGATAATTTTGAAACATTTTTTTTTTGTCTATTTATCGACAAGGTACACCTGTACTATAAATTTGACTCAGTTTTATTATATGTCCATTATGATTCATATGTTTTAAACACTGTGTTCGTTAGATGATGTTAAGAAACGAAAATGAAAAATATTGGCTGAAAATAAACAGAACAGATTTGATTAATCGAATTTGGTAAATATGATGTATGTAACATCGTACGAAACAGAAAAGTTTACTATAAGTATTTACTTCATTTATGTATCAGTTTCGGAGATATAGCAATTTTTATTATTAAGTTATAACTGAATCGACACAAAATGATTAACGAAATAAAACGTCCGAGTCCATCTATTTAAATTCCAACATTTAAATTTGAGTAACAAGTTTGTAATTTGCACCTTTTCATACAGCTATTACAGTCCATGTTTTATAACTATGTTTTATTATTATAAAGTTATACTTTATTTCTTGCGTTATGTAAAATCGATGATAATTAATGTTTATTTCGAAGTAAAAGTTATACGCGTCTATGTAACACACCATGCGCTAATTTCTTTGTGTGTTACGTTTGCGCCGCAAAACTTTTGTTCGTAGTGTTTATGTATATGTATTGACTAAAGCAGTATGACTTCTCAAGAGTGTACAAAGTACAAATAAAACTATGTTCAACGTATTTTACATTGCATTAAAAACTATAGATAGTTAATACAAGACCATACAATAAAGTATCATTTCATTTGGTTGTTTTTTGACGAATGTTTTAATTTTGTCAACTGTTTACATTTATTAATAAACGATTTGTCGTGCTGATTTATGTAATTAATCAAGAATAAAGTTTTATATGTTTAACTGTATTTTAATTTTGTTGTTCCATTACATGCTTATATCGGAATTATAGCATAAAATTTGATGTAATCTGTATAGGCAACTTAATTGAATTGAAATGCATATGTTTTTGGAACAGATTTTTATTAAGGTCACAGTTTATGTAGGTACCTACTGTCAGAGAACGCGCTGATTAACAGCTGTAGGGATATGTACACTAGACACGAAAATTAAGGGATATAAAAAAAATCCGATCTCGTCCCCCACGACGGCGCCAAACGAGAGATCGTCTATCGCTGCCATGAAGACAAATTTTCGAAAAAAATTGATTTTTTTTTTTCCAAATTTCTTAAGCAGTTAATCTTTCTGATCAAAAAAATAGAGATTTTAGAGAGAAAAAAATTATTTTCATTGAAACAATGAATAAAAATCACAAAATTGCTCATAATGGTGATTTTTACAAAAACAAAGAATTTGAAGCTTCGGGGCACAATGAAAAAAAAATCGCAGCGCTTTGAATTTTTGAGGGATTTTAGGGGACACTTTGAGGTTAAAAAATTACCGACGATATCCTTCGTTCATCCATTTTATCCAAAGTTATCCAAATATCCTTAATTATGCGAAATTTTGTCTTTTTTTCAGTCCGAATTTTCAATTAAAAAAAAAATTTTTTTTTTCTATATAATGTTTAAATTTTCTGATAGAGAATATTGTGCAGTTTTCAAAACCCTCCTTCAATTTCCTATACGATCATTATTTCCGGAGTTATTGATTATCAAAGTGAAAAAGAACTTTTTTGCTTTGATTGACGATAACTCCGCGGCAAATCGTCGTACAGGCTTTTTGAATACGTCAAATTAAAGAGTATTAAATTTTCTAAAAGCTTTTGAACGAAACAATAAAAAAAAAATTTTTAAGCCCGTGGACCTTTTTTTAGACGAGAAAAAATTTGGAAAAAATATTTTTTGGTAGTTTTCTTAGGATTTCTCTAGACCTGGACATGAATAAAATTTTTCATAATCATATCTGAAAACTAGATACATGGAGCTACAATTTGCTTTTTTTGTTTTTTCTGTACGGTCATTCTCCTCGGAATTACAGCTCGTCGAAAATCACCCAAAAATTTAGATTTTTTTCTATATCCCTTAATTTTTGTGTCTAGTATATATAGTATTTGCGCTAATTTGATTATTTTTACACTTTCCTAGATAAATCAACTATGGTTTAACAATAAGTGGAACGTAACCTATATATTATGTTAAGATTATTAACGAAGTCTTAGAAAATATAGGTCGTTGAAAAATAAACAGTTATAAAAAAAATATAATTTACAAATTAAGACAACAAAGCTTCTGACTAACCATTCAGAAGCTCGATATTGCATCTGAGATATTAAATAATCAGTTCTGCTAAAAAGGACTATGTCAAAAATATTACCTACTTAATTTTCACCATTAAAGCTGATTTGATCAACTTCAATATTTTATTGTCATAGAAGCCAGTGATTTACATTTATATATACTACTAGCTGTACCCCCGACTTCGTGCTCAAGGAAATAAAAATAATTAATAGTTTTGCCCGTTTTTGTTACCTTTGTTTTGATACAGCTTAGCTCATATTGGTGGTAGTGTAATGTAAAATAGCCTAAAGCCTTATTCAATGGTTGTTGTATCAAATGAAAATTTTTGAAATCCAAGTAATAGTTACTAGGATTAGCACGTTCAAACACAAATATTAGTATACCTATATGCCGGCTGTAGTGCGACAAAGATAGACGAACGAAAACATTTGGAGGGACGAAAAAAGTTTTACTTTTTAATAAGCAGAAAACCCAATACAATTAGCATATGTGTGTTAACATATTCTCTATTCTTGACAAATAGAGTGTAACAGTGCGTTAAATAACCAAACTGGTGATGAACAAGTTTCGAACGATGTAGTGTTGGCAACGAAATTATTCGTTACTTCACTATCGATGTATTGTTACAATTTATTGCAAACGTCTCTAAGAATTTTTTTCCTAAAGAAAAAAAGCATTCTAACGGACATCTTTATCGTAACTAATATTATAGACACGATTGTAAGTTTGTTATCCTTTCGGTCCAAAACTACTCAACCGAACGGTATTATTTTTTGCGTACACGTTGGGAGCAACAAACATGCATGCCATTTTTCTATATAATTGGACGATACCCTTTTGTTCCCCTTCATTTTGCTGCTCCAGATGAGACCTGATGTGGCCATTAGAGGCTTCGACAAATTTCCTAGTAGCGGGACATCGCTTAGATATCTCTTGCATTATGTATGTTAGTTCCACAGCAAATGTGGCCAACGGTATCGTAACTATTAAAATAAAAGACGGGCTTGTATATTTCCTTCTCAAAACTTATCTATCCCAAATTTTTAAAGAGCATCATAATCTAATCCCTTCTCATTACCACCGTGGACACCCGTAGATGTAAAGGCTAGGGCTTTTGCAGTTGCAGCAGCGGCAACACCTGAAGATTCTAAAGAACCAACTCTCGCCGACAAACTAATGACTAAGTTACGCAAATCATCAATAGCTTTTCAGGTCCTTATTCTCATGCTCTAGACTGCCTATTTTCTTGGTTAATTCAGTGTTAGGAACCATTATGTTACTAGTCGGGGTCACCAATTGAGGGTGTTTTAACCCTCGTAATAAAGTTTATAAACAAATATTACTTACAAATAAAATAAAACACGTCATTTTTGTATCATTAGAGAAGCTTCTGTAGCGATATTCTCTGTCGTATCCCTCTGACATCTGTCTTTACAAACCGCTGGCACGCAGGCCGATATTACGGCCAGTGACAATTACAAAGAACGCCACATACCCCCACAAAGAAACAAAGACGGGGTTACACGTCGATAGGTTTAGCGAAACGAACTCGTCGACCAGAACGAGTAAGATAACTCTCTAAAACTCTATAATCTGATGAGGTTTCGGCTGTATCGGGAGATGGTTGACGAGGCTGGCTACGAGAAATATTGGAAAGTTGATCGTTGTTATCTATGTGTGCTGGTTTTACCCTATCAACACTGACTACAGTTGGTTTGCCTCTTATGTTCAAGGTTATAGTTTTTTCTTGACGGTCAAGAATTTCATAGGGACCAGTGTATGGCTGTTGAAGCGGGCGACGGATGGTATTGTCGCGCAAGAAAGCATGAGTGGTCTTGCGTGTTCAGATCACGTCGGGGTCACCAATGTATCGATATTCTCTGTCGTATCCCTCTGACATCTGTCTTTACAAACCGCTGGCACGCAGGCCGATATTACGGCCAGTGACAATTACAAAGGACGCCACACTTCATTCTGTTTATTTTTCTGTATTCTTATTAGACATATAAAAAAGTAACTATGAAAAGGTTGATAGTCACACCGTTTTGCCTTTAAAAAAAATCACTAAACATTGTATACTGACTTTTATATAAAAAAATTCAATACATGGACACTTTTATTCAGGGAAAACTACAGACATGGATTAAAAGATTATATGGAAAATTTTCAGAGGTGACTTCGGCCTTTATATAAATGGTACCTAAGACATGGCTTTAGCCTTTTAACTCAAATATAGATTTAATTAAAAACAGCATCTGACTCGCCAGCATGGTGTAGATACTTTTGCCTTTTCCTTTCACAATTGCAAGGGAAAAGCTATACCAAAAAAAATGTCTGTGGATTTGGAGTTTTTGGCATTATCTTGATCTGTTATCTTGTGGTTTTATTTGAATTCATATACTTAGTTGTTAGCTTTAAATTAAGGTTACAGACATTTTACGTAATGTAGTGTATCCGAAGAGCATAGGTGAAGAAAATAGTGAATAATCATTCGGAACATGACATATTAGTTGCCACAAAAACTCCCAAGAGAGTTTCAACAAAACTTTAAACAACTTTGCCTTTTTCTTTCTCAATTGAAAGTGAAAAACTATACAAAACAAAAGGTCTGTGGGTTTATGTTTAACACCTCAAGCATTAGCCAGAAACTAATATTAACGTCAATTCAAAAGGTCGTAAGCGCCAAAATTGACATTCCATTATAGACCGCTATAACTATTATTACTATTTTATTTTTAGTTTTATTATTAGCGTAATATATTTTTAGGTATAAAAATGAATCGCCGAAATGTATGTACGCGCATAACTTCCGAACGAGTGTACCAAATTGAATAATTCGTTTTTAAATGTTTGTTTATTGTCAAGACAAGGTTTTTAAAGAAAAAAAAAAACCAAACAGATATTTTTTTAATCTTATAAGACAAAAAGTAATAAGGAAATGATAGCTCAGTTAGTAGTGTATACGGACGCCGCGTAAAGGGATGAGGTTCAAATCCACGTATACTTGTATTTCATATAATTAAAAGACATTTCATTCATTTGTGTAATAAACAAGTTTCATACAATAACTAAAAGAAATGAAAAACAAAATCGATATTAGATATAGCCAGTTCTATTAATCTTAACGAATTAAAGTTGGAAGATTGTTTAAGATTGATTCATTAACCCGTCAAACATGAACGCTAAGTTAACTATGAACTACTATAAAATTGCAGTATTTTAATAAATAAAATTATAATCTAACAGTGTACAGTTCGTTTTATATTTTTTCGATTAGTGAAAATGAGAAAAGATTATGGGCAACACTGACAAAAGTTTTTATTGTCTAAAACGCGGCAAAAACTATTGTGTGATCATTATATTATTGTGACATATATATCCGTTGAGTTTTATAAAATATAAAGAATCACTATTTCTTTATATTTTATAAAACTCAACGGATATATATTTCCTACCATAATTATACACTTCTCAGTGTAATACATATGCATATTTATATTTTTCAATTCGAAATTTTGATTTCCTTGTAATACTTTGAATCTGTTTTCGTAATAGAATTCTGAATATATCATTATATATTTGTGTTCAAAATGTTAAAAACCATATGCTATGATCTAAGAATGTGATTTGAAATACAATTGTATAAAAGCAAAAGATTTGTTTATAATCACATAACCTATTTTGTTTACATGTAACTTGAATCGCGAGTTTATTGCTTTTTGTCGAGATGCTGTCGATAAAGTTATCGATTTTTTAAATTTATTTTCATTATACTATGTAAACCCAACAAATATTATAAGAATGATATTAACAATATGTTTTATAGGTACTTTTATTGCGTTATATAATAAAAATCTTATTAGTATATTATTTTTATAGGAATCTTCGAATTAAGACATTTTAGATTCTTTGAGCGAGGATGGTTTATCTGTTTTGGACGACGGGGATATGGTCAATATAATTCATATTTAATTATAATTTCTATTTTTATTTGATTACGTTAAAAATGTATGAGCATAATTGTACCATTTTTAGGGAGATATCAGAATGCATTTTATTATACGTTGTGCTACGGTACATACAGCGGACGGTAGTCCTCCCATAACGGACCGGCGTCTATGTAAATAGTGCTTGTTTCTAGTAGGCAACACAGAAAAATTTTATGCGTGTGTGAGAATTAAAATAGCCCATTACATAGGTGACCAACGTTCACCGTTGTTTGTAGATGGTACCACTTTCTGCCATTCTGTACAATCATTTTATCAAAGTATTATGACTACAGGCAATCCTGTAGTATGAATTCTAAAAATATTAAGTTGTGTATATCTTGTAATATGTATGTATTAGTAAATAACACCAGTTTGTAAAATCTACTACAAAAATACTGTGCTATAATATTTATCAATTTGTACTATCTGTACAGAAAAATAAGTGTATTTAATAGTTTTGTGTAGTTATTTTTGTTTTATAATATTGTATTTAAATTTTGTTTTGGTGGGTTGAAATTTATAGATAGATTTTATTCTTTTTTATTTTTGTATAATAAATGTTTGACTGCAAATTAGTATTTTATTCTTATCTTTAGCTTATCAAGAAACACCATCTTTCGCAAATTTCAAGATTATTAAAATTTTAACTTGCTCGGAAATAAAAGTTTCAATTTTGAATATATTTTGTCGTATTTGTAAAATAACAATTATTGTAAAACCTTTAGTGTTAGAGTAGTTATCGTTAGCTCTTATCGAATATTCACATTTATTCTCTCATATCAATATTTAATTTATTCAATACTAGCTGACCTAGTGCACTTCGTATCACCTAAAATCAATGTTCTTTATTGTCGCTAAAACTAAAAACGGTTTAACCGATTTCTATTTTATGTACATTTTAATTAATAAATCAATCTAAATCAAACTTCCAACTTCAATTCGTTAAAATAGAACTGGCTGTATCTAATATCGTTTTTTTTATCATTTCTTTTAATTATTGAATAAAACTTGTTTATTACTCAAATGAATAAAATGTCTTTTAATTATATGAAATATAAATATAGGTGGATTCTAACCTCATCCCTTGACGCAGCGAACGTACACACTTCCAACTGAGCTATCATTTCCTCATTACTTTTTATATTATAAGATTTAAAAAATATCTGTTTGGATTTTTTTTCTTTAAAAACCTTGTCTTGACAATAAACAAATATTTAAAAACGAATTATTCAATTTGGTACACTCGTTCGGAAGTTATGCGCGTACGTACATTTCGGCGATTCATTTTTATATGTATACAATATATTACGATAATATTCAAAGTAAAAATAAAAGGGTAATAATAATATCCTTTTATTCAGTTTTACTTCACATATTCTTTTACATAGTTTATAATAATAACTTATATCTAAACTAAATCTTAATCTAAATAATGTGAGAAAAATATACCATAAAAAATTAAATGGTATATCCAAAATGATTTTAACGATATATTTATTGTGTCCGATATCACTAGTCTCGAAAATTACCCTAAAAAATGTCACATTTTTAATCTGTGGTAAAATTTACCACTTTTTCTGTTTTGACTTGTCATGTTAATAAGGTCTATGTTTGGATGGGAATTTTGGCGCTTATGACCTTTTGAATTGACAATAATATTAGACTTTTGCTAATGCTTGTTAAGAGCTCTCTAAGAGCTTCAAAATCTCCTAAAATTTTCGGGTAAAATTGTTAATTGGCAATATGGCGATAATATTTTTATTTTTTATGAAGAGTTTATTTGTACAAATTTTGTGACGTCACGTATAATCTCCGAGGCCGTTATCGACCTCGTTCATGCTTGACAGTTTAAAAGTAAACGTTATCATACAATAATATTATGGTATTAAATAAATGTCAGACACGCTTGTGTTAGCTGCAGAATTTTTGGTGTTTTTGCAAAACAGTGTTTTTTCCTATAACATATTACGAAGTAAGATATAAAATATCAAGTAAGTTTATGTGATAATTTATTAAATAGGTATTTATAATCTACACTTGTACGCTCCAGAATTATTTTGATTAGGAGATTTAACAATAATTATTTATAATAAAACCACTGATTAACGTTCTAACGATGTATAATATTTGTTTTTGCATATATTTGTATATACTTGTTCATTATATTGGGGATGCAGACGCTTTTTACACTAGGTATATGAGTATTCAACTCGCTGAAAGCTTGATCAATGATTCAAAACCAAATATGTAACAACATAAATAATAATTTTATTAGGGTAAAATACTTTTATTATTTCTTTTCTAACATATATAGTACATCTTACGTTTATGCGGCGTAAATTTACAACTTTACAGACTTCTGTTTGTTGACATTCGAATAAAGTTAACTATCCATTTGAATAAGTAGATATTAAGCTTTGCGTTTTTTACATAGGGCGCCGATTTCGCATCGCATCGCACCTCGACATCGCATTTTCTCCTGTGCGTTTAGCTGAGGAGAATCGAATCGAGTCGAATCGTATCTTTCATTCATTGCAATTCTTCAATGAAGTAGGTAGTAATAATGTAGTTATTTACAAACATAATAGTACCACTTTTTCTTTAAAATTCTACTAAGTATTTTCTACTAAATCTACTATCATCTAATTTAAAAAGCTACATACTATGTTTCTATCACATATTTCAATCACACACTATCAAAATCATATAACTTTGAGACCTCTTAATTACTTTAAGCAACCAAAAGAGTAAGTATGTATTTATGTATCATTATCATAATTTTCTTTTTTCCTTTTTTCTCGTTAGGATTAGATATTTCATGCTTTACCAAAATATACTAAACTAGCACTTACCTGCGGCTTCACTCACGTTAATATTGTTCTTGTTAAACACATTGGATGGAACAGTAAAAAGTTTCATACAATGTTTTTCCCTCACTTTACCGCACTTGCAATATGTTCTTTGGGTGAAAAAGTAGCCTGTCACTGTCTTCAGGTTTCCATCGATCTCTATACCAAAATTCATCATAATCAATTCAGCGGCTTGAGAGTGAAAGTGTTACAAACAAACAAACTCACTTTCGCATTAATAATATTAGTAAGGATTATACTTGCTATTTTGACTTGCTGAAATTTCAATCAGATTGCAGTAAATCTAGTAAGAAACTGGAAACGATGTGCAATTGAGATTCGATTTGGCTACCTTCGACGTACAGCTAATGAAAGAACCCTCATAGTAAATGTACAATAAGAGAATTTCTGCATTCTTGCATTGCATTGCAGGACTTGGCGAGGCTAGTGGATGCGGGACATTAATCTGTAAATAAGATAAGATACGCTATGAATTTACAAACTTATACTTCAATATTCTATAAGTTAGTAGATTTTGTGTGACGTTAAAGGTTGTAATGATACATTTTTATTTATACCTCGGTTAGGCTCATAGAATAAAATTGTGATTTATTAAAAAGAATGTTAAGTTCAAACAAATTTGTTCGTTAATCATTGCTTTCAATAATGCTCTAGTAAGAACAAGGGTAACAGACATTATTAGTATGTTATATTTGTTTTAAGAAAAATACAGGTGATTCTTGAAAATTAGAATTGTTTCTAATTATCTCTTGATTAATTGATGCCTTTAAAAACCACACTTCTGTCATTAATATCTGATGATCTTTAAATTTCATCCATTTATAGGAATAACAATGAATTGTTTCAATAGACAATTATAATAAATTTAATATAGAATCAAAGGAATATCTTTTAAATTTTGATAAATAATAGTGAGTATCTAATTTCTGTATCTGCTCTTTATAATTAGATAAATTGAAATTTCAATTCATTATCATCATTCCTATTGTTTGCTACAATCAACTTTACAATTCGAAGAACTTACATATATAGCTTTTTTTCTTCATTAAAACTGTGTAATCAAGAATTATCATGTGAATAATAGTTATTTAGTACAAAGTGAATAGCATCAGAATCTATTTTATTCTCTCAACTCAATGGACCAGTACTTTTGCTGTTTCTTATGAACCTTATGAATATTAAGGCATCATTATTTTGTTATATTCACCATAGCCTAAATTTTCCGAAAAAACTTAAAGGTAAAAGTGATTTGACCTGGCGGTAGGGTGAATCTGTGTATGTTGTATGAAGCAATGTTTTCCACTGTCACTTTATAGAATATCACTCGAAACTTTTAAATAATATTATTCTCCGATTACTTTTTACCATTATGCTAAATGATATTTAAAATAATGGAAATATACTTACAAATACATGAACCTTTGACTTTAGATACCCCACTCCTGTAGGTAGATAAGATCTAACAAAACATATGTTTGTGTAGTAGAAATTTTCTTAATTTTATTTTTCCTTGATTCCTTGATTTGAAATTATTCCTTGTAAATCAGAAGTACGTAATTTATCGAAAGGAAAGTTTATAATAAGTTTTGCTTTTGTTGGAGAAGACACAAAGTTTAACATGTTTTATGAGATTTTACCTTAACTTAATAAAAGTCGTTATTAAAGTACTTTGAAAAATATTTTTAGTTTATAGGTTTATTGTTATGGGCATTATCCCATCTGATCTAAAGTGATGATACGGTCTAAGTTGGTTGATATGCTAAGCCTATGGAGAGACTAGTTCTCAAGTGCAGCTGCCAGATCACACCTATTGGTATTTGTTGACAGACTTCCAACTTGAGGGTGGTAACTAGCCAGGCTGGCATTAGGAAAAGCCCTACCACCATGCTATAATTTTCTCACCATGTTTTCCTTCACCCTAAATTTGGTAAACCCTCCTTTTCCCCCAAGCCTCACGTGATTAATGGATGGCCCCTTTTGTGTGTTTACTGTGAAAACTCAAATTGTATATTTAGGTGTAAATAAAGATATAGTATCTTTAGTCAAAACCTGGTAAAGTAGATAAAATATTACAAATTTATTTAAAAAAAATTATGCGTATATTTTTAGATTTCAGTAAAATATAGGTAAAACTAGCTGTGCCCGTTACTTCGTTTGCGTGGTTTTTTTAAATAAAAAAAGTTCCGCTGAATTCTATTTTTCTTTTTAAATACAAGTAGCCCAAGTTACCCCTTATAATATCACATATATGCCAGCAAAAGTCCCGTCAAAATCGTTCCAGCCTCTTTACAGATTAGTCGAAACAAACAGAAAAAACTATAAAATTGATTTTTATTTATAATTACCATATATACTTTCATAGACATTTAGTAAAAAGCTGTTATTTTGTCATTACAAAGATACCCTTTTTAATAGTTACGGTTTACCGTTATGGCCACAATCTCAGCTGATGTTAAGTGACGATGCAAGCCCAACTTGTGGACACACCAGGCCTGGTGGAGGGACTGGCTCTTAAGAGCAACTGCCGAAACACCTATAGGTATATAGCGACCGATTTTCAACTTGAGGGTGGTAGCTAGCCAGGCGGGCATTAGAAACAACACTACCACCATGCTATAGTTGCAGCACGATGTTATCCTTCACCGAAAGCTCAAGCTCAATGTTTTGTGGATTCGAACTCACATCCCTTGACGCAGTGTCCTTACACACTACCAACTGAGCTATCATCGGTTAAAACTTCATTTTCTTTTTTGTGTAGATGTAATTAATAATATATTGATATAATTAATGAATGTAAAGAGTAACATCACTAAATGTCTTCATAAGTTCATTCAAATGTATACGTAACTCGCTGTGTCCGTGACTCCGTTATAAAATTTTATTTAATTATTTTCTTTAAAAAAAATATATATATGTATAGCCTATATTACTCAGGGCTAATGTAGCATTCTAATGGCGAAAGAAATCAGTAATAGTTCTTGAGTTTATTCGTTACAAACAAAAATACAAATCTCTCCTCTTTATAATATTAGTATAGATAATATTTATTTTGCAGAATGCTGATCCAAAATTTAATAACAGACAATTATAAAACGCAAATGCATGTCATAATTCCAGTCAACGGATTCTGTGAAAAGCTAAGTGAAGAATATAATATAGATAAACTCGTTAAATTCCAAATCAAGCTTATAACAATTCCAACAAATCTCTTTTCCAATGATCCAAATAAGCAAACACCTATCAAATTTTCCCTCTTATCTTCTCCGCCCTCAGAAACCACTTTTCCAATTAATCCTACCTGTAATTCAAACGTGATGCCTACTTCGGCTACTACTGTTAATGAATCACGGATACAACTTTTCGTGAAATTCGTCAACGTGTTAAACAACACTTCAATTCACGTACAGTTTTCTAGTAAAGCGCTAAACATTCAGGATATGTGCCTTAAAGCTGATTCTAAATGGCACATGGTAATAGAAAAATTCGTTAGATTATATACCTTTGATATTTGTTTTACATTAGATGTAGACAATAATAAATTGAAAGTCCTTTATGACGATGAAGAGCTAACGGATTTTGAGTTGCGCGGCGACGATGGGTCTGTGAAAGTGCATAAATGTATGTTAGCCGCTACAAGTCCAGTGTTTAAAACCATGATACAGGGTGACTGGAAGGAAACAAGAGAAGGTTATATACATTTGGAAGGAACGTCGAAGTCTACTTTACAAGAATTGAAACAATATATTTACTTAAATTCGTTGCCTTCTCCAGTTTCTCAACAGCTTTTGATTATCGCTATGTGTTATCAAATACCTGATATGGAAATCGCTTGTGTTAAAAATCTGCTCGAAGGTCTTAAAGTTGACAACATATGTGAACTCTTAGATTTCGCAGTAACTCAAAAAAGCGATAGACTAAAAATAGCAATATTAGTACAAGTACAAAAAGGCTGTGTTAAAGTCGATCAATTAAAAAAGCTGTTGGAAGAAAAAGACAAAGAAAATGAACAAAACAACGTAACAAAAGGCACAGCTTAATATTACTTATTAAGTGATATCACATTAGACTTTTGATAAAAACCTTTTTCTACGCCTATATTATACTCATAACTAACTGTATTACATTATTATGAAGTTATAGGTACTTCATTTGACGCGTTATGAGAAATCGATAATAATGTATTTTTAGTTCGATTTGAAAGTTGTACTCGTTAATGTAACACACCATGCCCCGATTTCATGATGTGTTATCTTGAGGACGCACAACTTTTGTTTATAGCCTTTAATGTAAAACTAGATTATTTATGAATTTATATTAAGAGTAAAAAAGTGTGACTTCTCAAGTGTGTATAGAATGTACAGTCTCCATTTGTTTGATTATTTGATCGCATTTGCATAAATAAGACTATAGACAAGTAACACACGACCACACAATACATAACGATCAATTTTGCTCTATTTTGACGAATGTTGTTGCACTACGTTTGATTTTTTAATTACAAGTTTTCTGTTCAAACTTTTTACACTTATCGATGAACGATTTATCGAGCTGATTGATGTACCTTGAGCTGATGTACCTAATTAATAAAAAAAATAAAGTTTTATAAAGTTAACCGTATTTTCATTTTGTTTTTCTTTTATCTGCTTATATCGAAGTTATAGCGTAAAAAGTTATGTATGCTGTAACATAAGTTATTCAAATAGAAATGCCTGTTTTTGAAACAGGCTTTTTATTAGGGTCACAGTTTATGTAGCTACTTACTGTCAGAGAACGCGCGGATTAACAACTGTAGGTTATATGGTCTTTTTCTGATTTGATTACTTCTACAGTTTGGTAGAGAAAACATCTATGGTTTAACAATAAGTGTAACGTGGCCTATATATTATGGCAATATTACTAACGAACTCTTAAAGAATATAGGTCGCTGAAAAATTAACGGTTTATTTTACATACATATAGATTTTTTTTTTTGACCTGACATACTCTGTTAGCCTTAAGGGCTTTGACAGATTCATCGAACTTTTTGGGGCGAGTGGTGAGGGCACTCAGCTCCGAGGCAACGAGCGCAAGGGTGCGAGAATGGGTGAACCTCTGCGTGGGCTGCTGATGGAAAGTGAACAAGGATTCGAAAACCTAACTAACCAACAGGTTCTAGTTTACTAATTTATTGATCTTAACATGATTTATCAAGTAAGCCGCGTGAGGACAAAATTTCTGATTAAAGCTTCAGAAGCTTCATATTGCACCTGGGATGTAAAATAATCAATGTGGGTATCAAGTCGGCTGGAAAGGAATCTGTCAAAAATATTTTTTTTTTTTTTTTATACTTAATGTTTAGCCTTATGGCCATGGTCTCACCTGATCTTAAGTAACGATACGGCCCAAGTTGGTAGACACGCTAAACCTGTGGAGGAACTGGTTCTCAAGTACAGCTGCCGGAACACACCTATTGGTATTTGGCGGCAGGTTTTACAACTTGGAGGTGGTAGCTACCCAGGTGGGCATTAGAAAAAGCCCTACCACCATGCTATGGTTTCCTCACGATGTTTTCCTTCACCGAAAGCTCAAGCTCATTGTAGGTGCTTGGATTCGAACTCATGTCCCTTGACGCGAAATCGTACACACTACCACTGAGCTATCATCGCTTCAATTAACCTACTTAATTTTCACCATTAAAGCCGATTTGAAAGTATTATATCAACTACATTATTTTTATCGTCGTTCAAGCCAGCTATTTACATTTATATATACTACTAGCTGTGTCCCCGACTTCGTGCTCAAGGAAATAAAAATAATGATTTTTACCTGTTTTGTACCCTTTTTTTCAATACAGCTTACCTCATATTGATGGTAGTGTAATGTTAAATAGCCTAAAGCCTTTTTCAATGGTTGTATCAAATGAAAAATAATTTTTGAAGTCCAACTGATAGTTCATAAGATTAGGGCGTTCCAGCAAACCATTTTTCCGCTTTATAATATTAATATACTTATGTTTTAAAATTTGTTGAAATATTTTATCCAAAGCGTACTTATAATGGGTATGCACCATACGTATATCAAACATCCTATATTTTTAGTTATCTTGTTTTAGTTGTTATCTTTTCGATGGTTTTTTTTTGTGTGTGATCAATATTACTGGCAAGTATTAGGAATATTTTGCAAATAAAAACAGTAAATTTAGTTTATTTCTTTTCTTTCTGTACAGTAGTTAATCAACATTAACATTTTGTATTTATAATTTTATGTAAAATACATTATTTACAGTCATGAAAAATTATTTGTTTACTTTTATATTTACTTGACTCATTTAATTGTATTAGCTTTGATTTGTGGTAAACATAAATTATAAAATGATGAACTCAAAAAATCTTTTAACGGCTGCCATTTCACCCAGTCATTTGTTTGCAAATAATTTCTTGTTTTTCCTTTACCGACATAATGTGGGTCCTGAAATATACACATTGAATATAAGTTACTATTTATTTATAGGTGATCTCAGCAGACGAGCAGACGATGAGCTGCTACTGTTTTCTGTAGTTAATAATTCAACTTATACACATACATGTGTTCATGGCAGAATGTTGTGACTTGAACATGGCCACGCAGTTGTCATATTGTGGTTTTGGATGTGTTCCGATATACGCTGCGAATACTGTACGGTTTGACGTCAATCAGTACACTGCAAAGCCGTTCCTTTATAGTTAGCTATGCTAGTTACTGTTAAAAACGGAATGCGGTTCAGTATACTGTCATCCATGTTAGTTTATTATTTAATTGATTTTTATAGTTAATGGAATACGCTTAATTCTTCAGTTACTTTCATTTCATACAAAGTATTGGCTTGACACTGCAAGGACTGCACTGCAATATCTATACATTTTCCATGTTTTAATTTTAACGGACCGTATCTTTAAATAACAATATTCAATAGTGCACTTTGTTAAATATCTGGACGCTGTTGATCACGTGATCAAAGTAGTAAGCAATTTACCTCTAAAACACCAGTGCTCACAGTACAAAAAAGGCAACGATTTATGACGTTATATATTTCCCTAGGAAAGAATCACCTCCCAGTAAGAGCATTGAACAGTGCTCGTAGTGTGTACGGAACACACCCTGTGTTATAATCTGTGACAGATGAGTGCGATTTGACAGTTGACGTCTGACACTTTTTATCAAGGAGATAAAAGCCTTTTGGTTTATATAATAAAATATATTCTACTAGTAGATGCACAACGTTGCTTGTCAACATGTCAAATTTCTTCAGAATCTATGAATAATTACAGAGAAATGTACGTGTAAAGGGACAGACAAACAAAATAAAAAAAAAACTTTTTAAACTTCATTCAACATCAATTGATTTAACAAAAAAGACTTAAAACATCGAAATTACTTAAATATGTTTTTGATTTACGTTTTTTTATTAGTTTCTATGTTTAGTGTTATGACCACATATAGGTATTTAACGGTAGATTTTTAATTTGAGGGTGGTAGCTAGACAGATGGCATTAGAAAAAGCCTTACCACCAGGCTATGGTTTCATCACGATGATTTTCTTCACCTGATGCTCAAGCATAGAATAACTAGGAATTTGAACTCGCGTTAACTGACGCGGCATCTGTACACACTATCAATACTGAGCTATATTTACTATAAATATTTAATACCCAGACACATAACAGAGTATGACATAAACTACAACCATTGATTTAACCCATGACCTGTCTGCTCAATTGTAAGGCTCATTACCACTGTACATTTAGGCTCCTATCTCTATATGTCATAAATATAACATGTATATTGTATGAATACTATAATATAACTATTTACAGTCATTGTCAAACCAATATCTGCTTAGAGTACAACTTTGGAATGTCAAATAAAATATCAGTTTTTATTTGGCAATATCTAGCGAATGCACATTACATAATTATTGGATACTAAACTTTACCCTATAAAGTAATCTTTTTATAAAAAAAATGTTAGCAAGCTAGTTATAATAGTGGAAGCTTGCAAAATGTGCACATAGAGGATTGAATATAATGCATTGGAATAACAATTACTTACCACAACTAACAGACTCGCTTCTTCATTTTCAACATGGATACCCATAATACCTTTGGAGGAACAGTCAATGTCTCCGCCCATCATCACCGGACTGCCAAACTTCACGAAATGACTGACCAACACATCAACAATACTTTGTAGCTCATCACTTTTGTTCACATGAACGATTTTACATGGAACATCATATAATTTATCTATGATAAGACAAACCTGTAATAAATAATTATATTTCATTAAAACAGTTATATCCTTACATAGTAAAATATTATTACGTCACATGCTGGTCTTGCAGACTTTTTTTAGTAGCTAGTTACTAACTTATTCACAGCACCCTCTAAGGCATTCTGGGATAGAAATCCTAATCGAGATAAAAGTCTTATTTGATAAGGTGGATCTAGCAAAATACATTTATAAAATTTATATATTGTGTTGAGGGGATGATATGTGCGGACCACTATTATGTCATGGACGTTTTATACTTTTACTAGTACTAAGACTTACTATTTATTTATTTAGTGATGTTCATACTCTTAATACCCACTATCATTATCATTAGTGATAATGAGCAGATGAGGGTAGTTACTAGAAACTGCCTTCCCAAACGAAGACACCACAACACTCATGCTCATGATCACAGCCTGTGCACCCAGATAAAAATCCTGAGTAAATAAATAAAAAGCAAGTCACATTTTAGACCCGTAATTAATATACATATTATAATGTATACAATAAGCAAAAGTTTTAAAAGTGTTATAACAACTTTTGCCCTCAATTCCTAGTTATAACCAATTTCTGCATATCTGCTATAATTAAAATGAAAATGATTAATCATTGTGTAAGGTAATTGGAAAAAAATTGGTTTTCTAATACTTCATATCTAACATACCAAGGTATATAACTATAGTCGAGAATATATTATAAATTTTAAGCAGACACTATATTGCAGTGTTTCTTAATTTTTTTAAGTCTATGGAATACCAGCATAATTACAAGGACCCCTATAATATAGAATGGTCAAACCAACAATAAATTTGTGATCCTTTATTTTAGAACTGGAAAACTGAAAAAAAGGTTTTTTGGGTTGATGTTACTCCTAAGTTTTAATATCAAACTAGATTCCACTTGTAATCTGTATGGTTTTAATACATAAAAGAGCAGAAATACCTTTTGACACAGGTATTTAACATGATGTTTGGTGACATTTATTAAATATTGTTAAATCCTTACTAATATAATACATGTGAAAGTGAGTTTGTTGTTAATCTTTCACACCTAAACTGCTGAATAGAGTGTGATGAATTCTAGTACAGAACGAGATGGGACCTCGGAGATGATGATATAAAGAAAATAATAAATTTCATACAAAACTTTTTGTAGGTTATCAGATTTGACAAAATTATTGATGACAATGTTAATGTGAGCGAATCCCCTGGTAAAAGTTAGTAGTTCATAAATGAGACTGACGGCCCCCATACATATATTTATAGACGCCCTGGGTCAATGGAACACAGGTTAAGAAACACTGCTATACTATACTATATTTTTTATTTACAAATTTATGTTGTTTTTCCTTTTTTTATATAGTAGTATGGAACATTAAATATAGCTGTATGTAACTGGATGCATTCTGACTCACCAGGAAAAGGGAAATTAACGTGAGGAGTCACTTTGGTCATATTTCAGTCAGATACAGACCCCCACCGCATTGCTTGACTGCTCTTTATACTTTATCTAGTTTGACAATATAACAAGTATAATACTGAGAGTTTAGTTTATTATGTTTTTTTATTGTCTATAGGTTTAGCATTATGGTAACAATCTCACCTGATGTTAAGTGAAGATGTGGCTCAAGATGGTGATTACGCTAAACTTAGTGCAGGGACTGGCTCTCAAGCACAACTGCCAGAACACATTTGTAGGTATTTGGCAAGAGATTCTCAACTTGAGGGTGGTAGGTAGTTAGTTGATCATTCGAAAAAGCCCTACAACCATGAAAAAAATAGCATGTCTTAGTCATAACTTTTAATTCTTTCCAAACAAAACAGCAATATGCTAAACACTACAACTACTAATCAAGTGGTAAAGAGCTGAATACACTTTAGATTAAACTTTTTATTGCATCATCTTATTTGACAAAATCAATAATAACATGAGCAAAGCCAGGGGCAATAGCTTGTATACTACATGTTAAGAATATTGTGTCAACATCAGTTAACACTATTTGACATTTTATTACAACCTAACCAATAATTTCAGAGAATGAAAGATAGACAAAAATGTTGTGTTATCACATCTATGGATTACAATATTATGACAATAATATTTGCACTTAGTATTCAGAATGCTAAACAAAATATAGAACTACCACACAAAAAATAACAAAGTGCATTTAGTAACTTAAAATTATTAATCAACCCAGATTATCAAAAATCCCAAAATGATTAATTCCTAAATGACATGTTTGAAAATTTATCATCCACACTGTTGTCTGCATGATTTTTTTTTTAAAGGGGAACATCAATTTATGGATCGGCTTATTGCATTTACTTTGGCAGGTTGTGATAAAGATATGCAGGGCTTACTCATGCAAAATACGGGTAAAATGTCGTATGTTTACTCTACATTGCCTCTTACTAGCTAGAAATCAGGAACCACTTTTACTTTTCTTCCAGATTGTTTGTGTTGTGATCAAAAAAAAAAATATTACACTAATCACAGATAAATAAAGATAAAAAAACAATTACTTTTGTCCAACATTATAGATACCTCAAAACTGCCAATCCATTGCCTTGATCCCAGAAAAGATTGAGGTTTATCCTCGATTTCAACTAACATTTCTTGTATTCGTCCAATAGATGGTACATCTTTATTCAAGTAGTTGTGTTTCATCCATGAACATATTGTCTGTAAGGTCCTGTAACCACATCCCCATCCCTACAGAACGAAAAGAATACATTAATGAAGTAATTAATTTTTACCTGTCTACATTACGGAGTTAATATGTAATAGTTATTTTATCATTTGTGGTTATTAAATTTCACTTGCGATATAGTTCATAATACAACATGGTTATAATATTATTATTTACATTAATTATGCAAATAAATGATTATCTATAAAAACAATAAAATACCCTATCTTCAAATCCATCGCAAATATAATGATAATATTCATAATTTCCGATCACAAGGTAATATTTCCCACTTTGTTTCAAGTTGATACCTTCGTGAACATTTGTTAACAAATTTGACATTTTTGACAAATATGCAGATTGAATACATATCGTGCTGACAGTTGAAACCTGTCCTATTGAAACACCGACTTAAACGATGTTTCTAAGTATGCTAGAAAATTCTCCCGATTTTTTAATGATTTTCGACAAGTTTAAGTTGGCATGCCTTGTCGATTATCTTTTAGGAGAAGAACTTTGATTATATTATGTATTAGTGCAGTAGGTACATTACGATATTTTAAGGGATTCCCCGAGGAAATTTGTTTGTGTATATAGTTAAGTAAGAAATATCTACTTTCTAATCATTTATTTTTTTAAATTACATTTAAAAATTCTCTGCGGTAAATTGTCGACGAAGAACAGAGTAAGAGAGAGTACAAAACGATAAAAAGAATGTTCTGTAGAAGTTCATATCTATAGAAATTAATGGACAGAAGATTAATGAAGCTGGCTGAACAAGAAAGTGGTAAAGGTATAAATACATACTATACAAATTGTAAAGATGTAAGAAGGTTATTAATATTACACCAGAGAACGATATTTTTAAAATTCGCAATTTTTCACTTAGCAACGCAATTGTTATCATTCAGCAATATAAAATCATAGCCTAACCATATTATCATTTAAATATACAATTAATCTTAAGCCAAATACACATTACATAAGGCAAGTAAATAAAAATATTTCATTACAAATTTACTCACTACTAATATTTGTTATGTTACTTTTGTATTTAACTAATACGTAGTAGATTATTTATAGGATAGTGTGCCTACCCAAAATTTGTCAAAGAACAGTGTTACTAAGATTCTCCAGCCTGTCTGTCTATTTGGCCGTCCGTCTGTTCATAATAGGTATTAGGTACAGGTAGGTAGGCAGGCCTAGCCGTATGTCGATTGTACAAAGAGTTCCTCATTTACGAGATGTACTTGACTGGTTTCTTCAAATCTTTTTTTTATAATTTTCATGTGAAATAAGTTTAGCCTCGTTTCTCGCTGAATATAAACAATATTTTTTAGTTTTATTATGGAGCATCTTTTTGTCAGTGTAAAGTATAAAAGATATGTGCTGGCTAAAGGAATTTTAAAAATGCATGTAAAGATCTACAGAATACTAAGTTTTCACGTGTATTACCTCTACTACGTAGTCCACTGATCTGAGCTTAACCAAACAGTCATGTCGAGTCGCGCGATATGAGAAAAAGCATGGTATTCGACATAGTTTTTAGCCTTGATTTTATTACAAACTGAAATTTTAAAATTCAAAATTCTTACATCACTGGTCTATTTTATATAATGTCTATTTAATGACGCTAAATATTACAACTTCGAAATAGTATCAAAAATTACTGCATCTATAGGTACAAAATATTGCTTTGGTCCTGAACATACCAAAAATCGATTAGGTTTTAGTGGTAGTTCTTACGAATACGTCTGTTATATTGCTTTCATATTTTTTGTCATTCTTGAAGTTTAAAACAAAAAAAATCATTGTTAATTCGCTTTCATTGTGATTTATAGATATAAATAGTATACTTAATTTGTACTATTATTAGTCTGAAATTCTTAATAATAATTGTGAAATAATAATTACTGAGCTGAATTGGTGAACTGACTGACTGGTGAAGTAACTTAGGTTAGTTATTCTGTTGATGATAAAATAATCCATAACTTAACTAACTGATGACATCCTGACTCAGTCCATCATTCGGTGATATTAGGAAGTTATTAAACATCTGTAAGTTGTATGCTGATTCTCATGGTTTGTAGTACAATAATGCCACAAAGAATGCCACAAATTGACGTTGTTTAAAGAAAAGGATAAAACACCTTCATTTTTTTGTTAATATATATTATATGTTTAGTGTTATGGCAATAATCTCAGATGATCTTAAGTGACGATACGGCTCAAGTTGGTATACACGCTACACCTGTGGAAGAACTGGCTCTCAAGTACAACTGCCGGAACATACCTACTGGTATTTGGCGGCAGATTTTCAACTTGAGGGTGGTACCTAGCCGGGCGAGCATCACGAAAAGCCCTACCACCATGCAAAATGTGACAAATTTGTTCTAAAGGTGACATTAAAGGGTACTACGCTACGCATTGTGGCCTAGTTTAAGTATTTCGGACATGTGATTACCGGATTGGCTCACTGATGACCAAGATATAAATATATAAGGCAGTTCAACGCGTCGGCAGCAACGATGATTTATCTTAAAATATAGATATTATGCCTGCTTGTGATTTTACTCGTTGCATAATGCCAGAAAATCTAATACTTTTTACGCCACACTACCTAATGTTTTACACATGCAGTTTGTGGGTTGGCTACACGCTCTGCGTATTAGAAAAAAAAGGAAAAATAATATTGTGTTTAAATATGTTCTATGTGTCAATACAGCTAATAAACTATCTGTGTGTCAAATTTCATCCAAATCCATTTACCGGTGTTACCGTTATTGAGTAGCAAACATATAAACTTTCATATTTACCAGCATAGATGATGCACTTACGATGTAGTTGGTGTTGCTTCGTTTCTTTAGCGCGTCGGGTATGTTCGCTAAAGCGGATCAGGCATAGCCCTTACAGCATTCTGGGTATACTAGCTTGCATGTTGGATAGTCGTTTTGTTTTTCCACTGGTTGTAACTAAATGTAGTTAATTAATTATGTTACTGATAATAATAGATAATATACTGATAATAATTTGATAGAGTCGATCACGTAATACTTTTAACTAAATTAGCCTATAATGGAATTAAGGGTTTGTTGTTACGTTGGTTTGCTTCATATATACATAATAGAAAACAGAAAGTTGTTATTAACGGTTTTGAATCAGATTCCATTTACATGACCTCTGGGGTACCTCAAGGATCTATCCTAGGCCCCTTTCTATTCATTCTATACATCAATGACTTGACTGAAAACATTAAACACTCATATGTGATTATATATGCTGATGATGTAAAGTTATTCAAGATCATTCGTGATTCAAACGATGCTACACTCCTAAAAAGTGATATGGATGCTCTTAATCAATACTGCAAATCAAACAAACTTATCTTAAGTACTTCCAAATGCAAGGTTATTACTTTTACTAAAAAGTTGAAGCCAATAAATGTAATATACTCAATAGATAATGAACCACTAGAAATTGTTGATTCTATCCGTGACTTGGGAATCATTCTCGACACTAAATTGCTGATGAACAATCATATAACCAACATAACAAATAGATCCTTTAAGTTGCTAGGCTTTATTTCCCGTAATATGGCGGATTTTAGAAACCCGCAAACATTTTTATTTGTTTATATTATGTTAGTTTGACCTATTGTAGAATACGGTTCTGTATGTTGGTATCCTTTTTATAAAAGTTATCTACAATTGCTAGAAAGAATCCAGAGAAAAAACTTTAAAATTATTGATTATCGATTTTATAATGGTTATAACAGCTATTCTCAGGTATGTAATAAGTTACACTGCCTTAGTTTAGAAAATAGACTCATTCAACGTGATTTAATGTTTTTATACAAGCTTCTTAACAACTACCTAAACTGTCCTGAACTAGTAGGCAAAATCGCACTACACATACCACCTCGTACCACCAGGTCACAAGAACTATTTCATGTACCGATGTGCCGCACTAATCTACGTAGTCCTATTACAAAAGTTACTACTCGATACAACGAGCTCTTCGCACAAATTGACATATTCCGTCATAACAAGCACAAGTTCAAAAAGGAAGTCATTAACCATCTGTTCTCACAGCAAAATATGTTACATTTGTCTTCTTAACAATAACACATACCTAATTATATGTACAACACCGCCTAGCCCATAAAACGTAATGATTTACACGTAGTTTTTGTTGTAATTAGCCTATAATATTATTATCTTTTTCTTTTGTTTTTTGCTATTTTATGTAATTTTTATATAAACTGTTTTTTTTTTATATACATACTTATAGTTTGTGTGTACTGACACGATTTACTTACAATTATTGAACTGTGAAACATGTCATTGGAATATACACATTATTTTTGTCTTTAAATTTTGTAAACCTACTCATTGTATAATTCTGTTTTGTTTTCGAAATAAAAAAATAAAAAAACACTAGGTCACGAATCTGTATCCGAACAATAACATATTATATAGTTATATTACAAGCCCAAATAAAGTTTTATTTTTAATAAATCTTAAATTTTAACATTCAGATAATTTTGATTCAATTTTGTTTTTTTTTACATCCTACCAATTTTAGTCGAAAAATTCCGATATTACTTGGCAACTCTACCGACTTGGTTTTGTCATTTGAGATCACCAATGACAGTCAAGATGTCATTAGGAACTCCCCTAGCAGAGAGGAGTAAAAATTGTTGTTACAATAATATATTTTGTCCTAGGCAATATGCGGAGTAGTCTATGGTTACATGAATTACGTGTTTAAAACCAGAACTCGTGAAAGTAGAATGCTCCTTGCCCAGTAATATTAAATAACGCGCGAGTGTAATTGAAAGATATAATTTTCATTGTACTTAAGTGTTCTTGTAAAACAGTTATTTTTCTTGTGATATATTACAAATCAAGAAATTAAATATGAAGTGAGTATTTTGATGATTTTATATTTAAGAATATTAATTTCCATTGTGCACTCCATAAGGGAGGGTTTAACTAGTTAGTAAAGAGTGTAATACTGTATATGGATTCTGGAAACAAGGCCTAACGACAATATTTTTATATTCGTTTGCAATGATATAATTAAAGTATATTTTACCTTCACAATATTTGGCCAAAACAAAGCACGCTAATTAACGCTAAGTTACATAGTAATATTGTAATGAATGGGGAATTAGTATAGTAGTTTTTTTTAACTGGGTAAAATAATGAGATGTATACTATGTATAGCTATGTCGTCTAAAGCATTTATTTTTATGGTTGTTCAGCGAAGTGACGGCACTGTACCTGATGTTAAATGCTGTACAACCAAAAAACAGTGAAGACTATCGATGGAACAACAATTCATCGTATAGTGTGAACGTTTATTTTTGGAACGGACAATTTTACTGATGAATATAGTTTATATAATGATTTCTTATGTTTACGCGAATATTATTCATTGAAATAAAACTAATTTAAACGGTTATTTATTAGTTTTGATCCCGACGTTTCGACAGCTTTTCAGCCTTCGTGGTCAACATGAACTTTTCTGGACAACCTACACCTCAGTCCGCCCCGTGACCACGGGAAACGTGACCCGGGAAACGGGAACTTTCGAAACGTCGAGATCAAAATTAATAAATAACCGCGATAAATTCCGTTTAAATTAGTTTTATTTCAAGGAATATAGTTTATTTTATAAAAATACTTTCGCATTACTTTATCAATGAATATACCATTAATAGTTATGAATTAAATGTGTTCCCATTACTTTAGAAGTTTTATTAGTATAGTCTGTACAATATTACATTAAAACTGAGGACATTTTCGGTTGTTTTGGGACACTTTATATATCGATCGGTATACAGCATACTTTCTTGAGCGCTGACGCGACGCCCACTATACTTACGTTGAAGAAAAAAAACGGAGTATACCCCAACACACGGCTGACTTATAACACACTTCCTCCTACGCCGCTGATTCAGGAGAACTGATCACCCTCTGCAGCCTGATTAAGCTGCCAAGGACATAAACCCAGGAAGACTACCGCTAGAAGGTCAGCTACTCTTAGACGGTATTAGATGCCAGATTAACTGTGTATAACAGTTGAAATAAAACAAACCTGGAGCCAGAGATCTCTTCGTCAAGCGCATCATACAAATGCCCAAATAATAATAATCGTAATAGATAAACAGCTGTAAACTTGAAACTAAAATATATTTGCATGTAAAATAAAGTAAAAATAAAACAATGCTTATAAATTAAAAAAGTAAGAATCGACGACGATAAATATTTTTAAATTGATTACGTAGTAAACATAAACTCTGCTAGATGCCGGATTTTTTTTTATATAAGTACTACCTGACCTGTCAGACTTTGTTCTGCCTTTTCGAGTAGTCAACAACATGGGCTACTGCGTCATCTATTATATATATTATTGTTATTATGATAACGTATCGAGATAAAAAAATACCCAATCTTTGAAGTTGGATCAAAGTGCGCACAGTGTGCAAAATTTGATTGAAATCGGATCTGTAGTTTAGGCGTTCGTCGCGGACCAACATGGTGACATGAAATTTTTATATGTGAAGATGAATGTCGTCTTAAAGTACCAAACAAAAGGAAAAAAATACCCAGTGATAATTACTCTTATCGTGATTATGTAGTTACTACACATACCGCTAAATGTCGAGTGCTGTTTTATATAGCGTCGTTTAAGAAGTACTTCAAACCAGAAGTGAGGTAAAAGGAAAAAATATATAAAAAAGGCGTAAGAGTAAAAAGAAGGAAGTGTTGAGTGGTAGGTGGGCTTGCTTTATAAATAATAATAGGAACCCCCAATAACACGTAGCCAGTGCAATCCTATAGTTTAAGACAGGGGTTCCCAAAATGTGCGCCGTAGAGGGTGAAGAAGGGCGCGTTGAAACAATTTGCTTTACCATTATCGAATTATTCTATGTATATATTTCGACCAGCTAGATAGGCTAGGGCCCCGCGACAAAATAGTAAACATGTAGGTGCGCCGTGAACTGAAAAAGATTAGGAAACCATGATTTAGGATGAGATTCGTGTACTCACCCGCGTTATAATTGAGCAGATTAGTTGCTAAGAGGTCGTTCCAGTATTACGTAACGCAATTTTTGAGACCCGCCCACCCATGTAACGCACCGTAACATTTTTTTGTACGGGTTCCCCCCCAACCCTCCTCAAATGAGCATTTTTACCTAAAATTCATAATTATGTTTTACCATTTTTTAATAATAAACTCTTAAAACAAAATAACTTATTAATCTTAACCTTTGGCAATACGAGTAAAAATGGTCGAAAGATTCTCACACCACCAAACATAAACCAAAAGAGTTGCGAACTTGGAAAGTTTTAATTTTCTAGTCTTATATTTAAATTAAAAAAAAAAGAATATTACGTAATACTTTGTTCAAATTCCACTCCCGCCCTTGTAACGCATCGTAACGTTTTACAAGACCATCCCTCCTCCCCCAAATTCGTCTCGCAGCTCCTTGGATATAGAGGCATCAGGGGTACTGCGTAATGTCGTAGTGCTATGGCGGTGGTCTTCTCGTCAACCTGCATCCCACAGCAGATGTCTCATATTTGGGCCTTTGCGCATGGTATTATGCCCGTGGTCCCGTTAGATATTTCTGGTTCTAGGCTAGTCCCATTTTAACTGCTATATACAGTTAATCTGGCATCTATCGTCGTCTAGGATTGGCTGCCTTCCTAATCGTAGTATCCCCGGGCATATGTCCTTGGAAGTCAGAATTTGAGGCGGAAGAATATTAACAGATTAATTAATAAAATTAATAAAATTATAATTAAACTTTTATTTATTTAAAATTAGTTTTATTGCACTAGATTATAAATAACTTAATAATTATTTTTACTTTGAACATCTACACTATCTAATAGCTAAACTATCGAATAGAACTGAAGTCCTTTGTCCTACATACATAAATATGTATATTTACAGTTTAAATTTCATTATTACCTATTACAATTACAAAAATATTGTTAAGTTACAGAATGCAGATCGAAAACTTAAGAACAGACCGTTATAAAACGCAAATGGATATAAATATACCCGTTGGTGGAAATTTGGAAATGCTGAGCGAAGAATATAATATAGAGGGACTCGTTAAATTCCAAATGTGGCTTAAAATATTTCCAGCAACCTCTGCCTCTAATTCAAACGTGCCGAATACATCTGCTAATGAATTACGGATACAACTTGCCGTGAAATTCACCAACTTTTTAACTATTACTCCAATGTACATAACATTTTCTAGTAGAACACTAAGCATTCAGAATATGCGCCTAAATGCTGATTCTCATTGCCGCAATATAATAGATAATTACGTAGGAATATCTAAATTTGATACAAATTTTACATTACATATAGACAACTGTTACATTCAAAAACTAAAAGTCCTTTATGACGATGAAGTGCTAACGGATTTTGAGTTGCGCGGCGACGATGGGTCTGTCAAAGTGCATAAATGTATGTTAGCCTCTATAAGTTCAGTGTTAATGACCATGCTTCATCGTGACTGGAAGGAAACAAGAGATGGTTGTATACGTTTGGAAGGTATGTCGAAGTCTACTTTGCAAGAATTCAAACAATACATGTACTTAAATTTGTTGCCTTCGCCAGTTTCTCCACAGATTTTGATTCTCGCTATGCGTTATCAAATACCGGACATGGAAATCGCTTGCGTAAAAAATCTAACCAAATGTCTTAAAGCGGAGAATATATGTGAACTCTTAGATTTCGCGGCAATTCATAAAAGCGATATGCTTAAAATAGCAATTTTAGAACATGTACGTAATGACTTTATTACAATAGATCAAATAAAAAAGTGGTCACAGGAAGAAAAAAACTAAGAAACTGAGCAAAACAACGTTACAAAAGGTACAACTTAATATTACTTATTAAGTCATCACATTACACTTTTGATAAAAAGCTTTTTTTCTGTCATAATTATACTGTTGAGTTCATTGCATTTTCTTTGTTATTATTGTTTCTTATTAATCGTATATCTTACATTTTGTATTATTCTTTGCAGTTATTTTAATATAAGTGATTCAAATAGTTGTAAATTTACAAAATAAAAATACTATTAAAGTTTCCATTTATTCTTCTCATTCTTAATTCGTTTGTTACCGATACGATGCTGTAAAAATGGAAATGCAAGGTTGAATTTTATAAACATATTAAAATAATGGTTATATTATATACTAACCTACCTCGGCAGACTTTGGCCTGCTTATTCCAGTAAATCGTTTACAACGGTACGTATTCCATTCAGGATAGCGAAGAAGCCATTCTCACGTAATATTTTATCAAAGTCAAAAATTATTATCAAAAAACTAGTTATATTTCGAATTCGGGTTGGACATGACTTGCTAGTTCGTCAGTCCAGACGACTATTGATTTTCTGAACTGATCTGGCCTTTTCTTAAGTCTAATTTAAAACTAGTATATCATTATTTTAAAGTGTTATTCGTTTATAGATTGCTTAGCTGATTTATGTTTGCTATCTTTAAGATTATTTAAAAACTTACTTTTAATTATAGTATTGGTATGTTTAAAAATATCCCAAAGTCCAGAAAGTTGTATAATAAAAATAAGACGAAGATAATCTATATCTAATAGAAATGAAAGCGTATTATAACCTAAATTATTAATTGAATAATAAAAAAAAATGAGTTATTTGAACTCCGAGTGTTAGAATAACTGAGACATTTTTAAAAATGTTATATTATTAAAAAAAAAATAGATTTAAGATTATGTAAGAAAAGGGATGGTTCGAGAAGTCTTGTGTACCCATACGTGGAGTACGAGGGTTCACATCGTCAAAACCATCATTACTTAAATAATGAATGGCTCTGCAGCAATTTGCAACTTATAAAATAAAACTGCACCATTCCATACTTATAACTCTACATTATTTAGAAATTGTATTATTTGGAAATACGTTACTAATCGAGTCATTTTTTTTTCTTACGCTTCGGTATAATTTGGAATAGAACCCTATTACTTCACACAATCACACAGTCTGATTCGATGTGATTTAATTGTTATTAAATAAGGAAAGAAAATGAGGTTATGAGACGTGCACTTTTTTATTATTGAATTTGTATAAATATAGATGCAAAAATTATAGATAACTAATAAATACGCTACCATACCATTAAACACTTGATTTTGATATTTTGGTCGATCGTTGTTGCGTTAAAATTATTAAATTTTGTATTAACTATTTTATTTAATTATTAAGTTTATTTTAATATCTTTGAAAATTATTAGTGACCGATTTGTTAAATTGATTGAATAAAAGAAAAATAAAATTTTATAAATTTAAATGTATTTTAATTTCTGCTCTTTCGTTATCTGCTTGTTTATAAAATATATTTTAAATGTCTTATATAATGAAATAATCAATTTAAAAATGTGTGTTTTTAAAATAAAGAGGTTTTATGCTATTTAGTAGAGATCGTGTTGATAAAAAGTTACTAGGATTATGTGTGTCGTGCTTTTCCGATTTGATTTATAGTTTTGACACTTAGATACCAATTGTTTTTATATAGCTTGGTGTAAAAAAAAAAAAAAATTTTTTCAGAGAAATATCTATTTTTGTACAATAAATACCTATTAATCACTTATTTTTCTGATACACCACGTTTTTAAGTGAATTAACGATATTATTATCAAACAAACGATTTGAATATAGTAAGATATAGACAAAATTGATGCATATCAAAAGATAAGTGATCCATTTTTTTATAGTCGAGACTGCGTTTTGGCTACAATCTCACTTGATATTAAGTGGCGATATGGCCCAAGACGGTGGACACGCTAAGTCTATTGGTAGGACTGGCTCTCAAGTGCAACTGCCGGAACACACCTATTGGTATTTGACGGCAGATTTTCCACTTGAGGGTGCTGTTCTCCTCCACCGGAAGCTGAAACTTATTGTAGGTGGATTCGAACTCGCTGCCCTCGACGCGGCGTCCATACACACTACCAACTGAGCTATCATCGCTTCACATTCGCATCGCGTTGAGTTCAGTCACTAATTTATTGTACTGTGTTCGAAATCTTCACGACCAGCAAAAGCTAACAATGCTGGGACCCTAAAAACAAAGAAATTGCTCGTAGGTCGAGGTCAACACAAAATATTATCCGGTCGCGCCTTTTTATATCCTACTAGTATTACCGAAGGTTCGTGAGGATGTACGAATTTATGTTTATCGCTATCTCAAATAAAAACTACTTAACCGAAATCGAAGACACATCACAGTTATATAGCTTATACAACAGAATAAGACATAGCCTATTATTTCTCAAGATATTGTGAGACTTGTGCTTTTAAGGGGTTGCATGCTAGTTTGGTTATAATTTAATAACTTTTTTTTAAATTTCGTAGGTACCATATTGTTATTGAATTAATAGAAAAGTGCTTGTATTTATTAAATTATTTATGATAACATATTATATACATTCATTATCTTAACAATGTACAACATCCTTACTAATATTATAAAGTTTGTAAGTATGGATGTGTGGATGTTTGTTACTCTTTCACGCAAAAACTACTCAATGCATTTTAATGAAACTTTATGATAATATAGCTTATGCATCGGAATAACACATAAGCTATCCTTAGTATATGCTATAATTTATAAAGATGTGTGAATTGTCCAAAATATAACGATAAGTGTCAAGTAAGTAGGAAAATATTCTGACGTCTGTAAGTTATTCTGGCATACGCTGGAAAAATCCGTTAGAGTAACACATATAATGTATAATAGAAATGTTTATCTTAAATAGTCATATGAAAAAGCCTGTGACAGTATATATATCTGTCTTATATGTGTTGTAAAACATTATCGATAAAGTAGTGAGCGGCCCGCGTATAAATCACTACAAGCACAAATGTTCCTATACCAGTCTCCTTTTAGGAATGAGAATTGTTTGACAAAATCAATATTAACGTGAGCAAAGCCGCGGGTAAAGGCTGTTTAACATATCGAAGTTACAACAAACAAAATGGTGTAAGGTGTACGCCCACAGCAAAACGCTTAAACAAATCAAAAATAATTGCCGGAATTCGTACAGGAAAATGATGTTTGTCCGCGACAACCGTTGAGAATTGTTTAAATTATATATTTACTTAACCGCGGCAGGTTATCTGTCTAGTATAAAAACGAGACGTGTTCAAAAATCTCGTATAATGTTATTGCAACGTTTCGGTATAGAGTTACTACGGTTTTTCCACGATGAGAGCTTTCCGGGTAAGAAAATAACACATATATGTCAACTATAACCATTATGAATAAGTATCACTACACATGTGAAGCGCTGATAGCTCAGTTGGTTGTGTGTACGGATCCCGTGTCAAGGGACGTGGGTTCGTGCAATTAGCCTGAGCTTTCGGTGTAGGAAAACATTAGGTGAACCTATAATATGGTGTTAGGGCTTTCTCTAATCCCCACCTGTATAGCTAACACCCTCAAGTTGAAATCTGCCGCCAAATACCTATAGATGTGATTCGGTAATTGCCCTTGAGAATTAGTCTCTTCACTAGCGTTAGTGTGTCCACCATATTGGGTTACATCTTCACTTAACATCAGGTGAGATTGTTACGCTGCTATGGTTTCATCACCATGTTTTCCTTCACCAAAAGCTGAAGCTCATTGTAGGTGGATTCGAATTCACGTCCTTCGACACGGCGTTCGTACACAATACCGACTGAGCTATCATCGCTTTAAAACGATTTGTTATAAAATGGCTAATTGGTTAATAACAAGTTTATCGCAGGTGTAGGTACATCTTCTCGTAATGCGTAATTGCGATCGCGGGCAGGCCACGGGAAGGGTGTGTAGTAAAACTCACCGGGTGACAAGAGCCTATTAAAAATACATTAAAACTACTCTTAATTCCCAATACTGCCAAAGATCAGAGACAGCTTCCACACCTCTAATAGGACCCAACACTTCAGGGCCGTTCAGGTATTACGTAACGTAATTTTTGAAATTATTGAAATCTAAGGCCGCTTTAACATTTTTCTGTACCCCCCTTGAAACGTTACGTAACACCCAGATGAGCATTTTACCTAAATATCTTAAATTCTGTTTACCTTTTTCTTTTAATAAGCTCTGAAATTAAAATAATTTATTTATCATATCATTTGGCGATGCGATTAGAGATAGTCGAGGAAGTCTTCGTAAACCATAAACGAAAAGAGTTGCACATTTGGGTAATTTTAATTACCTAATTTATAAATTTAATTAAAAAACAAAACAATGTTACGTAACGTGTAGTTCGGACCCCCTACCGACCTCGTAAAATGGTGGGCACGCTAACTCTAGTGGAGGGACTTGCTTTCAAGTGCAACTGCCGGAATACATTTAAAGGTATTTGGCGGTAGATATTTCAACTTGAGGATGGTAGCTAGCCATGCGGTCATTAGAAAAAACCTTACAACCTTGAAAAACTATAATAAGGATTTACTTTGTTCATTACATAGACTATAATATATTTTTTTATTTTTGTCTCCTTGTATGCGCATTATGGAGAAACGACTGTATCGAGTTTGATGATATTTGACCCGATGATAGCTACAATTATTACCCAACTCGTATAATTTTCATCACATAAACTGACACAGTTCCTTCGGGATAAAATGAAAATGATATAATAAGTCAATTTATTGACGGATTTGAATGCAATTTTATTTTTTCAATAGACGACAAAATATTTATAAATATATGTATCATCTCTCTTTTGGGGTCTCAAAAATACCGTATCGAAAGCAAAATATGTTGGATAATATTGGAAATTCTGGAATGGCAAACAGGAAAGTAGAGTCATATACCGAAAGTAGAACAACTTCAGAAGGGACAGCCTGTTCTGAAATAAGTCTCTTATTTCTAATCATGTGAAATTTACTTGAGATTATATCTATGATTGTGCCCAGAGATCGACGGTTCAATTTCTATCCACCTCTAACTTTTATCTGCAACAATTTTAACTCTAAAATAAGAAATTAATATAACAAAAATAAATTAGAATTTTATGGAGTGCAGTGCACTCAAACTGAAAGTGTCGATAAGCGTTATCATTCTTGTACATTGCTTTATCATATCTGTTGCTAATAATCATCAATTAATTCTACTAATTAGTAATTATATTTAAACGCACAAGAGTGCTAGTGATACTGAAAGTTTTTTTTTTCGATAATTGTAAGTATTATATTAATAAAGATTCATTGTGTAGAGTTACTATATAGTTTGTAACAAGCGATTTCTTTGGTAAGATATAACAGTTGCGCGCCCGGTTTGATCAGGACTATCGCACTCTACCCACACCCCCCAAACTGTTTTGAACCATTTTTACCGTCTTCACTAACTCAATTGTAATTGTGTCTGATCGAGTGGAATTTGCTAATTAATTTTTAACTAATTTCCCGATGAGTTAAATACTTCAAATTTCGACTAGAACTCGGAAGTGGATGAAAATGTGATAAAATTGATTTGTTTGTTCAATCGATTAAAAAAATTATGATCGATTTCTAACTAACTTCATCAGCTGTAAACTTGAAATAGCTCAAATATAAGTGATAGAAGAACAGAATATATCAAAATTTCATTCACATAACCCTTAATAGCAGAAAATAATAATAAAATATAAGAAAATATTAATTTACTATGTTTTTATAAAGGACTAGAGAATATACAATACAATATTGAAAACGAAAAATCATAGGCCACGTGTAATACATAACTATAAATATGCGTCTCAAGTTTTTGGTTTCCAATGTTTATTTTCTACTTTTTAGTCCGTTAATAAAAACAAGGTACATTAAACAAAATATATTATTACTTGTTTCCTCAATCAACTGGTGTATATGAATCAATCGAGCATTGTAGTAGAGATCTCCGCCAGACTTATTTTAGTAGGTATTGGGCTGTGCTGGTCACACGATGGTTCTCTCCACACGCCGCTCTCACTTTGTCCGAACCTCGTGTCTTCTAAAACAGACTGTATGGATGAGACTACTCTCCAAGAAAGCGTAAATAATATTTTGTATAAATTCCGGATTAATATCGACGACTTTCGTTAAAAACTGTCCCCCTGACGTGTATGTAACGCACTTACTATCCGAACTGAACATTTTGCCATAGAGAGACGAACTTAGCTATCCATGGATTCACCGTGCAGGTGCTGGGTCCATCATATAGCAGAGAGGCAAACTCCAAGCACTTCCCGAGACTTGTAACACGGAATTAGGTTTTAGGGGCCCTTTTTCCAACGTGCGTCAACACTCACCTTCACTTTTCGTGTTTATCTCCCTGCCCAGCCAAATTTGGTAGGCGTATGCTACCGCAACTTTAGAGACACGTTCTAATATAGAACTTACAGCAGTACTAGACAGGCTCATCTTTTAGAAGGTTATAGAGAGATTTTGCTGGTTTACCTCTTGCTCCCACTTCCACCGCGTAGAAATTAACCACGTAGCCATTCCTGTTTAGGTCATTTACTACCTTTTTTTTGTGAATTAAAAACCGGAATCGCATATTCACTCGATTTTATTGTTAGGAATAAATGAATTAACAACTTTGACTGTAACGGTATGACTGTAACAAATACAGGATTTCCCTGACCTTATCTTTCACGGATGTTGTATCATTCGAATTCGGTATTAATAGTCGGTATAAATAGAATATAATAAATGGTTCATATAAAAAATATTCATGGTTATTTGTTTCATTGCTAACAGTTAATATATTAGTAGATTTGAATGCTTAATTTTGTAAATAATGTGATTAAAGAAAACATTTATTTAATAACTGTCTGTTGACCTGTCATTTAACTAATTAAAAAACCCCTTTACATTATAATTTGAGATCAAAACAGATTGATAAACTTTGAGCTAATATTATAAATACAAAAATAAGTCTCTCTCTGTTTTTTTTACGCCTCAACCGCTGAACCAATCGCGATGAATTTTAGAAGAGATGGAGACACCTTGACGAAAGTTATTAGCTATTTTTTAGCTTAACTTTATTAGGTTAGCTATTTTTAGGAAAATAAAACTAGGGAGGTGTGAAACGGGATGTCAAAGATTCTATGGAGAACACAATATGTCTCAAAGTAGAGATGTGAAGTGATGTGTATATTTATGTGAATTAAAGAAATAAAAACAATTCCGCCTGTTATGCAAAGTCATCCTTCAATAAGGTACACGGGGGTTGATTTTATTTTTTCATGTTCGCACGCATGTAGTATGCGTACAGCTAATATTGGTATTATCAAAAATAAAAAGTTTGTTTGTTTGGACACAATAATCTTAGGGACTACCACTCGGATTTCGAAAATTCTTTTCGTATTTGATAAAGCAATCACTGAGGTAGGTTTTGGGCTATTTAACATCACTCTACCACCAATAGGAGCAAAGCTATATTGAAAAATGTTACAAAAAGAGGCAAAAATTGGTTAATAATTTTTTGTTCTACGCGAACGAAGTCATGGACACAACTAATGTATATATCATTGAACTATGGTGTATCGAATAAATAAACCTTGAGACATCGATTAGTTATTCTATATTTACTTTTGACAAAGTTAACATTACGTAAGTCAAATTATTCATACGAACATTCTCTTAGTGTACTCACAGTATTTACCTACTAGGTACTTAATAATGAGCGTTCAATATGTATTTTTAATCGTCCGATATCCCAATGATAAATACATTAAAATTAAAATAATTGAAATTCACATACGTCTGGCGATATCTTATCTGTTTCGGGTTTGGCAATTTATATTTTTATCATAACACGTTTTAAAATCTATCTATATACCTATATGAAAATCTAGTGTACGTCTGTTTGTGATTTTGTAAATTCGAAACGATTTCCCTAATAGAATTAAAATTTATGTGATATATTTCTTTTATTGAGACGATGGTTCATAGTTATTTAATTCTTATTAATATTATAAAGCGTAAAAATTTGTTTGTTTGTTGAAACGCATTTATCTCAGGAACTACCGATTGGATGTCAAAAAATGTTTGTATTTGACAGAGCAACCATTGGGAAAGGCTTCATAATATTAAGCTTTCACATCACGCTACCACAGATAGGTGCATAGTTATATTGAACATAGGTACATAAACGGGACAAAATATTACATAAATAAATTTTAACTTCACACGAACGAATTCGCGGGCACTGTAAGTTGTATATAAAGATCTTATGTACCTCTGTTAGTGATCATATAACTTCTAAATGAGTTGGCTGATAGCAGTAAAACTCATGTAATATATTTATTTTGTCGAGACAATGGTTCATTAACTTTCTATAATATGATAGATGGTGCTGTGGTCGAGTTATTAATTACCGAAAGAGTCAGAGCAAAGTCTACGTAGCTTTATTTTTTTTAAATCCGAAGAGTTTTTAATTGCGCTAAACTCAGGAAATACCAATTGAATTTGAAAAAATATTGTTAGCAGTTGGCAACCTAATTATAGAATAATGTGATAGATATTTAGCATTATGTTACGATCTTCAAGAGATGAATAAAAGAGATGAGATAAGAAAAACAAACAAACAAAATACGTGATATCTCAAATGGTATTGCAAAATGTCGCGTGCAACTACATGTTATATAATCAGTGATGCATAATTATAAATGGGTCCAACAGACAGATAAAAATTCAAAATAAAATATGATAGGCCTCTTTGTCTACAGCAAAATATATACCGATAATAATTTAAAAACAATGAACAAGTGTTTTATTATGTGTATACAATACCTACTACCTACTGTTAATATTCAATATAGATTTAGATTTTAAATAATCATTTTTTCTTTAACGATTTCAAAGCGATATATTTTTATGTTTCACAGTACGTACTATTTGCTGTCTTCGCCATGGCTTCAGCGGAAAAAGGTACGTATCTATAATTATGGACAATGAGAATATCTTTATATATAAAAAAATCTTGTCACGTTGTTTGTCTGCGATGAACTCCTAAACTACTGAACCGATTTTAATCAAATTTTCATACTGTGTGATCCAACTTGAGAGTTAGAATAATTTTTATCTTGATAAGTGATCATAATGCGATAGATGACGCTGAAGTCGATGTGATTGATTATAAAAATAATGCTTTATATTAGAAAAAAATATTTAAGCGTATAAAAATACTGAATCGAGCATTTCTTAAATTGTCATTACTATTAATAATTTTTTAAATTATTCATACGTTACACTAAGTTGTTTTTTTTTGTAATTTAACATGGCCATTAAACAGAATTCTACTGTTCAGATTATTTTGTATGTGACGATTTATCGTATTTTTCAGTGCATGTGGTCGATCACAATCCAGAATATAACCCAAACCAGGGTATGTATTTGCATTAAATATAAAATTGTCTTAAGAAATGAATTCATTTATTATGATAATTGGCTAATTAATGTTTCCATCTTTTCCAGTGCACGTGGTCGATCATAACCCTGAATATAATCCAAACCAGGGTAAGTACTCTCATTAAAAATAACATTGTCATCAGAAAAAAATAATTTATTATGGTTATTGGCTTATGAGTGTTTATTAATTTTCCATTACATGTGGTAGATCATAACCCGGAATACAACCCAAATCAGGGTATGTACAATGTACATATTTTCATTTTAAAATATTATCTTAAGAAAGGAAATTATTTAGTATTGTTATTGGCTTACGAATGTTCAATATAGTGAACGTAGTTGATCAACCCAGAATATAATCCAAACCAGAGCATATAATTTATTTACAACTAGCTGACCCGGTGAACTTCATGTCACATTAAAAATCATTAATTTTTCGCCTTTTCTGTACTATAATATGTATGTACAATACATATAAACATTTCTCATGAATCACTCTATCTATTAATGAAAACTGCATTCAAATCCGTTAAATAATTTAAAAGATCTAAACGAACAGACAGCGGAAGCGACTTTATTAGCGATTTATTGTCTTAAGAAAGAAATGAATTTATTATAATTATTGGTATATGAATGTTCAATATCTTTTTCAGTGAACGTGGTTGATCATAACCCCGAATACAATCCAAACCAGGGTATGTAATTTCATATCAAATAACATTATCTTAAGAAAGGAATTCATTTATTATTGTTATTGGCTTACTAAAGTTCAATATCTTTTTCAGTGAACGTGGTTGATCACAACCCAGAATACAATCCAAACCAGGGTACGTATCGTCATATCAAATAATATTATCTTAAGAAAGGAATTTCTTTATTATTGTTATTAGCTGATAACGGTTTATCTTTTGCAGTGCACGTCGTCGACCACAACCCGGAATATAATCCAGACCAGAGTATGTAGTTTCATATTATTTTACAATTAATTCTTTACATATGTAAAACTAACTGTGTAAATAAAATTAGTTCAATAAATTAGCAGATTAATATGCTTATAACAGGAAATATTGTTTCGATTGAAAGCATTTGTTTTTTTCTTTTTTTTTTCAAATCACAGATGTATTATTTCGCGTGGTTTGTGTGTATGTTTTGAAGATACAATAAATGAATAATTTAGTACTAATAAAATACGTTGTGCAAAATTTTGCCTTTATAGACACCCTCCCTCCCCGTTCGTCATGCTATATTACATTTTCTGCGTTCCCCCCCTTAAAATATTACTTCAAAAATGATAGATCCTCCCCCGTACATGATATATGGTAATTGCAAAAATTATCTGAACAATAAATATTATTATTTTTAAATATTACTTGTGTGCAATAATAAAACTTTGATAAATATCTGTAACTGTAATACTAAAATTTACAAAATTGTTGTATGAGTTACAAATTTCACGTTTTCTTAGACCTGAAACACTAGAATGGTGGATTGAAAAACAACTTATAGATTGACAAAGTCCATATTAACGTTTGAAAGCTCAACTGGGCTCAACCCAGTTACCTACCTAGACAAAAAGATTTAGTTTAGATACTGTTTTAATAGATTTTGTTCATATTAATTATACTGATATCTCTTTATTTTTTCTTTTACAGTTATCATTCAGAATCGTGAGTATATTTTTTATATATTTTGTTAATTTGTAATGTTCACTGCTCTGTTACGTCGAGCCTTTTCGGGAAAAACATTATAAGCGCCAAAAATCTTTGAAATGTTTTTTTTTTTTGTTGTAATCTTCTTAAAATATCTGTTTTAATTAGATGCAGTGAGTTAATAGCCACTATTTAAATAGATCTGTGGTTAGTTATATATATAACTAGCCCTCGTCCGCGGCTTCGCTCACTGCACTAACCAACCGCTCCGGTCTAGTTAAATCCAGTGGTGGTTCGTTTTAATTTCGTTATTAGTACTTTGTTTAGGTCGACACTTTTAAATTCGTAATATCTTTGGAATGGAATGACCGATTTAAATAATCCAAAAAGCTATCTATAGCTATCGAAACATTCTTGGAAACGAAATTATTTATTTGGAAAAGGATTAATAGAAAGATATGGATAACATGGTCTGATATTGTTCGGCACAGATATAAACTTTTCAAATGTTAAAATATAGTTTCATCTACAAGAGTTGGCCGTATGGTATCGCAGTTTTTTATAGATATTGATACGCCCTTTAATATCGTAGAACATTTTTGTGTTCTGTTATCAATAGTTACGTAATAATTGTAGCCTATGTTACTCAAGGATAATGTATTATTCTAATGATGAAGGAGTTGTTGAAATCGGTTCAGTAGTTTTTGAGCTAATTCGTTCGTTCGTTCGTAATATACAAATACAAATATTTCCGTTTTATAATATTAATGTAAATGTAGATAAGTCATATTTTTTATAAAGATATCGTAAATAGTTTATTTATGAATGTAAAAACTTTCTCCTGTAAAACGTGCAATTGTCGCTTACGAGGTTTTACCTATAAAGGCTTGATAGGTCCCGTTTTTGCATTTGCAACACTGTAGCCAACCGAGATGAGTCTTTAATACATTGACGCTATTCTAAACGGGTTTCATAGTAATTCTTTTCCTAAACGGCAATGTATTTCGATTTCCTCTCAAATGGAGAAGCGATTATTGTTCAGTTGGTAGTGTGTATGGACGCCGCGTTAAAGGACGTAAGGTCGAATCCACCTACAATGAGCTTGACCTTTCGGTGCAGGAAAACATCGTGATGAAACCATAGCATGGTTGTAGAAATTTTTTAATGCCCACCTAGCTAGCTATCACGTTCGAGGTGAAAATCAACCACCAAATACATATATGTAGGTGTATTCTGGCAGTTGCACTTGAGAGACAGTCCCTCTACTATTTTTAGCGTGTCCAACTTTTTGGGCATCGTCACTTAAAAAAGGTGAGATTGTAGCTATAGCGCTAAACCTTTACTATAAAAACAAATCTTCGACACAACTACTTGTTGTATATTGAATGTTGACGGTGATGTGTTACATTTGAAGAAATATTCAATACAATTTAATAGAATTTCGCAATCGTACCGCTCTGTCTAGAAAAATAAATAGTCACATTATCCTAGGATGAAAGAGTGTTATCAATAAATTTATACGTATTTTTTTTTTAATCTTTTACAGCGGATCCTTTCTTCTCTCAACCGTCACACGGTAAGCAAATAATATACTTACATACTTTGAAAAACAACGTATCTGTACGTCTTTGCATTTGCGGACTATAACTTGCTAAGCTCATAGATAAAATGTATGGCTAGGGTTTAATGCATCATCATAATAATATTATAAATGCGAAAGTGAGTTTGTTTGCTTGTTACGTTTACATGCCTAAAACGCTGAATAGATTATGATTAATTTTGGTGTAGAGATAGATGGGAACCTGGAGCCGGTGACAGGCTAATTTTTCTTGCGAAAACCTTATTGGAAGTGAGGTAAAGAGAGGGATAAACTTGGTATGAAACTTTTTATTGCGTCATCCGATATACCGAAATCGATATCAACGCAAGCGAAGCCGCACCTATAATCTAGTACCTTAATAAATTAGGAAATATATTTAATAGGCTATGAGCATAGTAGTAAATTGTAAAAATAAAAATTATAAAAAAACTATTAAGTTCTATTGTAAAAATAACATAAATAGTCCAATTCAAATCATTGATTTCTCAAAAATAGGATACAAATATCACGTTTTTCAAGTCCAAAATCTACTACCGTTTCACAAACAACATAGCATTGATGAAACTATTATATATAATATACTATTGATGAGACAGCATTTAATGATCAGTACATTGTCACAATTCTAATCAAAAATAGATATAACAGTAAACGGGTGAGTGCGTCCCCGGCCGGCAGAGTAATACTCGTCCCTTCGGGGATGGTCAACCGAAACTTAATTAATAAACTCTGGTAGCCGTACAATGGCGAGCCGGTGAACCCTTCCCCAAATCCTAAGCAATATTGTCGCTACAAATGTAACAATAAACTACTAAAATAATGTCATAACAAGTATGAAACATATTTTAAGAATGAATTGGGCCTGTGTAATAAAAACTTCTTTTATAATGATTACTAAGAGATCTCACACATTCAACTGCTTTTCAGGTCCCGGTGCGGGAGGATTTGAACCAATAAGTAAGTTTATTTTGATATTAACTTTTACCCGCAGTTCTGCTGGCGTTAATATAGGTTGAATTATAATCAACTGTTCTTTAAGTTTTGAAGCAAATCGGGATGATGCAATGAAAAGTTTCGTGCAGAATTTATTTCTCTCTTTACCCGATAAGGTTATCGCGAGAAAAGTAGCCTATAACCGTTTCCACCATCTATCTGTAGACCAAAATTCATCATAATCGACTCAGCGGTGTACGCGTGAAATCTTAACAAACAAACAAACTCACTTCCGCATTTATAATGGTATTAACATTATAAATGCGAATGATTACATTTGAGTTACATTTACATTACTAAGGGATACATTTGTAAGCATTTACAAACTATTCAATGATTACGTAAGAGGCTCGATTAGGAGAAGTTCTTTAATTCTCTAAATACCCTTATCTGGGAGGGTAAAAACAAGGGATGTTACAGATGTGAGGATATCGAAGCCGAAGTCAGAACCGTTACCGGTGTAATGAAGATAGAGAAGAAGCCAGATGTGTTAAATAAATAAATAATATATTCTATCATAATATTATTCTATTCTAGGGATAGTAATAAGCGACGAAATTTTGTTTCTTCAATAAAACTTAAGGGAAATGCCCTTTGAAAAATCAAGACATCTCCGAGTCACTAGTTAAATTATGTACGTAGCCCCAGTTACTTGTTGTGCGGCGATCTCCGTTATAATTTATTCAATAGTACCAAATCGGAAGTCCGAGTCGGAGGTGTAAAATCAATCGGAAGTTCCGACCTTTCGTAATCGGAGTCCAGGCTCCGTAACATCCCTAGGAAAGACCATGATACTTAATTTTTTAAAGTTGTCATATGCAGTTATTTAATATAGCTTTGTATATTTGAAAGCTGTAAGCGTTTAGGAAATCAGATGTGACATCTATACTAATACGCAATAATATTTACACATTTCTTTACTTTGTCAATTTTATAGCGTATAAAGGTAACTAGTTAACATTTTATATTTTGACGGGCCATTAACGGTTTTTATTTTAGCTACTATTGAGACTTGTGCAATGAAAAAACCTATATATGGGTTATTTCAATCCAATTGACATTTTTATAGTTGCACTAACTGCGCCGTGCCTGATGGTAACATCAGTACAATTCCATACCAACGGCATGTATCGGAAATATAGTGACCATATTGTCTACGTCAGATATAGTAAATGTATGACGTAATTACTACTATTGTATTATACTAGCTTATACTTGCGACTTCGTCCGCGTTGACGTTAGAATAGAGATTCAAGAATATTTGTAAAATAGTTTGGAAAATCCAAAAGTGCGAGCCTCATAACGTAATTATAATGACATAGATTTAAGCATTCATATTAAATAGGACGTATTCCGATGTCATTCTAGAGCTATTAAAAAAGAAATGGTCCCAATACATTATGATATTTAGTCGTAATCGATACACACAGACATACCGAAGTCCACGAAAATTTTTTTACAATAAGATTTTTTTTAAAATAAAATTAAAAAAACGAATTTAATAATCATGTAGTGTGACAGTGAGAGTATTTCTTTGGATACTAAATCATTTGCATTGCCGAGTAATGCACAACCTCAAACACTTCGCCTTATGAGACGAACAATAAAATACACAACTATGCGTAGATTCAGCTAATAAGCTATCTGAGTGAAATTTCTTTACTATTAGTTATAAATTATACTTTATTACTATATATTTTAATATTATTATTCATTTATTACTCATAAGTACCAGCTTTTTTTTTCATATGATAAAAACACATTATTTATTTTTAGGCATGGGACCGGCTTTCGTCGATTTCCAGTACAGGCCACACAAACAATGTAAGTAAATCAACGAATGGAGAGAGACATGTTAAGCCTAATGAAGAAAATCGCTCTTAGGTGTTTGGTTCAACTTGAGGACGGTAGTTAATTAATTAAGGAAGTGTTGGCGCTGTCCCTGGTTTCTGGCAACACGGGAGTTTGTAATGTCGCTGTGGTGCGTTTTAGTGGGCAGTGTTGCGTGATTAGCACCCGATGAATCTCCACACGATTCTCTCGCCTTCGCCTGAACCCGGGTAATGCGATTGCGTGTTGTGATAAGGAAGTCTGTGAAAATAAGAATGTAGCGAAAAAAAAAACGGGTGCGATTATTAGTAAAAGGCCCACCACCATGCATTTTTATAATTATACCATTTGTTCGTGTCATTAAAGACGTGTGTCTTTTCTTTCAGACGACCACCCTGGTGCCCGTGATGGAAAATAAATGAACGTTTTTTTTTACGTATTAAAGTTACTTTGTGCTCTTCTTATAATATTTTCTATATTTTAATGTATTAATATTCTTATTATTAACCAATGAATGTATTAAATTTAAATTTTGTGTCTAAATAAATTTACTTTATTAGATTTAGATAATGTACTACCCTTTTATTTAATGTATAAGAGTCTACTCAATGCCACAGTTACCAGTCGTATGGCCATTTCTCCTGCAACTGCTTCATTATGCCGCGTTGCGTCAAGTGTCTACAAGACCACTCTACTAAGCAGTGCCCGCTTACCCTCGAGTCCCCCGAACCACCAAGCTGCGTCTTATGCGGCAATGTCGGGCACTCCACGAACTATCGTGGGTGTGAACGTACCCCACGCACGGCACGCACACGTTTCCCCACATAAGCCCCTTCAACACACTCAGCAGCTGCACGCACCGCGCCGCCGTTTTTCATGTCCATTCAGGATTTCCCGAGCCTGGGTAAACCAGCGTGAGTCACTTCCGCGTACCCATTTCCTCCCCAAAGATCCACACTAGCCCCGACTAACTCGTGGATCACCAATCAGCACCCTCCGAAGGCTAAGCCCGCGAAACCCACCGCTACTGGCTACTGGCTTCAAAGGCATCGACTGGCTTGCGGAACTAATAGAAGAACATTCTGTAGATGATATCATTGCGTTCGACGATATGATTAGCGCTGCTTAGGTCTTTGGCCGGCTAAGAGCCATTAAGTGCTTTCCAGGCATTGCAAGGACCATGCAACGCCTTGTGCGCGTGTCTTGTGTCTTGTCTTGTGCGCAATCCCGCGATTGCGAACTACAATTTCGTAAGAAATGATCATATCGGCGTAAGAAGCGGCAGCACGCTCATATACTATAGAAAGTCACTATATTGCATGCCAATAAATCCTCTCGAACTTACAAATTTAGAAGTCTCGGTGTGTAGTGTGGGTATGACCGGTCATCCCACTATCTTTATCGTTTTCGCGTACCTTTCGTCTAATAAAACTCTCCTTCAGTCTGATCTGGAGATGCTTTTCGCTCTCGGTGACTGTTATAGTGGTTGGCGATCTAAATAGCGGGTATATTCAATACAATAACCCACGTACTACCTCTAATGGTAGAAACACTATACTGGTTAGAAATGCGCTTACCTTCGACGTAATTGCTCCCTCAGAGCCAACTCATTATCAAGCTAACTGCTGCCTTTCAGTTTTAGACATAGCTATTTTAAGAGGGATCGCGCTTCTGTTACGACAAATAGAAGTCATAAATGAACTAGATTCCGACCACCGCCCAATAGTTCTGCATCTAGGATACAACACACCCGCTTCAGCCAAAGTGGCTGATTATCCAAAGCTCAGACACTATCTCTCAAATAATCTCTCCTCTCCTCACTTAGGTAGGATCCCCGACGAGATAAAGTCTGTGATCGACGTCGATGAGGCAATTGACTTCCTGGTCGGTCAACTCCAGAATGCCATCAGGGAAACCTCTAAAGAGGTAAGGATGGGGAACGATCCGTGCTCCATACTCCCTGACGACTCTAATGACATTCGAAGACTGCTCACGGAGAAAAACGCTGCGACACGCGCTCACGATTCTTATCCGACGAAGTAAATTCGCATACGGCTACGTAACCTACAAAGATCAGTTAAATCTCGTATCTCTGAACTCCGTGGTCAAAGATGAAACAGCCTCTTAGAGGAAATCAAATCGTCTCACCTCGCCTTCTGGGATCTCGCTCCTCTGGTCTGCATCTTCAATGCAGTCATAACTCACTGCCATTTTCCAGCTGTTTGGAAAAAGGCAACGGTAATAGGTATCCGTAAAACCGAAAAAAAGGGATCCCTTCCGGTAAGCTATCGCCCGATAAGCCTCCTTAATTTGATAGGTAAAATATACGAGCGATTCTTTCTGAACCGACTTCAATCCACTGTGTCACGTGGTAATTGGGATCTCAAAATGATACGTCCGACATGATTGACAAGCGTATAATTACTGACTTACTTACTAACTTACATACAGCTATATACTTAGCCTTTACGTGCACATATGGATACCACCACAACTGTCTCAGACAAATGTCTTTTACCACACGAGCAATGCGGCTTTCGACCTAAGCACTCATGCACCCACCAAATGCTCCGCCTCACGGAGCATATTCTCTCCAATTTCACGGTGCTAAACCGCCCTAGGCGCACACTTGCCGTATTTTACGACACAGTCAAAGCTTTTGATAAAATCTGGCACGAAGGTCTCATATTTAAACTCAATTTCTTACCAGTTCCAGATAGGCCAGTCCGCATAAAATTAATTTACCTATGGGATCGCTCCTTCTGCTACAAAGCAGACGGAGCCCTATCCTCGCCTTACCCAATACGCTCAGGAGTCCCGGAAGGCTCTATCCTAGCGCCTTGCTTATTCAACTCGTTCGTTAGCGACATTTCCGAATTCTCCAACGTCGCAGTAGGCTCCTACGCAAATGACACAGTCATCTTCAGTTCGGGCAGGCATAAGATTCATATATACTACGACGTCCAAAGGGCCGTCTCTACGTTTGGTCCTGGTGCCTCAAATGGCGCATAGGAATAAACCCAGACAAAAGTGCAGTTATCATGTTCCATCCTGACGCGAAGAGGAATATATGAATATTACACCTTTTCGGTATCAATATCCCCTGGGCTGATCATACTAAATAGTGATGGTGTAGTTTTAGATAGGCGCCTAACCTTCAACAAACATATAGATTACGTACAGAAAAAAGCCTCCGCGTCTATGGCTCTGCTACGCAATCTAACCACCTCTAAGAGCAAAATGTCACTTAGACGTAAGCTCACAATATGCAAAGTATGCATCTGTCCCATACTTACTTTCAGTTGCCCCGTATTCGCTCACGCTTCGCACACCACCTTTCGCAAACTACAAGTGCTGCAAAACAGATTCATGCGCATAGCCGTCCAAGCCCCACCCTATGTCCGTAATATAGATTTACATAATGATATGGACCTTCCATCCATATATGTATATATTAAAGACCTCACAAAGCAATTTTTCGGAAAGGCCGAAGTCCATCCCAACCCCAAAATAGTACACGTAGTTAGGTACACTCCCAAGCCGTGCGCCAAACGTTTCGCGCGCCGGCAACGTAACTGCTTCAACGATCCCGTCGATAAAATAACAAGACTGAACGCGCTCCTTCCTGCCGTCCCCAACAATCGCACGTGTCTGCGCACATGCTCGCGTAATCGCCGCCCTCACCTCCGCAGATGCTTGAGCCTAGTATCGATCCTCCCGATAGGAGCCTTCAAGTGGCTCTGCTCGCGCGATACAGTGACACTCTACATCACTGAGTGTACATCGTTACACCGCATACCATTCGTGCACAACCATATATTAAGTACACGGTTTCTGTAAGGGACTACCCCGCAGCCCTTGCGCGGCTTGCCCGATGTCATTGTTAGAACCATTAAACTTAGTAAGTTAGGACCTATTGGTTAGTTAGGATCGCGAATCTTTATTCGTTTTCCGGCAGCCGAGGTTCGGCCATTCTGGCATCATTGCGCCCGCTGCCTCAGGGCTGAGTGCCTTCAGCATTCGCCCCAAAAAATTGGTGAAGCTGTCAAAACCCTTGCGACTAACAGCGTATGTCAGGTCGAAAAAAAGAAATACTGTCAGCCATAAAGGAACGAATATCTCCCCAGTAAGAGTACTGAACAGTGGTCTCAGTCTATAACGGAAGACACTCAATATTTCCTTTAAAGTGGGCGCGATGAACTTTAAGAGCGCGTATGTTGTATCTACGTGTGTATACCTAACTGATTAATTCTGATAAATTTGTTCTACTAATTAAATTACTAAAGAAGAAAATTATGTATTATAGCTATTACAAATAAAGAGCAGAAACATTTATTATACCTACTGCGAAAGTCACCGGAGAAAAGGACGAAGAAATAGAAGTCAGTTTTCTTAGGCTAGTTATTTAAAATATTAAGATGGCTACAAAAAGTCTTCCTATCGGTGGGGTTTTTTCAGAAAATGCGACAAATTGCCATAATAAACGCAATTATTTTAAATAAGTCTGGTAAAATTAATTATTAGTTCATATTTAAGAGTCATTTATACATTCATCCGCATAATATGTCAATAATATAATTTAACATAATTAATATAAAATTAAATTGTATGTTTGTTTAATATAACCTTAACCTTTTTCAGCTTCTGTTTCTTTTTTCCAGTCACAATTTGTAATAAAACGGCATATAGTTCATTCCACTTGCATTAATGTTTGTAGCTCTCGCAAGCTACTAGAACAGGAAAAACCCCGGTCGTATGCAAAACCGTTGCAAATACGAAGTGAAACGTAGCCTGCATATTTATTTCTATTCTTTGTTTATTTTTCAGTCTGGCAATGTTATACATATACATTATACATTATACGTTATACATATCCCCAAAAATATCTACAATTCACACCTAAATATATCGATTCTGGGTATTTCCCCAACATAAGGGGAAGGGTTGCCAGCCTCAACCTATAAAATTATAGCAAAGTTTTGGGAAAAATCTAAATATGCTTACAAGTAACAGGCCACTAATTTGAGACAGTATCCTTGATTACTTATTTACAAATAAATCAATTAAGCAAAAAAAAAACTGACAACTAGACTGCACATAAACATTATTTTCAGTATGATATACCCACTACTCATAAATTTATAGCTTGAACTATATCTAAAAAGTACAAAAAAAGGTATGCGCTTGAAAACACGACAGAAAGGACATATTACTATATCTCTCTCGTTTGCTTAGCCACCTCGAGCCAACTCGACCCAAACGAGTGTCACACAAAAAATATTTAAGATCAATATCTCAAAGCTAATCCGAATTTGAGAAGTGATACTTCAAAGTTGTTCGGAAAATTTAATTGCTACCACGCATTACTAACTTACAATTGAAAAATGATGTCTAGTTTATAATAATAAAAAAACAATTAAGAAAATGAGGTTACTGCAACAGTGTATCATTTTCGTTTAAATATATAATAGTTATTTCTGCTTTAATCCGGTATTAAAATTTGATCACTGGCAAGATGAAGTAGGTATAAGGTGTAAAAAGCTTTTTGTCTCTTTTCAACGAGTATTGCCAGATAACTATACATATTACACTTTTCATAACTTTTAACTTTCTTTTGTAACCTATATCTTGTAAAGGGGCCATTAAAGTATTATGTAACGCAGGTTTTGAAGATTTTTGAATCTCGCTCCCCACATGTAAGACAACATAACATTTTGCAAAAAATAAAACAGACATTAGGTAAGATTCTACTTATATTCCCACAGTTATAGAAACCCTGAAGAACTAGCATCGCACCCATATTACGGAAGAAGTCTAGACATTAGTTCAGTATATTTAGATTAAGTAGGATAAATCAGTTAAGTTCTGGCAGAAGTCTATCATCGACTCTCGTTTAGTTAAGACATATAGTTTAACAGAGCCTATAATCGGTTTACAGTAATTATAAGCTAAATTGTATGATTTCTACATATTAAAGATATAAAATGGATTGAATTGATTCTTTAAAAAAAAACAACTTCTCGAGCTCCCGAAGTTAACTATCTTTTCCTTGTTGTATATATACTTCCTTTGTAGTAAATACATATATAGCAATAAGAAGCAATAAATGGCTAACTTGTATAGGAAAAGTGTAACTATGGACTTTAGGACTCTGGCAATACCAGCTTTAATACGAGTTCTACATTTTTTTTCTAATGACTGGTCTCAGTTCTTCTTATCGTTATCTAAGTTTCAATATCATTCTTAATATTGGTGGTGTGTGTGCACTCAGTTGTAATTTTGTTGTTTATATTTAAGTGATTATCAGCAGCAGTCTTTTTGTTGTTTGTTTACGACATATTACCAAGAAACTGTTAAATTAAAAGTAAGTACCTGCGTATTCAATATTGAAGTACCGGTTAAAAAGTTGAATAACTTAATAGAAAATGTTACTCGATATCATCTAGTGTTATCTGTGGACTTCAAATATTCTCGTAGCGCTAAAACTTGACTTTTATATTAGTGGTAGAGTATTAAAGTTTTGAAATTTGTTCACTGAGCATTTCGAAACAATATTGGATTGATATTTTCACATGCTCTCCGTTGTGGAATACGTCGTTGATGTATGTAGGATAGACTAGAAGGGGCTTTTGCTCGAAGAACAAAATGAGGGGCGAACCAATGAAGACAAAGTTTAGCATATCACACCGTTCATTCTCTTAAAAAATACATTGTTTAGATATTATAATTAGATATTCACACTATATTCAAATTTCTAATAGTCGCTTTGAACTTATTTAAACATTCGGTGTTATAGGTATATTTGGTATTTTTCTAATCCATTAAAATTATATATATTTTGTCCTTATGTCGAGAGCGACGTAATCACTAGAGGGCGCTACAACTGTAAGTGAGATTAGTAGTAATTCCGCTAGCATATTTTGATAGTCAAAGTTGTTTATTTTTTTTTGTTAATTTTGAAACAATTATTATAATACATTATCACTTCCTTTATAGAATGAAGATAAAAAACTTACAAATCGGTAATTATAAAATGGCAATGGATGTCGAACTTACATATGAAAATAAGTATAGAGAAAAGTTAAGTGAAGAATTTGTAATGGATGGAATCGTGAAATTCCAAATGAGAGTGGTAATTTCCGGCAAAAAACTTTTTGAATTCGGTAACAGAGAGGATGGTCCACACGTATGGTTATTTGTAAAATTCGAAAAAATAATACAGACTGCATCACTTTATATAAATTTTTCCAGTAGTTCTTTTAATGTGGATAATAAGTGTATCATGGCTGATTCAGGATGGCACTTAGTAACAAACACATATACATTAGAATTATATTTTACTATTAATTTTACAGTTGAGATAAAGAGTAATAGTGACGACAAATTGAAAGTGTTTTATGATGATGAACAAACAGACTTTGAGTTGCGCGGTGATGACGGTTCTGTCAAAGTGCATAAGTGCATATTAGCCGCTGCCAGTCCCGTTTTTAAAACCATGTTGCAGGGCGACTGGAAAGAAACGAATAACGGTTATATGCACTTGCAGGGGATGACGAAAGATGTTTTACAAGATTTTAAAACATTTATATATTTAAACACCTTGCCAGCGAAGGTTTCTGAACAAATATTGTTAATCGCCATGCGTTACGATATACCAGACATGGAAACGATTTGTATATATAATTTGGTTAATAATATGCAAGCTGAAAACTTCATTTACTTATTAAAGTTTGCTACAACTCATAACAATGAGAAGCTGATAGAAGCGATTTTAGAATGCGTACAATACGGCTTTATACGAGTGGATGAAATAAGAAATCGGCGTGCTAACGTTAAAGCTATTTAAACGTCGCAAGATAACAAATCATGAGAGGGTTTTAATACATATTTCACATGCAATATTTTTTGCTTTACTGTTAACTGATATACTGTTTATGAAAGAAACTTTCATCTGCCTCCCGCGTTCCAGAATATATGTTTTCACATACAGCTAAATCTAAATGAACAATATTTTCAGTAATATCCTGAAATAGAATAAATATATTATGAACTGTAAATAGATACTAAATATTACTTTATACTGCTTATTACCAACTGATCTGTAATGTAACGATGCATGTCATGTGCAATTAAACTTTTTATACATTAAAATATTGACACGTACTTACCTGTTCTTCTTTATCCCAGTTAATGGAACGAACGAGTTTTCTTTTAGGCTCATTTGCAAATAATAGATAATATTCTGCTAATATAAAACAGCACAATTTCTAAAACCACTATTTTGAATTCAACAAGAGAAATACAGAATGCGATGGTATGCCTCGTCCACACGCTTGACGTTTGCCGCAAACTTCAAACCTCTACAAATGTTTCGGTCTCATCACGATATCACGATATTTTAGCTCGTATAGCTTGATAGCTCAAGGTTACTGCAGGGATTCCAACGCTTTGTCCATCGAAGCGATATCCGTACATGCCACCCACTACCATGCTATATGCCATCAGCCAACCTGGTTCACTATTAACTAGTGATGTATTAAGCCAATAGTATTATTATTTATTTTTTTTATACTTAATAAGGTTTACCGTTATGGCCGTAATCTCACCTGATCTTAAGTGACGATACGGCCCAAGTTGGTAGGCACGCTAAACCTGTGGAGGAACTGGCTCTCAAGTGCTGCTGCCGGAACACACCTATTGGTATTTGGCGGCAGGTTCACAACTAGAGGGTGGTAGCTAGCCAGGCGGGCATTAGAAAAAGCCCTACCACCATGCTATGGTTTCCTCACGATGTTTTCCTTCACCGAAAGCTCAAGCTCATTGTAGGTGCTTGGGTTCGAACCCACGTCCCTTGACGCGAAGTCGTGCACACTACCACTGAGCTATCATCGCTTCAATCGCAAAAATACATCCATTACAATATAAACCGAGGTAAGATAGGGAAAGAAGTCGTGGGTAGAGGTAAGATGGAGGAAGAATTAGTGGTAAAATGTTTCGAAAATGACCATCATTGGTAGCTTCTTGCTTTATAGACATTACTAGTAGGTGTGCCTGCGACATCGTTCGCGTCGAAAAAATATTAAACAATTTTTGTAACGTTTTACAATACACCTTTGGTATTATTGGTGGTAAAGTGATATTAAATATCCTAAAGCTTTCCACAATAATTGCTTTATAAAACACAAAAATAATTTTTGAATTTCGACTGTTCCTAAGATTAGCGCGTTTAAACAAACAAACTTTTCCGCTTTTAAATTTGATATAGTATATAGATTATTTATTAAACGTTTAAGGAGATCGATGTAAATAAAGCACCAATCTGTCAGAAAAATATTTTATTAGTACGAAACATTTCCTAGTTAAATTTACAGTAAATGTGCAAAATATGTCAACAAAACGGCACATGTTATTGCTTCAACTATTTAGTAGTATTTGTACAAAATATTGTATTTACCACAGAAACATACATTGTGATCTAGGGCCGAGGGCATCATTGATTGAAACCTTTGGAAAGTAGAACTTCGAACACTTGTAGAAAAAAAATGTTTTTTTTTATAGTTAAGGTTGAAGTTATGGCCACAGTCTCATCTGATGTTAAGTGTCGATGTGGCCCAAGATAGTAGACACGATAAGCCTAATGGAAGGGCTGGTTCTCAAGTGCAACTGCCGGAACACACCTATAGGTATTTGGTGGCAGATTTTCAACTTGAGGGTGGTCGCTAGCCAAGTTGGCATTAGAAATAACTTTACCACTATGCAAAATTATTATTGCTACAATAATTATAATTACATCACATTACTACATCAATCCTCCCCCCTAGAACCGAGCCTGATTATGTTAGTAGTAAGCACGGGTAACAGAATTCAAGGGAATTTATCACGTCACATAAACAGTTTACTAATGTAGAGGGCTAGACCATCTGTTGTAATACTACATGTAGAGAAGTGACTAACGACAAAAATCAAGTTGTCTCCATTTACTTTGTGCACTAAATTAATATAAATAAATGTCAAATAAGAAACATAATCATCTTTAAAAACATATTAGTACTTTTAACATTTTTCATTTTACAATATTTATTTCCTTTTTATTCCATTTAGGTTCATAATTTGTACTAACAAATTTCGATGTTTCACATCTGCCAGACGTCCCGCGACGGCTTACTTTTTTTGGTTATAAATATAAAAAAATAATTTCAAACGCATATCATTATTAGTACGTTACCAATATCTAATAAAGCATAATTTTGCACGAATGCCAAAACAAGGAGAGTAACAAAGTACATGTATTTATGTGAATATTTTTATGCACAATAATTTCTAAATACCAGTACCGAAAACTATATTGTTCTTCAACAATTACTAACGTCAAAAGTAAATAAAACATTTAAAGGGATGACATTTGACGTACGATGTCGACGTCACTTTGACATGTGTCATCCCATACAGCTTTGTTTTATTTTGACGTTAGCAATCGTTGAATAACAACTTAGCTAGGGGCACTGAATACTTTTAAATGTAAGGGGTACCGTTAGAATTCTTACATCATCAAGAAATATATTGGACATATATTATGTCCTTAAAAAAACAAAGTGGCACATTTATAATTGTGAGCGTTAATTCTGTAGTTCACACAATAATGTATTTAAAGAAATGATTATTTAAATCTAGTTCTTATACATAGCCTTGAAGCTTGCGTGTAGTATTAAAATTATGAAATAAAACTAAAGTATTTTCAAACTTAACAAATGTTTTTAATCAATACCAAGACAGATTATAATAATCTTTTTGAGCAGTTAATAATAACGGTAACAAAATAATCCACTAGAACAATAAATTTCTGTCTCGCTCATTGTTAATTTAATATTAATCAGAAATTTAATAAAAAAATATAAGAAAAACAATGCGAAGTTATACTTTTTGATGCGTATACAAAAATAACCTTATTACAAATTCTTATCTTAATTAATCAAGTCAAAAATTTAAACGACGTAATTAAATACTCTAAAAAAATCTTGCCAGCTCCGATGTAACATGCCAAGAAGTTATCTAAAACTATACAGTTTATTGTCAATTACATTCAATTCAAAAATTCACTCTCTACGATTTCGCATAGAATACCGAAAGCTATATAGCTTAATAAGTCAGGAATCTCTGACTTCACATCATGTAACAAGTTAAATAACCTATAATTCATTGAACATAAATATTATAGGAGAAAATAAATCTACTGGTTAAATGCAGGCAGCTTTTGCCTCATCAACTGGAATGTATCATCAATCAATACGTTTGAAGATGATTTAATAAACATGAATGAAATGGTGATGATAGACTACTTTAGACTAGTACAGGGGTTCCCAAAGTGTCCGCCGCGGCTCCCTGGCGCACCGTAGAGAGTGAAGAAGGGCGTCGTGAAGCGATTCACTTTACTGTTTTCTGAAACCTCAATCGAAGTGTTCGCGAATACAAAATGAACAATTTAATGTATATACTTAACTACGTGCTCGGAAACTGATCATTTTAAGTTATAAATAGTTTGGATTCATAATGTGGATGTTTTAAATTTTGTAACTAGTAATCTATTTCGACCAGCTAGATAAGTTAGGGCGCCGCGACAAAACACTAAACATGTATATGCACCGTGAACAGTAAAAGATTGGGAACCACTGGAATAGTGAAAAATTATTTAGAATTTACAACACTATCCGCTCACGGTTAAGGAAAACTGGTTGAGGAAGTGTGACTGCTTGTAAGTCTCATTGCAGTAACAGTGTATATAGGAATAATAAAACTGTGGATATCTAAGCGTCAACACATGGTTTTTTCAAGTAGGAATAATAGTGAACCAATGGGAAGTTTAGCAAAAAATATAAAATATAAGTGTCTATTCAAGTATTAGGTATTATTAATAATTTTCGTCACACCCCCCCCTCTTCCTACTTTTTTTAAAGTAATATCCATTGCTCTAGGGAATCCATGAACATGCTTTTCGGTTCCGAGCATTCCAGCACAAGTGGGGTTGCCATATCTGATTCTAATATATTTCACAGGAAAACCAGAAAAAGTAAAATGGTCATCGTCATGTCCATATATGGATTTTCTTTATAGTCGATCAGACTAAGAATTGTGGGAAGAGTGTAGCCTGCGATGACTATATTATAATATTGGACAAGTACAATATTACCGTATTGTACCGTATAGTATTAATTGGACTGTCGAGCCAATTTAACTATTATTACTTATTAAGAGAGTGCAAAATGCAATTATTATAAGTCAATTTAAATTGCCAATAAGTACGATACGATTATGGAGAGATTAAGAGGCGATTAATTCTCAATGAAATAATTTTAACACTAAAATACAATTGAGTATAGAATAGTAACTTGGTGTTTATCGAATAAATTAATTTATTTTAATGCTTAATTTAAATCAAGATATTTTGAAAAAGTGTCGTTTTTATACGGTAAACTTAATACAGGTGTAGAATAGTAATAATTCGATATGCGGCGGCTAAATGACAAAATATTTCATGATAGGCAATTTAATATTACAACTGACTCAGTTTACTAAAATGAGTTATCTACACAGAACAATAAAGTATATTTTGAAACCTGGATATATCAAAAAACATCTTTTTATTGAAAGTCTTTATATTTAGGTCTCCTTATACCTACACGTATTACTAGAACATTCCATTCAGATAGCTCATTTTAGAAAAATATCGAATACATTTTTTTTTTGCTTTCATCATCATCAATTGTTATTTTAATAATAGATCGAGCCTTTTCAGGAAAACATCGTAAGCGCCAAAAATCTTAAACATGTGTTTTATTTTAACCTAAAAATTATCATTGTAAATAAGCAGGTATATGTTAATAGTCACTATTTTAATAGATCAGTGGTTAATTATGAACGACAAGTCATATTTTTTTACACGAATATGCCATAGATATCTGATAATTAGGAATGAGAATACCTAAACCTAATAACCTACAATGTAAAAAGTGTAACAGCGGGTTACGATATTTTAGTGAAAGGTAAACAATTCCGATTATTTGTATTTGACGACAACAGCCTCTATGTGGAAAGCGCTGGACTTGGAGTCGAGTGGCTGCCTGAACAGCTGCGCGTGCTGCCAGGCTACATCTCCCACCCCCCCTTCAAGCTTAGCACCCACCTCCAAAGTTCTAAACTCCCGCTCGAAGTGCTGTGTCACTTCTGAAATTATTTTTAACCCATACTAATCTCTTTGGTTCCAATTTTGTTTTGTTTTCTAACAGAAGGCAAAGGTTCCGAGAACATACAGCCAAGTTGTTTAATGATTAAGAAGTTAATGAATCATACTGATAACTGGTATATTAAAACTGTCCAGGTAATTTTTGATGGCAAACAATATATTATGTGTTAGAGAACGAGAACCAGCCCTTTCCGTCATAGTCAGCAACATGGATGTAATACCTCTTGGTGCTGCGGCTGTCGATAGGCGACGGTAACCATTTACCATCAGATGGGTAATCTGCCTGTTTGCTGACCATTCGCTTAAAAAAAATGTCCAGAATAATAATAATTATTATAATACATTTCACTTTAAGTAATTAATAATATGTGCAATAGTCAAATTAATTAACGTAAAACGCCACCAATATTACACAGCATAGGGTCAAACAAACATCATTTTTACTATACACGGTAGGGCTTTTTCTAATGCCCGTCTAACTAGCTATCACCCTCAAGTTGCAAATCTGCCACCAAATACCTATAGGTGTGTTCCGGCAGTCGCACATGAGAGCCGGTTCCTCACTAGGCTTAGCGTGTCCACCATCTCGGGCTACATCGTCACTTAAGATCAAGTGAGATATGACCATAACGGTAAACCTTAACTATAAAAAAACTAATCTTCAATTAAATCTGTTTACAGCGCAATAAGTTATACTAATACGAACCGATCTAGTGTGTACGTTAACACGACACGTGACCATGTCGATGACGAGTCACATGAATTTACTCCGTATCCCAACCGCGATATAGAAATTTTCACTTAATTAAATTAACACCTACCTCGTAAATCGGCTGGAATCGGTTGCTCATCGTCGAACTTCAGCGTCCACTTAATAACACCGTTCTCGTACAAAGCCGAGTTCAGTTTGATCCTCAAGGATTTGAAGGTGAGACCTTCATCAGTTACTGTAAGCTTCCACAATATCGAGCCGCTTGTTTCCCCCTCTGTGCGAATATATTTTATCTATTGTAGCTTTCAATAAGAATATACGTGTATAATCTGTTTTAGTACAAAGAAAGGCATTTCATAAATAGTTTGGAAAATCCGAAAGTACCCGCCTCATAACGTAATTATGATAGAATGACATAGATTTAAGCATTTATATTAAATATAAAAAAAGACTGAACTATTTTTTTTAAGCAATAAAAAACCACTTCGAGTCTGATCGTGAAAAGTAATAAATAGGCTTCTACTCCTAATTGTAAAGCGTAAGAATAAAAAGACTTGATTAGTAAAGTATTGCGATCGTTATCATGCTAACATACAGGATCCGCGCATACAAACACACGGACGTCCAAGAACGTTGCAAGGACCATGCAACGCCTTGTGCGCGTGTCTCCTAAATAAACTCGCAATGGAGGATAAGATTAGATCCCGATTTTTTAACGCTCGCAGCCTGAAACCCAAACGCATCTTGGTAGCTAGCTTCCTTAATGAGCGGCAAATAGACGTGTTTCTAGTACCAGGCACACTTCTGAAACCAAGCGTTCGCAATCCCGCGATTGCGAACTCAAATTTCGTAAGAAATGATCCTATCGGCGTAAGAAGCGGCAGCACGCTCATATACTATAGAAAGTCACTATATTGCATGCCAATAAATCCTCTCGAACTTACAAATTTAGAAGTCTCGGTGTGTAGTGTGGGTATGGCGGTCATCCCACTATCTTTATCGTTTTCGCGTACCTTTCGTCTAATAAAACTCTCCTTCAGTCTGATCTGGAGATGCTTTTCGCTCTCGGTGACTGTTATAGTGGTTGGCGATCTAAATAGCGGGTATATTCAATACAATAACCCGCGTACTACCTCTAATGGTAGTAACACTATACTGGTTAGAAATGCGCTTACCTTCGACGTAATTGTTCCCTCAGAGCTAACTCATTATCAAGCTAACTGCTGCCTTTCAGTTTTAGACATAGCTATTTTAAAAGGGATCGCGCTTCTGTTACGACAAATAGAAGTCATAAATGAACTAGATTCCTACCACCGCCCAATAGTTCTGCATCTAGGATACAACACACCCGCTTCAGCCAAAGTGGCTGATTATCCAAAGCTCAGACACTATCTCTCAAATAATCTCTCCTCTCCTCACTTAGGTAGGATCCCCGACGAGATAAAGTCTGTGATTGACGCCGATGAGGCGATATGTTCTATGTGTCAATACAGCTAATAAACTATCTGTGTGTCAAATTTCATCCAAATCCATTTACCGGTGTTACCGTTATTGAGTAGCAAACATATAAACTTTCATATTTACCAGCATAGATGATGCACTTACGATGTAGTTGGTGTTGCTTCGTTTCTTTAGCGCGTCGGGTATGTTCGCTGAAGCTAGGGTTGGTGATGCACTGCGCCTTGATGCTAAAGCGGATCAGGCATAGCCCTAACAGCATTCTGGGTATACTAGCTTGTATGTTGGATAGTCGTTTTGTTTTCCACTGGTTGTAACTAAATGTAGTTAATTAATTATGTTACTGATAATAATAGATAATATACTGATAATAATTTGATAGAGTCGATCACGTAATACTTTTAACTAAATTAGCCTATAATGGAATTAAGGGTTTGTTGTTACGCTGGTTTGCTTCATATATACATAATAGAAAACAGAAAGTTGTTATTAACGGTTTTGAATCAGATTCCATTTACATGACCTCTGGGGTACCTCAAGGATCTATCCTAGGCTCCTTTCTATTCATTCTATACATCAATGACTTGACTGAAAACATTAAACACTCAAATGTGATTATATATGCTGATGATGTAAAGTTATTCAAGATCATTCGTGATTAAAACGATGCTACACTCCTACAAAGTGATATGGATGCTCTTAATCAATACTGCAAATCAAACAAACTTATCTTAAGTACTTCCAAATGCAAGGAAACCAATTTTTACTAAAAAGTTAAAGCCAATAAATGTAATATACTCAATAGATAATCAACCACTAGAAATTGTTGATTCTATCCGTGACTTGGGAATCATTCTCGACACTAAATTGCTGATGAACAATCATATAACCAACATAACAAATAGATCCTTTAAGTTGCTAGGCTTTATTTCCCGTAATATGGCGGATTTTAGAAACCCACAAACATTTTTATTTGTTTATATTATGTTAGTTCGACCTATTGTAGAATACGGTTCTGTATGTTGGTATCCTTTTTATAAAAGTTATATACAATTGCTAGAAAGAATCCAGAGAAAAAACTTTAAAATTATTGATTATCGATTTTATAACGGTTATAACAGCTATTCTCAGGTATGTAATAAGTTACACTGCCTTAGTTTAGAAAATAGACTCATTCAACGTGATTTAATGTTTTTATACAAGCTTCTTAACAACTACCTAAACTGTCCTGAACTAGTAGGCAAAATCGCACTACACATACCACCTCGTACCACCAGGTCACAAGAACTATTTCATGTACCGATGTGCCGCACTAATCTACGTAGTTCTATTACAAAAGTTACTACTCGATACAACGAGCTCTTCGCACAAATTGACATATTCCGTCATAACAAGCACAAGTTCAAAAAGGAAGTCATTAACCATCTGTTCTCACAGCAAAATATGTTACATTTGTCTTCTTAACAATAACACATACCTAATTATATGTACAACACCGCCTAGCCCATAAAACGTAATGATTTACACGTAGTTTTTGTTGTAATTAGTCTATAATATTATTATCTTTTTCTTTTGTTTTCTCCTATTTTATTTAATTTTTATATATACTGTTTTTTTTTTATAAATATATTTATAGTTCGTGTGTACTGACACGATTTCCTTACAATTATTGAACTGTGAAACATGTCATTGGAATATAGACATTATTTTTGTCTTTAAATTTTGTAAACCAACTCATTGTATAATTCTGTTTTGTTTTCGAAATAAAAAAATAAAAAAACACTAGGTCACGAATCTGTATCCGAACAATAACATATTATATGGTTATATTACAAGCCCAAATAAAGTTTTATTTTTAATAAATCTTAAATTTTAACATTCAGATAATTTTGATTCAATTTTGTTTTTTTTTACATCCTACCAATTTTAGTCGAAAAATTCCGATATTACTTGGCAACTCTACCGACTTGGTTTTGTCATTTGAGATCACCAATGACAGTCAAGATGTCATTAGGAACTCCCCTAGCAGAGAGGAGTAAAAATTGTTGTTACAATAATATATTTTGTCCTAAGCAATATGCGGAGTAGTCTATGGTTACATGAATTACGTATTTAAAACCAGAACTCGTGAAAGTAGAATGCTCCTTGCCCAGTAATATTAAATAACGATAAATAAATAAATAAATAAATAACGAAGATATAATTTTCATTGTACTTAAGTGTTCTTGTAAAACAGTTATTTTTCTTGTGATATATTACAAATCAAGAAATTAAATATGAAGTGAGTATTTTGATGATTTTATATTTAAGAATATTAATTTCCATTGTGCACTCCATAAGGGAGGGTTTAACTAGTTAGTAAAGAGTGTAATACTGTATATGGATTCTGGAAACAAGGCCTAACGACAATATTTTTATATTCGTTTGCAATGATATAATTAAAGTATATTTTACCTTCACAATATTTGGCCAAAACAAAGCACGCTAATTAATTTATTTTTATGGTTGTTCAGCGAAGTGACGGCACTGTACCAGATGTTAAACGCTGTACAACTAAAAACAGTGAAGACTATCGATGGAACGACTATACATCGTATAGTGTGAACGTTTATTTTTGGAACGGACAATTTTACTGATGAATATAGTTTATATAATGATTTCTTATGTTTACGCGAATATTATTCATTGAAATAAAACTAATTTAAACGGTTATTTATTAGTTTTGATCCCGACGTTTCGACAGCTTTTCAGCCTTCGTGGTCAACATGAACTTTTCTGGACAACCTACACCTCAGTCCGCCCCGTGACCACGGGAAACGTGACCCGGGAAACGGGAACTTTCGAAACGTCGAGATCAAAATTAATAAATAACCGCGATAAATTCCGTTTAAATTAGTTTTATTTCAATGAATATAGTTTATTTTATAAAAATACTTTCGCATTAATTTATCAATGAATATACCATTAATAGTTATGAATTAAATGTGTTCCCATTACTTTAGAAGTTTTATTAGTATAGTCTGTACAATATTACATTACATCTGAGGACATTTTCGGTTGTTTTGGGACACTTTATATATCGATCGGTATACAGCATACTTTCTTGAGCGCTGACGCGACGCCCACTATACTTACGTTGAAGAAAAAAAACGGAGTATACCCCAACACACGGCTGACTTATAACACACTTCCTCCTACGCCGCTGATTCAGGAGAACTGATCACCCTCTGCAGCCTGATTAAGCTGCCAAGGACATAAACCCAGGAAGACTACCGCTAGAAGGTCAGCTACTCTTAGACGGTATTAGATGCCAGATTAACTGTGTATAACAGTTGAAATAAAACAAACCTGGAGCCAGAGATCTCTTCGTCAAGCGCATCATACAAATGCCCAAATAATAATAATCGTAATAGTTAAACAGCTGTAAATTTGAAACTAAAATATATTTGCATGTAAAATAAAGTAAAAATAAAACAATGCTTATAAATTAAAAAAGTAAGAATCGACGACGATAAATATTTTTAAATTGATTACGTAGTAAACATAAACTCTGCTAGATGCCGGATTTTTTTTTTATATAAGTACTACCTGACCTGTCAGACTTTGTTCTGCCTTTTCGAGTAGTCAACAACATGGGCTACTGCGTCATCTATTATATATATTAATGTTATTATGATAACGTATCGAGATAAAAAAATACCCAATCTTTGAAGTTGGATCAAAGTGCGCATAGTGTGCAAAATTTGATTGAAATCGGATCTGTAGTTTAGGCGTTCTTCGCGGACCAACATGGTGACATGAAATTTTTATATGTGAAGATGAATGTCGTCTTAAAGTACCAAACAAAAGGAAAAAAATACCCAGTGATAATTACTCTTATCGTGATTATGTAGTTACTACACATACCGCTAAATGTTGAGTGCTATTTTTTATAGCGTCGTTTAAGAAGTACTTCAAACCAGAAGTGAGGTAAAAGGAAAAAATATATAAAAAAGGCGTAAGAGTAAAAAGAAGGAAGTGTTGAGTGGTAGGTGGGCTTGCTTTATAAATAATAATAGGAACCCCCAATAACACGTAGCCAGTGCAATCCTATAGTTTAAGACAGGTGTTCCCAAAATGTGCGCCGTAGAGGGTGAAGAAGGGCGCGTTGAAGCAATTTGCTTTACCATTATCGAATTATTCTATGTATATATTTCGACCAGCTAGATAGGCTAGGGCCCCGCGACAAAATAGTAAACATGTAGGTGCGCCGTGAACTGAAAAAGATTAGGAAACCATGATTTAGGATGAGATTCGTGTACTCACCCGCGTTATAATTGAGCAGATTAGTTGCTAAGAGGTCGTTCCAGTATTACGTAACGCAATTTTTGAGACCCGCCCACCCATGTAACGCACCGTAACATTTTTTTGTACGGGTTCCCCCAACCCTCTTCAAATGAGCATTTTTAACTAAAATTCATAATTATGTTTTACCATTTTTTAATAATAAACTCTTAAAACAAAATAACTTATTAATCTTAACCTTTGGCAATACGAGTAAAAATGGTCGAAAGATTCTCACACCACCAAACATAAACCAAAAGAGTTGCGAACTTGGAAAGTTTTAATTTTCTAGTCTTATATTTAAATTAAAAAAAAAGAATATTACGTAATACTTTGTTCAAATTCCACTCCCGCCCTTGTAACGCATCGTAACGTTTTACAAGACCATCCCTCCTCCCCCAAATTCGTCTCGCAGCTCCTTGGATATAGAGGCATCAGGGGTACTGCGTAATGTCGTAGTGCTATGGCGGTGGTCTTCTCGTCAACCTGCATCCCACAGCAGATGTCTCATATTTGGGCCTTTGCGCATGGTATTATGCCCGTGGTCCCGTTAGATATTTCTGGTTCTAGGCTAGTCCCATTTTAACTGCTATATACAGTTAATCTGGCATCTATCGTCGTCTAGGATTGGCTGCCTTCCTAATCGTAGTATCCCCGGGCATATGTCCTTGGAAGTCAGAATTTGAGGCGGAAGAATATTAACAGATTAATTAATAAAATTAATAAAATTATAATTAAACTTTTATTTATTTAAAAGTAGTTTTATTGCACTAGATTATAAATAACTTAATAATTATTTTTACTTTGAACATCTACACTATCTAATAGCTAAACTATCGAATAGAACTGAAGTCCTTTGTCCTACATACATAAATATGTATATTTACAGTTTAAATTTCATTATTACCTATTACAATTACAAAAATATTGTTAAGTTACAGAATGCAGATCGAAAACTTAAGAACAGACCGTTATAAAACGCAAATGGATATAAATATACCCGTTGGTGGAAATTTGGAAATGCTGAGCGAAGAATATAATATAGAGGGACTCGTTAAATTCCAAATGTGGCTTAAAATATTTCCAGCAACCTCTGCCTCTAATTCAAACGTGCCGAATACATCTGCTAATGAATTACGGATACAACTTGCCGTGAAATTCATCAACTTTTTAACTATTACTCCAATGTACATAACATTTTCTAGTAGAACACTAAGCATTCAGAATATGCGCCTAAATGCTGATTCTCATTGGCGCAATATAATAGATAATTACGTAGGAATATCTAAATTTGATACAAATTTTACATTACATATAGACAACTGTTACATTCAAAAACTAAAAGTCCTTTATGACGATGAAGTGCTAACGGATTTTGAGTTGCGCGGCGACGATGGGTCTGTCAAAGTGCATAAATGTATGTTAGCCTCTATAAGTTCAGTGTTAATGACCATGCTTCATCGTGACTGGAAGGAAACAAGAGATGGTTGTATACGTTTGGAAGTTATGTCGAAGTCTACTTTGCAAGAATTCAAACAATACATGTACTTAAATTTGTTGCCTTCGCCAGTTTCTCCACAGATTTTGATTCTCGCTATGCGTTATCAAATACCGGACATGGAAATCGCTTGCGTAAAAAATCTAACCAAATGTCTTAAAACGGAGAATATATGTGAACTCTTAGATTTCGCGGCAATTCATAAAAGCGATATGCTTAAAATAGCAATTTTAGAACATGTACGTAATGGCTTTATTACAATAGATCAAATAAAAAAGTGGTCACAGGAAGAAAAAAACTAAGAAACTGAGCAAAACAACGTTACAAAAGGTACAACTTAATATTACTTATTAAGTCATCACATTACACTTTTGATAAAAAGCTTTTTTTCTGTCATAATTATACTGTTGAGTTCATTGCATTTTCTTTGTTATTATTGTTTCTTATTAATCGTATATCTTACATTTTGTATTATTCTTTGCAGTTATTTTAATATAAGTGATTCAAATAGTTGTAAATTTACAAAATAAAAATACTATTAAAGTTTCCATTTATTCTTCTCATTCTTAATTCGTTTGTTACCGACACGATGCTGTAAAAATGGAAATGCAAGGTTGAATTTTATAAACATATTAAAATAATGATTATATTATATACTAACCTACCTCGGCAGACTTGCCTGCTTATTCCAGTAAATCGTTTACAACGGTACGTATTCCATTCAGGATAGCGAAGAAGCCATTCTCACGTAATATTTTATCAAAGTCAAAAATTATTATCAAAAAACTAGTTATATTTCGAATTCGGGTTGGACATGACTTGCTAGTTCGTCAGTCCAGACGACTATTGATTTTCGAACTGATCTGGCCTTTTCTTAAGTCTAATTTAAAACTAGTATATCATTATTTTAAAGTGTTATTCGTTTATAGATTGCTTAGCTGATTTATGTTTGCTATCTTTAAGATTATTTAAAAACTTACTTTTAATTATAGTATTGGTATGTTTAAAAATATCCCAAAGTCCAGAAAGTTGTATAATAAAAATAAGACGAAGATAATCTATATCTAATAGAAATGAAAGCGTATTATAACCTAAATTATTAATTGAATAATAAAAAAAAATGAGTTATTTGAACTCCGAGTGTTAGAATAACTGAGACATTTTTAAAAATGTTATATTATTAAAAAAAAAATAGATTTAAGATTATGTAAGAAAAGGGATGGTTCGAGAAGTCTTGTGTACCCATACGTGGAGTACGAGGGTTCACATCGTCAAAACCATCATTACTTAAATAATGAATGGCTCTGCAGCAATTTGCAACTTATAAAATAAAACTGCACCATTCCATACTTATAACTCTACATTATTTAGAAATTGTATTATTTGGAAATACGTTACTAATCGAGTCATTTTTTTTTCTTACGCTTCGGTATAATTTGGAATAGAACCCTATTACTTCACACAATCACACAGTCTGATTCGATGTGATTTAATTGTTATTAAATAAGGAAAGAAAATGAGGTTATGAGACGTGCACTTTTTTATTATTGAATTTGTATAAATATAGATGCAAAAATTATAGATAACTAATAAATACGCTACCATACCATTAAACACTTGATTTTGATATTTTGGTCGATCGTTGTTGCGTTAAAATTATTAAATTTTGTATTAACTATTTTATTTAATTATTAAGTTTATTTTAATATCTTTGAAAATTATTAGTGACCGATTTGTTAAATTGATTGAATAAAAGAAAAATAAAATTTTATAAATTTAAATGTATTTTAATTTCTGCTCTTTCGTTATCTGCTTGTTTATAAAATATATTTTAAATGTCTTATATAATGAAATAATCAATTTAAAAATGTGTGTTTTTAAAATAAAGAGGTTTTATGCTATTTAGTAGAGATCGTGTTGATAAAAAGTTACTAGGATTATGTGTGTCGTGCTTTTCCGATTTGATTTATAGTTTTGACACTTAGATACCAATTGTTTTTATATAGCTTGGTGTAAAAAAAAAAAAAAATTTTTTCAGAGAAATATCTATTTTTGTACAATAAATACCTATTAATCACTTATTTTTCTGATACACCACGTTTTTAAGTGAATTAACGATATTATTATGAAACAAACGATTTGAATATAGTAAGATATAGACAAAATTGATGCATATCAAAAGATAAGTGATCCATTTTTTTATAGTCGAGACTGCGTTTTGGCTACAATCTCACTTGATATTAAGTGGCGATATGGCCCAAGACGGTGGACACGCTAAGTCTATTGGTAGGACTGGCTCTCAAGTGCAACTGCCGGAACACACCTATTGGTATTTGACGGCAGATTTTCCACTTGAGGGTGCTGTTCTCCTCCACCGGAAGCTGAAACTTATTGTAGGTGGATTCGAACTCGCTGCCCTCGACGCGGCGTCCATACACACTACCAACTGAGCTATCATCGCTTCACATTCGCATCGCGTTGAGTTCAGTCACTAATTTATTGTACTGTGTTCGAAATCTTCACGACCAGCAAAAGCTAACAATGCTGGGACCCTAAAAACAAAGAAATTGCTCGTAGGTCGAGGTCAACACAAAATATTATCCGGTCGCGCCTTTTTATATCCTACTAGTATTACCGAAGGTTCGTGAGGATGTACGAATTTATGTTTATCGCTATCTCAAATAAAAACTACTTAACCGAAATCGAAGACACATCACAGTTATATAGCTTATACAACAGAATAAGACATAGCCTATTATTTCTCAAGATATTGTGAGACTTGTGCTTTTAAGGGGTTGCATGCTAGTTTGGTTATAATTTAATAACTTTTTTTTAAATTTCGTAGGTACCATATTGTTATTGAATTAATAGAAAAGTGCTTGTATTTATTAAATTATTTATGATAACATATTATATACATTCATTATCTTAACAATGTACAACATCCTTACTAATATTATAAAGTTTGTAAGTATGGATGTGTGGATGTTTGTTACTCTTTCACGCAAAAACTACTCAATGCATTTTAATGAAACTTTATGATAATATAGCTTATGCATCGGAATAACACATAAGCTATCCTTAGTATATGCTATAATTTATAAAGATGTGTGAATTGTCCAAAATATAACGATAAGTGTCAAGTAAGTAGGAAAATATTCTGACGTCTGTAAGTTATTCTGGCATACGCTGGAAAAATCCGTTAGAGTAACACATATAATGTATAATAGAAATGTTTATCTTAAATAGTCATATGAAAAAGCCTGTGACAGTATATATATCTGTCTTATATGTGTTGTAAAACATTATCGATAAAGTAGTGAGCGGCCCGCGTATAAATCACTACAAGCACAAATGTTCCTATACCAGTCTCCTTTTAGGAATGAGAATTGTTTGACAAAATCAATATTAACGTGAGCAAAGCCGCGGGTAAAGGCTGTTTAACATATCGAAGTTACAACAAACAAAATGGTGTAAGGTGTACGCCCACAGCAAAACGCTTAAACAAATCAAAAATAATTGCCGGAATTCGTACAGGAAAATGATGTTTGTCCGCGACAACCGTTGAGAATTGTTTAAATTATATATTTACTTAACCGCGGCAGGTTATCTGTCTAGTATAAAAACGAGACGTGTTCAAAAATCTCGTATAATGTTATTGCAACGTTTCGGTATAGAGTTACTACGGTTTTTCCACGATGAGAGCTTTCCGGGTAAGAAAATAACACATATATGTCAACTATAACCATTATGAATAAGTATCACTACACATGTGAAGCGCTGATAGCTCAGTTGGTTGTGTGTACGGATCCCGTGTCAAGGGACGTGGGTTCGTGCAATTAGCCTGAGCTTTCGGTGTAGGAAAACATTAGGTGAACCTATAATATGGTGTTAGGGCTTTCTCTAATCCCCACCTGTATAGCTAACACCCTCAAGTTGAAATCTGCCGCCAAATACCTATAGATGTGATTCGGTAATTGCCCTTGAGAATTAGTCTCTTCACTAGCGTTAGTGTGTCCACCATATTGGGTTACATCTTCACTTAACATCAGGTGAGATTGTTACGCTGCTATGGTTTCATCACCATGTTTTCCTTCACCAAAAGCTGAAGCTCATTGTAGGTGGATTCGAATTCACGTCCTTCGACACGGCGTTCGTACACAATACCGACTGAGCTATCATCGCTTTAAAACGATTTGTTATAAAATGGCTAATTGGTTAATAACAAGTTTATCGCAGGTGTAGGTACATCTTCTCGTAATGCGTAATTGCGATCGCGGGCAGGCCACGGGAAGGGTGTGTAGTAAAACTCACCGGGTGACAAGAGCCTATTAAAAATACATTAAAACTACTCTTAATTCCCAATACTGCCAAAGATCAGAGACAGCTTCCACACCTCTAATAGGACCCAACACTTCAGGGCCGTTCAGGTATTACGTAACGTAATTTTTGAAATTATTGAAATCTAAGGCCGCTTTAACATTTTTCTGTACCCCCCTTGAAACGTTACGTAACACCCAGATGAGCATTTTACCTAAATATCTTAAATTCTGTTTACCTTTTTCTTTTAATAAGCTCTGAAATTAAAATAATTTATTTATCATATCATTTGGCGATGCGATTAGAGATAGTCGAGGAAGTCTTCGTAAACCATAAACGAAAAGAGTTGCACATTTGGGTAATTTTAATTACCTAATTTATAAATTTAATTAAAAAACAAAACAATGTTACGTAACGTGTAGTTCGGACCCCCTACCGACCTCGTAAAATGGTGGGCACGCTAACTCTAGTGGAGGGACTTGCTTTCAAGTGCAACTGCCGGAATACATTTAAAGGTATTTGGCGGTAGATATTTCAACTTGAGGATGGTAGCTAGCCATGCGGTCATTAGAAAAAACCTTACAACCTTGAAAAACTATAATAAGGATTTACTTTGTTCATTACATAGACTATAATATATTTTTTTATTTTTGTCTCCTTGTATGCGCATTATGGAGAAACGACTGTATCGAGTTTGATGATATTTGACCCGATGATAGCTACAATTATTACCCAACTCGTATAATTTTCATCACATAAACTGACACAGTTCCTTCGGGATAAAATGAAAATGATATAATAAGTCAATTTATTGACGGATTTGAATGCAATTTTATTTTTTCAATAGACGACAAAATATTTATAAATATATGTATCATCTCTCTTTTGGGGTCTCAAAAATACCGTATCGAAAGCAAAATATGTTGGATAATATTGGAAATTCTGGAATGGCAAACAGGAAAGTAGAGTCATATACCGAAAGTAGAACAACTTCAGAAGGGACAGCCTGTTCTGAAATAAGTCTCTTATTTCTAATCATGTGAAATTTACTTGAGATTATATCTATGATTGTGCCCAGAGATCGACGGTTCAATTTCTATCCACCTCTAACTTTTATCTGCAACAATTTTAACTCTAAAATAAGAAATTAATATAACAAAAATAAATTAGAATTTTATGGAGTGCAGTGCACTCAAACTGAAAGTGTCGATAAGCGTTATCATTCTTGTACATTGCTTTATCATATCTGTTGCTAATAATCATCAATTAATTCTACTAATTAGTAATTATATTTAAACGCACAAGAGTGCTAGTGATACTGAAAGTTTTTTTTTTCGATAATTGTAAGTATTATATTAATAAAGATTCATTGTGTAGAGTTACTATATAGTTTGTAACAAGCGATTTCTTTGGTAAGATATAACAGTTGCGCGCCCGGTTTGATCAGGACTATCGCACTCTACCCACACCCCCCAAACTGTTTTGAACCATTTTTACCGTCTTCACTAACTCAATTGTAATTGTGTCTGATCGAGTGGAATTTGCTAATTAATTTTTAACTAATTTCCCGATGAGTTAAATACTTCAAATTTCGACTAGAACTCGGAAGTGGATGAAAATGTGATAAAATTGATTTGTTTGTTCAATCGATTAAAAAAATTATGATCGATTTCTAACTAACTTCATCAGCTGTAAACTTGAAATAGCTCAAATATAAGTGATAGAAGAACAGAATATATCAAAATTTCATTCACATAACCCTTAATAGCAGAAAATAATAATAAAATATAAGAAAATATTAATTTACTATGTTTTTATAAAGGACTAGAGAATATACAATACAATATTGAAAACGAAAAATCATAGGCCACGTGTAATACATAACTATAAATATGCGTCTCAAGTTTTTGGTTTCCAATGTTTATTTTCTACTTTTTAGTCCGTTAATAAAAACAAGGTACATTAAACAAAATATATTATTACTTGTTTCCTCAATCAACTGGTGTATATGAATCAATCGAGCATTGTAGTAGAGATCTCCGCCAGACTTATTTTAGTAGGTATTGGGCTGTGCTGGTCACACGATGGTTCTCTCCACACGCCGCTCTCACTTTGTCCGAACCTCGTGTCTTCTAAAACAGACTGTATGGATGAGACTACTCTCCAAGAAAGCGTAAATAATATTTTGTATAAATTCCGGATTAATATCGACGACTTTCGTTAAAAACTGTCCCCCTGACGTGTATGTAACGCACTTACTATCCGAACTGAACATTTTGCCATAGAGAGACGAACTTAGCTATCCATGGATTCACCGTGCAGGTGCTGGGTCCATCATATAGCAGAGAGGCAAACTCCAAGCACTTCCCGAGACTTGTAACACGGAATTAGGTTTTAGGGGCCCTTTTTCCAACGTGCGTCAACACTCACCTTCACTTTTCGTGTTTATCTCCCTGCCCAGCCAAATTTGGTAGGCGTATGCTACCGCAACTTTAGAGACACGTTCTAATATAGAACTTACAGCAGTACTAGACAGGCTCATCTTTTAGAAGGTTATAGAGAGATTTTGCTGGTTTACCTCTTGCTCCCACTTCCACCGCGTAGAAATTAACCACGTAGCCATTCCTGTTTAGGTCATTTACTACCTTTTTTTTGTGAATTAAAAACCGGAATCGCATATTCACTCGATTTTATTGTTAGGAATAAATGAATTAACAACTTTGACTGTAACGGTATGACTGTAACAAATACAGGATTTCCCTGACCTTATCTTTCACGGATGTTGTATCATTCGAATTCGGTATTAATAGTCGGTATAAATAGAATATAATAAATGGTTCATATAAAAAATATTCATGGTTATTTGTTTCATTGCTAACAGTTAATATATTAGTAGATTTGAATGCTTAATTTTGTAAATAATGTGATTAAAGAAAACATTTATTTAATAACTGTCTGTTGACCTGTCATTTAACTAATTAAAAAACCCCTTTACATTATAATTTGAGATCAAAACAGATTGATAAACTTTGAGCTAATATTATAAATACAAAAATAAGTCTCTCTCTGTTTTTTTTACGCCTCAACCGCTGAACCAATCGCGATGAATTTTAGAAGAGATGGAGACACCTTGACGAAAGTTATTAGCTATTTTTTAGCTTAACTTTATTAGGTTAGCTATTTTTAGGAAAATAAAACTAGGGAGGTGTGAAACGGGATGTCAAAGTTTCTATGGAGAACACAATATGTCTCAAAGTAGAGATGTGAAGTGATGTGTATATTTATGTGAATTAAAGAAATAAAAACAATTCCGCCTGTTATGCAAAGTCATCCTTCAATAAGGTACACGGGGGTTGATTTTATTTTTTCATGTTCGCACGCATGTAGTATGCGTACAGCTAATATTGGTATTATCAAAAATAAAAAGTTTGTTTGTTTGGACACAATAATCTTAGGGACTACCACTCGGATTTCGAAAATTCTTTTCGTATTTGATAAAGCAATCACTGAGGTAGGTTTTGGGCTATTTAACATCACTCTACCACCAATAGGAGCAAAGCTATATTGAAAAATGTTACAAAAAGAGGCAAAAATTGGTTAATAATTTTTTGTTCTACGCGAACGAAGTCATGGACACAACTAATGTATATATCATTGAACTATGGTGTATCGAATAAATAAACCTTGAGACATCGATTAGTTATTCTATATTTACTTTTGACAAAGTTAACATTACGTAAGTCAAATTATTCATACGAACATTCTCTTAGTGTACTCACAGTATTTACCTACTAGGTACTTAATAATGAGCGTTCAATATGTATTTTTAATCGTCCGATATCCCAATGATAAATACATTAAAATTAAAATAATTGAAATTCACATACGTCTGGCGATATCTTATCTGTTTCGGGTTTGGCAATTTATATTTTTATCATAACACGTTTTAAAATCTATCTATATACCTATATGAAAATCTAGTGTACGTCTGTTTGTGATTTTGTAAATTCGAAACGATTTCCCTAATAGAATTAAAATTTATGTGATATATTTCTTTTATTGAGACGATGGTTCATAGTTATTTAATTCTTATTAATATTATAAAGCGTAAAAATTTGTTTGTTTGTTGAAACGCATTTATCTCAGGAACTACCGATTGGATGTCAAAAAATGTTTGTATTTGACAGAGCAACCATTGGGAAAGGCTTCATAATATTAAGCTTTCACATCACGCTACCACAGATAGGTGCATAGTTATATTGAACATAGGTACATAAACGGGACAAAATATTACATAAATAAATTTTAACTTCACACGAACGAATTCGCGGGCACTGTAAGTTGTATATAAAGATCTTATGTACCTCTGTTAGTGATCATATAACTTCTAAATGAGTTGGCTGATAGCAGTAAAACTCATGTAATATATTTATTTTGTCGAGACAATGGTTCATTAACTTTCTATAATATGATAGATGGTGCTGTGGTCGAGTTATTAATTACCGAAAGAGTCAGAGCAAAGTCTACGTAGCTTTATTTTTTTTAAATCCGAAGAGTTTTTAATTGCGCTAAACTCAGGAAATACCAATTGAATTTGAAAAAATATTGTTAGCAGTTGGCAACCTAATTATAGAATAATGTGATAGATATTTAGCATTATGTTACGATCTTCAAGAGATGAATAAAAGAGATGAGATAAGAAAAACAAACAAACAAAATACGTGATATCTCAAATGGTATTGCAAAATGTCGCGTGCAACTACATGTTATATAATCAGTGATGCATAATTATAAATGGGTCCAACAGACAGATAAAAATTCAAAATAAAATATGATAGGCCTCTTTGTCTACAGCAAAATATATACCGATAATAATTTAAAAACAATGAACAAGTGTTTTATTATGTGTATACAATACCTACTACCTACTGTTAATATTCAATATAGATTTAGATTTTAAATAATCATTTTTTCTTTAACGATTTCAAAGCGATATATTTTTATGTTTCACAGTACGTACTATTTGCTGTCTTCGCCATGGCTTCAGCGGAAAAAGGTACGTATCTATAATTATGGACAATAAGTGAGAATATCTTTATATATAAAAAAATCTTGTCACGTTGTTTGTCTGCGATGAACTCCTAAACTACTGAACCGATTTTAATCAAATTTTCATACTGTGTGATCCAACTTGAGAGTTAGAATAATTTTTATCTTGATAAGTGATCATAATGCGATAGATGACGCTGAAGTCGATGTGATTGATTATAAAAATAATGCTTTATATTAGAAAAAAATATTTAAGCGTATAAAAATACTGAATCGAGCATTTCTTAAATTGTCATTACTATTAATAATTTTTTAAATTATTCATACGTTACACTAAGTTGTTTTTTTTTGTAATTTAACATGGCCATTAAACAGAATTCTACTGTTCAGATTATTTTGTATGTGACGATTTATCGTATTTTTCAGTGCATGTGGTCGATCACAATCCAGAATATAACCCAAACCAGGGTATGTATTTGCATTAAATATAAAATTGTCTTAAGAAATGAATTCATTTATTATGATAATTGGCTAATTAATGTTTCCATCTTTTCCAGTGCACGTGGTCGATCATAACCCTGAATATAATCCAAACCAGGGTAAGTACTCTCATTAAAAATAACATTGTCATCAGAAAAAAATAATTTATTATGGTTATTGGCTTATGAGTGTTTATTAATTTTCCATTACATGTGGTAGATCATAACCCGGAATACAACCCAAATCAGGGTATGTACAATGTACATATTTTCATTTTAAAATATTATCTTAAGAAAGGAAATTATTTAGTATTGTTATTGGCTTACGAATGTTCAATATAGTGAACGTAGTTGATCAACCCAGAATATAATCCAAACCAGAGCATATAATTTATTTACAACTAGCTGACCCGGTGAACTTCATGTCACATTAAAAATCATTAATTTTTCGCCTTTTCTGTACTATAATATGTATGTACAATACATATAAACATTTCTCATGAATCACTCTATCTATTAATGAAAACTGCATTCAAATCCGTTAAATAATTTAAAAGATCTAAACGAACAGACAGCGGAAGCGACTTTATTAGCGATTTATTGTCTTAAGAAAGAAATGAATTTATTATAATTATTGGTATATGAATGTTCAATATCTTTTTCAGTGAACGTGGTTGATCATAACCCCGAATACAATCCAAACCAGGGTATGTAATTTCATATCAAATAACATTATCTTAAGAAAGGAATTCATTTATTATTGTTATTGGCTTACTAAAGTTCAATATCTTTTTCAGTGAACGTGGTTGATCACAACCCAGAATACAATCCAAACCAGGGTACGTATCGTCATATCAAATAATATTATCTTAAGAAAGGAATTTCTTTATTATTGTTATTAGCTGATAACGGTTTATCTTTTGCAGTGCACGTCGTCGACCACAACCCGGAATATAATCCAGACCAGAGTATGTAGTTTCATATTATTTTACAATTAATTCTTTACATATGTAAAACTAACTGTGTAAATAAAATTAGTTCAATAAATTAGCAGATTAATATGCTTATAACAGGAAATATTGTTTCGATTGAAAGCATTTGTTTTTTTCTTTTTTTTTTCAAATCACAGATGTATTATTTCGCGTGGTTTGTGTGTATGTTTTGAAGATACAATAAATGAATAATTTAGTACTAATAAAATACGTTGTGCAAAATTTTGCCTTTATAGACACCCTCCCTCCCCGTTCGTCATGCTATATTACATTTTCTGCGTTCCCCCCCTTAAAATATTACTTCAAAAATGATAGATCCTCCCCCGTACATGATATATGGTAATTGCAAAAATTATCTGAACAATAAATATTATTATTTTTAAATATTACTTGTGTGCAATAATAAAACTTTGATAAATATCTGTAACTGTAATACTAAAATTTACAAAATTGTTGTATGAGTTACAAATTTCACGTTTTCTTAGACCTGAAACACTAGAATGGTGGATTGAAAAACAACTTATAGATTGACAAAGTCCATATTAACGTTTGAAAGCTCAACTGGGCTCAACCCAGTTACCTACCTAGACAAAAAGATTTAGTTTAGATACTGTTTTAATAGATTTTGTTCATATTAATTATACTGATATCTCTTTATTTTTTCTTTTACAGTTATCATTCAGAATCGTGAGTATATTTTTTATATATTTTGTTAATTTGTAATGTTCACTGCTCTGTTACGTCGAGCCTTTTCGGGAAAAACATTATAAGCGCCAAAAATCTTTGAAATGTTTTTTTTTTTTGTTGTAATCTTCTTAAAATATCTGTTTTAATTAGATGCAGTGAGTTAATAGCCACTATTTAAATAGATCTGTGGTTAGTTATATATATAACTAGCCCTCGTCCGCGGCTTCGCTCACTGCACTAACCAACCGCTCCGGTCTAGTTAAATCCAGTGGTGGTTCGTTTTAATTTCGTTATTAGTACTTTGTTTAGGTCGACACTTTTAAATTCGTAATATCTTTGGAATGGAATGACCGATTTAAATAATCCAAAAAGCTATCTATAGCTATCGAAACATTCTTGGAAACGAAATTATTTATTTGGAAAAGGATTAATAGAAAGATATGGATAACATGGTCTGATATTGTTCGGCACAGATATAAACTTTTCAAATGTTAAAATATAGTTTCATCTACAAGAGTTGGCCGTATGGTATCGCAGTTTTTTATAGATATTGATACGCCCTTTAATATCGTAGAACATTTTTGTGTTCTGTTATCAATAGTTACGTAATAATTGTAGCCTATGTTACTCAAGGATAATGTATTATTCTAATGATGAAGGAGTTGTTGAAATCGGTTCAGTAGTTTTTGAGCTAATTCGTTCGTTCGTTCGTAATATACAAATACAAATATTTCCGTTTTATAATATTAATGTAAATGTAGATAAGTCATATTTTTTATAAAGATATCGTAAATAGTTTATTTATGAATGTAAAAACTTTCTCCTGTAAAACGTGCAATTGTCGCTTACGAGGTTTTACCTATAAAGGCTTGATAGGTCCCGTTTTTGCATTTGCAACACTGTAGCCAACCGAGATGAGTCTTTAATACATTGACGCTATTCTAAACGGGTTTCATAGTAATTCTTTTCCTAAACGGCAATGTATTTCGATTTCCTCTCAAATGGAGAAGCGATTATTGTTCAGTTGGTAGTGTGTATGGACGCCGCGTTAAAGGACGTAAGGTCGAATCCACCTACAATGAGCTTGACCTTTCGGTGCAGGAAAACATCGTGATGAAACCATAGCATGGTTGTAGAAATTTTTTAATGCCCACCTAGCTAGCTATCACGTTCGAGGTGAAAATCAACCACCAAATACATATATGTAGGTGTATTCTGGCAGTTGCACTTGAGAGACAGTCCCTCTACTATTTTTAGCGTGTCCAACTTTTTGGGCATCGTCACTTAAAAAAGGTGAGATTGTAGCTATAGCGCTAAACCTTTACTATAAAAACAAATCTTCGACACAACTACTTGTTGTATATTGAATGTTGACGGTGATGTGTTACATTTGAAGAAATATTCAATACAATTTAATAGAATTTCGCAATCGTACCGCTCTGTCTAGAAAAATAAATAGTCACATTATCCTAGGATGAAAGAGTGTTATCAATAAATTTATACGTATTTTTTTTTTAATCTTTTACAGCGGATCCTTTCTTCTCTCAACCGTCACACGGTAAGCAAATAATATACTTACATACTTTGAAAAACAACGTATCTGTACGTCTTTGCATTTGCGGACTATAACTTGCTAAGCTCATAGATAAAATGTATGGCTAGGGTTTAATGCATCATCATAATAATATTATAAATGCGAAAGTGAGTTTGTTTGCTTGTTACGTTTACATGCCTAAAACGCTGAATAGATTATGATTAATTTTGGTGTAGAGATAGATGGGAACCTGGAGCCGGTGACAGGCTAATTTTTCTTGCGAAAACCTTATTGGAAGTGAGGTAAAGAGAGGGATAAACTTGGTATGAAACTTTTTATTGCGTCATCCGATATACCGAAATCGATATCAACGCAAGCGAAGCCGCACCTATAATCTAGTACCTTAATAAATTAGGAAATATATTTAATAGGCTATGAGCATAGTAGTAAATTGTAAAAATAAAAATTATAAAAAAACTATTAAGTTCTATTGTAAAAATAACATAAATAGTCCAATTCAAATCATTGATTTCTCAAAAATAGGATACAAATATCACGTTTTTCAAGTCCAAAATCTACTACCGTTTCACAAACAACATAGCATTGATGAAACTATTATATATAATATACTATTGATGAGACAGCATTTAATGATCAGTACATTGTCACAATTCTAATCAAAAATAGATATAACAGTAAACGGGTGAGTGCGTCCCCGGCCGGCAGAGTAATACTCGTCCCTTCGGGGATGGTCAACCGAAACTTAATTAATAAACTCTGGTAGCCGTACAATGGCGAGCCGGTGAACCCTTCCCCAAATCCTAAGCAATATTGTCGCTACAAATGTAACAATAAACTACTAAAATAATGTCATAACAAGTATGAAACATATTTTAAGAATGAATTGGGCCTGTGTAATAAAAACTTCTTTTATAATGATTACTAAGAGATCTCACACATTCAACTGCTTTTCAGGTCCCGGTGCGGGAGGATTTGAACCAATAAGTAAGTTTATTTTGATATTAACTTTTACCCGCAGTTCTGCTGGCGTTAATATAGGTTGAATTATAATCAACTGTTCTTTAAGTTTTGAAGCAAATCGGGATGATGCAATGAAAAGTTTCGTGCAGAATTTATTTCTCTCTTTACCCGATAAGGTTATCGCGAGAAAAGTAGCCTATAACCGTTTCCACCATCTATCTGTAGACCAAAATTCATCATAATCGACTCAGCGGTGTACGCGTGAAATCTTAACAAACAAACAAACTCACTTCCGCATTTATAATGGTATTAACATTATAAATGCGAATGATTACATTTGAGTTACATTTACATTACTAAGGGATACATTTGTAAGCATTTACAAACTATTCAATGATTACGTAAGAGGCTCGATTAGGAGAAGTTCTTTAATTCTCTAAATACCCTTATCTGGGAGGGTAAAAACAAGGGATGTTACAGATGTGAGGATATCGAAGCCGAAGTCAGAACCGTTACCGGTGTAATGAAGATAGAGAAGAAGCCAGATGTGTTAAATAAATAAATAATATATTCTATCATAATATTATTCTATTCTAGGGATAGTAATAAGCGACGAAATTTTGTTTCTTCAATAAAACTTAAGGGAAATGCCCTTTGAAAAATCAAGACATCTCCGAGTCACTAGTTAAATTATGTACGTAGCCCCAGTTACTTGTTGTGCGGCGATCTCCGTTATAATTTATTCAATAGTACCAAATCGGAAGTCCGAGTCGGAGGTGTAAAATCAATCGGAAGTTCCGACCTTTCGTAATCGGAGTCCAGGCTCCGTAACATCCCTAGGAAAGACCATGATACTTAATTTTTTAAAGTTGTCATATGCAGTTATTTAATATAGCTTTGTATATTTGAAAGCTGTAAGCGTTTAGGAAATCAGATGTGACATCTATACTAATACGCAATAATATTTACACATTTCTTTACTTTGTCAATTTTATAGCGTATAAAGGTAACTAGTTAACATTTTATATTTTGACGGGCCATTAACGGTTTTTATTTTAGCTACTATTGAGACTTGTGCAATGAAAAAACCTATATATGGGTTATTTCAATCCAATTGACATTTTTATAGTTGCACTAACTGCGCCGTGCCTGATGGTAACATCAGTACAATTCCATACCAACGGCATGTATCGGAAATATAGTGACCATATTGTCTACGTCAGATATAGTAAATGTATGACGTAATTACTACTATTGTATTATACTAGCTTATACTTGCGACTTCGTCCGCGTTGACGTTAGAATAGAGATTCAAGAATATTTGTAAAATAGTTTGGAAAATCCAAAAGTGCGAGCCTCATAACGTAATTATAATGACATAGATTTAAGCATTCATATTAAATAGGACGTATTCCGATGTCATTCTAGAGCTATTAAAAAAGAAATGGTCCCAATACATTATGATATTTAGTCGTAATCGATACACACAGACATACCGAAGTCCACGAAAATTTTTTTACAATAAGATTTTTTTTTAAATAAAATTAAAAAAACGAATTTAATAATCATGTAGTGTGACAGTGAGAGTATTTCTTTGGATACTAAATCATTTGCATTGCCGAGTAATGCACAACCTCAAACACTTCGCCTTATGAGACGAACAATAAAATACACAACTATGCGTAGATTCAGCTAATAAGCTATCTGAGTGAAATTTCTTTACTATTAGTTATAAATTATACTTTATTACTATATATTTTAATATTATTATTCATTTATTACTCATAAGTACCAGCTTTTTTTTTCATTTGATAAAAACACATTATTTATTTTTAGGCATGGGACCGGCTTTCGTCGATTTCCAGTACAGGCCACACAAACAATGTAAGTAAATCAACGAATGGAGAGAGACATGTTAAGCCTAATGAAGAAAATCGCTCTTAGGCGTTTGGTTCAACTTGAGGACGGTAGTTAATTAATTAAGGAAGTGTTGGCGCTGTCCCTGGTTTCTGGCAACACGGGAGTTTGTAATGTCGCTGTGGTGCGTTTTAGTGGGCAGTGTTGCGTGATTAGCACCCGATGAATCTCCACACGATTCTCTCGCCTTCGCCTGAACCCGGGTAATGCGATTGCGTGTTGTGATAAGGAAGTCTGTGAAAATAAGAATGTAGCGAAAAAAAAAACGGGTGCGATTATTAGTAAAAGGCCCACCACCATGCATTTTTATAATTATACCATTTGTTCGTGTCATTAAAGACGTGTGTCTTTTCTTTCAGACGACCACCCTGGTGCCCGTGATGGAAAATAAATGAACGTTTTTTTTTACGTATTAAAGTTACTTTGTGCTCTTCTTATAATATTTTCTATATTTTAATGTATTAATATTCTTATTATTAACCAATGAATGTATTAAATTTAAATTTTGTGTCTAAATAAATTTACTTTATTAGATTTAGATAATGTACTACCCTTTTATTTAATGTATAAGAGTCTACTCAATGCCACAGTTACCAGTCGTATGGCCATTCCTCCTGCAACTGCTTCATTATGCCGCGTTGCGTCAAGTGTACAAGACCACTCTACTAAGCAGTGCCCGCGTACCCTCGAGTCCCCCGAACCACCAAACTGCGTCTTATGCGGCAATGTCGGGCACTCCACGAACTATCCTGGGTGTGAACGTACCCCACGCACGACACGCACGCGTTTCCCCACATAAGCCCCTTCAACACACTCAGCCGCTGCACGCACCGCGCCGCCGTTTTTCATGTCCATTCAGGATTTCCCGAGCCTGAGTAAACCAGCGTGAGTCACTTCCGCGTACCCATTTCCTCCCCAAAGACCCACACTAGCCCCGACTAACTCGTGGATCACCAATCAGCACCCTCCGAAGGCTAAGCCCGCGAAACCCACCGCTACTGGCTACTGGCTTCAAAGGCATCGACTGGCTTGCGGAACTAATAGAAGAACATTCTGTAGATGATATCATTGCGTTCGACGATATGATTAGCGCTGCTTAGGTCTTTGGCCGGCTAAGAGCCATTAAGTGCTTTCCAGGCATTGCAAGGACCATGCAACGCCTTGTGCGCGTGTCTTGTGTCTTGTCTTGTGCGCAATCCCGCGATTGCGAACTACAATTTCGTAAGAAATGATCATATCGGCGTAAGAAGCGGCAGCACGCTCATATACTATAGAAAGTCACTATATTGCATGCCAATAAATCCTCTCGAACTTACAAATTTAGAAGTCTCAGTGTGTAGTGTGGGTATGACCGGTCATCCCACTATCTTTATCGTTTTCGCGTACCTTTCGTCTAATAAAACTCTCCTTCAGTCTGATCTGGAGATGCTTTTCGCTCTCGGTGACTGTTATAGTGGTTGGCGATCTAAATAGCGGGTATATTCAATACAATAACCCACGTACTACCTCTAATGGTAGAAACACTATACTGGTTAGAAATGCGCTTACCTTCGACGTAATTGCTCCCTCAGAGCCAACTCATTATCAAGCTAACTGCTGCCTTTCAGTTTTAGACATAGCTATTTTAAGAGGGATCGCGCTTCTGTTACGACAAATAGAAGTCATAAATGAACTAGATTCCGACCACCGCCCAATAGTTCTGCATCTAGGATACAACACACCCGCTTCAGCCAAAGTGGCTGATTATCCAAAGCTCAGACACTATCTCTCAAATAATCTCTCCTCTCCTCACTTAGGTAGGATCCCCGACGAGATAAAGTCTGTGATCGACGTCGATGAGGCAATTGACTTCCTGGTCGGTCAACTCCAGAATGCCATCAGGGAAACCTCTAAAGAGGTAAGGATGGGGAACGATCCGTGCTCCATACTCCCTGACGACTCTAATGACATTCGAAGACTGCTCACGGAGAAAAACGCTGCGACACGCGCTCACGATTCTTATCCGACGAAGTAAATTCGCATACGGCTACGTAACCTACAAAGATCAGTTAAATCTCGTATCTCTGAACTCCGTGGTCAAAGATGAAACAGCCTCTTAGAGGAAATCAAATCGTCTCACCTCGCCTTCTGGGATCTCGCTCCTCTGGTCTGCATCTTCAATGCAGTCATAACTCACTGCCATTTTCCAGCTGTTTGGAAAAAGGCAACGGTAATAGGTATCCGTAAAACCGAAAAAAAGGGATCCCTTCCGGTAAGCTATCGCCCGATAAGCCTCCTTAATTTGATAGGTAAAATATACGAGCGATTCTTTCTGAACCGACTTCAATCCACTGTGTCATGTGGTAATTGGGATCTCAAAATGATACGTCCGACATGATTGACAAGCGTATAATTACTGACTTACTTACTAACTTACATACAGCTATATACTTAGCCTTTACGTGCACATATGGATACCACCACAACTGTCTCAGACAAATGTCTTTTACCACACGAGCAATGCGGCTTTCGACCTAAGCACTCATGCACCCACCAAGTGCTCCGCCTCACGGAGCATATTCTCTCCAATTTCACGGTGCTAAACCGCCCTAGGCGCACACTTGCCGTATTTTACGACACAGTCAAAGCTTTTGATAAAATCTGGCACGAAGGTCTCATATTTAAACTCAATTTCTTACCAGTTCCAGATAGGCCAGTCCGCATAAAATTAATTTACCTATGGGATCGCTCCTTCTGCTACAAAGCAGACGGAGCCCTATCCTCGCCTTACCCAATACGCTCAGGAGTCCCGGAAGGCTCTATCCTAGCGCCTTGCTTATTCAACTCGTTCGTTAGCGACATTTCCGAATTCTCCAACGTCGCAGTAGGCTCCTACGCAAATGACACAGTCATCTTCAGTTCGGGCAGGCATAAGATTCATATATACTACGACGTCCAAAGGGCCGTCTCTACGTTTGGTCCTGGTGCCTCAAATGGCGCATAGGAATAAACCCAGACAAAAGTGCAGTTATCATGTTCCATCCTGACGCGAAGAGGAATATATGAATATTACACCTTTTCGGTATCAATATCCCCTGGGCTGATCATACTAAATAGTGATGGTGTAGTTTTAGATAGGCGCCTAACCTTCAACAAACATATAGATTACGTACAGAAAAAAGCCTCCGCGTCTATGGCTCTGCTACGCAATCTAACCACCTCTAAGAGCAAAATGTCACTTAGACGTAAGCTCACAATATGCAAAGTATGCATCTGTCCCATACTTACTTTCAGTTGCCCCGTATTCGCTCACGCTTCGCACACCACCTTTCGCAAACTATAAGTGTTGCAAAACAGATTCATGCGCATAGCCGTCCAAGCCCCACCCTATGTCCGTAATATAGATTTACATAATGATATGGACCTTCCATCCATATATGTATATATTAAAGACCTCACAAAGCAATTTTTCGGAAAGGCCGAAGTCCATCCCAACCCCAAAATAGTACACGTAGTTAGGTACACTCCCAAGCCGTGCGCCAAACGTTTCGCGCGCCGGCAACGTAACTGCTTCAACGATCCCGTCGATAAAATAACAAGACTGAACGCGCTCCTTCCTGCCGTCCCCAACAATCGCACGTGTCTGCGCACATGCTCGCGTAATCGCCGCCCTCACCTCCGCAGATGCTTGAGCCTAGTATCGATCCTCCCGATAGGAGCCTTCAAGTGGCTCTGCTCGCGCGATACAGTGACACTCTACATCACTGAGTGTACATCGTTACACCGCATACCATTCGTGCACAACCATATATTAAGTACACGGTTTCTGTAAGGGACTACCCCGCAGCCCTTGCGCGGCTTGCCCGATGTCATTGTTAGAACCATTAAACTTAGTAAGTTAGGACCTATTGGTTAGTTAGGATCGCGAATCTTTATTCGTTTTCCGGCAGCCGAGGTTCGGCCATTCTGGCATCATTGCGCCCGCTGCCTCAGGGCTGAGTGCCTTCAGCATTCGCCCCAAAAAATTGGTGAAGCTGTCAAAACCCTTGCGACTAACAGCGTATGTCAGGTCGAAAAAAAGAAATACTGTCAGCCATAAAGGAACGAATATCTCCCCAGTAAGAGTACTGAACAGTGGTCTCAGTCTATAACGGAAGACACTCAATATTTCCTTTAAAGTGGGCGCGATGAACTTTAAGAGCGCGTATGTTGTATCTACGTGTGTATACCTAACTGATTAATTCTGATAAATTTGTTCTACTAATTAAATTACTAAAGAAGAAAATTATGTATTATAGCTATTACAAATAAAGAGCAGAAACATTTATTATACCTACTGCGAAAGTCACCGGAGAAAAGGACGAAGAAATAGAAGTCAGTTTTCTTAGGCTAGTTATTTAAAATATTAAGATGGCTACAAAAAGTCTTCCTATCGGTGGGGTTTTTTCAGAAAATGCGACAAATTGCCATAATAAACGCAATTATTTTAAATAAGTCTGGTAAAATTAATTATTAGTTCATATTTAAGAGTCATTTATACATTCATCCGCATAATATGTCAATAATATAATTTAACATAATTAATATAAAATTAAATTGTATGTTTGTTTAATATAACCTTAACCTTTTTCAGCTTCTGTTTCTTTTTTCCAGTCACAATTTGTAATAAAACGGCATATAGTTCATTCCACTTGCATTAATGTTTGTAGCTCTCGCAAGCTACTAGAACAGGAAAAACCCCGGTCGTATGCAAAACCGTTGCAAATACGAAGTGAAACGTAGCCTGCATATTTATTTCTATTCTTTGTTTATTTTTCAGTCTGGCAATGTTATACATATACATTATACATTATACGTTATACATATCCCCAAAAATATCTACAATTCACACCTAAATATATCGATTCTGGGTATTTCCCCAACATAAGGGGAAGGGTTGCCAGCCTCAACCTATAAAATTATAGCAAAGTTTTGGGAAAAATCTAAATATGCTTACAAGTAACAGGCCACTAATTTGAGACAGTATCCTTGATTACTTATTTACAAATAAATCAATTAAGCAAAAAAAAAACTGACAACTAGACTGCACATAAACATTATTTTCAGTATGATATACCCACTACTCATAAATTTATAGCTTGAACTATATCTAAAAAGTACAAAAAAAGGTATGCGCTTGAAAACACGACAGAAAGGACATATTACTATATCTCTCTCGTTTGCTTAGCCACCTCGAGCCAACTCGACCCAAACGAGTGTCACACAAAAAATATTTAAGATCAATATCTCAAAGCTAATCCGAATTTGAGAAGTGATACTTCAAAGTTGTTCGGAAAATTTAATTGCTACCACGCATTACTAACTTACAATTGAAAAATGATGTCTAGTTTATAATAATAAAAAAACAATTAAGAAAATGAGGTTACTGCAACAGTGTATCATTTTCGTTTAAATATATAATAGTTATTTCTGCTTTAATCCGGTATTAAAATTTGATCACTGGCAAGATGAAGTAGGTATAAGGTGTAAAAAGCTTTTTGTCTCTTTTCAACGAGTATTGCCAGATAACTATACATATTACACTTTTCATAACTTTTAACTTTCTTTTGTAACCTATATCTTGTAAAGGGGCCATTAAAGTATTATGTAACGCAGGTTTTGAAGATTTTTGAATCTCGCTCCCCACATGTAAGACAACATAACATTTTGCAAAAAATAAAACAGACATTAGGTAAGATTCTACTTATATTCCCACAGTTATAGAAACCCTGAAGAACTAGCATCGCACCCATATTACGGAAGAAGTCTAGACATTAGTTCAGTATATTTAGATTAAGTAGGATAAATCAGTTAAGTTCTGGCAGAAGTCTATCATCGACTCTCGTTTAGTTAAGACATATAGTTTAACAGAGCCTATAATCGGTTTACAGTAATTATAAGCTAAATTGTATGATTTCTACATATTAAAGATATAAAATGGATTGAATTGATTCTTTAAAAAAAAAACAACTTCTCGAGCTCCCGAAGTTAACTATCTTTTCCTTGTTGTATATATACTTCCTTTGTAGTAAATACATATATAGCAATAAGAAGCAATAAATGGCTAACTTGTATAGGAAAAGTGTAACTATGGACTTTAGGACTCTGGCAATACCAGCTTTAATACGAGTTCTACATTTTTTTTCTAATGACTGGTCTCAGTTCTTCTTATCGTTATCTAAGTTTCAATATCATTCTTAATATTGGTGGTGTGTGTGCACTCAGTTGTAATTTTGTTGTTTATATTTAAGTGATTATCAGCAGCAGTCTTTTTGTTGTTTGTTTACGACATATTACCAAGAAACTGTTAAATTAAAAGTAAGTACCTGCGTATTCAATATTGAAGTACCGGTTAAAAAGTTGAATAACTTAATAGAAAATGTTACTCGATATCATCTAGTGTTATCTGTGGACTTCAAATATTCTCGTAGCGCTAAAACTTGACTTTTATATTAGTGGTAGAGTATTAAAGTTTTGAAATTTGTTCACTGAGCATTTCGAAACAATATTGGATTGATATTTTCACATGCTCTCCGTTGTGGAATACGTCGTTGATGTATGTAGGATAGACTAGAAGGGGCTTTTGCTCGAAGAACAAAATGAGGGGCGAACCAATGAAGACAAAGTTTAGCATATCACACCGTTCATTCTCTTAAAAAATACATTGTTTAGATATTATAATTAGATATTCACACTATATTCAAATTTTTAATAGTCGCTTTGAACTTATTTAAACATTCGGTGTTATAGGTATATTTGGTATTTTTCTAATCCATTAAAATTATATATATTTTGTCCTTATGTCGAGAGCGACGTAATCACTAGAGGGCGCTACAACTGTAAGTGAGATTAGTAGTAATTCCGCTAGCATATTTTGATAGTCAAAGTTGTTTATTTTTTTTTTGTTAATTTTGAAACAATTATTATAATACATTATCACTTCCTTTATAGAATGAAGATAAAAAACTTACAAATCGGTAATTATAAAATGGCAATGGATGTCGAACTTACATATGAAAATAAGTATAGAGAAAAGTTAAGTGAAGAATTTGTAATGGATGGAATCGTGAAATTCCAAATGAGAGTGGTAATTTCCGAAAAACAATTTGAATTCGGTAAGAGAGAGGATGATCCACACGTATGGTTATTTGTAAAATTCGAAAAAATAATACAGACTGCATCACTTTATATAAATTTTTCCAGTAGTTCTTTTAATGTGGATAATAAGTGTATCATGGCTGATTCAGGATGGCACTTAGTAACAAACACATATACAATAAAATTCTATTTTACTATTAATTTTACAGTTGAGATAAAGAGTAATAGTGACGACAAATTGAAAGTGTTTTATGATGATGAACAAACAGACTTTGAGTTGCGCGGTGATGACGGTTCTGTCAAAGTGCATAAGTGCATATTAGCCGCTGCCAGTCCCGTTTTTAAAACCATGTTGCAGGGCGACTGGAAAGAAACGAATAACGGTTATATGCACTTGCAGGGGATGACGAAAGATGTTTTACAAGATTTTAAAACATTTATATATTTAAACACCTTGCCAGCGAAGGTTTCTGAACAAATATTGTTAATCGCCATGCGTTACGATATACCAGACATGGAAACGATTTGTATATATAATTTGGTTAAAAATATGCAAGCTGAAAACTTAATTTACTTATTAAAGTTTGCTACAACTCATAACAATGAGAAGCTGATAGAAGCGATTTTAGAATGCGTACAATACGGCTTTATACGAGTGGATGAAATAAGAAATCGGCGTGCTAACGTTAAAGCTATTTAAACGTCGCAAGATAACAAATCATGAGAGGGTTTTAATATTTCACATGCAATATTTTTTGCTTTACTGTTAACTGATATACTGTTTATGAAAGAAACTTTCATCTGCCTCCCGCGTTCCAGAATATATGTTTTCACATACAGCTAAATCTAAATGAACAATATTTTCAGTAATATCCTGAAATAGAATAAATATATTATGAACTGTAAATAGATACTAAATATTACTTTATACTGCTTATTACCAACTGATCTGTAATGTAACGATGCATGTCATGTGCAATTAAACTTTTTATACATTAAAATATTGCCACGTACTTACCTGTTCTTCTTTATCCCAGTTAATGGAACGAATGAGTTTTCTTTTAGGCTCATTTGCAAATAATAGATAATATTCTGCTAATAAAAAACAGCACAATTTCTAAAACCACTATTTTGAATTCAACAAGAGAAATACAGAATGCGATGTTATGCCTCGTCCACACGCTTGACGTTTGCCGCAAACTTCAAACCTCTACAAATGTTTCGGTCTCATCACGATATCACGATATTTTAGCTCGTATAGCTTGATAGCTCAAGGTTACTGCAGGGATTCCAACGCTTTGTCCATCGAAGCGATATCCGTACATGCCACCCACTACCATGCTATATGCCATCAGCCAACCTGGTTCACTATTAACTAGTGATGTATTAAGCCAATAGTATTATTATTTATTTTTTTTATACTTAAGGTTTACCGTTATGGCCGTAATCTCACCTGATCTTAAGTGACGATACGGCCCAAGTTGGTAGGCACGCTAAACCTGTGGAGGAACTGGCTCTCAAGTGCTGCTGCCGGAACACACCTATTGGTATTTGGCGGCAGGTTCACAACTAGAGGGTGGTAGCTAGCCAGGCGGGCATTAGAAAAAGCCCTACCACCATGCTATGGTTTCCTCACGATGTTTTCCTTCACCGAAAGCTCAAGCTCATTGTAGGTGCTTGGGTTCGAACCCACGTCCCTTGACGCGAAGTCGTGCACACTACCACTGAGCTATCATCGCTTCAATCGCAAAAATACATCCATTACAATATAAACCGAGGTAAGATAGGGAAAGAAGTCGTGGGTAGAGGTAAGATGGAGGAAGAATTAGTGGTAAAATGTTTCGAAAATGACCATCATTGGTAGCTTCTTGCTTTATAGACATTACTAGTAGCTGTGCCTGCGACATCGTTCGCGTCGAAAAAATATTAAACAATTTTTGTAACGTTTTACAATACACCTTTTTTATTATTGGTGGTAAAGTGATATTAAATATCCTAAAGCTTTCCACAATAATTGCTTTATAAAACACAAAAATAATTTTTGAATTTCGACTGTTCCTAAGATTAGCGCGTTTGAACAAACAAACTTTCCCGCTTTTATATTTGATATAGAATATAGATTATTTATTAAACGTTTAAGGAGATCGATATAAATAAAGCACCAATCTGTCAGAAAAATATTTTATTAGTACGAAACATTTCCTAGTTAAATTTACAGTAAATGTGTAAAATATGTCAACAAAACGGCACATCTTATTGCTTCAACTATTTAGTAGTATTTGTACAAAATATTGTATTTACCACAGAAACATACATTGTGATCTAGGGCCGAGGGCATCATTGATTGAAATCTTTGGAAAGTAGAACTTCGAACACTTGTAGAAAAAAAATGTTTTTTTTTTATAGTTAAGGTTGAAGTTATGGCCACAGTCTCATCTGATGTTAAGTGTCGATGTGGCCCAAGATAGTAGACACGATAAGCCTAATGGAAGGGCTGGTTCTCAAGTGCAACTGCCGGAACACACCTATAGGTATTTGGTGGCAGATTTTCAACTTGAGGGTGGTCGCTAGCCAAGTTGGCATTAGAAATAACTTTACCACTATGCAAAATTATTATTGCTACAATAATTATAATTACATCACATTACTACATCAATCCTCCCCCCTAGAACCGAGCCTGATTATGTTAGTAGTAAGCACGGGTAACAGAATTCAAGGGAATTTATCACGTCACATAAACAGTTTACTAATGTAGAGGGCTAGACCATCTGTTGTAATACTACATGTAGAGAAGTGACTAACGACAAAAATCAAGTTGTCTCCATTTACTTTGTGCACTAAATTGATATAAATAAATGTCAAATAAGAAACATAATCATCTTTAAAAACATATAAGTACTTTTAACATTTTTCATTTTACAATATTTATTTCCTTTTTATTCCATTTAGGTTCATAATTTGTACTAACAAATTTCGATGTTTCACATCTGCCAGACGTCCCGCGACGGCTTACTTTTTTTGGTTATAAATATAAAAAAATAATTTCAAACGCATATCATTATTAGTACGTTACCAATATCTAATAAAGCATAATTTTGCACGAATGCCAAAACAAGGAGAGTAACAAAGTACATGTATTTATGTGAATATTTTTATGCACAATAATTTCTAAATACCAGTACCGAAAGCTATGTTGTTCTTCAACAATTACTAACGTCAAAAGTAAATAAAACATTTAAAGGGATGACATTTGACGTACGATGTCGACGTCACTTTGACATGTGTCATCTCATACAGCTTTGTTTTATTTTGACGTTAGCAATCGTTGAATAACAACTTAGCTAGGGGCACTGAATACTTTTAAATGTAAGGGGTACCGTTAGAATTCTTACATCATCAAGAAATATATTGGACATATATTATGTCCTTAAAAAAACAAAGTGGCACATTTATAATTGTGAGCGTTAATTCTGTAGTTCACACAATAATGTATTTAAAGAAATGATTATTTAAATCTAGTTCTTATACATAGCCTTGAAGCTTGCGTGTAGTATTAAAATTATGAAATAAAACTAAAGTATTTTCAAACTTAACAAATGTTTTTAATCAATATCAAGACAGATTATAATAATCTTTTTGAGCAGTTAATAATAACGGTAACAAAATAATCCACTAGAACAATAAATTTCTGTCTCGCTCATTGTTAATTTAATATTAATCAGAAATTTAATAAAAAAATATAAGAAAAACAATGCGAAGTTATACTTTTTGATGCGTATACAAAAATAACCTTATTACAAATTCTTATCTTAATTAATCAAGTCAAAAATTTAAACGACGTAATTAAATACTCTAAAAAAATCTTGCCAGCTCCGATGTAACATGCCAAGAAGTTATCTAAAACTATACAGTTTATTGTCAATTACATTCAATTCAAAAATTCACTCTCTACGATTTCGCATAGAATACCGAAAGCTATATAGCTTAATAAGTCAGGAATCTCTGACTTCACATCATGTAACAAGTTAAATAACCTATTATTCATTGAACATAAATATTATAGGAGAAAATAAATCTACTGGTTAAATGTAGGCAGCTTTTGCCTCATCAACTGGAATGTATCATCAATCAATACGTTTGAAGATGATTTAATAAACATGAATGAAATGGTGATGATAGACTACTTTAGACTAGTACAGGGGTTCCCAAAGTGTCCGCCGCGGCTCCCTGGTGCACCGTAGAGAGTGAAGAAGGGTGTTGTGAAGCGATTCACTTTACCATTTTCTGAAACCTCAATCGAAGTGTTCGATGCGAGAATGAACAATTTAATGTATATACTTAACTACGTGCTCGGAAACTGATCATTTTAAGTTATAAATAGTTTGGATCCATAATGTGGATGTTTTAAATTTTGTAACTAGTAATCTATTTCGACCAGCTAGATAAGTTAGGGCGCCGCGACAAAACAGTAAACATGTATATGCACCGTGAACAGTAAAAGATTGGGAACCACTGGAATAGTGAAAAATTATTTAGAATTTACAACACTATCCGCTCACGGTTAAGGAAAACTGGTTGAGGGAGTGTGACTGCTTGTAAGTCTCATTGCAGTAACAGTGTATATAGGAATAATAAAACTGTGGATATCTAAGCGTCAACACATGGTTTTTTCAAGTAGGAATAATAGTGAACCAATGGGAAGTTTAGCAAAAAATATAAAATATAAGTGTCTATTCAAGTATTAGGTATTATTAATAATTTTCGTCACGCCCCCCCCCCCCCTCCTAATTTTTTAAAAGTAATATCAATTGCTCTAGGGAATCCATGAACATGCTTTTCGGTTCCGAGCATTCCAGCACAAGTGGGGTTGCCATATCCGATTCTAATATATTTCACAGGAAAACCAGAAAAAGTAAAATGGTCATCGTCATGTTCATATATGGATTTTCTTTATAGTCGATCAGACTAATAAATGAGGGAAGAGTGTAGCCTGCGATGACTATATTATAATATTGGACAAGTACAATATTACCGTATAGTATTAATTGGACTGTCGAGCCAATTTAACTATTATTACTTATTAAGAGAGTGCAAAATGCAATTATTATAGGTCAATTTAAATTGCCAATAAGTACGATACGATTATGGAGAGATTAAGAGGCGATTAATTCTCAATGAAATAATTTTAACACTAAAATACAATTGAGTATAGAATAGTAACTTGGTGTTTATCGAATAAATTAATTTATTTTAATGCTTAATTTAAATCAAGATATTTTGAAAAAGTGTCGTTTTTATACGGTAAACTTAATACAGGGGTAGAATAGTAATAATTCGATATGCGGCGGCTAAATGACAAAATATTTCATGATAGGCAATTTAATATTACAACTGACTCAGTTTACTAAAATGAGTTATCTACACAGAACAATAAAGTATATTTTTAAACCTGGATATATTAAAAAACACATCTTTTTATTGAAAGTCTTTATATTTAGGTCTCCTTATACCTACACGTATTACTAGAACATTCCATTCAGATAGCTCATTTTAGAAAAATATCGAATACATTTTTTTTTGCTTTCATCACCATCAATTGTTATTTTAATAATAGATCGATCCTTTTCAGGAAAATATCGTAAGCGCCAAAAATCTTAAACATGTGTTTTATTTTAACCTAAAAATTATCATTGTAAATAAGCAGCTATATGTTAATAGTCACTATTTTAATAGATCAGTGGTTAATTATGAATGACAAGTCATATTTTTTTACACGAATATGCCATAGATATCTGATAATTAGGAATGAGAATACCTAAAGCTAATAACCTACAATGTAAAAAGTGTAACAGCGGGTTACGATATTTTCGTGAAAGGTAAACAATTCCGATTATTTGTATTTGACGACAACAGCCTCTATGTGGAAAGCGCTGGACTTGGAGTCGAGTGGCTGCCTGAACAGCTGCGCGTGCTGCCAGGCTACATCCCCCACCCCCCCTTCAAGCTTAGCACCCACCTCCAAAGTTCTAAACTCCCGCTCGAAGTGCTGTGTCACTTCTGAAATTATTTTTAACCCATACTATTTTTTTTTGGTTCAAATTTTGTTTTGTTTTCTAACAGAAGGCAAAGGTTCCGAGAACATACAGCCAAGTTGTTTAATGATTAAGAAGTTAATGAATCATACTGATAACTGGTATATTAAAACTGTCCAGGTAATTTTTGATGGCAAACAATATATCATGTGTTAGAGAACGAGAACCAGCCCTTTCCGTCATAGTCAGCAACATGGATGTAATACCTCTTGGTGCTGCGGCTGTCGATAGGCGACGGTAACCATTTACCATCAGATGGGTAATCTGCCTGTTTGCTGACCATTCGCTTAAAAAAATGTCCATAATAATAATAATTATTATAATACATTTCACTTTAAGTAATTAATAATATGTGCAATAGTCAAATTAATTAACGTAAAACGCCACCAATATTACACAGCATAGGGTCAAACAAACATCATTTTTACCATACACGGTAGGGCTTTTTCTAATGCACGTCTAACTAGCTACCACCCTCAAGTTGCAAATCTGCCACCAAATACCTATAGGTGTGTTCCGGCAGTCGCACATGAGAGGCGGTCCCTCACTAGGCTTAGCGTGTCCACCATCTCGGGCTACATCGTCACTTAAGATCAAGTGAGATATGACCATAACGGTAAACCTTAACTATAAAAAAACTAATCATCAATTAAAACTGTTTACATTGCAATAAGTTATACTAATACGAACAGATCTAGCGTGTACGTTAACACGACACGTGACCATGTCGATGACGAGTCACATGAACTTACTCCGTACCCCAACCGCGATATAGAAATTTTCACTTAAGTTTAGCGTTATGGCCATAATCTCACCTGATCTTAAGTGACGATACGGCCCAAGTTGGTAGACACGCTAAACCTGTGGAGGAACTGGCTCTCAAGTGCTGCTGCCGGAACACACCTATTGGTGTTTGGCGGCAGGTTTACAACTTGAGGGTGGTAGCTAGCCAGGCGGGCATTAGAAAATGCCCTACCACCATGCTATGGTTTCCTCACGATGTTTTCCTTCACCGAAAGCTCAAGCTCATTGTAGGTGCTTGGGTTCGAACCCACGTCCCTTGACGCGAAGTCGTGCACACTACCACTGAGCTATCATCGCTTCAATTAAATTAACACCTACCTCCTAAATCGGCCGGAATCGGTTGCTCACCGTCGAACTTCAGCGTCCACTTAATAACACCGTTCTCGTACAAAGCCGAGTTCAGTTTGATCCTCAAGGATTTGAAGGTGAGACCTTCATCAGTTACTGTAAGCTTCCACAATATCGAGCCGCTTGTTTCCCCCTCTGTGCGAATATATTTTATCTATTGAAGCTTTCAATAAGAATATACGTGTATAATCTGTTTTAGTACAAAGAAAGGGATTTCATAAATAGTTTGGAAAATCCGAAAGTGCACGCCTTATAACGTAATTATGATAGAATTACATAGATTTAAGCAATTATATTAAATATAAAAATAGACTGAACTTTTTATTTTAAGCAATAAAAAACGACTTCGAGTCTGACCGTGAAAAGTAATAGGCTTCTACTTCTAATTATAAAGCGTAAGAATAAAAAGACAGTAAAGTATTGCGGTCGTTATGAATTACACTATCTATTAACTAAATCTGTTGCGTAGTTTTAAGATCTAAGTATACATAGTGATGGACAGACAGCTGGAATTTACTTTGTTTTATAATATGTGATTAACAGCAGTGACACTGACCTTCCCTCGCCAGATAAACTTGCCGCCAGTCCTTTTCAACTTTCCTGAACACGTTTTCAATGCGGTACGCCCCCGCGGACCAGCTCTTCAGCTCCCCCAGCTCTGTACCGTCGCAGGTGGTGACGTACTTGTCCTGCCCAGGGTAGTACTCGAGGTGGTAGTGACCCGCACTGGGCAGGGTGAACGTGTGCCCCCCAGTCTCCCCCCTATCCGCCCGCCACTTCCAAGACCCCGATATCCTCCCCTCGGACTCGTAATCGCCCGGTTTTCTTGAGTGTTTAATAACAGTTCATTGTATATTTTTATAGTTATAGGAGGCGTTAAGGCCACAATCTCATCTGATGTCAAGTAAAGTTGTGGCCCAAGATGGTGAACACGCTATACCTAGTGGAAGCACTGGCTCTCAAGTGCAACTGCCAGATCACACCTATTGGTAGTTGGCTGGGGTTTCTCAACTTCAGGGTGGTAGCTAGCTAGGCGGACATTAGAAAAAACTCTACCATAATGCTATGGTTTCATCTCGATGTTTTCCTTCAGCGAAAGCTCAAGCGCGTTGTAGGTTCGAACTCACGTCTTTTGACGCGGCATCCGTACAGAGTACCAACTGAGCTATCATTGACTTCAGAATAATAGTGGCATCTCAAGTTATAATCATTAACTCGTTTGGAATGGAGTATGGGTCCATCCATGTCAATAATGTCGAATTTTCCGCGACCGCAACGACCGTGGTCGTCATGTGGAACGATTGTGGGCATGTTTTGAACGTTGTTACATTTTACGTGATGCGTGTACAGACAAACACAACAACAAAAATATCCGAAAATACTAAAAATAGGTTCTGTTAGTCATCCTTTAACACCCTGGTTTTTTTTTTGTTTTTAATATGTTCGCTGTACGAAAACGAGCTTTCTATAGATTTTTATATGTAATGGATTTAACATCATTTCAGATTGTGTCCATAACGCTAAAACTATAAACGAAAAAAAAAAATAGTCTGGAAGAAAAACTAACTCACTTCTCGACCATTAACTGTACGAGCTCTTGTAGCGTTCGTTTGGCGAGATACCGTCGCCTAGCGTCCGACACCTGGCGTTGCCTGTATTCTCGCAACGTTATTATACACGATATCAGTTCCGTTTCCGAACACAGGTTTCTTCTTTTCAACGTCTGCAATGATTATTCAACTCGATGTACAAATGTGGGTTGTTACCAACACGCTTTTTCCCGCGGCTTCGAACGCAGTAATATTATTTTTGTCATTCAAATCGGATGACGCAATAGAAGATTTTCATACAAAGTTTATCTCTCTCTTCATGCCACTTCCAGTAAGTTTATCGCAAGAAAAAATAGCCTATCTAGGTCTCCAGGTTTCCATGTATCTCTGTACCTAAATCCATCATAATCGATTCAGCGATTTAGGCGTGACAAACAAACAAACTCACTTTCGCATTTATAATATTATAAAGGAAGTCATTTTGGTTGCGTGATGTTTAATGATCAAAAACTTTCCTCGATAATTGCTATATGAGCAAGATCACGTCAAGTGGACCCCCCCTTTTCCACTTGATTATTAAATTCAGGTATGAATATTTGTACATTAAGTATTTACTATGAACAATTAATCCCTAGAACAGTTTATGAAAATTTTCATTTAAATTTTTTTTTTTAAATGAAATTTTTTATGACTTTTAATTAAAAAATCAATAAATAAAAAGCTATTAAAGATATTTTAATGAAACTTTCAGGATTTATAGTTGAATAGTTGTACTTTGATAAGATACACAAAAGTTTAAATTATTTATTGATTTTCATATTGTTTATTATCTTTTTAGTTAACAAATGAAAATTTTAATGACTTCTCCCTCAAAAAACAATTTTTTTTTCTCGATATTATGCATTAAACATTTAAGTAATAGAATCCGCAAAAAAATTAAATGTTCGCGATTAGATTGAACAAAAAAAAATTATTTATGACGTGCGGTGAGCGCTGTCGGTACGGCGCGTCATTCACTTACCTTTTAATTTACTCAATAATTGTAAGTAAAAATCAATTCTTTATTTTTTTAATAAAAATAATGTTATTTAATGGATAATTTTACTGAAACTCATTACATAAAATTAATTAATATACCGGAATATCAGCAAATTTAAAAAACTTAACGGCAATATCAATTTAACATAACCAACTATCAGTTGTTATAGAGCATTACAATAATAAACATTAAATTTTTGAATGTTTTATTAATTATACTAATTCGAATTCAATATTCATAGTTAAGACAGGACAACGTCTGTCGGGTCAGCTAGAAGTATTAATATAGACAAATACCTGTTTATGATCCAGGGTGTAACGCCACGTGACATCCTGCAGGTCATCCCTGGACATCGCTATGACGTAGCTAAGTTGCTTCTTCCATCCGTGCTCGTATATGAGGGGAGCGTCCATTTTACACTCGCACGGGTCCACGTGTAGCCATTTGTTAGAGTCGTAGTCAAATACCTATTCGGTATATATTTAACTAGGGTATAAGTGGAATAATCAATGAGATACATAAAGGAATTTACCTATAAAAACAATGAGTATCAACCGGTCGAGGTAAGGCCTTAACCCATGGGAAGACGAGAATATTAAGCTACCGTGGGGGCTTTGGTGAATATTTCTTCACCTTATCAATCTCATATACCCTCGCCCAGTAGGTCAATATTGTGTGAAGAGATCCGTAAAAGGAATTTACCGTCAAGAACGAAGAATATAAACAGGTCGAGGTAAGGTCTTAAGAAATGGAAAAGACGTAAGTCAGTCCACAGTAAGTAGGGGTAATGTAAGGCCACAGTGGGGGTTTTGGTGAATATTACTACACATTATCAGTCTCACATAGCTCCGTTTAGTTGTCCAAGGTTTTGTGAAGAGATTCATACATAAATTTACCCACAAAAACAAGGAATCTAAACAGGTTGAGGCAGGGCTTTAAGAAATGAGAGAAACGTTCCACCCGGACAAAACAAGAGAAATATATAAGGGTATAGTAGAGTTTTTTTTTTACTTGTATATCAATAATTTGACATACCTCTCCCTTAGGAGCTTAAGAGTTTGTAAGGAGATTCGTAAATTAAACAGTTTTAATCAAAGAAGTGAAATAGCAACACCTATAACTTGGTATATAACGTCAATATAGGAATATAATGGGGAATTTTAGTTAGTATTCTTATATGTAGTTACAAGATGAGTCTTATATAACCCTCTTAATATCTCGAGCTGGAAAGAACAGTACCTGGAGTTATATTGGTACTCTTTCAATTTTTTACCTTTGACAACGTGTATGAAAAATTTCAAGACGGTCCATTGCGTAACAGACAACCCCACATATACATTTTTACAATTTACAATTGACATTAGCATTTACATAGGCAGATGCCATTATTAAAAAAAAACACATATTTATAATATTATTTAGGACTTCAGATGTATGATAAGTGTAATGTATGATAAAAGAGATGTATGATAGATGATATGTATGATAAATGATATGTATGACAAATGTGATGTATGATAGATGATTTGTATGATAAATGATATGTATGATAAATGAAATGTATGATAAATGATACGTATGATAAATTAAATGTATGATAAATGATTTGTATGATAAATGATATGTATAATAAATGAAATGTATGATAAATGAAATGTATGATAAATGATATGTATTATAAATGAAATGTATGATAAATGATATGTATGATAAATGAAATGTATGATAAAAGATATGTATGATAAATGAAATGTATGATAAATGATATGTATGACAAATGAAATGTATGATAAATGATATGTATGACAAATGAAATGTATGAAAAATGATTTGTATGACAAATGAAATGTATGATAAATGATATGTATGACAAATGAAATGTATGATAAATATGATGTAAGATAATTGATATGAAAGTAGACAAGAGTCACCTCGCACCAGACGTGGTCGGACATGTCGAGCACGTATCTGGTGTCGTAGCCGAGCGAGCGGGCCAGCAGCGCGAAGCAGTTGGCCCACTCGCCGCAGCGGCCGCGGCGCGTGCGCAGCAGCGTGCGCGGGCTGTTGTACCGCGGGAAGCGCGCTCCGCCCGCCGGCCCGCATACACTACACTTATACACCTAACGGGAACAATACTCAGTATTGTCTATACCATCATTTGAGCCCTATTTCAGAAAATATAACTTGGTCACAATGAAAAAAAAAATTTAACTTCAACTATGGTAGCTATGCTTTCATCGCAATGTTTTCCTTCGCCGAAAGCTCAAGCTCATTGTAGGTGGATTTGAACTCAAGTGCCTATACGCGGGGTCCGTACAGGCTAGTACATGAGCTATCATCGCCTAATTATTTTTGATTTACACTATATTTATCTACAAGTATCTTCTGTCAATTTCTTGTGTTTTTACACAAAAAGTTAACAAAACATTCAATTTAAAAAAAAAATAAAGATTTGACTAACAGTTTAAATAATCTTCATTAAATAATGGCTTATTGACGTCTCCGTAGTTGACACATTAAGTAATTACAAAAAATTTACGTATGTACAGCTGTGGCGTAACTTTCAAGTAAACAACAACATAAATTCAATTACCTCAACACGGCAAATTTCTGTCTCGGTCTTCATATTTTCAGACCTATAGAATTCAGTAGGTCCTCCGCAAATCTCACAGTCAGGTTTGTCCATCCAGGTGAAGAACTTATATTTAAACCACTCCATTAATACAACCAGTAATGCCAGGTCAAACGACAAATCATGACCTTTGATTTCACCTGAAAATGTATAAGAAGAGTAGCTTTATAGCTAAAATATATAAAATATATCCTAGCTTTCTAGTACTATTATTACCATATATTTATTAACTCAACATACAAGACATTCAAGAAATTGTATGTCTGAGTGGAATTTTGTAATCTATTTGAAACTAACTTCCCGAAGAGATAGATACTTGAAAATTAGATCATAGCTGAGAAGTGTGGATGACAATGGATAATAAAAATGTGAAAAAAAATTTGATATGCTTGCATTTTCTATAAAAAATGTATAAATTCTCGATCAGTTATATCTATTTTATATAATACAATATAGCAGAAAACTTTGTTTGAACTCCCCCTAAACTAAGGAACTCCTGCTTTAATTTCAAAAAATCTATTTGCATTTGATAAAGCAAACATCAAGGAAGGCTTTAGATTATTTAACATAACGCTACCACCAATAGAAACAAAGTTATATTAAAAATAGTTACAAAAATGGATAAAATTGTTAAATAATTTTTAGTTCCACATAAAAGAAGTAACGGCCAAAGCTAGTACCTAGTAAATAGGTTTGCTAGTCCTTGAATATAGCTCTAATCTAACAGATGAATATAATATTATATTTAATTAAAAATATAATATTTAATTATAATTTTCTACATTAACCTCATTATGCAGTCCTTTATCTGTTTTATATTTGACGCACAAGCATCCTTCCCTACTATGTACAAACTACAGAGTTTTACGTAATTTTTACTGCTGTTTGATGGAATGTGTGGAGAATAGTACTGTAATTATTTAAAGACCTTAATTTAAACTAAAAATGGGTCAGAAATATGAAGCAATGATAGCTCAGGGGTAGTGTGTACGACTTTGCATCAAAGGACTTGAGTTCGAATCCAACCACCTACAATGAGCTTGAGCTTTTCGTGAAGAAAATCATCATGAAGAAACCATAGCATGATGGTAGTACTTTTTCTGATACCCACCTGGCTAGCTACCACCCTCATGTTGAAAAACTGACGCCAAATGCCAATAGGTATTTTCCGGCAGTTGCACTTCAGAGCCAGTTCCTCCAAAGGCTTAGCGTGTCTACCAACTTGGGCCATATTGTCAGTTAAGATAAGTGAGATTATGGCCATAACACTAAGCATTAACTATTTAAAAAAAAATAGTTGATACAGACCTGTTTTCAGTTTTTTTTGTTGTTCCCTCATCCTGTCCAAAGCCATCAGTTGCAATGTTACTATAGGGATTTGTTCCCGGGCATATGCCTGAAGGTCCTCGTCCTCATAAATTAACATATTATTAAACATATCTTGTATTCTAACCAGGAGAGGGTTGTTTGTTTTCTGGTGTAAATGTATAAATACAATTTATTAATGTTACACAATATTGATGATATGATAATATTATACTAAGCTCATTTTAGTAGAGACTTGTACTCTCATATTTAAACTCAAATAATACTGGTATATTAGGTTTGGTATGGTTAGGTATGGTATATAGGTATATATTAAATATATTAGACAGTAAACAGACAGGCAACCCATCAGGTAAATGGTTACTGTCACCTATGGGCTGCCAGAACACCAGGGCTATTACAGCAATGTTGCTGACCTTGGCAGGAAGAACTGGTTTTCATTCCCTATGAAGGAACATATAGACTCATACTGAACTTTTATTTTGTAGTTGTCTAAACCCGAATGGTCACTAACCCATCGGGTAATAAGTCTACCACCAAGCTGTGATGGATCAAGGATTGGTTATGTTTTATAACCGAAAGCAAATAGGGACCAACAATTGCCAGAGGCTCATCTGTTAGCAGGTGAGTTTGTCTTGGGTAACTAAAATAGATGGTATTCTATACCCTTTACATCAACTTCATATTGTAAAAATATACATTTTATATAAATTTGCTTATATATAACCTTACAACCTAAAATTACAATGGTTTTAAAGTATAATTTTGCAGTACTCTTATCACTTTTTCAGAGCTTCGGATACCAGTAGTCAAACACACATAATAAACAACTTATCAGAAAATAGTATTGTTTTTATAAACATAAAAGGAAGTCTGATACTAATTACTTAGTCACTTATGATTAATGTCTTTTTTATAGCAGCAGAGTAGGATGAAGGGAATATGATTGATAGTATGCTCAGTAAACAGCAAAAACAAATGAAACTACCCTGAGATTGACAATATATTAAGAGTGATTGCTATCATGCTGGCCTGTCTAACTATTTCATATCGGTAGCCAGATATCCAGCGTGTTGATACTGAATATAATAGACTAAGAGTGTTGGGTGTTTGTTTTATTACCATGTTCCTGGTTGAAGCAAGTTAGTCAAGTAAAGATAAGAAATGTAAGGTATATATTGAATATACACCTTTTTTTTTCAATATTGTAATCATAAACTTTGTTTCACATACTTCTAGTTCAATGTAATGCTGTGCCTAGTAACTACAGAAGGGGTATATGACTCATTAGGTGACAAGTTCTATCAAACTCCTACAAAATTGATTGCATGGCAACCATCAAACCACCATATTGGTAGAGAGCAGGGTCATCTTACACAGTTCTTCTGTAGTGGTCAAAGCCAGGTCATAATATGACTAAGAATATATTTATACCATGTTATGTGAATTCAGTTGAAAATAAAATAATTATTTTACATACATATTATATATATCATGTAAAACATGTCACCCATTTAACAACATTAAAATATACAATACTGATTATATCAAAATTGAGCCTATAGATATAATTCATTTAAATTTAAATCAATTTTTATACATGTTAAAAAATACATGTCATTATTTTAATATTCTATTGTATTATTGAATATTTCAGTTTTTTATTTAGGAAATGTAATATAATTTTATATAGTGTAAAATACAACCAATTAAACTTTTGCATACTCAAATTGGATGATAAGCTAGCCAAAAAATATTGCACTAGTTGTAATTTTAGATTTTGTAATAGTATATAATTTGCTATGTAAATCTTAATAAAAAAAACATATATCATTTATAATTTAAAAAAGACTAACAAAATCTTGTGCCTCAATATAAGTAGTGATTTAAACATTATTAGGTTTACACACATACATACTTAAGGTTAAGCTTTATGGCAATAATCTCACCTGATCTTAATTGACGATACGGCCCAAGTTGGTAGACACCCTAAACCAGAGGAGGACCTGGCTCTCAAGTGCAGCTGCCGGAACACACCTATTGGTATTTGGTGGCAGGTTTACAACTTGAGAGTGGTAGCTACCCAGGCGGGCATTAGAAAAAGCCCTACCACCATGCTATGGTTTCCTTACGATGTTTTCCTTCACCAAAAGCTCAAACTCATTGTAGGTGCTTGGATTCGAACTCATGTCCCTTGACGTGAAGTCGTACACACTACCACTGAGCTATCATCGCTTCAAAGCGATTTGGTTCACTAGGTTTGTTTAATAAAGGTTTAAACTACTTACTACAACATGAACAGGTGTAAGAATATTTCTCTTATAATGAGGTTGTCTTGATGCGATCAATGTACGATTGTTGTTCATATTCCCACAACAAAAATTTATTTTCCTCTGTATAGCAGCTTGTGCCATTCTCAAATTACTCAGTGTTAACTCTTTGGGATACATGAAATCACTGTTTATCTGCAAAGTTTTATAATTCACACAAGATTCTTAGTTGAACAAACTCAACAATACCGTAATGAACAAAATTAAAATATTAGAGCTAGAATGACATAATTCGTGGGCTGTTTAATGCTATTTCTATATCTATTCACTATTGAAATGTTTAAACTAGGTACTAAACATTTAATGTTCGGTAAGATCTTCCGTGATTAAGCAAAATACATTTTAACACTCACTGATTTGAAACCGATATATTTTAAATAATCACTGAAAGCGTCATGCTTTAACATTTCTTTAAGGATATTACTCTTAATCGTACGTAATTCATAATCGTGTGGATTTTCTAAAATATAACTTATATGGTGCAAAAGTTCGTAAAGTATTTTTATAAATTCGTCCTCCCGTCTAACGCTTTGCTCTACTAAAGCGAGCCGCGCCATATCTTCCATTTTTAAAAGAAATCTAAATTAATTATAAATGTGTAATTTAAAAAATATTGTCTTGATAAAAACACGAAAACAACTATACTGCTATCACTTGTCAAATTTTGATTTGTCATTAACGTTCGGAAACAAGAAGCAAAAGTAATGTGGTTTCCCGTCTCACTTGCGAGTGTTACAAATCATACAATCATAAACATCATTGGAATCAATAAATAATTTTAAAGAAATTTACATAGCTATCTGATGAGTAATTATACAAAGATATCAAAGTAGAAGTTTCAAATATTCTGGTATTATTTTTGTTTATTCAATCAATATTAAATTAAATTAAATAACATGATAACTATAATTATAAAGTATCGAAACCGTTTTATAAAAATTGTTCGATAAATCAAATTTTTTATGTATGCTGTGTTGTTCAGCTGATTAATTGTACATATAAATCTTATTAATATAAATTATGAATGCTATGCTCGTATGGCAATACCTACTAAATAAAATACTGTTTTCAATCAATTTGATGTACAAATTAATTCTATCGTAAGTACCTATGAAGGTACATCTATAGTATATTTTAATTTTTGCTTATTTGGATACGTAAAAGTTGGCTTCTGTAAATTGTAAATATTAATAAGTATGTATAAATGTATTTTGAAATACAAGTTATTAAACTATACAATATACGTAAAGGTTTTTAAATGTCGCGGTATTTGGTAGCGTTGCTATAGCATTAGTACAAGGCAAACAATATGGCTAGCATTAATATAATAATAGTTCTAAACATTGTTATTTTAAATAAAGAAATACGATGCGAAAATCATCGTTAGCTCAAGACTTCTCAGAAAATGGTAAAACTAATCACTTATGTATAATTTTTATTTCGTAATGTTTATTAATATAATATTAAGCTTAATTTCAAATGCATAAAATAAATATACGATCCGGTTTAATATACTTTACCAGTTTAATACCAGAACGCAAGGAAACTTATTAAACCTCAGTTTCGTTATATATTGTAGTGTACGCAACTCTATTTCGGATGATAGGATATGACAATTTTGTTGCGACTGGTTCCCAAGTCTCAACTGTTATACATTAAGCGGTGTAGTGTTTCGGGATCAACCGATGTACCTATATTCTGTGATCAAACTACTAGATGGTTGGAACAGTAACTGACTAGGTCACATTCATTATGGATTGCCAAAGACATCACTGGTCGCAGTTTTTAAAAAAATGTAATGCGTTTAACGTGCACCACAAAGAAACTTTCCAGTATACTATTCTTACCTGTGGCAGGAACTATCATTTTACCGTGCTACCATTTCTTTGTGTTATTTTTTTTCCTTTCTAGGGAAAAGGCACAGATACTTAATCTATACAGCAAGTAATTAAGAAGTTAACACTAACAAGATAGTGACTCTCTTAATATTGTTCACAGAGTTTTTATGGCAATTAATATGTTAAGTTCCAAATCACTACCTACACACAATTCACTTGGACAAACTGCATGACGTAAAATATCGCCAATACACAACACAACATACAGTCAAGTAACTAAGCAAATGAATTAAGCTAATAATGTCAACATGACAGATCAAGATCCCGCCAGAATCCTATCAAAAATATAGACTAATCTATTTTTTTAATTTTAGTCATCGCACAGGGCTCTCTAAACTGGCTTCTTCACGCGCGCTACGTGAGGGGTGAACATGCGTTGTGTATAAACTTAGCAGATCATTTACAGACGGTGACTGAAAATAAACATAAATATGCATATTATATAAAGGTACTATTTTTAATTCCATATAATTGCACCTTCTTTACAAAAAGTGCGTTTGCTAATGTCCACTTGAATAACTACGTTAAATAGCACGTTAAAAAGCACCAATAAGTTTGTTACCGCAGGTGTACTGGAGAGCTAGTCGTCTATTAGGCATAATTTAGGCCATTTTAGACCACATCACACATTAACTTGACCATGATCTTTACCAAACACTAAACCTATAAATCGTATAAAAGAAAGATAATCTATTTATATTCATTTTTAATTTTGGAATAATGTAAGAATATGTAGACAACTTCGACTATCTCATCACTAGATTTCGAAAACTATACTCACGATTGTAATTTGTCTTTCTCTCTTAGATGATTTTTTTTTGGTATATTTAAAGTACATTAACTAGTTCTTAACCATGGTTAGATTTAGTAGGTGGCGCTGTTGTCAATAGTTTTTTATTGGATATGGGTCGTCTATAAAATACGTTCGCACTTATGGGGGGCGGGAGTCGCTTACTGTGACAAAATGTTTAATGAGGTGCCGGGATGGTCTAAAAAAGGTGACGTTCACAACTCATATTTTTTTTTGTAAATTTTGCATATTATTACTGATATGTAAATGTAAGGGGGTCATCATTTGTGACGTAATATTGGTAGGAGGAATTGTAAAAAGTGTGACATAGCACGACGAAGGGGGGGGGGGGGGGATGTCTAAAAAAGCAAAATACTTCGTAACGTATTTTATGAAGGGCCCCATATAACAATTTTGGACAAATAATTAATTTTAATACCGCTGATGATCAGGGTTCTGTTTTGGCTGATGTCGGTCGTACACAAGAAGCAATGGAAAAATTCCACAGCTGCCTCAGACTTCAGCCCCAAGATCCGGATCCATTGAAACAAGTCGCTAAATGTCTGTAAGTTTACAAATTGTTTTTTTAGCAACATGTATTTATGAATGGCAAAGAAAAAGTCTTTTTGCAACGACGATGGCTCAGTTGGTAGTGTGTACTAATTAATAATTAATTTTAAGTTCCAAGCGTACGAAGTTACGGATACAGCTAATTATATTATATATATATATTCATAAATAAAATTATAATGTGCGTGTAATACTTTTTTCTCAAACTGTTTGACCTATACTGTGATTTTAGTTTGTTTGTTTGTTATGGAGTCATCTGAACTATTCTTTGAAAATCTGTCGCCAAATATCTGTAGGTGTGCTGCGGCAGTTTCACCTGAGATCCAGTCTCTCCATAGGCTTAGCGTGGCCACCATCTTCACTTAACATCATGTGAGACCAGTGGAGGATTTATATAAAGACCGCCTGTAGGTTGTTCAGATTTTACCGCCCCTACGTATCAGTACATATATAATTTATATAAGTCTTAGATATTGAACAATGAAAAAAAGCATCTTGAATTGTAAATGTGGAACTAATAACATTTACTTTTTATAAAGATGAATTCTTTTTTTTTTGACGTGACAACGTCTTATAATTCGATAGAGCCGGCTGCACTCACGAAAAAACATGACTCATGCGGCGTTACCTCCCTCTGAGGCGTTCCATGTAAGGCTTGAAGTGCAAGCGAGAGCGCGGAACGAGCGACAAAGAAGCACAATCGGCCTTTGCGTTCGGCAGCGTTCGACATCCGTCTCTCTCCTACTTGAGTGAGCGATGCGTCTGCGTGGACAGTTTTTCTTTTGAAAAATGCTACCATTCCATCAGTATTTTCTTAAGACGTTGTCACGTTCAACTATCGTCGGTAAACCGACTTTACAGACAACCAATTTTTGTGGGACATTAAAAACTGACTGCAAATTCGCCGTCCTAGGATCCAGCCTACTCAGATTAATTATATATCTACCAATGGGTGAGCTTATGATCACAACGCGAAACCTAAACTTAAAAAAAACTTTGTGACCTGGTAGATGTCACTGTTATCGATAACATTTTATTTGTTGAATTTATCAAATACAAAATGTATAACTTTTTGGTTCTTTGGTAAGACATCGTCTGCCTACTAGAAGCACCTCTCAATTTTACAATAATTTCATTATAATTTCAATAATCACAAGGGTGGAGTTTTGATTACTGAGTGGGTAGTAGTTATTGATAATTTGTCAAATAAATCTGTTTTCTGTGAATTATATTAATTTCATTCCCATAGATACCGTCAGGGACGACATCAGCTGGCTCTGGAAGCGTACTTAGAAGCGGATAAGCTGACCAAGCATCCAGATCCTGACATATATTGTGCTTTGGGTACTTTGATAATAATTATTTATGAACCTCTCAACAACAATGGTTTGAGATTTAAACACTTGAGGCTCAAGTCAATTCTGCCTTAGACATTTCATGCAAATAGCTTGAAGAGGTACAAAAATTATAGAGATACATTTTCAATTCTTTAAAATACTTATAACTTAACAATATTCATCATAATTTTCTTTTTATAGTTTGGGGTTGTAGCGTTATGGCTACAAACTCACCTGATGTTATTTGACGATGTGGCCCAAGTTAGTAAGCACGATAAACCTGAGTAGGGGCTGGCTGTCAAATGAAACTGCCGAACTACCGATAAGTATTTGGTTGCAGATTTTCAACTTAAGGGTGTAAGCTAGCCAAACGGGCATTAGAAAAAACCCTACCATCATACAATGTTGTAATTTCTTATAATTTTGAGTAATTCTGAGTAACTGGCACGGTACATCTTTTTCTGCCCTTTCCGGTAGTCAAAAGTTATATGAATAAGAAATAAAATACATATTTCTGTTAGAAAATTAAGTGTTTAAGAAAGAACGTAAAAAGAAGAGAAAGTCTAGAAAGAAGTACAGTACGTAAAGTTTACATGAAAAATGTCATTCCCTGTTTTACACACTTGAATAATGAAATTAAAAAAAAATGCTGAATTACTTAAACTTTAGTCTAGCAAAGTTTCCGAAATGAACTATAGTTTACACCCTTATATTATACATCTATCTACATATTAAGGTTATTGATAATTTGATACTGAAGCAATGATATTTCAGTGGTAGCGTGTAGTTCGAATCCGTTCAATGAGCTTGACCTTTCGGTAAAGGAAAACATCGTGGTAGACCTTTTTTCTAATGACCATCTGGCTAGCTACCTTGCTCAAGTTGAAAATGAGCCCCGAAATACGTATAGGAGTGTTCCGGCAGTTGCACTTGAGAGTCAGTCCCTCCGTAGGTTTAGCGTGTTCACCAGTTTGCGTCACATCACGTAACTTCAGGTGAGATGATAGCTATAACGCTAAACATATAAAAATACTTTCATTGGTTTTAGCGGAATGCTGTTGGAGCCTCGGGGATCCGGAACATGGAGTGGAATGGGCAAGGTCCGCGGTCCAGGCTGGTGGAGGGGAACGCGCCGGAGCACTCCTAGCAAGGTTGCTGCTAGCTTGTGGCGACATGCCAGCCGCTTTGGCAGCATACGATCAAGCACTATCGTAAGAAAATTTTATATATATTATATATGAGTAATCCGTCATTACATGTTGGAGTGTATGCTGTTTTCGACTTCTGCTGAGGATTGACCGGCCATTGCTACGTATAATAATAAAAAAAAAGGTTCATACAATGTTTTAAAGAGTTCGTGATTCTCACATTAGAGCCGGCCAGGGTATTTTAACTACTAACAAATCGTAATTTATATGGCTTCATAGGGGTCTAATAACCAAACAATATTAAGCAGTTCAAGATATTTGCTCATACAGTCTTTCTCCGTAAGAAGTTGCTGCACTTACCATGAATTATATGTTGTTTGTATAAACATTTCTGTTTTGTAGATGTACCATTATAAATAAATAAATAGATAAATCACCCAAAATGTAATTAATAAATAACATAAGTTTATGAAATAAAATAATCACTGCAATAATACACTACATTACGTAAAATGTCGCCAATTACACACAATCCACGGCTAAACAACTAAATATATGATTAAAAATAAAACTCACAACATAACAGACCAAGACGATCCCGCCAGAACTTCCTAGTCTAAATTGTCATCCAATTACCGAATCGTAAATTTAGAGGTTTTAGAAATAAAACTAATTTAAACCGGTTTTTCTCGCGGTTATTTATTGACTTCGATCCCGACGTTTCGAATGCTTTTCAGCCTTCGTGATCACGGGGTGGACTGACGTGTATGTTGTCCAGAAAAGTTTATGTTACTGTGTCTACCTTCAATTTAATTTTCATTACTGATAGTGTTCCGATCTCGAATCTCGAATTAATTCTCCCCTGATGTTAGAGGCGGGGCGGTTAAAGATTTTGCGACAAAAAAAAAAAAAAAAAAAAACGATTCTATAATCGTTCTATAAAGCGGTTATGCGTGCGGGGCGGATACCCTGGCAGCGGCTGGAGCGCTTCGCCTGCGCGCCGGCGACCCGCGCCGCGCTTTCCAGCTGCTCGGCGAAGCGCTCGCGCAGCGGCCGACGCAGCACGGCGCCGCGCTCGCCCTCGCCGCCATGATGCTCCAGCACGGGGACACGGACGCGGCGCTCGCGAGGCTCAAGACCGCCCTCGCAGCGCACCCGACCTGCGTCGCGGCCCATTCCAACCTCGGATTAGCTCTGTTGAACAAGAAGAAATATGTCGCTGTTCGTAAAATTAAAATAAAAAAACTTTGGAAACTCCAAAAGTGCACGCCTCATAATTTAATTTTTTGTTGTCATTTAATAACAATAAAGCCACTTCGAATGAGACCGTGAAAAGTAATAGGGTTATATTCCTATTATACAGAAGCGTGAGAAAAAAAAGACTCGATTAGTAAAGTATTTCGGCCGTTATCGTGATAACATACAGGATCCGAACGATCCAAGACAGAACTTTTTTAAATATTTTTTTTTTTTGGACCTCATGATGCCTGTGTGTATGGATGTGTAAAGATTACACCTAAAAAACTTAATGTATTTAGACCATTACTTTTTTAATAGCTCCGGAATGACATCGGATTACTTCCTATTTAATTTATATTAATGCTTAAATCCATGTCATTCAATTATAATTACGATATTAGGCGGGCACTTGTGGATTTTACAAACTGTTTTTTTTTTCCTTTCCATACTCACAGTCTGTAATTTTTCTGTTTAATTCACCTTGAATAGATTCATCGTTTCGTGCTACTGTGTTAAGTGATTTGCGGTAGCCATTCAATTGGATACAATTATCATGTCCTGAGCTTTGGCATGGTGGTCAGGCTTTTTCTACTGCCCACTTGGCTAGTTGAAAATCTGCCGTCAAATGCTTATAGCTGTGTTCCAGCAGTTGCTTTAGAGAGCCAGTACCTCTGTTAAACTTGGCGTATGCATCATCTTGAGTAACATCGTCACTTAACTTCAAGGGAGATTATAGCGACAATGTTAAACCTATAAAGTGTAAAAGAGGGATATAGTAAATAAAATTTTAATCATAATAGAAGAGGAGTTTACCGCAGCCGACACAGGGGGTCAATAACATCACAAGTACCCCTACAATAATAATTAAAATAGCAATATTAATAATGCCTGCAATGACCACTAATTAGTAAGTTATTTGCATTGTGCATTTTTATAAGAAGTGTGGATGTTGATGAATGCTTCATACGTAAAAAAAAAGTATATAAGAGAGCTTTTATTTGAAATCGCAGCGGTAACAGCGCGGTAAAACAGCGGTTTTGAAGCGATGATAGCTCAGTGGTAGTGTGCACGACTTCGCGTCAAGGGACCTTGAGCTTTCGGTGAAGGAAAACATCGTGAGGAAACCATAGCATGGTGGTAGGGCTTTTTCTGATGCCCGCCTGGGTAGCTACCACCCTCAAGTTGTAAACCTGCCGCCAAATACCAATATGTGTGTTCCGGCAGCAGCACTTGAGAGCAAGTTTCTCCACAGGTTTAGCGTGTCTACCGACTTGGGCCGTATCGTCATTTAAGATCAGGTGAGATCAAGTAAAAAAAAAAAAAAAACGGGTTTGATGTTCCGGCAGGCGCTGACTTGCCTGCAGCGCGCAGTGTGGTCCGCCCCGCTCAGTGCTCGCGCTGCCCACAACCTGGGCCTTGCGTTGTTGCTATGCAGGAGACCGACCTCCGCATTCTGCAGGCTCGCCACCGCGGCCGCTCTGCAACCCAACCAGCCACACACAGTATGCTCTTTAGCTATCTATTTATTGAAGTGAAACTTCTTTAGGCGCATGAGGGTAAAATTTTTACAGATGAAACGTCACGCCGGTATGCAACGGAAGTGTCGGAAAAGAGAGAGAGAGTGATCGAGACCGATTGAGAGAGAGTAAGACAGGGCGAACGTAGCATGAGCAACTAGCCGTGGAGTGAGAGTAGGGAGCAAGCGAGTGAGAAAGATTGAGAGAAAAAGTGAGACAGAGCGAACGTCGTATATAAACAAGATTTATAAATTAGTTCGCCAAAGAAGTTTCACTTCTGACATGTGTACTTTGTACGCACGCATCTTTTTTTTTATAGTATACAAATCCAATGCGGGTCTAACACGCGGCTTACTTTTTAATAAATGCTCGACGTTTCTGTCTGGTTACACAGGCCGTGGTCACGACCCGACTGAAGTGTTATGGCGTTTTCGTTAAGGAGGGCAGTTTCTAGTAACTTTTAGCTGTCAAAACCGTTACGGCTAACAGCGTATGTCAGGTCGAAAAAAAGCAGTTCTTTCAACTTTTCTAACACCATTTTTATACCAGCTATAAGCTGATGTTTATCTCACATCCGACTTCTTCAATGAAAGACTGTGTCGAAGAAAATGAAATGATGTGGTTTTGATTTAGAGACGATAATCACAAGTCAATTTTGTTTGTAAGTTGCGTTATCTATTGGCGACGCATTCGATGTTAGTAAAAAAATTGTTTTACGTACTTAATTATGTATTTATCCGAATCCCTTATTATGAAAATGAATATATATGTTTGAATGAGTATTAGACACAAAATAAAATACATGAAAAAATAGCAACTGGTCGCGACATATATCTTCACACTAAACGAGCTGTGTCATGAAAAGGGTTGAAAAACACTGCTATAGATTTTGCACGCCTCATAAGCGAAGCGTTGAGGTGGGTACTACTGTCACTTCACGCAAATCAACTGATTTTTCAAACTTAAAATGTCTCTACTTATCATATATTGCACTTGTAAAATAATATATACTGTAAGCAATTGACCTCAACGACAACACAACCACCTCCATCACTGCTTATAGCCACTGCCTATAAAAGGGCAGCTAGACCGCCGATGTGCTCACCCCTCGAGCGACTCTGCTCGCGCGATACAGTAACACTCTACAACACAGAATACAACATCACACTGCATACCACCCGTGCACACCCATACGCTAAGTACACGGTTCTGTAAGGGACTAAAAACCTGTGGCCCTGCCAGTTCTTTGGCTCTTTTTTTATTTTTGTTCCTTATTGTTATTTTTGGTTATTTTTGTTATTAATCTTTAACTTTAAAGTTCAATTAATAAAATTCTAATTTATTTCAGATAGTACAAGCACCAGAATACTAGTTAAACCACGGTAGTTCACGGTCGTTTTGATGCGAATACTACGTCCTTCCAACACCGATAAATTCAATCTTAAAACAGTACAGTACAATCCACTCCACCGACTTCCTTGCCTCTCTTAACAATTAGTATTTTTAACACTTAACAATTAATATTTTATCTAAAGGCCTACTCCAGTAGGCCAGCTCTTGTTATTTTATATAATATTTTCTCTTCCGGCAGCAGTCCATGCCAAGGGCCAGCCACAACGGCACCCTTGTGCCCGCTGCCTCGGGGCTGAGTGCCCTCAGCATTCGCCCCAAAAAGTCCTGCCAAGCTGTAAAAGCCCCTCCGGCTAACAGCGTATGTCCTGTCGAAAAAAAAAAAAAAAAAAAAAAACCGATGTGCTCACTTAGTTCCGAGCGTTCGTCGCGTGCACATCATTTGTGTTGTGTTGCGTTAGCGTTAGGCCGTAGCAAACTTGTTTTTTTTTTATTAAGAATTTCTGCTTCTGATTGATAAAAATACACAAACATATCAAGAAAAACACTATTTTGAACAGCCATGATATTTTTGATGCCATTTTTAATATTTAAACTAGTTAAAAAACTGTTTAAATAATTTCTGCCTTGGACGTCCGTGTGTCTATATTAGCAGATCTTGTATGTTATCACGATAACGAGCGAAATACTTTACTAATCGAGTCTTTTTTTTCTTACATTTCAGTATAATTAGGAATAGAACCCTATTACTTTTCACGATCTGATTCGATGTGGTTTAATTTTTATTAAACAAACAAAAAAATGAGGTTATGAGGCGTGTACTTTTGGATTTTCAAAACTTTTCTTTTCTCTTTTGTTTCCACTATCTACAAAGGTAATCTTTTTCTCTCATAATTCCGGTGGTTAGTGGAACTCGCCAGTATATAAGCTCAAAGTGTATAGGAGTATTTTTATATTCATAAACTTATAAAAGAGAGATGTTTTTAATTTTTTTCTTACATCTGTAGAATATAAAGAATAGAATCTATTTAATTAACTCTCTCTTCTTCTCTCGACTCTGTAATAAACTGTCATTGTTGATAGTTATTGCAGCGTTAGGTAATGGTTCTGAAAATAATCCTTTAAAGAAATCTTCAGAAGAACTGTGCGCAAGCACTGTGATGAAAGTTTGTTCAGTCGAAGCTGTTTACGAATTGTCCAGGGTGTGCCAGGCCATTAGCGTTTTCAGAGAAAATTTTCCTTCTCTTGTTTCCGGTACACGTTAAGGCTTCGTTATTGCAGTTAGGATTAGTAAAATAAGTGGCAAGACTATAAGAAGCGATGATAGCTTAGTGGTAGTGTGCACGACTTCGCGTCAAGGGACGTGAGTTCCATTTCAACCACCTACAATGAACTCGAGCTTTCGGTGAAGGAAAACATTATGAGAAAACCATAGCATGCTGGTAGGGCTTTTTCTGCCTAGCTAGCCTAGCAACCACCCTCAAGTTGAAAATCTGCCGACAAATACCAATAGGTGTGTTCCGACAGATGCACTTGAGAGCCAGTTCTTCCACAGGTTTACCGTGTCAACCAACTTGGGCCGTATCGTCACTTAAGATCAGGTGAGATTATGGCCATAACGCCTAAACCTTAACTATAAAAAAGACGTAAAATGTTGTCATTACGGTCCGGGAAGATACAGAGTAAACAGTTTTTCTTGTAGCTGCTGTTAATCGCAATCGCTTTGGAGAGACTGGGTGACGATAGGGCGGATGCGGCGTACGCTAGGGCCGTTGAGTTAGGTCCTGAAGATCCTCTCGTCAGGTTAAACTTAGCCGGAAGGTTCGCTCGTACCGGAAGACTAAACGACGCTGTACGAGCCGCCGAGGTAACTGCACATTTGCTACAAACAGAAGAGAAAGTAGACGCTCAGGTGTGCATTTTTAATATTCTGTATATGTATGTATGTAAGTGTATGTATGTTCTGTATGTCTGGACTGTATGTATGGAAGTGTATGTATGTACTGTATGTGTGGACTGTATGTATGTAAGTGTATGTATGCAATGTATGTATGTTAGTGCATGTATGTACTGTATGTATGTAAGTATGTATTATTTATATTATGTTAGTAAATTTATTATTATATATTTATTTCATTAATTATTTTATTTGCACTACCCACAATGGTAGTAATTTTCCATACTACAATACTGCTGGTTAGCTGGAAGCAAAAATGCCTTGTAGCATTAAGCTCGCCAGTGTACAGATTTAAAGTGCCATAACGTATTTATTAGTTTAAACATACGTAGGACAAAAAAATTACAAAGAGTCGTATCCTTTAAAAATACACTACGAGGAGTTTCTTAGTGCGATTGCAATCCAAGTTGGCCGAGAACGTTAGATTGTATTTTATTATAGTTTACAGGTTTAGCGTTATAGCCACAGTGTCACCTGATGTCAAGTGATGATGTGGTCCAAGATGGTGAACAGGTAAGGCCTAGTGGTGGGTCTGGCTCTCAAGTGTAACTGCCGGATCACTTATAGGCATTTGACAGCGATTTTCAACTTGAGGGTAGAAACTAGCGACTGGAAGAAGTTTGGGCGCTGTCTCTGGCCTCTCACGATACGGGAGTTGAAGTGTCGGGGTGGTGTTTGTCAGTAGTATTGATGGATTAGTACTCGCACGGCCACATGTCCTCACGTCTTTGGCCTTAGCCCGGGTAATACATTTGCGTTTTCCTGCTGCGATGAGGAAGTCCGTAAAGAATGGGATTTAAACGCCACGTCAATAAAATGCAAGGTGGTAGGGCTTTTTCTAATGCTCTCCTGGCTAGATACCACCCACAAGTTGAAAATCTGCCGCTAAATACCATTAAGTGTGTTCCAGCAGTTGCACTTGAGAGCAAGTTCCTCCTATAAAGGCTGGCAACGTATCTGTAATTCCTCTGGTGTTGTAGGTGACCGTGAGTGGCGATCACTTACCATCAGGTAAACTGCAAGTTTTACCCTCATTTCCGAAAAAAAAATATGTATGAGCTAGCCAGACGACCATTAGAAAAATATCTACTATCATGCATTCATATTAATTTCGGTAAACTTCATATAGGATATTATTTTCTGTCAATCATGTATCCGGTCCTTAACCGTTTTTTCTCTTGTAAAGTCCAACGTACCTAGAAAAGTGCTCTCTTCATAAAGCTTGTATACAAACGTGTTTATTTTATTACAGTTGACAGATTCCTTAGGTTCGCTAATCGTATTACTGCATGAGGCTGGGGTGGAGTTCAACAAGTTACCAAAGAGTCTACCGGAGGCAGAAGGTCAAGTTTCAGAATCAGCTGATGACATCAATACCCCAGAAAATAATTTAGACCCTGATGAAGTGTAATCAAATATAATAATGGTATAATGTTTAGTGAAATTTATTTTGTCTTGTACTCTAAATTTTTATGTAACTTTATTAATATAGCAGAGTTGACCTGCTGTTCTGCACGCATTTATTGGCATTATGTAATTATTTTCGTAACGTAATTTTATATTTACTTGTGTTATTGTCAATTCTGGTTACCTATCAATTTTGGATTGATTTAAATTTGTGTATAAAATTCTATACAAATATTTTGTAAATCAATAAAGGTATGGTTAATTTTTATTATTCAAGTTTCTAAACGTAGTATTAACAATTACTACACCTTTTAACTTATAGGGTAATAAAAACACTGCTACAAAATTTCATATACACACAAACAGACAAAAATAATATAATAAAATAATCATAATCTATGTCATAATGAATACTCACTAAAACCCCACGGCCATCTGTAGTCTTGCCGGGGCGACGTGAGTTCAAACTTCAGTTCAACTTCACTTCAGTTTCAGTTCAACTTGAGTTCAAATCTCTTGCAAGAACAAATACATATTTTTTATACTTTATAGATTTAGCGTTATGACCACAATTTCACCTGATGTTAAGTGATGATGTCGCCCCAGATGGTGGGCACTCTATGCTAAGGACTGGTTCTCAAGTGCAACTGCCGGGACATACGTATAAGTATTTAACTAGGTGGGCATTAGAAAAAGTCCTATCACCATGGAAATGTCTCTGAGCTAACCTAAGCTGTAACCACCATACTTAATACATGATTTGGGAATCAGCCAGGGTTTGTCCAACTGTCGCGAGTATTGAAAGCCTAAATCAACGAACTTCTATAGATTGGCAACTTCGACGTAACAATAAAAAAATGTAGTAAGAAAACATTGAAATTTATCGCTACGAAGTCGTTTTATTGCTTGACTTGTAATCTTGAAATAAATATTTATATTCCTTTTATAGATTCTTATTAAAAAGAAACTAGTTATATATGTTCAGAAGGTTTCAATCATGAATCAATAATGAAGTTATTTGTATTCTATTTCACAATAATACAATGGACGTTTGAGGTGAGTTTTCTGTGAACGTAGATATTTTTGTTTCATAATTAGTAAGATTTAATCTGCGTAGAAAATATTATAGGTGGTGTCATGTAAAGAAAGAACTGCAAGCTTAGTAGTCTTACCACCGCTGGTCCTCGGATATGATGAGCTTTATACGGATTATGCTAATGACCAAAATAACAATGATGATACTAAAGATGCTGGTCAACAAAATAAGGTAACGGACCATGCGGAAGACAACAGTAAAAATACTGCAATAAATACTCTAAGTCTAGAAGCAGATAATTCAAAATCGCATGAAACTGGACAGCGTTTAATAAATCATAGTAATAGAGAGACTGGGACTACTTTTACCGTTGGTTGAAAATTTTATTCTTCGAAACAATTTTGCTTAATCATCTGAATCATAAAACTTAAATATGTCTATATATTTGACAGTCGCCCTACCGTTTGTATTTTTAAAATATTTTTGTAGATTGATTTCGATTTATTCTTTGAATTTTGTAAAACACTTCTGATCTCTTTGGTAGTAAATATCGATTAACTTAATATTAAAGATTTTTTTTTTATTTAACTTCGAATGCAGGGCTATGGTAGCCGTACTTATTTTATCATAAGAGAATAGTTGACCCTTTACATGAGCAATTTAAGATTAGGGATACAGTACAGCAGTACAATAATAGTTTAATAAATAATAATAATTTATTTTCCAAAAAATATTTTTACAACAACATAAAGTTAAGCACTGTCAGAATAAGATTTACAATTTATATTTAAATTAAATATTACAGATTCATTTTCTTGTTCGCGCTTATTTTAAAGTTTACAATTATGCAATCGATGTTATGTTTTATTCAAAATTCGCTTTATGAAAATAAGTTAAAAATCTTGTGTACATCTGTAAGTGGTCGTGTAACTTCTATACGTGTTGACAGATGCAAATTTTATAGAGGATTGATAATATATTTCTTGTATCGAGACAATGGTTCATAGCTATTCCATGATATGACAGATGGTACTGTGGTCGTCTTAATAAATAGCGAAATGGGCAGAGAATAGTTTGCCTGACCAAAAAGTAATGACATGTTTATTAATGCCACTCAAAAATACAGTGACATATAAGTAAATACCCGGAGGCAACTATCAAATGACCGATCATAATGGGAAAACCGATTTTAAAGTATTGCTTAAAAGTTAGCTTGTATCCGTGCTGTTCTGCGACTCCTGCGCAGACCACGTTTGCGCTTGCGCCGATCAATGTGCCGTTACCTGTACAGAGTAAATAACATGTATGTTAGTTATATGAATAGGAAAATGTAATTCAATTATATGAAAATACAGTTTGATCAACGGCCAATAATTTTGTGCTCCGAGCTAATTAAATTAAAAACTGTCTCAGAAGGTATTGCTGATTTTTTTAAACATTATAGGATTAACTTTTGGCCACACTGCCACCTTTATATTAAGTGGCAATGTGTACCAAGACGGTGGTGGACACGCTAAGGGTCTGGGTCTCAAGTACAGCTGTCAGTACAAATCTATAGGCATTAAGCAAATTATCGACTTAAGAGTGGTATGTGACCAGGCAGGCTGCAGCAAACACTCTATCTACCATATGATAAAATCGAAAATATATATGATTCAAAACGTAGAACATATCGTATCATACAGTCGATGATGACATCTCTTTTATCCAGTACTGTCTTATGAATTGCCGTTAACTTTCGTATTGAAATTTTTTGGTTTCTTTAATGTACAATGAGTGAAAGTTCAAAGGTTACGCAAAAATTTTGAAAGTAGATTGACTGTAAATTGCCAAGGAAAAGTATTACTTTGACATTTGCAACAGATTATCTTAGAATAATGGCTAAACGGTAATAGAAAAATATTCAAATACGTCTTTTGATGGTAAACTGAAACCAGTACCTCCTAAACAAGCTCCGAAAGACAGAGCCCATATGAGGGGCGCCATTGGCAGGTTCACAGCATTGTTGGACCCCAGTGAAGCTACCACTCTGACCATCATCGTGGTCAATGGTATGTTGTCGACGAAAGCTGAGGTTAAACCGGACACCTGTCATGAAAACCATCTTATTGGGTCTAATGAATGAATACCAGGAATTTGTAACGCCAACTGTTTATTACTATGACACTGATATAACACACAGTACACCTTAATATGGAAAAAGGAAGCGTAGAGACGGTGTAGCTACAAGTTCTTATCGAAATATTGCCATACTCAACACATCTTGCAGATAGAAGTTTAGATAGAGAAACGTAGGCTTGAAATATTTTTATTACAGTTCAATAATCCTGGAATTAGTACTGTGAAAGCATCAGAAATAAGCGTACCTTTATTAACCATATTCATCTAAAAATGGTTATATGAAAGTATATATGAAAGTTTCCTGTAAAGATATAACTCTAATCTTGGAAGCCACTAAACCGACTTCAATGACATTTTAGAGATCAAATAGAATCAAATGTAAGAGATAAGTTTGTTTTTATTGTTAAGGTTTTTAGCGTTATGGTCACAATCTCAACTGTTGTTAAGTGACGATATGGGCCCAGATCGTGGACACGCTAAGCCTAATCGAGAGATTGGCTCTCAATTGCAACTGCCGGAACACATCTATAGATATTTAGCGGCTGACTTTCGACTTGAAGGTGGTAGCTAGCAAGGTGGGCATTAGAAAAAGCTCTACCACCGTGCTATGGTTGCATCATGATGTTTTTCTTCACCGAAAGCTCAAGCTCATTGTAGGTGGATACGAACTCACGCCCCTTGACGCGGTATCCGTATACACTACCAACTGAACTATCATCGCTTCAAAAGTAAAGGTAGAAGGTAAAAAGTAACGAAGGTACTTTTTGGTCTGTGAACACGACACATGAAGTTAAAGTCTTGTTTTGAACACGGTTTCCCACGGAGGTAATTATTAAAATGCATTTTACGTAATCATCAAGTTTAATGTGTATGTAAATACTTCTTACCCATAACATGAGAAGTATTGATACCGCAAGACGAACACCCTCATCAACTCTTAGAATCAAGGTCTCGGTTATACCACCAATGAAATCTATAAGCCCGAGTCTAGACAGAGCCTGTAATTGATAAGGAACAAGAAATTCAATTTGAAGTATACCTTAAGAAAAAGGAAAAAGTAAAGGAAGCAATAATATATTTCTTATAGAGAACATATGGACACAGTTGCATTGCAGTGCACGTTATCAAAATTAACAGTTGGTAAAGAAGCTATATAGACCAATCAATCAATCAATTTAAGCAAATATATATTTGATTATTTAAGGAAATGGTATTTTGTTCGTTGTTTTTATCCAACTTGAGAGATAGGAATCTTAGAACAATTTCGTAACACAACAAATCATTTACTGACCTCCATAAGTACAAAGAGAGCAGCGAAAAACAGCAATGTAGACCATTCAACGCGATGTAATATTGGCTCCAAGTCTTCTCTGTCTGCCAAGATCAGCAACAGCAGAGCCCCGAGAAAAGCGGTCCAGCCCAGCGTTAGGCGGTCTACAAAAATTTACTCATTCATGTTTCCGTCTAAAGCACTACAGCTTGAAGAATTGTAGTTGGTCCATAGACATGTCTGAACGGAGCATTTGTGCGTAGTATGCAAGAGACAGATTGGAGCCCAAGCTATCACACACTCTCTTAGGACCCGCAAATATTGGTAGACATTTTTTATGGAATATTACCAGATGCAGATGACAGACTTTTTGCTGCCGCAGAATTAAAATAAAATATACCTTGATGTAGATAACAGTACCACAGTGCCATTTATCAAGTCCAAATATTACTCACTAGCTGTAATTAATTTAACTATAAAAAAAAAATCGACACAGCTTTGCTTTGCTCCTATTGGTGATACCGTGATGTTAAATATTAAATAGCCTTCCTTAATGATTGCTCATCGAAATAAAAAAAGATTTTTTGAAATCTGACTAAGCTAAGATTAGCTTATTCAAACAAAGTAACAAACTTTTACATTTTATAATATTTAAATATAGATAATAGGTTCTATTACTTACTTAATTCAGGTAGACAGTGAAACAGGAACACCGTGACGACGAAGCCGACGGCTACCGTTGCCTTGACCAGCAATTGTTTGTCATATATTTTAAACTATAATGAATATATTATTAACAGTTAAACATACCACTAACTTAGCTGACTCATCAATTTTTGTATACATTGATAGATTTTTTATTGAGAATAGGTTTAACTTTATGGCACAATCTAACCTGATGTTGAGTGACGATGTGAACCAATATGGTGGACATGCTAAGCTGAGTGGTGGAACTCTCAAGTGCAACTACCGGAACAAACGTACAAGTATTTGGCGGTGCATTTTTAATTTGAGGAAGGTAGCTAGCCAGGCGCGTATAACAAAAAACTCTACCACCCCACTATGGTTCCATCACGATGTTTGCTTCACTTAAAGCCCCAGCTTATTGCAGGCATTCAAACTTTCGTTCTTCGACACTGCATTCGTACACACGTGTTCTAAGCTAAACTAAGCTATCATCGCTTCCAAAAATATTAGAAGAATATTTACTTTTTTCTTCATTTCTATAAGCTTAGTCTTAAACGTGTCTTGTGGGCAGCCTCTCTTGTGGCTTTCTTTGACCATCAGTTTTAACTGATCCGTTAATTTTTGTATTTTTTTCTCCAATGTCTCCAGAACGATCTGCTCATCCTGGCTTATGTGAGGCAGAGAGGCAGCCGCTCTGCTCCATATAGATATTTGATGACGTAGATCTGAAAATGTACTATTCTACAATGTTTTAAAGAGATGATAGCTCAGTGGTAGCGGGCACGGACGTCGCATCAGAGGACGTGAGTTCGAATTCCTGCAATGAACTTTCGGTGAAGAAAAACATCGGAATGAAACCATAGCATGATGGTACGGCTTTTTCGAATGCCCACCTGGCTAGTTACCACTCTCAAGATAAAAATCTGCCACTAAGTACCAATAGATGTGTTCCGGCAGTTGCACTTGAGAGCCAGTCTCTTCACAGGTTTAAGAAAATGTTTATACGAAATTCCTAAAAGGATCGAGCTTAATCAGTCGGTTAAACCAGTTAGCTGTTTCCATTATTTAATGAAAGTTTTTATTTTTTTTATGAAATAAGGGGAAAACGAGCAAGCGTGTCACCTGATGGTAAATGATCACCATCAATTGACACCTACAACACCAGAGGAATCACAAGTGCGTTGCCGGCCTTTATAGGAAGGACTAGCTCTCAAATGCCATTGCCGGAACACACAAAATGGTATTTGGTAGCAGGTTTTTAAACTTGAGAATGGTAGCTAGCTAGAATGGGATCAGAAAAAGCCCTACCGCCATGCTATGGTTTTCTCACGATGTTTTCCTTCTCCGAAAGATCAAGCTCATTGTAGGTAGTGGTTGGACACGAACTCACGTTCCACTCAACAGGAAGAACGTCAAGTGAAAAGGCTGTAATAAAGTGAAATAGCGATACGATGTGACGCGATACTCGCAGGCACGGCAATAGCCAACATACCTTGGATATTTTTTGATTCATTAATTCTCAGTTTATTGGTGTCTCGATATATTAACCTTAGTTGTAAATAGGTCTGTATAGCGATCAATAGTACACCAAGTGCCATATGCAATGTGAAGTTCATGAAGTTAATGCCCTGAAAATAAGAGTAATATTAATAGTTTATTAACAAGTACTGTATACTATTTCATAGATTTTTAAATGCACTTTCGCGTGTTGATAAAAACAAGATAGTAAAACATGAAATCTATTGAAGTCTACATCAGGTAATAGGTGCTTGGGGGACATTTTGTACTACAAGTTGTAGCTATCCCCGCCAGAGACTAGAAGCAGTGCCTAAGTTCCCCCTGATCTCTGGCAACACGGGAGTTTAAAATGTCGCCGTGGTGCGCTTGAATAGGTAGTGTTGGGTGATTATCAAGCCCGGGTAATGCGCTTACGCGTTGCCATATAAGGAAGTTCGTAAAGAACAGGATTGTAAATATCATGTTAATAAAAAAAGGTTGAAGCTATTTAGCCAGCCTTTACAAAACATTAAACCAATAAGAATACACAAACAATAATTGCTCCGTGAAATTCATGCAGTCAATAATTCAAACACAGTACCATTTATTAAATTCAGGGATTACGTTGAAACTTCTTTTGTGCGTGCCAATTTATATGTGGTCGCTATATGGTGTTAAAGTGATTTTATTCTAAAAATTCAATTTTTATATATAGATGTAACGGTGCAGTAACATTCATTTGTTCTTATATAAAATAAAATGTTATGTAAGAACCCAATTTCGTTCTAATACAGACGCGATTTGGAAGCGATGATAACTCAGATGGTCGTGTAGTAGTAGTAGGACGCCGCCTAATATAAATTAATACTCAATACCACCACAATAGGTGTGCTATTTATAGTTCCTCCACTATGCGTAGCGTGTCCACCACATTAGGCAACATAAACACCAGGTGAGACCATATTTTTTATAGGCACAAATATTGCTCACAGATATTGTGTTAATTTTGAGCGACAAATTGTTGGATTAAGGTGCTGTGTATACTCTACAAAAGAAGGTAACCTTTTATCATAATTATTTTTCTTTGTTTGTAAGTTTTTCATATCTTAACTAATCGATTATCATGAAATTTTTCATACCTACACGTTATCAAGGTTACAGGAAAAGATACAGGATTCATTTCTTCTACAAAATAAAGTACTGTTCTTCTTTATACTTTATTAGGTTTAATTAACATTTAGAAACAATTTCACCTGTTGATTAATGTTAATGTGTACCAAGATTGTCCACCATTTCCACCAACCTCATACTGGGTATGAAACGCACACACCTATAGATATTTGGCGATAGATTTTCAACTTGATTGTGGTAGATAGCTAGATAGATAATAGAAAATGTTCTACCATCATGGTATAGTTTGAGCACTATATTTTCGTTCACCAAAAGCTTAGACTCATTGCAGTTATTTGAACTCACATTCACCGACAAGATGCTCGTTCAACAAGAGTTTTGTTGCTGTCCGAGGGTAATTAATTTATTAAAAATTATTTCGTATTTTCACACAATCGAAGTTATGGGTAGAGTAGATATGCCGATAAACGCCGACCAGAAGTATACAGCTAATAGTAGGATACTTTGACTGCTGTAAGCTAAATGTTAAGTAGTAACTAACGGCTTGAAGGACCGCTCTGTTGGAAGCGATTATGACGTTTGGCGGATCTCCAACAGGTGTCACAGCGCCACCGATGTTACTGTATAGGATCATGGAGACGAGCACAGGTATCGGGTCCAGATCCATCACCTCGCATAGTCTGAAATTGTGTTAAGCATAACGTACCACGTAGATAGGTGCATTGAGATTTGCATGGTGGTAGGGCTTTTTCTAATGCCCGCCTTGCTAGCTACCACCTTCAAGATGTAAAACCTGCCGCCAAATACCAATAGGTGTGTTCTGGCAGCTGCACTTGACAGCCAGTTCCTCCAGTGGTTTAGCGTATCTACCGACTTGGGCCGTATCGTCATTTAAGATCAGATGAGATCATGGCCATAACGCTAAACTTTAAGTATAAAAAAAGATATAAATATGTTTATAAAAATGTAGAAAAAAAATTGTGTGCTTAAAAATTTATTTAGAACTGTTTCAATTAATACAAATCATTATTTGTAATAGTTACAAATAAAAGGAAACGTATTTAATTTATAACGTTGAAATTTTTAGATGGAAAAAATACTAATTCCTTTTTTATAATGACAATTAGTATCCACTCGCGACTTCCTTTACGTGGAACCAAACTTTAGTTTAATAATTACATGAAAAAAGACTATGTGGCGCTATAATTTTTTCTGTTCTATTCTAAAACAACAAACAGTTGTTATTTTTGGATATCCAAATTAATTGTTTCATCTTAAATTAAATATTGTAAATCAAAACTGTTTACAGCACAATAAGTTATACTAATAGGAACGGATTAGTGTTATCGTTAACACGTCAGGTGCCCATGTCGATGACGACTTAATGAAGTTACTCCCTATCCAAATCTTCCAATAAAAAATTTCCCTTGAAAAATTACGTCTGAATAGAGAAAATCCTCCCTTACAACTGAAGTCAGTTTAAAACCCGCTGACATAATGTCTATAAGCGCCTTTATAAATTAGGCTGAAACAAAGTTGTTGTATGAAACAATACAGAAGTTAATATCATAAGTTCTACCTTATTGTTACCGGTGTCATTAACAGCACTGTTGTCACATTATCCAAGACCGTTGATAGAGTCGCCGTTATGACGCATAATAATGTAATCAGAGGCCATATTTTGCCCTTTGTCACCTAAAAATTAAAATGAAATCAGAGGGGCCTGAAACTTTAAATAAGTAATATTATTATATCCACGTAATTTTTTGAAATTATAAGGAAGATATCTTAAAGAAAAAATTACGAGTCTTCAAACACTGCATTTCTCTTTGTAATAGCACCTTACAGTCACAATTTTAAACTAAATAAAAAAAAAGTATGTAAGATAGTAATGAACACAAGGTAGCCTTCAAATATTTTTAACAAAAAACAACACGAACTTTTAAAAATCTACCTAAAACATGCAATAGATGCAGTTCTGTTGTGCTCTAAAGTTCAAGTCGGTCTAGAACGTTCTTGAACATACTCAAGTACTAAGGAATGTCATAAACCTATCAGGATAGATTTCCTATACGATTTTGAGGAATTCTTTCGTGTATCTTCGAAATCGAACGCTCAGTGTTAATATAATTTAATTAAAATATTCCTTTCCAATAAAAAATAGTTGAAATCAGTAAAATTTAAAAATGAAATTTAAATCTAAACAAATACGTTCAAATCTATAAAATATTAAATACTTCAAATGCGAATACAGCCAGAAAATCGAAAATTCTAGTTTCCGCCAAAATGGAGACGAGCAACATCATACTGAATAGTAAAAGTAGAGTCTCCTGATCCAACCATGTCACCACCTCCACTAGCGAAGGTCTGTCTCCAGCCAGTGCGAGAGCTGCTAATGAGGCTGTCGAGGTTAACATCGCTGCCATAGTTCTGTTAATAACCTGAAAATTATTCAATACCAATTTATAAGCCCTCTATCCTTTCCGTTAGAACATAACTCATAGCACATCTCTATGTAACGCGTTCAGTAATATCTTGCTTTTGTATAAAAAAAAACACAGATGATGATAATAAACCTTTCATCACTTTTCGGTTTCAACCAGTACATACCATTTTCTTGGGAAGCTTCCAGGCCGGCATTACAGCGACTATCACTAATGGATCAACGTTTTATGATTGATGCTCGGTGCTGGATATATACATGTGCCTTCTATAGGCTGATTGAAATCGCTACCTATGCTACTTTTCTTAAAAAAAAATTAATACTTCGTTATCAGTGGCATCGAAAAAATACGGCCTTCGAAAATTTGCCACCGCTGGCTGCAGCCTGACTAGCCTACCTGAAGTTCGCCACTCTTGGTACACTCTTTATTTTTTTATTATGCCGTAACCAATGATGTGATCGTATCGATGGGCGTGACTTCGAATCTCTGCAATTAGCCTGAACTTTCGGGAATGGAAAATATCAGAATGGCTCGAAAAAATGTTGGTAGGGTGTTTTCTAATCCCCACCTGGCTAGTTAAAAGCATCAAGCTGAAAATCTGTCGCCAAACAACTATAGGTGTGTTCCTTCAGTTGTACTATGCTTAGAGTGTACATTGAGCAGATGAAATGTAATCATAATTTCTACTCCCCGTCCGAATAGGCGTAAGAAAGACACCGTGGGGTTTTAGTAGGTATTCCCGACGATTCGTGCTGGGAGAGTCACAGATAACCCTCTCTACTCCTTGCACAGGCGGGAGGGGAAGCCTAAAGGCATTTCCCCTCGTAAAAAAAATACTTAGAGTGTAAATTATCTTGAGCAACATCATCATTTAACATCAGTTGAGAGCGTGTCTAAGCGCTTAACCTATAAAGTACGAGTCAAAAAGTAGACATACCTCAGATATGACTAGTGTATACAATCCGCAAACGAGTAGGAAAGCGTATAATACACCAGCATTTTCATCTATCTGTGACAGATGGTAACTCATTGTGAATGGTACCGATTGATTTGAAGTCGTGTGTATACGTATTATGACAGCATTCGATTTATTCGATACTGTATCTTGAGACGACAGTTGAAACATGGCAGTTCTCGGCTCACCTTCTCTGAAGTCTAAATTCATATTTTGAAGAACTATCCTCCATGATTCAGAGAGCTAAAATAAATGATCAGCCCATATTTGTCTTCATTAGAAGCAATTCAAGAGAAGTTGTCAGTTGCTGGTAAATAAGTGAGGTATATATACATACCTCACTCGTAAGCAGCCTAGGTAGACCCAAATGGGAGATATGTAAAATACACTCTAGGGAACTTTACAAACACATACTTAAAGGACACGAAGTACACTCGAATTCAGAACAATTATCTTTAGATCACACAAATAAACATCATGTATGGGAATCAAACCCACCATAATCAGTGTGACAACAGTATTTTCTTAAGACACTACGCCAACCATACTGTTATATCAGTTAATTAAAAAGTCATTAACTGAGACTAAAAGTATTGATGAAGTGAGGCCGATTTTGGCCACTAATCGGTGATCATAATTTGCTGATGACGTGAAAAATTAAAATATATATTTGTATAAATGGAGTTGGTATTGGATCTAATTATAATAAAATAAATAAAAAAATATACGTCTCATTACTTTCGAGTGCTCCAAAACACCTGAGTTTCCAAGATCATATTCATCAGAATAATCAATCCATACTTCTAGATATTTATTTTCGTGACCAGAAGTCACGTTGATTCCTCGTTCACCAGCTTCTGTTAGAAACGGACCGGACAGGGTTACTACTAAATTCGTGACACCTTTTATGTCTTGCAGGACATGACCTAAAACGTGAAATAAAATAAATAAATATTTAATTAAAAAAGAAACGGCGCCTGCATAAGAGCACACGACAGAAATAAAACCTTCATTAAGGCGAAGTAAATAATACGATACACAACTACAACGTACTAGATTTTACATGCGGCTTTTCTCGCGATAATATTGATTTTGTCAAACAAATCGGATGACGTAATAAAATATTTCATACAAAGTTTTTCTCCCCATTTTTAATAATATTTTAACAAGAAAAGTAGCCTACCACCGTCTCCAGGTTCCCATCTATCTCTATACCGAAATTCATTACAACCAATTCAGTGGTTTAGACCTGAAAGCGTGATAAACAAACAAACTCACTTTTGTTTTTGTAATACCAAATTTATCAACGCGAATTCGACGTATATTTCTGGGACAGATCTTATTGTAATCTCCATTAATTTTCGACCGTGTTCTGTTTAGGCTAGATAGAAGATTTCAAGTAACCCATAAGTATTTTTACTCACTCTTCACTTCTCCCGGTCCGATGGAGGAGCTCCTCACGGTAACTTCCATTTCATCGTACATCATGAATACTATAGTAACGAAAAGCCAACACGAAAATAGCAGACCCATTTTAATGAAGTGGCATAGCTGTAAAATATTATAACGTTATGTAGATTAGCAAAACTCTGGAGTGGCTAACAAATTGTTGATTGGCAACATTCTAATTTATTGTTAAAATATAATTAAAATTAAAAGCTTCTACGTAAATTAGTTAGTTCGTAATTGTACAAGTTCCAAACCTTTGATTTCATTTTAACATTTGATGCTGTGTCCAAACTGAAAAAAGACGTAATATTGTTAGTAATAAATATTGGTATAGAATTTTTTTTTATTAACTGAAATTTTTCACAAGTTCCGTGCGTCTTGTGATGACAAACTTTACTTTTATAAAATCACTAGCTATTCCCGCGACTTTGACGGCGTTGAGTAGTTACTTTGTTCAGCAATTTATTTTTTTACGATATTTCCTTCGTTAAAATACAAATAGAAACTTTCATCTCCTGTTTCATCTCCACGTAGGTCGAAATTTAAAAAACGCGGGCACAAGTTTTTATACATTCCTTATCGAGTGCCTAAATACAAAGGTTCATAGTTTTATTTTCGTAAATAACGATCTTTCATAGAAATTATCATTATCTATTTGGACCTTTTCAACCATTTTTTTGCGATGAAAGGTAACCTACGTCCTTTCCCAAGATCTAGTCTATCTCTATACCAATTTACATCAAAATTGGTTAAGTAGGTTAGACATGAAAGCGTAACACAGTAACTTTCGCATTTACATTATACTAGTTGGGCCTGCGACTTCGTTCGCATGGAATTGAAAGTTATTTTAACTAATTTATAGCTTATGTTACTAATATACATACAGAGATATACTATAGGGATAATACATCATTCTAATTGTGAAATAATTTTTGTAATCGGTCCAGTAGTTTTTGCTTTTATGCGTTACAAACAAAAATACAAACCTTTCCTCTTTATAATATTAGTATAGATTAGTAAGGATTTTAGATAATCTATACGAGACAAAACACGTACGTAACCTCAATTTTTGAAATATGATAGAAATTAGTTAGAGCGCTTGTATCCGTAACTTAGAAATGTTATAGTAAATTTACATACGTTTTATCCTCAACATTCTCGTTTATTTCACCTATTCTTGTATCACCTGAGGTCTGTCGTGTCGAACTATCAACAGTAGTCGAGGTGCTTACTATATTTTCATATGAAGTTTTTGGTTTTGTGCTCCGATTCATGACGTCTAATTTGCCTGAAAATTAAGGCTAATGAATTGCAACTTAAATAGTGGCTTTTTATTCTCATTCAGTATTTTTGATTATATATCATACTAGCTGACCCTGTGAACTTCGTATCACCTAAAATTGATATTCTTTATTCTCGCTAAAACTCAAAAATGTTTTGACCAATTTTTTTGTGTGTTTTTTACATTTCCACGCGTTATTTATAGGCACGCGCCGCTGGTCCCGCGGCCGGTACCGTCGAACCGCTATGTCCCTGAATTTTAAATCTGTAATATCTTCGAAAATATTCATTTAAATTATATGCTGTAAGTAACTATATTGATTTATACTAAATACACAGTGTGTTTAATAATTTTATAAGTATTAATGCTGATTTGCTTAAAATCGCTTCGTATATAGGCTATTATTTCTCGTAAAAAGTAAAGGATAAAAATTGGTTATTGTGAGTTATTCCCAATAGATAGACATATACTATCACGGACTTTCTTGTAGATCTTTTTAAATTGTACAATACTGTAGTACATCGTTTTGACCTATCTCGTAGGATTCAGCCAGCGTTTGCAATATAAGTATAAAAAAATACGTCTATTTATGACATCACATTAGAAACCTCTAAAATTATCTGTGTTTCTCTACTATATTATGCATGTATTATACATATGAACCTTTCTCATTAATCATTCTATCTATTAAAAAATAAAACGTATTAAAATCCGTTGCGTAGTTTTAAAGATCTAAGCATACGTAGGGACAGACAGACAGCGGCAAGCAACTTTGTTTTTTACTATGTAGTGATAAGCTTTAAAACGATGATAACTGAGCTGGTAATGTGTACAGACGTTGCATCAATGGACGTAAGTTCGAATCCACCTGTAATATCTTAATCTTTCTGTGAAGAATAACATCTTGATGCAACCATAGCGTGGTGCTGGAGCTTTATTTGGGTAGCTACCACCCTCAAGTTGAAAATCTGCTAAATACCTATGGGTGTGTTCCAGCAGTTGAACTTGAGAGACTGCCCCTCCTATAAAGGCCAGTAATGCACCGTGGATGTCTTTAGGCGGTGATGAGCTTACCATCAGAGGATACGCTAGCTCGATTGTCCGCTATTACATAAAAATAACGAAAAAATACTATAAATTAGTATTTGTGAGGACGATTTCGTCCAGATTCCATTACTATTTAAACTTGAATTATATCCTAAGGTACTTACATACTGCTTACACATGTACTAATATGGCATTATGTGCAAAACAAAAGGTGTTTTACAACTACAATTAGAATATGTGATAAGCTCTGCGGGAGAATTCCAAGCTTCAAGATTACCGATGATATGATATATGATACGTTTACTGATAAAACTCACGTTTTGTGATTAAACCTACCTATAAATACAGTCTACTGTAAACACCGAACCAATTGTCAATCGTTTTAACCTCTTTATCAAATTAATGTATTGCTCGTATTTTTTATAACACATTTGTATAAATCGTTGTAGTAAATAAAATTAAATGAAATACAATGCAACAAAAGAAAAATATAAAAAAAACGAAAGAATAAGATGTCATAAATGACTGGACTAAATGAGATGAGACAACATTCATTGATATTAAACATAAACGACAAGTACTATCTCTATTCTTAATTCACTTGTACAATTTTTTAATATAATATATATATAACAAAAAATACCGTTTTCGTTTTCATAGATTTGCCTGAAACCCGCCAGTGCAGGGTCAAACTTGACCTCTTCTGGTAGATCGACCCATAACTTCACGGCACCAGATGTCAGTTTACGGGGATTCACCAGTGAGTACTTGCGAGTATGTGAACCAACCTTGGAATTCCTAAAGAAGTTTGTTGTGCTTTTTTATAGATAATAGGATTAGCGTTGTGGCCACAATCTTACTTGAGGTTAAGTGGCGATGTGGCCTAATAAGGAATATACGTTAAGCCTAGTGGAGGCACTGGTTTTCAAGTGCATCTGCAGGACACACCTATGAGTATTTGGCGACAGATTTTCAACTTGACGGTGGTAGCTAACCAGACGGGCATTAGAAATAACACGATGGTTTCATCACGATGTTTTCCTACAGCGAAATCTGAAGCTCAATATAGGTGAATTCGAAATCGCGTTCATTGACGCGGCATCCGTACACGCTATCATATTACCTCTATATAACAATACTTAAGATGGATCCGCATTTTATTTATGCTCTTCGTTAAATAGAGAAAAATTATCATTGTATACACAACAAGGTAAACCAATCAAAATCAAGTAATTTCGAATATTTCAAGAATTTGACATTAAGTCTAGTAACGTTGAATTTAGACTGTGTTTGGTTAACTGGTCATGATGGTACGGCTTTTTTTAATGCCCACCTAGCTAGCTATCACTGTCAATTTGAAAATATGCCACCAAATACCTATCTACCTATAGGTGGGTTTTGGTAGTTGCACTTGAGAGCCAGTTAATATTTAACAGTTAACAGACTTAGCGTGTCCCCCATCTTGGGCCACATCGTTACTTATCATCAGGGGAGGTTATGGCCATGACGCTAAACCTTAACTGTAAAGAAAACTCACGGCATAATTTCTCGTTCCCCATCGAAACATGTGACTCTCCACTTCTTGAACGATTTTTCTTTGACGCTTTTATATACTGGACCGTAATACTTTAAAGGTGTGTCACGAACTATGTATTCTTGCGTTTCCCTGTTATCCTCGCAATAAGTTTTTAGTTTGTCATCTTCTTCATCCTCGTATGCATGGTTGACAATGCCGTGTAGATTATTGGCCATTTCGATATACAATATTCTGATAAGCTAGGTCAATTGAAACAGAAACCTACTTTGCAATATCTGCGACACATACACTGTGTGAATGCTGTGAACGGCGGTGGTCATTCATGTCTGATTACTTTTGAAGTGAAAACTTCTTTTGGAAGGTTTGTATAGGGAGTAAATTGATGTAAATCGTCATCGACATGGTCACGTGAAGTGTCAACGACAACACTTTATCTGTTCCTATTAGTATAACTTATTGCGCTGTAAACAGTTTTGATTTACAAGTTTTAATTTAAGATCAAACAATTAATTTGGATATTCAAAAATAACAAACGTTTGTTTACAGTTTTAAGTTTTCACTTCTATCGGGTGTCCTCATGGCTACTTTAAATATTTTTTTATTATGGTATCTGCCTATGTAGTAGATTTCGCCAATGTCAACTTTGAAGAACTTTATAAACACAGCATAAAGTAACATCCAAACTCAGAACAATTATTTGGGAATCAAACAAATAATTGTCCAAAGTGGGACTCGAACCTACTGCCTTTCGGCGCGGCGGTTCCAACGAGGCAAATGCTTTAAATTGTAGGCCAACCGTGCAGTCATCTAGTAAGTTTTACCAAATAGTCTGAGGTTTCGTACACACTCGTAAAAGACAAGCACATTCTGATTTAGATGCGGGAACTACAACATTCATTCGTCTTTATAAATAACCCCCGAACGTAACCCCAATACATTCACCACAGCTGTGTTGTGGTGGCATATAGATATTTGGTGACTTATATTTTAATTTCTACAGTTATCTTTGATGCTGTATTGCATGGTTTTAGCTTAGAATCTCACGGATATATGAAAGACTATGATTTTCAAGTTCAAGTAAGCAAGAAAACTTGAAACAAGATTGCATGTATTAGAATCGACAGTGGTTTAGAATACTTAAATAGTGACGTCATTTGTTTATTTTCTCCCATTTTTTTAACTAAGCGTTTTATTATCATTAAAAATTTACAAGATTTTCTGCCGTTCTAGACTGGCATGCCTCGCTACTAAAATAGAAAATAAAGCTTTTCCGGTTCAGAGATAACAATTCTAAGTTGTTCCTTATAAATATATTTTTTCAATTGTTCCGATAAATGCACTACACTTAAATACACCCATTAAAAAATACTTACACTTTTTTCAATTTTATATATTAAAATACTTATACCCAATACAAAAAAACACTCAATTCAGAGTAAACTGTTCGAAGTTAGTAAGTAAAAATACACATATGTCAATCAAAATCACTATGTAAAGCAAAACAATTGTGATTGATGGCTGAACGAATCTGTGGAATTAAGTGCCAATCATGTTCATAAAGGTAAATGAATGCGCGTGTGGAATATTAGTCGTGGTAAATTATAAGGAATATCCTACTTTTACTAAATCAGTAAATGGGCTATATATATACATATATTGTTTTAAATTCTAATTGACTATTTGTGTCCGCGCCTTCGTTCCTGTGGAACTAAAAAATGTTATCCGTTTCTGTAACTTTTTTCAATACTGCTTTCCTCTTATTGGCGATAGCGTGATGTTAAATAACCTAAATCCTTCCTCGACGATTACACTATCTAATATAAAAAAATGTTTGAAATTCGATTAGCTGTTCCTAAGAATAAAACATTAAAACAAACTTTTCCTCTTTATAATATTAATATAGATGTGTACTGTGCTATTGGCATAGTGGTCTGAAATATTTTATTTTGAATTTTTGTACGCACTAAAACTAGTCGTCAGGTCTTATCGTAATTTGTTATGGTGATAACCGATGTTACGAATTAACGTTCTACGATATATTTAACTCATAAACTGAAATAATTAAAATGTAAAAAGGTAAGAAAAAGGTAATTAATATTCTGTAGTAAATTAACTTTTTCTCGGATTCTGATATAATTTTCATTTTAAACCAAAATACAAAATAAAATGTCACCTACAGATGTGTTCCAGCAACCTATTGGAGCATAAAGTATAAGCTTTTGGGTCACATTATAATATCAGGGGAGAATGTCAATCACTAAACCTTTAGTAATTAAAATAAAATTGAGATAAATTATGACTCAGAAATCAAACGACATCTAGTATACCAGATCGAATGTTTAGTAAACTTTAGCTTCTACAATTTTTCTACGCTGTAATCCAAAAGAAAAATATTACCATCGACAGATATCGCTGTACCGAAGTACTATGAGTTCGAGTCTCGCAGTTTAATTGTGATCCAAAAAATTTGGGCTTAGTTCTTATTCTGTCTTTGTTAATTATGTATGTAAATTAACAATCTCTACTATACTACTATAGGTATTTGGCGGCAGATTTTCAACTTGAACAGGGTAACTAGCCAGGCGGGTATTAGAAAAAGACTTACCACCATGCTGTGGTTTCGTCACGATGTTTTCTTTCATCGAAAGCTCAAGCTCATTACGGGTGGATTCGAAGTCATGTGTCTTCATGCGGTGTCCGTGCACACTACCGACTGAGCTATCATCGCTTTAACATAATAATAATAAAAAAAAACGTTTGTAAAGTCCAAAAGTACACGCCTCATGACATTCATTATTTTTAAGAAATAAAAATCAAGCCGAACTATTAGTTTATAATTTTATTAATTATTCTATATCTTTCAAGCAAGCATGATTTATTGCTTGCCACAAAAACTCCGTAGATAATTTTGTCTAGAGTCTCTATCATGTCGAAGCGCTGACGTTTTTATTAAAGAAAACGTTCGTCTTGGCTGAATGGTTTTGGTACCTAGTCTTTTCCATAAAAAAAGGCGGCAATACTTAGAACTTGTAACGGTAAAGTGTAATAAATTCAAAAACGCGACATGCAAAAATTAAAATTATTATTAAACTACGGGTACTAGGCTATTGATATGAAATAGGTAACTGGTTGATGTTATTCTAAAGATATTAAACGAAAACTGGTCTCTATACGAAAACTTTTTCGGGAGTTATCGTGGCCACATCGTATACAAAAATCCGGTCGTACACGTAAAAGAAATATTAAACAGTTTTTTTTGTCTAGTGTAGCAAAATAAAATTGTTTTTTTTTTTTTTACAAAATATGAGATAAATTATTTGCATTGTTTTCTTGAAGTAAATCTAAACGTATAAATGCATATTAATATGTAATTATATTAATATTAAGTATGTAGAGGTAGTTTAACAGCAATAAATTGCTTGATATTGACGTGTCGAGAGTAGAGGACTACCTCACCCGCTTCGCCGTATGAGGCGTGCAAAAGCTATTACTTATAATTACTTTCTGTGCTACTAACTGTAATGGATGTATTATATCTGAAATAAATTATTGTTGTTATATATTAGGTGGTCCACAACCCACTCAATACAAGCATCACGAAGGCTTTTACCCCTTCCCCCCCCCTCCCCTACCCTACCCATAGTGCCAGAGACTATGGACATCGTTCAAAATTTTTCTCGTATCCTACCATCCAATTAAAGGTTAAGTTTCTCGTGCTCGGAAATAGAAGAAATAAAACAAGACATACACTTTTTTATATATTTTTATTGGAATTATCACCAGCATAATACCAGCAACGAAGGGTGTCCACGTTTCACGTCAAACACAATTGTAATGAAAAAAAAGTTAAAACAAAACATACGTTTCTATTGAACCAGATTTTTTTTTATTTTTATTGATATACAACAAAATAGTCGAAGCCGGTCTGATAATAATTTAGACTCGCCTGAAGGCACTTGAGGTTAATAATTACTTGTCGTTCAGTTAGGCAAGTCGATTTAGTTCTATCGTTTGAAAAACACTGTTATAAAAGACATACGAATCCTGCTTACATCATCGAATACATACGTGTCTTTCATAACTATTATAACAGGTGTCCCAAACGATAAATCTCGTTCATACGTATTAAAAATAATCATAACACAATATAAACCAGACCGGCTGAAGGCATTATACTTTATTGCTTTACGTTCAAATTCATAAGGTTGCGGTCATTCTCAAAACGATTTCGAGCCGGTACACAACTCGCTTGAAATATAACCCGTTCCTTGCCGATGAAGCTAAACAAAATGAAACTTTATCTGAGGGCTCTGTAATTCTAATCCGCAGCCTTTTTGTGTAAAGTCCACAACAGGCAGAGCTATAATATATATTAATATAAATCATAGCAAGGTATATTACGGTATATTTTCTATAGTACCTACAACTAGTGACAACAGACACAAGTATAACTTATATTTTTATAACGTCACCAAAATATATCGACAGATATATATCACGATATATTTTGGTATATTAAGACATGATGACTAATAAACGCAAAAATATATATTATTAGCTGACCCGATGACCTTTATATCACTTATAATCATTGTTCTTTAGTCTTGGTAATACTCAAAAATAGTTCAACGCTATTTCACACGTTTACTAGGACACTTACGACATCAATTTTATACAATAAGTCAGTTAGAGGGCCTGGAATTTTCGTCACATTATTCTTAAAATTTTCTTTCCTTTCGAGCCTTCTAGAAAGTATTAGAATGTTATTAAAACATAGATGAATGAAATCGGTGTAGTCGTTTGTGAGTTTTAGCGAGATTAACCGATGGCGATTTATTTTTAAGTGCATATATATAAATTTCTCAGTCTTCTGTTCTATTCATTCACTTTTCATATTATGAGATTTATAAAAAAAAGTCGTTTTTTCTTATACAATACAAACCTCGGCATTCGGCATAATCTTTTGGTTGCCATAGCCGCCATCTGTGGCAGCTTGCTATATCGTAATATATAGCTTTTTTTTTTCGAAGAAACCTACAGTGTTAGCCTGAGGGGCTTTTACAGCTTCACCGAACTAGAGAGGCGAGAGCGGAAAGCACTCGAGTCCGAGGGGCAACTAGCGCAAGGGTGTCACTAGTGACCGAACCTCGGCTTGGGCTGTTGCCGAAACGCGTAAGAGAATGTCGAACGCGGTACTAGCTATTATTAAAAATAGAAAGAGTAATTGTAATGGCGCAAAGGATTGTACTTATATAAACCTAACTAACGGTGCTGGAGACTATTACCTGATCGAAAGTACTAAAATCGAATCTAAATGATCCCCTTCGGGATCTGAAAACTAAATTCCATTTGTATTGTGCAATGGGAGGCGAGACAAATTTGTGCTGTGCTAATATATAGCTTACTATATAAATATATATTATAGCTCTGTCGGTTGTAGCCTTGACGCCCTTTCGAGTGCGAGCGAGAAAGAGAGATATAGCGATGTTTCACTTCTGTCGTGTAGTCTTATTTATCATTGAATGAAGTAATATCGATTCTTATATAGGTATTTCACATCTACCAGTGTTCATCCGATGGTTGAAACTCGATTTCTCCATTTTTACAGAAAATTTGTGAACATTCTTAAAACGATGGGAAAAAACTAAAGCTTCTGAATAGTTACTAAACAGAAAAAAAAAACACTTTAGAAATAGTAGTCAAAAAGTTTTGTAAGAGGATTTTAGCGCCTACGACAACGTTTTTCTTAGTTTGATACTCAAGTGATGATAGCTCAGTGGTAGTGTGTAGCAACGCCACGTCATGGGACGTGAGTTCGAATCCAACCACTTACAATGAGCTTGAGCTTTCGGTGAAGGAAAACATCTTAAGGAAGCCATAACATGGTGGTAGAGCTTTAGCTAGCTACCACCCTCAAGTTGAAAAACTGCCGCCAAATACTAATGGTAGAGTGATGTTAAATAACTTAAAGCCTTCCTTAAGTATTGCTCTATCGAACACAAAAATATTTTTTAAAATACGACTGGTAGTGCCTAAGATTAGCGCGTTCAAATAAGATTTTCTACTTTATAATATTAAATACAGATGTAGATAAAAGTATAGTGCGATAAATAAAATATTCATTGTCAAGAAACGGGTTACATTTGTCAGAATCATTCGAATTTACACAGAAATAAATATAACAATACATAGCCGTTATATGACTTATTATTACGCTCTTTACCTAAAAGGAATGCGATTATTAATTGTATATTTTCTTTCATTATGAAATCGTTCCGATCTAGTTCGTCTCTCTGAAACCAATCGAGTAGGCTCTATAGCAAATATAGTAAATGTCATATGGATAAATAAACCTTAGGATATTCTTTTTTTTAATTTTTATATTTGCCGTACGAAGATTCTTAATATTGGTAAATTATTGTAACTTTTTTTGCGGTTGCTTTTCTTTGCTTTTTAATAATTCTATTTAGTTATTTACAATTATATTTTATATCAAACATAGTTTTCGAACTCGAATTCGCTCGCATATGATAAAAACTAATTACGAACGAACTTCCCTCTCACAAATAAACGTACGAAGGTCTGTTTAATCTGGGAAAGTTAATTTATTTGTGATTTTTTTTTTTAAAAACGAATATTAATTGATTGATATATATATATGTAAAAATTATTTTTGAGACATTTTTCCCATGTTCATATACGGCCTATAAGTATGAGAGAAATATAAAAGTGTTCGCCGAATTTGTTTCTTTAGAATAATTAATAACTAATATTACATAAATGCATTTGATGTTATATAACAATAAAGCGAATGAAACGATACACTTTGTCGATGAATGAATTCTGTCGACACTCAACTAATTGAGTTATTGATTTTTCGATACAAATTATATACAAAACATTGAACGGTAGCGTATTTTACTAAATGTATTCTTTATTGTCTGTTATTTTCGAACACAGTGTAAACTCTATATAACGAATATTTATTTAACGAACGTCGTCTTATAATGTAACAGATTTTTTAGTTTTATAGGTTTTGCGTTATGGCCCAAATCTAACCCCATGGTAAGTGACGATGTGGCCAAAGACGGTGAACTCGCTAAGCCTAGTGTTTCAAGTGCAACTGCCGGAACACATCTATAGGCATTTCGCGGAAGATTTTCACCTTGATGGTTATAGTTAGCCGAACACATCTATAGGCATTTCGCGGAAGATTTTCACCTTGATGGTTATAGTTAGCCGAACACATCTATAGGCATTTCGCGGAAGATTTTCACCTTGATGGTTATAGTTAGCCGAACACATCTATAGGCATTTCGCGGAAGATTTTCACCTTGATGGTTATAGTTAGCCGAACACATCTATAGGCATTTCGCGGAAGATTTTCACCTTGATGGTTATAGTTAGCCGAACACATCTATAGGCATTTCGCGGAAGATTTTCACCTTGATGGTTATAGTTAGCCGAACACATCTATAGGCATTTCGCGGAAGATTTTCACCTTGATGGTTATAGTTAGCCGAACACATCTATAGGCATTTCGCGGAAGATTTTCACCTTGATGGTTATAGTTAGCCGAACACATCTATAGGCATTTCGCGGAAGATTTTCACCTTGATGGTTATAGTTAGCCGAACACATCTATAGGCATTTCGCGGAAGATTTTCACCTTGATGGTTATAGTTAGCCGAACACATCTATAGGCATTTCGCGGAAGATTTTCACCTTGATGGTTATAGTTAGCCGAACACATCTATAGGCATTTCGCGGAAGATTTTCACCTTGATGGTTATAGTTAGCCGAACACATCTATAGGCATTTCGCGGAAGATTTTCACCTTGATGGTTATAGTTAGCCGAACACATCTATAGGCATTTCGCGGAAGATTTTCACCTTGATGGTTATAGTTAGCCGAACACATCTATAGGCATTTCGCGGAAGATTTTCACCTTGATGGTTATAGTTAGCCGAACACATCTATAGGCATTTCGCGGAAGATTTTCACCTTGATGGTTATAGTTAGCCGAACACATCTATAGGCATTTCGCGGAAGATTTTCACCTTGATGGTTATAGTTAGCCGAACACATCTATAGGCATTTCGCGGAAGATTTTCACCTTGATGGTTATAGTTAGCCGAACACATCTATAGGTATTTCGCGGAAGATTTTCACCTTGATGGTTATAGTTAGCCGAACACATCTATAGGCATTTCGCGGAAGATTTTCACCTTGATGGTTATAGTTAGCCGAACACATCTATAGGCATTTCGCGGAAGATTTTCACCTTGATGGTTATAGTTAGCCGAACACATCTATAGGCATTTCGCGGAAGATTTTCACCTTGATGGTTATAGTTAGCCGAACACATCTATAGGCATTTCGCGGAAGATTTTCACCTTGATGGTTATAGTTAGCCGAACACATCTATAGGCATTTCGCGGAAGATTTTCACCTTGATGGTTATAGTTAGCCGAACACATCTATAGGCATTTCGCGGAAGATTTTCACCTTGATGGTTATAGTTAGCCGAACACATCTATAGGCATTTCGCGGAAGATTTTCACCTTGATGGTTATAGTTAGCCGAACACATCTATAGGTATTTCGCGGAAGATTTTCACCTTGATGGTTATAGTTAGCCGAACACATCTATAGGCATTTCGCGGAAGATTTTCACCTTGATGGTTATAGTTAGCCGAACACATCTATAGGCATTTCGCGGAAGATTTTCACCTTGATGGTTATAGTTAGCCGAACACATCTATAGGTATTTCGCGGAAGATTTTCACCTTGATGGTTATAGTTAGCCAGACGGGCATTAGAAAAGCCGTACCACAACGATACGGTTTCCTCTCGATGTTTTCCTTCACCGAAAGCTCAAGCTCATGGGATTCGAACTCACCAACTGAGCTATCATCTCTTGTTTACCGTACTATTATAACTTTTGTCCATTTCACTTACAACATACAACGCTATATAGAGTGTACAATGTATTAACAATCGATTATAACATTAAACAGTTATGTGAAATTGTCAATTGGAAATTTTCTAAGTAGGACCCAACACGTTGAAAGTTTTCAGGAAAAACATGGTAAGCGATAAAATTATTAAGAATGGTTTTTATTGTAACCTCCTAATAGTTATCATTGTAAATTAGACGCAGTATGTTAATAGCTTTTATATTAATAGATCAGTGGTTAATTATGAACAACAAAGCATTATATTTTATAAACATTTCCCTAGTAATATTATAAATGTGAAAGTGAGTTTGTTTGTTTGTTACGCTTTCACGCCTAAACCGCTGAATCGATTATGATGAAGTTTGGCATAAAGACAGGACCTTGGAGACGGTGATAGGCTACTTTTTCTCGCGGAATACTTATATGAAGTGAGGTAAAGAGGGATAAACTTTGTATGAAGCTTTTTATTACGTCATCCGATTTGCTTAACAAATTTAATATTACCGCGACCGAAGCCGCGGGTAAAAGCTAGTAATATTATAAATGTGAAAGTGACTTTGTTTGTTTATTACACTTTCACGCCTAACCGCTGAATCGATTATGATAAATTTTGGTATAGAGATAGAACTTGGAGACGTTGATAGGCTACTTTTTCTCGCAAAAAACTTATATAAAGAGAGGAAAAACCTTTACATAAAACATTTAGTTGCGCCATCCGATTTGTTTCACAAAATGAATATTAACATGACCGAATTAAATACTTTTTAATTACTAAGTAATGGAAAACTACCTCCTGTTAAAAGTGCAAATTATCGTTTACCATGTTTTTCCTGAAAAGCATCGACGTGATTTTCGAAATCGCCTTTAACTAAAACTAGGAAAATCTATAATAGAGAGAAAAAAAAGGGAAAAATATACACACAGTTCCGAATGGCATATATGTATGTATATATATACGCCTAAACATACGAGTAATTAACCAAGAATACTGAAACAGATGATGGCATCGCTTATCTCACATATTTCGACTTATTACGATAATAATATTTCTTTGGTGTTATGACGTCATTAAATATTTTTTTCCCCTCCTCTCAATCAATTTTATCCACTGCTATTGGACGTTACACGAATGGCGTGATAATAATCAACTAATTAATGTTTACAATGCGTTCTTCTTTAATTAATATTTTTTTTATTATTATTACTATAATAATACCTTATATCGAACATTTTCATTTATACAAAACAGATGGTACATACAATATTCAACCTTATAATTATATTTACAAGACTTATTTCTATTTACACATATGGAATCGTTGAGATCATTACAATATTACTTAAAACGTACGTAATGAAAGTTGATAGGTGGTCGAAAAAAAAAAATGATTATTGCAATATTTTTCCCTATTAGTCCTATTATTTTATAATTACATTTAAATTAAACAATAATACTTTATCAATATACTGGTTTGGTAGACGATAGGTAGGGCTAAGTAGGCCACCTATGAGGTTATGAGGTACCTGTTATTTCATATCGCGGTCATTGTCGCCGGTGTTGCCAGAATCCGTTATTCGTAAGCTATCGCCGTATTGAATTATTGCACTACGATAATAACAAAACAAACAAAAAAAAAAAAAACGACAATTGCACATATATAAAAAAAAACACAACTAATATTTATTTTTTTACTTGAAACAAAATTGGACGTATATTTTTTTATGTTGGTAATACTTTTTCTTTTTATATATCGTTGTACAAAGTTTTGTCAAATCACTCAACGGTGTTTACCAAGTTCAAACCACAATAGGTACTATTATTTCTCAACCCAATAGTTATTACTCAAAAGATAAGATTTAAAGTAATTTTATTATATTCCGTAAGGTGGCAGCGGGTACATAGTGTGTAGTAGGTACTTGCGTACTATAATTGCTTCCGATTTACATCGCGACTACCATACCCTAAGTGAAAATCTGCCATATTGGCATGAGATTAGGCCATTTCTTTTATAGTTAAGGTTTGGCGTTATGGGCACAATCTCACCTGCTGTTAAATGACGATGTGGCTCAAGATGGTAGACAAGCTAAGCCTAATGGGGGGGGGGGGGGGGTTTGGCTCTCAATTGCAACTGCCGGAACAAACCTATAGGTATTCGGCGACAGATTTTAAAATTAAAGGGGTAGTTAGCCAAAAAAAACTCCACCACCACGCTATGGTTTTATCACGATATTATCCTTCACCGAAAGATCAAGACATTGCAGGAGCATTTGAACCTATGTCCATTCACGTGGCGTCCGCACACGACCAACTGAGCTATCATTGCCTCAGATATAAATCCAGCTCCTGTAATTGATTGTTTATGTTTTTAGGATATTGTTTATCGAGTATAGTGTTCTTACTACGACAAGAAAAGAATGTACACCATTTTGATAATTTTTATCACATTTCTACGGTTTCCTGTACACAACTCGGGATATATAACGATTGCTAACTACAGCTTTGAAAGTCAGTATACAGTTATTAATTAACGTTTGAAGAAAAAAAAAGTTTGTACCCAAGTGCAGATGTTCATGTTTTCAACTAAAGACAATGAATATCAAATAACCAGTCAAAATAAGTATAACTCGCAACTAACTTCATGGTGTGTTACCTCGACATACGCGATTTACGTTTCAAACTAAAAATCCATCTCAAGAATTTCTTATTAAGCGCCCAAAAGAATTTATATTAAAAAATTATCAAAACGACCGCTATCATCATACATGAAGTTAAAATTCTGAGTATTTATTTATTTATTGAAAAATATAGTTTTTCGAGTTAACGGCATTCTTTACCAGCGTCAGCTAATCTCGAGACTTACGAAGAAGGCACCTAACGTAATCAACGAATACACGCAAAGTCTTCCATTTTATTGAGTTCATTCTCACTCTCTTACTGTCTTTCCGTCACCTTCATCCAAATCTCTCTTTTACGAGGAACATGAGTTTCTTTTTGCCCTTGTATTTTAGTTTTATCTCCTGCAACAGAGCGGCGAACTGATGCGGCCCGTCGTGCGCCAACGCGAATGTGTCTCTCGCTTTACCTGCAAATAAAAATAAAGTATTATATATTTACATTAATATAAAAACGGTAAAAGTTTGTTTGTTCAACGTGCTAATCTTAGGAACTACTAGTCGGATTGTGTTTTATATCCCAGCTACAGACTATTTAATATTACGCTACCACCAATAGGATCAAAGCTGTATTGAAAAAAAAAATACACAAAAACGGGCGAAGATGATGAAGTAAAATTTTAGTTACAATGACGTCGCGGGCACACTACTCTATATATATAATAGAACTGTAACTAAACCAAATCTATATAATATTTTTCTTTTCGATAACCGTAGTGTTCAACATTATACACAATATTTTGGTAGAAAAATAGTATGTTTTGGTAGATAGAGAGTTTTTTTTCGTAGGTCAAGAGTTGATTTTGGTCGATAATATTTAATTAGGACCGCCCGTGGTCAGTGCATTACAACAGTAACAAATTACAATTTAGCCAATTCTGAAAAAATTACTGTATCTTTTAAGGCAACCACAACATGCAAATTGGTAGACAACAAATTACAAATAATTTGCTAAGCTAAACGATAAACAAAAATAAATGTGATTTTAGAAGATGTCATAAAACAGCAATAATTTGTCATTGGGTGATAAATTAAAGGGTAAATCGGTTGGTAGTTACCGAGGAAGTCAACGAAGTCGGCGTAGTGTCGCGGCGAGATGTGCGCGAGCCGCGCGTGCGTGGTGGACGCGTACGCGCGCAGCGCCGCCTCCAGCAGCGGACGCAGCGGCGTGGGGGGTCGCGGCGGCGGGGGCCGGGCCCGCGAGCAGCCCGCGGCCGCCACGCAGCACCGCCGCAGGACGTCCGACTGTACCGCCGTCAACAAACAATATGTAGAAACGAGAAACTTTATAAAATACTAAAGTGCACGCCCCATTATCTCATTTGTTATTAGAATCGAATCAGACCGTGAAAAATAATAGGGTTCTATTCCTAATTATACTGAAGCGTAAGAAAAAAAAATCTCGATTAATAAAGTATTTCGGTCGTTATCGTGATAACATACAGGATCCGCACATACAGACACGGACGTTGACGACAGAACTTTTTAAACAGTTTTTTAACTAGTTTAAATAACAAAAATGACATCAAAAATATCATAAGTGTTAAGAATAGTGTTTGTTCTTGATATGTGTGAGTATATATTATTTTACAAGTGCAATATACGATAAATAGAGACAGTATTATTTTAAAAAAATCTGTTGTTTTGTGTGAAGACAGTAGTAGCCACCTCAACGCTTCAGATAATTGAATCAGTAATAATAAAGTCAGGATGAGATACGAACTTCTTAGGAAACCACGGATTCAGCGTAAGAGTGCATCGTGAAACTTAATCGTTGTGGCATAGAGAGGATAACACGATACAGTGTCCGAGACTTGCGACATCGGATATAGATTTAAGGAGGACTCTACCTTTCGACAATTGTCAACACTCACCTTCACCGCTCGTGTTTCTCTCTGCCCAGTATAAAGAATTGGCGATAATGATTTACAGCATAAATATCAAAACAGTGTCAATAATAGAGAAATATAAAACTTACGTCCCTTTGATAATGTTCCAGCTACATACGATGAATATGGCTCAAGTGCCTCGCTTGGACTGAATCCAAAGTCGGACTCGCATTGTGACTTACACTAATCGGCGTTATAAACTACCGTTCTTTAACTATTTCGGCCAATACATTAAATACATTCATATTTTTATTCTTACTAATAGTATAAATGCGAAAGTGGGTTTGTTTGTTACTCTTAAAGCGCTGACTCGATTATGAAGAATTTTAGTACAGTGATTATATGGGCTATTTTTCTCGCAAAAAACTTATTGGAATTGGACTAAAGAGAGGGATGAACTTTGTATTAAACTTTTTATTGCGTTATCCGATTTATTTGACAAAATCAATATCAACGCAAGAAAACCACGGGTAAAAGCTAGTAGTTTATATGGTTTAGTGCTTTAGCCACAGTTTCACCTGATGTTCAGTAACAATGTGGGTCAAGATGGTGGACAAGCAAATCCTAGTGGAGGGACTGGTTCTCAAGTGCAATTGCAGGAACACTCCTATAGATATTTGGTGACAAATTTTCTACTTGAGTGTGGAAGCTAGCCAGCCCTACCACCATGCTATAGTTTCATCATGTTTCCTTCACCGAAAGCTCAGGTGCATTGCAACTGGATTTGAACTTGTATCCAGCTTTCGTAAACACTACCAACTAAGCTATCACCTCTTCATTGGTTTCGCTACTATCTCTATAACAGCGGGAATTTGCTTGAACGTACTACAAAAGGCTGTATATTAATTGACAACAACCGTATTCGCTTTAAAAATTTATTAACTGACAACATTTGCTAATGGAATCTCGATTAACGGGATTAATTAATACCGTTAGTAAGAGTCTCGAGAGGGGGGGGGGGGGTGCTCCTCAAAATTACAACACTGTACTGTATCAACAGATGACAGTGACACGTTCTGGTGTCGTAGTTAGTATCAGTCGTAGTTAGTATCACTAATTTAGTAATAAAGAACCTGTTGGTTAGTCAGGATCATAAATCTTTTCCATTTACCGGCAGCAGTCCTAGCCGAGGTTCGGCCGTCCTGGCACCCTTGTGCCTGCTGCCTCGGGGCTGAGTGCCCTCAGCACTCGCCCCCAAAAGTCCGGTGAAGCTGTCAAAGCCCTTGGGGCTAACAGCGTAAGTCAGGTCGAAAAAAAAAAAAAAAAAAAAAAAAAAAAAGACACGTTCTGATACTGTTATATATTCCTATAATATTGGGTCCTTCAAAGAGGTACCTAAGTTGACCAGCATGCCAGCGTTGACTGCCAGTGAATTTTGATAGATTGTTAATCGTCGCTGATTTGAATTGGAGTGCACTTAAAACTAGATGTAGTGCGGTCTTTATGGCGCAACATTAAAAAGAACTTACGAGAACAGGTGCGCACTGAACGTTCTTGACTAAAAGCGGCAACATCGCCTGCAACTCCGCTCGGCCCAGAGAGTGCGCTAGTGCCACTGCCCAGTGTATGTCCGCTATCGCCGGATGACTATCCTGTATTAGATTATTCGAAAAATATATATTTTTTGTTCTACCAAAAATAATAGCTAACAGTTTAAGTTTTAAATGGCCCACTCTTAATGCCAACTGTCAGAACGCTCCGTTGAAAAAAAAAATTTTGCTTCCCAGGAAGGCATATTTAGTCCATAGATATTTAACGTTAGGTATTGATCTTTCAGGCGGTAGTAAGAATATCATTGTCAAACCAAATGCTATGAGCAAAAAGTATACATTTGAGATATTGATTAAAATTGTCGTTTATGTGGCCGACGCACGTAGTATATTTTTTATAGCAACCACAGGTAATTGTATCATAAGTTTTTTATAGGAACGGGTAGACGAAATAGATTAACAACGACAACATCACATGTCGTTCATTCCTGTGCGTCTTTAGTCATAGTTATAGGCGTATAAAATTAATGGGAGTTAAAACGGTTAACACTAAATAAGAAGTACAATAGCTAGTTTACATATATACTAAGGGGTCAGAGTATTACACAAGCACTAAAAGGGGGGTGTGGGTCATAGTTTAGTATATTTTTGATGAAATTGGGGACAGGGATTCTAGACTTGCGTGTTGACAGGCTTATTCAAAAAAGAATTAGTCCTTACGTGCTTTTCTGTTGTTCTGTAGTAAATTAAACAAAATTACATATACTAATGCTTACGTAAACATAGGATGGAGGGCAAGAAGGCCGTACATAAAATATGTTCGCACTTGTCGGGAGTAGTGGATATCGTTTACAGTGACAAAATGAGACATGGGGAGGCAAGGGTCTAGGAAAAAGTGACGTTTGCAGGCCATTAATGAAAACAAACAAATGATATCATGATATCATGATTATTGATATCATAATATATTATGAGAGATTTCCAAAGTAATGTAAAATTAAAAATTAATATCTAAATCAAAATTATTCATACAAAACCTTACCTAGTAAACAGATTGTGTAACTTATTTCTAAATGAATCGATTTATTGCCAAATATGTAGCGTGTAGAGTGTAGGGGTACCTGGTTGTAGTGCAGATGCAGGTTGCGCATCGCGAGCGTGGCGAGGCGCATGGCGCGCGCCGGCTGCCCGCGCTGCTCCATGTAGCGCGCCACCGCGAACAGCTGGCTGGAGGCGAGCGCGCCCCGCGCCGCCGCGCCGCCCACCGCCGCGCACGCCGCCTCGAACGCGCCCGCCGAGCCCTCGCACACCGACAGCGCGCTCAGCGCACACCCGGGCGGGTCCTGCGCACCCGCACGCACACTCCGCATTAACTACTACACACTGCGCATTAACTACCACACTCTCCACTTTAACTACCAAAATCTCCACATTAACTACCACACTCTCCGCATAAACTACCACACTCTCCACATAAACTACCACACTCTCCACATAAACTACCACACTGTCCACATAAACTACCACACTGTCCACATAAACTACCACACTCTCCACGTTAACAGTGGATGAACATGAACAGTAGGAGAATCGCTGGTGCGTTGCTGGCCTTTATAGGAGGGATTGGCTCTCAAGTCTCACAGCCGGAACACACCTATTGGTATTTGGCAGCAGATTTTAAACTTAAGGGTGGTAGCTAGTCAGGCGGGTATTAGAATAAGCCCTGGTGGTACCATGCCATGGTTTCCTAAGAATATTTCCCTTCATCGAGAGCTCAAGTTCATTTTAGGTGGTTGGTTTCGAACTCACATCCCATGAAGCGGCGTTCCTACACGCTACCACTAAGCTATCATCGCACTATCACTCTCTACATTACCTACACTTGTACGTCTACAATACTATTTCACTCAACATTACTGTATAGAATCCTACACACACCCACACTTGTAGGTTTTAATGAGATCTCACAACTACCATACAGGACTTTATACATCTACGTTGTTAGTTTACTCAACATTATATGTACTTGGTAATTGTTGGTGAGATCACGCTATTATCATATAGCAGACTTAATTTTTGTTAAATTTTTTATAAGTTTAGCGTTTTTTTTAAAGTAAGGTGGCTCTAATGTGGCTTTCTAGTGAAACTCTTGGAGGAATAGATATTTGGCGATAGATTTTCAACTTGAGGATAGTAGATACCCAGTCAGGTAATAAATAGTCCAACAACCATGCAACTCGATTTAGATTGAATCAATTTTCATACTAAATGTATACTAATTACTAAATTCATGCTAACTAGTTGTAGTTTTTGGTGAGAATTCATTCGTGTTATATCAGGACTTTCATATTTTCTTTAAAATTACTTCATTTCAACTTATTAAACAACAATACAGATTTATCGACACATATTAGATAAAACAACTTTTAGTTAATAAGCCCATAGATGATATCAAGTTATTGCTTGTGATTTAGGGAGGAGTTACGGAAGACTGATTGATATTATATGGAGTAGATTGAGGGATGTTTGAACCTTAGCAGCACACTGGAGTGCGAGGGTCCTCGCGCAGGCGCTGAGCTTCTCCTGCTGGTCGAAGGTGAGGCCGAGGCGGAGCGCGGTCGCGTGGGACATGGCGGCCGCGGCCACGGGGCCCGTCGCCTCCGTCGGCGTGAACAGCTCGTACCTTCATACATTATTACCTTCATTAACAATTCCACTTTCATCATCTTATCTCATTCTTACTAATACTAATATACTAATGTATTGATATACTGATATATTAATATACTGATATATTAATATACTGATATATTAATATACTGATATACTAATATACTGATATACTAATATACTGATGTACTGATATACTAATATACAGATATACTAATATACTGATATACTAATATATTAATATACTGATATACTAATATACTGATATACTGATATACTAATATACTGATATACTAATATACTGATATACTGATATACTGATAGACTAATATACTGATATACTGATAATTTGTTACGCTTTCACGCCTGTGAAACCGATTATGACGAATTTTGCTATAGACATTGATGGGAACCTTGAAACCAATAAATGAATTTTATAAGGGCAAGTTTGCTCATTAAGTTTTCTCGTCGTGACTATGGATGTGTAAATTACATGAGAGTATAATAAAAATGATGAATAATGTAATATCACTGTTATTGTAGAATATAACTGAACCCATATTTATTATTATATTTATTGATGATTATATGGTATAAAACCAAAGTTAAAAAAGTGGTTATTGTATCTTACATACGTTTGTAATATCAAAGCTGTAAACAGTGCGATTAAAGACTTTAAAACAAAGATGTTACACATGCCCATTAGACATGGTCAAAAGATTTATCCCCTTGATTTGAATTAAAAAAAACAGATAAAGGTTACGCCCAGGGAGGTTACGCAATATCCTATATACTAAGATTATAAATAGAAAAGTTTGTTTATTTGTTTGAAAGCGCTAATTTTAGGAACTATGAGTAGAATTTCAAAAATTCCCTTTGTGTTTGATAGAGCGATCATTGAGGTAGGTTTTAAATTACTAAATAGGCAAATACAAATAAACAAAAAATATTAAATAACTAGCTGTCCCCGCGACTTCGTTCGTGTGGTTGTCGATACTAAATCGCGTCGCTTAAATAACAACGCAGTCAGTATTCGGAGTATAGTCAATATTCGTGTTACATGATGACATTGTACATACAACGCCATCTATCGAATATGGAGTTCAACTGTCAACATTAGTTCCGTATTAGCGATACGAGGAACTGAATTGCGTGCACGAGAACACTTAAATTTATATTATCTGAATTTAACAAAAACAAAGTAATACTTCAAGTTGCATACAATTTTATGTATAAACGTTTTCTACATTTTACGTGATGCGTGAACAGACAAACAGATTAATAGACAAAAACTCTAATGATAATGGGTTCGTTGGTTATCCTTTAAAACCTGGCATTTCTTTTTTTAATATTTTTTAAGCACAAAAAAGATTTTTTATATGTATAGATTTGTAGTTCCACGCGAACACAGATGTGTTATATAATGACAATATTACCTATATTGTAGGTATAATGTAGAAAAATTATTACCAGTTTTGCATAATAGAGAGCAGCGCGTCGAGGCCGAGCTCAGTGGCGCAGGTGACCAGCCACCGCACCATCTCGCGCCGCCGCCAGTTCACTGACGACAACGTCATCCGGAGTACCTGGTACCAAATAATATACATACCATACCATACCATACCATACCATACTATACCAATGAATATACACCATAATGACAACATATTATGATTACATATTTGTAACGATTTCTTTTTTATACGTTTTATTACGTGAAGTTTTTTTTAGTCCTGCTCGAAGGACCATGTACAGGTATAGATTTAAATGGCAACATATAAAGAAGATATGTTTATAACCATTTAGTTTTTTAATACGTTTTATTTAAATAAATGTTGGTGTACAGAAAAACAAGAGAGACGATATTTATTTTCATCACAAGATTTTGTTTAATTGAGCTTGAAGAACCATATAGAGGAAAAGCACGAGGAACGGTATTAGGTATTGGTATTATGTGGTTTTTATTTTAGTTGTAACAGTTGCTTAGTTTAAATTTCACTACATGTGTGTTGTTTACTTCAGAACGTAACATATAAAACCTTATCATTGTATTTGTAATTTGTCGGATTACAAGGTACTCTTTTGTTAAAAAAATCCGAACTATAGGGGATCTCAGACAGTACTCTATAATCCGACAACGTTCATAGTTCCACACTGCCCTGTAGTTAACTATTGGGGTTAGAGAGATTGATGTAGTATCATTGTGTGGTGTACCTGGAGTCCGAGCTCGAATGCGGCGGCGAGCAGGTCCCGGTGATGGTGCGGCGCGTCGGGCGGCGCCGCGTGTCGCAGCGCGTCCTGCGCCAACCGGAACAGCTGCGCCGCCGACCGCACGTGCCGCTGCGCCGCCGCCAGCGCCGCCCGCAGCCGCCCCGCGCTGCCCCGCGCCGCCGCCAGCAGCGCGCTCGCCAGCGCCGCCTGCTGCTGCTCCGCGTGCTGCAGCGTGTGCCACGCGCCCGCGCCCGTCGCCGCGCCGCCCGCCACGCCCGCAACGCCCGCCACGCCCGCAGTGCCCGCCGCGCCGCCCTCCAGCGCGTACGCCTCCTCCACCATAGGTAGCCTGCACAGATACATACACACTTCGCTACCGTCCTTGTTTTTCAAACTTAATGTAACGACAGTAAAAGGAGTCAACCATATAAAATAAACATAACCACATACATTTTTTTTTCTTTAGTTTTAGCGTTATGACCATAATCTCACCTGATCTTAAGTGACGATACGGCCCAAGTTGGTAGACACGCTAAACCTGTGGAGGAACTGGCTCTCAAGTGCTGCTGCCGGAACACACCTATTGATATTTGGCGGCAGGTTCACAACTAGAGGGTGGTAGCTACCCAGGCGGGCATTAGAAAAAGCCCTACCACCATGCTATGGTTTCCTCACGATGTTTTCCTTCACCGAAAGCTCAAGCTCATTGTAGGTGCTTGGGTTCGAACCCACGTCCCTTGACGCGAAGTCGTGCACACTACCACTGAGCTATCATCGCTTCAAAACAACATCTATAGAATGTAACATGCGACAGAATGAGATAGAAGGCTTTATGAAGTGTTTCTTCGAGGGTCCTAGCCCTGTATGTAGTATAAGAGAAGCCGAGTAGTTAAAAGATAATAGTAAATCTAACCAATAATAATGTCAGGATGAGATACGAACTTAGCAAACACGAATTTACCGTAAACCCGTGCCGGGTACATCATGAAACCTAATCGTTGTGGCAGAGTGAGTATAACACGAGAGTGTCCGAGACTTGCGGCTGAGATGTAAGTTTAAGGGACCCATTTGTCGACACGCGTCAACACTCACCTTCACCGCTCGTGCCTCTCTCCGCCCAGTGTAAATCATTCCCGATAATGATTTACAGCATAAACATCAAAACAGTATCAATAACAGAGAAATATTAAATCTTTCGTCGCTTCGATAATGTTCCAGCTACGTACGATGAATACAGTTCAAGCGCCTCATACGACTGAACCCAAAGACGCGCTTGCATCGCACTTTATACTACTAATCGGTGTTCTGAACTACCTATAACTATATTCTGCCATAAAACACCCATTCTATCACTACATCCCTATATGTATAATTTTTTGGTACTGACCTCATAGCGCGCAATCCGACGCGGTAGGCGAGGTCGGGGTCTGAGGGTAGTAGCGTGAGGAAGAGGTATCTGGCGAAGGTGTGCGCCGGCGCCGCCCGCGGGTGTACGCGTGCGCCCAGACACGAGGCTGGCCCCCCCGCCAGTAGGGCGCGGGACACGCGCGCGCACACCGCCCCCGCACCCTCACCCTCCACCCGCTGTACCTGCGCTATCAGACGCTCCTCCTGCACGGAACACCACAACATTATGCCTAAGCACTCACTCACTAATAACCCAAAACACAATTGATTCCCCCGATACTTGTTAGATCATAACTCCATCCCCCTGGATCGCTCCCTCCCCCTTCAATAGCTAGAGCAGAATCATATTCATCGAGAGTAATCCCAAACGTCACCATACATTTCTCCCTTATATATAACCATACATCATAACTCTATCCATAAATAAATTTGTTTCATATTTATCTGTGAAAGTTACGCATGTCTATAATTATTGTACCGGCATTGGAATCGTTATTTATTATGTTTTGTATATTAACTTTATGTCTGTGCAATGTTGACTTGCTATATAAATAAATAAAAAATAAAAATAAAAATCCATCGCACATGTCTGTCTATCCACCTACGCACATCTCTGATACCAGCTAAAATTCGCACATTGTCCTCCCTCCCCTCTTACTAAAGCCTGGGCACTCATTAGATCATAACTGTATCCTTAGGCTATGTTCATCCAACTACGCAAAACATCGATACCGACAGTAACACCTACTCAAATCCCCACCTTTTCTCTACATTGTCTCCCTTTCCCCTTACTAGCTAAAGCACAACTCCATTCATTGCTAACTATATTCATCGTGGATTTATAGATAGTTTTCTCGAATTAGGACTGGACAGGTTAAGTAACGGGAACACTGAACTAAAGCCTTGACGGTAGCTCTACAATCTCCCTTGATTGTTACAGACCGGAAATCGCTTTGACATCGCTTCCAGTTCTTATTAGGAAAAGCTGTTAGGACTTTAGCATCTTGAACCAAAGTTTACCTGATACCTGATGCCTACATCTCAGAAGAATCGTGATTTCGCATGAGTGGACCACATGTGAACTCCGTCTAGAACCTGTTCCCTAACCACCTCTTGCTTATTGAAGCACTATCAATCTTCCGCGACTCCGCTCGTCTTAGGTGGAACTGTCTACGTGATCTATTAGCAAATAACGCGTAACTTTATTTATCATGATCTATTATAGATGAATAATCCTTTTTTTGCGATTTAAAATCAATATCATAAATTTAGCCTTAGATGATACACATTCACTATCTATACCAAATATATTAAATTTTTTTTAAATCAAATTATACAAATTTTTATAATTATTATAATTTCGCATAATTGTGATTTATTAATTGCTCCTGTAGGCCATGTTTAATGAAATGTATACAATATATAAACATAATTAAAAATAGCTTACCTGTTTGCAATACCGTTCTTGCGCGTAGAGACCACTTGGCAGCATCCTTTGGACTCCCAAGCCCAAGAGTGCAGCTTCCAAAGCCAACGCTAAGTACGTCTCTTCGGGGTTTTTACTTCCCGCTACTGGAACGTGTTGGTATCTACCGAAACAACACATTTTATAATATACGTAATACTAACCGGTGTTTGTGACTTGTTTCACATTTTTGGCATGATTGTTAATCCCATTCTATTTTTTTTATACTTAAGGTTTAGCGTTATGGCCATATTCTCACCTGATCTTAAGTGACGATACGGCCCAAGATGGTAGACACGCTAAACCTGTGGTTGAAGTGGCTATCAAGTGCAGCTGCCGGAACACACCTGTTGGTATTTGGCGACAGTCTTTCAACTTGAAGGTGGTAGCTAGCCCTACCACCATGCCATGTTTTCCTCATGATGTTTTCCTTCACCGAAAGCTCAAACTCATTATAGGTGCTTGGATTCAAACTCATGTCCCTTGACGCGAAGTCGTACAAACTACCAGTGGGCTATTATCGCTTCAAAAATTGTCAGTCTCTCTGTCTATTCTCAGTCATGTCTATGTTGTAAAGAGTAAATGACCGGCCGGATAATTACGTATTTAATATGAGCAAAGAGATTGTAATGGTTGCAAGTAATCAACGCCATATTGACAAATTAATTTTATTTCTAGAACACTATGGCTGATATACAATACGAATTTGCCATTTTAAAGCAAATACTTAGCGATTTCTACTATCGCTTTAACTCGCAAATTACGTAATTTGAGGGCAGACACGATTAAATTTGTCAAATATGATTAAAAAAGTTGAGTATTAGATTAGATAATCGAAAATAATTCTATGAATATGATAATTTTGGATTTCGAAATAAAACTAAAAATCCAAGAAATTTGCTTGTTTCCATTTTTGGTTCCCGTATTTTTTGTAATTTAGTTAAAAAATTGTATGAATAATTTTAATTGATTTACATTTTTCTACTATTAATTAATGCTGAGTTCCCAAACTTTATTAACACAGCGATTGTATAAGAAATGGTGTATAGGTCATTGTACATTGCAAATAATTAAATAAAATATCGGTTTCATATATTTACGAGAATATTACTCATAGAAATAGAACTAATCGGATTTTATCGCGGTTTTTTATTAATTTTGGACAGTCCGCCCCGTGACCACGTCGGGATCAAAATTATTAAAAAACCACGATAAATCAGTTTAAATTAGTTTTAATTCGATAAAATATGGGGTAAAAGATAGTTTACACTTCAAATTGTGATATATAACTAACCTTGGAGGTAGGCCAGTGTTAGGTTCCTCGTCTAAATACGCTGTGTGTAGCCGCGGTGAGGCTCGCTGGTCGTCCGGCGCGAGACACGCGTCCGCCAGGCACTCGTACACGCACCATATCGCTTCCAACGTCCAGCCCGTCCAGCATCTGCTGTCTGACACCAGAGAAACCTCACAACCACCATATCGACAAACGTTGAACCTAACATTCCAATAAGTTAGCATTATATCGGAATAATCTACTATAACACAAATCTACAATATAAAATATCTGGATATTTCAACATATTGGCAAATATTGGAGTAAAATTTGGACAACAAACTGATCTAAAAACCACCTAAGCTTGCAGGCTTAGCGTGTTTACGATCTTGGACCAGATCGTGACTTAACATATGGTGAGAAGGCGGCTATAAAGTTTAAAAAAACCATGTCTGCTTGTAAAGCGCAAAATAAGCGAAACATTACTATATCTCTCTCGTTTCTTTAGCCATCTCGAGCCGACTTACCCTATCGGGCGTCAGACAAAAACCTTGCGGATCAAAATTTCAAAGCCCTCTCATGATAAGTTTAACAAAAAACAATTGTTGGACATTGGAGTATACCATACTACCACTCAACATTAGGTGAGTTTGTGGCCATAACAGTAAACCTATAAAGTATAAAAAAATAACTCTTTTTTACGTATCAATCTAAAAAAAATTGAGCATTTGTTTACGAATCAAATAGGTATCAAGATTCCACGAAAATCTGTCGAAAACACATCAAAGACCAAAGTAAATAGCTCTATTATATATAAGTATTGGCTGAGTTAAAGCAAGCTATCTCATTCACTCACCTCGTCCGATACACCTTTGCGTGTGAGAGAGAGCGCAGGTAGCTCCTCCAGGGAGACAGGACCCGCTGTCCATATGAGCACAGACTAGGGACAGTTTGACCCGCTCCCCGCACGTGCCTGAACACGTCTCCGACCCAGAACAGGTCCTCGCACTATCCCCACTGGAAGACGCTTCACCAGCTCCCACCTCTTGCCATTTTTGCTGGGCTACCTCCTGCGTTTAATTTTTTTATTTTTGCATAACTTTCGATGACAAGCACAGCATAAGCAATTTGCATGGTAGTAGGAGTCTTCTAATGGCAAACTCGCTAGCTACCATTCTCAAATTGGATATCTGTCGCAAAATACTTGCGAACCAGTCCCTCCATTAGGCTTAGCATGTCCATCATCACGACCCACATCATAATGTGAAATTGTGGCCAGTATGCTAAACTTATAAAACATTTAAAAAAAATTACGGCTTATTATTATTCCATAATAATATTTTCTTTCTTGCAGTAATTCGTACTCCAGTATATCGACGAATTCGTAAGTACATTCTACCATTAAGCCAAGAACCTGGGCTGGATTTAGAATATCTCCCTATTTTCAGTCGAGTGAATAGCGTAATTTTAATTTTGATCACAAATTGAATGTAGGCTCCTCTTGATCTTGAGGCCCAAGGTTGAAGCCTAGTTAGCCTATAGGAAAATCTGACCCTACGTACAACAATGCTGTGGTATTGGGATTTTAAGGGGGTATCGAATACCATCTGAGTCACCCTAGCGCCAACCCCACCTCCACGCGGTGCAACCTGCCCAATAACCGACGAGGCTCTGGCGGTTGTTGGTCCCACATTGGTTTTGGTCACGACGGTTAACCATGTAATCCTTGACCCGTCACAGCTCGGTGGTAGGGTTATTAGCCGACTGGTTAGCGATCACTCTCAAAAACAAAGGTTCTTTGTGTTCTGGCATAGCCAACGACAACCAGCCATTACAACCAAGGTCAGCAACAAGGCTGTAACACCCATGGTGTTAGGTTAGGTACAGTGTTGGTGTAACCTAACCGTTTATCATCAGATACCATACCATTGCATGGTGATAGGGCTTTTTCTAAAGCCCGCCTGGCTAGCAACCACCCTGAAGTTGAAAACCTACCGCCAAATACCAACATGTGTGTTCCGGCAGCTGCACTTGAGAGCCAGTTCCTCCACAGGTTTAGTGCGTCTACTAACTTGGGCCGTATCATCACTTATGATCAGGTGATATTATGGCCATAACGTTAAACCTTAAGTATAAAAAAGCGGTCTGCCTGTTTGCTGTTCAGAAGCATTAAAAATTATGTTTCTGGACTGTTTAAACTAATATAATTACATTTTATGGCATAAAATAATTCAATTATTTAAGTTTCATGGTTTTAGCTGATAATTTATATCAAAGAGAGATGGACATATTTACCTGCCGATGTCTCATTGCCCTCGCAGCGCTGACAGCGAGCCGCAGCGCTGCGGGCGCTCGACCGTGCGCTCTCAGCGCTTCTATCCGAGCTCCCACCACCGGCAAATGTTCTGCAAAATATTATTGGTTTCAAATATAATCCACTTTATGCTTTGTTAGAATGTTGAATAAGATTCTACCTTAAAGATCAGGAACTTTGAAGCGGTGATAGCCCAGTGGTAGTGTGTACAGACTCCGAGTCAATGGATGTGAGTGCAAATTCACTTACAATGAGCTTGAGCTTTCGGTGAAGGAAAACATCGTGAGGAAGCCATAGCATGATGATAGAGCTTTTTCTAGTGCCCGCCTGGCTAGCTACCGCCCTCAAGTAGAAAATCTAGGTCCGAATACCAATAGGTGTGTTCCGGCAGTTGTACTTGAGAACTAGACCCTCCACAGGTTGTCGTGTATACCAACTTGGGCCGTCTCGTCACTTAACTATAAAAAAATAATTGCTTCAAGTTTCTTTTATGACTCGGCAATTCATCGTTATTTAAAAACCAAGTTATTTTATATACAATGCCACCAACGATACATAATAGGGTTACAACTAGATAAGTTTACAAGTTAATCTAGAAACTACAATATGACAGAATAAAACCTTATTTACTTTTTTTTTTCTAACCAGACTTGTTATCCTTATTCAAAAACATAATTATCGCCATTATGAGTCGGGTAATATTATGAAAATTTAACTTATCAAAAGGTCCACCTGTTACAAAGGTCTAAAAGGGTTTAAAACCTTCCCCGGATTTCGTGTGACATCTCAGAATTCACTATACTAACTTTTATCTCAAGTTCACAATGTCACACAAGCCATGTACGTGTCTACAATAACTAAGCTATGCTATGTAAAATATATAAATATAAAATATTATGTTACAAAACAACAATTATAATAACTGTTTATATTTGTTTGATAGAAAATGTTCGGATCCTCAGCCAACAGGTGATCGAAAGCAATTTTCTATTTAAAATTATATATAAACAAGGTCTGCCTGCGACTTTGTTTAAAAATTTTAACCATACTTGCATGTTTTTGTAATCTTTTAATGGTGGTAGCATGATGTTATAGGGCGTCAATAATTGCTCTATTAAAAAAGAAGAAAATAATTAAATCCGACAGTAGTTAACATTAACGCATTCAAAGAAATAAACAAACTTTTCCGCTTTAGAATATAGATACAGAAAATTATTGTGCATACCATGCCATAACGGCTGACCGAGCTCGTTGAACTTGGGGTACGCTTGAAGAGTCGTGGAACCTGAACTGCTGGCTTTCTCCGGTTTCTCAGGGTCACAGTACTCATCACTGCTCAATATGTTCTTTAGGTGCTCATTCTCCCAGGATATATCGACCGCATCCAATGCTCTGATGGGCGGACAAATGAGAAAATTGGTGACAATAGATACTATATATAAGCTCCTTCAATGAATAGTTCTTAATTTGATTTGACGTAAAGCTATATGATTAATCATTAGGTAATAAATCCATAGAGTTGATATAAAACATAGTGACTACTTTTGTTTTGGTGAAATAAAAGAATGAGGCACTCATGAATGACTCTCGACGGAAGTAAAAATTTAGTGTTGTTTGCTGACTTTCAAAATAATTGTACTATAGCAAAAATTCACATAAAACAGTAACTTTTATTATTTTGTCGAAACAAAAAAATGCGACAGTAATGAATTACTGTCGATAGCAGTGAAGATTTGAAATTTTAATATAAAAGTTAATATCGGTGGTTTTCAAAATGTTTGTGGTATGAAACATTAAATATTTATTATTTATATCATATATTCAAGCCAATTAAAATAAATATAGTTTTCACGAGCGAATAGATTATGCATTTTTAAAAGGTTAATTAATTCATGAAACCACAGAGTGGAATGGGTTTCTCCAGCCCAGTACGAAATATAAATATAACGTAATTCACATAATAATTACTATACATTAATATTAATTACTAGTTCTCACCCGCCTGCAACGCTGAGCCTTTCGTTATTATTGGCATATTATTAGGTTAGGCTTAGGTTATTATATATATATAAATAAAACTCTATATTTTCTACACATATATAAGGAAAGCACAATAAAACTAATGAAATTATGGGGATGGGACTATGATCATTTGATACGGAGTATTTAGTTTTTTGATGCCTTTATCCATCTGTCATGTTTTTTTTAATTACTTATATATATATATATAAGTAATTAAAAAAAACATGACAGATGGATAAAGGCATCAAAAAACTAAATACTCCGTATCAAATGATCATAGTCCCATCCCCATAATTTCATTAGTTTTATTGTGCTTTCCTTATATATGTGTAGAAAATATAGAGTTTTATTTACATCAATTTCAATGAACTTATAATTGACGTGACCTTGAAGTTTTATTAGGGCAAAAATGATCAAGTGTTAAAATAAGTTCGTCATTTAAAGAATTTAAATAATACAAATTCTTACTTATGAAAGACGGTGCGAGGAGTCAGCTGTGTTGTGGCTCTCTGGTTGTTCAACCTCAGTCTCTTGCTGGCTCTTCTATATTCTCGTTCATAACTGCAAAGTAACGGGATACAGGTTTGTTTCATCTAAATCTATGTTAGAATAATGACGAAGAGATAGTTTTTTTTTTTTAACCCTTTCCCTCCTTACGGTACTTAGAAGTACCTCCACATTTTTCGTCTAATAACTTAAGTACGAAATAACTTTATGTTAACAACAACTGACGTTCCTTTAGAGTACCGTTTCCGTAAGCCAATCACAGCGCGTTATTTGTATTACCGCGCGACATTGTCGAGAAATTTGAACAGCGAGTTACAACTGGTCGGACATTTTTTCTCTTTACTGTGCGGTGTAATTGTAAAATGTTTATAAATAGAATATCATAGGTAAGTACTATTTTTTTTACTAATTACGTTGTTTATATCACGGAGTACATTTATAAAAGCTGGTATAACATATTATCACTTTATTTTATAAGAATATTTGATAAAAACTGATGAGGACTTAAAAGTACCGTCAGGTGATTTTAGTCTAAAAAATCATGAACTTTGATAATACACATACTCGATGAAGTAGGTATTTTGGTTTATCAAACATTATTGTTTTTTCTTTTTATTATTTTTTCTGAGCTATTTTTTTATTGTTTTAGCCATTGAGATGGATATTACTAAGAATACTGCTCTAATTGAAGCCCTGCTATTAGAAGAGATTCCGGACTGTAACGAAGAGTCTGATGCAGGTGTGTCCGATGATGAAGTGGAAAATATTCAACTACCCTCACCAATAGGCTTCGATGAGATTTTTGAAAGAGCTCTATAAAATACTTTAGCCGAAGATCCGCCATCATCGCCTTCAAAACAAGTTGAACTGGAGTGCCCTGTAAATCAGGTACCACCATCACCAATACCTGGATCTAGTGTTCAGACTGATCTACCGTCTGCAAATACGTCCTCACACAGAACTAATCAGCGATTACCTGAACCAAACCGTAAATGGAAAAAGAAGGACCTAGATACAATTTTACCGGAATACGTTCTAGATACTGGTGTAATAGAAGACTACTTTGCTCAGTAACACCCCGACTGATATATTTTTAGTATTGATTGAAGATATTATTGATAATATTGTGTACCAAAGCAACCTTTATGCTACTCAGAGAGGCAAAGTATTGAACCTAAAAAAGGAGGAACTTCTAACATTTATAGGTATGAACTTTTTTATGGGTTACAATACTCGTCCGGCGTGGAGAGACCATTACTCTTCGGCATCTGATCTCAACAATGCACTTCTCTGCAAAACAATGCCCAGATTTGCTACTTTTGAGACAGATTTGCTATTATTTTATCTCATCTGCATTGCAATGATAACTCCCAAAAGCCTAGAGACTGCAAAGATAAGTTGTATAAAATTAGATTGATGATTGATGCACTCAATAAAAAATTTCAAGAGGTTTATAATGGTACTCGCGAACTGAGTGTAGATGAATCTATGATTAAATTTAAAGGTAGGTCTGTCTTGAAACAATATCTTCCTATGAAGCCCATAAAAAGGGGATACAAGTTGTGGTGTCTAGCTGACCAGAGAGGCTATATAAAGAAGTTTCAAATTTACCAAGGAAAGGACGAAGAACTGAACTCTAAATTTACCGGCTATGGCTTGGGAGAGAAAGTGGTTTTGGAGCTGACGGAACAAGATTGGGGTAAAGGGAACATAGTTTACTTTGATAATTTTTTCTCGTCTGTTGCTTTGCTTGAGAAACTGAAAACTGAGAACACCTACGCCTGTGGAACTATCCGAAGTAATAGAAAAGGACTAGCCGGAAATATGATCGCTGATTCTCAAATGAAAAGGGGCGACAGTGATCATCGATTTTCAAATTTAATTGGATATTGGAAATGGAAGGATAACAAAGTGGTTCATTTAGTATCAAATTTTCATGGTAATGAATCGGCAACTGTGTTACGTAAAGAAAAAAATGGATCCAAGTCTGCCATTACATGTCCTGTGGCTGTCAAAGATTATAATAGCTATATGGGCGGCGTAGATACAGCTGATCGTTTGAGAGCCCTTTACTGTATAGATCGCAAATCTCCGAAATGGTGGCACAGGTTGTTTCGGGGTCTTCTGGACATCGCATTTGTCAATTCATATGTCATTCATGGACTCATAATGAAACAAACCACTGTAAAAGATTTTCGACGCTCTGTTACTCAAGGCTTGATGACAATGAAAGATGTTAGTCAGAAAAGAAAGACTTCTACTGATAATACTGCGAAAGCTGGCCCTTCCAAAAGACGCAAATCTGAGTACTCTACTATAAAAGACGTTCGCTTGGGTAATAGAGGCATCCATTGGCCTACTTTCGTAGAAAATAGGGGAAGGTGTGAGGTTTGTAGTTTAGAAAAGATTCAGTCGAAACCTCATAGTAAATGTTCTCATTGCAACGTGTTTTTGTGTGTAAATGAAAAGAAAAATTGTTTTGCTGAATACCACGAGGTCAATTTGTAATTAAAAACCTATTTATTTAATTATAACTAAGTAAATATTGGATCTCATTATTTTTGTAGTTTCTATCATAGTTCCTAACATTGTAATAACACAAAGTTCCTGACGGTACTTTTAAGTCTAGGTCTTGGAAATAATACTTCTAGGTACAATAAAAATCTTAAAATAATCTGAGCGTTTCCTTTTACCTACCTTATTATGATAATAAAGTTGAAAAGCGGAAATTCGTCAAAAATCACTACCCCGGGTGGAAAGGGTTAATTTAAGATGTTAAGTGTCGATGGTCCAAACTTGTAAATACGTTAACCTGTGAAGGGACTAGCTCTCAAGTGCAACTACCAGAACACATCTGTAGATATTTGGGGGTGGATTTTCAACTTAAGGGCGGTAGTTAGCCAGAGGGACATTAGAAAAAGCCCTGCCATCATCAAAAGACCAAATGTTGCGACTTATTGAGTATTCAAAATAAAAATTATTATAAATCTGATAAAGGCTCTTCTGAATTCTCTCCTCCCGATGTTTGTAAATAGGTTTATCAAATATATACAAATGAAACATACATTGCTATGTAATAACTATTTAATTTGTTTAGTATATAAAAGTATACGTAATAAAATTGAATTACTAGTTCCGTAGTTAGGAGAGGCAGTGACATCTATGCCATCCATTTGGAGGGATATCTAAGCGTTAAAAGAACGTTTTTAAATATTTTAAAATGTATTAATTACAAAATATAGTTTTCCTTTGAGAAAAAAAACTGCGTAAAGAACTATAGTGTTGTCCACGTCTAGAAGCGCGATTTAAGGGAGCTTTATTTTGCCTAACAAGATATGTTAAATAAACATAATGATAATATCGAACACAGCTAAAATACCTATATTTATAACTGTTTTTTTTTTTTTTTTGTAATGGAACTGTTTGTAACTGTCAAGTAAATCCAACTATATCAATTGCAAATTTTGTTTCAAACTAAATATACATTTACAAAACAGGTTCATGTTTTTAAAATACTCACTTATTAGGCCTAGATTCCTCATCAGAGCTTTCCGAATGGGAATGTAACTCTCTTCTTTGTCTTTCTCTATGTCTTTCTCTGAAATTACATTTAAAATAATTACGTTATTTAAGCTTAAGTGTTTTTTTTGTCTAAAAATATTAAGACTGTTAGTTAATTGTTATGAAAGTATTAAAAGTAGTTGTCTACCTGTCTCTTTCCTCGCGTTCACGCAGTCTTTCTCTATCCCTTTCCTCCCTATCGCGATGTCTCTCTCTGTCCCTGTCTCTGTGATCTCTGTCACGATCCCTCTCGTTTCTTTCCCTTTCTCTTGCGTACTGTAGATGATTTTACACAATTTCAAACAAAATCAGCGAACCTCTACAATTGTTAGTCATACTATGTCAGGAGTGTTTCTCGATATGCCGGTGGAATTGAAAAATATACAAAATGTTTATCTAATATCATTGCGTCAAGGCAGGTAAGGTGTAAGTTCTCTGATAACATTTCTGCATAGGTATAAAAGATCTTTCAAACTATACGCTATATTGATTTGATATTTGTCATGCATATTTCTTACATAACGTATACACACCGGAAATTGATTTTTTACGTTAGTCGCGGATGTATATCATTTGCATCAGTTCATTTCAAAAAGTACGATTTGTATAATTTGTATAATATGGGAGTTATTTAACAATAACAATACTTTAGTGACGAAATATAATCGATTCGCGGAACATCCAGATGACCCACCTATGAAACTTTCGCCTTTCACTGTCATGAAAATACACATTTGACACTGGCAGATATACAAACGGCGTCTTCTAAAAGAATAAATAAAAGTAATTCAAAACTTACTAGAGGAAACGACCGGTAGTCCGGATCTTCCGTCGGGCAGACTTCAACAGCGGACCACTTTTCGAGCAAATGCCTCCACTGTAACCTGTGGTGCTTATTACTGCCAGGGTCTAACACTATGCTGACCCAGAGGGCGCCTAACTGCTCCCACAGTTGCCTGCACTTCTCCGTCATCGGCGTGTTCTGGTTCCGCCATAATAACAGTCGAGGATCCGACAGGAACTGTTCAGTCATGAGCATAAGCATCCTCGGACCGTTCGAATCCTGAGCTCTTAACATTTCACGTACCTGTAACATTAAAAATGTTATATTTTAAGTTCGGCTGAACCTAAAAGTTATATTAGATTATTACATAAAATATTATGTAATTTTTATACATTATATTAAAAGTTATTATAAAAGTATATATAGAATTGCTTGAAAAATTGGAATTTGTGCGACTTCGCTCACGTTAATATTGATTTTCTCAAACATATCGGATGATACAGTAAAAAAAGTCTTTGTTCTACTTCCAATAAGTTTTTTTTTGCATTTTAGCGATTGTTGGTATTTACAAGCCCGTTCCTAAACTGTGTTTAGCATGTTTATCATTCTTGAATACATAGCGAGAAATGTAGTAGATGGATAGCTACGGTATCGAAATGCCATACCAGCATGCCACGGTTTTATCGTGTTTTCCCTCATCGAAAGCTATATAGATTCATTAGAGAGATTCAAACTCGCGCCTATCGAAATGCTGTTTTTTTTTTCGAACTAACATACGCCCTAAGGGCTTTGACAGCTTCACCGAACTTTTTGGGACGAGTGCTGCGGGCACTCAGCCCCGAGGCAGCAGGCACAAGGGTGCCAGAACGGCCGAACCTCGGCTTGGGCTGCTGCTGGTAAATGAAAAAAGATTCACGATCCTGAATAACCAATAGCTCCTTTCTTACAAATTTAGTAATCCTAACATCGACCTTATCAGGTAATCAGGTAAGCAACTCAAGGGCCGCGAGGTGAGTCCATTACAGAACCGTGTACTTAACGTGTGATCGTGCACGAACTCAAACAACAGCCTTACATGGGCCACGAAGTGAGGCGGTTGAATAAACGTTTAGTTAAGTGCGTTAGTAAGTTAGGAAAAAAATATATATAATGATTTAAAAGTTTCGGAAACTCTGAATTAGAAAATAATTTAATAGAACTGTTACCGACTTACCTTAGAAAATAAAGAATTTAACTGTTTATTTGCATTGTAATACGTTCCCTGTAGTAAATACGCCCGAACTTGCTCGCACACCTGGAACAATTAAATTTGTAGATAAATTGTAAATATTGTAACACCTATCATTAGAGTTAAATAGATTGTTGTAGATTGCACATCCCAGAGGTTGATAGGATTGCTAAAGTCAGTACGATTTGTATAAAAAATCAAGACATTCATTATGGACTGTTTGCCTCGTTTTCGCCAAATAATGCTAAAATATACCTGTTGTTCGTCCAAGTGCCAAGCGTGATGCGCGTCTGGCGGAGGACCCGCCGTAGGGTCAGGCGCACCGCAGATCCTGTTAATAGCCGACCGTGCTTGTAGTACTTCATCAGCTAACCGCTGTGCAGTAGGCAGCACCTCGGTGTGGTGCTCCGCTATAAGATACTGCACGAACTTCTGTAGTTGTTGCCTGTCCATCTGCAGCAACGTTTCTGAAACATTAAAAGTTAATATCAATTGCGAGATCATAGTATATTGCTGAAGTATTAAAGTAAGATTGTAAGCGATGTTAACATTGTTTTTTTTTTGCAACTCTTGGATTGTATAAGTTACTTTAGTGTCGAATAATGAATAAAATCGTGATGTACTCTCAAGGAAGAGGTTGTTGTTCATTATTATCATGTATATATATACTATATGTTCATTGTATCAGAAGACGGAAGATAGTTTGAGTGAGACCTAAATTTTTCTTCATACGTTTACAAAAAAGCGCCCTCGTCTGGAACTTGTAAGAATTGATACCGTACACAATTAGTATCGAAATAAAAGTTGCACCTTGCATCGCTCCTTCAAGAGCCAATACTGAGCGTCGCTAAGCATACAGGAAGTTCCTTCGGGCTAAACACCTTACGACTTTTTTCATCCAAAAAGAAAGTTTAATAGCATGTGATGAAATGCACAAGGTAGTAGAAAGTACATAATGAAATTAGGAATGTAATATTAGTTACCTGAAATAGGCACTCTTAATCGTACAGAATCCGCATTTCTGATACGATATAAAGCAAGTGCGACCACATGCTGACACCAGAAGATGTCGCGCGCGTCGCAGCTGCACGTTACGCCTGTGATTTTGCATCTGCATAACAAGATGGTACTCATTGTAATAGTGATAAATGCTTTGTAATATAGTGTGATAATGATATTTTGAATGAAAAGGAATCCCGTATGTAATTAACATCTTAATGAGTGCGACAACAAGTGAGAATCTAAATCATATTTACAAAGGCAAGGTAGGATTATTCTTACACCAACATTAGTGACTTAATAACTAGAAGCGATAGACGCTTTTTGTTTAACACATCATTTGACAAGAAGGTCATGTGAACGTACAAACAATTGATATATTTAAATAATTCTCCAATCGGATCGAATCGTTTAATTGAACACAGTATAAGCAGCTGCTTCTGGATCTGAAACCTAATTATAAAATCGAACCACGCAAATGTTATACATATGTTGATGCTCTGTAATTGAGTAACTTTTGAACGTCGCACTCAATATATTTGTGTCCTAGAACTGTTGGTTTATAGATAGATGTATTAGGAGTTTACTGATGCTGTATGTGGTCTCAACGAATTCTATTTTTATAGACCAAAATAATTAACATTTACAATCAATGATAGATCAGTGTTAACAAAGAACATTTCAAAATTTGGATAGTATAGAGCTGAGTTTTAAAGCAGTAGAGGGGTCGGAATAACGTATACCGAAACAGATAGAAGGCTATAATACCTTACGCAAGATTTTAAATCACGTCAAAACAGAACTGCGTAAGACAATGATCAAACTAATATGAGTTTACTATAGTTGTATGGTTTTAAAACAAGACTTTTGATGTTACAGGAGATATAAGACTTAAAAGTGTAAATATAAGGATGCTGTGATAATGAAGTGATAGGGCAGCTGTTGTATTAAAGTATGCGCGAGAGCATTATATCGTGGGGACTATGAAATTTTTGTAGAACATTACTGAAGTAAATTTCTCAAGTAGCGATTCGATAATTGGACATGAATTGATAGTGACATTTCATTGACGGGCCTTGTTAAGACACAATTTATTAGATGAGAGAATAAAAATAAAATAAAAAGGGAATATAAAAAGCATTGATGACTTAGTGATAACGTGTACGGACGTCGCGTCAATTTATTCGGTTCCCTGCAATTTGCTTGGGCTTTCGAAGAATGAAATCATCTTAACAAAACCATGGTGGTAGCGCATATTTATATGCTCCCCTGGTTAGCTATCACCCTCAAGTTCAAAATTTGACGGCAAATAACTATAGGTGTAATATTTTGGTTCACAACCTCACTTAACATGAGGTACGATTGTGTCCATTTGCGGCTGTCTTTTATGGAATCCTTCTTACGTGGTTTCGCTTTTATCATACATGATGTTGCATTTCATTTGAATAAGTTTCGCTACTATGATTCCGCAGTTGAATCTTGGCTGGACTTAGTTACTTTCTATCTATCTGGTCTATATGACGGCGTGTGAAGCTCACCTGTCGAATGAGACTGTGACCCTGAATAATCTCTCTGGTTCGGAGCATGGTGCAACGGCAGCGGGCGCTCGCACCACTCCACTCAAGTGAAAACCTGTAAATAATAAGGCGAAATAAATCAAGGTACGAAATCAAAAGCGTTATATCCTAGAACAACGACTGTCAGAATACCTCAGGCACCTTAACATGTATAAGTTTTCAGAGTTAGATCCATATGATTTCTGTAACGGACGTTCTTTCCTAGCAAACCATGGATTCACTGCGCGAGTGCCGGGTCCATTGAGTGGAGGGAAGGAAACTCCGAGCAATGTCTGAGATTTGTATATGTAGTATGTAGGTTTAAGGGGCCCCATGTCGACGCGCGTCAACATTCTCCTTCAACTCTCAGGTCTCTCTCTCTGCCCAGCCGAATTTGGTAAGAACCTGCTAGCGCAGCTTTAAAAGCACGTTCTGGTATAGAACTTACTGCAGCCCAAGACAGGCCATGATCTTTGATTGTTGATATAATTTGAATAAGAAATTAGAAAAATTCGTGATAGAGACAGGTTGTTTTAATTAAATATTATAGAATTATATATACGGTGTAACTACAAAAGTTCATTAACACACTGTATAAAAAAAAAACAGACTTGTTAGACCGATGTTTGAGGATTGGAATAATAGCGTGATGTTAGGTTCAAAGAACGTATATATAGCGGTATTAACGATAAAAAACACTTCAATCGGAATACTAGTGGGAATTGAGTTTACTCAGCCTTATCGAGTCAACAATAACCCGCACCCCAATTTACAAACAATATCGATTCACTTCACGGCATAATTCGTGAGCAATCGATTACAATTCGTCAAGCCATGAACGCGAAATCATGAATTTTCTTTGCAACGTTATTTTTTTCTTTTTTTTCTTTTTATTGCCTTCGAGTTTCTAAAAAACCTTTTAACAATATAGAAAACGTTATTTTCAATATTCAACGTTACAAAGCGTAAAATCTTAGTATGGTTAAGAAAAAAGGCGTACCGAATCTGGGTTACAATATTATTAACAAGTGGGACCAATTTTTATATCGAAGGAAAGTAATTTAAAATGTCTTTGAATAAGTAACAAAGCAATTATCGATTACCAAGTACACTGAGGTATAAATTTATTTATTTATTATGACGCACGCTATCGGTGTTGCCACATAAAAAAGTTTTTTATATAAGCAGGTTTTAGCTGATATAAGTTGGTATTGGAAACTTTCAAATAGACACTGTACCATTATCGTAGAACATTAATTGTATAAAGTAATTTTTATTATAAGTCATCTATATCCTTACTAATGCGAAACTAAATGCGAAAGTGAGTTTGTCTGTTACGATTTTTCGCCTAAACCGCAGAGTCGATGGTGATGAATTTTGGTGTAGACGTAGATGGGAATCTGGAGACAGTGATAGGCTAGTTTTTCTCACGAAAACCTTATTGAAACCGGGGTAAAGAGAGTGATAAACTTTATATGAAACATTTTATTGCGTCATCCGATTTGCTTGACATAATTAATATTAACGCGAGCGAAGCCGCACGTAAAATCTAGTTAATATTATAAAGTGGAAAGTTTGTTTTGTTGTCACTAATCGTAGGAACTACCAATGGGAGGTCAAAAATTACTTTTATATTCGATATAGCAATCATTGAGGAAGTTTATTTACATATTAACATCCCGATATCACCAACAAGAGCAAAGCTGTATTGAGTTACAAATAAATGTGCAAAAATTATTAAATGATTTTTGTTTCTACGCGAACGAAGTCGCGAGCACAGTATATTGTACAGAGTGCAATATATATCATTAATAAAGAAATGTCTGTCTCCTTGTACGACGGGATATGACTAAAAAGGCCATGACCGATGTTATTGGTTATTTCGGTCTCTTTTATGCTCAGGTAATAAGGTCTAACAAATTTGTTTTCAGATATCACAACACATAAAGTAAAAGATTTCTTTACTAACTCTAAACTATACTTCCCGTATATTGTATTTCATATATAATCTTTATATATAAAAATTTCGTATCAAGTCGTTTATCCGCGATGTACTCCTAAACTAATGTAACCGATGTTAATCAAATTTTGCATACTCTGTGCAGTTTGATCCAACTTGAAGGATAGGATACTTTTTAGCTCGATAAGTGATCATAACGCGATAGATGACGCTATAGTCTATGTGATTGACTTCTCGAAAAGGCAAAACAAGGTGTGCCAGGTTAACTATTTTATATATAAACATACCGTGACACAATCTTCGTCTGCGTTAATCTTTTTTTTTAATATACATTATAGGTTTAGCGTTATAATACGAGATACTGCTCACCAGGTGTAAATTTTTTTTTTTTCTTTATTTTGTTTAGGGGCTTTTAACCGTAGTTATACCAGCCCATTCGTAACCTAAAATAATATTATAATTTAGCTCTTTCATACATCCTCGTTCATACCATCATCTTTCACTCATTTCATACAGCATTTTAGCTGCCTCTCTCGAAGGCTTTACTAAAATGCTATGAAACATGCCCATATTTAATTTATTTAAATTACACTTGTTAATTAATTTATTTCTAATAGTACTATTCTTAATACATTCCATCAGACAGTGGTGCACATCATCAATTACTGCGCATGTAGTACAAAGTACCAGGTGACAATGTGGCCTAAGATGGTAGACACGCTGAGCCTAGTGGAGGGACTGGCTCTCAAGTGCATCTGCCGCGAACACAGCTATAAGTATTTGGCGGCAGAATTTCAACTTTAGGCATGGTAGCTAGACTAGTAATAGTGTGGTCGCTGTCCCTGCTTGCTGGCAACGCGGGAGTTTGAAGAGGCCTCGTAGCACTCGTTAGTGGGTAGTATTGGGTGATTATCACCCGATGAGTCACCAGATGCCCTGTCACCTTAACCTGAGCCCGGATAATGCGTTTGAGTTTGCGCGTTGCGATTTGGAAGTCAGTCCTGATTTTCAGCACCGTTAACAAAAGGGTGATAAAAAGCCAGTTGCATATTAGAAAAAACCCCTACCACCATGTATGCTAACCTCTGAAATCACTTTACCTAAATAGAATTTGTAAATATGTTTTGCTTGGTCCAACATGTGATAATATTTTCTATTTCGATAAGTGACCCTCCCTTTAAACGCAATAGGGTACGCTGTATTTGAGTTATTGACTACTCGAATATACAGAGCAACGTCTGATAAGACAGCTAAGTAAGTCTATAAAAACTGTTAATAACACTTTGAGTAATAATAAAAAATACAATAAACCTCAATAGATTCCGATGAAACCTTTAAAATTGTATAAATAATTTATATTGTTCAATTGTGATGGCCTTTGTGGGTTATTAAATTTGAAAGTAAAAATAAAATTATGTGAAGAAAATAATAACTGTTTAATAAACGGGTACAAAGCTGAACGGCGTTGCTAGTTTACCTATATTAATATTATAAAGCGGACAAAGTTTGTTGATTTAAACGCACTAATCTTAGGAAGTACAAGTCGGATTATAAAAAAAATCTTATTGTGTTTGGTAGAGCAATTATTAACGAAGGCTTTAGGCTATTTAACATCATGTTACCATCAAAAAAGTTACAAAAACAGGCAAAACTTATTAAATATTTTTAATATTCGATGCGAACGAAGTCGTGGACAAAGCTAGTATGATTTATATCGCAACAGCTGTGAAAACATTCACATATTTTAAATGAATAACCCGAACTTTGTACTACAGAACGTTTCTTTCGATAACAACTAATCTTCCGTTGCCCATAAATTATGTTTTCATACGCAGCTGTACACACAGACTTTAATTTTTGCGTCGATCTATTTATCACTTAGCTGTTGTAAGTTTGTCTGTGCTAATTAGCTATTGTAATTATCTAGATTTAAATATAAGTAACACAAGATATTACCTGCAAAACAACTTTAAATTAAAACGTTTTGAAAAAAAAAATCACAATGTCATTACACAAAAGAATAAATAAAAAAAACTAGGTTTTATGGTTTTATTTATTTATGAAAAACTATGGAGTATACAACAGTCAACAACCAAATAAAGAATAAAAAATTGGATACTAGACAGACGCATAAAAATATGTGTTAACACGTTAATAATACTTACATTACTGACAATATTAAAAAGTTCTAGAAAGCAATATTAGAAAATTATTATTTATTAATTTTTTATCGTTAAGATTTAGCATTATGGCCATAATCTCACCTGATCTTAAGTGACGATATGGCTCATGTTGGTAGACACGCTAAACCTGTGGAGGAACCGGCTCTCAAATGGCACTGCCGGAACACACCTATTGGTATTTGGCGGCAGATTTTCAACTTGAGTGTGGTTGCTAGCCAGGCGGACATTAGAAAAAGCCCTCAAACCATGATGTGGTTTCCTCAAGATGTTTTCCTTCAGCGAAAACTCAAGTTCATTCTAGGTGGTTTCGAACTCACGTCATTTGACGCGACGTCGTACACACTACCAATTTGTTACCATCGCTTCATATATTATATATATATATATATATATATATATATATATATATATATATATATGAAAATAAATATAGAAAGAAAAATAAATAATTATAGTAATAAAAGTAGAAATTACTTGAGTAATGAAAACTACAATTACACTATGTGAAAGAAAACAAAATGTGAAATAAAGTAAAATATCATACATAAATCATTGATACCTAATTTACTAAATTAAATTAAACAGTCATAAGTATAAAATTAATTTTGGGTAAAGTTTTATTTTTTCCAAATAATATTAAATTGTTTGTTTCTATGTATATAGCCATTCTCCTTATATATTTTCACCATATCACTCTTTAATATCGCTGCAATCCCGACAGCGCAAAAATAAGTCTGCTATCTATAACATGCGTGTATATAAAACCGTCAGTAGAGCAGAAATTAACTAGAAAAACTACAAAATGTCAATCTGATGTCAAAATATGAAATTAAAACAAAATTGTTCCTGTCAAAGCGAAACTCTCCGGACTGTAAACGTCAGCCGGTTGTCAAAAATACGTTTTAGAATTCCGAAATTGTATTCGCATTCGGAACGTGAGATACGTGCGGATTCCGCGAACGATGTCGACGTCACGTCCTTCGATCCCAGCGCGGGACGAACTGCGTCACGTCGCATATTGCATTCAATATTTCAAGCTTCGAACTTACCGCTCGTTCGGAAACTAATTTCCTCCTTATCACCTTTTTAATAATAGCCGTGCCTGCATGTTCATTCGTATGACACTAACAGATATTCTTCAATCTTTAAGGATCAGTACTCTTTACTAGAACAAACTTAATTCATAGTATTTTTTTGGCTCGCCTCCTAACTGTTGTAATGTGTCTTGTAGTCTTAAATCCTTACTAATATTATAAATATGAAAGTGAGTTTGTTTGTAACGCTTTCACGCACAAACCGCTGAATCGATTATGATGCATTTTGGTATATAGATAAATGGGCGCATGGAGACGGTGATAGGCTTTTTCTCGTGAAAAACTTATTAGAAGTGGGGTAAAGAGAGGGATAAACTTTGCATGAATCTTTTTATTGCTTCATCTGATTTGTTTGATAAAATCGATATTAGCGTGAGTAAAGCCGCACGTAAAATATGATAGCCTATAATCTTCTACAATAATTGGGCTGTCAGACACAAAACTTTTTAATTATACCGGTAGTTTCAGAGATCAGCGCGTTCATACAAACGGAAGAGCTACCATGTTAAGTTTGGTAGTGACCGGCTTAGTTTCATATATAGCGTGAAGTATATTATAAAATTGAATTACATACTGTTGTATGTAAGGGATCAATCAACTCTAAAATCGTTGTGATGCGACTATAGCTCGTCGGTAGCGTGTACCGATGTCGCGACAATGAACGAATGAGTTCGAACCCCTGCAGTGAGCTTGAACTTTCGATGTACGAAAACAGCGTGATGAAAACGTGATGATAGTAGGGCTTTTTCTAATGCTCGCCTGGCTAGCTATCACCCACATGTTATAAATCTGCCGCCAAATACTATAGGTTTGTTCCGGCAGTTGCATTTGAGAACCAGTCCCTCACTTAGATCCCCGTGGTATTGTCTAATGTAAAAGGTAAAGAACGAAATCTGCCAGGTCGACTAAAACTGTTTTAATGCTATCATAAAACGTAGGTAAAGCCGTTATCAAAGTCTAGTATAGGAAACGTTCATAATGAATGAAACAAGAGACTGTCACAACCGCCGACACCTCCAGCGTTACTTATACGATTGCAGAAGAACGTAACGCTTCAAATTAACATTGTAATATAACAATAGTATACGCCTTGACCCCCGCCATTGACCTAGATTTGTACTAACCGGGTCAAATTACATCAGTACGAACTCTATGAACGAAACAACAATGTTATGTACAACTCGCCCCTTACCACCGTTACTCGCTAACATTCACCGGAAGCGAATTACAAGCGAGAATCGAAAACCAGCCAGTTCCATTTATAATATACTAGATTTTACGTGCGGCTTTGCTCGCGTTAATATTAATTTTATCAAACAAATCGGATGACGCAATAAAAAGTTTCATATGAAGTCTTTTCTTCTCTTTACCCCACTTCCAATAAGGTTTTTTTTTTCGACCTGACATACGCTGTTAGCCGAAAAGGCTTTGAAAGCTTCACCGAAGTTTTTGGGGCGAATGCTGAAGGCGAATGCTCAGCTCCGACGTAACGGGCGCAAGGGTGCCAGAATGGCCGAACCTCGGCTTGGGCTAATGCCGGAACTTCCAATAAGGTTTTCGGGAGGAAAAATAGCCTATCATTGTTTACCAAATTTTGTCATAATCGATTCAGCGGTTAAGATGTGAAAGCGTAACAAACAAACTCACTTTCGCTTTTTAATATTCGTAAGGTTAAGGATAATTATAACAATAATTTATTGTAACTTAAACATATTACACAAAAAAAAACATTGCGGTACTTATTACGCTTGTCTGCTTCGAAATTAAAATTGTGATTAAGTTTGGTAATTGTTACTCGGTTAATTTGTAACAAACTAGAAAGTAAATTATTTTTAATTAAGAATATTTTATGTAAAAATAATCATAACAACGTAAATTACATTAAAATGATGAGAACCAAGAGTCTGCAGTGTCGAAAAAAAATTGGTTACTAAATGTGGATCGGCTGATCCTGGAACGCTCACGACCACAATTTTACTAGTTCCACTTGCTTCAATCATTAAGTCAAGTGGAATGGAGTGGTTCTACCCTTGCATATGGCTTCTTGATAGCGTGGCGCGACCGAAAATTATAATATTGTTATTGATAATTTCGCCGCAACTATTACCGTCGTTTGGTCGTGTGGAACGGCTATATGTAAGTTAACGTCGCCATTTTTTTATTTCACGTCCACTTTCAATCTTACATGTTACATTCTCGTGTCACAATGTTAGTTACTATATTCATCTGAACCGGCTGGGCCGATTTTTATGAATTTTTATATGTGTATTCGGTAGGTTTGAGAATCGGTCGTACTCTATTTTTCATAGCCTTTAATGATAAGGGTGGTCTACCCCAAACATTTATTTTTTTGATATTTTTTTTGATGTGGCATCAAATAATACATACAACCTTATATTTTCACACTTCTACCCGCATCCTCAAATTTTTTTAATACAAATAAAGTATTCAATAGAAATAATTTATAAGACAGAACAACGTTTGTCGGGTATCAGTTAGTAACGTTATAAAATGCGCAGTCTCGAAGCATATTTACTTTCAAGTTCGCTGTTTGAAATAAATCCAAGCGGACTATTCCCATGACATTCGTTATAAAGTCGAAACAAATTAACATCAAGAACTTATAATGTTAATAATCGCCCTGCTTCCGTTTCCGATTGCAATTCTACACTTTACAGTTCAGGAAGCGGTAATTGCCTCAATTGTATACAACTTTTACTACAAGACAACCAGGAACGTTATATGAAATTTAAATGTTCCTAATAAATATACAACTACTATATTTGAAATGTTAACTCGTTTTCAAATGACAAAACGAAAACGAGTTATTTATTTGATTTCTAATTGTATTAAAAATAGTTTTGGGTTGTGTACTATATAAATTTATTTAATTGTATATAATTATATGTTTTAATTTTATAGTAAGGTATTTAGAACTATTCTAAAGAAATAGATTTAAATCATGAAGCAGAATTCCTAAAGAATATTTGTGTCGACTTAATTCGCACTATATAACGTACCAGCTCTGCCTGCGACTTCGTTCGCATGGAACTCTGGGATAATATAGCATTCTAATGGTGAAAATGTTTTTGAAATCGGTCCAGTAGTTTTCGAGTTTATTTGTTACAAACAAAAATAGAGATCTTTCTAATTTATAGTATTAAGTATAGATATAGATAGATAGATATAGACTAGCTTTAGCATGCAGCTTCGCTTGCGTTAATGTACATTCTTTGTATCTCATTGGGAACGGTACTTCTTTTCTGGTTTACGCCTAGTTTGTTTGAGTAGTTAAGACGTAAAAGTGCAAAAACAAACAAACATATATTGGCATTTATTGTATTAGGATAATATATAATAAATTTACATTGGATACTATTTTTTCAATAGTTTATAGGGCCAGCGTTATGACAAAAATCTCATCTGATGTTAAGTGATGATGTGACCTAAGATAAGATGGTGGACACGGGAAGTCTAGTGGAAGAACACACCCACTTAGTCCCAATTAGTTAAACTCGTTAACGTCTTTAGCTGTTTATCATTATCAAGTATCGTCATTTATTATCAACTACTATTACGATTACAGATAGAAACAATGTTGATAAAGAACATGTTTAAGCCAGATGTAGTAACAAGAAATTAATTTATTGATTGAAAAAAAAAATATTGTATACAAAACGTCATATAACGGTGCGGTCTAATTGAAATCGTGTATTTTTCTTCGTTGCTTTTGTTCAAAAGAATTTATAATAATAATCACTTTTTATTGCCAGTAACAAAAGTTTTAGAAATACTTGTATTTAAGCTCATACGTGACCGACAAACTCTGCAAATGGTGAGTGGCACAAATGCACCACACAGCGCTGGTTTTCAGTCTGCCCCATTTTACTTTCAGTTGGTAAACCGCTCGCTAATTACATATTTAGCAAAAACAAGGCGATAGTAAAACTCGTAATTAGTCTTCATTAAATACACAAATTAAGTAAAGTAATTTCAGGTCGTTGTAATTAATAGTTTGACTAATGAGATTCTTGCGATATTTTATAATATCGAAATAGATTATAATTATAATATATTTTTTTACTTTTGTTGTTACCGTGGATAAAAATACTTTTCCGCATGCCTGATTCAGTATCCTGAAGTATATAAGGGACTAATCTGAAATTAAAAATCCAGGAATAACAAAAAAAATCCCCACCAATACTTTGCATTCCCCTCTTAGAGACCAGAAACTGCTTTTAATAATAAAATAAAAACTTTATTTGAACATAATACACTTATGATACAGAAAATTTACGATATAAAGTATTGCTACGCATCTATGTATCCTAGTGCCTGAACTAGGCCGAGCCTGTATCTCAGACTCTCATGTCCTAGATATGACTTACCGTAACATGACGTACATGACTTATTTTAATATTAATAATAAATATTTCATAAGGTACACTCATTTTGCATACCTACTATATTAAGGTTCAGTTGACAATTATTCGTATTAATATATAGGGTTATATTTGACATTCAGTTAAGACAAACAATATTAATCTATAAACTGTTCTCAATTTGACCACAGACTTTAACAATAAACAAAAGAGTGTGTGTGTCAAATACATGGTAGTGTATGTAATTTTTTTTATTAATTTAGTGCATTTTTACGCATAAAAAAAATCCATTATGCACTCCTTCCCTACATAAACTATAAATGTGCGAAATTTCATACTATTTCGTCCGCGCAATTTTCATAAAAATGGGTACAAAGTTAATGCTTCACGTAATAAAACATAGATACTTCCATGCATATAAAAAAAACTCGTTATAAATCGTTTCGTTACATCGCTAATTGTAATTAAACAGAACAGTATAATAAAACTCGTATTTTTATTCGTTACATCATCACCAGCTAGTTCAAGGTATACGTAACATTTAACATTCGTATGAAATATTTGTTGACCCTTAATTAAGTTTTTCGCAATAACCAAGTGATATCAGTCAACTCTAAATACACGTATATCAGAATGAGCACGTGTGTCACCTGATAGTAAGTGATCATCGCCGCCCATGGACACCCGCAACATTAGAGGAACCGGAAGTGCGTTGCCGGCCTTTATAGGAGGGACTGGCTCTCAAGTGCAACTGCCGGAACACACCTCATGATATTTGGCGGCAGATTTTTCAACTTGAGGGCGGTAGCTAGCTAGGCGGGCATTAGAAAAAGCCCTACCATAATTATATCATTTGGGAACAAATATTTCGCGATTTTGTTATCGCTATTGCTCGTGTCCAATACGTAACGAGGAATTTGTTCTGATTGGCGATAATTTCTTTAAGGCAACAGGATATTGACGACAAATTAAGACATTTTAGAAAGTTGTTTTAAAAATATCAATACACATGTATCAAAGGTCAACTTTCACGACGTTATGAAATTATGTCAACGTAGAAGATATACGAGTATTTGTTGATTATCGGCAAACGCTGTACACGTAGTTGGTGCTAACGATTCCGTACGTGTTCTACTAGTCAACCAATTGACATATTTCATGTTTATCGTTCTGGATGTTTTGGAATTATTGTGAATCCAGAAGGTGGTATTTCGGTTATAGATGTATGGATTACTTTACAACTTCTCTTCCACTGGTGGTATTTTCATACAATTTTTTGGCTTTAAGGTTTAGCTTTAATGGCCACAATCTCACCGAATATTAAAAGACGATGTGGCTCAAGATGGTGGACTCGTTAAGCGTAGTAGAGGGACTGGCTGTTAAATGCAACAGCCGGAACACACCTATAGGTATTTGAGGGTGGTAGCTAGGCAGGCGGGAATTAGAGAAAGCCCTACCATCGTGCTGTGGTTGCATCACGGTGTTATTAATCACCGAAAGCTCAAGCTCATTGTAGGTGAATTAGAACTCACGGCCCTTGATGCGGCGGTTGTACAAACTACCAACTGAGCTATCACCGCTTTAAAATACAGATTTACATCTACTAATGTTACTGCATGAATATGAATATGTATAGGAAACATAAAATTGTGCTGAAAAGTACAATAAAAAAATTAAAAACTCTTTGATGTAAATCGCAAACCCTAAAACTCCACGGGAAATGATAATTTTCGAGCGAATGCAATAAATTTAAAGAATAATAACAGAACCCGCGCACTCTACCGCTATTCGCTTTTATTTATGGCTGTACTTGTTTCACATTCAGTCGGTTATAAATTTTTTACGCGACTGTATTGTGATTTTTTTAAACATTATCTTTATACCTGTCCGTTTTTATTGTCCTTTGTTATGAAAATTGGCTGTTGGTGTTTCATATTAAAAGTTATATTTAACACGGAAAATTAGAATAACCGCTCCTTAATAGAGGTACCATATGAATTAGTTAGGTAATTGATGAAGATAATTATTCGAGTAAATTCATATTTTAATTATAATACTATTGTTGTTGTTTTTCTCATTTTAATTAAAAATTTATCTTATTGCTTTAACATTTGGAACAAGATTTTAAATACAGAATATTTGAAACCTGTTTTTTATATTATATTTCTGAACCCAGGTTGATAATCTTTGAACCAATCTTTGATCTAAGTCAACGCACCAATCTTACATAGATCATTTACTTTTTTCTAGTGTTCAGCTACAAATTACATTAATTTGAATTAACATTTTCACAGTCCGTTTAACATTATCACGCATTGACTTAATAAGATCATAGACGGATACAGACATTAGCAAAAGAAAAAAAAAACATAAACGAACATCGATATGGTATAGGTTAATTTAAAAATAGAATTTACTACGTAGTAAAATGGCGGCTACACGATTATTAGATAACTAGAAATATCTACAGGACTTACTCCAGGTGGCCCACTTTCGTTGCACGTGCACGTGTGTGCGTGCCGAGCGCCATGACTACCGACTGGTTTGTTTACATTAATCACTGAAGGTCGCGTCTGTGTGCTGCAGACGTTCGCCTGTGTGAGTCATGTCTCGCGTCACATTGTTTACATCTGTACAAGTGTGCGAGCCTCGCCGACTTTATACACCGGATTCAAAACTGTAATAACGTGTATGGAATACTTTTCGTGTTGCCAGCGTTCTACTGTATATTACGTTCGATTATTAAATGGCTGATTATATTTACTATGTTTACAGGTTTTCTAACAAAGGTTACTCTCATGTTACCTTTTTAAATTGATTGTAATATATGATTAAATGATTTTATGATTTATTGACTAAATTATTTGATTTAATTTATTATTTCCTTATTTTATTGTTTTCTAAGTTCAACGTTATAAAGAAACTTAATAAGAAATTTGACTTCTTAAATGCGATTATGGTGGGACTGACGCTTTCAAGATTGTCGAAATGAAACGTGCACAAGGTAGGTTGCGCAAAAAAAATGTAACGTATTTGAGTTAACGCTTCTATTGATTGCAGTTCTTAGAAAATGTTAATACTTAAGAATCGATTTGTCATATAAGGCCCATATGACAAATAGATTCTTAAGAAGTGAGCTCCAACAAAATCGTTTAGAAAAATTCAAAACAATAGTGAAAATGTTACTAAAGTCATGGTTAATTATTTTTTTTATAAATAATACTACCTTCTATTGTACACGATAGCAATATTTTACAGTGTTATTTAAAAAACAATAGGCTGGTATCATCGAATACGTCACGTTTACATGGCAGCACGTGAGCGTGTGGGTGTGTACGCGTGCCGCACGTGACGTCACGCCGCGTTTCGTCACACTCCGTCGGTGTGTGCGTGCGTGAACGTGGCCCGTGTCTATGAGTGCGTGTACTGGCTATGTCGCGGCCACATCGACGCTACATTTTGTGACCTTAACCGTCAGATCCGCTGCAGACACTTATATAATAATTTCGAGATGCAACGTGCACGCAATACTGTCTATCATGACGATGTACCTATAACCAGGTATACAGATAGAATTGTAATACATCTGGTTAAGCTTGCTGATATGATAATTGATATCGCATTGTCTAGATTTCAAGATACACGAAAATATTTAAAGAATTACTTGTCCTTATCAAATCTGTTGTTTTTTATATTGTGCTGCACAGTGACTACACTGCACCTGATGTTAAGTACAGTATAATCCAAATCAGCGACAACTGACAATTGATCAAAAGTCACTGCCAGTCAACGCTGCTGGCCGGCTTAGGTACCTCTTCACGCCTCTTTTGAAGGGTCCAATATCATTTATAACTGAATATTAACTATAGTTTTTGTAGATTACGGCATTTTGACTATTATTGCAAGTTTACTTACCGAATTTTCCTGTATAATACTGCTGTGCGAAACAATATACGCTGAATTGTGATAGCTAAAATATATACAATATACATTAGCAAGAATATTGTTAAATAAAACTATTATTTTAACTCGATATATAAAACTTATATACTTCATAATACTTGATTCAATATAGGGCCTGAGAAGGCGCTTCTGAACGTCAAAACTATCACCGGTTCGGAAAGTAACGCAGTCATCGAGAAGGAGCGACAAGAAACTCGATGTGGTTATATCTTTTTTTTAGTTACATGTTTAAAAAAGTAAAGGTAATTTACAATAGTTATGAGCGGATGCACAAAGAGCTGCGTTATTTGCAGCCATCACCAAGGTTCACATACTGATCCACCCTATAATAGCCTTTTAACATCAGAACCCGCTTGACATAGCGCTTGAACATACTGTCAGTCAAATCGGTAATGTGTTTTTGGACTTTGTTGTACAACCTATTACCTAAAAACGTTTATTGGTCTGACGGAGTGTAATCTACGGAGTCTGGTATTTGAATCATGCCGGTCTCTCTTAATATTCTTAGCACATAGCAGATATGGGTGTGACAACGGTCTTAATATACGAGGGTCTGGCTCAAGGTCTTCTGTACCTTCTTGTATTTATAAACAACAATATTGTAATCTTAACATTATTTGTATCACAATTAGCTTCTTTTAAATTACATTCATTACAATGTAGAAGGAACATGACAGATTTGTCATTGCTAGTTAAGGTTATAACCTGCTGTAGTATTCACAGATAGATCATAGTTATTGCAGCAGACGTATCTGTGTTTCTTAAAACACTGGTCATTCACAGAATGGCAAAGTCTTCTTTCTACTTTTTTTTTTGGTGTCCTGATGAAAAGATACTTTAGAGTACTTTATTTTTACTACGCGCCACCGGTAGGTGACGATATCAGACTAAAACAAGTGTGCGCGCTCCTCCAGGTCTCTGGCAACACGAGAGTTTTAAAAGTTTTAGTGGGTAGTTGGGTTATTAGCACCCGATAAGTCACCACATGCCTCTGTCTGTTTGGCCCGAACCCGGGTAATACGTTTGCGCGTCGCGATGAGGAACTCCGTAAAGAATAAGCTTTAAATACCACGTTAATAAAAAATACCACAAAGGTCCACCCTTGCAGAAGGTTCGTCGTGAGTTTGGCGGACACGATGACGTCATTAATGACGTTTTAATCTCGTCCACAACGATCGTGGTCATCATGTGGTGATATTTTTAATGCACGCTATGTGGAACGTACCCGAGAGGTGCGTTTGGAGACTCATCAGGTTACAAAAACCGTCAAATACCTACTACTAAAAAGACCACAGGGCGATTTTCAAACGCCCGTAGTGCCAGTGACCAGTGACAGCTTTCACAGTACTAGTCTTCGGCGGGAGTTGCTATCCGGAATTCTTTAGCTCTTCTGGTATCACCTTACTAACCAGCTAGAAATATTGGCTACCATGTTTGCCTCCTATCACACAGTAAGACTAACAAACCAACAAGTTGCATAGCGTTATACGTCGTGTTTCAAGAAATGCTTGTTCGCTTGATGCATGCTGCTGAAATGTGTAATATAAGAAACAAAGCGAATTTCGAAGATTAATATCTCTGCGTGGTTATGACAACGGACAGTCGAGCCGCAAAATAGATTGATGCAGAGGCTCTGGTCAAACCTAAATTTAGTTACTTGTAAACTGTAAGAAGAGAACACGCATCTACTTTCTGCAATAAAAATATATGATTAATTATTTAACTGTGTTTATTTTTGTTTCTATCGTTTCCGATTTTCCCGTCAAATCACACGGGTTCGTTATAAACCTTTCTTAGGTGACGTCTACGTTTTGAGAGAAATAGTGAACCGAACTTCAAGGCATGAGTTCCGATAAAGACATAGAGATAGATATGTAAGCGATACATAAAAACTTAGGGGCATGCGAATAATTCCTACTTACAAGTTATTCTTTCCGAATCGAATATTAATATTCGATCTCATCATAATGTATTCAGAAGTTTAGGTGTGAAAGCGTAACAAACAAACTCACTTACGATTTTATAATATTAGTACGGATAAAGATTGGAAAGGGTATGTGTTTATTTTTGTTTCTATCGTTTCCGATTTTCCCGTCAAATCACACGGGTTCGTTATAAACCTTTCTTAGGTGACGTCTACGTTTTGAGAGAAATAGTGAACCGAACTTCAAGGCATGAGTTCCGATAAAGACATAGAGATAGATATGTAAGCGATACATAAAAACTTAGGGGCATGCGAATAATTCCTACTTACAAGTTATTCTTTCCGAATCGAATATTAATATTCGATCTCATCATAATGTATTCAGAAGTTTAGGTGTGAAAGCGTAACAAACAAACTCACTTACGATTTTATAATATTAGTACGGATAAAGATTGGAAAGGGTATGACTACAATAGCAAGATTTACGATTGTACAAGATTATTTATTTTCGATTCAGAAACTAGTGCGACATATAAAATAATAATTACAGTAGTTTAGGGGCTGTCGCAACTGTCTTTCGACCGACAAGATCTAAGTTCCTTATTATGTACGCTTTGAGTACTTGTACCGTTATCATCCATTGTAAGGAGTTGACATTCTGTAGCTATGTATTTTGTTGTTGAGTTACGAGCCGCTACGCCTCGCCGCGGCCCCTACTTGAGGACATCTGGCGTGCATTCGCGTCAACGCACTTTTTGTTCCCGTGACCAGTGCCGGAAGCAGGTCCTCGTGTAAAAGTATAAGTTATCGCTTCATGTTAACACCGTCCGGGCTAAGTAGTAGCATGTATCCAACTTAATGTATATGTATTAAAAATAAAGTTCTACCACCGCGTCTGTTTGTGTGAAGATGACAAACTCAAAACTACCGAACGAGTTTGAATACAGTTTTCACCAACAGCAGGAGTGATTCATGAGGAGGGTTTTAGTATATAATTTAATAGGTGCGTCCGCGACTGCGTTCGCATGGAACTAAAATTTTAGTTTAATCATTTTCATTAAAAAAATGTTATATAGTCGATGTTACTTAGGGCTAGTGTAGAATTGTAATGATGAAATAATTTTTAAAATCAGTTCAGTAGTTCTATACTTTATTCGTTACAAACAAAAATACAAATCTTTCATCTTTATAATATTATTATAAGTATAGATAATATAGATTACAATTTTGTATAAATTGGACGAAATATGGCGTGCACTGCGTAAACCAACAGACATATATGAAAACGATGTATAAGGGAGTTATTTTGAACTGGCATACGCTGTTAGCCTTAAAGGCTTTGACAGCTTCCCCGAACTTTTTGGGGCGAGTGCTAAGGGCACTCAGCTCCGAGGCAGCGAGCGGAAGGGTGCCAGAATGGCCGAACCTCGGCTTGGGCTGCTGCCGGAAATCGAGTTATTCAAATATAGAAACGCTATTAATCTACCTTCTATGATCAGCACAATTAGCCGTATGAAACCGGGTCTTGTTGCTAGGTATTTAATGTGATAAATGCGTAAGTAATTATGTTTGTTTATAATGATTTTACAGTTAACCCCCTAGACCAATTTCGCAATTGTTAAGTATACATATAAGTAAGATCTTGGAGAAGGAGATAAGTTACTAATACTAATCTTTCGAGGCGTTACAGGGTACATACGTGGGACGGTCATAAACGGATTTACTACAGTAAAAGATAGGCTCCTCCAAAATCGAGAAGAAAACCCGTGTCACATTTCATGTGTTGGAAGCCTCGCAGGGCACCTGTTAAATAAAGCCTAACGATTTCCTCACGTATTTGTTTACGTACAACGTAATACTGTGCATAGTTCGTCGGTATTTCCTTATGTGCAGATTAAGTTCAATGACATTTCTATTATAAGTGGTAATAATAATTTATCGCAAAATTGTTACATTGTAAATATAAGGAATCTCTGCCTCGTATTTTGTAGACGCATTATAACTTAGAATACCTTTAAATATACATGCAAATAAATGAAATAAAAGATAAAATCAAGATTACTTTTCACAGCACTTAGTTTCTATAAAAAATCTTAGTGTATATGAGAAACATTTGTGATCAGGTTATGTGTGTGGTTGCGTATGAATAAGATAACCAAAATAAAGCAGTAAAAATAGTGTTAGTATGTGCACTTCATATTTATTATATCATAGTATGCAAACTCCACGTTTAATATGAATCAGCAATGAAAAATAATATTGAATGTTTATTTTCGTAGCATAGTTTTACTAAACTGTCTGTTGTAATTTTAGCGATGGCTCAGTGGTAGTGTATTCGGATCTCGGGTCATTCAGCATTTGTTCAAAATCTTTTAAGTAGCCTCAGCTTTCAGAAATGGTAACTATAGCACTGTGGTAAAACATTTGGTAATATTTTGCTACGCAGTTATAGATATCGATCGTTTTCAGGAAAAACGTCATATGCGACACCACATCGAATTTGCACTTTTTACAAGAGAGTTCTTAATTTGTAATTAAAAAAATATTTATTACGTCTTTATAAAAACTAATGACTTCTTTGTTCATAATTAACCACTGTTCTATTAACTGCTTAACACACTTCTTGTAATATACAAACATCATTTTTGGTAGGTTACAATAAAAAACCTTTTTAAGATTTTTGACGCTTACAATGTTTTTCCTTAAAAGGTTCGATATATTCCGGCCAAAGGCATTTCCTCTACTGGGTTTGGCATGTCACTGTCTTAGGCCCTACAACACTTAACAAGTTATGAGTCTAGGATTTCACACTAAAACTTCTGATAGGAGTTTAAAAAACGCAAGCGTCCAAATTGGCGTTCGTTTTAAAAGAAAAAAAAAGAATCGCGCGGTTTTAAAGCGCTAGTATATCGATGAGTCACAGGTACAATCGTTAATAATTAATAACAAAAGCCTCAGTCTTAAAATGGCAATGAAACGGAATTATTTAAATTAATTACGTCTGTTATCACACGAACCGTCCGCCTGTCCGACCTTTACGTACCACGTCACCTTCGAACTAGAATTACCATTAAACAATGGAAGGTTGTACGAAATTTTCTATTACAATAATATCGTCAACAATTAAACGCGTTTGTCATGAGTATTAAATGGAGTTCATCGGATCAAATGTTAAATAAAATAAACTTCTTATTTATAGTTTATAGGTTTTAGCGTTATGGCCACAATCACACCTGTTGTCACCTAAGTATCTCAACTTAAGACTGCCTAGATTAAGCCTAGTGGAAGGACTGGCTTTCAAGTGCAACTGCCGGAACATATCTATAGGTATTTGGCGGCAGATTTTCAACTTAAGGGTGGTAGCCAGCTAGGCGGGTATTAGAAGATGCCCTACAGATGTTGTTAAATCGTTTATTTCTCAAAAGTAGGACAATTCTATCACTTTTGTTATACCAAAAATCAACTACTTTTTTTTGTGTTACTAATGTGTTGTAACGACGACCTCTGTGCTCTTGTAACACCAGAGTTATATAGGTTGTTCTAGATCTTGAACGTGGTTTTACCTAGCACCTTGAGAGACCTTACTCATCGCAGAATATTGTTTGGCCGCGATATTTCGTAACATCGAGGTATTTTACCAATGGAAATTATCCCAGCAGACAGAAATCTCTTTAGATTATTGTAGAGTATTTCTAATATATAAAATGGTAATAAAGAATAGTCAAGATGTCATCTGGCTAATAGGTTAATACTTTACTGTATTATTAGTCATGCAGTAACACTCGTAGTTTTACTGTCGCCACACTGAGTTCTGTGGATTCGAATCCTACATAGAACAATTGAATATACTACACATTTCTCTAAATCTAGGATTTACTGTGTTCGTTAAATATACAATCTTCTGCGAGGCAGTGTTAGATTCCTAGTACAGGTGTTGTCGTTAATTGTAAATTATATACATCCTTTCCTTACATTCCTCATAGGGATATACAGTCACGCGGTAAAATTATACTGAAAATAAATAATACTGCCAGCACCCTCAGGCGTTAACCCCAGTACGAGCCTGCAATGAAATAAAAGTGACACGCAGGCTATAAATTCTTGCCGCCCGGATATTATTTCGTATTATCATTCCGCTAATGTGGGGGTCATTTGCATTCAGTCGCGTTCGACTGCGCAAATGAATACGTGTCCCGGCCGGCCGGGACGGAGTCCGGCGCTGACAGATGTCATCAGGGTTAAACTGACAAGTCGGAGTTGAAAATAAAAACGTACAACTGATCGCTTCGTTGCTTGTCAACGTTTTTCCCGTCCACAATTATCGGTTGCGCTGAATTTTATGATTTTGGTAACCACATTTACACAGCTCAAATTTAAGATATTTTCTTATCTATATGCGCACATAAAGAACGTCTCAGTCGGTGCTGAAAGTCAATATTACCTTAAGCATGTACCTAGTATCGATCATTTTGTTAGGCACCTATAAAAATATTGAAAAAGATACAAAACTTTATAAGTGCATTGTCACAAGCAACCTATGTCAATGTTAGTCGCGTAGGAAAAAAGTAAATCAAACAAAGATGGCGAAGTTCGTTTTGAATTTAGAACAAAGAGCACGTACGTACGTACGCCTTATGTCGAGTGCTAATAGATTTCCGGCACCTGTGTGTAGGCAGGTGTGTTTCGAACGATCGCTATTGCGATCGGAACGCACCCGACACACCGATAAAGGATATTGGATTTACTTTACACCTCCTATTACATTTGCCAGTGCGTCTCAAACGTTTTTTTAACCTTTAGACGAATAGACTTTTCAGACTAAAACCCTCTTATCCATGCTGCACGAGTTTTTGAAAGAATCCTCATCTGTCATGTTGTAATTTTAATTTTAATTCATAGACTCAGATATATGGACTCATCTACGAAAAATGCTTTAAGCAACGTCGCAGAGGCATTTTTTTGGTGTCTCAGTAAACCGATACGGGAAAGGCAAATACGATCTACTGCACTTAAATACACTATCTGTCGGTTTAGGTTTGCTAGACCACTTATGTGTTAACATCCGCTTCTCAGCAAGTTTTTTAAGCCAGTTCATGTCATGGGTTTTCCCTCCGTCAGTGACAAGCTTTTTCCACGCAACGCCATCATCTGCTAGTTCTTGTCATGAAATTGAATCTATAGAAAAGTCATCTTCTGGCATTGTCTTGTGTGATATTAGGGATATTTTACGTGATGTAGCTCATATGCATAAATGAACTGAATTGCGTATAATGATTCAGATCATGCTATATTAACTGCCACAAAAATCGTTGAACTGTTTCGATAAGTCACCATGTTGTGAAAGTAATAATCTCTTAATTAAGAAATTAAGTCTGACTTGACTGCAAGCTTTGCCTTTGCCTTTTCATTAAAAAAAACTTCCCGTAACCACTGGCTAATTCCGAAATGTAAATAATCAAAACAGAGTCACTATTAACGGTTTCCTCTGACACCTTGTTGAAAGTGATTGCTGAAATTATTGAACGGGTAATTGTTGTATTTACAAAATGTCTTCCGATGATTTCAATTGTTCAACAAAATGGCGGCTTCTTTACTAAAACCGACGAAATATTTTTGGTGAAATATTGGACTTCATGGTTGGTATTAATATTTCCAATCCAAGCGCTTCATTCTAAAACTACTAGTTAGGAACTATAAGTTCAATATATAGAAACTTTTATCCCATAAATTGAAGATGTTTCTTCGGAACAGGGGATGAAAATTAAAATATATTTCTATATAAACATTTTTGACAAAGTGTGATACAATCTCTCTTATCAAATACAGCTGCCAACATAACTAAAAATAGAAGCTGGGATTGCACTTAAACTTGCATATACTCATAAAAATTTATAAGGTTAGTTATTGGAAGGAAGCTTGTCACTAGCTAGAGCATTATTTAAACCTTTTCCATTACTATAGTCATTTAATCAAATAACATTGGCAGAGTTGTGTACAAAGACATGTTGCTATTAAATACATATATTAAAAAAAAAAAAAAAAAACGGAAATATAAGCGTAGGTAGATTTTTTGCTAGTTTAAGCATATTAGTCATACGATTGAGAAAATAGGGGCCGTGTTAATATACCCAACTGAATTAATATCAATTAATGCTAATTATAAAACCGAGTAATATAACCAAACATTTTGAAACGATGATAGTACAGTTACAGGGCTCGCTCTAGGGGGGAGTCAGCCGGGTATTTGCCCGAGGCGCCAAAATGCGGGGGCGCCGCGGTGGCCGTTTGGTTGTAAAAATTGATACATTTTATGATACATTTTACAAACAAAGACAACATTTTTTCGGGATATCGGTCCATTTGTTTACTAAAAAAATATATTGTTTATGTAATGTATATATTGAGACTATATTCAAATTTGTAAAGAGCGCTCCTGGTCTTGATTTGAACTTTCGGTGTTATGGATATTTAATTAATAAATTGGTTGGCAGGTTGGCGAAATTATTTTTTCTATTCTACACACATAATAGATCAGAGATGACTGGTCACTTGCTCGGGAGTCGGCGCGGTGGACAGTTGTCTTGTGAACCCCGTGAATTGTGTGTCTAACATTAGGATATTTAAAGGAGGTGCTTTGGATACCCCACCCGTGTCCGCCATCTTGGGCCACATTGTCACTCAACATCAGGTGAGATTGTGGCCATAACGCTAAACCTATAAACTATTAAAAAGAACACATTGGTTACTGGCCAGATTATAGCAATAACTTTAGATATTAAAATAGATATATGTGTATCATATAAAATAACGATTCTAAATTAATACTTAATTACATAACATGTGTATAGGATCATAAAATGAATGACATTGGCAAATGCTATGCCGGCGTCAGTTAAATAATTAAACAAAAAACTAGATCTCAATAAGTTAACTGAGTGCTTAACATATATTTATATACACATTTTCGTATAATAGTTGTAAATGTAGTTTGAAAAATACCTTTGTGTACTAAATTACGCGCAGAAACGATGATGTTGACCTCGAGGTCATTGCCTCTTACGTGAATTAAGCAATATAACAAACTATCTGCGTGTTTTATTATTATTACTAGATGTGGCTGCGATTTCGCGTGGAATAAAATATTATTTAATATTTCTTGTCCGTTTTTGTAACTTTTTTAAATGCAGCTTTGCAATTGGTTGAAACGTTATTTTAAATAGTCTAAAGCATTCCTTAATTATCGTTCTATCAAATACGAAAATAACTTTTGAAATCCCACTGGTAGTACCTGAGATTAGCGCGTTCAAACAAAACAAGCATTTGCGCTGTATATTATTAATTTATATTGATACTAAAACTATAAAGTTGATTCACACACATTGATGGTTTTATGTACTGAGATATCGTAGGTTCGATTCTAGAACAGAAAGAAAAATCAAGAGCCGTAACCAGAGACAGGTAAGGAGTGGAACTACCTCCCCCAACGCTTGTATACTACAGTGTTAAGTGTGACACTCATAATTTTTTTGTCCTATTCCCAAATAATTTCAAGACCGGTTACGCACCTGTGATTTCTCTGGTGTTGTGGGTGTCTATGGGAGGCGGTGATCACTTACCATCAGGTGATCGCGCGTTTGCCCCTTATTCCATAAAAAAAAAATACGTTTTGTTCATCCACAAATCTGTACCAGCGGCCGTCTCCTTTCTTCACTCCCTTTTCTGTCATCTCATTCCTCACAGACTCTATCTTTTCCTTTTCCTTTCTATCTCTTCCTGTCCAGCATTACGTATGACACTTTTTTAATATACAATAATGTAATCTCGATGGCAATTCACGTAATGCAGTTCGATTGTTGTTCAGAAGCGAAGTATTAGAGATAGATAGCTGGAATGTTGTCGCAAAAATTGCTCGGTAAGTTCAAAGAAGATCTTATCTTGTTACAGTGATGATGTAACTTTTACAAGATTCCTATACATTTTAAACTATCAAAAGAGTTACAATTGTTTAAAAAGAGTGCAATGATGCAGCGAAGTATACACATAATACATTTTTCCTTGAACCCTCAATAAAATCCCGTCTATATTAAAGTAAAAATGTATATAATTTTCATGCCAGAACTATTTTAAATGTATTGATTTATACAATAAACAGAAAGCACAAATATCACATGATTTATGATTACCAGGCTGCCATACTAAGGTTCCCTATATCTTGGGAGAACTATACATGAGGCTCTTCAAAAAGGGAAGAGATACGGTCGCCAAGGCCAGCAACATGGCTGTATGGCTGGTGTTGCGGCTGTCCATAAGCAGCGGTAACCATTTACCAACTGTTTGCTAGTTCGTTGCCTATTAACATGAAAAAAAATCTCTGGTTGTCTAATTGTTAAAGCGATGATAGCTTAGTGGTAGTGTGTACGACTTCGCGTCAAGGGACATGAGTTCGAATGCTCTCCACCTATAATGAGCTTGAGCTTTCGGTGTAGGAAAACATCGTGAGAAAACCATAGCATTACTATTCCGCGCCTGGCTAGTTACCGCATTATTAATTTAATTACCAGCATTTTTAATATAAATTGACAATATTTGCACTAAAGATTATGCCCTTGATGTAGGGAAGATTAAAAAACACTTAAATTGGGAACAACTGTTCGCTGATCTCATAAGCATTTGTGTCATTCGAACCACATCGGTCGAGGCAGTTGAAAAGTGGCCGCTAATACCATAACCGACCATCTAACGTGGAATATCAAGAACTAAGTGTAACGTCTACCTAAGTGTAGAGTCTGTAACATATTCAGTCTAAATATTCTTCAAAGCCTTTAGAAAACGGTGTAGACCTATTAGGGGTCCAAACGCGTCGGTAATGTTAATTAGTGGTCAATGAACCTTAAAGCCATGTTACCAGGACAAGTACTGAATTTTGATCGAGGACAATTACATAACCATTGGTTTAAAGATTCACATCAAACACTATATTTACAGGTGCGTGTTATGGCGACTGCACACGTAACGGTATGTTTTATAAAAAATGTGCAGGTACGTATAATCAACACACGCTCGTGGATACTTGTACAAAATACTTGTTCATGCAAATCTGTTTTGTCCAGTTACGTGTGTCGCCAGCTTTACTAATCAATTGACTAACCAATTGAAGCGATGGTAGCTCAGTCGGTAACGTGTACGGACACCGCTGGACGTAAGTTCGATCCCTGCAATGAGCCTGAGCTTTAGGTGAAGGAGAACATCGTGATGAAACCATATCATAATGTTGGGGCTTTTTTTAAAGCCCGTCTGGCTAGCTACCACCGTCAAGTTGAAAATCTGCTGCCAAATACCTATAGGTGTGTTCCAGCAGTTGCACTGAGAGCCAGTGTCTGTACCAGTCAGAGCCTGTCGACCGTTTTGGGCCACCTCGTCACCTAATACCAAGTCATATTTTGGTCATTAAACTCAACATAAATATATAAAAAAAACATCAGTAATTTCAATACAGCAACCGTGGACAAAACTGGAGGTGAAGGTTTATGTATTGCTAGGTCTAACTTGAGAGACGGGATAATTTTATCCGCATAACGTTACTCTAACACGTAATACGATAGGTGGTGCTGTGGTTGAATAATTTTGTTCTATAAAAGTTGGAACAAGTTCTGCCAAATCAGCTAGTTAACGAGGGAAAAATTTAATTTACGTACATCCTGTCATCCTCTAGCAACGCAACGGGCAGGCTGCGGAAGGTATGTGGGACTCCTCAGGTGAGAGATACCGTCAAGTACGCAGTAAAGAATATTACGATGACGTACATCCTGCGAGATTATTACGGATTTACCACGGACTGCTTTGGCACTGCTTATAGATGATTAAGACAGCCTATATAGCCTTATCCTTAGCTATATACTTATTACTTATCATACTAATATTATAAATGCGAAAGTGAGTTCGTTTGTTCGTTACGCTTTTACGCCTAAAGCGCTGAATCAATTATGATGAACTTTGGTACAGAGATAGATGAGAGCCTGGAGACGGTGATAGGCTACTTTTTCTCGCGACTAACTTATTGGAAGTGAATTAACGAGACGGAAAAAATTGTATGAAACTTTCTATTGTGTCATCCGATTTGACAAAATTAATATTAACGTCGACCGAAGCCGCGAGTAAAAGGTAGTAATAGTATGTAATCAATATTTGCGAGTATATTCTACATAGTTGTAGGGTTTGTATGCGCACATTTCTCAAACGTTAGTCAATCGCGTCACCCGTCCGGACGTAGGTGGTATCTTATCGCACATTCTCAAATGTTATTAGTTTTCGTTTAACTTTAGATTTTAATAGTTCGATAACAAGCGGATTCCATTACACGGAACTCATTTTTTTTTCGTAAATTCACATTGAATCACGAATCTCGATGATAGAAGACGAATGTCTCAAACAAAATAGCTTACAGTTGTATACATTTAATAAAAGAGTATCAAAATCTAAAACTGTCAAATAATTAAAATTATATTCATATCGACTATTTTCGTTGTGTGCCTATATGGTTGATACATTGATAAGAAATATAGATAAACACACAGTATACTTTTTATCCCATAAAACGGATTAGTTACTCCAGGAGAGACGTTGAAAGTTAAAATTTTGTACAAACATTTTTTTTGACGAAAACGTATTAGTTTCTCGATACGATAATTGACATCGTTACTAAAAATCTAAGCTGTGATTGAACATCGACATGTATAGAATACATATTTATATATCGGCGATAGAAAGCATGTTTGTCGTATCGCGCAAATTTAACTTTACAGGTGAGCCACAAAAATTTTCAAATAATTTTTTTTTATGTTGTATTAAAGATATTTTTCATCGCAGCAATACGAGACCCAATTCATTTGATGGGCTGTTTGTTTGTTACAAATGATGTTTATATTTGTTTATGTTTATAATGATGTTTCCAACGTCGATTTAAATTCGCTAAACTACAGCACCGTATGATGGATCATATTAAGAAGTCAGATTTTTATGTATTTCACATTAATAAGGTTTTATATGTTAATATAGAATAAGAAAGGGTGCCCTGTCGAGTTAATACCTACTGAGAAGTAACGGATAATGTCTGTCAGTACACCTAATTAGGTGCAGTACTATTAATATTAATATAGTGACGCCAAATGTTGTTTGAGACATAAAACGTTTTCACCTATGTCGTAGAGAAATGAAAAACCCGCAGCAACTTGATAGTTTAATTACACAGAAATGTGTCTTATTCGATGTATTATTTAATTGGATATCTACACGTATTTCCCTGGACTTTTCCTTGTCACATACCTGAAACAATGAAAACACTAGTATTACTATAAAATAATTAAAATGTATATTAGTACATATAATAATTGAATATTAAACCTTATATGTATTTATCTATATATATAAAAATGAGTCTCTTTTTTCTTTGGTCATTGCATCACGTGTGAAAAGATGGAATAATTTAGCTAATTATTTTTCTGTTGTGTTAATAATTGCCAGGACAAGGTTCTTATTAAAGAAAAAATTACAGAAGTTGAGCAGAACATTAGAAAATTTAAGAAAACATAGAGACAATATTAACTTTACAAAACTGTTACTACCATGCGCTACCAATATTCACAGTTAAGACAGAACAACGTCTGTCAGGTAAACTAGTATATTAATAAAAATATATTTGTCTTTTCTACATCTGTATACCGTTCTTTATTGCTTTACGCTAAACGCTTATGTTTAATCAAAATATGATCAGACATCCTTACTAATATTATAAATGCGAAAGTGAGTTTGTTTGTTTGTTACGCTTTCATGCCAAAACCTGAAGTCGGTGACAGGATACTGTTTCTTACGAAAACCTTACTGTAAGTGGGGTAAATCGAGGGATAAACTTTGTATGACACTTTATATTGCGTCATTCGATTTATTTGACAAAACTATTTTAACGTGAATGAAGCCGCAGGTAAAAGCTAGTTAAGATATATCGAACAAAGATGTAACCGCACTAAGCCCGGTGCATGTACTTGTTCATAGCTGCCGGAATACTACATTCTACATTTTTTTAACCCATTTGAGGATCTCTCTCGATGAAATTTCCCGACTATAATCTACGATACGGGTATGAGAGGAAGGCATTCTTATGCATTTGTTTACTTAACTGTTTATCCAAGTGTGATGTAAGACTAGGTAAGTCTTACTATATATACATACGTACGAAGGTCCCTAGACAAAGACAAACCATTATTGGAGTTTTTCTTCAGGAATTTTGTTGAGGACTGAAATTAATACAAGCGTTACTTTTTCTGCGAAATTTACATTGCGCACCTTTCACTTTAACAAGCGTTGTTTCAAAGACAATCGCGCTTAAGGAGTAATCTCCAACAGGGGCTGACACACACACCTTTTTTTCTTTGATGGGCACTATATAATAACAGGAAACGGTATCTAGATCTAATGACCTTTGAATATACAACGGAATATATGTATATAATAATTGTTTTGTCGTAAGTTTAAGAACACGTATTAAATGGAACGTGGCTAATGTACGACATATTACTCTACCTACCGTGAGAATTAATCTCGCGGTTTGTTCCGCACTGGGGTTGCTATATGACGAATCACATTTTACAAGGAAAACTATAATGATAGATTATTTAAAAAAATACTTTTTGTATGATCCTACTTCTGCCGCATAGACGATTTTGACCAAGTTTTGAAAGTGAGTGTTGATACACATAGGAAAGGGGCCCCTTAAAGTTTCATCTGTGGCAACAATTTCGAAAACTGCTTGAAGTTTCCCTCTCTGCCACACGATGCATCCCACCCGCACGGTGATTCCATGGTTTGCTAAGAAGTTCTCTCTTTTATTCGTCAATTTCGATTTAACTCTTATATTCTGCAATATTGATGACAATATGCATGACGTGGTTAGTTTTGTGTGTTCGAATATGTTGGAAACAATTATATATGCTTACCAAGTATATTGATATTTCCGTAAAATCCTTTAAAGTTCTAATATGATAGGAGATAACTGACTTGATAAGTAATTAATGTCCTTCTTGAAATGGTAGTAATAATTCTAAACAAACATGAGGAATGCAATAGTACGTAAAATAATTAGATGCGAGTATTCATGATATTTCGATTATAATTTTAATATTTTAAGATGGAAAAAGTAGTATCAGTAATGAAGGTGCATTCTTTGTCATATATTTATTAGTTTTATCATAGTATTTCGGGAAAGTAACGGAATTGGTAACAGTATCTTTTAACAAAATGACCTTACCAAATTATTTATAACATCTAATATTTACTTAAGTAAACTGAAAAAAATATCGCAGTGTTTATATGGTATTCATCGGGGTTTGGAAAGTCTAATTACTACACAAGAATAATGAAGATAACAGCCGTCAAACCACGTAAAATATGTACATCGCATGGCTTGGACACTTACATTCCTATATCACGAAGTCGGTCACTTTGGAATGTAGTTATAAGTTTTGTGCGATAAATTCCAGAATTCCGCGGATTCCGTGCGACCGGTCATCCCCGGTTATGTAACAACGTTCCGTTACACGTCACACCGGCTTACGGAGGCGTCCGTGGACTAGTTTTTCTATGCGACGCCGGCTGGAATAAGAGACGAGATTCCGTGGTATCGGCGGCTGCCTGGCCATCGACCGTAGCCTTTTAGGTGTGTACAAGTCACGGTTTCTTGAAAAAAAATAATAGATAATCATCGAAAGAAGTGAGAACTTATATACGTTAAAATAACGGTGATTGTTTTGATTTGCAAAAGAATTGTGTTATATGAAAATTAAAATTTAATTATTTTGTGAATTTAATACATTGCTATTAGCTAAGTTTTTCTTTATAGTTTAATAATGGCTTCAAAGCCATAATTTTGTTCGTAATGATAGATAAAAGTAACCACTGTGTGTTGGGCCATATTGTGTGTATACACTTGTTTCTAAATTTAACATTTAATCTATGTTCGTAGCAATTATAACCAAAATAATACAAAGACATGAATATAAACTCACAACCAACACACTTTTTACAAACGTTAATCAATTATGAACTTGAAATTCTTGTTTAACACGTTCACCTAATTCCCGAGTATATTATTTCGTACCATGCGTATGCAAATATTAGTAAAATATATATAAGTGAGAACGATACTTGACCGTGATAAACTCCGCAACTAATTAAGCGACCTTAATTAAATACTTATGTGTGTAATTCGGTCTTAATTTAAAATACAGGATAGTTTTTATATCAATAAATGACCCTAACGTATTAGGTGGAGCCATGGTCGAGGTACTGACTACTGACAACGGCAGAACAAGGTCTATTTTCTACCCTTTCTATTAGGTAATCAACAACTTCACTACACCGCCTCTTATCGCATCTAGCAATAACTTATTCCTCTAAGAAAAAAAAAATTGCAGATCAGCTTTTATGGTAATCAATTCAATTGGGTAAATTTTTGACAGTTCATAATAATATGTTAATAACAATAGTCGCATTTGTCCTCCGATACAATTTCAAGTCTTGAAAGATGTGCACATGTTCTAGAGCGTCAAAATCGCAAACTATTATTCAATATAATTAGCTTCCTGATGACTTCTTTCACTTTATGAAACCAGGGTCTGTGAGGTGGGGTACTAAGAATCCCTGCATACCATTTGCCCTTTTCCTAGCTATTTACAATATTCATAACGCATTAAATAGAAAAAAAAAAAACAAAATGATTAAAGATATGATGTTGCCGAATATTAAACATTCATGAAAAATGTGCAATGTTTAAAAACATGAACAAACTTAATAATAAATATTGATAAATAACCTTATCAGAATGTAAGAATAAATAAAAAAGATTTATTGGTGAAAAAAAAAATTTTTTTTAATCTCACAACCCTACACCGATTCACATATCGATGCGTTCGGGCGCGGTCCAGCGATTGATCAGCCGGGGTCGGCGACCGCTCTCTCCCCGTTCCTAATTTGAATTCGCCGCGTATTATGGCGCGGGGGACGTAATTGGATAATGATGAGGGCGCAAACGCCTCCCCCGCAGCCCCGATTTGGCGCCGTGTTGGAGAAAAAAAAACTTTGTTCAACATTCATCAGATCAATTATGAATTTGTTCGGAATATTCGATTTAACTACTCATTGACGCATGCGATGTGGTTTTTTTCTTACCTTGCATTCAGTGCCAAAGTGTGATAAAAATAGTATTTAACTAATATTTTTTTACATTAATTAGATGTCTAGCTTGCAATGTTAATTAACAAAATATAAACGAACATATTGGCATTTTTTACAAACTAAAAAAATACTATTAAGAAGAATTATATTTGAAAAAAAAAATAACATGTTTAAGTGACCACGTCTAGGTCCGATGCTCTAAAAACTAACCCCCGAACCTGCAGCAATTGCGAGATTACAGTAAATCTGTCATGTTATAAAATTACACTTCAAATCTGTATACACCGTACAGTAAATACATAGCATGTATGAGAGGCTTTTTAAGTGTGTAGGCAGTGAAAACTAAAAGTGTAGTATATCATTATACGTTATGTACGTATAATTTAGTTGGTACGCGAAGCTACATTCATGAAGACAGACCAGACTGACCTCAGTTTAGGTTCGACCACTTTCGCCACCCTTGCGGAAGGTTCAAATTTCAGTTAAGTGCCTTCTACTCTTCCTGTAAGTCCTGGTAAAGCTATCAATGACCCTTAAACCAGCAGTGTTAAATGGTTCAATAAAAAAACAATATATACGTGTACGTTTTCACTTCACAAAAATAGAATCAGATTCCTGTTGTCAGTCCTGTCCAGTTCCTTCGAAAACTGTCTATGGTTTTTCAGCTTTTTGGTATACTTTGTAACATCTATGACAACAGCATCGATAACACGAAGTATTTTTTTTTTTATTAATATTCGATTTAAGACTAATCTCATCTGTTAAGGTACCGAGATCTTTTGTTGCCGCATGTGAGTGTATCCATTGTGTTAGCTCATAATTGTATTCTCTATGCGAAGGAGTATAAAGAACGGTTTTAATATAAACGTTGCTTTGTGATACTGACAACTTCATTTGCCGTGAGCTCACATTTCCCTCGTCCAAACAACATTTGTTTTTTTTTTTTTAGTTTCTTCCTTAAGTATCTACTTTTAGTATAAAACCCCCGGTATAGAAATTTTCTGAGGAATAAAATGAAAACAAGTGTTAAATTAAAGGCATGGCCCTTAAAGACATAATAAGAAATTAGTATATCCGAGGAAGTTGTAAGCTCCACCCGATCGAATAGAAACTCTAAGCAAAGAAAAATTACATCTCTAAGCAAGTCCTCTACATTTTTTTTTTTTTTTCGACCTGACTTACGCTGTTAGCCCCAGGGGCTTTGACAGCTTCACCGGACTTTAAGTCCTCTACATGGATTCAGGTCATAAGAAGCGAGGTAGATCCCTTCTAACTTGAACATCTGTAGTCAACAACGACCTAAAGCAAGCCCAAGTGACCGAACCGAACTATCTGGCGGAGAATGACGAGGAGAGCCGAACCTAGATGAAATGAGATAAAGGTAGGCAAAGAGATAGAGAGAGAGAGAGAGATAACTCAAAGATATTCCTTGCACACCTTTCATAATGAAAATTGTTATGTTTCAAAGATTCAAAGTTCAAAGTTTCCGCTTATAATATTAATATTTATTATATGAGTAATTCTTGCAACTAAGATGACAGCTATTTATTAAAGGTTCACTGATACTTATATTGGGGTCATTTATTTAGTCAAGAAAAACAAATAAGCACATCAAGGTTATTTACGCTTCTTTTGCCAGAGAACCTTTTTAAGTGTTAAAAAAATATACTTGCGTGCAAGGCTGTATAAGCACGTTACCTTTACTCGAATGTGAAACGTAACAAATAAAATATATATATTATATATAACCAAAATTCCAAATCCGGTCCTGACTTCGAGCACGAAAAGCCATTGAAAAAATACGGCATATAATTACGCTGAAATTACAGTGGTGTCATTTACAGGCGTTGTCACGTCGAACATTGTCATAACCGGCCACGGTGCTGCGCATGCGTGGGCACTTAACATCGTTAGAAGGGCAGTAAAGTAGCGTACAGGGGGGGAATTCTATTACGCGTTTTATACGCTTCCCGTGCCTTAATACGGACAGGGGGGGGGGGATGTTGTTAAAACCTGCCCATTACACCCAGACCTATGCGTCTCTCCCCCTATAAGTGTTAGGAGGTTCATAAAATATCGGTCGTATCGTAAAACATTGAAATCAGCGTGTGTTCGCGGGGGTAAGTTTTAGGTGTCGATTCGTTTCGCGCAGTTTATTTTAAATTATCGCACGTTCGGGGGAGGGGGCTAGTTATTAATCTCGCGCCGTAGGCAGATGACGGCTGACAAATAGATTTTTGTAATAAGCTATATTTAATATGCACTATTTTACCAGTGCCTGGCTGTATCGGCAACTTGTGTAACAGGTAATTGATTTTGTGTAATAGGTATTTATCACAAAATAAGCAATGAGAAATAAAAATAAACAAATAATTAAACGTAAATAAAGCCGGCATTCAAGTATGATTTAAGCCATCTTTGTCATAGATATTACAGAGTTCGCGACGTTGGGCAAATCATATTTTGCCTGGACGTTATTTTTTAACACTCTGACATTATATAGACTATAATACGACGTAGCTTATATTTTGCATCAAAATTCATTTAGAAGTTCACTTGTTACAAACTTTCCCTTTTCCCAAATTATTTATACCACAGAAACTGCTTCGGTTTATGGAGTAAAAATTATCCTATTTGTCAACCTATAATATTTATAACAATGCAATTCAAAGGTTAATTATATGATATTAGCTAAATTGGGGTCAGAGACCACAAGAGCTATATAATAAAATAAAAAAATCTTTACACTAGTTTCAGAGTCATGCATTTAAAATAGGACGGTCTGACATAAACACAAAAAAAACCTAAATAAATTATTATTGACTTCTGCATCGATAACAAAGTACGTCCTAATCAAAATTATCATAAAATAGCTAATGTACATTTGGTTTTATTACCTATATTTACAGATAGATATCCCTCTCTAGGTAGCGTATTCTATTCTTTATTACGCTAAACGTAAAGTTAAAAAGAAATTGCCATTACTATTGCAGAAATCTATATATATATATATATATATACTATATATACTATATATCTATCTATATACGTGAAGCAAAATCTTTGTACCCCTTTTTATGAAAAATGCGAGGACTGACGAGTATGAAATATTGCACACTTATACTTTATATAGAGAAGAGCTGCAGAATGCATTTTTTTTTTAATTACGCATAAAAAACACATTAAATTGTTAAAAAAAAACATTACTACACACTACCACGTATTTGACACATATACGCATATATACTGTTTTATATATTGTTATAGTTTGTTGTTAAATTGAGAATAAATTATAGATTAATATTGTTTGTTTTAACTGAATGTCAAACATGATCCTATATACTAACACGAGTCTATGACAACAGAACTTTAATAATGTTCAAACTTATATTTTAAATTAATTACGATCGAATTTCGACCATTATTTAGTATAATTATTCGGATTGTCAACTTGAGCTGGCAGTTAGAAAACATAATGTCACGTACAGATGAACCCTGTCTGATAGCTTGAGTTTGTTCATGACATTCCATATTGAGTTTATTTGTGAACACGTACCAAGTTCTCTCAACACCTCTCATACTTTATAGAACCTACGCATTAAGAAAGCTTGAGGAAAACCAAACACCGTCCGACTTGGTATATACCCTGGATTAACAAATCCCCAAAACAAACAGTTGAACGTGACCTCCGGAGGGTCAAATTAAAGTAGGTACGTGTCGCGAGAGGCCGCAGGTTGGAAATGTTCGGATTACCCGACCGCGGACTCAAATCCATTATGCTCGAGCACGCACGGATGTACTTAGGAGACCTTCGATATAGATGAATTAATTTGTATTCTCTAACAATGAAGTCACTTAATGACAAGGATATTGTATTGGTCTGTATCGAAGAGACACTTTGACACTTTGACACTTTGAGAAGCGATGATAGTTCAGATGGTAGTATGTACAGACGCTGCGTCAAGAGACGTCAATTCGAATCCACCTACGATGAACTTGAGCTTTTGGAGAAGGAAAACATCGTGACGAAACCTAGCATGGTGGTAGGGTTTTTTTAATGTCCGTCTGGGTAGCTACCACCTTCAAGTTGAAAATCTGCCGGCGAATACCTATAGGTGTGCCGGTACTTGCATTTCATAGCCAGCCCCTCCACAGGTTTACCGTCTTCATCAGCTTGGGTGACATCGTTACTTAAAATCAGGTGAGATTGTGGTCATAACTCTAAACCTTAACTATAAAAAAACCGTATAAATCAGGTATAACAAACATCCACTATAAACCCCTTTTTTTCTTATCCGCGTACGCGCCGTACATGCCACAAGAGGGAGGTGTGTCAAGACTCATCCGATGATAAGAATCATCAAAAACCTAATAGAAAGGTACCACGGCGACTTTTAATCCCTTGTACTGTCAGAGACCAGGAACAGCTTACACACTTCTAAGATCATAGTTCTTTTAATGGGACGTAACCTTTTTCCTAGACATATACCTAGCAATTAAGCGAGGTGATATGACTTAGGGAAGGATTTTTTTATAATTTACAAGTTTAGTGGTTAGGTTATAATCACACTTGATGTTACCATATAGCCCAGAATGGTAGGCACGCTAAGTTCAGTGGAGGAACTGGCTCTTAAGTGCAACTGTCAGAATACATTTAAAGATATTTGGCAGCAGATTTATTTAGATTTAGAATTTATATGGTGGTAGGGCACCTTGTAATAACCACTTGGCTAGTTAGCATCTTCTTGTAGATATTTTTTGGCAAATACATATAAATGTGTTCCGACGATTACAGATGAAAACAATTTCCTTGACGAGGGTGTTAAAATCATCATCGGGCATATGCTCACTTAATATCAGGTAAGATTGTGGTTATAATAGACCTATAAAGTAAAAAAATGGGGAATAGATCAACTGTTATACAAGTCATTAAGAACCTTTTTTTGGCGATATTGATCGTATCTAGGATTCTGTCGGAAGCAAATAATCTACCTCTTTATTATAATACCACATCTGACGTCATAATCAGGTAGGTTTAAAAAAGTTTCTACTATTTTTATGCTGTACCTGCGAGGTAAAAAGGGTTTTATGCTTGCTTACTTTAAATTCAAATCTGCGTGTTTACTTGGTGCTCACCAGATAGAACAACACCCTCCATCCCTACAGAATAATCTACCTTTCCATTTAATCAGAACTTACGTTCTCCTGGTGTTTCATAATATTTTGTACGGGCTAATGGCTGTAATATTTAACTTCACGACTATAATAGTTATATACGGCTAACGTTTTTATACAAAACTACTTTTTGCCAGTGACTTCTCTATTTGCTAAGGGAGAATTCGATTAAACTGATACTCAAGGAAGCCTAAAATATATTTAGTTATATTTTTTATTATGAATTATAATCTTTAATTTTCATGGTCAAGTTTTTAAAAAGTCGCAATTTCTAGATCTTCATGATTGTTGTTTATGTATTTATTGTTTATTACTTAATTTACAAAATAAAATTTTGACTTTCACAACAGTCTGCAAAACAATTTATATGTGGATTAATATATTTTTTTATCTTAATTATAGTCGTTAATCTTTATTGGTATATTTCTAAAAGTAGGAAGTCTAGATCTTTAGTAATATTATAAATTTACCAATATTACATAATCTAGAATGGAAAAAATACATTATTTTTAATTTAAACCCAAACTGCGGAATGTGGAAGCTAATTTCGATAGAAATATATAGTAGACAAAGTTAAATCATTTAGAAAGAGGTTTGTTGTAACATCAAAAATTATGTATATTCAAAAATTCAGGCTGACAACATTACAAAAGAGTAATCAGAGAGAAAAGCAATGGTTGTGAGCAAAACAAAAAGCAAGGGATACTAACTACGGGTGAGTTTTTGGCGAAATCTTAAACTGTCATGTGTCGATTTCTATTTAAATCTATAAAGTTATATTCTAAAACCAGATATAATGTTGCATAGGTGGCTTTTTACGTGATGCAGTTCCTTTATAAAAATTGTGGATTATCTATATTAATATTATAAGGCTGGATGGTCGGATTTCAATAAATCTTTTCGTATTTAATATATAATCATTGAGGAATATTTTAAGCTATTTAAGATCACTCTACCATCAATACGCGAACGCGAACGAACGAACAAAGTCGCGGGCACAGTTGGTAAATAATAAATGGCAACTGAACTGCATTATTCATTGCCGCAAAAACAGTGGTCAATTTTGAAAAAGAGTAGTCATCTTGTTCGATCGTTGTTTGAACTTTTACAAGATTATTGAAATAGTTTATCGAGATGGCTTTAGCAGAATATTGTATAAACACACATAATTAAATTTTAAAAAATTACATCAATATGACAATATAAAGAGAAGATATTCGCAGCGTTGTCAGTGTGACTGCAGAAGAGAGTGTATACATAATGGCATTGGTAGTTGCAATGAAATCGAGAAAAGACGTCACTAAGGCTACGTTTGACATACAAGTTCACAAGGTTCTAAACATGTCTTAAGCGGTTCCACATGACGACCACAGTCGTTGTGGTCGTAAAGAAAACGTCACAAAATGACAAGGTTTACTAACCAAAGGCAATCATTTCTACATTTTGGGATGCCTATCGTAAAATTGAGTGTAGACCATACTTTTTTAAAACATCTTAGTGAGTTAACTCAATACCGTGGTCTGTGGTCGAGGTTTGCTTACATTAGTTTTTGTGGGAGAGACGCCAACCCGGCTTTGGAGATTAACATGAAAATATTACGCATGCATAAATGCAAATGTATACTTTAAATCTTAGGCTTACGGTTTAAAATTCCCTTTTGTCATGTTGACCCGTGCCTGTGGTGGCTCTGCTCGATATAGAACCAGATATTACCCTTTGTTCATATTTTACATGATTATTACAAATACATTGATGCGCCTTTAAATTTCCATTGTAATTTAAAACAGAATACGTTTTATTCTGTCTATATGCATTTAGTGGTAGGGTTTTTTCTAGTAGCCGCCTGGCTAGCTACCACCTTTAATTTGAAAATCTGCCGCCAAATACCAATAGGTGTGTTCCGGCAGTTGCACTTAAGAGCCAGTTCGTGCACAGGTTTAGCGTCTTCTAATTTGGGCCCTATCGTCACTTAAGATTATGCCCATAACACTAAACCTCAACTATAACACAAAAAAAAAACTTAGGAAATGAATAAAACCCTATACTAATGGAATAGATGAAAACTTTATTTACTTTATGAACCGTATTTATTTATTATAAATATGAAACCAAAAAAATTAATTACGTATTTCCAAGCCGTTGTCAATTTGGTTCGATGGTATTGTTTATGTGAAAAGAAACTGGACGCATTTAAATAATGTTGGTGTTTTGTTAGAATATCAGTTTATCATATCGTAGTTTCTATTTGGATTTATTAGTCAACGTCATATTATGTATGTAACACTAGTGACATTTTGCATGATACAGTTTGGCTGTCGTGGACAAACGAAGCGAATTATAAAATAATAGCTAGAAATAAATATTTTTAAATTGTTTCAGAAAATCGTTGGAAAATTTCGTGTTTATCACGCGTAGCCATTGTTTTATTTTTATTAATATAAGAAAATTTTAAAGTAAGTATGCATTGAAATGATTGTACTGGCAACATTCTATCCGGTTATCATTATCACGTTTGAAAATAGAACGCACGCGACGCAGGCAACCGAGTAATCGGGCAAAAGCTTTTATATGTCGGCCAATATAATAGGAGCCCTCATTTTATATGCCTATTTGCGTCTACGACCATTTTTATGGTAGACTACGGGAACCGAGTGGGGTCTTACTCTAGTGGATTTAGTTTGAAGGCCCCGAGGCACGAGCTCACATGTGCCGGCACAGATAAGCGGCGGCATCCCCTCTCGAAAACTTGTTTAGTCGGACATGATAACTTTCTGTTGTCTGCTAGGGACGCGTATGAAGCCCGAAGCTGTTAGTTGGCTTACGTATTTATAAAATTTATTAAAATAAATGCAAACCAGCGAATTAATAAGCCAAGAGGTTAATAAATTTCGTTGAGAGAATTTAACTTGAAAATCGAATTAATCTTATCTAAATCCTAAATCAGTTCCCTTCAAAGTTTAAGCCGGCATTCAGTATCCATTGGACGTAAGCCTATAACATAAATTCGTAGCCCTAATTCAGCTAAGACTCGAGGGAGAAAACAAAGATCGATATCAAGTGCCCATGGCGCCAATGTGTGAGGCCCCTTCGACCCACCACCCATTTTACTGAGACCTCACTAATCCAATAGTAATTCCCACGCGGAATCACCGCATAAAGCGTGGGGAAGGCGACAGGGATCAAGTTATGTTGGCAGTCGGCGGGGTGCGTTCCGTTTATGGCGAAAGGATCGTGACGCATCTGTTCTGTTGCATAAAATATACGAAATTTAAAACAATGGTCCGGGAGAGGTTGCTATGGGGTGTTTGAATATGGAATTTGGTCTTTCTACCCTTCTCAGTTCCCACCAGCCAGTGTCAATACGCAGAATTAATGTTTTTTGTTTATGTACACAACATATTAAGAACGTATCCTCGGCCTGTTAGTCTCGAGTATAATTGCAATACGCGATTGAAGCGACAGGGTTTGTGGTGCAGTTGTAGGAAACTAATTATTGAAATTCAGTTTTAAATACATATACAAAATTTGTTTAGTTAAAATAATATAAACTGTGTTTCAATATTTACTATTATTATAGTAAAAAATAATATTTACAAGTAACTGCTCCGGCAGACATTACCCTATCCTTATCTTTAGGTGAAAAAGTTATGGCGGCCGAGTAGCTAAGACTGGCGGAATATTGATTGAATATCATAGGCGTATAAAACAGGCGTGTGCCAAGGAATTTGGTTCGAATAGCACGCTCTTTCCAGTAATACCTCGAGCAGAGCGACACCTATCGCGTTTTGGTGTACCATATAAATCTTCTATGCGAGAAAAGTATGTGCCAAATTTCATGTAGATCCGATTGACAGTTCCTAAGATTATCGCGTTTAATCAAACAAACTTTTTTGTGTCACGTTTTTTGTCCGCTATGAGTTCCTGAACTATTGAACCGATTTTAATTAAATTTTGGACACTGTGTGCAGTTTGATCCAACTTGAGAGACATGACACTTTTGGTCTCAATAAGTGATCATATCGCGATCGATGACGCTGTAGTCGATGTGATTGACTGCTCGGAAAAGGCAGAACACGGTCTGACAGGTCAGCTATAAGAATATAGATTTAACGAAAACAAAGCAATAACAACTACCTCGAAACGGCAAATTCGTGTTATGCATCTTGTTTAGTGTTGTTAATCTATCAATTTATCGCCGGTTATTGGCGACTTTAGTATTAATAATCCTTACTATTAATATAATTATTATAAATGCAGAAGTCAGTTTGTTTGTTACGCTTATATGACTAAACCGATGATGAATTTTGGTATAGAGTTAGACGGAAAGCTGGAGGCGGTGATAGACTACTTTTTGAAATTGGGATAAAGAGAGGGTTAAACATTGTATGAAACTTTCTATTGCGTCATCTGATTTGTTCGACAAATTTAATAATAAGTCTTTTCTATGTATGGTATATTGGTATTTGTCAAAGATGAATATCGTGTAATCTAAGCAACAATTTCATACACCATTATACTTCCCACCTCCCTTAGCAAGGCTCTCGTAATGCGCAGGAAGTGGCCCACTTAAGAGCACACCCGTGTGTTTAAAATTTAATAACCACCACCGTTATTGGATGCTGAAGAACCGAATATTAACTAGGGGTGAGTATTGCGATGTGGTTAAAAACACCATAAACCAAAAATGTTTTATGTGTACTTAAAAAAAATCGGATTGACAAGACCTAGATTAAGGTGTGCGAAGTCGCGAGCAAAGTTAGGACAAAAATAACTTAATGTAAGAAACAAAATAATATTATTGGATCCGATACGAAGACGTTACTCAGCCAGATTTCGCTAACAATAATAAAGTTGTGTTAGAAAACAAGTACGAATAAAGCTTCTATAAAAATGAATATCAGGAAAATACAAAAATCTGGATATTAACCTATTGTTAATATATTCTATTGGATGATTCTTAGCTATAATTAGATCACTTAAATAGTACCTATTGTACAATACATAAATAAATAGTAAATAAATCATCCAGGTGACATATAAAAAAAAATAAAAAAATATAATGTATATGGATCGGAATTTTATATGCAAAGATTAATTAAATAAATATTGTTCAAATGTAGTAAAAGTTGTTTTATTGGTTTCCATTTTTTTAAAGTCTATTAATTGCGTTTAGTATAAAAATAATATATTAAATTATTACTTCTTAAAAATACGCCTTTATTAAAATTAGTGGCATATGTAAATCAGCAATGGAAGCGAAAATTGTCGATGAAATAGTTTAGGTTTACTAACATGATACTTGCTAGTGTAATGAAACTGGTAAGTAGAAGAAATTACAGGACACGAATTTAGAAATTGCAGATTGCGAATGACAAAAATTATAGGCCACGAATGAAAACATAGCCAGGCGCGAATACATGGTGTTTGGATATTTCAAAACTACGTACGGAACCACGATATATAAACTTTAGCTGTACACCATCAAAAAACATGACTGCATATGTAAAGCTTAGACCAAATTTAATCAAAGCAAACTGCCACCAAACATTCAATATCCGGGGATCGGGAGAGGGCGGCAGTAACGCAAATGAGGTTAATCCGTCCCGGACGTGTTGCGGAAAACTAACTAGCCCCTTCCCCCGACACGGTCTAGATTATCCACATAAGTTTTAGTCCCTCATTAATTCCGTACCAATATAAAATTTAGCATACTACTTTTTATTGGGTTTATGGTTTTTTTTCTGATATGGCAACACCAAAGTTAAAAGTTGGTTATTTATGTTGTTATCAAATCATCTATCATAACTATATCCTTCAAAATGGAAGACTTTAGTAAAGTATAATTAGTAAATTACAGTCGATTTACAGATCTGACAACAAATAAATTTCCATATATTGCAATAAGCGCTACCAAAAGGTCTTAAATTTGTTTGTTAAAAGGTCACCTAGGTCGAATCCTCTGGAAATAACTCCTCTAGCCTAATACATTGCGCTGCACATTCATAAATTAAGTCTCTGTGAGCAACCTACTTTTATTAAATCGTCAAAATTAGAAAATTTGAACTCATCACAATATACATACAGGCATATCATTGTTTGGTATGTACATGTGTTTAGTTACTAAAATGGTTAGTATTACTTAGAACCAATTCGTAGAATTGAATGCCTGCAGCAACCAAAGCTACGTCAGACACTTTAGTCCCTTTCGGTGGTTACCTTTTAAACTGACTTCTATCTGCGCTCGCGCAAAAGGTCCGATGAGGTTGTCAAAGCCTTCATTTAGTGCTCGCTTTTTACTGGCCTTAGATCAACTTTAGACTTGCTTATATATACTTAAAAGTTACAGAGAACGTTAAACGTTTGTTACATAATGCTATAAATAAAAAAACATTAAGTGAAACAATAACCGATGCTTACAAACAATACAATAAACTCCACACATTATTTCCCTTGTCTTGTCCCTTTGTATAGAGAAGAAAGTTGGACAACGTATTCAAAGGCAAGGGTTTTTACTGAAATCTTTTTAACTACGACCTTTTAAATTTTGGAGATAAAATGGATAGAGTAGCAATAGAGAAGGCCAAGCACCAAGCTTAATAGCTATTTTAAAGTATATTTTCGCTAGACTTGGTTGCATGCACGCATCTTATATGCAAAGAACTGTATATTTTAGTTCTATGGCACATGAAAAAGCAATTTTAGAACACCCTTGCTGCTATTCAAAACTTGCACTAAAGCAGATATGTCGCATTTTATAGGATAGTCCAGAATAACCTTGATCATAGTTAGGTTCATCTACCTAGTTTTGATTATCATAAAGTTACCAATATGTCACTATATATTTCATATTCGATTTTGAAGTGTCTTCCAGTACATATATCTTTGAAATTCATCATCGAAGGGGATTTTTAACTGATGTCGATTGACAGAATATGTGAAATAAGAGAATTTGACTCAAAATGGAAACAAGTACAGATAGCAGCATAATGCAATCTAAAACAAGGTCTGAAACGCATTGTCAGTTATCGCTAACATGCCAGTCGTGATAAACGCATTTTGTGTTGAGTGACGAAGAAAATGACTTTCTTCTAGTTTGTCTCGTCTTAGTAGCAGCCATTGTGCCAACGTCCATAGTACGTTGAAAACACTGATCACCAAAATTAAGCGACGTCAATGCCGTCTGGGAACCTCCCATATTCGTTCTTTGACCAGAAGTGGTTTAGCTGTCCCTGGTCTATAGCAATATGAATATTTGAGTGTCATCGTGATGTTTTTTTTTTTGGTGGGTGGGAAAGAATTGCTGTATTTCGATAGTCGTCGTTACTTTGGGTGCAGTTACTTTTCCGAGCTACGATAAACCTAAAATCATTTTCTTGTCCTATTCTCAAGTTATTTAGGATCGGCGCAATACGTTTTCCATTTGTACTGCAAGAGTTTAGGCAAATATTTTAAAACCAGCCGCCCGCGCGACGCCAACCCTATTTGGGAATGATCTTGTTTTATGATACGATCAGCCAAAAAACTTCACAGTAATCTAAATTAGAAGCTATATAAGTAAACCTCGAAATAGGTATGAAATTTAAATTACAATCCATTTAATAAATTGATTTATACTAATTCTAGGAAACTCATACACAATCTCAGGGTAAAACCCGAATTGACGCAATTCATATATTATAATCGTTTGTATCAACTTTTTGTATCGTCTAAACTTGTTGCAGACATGCTATTATTATATATGTATTATCACGTTATAAACTTGTGAGAGTAAACCAACATTGTTCTTTGTCTTTTTTTAATTTCGCAATTGTTTTTTAAGGGAAACGCAAGATAATGATTATTAAATAAAATTGTTCAGAATTTTAATTTATATTAATATATTCGTTCATTTGATTGTATGTATGTAATAGGTGATATTATGCGTAATTTACATTGGGTATTGCCTACTAATTATGTGGATGGGATATGATTTATTATATAATAATTGCGTTAATGATCTTTCACAACGAGGATCAATTGCCAGGTTGAAGAAGGAATTGTTATATCTAAATAATAAGAGAATTCATAAGCAAAGTAGTTTAAAAATATCAGAAAAATATAAATGTCACGCAACCTCGGTGACGTTCCAACTACGTACGATGACTGTCTCGCCTCAAGTGCTTCGCTTAGAGTGAGCTAATGCCGCTTTTTTTTTTCCAAAGGACTTACACTGTTAGCCTATAAGGCTTTCACAGTTTCACCGGACTTTGTGGGCAGCACCAGCGCATGGGTTTGATTAGTGACCGAACCTCGGCTTGGGCTGTTGCCGGGACGCGAAAGAGAATCGAACGCGGTACTAACTAAAATTGAGAGAACTAATGCCGCGCTCGCGTCACACTTATATAGTAATGGGTGTTATCATCTATCCTCCTAAAATTCACCTCTATGGTTTCTATTCTGCAATCTAATAAATAATATTAATATTAAGAGAGACACCTTGTCACATATCGTACTCAAATGAGTTTTACAAACTATTGGGTTTTGTAAACGTAGCTACATATTTTCAAATAGCCACATAAGGAACATTTAATACATAAAATTATGAATTTAAATTTTTAATTTAAAATTATGAAAGAGCCAGTCCCTACAAAATAAAGGCCGACCACGAACCTGTGATTCACTTGGGTGTTGTGGGTGTCCATGTGCGGCGGTGATCACTTACCATCAACTGACACAGTTGTTCGTTTGCCCGATATTACATTAAAATCGGTTTACCTACGTTCACTGCTTTGTTACTCTATGATTGAATAGCTACACAAAAAAAGTTCCTATTTAATAAAACAATGAAACCGGCACTGACATTTGGCATTCGACTTGAAGTCCATAATACTCGTTGTGTTTGACACTATGCATTTTTTTATTATATCTACGTAAGCAATTTCGCCAACGTCAAGTACTTTTGACACGTAAATGTTATACAGTTTAATCGACCAACGTTCAGTGTACTGTAAAAATAAAATAACAATGGTCATTTCATAAATAATCTTATATAAGTGTATTATAATCAAAAGATACATTTTATTTTATTACGAGACCTAATGACATGTATGCATGTGAAATGTCACCGAATATTTTTGCTTGTCTTTTTCTCGTTATATGGAAAAATAAGACAGTCATTAGATTTGGATTCTTATGCACGTTACACAACGTGTTTGGCTTATTACTTAATTTTCATAGTGAAAAATATATTTAGAGAACGATGCTTGACGAAAAAAATCAATATAATTTTAGATGCTATTCTTAAATAGTTAACATTCATGCAAATAAATACATTTGAGTGTCCATTTGTACCGTCAAAATAACAAATATCTTATACAATGTTTTTATATTAATAATAACAATTGCAAACATGTTTGTCTGTCTGCTCCTACTAATCTTCTAAACGGTTAAACCAATTTTGACGGAACTTCACTGTCAGATCGCCGATGTTAAAAGGAGTAACTTAGGCGAATTTTATTTCAATGAACTTGAACGTAGTCGCGTGCATAGCTAATATATATTAATGTTTTAAAGTTGCAACGTGTGTTTTTTAAACTCGCTAATCATAGGAACTCAGTTTGATTAGAAAAATGTTTTTTTTTTTCGTATTTAATATACCAATAATTAAGAAGGCTTTAGACTATTCACTTAACATCACGCTACTAACTATAGTAATAAAGCTGTATTGATTTTTTTTTTACAAAAACGGGCAAAAAATATTTAATAATTATTAGTTCCACGAAGAAGTCATAGCTATGTATTTCATATAGTTTCATGTGAAGTAAATAATTTCCGGAAATCTCACATCACGTGCTAGGCGCCCACCAGTCAGATTGCAGTAGATTGCTTATGTGGGGGCAATTTCTTTAGAGGATAAAGCACTCTTCACTGGAGATCTTTAAATATGGCATTATACATAGTTCGTTTTTAGTTGAAGAGTTGTGTATAGTATTCTTATTTCCCATAATACATGACATTATAAAAGATGGTTAAACACAGTGTATCTCACTCGAGTATAATTATTATTTTCATTTGTAGTAAAAACAGATGGGAATGTGTTATATTTATCATATTGGAACACGCGTTAGAAAACTGACTGCAAAGAAACCCAACAGCAAATTATTGAATTAGTTGTAAGGCAATTCTTCATTGTAATATTGCACAGCGTCGAAAACTAATGTTCAAGTTTTGTTTCGACGTAATTCTTATTAGTGTTAATAATTTCTTCTTGTTGTTATTCCGTATATAATTTACTTTTGGCAGTGTTGCCTGTGCCAAAGATTATACGCTTGCAAAATCAATATTGGCTCCGAGGTAGCGGCTGAATTTGAATCTATTAAAAAAAACCGAAGTTTTAAAAGTGGGCTTCGAATCTGGCAAGCAGTGTCCGGTCGATACCACTTGGCATTCTTGGCACTGCCTATAACTATCCGCGTTGCCAATGCGCTGTGTTGCCTACGCCAGTGCAGTTTTGGCAGGCTCACGTGTTATTTTAACACATTGTAGGATGTTTAGATTGATTTAATAAATTTTTAATAAACATAGTTGCGGTGATGAACAGAGAAACTGTAGCTTTAAAGGTGTTAATTATAGAAGTTCTGTTTGTATAATCTGTACAACTTTAATTCAACAAATACGTACATTACATATAGATCAGCAACTTCGCGTGGAATTCAAAAATACATAATCATTTTTGTCAGTTTTTGTAACTGTTTTCCATACAGCTTTACTGCTGTTGCTGGTAGCATGATGTTAAATAGCCTAAAGTCAGTTATTACTCTATTGAATACAATAATAAATTTTTAAATCCAACTGGTAGTTCTTAAGATTAGCGCGTTCTAACGAACAAAGACACTCGTCCGCTTTATCAATAATAAAAAAAAAACTTTTATTTCTTGCAAATAGATATGTGTTTTAGTATTAGTGTAGTTAGTTAAATATCTAAATGATAATTATCTTAAATTATTCTAGTGCAAAAATCCCTTTTCTAGGCGAAAGTGAAGGCCTCATCTAAAGAAAACCATTTTTCTCTATCTTGAGCCAGTCGTGACCAGCAAGGCACGCTATTTTTATTAATACATCTGCCCATCTCGTATGAGATCTGCCTTGCTGTCCGCTTTATAATATTGATATGTTTTTTGATAAAATTATCTGAAATGTGCTTTACGATAAAATAACCCTTTTTTAGCATTTTTTTGCGCATACCAATTTGAAACTACTGAATAGATTTTGTCCAAATTTAACACGATGATAACTAATATTATGGACCTAAATATAGGATGCTTTTATATCACAAAAGGGTACCTCGAGAATAGGGTATAAAAGCATTTTGTTGCTGTGTCCTGTATTCGATATTTGACAAAGTAATTAAAGGAATAATAAGCTGTCATACAAGTTCTATATGTGCATATAAAATGGATGTTTATATGAATGTAATCACTGAAGTCCAATATCGTTTGACAGATTTGTATGCAATTTCCATATCTATGTACTGGTTTTTTCATCGAAACTGTATTTAGATTTTACCTGAACTATGCAGGTATATTTACTGAAAATAGCAGAATACCGTCTGCCAACTGGTTAAAAGTCTTTAAAGGACACAGGATTAATATTGATATTTAAAGAATATATCTCGGTAACTGGTTATGTTTGGATTTAGCATAAAAACATTTTGATCGATTTGTATTTGAGAGTGTACTGTACTTAATAGCAGACAAAGTACTGTTATTTCACGCGGCTAATATAAAAAAATCCAAGCGATCCCAATAACTGAAAGCGTGACAATGGCTCTTAAGTAATAAACAAATGGCCGACCGTCTACAATAGATTTCAATACTCATTATGGATTAATGAATAATTTCTTCGTAATTTTATAATTAAATAAAAATAACCATCCAACATTGTTCCATTCGATTGATGACTTTAAACAATCATCGAGAAATATCTCAGATTACATTGTCACTAGGCAAATTACTCATTGAACTGATTGTAGTGCTTTTTTTATAGAAATAAGGCAAAGAGACGTCTCACGAGCACAGCATAATTTTAAACAACGGTGATTACGGATAGATCGAAAAGTTGTTGTCGGTCACCGTTATCATATCAACCTGCAAGCCTCTCGGTAGGTGGATACATACTACAAATCAAACGGGAACTACTTTTACTTATTATAGAGCAAAAAATTATATTGGTTTGTTTAAACATGCTAATATTAGGACCTACCAATCGGATTTAAAAAAAATATTTATGTATTTGATAAAGAACTTATCGAGGAAGGCTTTAGGTGATATAATATAACGTTACAACCAATAGCAGCAAAGATGTATTTAAAAAATTTACAAAAACGGACAAATTTGAATTAGAATAATTGAATTAAATAATTTTTAATTAGACGCGCGAACGAAGTCGCAAGCACAGCTTTTATTTGTAATGCACTTGTTGTTTTGTTTTTAAATTACCTAGCCATTTGCCGATTTAATTTTAAAATAGGGAGGCTTTGAAATTCTAATCCGCTACCTTTTTGTGACACTCGTTTGTGTAAAATCGGCTTGAGGCGAGCAAGGGAGTAAGTGACATATAGTTATGAATCACTTGTTAAACTCGCACCGTTTCTTTTTTTATTATGGCACTAAGAAACTGTTGGTAGTGAAATTTTTGGTTGAAAGCGGAGTTCCACGTTCACCGATTGTAACACATCATGAAGTTAGTTGCAAGTTATGCTTCTTTTGGCACCTTGTTTGATATTTAAAACGTATCCATTGGCAGCTTACTGTTGTGACTTTCAACACTGTTATCTTCATATTCTATTCCCAAGTCATTTGGGGTCGGCGCAGTACGTTTTCTTCTTCCACAAATCTCTATTAGCCGTCATCTCTTCATTTACTCCCTTTTCTTTTATCTCTTTTCTGGAACACTACCCACCTTTTCTTTGGCCTTCCTCTTCCTTTCCATTCTTCAACATTCATATCCATTTTACTTCGCTTTCATGTTACTGTCAGCAAATTTTTTTAACTCTTATCCATAGTCTTTATTATGTATATCATTTGACCTTTTGACTCGTTCAAAAGGGTTAAAGTTTTTTTTTATTTACAGCAAAAAGGTACACCTTCTCACCTGCTTAAATTACCTCACAAAATTATTTCATAAATTCATATTTTATCTACAATCTAATATAAAAACTCGGTATGCGGTCGACATAATTGCTTACTTACTGTTCACTTTGATACTATCTCACCAAATACACTGTAGCCCATATCTATAATTACACATAATACGTCTTGTAACATTCCGAAAATGTTTCAAACCACCGCGGCCACGACCAATTAAAATAGTATTAGTTGATAAACAAAAAAAAAAACGTAAATTTTCAAGTCTAATTAGTTCTGACTCCGAAAAAAAGGAAGATCGGATAAAAAAAGGATCGCGTGTCATTACGACCCCCGCGTGCAGACCTACAGTTAAACTCATGTTCACCTTATTTCGACTACGTTAAGGATCATAATGCCTTGTACATTTATGTATATCATAATGCCCCCTGGGAGACAAAAGTTTTTTTTTTCATCTTAGTACCTGAGTTCTCGACAAAAACTCCACCACACGAATGTAAGAACCTAAAACCGGGCGAGTTGCGTATATTAATGTTGAAAAAAAAAAATAGGGATGCGCTCACCACGTGTTCACTGATCAATTTATATGCAATAGATGTCGTTGAAATGACGTTTGCTTCGTAATAAAAAATATTATGTAGTACACACCCTTTCTTTTTCATAGTTTTTTAAGTGAGAACTTCTTTAGGCATGTTTGGGAAGATTAAATGCGACATTAAATAAAAAAATACTCGTTCCGAGTATAGTTATGTGATGAGGTGAATATATACGGCATATTTATATACTAAAACTGGTAAAAGTATAATGTAGCATGCAATTTTATATACATAATTTGTCACCGAATTCCCGTGAAACTAGACATAATTTAATCATTTTGCCCGTTCTTTGTCAGTTAATGTTTGTAACGCTCGCGCGCAGGTGGAACTGGAAACCCTTGGTAGTGAGCGTCGTAAACTTGCGCAAAGTGGAACATAGCCTTACTAAATTATTGAGAGCAGCAAATTTTGACGTCATCGAAGTACAAATCCGAATAACTCATCTTTATCATCAAAGAAACTTGGCAAAAAGTTGTAAAAAATATACTATTACAGTTCACTAAACGTGTTTAGTCATGCCAAACCGTGTCGATAGAGCGTTTAACTTAGACAGATCGGTAAACGTTTTTATCGAGGGTAATAGAAAATCTATATTCAAGATTATAAAGGAGAAAAGTTTATTTGTTTGTTCGTTTCAACGCGCTAATCTTAGGAGCTAAAAGTTGTATTTCAAAAATTATTTTATATAGAGCAATAATTGAGGGACGCTTTGGGCTATGTAACATCACGCCACGGCCAACAGGAGCAAAACTGTATTATAAAAAGTAACAAAACGGGCAAAAAAATATTGAATAATTTTTAGGTTCACGCAAACGAAGTCGCCAAAAACAATAATAAAGATGTCTTAGATCTCCATATAACAGATATATTTTGATTTTGTTCATCGCTTTCGATTAGACCTCAGTTAAGATAAAATTTTATATTTTTTGTACGCAAACGCAACGACGTATGCTAAATACTTTTACAGTTAAAAAGAGTGAGGTAGTTATTAACTTTGGCTGTTTCCGGCGGTCTTTCGGATGTCGTCACTTCGTTTAACCGGCCATTAAATATAATATTGCAAAAATACCGCCTCCGTTCAAGAACTTGTTCCTGCAACGATTACCTGCCCTGAGATGTCGGTTGTCATTATTTAAACATAAATAATAACGCATGTTTAACCAAAATTCACGTATGCACGTACATATTGAAAAAAAAAAGTTGTTTTTTGTTATGGCAACCCAATCCATAACAAAACCACGAGGCTGCGGCTCCGGTGTCACAGCTACACAGTGTCTCCTGTTGAAACGCGAACTATAAATATTCCCACCTTCCTATGGCATTGGGTCCTTCAAAAGACGCTTGAAGAGGTCCTACGCAGGCCAGTGAATTTAGGTTCATTGTCAGTCGCCGCTGACTAGGATTGTGCTGTACTTAACATCAAGTATAATGCAGTCACTATGCTGCGAAACATAAAAAAACTCCTGAAGACGAATATTATTGCACTGTATATTAAACAAGTATTAATTAAGAATACTGTGTTTAGCAAAGTAAAGCAAAGTATACTTTGCTATTATTTCATAATAATTTTAATGTTATTTTACCTGCACCGCTGGTATGCAAAATGGCCTCCATAGGTAAACACAATATAAAAAAAAATTACGTATGCGAATGTAGCGATAATAGCTCAGTCGTAATATGTACGGACCCGTACACGTCAAGGGAGGTGAGTTCGAATCCATCTACAGTGAGCTTGAGCTTTCGGTTAAGGAACACATCGTAAGGAAACCATAGCGTTGTAATAGGGCTTTTTCCTATGCCCGCCTGGTTAGCTAGCACTCTCAAGTTAATAATTTGTCACGAAACCAAAACCAATAGGTGTGTTCCGGCAGTTGCACTTGACAGCCAGTCCCTCATCAGGTTTAGCGTGTCACCTAACTTGGGCCGTATCGTCACTTAAAATCAGAGGAGATTATGGCCAATGCAGTTTTATACCCAAGTAAAATATTAAAGGTATCATACCAAACTGCCATAAAACATTACGAGAGTTTAAATAAAACGGTAGCCAGTGTACCGAAGACTAACAAAGAACGACATCCCTTCATTCACACAATGGCATATTTACAATGAAAATGCATAAATCAGTTCCCCATTTTTATTGAAACTACGGCATTCGAAAATGTATACTGGCAGGTAGTTAGGCAAATCGTGTTTTAGAACATACTAGCGAAAAAACTTTAAAATCCTAGAAAGGGCATATATGTCCACATGACAAATATGTGTGACGTCACATAGATGGCTAAAGACAGTATCGAGTTAATTAAAGGAATATCGCAATATCTACCACAGACAAGCTATTCTAAATAAAGAGAATAATAATAAAAGGAATTTAAATAAATAACAACAAGCAGTTAGTAATATAGTTTACGAGAGAGACGTTGCAACGAGACGTAAATCCAAAAGTAAATTAAGTCTTTTAAATTATAATATTGGACAAGATCCTGCTGGCTTCCTTTGAAAATCATTAACTAATAGTGATTCCTTTCATGCTTATGTTATAAAATATTCAAAATGTTAAACGCGTTTGTATAGTAACGAAAGCAAATATTTTTAGTAATAAAGTTTTTGAGTCTAGAAAAAACACCAAGAGTGTCTGGCACACAATAAATAAAGGATCAGGAAATAATAAAATAAGTACTAATTCATTTAATCTAAAAGTCGACGGAGTATAGATTTCAAACAGTTCACAGGTTGTAACTGCATTCCAATATTGCTTCACTAACATTTAGGATAACCTTTAGGAGTAATGTAGAATATAACTTAATCAGTAAAAATGTTTGTGTGATCGAATTTTTCGAACTATTAATGTTAGTTTGAAGGGCTTTGGCAGCTTGAACGGGTATTTTTGGCGAACGAAAAAGTACAAGATTGCCATAGGAGTAAAACCTCTTCTCAGTCTAGTAATATAGCAAGCAGAATTATGTATTATAAATGCCTGTAACTTATGTATTCTGGAAAGTTCACAAGTGACTATGTTTAGTTGAAGACCTCAGATATGAGTATATGATGTAGTGTCCAATCAAATGTGAAAGGGTCTGTATGCACTATCAACTAAGTCACAATCAGTTCCATCTGTAGTCTGATAAATGGACAGATTGATAATAACATCATAAATATAACTTTAAAAACATTTTTATCTGTCTTTGAGTTTGTATGACAGCATTTACTCAAACACGACAGTTTTTCAAGAAATTTATGGCATATCTAAATCGATGAACCATAAAAGTTATCGCTGTTTATAGAAACCGTATTAAAAACCGTAAAATAAAACTGCTATTAACTCTACCTCAAAAATTTTTTTTCATGAATTAGAACCCACCATTGGCCTACTGACTGTACCACTCGATTTAAAAAATCAATTACCTCTCCTGTTAAACTTTCATAAAATCAAAATATTTTTATAACCTCCCGCTGGTATATTGGCAGCAAGAACATTAAATAGAAAAGTTAATAGTCGCTCAATGAATTTAAATCAAATTAGAATAGTTGTTCCTTATTTAAAAAAAAACGGTAAGTACGAGACGAACAGAAATATCGAGGGTTCCGTTCGACCATATCATTTAATTTACATGTTTTGCCGATTTAGGTTTGGCCGTAATCTCAACTGAGGTTAAGTGATAATCTGGCCCCTATTGGAAAGACCGTTTATATCACACGTGCTAGATAGAATAGATATATATGCTTGAAGATAAATTTTCTACTTGAGGGTGGTAATTAAGCAGGCGGAAATAAGAAAATACTGTGCTTGTAGTTTTATCATAACATTTTCCTTCATCGAAACCTTAAACTCTCTGAAGAAACGAAGTCACGTCAGTCGACTTAGAATTTGTTTCTACTAAGCCGTCATTGGTGCAATCCCAGAGATTATTTATTCTTTACAATATTACAAAATAATATTTTAATAATAATAATAAAAAACAAATTTCAGAGACGTAAAAAACATATTTAACAGACTGTTTATTGTTAGTGGAGTTAGTCTTCGATAGTCGCAATAAATGTTTAACGCGGTAACTGTGCACATTGCCAACTGAGCTATCATCGTTTCGACTGTAAACCACATCATCACTTAACATCAATTGAGATTTTGGCTGTAACGCTAAACCTATTAACTATAAAAAAGTTCTATCAAGTTTTCGTATCCTACTACCCAGCTTAGAACGATTTAAGAAACTTGGTAAAGTACGAACTGTGTAATGAATGAAAATGTTTGTGTGTGTTTGTGTGTGTGTGTGTATGGTGTGTGTGATGATGTGTATACAAAAAATAAAGAAAAATGTGTCTTATGCTCCTTTTTCCTATGTCAATATTCACAGTAATTTTCGTCAGTTAAAACTAATTTATTATCCCGGATCTGCTCTTGAAAAGGCAATACGAATTGACATGATATCGAAACTGAACGGCGCTTTTAACCTTTGTTTCCTTATCAATTTTCACCCTTTAGTTTCATGGGATAAAATATATCTCATATGTTAATAATAGTACTTTAGCTTTCCTCAATTATTGCACTCTCTAATACAAAAAGAGATTCTGCCAGATAGTTCCTTGGATTAGAATGTTCAAACAAACTTTTCCGCTTTATAATCTTTACGTATAAAAATTTCATGTCACGTTGTTTGTATGTGATAAATTCCTAAACTACTGAACCGATTTTAATCAAATTATCCACAGCATATGCAGTTTGATCCAACCTGAGAGATAGATTACTTTTTAGCTCGATAAGTGGTCACAACGTGATAGTTGTCGCTGTAGTCGATATGATTGACTACTCGAAAAGGTCTGCCAGGTCAGATAGTATTAATATAGGTAATAAATTACTGTGTCAAATTTCATCAATATCTATTCCATAAAACGTTGAAATCCATCGGTTCATGTAATGCATCCTTGCTTCCCCGACATTCAGAGAAGCATGGATGTTTTACAGTCTGGTTATGTATGGCGCTCGGGACCGATAAAAATAGATACTACGTAGACATACTAAATTAAAACACGTATTTTACTTTAGAAGTTATCACTGGGGTAACAAGGTCAATTTGTGACCGAGTCCAATATATAAATATAATGAGAGAAAAAAAATAGTTTCATACTAGAGCTCAGATAGAGAGGCGAAAATTCAGTATAAAATGTTTTTGACATATACATCGAGATGAGAATAAAATCTGATATTTTCATTTTTTTTTAAATATCTCATAATTGTATAAATATACTTGTCTTGTGGAATACATATTCATTGCTGGACATACAATGTTGTTTATTAGGTACTTCGTATGAATTATAGTTCAGGTTTTACGATTCGGCCGTTGGAATTCTTAGGTTTATCGATGTGTTTATCGCATTCAAGCTCGCAGAAGCTGCGGTGATCGAACGGGTTCGACTGACGGAATATTGACTGAATATTCCATGGCGGAAAAGTAATTCTGCGTATTGCCTCTTGGAATATACTGGGCAGACTACGGAACACATGTGGGACTCGCTTGACGCGAATGAACCAACATTCCCATTAAAATTACCACATAACGAACGTATCCCTAGTAGCCAGATATCAGGGAAACACTAATTACTATATGTACCAACGAATTATGTCAAAATACGGACAAATATACCAATTTAAATTTATGATATTGTCGGCTTAGGCTGAAGAACAAGGATCATTGAAAGCCCTGGTAAGTAACAGAGAATTTAAATGGGATAGGGGTAAGTTTGTAACATTATCGGCTGACGGTTACATTGTGTGGAAAGCTAAAATTCTAAATAATGTTTTTCTATTTTACTATAAAATACACTGAGTTATTTATTTATTTTAGTTACAAATCCATTACATTCCCTAAGGTCCTTATATCATTAGGACACCATGGTGTCGGGACCATGACTACGCCACCGATTTAATGTATACAGTTTTATGGAGGGTACCTGGCCTCGTATCTGATTGGTTTCGCAACCAAGGCTATTGTCGGCAACCGATTCAGTACAATTTTATCGGTGGCGCGACCGGTGGCGCCATCATGGTGTCCTAATGAGACTGGACTCTTAGGAATGAAGCCCTTGGCTAATAGTGGGACGTGTATAGGTCGGTATTATTATCGAGTATTATTACATGCATGTTCTAACAGATTGAGGCAATGAGCCGGACGGTTAATAGTAACTTCACTGTTTCCTTGTCCCTTCGACTTATATATATTAATGTTATATAGCGCAAAGTTTTTTGGTTTGATTGAACGCGCTAATGTTAGAAACTACCAGTCGGATTTAAATAATTATTTTTGTATTTAACAGAGCAATCATCGAGGAAGGTTTTAGGTTGTTTAACATCACGTAACTATGAATACGAGCAATATTGTACTGAAAAAAGTTACAAAAATGATTAAATAATTTTCAGTTTCACGCGAACGAAGTCTGAGTCACAGCGAGTGTATTATAATAAGCTAAGAACCGACTCGAAGTACATTTGTTAATAATAATAATATATGCTACATTGCAAACAATATTTGCCATTTATTACCGAATAAATATGAAGATATGAAATTACCGTTGACTAAATAATTAAATTATTCGCAACGAAGGAAGCAATACCAACTGGGAATAATAATATGCATACATAGTAAAATTCAGTCCATATGACTTTGTATAGTTTTAAGTTTTTTTCTATTTAGTTTCTCTTTTATATTCCACTAGCTATATAAATAATCGCATCACACTTTTTACCTCGTGTGTTCTATAACAATTACCGTGAAACCATCAAATTTACATTGTATATTTATTATTTTCCTCCAAACACAAAAACCATTTGTCGGCGTTATAATGAACAAACACCTATTTATAACTTCTATTATATTATTTAATAACTATAAAAACCATTATTATTTAATTATATGTATGCACGTATTTATTTAAGGCGCTATATTCATTATAAATTGTGTTGTTACAAATTGCTTTCATTTTATTAAGACATTTATATATAACTAGTTTCAAAGAAGCGAATGGCCTGCTATATGGAGTTGCTTACAATAGTCTATCGTTGCTTGCATCACTAAAGGGACCAATAGATTGTAGTCGACTTTGATATATTTTTCCTAGGGGCTTAATGAGTCGTAATTATTATAGGAATAAAACACGAAGTGACATGGCTGTTATCTCCTTTACATTTGAAACGCTCCAGTCTCCTGTCCTTAATAGATAGAAAACCCTTAAGACGGACAGGGGTTGAAGGATCCACTTCCGTTGTACCAATCCGGTCTTCTAATAGGGCAGCTCGCCCGGCTGCGCTGGTAAGCTGATCTGGTTTTCGCGGTGATAGCTAGATTGATCTCGTGTCTCCACGGGAGTGACAGTTAGCCGTGGGATTTTGTGGGCATTCCGAAAGCTATTCCCACATAAACGTTTCAACCCCACGAAACGCGATAAACATAAAAAAATCACGCTAGGTGGTCGCGACTCAAACGGATACAGAGCTCTACCATCCCACAAGTGTTGTTTAATTTGACCAAGCTTTGATTATGTATAATCAATCGAACTGAAGCGACTCGAACCGATGATAGCTCAGTGGTACTGTCTACGAACACTGCGTCAAGGGACGTGAGTTCGAATCCACCTACAATGAGCTTGAGTTTTCGGTAAAGAAAAACATCGCGAGGAAACCATAGCATGATGGTAGGGCTTTGTCAAATGCCCGTCTGGCTAGCTAACTATCCTTAAGGTGAAAATCTGCCATCAAATACTAATGGGTACATTCCGGCAGTTGCGCTTGAGATCCAGTCCCTCAATAGGTTAAGCGTGACTACCAACTTGGGACGTATCGTCACTTAAGATAAAATGACTCTGAAAGTGGATCATCTTAGTGTTAAGATATGGTGGAGTAGTACCACCTTATATGTCATAGTGATTTTTTAAGTAAGATAGGCAAACTTCTACCTATGATCTTACGTAGTCTCGAACAAACAGGATGTGTGCGTACGAACCTACGAATTTGCTGGTTCTATAGAAGAAAAAAAAAATATATTGAATACGAAAATCTTTTCAACATTGTTATATTATATATATATGTATGTACAAGAAAACTTAAAAATTTTGCTTACATTATTATGTTTTTGTTTCTAAAATATTTACATAAAAAATGTTTATAAAAATATAAATACAGGTTTTAGTTTGCAAGAATGAAGCTTTATCAAAATCAATGTTGAAGATACGGGAGTTTTGAATTCAATTACTTCTAGGGATGATGATCTTAAAGAAGCTGTAAATTTGTAATACCTATTATAAAATCATTGTTGGATTCACCGATTTATATATTTTTTATTTTCTTATTTACAAACTTTGTCCTGACAATAACGAATACAATATGTATATAGAGAATGGATGAAATATATTTATTCATACAACGGCAAGTTTGGTGCCACTGTATTTTCAACATTCGTACTTTAACTTCTATCATTATTTCGATTATATAATTCTAAGAAAAACGTGTATTTGTTTTCTGAATTCTTAAATAAATTAATTCACCGCAGATACATTGTAATGTTGGGAGTTTACGTAATGCAAATGAAGGTGCAGAATTCGTTCGAAGCAATTTGTTGACTGCTTATTTGTTTTACTAAGATAAACGACATATATATATGTTAATATTATAAAGCTGAAAAGTCTTTTTACTCTGAAATCTACTCAGTTATCCAAGCCAAAAAGATATATCTATAAATTTTTGTCTGTCTGTCCCTATATATGTGTATCAATTTGAAACTACTAGATAAATTTCGATGACCATTGTCACAGTGATAACTTATATTACGAATTTATGTTAATGTATACCTTTATCCTATATAAAAAAGGATTCCACCGTAATAGGTGATAAATGTAATACAATTTTCATTGTTCCATATCTGACAACACTAACTAACAATATGTATATTCGGTGATTTAAAATTGTTGTAGTTTGGAATTGGTGGATTTTAATGGTATAGTTAGCACTGTGGTCCAGTGTAAACTACCTAGTAGAATAAGCAACTTTACGTATGCTGAAGTACCAGGTACTATATTATTAAAAAAAAGTTCGTCGGTAGGAGTAAGGCTAATGAATAAAGTGCAATTAACAAACTTTAGGTACCGGACAACTGAACGTTTCACCGTCGATGTTAATCTGAAATATGAGATTGAATTTTGCATGGTGAATGTGGCTCGGGACAGCCCTAATACATGTAATTTATTTCATTATTGATACAGGGTTATTGTTCTAAATTACACATGATTGCGGTAAGCGAGTTCAGGCCCGAACGGCCCTCGGTCGCGCTTCAAGAATTATTTATTGTTCCGATTGGGTTTCGAGCCGACAGCCGAATTTGTTATCCATAGGTTTCCTGCAATTTTTCTAATATATTTTGTCGTATTGCGTGTGTCCAGTGAGGATATTATAAAAGTATCCTTTTATATCTACATAGAAAGTATTAATTAGTAAACTTAATAAATTACTTTTTGTTACTGAATCTAAAATATGTGTTTTTTTCTAATTGTATTCAAACACGTTAACATTTATAAGATAACTAAATAGTAAAAAGTGGGAAGTTGTTTGTTTGAACGGGTCAATCTTAGGAACTACTAGTCAGATTTCAAAAATCAAATTTTTAATCAATAGAGAAATAATTGAGAAAGGCTTTGGGCTATTTTACATCATGCTACTGCCAATAAGAGCAAAGCTGTATTGAAGAAAGTAATGAAGACGGGAAAATACGATTAAATAAAATTATAGTTCCACGCTAGCGACGTCGCAAAGACAGCTAGCTAGTATAATTATTAACCTAATATATAAATGTTATGCTTGCCTGTAATCTCAGTGATTACATAGTAAATTTATCTTAGAATTAAAAATATTTAATTTAATATTTATCAAATCACTATATTGGTGGGCTAAATATACAAAGTTTATACAAAGTAAATAATATAAAAATAGGTAATTTTATATTAATTTTGAAACAATTAACATTTGCTAATCTATTTTCGATATAAAAGACTTCGAATCATGTCAAAAACAATACTCACAATTAATTTGAAATTTGGCGTGGACTAATACTCACCGCATTTACGGGTAAATATTAAATACAAAATTACCACAACAAAAACGGTTCAATTTGAATTCAGATAAGGCACGTTCCAAAGGGTTACCTCCACTAAACATATTCACGAAACTTGTATAATAATAGTAGCGAGAGAAAAAAACCCGTAGAACTATAAAAACTTAAAAACAATACTATCTAAGCAATTTAGCCTTTATTACGGGAGACGTGCTCGAAGACGGAAATCTTTTATAATATGTAGTTATAATTTGTTACGATTCTATTGTTTCAAAAATAACATCCATTCCGATGGTATTCATGGTTCTTGAACTTAAGTTGATCCTGAACTTAGATAATCTTTAGATAATATAATTGTTATATAAAATTATATCTACGCGTACATGCTTTTTATACTTTATAGGTTCAGCGCTATGGCCACAATCTCACCTGATTTTAAGTGATGATGTGGCCCAAAATAGTAAACAAGTTAAAACTAGTACATACCTAATGCGTTAGAATAAGACAGATATATATATATATATACATAATATGTACGTGAAATCAAGCAACACAGATAAATAAATTTAAAAAAAGTTTATTTATCTTCTGTCATGTATGTTGTCTTGTACGTGTTTTTTTTTCATAGTTAAGGTTTAGCGTTATGGCTACAATATCACCTGATGTGAAGAGATGATGTAGCCCAAGATGGCGGATATACGGATAACACATATAGGTATTTGGCGGCAGATTTTCAACTAGAGGGTGATAGCGAGCCAGGTGGGCATTAGAGAAAGCACTACCACCATGCTATGGTTTTATGACGATATCTTCCTTCACTGGAAGCTCAAGCTTTATCTAAGCAGGCCAGCATGACAGCGTTGACTGACAATGAATTTGTGCTTAATGTCAGTCGCCGCTGGTTTGGATTATACTGTACAATACAATACATAGAAAAAAGCTTTGAATTCACGTCCCCTGACGCGGTGTCCGTACACACCACCAAATGGCCTACCACCGCTTCAAAATCAATTATATCTAATAACGTCTACAAAATATAATGATGACGTAAAAAAAAATATATTCTAGGCTTTATTTGCACGTCTCGTTTGTGTTTAGACCGACCATAAATACCTATACTGGGGAAAAATATAAGCGGATATTTGTAGAGATTTGTTTCATTTGTGGAACGGTCGATAGAGATTCAACACTATTGAGTTTAAAAGACGAAAGACCTATAAGTTATTCTCGAAGTGATATCGAGGCCGTACTATTTCTAGAAGTAATCTCTTCTTGACATAAAAGATTTGACACAATTATGTTATCGGAGGAGTACCGTAGTAACGATCCACCATTCGCAAATAGAACGCGATCGAGTCTGATTGTGGAACGTATCGATAGCGTTTTGTGTATTATCAATAAATTGCGAAACTAGATAATAAACATTCTGATGTTTATTTTGGTATCTACTTAAGCGATTCGACTATCTCGGCTCATATTCAACGAAATAAGAACTTTAATGGAATTTCGGACCGGATCTTAAACTGTTATGTATAACTTCGAAGCGATGATAGCTCCGTGGGTAATGTGTACGTATCCTAAGTTATTGTAAGTGAATTCGAATCCCTGCAAGCTTTCGGTGAAGGAAAACATCATGATGAAATGATAGCATGGTGATAGGGATTTTTTCTAATGCCCTCCTAAATATTTACCATACACAAGTTCAAAATCTACCTTCAAATACCTGTGTATAGAAGTGTTTGCACTTGAAAGCCAGTTCCTTCACTAGGCTAAACCGTTTTCGCTATCTTGGGCCACATCGTTACTTAGCAGCAGGTTAGATAGTGGCCGAAACGCTGAAACTATAAAGTATATTATAAAAACTTATGTTTTTTTTCATATTGTTGATTTTTCAACACTATGTAATATTAACCATGCCAGTATAGTCAAAAGCTGTCCCGGCATACATTATTCAGACCCTTTCGTTAGTTACTAACTCGATCATCACTCGAAATATATTATATAAATTTTACTTGTATCAGTCAACATGTTTAGGAGGTAATAACAGATATACTCAAGACTTCTATAGATGTAAAGACAGTTCAAGGTGCCGCCGGAAATTTTAATAATTAATATTACAATCAAAATGTTGTTGCACGTATACAAAAAACACAAAAAATACAAGATCCAATAAGGTTTTCAAAGGGAAGCAAAATTAAAACTTACGCGGAATATTCTGAAAAATCTAAAATTGCTTTTTCTATGTCATACAGTTTACGAACTTGAAATCGTAACGCACGGTTCAAACGATATGCACAGAAACATTTCGAAATAAATTCTGTCGTATTAGGGCTATTAACTACTTCACCTCACAGAAAACGTCTGAGTGAACGATGTTCTAATCTTCAAAAAATGAACCGTTAATTTTCTGACTAGCCTAGAATGATCTATTAACTTTAAATACACGCTGCGTTACAATAGCGACCAATATTCATCAAAACCGTTGTCGGGATGTATTTGTAACTGAGATCATATCATTTATTATTGTCAATTATAATGGTGGATGCTGGCTTGACGTCCGCCGATGTCCTATTGTGGGCCAGCGGGGATATATCTTGTGACATGTTATAATTTTTTAAGACACTCGTTCGATCAGACTAACGCTTATACAACAATGACTAATTTTTTACTCTTTAGATTTATTGTTACGAGGTGTACAATATATATAGATCTTATGTCACAATCATTATTTTCCAGGTGTTATTATAATTCTAATTATCTTTTTTTTTTCATAGTTAAGGTTTAGCGTTATGGCCATAACCTCACCTGATCTTAAGTGACGATACGGCCCAAGTTGGTAGACACGCTAAACCTGGGGAGGTGCTGGGTCTCAAGTGCAGCTGCCGGAACACACCTATTGGTATTTGGCGGCAGATTTTCAACTTGCTAGCCAGGCGGAGATTAGAAAAAGGCCTACCACCATGCTATGGTTTGCTCAGGATGTTTTCCTTCAACGAAAGCTCTAGCTCATTGTAGGTGATTAGATTTGAACTCACGTCCTTTAACGCGAAGTCATACACACTACAACTATTTCACACTACCTTCGATATTTTAGTATTAAAATGTATTAATCAAGCCGTGCGAATTTCTTGCGCATTATCGTAATTGAAAAAGAAAAGTGTTAGTGTGATTAATTTTCATAATAGATTATTATAATAGATTATTGTAGGAGTAATAGATAATTTGCAAATATAAAGTAAATAGTCCAACAACTAAAGTGAAACAATTTGTGCAAAAGACCGGAATGACTTAAATACTGCAAATCGTGACAAATTTGTCACCCCATATTTTAGACTCAGTAAGACCAGCAAAAGTTTTTTAAGTGTTAGGTTTTATATTGAAGTCTCAAAACACATTACCGATTTACCGTATAGTAAGTTCAAGCAATGCCTTCTTGTAACATGACAAGCGGGTGTTGATGTCAAAAGGTTATTACAGAGTGGATCAATATATGAACAATGGTAATGTTTGGAATTGACACCCCTCTCTGTACATCCGCTAAAAATTATTGTTAATGTATTAAAATTTTCCTCGATTTAAATATGTACCTACCTAGAAAACGACAATACAACCAGATCGAGGTTCCTGTCGGTTCTTCTCTATGACTGGGATATTTTCCGAACCGGTAGCAGTTTGTGACGTTCATATTTTCCTACCCAGGGCTTAGATTAAATATAGTATTTTGGTTTAATTACAACTAAATTATTAATATAATAGAATGTTAATAGAGGGCGCCTTCTAAATATCGAAAGTACCTAGTTTAAAAAAAAAATACTATATATTTGAAGTGTTTACCTATTTTAAACATAACCTTTAAAGTGATGTTGAAATCATTATTTTTGACGAAGGATTCAGGAAGTTAGGGTGTTCGCAAAGAAAACATACTTGAGAAATAAACTACATAATTATAAGAAGATGATGATGTCAAAAACAACTCAAGGAAAACCTGTTGTATCGACCATTTTAAGCAGAATGGACCCACAAAGAAAAAGCAATATTCAACTTTGACTTATTCCCCATATATATATTCGTTTTTGCTGCTTCAAGATGTATAAAATATTATGATAATTATAGGACATCACTTTATAAAGACTTGTTGATGAATTAACGTTGGTATATAACTAAGTACAGCCTTTTATCAAATTTTGTTTTTCTTTAATCCTGACCAAAGATTGACATTCTCCAGTAGTGAAGGTCAGTCAACATATGATATTAAATATGCAACCTTAAGATTTTCTATACATTAAAAATATAAATAAAAACCTCATCGAGTCTGACTTAATATCGCTGGGATGTTTCTCAAACCGATTGCAGTGTTTCGATGCTCAAAAGTTACTACTGCTTAGGACCTAAATTGAATAAAAACATTTTGACTTAATATTTATCACCATAAGCATGGTGGTCGGCACTGAGGTACTTTTATATTTTATAGGTTTAGTGTTATGGCCACAATCTCGCCTGATGTTAAGTGACGATGTGGCTCAAGGTGGTAGAGAGACTGGCTCCCAAGTGCAACTGAAACACGTCTGTAGCTGCAGATTTTCAACTTGAGGATGATAGCTAGCCAGTTAGGCATTAGAAAAAGCCCTACCACTAAGCTATAGTTTCATCACCATGTTTTCCTTCACTAAGCTCAAGCTCATTGCAGGGATTCGAAATAGCGTCCATCGACGCGGCGTCCGTACTCGCTACCAACTGAGCTACCATCGTTTCAAATACATGCATACGAATCCCATATCTTTGAAAGCCTAATTAGGTTTACGCTCGAGTACCTAAGCCACAAAGTATTGCCACAGATTTTGATTCATATATGTACATTTATATAAATCCAATCCTTCTGTAAATAATTAATGTATGTTTTGTACAAAAAAAAGTATACAAATGAACACAAATTTGTGATATTTGTCAGGACAGTGCCAAAGAGTGTGCTCGGTAATAACTTAATTCAGTCTTCCTGTCTATTTGATTGGAGCTAATTGCGTGACCTCCCGGCTCGCACCCTCTTTGTGCTGATAATTGAAGCCTGACCTGTACCCGGGGGTATTTGACCCCCCTCGTTAACGAATCTAAAAATATAAATCACATTAAGAGAAACAGCGTTCGGTGTAAAAATTATAAATATTCAACATTTGTGATGCTTTTTAAGATGACAACATTCATATGTAATGTCAAAATTAAACAAAATGGCGTATAGTACAATCCGCACTGTCGAAAATATAGTTATTGAGAGGTTCTTGATAATATCATAAGATGAATTTTACTTCATAATAAATGCCTAAATAAACTAAATATTAGGTTTTATTAAATTTTGGTGTCATTTATGTCATACCTTTTGAGTTAAAACTATCTGGGATGTTGTAGGAAGGGAACTTCTATGGTTCGATTAATATTTGTGGATGAGAGAAACAATAGTCAGTTATTAAAAGAACGTGTATCCAGTGGTCCTAAAGATTAAAATACCCTTCATAGCTGCATATGGCCTTTATCTCGGCACTGACGAAACCCTTTCCATTTTTTACTAAAATAAATAAACTGCCCGACACTTGATTTCAGTCACACCTACCGAAAAGCTAAGACAAGGTGTAAGATAATACACGTACGCCCAGCAGGACTGATTCACTTTTGTTTTGAAGGCCACTATATGTCAGGAAAAAACAGATGTACCGATTTATTTACCGATTACCCAGTAAGATTCATTTGCTATCAGCATAACAAAACTTATATAAAGCTGGGTATATATACTTCAATCTTAACAGTGCTCTCATTTTTGGCTCAACACTGAAAGTGTCAAATTTTAATTTATACAGCTATACTGGCACAAAATAAGCTATGTTTAACCAGAATATCAAAGATTTTACTATTTTGACGTTTCCAGCTTTATAGATGTCTTAGACTGCACGATCGGTCTAGTGGTTCAAGCATTTACCTCTTTGCAACAGCCACGCTGAAGTGCTGGGACTTCGAGTCCGACAATTATATATGTGATCCCCATATAATTGTTCGGGCTTTGGTTGTTATTTTGTATCCGTTAATTATGGTTACAAATCTATCACTCTTGACATTGGCAACATTACCTACATAAGCAGATGCTTTAATAATAATAATAATAAAAAATAATGTCATAACAAATGCATTTCCTTTTTTTCTGCTGATATAAGGCATCCTTTTTTTGATATGACTAATGCTGTTGGTTTAAATGTTTAGGCAACTTCAACGGGGTTGTTGGGGCGACTGTAGAGGTAGCTCAGTCACAAGACAAGTCGTGCGTGTCCAAGTGGCCGGACCCTGGTTTAGGACGGCATGCAACTTTCTCGGATTTGGCAATTTCTTTACGATTCTATCTAACATCATGTATATTGAGTAATGAGTACCTGTACATACAGTAACAACTCTATATAGCGAACACTTATGGATTACGCATTTTAATGTTTTTGGTAATAAAACTCCGACGTTAAATGAAGCTCACACTGTGTATAATAATGTGTTAATTAATAGGCATGATCATCGCTGGTTTTGTAAAGTACAACACAAAACAATCCGGTATTAAGTATTTCATATAGCAGCTGAGTACATAAAAAAACCCACCCAGCGTTTTCTCACCCGCGCTCCGCCGATTCAATATACCTCGCGGTCCGCAGAATCATGCGGCAAACTAAGCAGTTTAAATACGCTCGTTGCAACACTGTTTATTCTTAGTACTGTGTATATACAAAATGACAAATGTTCATTGTTGAACGTAGAGTTACTTGCACGTTGCAACTAGGGTTGTCGCCCGTATCATATTATTATATCCGGCCTTTTGACGCCAAAACTCGTAAACGTCAGGTAAATTGGTAAATATTTTTTTACGGACCTCGTAGTAGCTTCATAGTTGAAATGAGAGGTAGCCGGGTTCTGTTACAGTACTGAGTGTCTGTGTGGTTTTACGTATGCACACATATCTGATGTTTTCTTACAGTTTGAAGTTATATTTATTTTGGAACGAAATGGCCGCCTGAGATAAGATTCTATTTTTTGTTATTCATAATAATGACATTGCGTTTTTAATTTTATAGTAATGTTAAGGCGGCCGACAAGTGTGTGACATCTATCTGTATATTAATAACAAGTTGTGCCTGCGACTTCGTTCACGTTTGGCGTTGAATGATCTTAAATAGCCTAAAGTCTTCTTCAATTATTGTTTTATAAAACGCAAAAAACTATTTTCAGAAATGTGACCGGTAATTACTAAGTTAAGCGCGTTCAAAAAAACATTTCCGCTATATAATATCAATATCATCTAGATTAGGGGCAAAAATTACACGCTCAAACAGTAACGCAAGTTTTATTAACACAGAGTAATTGAATAAAAATGACATAGAAACAAACTTATCATATGTTGAGTCATCAAGTCATCATATATTGCGTAGTACCGAAAAATTGAGCAGCGCCAATAGAAACGTATTTGAATGCACATTAACAAGTAGGCCATAGTCCTCTACGGTACAGTCATACTGAATTGACCATTTTAACGTGAACGTCGATTACTAAACTCCTGGTTATAGTCCGCAGGTCCAAGTCCAATGGACGTTATAGTTTCCGAGTGTTGCCTCAATTAAATCTTATTTACATTTCCCACACTTCATCAAAAACATATTAAATTGGTTTTATTTGATAATAACGAACTGTCTTTATCAATATATACATTTTAACCGACTTAAACTAACTTTAAAATTCTGAACAGACACATATTCGATCATATTTTTTAAATGTTTGTTTATATAATTTTAATTGCATTGGACCGTGGATTTCAATGGTACCTCGAATAGGAATGTATATGTATATGTATATGAAAATGTATATTGATTGAGGTGTTAGTGGTTTATGATAGTACTAGGCAGGTATCTAACTTTAACCAATGTTAGCGGTGTAACCTACAGGGTGGTAGAGATGGCAAAATGCCACGGGCCCCAAGGCCGTCGAGTTCAGAAGTTAATTACATTTTTAGCGGCCGTTTAGAAATACGACATGCAAAATTTTACCTTCTAAGATCCCAACCTTCGTAAAGCTATGTCACATTTTTTGCGACCCCCTATCAATATTACATCATAAATGACAGACTCCCTCCCCGTAATGATATATGGCAATTAATTGCAGTACAGAATTTGTAATATGTATAAATATTTATCGCCTTCAGTATTAGAACTTTACTAAATTTATTAATATATGTACTAGCATGTAAAATTTACAGAATCATTTTATGAGCTGCGAACGTCACGTTTCCCTTGACCCCCCGGCCCCCCATAATAGCAAACGTATATTATGAACGGCCCCATAGATCCTTATAAAAATAATTATTTATACTAGATGTCCGTACATCTCTAGTAACATACGACAAGCTTCATTTAACCTTTGTAAAACGCGAATGAATACATAAATGAATATTAAAAAAAAAACTACATAGCGATAAACACATTAGGTATAATACTATTCAATTTAAAATTATTTTCAAAAGGTTACGAAAAGTTTCAAGTAATGATATTTTTAAATTAGTACTTTGGAAATCTTGGAGCGGGCGCATTACAGATCAACCGTGTGCGCATTTGCGGGTGCGGGGTTGGCCTCCTCTGCTAAACGTTCTTATCCTTACTAAAATCATAAATGCGAAAGTGACTCTCATTGCTTGTTTGTTACTTTATCACGCTTTAATTAATGAATTGATTATGATGAATTTTTGTATAGAGATAAATGGAAACTTAGAGAAGATGATAGGCTACTTTTTGTCGCAATAAAACTTATTGGAAGTGGGTAAAGGGAGGGATAAACTTTGTATGAAACTTTTTATTACGTCATCCGATTTGTTTGTCATAATCAGTATTCACGCGAGCGAAAACGTGGGTAAAAGCTAGTAATATTAAAATAACTACCTTCTAAGAAGTCGCGATCAGCTCTAACAAATAATTTTTACACTCTCGGGATAATCAAACGGTCGTCCAATTACTACATATATACAATAATTTCCACAACATTCTTCTACGTTCGTACTATCGTATTGTACCACAACATTTGTTCTCTATGTTACGACAATGTGAAATTCCTATATGATATTAATTATTTCCATCTAATATGAAATAATTAAAAACAATATACATTGTTTACGTGATTTGAACTTTAGGTCACAATGTGAAATTCCTATATGATATTAATTATTTCCATCTAATATGAAATAATTAAAAACAATATACATTGTTTACGTGATTTGAACTTTAGGTCATTTATTATGTTATTTCATACTTTATTGTAAGATAATGATTGTTGTATGTATAAATATGGGCATGACTTAGTATATTTATCTCGCTTACTCCTTAGTATAACTACGTTAACTCAAGTAGTACTGACTATAGATATGATGTCCACGACCCACGCGACCCCTACTACGATATGATTTTGTGATAGTTTTTGTTCCAGACTGCTAGTCTAGTGAAATGATATTTTAATACACATAAATATATAATTTCAATATTACATTTTAGCAACAAAGATTCGTGAACAAAACGCATAATAATTCATTAGGTAAAATTTCTGTGAAATTTTTCAACGGACCCTTTTTTATCTCTAACAATGAACAACTATCCGTGGGCCATCAAATCAAGCATTCACGACTCTTCGCAACCTTGTTTGCCTTCAACTATGAACATTAAACAACAATCATTCCCAACACTGACTGTTGCAAAATCCCCCTTATATTTATAACATTAAGGAACACCAAAATTGCAAAACGTAACGTTGCAATCGGGTTCTAAAATGTGGAGGTGCTTTTGGTACTCAACAAGCAAGTCTTTGTAAACACAACCAGTCGTGCAAGAACTCCCCTGTCCTGCGTATTCAATAGAAACGGGGGCGGCATCGGGGTTATTGTGTGCGGTTTGAGGGTTCCCAAGATATTGGTACAAGTGCCGAGGTCGGGCGACAGAAATGTTCTTGTGTAGCTTTAGACTATGAAACTCTGTTATTGGACAGACGGGCATTCAGTTTGTTCGGTTTACGTTCAGTATTTTCTTTGTTGCGTATGAATCGCGCTTGTACTGGCAGATGGTTGGAGGCTTTTTTTGAACACGTGACGATGTCCGGAATACATAACAGAGGTTTACTATTTCTATAGTGGTTTCGCATTCTGGTTTTATTATAATTACTGATAAACTATAATCTAGCTATTAAAATTATATTAAAAGATCTTAATATTAATTCATTGAAGAAACTCGGTACTTTTTTCTTTTTATTTGGTTAATAACTTGTTGGTTTTTTATTTAATAAATATGATGTTTATAACTCGAGAATAATACTAATAATATTTTTTATTATCTTCAAATTATACATCCTTTGTAGATAACTTAAAATGAAAAAAAAAAAACAATAATGTTAAGGATATATTAATATGCTTGTAACATTGACATCTGCACTAGTTTGCAACTGTTTCATAGATGTTAACGCCCTCAGTTTGGATATTTGCTTAGGCTATAAAGATGTGTGTATATGTGTGTGTGTTAATGCTTCGAGTATTTGCAAGGAATAGTGGTTCATTTATGTGTGCAAGTTATTTAACTAGAAAACCATTACATGGCTTTTTATTACCATACAAAAGATTATTAAGGGAAATACTACAAAGTTTAAGTTACAATTCTTGTAGTTATAATTGATGTGGGTGGTGCAAAGCTTCGTCTACGTCTAAAAATAAGATAACTATGCTATTCAGTTTTAATAGAAACATGTTACGTATTAAAAAACACGTAACAACCGAACTGAGAACAGTTATTTGCAGAACACAAATAAATGCCCTGTGTGGGACTCGAACACAGTGCGGCATGGAAATGGCGGTTACAGTGAGACAACTGCTTCCATCGCTAGGCCTACCGTACAGTCTCCGGTTGGATTTTGTATGCGACGTCCCTAAGCGTATCACTTGATATATCTTCAGCTGTTCTATATGCCGTGAACATAGGTGACACGTAGCCTTGGTAGATGTCGGTGTGTCATGTTCGCGATGAAGTCAGACATAACTATGGTAATATCATAAGGAATGGGTATTCGTTAGTATATCGATGTAAGAAATTGATAAACTCTAAAACCCTTTGAACGAGATCACTATGAGAATATATACGTGTTTTCTCTTAGAGAAGTAAGCCTAACTGCTCAGTCTGCTTGTTATATTGAGTTTATAAAGTTCTCCTAACTTGATACATTATAAATGCGTAAGTGAATTAGTTTGTTTGTTACGCTTTCATGCCTAAGCCGCTTAATTGATTGTGATGAATTTTAGTACAGCGATAGATGGGACCCAGGAAACGGAGATAGGTTACTTTTTCTCGCGAAATGTTTATCGGAAGTAGGCTAAACAGGAGGACAAACATCGTATGAAGTTTTTTATTTCGTTATCCGATTTACTTGACGAAATCGATGTTAACGTAAGCAAAGCCGCATATAAAACATAGTCATTTATAAACGTATATCTTGTGGAAATACATTATACCGATCGTGAGCAAGTTCACACTTCGACTCCCACTTGGCCCATTTTCTGGTGGCTGTGAGGGCTGAATCCGCACCTGGCGTTAGGTGGCGCTGTTCTCGAGTTATAAACGATTGGTAAGTCCAGAATTGCGTCTGTGTGGTCAGTTTAAAATTCACAAAATAATGGCATAAAAGAAATGTGTGGTGCAAATTTGTCAGTAAAAGTTGTTGCGTCTTCGTTGTCACTATTCACTATAGCAAACTCCTTTCATATGCTGCTAATATAAATAAAAACGTAGCATTTAAATTCGAATAATAGAACGGGTTCTGAGTTAACGTTCCGACACGCTTTAGTAAATACAGGACTCTTATCTCGACCGCTCATAGTGTAGAATGTACACTAAATTGTAAATAAATACAACAACATTATTATTTCATCGTTCATGGTGGTTTATTTTACTAAGATGCTCTACTACAAACTGGGTGATCGCACCATATAACGATACCCAAACAGTGATTTGGTTGTTTAAAAATCGCGTGTTGTTTGATAATAATTATGCTTGTTTAAAACAAATAACCGAGTATTATTTAGACTGTGATAAGCATCGGCACAATGGCAGTAACGATTCTGTTTGATAATACAATGTTTAATGCATATATACGACTACTTTCATACAATCTTGGAGCTGCATATAAAATGGTATTAATGTTTAAGTAACACCAAACCATCATATAAAATGTTAAGGTTTTCAGTATTTTATGAGTGCTGCAACTGTAACGTAGTTAAAACTGTTTAGTTCGTGAGATTAATTAGTGATCTGTATCGCCCCGTAACTCAGTTTTTTGGTTATAGGTAGACACCCTCGTTTTTATTTACATGGTTAAAAAACCGTTTTTTTTTTTAGTTTATAGGTTTAGCGTTATGGCTACAATCACATCTGATGTTAAGTTACGATGCGGCCCAATCTGGTGAACACGATAAACCTGTGAAGAGACAAGCTCTTAATTGTAACTCCCGGAACATACCTATAGATTTTTGGTGCCAGATTTTAAGCTTGAGGGTGGTAGCTAGCCAGGCCGGCATTTGGAGAAGCCCTACCATGCTATGGTTTATCACGGTGTTTTCCTAGACCGAAAACTCATTGCAGGGATTCGAACTCGCGTCCTTTAACGCGGTGTCTGTACACACTACTCCTGAGTTACCACTGCTTTATGAACTTTCTCTGTAGTTAAAATAACACACTGTCTGGACAGGCCTAAGCGAAAAGGGTGTGTTAAGAGTCTCATCGAGAGATAATCACCGTCATACTTATTCCGTATTCCATCCATGAAAAGTGAAAATTAAAGTCACAACCTGTCTTAATGAGATCACTATCCAGGATCCCTTTGTAAATCTCACAGATCCTTTATATTAGTTTCGCTCAAATGGACCTTTTGTAGGTCCATGACGACCTATCAAGGGTAGATATAGACCGCTTTGGATATAACTGATTAGACAAGAAGTGTAGGCACTGTCACTGGTTTCTGGTAAACACGGGAATTTGCAGTGTCGCCGTGGTGGGTTTTAGTGAGTAGTGTTGGGTGCTCATCATCCGATGAGTCTTTTCACATTCACCTCTCGCCTTAGGTTTGAGCCCAGGCATGTTCTTGCGTGTTGCGATGAGAAAGTCCGTAAAGATTAATATTTTAAACACCATCTTTGTTCGTTTTCCGACCAAGCCGAGGTTCGGCCATTCTGGCACTCTTGCGCCCGCTGCCTCGGGGCTGAGTGCCCTTAGTATTCGCCCCAAAAAGTTTGATAACACTGTTAAAGCCCTTACGGCTAACAGCGTATGTCAGGTCGAAAAAAAGAAACACCAGATTAATAAAAACAGGGTATAATCGATTTAGGATTCTATGAGTGTCCTTAAAATAATATCAATAAGGTAATATTTGAGAAACTAGAGGTTCGATATTAGATGATACTGTTGGGAGTGCTTTTGGATTGATGCCATCCTCTTTGTCCGACTAGCGATCTTAGTTATAGCAATGTACTAAGTAATCTATTTTGGCTAGAACTTACACTTGGCACGGACTTTGTGGTTCGTCGCCATTTGCAATAGATTTACTATCTGAAAACAGAATCGTTAATAGGGAACTGGCATGCCATTCCAAATCGTTGATATTTATCAGTGTTACCAGATTCAGTCGCAATGGCCTGAATATTAAAACGTACGTCTCAATTTTCCAGATGACCTTTAACTTTCGACGAGGAACAACGTGCTGAATTATACCATGATGTTGAAGCAATTGTGATACCCGACTATCTAACTAACAGCCCTAAATGTAAAGCTTCCACTACTACCTTGGTACTCTTAAGAAAGTATTTGATTTCCGATTACATGTCTTTTATACTCGCCTATCAATTAGTTGAAATTATAAAAGCTTCTTAGGCTAATAATATAGTCAGGATTAAATAAAAAATTCATGATAAGTATGTCATATTCATAAAATTTGACCTTTTAAAACTTTTTCCTGCTTTCGTAATGTGAAATTTACATAATTGTTTTATGAACTACGAACATCACGATTTCTTAGGTCCCCCAGATCACACTTTGTCACAGTAGACGACATAAACTCCCCCCACAAGGGCGAACGTTTTTTATGAACGGTCCCATAGATCCTTATAAAACTCATTCTTTATAATAGATGTCGTACATCTCTAGTAATATACGACGAGCTTCATTTAACCTTCGTAAACGCGAATGACATATCAATGAATATTCGGCCATTTAAATTTAACTGCAAATAATTTATGTGTGTATAGATGATGTAGAGCGAATGTGTTTACAGACACATGTTTCATGTATATACCAATACCAAGAAATAAAATTGATCTATCTTTTAGTATCGTCAAAATAACAGTTATTTAGCGTTATGGCCATAATCTCACCTGATCTTAAGTGACGATACGGTTCAAGTTGGTAGACACACTAAACCTATGGACGAACTGGCGAAAGTGCAACTACCGAAACACCTATTGGTATTTGGCGGCAGATTTACATCTTGAGGGTGGCTGCTAGCCAGGCGGACGTTAGAAAAAGCCCTACCACCATGCTTACCACGTGCTTACAAACATACATTCAGGTACTTATAACAAAAACAGTTTTTAAAAAATATTGTTGTTTTCAGCGAATTTTCAACAGCGAATATCTGATATAAGGAGTAACTTAGGATACTTTAAATTCAAGTTCACGCGAGTTGTTATTATAGAAACACACTTTAACCTTTATCGTGTAAGCAAAATAACTATTTAGTAGATTTTTAGAAAAAAACTATAATCGACCTCTACATTAAACTAGGTGTGGCAGATATTCTTTTTTATGCTCTATGATAAAAACTAGTTGTATAACCATTGTACAAAACCTGAGGTAACTAAATTAATATTACAAAGCGGAAAATATTGTTTGTTTGAACGTGGTTATCTTAGTTATTACAAATCGGATATAAAAAAATATTTCTGTACGTATTTGGTAGAGCAATCATTTAGGAAGACTTTAGGCTATATAACATCACGCTGCCTCCAGTAGGAGCAAAGCTTTCAAATCAAATCAAATCGTATTTGATTTGTTTTTATATAGTAATTACCTTGTAACTGCGAGTCGCAGGCGTTTTTTACAAATAAATTTGTACATTCACGGGATCATCAAACGTTCGCCCAATTACAACATATAAACAGTAATTACCACAATAATCACGAATTATTTATCTCGACAAAGAATAGGTTATTTTGTGGTGAAATTACGGAATTATCCGCCCATAAAAAACTGGTCTGACCACACAAAGCAATAAGATCGCATCGTGGCTCTCTAAACGGCATCTTCAAACAGACGTTTCGACCTACAAGGAACATGTTACAACAGACCATATCTCAAATCAAAAGATGAATCACGGCCGCAGGTCAAAATCTTTATTCCGACCTTCTGGGAAATGTATGCATATCATATATTGTTATCATTGTTAAGGTCATGTAGTTTGTATTCTATTTAAAATAGCTGCGCCTGCTTCTTCATTCGCGTGGAATTATACATTATTTTTGCCCCTTTTTTAACTTATTTCAATACAGCTTTACTCCTATTGGAGGTAGCGTGATATAAAATAGCCTAAAGCCATCGTCAAAGACTGTCGTATCAAATACAAAACAATTTTTAAAAAAAATCGAAAAAGGTTAGCGCTTTTAAAAAAAAACTTTCGCTTTGTAATATTTAGTATATATTACCCATATTAAGGTCATATCTAATGTAGTTTATATTGTGATTAAAATATAGGTTTGAGATATCAAGAATTATATTTAAAATCTTAATATGCAATACAATACATTTATTTATATTTCTACACTGGCCGTGTCCAAGACTTCGTTAGCATGAACTTGGATCATGTAAGATCTATTCTTCAACTTTGTGAAATATGTATTATTATGCTAGACATACATAATGTGTAGTTCAGTTTTTGGTTGGTATTGCTTAGTTTATATCGGGTGACAGCCCTTACCCGCTCGCGGTTTTCCATCTTTCACAATTAGCATTTTCATCCTTTCTGCTGGGCTCCTAAGAGTCGTACCGTAATGTTTAATAGTCTATGACTTTCATTAATAATTCAACTATCAAATACAAAAATAATTTTACAAACCAACCGGTCGTTCCCGAGTTTATTGCGTTCAAAAAAACACGTATCAGCTTTTATTGTCTTTATATATAAAAATTCCCTTCAACTTATTTGTCCGCAATGAACTCCTAAACTACTGAACCGATTTTAATCAAATTTTGCACACTGTGTGCAGCTTGATCAAACTTGGCACACATTTTTTTAGTCAAGGTTTAGCGTTATGGTCGTAACCTCACCTGATCTTAAGTATCTACGGCCATGATACTTTTTAACTCCATAAGTGATCATAACGCGATAGATGACGCTGTAGTCGACGTGATTGACTACTCGAAACGTCCGCCAGTATTAGTATAAATATCCTTTGGAGTAAAGCATATGAAAATATGTAATCTTACATTTACATGTAAGCAATCATTAAAAACAGAAATTGTCTATAGTATGAACAGATTTAGAAATACATGTAAGAATCTTGGACCATATAAACATTGCAGCAATTTTAATAAAATCTATTTACACCACAAAAGCTGTAGCGTGACTATGTAATACTATTAATAATTACATTAAATCAAAATACTTAATAATAATTCTGTTCCCAATGGACAGTATTCCGTATCGAATGATTAGATCGTGCCCTTATCGAGAAATCTTGATTGTCAGAGTAAACCGGTCGGTGCTGCATAGTAATTCTAACAAACAGGATCGATATGAAGTTATTAACATTGAATTAAAATAAATCTACCGATCTGTGCCGGGTGTGCTCGTTTGTTTTTGCATAACAATCATATATGTAAACGCGGGGCGGCCATATTTTCCAGTGTTACTAGTTACGAAATATAAAATATAGTATTACAATTAGGTAGTGAAAATTTGTATTTATTATTTACTTTTTTTAAACGACTTGACCGATTTTGAAAATTAATTATGCGTAAAGTTTAGTCGACATGATTATAATATAAGTCTTAGTTTGTATATCAGTTCATCACTTGTCTTCAGTGTTTACTTTTTATAATTTTACTAAATGAACTTACAGTAAATTATCGCTAAGAAAAAAATTATGACGAATATTTATCTCAAGAAAATGTTGTAATAACAAATGCATGTACAGTCGTATAATAAATAAAGGAATGTATTTTACCAATCACAGATCACTTTATGCACTTGTTATGAAACCGAAAAAATTGAAGAGCAATTTACTATTTTTTTTTGTAACTTAATATGTATTATAAATTGAATGTCTAGTCGATATTTAGATGTGAAATTTGTAAAATGTATATCATAATGTAGAACTAAATCACGGTCACACTGTTTAAGATACTAAATTCTTAAAAAAAACTTAGGGTTGCCTGGTAAATCATTTACATGTAATTTTAGGGAGCCGTGACATGTTCTTTTATTCATGTTTTTAGATAAATTGTAATTTAATAATTTGATTGAAGTTTTGATGTCAGTTGTATAAAATTAATATTCTAAAGTAGAAAGTACGTAAGTGTACGTTACGGTCACACTTTTCACGATACTAAATTATTTGAATAAACAACTTAGGGTTGCCTGGTAAATCATTAACATGTACTTTCAGGGAGCAGCGACATGTTCTTTTATTAATGTTTTTTAACTGACAATTCTCGTTCAGCGACTCGATCCATCGGTGTCGTACAATCTGTTTTAACATAACGTGATATTCCGCCATGTTCGAGCCTCGTCACGAACGAAATTCAAGAGGCACGTTCGTTTATTGCAACTTTGTAATAACTATTTTTATTAAACACCGTGTCTGTGTGTGTACATTCGTGCTTCGCGTATTGTCAATATTTTATCTCGCCTCTACTAATTTATCTTTGCGTACTGCTATTAATGTCTATTATTTATATATTCCAGTTTTTTTATTATTTAAACCACTTTATTTTCATTATTAGTTGTTTAGAGTGAATCTATAGTTTAAATGGCAATTTGTAGAATCAGCATACATTCCTTTTCGTTTTAATCTTTATAAAAATAAATTTGGTGACAATTTCTCTTGATTGTTGGGGACAAATTTTCAATTTGAGGAATGCCATTCATCATGGCCATAATTCCATACTAAATGGTGTTAAGATGCACATATTTTAAAAGTGTCAAAAAGTAAGATTGCCATTTTTTCCTCTTATATTATTTATATATTTGTGTATCGATAGAAAGCACTTCTTCCATCTTTATCAAAAGAGGTTAAGTGAAACATTTTACAACTTTTCTGAATGATATAAAATATTGAAGAGATTAAATTATCTATATAGAATAAAACATAGTCGAATCAAGTGTAGTTGTTGTATTTAGTCTCCATTGTATGATATATCCGTCGAATCTTCCCAAAAGTGATACAGAACTATGGACTTCCTCAAGCGCCGACAAGAGTTTAAAAAAATTCTGAGAAACTAACAAAGTGTTTTACTTCAAGTGGGCGGTTCCTCTGATCGTAGATTGTATGACTCAGTTGATATGAGTGTGGGAACTTATATCATTTGTATCACCCGACATTAATTATTTATCTCGATGGCACTCCTCACCTATCGGAAACGTTATCAATTCTTGCGTTTTATATCCACATCCTTACACTTGGATGCGAGCCAACTTATAAAATTAGCACAACCATACAACTCATCTACAAATCCGTAATATTTTACACATATTTTTTATAACGTAACACTTAAAAGATCCCAAAGAACGCAATCTCGAAAGACGACTCTATTAAATGTTTCTCTAAATAGTGAAACGAAATAAACCAGCTATATTAATACAAATAACCAGAAACGAATAGCACCAGTCCTCCCACGACTGACACAAACCAGAACCGACCCTATAAATATGAAAAGCCGGCAATTAATATTGTTTATTCGCGTCCGTTATATAGAGCCGCGAGTCCTATGCTGTGCGAGCGCGGATTCATGTCGCCCCGGTCGCTTCGCCAATACGAACTCTTCTCACACCAAAAGAATCCGGTTGTGTAATTCTCTATGTAACGGGACATCCAGTTATGTAAATCACAACCGAATTTCACGATACATCTGCGTTAACTCAAAACTTGACCTTAATTAGGCATTCGATTGATCGAATCAGATGGTTTTGCTAGAAAATGATATCGTCATTTCTCGTTTATGTTACATTTGTACGTGTTTGCTAATGGATGCGGAACTCGTTTTACGCATAGTAATCGTTTTGTGTTAATCACGACCACTAACATATATGTTAGGTTTAGATATATCACAACTATGTACGTTACAAGCTCGGTCGCTTGCGTTTTAATTATTTATGTCTTATCATGATAAATGAATTTGTTAGGAATCGATCAAACGTCAAAACGTGTACCGGTACGTCGTCAATAGTGAGGGGATAATAGTATATTCATGAGGCAGGTAGGTGGAGGCCGTCCGAACTGATCACCGGCCCCGGCGGGCCCTAATCTTCTGAAACTTTTACGAGGCGACGCATGAATAATTCCCGAGAGAAGTAAGCTATCGATCGCACACGTTGAGGTTTTTATTTATACGGCGCGGGTGGGCGAGGCGCATATTAGTAAACAAGCGCAGGCGCGGCACTCACCGACTTGCAGCACGTTCTCCACGCACCCGGCTTCGAGCAGTTTCAGCCCGCGGCAGAAGGCGATGTTCCTGTGGTCGTCGGGCGGCGCTCGCGCCAGGGACGAGTACATACATATGTCCCGTTCGTCCCGCGGGAACGACCAGTACACGACACGCCGCTGCACCGGTTCCGGGATGCGCTCGTAGCGTTCTTCGATACGCTGGAACGGGATCGCGGCGGCCACTATCTTAGCCGTGATGTCGAGCAACGTCGGCGGGGCGCGCGGCCGGCAGCACGCGCGCGGCGCGCACGCGGACATGGCGTTCGCTCGGCCGCTCGCCACGGACTGACGAAACTCGGCCCCCCCCGCTAGCCGGCTCCCCCCGGACTACACCCCCGGACTTGCTCCTGCCCCCGGGGATGCGCGCCCCGAATCGACACATAACAATAAATTATTAATTTGGCGGGTATAATGTGCGATATATTATTAAAACTCGACACTTTTGTACTGTATGTAGCCGGTTTGCTAGTTCAAATCAAAATCAATAATCATTCAATCGTTTAACTTTGACACAGTATTTTTAAATAAGCTTTAATTAAACAATTCTTTTGTTGTATTTAATATATAAGATTAATTATAAAAACATTAAAACTATTTATCGAAAAATGTTGAAATACATTATGAATCGGATGTTTAGAGATTAAATATTTTATAGTCCTGATTATTTCATAAAAGTATATTTAGCATCTAAGCATCCGTTTGTACCTAACCTCCTCACATTACACAAACGAAGGGGAAAGGCCGGCGGGTCGCGGGGGGCGGCATATTAACAGCTGATGACTGCGTCGTTCGGGCCGTAGGGAGGGAGTGACAGCGTGCGCGGGGGGCGTCTCGTCGACGTCAGGTGTGCGACCTGCTCGAGCCAGCTGTGATTCAGAGCGGCATACAGCGCTACAGCCGCTGTCTTGTGAACTTTGATCGTTGACCTTTTTGTTTATCTTTTTTTTCATGTCAACATTATGTTGACGTTTTCTAAAACAAGTTTATTAATGAGGCATAAGAAAGCGTGACGTCACCAACTGTAGCCTCAATTCTAAAATTATCATTACACGGTGGTAGGGCTTTCTCTAATGCCTGCTTGACTAGCAACCACCCTGAAGTTGAAAATATGCCGTCAAATACTAATAGGTGCAGTTGCATTTGAGAACCATTTCCTCCATAGGTTTAGGATGTTTACCAACTTAGGCCGTATCGTAAAATCAGGAGAAATTTTGGACATAACGCTAAAACCTTAACTATAAATAATAAAATATATATAATTCTAATAGAGGGTTAAATGACTATTGAATGAATGTTGACCGTGTTGTTGATAAAAAGGGACGAGGATTTTTTTATAATACTACGCTGAAGATCAGTTGTATAATACGGAAACATAGCACCTAATCGGCTCCTCTCTAGCTACGTAAATGCCCTTCTAACGGTTTATCACGTTTACTTTGTTTTTGCTCAATCGAAGTTAGATATATTGGTTCATATATTTGAAATATTTACATCTCGTTTTATAAAATTATATATAATTCTTATAAAAATGTAAAAAGTAAATATAGTAACGTATGATAAGGATAAAACAGCATTTTAAATCTTACACTTGATTAGCTATTGTTCTGAAATTTAAAAAATTGTGGCAATTTTTTCCTGGTTGGATTTTATAACAGCAGGATTGGAACGACAACAACTTTTTATTCATTAGTAAATAACTTAATATCACTTGAAACTGAAGTGAAATCGTCTGTTGTCAATCAATCAATAGGAAAATCGTATAAAATAAGATACTCGATAAATTCATTCATTACTATTACAAGGGCGTATAAATTATACATGCTAGATTACTTCAAAAAAATATTATACCTCTATCTATTCTTTACATTTAACAATGAAACTGATTAAAAAATATAAATTGAATACTAACAACATTATATAAAAAGGTTTTTATCGATATAAATTTTTTATTTTTAGTCTGTTTGTACTCGCGTTATTTTAAAAATTATTTATAGATTTTTAAATCAAATTTTATATAATACATTTATATATAATATAATATATATTGTTAAATTAAATTAAAAATCAATTTCGAAATCCAGTACCGAAAACATCTCCCGAACATACCAGAGTGCACGTCTGACGTAATGATATTAATATTCACTCATTGCTGCGACAGTATCTCTGTATACACTGTTACGACTTTTGGTTTATTTAATTACGTGGTTATCGTTAAATACCGAAAAATATTTCGAAAATGTCAAACCTCAGAAGTTGTCTTTATCGTTTCGTAGCGTTATGTACGAATACTACAAAACCAATTACGGAAAAAATGTTTTTAAACGTTCTGTAAGATAACAAACGTGGAAATAAATGCTTTCAAGCAGTGCATCGAGATAATCCCAAAACAAAATCGATTTTTATATTGTGAAGATCGTTTCGATGTATTTCATAATAATATTATCATTAATAATTATCTATGTGAATACACAAATTGAATAAGTAGAGTTCAGTAAAAAAAATGTTTTCTTAGTAGGGCTTTAAATCATATCATAAAAAATATTCAATTGATAATTTAAACCCATTAAATAATTTGTTATTGAAAGTTTAAAAAGATTAAATAAGAAATATCTTCATCTAGTAATGGATACTTGATATTTTTATAATTACACAACGCGCTAGGTTATGTATCAGACTAAATCAAAACTTTTAAAGTATAAGGTATGATAGATTTGTTGTGGTTATAATTGCATTTAAATAATGTATTTTTTTTAGCTGAAAGATGATATGTAAAATTACATGTATTACATTACAGTGGGAGCTAAAGCAAAGATACAAATTAAAGTAACTGAGTAAGCTTTACTCCGAACTCGATATTCTCGACGTACACGTCCTTTTTTATAGTTTATATAGTTTTTAGCGTTATGGCCATAATCTCAAATGAACTTAAGTGACAATATGGGCCAATTTTGTGTGCACGTTAAACCTGCGGAGGGACTGGCTCTTAAGTGTCTAAACACTCTTAAAGGTAGGCGGCAGATTTTCAACTTGAGGTTGGTAGTTAGCCAGACTAGAAAAAATACGGGAATTTGCAGTGTATTCATGGTGCGTTTAGTGGATAGTGTCCGGTGCTTATCACCCGACGAGTCCACCCAACATGCCCTCTCGCCTTTGGCCTGAGCTCGGGTAATGCGTTTGCGCGTTACCATGAGGAAGTCCGTAAAAATTATGACTTTAAACACCACGTGAATAAAACAAGGGAGTTAGTTAGACTAGTAAATCACTTGTTGATAATATAGAAAAATGTTAGTCCTTTTTTTTGGTAATTTAATAATTACGTTTTCGCCTAATCAAAACTACCAAATTGCAGGAACTAGTAATTTTATTTATTGCATCGTTTCCGTTATCATAATTCAAAGAACGTCTTTTGTCACGTGTGTGTAGTTTAGTTTTTGAAGTTAGAGGCAGTTAATTAAAAACATATTATTTGATTATCATTTTTAGTACATAACTAGCGTTTATTATACTAGAAGTTCCTGATAAAAGATTTTTTTTATAGCTACTGGGTTTGGTTTTATGACCTCAATCTCACCTGATGTTAAGTGACGTTGTGGCCTAAGATATTGGACACGCCTAGTGGAGGGACTGGCTCTCAAGTGCAACTGCCGGAATATACCTATACGTTCGCGGCAGATTTTCAATTTATAGCCTACCAGGCGAGCATTAAAAAATACCCTACCACTACGCTATGGTTTCATCATAATATGCTCCTTTACCAAAAGTTCGATCGTATTGCAGACGGATTCGAACTCACGTCTGTTGTCGCGGCGTCCGAAACTACCAACTAAGCTGTCATCGGTTCAAAAATTTACAAATTGTAAGTCATTTTATTAACAAACGTATATAGCATTGCCAGTTAAAAAAATGTTTTAGCTATATTTTAATGTTTAGTTGAATTTACAAAAATCGCAGTCAATAATAATTAAAAAGATAATTGTGTCTTTTAATTACAAGATATACAAATAAAAGATTTGATCAGATTCAGCTTTAATTTTTTGCAAATGAAATTATAATTTTAGATGTACATTCCGTTTTATATTCTATTCAATACATGTTTTATATTATATTTACGTATAAAATACAATATTAATATAACATCAATTCTTTGTAACGAAGGAATAATCTATGGTTAAAATATGAAAAAAAGTATGCTAATAAAATAGGAAAGTAACTGTACAGAAATATGAAGCGCTTAAGCAGCTTAAAGTCGAGTTTATCTGTGTCTCGGACGACACCGAGGAAATCCCGACACCTAACTATATACTCTATGTATATCCTATACAGTTAGGTACGAATATAAATCGAGGCTAATTCTGAAGTCGAAAATTTAAATTAGTATAATCATATGGTTAAATTTCATTTATTCAATAGTTTCATATAACTTCCTTATGCGTTTATAATTAATAAGTAGAATTATATACTATGAGTTTCTAAATTACCTTAACAGGACTATCTACGTAGTCAATTAATACACGTTTGAAATGGGAGGAAGAGGTATACCATAAAAATTCATTTTAATCGGCTATAAGATCTTGCCCTGTCTAGGACTGCAGTAAGTTGGAAGTTTGGCTGGGCAGGAAGAGAAGTGTGAGTAGTGCCACAAGTCTCGGGAACTGCTCGAAGTTTTCCTCTCTGCCACACGATGAACCCAGCACCAGCGCAGTGAATCCATAGCTAAGAAGTTCATCTCTATATATTTTATAATATATAGCATATTTATCCTAAATTGCATTTACTTAAATCCATATAGTGCGCTTAGTGTTTTTTGCTGATTCAGTGCAGGAACCAGTAAAAATTGTCCAGTGTTTAACAAGAGACAAATAATATTGCGTAGGCAGTACTGGCTTGCAAAATTCCAATAAAAACAACGTTTGTCATAAATATGTTAGTACAGTCATATAATTAAGTAAATATAGTCATCAGAACAACACACGCTGTGTTCCGAACCAATACTTTTCACCGTAGTCCTATCATATAAGCCATAATAAGGCATCTGTCTTATCTCTACTGTTCTATAAAGTTGTACCTCATTTCTAAACATGTAAAGAATAGATTTCTTCTAAAATACCTTGAAAAGACTTTTGAGCCGGTCGATAGGTGAACGACAACTGTCGATTTATTGTAGTACTTTAGGTTCTCACCATTGCTTTTACGCTTTATTATACTTATCACAGCGTGTCGAACTATTACTTATCCGTGCTACGGAAAAATTCAAATACGATATATAATGTACTATAAATTAACAAAACCAATACAATTATTGAGGGAATCGTGTTAATTTCTACAGCCTTAATCTAAAAATATTTAATTCTCAAAAATATCAACGTAAATAAATATGTACTACATGCATTAAAAAAATGATTTATCGTAACGCTTTTGTTATACGGAATATTTTTACTGATAACAGCCCAATCTTTTTTATTATCTCAGTCTCGTTCATTCATCAAGCACGATTTAGAAAAAAAATCAAAGTAATACAAAGAATTTAACCAAATTCCAGTCGCTGGACGCTCACAAAACATTTAAAATAAAATTTTAAAATAGTCACTTGAGAATTCGTCCAGTTTTCTTTGTGTAAACAATAATGGCGAATAAGGTACGTGTAATCACTCAGCTGATCTAAACGAAAGTGAAAAACGTGACAAACTGAGTCTATATATACTACATTTTACATATTTATACTTATAGTGCATATACTATTTTTCTTCATAAGTATATTTAGAGGCAACACATACATAATTATACCATTGCACGTAGTTAAACTCGGACATTGTTCATAATTAAAAAGTTAGCGTTTCAACAAGATGGCGACTCTATTGTTAACACCGTTCAGGGTGTTTTTATCAGGAGATTTTGGCGGGATCTTGATCTGCCATGTTGTGATTTTGATTTTTATTCATATACTGAATATTACTGATTAAGATCCCGCTATTAAAAACACGCCGAATTGACAGCACTGTTTCGGAAGTTGTACAGTACAGTAATAAAAATGGCTACTTGTGAGAAGTTTGCTGTTCATTGGCAGTCGGCTTGTAGATTTGTAAGCCTTTCGGCAGTGCGATGTATACAAATATAAAGAGAGTCAATGTGAAGAGTTTAACAAAGTGAATGTTGAATGCGACCAAGTTGGTTACGCATATTTAGCACTGCGCTAGATTGCTGGAATACACCGGTTGATTCCCACTTAAACGTGTCTCTGTAACAGTTGTTATTATTTTTTATTTTTATAGTTAAGGCTTAACGTTGTGGCCATAATCTCACCTGATCTTAAGTGACGATATGGCCCAAGTTGGTAGACACGCTAAACCTGTGGAGGAACTGGCTCTCAAGTGCAGCTCCCGGAACACACCTATTGGTATTTGACGGCAGATTTTTACGGTAAAGTTAGAAAAAGCTCTACAACCATGCTATGGTTTCCTCACGATGTTTACCTTCACCGAAAGTTCAAGATCGTTATAGATGGATTCGACCTCACGTCCCTTGACGCAAAGTCATACTGAGTTATCATCGCTTACCCATTTTTTAATTATTGTGGGGTAGAAATCCGTTTGCGGTTAAAGCTCGGTTAGGCTATGAGAGAGTCGTGTGGCAAGCCTTTTCGCATAAATCGCACCTTTAAATCTATATCTATACTAATATTACAAAGTGGAAAAGTTTGTTTGTTTAAACGCGCTAATCTTAGAAGCTGCAAGTCGGTTTTTAAAAACCTTTCTATGTTTTATTGAGTAATCATCGAGGAAGGCTTAATGATATTTAACTTTACGCTACCACCAATAGGAGTTAAGCTGTATTCATAAAAGTTACGAAAACGGTTGTAAATTATTAAATAATTTTAGTTCCATGCGAACGAGGTCGCGGGCACAACTAGTACCCAATAAAAACAGACCACAGAGGCACTTGAACGCGCGTATTGCCGGAAGAACAACTTTCATACTTCTAATATAGTTGCTATGTCCATTATATTAACTGTTCCTAAAGAGAAATACCACACTTTGTATTAAATATTCAAAGTCATAAAATAAGGTTTATTATTTCTGGCAGCCTCAAAGACACATTTATGATAGCTCCGAGAGGTTTAACCAAATAACCAATTGAACAGGTACACGATGTAAAAATAATGCAACATAGCATTGGCTTTTTTGCTACGTGTAATTGTTTGCGAAAGTGTAAAGTAGGCCGGCGTGAAAATATAACGACTTTGCGGCTTGCACAAAAAAAAAAATCAACTGAATAGCGAAATACATAAAAAAAAGTAGATCGAACACTGATGAAGCGCGCGACTTGTAGAAAAAAAAATATTATTTACAGTTGTGATTGGATTGTTATAATCTCAAATTGTAATAAATTATGTTTATTATTGACCTTATTAGAGTTTTGGCATTTAGAATAAAAAATCGATATCATAAGATCACTGCGCTGCTCGTCTGTTTGTTTGTATGGGTTCTAAGGCAATACTTTTTATATCAATATTTATACTCTATACTTTTAAATCTTTCAAATAATCGTGTTATTTTGAAACTTAATTATGTTAATAAGTGAAATGGTATTATTTGAAAACTTTTAATTACGATATTAAACTTAATTTAGATCATTATTGATTAATTTTCTAAGTAAGTTTGATATTTTTTTATATTGCGCAGCAATGTGACTGCACAGGACCAGATATTAAGTTCAGTACGATCCAGATCAGCGGCAACTGACAATGAACAGAATTCACTGCCAGTCATCGCAATCATGCTGGCCTGCTTACGTACCTCTTCATGCCTTTTTTGAAGGACTCAATATCATAGGAAAGAAGGAACACGCTGACAGGAAGACGGTGCGACAAAGGAGCCGACAAACTATTTTTTTAAAGTATTTGTATACTTTTATTCGATTATGTCGTTATCTGAAATTACTATTGAATATTGCATCGAACACGGTAACTGCTTTGTTTCGTTAAGTGTAATCTCTTAGGCGGCGATACGATAATTAAAGAAGAATTGACATAGAAAATGTGTACATAGTTTTTTAATAGTTTATAGGTTTCGCATTTTCGCCACTCTCACCCGATGTCGAGTGACGACGTGGCCCAAAATGGTGGACACGCTAAACCTAGTAGAAGGACTGGCTCTCAAGCGCTATTACCGGAACACACCCATACACGCATTTGATGACAGACTTTCAACTTGAGGATGATAGCCAAGCGGGCATTAGAAAATACTCTACCACCTAGCTATTGATCGAGATGTTTGCCTTCACCGCAAACTCAAGCTCATTGTCGTATTCAAACTCATTTTCCTCAACGTAATGCCCGTTACTCTACCACTGAGGCATCAATACGCAGTTAACACTATCACCGCCTCGTTTTTGTGTGGTTATATTTTCTTTAGATATTTTTTTTATTTCGACAATCACTTTTGGTAATAGTTAAGAATTTCTATATAGTGTTAATCTGAATAAGCCAAGGTTGGCCTTTGTACTACTATAAATCTTTTATACAGGCTGATGTCAAAGAATCTCTGTAAAAGGTCCCTTATCATGGCACGCTCGATTTTTTTCCCTTCACGTTATGTCCAGTGAATACCAATCTTATGTAAGTCGTTGCATCTCAAAGGGAGCGCCGCTACGTTTACTGAATGCTGTCTATACCGAATAGCACTCAAACTTAGACTACGAAAATATACGTGTACAAGCAATGTACGTGACTTCGAATCCACCTGCAATGAATTGTAGCGTGTATGGTGGTAGCGTGGTGGCTAGCTACCAATCTCAAGTTTTAAATCTGTCGCCAAATACCTACGGTGTGTTTCGGCAGTTGCATTAAGCCCCAGTTCACTTACTACCCTTACCGTGTTCACCCACCATCTTGGTCCGCATCGTCACTTAATATCAGGTGTGATTGTAGCCATAACGCTACTAAAATAAATACTACATAAAACTCTTAAAAATAGCGCTATATATATGCTTTGAAATTGAAAATGTGTGTTATGTATTAGAACTTAGTGTACTAAACGCAATATGAATTTGCTATTTTGAATCCAGTACTCAGCTATTTTTACTATAATTCTGACATGTGTTTGCTTCGAAACTGCAAATTCGTTTTATATAATCTGAGTTTGCCATTTTAAAGCTGATTTTTAGCGGTTTTTACTATCTTTTTAAATATTTTAATTTATAAACATAATTAAATTGCTGCCAAGCCAAATTTTTGTTTTTGTTTTAAAAACTTATGGCTGATATAGAAGTATGTCTTTTGAAAATTTTATCTCTCTGCCTGCCACATTCTGTGCACATTACACTGGAACTACTAGATATATTTGTATGAAACTAATATGAAGTATAGATATTGTTAGTATTATAAAATTGCGTGAGTGTCGTGGCACACTCGGTCGGAACGAATTTCCTTACTCAGTACATTATTCTTGATAAACGTATCATATTAATGATTAATAAATAAAAATAAATGAATTATTAACGTCTGAGAACAATTAAATTAAATGCAAAGATAATTAATAAATATAAAGAGTGGTAGGAAGTTTTGTAGTTAATATATTTTTATTCTAGTTTGAAAATAAACATTTTATTGTACATCATTCAATTCATTATAACAGCTGACGCTATGACGTATTCAAACTATATCTGAGCAGCCGTTGAAAACTTACTGGCTGTTTTGAACCAATAAGCGCGCACCTATGCCTGGACACAGCCAATAGCATACGCGTTATGGATAACCGTATATACTATAGGACTATAGTGCAATATAGAACACACTAAACAAAGGGTCGTGATGAAAATATAGTATATTTTGATTTGTCTAGCTTCCAAATCGGTACACATTTACCGTGCGATAAGGAAATTCGTTCCAAAATAAAAAAGGATTCCTCTGTGAGAGTAAAATATTGTAGTTCATTATTTTCATGACAGAAATTGATGCCGTTTTCTAACCTAGATAGCTAAGACCATAACTAATGTTTGTGTATATGAAATCACTAAACCCCGACACTGACCGCGTTAACCTAAGCAATAATGGCTACAATGTCACCTGATGTTAAGTGACGTTGTGGCTCAAATCGTGGACACGTTAAACCTAGTACAGGGTTTGGTTTTTAGATGCAACTGCCGGAACACTCCAATAGTGATTTTAAGCCATGATAACTCAGTGATAATGTGTAGGATTGCCGTGTCATAGGACGTGAGTTCGAGCACAAACACCTTCAATGAGCTTGAATTTTTTATAAAATACTATAAACAGTAGTATGGTGGTAAGGCTTTTTCTAATGCCCGCCTTGCTAGCTACCACCCTTAAGAAGAAAATATGCCGCCAAATACTAATAGGTGTGTTCCGGCAGTTGCACTTGAGAGCCAGTCCCTCCAATATAGGCCGACAACACACCTTCCCCTGGTGTTGTGGATGTCTATGGGCAGTGGAGATCACTTACCATTAGATGAAACACTAGCTTCTCTGCCCCCTATTCCATGAAAAGAAAAAAAGATATTTAGCGGCAGACTTTCATCTTAAGGGTGGTAACTAGCCTGTTGGACATTGGAAAAAGCACTGCTACCATGCTATGCTACCTAAAGGTCATTACGGATGGATTCAAACTCACGTCCACTAATTTTTTAGTTGCGATATATGTCGAACTTAAATAGAACTTAAACTCGAGCTTACTTAAATAGAGAAAAATCTTCAAATGATAATACATAGTAACGGAAGACGGAATTTCTTCCGTAATCAATTTAAAGGCATCTATGCCAAATTAATAAATTAAATGCACGATGATTCATTCATTACGATTCGCATGGGAGGGAGTGAACGTGAGGAGGTTGTTACGTCACAGCAGCGGCACAAATATTATAACACTTAGTTAACAATGGGGTGGAAGGGTGGCATCTGGGCTCGAATATATCACAACGATCGGCAGACACGTGAAAAACCTGTAATAACGACGCGAAACCTAGTTACAGTGGTCCGGTAGAATTGTACAATGTACTCAGTTAATCTAAGTTAATATTAAATAGAGGAAATATTTTTTTTCAACGCGTTGATTTTAGGAACTAACAGTCGTATTTAAAAAATTCTTTAGGCTATTTAATATAATACTACTGCCAATCGAAGCAAAGCTGTATTGGCAAAATAGTTACAAAAATAGGCAATTTATACATGTAAGTGGGCAATGAAAAACCAGTTCAGTGCGTTTTATACATGTTTACCAGGCGATTTGATTTTTTTTTGTTCAGTCACTATCTTAGGGTGAAATATATAAAACGAACTTCACCGCCAATCAACCTTCAATATCAACCTCAGTTACAATTTGACGATTTGGACTTTACTGAAGTTAAGGTAAACAAAGGTTTAGACAAGAAATTTGAATTCTGGAACTAAGTTTGAGAAAGCACTATAAATTTCCTTCTTAGAGTTATCAATAAAAAAAATCTTGTCTGCACTAGACTATTCCTCATTTTTTTTTAATAATGACTATGATCGTATTTGAATCACTGGACGAAAATAATCATAAATCATTTTGCTGCACAAATCAAAAATCATTATTCAATTTAGGCTCTAGGAAGGCGCTTATGAAGGCGCGTCAAAACTACCACCGGTTCAGAAAGTGACGCAGAAAAAAATTCAATCTATGAACTTTATGCGATTAACATAAAATTTAACGTGTATCCGCGAATCGATACAGCGTTCTGAATTTAAACTGTCGTATGCCCGCCATTTTTGTTGGATCTAATGAACTATTAAAGTGCAATTTGGCTGCGCGATTGCTGCTAGATGGCGGTGCGCGCACGTATTGATCGCGCGATGGGGGCCAAATATCTCGACGTCGCGCGTCGAGTTCTGCCAAGTCACGGAATGTATTGCCGGCTATTGTGGCGAAAAATGGGGGGGAGGGCCGAGATGGGACACTGAATGCCGCCCGGGCGGTTTCTGACTCGAGCCGTGGCAATTTAGGCACACAATTTGAACGCGCTCACGGTTTTTTTTTGGATTTGTGATTTCAATAGATCGCCTTTATGTATAGGCATCGTTTGATATTTTTTTACCTATAGTTACGAACAGTTTGTTCGAGATAGTTTTAAAAATTTTAAACTGGTTTGATAATTATTAGTTAAAGAGATAAAAATGATGAGCATTACTTTTAGTACATACATAAATTATTAATCTACGTGATGATTCAGTTTAAGGAGTGACAAGGTATTTATATTGGAAAAGATTGTTTTAACTATATACGTTTCACGGTTATTATGGAAACCCTTTAATTACGTAATATAATGATATTATAAAGGTGTAAATAAACGGCGTGCATTGGGTCACCTTGGCATCTAAATCTACTTCTTTGTGTTGACATCCTGTCTTAGTAGTTGAGATAATTACTGAATAGAAAACAATATGAAACTATATTATTGGAAATCGCTGAAGCGATTATGATTAATAATAATTACACAGGTTATTATGATGAAAAATAATAATATACTGAATACAATATTCAATAGCATAGAAAAAGTACAGTCCGGTCATTCCACCCGAATACAAAGACAGCACAATCATATGGATTAGAAAGAAAAAAATCATTTAATATTAATAATAAACAAGACAGTGAAACATAGTACACTCAAATCAAGTATACAGATGTTAGATATTTTGAAGTGATGATAGCTCAGTTATTGGTGTGTACGGACCTCGCGTCAATAGACATGAGTTCGATCCCTACAATGATCCTGAGATTTGGTGAACTATAGCATTGTGATAGAGCTTTTTTAATACTCGCCTGACTAGCTATCACCTCCAAGTTGAAAATCTGCTATAGGTGTGATCCGGAAGTTGCACTTGAGAGTAGGACTCCACAAAGCTTCGCGTGCCCACCATTTTGGGTCATATCGTCAGATAACATCAGGTGAGATTGTAACTATGTGCGACTTCGCATTTAAGTTGTTCCATAAGACTCAGCATAATTAATATTATTATTTCAATAGATTACTGTTAACTTTTAAGTCGTAGTCGACTGTCTAATGAAAAAGGACTTAATTTTAGGAAGGTTAAGTTTTAGGTTTTTTTAAACTATTTCATCTATAAATGTAATATATATACGTAATATATAAATACTTATATTGTTATTCTTATTACAAATAATAAATTATAAAGTTGATGGTGGTGCCATCTAGTAGTTTATTTGGTCAACTACCTGAAATGTTAATAACAAGACGGTTATAAAAACGGTTAGAGTAAGTTTTTATAGATGGCGCTGTATTCAAATGTTTAATCTAGAAAAGTGTACAAAAAACACTATACGTTTTTTTCTTTTGCTACTCGAAATAAGAACTTACGTATTTTTTATAATTTCATGTTGGTGATATGAAGTATGAATAAAAAAAAAATCGTAATTTTATCATATTTTATTATTTTTTCAATGCGGAACTATACAGTCAAACGATATTTTTACATAATTTTAATATACAAAAGTATGTTCTAATTATAATTAGGAATTTTTATTCTTTTTTTTATAAAAAGGGAGCTTGATTGATTTTGTGCTGTGTTATGTATCTATGGTCCAGGAAGCTCGTTGTAACGTACTGGGTAGGTAAGCTGGTTACCTCGATCCCAGGAATATAGTTCCTGTAAAAATATGTATAAAATAATATACAAATAGAGGTAGAGAATATATTGGCTCTTTCAAAATTTCGATGTATTTATAAAAATACTCTTGTTTTAAAAGGGATATGTTTAGCGTTACAAAGATTTTGGTAATGCCGTTGTCCTCTAAAGATTTATTAGGTAATTAAATTTACTTTATTCTACAGATTATATTAAAAAGTTACTTATTTCTCAAGAAAACATTAAAGTTAGTATTTTTCTAGCGTTGTCTTTTCAGCCATATTCCATATTAAAGTGTCCCAGGAATCATAACTTAAATTATCAGCAACTAAACGTTTTTCCTAAATAATATAATTTGGCGGAGCTTTGGTTTTAAACAAAATTAATTTTTAATTTGGAGGCATTTTGTGTAAAAATAAATTTATTGATCTAAAGAAATTAATTACATCACGGTTACGGCACGGAATATAATTTCTTATGAATATGGAATATAAATCATTAGAGTTTCAACAAAGAGATGGCCATTTTATTTTTCTATTAATGATTACAATCAATTAGAAATGGAGGTATTAGGTACTTGTATTCAGTGACCATAACATATTATAAAACACCTTTCATATATATATTTTTCATACTTTATAGGTAAAACGTTATGGTCATATTGTCACCTGGTGTTAAGAGACAATGGGGCCCAAAATAGAGGACACGCTAAGCCTAGTGGAGTGACTGGCTGTCAAGTGCAACTGCCAGAACACAACTATACGAATTTGACGATAAATTTTGAACTTAAGAGTGGTATCAAGTCAGGTGGGTATTAGAAAAAGACCTGTCACCACGCTATGGTTCATTTCGATGTTTTCATTAACCGAAAGTTCAGGTTTATTATAGGGATTTGAACTTACGTCCATTGACGCGACGTTCATACACACTACCAACTGAACCATCATCGCTTTTTATTAATATATAAATAATATTTCAAGAGATATTATGATACTAAACAGATCTGGTATGTATGTACCTTATGCGTATGATCGTATCCAAGCTGAGTGGTTTTCCGGAAGGGGTTAGTGAATTGCAGAGACAGCTCTAACGGTTTGTTCAGATACAAGTCAATGGCCACGACAACCTTACTGTCTCTCTCTGTCGCCGAGTCTAAAGCGTATAGTACGCCGCATACTATAAACATTTCACCCACCTATAAATATTATATAATATAATGAACACAGTTCAGTAGCATAGGGTAAGTACAGTCCAGTTATACCACCCTGACACAAAGTCAGTACAATGTTATGGATTAGAAAGAAAGAAAAAGGAAGAAAGAAATCATTTATTATTAATAAACAAGACAGCGAAATATAGTAAAATTAAATTAAGTATATAAACAATAGGTTTTTTTATTATTATAGTTAAGGTTTGGTGTTATGGCCACAATCTAACATGATGTTAAGTGACGAGGTGGTCCAGGCTGACAAATACGCTAGACCTGTGTAGGAATTGGTTCCTAAGTGCAACTGCCGGAATGACCTATAGGTATTTGGCGGAAGATTTTCCTGAAATGACATTTCTTCTTTTTTATGCCTGGCAACTCCGTCCTCTTTAGAGACTATTACCGCCGTTTTCAAGTGATAAGATTTGAACAGATGGAACTAATTATCTTCAACTAGATGGTGACTCTCTTGTTGAAGCTCTCTTTGGAGTTTTTGTGGCAATTAATATATCGTGTTCCTATTGATTATTTATAATTCACTTCACTTATGCTCCTCAGCTACACTGCATCACGTAAAATGTCGCCTATATTACACAATACAGGGCTAAATAACTAAGAATAAGAATACTAATAAAAATCACAATATGACAGAACAAGATCCCGCCAAAAACTCCGACACGACATTTTTATGATAGCTTGATATCTCGCCAAAAACTTCTGTTGCTCTCTAATGCGCCTATTTTATCTCCTTTGGAAGGAAAAGGCAAAATGCAGCCAAAATTCCGATATAAATAGTTGACGTCACTTACTTGTCTATGGTTCAACGAGATGTTCCAGATATAATCTATATTGAGGCTGTCTTTGTTTGGATCGAAACTGAGCTGAAAATAAACAATTTATTATTTTAAGACATTGTATGCACCGCGAGTTCCTAAATATTACTACTTCAAAATAGATTTATCCACATATTATTGTTCCATGTATGATTTATATGTATACAACTATTATATTTGTATATAAATCAAGTTATCGGATAATTGATAAATATATTAATTTTCATACCATGTCTTCATTCATTCATATTCATTCAAACTTTCTAAAGCATTAAGGTATCTTTATTGTTTTCTTTCTGTAAGATGGTAATCGATCGATATCGAGTAAAAATACGATGAAATGCACAAAAACTCCTTGAATATTATATATAATAATCTCGTCCTAATTAGCTTTTATAATTATGCAGTTAAGTTTTTTTTATATATAAAAATTCCATGTCATGTTGTTTGTCTGTGATGAACTCCTAAACTACTGAAACGATTTTAATCAAATTTTGCACACTGTGTGCAGTTTGATCCGACTTGAGAGATAGGTCACTTTTTGTCCGATTAGTGATCATAACGCGATAGATGTCGCTGTAGTCGATTTGAAAGGCGAAACGAAGTCTGCCAGGTCAGCTAGTTATATTATAAAATTTACATTACAATTTCCTTAATTCTGTTCGTGGTACCTTTCCATATTAAGCCCACTAACCTTAGCTACAGCTGTATTGTTACTATCTTGTATAGAGTATATAGCCCAAAGACCGTTATCGTCAGCGCTAAAATCCACCTGTAAAAAAATATTTTACCAGTGAGATTATAAAATTAAATGGTTCAGTCGGAAGTGTGTGCAGACGTCGCGTCAATGGACGTGAGTTCGAATCCACCTGCAATAACCCTGAGCTTCGGTGAAGGAAAACGTCGTGATGAAACGATAACATGGTGGCAGGTCCTTTTTTAACGCCTAACTAGCTAGCTACTACCCTCAAGTTGAAAATTTGTCGCCTAATACCTATAGGCGTGTTTCGGCAGTGGCACTTGGGAACCAGTCTTTCCACTGCGTTTGGCGTGTCCACCATCTTGGGCCACATCCCCACTTAAAAGCAGACGTGATTGTGAACATAAAAAAAAACTGTTTTCGAAGAATAAGAAAATTACATTAGTTTATAAAATAGTAAATAACATAGACACTTTGTTTATGAGAATAAAAAGGCGTTAATTTTGAAAAGACGCAATAATATAGAGGAAAATTAAATATAATTCCCTCATTCGTTTATGAAAATTAACCAGAAAAGTACGTGAATATAGATAGTAAAAAGGTATGTAGGTTTAAAAAATAGTAATTGAGGTATAACCATGGGTACATGTTTGTGCCAATTTTCATTGAGATCAGTGCAATGGTGATAGAACTCCACGTTTAAAATGTAAAAACATTTATTTTTATTCATATCTGCAAAATGAGGTTCAATAACAGCTGTGATTGCGACTTCATTCGCTTGGAACTAAAAAATATTTAATACATTTTCCCTTTTTTGTAACTTTTTTCAATACAGGTTTGCTTACAGTTGTGGTAGCAAAAGTTTTTTTTTTTCGAATGGACATATGCTGTTAGCCTTAGGGGCTTTCACAGCTTCACCGAACTTTAGGGGCGTCTAGGGCACTCAGACCGAGGCAACGAGCACAAGGGAGTCATGAAGTGGCTGATTTTTGGCTTGGGCTGTTGCCGGTAGCATTATGTTAAATATCCTATAGTCTTACTCAATTGTTGTTTTATGAAATCATTTTTTTTAATTGAAATCCCACTCGTATCCTCAGATTAGCGTGATCAAATAAACAAACATTTCGCTTCATACCATTAATCTAGATAAAGATCAAAAAGTGGTGACCTGATTATGTTGAGCAGTGTACAGTCTGCCATCAGCGTGAGGTAACTGAACCGATTTGATTCTGCTCTGCGTCAAATCGTAGCGAATGATTTCCCCAGGATTCCCAGACTCGTTTGCTTGATAGAAGAAAGAACCGCCATATACTATGTGACCGTTACCCTGCACAGTTATAATTCAAAATGCAATCTTTTTTACAAGTATTTTGAGGCTTTGATCGAATGTGATCAACAACAAAAATGATGCCGAAAGTTCTGGCCTAAGTTTATAAGGAACGGTTATTGCGAATTCCTTATTTCATGTACTATACAAAAAGTTAGCTAAGCGATGAATATAAGATGTTCTGTCACTACGAAAATGTAGTCTTTAAATCTTAGAGCAGCACCTTGGATAGTCTTATGATAACTTTACTTAAAGGAAAATACTCTTTCTTATAATCCTCAAACAATAAACTATGAAGTAAATCCAAATACTTATTTTCATGGCTCTGTTGTTTGGAACAGCCATAACCTTGCAAGTGAGTTACAAATTAATAAAATTGGCTAGACTTACATAGAATGGTTTCTGAAGCTTGTGAAATTCGTCGACGTTATCCGCCTTAAAGCTTGCCTTACTTCTGTATTCTCTGAGTCTTTCAATGTCATTTTCTTGAGTTGTCCATAGCTTATCTCTCTGTATTAATATTACAAATTAATGGTGGATTAATTAGATATAAAGGAAAGCTGGGCTTTAGTATGTATATCTATGTATGTCTGTTTACTTTTGACCACATTTCTGCTAAAATTAACGCAGTTAGTACTTAATTTACTATCATAATAATTGTACAACAGACAATGTACTCCATTCAACTCTTGTGCCGACGTTCCTGTATAAATTTACATGCAATAAGACTGTAAATAATCCTAGGATAAAAAACATTCACCTTCGAAATCTAAATTTATACCTGAACATCAGAAGCGTTAGAATCTCTCAGCCAGGCTCCGAACATTTCATCTTTGTACCTATGATATACCGGTTTACCAATCGCGTAAAGTTGGCAATCTGTAACAAGATTTATTGTTAATTATGTTTTCTATTAATTGATATTGATTATGTCTAAGTTTTGAACATTAAAAAAACGTTAATTATAAATATAGGACCGTTTAACCAGCTTCCTTTCGTACAATAGATTCTAAATACAAAAAGATTAGGTGCTTTCTGTTTCTCTACAATAAAACTAATTATCTACTCTCTGGAGATGAAAAACAAATGACGAGATAATAAACATAATGTTAACAATAGAAAAAAAAAACTATTTCATAATCTCAAATTCATTTAAATTATAATAATACAATTACATTGTTTTTAAATTGTATTACATTTTAAATCAGATTTTAGTTGGTCCTCTATTATTAAAATTAAATTTGTTACTCAGATGTGAAAGAATATGACGAAGACAAGTAATGAATGAAGTTTATAAGGGAAAGGATCTTCTACAGGCACTGAAAATTAGTTAAACATTTTGTTTACTCGTGTTCCTTCGAGGCTTGAATCCTTTAGTGCCGTTCATGGGAGTAATGAGCAGCTCTGCGCGATCGCATCGAGGACACGAGGGGCAACTTTGCACTTGACATAGCTGTTCATAAGATGTCAGGATCGGCGGACGAGAGCCGTATTCCATCGGCTCCTGGATTTGTATCTGCTGATTGTTACCGGGATCTGACGACAGGAGAGGACTATTTATAATTCCTCGTGTTTATTAACAACAAGTAAAGTTACCAAATAATTGATATTTTTTGTCAAAGTTGTGCGTTAAGTTAATACATACTTTGTTAGTATACTCAATTTTAGTTCTTGTAATTACGTATTCTAAGTTATTACAGCCAACTATGATATAGTTTATACAAGGCGTTGACTAAAAAGAAAATGAAATATATTTGTATTAAATAGCTTTTTCTAAGATTTATTTAACATGAATATTGAAAGATCAAAAAGTTGATCACAAATTGTGACAAGATCTTGCCTATTGATAAAAATTGTCAATCTTTATTTCGAGATAACATTTTTGAACAAACTGAATAAAGATTTTTGATTTGAGTTGAAACTAAGTTTTATTTTCATAACAATAGCTATATTATATCCTTCTTCGAAATGTAATCTATCTATATTCCAAAATCGACAGTTTAAATTAGTTATATTATTAGTTAAGATTAATTAACTGGAGAAACATACACATCAGACGAATATGACCCTTAACTGTCTGATTATTTAGCTCATTTTTGGCTACGCAGCTGTACTGCCTTATATCGTGGTCTCTCACACCCGGGATTTCTAACTTCATGATCCATCGCCAGGGATCTGCTGTTGGAGCGACATCCGTTTTAAATCTGGACCCTTCTAAGGTGACGCCATCAACCTCCCAAGCGAGTACCGGTTCAGGCCACGCTTGTATCTAAAATATATTGAATATTTTAGGATAGCTCAGTGAATATTTTGAAGCCATGATAGCTCAGTGGTAGTGTGTACGACTTCGCATTAAGGAACGTGAGTTCGAATCCAAGCACCTACAATGAGTTTTCGGTGAAGGAAAACATCGTGAGGAAACCATAGCATGGTGGTAGGGCTTTTCTAATTCCTGGGTAGCTATCACCCTCAAGTTGTAAATCTGCCGTCAAATACCAATAGGTGTGTTCCGGCAGCTGCACTTAAGAGCCAGTTCCTCCACAGGTTTAGCGTGTCTACCTACTTGGGCCGTATCGTCACTTGTGATCAGGTGAAATTATGGCCATAACGCTAAACCTTAAAGTATATATAAAAAAAACTGTATTGTGTAACTATCTTCTTCTAACTGTTATCCTATATGAGGAGGTTCGGCACAACATATCTATCTCTTCCACTCTCCTTAATCAACTATCATTTCCGTATTTACACATTACATAGTTCATTTATATGTTTATCGGTTGGTTTCTAATCCTTCTATCATCATACTTGATATAACAGGAATTAATAATATAATTATTCAAAATATAGAATAAACACAAGTGTATGCTTTCCGAACACTGGTGTCATATATTCTCTTTTTTTATTTATTTAAATATGTGCATTAAAATTTGTTTCAAAACATACCTTAAAAATGTTTACCCAATACTATACTATATAATACAACATGTATACTGCACAGTTATCAACAATAGTTATTCAATAAAAAAGAAACTGTTTTATGTATTAAATTATTACGTAGACAACTTAGCAAGTTACATAGATGTGTATATGAAAACAAACATACCTCGCATTCGATTTTAGCAGTCTTGTTGAATACGTAAACCCGGTTATTTGGCACTCTTATGTAGGGACTGACTGGAAAAAAGAAACATTAATCTAATATTAACCATTATACTTGATATGTAAGAAGTTCAGTAATTCCTTTAATCAGATATTGGCGCTTGTTTTATTATACACATAAGTAATTATTTTACTATTATTTAATTTCTGGGATCCTTAAATTAAATTTCATACAGATAGCTATATTCTCACGACAGTTATTTTGTCTTAACTTCTTCTATATGTGTATACATATTTGGTCTAAAATATGATAGTAATGATACATAACTTGACAACAGGCAAAGGAGAGAAGCATGTTAGACTTAAGGAAAATAAAAAAAAAAATAAGTCAAGTAATAAGATAAAAGACAACTGCCAGATGCGTTACACTAAACACTAAAACCGTAGTGGAACTGGGCCAGCCATGTAGCGAGATGCATAGACCAGCGACGGGCTCTCAAAAGCACGAAATGTACCGGCCCCTAAAGAAAAAGAAACGTGGGCAGACCATAAAAACGATGGGCGGACGACATAGTATCAGTGGTGGGGAAAAACTGCACAATAATTGCACAGGACAGAAAAAGTGGAAGAAATTGGAGGAGGCCTACATCCTATCTAGGGGTTCTTATAAAATAAATTAAAAAATAACATAGAGTACATTACTTACATTTAGTGTTACTAATATAGAATAAGGAAAATGGAAAATATCTTGTAACTAAATACTTCTATTTATAAGAAATAAAAAGGCTTTATTTTTATTGTTGTTATTGTTGATACCTAATTACTTACAATGGACTTCAACGTCTGTTGTTTGATTGGCTGATGGCTGCATCCCGTTATTTGCCCAGCAAACGTACTTCCCTGTGTGCCATCGGGAAACATTTGGGATATTTAAAACGTTACCACTCACAGAAGCGTCGCGCCATGATCCCTAGATAAAAAATATATTAAAGTAGTCATAAGGCCTGCCGACAGAGGTGAAAACAATATTCCACAAAATAATATTTGAGAGAAAGCTCAAGCTCATTGTAGATGGATTCGAACTCACGTCCTTTGATGCTGCGTCCGTACACACTACCACTGAGCTATCATCACTTCAATAGATAAATAAAAGAAATGAATGCACCTGAATGACTGCGGTACCGTCAGCACGCCGCCACTCCACCGCGGGCTCAGGACGCCCCATCGGGTGACAGCTAATACGGAGTGTTTCAGTTTCCCGCACTATGACCCGAGTTTGATCCTCTGGTAAACATCACCATTAACAATTAAAATAAAGAGTTTATCTTAGATTTATTCTGAATGTAAGTGTTCCATATTGAGGGTGATGGAATATATTTTTAAAAAGGGAACAGTAAAAATGTGTAACAACCATATGTTGAGATAATAGAAAGCTTAAAATTTCAGTGTTTGTATTTGCCCACAATGTAAACTAACGCGGGAAATGTTCACATATTGCAATCACAAGTAACATAAGAAAAAGTAAAGAGTGAGAATTAAGAAAAAAACTTACGAGCAAATGTTGGAGGTATAAATAATTCTTTCTCCAACGTATAGTTGTATATAGAAAGGCCAGGTTTCCCCGGTAATCCGTCGCGGCCATCGCTACCTCGTAGGCCTTTAGGGCCTATAGGGCCGCGATCACCTTTTGGCCCACGGATACCAGGAGGTCCAGGTGCTCCGGGTCTACCTGAAATAATTAAAAACATGATATATACATAATTGTGTATATGTATGTACGTATTAAATAAACAAAGTATTTAAAGCGATGATAGCTCAGTGATAGTGTGTACGACTTCGCGTCAAGGGACGTAAGTTCGAATCCACCTACAATGAGCTTGAGCTTTCGGTGAAGGAAACCATAGCATGATGGTAGGGCTTTTTTTAATGCCGACCTGGCTAGTAACCACCCTCAAGTTGAATATCTGCCGTCAAATACCAATACTCGTTTTATAAAGACTTTTTTTCATTTTTCGTTAAGTTTTTTTTTAACTGTCAGTTTTCTGTTGATCTCTTAATAGCATAATAAACAAAACATAAAAGAAGCAATCTAATTACCTAATATTAATCGAACTATATTATTATAATAATATTATGATCGAGAACACTTATAAAAAGTACGAGTTTGCAGTACGTCCCAATTTGCTAATTGCAGATTTTTTCTTCATTTCAAGAAAATAGAGAACATAGGAAAATAATATATACTTAGGGTTCAAAATATGAATTATGATCTTGATGTTAGTTCGTGGAAAAACCCATGAAAGAAGCGTTATATTTTTTGCGAATAATTTGAACAAAAAATAAGTCGAAGTCCACTTCTTCTTAAATGTTGTAGGTCATTATCAGCAACAAGTATTTATTTTTTATTTATTTTTTAGTAATTAATAAAACTACGTTGAAACTAGTTGTAGTAAATTTACTTGGTTATAAATCGATGACTGATACTTATGTATGTAGTTTTTCATTAAGTCTATTAACGGTAATTTTGTATTTAAATTGTTCGTTACCATCTTTTCCGTCCTTGCCGTTCTTTCCTGGACTTCCATCCTTGCCTGGCATTCCATCGTGACCGTCTTTGCCTGGTGCTCCATCAGCCCCGTTTCTTCCAGACATACCATCAAGCCCAGGTTCGCCCGGTACACCATCTCTACCATCAAGACCTGGGTTTCCTGGAAATCCTCTTTCACCTACCACAAAAAAAATTAGGAAATTGTAATATTTACTATTTTTTAAGGTATTTTTCATAGCAACACTGTTCCGTTCCTTAGTTATCTGTAATAATTCATGATATGAACATCATTTTAAAACTTATAATTTTCCTTTTTGGCAAAAGTAGGCAAATAATTTAATATTAATGTTTTACTTACTAATTAAGTACTTTTACTACAAATTATGTGCAATCTTTTTATACAAAATAATAAAACAAATCCATTAAAAACTATCAGTTTAGGAAATTTTCTAAGGTTTGCTGTTAGCGCTGTTTGTGATATGGAAATTAATTAAATCACCTTTTGGTCCAGGTGGTCCAATATGACCTCTTGTGCCAGCATGTCCTGGGATACCGTGTGCACCAGGTTCACCTCTATCGCCTTTAGGTCCAGGCGGACCGGTTGGCCCTTTCGGTCCTTGAGCGCCGGGCGGGCAGTATTCTTGGGTGGCTTTGCAGAAGCCTTGGACTACTTTATACTAGATATTTTTAAATTATTATTTACTATATAACCTTAGAAATATGCAAATAAATACACTTTAGAAACTATAAGCCAGCCCAGCAGACACTGTCTTATTGTTTCCAGTAGTCAAATAATTAGTTTATAGTACCACTTATAAAAACCTTCGCCAAGAAAGCATGGATGAATGTACCGATTTTTTATCGTGGTCGGTTGGGGTTTAGCAATGCATCCCCTACCTCAAACAAAACGAAAGATATATAAGACAAAGTTTTAAGGGCTGAACCATAATATTCATAATTTTAATTTTCATCAAAATTTGTTAATCACTTGCAGTGTGATGTTGTGCAATCAGACAGACTACAGTGTAAGAACTATATACTTTTGTTTTCTATATCAATATTATAATAAACCTCAATAGTAATTAAATAAAAAAATAATATGCACATTTGACTTTGTCTCCGTTTTATGTATACAATATATATCACAACAGTTATATGTTTAAAATAGATTTAGAGTATTTCGGTTAATTATAGTAGAAATAAACGAAGACGATAGAAGATTATTAATGATAAATAAGATTGAAAACGAAGACAGAATGCCTTACAGGAACTCTGGAGTAGCTCGTCAACCAAACCCAGGAGTCACCGCCAGGTGCAGGACCGTTGGCTCCTGTTTTCTTCATTTCTATTGCATCTCTCTCTTCCAATTCGCTTCGCATTTTAGGATTGAAAAATTCAACATGAGGTGTTACTGCATTATCTTCTTGGATAGGTAACGGTTTCTGAAAATAACCTTGACATGTAAACGTTTGGCTTGATTTTCGATTTCTGCTTGTCCATTCATTTTGTACATAGTTTGTGAAATTTGATACATTATATCTATCATTTCATAATTTTAATACGTGAGTTATTTTACTAGTCACAGTTAGAAATATCGTAACTTAAGTTTAAGTACAGAATAATGTAAAAATAATGTAGAATATTGTAAAACCAAACCTTGCAAACCTTTTTGCAAACTTGCAAAAAACAAATGTTGCAAACCTTGTAACAATTAATTAATCACAAAACTCAACAAATCAGTAGAAAGTCACTATGTTTGGGTTATTATGTACTATCTACATAGTAGTTGGAGCTGTCAAATACAGATTCCTGTTACCACGCAGTAAATGCAACAATTACGTAAATTTAGATTCCCAAAGACGCAGACGCTTCTTACTAAGGGCTACACGTGCAGTAAATTCGCCTTGCAATAGCGATGTTGATGGTGGTTGAACACCGTATTGCTATAACATTTTTAATAAGTTTTGAGCGTGCAACATTCCGAGAACAAACAATGTGTATCCAGCCATCAACCGAGTAGTAGACGTTTGAACATGACTTGGTTGAGGCGTGGTAACGAATATAGTGTCCGTAGACGTCAGTTTAAAAAACTACGATAATCTTGCGCTTTCGGTAAAGGAAAACATCTTAGTGAAACCATAGCATGGTGACAGGCCTATTTCTAATGCCCGTTAGCTATCACCCTCATGTTGAAATCTTCCGCCAAAAGCTTATATGTGTATTCTGGCAGTTGCACTTGAGAGCCAGTCTCGCCTTAGGTTTATCATGAGCACTATCTTGGGCAACATCGTTAACATTAGGTGTGATTGTGGCCATACCGCTAAATTTGAAAAGTATTAAAAAAATGTGATAAATGCTTCACAAAGTGCTGTGACTATGCATTTTTTATTATTACGCCATACTACTAACAAAATATTGATGGGCTTTCATTGACTCAGTGTAAAGGAATATGTATTTTCTTAATAAGCATGTAGACTACGTTACACATACGCCTGACTATATATATTCATGTTTTATTAATGAATATTAAAAATGAAAAAGGGTCTGTTCCTAAATTTGTATAACTCACCAGCATAGCTTCTCTCTTTGATCTTTGCGATGTAGTTCTAGTAATTTCTGATAAATAAGCATCGATCTTCGCCTCTAATTTATCTTCTACAACATTCTTTATTATATTATTAGTGTCAATAGCTGTATTACTTTTGTTTACTTCTATATAATTGTACGTATGAATTATCAATGAAAATATAGCGCAGACGCAAGCGAATACCGACAGATTTTTGCAACACTTAGATTCTATAATCACATCAGTTGAAAGTTTTCTTTTAACGTTTTTCATTTTTGCAAGCACTTCACATTTTACGAAACACCGTTCATACAATCACTATCTTACTTTGTAATAACACAGATACGTTGATTATTCACTATTTGAGACCTTAAATCGCTATGATGATCCAGAAGATATAGGAAAACATTATGAACTTTTAGAGAGCGTTAATCATGTTATACTGGTTTAAAACTTTGAATGAATCGTACGCTACGTTTTGGATGAGTTATCGGAGTATAATTCGGAGCAAAGCGATGCTTCCTGTACGATACGAGTTGCACAATACGCCCCGAGAGCCGATAAACGACAATTGTCCCGAGAGACTATTTAATGAATTCAATCAGAGAATCGACAGCAGACCCCCGTGTGGAAACTGTATCTTTCTATTTGCAATTACTTCTACGAACACATTTATAATACGTATTATTCGAACCATATGAGTTTAGATTATTAATTTCTATTACTTGGTTTCTTTTTACCCGACTTATTACTTTTTGTTCTTATTGGCTGTCTCAGAATCTACGTTGAAATAGAATAATACATTACTGTACAATGAACTCCAGTTTGTCCATTAAAATTACTACCTCCTATTTCTATTACAAGAACTTAAAAGTTACTTAGGAATTAGATGTTGTGGGTGACTTTTGGTGGTAAGAACCATTAAAATATTATATTCAATCCCAGAAATGATTAAATTCCTAGTCTAATGATTTTTTAGCCATTGTATTTTTTTGCTTATTATTTACAGGTATGTTTAAATCTTCACCACAATACCATAAGTAACTATGTATCTCAAGATGGAGAAGCTAAGTGTAGGGGGGGGGGGGGCTAGCACAGAAGTGCAGCTATCGAAACACACCTATACGTGTTTGGGGATATATAGTATAAGGATCTACAACCACATGTTTCATCACGACTTCGTCTTGTTAATAAAGGAATTGCAAAAGAGAAAGTGTAAATCAACGTGGTGCTTGTAAACGCTGCCAATGAACAATTATTTTATAATCCACCGATAATTTCATATGGAAGTCAGTAGTGTTTACTATTTTGGCATGTCGTTAGCCTAGACCTACTAAGTAAATTGGTAACGTTATGGCTTCATATTGAGGTATCAGCCGATTTACTACTGCAGATTAAAGTATCTTTATAATTTAAGGTGGATGCAAATTCGACTCGAGCGTATTAAATTAACGTATTAAATTTACCTAAGAACTATTAGGTTAACGTTTCGAACGATGGCACTAGTAACGATGACGGGATGGCATAGTGTTAATATCTTTGGGCAACACATAGATCACTGTGAGGTGGAGTTTTTGTGAAGCACTTAGGGATGTAATAAAACTAAAAACTAAACTGTCGCAATGAATCAATAGCACGACGGTAAAACATTTTTAAATATATTATGGGTTACTTTTTATCTCATTAAATGAAAAGATTCCTATGGGATAGAGGATGACAGTTAAAATTTTATAATATACGAACATGTTGACGGATTCCAGTGCATTTTTTTCTGTTTAGTAGATGACAATTTACTACGTGCCACCTTTAGCTATGTTAGTACAGTGTTAAAATAGCGTGTCGTAGTGATGATTTTTTTAACAGTACAACGAACTCCTTAACGGTACCTAGAAAACATCATAAAATCCTATTCCAGTGGCTGTTTTTCTTACTTATAAATAATAGATCACTCGTTTTTTTTGTCTTCTGCTTTTTTTCTTTATAAAAAATCTGCAACACGTGAAGGATGCGGAAGGTTAATTAGTTCAATAATAAATTGCAACGATATTAGAGAGATCTTTTTGTCTTTATTTAATTTAGAGACTACGGTCCAAAAAGGGCATGCCAGTCCAATTGTACCCTGACCTTATAGTATGCACAAAAAATACTTATAAATATATACAAAAACTGCTTAGAACTAATGACGAAATTCCACAAAATCCTGGCTTCATCACTTGCAGGTACAGCCAATATTCTATGGAACATGCCATGGTCCATCAAATTAAGTTCTAAACGTTCTTTAATAGCTGTCCGTTGAGCTCGGTTCAGTTCACATTCCATTGTTAGAGAGAGCTGATGTATATTTGTAAGAAAAGCTTCTATGGGGTATTGATAGTGTAATATTTTCATTTGAAGTTGTCACAATGGGATCGCGCAAGCGCGATGTATCCATGTCAGGGCCACGACCTGCCTCCAAGGTCGGTCGTGTTTAGCATCGAATTCTGTCATTGCATCGTCTACATTTTCAATAAGAACGTGTCTTGTGTTCAGTTCGTTATCCAATGGATCTCATACCACCACTGACTGTTCAAGGTACCATTATCTAAATCGTACAGAATCATTGTAGACATTACAGAAATACTTGTTTTATTGTGTACTGTTTGACGTTTGTATACGGATTCTTTATGAAAACAATATCCCTATAATGAAATATAAGCTATATGTGTGTTTACTATATTAGAAGGAAGTGAAATTAACGAGTTTGTAGGAAACAACCTTCGCAACTACTGTTCCAAGTAAAAAAAATATATCCAAAAATGTATTTTCTTTTATTACATTGCATATATATTATATATTGCAGTTAAAATGAATAAAGTCACGGGTGGGAGTATATATAAATAAGAGCATGTTTTTAGGGAATTTAACATTTTTGTTTTTAATTATGAATTCAGTCGCTTTGATGATGCCTGGAAATAATTTAAGATTCACAAAAGTTCTGGTAAAAAAATATCTATTTAATATAATTTTTTATTAAATTATTTATTCTAAAATAAAATTATCTGGTATTAATATACATGAAAATCCTTTTTTTGTACCACATCCAAATAGATGGTTGACAAAAATAATAAACTTAACTGTAGGTTTGCTTTAACTTAGGTAACATAGATAATATTCTGATAATAGTAATTTTATAAAAACTTAATTAGCGCTCATCATACTTCCACTAAGTTTAGTAGTTAGTTAGATAGTAGGTAATAGTTTTAGCTATTTAATTTAATTACATTTCGTTTGAAAATAAACAATGAATTGTATAAACAGTTTTCTTGTAAATATATAAAATATTAATATATACTTCATTAACGAGTTTACATTTATAATAAAACAATATAAATTTTTCGTGAATAAACCAAAACATATATCTTAGAAAATTCTGAGTCAATCAACAATCCGACAGAATTATTATCGGGTAATTATCTGGCTATAACAAGTAATAGGTACTCAAAATTTACTTTTAGTGTTATTTGTACCAATAATAGTATTACTGATTTGTTGCATATATCAGAGCATGCATTTTATTTCCCTACGGTTAATCAAGGAAAATAGAATCTAACAAATTTTACATACGACTTATATTACAGCATGCAGTGTACAGCCTTTAGATGAGTACGATGGTCCTAGAGCTCCGCTCGTCAGACAAGTGTCATTGGACGAGGAGCGTCCTGATGACTGCCCGGGGCACTGGAGAGGGGTGCACTTGCAAGGTGAAGAAGAGGAACGGGGCGTGAGGCTGTTCAGGGCTTTGCTGCTGCAGCATTTGAGGCTAGAGGAACTCAGGCCACCGCCTTGTATGTTAACGCCGGCTAAGATTGAACCCAGGTTGGAAAGTTTTATGTGGATGCAAAATATTATGCGTGATTTCATATGTCAGAGAAGACCTATTTAGGCGTAGGCATTAGGTTCTATTTTACGCTTAAACTTTTGCCCAGTGACAACCAAATGATAGAAATTTAGAGGTTAAGACTTTCTGTACCCAAACATACAAAAGACAGAGAGTAAAAACTCAAAAGTGAAAGCTTTATTTCTGTGGCAAACTATGCAGTGAGCTGGGCTCTAGACCATAGGCAATAGTTAATCATTCGCATTTGGCCAACATACGTTCATCCTGGTAAACTGTACGCATATTTACTTTCTATTTAAAGAGATCTTCAACTAACCGCAACAACAGGAACGGGGTACTATGTTATAGCAATTTTGTTTATTTTTCCATGAGCTACATTGAAATTTAATAGAAGTTACTGTTTTAGCAATTAGTGTAGTAGTAGAGAATCAAATAGTTTAGAATAGAGTCATAGAAAATATTGAAGGGAATTAGTCTAAGGGAATATGTGAAAAACGATACTCGTGAAAGGGATTACTCATTAGCAAAGCGCTTAATTGTGCTGATGATCAATGCTAATAAACTTACTACAGGAGAAAGATATTTTAATAGATGTGTTATAGAATATTACTTACTCCTAATGTATTACAACGTTACCCTTCATCAAAAGGTCTTTAGAATATTAGAAATCATAATGTGACTTAGTATTCTTATTTAATTTCAGAGGATGGTGGATGTACTGGCGGGATTGGAGAGCATTAGAACGTGCGGCAAGACGTTTTAGAGAGACGAAAGCCAGAGCACGGCTTGCAGCAAGGGCAGAGCATATTCCACTTTTGAGCCTCGACGAGGTCGAATTCGAAGATATTATGCAGGAATTGTGTCAGGTAATACAATCAAATATATATATTTTGTAAGGAATCATTATCGTGATATATTGAAATTATAGACTGTACTTAATTATGCAGTTAGTAGGCAGAAATAAAATTTAACATAGATATTTAACTTTTATTTTAATATTAAAACCATTAAGTCTATGGTCTTCCTTTTCAAACAAAAATATATCTTGTTTGTGGTATAGGCCTTACGTATGGTCGGCAAAATAGATTTTCTTTTTTTTACTCTATTAGCTTTGATCACAATATTCATATATTTTATTATATATAGCTTTTATTTTATTTTATATGTCTACCTTACTTAATCTACCTTTGTTCCTATATTTTAAACACTCTTCTTCTTCTGCTATCGTCTCAATGACTGCAGCAACTAAAGTTTGTCAAGTATTCAGCCACTCTGTGGGTATTTGAATTAGATGCCGATAGTTCAGCGAGTAAGGTAAGATTAAAAGGGTACTAAAATGGAAATTATTCAACTAAATCTTAGATAGTTTGTTCTCAAACAAATTATATGTGGTTTCATGTTTATCTCTTCAGTCTCATATATTATTATCTACCGGATATAACATGATAGTCCAAAGCGAATTGTGCTTTAGAAGGAATATATAATATTAATTATTACATTTAATTCGACAATCATTTCAGGCGTGCGCGCACGTCGATCAGCGAGCGTTGGTGGTCCTTGCATTTCTGTGCGAGGTTTGTGCTCGAGCTGTCAGGGTAGGGGGTTGGTGTAGGGTTGCTGACTGGGCTGCAAGACATGTTGCTCAATGTGCCACTCCTTGGGCGATACGACACGGTGGATGGGTAATTTTATTTTAATTATTCATATGTTTATGCTCTGGATCACAAAGCAAGTTTACGTAACTAACGATGACAATGAATGACGATGAATGGAAGGGAACTACTATCAAACCCTTCTAAATACAATTATTTTAATTAGATCAGGACTTACTGTTACATGAGCACATTATGACTTCATTAGAAATTTATATTACTATTAAGGCCTAAAGGATTGTTAGATCCTGTTTGATGGAGGAAAAGTAAATGAATTATAGTTAATATTAAAATAATAAATGGAAGTAAAAAATGAAAAGTAGGAAATCAGGTAAGCGTGGCATCCTAGAAGCGAATTCAGCCCTTAAAATGGTTGTGGTCACACGCACCCGAAAATCTGTGAGTCTATGAACTTGCTCATCTATACTAATATTATAAAGAGGATAGATTTGTATTTTGTTTGTAACGAATAAGCTTAAGAACTACTGGACGGATTTCAAAAATTCTTTCACCATTAGAATGCTACATTAGCCCTGAGTAACACAAATAAGCTATATAACATTTTTTTAAAGAAAATGATCGAATAAAATTTAGTTCCACGCGGAGTCGCGGACACAGCTATTGGTAAATATAGTGTATTCCTAGAAAGCAGATGTCTATAAAATATATGGGACTGGACAAAGCTGTGGAGTAAACATTAATCGTGAAAATGTGACGTCACAAGTCTATTCGAGTAGTGGGCATACGGCTAGGCTTACCATACGTCCCGGTTTGACCGGGATAGTCCCGGTTTGAGATCCCTGTCCCGGCGTCCCGGTCAAAATTTTGATTGCATTTCAAATATGAAAAACACAAATTAAGCGAAAAGCAAAATGAAAATGAGCCTCTTTCTCTTCTGCGTCCCGGTTTGGTTCTCTTCTGCGTCCCGGTTTGGCTCTTCGTAATAATGGTAAGCCTAGGCATACCCATCGTGTCCACAACGGTGGAAACTGCGTTTATTAAATACAGTTATCAAAATAATTATGTGTGTGGGTAATGGTTAAGTGCCGTAGAGCCGTTTTAAAGTGTATGTATGTATATAAATCCTTAAGTGTGTTTAAATGCTCCAAAATATATAAATTCGTAAACTTCAAAATTGTCTGGTGTAAATTATTTTTACCGTTTCTTATTATCTATTGAAAGTGTCATGTTTTTCTCCGTTATTATCATATGTTAGACACTGGCTACAAATTCCAAAATTACTCTTTCGACCAGGTATCTACAAGTAAAAGGTTCAGTTGTTGGATTTTTTTTTATCTATATATAACAAAATATTATTGTCAATTATAATTTTATATTCGATTGAAGAGTTCAGTAGTGGATCGAGCGAGCGGATCACGGAGAGACGAGACGACACTACTGGCCGGCGCGGCGGTTGCGGCCCTTCTGGCTTTCTGGATATTCTGCCGCTCGCGTCTTCGACACGCACTTCTTTAAAAACTACCCGCATTTATTACTGGATTAGAAACACCTCTCTGATAAGGTCAGCGTGTGTGATTGCCAATAAATGGATATGGATACACTAAACACAACCGAAGCAAGGGGTAAGAAACTTGACCAAGATTTGCATAACAACAGTAAATAAGATTTTCGACGAGTAAACTCGATTTTCAACCCTGATATTACAAGTTATTCCTTTTTGTATGAATTAAAAAATTCTGTATTGTGTTTTGTACAAGTATTAAAGTTGTTATCTTGTACATGTATTTAACATATTTATAGTTTTTAATAAAATAATTAAATATATAATTATTTTTAACGTTTAAAACTATATATTTTATTTTATAATATTATAATTATAAATTATCTGTAAATATTGTATAATATATAAATGGCGAAGTATTTTTATAATTGTTAACCATTGGAATATGTGAAATAAGGTAATATGATCATTACTTTGAATAGATTGATGTTTAACAAAATGTTATCGATTAACCGCATTATTATTAATTATATTCAATATTAGAAGTTCTTGTACGGTTAATTACATTATTTTATAGCCATATTTTCCATTAGTATCGTCAACTATAGACTTAATATCTGTGATTTGTTAATCATATGACTATACAGTCAGTCGCAATACTGCGCCTAAATACCACAATATATCTGTAAAATTATATTAATAAAACATTTTCTTCTTACTTGTAACTTTATTTCTCACAAATGGACGATTCGCGAAATCGTTACGAGTTATATGAACGGGAGTCAAATTTAAAATATATTTTGTATTTATCATATATTGCACTTGTAAAATAATTTATACACACATATCAAGAAATAACACTATATTTAACACTCATGATATCGTTGATGTCATTTTAAACTAGTTAAAAAACTGTTTAAAAAGTTTTGTAATGGACTTCCGTGTGTCTGTATGTGCGGATCCTGTATGTTATCACGGTAACGACCGAAATACTTTACTAATTGAGTCTTTTTTTCTTACGCCTCAGTATAATTATTAATAGAACCCTATTACTTTTCACGGTCAGATTCTATGTGTTTTAATTGTTATTAAATACAAAAAAAAGAGATTATGAGGCGTGCACTTTTGGATTTTCCAAACTTTTATTATTATATATTTATTATAAACATTATTAAAGAAAAAAAAAACATTTAATCGTTCTTCTCGTTGACTGGTTTTTTCCGAAGCGGAGGCAAGTTTCAAATTCATAAGCACCTTCTTAGGACCTAAATTGAATAAGATTATTTGATTTTATGTGCTATACGGATGATTCGGTAAATAAAACCACTTTTACTTTCTATTCTCATGAGTTTTATTGTAATTCTCCTTAACCTCCAGCCGCTAACTGGGCACGCCGGCCCTTATTACATTGTATCCAAAATTAATAATATCCAACAATAATTAAAAAACTAATATAGCAATAAATAATGACATTCATAAACTATCTCATCTATTATTTATTGATCGTCAACAATTATTAAAAGCTTCGATATAATATAGCAACAATTCTAATTTAATGCAAAATATTATTTTAAATTTCACATATAACACACGTTTCACATGAATTCGCATAAATCATCATCTCTATTACTGCTATTAATACTGTTAAATATTATTTAAATCACGTGTTATTTATATATGAATAACGAAATCATAACCCGTTAGAGCACTTCGCCATCATCCAATTATTTTTACTAAAACTTAATGGAAATCACTAAACTTATCTACAGGTTTATTTTATTTATATTATTAATAACATTTTTATACTTATCATATAATATCACTATCAACAACCTACGCTGTTATCTCGATTTCGATAACCGTTTGTACTCAAGATGAAATATTGATTGCTGTCTTTTTGATTTTTTCAATTTCCGCTAAGGTTTTTAAATTATATTACAGTAGTAGTTTAACGTAAAATTAAAAATACTTCCTACTGCATATGAATATATGTTTTTTCTAAATTTCGAATTAATAATGTTACCAATGATAAATTGTTTACGCAATTAAAATTAACTGGTGATCACAGATAAGTGTATCAATGAAGAATGTCTTAACCAATATGGCTATTCATTCATAAGCCATTTATCAAAATAAATTAATCTGCGAAACATCTAGATAAATTAAAATTCGTTTCTTCAGTGAGAAATTATATTTTTGTTGCACTCGGTGTGGTCCTCGTAAATATTCTAGTTAAAATTCGGGATAAGCGGTATAATTTTGATTATGAAAAAGAGTACAACGAAATCTAATTAAACGAAAATTAGTATTCTATAAATTAATAATATTATTAAAGATTAGATATTGTGAAGGTCGCCGGGAGCCGTCGGTTACAGGCAGCACAAAGCCGCACACTGTGGAAAAAGTATGGTGAGGCTTATTCCAACAGTGGACGTCCATAGGCCGAAATGATGGTTAAAGTTAAAAAAATGTTGAGTATAAATTTAGTGCCTCAGAATTAGGAATATTGAATTTACTAATTAAATTATATTAAAAAAGCGTAAAAATAGTTTAAGGTTGAAAACACAGTTTCAGGCAAAGGATAGCGAGTAATATAACTGCTATAAGAAATCTAAGTACAATATCGATAACTTGGTATTAACGTTCTAGTAATTCTGGCATAAATCCGATTTCACAAAATATATTTTATCACAATTAAAAAAGAAGTTATCCAGAAATTATGAATTTAATTGTCAAATTATACTTAAATAAATCTAAATTCAGTTCTATATATGACAGTGTTAAGCCTCAGACTAACATTTAGTTAGAAAACAATAAATAATATAAATTCTTGAAATATTGAATGAATATTGAATGAACTGAAAATTATTTATTGAATTGAATTCAATAAATAATTAAATTCTTGAATTTAAAATAATAAAAAAAGACTTGCAAACAAAATGTTCGTCTGAATTACAAAAGGTACAGATACCAGCACCTATTGGTCGGTAGATAGTTTAAATAGATATAGACTTTGGCATCTTCTTCCATAAAAATACATATCATGTTTAATTATATTTTTGTAAGATAACAGCTTAGTTTTATCTTCTAACAAAACACTTTATTATGTAACTACAGCAAACACTTAGAAACCATAACTTCGAGGGTTAAATAACAAAAAAAAAAATGTACTGATTTCTTTATCTGAATCTTTATAAGTCGGTCTATTTGGAAAGAGTTATGATAAAAAATATAAGTATTTAACAAAAATTATTTAAGTTGAACATTATCATGTATTTTATTTTTTTATACTTAAGGTTTAACGTTATGGCCCTAATCTCAGCTGATCTTAAGTGACTATACGGCCCAAGTTGGTAGACACGCTAAACCTGTGGAGGAACTGGCTCTCAAGTGCAGCTGCCGGAACACACCTATTGGTATTTGGCGGCAGGTTTTTACAACTTGAGGGTGGTAGCTACCCAGGCAGGCATTAGAAAAAGCTCTACCACCATGCTTATATACTAATATATTGATCATACGTATAAAGATTTATTTCTATTGAAATGAATACGATACATGCATTTTTACTTTATTTCAACTGTTTTACATAGTAAATCTTACTGTGAACAGGGAAAAATCAAGTTAAACATAAAAATGAGGGGTAACAGCTGTACCTTAATATATTTCGTAACGCACGAGTACTCTAAACTAGTCAGTCGAAACCGAGAGTTGAAAGCTACACAAAAAAAAACCGTAAACTAGACAAAACCATTCCACTTTCCATGACACATTTAAAAAACAGATTTAATAAAGAGAAAAATATATTACAGTCACTATTTATATTAGCTATTTGAAGGCAAATCACTTGCCAATATAAGTGATTCTTTAGTTGGCTGAATTCTTGTTTCCTCAGTCAGAAAATTTGTATATATAAAAAAAAACGTGCCGATGACTGATTTTGGAGTTTTTGGCGGGATCCTCGTCTGTCATGTTGTGATTATTATTTAAATCCATATACTTAGTTATTTGGCCCTACGTTATAGTATAGATGACATGTTACGTGTTGTAATCTGAGTGATAGGTGAAATGATGATACAAGTATATTATTTGCCACAAAAACTCCATAGATATTTTTAACAAGAGTTTTACTATCTTGACGCATTATCTTTTTAATTATGAAACAATCTCCGACTTGGCTGTATGGTGTTAGATGTCTTTGCCTTTTTCTAGGAAAAGGAATAAAAATACTCAAAAAAGTTTGTAAAATCCAAAAGTGCACGCCTCATAATCTTATTTTTTTTTTTATGTAATGATTGCTTATAATTGTTTATTTTTTATTTAACAACAATGAAACCACATCTAATTAGACCGCGAAAAGTAATATGGTTCTATTCCTAATTACACTGAAACGTAAGAAAAAAAGACTCGATTAGTAAAGTATTTCGGTCGTTATCGTGATAACACACACCTCGCTTATGAGGCGTGCAATAGTAGATTCTTATTGTGTCATAAAAGTGGAAATGCGTTTCTTTAATATCGTTTCGTTTATAATCATTTGTAATATATTTTTTTAAATAATCGTTTCATATACAAAAACAGTTTCTAGTAACAATTTCTATTTGGATATAATAATAATTTTTCAATTATTAATAATTATTTATTTAATTATTACTAATGATAGCGTATTATTAGACTAAACTTAACAAGAAGAAGGATTAATATACCTATCGGTGTTCAATAAATTTTATAACAAGTAAAAGTTATGACGTAGCCCTCATATAAGGGTTTTGTAGGAAACATTTTTGAAGCTTGATGATCTCTAAGTCGTCTTGTGCTGTTTCGTATTAAACAAATGCAATTTGATGTAACTACATGACATGATTTGATTGGAAGTGTATATACGATCTGGATAGTAAGGCGGGCTTAATATAAGTAATTAGTTTTCTGTAGTGTAATTTAGATTTCGGCAATCTAAATATCATTTTTCTATATATCAAAGACAGGGGGTTTATTTTGCGGTAATACAAGGTGTATTATTACGTCCGCCATACTGATCCGTGTTCTCGAAAGTCAGAGTGAAGAAATATTAGCATGTATCATGAACGCTGCGTATCACCGTATGCTTCAAGAATTTAAACGAGTAGCAACCTTGCAAAGGTATAACTAATATATTTTAAGCTGTGTGTGCTTTTGTTCTTAAAGCGTATTTAGGACCACACCTTAATTCTTCAATAGAAGTCGTTCAATACAATTAAGCTGTGTCCGCGTCTTCATCGGCGCGGAATAAATGAATATATATGTTATAATTTCATGACTGAATTATTAACTATACACCTTTATATCATTATTAAAAAATATCTTAAGATGTTTAATTGAGTCCTTAAGTGATCGGTGCGGCAGTCAAGTTATGAAGGAAACAAGAAAAAAAAATTACTTTCATATTTATATTTTGAAACTAATATCATCATTGCAAGTGATAATTAAAAAGAAAATTGAAATAGTTCTATTACAGGAAAAAAGGTGTTGTCGTAAAATACTTTTTAATAACAAAACCATATCCCGTTCATTCAGTATGTTCTTTGACACATAAAAAAAAAATATTATCTCTAATTTTTGACAAGTAAACTTAGTAAGACTAAAAAGGTTTCGTAAAAGAAGTTATCATGATACGTCAGGTGGAATCAGTACGCTAATACGCACGTACAATTTATCGAATTAAATCTATTTTAATATGATTACACTATCTCTAAGTTTATCTACAAATATGGAAGGATGTTTAATATACATTATTCTAGAGATAGAAATCACTAGTAGATAGTAGTGGATTAGAGCATAGTTTAGCATTTTTTTTTTATATAAACATACGTACCTTTAGGTACTTGGTGCTTTCGTAAGTTTAATATAGTTATTGGAAAAATTATAGATTAATATAGTTAGATAGATACAAGTTAAGTAATAGATTAGATTGTTAAAAGGAAAACAAATTCAGATTTTTTGAAAAGAATATTAATTCTTCTACTACAGAAAATTTACGTATAAAGATAGAATAGTGAAGCAGAAGGAATATATTTCATAAAAACTATACAACTTAGGTATCGAAACTTTCGAACATGATCCCAATTTAATTCTATTACATCGATTCAAGATTTTCTTGTAGGAATAGGTATGTTAAAAATAGATGAAACAGTTGTGCCACTACACGATCTACGAAGGACTATTATCAAATCCAAGCTTATTTATTTATAATACATTTGATAGCATATCGCTCGCGGTCTGCGTAGTTTATGACGTACCCTGCAAATGCTTCTATCCAAATACAATAGAAGAAAGAAGAAAGAGAGAAGATAGTAGCATTAATAGGATGTCCTGTCGATTAGAGATGGTCGCTATAGACTACTAAATATGTCGCAAGCATGCCCTTATCACAGATTATGACCTAAACAATGTTCGGTAGCTACGGATATGTGTTTATTTATTTCCATATGATATTTAGTTTCATCTTATTAAGATCGTAATTTGCATTGTATTGGGAAATATATTTTTGGTATTGGTTTGGTGCGGTCTTTTTATATTTAATTACATGTTGATTCTCAACCATATATTATGATAGGTTGTTGTTTTAAATACTCCCGATATATCGGTAACGACGTTTCGAGGATATAAATGAAATATCAAGAATATCTTGGAGATAAATCTATATGAATAAGTAATAAAAACAAATTCAAAACGTGAGAGTATCCGATTTTAAAAGTTTATTGTCATGATTTTATTATAAGATAGTTGTTTGTTAGTATAATGATAAATTGAAAATTATATTGTTAACTTAATTTTTGTGTTTCATTATTTACTAGATGTGCTCGCGACTTCGTTCGCGTGGAACTAAAACATGTTTAAGTACTTATTTTGAAAATAATAAGTAAGCGGTACTCTTTTCTGTATTCCTTACAACGTGTATCCAAATTTTCATGATGATTAGTGGTACAGTTAACAAATGTACAATCTGATGGCAACGACGAATTTTGCCGACTTCAATTACATTTATTGTGATACATTATTGAAAATATAGATATATTAAACAAAAATATAAAATAACCTACATCACTCTGGAATATTATGTCTTTCAACAGTGAAAGAAATTTCAAAATCGTATCAGTAGTACCGGATATTACTCCAAACTCACAAACTTCACTTCTGTATAATATTAGTATAGATATATTTAAAAATTCTATGCCATTGTGATACAATCGAGGTATATTCGTATCTTCTAGTGATTTTAAAAAGACGATCGAATTCTTTATGACAGCTTTCAAAATTTATGGTATTTTTAATGACATACTCTTTAATACAAAATTAACGAATTTTAGTAATATTCCAGTTGGCCATTGATAAAAACTGAAGATGCTTATTGTATTTATATATTTTATTAAAACACCATGCAATCGTATCTAGTAAAGATTTTGATGATTGTGCGTATTTTGATTATTACAGTTCAACACCATTTTGAGCGTAAAATGTTTGATGAATTTATTAAAGCTTATATACATAGATAAATATTTGTCTGGTTAGTCTATATTATTTATTGCTATGTCAATAGGCGGGTTATGAATACAATTTTCCTTGGATATTAACAATGGCACCTACTTTATCATACGTCTTTATATAGTTAGATAACCTGAGTTTTGATATTTATAATATCATATTTTGTGTAAGCATTGTGCTAATCATCTTTCGTATATTACCTTCATTTTCTTATCGATTCTAAGTGTATCACTAATTTTCATATTTTTTTCTTTTTTTTCCCTAATAATTGATACAGTTGTTGTATCTATACGATTCAAATATTATGTGCTTTAGTTTCAACACTCACTCCCTCTATATACATTAGCAGATTTCCTTTTAAAACCGCCTTAATTGCATTAAATTAAATAAAATCAAATAATATTTCTCAATTGAATATTTTATCAATTAATTAATATTTGAATCGATTTTTATCTAGCAATAATGATAAATAATCAATTGTGCGCTTCTGTTTTTAGTGTAAACTGTAAACACATCTAAATGAATTGAAGAATCGAGACTTATTATTTAATTAGAATTTGCGAGAACATTTTACCCAAAACTTGAATCTCTGGGACTACAATTGATTAGGAATATTTATTTTTAATTAAAATCAGATAAACCCTCGCTTGGGTTTTTATAAACACATAATTAAAATAGTTTTCACATAAAAAGTAGGTCTTTTTTTAGATTGAGATCCACAGTGCATCGTCAGTGGCGACGTTTTTCAACCAACTACGTTAACTTCAATACTGCAATCGTTTTAAATTCAGCAGTCATTTTAACTCGTCATTTCGTCTAGAAATATTCAATTCCAATAGTACTTAGCTCTATATCATTTTAAAAAAAATGCAAGCAATTATTCATCTATTTCCATTGCTTATTAAGTTTCCCAGGCACATTTTATTGAATGCGAGTATTCGACATTATAACACGAGAGACTCACTCTGCATGTTTATTTGCGTAGTCGATTCTTAGATTTCTATATTGTATTATTTATGTACTGCAATTAATATTAATTCCTCTATAAGTATAAAAATCAAGATCTATATTCTATTCACGACACATGAAAATTGTTTTACGGAGGTTTGAAATGTATATCTATCACGACAAAGATCTTATCATAATAAATAAATATATAATTGATTTTTGTAAATATTCGCATATTATATACAAATTCATATATACCATAATTAAAACTTATAAATAATGACATCATAAGCGCTAAAATATACTACATTATATATATATTTTTATATAAACAACTAACATTCATGTACTAACTACTTAAAATGCCTATGACATCTAAATGTAGGTAACATTAGAAATAATTTATTCGCAGTACGTTCCCTCTTCACTAGAGAGCTCCTCGACTGCTAATCAGTTTAATTATAGTTATCAACAAGCGTGTTTATAATTTTATTCATATTTATAATAATTAACTTATTTTATTATTTTAATTTCAACATATCCAATTGTTTTATCTATTAACGAGAAAAGTTCTAAACTTAAGATTATCTTTGCTTATGTAACTCACATTAATCAATTTAAAAAAAGGAGGATAAAGCTTTGTGTTAAAATTTAACAACATAATACCATTTTTTTACATTCTTAGTGTATTATTCAATCGACGTGCCATTGGTAAATTCATTGCTGATATTAAAAAAAAACCTTGGAACATGATATATTGTTTACTTACATGTTTCTTTCACAAGTGACACTGCTTAATAATATTTAGTGACATCTAAAAGAATTCACACAGCAACGAAATCACATACAACTCAGAGAAAACATTTTGAGCAATTATTTTTTATACAAACTGTTTGTGCTAATAACATTCAAACAACCAAGATAAATAAATATTTTTCCTCTCTAAATTGTTATATATTTTATAAACTTTATGCTTTTAATAATAAGTACGATTATTTTCATTGTTATAATATAATTTTCATATTATTACTTAGATTTCACGTTGACTAAATATTTAATATTTGGTTATTCAGTGGTGCAGGTTTTTTTAGTGAAACATTTCAGGCGTTGATTCTGTATGTTATGTAAGTTATGTAAGAATTGAGAGCGAAATTTCAAGAACGCGGCACGGTTTTAGGCACTTTATGTTACATGAGCGAGACAAAAGAAATCAAGAAAAAGAAAGTATATATTTTATATGTGACTAGCTTTTACCCGCGACTCCGTCGGCGTTAGTGTTTATTTTAATTAGGAATAATGAACATTTTTGCTGTACATTTTTTTCTTTATTTAAAACTGTCCAGGCAGTGCACGCCATATTATAGAATTTTTTTTGTTGATTTTGATTTTATTTATTGTGAGTAATTACTGAAAATATATATTTACCAAAATAAAAATTAGTCTATAGTATCCAGAAATAATATATTTTTTTCACATTGAAAGAATTTTAAAAATCGGATCAGCGGTATCGGAGATTTCCCCGAACATCTAACCTCACAAACTTTACCTCTTTATAATACATTGGAATCTCTATAATTCGAAGCTCGCTAAGTCGTAATCCTCAGCAAGTCGAAAATAATGTAAAGTCCTATATACGCGGTATCTCGAACTATTTAGACGTGGTAACTCAAACAATACGTTATTTCCTCCGAGGTATTAATACTACATTTTATACTCTAAAACTTATTAACTCGACATTTTTAGCATTTTCCTTGACATTGAAGTTATAGAGATTCCACTTATAGATATACAGTTTATGATATCCAATTCTCCGTTTTCCGTAGACTTTGTGCATAGTTATGTGCGACGTTTTTTACCAGTTCACTTTACATTTTATTAACAATAAATTTAATTACTCACTTGGCAATTTAAAATAAATAGTCAACGTGAACTTTATCTCCCATAAACTAACTGTTGTAATTGTAATATTTACTCCACTCGTGGGTCACCTTTGGACGTTAAATTTTATTCGCTTGGACAATGGAAGTATCCGTACTCTAAACCTAAGCTGACAGCTACGAATACAAAGTACAATAAGAACATAGTAAACCCAAGGCCCTTGTTCATTTTCCACCTAAAGCAAGCTATACTGAGGATGACGAACATCAGCATCGCGAACAGAAGCACGATGCTGCACACCATACCCTTCGAATTCACCTGCACCGGTTCCCCATTGATTAAGCCGTACAACAGCCATGGCAGAGGTAATCTGGAAAATAGATTTAAAACCTGTTATATGTGCTTTACATGTAGAGTAATACTAAGAATGTGCACATCATATGGAAGACAGTTTGAATAAAGACGTTAATCATTGAATTGTTTTTGTGCTAATTAAGAACTTGAAGCCATAACTTATGAAAGGATATAAATATGGCACTATTTAAAACTTGAAAGCACTGAGGTGTTTTAGAGATAAAGATGACTATCTATCTATTTAAAATACATTTATATTAACTAAATATACAAATTAAATGGAGATAACTTGATTCCTCTCATAAAGAAACTCTCACAAAGACTATGACGTTGTGTAGGTATAAATCCTAAATCTTTGGCAACAGATTTTGAACTTGAGTTAGGTAGCAAACCAGACAATAAAAAATATGCCGTACCCATATGCTATGGTGACATGGAAGCGTTAGGAGCAATGTTAGCTTAGTTGGTACTGAGTTCGAATTCACTCTCAATGAGCTTGAGCTTTCGGTGAAGGAAAACACAGCGATGAAACTACTGCATGCTGGTAGGGTTTTGTCTTCCTGCCCGACCCTTTTTTTATTAACGTGTTTAAAATCCTATTCTTTACCGACTTCCTGATGGTAACGCGCGAACGCAATACCTGCGCTCAGGCCAAGGTGAAAGGGGCATGTGGTAAGACTTGTTGGGTGATAAGCATCTGGCACTACCCATTGCCAAAGATCAAGGACGGCGTCCACACTACTTTTAGTCTCTTGCGGGGTCTAGCTACCACTATCGAGTTGAAAATCTGTCGCCAAATACCTATAGGTGAGTGCCAGTCCCTCCACTAGGCTTAGCGCGTGCACTATATTGGGTCAAATCGTCATATAACATCAAGTAAGATTGTGGCCGTAACGCTAGACATATAGAATATTAAAAAAATGCCTTCATTTTCAGAATCAATACGGTGACATCATTTATAGAAAGTTTGTGGCACTAAATAATGTAATAAATTTTTTATGCTCTTCGACATTTACTTGACTCAATATTAGGGGCAAGGTTCGTGCTAAATTACGCTGATAAATATCAAACTGTTAGTTGTTTTTTTTTTATTATTATCGTAAGTTTTCGTTTTCACTGCGCGCTCCCCCGGGGTGGGTTATGGCTAACATTTTAAGAGAATAAGGTCGTGCCATTAGGAGCGATAAAATAAAGTAGGTTACCTTGAATCAAATACAGTTTGTGGTTTACAACAGATTTTATCGACTTAACAAACGTAATAAATTCTCCATGTAAGTGTAACTATACACGAAATATGTTTTAAAGAGCGTAATTATTTGAAACCAATTAGTTATTGAAAAGTATTTTTTATGTATTGTAATAAAGTAATCATGGTTGCATAATGATTGAAATTTGATGATAATTATTATAGAGAATTTGAAGTAATTCTTGAAATAATGGGAAAATAAATATATTGCCTATAAATTTTCACGGCGAACATATTATCTTTCCTATAAACTTTATTACTCTGTTTCTTGTCTTAGATGTTGAATTTGTTGGCCAAACCGAGATATTTGTTTTAGTAATCATATCGAGAAGTATTATCACCAATTTTTTCTAATATTTCTCATCCCTTAAATATTTGCCTGCTTTTAATTTCCCTTGAAAGATCGAGTAATAAAATCCAACAATCTATACCTATTTCAGTAAATATGTCAACGAGTATTAACATGAACCTCAAAGTAAATCTGAGTAGCAAAATGTTATCTCCCATAGGTTTCTTTAAAAAATCCCTTCCTAAATGATGACTAAATTTAATTGGCTTCCGAAATCTTTATCATTAGTTATTTGGTCTAAACAATTATAACTTTTATTTGAAATATCAAAAGCGTATTAAACTTAATAATTATTTAACTTATCTATATTAATATTATTAAGCGCAAGGATTAGTTAAGTAATCGGATTTCGAATTATTTTTGTTTTTGATAGAGAATTCACTGAGAAAACTGAATAAACAAAGCTATAATGAAAAAAGTTACAAAAACGGGAAAAAATGATTAAATAATATTTTGTTTCTACGCGAACGAAGTCGCGAACGCAACTAGTGTATAATAAAATAAAAAAACCCGCAGTTTTGTTTTTAACTTGATATAAAATTTATTAGCAAAAGTTACGCACCGCGCCGTTCAGTAAGTTCCAAAGTTTACCGAGCACCTAAGGGGGTTCTAACAAAAGATTTTAAACTTTCTCGGACGGATTTCATCACTCGACCTTGTCGTCAGGTATACGAAGTAAGTTATAAATCTGTTTTCTTATAAAAGAGGCAGATAATTGTAAGGATTTCCTCACAGTGACCAGATACCGTAGCATATCCTTGTAAAACCGGGGATATCACTGTCATAATGCCGCCTATAATACTCTTTTTCTCTAAGAAACTTCGAAAACCTTTTCCACCTGTGAGTTACTTGACTTAGATTTTCCGTAAGTTAGAAAGATTCCGTCCAATGTAATGAAAGACAACCAGAGAACAATCTATTGTTATCGACTTTTATCAAAGTGTTTAATAGTGACGTCATTAATATATTATTCTACCCGCGATGATAGCTCAGTGGTAGTGTGTACGGACACTGAGTCAGAGACGTGAATTCGAATCCACCTACAATGACTTTAAGCTTTCGATGAAGGAAAACATCGTGAGGAAACCATAACATGGTGGTAAGGCTTTTACCAATACCCACCTGCTTAGCTATCACATTCAAGTTGAAATTTTGCCGCCAAATACCAATAGGTGTGTGCCAGCAGTAGCTCTTGAGAGCTAGTCCATCCACAAGATTAGCGTGTCTACTAACTTACGTCGACTCACCAATTTTGAATATTAATGCTAAACGAAGAAAAAAGTGTGCCATAATGAAAACCTATTTATAAAAGTGGAAAATTAATACCTCCGTGATTCACGTAACAATTAAAATGATTTCTCTTGTTCGTGTGAAAGAATGGATGGTTTACCGCCATTGTTGAAAACAACAATACGAGTTACTGCAGCATGCAGTGTTTGTGAATCCGAAACACGTTTTGTAGAGGATTTACGAGGTACTTTACTGTGCAATGGGGCGTTTAGCGATGTTAGCGTTGTAGTTTATAGCAGATGTATTGAAATTAGAAAAGGAAATAATAATAAAACTCTATTTATATATAACTAGCGTTTACCAGCGGCTTTGCTCGCGTTAATATTGACTTTGTCAAACAAATCAGATTACTCAATAAAAAGTTTATCCCTGTGTTTACCCAACTTCCGATAGGTTTTTCGCGAGGAAAAGTGGTCTATCACCGTTTTCACGTTCCCATATATCTCTATACCAAAACTCAGCATAATCCATTCAGCGGTTTAGACGTGAAAGCGTGACGAACAAACAAACATTATTGCATTTATATTATTATAGATAGGATAGTATATAGTATCCATTGGCAGAAAGAGACTGGATGAAAACAGCTAACGAGAGGACAAAATGGGGCAACAGGAGGAAGCATATTCCTGAAAGGAGCATTGACATATACATGGATCTAAAATATCTACTTGCTAAACATAATTTTATATATATTTCTATTGTCATGGAAATAAAGACTTAATAAAAAATAATAAAATAGTATAGCTCTGTCCGTCGTATTGAACTAAAAGTTATTTCATAATCTCTTCCCGTTTTTGGAACTTTTGTCAATATAAGGTTTAGCGTTATGGCCATAACCTCACCTGATCTTAGTTGATGATAAGGCTCAAGGTGGTAGACACCCTAATCCTGCGGAGGAAGTGGCTCTCAAGTGCAGCTGCCGGAACACACATATTGGTATTTGGCGGTAGATTTTCAACTTCAGGGTGGTTGCTAGCCAGGCGGGCTTTAGAAAGAGCCCTACTACCATGCTTTGGTTTCCTCAGCATGTTTCCCTTCATTGAAAGCACAAGATCATTGTAAGTGGTTGGATTAGAACTCACGTCCTTTACACACCAAGTCGTATACACTACCACTGAGCTATCATCGCTTGAAATTTATCAATACAGTTTTGCTGCTATTGGTGGTAAAGTGATATTACACAGCTTAAAGCCTTCCTCGATGATTACTCTACAAAAATTTAATATTTTTTTGAGATCTAACTTGCAGTTCAGAAGATTAGCACGTTCAAACAAAAAAGGTTTTCCGCTTTATAATATTAAAATAGATTCACTACAATGTACACCATTACCAAAAAGGCAGTTACACACACTTTGTTCTTTAATTTTTTTGTGCTTATTAATTTTAGGAACTCCGGTCCAAAAAGCACATGTCAGTCCCATCGTACCCTGACCTTATAGTAAGTGCAAAATATGTCTAAAGTATAAAACTACTTAGATCTAATCACGAAATTCCATAAAATCTTGGCCTCATCACTTGCAGGTGCAGCCAAGTATCCATAGAACATGCCCTGGTCTATTATATTCAGTGCTAACAATTTTATGATCACTGTCTGTGTTTGTAACTATATTTGGTATAGTGACTATCATAGGTTCGAATAAATATATAGTTTAGCTAAATATTTTATGTTAAATTACGGTTCTTCCGTCCGAAGCGTAAGTCGTCAGAGTTTAATAGAGGTCAGATAAGTTGTTTTGGTTAAAGGTCAAAGGGGTCGTCGGTAATGGGCTTTTGATCATTATTGTATAATCAGTGTCGATACTTTAGGTTCCTGCTGGATAAAAGTTACATGATATAGTAAATAAACTTCTTCGTACATTTTGACAACCTGATTATATTTATATTAGCAGTTGTACTTTTTTTTATAGTTAAGGTTTAGCGTTATGGCCATAATCTCACCTGATCTTAAGTGACGATACGGTCTAAGTTGGTAGACACGCTAAACCTGTGGAGGGATTGGCTCGTAAGTGCAGCTGTCGGAACACACCTATGGGTATTTGGCGGCAGATTCTCAACTTGGGAGTGGTTGCTACCAGGAGGACTTTAGAAAAAGCCCTACCATCATGCTATGGTTTCCTTAGGACGTTTTCCTTCACCGAAAGCTCAAGCTCATTGTAGGTGGTTGGATTTGAACTCACGTCTCTGGACTCGAAGTCGTACAAACTGCCATTGAGCAGTCATCGCTTTAATTGGATGAAGCTCTTCATGAGCTTAATTTTGAGATATGTTTACAAGGTTGAAACATAAGTAATCTAATTGTTCAAAACATAATTCATGTACAGCTAGTACTTCATAAACGTTGGTATTGAGCAATGACGGCTCAGTTGGTAGTGTGAACGCCGCGTAAATGAGCGTATGTGAGTTCGAATCCCTACAATGAGCTTTCAGAGAAGGAAAACATCATTATGAAACCTTAGCATGAGTTAGGGCTTTTTCAAATATCCACTTGGCTAGCTAACACCTTTTTTCTGTTTAACAACTTATTTCGTAGGGAATTCCTCATCAGAACGTGCAAGCGCATTACCCGGGCTCAGGCCAAGGGCGGCGGAGCGTATGATAACTTGTCGAGTGATAATCATCCAATGAGAGATCAGGAAAATCTTGCATATATTTTCTAGACCCTGGCGGGGGCTTACTAATACCTGAAATTTAAAATCTGCCGCTCAATACCTATAGGTGTGTTCCGACAGTTGCACTTGAGAGCTAGTCCCTTCACTAACCCTAGCGTGTTCACTATTATTTTGACTCATCTTATAAAGTATACAAAAAGGGTTAAAAGGGATACAAAACACTCACCCAACGGTAACATCGAAAATATTGCTTCCAACAGAGCTGGAGACAGCCATATCTCCGAAGCCCTTCCTCGCGACGATCACTGAAGTGATAAGGTCAGGTACCGACGTCCCTGCGGCGAGGAGCGTCAGACCCATCACCTCTGGTGGTACATACGCCGTCGCACCGGCGATGTTTGCCCACCACACCATTAAATAAGAGAAGAACGCTATCCACAATATCGACCCTATAAATGTTACAGGGAATAGGCCCTTTCCTGTGGAGGAAAACACAAAGTTTTTATGACATTTCTCCCTTAAATAATATCACGTTCTATCCAAATCGTTATCCCGACAGATGTTGTTCAATCCTTTTATAGAAGTCAATAACCACAACGTTGTCTATTTTAGGAAAGTACCGAGAATTTAAATAAATACCTCGAAAAAAAATTGAAACAACGGTCGATGTACATGAACTAGAATCCCTACAATGAACCTGAGCTTTCGGTAAATGAAACCCTCATGATAAAACCATAGCATAGTGGTAGGATTTTTTCTAAGGCCCATGGGGGTAGTTACCACTCTCAAGTCGAAGGCCGTCCTGAAACACCTGTTTGGATAAGTTCCAGCGGTTGCACTTGACAGTCGGTCTCTTCACTAGGCTTGTCGTGTCCACCATTTTGGGTCACATAGCCACTTAATACCAGGTAAGAGTATGGCAAAATGCTAAAACCTATAAACTGTATTGAATAAAATTTTCCAATTCATATGGTGATAGTTTAAACATAAAAAATGTTACCGTCCGTTTTTTATGCCTATTAAATTGACTGCACTATTGGCCTAGCGGTTTAAGCGATCGCCTTGACACTGTCGCCATGCGAAGGCTGTGGGTTTAAATCCTGCTGAGATTGTTAGGCTGGGTATGTAACTTTGTATAGTTTAATTGCAGGTTTATAAAATACGCTGCCGCACAAGGCTAGATTCGTAGTACTGGAGTCATATTTAAAACAAAAAATACACCATTTCAGTTCTATCAGCATTTAGGATTTGACCGACAATAGCCAAAGTCGAGGTTCAGCTAATTTCATACTTTTGAGCTAGTTGCCTGTCGCCCAATATTCTCCCGAAAATACGGTGCAACTGTAAAAAAATAGAAGTTTAACAGTAAGATCTGACCTCTCGGAGTCCTTGTGTCCGGGAGAGTTATCCATAGTGGGAAGACAATTGGAGCGACTAACAGGTAAGTAAGCCGCTTACGGAATCCCGAAGGCCACGACATATCTAGAGGCGTCGTGTCGTCTTCTAGATCCCCTATCTGAAATAGTATATTTTTTTATTAAATACTAGAGTGCTAGCTAGGACTGGGGTTCCACTTGCGCGAATTTTATATTATAGTGTCTACTATATAATTCCATGTATATCTGTTCACTAAAGATCCCAAAATGGCTTTATCGACTTTCATAAATATTTAAAAAAATTGCGATCATTCCTAGAACTTAAAACCTCCCAAACTCGATTAATTTTGACAGGTTGGAAAAATAGTTATGGACTTTTATTATGTAAAATTTTAAGCTTTGCATATTTTACTAGAAAGTTTTTGTTTATTTTTGACTGTTTTTGACTAGTTGTGAAAAACACTTATGACAATTTTCCACTCTTGCCATGGAATACATATTATTAAATGCTGAAAAAAACGTATATGGGGTATTTAAATATTTGAAAAATACATACCGGCTTCACTTATTTTTAGGTTAAGTATCATTATATATATACATAATAAAACTGTAACTGGGTATTTTTTTAATAATAATCAGACTGATATACGATATCGGAATAGTGACCTACAATAGTTTATTTTGGATTTGCGTCTCAGTGATTGATTGATTTTTATTTAATCGTACAAATACCACTCTAAAACTACTGAGATACATTTTGATCAAATTAACTTCGGTGATAACTAATGCTCTAGTTTAAAAAAATGGTTCCATCAAGTTAGTAAATATACTTCTCCAGAGATTTTGATATAATTTGCTCTTATCGGCAGCTTACAAATTATTTAAAAATCTAAACTGTTTCTTCTTTCTGTAATATGGGAGATTTAAAAATATCGTACCGAATAGAATGACATAATATATCACGTAATCTATCTTATCTATACATATATTATCATTCTAATAGTAGAAATTCTGTACATTCAATATTTTAGTTAATTTTAATTGGAGTTTAAAATATAGATTGCTAGATTTTAAGTGCGGCTTCGTTCGCGTTATTAGTGATTTTATCAAACAGATTGAATGACGCAATAAAAATTTTCATACAAAGTTTATCCCTCCCTTTACACCACTTCCGATAAGTTTTTCGCGAGAAACAGCAGCCTATCGCCGTCCCTAGGTACCCATATATCTCCATAACAAAATTCATTGTAATCTATTGATTCAAAGTAAACTCACTTTCGCATTTATAATATTAGTATTACTATTAATTTCCATCTCTACATTTTACGAAAACGCTCAATAACCAATGAAATTATTAGAGTAACAGATCTTTACCTCTATAATATTTTACCAAAACAAGTTGCACGCTAATAAGCGAATAGTAATATTGCAATTAACGTGGAAGTAGGGCAGTGTGGTTTTGTACCGAGCACGAAAACGAGACATGTATGTGTGTATATATGAGCGCTCGACCGTGCTACCATTCGGTTTTAATGTAAGTAAATAAAATGTAGAAAAATATGTTATAAATCATTTTGGGTATGCATAATTAATTTAGCTGGCCAGGTTTTTTTTTTTAATTTGATAGCGGGCAAACGAGCTTGCGTGTCATCTGATGGTAAGTGATCACCGCCGCCCATGGACTACCACAACACTAGGCGAATCGCAGGTGCGTTGTTGGCCTTTATTGTGCAAGGACTGGCTCTCAAGTGCAACTGCCGGAACACACCTATTTGGCGGCAGATTTTCAACTTGAGGGTGTTAGCTAGTCAGGCGGGCATCAGAAAAAGCTCTATCATCATACGATTTCTTCCTTCGCCGAAAGTTCAAGTTCATTGTAGGTGGTTAGATTCGAACTCACGTCCCATAACGTGGCGTTACTGCACACTACCACTGAGCTATCATCGCGTCAAATTTAATATTTTGTACCTATGACGTTAACACTGTTTACTGGATAGATTTTTATGATAAGTAAGGAATTAAATTAATTAATATTCCATAGAAGTTTTGGTTATGTTTAATTATTGTCTAATATTGTTTTAAGAATTTCAAAATATAAATACGATGTATTTTTATCACAAATGTGTAAACTATATGTGTGAGATATTTCCAGTGCATTTTATTATAATTATTTATGAATAATTAACCCAATTATGATATATATATATATATCAACTTTTAATTAAGACCAAAAATAATTTTATGATGTTCTTTATTTTATAAACCGTTAATATTAGTTAGTTTGTAATAAAGTAAGAAGGGTATTTTATTGACAAAAATATATGTCGTAGTTTAGTTAGTTGCAGAGTTACGTTTTAAAAAACATTATTTGAACGATCGTTATAAAGTGACGTTGTTAATAGAAAAATATAATTCAATTCGTGGCCATTGAGTGGCTTATTTTTTTCATGGATCCTGAGAAGAATACTGGTGAGACCGTATACAATGCTATGGAACGTTTAAAATAAAAACGTTTCTTTAAATAAAGAATAATTTTACGGATGGATATATTTTATATTAGAAACATAACAAATTATCAATGAAAATAATAATAATTATGATTTAAATGTGATCCAATGCCCTTTTAAAAGTTTTGTTTCTATAGTTTGTACAATATAGCATTACACAAGTACATTTTAGGTTGTTTGAGATCACTTGATATATACGTCGGTTAACGACATACATACTAGAATGCTAACGCGATACTGACGTTTGAGTGTGCCAACTGACACAGAATCAGCGCGCCACTCACGGAGCGAATATAATCTACACATGAGTAAAAACTCATACAGTAGAATCTCACTAATCTGGCAATATTAAAAACTTAGTAGTGTCGGATTATTGGAATGTTCGGATTACAGGATTGTATTGAAAAAATCATAATAAATAAAATAAATAATTTCATAAAAGGAACACATATATGTATTGAATAATGTTTTAAATAATATTAATAAACAACTTATTTTTTATATCTAACATTTTCATCTCTCAACTGCAATAGAGGGTTGCAGTCGGAGTAGATGCAATGTGAAGACAGGTCCTGCTCCCTAGCCCAATAGGCGATAGAAGAACGGTTTAGTGGGTATACCGGCGGGTCTTTCGCCGGTTGAGTCCCACACACCCCTCCCAGCCCATCAGGGAGGGGATGCATGAAAGCCACGATAAAAAAGGGTTGCAATTTGATAGTAGGAGCATGGTTTGTTTAATAGATATGCAGATTTATTCACATGTTGGATTAGTGAAACTCTACTGTAATATTATTGTCAATAACGCCATAAAATGCGTAGGCCCCTAAGTGCCATTTAAGTAACAGCTTACATTGCATATGTTAGTTATGAAGTTGTCAGTGTTGAATCATTTCTTTTTATCATATAAAATTGCCTGTCGAGTGATCGACGATCGGCGTACATTGACGCGGGAGACGTCTCGTCTACCGATATCTGATGTGTCAACTGGCAGACAGTAATTGGATATCCGCGGCATATATCCTGACGAGGGATAATACACTTAACTGAAGTGATATTAACATTTCAAACGAGATAAAGCTGACAGGCTAATTATTTTTTTCTAAACTTTATAGGTTTCTCGTTTTTTTTTTTTTTTTATTAAAAGCTCAGTCGACGACGAGACTATGTCGCCATGTAACAAACAATATAAGTAATGTAACAATGTGAGTAACGCAAACGTGTAACAAACTATGTAAAGTACTTATTAATATTCTATAATTAACAATGTTTTCTATTATATTTTATATAACTCTCTAGTAATTCTTGAAACAGGGTCAGATAGCAAGGAATTATATAAACCAAGGTTTCTTGTTACGGTCACAATTTAATTTGAGGTTAAGTGAGGATGTGGCCCAAACCGGTGGACACGCTAAGTTCAGTGAAAGACTGGCTATTAAATGAAACTGCCGGAACACACCCATGTGTATTTCGTGGCAGATTTTTAACCTGAGATTGGTGGTTATAGTTTCATTTCGATATTTTCCTTCACCGAAAGCTTAAGCACATGGCAGGGTTTCGAACTCATTGCCACTTATTGTCCTTTGACGAGGCCTCCGTATACGTCACTACTAAGATATCATCGCTTCAATAATATTTTTCGATTTTGTAATAAATAAAATTGTAAAATGTTTTATAAGGTGAGCGATTAAAGCGATGAGAGCTCAGTGGTAGCGCGTGGGAACGCCGTGTCATGGGACGTGAGTTCGAGTCCAACCACCTATAATGAGCTTGAGCTTTCGGTGAAGGAAAACAACATGAGGAAGCCACATCATGATTGTAGGGCTTTCACTTATGCTCGCTTGGCTAGCTACCACCCTCAAGTTGAAATATACCGCGAAATATCAAAGAGGTATGTTCCGGCAGTGGCATTTGAGAACCAGTACCTCCTATAAAGGCCGGCAACGTACTTGCGATTCCTCTGGTGTTGTGGGTGTCGATGGGCGGCGCTGATCCATTACCGTCAGGTTACACGCTTGTTGCCGCTTATCTCATAAAAAAAAGGTGAACGAAATCGCAGGACCAGCTAGTGTTTCAAGAAATTTGAAGAAATAATCGACTGTACGAAGAAACGTTTCAACAAACGTTAATCTTCCGTTCAGAAGACTTCTGTATTCGACATATCAGATGTGAAGTTATCGTTCAGCTGTCGATACAAAATCGGGTTCATCCTACCAATTTCTCACAATTCCCCTTTGATTCGTAATGGCTGTTTCAGATTCTTACAGCCTCGGTATTGTCGAACAGTGACTGATGTACTGTTTGAGTTTCATTAATTTCAGTCATTGACACGCAATCGATATGTTACATACGTAATTCCGTATCTTTTATTTCTCTGGTTGTCAACCTTATTTTTCGTTAAGTAGATATTCACGAGCTTTGGTTCTTTCAGTAAAATTTGAAATTAACAATGATGTTTATGTAGCAGGCAATTTTAGATGCGTGAAATAGGATGGTAGTTGGGGACGTTTTTACGCCTTCTGCTGTCGTTCGTGCTGAAGGAGAGATGAGTTGGAGGGCTCGTCTTTCTATTGCAGTGGTCCAGTGATCTAGTCTAGAGGAGTTTCAAGCTCATTGCAGGTGGTTGGACTCGAACTCACGTAACATGACACGTGACTACACCGTGACCGTTTCTACACGCTACCACGGAGCTACCATCACTTTAATATTAGCACTTTAATAAACATGCACCACATTTACAAAATAAATATATATATCTAGGGGCGCTCTCGCGTATTGAGCTGTTTGTTATCACAAGCCCAACTTAAACTAACCTAGCACCTTCGGTCTGGAATATTTCAATCCGTCACTACGAGTTGATGTGAAAACTAAGCATATGTATAGTATGACCATTATTTTTACAGTACGTTTATATTCCCTTTATAAATAGCGTTTTGTAAATTGCAACCTTTTTACTATATACATTCCTTTTCATAATGTGTTAAACTACAATATTTGAATTATGTTCTAAAACTATTTTCTATCTCTTCAATGATATATAATATATCTCGTTCAATATAGTTACAAATTCAAAGATTAGAGCTAAAAAGTAGGCTTCTATAGCGGAAGTGAAAAGTTAGTTAACTGGGACGCCGATTGTAAGGGCACGTTACCTTATTTCTTGTCAAAACTTGCTGAATTACGGTGTTAGTTGAGGTCTTTGCTTTTGTCTGTTCGTCTTTATGTCCAAGTTAATGTCAGATCATATTTTCTATCTACCAATAGTGAAAGTTAGGGAATAATAACTTTCCTAATTATTACATGAATAGTCTTCCTTGATTGAAAACTGAAGTTTTGGAGTTGTGAATTTGGTTTATCGATGTACTGTATACGCGTAAGTATGGTAAACATTTACCATAGTAGTGTATTTAATGCGACACTCGTTCGGATAACGTCGGCTCGAAGCGGCTAAGGGAGTGAGAGAGACGTTTTTTTTTTTTTTTTGGTAGCTTTGTATAGTGAATGATGTTAAGTACAGCACAGTCCAAAAACAGCAGCGTAAATGCTTTTTTATATTTCTCTTAAAGGACCCGATGTTGTATGAGGAAGGGAATACAAGGGCCGGAAGACTGTTCCACTACTTCACTGCACGGCAAAAGTATGACATATAGACCTTTTATACGACGTAATGGTGTTTCATTTCTATCATATAGACTTAAACAGGTTTTTTTTTTATAGCAACACTGCAAAAAGTATAATTAATAACAAAGAAGAGCTATGAAGAGTTCTGGAATTTATTATCCGCTGTCAGAATCGCGATAGTTCAAGAGATGAGCAATGTGGAGGTATATATTATCATGCCTTATCCCTAACATTTCGTTTGGTTGCTGGAGGTGTACCGACTGTCCCCAAACGCGCTGATGCTACCTGCTATTCAAATAAACGTACAGCATGAAGTGGTGAAAAGACTCTCTTTGTTTAGCTTAATTTAAATGAATGGTGGCTATAGTGATTACGTTATCAATATTTATTTATTTGCCAAAAATTGATTATGATATGGCAAAACTTCTTGTGTATGCTCGAAAAAGAAAGGATTTTTTTATTCCCTAAAATATTTTTGTAGCTTAGCGTGAGAGACTCATGCGGTATTTTATAGTAATTAACAAAATATATAGTATATTCCAATGTTAACCATAAGGGACGCGGACTAAGAAAGTTTTTTACATTTTTATATAATTAAGGTTTAGCGTTATAGCTTCACCTGAGCTTAAGCGACGATACTGTGGGGAGGGTCTTCAGCTGTTGTAAAATAATTTGCTATATCCTATTCAGGGTTCATGTATAAAGTTATTATAAGAAGACAAGCGATAACAACTCAGTTGGTAGTGTACACGGATGCTGCGTCAAGGGAAGTGAGTTCGAACCCACCTCCAATGAGCTTAAGCTTTCAGTGAAGGAAAAGATCGTAATAAAACCTTATCATGGTGGTACGCCTTGTTCTCAAGTTGAAGATATCTATAGATGTGTTCCTGCAGTTGCACTTGAGAACCATGCTCTGCACTAGCTCTTACCATTTTGGGCCACATTTTCACTGAATAACAGGTGAGAAGCATTAGCATGAGCATAAAACAAGGTGAGATTGTGGCCGTAATGCTAAACCTTCACTATAAAAAAAGACCTACATGTATATACATTAATGCGAATATATACATAAGTACATAAATCACACCGATATATGCTGGCCACGATGCAAACAGCCGGTATTTTTAATAAAACAACTGATTGCTAAATCAGATTAAACTATTTAAAATGGAACTGACATTCTCTTCAGACTTTTCCTATCACACATTTTCGCTTCAAACGAAATGGCGAAAGATTATTGTACAAGGCTTTATTTAAGCGACGCACAATCATCAACCACTCGGACTGCTATTTGTCACATTTTTCTTACAAAAGAGAATATAATGGACGTTCAAAGAAAACACCCGAAAAGGGTCACTTCACCTTCGGAACGAATTTACAGGAACGTTCGTTTGTGACGCGGAAAAATGAATGTCTGCGTTTAAACAGAGAGAAAAATATGAAAGTGTTTTTTAATCTCATGCGATATCTTACTGAAGTCTATCTATATAGTTATCAAAGATTTTGTTATAATGTTAGGCCAGAATAAAAGGTAAACACCTAATACAGGGTAGAATCGGATGGATAGAGAGAGGAAGAAATAATTTAGAATTTAACTTTTTTTTTATACTTAAGGTTTAGCGTTATGGCCATAATCTTACCTGATCTTAAGTGACTATACGGCCCAAGTTGGTGGACACGCTAAACCTGTGGAGGAACTAGCTTTCAAGTGCAGCTGCCGGAACACACCTATTGGTATTTGGCGGCAGGTTTACAACTTGAGGGTGGTAGCTACCCAGTCGGGATATTAGAAAAAGCCCTACCACCATGCTATGGTTTCCTCACGATGTTTTTCTTCACCGAAAGCTCAAACTTATTGTAGGTGCTTGGATTCGAACTCACGTCCTTTGACGCGAAGTCGTACACACTATCACTGAGCTATCATCGCTTCAGTCGCTATTACAATGTTTGTAGTTCTTCTAACCAAGATGTCTTTTTGTATAATAGTTAAAGCGAAAACATAAATGTATGGGATGTTATTCTAAGCATTAAATCGATCATAGGTATATCGCAACATGATCTCCCGTGATCAAGGCGTGTTAAAATCATGCTATCAAAATCCATAATATAAACAAATTAAAAATGGAAGGTCAATTATAAATTTTCCGAAAAATACAAATGTATGAATGCACACAGAATATAAAGTGTGCCAGTACAGTGTACATGGGAATTTAGTATCAAAAAGTTCCTGCAAAAGCAGTTTCAAAGGTAAACTTGTAGTAACATATCTTACACTAGCATCTACATAATTCAATTGCATGCTGCACGTTCAAACTAGAAATGTATTTTACCTTAAAAATTGTCTTTACAAGTATTATTTAATAAAAGTTTAGGCTTCCTTTATGTATTTTTAGGCACATGCAATTGAACTTCCGATAATATTCCGGACAGTGCCTCTAGCCATTACAAAAACTGTATGAGATGACAATTGTTATAGAATGTCAAGATCATTTTGACATTTTTATTTTTTTGCTTCTTTTCCTCCACGTTTGAGTTGGTTAGGGACATTGATCATAATTATATTGGCGATCTTACTCAAGTAATTCAGATAGGCTATTTACATTATTAAAAGCACTAATAGTATCAGTATTATCGAATACATTTTTGACATAGAATGTTTCTTTATAAATCGGTTATCGGTTTAAACGACGTGCCACTATTTCTATCAGAAGTAGTGATAAGAATACTTCGTAAATTACTTCGAACCGGGTCTCATAAATTATTTTTCGAAAAACGGTCTCGTACACATCTTGGTCATTTTTCTCCGTTCAACAGACTCATAAGCCATTTTTTATCGTTAATGTTTAGAGTATAATGGCCACAATCTCACCCGATGTTAAGTGACAATGTGGGCTAAGATGGTGAACACGCTAAACCTGTGGAGGGACTGGCTCTCAAGTGCAACTGTCGAAACAAACTTATAATGTATTGTTAGAGGTTAATTTTTGGAGTGTAAATGATTAGGTCGATTACCATATAAGTGCGAGGCGAGCGCGTCATTAGTTCAGTCGAAGCGAATACATTACGTGAGATTTATATCTTTCTTATATTTTTAAATTACTTTTCTTATTTTTAACAGTTTATATGTTGTTATGTTGCATTCAAAGTTCTACTTTAACTTAAAGGTTGATATTTTCTTTGACATATTACCTACAATTAAAAATTCACATTTTTCTTAACATCAATACTTTAAATTGTTATATTTTTAAATGAATTACATTTTTTTTTAATCACAGTATTTCATAAAACTGTCTTTGAACTTACAATTTGTATTTAATTCATTGATATTGTTAACATTTGTTATATTATAATAACTTTAATGTACATTTCGTTTTCCCCTGTAATTATGGTTCCGTTTGAGAAAATATTGAACTGTATAACTAGTAGATATTAATGTGTTCATGTAAACTTTGTTGGTTACCTGTATAAATAAATAAAATAAATCTCTTTAGAAAAGTACCTCTTCAATAGCATCTAACTGGACATCTGCAAGCCCACCATTGGGTAGGTCTAACGGGGTCTCCTTGGCTTGCGTTTCTGTGACCGCAGCGGCCGAATGTCTGGCCGCAGCGGCCCCAGCGCCGCCCGCAGTTGGCCTCGTCGCTTCTAGCAGAACTTTTAATGAAGCTATCGCATGTAGCTGCGTCGCCTTCTCGTCCACTTTACCTGGTGACAAAATATATCTACTTAATATTTTACAAATCCAAACTAATGTTTTCAATGGTAATTTTGCAAATGGTCTAATTTTTATATTAAATTATGGCGCACCGGTTTCATTTTATAGAATACTAGCTTTTACGCGCGGCTTTGTGCGCGTGAATATGGAGTCTGTCAAAGAAATCGGATAATTTTCATCATCGGAGCTTCGATGATCCAGCTGAAAAGCTGCCGCCAAATACCATTAGGTGTGTTCCGGCAGTGGCACTTGTTGAGCCAGTCCCTTCAATAAAGGAACGGAAACGCACCTGCGACTCCCCTGTTGTTGTGGGTGTCTATGGGCGGCGGTGATCACTTACCATCCAGTGACACGCTTGCTCGTTTTCTTATTACATAAAAAAAAAATTGTATTGGTTTACGCAGAACATCATAGTAAAGCTCTACGTCGTCACAGTTTTTTCCGACTTCTTCATATCAGCATCATATCTTAGCCAATTTACACAAAACTTCAATGTAACATACCTTCCTCTTAACCTTAATCTTAAATTTACAAATCAGTTTATTCATGAAAACCGTATGAAAATGAGTTTCGATTTTTGTCAGTTTATTATGCTCAAACAAGCGTGGCGGAGGGTCTTTATATATGTATTATTGGGAGGGTAGTTAGTCACACCGAGTAGTATAAATAAGGTGAGGACACGCCTATTGCACATGTATTGCATTTTTTTATAGCTCTAAGGCTTAGCATTATGGCCCTTAGCTCACCTGATCGTAACGATACGCCCCAAGTTGGTAAACATAGTCAATCTGTGGAGAGACTGGCTCTCAAGTGCATCTACCGGAACTCAACTGTAGGTATTTGGCGCAGATTTTCTACTTAAAGGTAGTAGGTAGCCAGATAGATATTAGAAAAAGCTCTACCACCATGCTATGGTTTTCTCACAATATTTGCCTCACTGAATACACAAGCTCACTGTAGATAGCTTGGAATTCACGTCGCTTGACGCAGAGTCCGTTCACACTACCACTGAGCTATCATCGCTTCAATGCAGTCGAGGACATATCGGACGTTTATCGTAGTTGGAATATCACTAAAGAGTCGTGAGATTGATATTTTCCTAGTAATTTTATTTTGTATATGTCTGTTGTTTTGCTGAAAGTCATTATTGGGAATGGTTTATAGTGACTTTGTTCCTTCATCACAAATAGCTACAAGATAAATATACGTAAATAGATTTTATCGTGATATTATTATTTTAATAGACTCCGCTTCTGATTGTTAAAACTATAAATATATTAAAAAAAGTATAATAAATAAATATATTTTGCTCAATATTATAATTGCTATTAAGTTGTCATCCAGCGGGAAATAATATAAATCAAAGCCCGAAATTGACTCTTAAGTTCAATGGGTTCTATTAAACCTTACAGATAGAGTTTTAACTCGTGTATCACTAAAATAATATCTTTCATCTGCGAGAGTTCCATCTGTTATTCAAATATATTTTTACTAACGAGCTATGTTTTCTGAAATTCAGAGCGTTTATATAAAGCGGCTGAAGCGTACAGTACAAAGTTTCAGCGATGCAGCAGCTGGTTAATTTAAGCCAAATACTCATTCGTTCCGTTCCACAATATATATTCACAGTAAAAATAGGTCAAACACTATGCGGTGAGTTAAAGTTTGTTTTTGTTGAACAATACACAAAATATGTTCGCTTGCGTTCAGTTCGGACGTCGCTCCGTCTGCAGTTGATGTTGAAATGAATTTAGTTGTTGGTTATTTAGTTCTGCGTGAGTTTTTGAAGGTGCAGCCAGTGGCAGATTTACACTATAGCCGCCCTTAAGCTAATCAAATTTTGCTGTCCCTATCTAGTCCTACGTTTAGATTCCACATAAGACTACGTAAATCGTAGAAAAATAAAAGAATTTATAACTTAGATTTTTAGTAGGAAAACGTATTATATAGCAACATTTGTATATATGTATAACTTTCATATTGAAGCGTTGATAGTTCGGTGGTAGTGTGTACGACTACGCGTCAAGGGACGTGAGCTCGAATCCTACCACCTATAATGAGCTTGAGCTTTCGATGAAGGAAAAAATCACGCGGAAACCATATCCCGTGGCTTTTTCTAATGCCCGCCTGTCTAGCAACTACCCTCAAGTTGAAAATCTACCACCAAATATCAATAGTTGTGTTATATACGTAAAAATTGTACGCGACTTCGAGTACTACTTAGTTTTTGTTTCATCGCAATCGGTTGACTCTTTAAAGAGATGTCTTTACATACTATAAAATGAAATCGATTCCGCTGTTTATTCACTTATATCTTTTAAAGTATTCAAAAGATTTTAATGTAGTTTTCATCAACAGATAGAGTGATTAATGAGGAAGGTTTATATGTATTATACATACATATTATAGTACAGAAAATCCGAAAAAAAAAAGAATTGTAATCTGATACAAAGTTCTCTGGATCAGATAGCTCTGAAAATGGTTTCGAGTTAGGGAACTGATTTATGAGAATATTTCGAAATGTCCTTCGGAGTACACGAAACTATTACGGAGACAAATCGAGTACCATTTCACGCTATTACAGTTCATTGTCAAGAGGCAATGTACAATCGAGGATAATCCGTAACAAAGGCGTGTCGAGACAATTCCCTTTGTCCAGACATCGCTCCCTTTTACGGTCTCGGTGAGCGCAATTGGCTTAACCGCTCTACTAACTCCGCTCCACTTTGATATGCCTTAATTTTCCGCGAACGATCCGTGTCATTGCGAATCCACTGAACGGTACTATACAGTTCAGACACTCATAGTTTTAACGTTACAACTCAATGTATGTTGTAAATTGAATTATGCTTGCTTACGCTTCGATTACATAATAAAAAATGGTTTTATGAAATCACGATGTAAGTGAAAGCTTTACATCAATACACTGATCAAAATACGCAAATATCACGGGGCATGAATGAGTGAGAATATAAAAGTTAAACAGTCAGCTGAGGCAAGCCATGGGCACTGCCATATTGGCTGTTCTGCCAAGCGCCTTTCACCTTACCCCTATACTGCGGTCGGCTGTAATGCGACATGCGATAGATCAACAATAAATCGATACGATGGAATAAAAGTTTCACTTTGAAAATCTATGTATTTCTTATGCTTGGTGCAAAGACAAGATTCTTATATTCTATCACCAGCTGTGCTCGTGACTTCGTTCGCGTGTAACTAAAAAAATATTTAACGTATTTTGTAACTTTTTCAGAACAGCTTTGCTGCTATTGGCGATAGCGTGATCTTAAATAGTATATGATAAAAATTACAAATATATTTTTTGAATTCTGACTATCAGCGTTTAAGGTTAGCGTGTTCCAACAAACAAACTTTTCTGGTTTAATATAGACTGTTATATTTACTTTGCTGATAAAAAAAACGTATTTAAACCCATGAAGGCGTAGCAGTAGCGTGTTTCGTCAACGTGTTGATGGATAAGAGTTCAAATCCGTGTAATAAGACTGAGCTTCCGGTGAAGGAAATTATTCTAAAAAAACATTAAACTATGTATTTATCATTTTTTGGTCTAACGCATACATATGTTAGCCTCTTTGGGTTAACTTAATGTGTGACTCAAGACGGTAGACATGCTAAGCCTAGTGGAGGGACTGGCTTTCAAGTGTAATTGCCGGAACACACCTATATATAGGTAATTAGTGGGAGATTTCCAACTTAAGGGTGGTTGATAGCCATTTGAACATTACGAAAAGCCTTTGCACTATAACAAAACCATACTTATTCTTCGGCTACGTGATAAAAAGTCTTTGTATTACAAGATCTAATATAATAGCATTATTAAAAAAAAAAAGGTGTAAGGCTTCAAATTGAATTACGCTTTGGCATTTGTCATCTCATATATGTATGTATATTTTTACTTTAGCAATTGTTGAAATACAACTTAGTTAAGGGCAAAAGTCTCGATAGTCATTAATTCGAATTTCTCTAATGAAGCTAGGAAACCGTAACATGGAAGCATTTTCCAATGCCTGTCTGGTTAGCTAATGCCCGCAAGTTAAAATTTTTGAAAGTCGAAAGTGTCATCAACATGTGTTTCTTTACCGAAAGATCAGTGTCATTACAGGGATTCGAACCCACGTTCATAGATGCCATCTTTGTTTTTATATAACCGTTAATTAAACGAATTTTAAATCTTTTAAAATGGGATTCCTTACAGGCCGCCTTTTGTCATACTAATTAATGTTGCCATAATCTGATCGTGAAGTTTTTCCATCGAGTGAAACAAAATGTGCCGTTGAATCGATGTGTACTAAGTTAGAGGGTATCGGGCCAAGGAAGGGCCGGTCGTAAAAGCTGCCCTACATATTCGAGAGTCGAAGGGCCGCGAACAAGACACCGTTCGAAACCCGGCAAATGTAATCAAGGCTACTGATGGATACAATTTACTTCATGCAGTATTTCATATCCATTTTATATCTACTCGAAGTACTAAAGAGTTTTATATAGGCTCGTTCAATTCTGGTTATTTGTTATACGTAAACAAGTTATATAAGATTCGTTCTACGTGCCGTATGTTGAAATTAATAGGACCAGTATGTTAGGGTTTCGAACGTCATCCCATCCTTATATTTACTAATATTATAAACTCGAAAGTGAGTTTGTTTGTTTGTTACGCTTTTACGCCTAAACCGCTGAATAGATTTTGATGAATTTTGGTATAAAGATAAATGGGAACCTGAAGACGATGATAGGCTACTTTTCTCGCGTAAAACTTATTGGGTGTGGGGAAAAAACAGGGATAAACTTTGTATGAAATTTTTTGTTGTTTCATCCGATTTGTTTAACAGAATCAATATAAACTCGAGCGAAGCCGCAGGTAAAGGCTAGTTGTATTATCCAGTGGAAAAGTTTGTTTGTTGGAACGCGCCAATCTTAGGAACTAACAGTAAGATTTCAAAAAATATTTTTGCATTTATTAGAGCAATTATCGAGTAGTAAGATTTTAATCTATATAATAACACGCTAACATTAAAAGAAGCAAAGCTGTATCGAATAAAGGTACAAAAACGGGGAAACTTATTAAATAGGGTTTAGTTTCATGCAAACGAAGTCGCAGGTACAGCTAGTGAAAAATAAATGAAGCGCTCATAATTCTTTAAAGTCTGTCTGTGTCTAAATTGGTTTGTCCATAAAAATTAGAGAGATTAAGTTACAATTAATAGTGGGCAATATGGTTGCGCCTTTATACATTAATTAGGCAATTGGTTGGTGCATTCCTCATACCCCTTCATTCCCAGAACATATCTGACGTCAGATAGCGCTGTGTCCGACTAGAAAACGTAACCGAGGCTGTGCGTATTACGTCGCGCATTTTGCTATTATTAAAAATATTGTTTTGTTCGCTTTGGTGTGAAATTTGTAGGAGATAAACGAAGAGAAGCATCTCAGCGAAGACACAGGTGTCGTGCATTCCTTCCTACTACAAACTGCTTCTGTATTCTACAATATCCCATGCAGTATTTCAACCGCGTAAACATAATATACTCTGTAATAGCCTACGGTTCTAAAAATGTCTTCGTAGTTGTAATATCGCATACTGACGGTTTATCAAAACCTTCAGGATATTTCCCGAGGCCGTAGAAATTATCAACATTCATAATGAGTCTAACTTGTTGTTCAGTTTAACCTTTCCTTTAGGTAAATATCATGGAATAATGACGTCATAATAGTGTGTTTCCAATTGACACAGTAAACATTTTATCCACTTGTAATTATCGTAGGACTACACCCAAATCGTCATGCTCTAACATTATAAAATATTTATAATATAAAAAATCAAAATAAATTCAGTAAACTTACAGTTTATGTTTAGTATTATCAATCTCATCTGAGGGTAAGTGATGATTTGGTCCAAGAAGCCTAGTGAAAGGACTGGCTCTCAAGTGCAGCTGCCGGAACACACTTATAGGTATTTTGAGGCGGATTATTAACTTGAGGATGGTTGGTAACCAGGCCGGCATTAGAAAAAGCCTTACCATCATGCCATGGTTTCTTCAAGATGTTTTCCCTCATCGAAATCCAAGCTCATTGTAGGAGGATTCGAACTAGCCTCCCTTACGCGGCGTCCGTACACTAACAACTAAGCTATCATCGATTCATCTTCCAATCTTGAATTTTTTTAATGAAAACGTTGCTTCGTCTAATGATTTCTTATTTGGTTTTTGTAGTAATGTGTTATTTGGTCACCCGCAGGGTTTAGTAAAAGAAAGCACATAATTATTGAAAAAATTTAGTACTTTAAATTACTAATACCCGAGGGCACCAGGCTCGAAGAATCTGCAATCTTCTTTATTGTTAATTTTCTTCTTTACTTCTTCACGACAAAAGCACGCCCACTAGGCATCAGGTAATGTACTACGAGGGCAATTCTTACTAATATTATAAATACGAAGGTGAGTTTGTTTGTTTGTTATGCTTTCTCGTCTAAGCCGCTGAATCGTTTATGATGAATTTTGGTTAAGAGATAGGTAGGATCCTGACGACATAGACAACTTTATCCCGCGAAAAACTTATAAGAAGTGGTGTAAGGAGAGGAATAAACGTTGTATAACACTTTTTAATGCGTCATCCGATATATTTTGAGGGCAATTTAATTGAATTAACCGCGAGTGAAGCCGCGGATGAAATCTAGTTATAAATAAATCACAGACATTATATTAACAGCCTTTGAATAACATTTTTTGGATGATACAAATAAATCATATGCAGGATTCGGATACGCAGGATATGATATAATCATATGCAGGATTCGAACCCACAACATTAAGTATACAGTATTTAGTACAGTCGATTTGCATTTCTTACCTTTCTTAAGAATATAACAAAGAATACATCAGGCATTAGTCTGTACGTTTCCAAATTATATTTACTACTGAAAATGTAATCTAAATATGTAAACACTGACATATGATGACATATTTATGTGATTGATAATTCTCGTATCCCTACATTCTTGTATCTTCTATCTATGTATATATAAACGAAAAATGTAGTTAATTTGACGGTGAATTACCACCGAACTACTGAACGTATTGGGGTGGGAGTATGACCGTTCGATGCGGAGTTTTACATAGATAGTTCTAAGGTACTTTGTTTTTGAAATTCATAGTTCCTTTGTCTTTTTTTTTTCGATTTACTTTTGTAGACATTTAATATCATTTGTTTTTAATTTAGTGTTGCTGAATAAAACGCTTTTCCGTTTATGTATACTCTCTCGCCTCGAGGTATGAAGGCCTCACCCGGCACGAACCGGGAATACCTATTAAAACTCTACTGTCCACTGCCGCATAAATCGGGGCGACACGGGTTCGAACTGCCACTCACAGCATCGCCCTGGCGGTTGACCCAGTCCAATAGGAAGAGGGAATCCGCGACCCGTGTGCCCTTGGCAGAGCACGGATGACAGAAGAAGGTCTAAAAACACCCCCAAATACCACCCTCGTCAATACTACGCTAAATAAAAGGCCAAACATAAAGGCCGGGTTACAACTAGTGTAAGTGTGCCCGCGACGTCGTACACGTGGCACTAGAGATATTAACAAAAAAACTCGTTTCTGTAACTTATTACAATACAGCTTAGTTCTTATTGCCGGTAGAGTGACTTTAAATAACCTAATGCCTTCCTCAATGAATACTCTATTAAATTCAAAAATATTTTTTGTATTACAACTTGTAGTTCCTAAGATCATTGCGTTAAAATAAACAAAATTTTCTGGTTTTGTATACATATATGGATATAAAACGGAATGTTCCTAAATTACTTTTAAAATAAAAATAAAAAGCAGTTTTGGCAAAAGTGGCAAATCATAGCTTATGAGTGATTTATTACCGCAGGCGTGCCAGGCCGGTGATCTTGGACCGATGCCAGTAGCTTTGGCGGGATGTTGTTTATACAGCGGCATTACTTGCAACGTTAACTAAGTAAGCGCAAAGAGATTAGAAACGTAGAGACCAGTACAGCGGTTTCAACAATTTTGTCTACCTATGTGAAGTGGAATTTGTATAACTTTATAGGTTCCGCAAAATATAGCAAACTTTTATCGATATATCTGATGAGACACATCGTTTGCATTGTGGGGAGAGAGAACATGGCGTGGAGTGGAAGGGCTTTTTCTAATGCCCGCCTGGCTAACTACCAACTTCAAGCTGAAAATCTGCCGCCAAATACGTATATTTGTGTTTCGGCAGTTGCACTTGAGAGCCAATCCCTCTACTAGGCTTAGCGTGCCCACCGTCTTCAGTCACATCATCACTTAACATCGTGTGAGATTATAGCCATAACGCTAAACCTATAGAATGTAACTATTTTTTTCAAATAAACTGTTAATATGCATAAACTTTCCATAACAAAAATCAATATTAATTCATTTAAAATTATCAATTATAAATCAAATGAATTTGTCAATTTTTTTTTACCAATTTCCGAAATTGTCATTGATAATTCACATGCGTATATCATCAAAATCGCGTCAAAGTTCGCTAGGCGATTAGATTTTTAAGTCTAGACATAGAAATTAACACACACACAAATATATATTATCTGTGAATGATTATATGTAAACGATACGTGTACATACATAACTACCCACAAGTTTATTAATATAGATATCTGAGTGCATTTTATTACATATAAAACAATATCGAACATGTCTTTCGATATTTATACATATAATAAGAAGGTAAATTTAACGTATTTGACGTTTTTAGATCCATGTGATAAAATAATGTTGTAAGTGACTAAGAATATGAACTAAAAAAATACATTAACATCATTTTTAGAAACGGCCGGTGTCTGTCTATTTATATATGCACGTATCACTGTTAAAGTACGACGTTTATAATAACACGTTACTAATGAAATCATATTTTTTTTAATTATTAAATTAAATTTTAAGTAAAAAATTAGTTTAAATAATTTTAGTTTCACGCCAACGAAGTCGCAGGCACAGCTAATAATTAATAAGTTTACTTAACTACATTTCATTCAAAAATAATTTCATACTTACCGCCTACAGTTTTTTGAAATTCAATTAAGTTTATCCAACATTAACGTGAAATATTTTACTCAGACCCAAGGGTATAACATTAATCATGCACCAAGAACGTTCAAGTATTATTATATCCGTTACTTATATCCCATAGGAGCGAGACCGATGAACGAAAATATTAACTTTTATTTACCAAACGAATGTAAAGCGATGTATTATCGGTATGGGATAAATAAATGTATATTGGAATTCTTTAATGAAAATGTGTTTTTTTACGGAATAGTAGGCAACCGAACAAGCGTGCCACCTGATGGTAAGTGGTCACCGCCGCCCATGGACACCCACAAGACCAGGGGAATTGCAGGTGCGTTGCCGGCCTTTATAGGAGGGACTAGCTCTCAAGTGCAACTGCCAGAACACACCTATTGGTATTTGGCGGTAAATTTTCAATTTGAGGGTGATAGCTAGCCAGGCGGCCATTAGACAAAAGCCCTACCAACATGCAAAATGCCTTCCTTGATTATTGCTTTTCAAATAGAATAAATAATTTTTGAAACTGGACCAGTAGTTTCTACGATTTGTGCGTTTACATAATAAAACTTTTTCACTTAAAAAAATTATATAAATTTTACGTGTCTTTCATAGCGAAAATATTAGTCATAGCATAACTGTCTTTAGACTGTTGCTAGTCAAAATACGCACAAATTTGTTCAAAGACTGACTATGAAATGTCCGTCTATATAATTAGAAGTAGGTAAATAGCGCGTAGTATTTACCTACCTTTGTATTGAAGGTTTGTGTTACTAATTATAGCTAAAAGACAAACCAAGATACAGTTGTACAAGATCAATACTGTTCAATTTATTTTGAGGCGGATTAATAACTTCGATGCGGATGGGATTTGTTTACGGTGACAATAAATTTAAATCTTCTTACTAATAAATGCGAGAGTGAGTTTATTTGTTTGTTGCGCTTTCACGCCTAAACCGCTGGATCGATTATGATGAATTTTGGCATAGTGACAGATGGCACCTTGTAGACGGTGATAGGCTACTTTTTGTCTGAGAAAACTTATTGAAAGTGGGGGTAAAGAGAGGGATACACATTGTAAGAAACCTGTTTGACAAAATCAATATTAACGCGAGCGAAACCGCGGGTAAAAGTTAGTAGGTACCATTATTTTTTTTGTATAAGGGAAAATGATGTAAATACTGGAATGAAACTGGAATGAGTTGAGAGTAAGATCTCAAGCACGTATCACGATTTGCACATCAAATCACTTGTATCATATAGGAAAAGTGAGATATATAACCTTGGTGGTGGATTCACACATTTGCCTCTGGCTATTCAAGTTTTCACACACAGCCAGGCTAACTGTAGAAAAAATATAATTGACAATACTTATATTATATGTGGTGAAACGTAAATACATCTTGACTTATTTCTGTGAACCTGTATCGTCTTTATCACCACCTAATGCAAACTCTTTTTATATTCTGCTAATATAAATAGAATTGTAACATTAGAATTCGAATAATAGAACGTGTTCAGTGTTGACGTTTCGACACGCCTCATCGAATACAGGGAATCTTACCTCAGCCGCTGATAGTGTAACATGTACGGTCAATTATAAGGAATATAGAAAACAATAGTATAGATCATGGTGGTTTAATTAATGATGAAGTTATCTGAACTACTTCAAAACCGGGGATCACATCATAGCGATGTCCAATCACCATTTCATTTCAGATATGAAAAGAATTGCTCCATATTTGCCGCCCCTAAATTCAGTCGACCTAGGCTATAGCCTGCTCAGGCTGCTGGTAAATCCGCTACTGTATAACGTTGAGATAAAGAAAATGTCAGGGCAATACATTGTATGTGTAACATAAAATCTAGGCTGTCCGAGTAGCCCTCATAAATACTTTAGTATATTTTTGAAGCTCCATTAAAGTTCGTTAACTTTTTACCTAGTGTTAGTTTAATAATAAGCCGCCAAGAAACTAAGGTATTACTAAATATTATAACAATCTTTATTTTGTGTTTCATTGTTTTTATAATTAACAGGTTTAGTGTAACGATTTGGGCCAAGATGTTAAACACGCTAAGCCTAATAGAGGATATAGCTGTCAATTGTAACTGCCGGAACACACCTACAGGTATTTGGCGACATACTTTCAACTTGATGATAGTAGGTAGCCAGTTAGAGATTAGAAAAAGTGCTACCACCATACATTACTAGTTACCTAGATAACTTACTTAGGACCTCTAACAAGACAGTAATATATATTGTAAATTTTTTATTAAGAGATCTTATATGTAAAAATCTCGTGTCATGGTGTTTGTGGTCGCGATCCTCCGAAACGGCTCGGCTAATTATTATGATATTTTTATACAAATTTAGTAGATATGAGAATAGGTTTTTAAGTATATTTCTTACCACTGGGTAATTGAACCGTTACTATCCAGATTCCATTCCAGTTTTAATCTCGATGGAATACTACCAAAATATTTATTAGAAATAGTTTATATGACAGAACAACGTTTGTCGGGTCAGTTAGTATAAAAATAAAAATAAAAATAAAAATCAAGTTATAATTATTTTAAATAGTGCGGACCAAGAGCTTGCAGTGTAGACAAAAAAAAAACGTCTTTTTGTAGGAGTATATACAGGTGTATGCATATGTAATAGTGGAAATGATCCGTGTGAGCGAAGCGCGGTGCGTACCTAACTCACCGTCATGCATCGGATCGATGGTGTGTATCATGAGCTGCAGCAGACCGTGTCGGAACTTGGCGGCAGGCGGAGGCGCCTTGCTGGGGCCGGCTGTCGGTGCAGTGGCGGTCGCAGTGTTCGTCCCCACTGAGGTCTCGCTGGACGTCGTCGCGTTACCGTGCTGTGGACCACATACACTTTATTCATGCGCTTATCATGACTATAAACTAAAAAATACCTGTTTACATAATCTAATATTGACCCTTTTTAGAGTAAAACATCGTAAGTGCCAAAAATCGTAAAAATGTTTTTTTTTTTTTTTGGAACTTGCTAAAAAATTATCTTTTTAAATTAGAAGCAATATGTTGATAGCCACTGTTTTAATAGATCAGTGCTTAATTATTAACGAGTCCATACTAATATTATAAATGCAAAAGTGACTTTTTTTGGCTGTTTATTTTTTTTGTTTGTGACGCTTTCATGCCTAAACCGCTGAATCGATTGTGATGAATTTTGGTACAGAAGTAGATGGGACCCTGGAGACGGAGATAGGCTACTTTTTGTTGCTCAAAACCTATAGTAAGCAGGGTAAAGGGAGAGACAAACTTTGTATTAAATCTTTTATTGCGTCGTCCAATTTGTGTAACAAAATTAATATTAATGCGAGCGGAGCCGTACGTAAAATGTAGTTTATTTTTATAAAAATGTCCTAGAGACTTACGAAACTTTTTACGAAAGAAAAACTCTCTCCAGTAAAAATGGGAAAATTGTCGCTTACGGCGTATTTCTTGAAATGGTTCAGTATGTCAAAAAAATTGTGTCAGCTCCGACTCACGAATGGAATTAACCTCCTTGGCCACTAGCCAAGTTGTCTCTTCTCTACGAACGTTAGCATAAAGAACAAACAAAAAAAACTTATGGGATGACATGGTAAACACTTTTTTTAGTTAAGGCTTAGCGTTATGGCCATAATGTCATCTGATCTTAATTGACGATACGGCCCAAGTTGGTAGATACGCTAAACCTGTGGAGAGACTTGCTCTCAAGTGCAGCTGCCGGAACACACCTATTGGTATTTGGCGGCAAATTTTCGTGTTGAAAGTGATAGCTAGTCAGGCGTACATCAGAAAAAGTTCTACCACCATACTATGGTTTCCTCACGATGTTTTCCTTCACCGAAAGCGCAAGTTAATTTTAGGTAGTTGGATTCATACTCATGTCCCTTGACGCAAAGTCGTACACACTACCACTGAACTATCATCGCTTCAAAACACTTAATCGACCACATAACTCAACAATATTTTACATAATTGATTAATTATCTTTTATAGTACTGAGATACCTGTGTTTTTATGTACGTCCATTTAATGTCTAGAATGTCATCTCATAGATTTTGGCTTTACTTTCCACTTAAGAATGTAGAGAATTTAACTAGAGGTGTTAAACACTTTTAACCCTATTGAAATCATCTTGTTAAAACTTTTCATAAGCCCTGAACGTTAGCTAGATATTCGATTTCACGTGAAATTATTAAAATTGTCTGTAAACATGTTACCAGTAAGAGAAAGGAGAAAGAAAAAAGTTTGAAAATCCAAGAGTGCACGCCTCATACCATTCAATTCATTTTAAAGAAAAAATAAGAAACCATACCATATACTGGCCTATTTTATTAATTATTAAATAAAATAAGCAAGTATGATTTATTGCTTGCCACCAAACCTCCGTAGATAGTTTTATCTAGAGAATCTCTATCATTTTGAAGTGGTAACCTCTTTATTATGAAATAACGTTCGACTCGGCTGTATGGTTACGGTATATTGGCTTTTATCTTAAAAAGAAAAATTTAAAATACCAAGAACTTGTAAATGTATTTTGTAATAAATTCAAAAATGAGGCGTAGGTATAAATTAAGGGCTATATATATGAATTAGTTAACTGGTTGATGTTATTCTGAAGATAATAAACGAAACCCAGTCTTGATACGTCCATTTTTTTGGAAGTTGTTGTGATCATCTCGTATAAACAACATCCTTTTTTTAAGGTAGTAAAATAAAATTGTTTTTTTTTTACAAAATATGAGATAAAATTTTTGAATTGTTTTCTTGAAATACCTCTATTCATATTATCGAATAAATGCGAATTGGTTGTATTTGAGGCAATTTAAGAGTGGAAAATTGCTTGATCTTGACGTCTGAGAGTAGATCACTACCTCACCTGCCTCATGTATTGCCTCATTTATATGCTACAATATGTTGTAAGTGATTAATAATTACATTACATTAACATAATTTTTTGAAATGTATGTCTGTATATCTGCATGGTTATCCACGCATCACTGCTAAAGTGCAGCGTTAAGACGTCATCAAGGAAATCATAAAGCATATACCCGATTAAAATTTAGTCTTTGTTTAATTAATCTATATCAAAAGTTATTGTAATTTGAATTACGGCGTGAGATTAAATAATTTTAGTTTCGAACGAAGTCGCTGGCACGGCTAGTTAATTATAAACAGATTCGGAAAGACCTACATCTCAGGGTTCTTAGACCGAATTACAATATAGCTTTGTTAGGCGTTCATAATGATCCTTGTAAAATTTTACCTATTTGGAATAGTGAATACTCAAAATTCACTGCGTTTCTAGATCTAGACATTTCATTAATATGCAGTAATATTTTTCATATTGTTTTACAGATGTATATATGATTTAAGACATGTAGAAATGACTATTTAAAATAAACTATATTTTACCCTTGCTTGCTACCAATATAAAAATACTTAGACAACTATTCTGTAATTATTTATTTTTTATTATTGTAAATAGCTTTATCGGTTGGTTAAAAATCACCTGAAGTTAAGCAATGATGTAAGACAATATTAAGCAGATATAACGGTAACATAGTTTCAGTTCCTCGGCTGAACAGGCTAATGAAGGACAGTATGGGATTTTAGTGAGTATTCCAGCAATTCGCGCATAGTGCGTTCTACATACTTTTCCTAATGCCTTGCCCAGGTGGAAGAGAATGCCTAGAAGCATTTCCCCTCGTAAAAAAAAAGATGTAATATAATATGGCCGTGTTAGGCGGACAGGGGGACGTCTTTTAATTGCAATAGATAGAATGAATGAGTCATTTTGTTCTATTAGGATTATTTGTATTTTAAACTTTGGGCATACAGGAAGTATTTAATTATGCTAGCAATGAAATAATTGCTTATCACCAAACGAATAAATTATGAATAAACGAATAAATTATGAGACTTGGCACTTGTTTTTATGGATACTTTTAGCAGTTTGTAATAAATGGAGGTACTTTTCCCTCTTCAACTCAGTCGTAATAAATCTTACAGTTTTAACTTCGTATTTTTTTGCGAGCCAATAGATTTAATTGTTTCATCTTGTACACGTTACCGGATGCAATCATTTAAAAGGTTTATTAATTATTTCAGAACTCTGTTTGAAATATCAATAGAGGAGTTGTAAATTTTTGCGTTTGAAAATAAAATAAAACATTAAAAAACTTTAAAATAAGTTTTCAAGACTTGTATAAGGAATTTGCGCGCTGTATATTTGTTAAATCCTAGGATATGATGCTTTTAGAATAAAAACTTTCCTCATAATCCATAACAAATTCTCCTAACGCGCTTGAAAAAAATAACTTCACAAGTAAAGTAACTGAGCTATAGTTTTCTGCTTCCCTTGGAGTTAGACCTTTTTATCACGATGGTAAAATATTAATTATTATATTTATTCGTCATCTTCATGTCGTACGTTTACCTCTTCCACAGATCTCTATCAGCTGTCATTTCTTCATACACTCCCTTTTCGTTCATCTCATTCCTCACATACTGTATCCATCCGTTTTTGGTCTTCCTCTTCCTTTCTATCCTTCAGCTTTCATATCCATCGCTTTTCTCAGCACATGCATTTTCTCTCTTCTCATGACATTTTTTTTTATGGAATAGGTGGCAAACGGGCAGGAGGCTCACCTGATGGAAAGTGATCACCGCCGCCCATGGACACCTGCAACACCGGAGGGCTTGCAAGTGCGTTGCCGGCCTTTAAGGAAGGAATATGCTCTCTTCTTGAAGGCTCCCAAATGTCCATGTCTCACGTCCAAACCAAGACAAATGATTCCTTTTCGACTGCTCTGACGTCACTTTCGAACTTCCTCTAACATACTTATTCCTAACTTTATCCATTCTTGTAACACCACATATACATCTCAACATTCGCATTTCTGCAGAATGCAATCGACACTCATCCATTTTTTAATAGTCCAACACTCCGATCCATACAACATGACAGGTCTTATAATTTACTTATATATTTTTTATTATCTTTATTCATTCCAGTTAAATTCACGTGCATCTGTACACTCATCATATTCTGTTTGAATGAGCACTTTCATATTTCAATTTGCCGGCGGTTAACGATAAATTTACACACGAATTGGTGAAATTAAATCGAGGCGCCAGTTCCGACGGACATACGGACGGTAGCCACTTGAAAATCCGTTCATATTCTGAAACGCGACGATTACACAGGTACGGCTTCACGCAAAAATTAATACTGACACATATTTTAGAAACTTCTTATGGGAGGGTTTTGAAATTCTGATCCGTTACCTTTTTGTGTGACGCTCGTTCGAGTAAATTCGGCTTGAGGCGACTAAGGCCGTTAGAGATATATAGGCGGTCTTAAGCATAGACGGTTATTTTTATACAACTAATACTGCAAGATGTATGTATGTGAACCGCTTGATGTAAAATTGTCCTACTTCAAATGCATCGACTTCCGAAAAAGTCAAGACTCAAAATATTCTTCAAAAATGGTTTTTTTTATTCGCGTTTCGTAATTATATTTTAGTATAGAAAACGAAAACGAAAAACCAAGTATAGAAAACTAAAAAAAAAACATCGTAATAATCGATATCGTTAATTAAGTAAACGATATTTTATCATTCTGGATTTTGGAATTTGATTTTATTACCCTCAAAAATCGATTCTCCGATTAATCGATTTCAGACTATTTCCGTAGATCGAGATATAGATTAGATCCCTACTTAGTTCCCCCATTCCGGAAAGCTCTATAAGACCATACTCAAGGGCAATTTGGCCTTAGTTATCTACAGCTTGGAATTATTTTACCAATAATACTGCCTAAGTAAAAAAATCATATGGCGAAATTAAATGTGTTTTGCTGTCTGTTCTACACATCTGTTCGAGTGTTAATCTGGAAGCTTAGATTTAGTATAGTGGTATAGGTTTTTATGAAAGTTAAAAGCGTGTTAGCTAATATTATTGTATTAATAAACAGGTTTTTTATCCTACAACAGGAAACGGTCTTTGGATGAGGCGATAAAAGTAAAAATATAGTATTATCATCGAAATAAAACTAATTTAAGCGGATTATATCGCGGTTTTTTATTAATTTTGTTCCCCAACTTTATTTAAGTTAAAGTTTAGCTTATAAATGTAACATTAACTTTTTTAAACAACCTACACTTAGGTTCAACCAGTGACCACCAAGGCTGAAAAGCTTTCGAAACGTCGGTATTAAAATTAATAAAAAACCCCGATAAAATCTGTTTAAATTCGTTTTATTTCGATGAGTAATATTCGGGTAAACATAAGAAATCATAATGTTGTAGTAGATGAAATAATAATTTTCTATTTTCAGTAGCTGACAACATGTACACGCACATATAATAGCGTATTCAAGATCCGAAGACGGAATTTTTAACAACGTCTTCTCGTTGAATTCTGAAAAGTCAAAGTCGCGTCCCAATTTTCATATTTAACCATTCGTTAATTTGGTTTTATTTTTTTTTGTTCTGTGCACGCGACTTCGTTCCTGTGAATTTAGATCATGTTTTGTATAGGTAGTTGTTAAGGATGATTATTAAATTCAGTTAGATAAGAATTAGTACAGTGTCGATAAAACACCTTTGTAAATATAGTAATACTTAGGAAGAAAATTTAAAAACATAACATGGTTATTTTAAAATATCATATATACGCTATCGCGGGCTTACTCTTAGAATTTTATAAGAGAAACATTTTTTTCATATATTATTTTTCTACATGATTTTTTTTAACTATTTATGCAGCGCACGCCATTGTTGCTTTCAGAAAGAATATATTTTGGCCGTTTTAAAACTTTTTTTATACTATTTTGCTCGTTTTGTGGGTATTAAATAGCTTATATATACTTTTTCCAGATAATCGTGATAATAATTAAATAAACAACGATTTATAATGTTATTATAGATTCTTGTACTTTTACATTAGTCATAATTAATCTACCATCCACTGTTTGATAGACTAGAACAGACTGTAGTTATGACAAAGTGATTAACCTTCAATAAGTGTGTCAAAAGTGTAGAAGTTATACACATTATAATTATAAAATCTATAAAATGTATCTACAAAATAGGAAAATAGGTTTTAAGCTTACAATAAACATAATTCAAGTTCGCGTGAATAAGGTCGCGTTCGTAATATATAAACAAATGAGATAGTTCAAAATTAATTGTAAATTTAAATTGCGATTGGTATGAACCATTAACAGACCCGAGAGGTCGTTATCGTTCAAATCGGTACATTAGCCGAGTATTAGGGACCTCGTAAATCACTGGGGGCGGGTGATTTTTTATTATATACGACCGACTTCAAATTAGCAGAAAAAAATACTTTACGAGAATATTAGTGTAATTTAATTACTCTATCAGGACGCTATATCCATAATGGTGTAGGCAGAAAAGTTGAAATACTAGCTTTTGTCTTGGTATTGGGAGACGAGCTATTGTATCACTCAAGTTGAACCAAGCAATATATTAAAAAATCATTCAAACCGGTTATGCAGTTACAGAGATTAACACAAATGAACCTTTTTAGTGATAGTTTTAAAAACGTAATAAAAAATATTTTTAAAATTGAATAAAAAACAATTTGTTTCTGTTCTATCATTTAAATATGGCATTTCTTATACAGAAATTCATTATTCTTATGAAATTCAATAAAAAAAATAGCACTAGCCCCTGAAGAGTATAACAGAATTCTGACAATGCTTGAAGAGGGGCGCAGTCAGCGTTATACAGGGAGAATTGTTCGTGTGTCGCTATCAATAGTTCGAAGAGTACTCCAGAAATTCAAATACACTGGATCCAATATTTGCAGACCAGGAGCAGGCCGAACAAGCGACACGACAGAGGTGTCGACAATGTTGAAGCTGTTTAAGACAAAACACACCTACTTTCCGAAGGGAATAATCCGAGCACGTGCACAGCGTGTCAGTCACACTGGAGCAAACTTGAAGCCATTTAGACCTGCAAATGAATCAAAACTCGAAAGCCAGCACTAAAATGTAAGCTGAGCTACGCTGTAGAACACATGAATTGGACTCTGGATGGCTGGTCAAGAGCAAGTTTTCGGACTAGTCGAGGTTCCTGCTATGCAAGTACGATGGGAGGCAAAGATTCTACAGAAGATAAGGAGAGCGTTATAACCAAGCTTACATTGCAGAGAAAGTGCCATACGGTGGAGGCCCGTAAACGTGTGGGCTGGAATTTCTTCCGAAAGCTGCACCCAACTACTGGTGATAGAAAATGGCACTGTAACTGTAGAAAGAGGTTGGTCTATTTTTAGATCTTTATGCAAAATACCGCTCGTCTCGATACAGCTAGGATAGTATTTGATAAATTTGGAGATGTCACTATTACACGCATGGAGTGCCCAGCACGCGACCTAAACATAAACCCCGTCGAGCATGTCTAGGGCGAACCGGGACGACGTGTACCGGGCGAAATTTCCCTCCCATCACGATTCACGAACTGAACCAAGCACTGATAAAGAAATGGGAGAATATTCCACAGCATCATCGGCTCAGAAATGTAGTGGAAAGCATGATTAACCGTGTGTCAGCTATATTAAAAGCTCGTATTAAAATGTGTAAAATTTTCATATTTGATGTCATACCACATTTTTTTAAATCTACTGAAAAATGGCCATTTTTGCTGAATATATTCGTATTCAAAGTAAACTTCATAATCTTGAATTATTATATGTTTCATAACGCTAGCTCCAATAATTAGGAAGTTATTCAGATTTTTGTTACCGACCCTCTTTCGTTGCGGCTCAGTTTATATGAGACATGGGGCACAAAGGAATCTTTTTGGAAGCTTACTACTTACAGCATTATTAGTACCTTTACTGTACGTACAAAATTTTGCGCCTTACTAATCCTATCTTGCGTGTCTATGTTGATCATCCTAAGCCGAGTGTGACACTTTGTAAAGTCACGCTGTGGAATATTGTGTTCCTGGAGCATCTGGTATATACGTTATGTATATTAACGGGTTGTTCATAATTCTGTTCTTTACGGACTTTCTCATCGCGACAAACATTATACCCGCACTCGGGCCAAGGCGTCGGAGCATGTGGAAATTCTCGTTGGGTGAAACCTGTTTATAAGTCATAAAGGTAGAATTTTTCATTCTTTCCGGTCCGGAGTTTTAATGTTCACTATTTGTAGAATAATGTAATTTTGATTTTGCTAACAAGTTGATTGCAGCCCCGACTTGATCTTGACACTGTAGGCTGAATCCTAGTTAGTCTGTAGGGAAATACAGCGCTGCTCCATTTTGCTAAATCTGCTAAATTTGAATCCGCGTCGAACCAGGGATGCGACAGATGGCCTTGGAAAAAGGTTTTTGATGGCAGATTTTCAACTTGAGGTTTCTAACTGACCAGGCATTAGAAAATGTTTTACCGCAATGCTATGATTTCATCACAATATTGTCCTTCACCGAAAGCTGAGTCTTATTGCAGGGATTCGAACTCACGTTCGTACACGCTACCACTGAGCCATGATTGCTTGAGACGTAATGACAATACTCTGTAGTGTAGTTTCGTTGTGTTTCGATTTTTCAATAGCAAAACATACCTATTATGAAACTGATATAAACCTAATCTTCAACAGTGTTACCAAATTAAATTAAAATGTAATATTAATATAAAATTAACATGTCTCAAACTTAAATTAACTTACATAATACAACGATAAGCTCGCCCGCCTTCATAGGAAATCTAACTTGTCTAATAGAGATACTATAATAAAATCTATATCATGCTCTATTTCAATCTAGATATAATGGTAAATCAATTTTATTCTCATAATTATATATTTATAGCAAGGATGCATTATACATATAATATAATTCTAAATACAAATAAAATTCTAGTACATTCTAGTAATTCATTCTACATAGACGTTGTCTAGGTTTTTTTATGGTTAAGGTTTATTTAGCGTTATGGACACAATCTCACCTGATGTTAAGTGACGATGTATCGTAAGATGGTGGACACGCTTAGCCTAGTGGATGGATTGACTTTCGAGTGACTGGTGGAGTGACTTTATTTGGCGGCAAATTTTTAACTTGAGAGGGGTAGTTAGATGGTTGGCATTAGAGACAGCCCTACCATTATGCTATGGTTTCCTCACGGTATTTTGTTTCACTGAACGCGCAAGCTTATTGCAGATGGATTCAAACTCGTTTCTATTGACGCGGCGTCCATACACACTATCAACAGAGCTATCATCACTCCACCTTTTTTAGTATGAAAAGTACAGTGCATTCTGCCTTGTCTTCATATAAAAATATTACTGAATAAAATCTTCTCACAATAAATATTAATTACTAAATGTTCTTTTAATAGAAACCTTTACGTTCATAGCTACATTGTTTCTCTCAATAATGGCGAAATGAAAAAACATACTTGGATATTATTTTAAATCTCAGAGCGACCTAATTCGGAAAGTTTCGAGAGTCGCGGGATCCTCATTTCAATTGCGGGCTGTAGACGTGCTATTGCAATTTCCACTTTATTTCCCGTGGTATAAAATGTAATCTTGTGTATGCGTTTCGGTAACGTCATTGTTCGGTGGATTTTGAGCCTCTGCAAAGCGTCCAAAGCCGGTTATCGACATGCGAACCAGCCCGGCGGGCGGGGTGAAGGCCCACCGTACTTTACGCCTTTTTACACAGAAGGGCATTATGTTTTGTGCACTTTTGTTACATGAGAGGGGTACAGATAAAGTATTTTGTGTTCCTTTTATTACAACAAGGCTTAGTATTACTTGGTAAATCATTTATCAGTTATAAATATGGCTAAAAATTTTAGTGACATTTTAGCCGTATTCAGTCTGAGCTTTTTATTGCGTCAACAATTCTTTCATTTATTATTTATTAGCTGCCCAAGGCATATAAAAGATAACTAGACGACAGCGCCATCTATTTCGATCAGGAATAGCATAAAAACCTTAGTCGTAAAATAATACACGTGTGTGCCGATTTTCGTAATAATCGGTAATACACTTTTGGAGTTAAATAATATAATAGATGACCGATAGCCAATGATTCATGAAAAGATTGTCATACAAGTCTTTGAGTGCACATAATTATGTTAGTACTATAGCGAAGCGGCTAGATACCTCGATCAAGTTGAATATCTGCCGCCGAATACTTATAGGTGTGTCGACAGTTGCACTTGAGAACCAGTCCCTGCACTAGGCTTAGTGTGTCCACCATCTTGGGGTATATCGTCACTTAATATCAGGTGAGATTGTGGCCATAACGCTAAACCTTAACTTTAAAAAACACCCCTACCCGAGAGGACACGCAACATCGTCCTTTGCCCTCTTATTTACAAGACCGCTGGACTCGAAACTATTTACTTGCAGACGCTTTTATGTGATTCGAATTGTTATTCTGCAGCTTTTTGCACTCTCAATATGTTTGACATATATCGATATTAGCAATTATATTGATAGTAAGAAGAATCAAAATTAATAATTATGATCGATGAAATTAGAATATCCAATTTTCAAATGAGGGCCAACGTTAGTTCAGTTGAAGGAACTAAATTTTACAACCACCGAACTTATTAAGAACTACTTCCAATAATAATTTACAGCATAAATACAAATATGTGGAAAATTTTAAAGTGATCATAGCTCAGTGGTAGTGTGTACGACTTCGCGTCAGGGAACGTGAGTTCGAATCCAACCATCTAGAATGAGCTTGAGTTTTCGGTGAAGGAAAACATCACGAGGAAACCACAGCATGGTGGTAGGGACTTTTTTAATGCCCGCCTGGGTAGCTACGACCCTCAAGTTGAAAATCTGCCGCCAAATATCAATGGGTGTGTTGCGGCAGCTGCGTTTGAGAACCAGTTCCTCCGAAGGTTTAGCGTGACTACCAACGTGGACCGTATCGTCACTTTAGATCGGGTGAGATTATGGCCATAACGCTAAAACTATAAAAAAAATCAATGTTACGGCGCTTCAGTGTTATTATCGCTTTAACAGACGTCCGATGAAAACATGCAATAGCGTTTTTTTCGACTTGACATACGCTGTTAGCCTAAAGGGTTTTGAAGTTTATAGGGAGAGTGCGGAGAACACAATCGCACAGTATATATCGTTTGATACAACAAGTGTTCAACACAACAAATAATTCCCTGGTGTGTAACATACACATATTGTTCAAACGACACAAACAAAACTTGTGAAGGTCATATGATCACATTTGATGCTTTTATAGAACAAAATATATCTATTCGTAATTTTTTTCATTAGAAAAAGAAACGTTTATAATTTATACTGACACTGATAAAATATACTGAGAAGTTAAAACGGTCAATTATGTAAAGAATATTATAATGTATTATATCTGCAATATCTAGTTTTAAATGCACCTTATAACTGGTGACTTCTACAAATTAATTCTGATTATTAATTAATTACATATGTTTAAAATAACATTAAGTTTATAGTTCTGTAATTCACATACGGAGGATTTACTGTTTTAGATCCAAATCAGATCATTTTTGTGGAAATTTATTGCAAAGATCTGTATCACCGTCATAAGAATTTACTTGAACAAATAATTATGACTAAATAATAAAATTTTGTTAACGCACACAAGGGGAATCCTTTTTTACGCAAAGAAATGCTTTTAGGCATCCCCTCCCTGATGGGTTGGGAGGGGTATGTGGGAGCCACACAGCGAAAGAATTACTGATAGTACCCACTAAGCCCCACGGTGTTCTTCTATCGCCTACTCGCCCTTCTCTCTACAGACAGTATTAAGTATATTGCTAAGATTACCTATGCCTTAAGAGAAACGAGACACATTTATAGGAGTAGGCTTCGAGTTATTAGGTAAGTCGTACTTGTATAAGAAAAGTGTTTTGAGGGGTACGGGAACGAAAAAAGATTGGGAAGCACTGCTTTAGACAATGCATGACTCTTTTTCACATCCGGTATAAAAATGTACCGTCCTACTTCTGCTTGTTTTGACCACATATTATGCAGGTAATGTAGCTATACTTTTATAACAGTTTGGAAAATACAAAAGTACATGCCTCATAACGTAGATATAATTGTAGGTTGCATTCATAATATATACCATATATAATTGCATACCATAATTACCATAAATACCATACCATAATTGCATTCATATTAAATGGGAAGTAACCCGATGTCATTCCAGAGCTATTAGAAAATAAATGGTCCTAGACATCCTGACGTCCACGAAATAAATTTTCTCAATAAGTTTTTTTTTAGTATGTAATGAAATAAATAAATTTAAAAATCATCTTTTGTGATAGTGACAGTATTTCTCTGGTTAATAAGCCATTCGCATTGCTGTAAAAACACAAAAGATTTTAAATAATGATCATTGAAGTCTCGAAATTTGCTCGACTTTGGAATGTTGAGAGTAATGCACAACCTCAAACACTTTACGAGGCACGGAATAGACATTATTCTTTTTAGCTTTAAAGAGATCACCCAATGTGTATATGTATAGAAATTTTCACTCAAACAAATCAGCACGAGCATAACCTCGGTGTAGGCAGAAGGGTGAGTTGATCAAAGCGAATACACCTAGACAGACGCTAGGGTTGAAACATAAAACGTTCAATTTGAAGGTCGGGGGTGATTAATTGCCCCTCTGGGTAGCGTGTGGAAGGGAAGCGTTGTTAGACAGCTTTGAGAACGTATACCGTTTCATTCCTGAACAGTAATTACGCGCGATACAAGCTAAGTCTGCGGTTATGCTCGTGTAAGGTAATAAAATATTACTAAACATTTTAATAATAATCTAATGATTATTTATACAACTACCTATAAAATAAATAAGTATACAAGAGTCTCTGGTAAAAAAGTAACAGCACGTTACATATCGTGTTTATGTTGATACTGAATGCCACTGATGCGTCATTCTCTCCTATGCAACGCTCGCCGAGTGATTATAGCAGGGAAGCGTTGACTATATCTCTCTCATTCGTTTAGTCGACTCGAACCGATTTTACCCGAATGAGCATTACATACCCAAACGTTTCATCTCAGGCTCTTTCAATACCTATAAAATAAAGTGCTCAGTGAGCTTTAAGGAGTTTTACTTAAATAATGAATGAAATTAAGTACCAATACTTCTTTGGCGCAAAGAAAAAATGACTAAAGTGAATTTTCACTATCAGCGAGTACACCGATATCTAAATAGACGCCAGTAGTTGGCTGATATTTTTTATACTTTACAGGTTTAGTGTAAAGTAGTGTAGTGTAAGTGTAGTGGCCATAAACTCACCTGTTGTTAAGTTACCATACGGCCCAAGATGGTGGACACGCTAAACTGTAGAGAGATTGGTTTTCAAGTGCTACTGCCTGAACACTAGATATTTGGAGGCAGATTTGCAACTTGACTATGATAGCTAGCCAAGCGGGCACTAAAAAAATTATGTATACATTTCATTACGATGTTTTCATTCATCGAAAGCTCAAATTCATTGCTTCCACTAAATCATGTTTTTATAGCTCTGGAAACGAACCCCGAGCGTAATGTATCTTTAAATTGCGTGGAACCGGAGAAAACATATATTTAAATTTCACAAAACAACAAAACATATGTCGGAAGCACCATCAAAAGACCGGTAATAGGAAATATTATGTTAACTTGAAGCAAATCTGTACATAAGGACTCGTCGCATATCGTGTTCACGTAAACAACCAAATGCTTGCGTAAGAATACAAAAGGCTTACACGACGACACTCATCATTAATTATCCTTAGAAGCGTAAAACTGAGATGAAGGTTATCTGTTCGTAGTAATGTCAGGCGGCGGTTCGGTTTCGGTTTCGGCCAAAAAATCTAGTATTGGAAACAGTTTCGGTTTCGGCAAAAAAAACTAGTTTACTATTAAACTAAGTAAAAACTAAGTAAACTTATTGTACTATTAGTGTTGCAACTCGAACCGTTTTTTACTTCAGTTAATTTGTTAAACTCGTATTCGATATAGTATAGATATAGTGTCTAGCTGGTAGGAGTATTAATCTTAATATCTAATAATGCAGAATGTTCCAGAAGCTCATGTTTTGTGAAAGCACGTATACATTGTCTTTTTAGTATTTAACGTTAGTAAGTTCTGTTGCAGCCATTCATTAGCTTTCGACATACAAGACTCTGTAATAGATTTCACGGCAGACCAACAAGATCCATGAAAAATAATAGCTGTATCATCCGCATAAGATAGTACATCTGTTTTGTTAAGTGGAATACAGTGGATATCATTAGTTTATATTATAAAGAGTGTTTTTTTTTTTGACTTGACATACGCTGTTAACCTTAGGGGCTTTGACAGCTTCACCGAACTTTTTGGGGCGAGTGCTTAGGACACTCAGCTCCGAGGCAGCGATCGCAAGGGTGCCAGGATGGCCGAACTTCGGCTTGGGCTGCTGCCGGAAAACGAACAAGGACTCGCGATCCTAACTAACCAACAGGTCCTAACTTACTAATTTAGTTAATTTACTAAGTTTCAGTGATGTAGAATATCACTGTAGCGCGCGAGATTATGAAGAGTGTAGGTTCTAAGATACTACGGGATACCAAAAGATTTTTTTTGGAACTTGCTGACGTATTTTTCTTCTTTTATATATATTGGCTACGTTCAATTAAGTAGCTAGCAAACCAATTTAAGGCAATTCCTCTGATTCCCATAATTTGTTTTTTTTTCAGTAGGTCGGTGCAGAAACAGCATAGAAAGCTTTGGCTGGGTCTAAGAAGACGCCAAAACTACATTTATTGGTATCCAATTTAAATGCAATAATCGAGGTCAGGAGAGATACTGCACCCTCTGTTATCTTTCCTTGGCGAAAACTAAATTGCCTTGGAAATAAAAGATTTACTTAATGTTAGATTAAAGATTATTATTTAGATAATATACCTATGAAGTCTTTTATAGAAAATTTTTCAAGAATTTAAGAAAACACTCCTAATAACGAGATAGAACGATAATTGTCCGGTAAGTCGCTAGGTGGACACCTTTATGGATAGGATAGACTTGTGCCATTTTCTTCTTGCTTCTGCTTCTAGAAAAGCTCCAATCGATAACCTTATAGTATAATTACTAGTAAGAGGTTTAAGTAATGCGTGACGAATATTTTTACTGAGTAATTTGTCATATCCATCTACTCCCGGCGTTTTGTCATTTTGTAAACATAAAATAATCTTTTCTACCTCGTCAAAATCAGTTGGTATCATGAATATTGAATCCAAATAAGAAATATGTGTTGTAATGCAATCTGCTAAATTACTCTGAGAATTAATGACATAATTCATGATTTGGTCTGCTAATTCCTTTCCAACTGATGTAAAATAATTATTGTATATATGTAATGATTTTATGTATCTGATTGTGTCTCCAATGATAACAACTCCAAGGGTGAATTATTTTCTGATTCTAAGCTACATATGTTTTTTATGCCTTTCAACAGTATTTTTGGGTTGATATCATATTCGTTTTATAGTTTAAGCAATAAATCACTTGTGAAATTTATGTACCTGGAATAAGTGACTTGAATAATAGGATTTTTTGGATCGCTTCGTGCTAATGTGTGTATTTGTCACGATGCTGTATACACAGCAGAAGTCCAGGAATAATTCATGGTTTTATGTTATATTTCGACTTTATTTTATTTGTATGTTTTCCAATGATTTTGTTCCATATCTTAGTTAAGTTTTTGTTGTTTAATTAACGTTACTTGAATTTATATTTTCATCCCAGTTTACCTCTGAAAGCTTGTTATTTATTTCTACAACGTCTCTTTTAATAATGTACCGATTATGGTGTTTCAATTTGTATGTATTGCTATCATGGTTATTCTATGGTCTGCAATACCGAATTCACAAATCGACCTTTAAGTTTGATTGAGGAGTCTAACATAGATATGGTCTAGGTAAGCTTCATCCCTAGGAGAATTCGTTATGGTCGGAATGAAACCGATTATTAGAAAAAGTATATTAACATTTATATCGCCTGCGATTTATATAGGATGATTATCATCGTACCTCTTTAGTTGATTCTTAAGTGACGTCAAGAAATTATCCAGTGGTCCAAAAGAGTGTGAACGATAAAAACCAAATATTGATGCGACTTTGTGTATGTCATTAACTAAGCAGTCTGCTTCTGTAACTGTGTTACACCAAATATTTTTTACGTAATTAAGAACACCACCATTTTGATTACTTTTTTGTAAAGTTTTATGTCTAGTATAGTCCAGAATCTGTGAAATTATGGTGTTTCCATCAAGCCAACGTTTCGTTAAAACAAGCACGTCAAAGTTTATGTTCAGTCTATGAAGCGTAACAATAAAAGAATCAAAGTTTTATGAATAGTTTATATATTAAATGCAATTATAAATAAAATATAATTAAGGTTTGTGACATGGTATTTACATAATTCAGGATCATAAATTTTATACTAATCGAGTCGACTTTTTATCTATTATAATCTCAAATGTTTTTATAGCACAAATTATCCATAGGAAACAAATATTTAGTCAGAGTTAGTTTTGTGTCGGGTAACAAGCGTAATACAAGCAAATACACGTAAACAAAGTACACGCGTATATATTTTTTGTATTAATACTAAAGTATTATTTTGATTAGATAGTACTATCCAATTGTTATTTGTTATACCATAAAATGTCATGTTTCGTCTAGGAAAGAATATAAAACTTAAAGCTTTGTATTTAACAAACTTATTGATGGAGTTTAATATTAGTGACCGTATACTATTGTAATAGAATCGATTGTCAAAGTAACTCAATAAAGAAACAAGTCCCTTTACTGTTAAAAATTCGGTTTCAACTTTTACTAAAAACTATAAGATTTTTCCTAATGACGTCAAATCAAAAATTTTGGCAAGATAGTTTAGATAAAGATAAGTTTGGAAAGAAAACTGAAAATAATGAACGTGTAAAAGTACCGTGTGGTAAAATGATCGTTACCCCGCATTTTCCATTAAGTAATGCTTTGTTATTATGGGCACACGTTTCATTAAAATACCTCAGTACATTTCCATTAGATTTTCAATTACATCTCGTTAAATCTAAATTCTAAACGCTTTTGTCTCATTTAATTTATGAGATACTTTAAGTAGCTGAGTAAGTAGGCACTCAAAGCTTTTAATTTGCGTTCCTCTGGTATTCAGAACAATTGTCTTACAAAGGACCCTCCAAATAACTTCTTACAGGCTGTAAAATTAGACATTGAGGATACATGTATTAGAAGGTTTAGCAGAATAGAAATCGTAGAAGAATACGTTATTTCAAGTAATTTTGAGTGCGCCATTATCTTATTTGTTTTCTTGGTGAAAAAATATATTATATGCATTTCTTGTATGTATATATGTATGTATGTATGTATTACAATCTCACTTGATGTCGAGTAACGATATGGTCCAAAATGATACAAATTTACAAATACAAATATTTTATTTTCAGAAACATTTATATGGTTTATACCTTGCTTAGGGCTCCAAACTAGGCAATGCCTGTCACATAAAGCCTAACATACTGCCAGAATAATACGTATAATAGCTGGTGGAGCATGTCATCTGGGACAAGATAACATAGAAATAAAATAAAAATATATTATTAACATTAAGGACAAAATTATAAGGAAAAAAAAAATTGTAATCGTGTTACTAAATTTGTGTAAATTGTATGTGTATATTGTATTGCGTATGATTGTAAGTGAATGCGTCTGTGTGAATGTTTGTATATAAGTGTGTGTGTGAGCGTGTGCATGTATATCAATGAGTATATTTAGGAGATTCTTGACTAATTTTAACAGACTAACTAATCACTTTAAGTATATATTCCGTGTCTTCGAAGGAAATACTATGAAACCATCTTTCGGTAGCATTTTTGACGTGATCGTAATAGTGAGGGACACGCTCACCCTGTTTTTTACTAACGTTGTGTTTAACATCACAGTCTTTACGTACTTCTAAATCGAAACGCGCAAACGTATTACCCAGGCTCAGGTCAAAGGCGTGAGGGGCTTGTGGTGACTCATCGGGTACTAATCACCCAACACTACCCACTAAACTACCACGGCGTCACTTCCCAACTTCCGTGTTATTAAAGATCAGGAACAGTTCGGAATTCTTTTAGTAGACACGCTAACCGTAGTGGTGGGGCTATCAAGTGTAACTGCCGGAACACATCCATTGGTTTGTCGGTAATTTAAAATACTTTCTCTCATATGCATGGTGGTAAGGTTTTTTTAATACAAAACTGGCTAGCTACCACTCTTAAGATACAAATTTGCTGTCAAATACGTATAGGTGTGTTCCGGCAGTTGCTCTTGAGAGCCAGTCCCTTCACTAGTGTCAGCGTGTCTGCCATCTTGGACCACAACGTCAATTAACATCAGATGAGATTATGACCATAACGCGAAACCTAAAATAGTTAAGGCTTAGTTTATACTGATGAGGTGATAAGCACCATCAAACATCCAGTAATGGGACAGTTTTCACACCTCTTCTAGTATACCTACCTAAAACCTGTACGGGATGACATTCTAAACGCCAAATTGACGACATATCTCAGAAGTTAATCTCATTATCAAACTGTGGTAAACACTTTAAAATTCACATATATTGAAACACGACATCAATGTTTATTTCACAAGTGATAGTAAAAACAGCATGTTTATAACATATTTTGACCACGCGTTTCAAAATCAAATAAAAAATCTTTATTCAATTTAAGCCCTAACGTCAAAACTACTACCGGTTCGGAAAGTAACGCAGTCATCGAGAAAACCCGGCAAGAAACTCGATCTGTATCTTTTTTTTTAAGTCTTATTCTTAAGATATGTCGTCGATTTAATTTTCACAATCCCATCACATACATTTTTTATTATTAAAAATTAAAAAGACGTTTTTTTAAGGGGTCTTTTAGTCTAAAAGGCTTGTACTACTTCACCGGACTTAGTGGGCGAGCGCGGAGGACGCTCAAGCCAAAGGGGCAACTCGCGCAAGGGTGTCAATAGTGACCAAACCTCGGCTTGGTCTGTTGCCGGAATTGCTGTGAAATAATCATTACTAACATTATAAATGCGAAAGTGAGCTTGTTCGTTTCTTTGCTACCCATTCACGCCCAACCCGTAAAAACTGATTGTTATGAATTTTGGTATAGAGATGTCATTGGAGACGTTTATTAGCTACTATTTCTTGTGAAAACCTTAATAAAACTGCGGTAAAGGGAGGAATAAACTCTGTATCAATCTTTTTATTGCGTCTTCCGATTCGGTAAAATCAATACTAAAATGAACGAAGCCACCAGTAAAAGCTAGTGCTTATATAAAGAATTTACCTACCTTTAACAATTTTACATATATTCGTTGTAACAAATTTTGATAAAGCGTAAAAGAAATATTAGCTTATTGAACGAAATGTAGATGATTTGTATTATATTTACTGAGTACGCGGAGGTGACCACTACAAACCTTTGACATTAAATATTGTTCAAATCTGTAGGAAAAGTTGATAGAAATTAATATCAGTGAGAGGCAGCAAAAATGGCGGCGAAAGCGCTTACCACAGTCTCTCGATTCATTTTACAATAATGTTTCTGCGTGAAAACCTCATGAGTTTATTTTATTTTAGAATAAAAGCATTGATCATAACTTTCGTATAACGGTTCGATTCGAAACGATTATTCAAACAAAAGTAGGTCAAGAGTTCCATTAACACAATAATCGACTTGTAGATTGTTTTCAGTTGGTCTAAGTTTAACAATTTTGATGCTTTGGAGGTTGGTTATAATTAAATTCGTGAATTATGAAATGAGAAAAAAAACCTTCGTGTAATTTTATGAAGCCACTATGCAAGTGAAACTTTTACAACAATACACTGATCAAAACACACAAATACGAGTATGAATAAGTGAGCCATATTGGCCTAGGCTGCTTTTCTGACCGGCTTTCTTTACCCCAACTCCGCGGCCAGCTGTAATGTCACACGCAATAGACGGACGAAAACATTTGAGGCTATGGAATAAAAGTTCCCTTTTTTAAACTGAACTATAGTAGCGCAAATAGGGAGTCAGTGTATTGATATATATCTACAGATTAAAATGAACGTATGACAATGATGATGTCAACCTAGCCGTTTTCGGTTATAGTGACTGTTAATTAACTGAAAAGGTATTATTACTCAGAACGACGTTATTGTGCTGCCTTTTGATGCGCTGTGTGGTGGCCAGTATATCCTATTTTGTTGGTAAAGGTACATTCGCATTTCGGGCATGTTAAAACTCTACTAATATAATTGTAAGATATTACCACAAGTGGCCTGGTCTTCAAATGTTCTCGTTTCTTATCCGGGTTTTTGCACCGGTCATTCTCAAAGAAATTTATGCTGTCACCCTATATTAATATTATAAAATGGAAAATTTGTACGTGCTAATCTTAGGAACGTTTTGTATAACGTGGGGAAATGCATTAACGCGTCCCTTCCTAGCTCGAAGGTACTGAGAGTGGTATGTGGGATTCACCCGGCGCTAGCCACCGGGAATACCTGCTAAAACCCCACGGCCGTCTGTTACCTTCCTGGGGCGACGCGGGTTCGTGCTTCCATTGCATTGCGTGGTGGTAGGACTTTTCCTAATGCCCGCCTGGCTCGCTACCACCATCAAGTTGAAAATCTGCCGTCAAACACCAATAGGTGTTTTCCGGCAGTTGCACTTGAGAGCTAGTCTCTCAATAAAAGGCCGGCAACGCAACTGTGATTCCCCTGGTGTTGTGGATGTCCATGGCCGGCGGTGATTACTTACCGTCAGGTGATACATTTGCTTGTTTGCCTCTTATTACATAAATAAAAAAAAATCGTCGCGTCATGCCAGTGACGGACACGGCCTGACGGTAAGCCGGGCCCTATCAGGGCAGCCTGGCGAGCTGCCCTTAACCTTAGAAACTACCAGTCAGTTTTAATCATTTTTTTGTTCTTGCCAGAGCAATCACTAACGATGGCTGTAGGCTACTAATGCTTTTTTAATATATTAAGTATATACGAGTGAGAACAAATACATTTTTCATTAGAGAATTCCAATATACATTTATTTATCCCATACCGATAATACATCGCTTTATATTCGTTTGGTAAATAAAAGTTAATATTTTCGTTCATCGGTCTCGCTGCTATGGGATATAAGTCACGGATATAATAATACTTGAACGTTCTTGGTGCATGATTAATGTTATACCCTTGGGTCTGAGTAAAATATTTCAGGTTAATGTTGGATAAACTTAATTGAATTTCAAAAAACTGTAGGCGGTAAGTATGATATTATTTTTGAATGAAATATAGTTAGGTAAACTTATTAATTATTAGCTGTGCCCGCGACTTCGTTCGCGTGAAACTAAAATTATTTAATCGCTCGCCGTCATTTCAATCACAATCACTTTTGATAGAGTCAACCGATTTTAATGAAACAAAGACTAAACGTTACTCGAGAATACGCTTTATTATTTCCTTGTTAACGTTTTATCATAAACTTTGTTCTTTAGCAATGATGAGCACACAAACAAACAAACAGATAGACAGCCACATCTAAAAATGATGTAAATGTATTTTATTACCTATCTTTAGTCATTTGCAATTTTTTTTTCACATATATCTAAAAAGTACAGACACTTTAATTATAAATTCTTATTAAATGTATAGATGATAGCATTTATAAGCTTACAAATCATCAACAACGTCACGATGTATGATCGACCTATAAAATTTCAAAACCGTGACCTTTCGTGAAATATTTTTTTTATTTTATTTCTCTAATGACTAATCTTCCCACAGTGAGTAAATTTGATTGTAATCATTACTAAGAACACGTTAAAAAATCGAGAAAACTCTCGCGAAGTAGGAAATAAAATTTAACATTTCTTTTATGAATAACACTTAAAGTGCTTCATAACAATAATGAAAATACGAAAAAAAAACCTTGTGTATTTAAGATCACACAACAGAATTGAAGAGTTTTTGGTGGGATCTTGATCTGTCAAGTTGTGATTTTTATTTTTATTCATAAACTTAGTTATTTAGCCCTGTATTCTGTAATTTAGGCGACATTTTACGTGATGTAGTGTAGCTGAATAGCATAAGAGATGTGAATTATAAATAAACATTCAGAACACAAACACAAACACAACAGATGCCACAAACACTCCCAAGAGAGCTTCAACAAGAGAGTCGTCATCTTTTTGAAGATAGTTTTATCAGTCCGAAATGTCCAAATCTTATCACTTGAAAATGGAAGTAATAATCTCTAAAAAGGACTGAGTTGCCAGGAATAAAAAAAGAAGAAGAACAGAAGTGAAACATAAATATTTCTCTTTCATTCCCTTAGTCGCTTCGAACCGACTTGATCCGGACGAGCGTCACCCAAAAAGGTTGCAGATTAAAATTTCAAAGAGCTCCAATAAAAAAAGCTTTACTTCAAATGATCGAGGACTTGCGGCATAAGTAGATACATACAATTTTAAAATAACAATTATTTTTTTATTATAAATTGAATAATCAAAAATTAAAATTTTATAGGTTATTAAATTAAAATTATTTACATTGTTCTCGGGTTCACATGTATAACGTTTCGAGAAATATTTATATATTTTTTTTTTTTGGTATATTAGTTTATGAAAACATATGAATGGGTGCGCAAGCCCAATACAAAATAATACAATAAAGAACTAATATGTATTTATATTATTCGAATAATATACTGTTTCTATTAACATGAATTTGATATTCAAAATTATTTTCTTTGTGGTGTTTCCATTCCACAGCAACTAATAATAAACAGGTTCTTTTTGTATATAGTTCATCAGGTTTGGTGTAATAGCTGTAATCTCATCTGATCTCAAGTGACGATACGGCCCAAGTTGGTAAACACGCTAAACCTGTGGAGGAATTGGTTCTCTAGTGCAACTACCGGACCACCGCTATTGGTATTTGGCGGAAGATTTTCAACTTCATGGTGGTTGCTAGCCAGGCGGGCATTAGAAGAAGCCCTGTATGTACCATGTAGCAGGTTAGAAAAAGAGACTGAATTCTTTATCGTGGACTGTCTATATATATATAGATTACTAGCCGTGCCTGTGTCTTCGTTTGCGTGAAAATAATATTATTTAATAATATTTGCCCAATATTTACCCTTAAACTTTCTACAATGATTGCTTTATTACAAAGAATTTTTGAAATCTTACTTGTAGTTCCTAAGAATAGTGTGGTCAAACAAACTTTTAATATTTACAAAATTAATATAGATATTAAAAACTTATTTAAAGTATCAAAATAAACAACACTAATTATGATGTGTCAGCGTTACAAATACATTTAATTTTTAAAACGAATAACTATGGAATTTGATTCGTAAACCAATCGTTGCCAAATATATATATGTATAGAATAGTAAAAGCGCTTAAGCCTGGCGCGGAGTTTCCTGCAGTTTGTCACAAAGAAAGCCTTTGTCACTTCACAAATCCGAGTTCCGAAGCGCAAGCAAAAAACGATCTTATTGCTATTACGAATAAGTCAGATATTCCTGAAATAATCTTCGACCCTGTTAATTATAGGAGAAACTTGAACAATTTAAAATTCCCGAAATCGATAGAAAATACCTATTTCAATATCGTAGGAATAAAGAATGGCCCACAGTCTGTTCATTAATTACTGACTTTGTAACGAGTTCCACCAGTGTTTGAAACAAATTAATGGCATCTTTAAATTATATGGAATTGAATGGCGGTACACTAAAATTTGTTTGGCTGGAGCTTTGATGGTACATCCTCACAGTCACACTTTTTGTTCGTCAAGTCTCAGGATCAGCTAGAAAGAAAGAAATCATTTAATCCTAATAAAATATATGCGAGTAACAAAGGAAACCAAATATAGACATAAATAATGATAGTACATGTTACATGTACATAAATAATTATTATCATAGGGCGTCCGGCTCTTTATATGCTGAGATAGACGAAACACTCATCGTTGATTTTCAGCTGGAACCCAGGTCTAGTTGCAGTGCGTACTGCTTGCTACTTGACACATAACTCGTAATAACATTAAAACTATGCAGTAAAAATAGCAAAGACAAATATATAACACAGTAAAATAAATTAGGCATTTCTTACAAATACGCGATAAACAATTAATTGTTCTGTAACAATAAATAACAAAACTAACAATTCTGTAATTGTGCTAAATCAAATATTTTACTTTTCAATAACAGGGCAGCCCAATAAAATGAAAAATACACATTTAGACACATTGCATTATAAACAATTCCTTTTTTAAATAAGACCCAAACGTCATCAAGATTTTAAGGTCACGAATAGGAGGAGGAAGGTCATCCCAACATCGAGAAGCTGCATCAGTTATAGCACAATAATATTTGTGGTATTATAATAAAAAAGTCACGACTGCGGAGGGCGGGCTGGAGGACCTGCTTCCCGTTATTGCACCAGATCGGGTATTGGTAAGAGCAGCTCGCCAAGCTGCTCGTATAGAGCCTGGCTTACCAAGCCGGGACGATTGCTGAGGCGACGCGATGACTCTGAGTTCGAACCCAGGTTGTTACAGGAAGACTACAAATGGTCGTGCGGTATAAGTAGGTTTTTTCAGAGGCTAGCGTCGGTGAGTACTTAGTATATGCGGAAATGTATTTCCCCATGATAAGAAAAGGTATCACTATCATCCACATAGTTGATCCAATACAAACCTCTGCACACTAAAACTTACTAGTAAAGTCCGGTGAAGCTGTCAAAGCCCTTGGGGCTAACAGCGTAAGTCAGGTCGAAAAAAAAAAAAAAACTTACTAGTAAAGAAATTGTCCAGAAAGTGTATAAAATATTAAATAAAGGCATTTACATCATTATAAACTTAATTTTATATCTTCTCAAAATGATATTGTTTTACAGCCATTTATTTTTAGCTAAAACACATTGGAATCATCAATAAAATAACAGAGATTGAAATAAAACCTTCATAATGTATCAAAAACTTTATTGACATAAATGATTATTGACAAAATATTGACAATATCAAATATCAAACATATTTTGCAATTTAAATTTTTGATAAATATTCATGGAATCAGGTAAATATGGGGTATATAAGTATGCATTGCCTATAAAATATAACACTATACGATTAAAAGATTACAAGTAAAGGTATAACAGTTAAGAAAATCTTTCGAATTTTTAATGTAAAAATAGTTATATACCACTTACAACACTGCCTTTGTACACCAACACATATTGTATTGAGAACTATTTTCTCCACTAGGCTTTCCGTGTCTATCATGTGATATTATAGATTTAGATTGTGGCAACAACTATAAAAACAATGTATTTAATTGTCGGATATTGGACAAGTTTTCCCTATGATTTTTTAATCATTTTTAATCTAGAGTCCTCTTAAGAGAGAACATTATTATTTTTAGACTTTCTATTATTTTCTTGAGTATTTACTTAAAATTTTATAATACTAGGCCAATTTATAATAAAACTCTAATATTAAGTCTAAAAGGTTTCCATTTTACACTTAGCTTCAATTTACATAGGCTCTTAAAATAAATTAAGCTACGATGTTTTATAAGTAAATTAGATTCATATTTTTTGTTGGTTCGATAACTGTAATAAAATAATAAATAATAAATCTTTATTATTAACTCCTTACAAAACAACGGTGCACTTTTCAATTTTGCATAAATAAAATAAACATTATTTTAAACCATTATGAAATGCTTATTAAAACCTGGTAATAAGCAAAGTTTGTACGGAGTAAGTCAATTTAAGCTAATTTATCCACAGATTTGTTGCCAGCTGTCGAGGAAATAAACGGAATCAACTTGGATAATTACTTTCTGTACAAACGTGATTTTAATTGCTTCGTGTATGTCCATAAAAAGTACATTAATATACATGGATTAAACAACACACGAACTGAGCTAAAAGCGGAAAATAGAAAACGTCAAAGATCCCAAATAACAGAAAACAAAGATACACATTGTAAGAAAAAGACGAATTGTACAGGATCCGTTTTAGAACAAACTATACGTTTCGCGAAAAATTTGATTCCTCTAACAATTCCACCGAGTAGGGACGGATCGCCCGTATATTATACTATAAAAACTACAAAAACTTCCAAAAAGAAAATAAAAAAAGAACCTAGTATCGAAGAAAATATTATATACGACAAAGGAAAATTAAAAACGGTAACTAAGACTTATAAAAAGAAGAAGTCAAAAGATCTTAGAGAAAACTTAAGCATCAAAGACTCTGTCAATCAATCATCAGGAAGTAACACACTCGATGACATTAATACAAACCAGTCTTTGAGTCATACTTTCTCTGAGGTATCAGAAAAGAAATATAATAAAAGAGAGGTCAATCGGAGTCTGAATCGTCATTACTCGAAAAAGTTTGTTATTTCTGAATCATTTGAAGCTATTGCTGCTGAAAAAGTTTCTGAAGATGCAGATATAAAAATACATTTGATGAATGACGACGATAGGAAAATGCTTATTGAAAGTATAAGGAAACCAGTTTTAAATACTATACAAGACTGCTTACATAAACTTAATAATAATGTATCTAAAACTAATATTGACGATATTGAAAGGGATATTATATCGAATGCTAATAAACTTGATATTATAATAGAAAAACTTGGCCGTATAGAGCAAAAACTAGAATCTGAAATAGAAGAAAAATACCAACCAAGAAAACAGATGAAGGAAAAAACATCTACACTGGAAAGACTTGGAGAAGATATTATAGAAGAGAACGATATCTCGTGTTCTGATGAAGAATCTCAATATACGACGAATATTGTAACTAAGAATAATGTGATAGAATATATGAAAGAAAAAGAAAGGTCGAAATTGGGATGCGGTGAAGCCAGTATACTGAAAACATCTGCATCGGTTGGCGTAAAAACTGATCTACCTAGTAGATTACCTACGAGATTTTGCTGGACCGATACCGTTATGGAGAACATAGAATAATTTTAGTTATATTTGTTGTATTTTATAAAGTATGTAGTTTGGAAATAGATATTAATTCTTACATTATTATCAATGATAAAAAGACTGTTATTTAACGTGCTAATTCTATTACATTATTAGTTAACTGGTTTTTCGATATTATTATGTATTTGTTTAAAAGTGTATTATTAGGTTTTTAATGAATGGTATTATAATAAAGGGTAAAGTTTGTGACCTTTAATGTTCTTTTATTCTTTATATGGTTGTAGCGCATGGCTACAATCATAATGATTATGCGCTAAGTTTAATGACTGAAATTGCTATTTTGATATCTTTTGCATCAATAAAAACTACACTAACGCTAGTCAAATGCGGATTTACACTTTTGCCGTCCGTAGGCTATTCAAATTTTGCTGTCCCTACCTACCTCCACATAGATTACGTAAATTTTAGAAAAAAATCGAAGACATAGATTCTGAAACATGTTATCTAGGAACATTTAGGTATGTGTATAAGTATGAATCATTTCAGTTACTAAATAACAAAATAAAACTACTTCAAATTTGCCACCTTAAGCTCCAGCCTACTCAGCCTACTGATAAATCCTCCACTGACGCAAATGAAGCCGTAAGCAAAAGCTACTAATGAGTCAATTGTCATTCTTATAAAAACTAATTCATTTTTATTTTACCACTAATGTCTGAAAATCCATTTGCTGAACGATTTGTTATTTGAAAAGAGTCTTACGCAAAGAGCTATATTATTACGTCGCCAGAATTTTAAATAAGTTATTTGTAAAGCTCTAAGGTATAGCTTTTGGGTAGGAATTAATTTGTTTAACGTCAAAGAAAACTTCTTATAAAAGAGATTCTAGAGGGCTCGGTCTGTGCAAACGTGAGGAAAAATCCGTTTATGTAAACATTTCCAGGCACGTGAACATTCCCATTTTCCCGTGTTTACTCGAGTGACAAGTTTTTCCTGTCTGTAATCATACTTATGATATATAACATGAGATTACCTAAAGGTGGAGTGGTCGTTTCAAGTCGAGCGTCCGCGTCGGGTGTGATAAAACGGACTACGTAGCGTTTATGATAACCGAATGAATTATTCTATAAGTTTTGTGATGATAGGTATTGTAGAGTTACGAAGTCTGTCTCACGGAGTACTGCATTTATACATATAATATGTGTGCCCGCATTTTTATTTACGTGAAACTAAATATATAGTCATTTTTGCCCATTTTTGTAATGTTTTCGATGCAGCTAGGGTGCTTTTTTATATTGCGCAATATAGTGAGTGCACTGCACCTGGTGTTAAGTACAGTACAATCCAAATCAACGGTGACTGACGTTGAGCCAAAATTCACAATCAGTCAACACTTTAATGCTGGCCTGCTTAAATATCTTTTCACGCCTCTTTTGAAGAACCCCATGCCATAGGAGGGCGGGAACACGTTGACGCGAAGACGGTTCCACAGCTCCACGGTAGAACATGCTTATAGAGGCATTGCCCCTTCGTAGTTTCATTGGTGCTACGATGCTGGTGCATCATTCACAATGTGAACAGCCCGCCTCTGCAACCTGTCTATTGCTATCGGAGATATCGTAAAGTTAAACAACCTAATACCTTCATCAATTATTTGTATATGAAACAGATTTTTTTTTTAAATATGACTGGCAGTTTATAAGATTAGCGCGGTCAAACTGTTCCGCTTTTTTAATCCGTACATGTAATACGAAACGTGTTTTTAGATATATGTGAAAAAAATTATGACTAGTGACTAAGAATCTATACATATAAAAAATCTGTAGAAAAATCGTTTTACATTGAAAATATAAAAAAAAATAGCCAGGGTGTTAAAGGTTAACAAATAGAACACATTGTCAGCGTTTTTGGAATTTGTGTCTGTTTATCTGTTTGTCTGTGCGCACTTTAAGTAAAATGTACAAAACCAATGTAGATAATTTTTATACATAAAAATTGTACGCAACTCATAGTATTATTTAGTTTTTGTTTAATCGTAATCGGTTCACTCTATAGAGAGATATCTATATATATAAAAATGAATCTCCAAAATGTATGTACGAATATAACTTCTGAACTACTGCACCAAATTGGATAATTTTATTGTTATTGTGTTCATTACTGTCAGAACAAAGTTTGTATAGAAGAATCTAAAAAAAAATCGAAAAGATTTCCTTTTTAATCTCATAATATGAAAAGTGAGTGAGTAAATGGGACAGAAGCTTGTGAGAAATATATATAGGTGATACGATGTTCACTGGTTTCGCTTGTAAGTAGTAAAATATATTTACATAGTTTTTAGAAATCTCTGTATGATTGTCTGTGCACGCATCATTGCTAAAGTACGATGTTTATGATAAAACGTCACCAAGAAAATCATAAATCATTCAAAGCCATAAAATCGGTCAACTTTGTTAAAAATAATTGTAAATTAAATGACAGCGCGTGATAAAATAATTTTAGATCCACGCGATCGAAGTCGCAAGAACTGCTAATATTGAATGGAATTGATGGTTACAAGTGAAGCTAAAAAAAAAAAAACGAGTGAAAAACAACATTGTTATTAAACGGAAACTAGCCAGAAAAACATGTCAGAGAGAGAGTAATGATAAAATTAAAAAAGGTGATAAAAATGTCACAAGACGTAAAAATACATGACTTGTCGCAAATTACTAACAAGATTTTATCCAATGTAACACCGAGTCATGCTTTAGAGTGCCTACCTTCAATTTTAACTCTAACTCTATTATGATCTGTTTATTTCCACTAAAATGTCAAAAACAGACCAAAATTCAACCATCTTTTGAAATAACTAATTGTAATTCAATGATGACTTCTTTATTTATACTAGAAGATACCCTTGTGATCTAAACTCGACCATTATTTTATATAATTGATTGGTAATGTTTGAATATTCTATGGCAACATTCTCTACTCTTCGGTACTGGAGTATTTGGCGGGATTTTGATCTGTCATGATGTGTTTTTTATATTGATTCATATACTTATTTTGAATTGATGTTGTGTAATATTGTTAACACTTTAGGTGACGTACTTTGGCTTAAGGATTTAAGGGAAATGAGTTGTGAATACTAATGCGGAACATGATGTACAAATTAGTTGATACAAAAACTCCCTGGACAGTTTTAACGACAGCGTCACCATCTCTTTGAAGCGTTAACATCTTATTTACGAAATAACGTCCAAGCCAAAAACGTGGCTTTATGGATTTAGTACCTTTGCCTTTTTCTTAAAATGGAACAAACTAACATAACAAAGTTATATAGTAAACTTTTTTGTCGGGAGGCTATTTCGAAGCCCTCAATAGTATAGAAATAATAAAGTTAATATTTTAAATTAAGGTGTGTTAGTTATTGAATAAACTAAATTGCATCAAAACCTATGCAATGTTCTATGTTTCTTATGTTATCTAAACTATGTTTTAAGTTGTTACTTAAATTAGTTTAAAGTGAAACTTTAACCGTTTAGATGGTGTTTTAGTTTTCTGAGTTTCTAAATTATTAATAATTTCAAAATGACAAGTTTTAGTTTAAATTGACAATATTAACAATAGTGCAGTGGTCACTGAAAATATACTGCATCGATGAATGTTTGTAATAAAAGTGGGGTCCGGTAAAGGAACATCCGAGTAAAATAATATAGTACGGTGGTTTGGGAATCTACCACATTCAATTTTGTTAACGTGGTTATGATATACTTTTTAAAGTGAAACTTTATTCTATCGCCTCAAAGTTTTTCGTCCATCTACCGCATGTTGTATTACAGCCGGCCGCGAAGTAGGGGTACGGTGAAAGGGCGCTAGGCAGAGCAATCAAGGTCAATATGTCCGCGCTCATGGCTCTCACTAGTTGTTCCCGTAGCATTGATTTCCCATTATTATACTCATTTTCCAATTAAGAAGTTAAGATTAAAAACGCTATTTAAAAATAAATAAATAAATAAATCGAATAATACACCGAAAATTTTCCGGTAAATGCCGACATTCCAAAAAATGTTTCACTTGCATCGTGATTTCATAAAACTACAGTTATTTTGATTAATTATATCTATCTCGGGAGAACACTATTTATTCATGCGGCTAAAAGTATCTTGAATGTTAATACATATTATAAGATAACGCTGTGTTAAATTTGATTATAATCCGTCCAGTAGTTTCCGAGTACTGCATGAGTAAGGGGGCAGGCAGAAACAAAAAACAATTTTGTTTTACTTCTATACCGATAACAAAGCACAATAGAATAATATTTATTTTCAAAAGACATTCGTAGTAACGATTTGGCTTATTTACAGTTTTATTATGTGTAGTGGCTGAAAGGGCTTTATATATAGAATATTCCTTTTTTTTTAATAAACCGGATAATAACCACCCAAAGGCTGTCACTCTGAACGATCGACGATCACGCGAGCCATTCTCCGTGGAACGGTTGTCCACCATTTCCACCACAGATTCAGGCAATTTCGCTTTACGCCATCCATTAGGGATTTTCCGGCCGTAAATTAATCATGTTCCGGCGGGAAAGAGATGACTTGCACAATTCCCGGATAACGGGAAAAATAAAATTAGGCGTGGTATATGTAAGCCTTCTTTCGGCCCTTACTATAATTAATATGGGATCGTTCCAGAGAATACTCTGCTAATTGCAGAACTGTTTTCAGCCGAAACATATATTGGTCCTTTTTGATAGTTAAGTCGACCCACTTGCAGTGTCGGAAAACGGCATGACGTCCGTTTACGCTTACGTGCACGGCCCCATTTTTGTAAGTCAGTCATTGTGCGGATTCCGCCGTTAACTCATGTTCTTTCTAATTATTAATAGTAATTATAGTAATATAATAAAATAGTAAGCCAATGTACATTTCTAGCGTATCATTTATCCACCCTACACTCCCACACATTCGCACTTACACGTAAGAACTAAGAAAATAAACAGATTAAACGTACATAAATCCTACACTGTCATACTCCCTCTACGTCGTGATCACGCCAGAATGTCATGACGTGAACGCGCCCGCGCAGTTGACACATAATCTGTGGTTTTAACACATAACCTACGAAACTGAAAGAGCATTTTCAATGCTAATACGAACGTTGTGCAGATATATACCATAAATATAATAAACCGACACCGGCTTATTGTTTTGTGGGGAGTCAGCCAACAAATTTTATAAGTTTTAGCGTTATGACTACAATCTCATTTGATTTTAAGTGATGATGTGGGCCAAGCTGGTGGACTCGCTAAACCTAACCTGAACCTTTCTTAGAGCAGCACGCATGATTCACTGACGGCATCGTAATAATGCGTTTAAATTTACATTATGTCAGCGTCCAAAATGATATCCCAAAATGTTAAGCACGAGTGATGCTTTTTTATAGTTTATAGTTTATAGATTTCGGGTTATGGTGAAATTGATCTTACCTGATGCTAAGTGAAAATACGGCCCAAGTTGTTAGATACGCTAAACCTGTGGAGGAACTGGCTCTCAAGTGCGATTGTCGGAACACACCTATAGGTATTTGGCGGCAGATTTTCAACTTGTGGGGGTAACTAGCCAGGTAGGCATTGAAAAAGACACCCTACTATTATGCACCGTCACATATTTCGTGAGTATGAAGTTTATAAATAATGTTATCAAAATGCGGCTGCTTTCCAAAAATAGAATATTGCACTCCGGATGATTTATTGGATATTAATTAATAATAATTTATTAAACGATAATAAATTGGTAATTAGTATCGTGTTTTAATGATAATATATTGGAATCAGGTGCTTTAATATTCTGCATACATATATGAAAAACTCCGGTCATGTTGTTCGTTCAAGCGGAACTAGATAATTACTCGAAATATTCTAATAAAATGTTGTATTATTTGCTTCAACTTGAGAGATACAATAGTTTTTGGGCACATAAGTGACTCCATCTTTAAAGGCAATAGATGTCGCTTTGTTCCTGATACTAATTATTAGAACGAGAAGATCAAGATCTGTTAACCCAACCAGTGGATTATGTATTGATTATTTGCCATTTAAGCAATTAAGTAAGCAATAGATTTTTACAACACGTGAATTAAAAAAATAATACGTGTCTATATACGTATATACATATTTGTTAGATAGATAAAAGGGTTTCTCAATATATGTTGCTTGCACATACACTGTCAAATATTTACTAGAAGAACAATATGAAATTCAAATCACTATTTTCAGATTTTCAGATCATATTATTTTCAGAGAGCAGGGCAGATTTTACACTTCTACTGAGAATCGGTATTAATATTATAAAGCGGAAGAGCTTGTTTGTTTGTTTGAACTCGATTATCTTATGAACTATCAGTCGGATTTCAAACAATGTTTTTGTATTTGATAGAGCATTCTTTGAAGAAGGCTTTACTATAACACCACGGTACCACCAATAGGAGCAAAGTTGTATTGAAAAAATTTGCAAAAACCCGCAAATTTTACTAAATAATTACTTTTAGAACATTCGACGTGATCAAAGTCGCAAACTCAGCTAGTATATTGTATATAATAAATAGACAGAGTTAATCTAATATTTGTAATATTAGTTTGGCTTTCATATAAATTGTTATTGCAATCTTTACTTCGTCGCATAGTATTATTACAAAAATATATGACCAACTTTATTATTATAACAAGAGAGGAAAGAGGAACGTGTATTAAAGAAATACGGATAAATATAACATGTGTACTTGCATTGCATTTTTTGCATTAACCCCACATGAAGCGATGGTAGCTAAGTTGCTAGTTCGAATATGTTATGCGAGTTCGAATCCACTTGCTATGCTATATGAGCTTGAGCTGTTGGTGAAGGAAAGCATCGTGATGGAACCACCGTAGCATGGTGATAGGGTTTTTTCTAATGACCACTCATTCTTTAGCTGTCTATCAGCCCCAAGTTCAAAATTTGCTGCCAAATACCTATACATGTGTTCCGGCAGTTGCACTAGACAGTCAGTCCCTCTACTAAGGTTAGCGTGCCCACCATCTTGCGCCACATCGTCACTTAACATCAGATGACACTGTAACCATAAAGTTAAGCCTATAAACTATATAAAAAAACATGATCGTGAAATCCGTTCGTAACGTCGTAGAAGGAATATTAATGTCGAGTTTCAAGTCAATAGATATGGAATTTTTGGAGATTATTTCTATAAGAAAAATACAATTTCTTTGATGCTGAATCACGTCAAAACTACAGAGTAATCAAGATAGCATTGTGACCATTCGATGCGGAATCTTTGTTCATTTTCTTTATAGTTTACTAGCTGTGTCCGAGACTCTGTTCGCGTGGAACTAAAATGTAGTTTAATCACTTTCATAAAAAAATGTTATATTACCTGTGCTACTCAGGGCCAATAAAGCATTCTTATGGTGATAGAATTTTTGACATCGTTCCACTAGTTCTTGAGTTTATTCGTTACAAACAAAAATATGAATTTTTCCTCTTTATAATAGTAGTATAGATAAGTCTAGCGTTAGAGCGATGTTAATTGACGATGTTGTCCAAGATGGTGAATACGCTAAGCCAGTGGAGGAGTTGATTCTCAAGGAACACATCTATATGTATTTGGCAGCAAGTTTATATCTTGACGTTGGTATCAAGCCGGCTTTAGGAAAATCCCTACCTTCATACTATGTTTTCATCACGATGTTTCCCTTCACCGAAAGCTCAGGCTTATGTTGGGATTCAAACTCACGTCCACGGAAGCGGCGTTCGCACACCGTACTAACTGATCCATCATCGTTTCAAAAACGGCACGTTCAAGAAAACGTTCCAAACACAGGTTTACTTTTGAGATTTACCGTCCTTTTTCTAAACAAGCAAAGCATGCGATACATATTTGCATACTTGTATAAAAGTTCTATTTATTTCATTAGAAAAGGCATTAATTCTTTACACTTTGACAAAGCATTATTATAATCTTCTTTATATATAAAAATTTCGTGTCACGTTGTTTGTCCGCGATGAACTCCTAAACTACCGAATCGATTTTAATCAAATTTTGCGCACTGTGCGCAGTTTGATCCAACTTGAGAGATAGGATACTTTTTTATCTTGATAAGTGATCATAATGCGATAGACGTCGCTGTAGTCGATGTAATTGAGTACTCGAGAAGGCAGAACAAGGTTTGCCAGGTCAGTTAGCATTAGTTATATTAGAATAAATATCCCCTACCCTAGAATCACAATTCTAAAATTGTACTGTTCAGTTTTTTGGGTTTATTACTTGATAGCTTTTCCCACGGGTTTGCTCTAGTGAGTGTAGATTTGTGAATAGTATATTTTAATAGGTAAAAAGTATCCTTTTAACAAGGTATATGCCAAAATTGATTATGGTAGGTTGAATAAAAGCATGAAAGTATAACAAACAAAAACATTCGGTTTTATAATGTTAGTTAAGATTAGGATATCAATAATAAATATTAATTCAGTTTTTCCTATTTTAAAACTATAATAAATTAGTTTTGTATTATCTTGATGCATGCCATGATCACCGCTTAATATGAAGGAATTTCAATTATATTAAAAAGCGTTAAAGATAATGTATTAAAATGTTACAATATATTGATGAGCCATAAATAAATATGCAAATAGTTTATTGTTTGAATAGTGCTAAATAATAATAGAAAAGTGATAGATTTGAAGCGGTCACTCACCAAAGTCTGAGCGGCGGTCTGGTGCTGGAAAAACAGGCTTTAGTCAGTGAAGCCAATTAATATAAAGAGACAGAGAGAGAGAGAGTAAGTTATAAGGATCTTATTGAAGCATTGTACAAAAATATAAAATAAATAATAAAAAATATTGATACGCATAACGGTTGAAATGACTTTTATCGTAAATTCAAACAATTAATAGCACTGCTGACTTTATATCCAAAGCAACTTAATAACATTAAAAGTAAACAAATTAGGTCAGTCTTAAGTGGCGTGGTTACCAACAAACAGTATTTCAATTTTAATTATTTACTTATTATACGTGAAGCGAAAACAAAGAATTCATTTTTAAGAATACTGCGTTCATGGAGGAGTTTTGGCATTGTTAAAGGTTATATGAAAAAGAGTCTAAAGCTAAACTTTTTATTTAACGCCTGTTACACGTACTTAAAAATTAAATTCAATAAAACGTCCATACTTTATATTCAAACCTGTTTCATAGAGTACCTACAGTTTGTCGTAGAAAAATTATAAGTGTCGCCAAAACAAACTTTAAAATTAAGTTGACTTTAATACTTGAACTTAATCTTTGGCAAACTTCTCTAGTTGAAACTTTACAATTTAATTAATTATGGCTCATTTTAAATTATTCAGCTACCATTAGTTTATATAGGTAAACGACATTGTATCAATAAATAAGAATGATATACTACCGAACCTTTTAACAATCAACACGAGCCTTGGTAAATCTGAGCGTGATTTAATACAAAATTACTCATTTCATTCAACGTCTAAGGGGCCGTTCAAGTATTAAATAATGCAATTTATGTAGATATTTACCCTCCTTCCCCCCATGTAACGCACCGTTACATTTTTCTGTATCCCCACAATCCCTTCTCAAACGTTACGTAACACCCAAGTGAGCATTTTACCTAATCGTCATTTTTATTTTTATTTTAAAGTTTGGCAATATGATTAAAAATAGCCGAAGGAGTCTCCTTAAAACAAAAACCAAAACGGATGCGAACTTTTAAATTTTAGAAGCATAATTTTTCGTTTAAATTAAAGTACAATGTGATGAACGCGTTGTATGAAGACCCAGCCCTCTCCCGCCCTTGTTTAACCCCCCTCCCCCCGAAATTTTATTACGTTAAATTTAACTGGCCCCATACCAGGTTTATATAGGCCTGTATAGGCCAGGATATAGTTCGCGTGCTTTATCAAATTGTTAATTACTTAATATCGCAGAATATTTGTAGAACCAGTTAAATATAATGCGTTAATTTAATAAATCTTAAATTTTATGTTAGATATTACCAAATTTTCCGCTGCAGATATCTGAGCAAATGTCATTTATTTGGGCAGTAATTTAGATAAATGAAATGTCGTGGCTCATTGCCAAATTATGTTTGTGGTGCTCGTAATTTTACGTATACTGGATATATGTTAATGCATACTAGTATGTCGTTATCAAAATATGACCATTAACAAGCAAACGTGTCACCTGATGGTAAGTGATCACCGCTATCCATGGACACCCACAGCACCAGAGGAATCGCAGTTGCGTTGCGGGCCTTTATAAGAGGGGCTGGCTCTCACGTGCCACTGTCGAAACACACCTAATGGTATGTGGCAGCAGATTTTCAACTTGAGGGTGGTTGTTAGCCACGCGGGTATTAGAAAAAGCCCTATTACCATGCTGTGGTTTCCTCACGATCTTTTCCTTCAAGCTCATTGTAGGTAGCTTGACTTCGAACTCCTTTCCTTCGAATTCCTACACGCTATTATTGAGCTACCGTTGCCTCAAAGCTTAAACTTCTATTTTAACATTATTTAGGCAGTAGATTTCAAATAGTGCGCATTTTATCAGAACAACACAAATTATATTAAAATGGTGCGGACCAAAAGTTTGCAGTGTCGTAAAAAAAATGTTACGCATAGGTCTCTCCTACACATTCAAATAACAATCAGGGCACTGCTGTTTCTATGTAGTAAGTTCCAATAACCTAAACGTTGGTAACATTCTTTAGTTATACATATATAAAAAAAAAACTAATATTAATGTGAATGTGAATTTATTTGTTTGTCAAGCTTTCACGCCTTATCTACTAGGTCAATTATCATGATATCTTTCATACATTTTGTCAGGTTCACAGAAAAAGACAAGTATTTTCACTATATAAAAAGTACTTTTCTCGAGGGATAGGAAAATAACTTTAAATTCCAGGAGAACACAGTCGCGGGCATAACTAGAAATGAATAGCGGGATAAGAATATATTACCCGTTTGTATACGAACAAAAACCTGACGTCATTATTATTTCTTAATATATTCATTTTAGCTTAATACATATAACTCCTATTAGAGGAGAAAAGCTCTGTATTACAAATAATTGCAAAGAGAAAGTTTGTATTATTTTGGCTTCTATTAAGAGTTTTTTACCCCTTTGTTAAATCCAACACAATCACCCTTTTAAACGTACTTCTTTAGCTTGACAATGAGTTTCCAGCTTCTGTCCTCGGTTTTCATTATATTATTTTTTCTAGAACTTTCCATATAGTTAATTCCAATTTTGTAGTGAAAATATATTTAGATACTCTGTTTTTTTTTATTGTTAAGGTTTAGCGTTATTGTCACCACCTCACCTGATGTTTAGTGACGATATGGCCTAGGACAGTAGACATGCTAAACCTAGTGGAGAGACTGGCTCTCAAGTACAACGTCCACAATATACCTATAGATATTTGGTGGCAGATTGTAGAAATGATGGAGATAACTCGCCAAGCGGTCATTACAAAAAGCAATACCGCCTTGCTATAGTTTCATCACGTTGTTTTCCTTCACCAAAAACTTATTGTAAGTGGGTTCGAACGCACGTCCCTTGACGCGCCGTCGGTATACACTACAATTGAGCTGTCATCGCTTGTAATTAAAGCATTTTTTTTTTATTTATCTCTTTGTTGGAAGACTCACAGCTATAATTTAGAGTAATTAATATTTAGACAGTAACAAAAACCACTTTACTAGTCATAGTCGATAGCAAATTAAAATCAGTTATTCTAATCAAGTACTAAATAAACCTAAAATTAAAAAATACATAAATATCGAGAGTATTTTATTACCTCTTATATTATTATTTATTAATTAATCAGATAACAAGGATCCTTTACATAAAACTAAATAAAATAATGAAATTAATACATTGATGACTTAAAAACAGAAAAAAATGAAATATAATATCATAATACAGTTATAATAATAGGGGCTACAACAATAAAACAACCTGAAATATTTTATAACGACCGATAGCTAATGTATAATACCACCGCTTTGACTTACAGAGATTACTTACAGAGATTACTACTTAAGAACGTTGCCACCTTATATATGGTAGTATGGAAAAGATCAAAATCACCAAATTCGCTGATACGATTATGCCAAAAATGAATTATGCTAAGAACTTATATATATTACCTTTTATTATTTATTCTGTACATTTTTAATGCACGTTTGAAAACAGGTAGTCTGTACGTGCTCTAAGTTACATATGTACATAAGTTCACTATGTACCGGTAAGTTTGTGCATGAGGTGGGTACCTGGCTGTTCGCCAAGTTTGGGCTCACAGCAGATTGTAGTTTGCGAGTTACAGTAAGATAACTGGTATATACATACATATATACACCGATATGAAATATGTAAATTCCATTTTTCCTTATATCACGATATGGATGCAGGAGGCTAGACAAATGAAATTATAACATTTTTCTGTCGTGACCCTTAACTTTAGTTAGTTATTCCTATAGTGTAGACGGTTATCCATAGCGCGTAATCTATTGGCTGTGCCCATTCATGGGTTAACTCTGCATTTATTTTAACCGCTCTTAGACGCCAGTAATTCATTTATGGTTATGGAAAACGCAAGTTCCGAAAGCCGGACAAAGAACAACAAAATTAAAAAATATAAATGTGGATATCTGACGGAAGCCCAAATACGTGCTAAACATTTGATTATTAACACTACTAACAATAGTGAAATGTATTTTTTTTATACATAAAGCTTGTATTTATGGCCATAATCTCACCTGATTTTCAGTGACGATACGGCCCAAATTGGTAGATACGCTAAACCTTTGGAGGAACTGGCTCTTAAGTGCAACTGCCGGAACACACCTATTGGTAATTGTCAGCAAATTTTCAACTTGAGGGTGGTAGCTAGCCAGGCGGGCATCAGAAATAGCCCTACCACCAGGCTATGGTTTCCTCACGATGTTTTCCTACACTGAAGGCTCAAGCTCATTGTATATGGTAGGATTCGAACTCATGTGCCTAGACGCAACGTTGTACACACTACCACTGAGCTATCATTGCTTTAAATAATATTTAAAGTAAATTAAAACTCTAAATAGTTCGTGTAATATTACACACGGTGATTCTCGCCAGTTCTGTTAGCTTTAATTGGATATTGAACATTTGAAATGAAATAATAATAAAAAGGATACATTAATTCAGTGATAAAAAAATGTGTGTGTGTGAGTGCAAATCACATCGAAACTTCTGAAAAGTCCCTGATTAAAAATACTTATTGAAAAGTATTGAAAAACAGTCGCGTCATATAAATTGTATATATATAAATACATAAAAAAAAAATTAGGATTATTGGAAACAATTCAAATTTCATCCCAGACAGGAGCATACATAGGGACAAAGCTCAGTAGATGATAGTGGGGACGCTGCGAAGCATCGCACAAAGAGGAGACCGAAAACGTGTAATGTGTTCTATCTCATTCTCTCGCCGGCTGAATACTATATATTTACGTGTGTGTGTCTCTATGGACTCGCTTTTTCGTTTCATCAGTTTGAAATCACAACGATTCTAAAGAAGCTTCACTTCAAAAATATAAATTGACAAATGGAATTAAGCTTATTAAACTAAAATTACAAATAAAAAATAATAATAATCATATATATAAATGAACCATTTCATTTTTATTATAGATTGTAGGTTTAGCGTTATGGTCACAAACTTACTTGATCATAAGAGATGATTAATGTTCTAAAATTAAAAACAAAATATTTTTGGTCTCTGTCGATGATAAATTTGTGGAACGAAGTTATAATATCCAAAAAGATATTTAATGGAATTTTTGTTAAGAGCGATTCAATGAGAAGTTTGTGAAGTTTCTGCCAAGGACCATGACGCGTGTGAAGACAATAGAAATCTGTCCAAGGTATAAAGTATCTAAAGGCATCAAAGTATCAGCATCAAAGGAGCTTTAAATTATAAAGATGTTATACATCAAAGACCTACACTTGAGTTTATGAGTACGTTATACATATAAATATATGTATATATATTTCTTTATATGAAATTAAAAATCATACTGAAAAGTATTTACTTTAAATATACGTTGTAAACTTAATCGACATTGACAGTGCAGTTATTAAGTTGCACTATACATAATATCCATTGAACTCATAAACCGAACAGAAATATAGCGTTTTTGAATTTTGAAAACATAAATGTAAGCTTGACTTCTATAAATATACTTGTAAATTATTTATTTTTTTACTTTACTCCTAAATAGTCGAATTTTTATGTAATGTCCCCGGTTTAAAAAAACATATAGAACATTACGTTTTTCTGGAAAACATACCTTGCGCACCATTCACTTTCACACTGTTTTATCATACTAATATTATAAATACGAATGTGAGTTTTTTTTGTTTGTTACGCTTTCACACCTAAACCACTGAATCGAATGTGATAAATTTTGATACAGAGACAGATGGGACTGCGGAGACAGAGTTAGGAATCTTTATTGGAAGTGGGGTAAATAGAACCCCCATACAATCTAGTTTTAGATTTAGAAAAAAACTTTTAAAACGAAAGCCTGCTATTGTTAAAAATTCGGTGGTATAAAAGCTCCAGTTTTAGTATCAAAGTCATCGCCCATTTAAAGCGGAGAACATTTGGCAAATTGCCAGCTCTTAAATCACACAGGATGCAGGCAGTTTCGGCCATTACTACCTATTCCTTTGACATTACATTATTACATATTGGTTTACAACTAAGGAGCAATTGTAACTATATTTATTTACCCACCGATATTTCAGTGAATTGGCTCTTGTTAATATAAATAATGAAATAAAGTTGTTGGCGGGTTTTAATCTGCTATCGATTTTTAATCTATAACAAAATATTTTTAAAATTTTATTATATACTAGGTTTTACGTGTGGCTTCGTTCGCGTTATATTGTTTTGTCAAACAAATCGGATGACGCAATAAAACGTTTTATACAAAGTGTATCCCTCTTTTTACCCTCCTTCCAATATGGTTTTGGCGAGAAAAATTAGCCTATCACTATCTCCAGGTTCCCATCTATCTCTATACCAATATTCATTATAATCAATTTAGCGGTTTAGGCGTGAAAACGTAACAAACAAACTCAATTTTCATTTATAATATTAGTATGGAAGTATGGATGAGATTATTGAGGATGTTTTACGTAATGTTGTTGGATTACTATAAGCAAATAATTTGAAAGTTAAAATATAAATTTAGAGTTGCAACCAACTTGTCAGTTTTACAGGAACCACCATCTTATTAGATTTAATTCTGAAGTTAAGAAAATGTATTCTCCGTGGCTATTGGCAGAATTGTTTGCTATTAAGTAAGAAACAGATAAAAATAATAATTTAGAATTTATGTAATAATCATTACAAAATGTATATGTATAGGCAAGCATGACAGCGGTGACTGAGTGTCCGTCACCGTTGTTCTGGATTGTACTGTACTTAACACCAGGTGTAGTACAGTCCACTATGCTGCGCAACATAAAAAAACATTAAAAAAATACAATATGCATATTTAGATGGACACCTAAAATAACTACTATAAGAAATGAATATATTCGAGAAATTGAACTACAATATAAATTTTTCAAAATCAAGATTATATTCTATAAAAAAAAAAAATTTAATGTAAAGTTCAAGATAACCGCATATATTAAAACTTTCTTTTCTAAACACATTACAACCTAAACATTTCTAATTAGGTTGCATCCGACAAGTATCCAGCATGAAAAACATTTGGCCTATTGCCAAAATGAAACTCATTTTGGATGCTACAGTTTCTCTGTTTTAATTACTGAATACTTTAATCTACTTTAGTCTTAAAGTATGCACATATTTAACCTCAAGAGTTGCTCAAGTTTCACCTGGATTCCGTTTAAAATGTAAAATTTAACTTATTCGGTATTCAACTATTCATGAAAAATATTACTGTTGAAGCGATGGTATCTTAGTGGGTAGTGTGTACCGACGTTGCCTTAATGGATGTGAGATCGAATCTGCAATTAACTTTAGTTTATGTTGAAGGAAAATATCATGATGAAACTTTAGCATGGCGGTAGAACTTTTTGCAATGTAAATGCTTTTTTTCCAATTTTTTATAGGTGTACCACGGCAGTTGTACTGTGAGCCAGTTCATCAACTAGGCTTAATGTAATACACTATCTTGGGCCAAATCGTCTCATAAAATCAGATGACATTGTGGCCATAACGCTAAACATATGAAGTATTATAAATAACACTGTATATAAATTGTACACTCTTTAGTAAGAATATTCCAGGTAATTCCATAAGAGAAAAGTAAAATAGCGTGAACAATGAAATGTAAGTTACTTTGATTCAGTATATTTATTTACCATTTGTAGTTAACATACACATTTAAATTGTAGGTTACAATACCGAATTCAGAGGCGTAGCAGTTTGCTACGACGTAGAGGTGTAGTTCAAATATTGTAGAGAAATCGTAGCAACCAGTTGTAGTATTATTAATATCATGGTATACTTTTCGGTCCAATGTTTTTCTCACTTGGCCCGACAAGCCCGGTGAGACGGTCAAAGTCCCTACAAATAAGAAACTAAAGAAAAAATAGTATCTATAGTTACACCATTGTTCATTATATATGCGAAATAAAATTCAAAGGGAGTTTGTATTTTGTACGCGAAACGGTTGAGGTAGTGTTCTACTCTCGACACGTCAAAGTCAAACAATTTTCTTCTCTTAAACTGCTTCTACCACAACCAATTTGTATTTATTCGATAATATGAGTAGATATCTTAAAAAAAAAAACATTCTAAATAATTTATGTCATATTTTGTCATAAACAATTTTATCTTGAAACTTGAAAAAAAACTGGTTAATTTTTTTGTACGTAGACGTCCGGATTTTTGTTTACGATAACTCCCGAAATAATTAACGTATTGAGACTAGTTTTGTTTATTATCTTTAGAATAACACCAACCAGTTACCTATTTAACATTAATAGCCTAGTACCCGTAGTTTAATATTAAAATGGTTTTCGCATGTAGCATTTTTGAATTTATTATATTTTACGTTTACAAGTAATTCTGGTATTTGTTATTTTTATTTTTAATGACAAGGCAAAGACACTAAAACCATACAACCGAGTTGAGCGTTATTTCATAATAAAGAGGTTAGCGCTTCAACATGATAAAGAGTCTCCAGTTAAAACTATCTATGCAGTTTTAGTGGCAAACAATAAATCAAGCTTACTTAAAAATGCTAGCTTAAAACGATAGAATAATTTATAAAATAAGTCAATGTAATTGATTGGTTTTTTCTGAAAAATTAAATGGATGATTTGAGGCGTGTACTATTGAATTTCCCAAACTTTTTAGTAATATTATCAACTATAGAACAGCGAAAAATTACATGAAAAAGTAAAAAAATACTTATTATCTCCTAAGCCGGAAGAAATTGTTTGCTATAGGATGTTTTATGTAGATACATAGTGATTGTTATTTCCTGTCAAATAACATCGAAATCTGTTTAGTACAATGCTACGTGCACAAGGGGATATACAGACAAAACATTAAAAAATGTATTTTATACGATATATATGCGATGATAGCTCAATGGTAGTTTGTACGACTTCGCGTCAAGGAACGTAAGTTCGAATCCACGTACAATGAGCTTGAGCTTTCGGTGGAGGAAAACATCGTTAGGAAATCATAGCATGGTGATAGGCTTATATCTAATGCCCATTTGGTTAGCAACTACCCTCATGTTGAAAATCTGCCGCCAAATACCAATAGGTGTGTTCCGGCAGTTGCACTCGAGAGCCAGTTCCTCCACAGGTTTAGCGTGTCTAATAACTTGGGCCGTATTGTCACTTAAGAACAGGTGAGATTATGACCATAAAGCTAAAATTTTAACTATAAAAATTAATAAAAAATCTTCTATATTGAAAAGAAAATGCACCCAACCTAATTAAAATTCAAGAAAAAAAAATATTTATTATAATTAGATCAATGACAGATTTACTATGATTATATTTTAAACGACGTAGTAGTTTCGATTACTTTAAAAAAATAATGATATCAACTTCGACCATTAGCCTTAATATTAAAAATGATTATGAAACTGGTTTACTATAAACTACTTCCATAGAGTTTGCCTAACTTAATGCTTCGTGAACTGACGGGTTAGACCGAGAGCTAACCACGACGGAAAATGTACAATACTAGCTGAGGGAAAATATATTTTACTTACATAAACGATTCGATTTTACAATAATTTATCTACTTATACTTTATTATTTTAAATTTTATTTGAATTATCTAATTTATGATCTAAATAAAAGTCAAACATACAAAAGTAAACAAAAATGTTGACTATATATGTATAAAATATGTACAGTTTCTGTAATTTTTCTAAACTCTGGTGCGAGTAGCCGTTCTGACCTGCAGTCTTACTGGCGTCTCCTACCTGGTTAGGTAGTATCGGTTGATTTGATACGGTAGACATACACAACTCTACCTACCTACGCTGGTCGCATACGAAAGCCAAGCTGATTACCAGCCCCAAGTTGGCAAACTGTCGCTAAATACCTATAGGTATGCTCCGACAGTTCTCCAACAGATGTAGTTGAGAGCCAGTCCCTCCACTAGGCTTAGCATGCCTAGCATCTGGGGCTGGTAACACGCCGGTATTACTGGTTTTGGCGTATCGCTTTTCAAGATACAGCTGTAATAAGGCTTGGAGAAGGACATAAAATCTATGAATCTCGATAGATTGCTAACCAGATAGTAGTCGTTATTGCTTTTGGATTCATAAGATAAAGTGCAGGCACTTTGTTATAAAAATATATATTGCTAAGCCTAGCTCTGAGTGTACACGTTAACCTAATTCCAGTCAAGCAAAGGCCGACAAAGTCAAGCTAATAGTTCGTGAAAATGAGTAATAGTGACATTTAACGTAACGCACGCCAATATCGGCCCGATCTACCCCCGCACCACGTAACCGAGTCACGCAAAAAATTATGACCAACATAATTTATAAAGTTCATATTATTCGTATTTACTTACATTTGAATCCCTTTTATCGAAGCACCAAAAACATGACTACTCATACATTTATAACACTATACATTATGGTAAGTAAAGTACGATGCGACCAACTAATTTATAAATTACTAGATTTTACTCACGGCTTCGATCGCGTTAATATTGATTTAGTAAAAAAAAATTGGATGATGCAATAAAAATGTACATACAAAGTTTATCCCTCGCTTTAACCTATTCCTAATAAGTTTTTCGATAAAAACAATAGCCATTACCGTCTCCAGGTTCCCATCTACCTCTGTATCAAAATTCATCATAATTGATTAAGCGGTTTAGGCGTGAAACAAACTAACTTTCTCATTTTTAATAGTACTAAGGATTCAGAAATCAAAACTTAAACAGCAATTTTTGCTACGATACAGGCCTGGAAGCTTGTCGACGATTGAATATGCACTGGCTAACCCTATAGTGTGACAAACAAAAAGACAGTTACTGTGACGGAGTTTTCACCGTAAGTAAAGCAATCGTGGGACAGTCAAGTATAAGTCGCTATTTTTCCCTTATCGTAGTGAGAAAAAATCCTTTCACTGACTTCCATTCGTGTTGCGTAATAGTAATGACTTGTCATACCATTAGAGGGGCGCATGGCGAGACTCATCTGGTAACAGGCACTGTCAAATATGCATTAAAAAGATAACAGTGCCACTCAAACTTTGATAATGCTTGTAATTCAATAGTCTTCAGCTCGAAGAGATGTCTTCAACCCCGTCTGATTATTGAGTATGCCACCAAGTGATTACAGAAGACGACACCCTCTAAATATGCCACGAAATCAGATATTGCACGGCGTTTATGAGGACCGATAGTAAGTGATAAATTTCATTTATTTTATAATGGTTACTGTACTGTAGTAAATATTGTATATACATTTATATATCGTCGAGTGACAGAAAACCAATATGAGTAAATATTACATTGTAAATCAGCCTCTGTTTATATATTCTAATATAATATGCAGCTGGACACGTGCAAAAGTTTGAAAGAATCATGAAAAAAGATAAATATATTTTTTGCACCCTCCTGCCATCGGACGAAATAATCTAGGGTTTTCCTGTCACCAGACGATTATGTATTTATTTGTAGAACTCATTGATAGAATACGTCGACATTAAAATAAGTGACATAATTTCCGCCATAGACCGTATCGTATTTCTTCAGCAGTCGAGATACATCTAATAATTAAACAGGATTGTAGAGATCTGCATCTGATTTGGTCGGGACAACTATAAACATAGGCCCGTCTAGATATGTATATACAACGGCTGAGAGTCATGCAGATCGAAAAGACATCAATGTTCGTCAATTTACTACAGATCTCTGGTCGTTTGTAATGGTTTGTCGTGCTTATCTTTGAAATCAGTATCGATATTTTGCCTTGCTACCATAAAAAAATTGTTGTAATTTTTGTAATGGAAACCACTAGAAATTTTTCATCGCATGGTATTTATGGACTAATATATGTAAACAGTATGAACATAAATTCGTCTCAGTAACTAATTGCGCATTCCACCATTACAGTACGTTTCTTATGCTCTATTTTAAAAATAAAGCTTTTTTTGGTTACCTGCCTTAACCTGATATATAACAAATTCTTTAATATATATTGCTTTACAAATTACATGAAAAAGCAATGCTTGATTGAAAAAAAAAGCGTCGAAGCGACAATATATAAGCGATAGTACCAACTTGTTATAATAATAAAGCCGTATTTATATTTGGTGGAGTGGATTCACCTGTCAACCGTTTCGGATGTTGACCCATTTCAGATTTTATCAGTTCTATCTGAATTAACCACATGAATGAACAGTGACGTGAATAAACGTGCTGAGATTAGAATGTTAGTTGAAAAAAATAAGTATAACAATTTATCTCATGCATTGTTATTAGCGCGACGTGGAATCAAAATTTAATACGCAAAGATGTTTCGTCGCCTCAAAGATTATTTGTTCAATCGGTCTTTAAATTTTTTAATTAAATACTACTACTCCATTTTGAAATCAAGGATTTATTATAGAGACTGAATCTACAAAGAGTGTACTATTCCCGTACTATGTAGATAAATTACTTATGTAGATAAATAACTTTCAATTCTATACGAACAAAGTCGCGGGAACAGCTAGTTCTACATGTTTTTTCTCTTTACGTTAGTAAATGTAGAATGGCAATTTGACGCCGTGGCACAGCTCTGATATCAATTATAGTGGCCCCCTTAGACGTAGTACGTTCTTATACCCAACAGACGGGAGCGGTAGGAGATATTTGTATTCGACTCTTTCCCGACCACCAGACATACTGTAATAAACTGGTAATTGTGATTCTTCGTTGATAACGTTACAAACTCAAACATTCTATATCCTTACGGGCTTGGAGTGGTTACCCTTGATAGATTGCTTCCTGGTGTCTGGTACCACGGAAGTTAGAAGTGTCACCGTGGTGCGTTTTAGTGCGTAGTGTTGGGTGATTAGCACCCGATGGGTCACCACATGCCCCTCTTGCTTTGACCAGAGTCCAGATAATACGGCTACGCGTTGCGATGAGGAAATCCGTAAAGAATAGGATTTTAAATACCAGTTATTAAAAAACGCGGTAGTAACTATTCTGCATTGTACTACGCTTGCCCTTCAGGTACAATGTTATCCATTTGATGCGATAAAGAAAAACTAGAGATACTTAGTAAAAAATGTGTCGTTGTTAATAGTTTGTTTTTAAATTTTAAATACTCTAATTCATAATTACTTTCGTAATCATCTAAAATGTTATTCAAATTAAGATGATGCTGTGAAATTTATAATTAAAATTAAACAAACTAATCAAATGTTGGACAAACAAGCAAGAACTATGCCCCTATTTATATATGCTTAATTATTACTGAAACTTTAAAATAATGTTATGATTACTTCATTTATCTAGGTCTAAATGTACAACAGACTCTAATTTGCTAATGGTTTGGCGCAAATTTGTTTTTTCTTTGTTATCATTCTTTGATGAGAGGTCATTTAGCGAAGTTATACTTGACTAATGTAATAAGTAGAAATTAAAGTGATTCTTAGACGTAATACAATAATATATTTACACCAAACTTTCATTTCATTGAAAAATAAACTCGTGTATAATATCATGTCACATTTCTAAATAATGAATTTGAAACATTGTTAAAATAAAGGGTTATCCGTAGAAAACTTTATGTTTACGCGTAAGAGATTTACGTTATATCTAATTTAAAATTTAAACTAACACGTGGTATGGAAACTTCCGAATAATATTGACGGATTTATATTAGTTTATAATAACAATACGAAAAAGATAAATTAATATATGAAATGTAAATTTAAACAAAATTGCTTATAAGTATATTTTTTGTATCCCGAAAAGTAATTTAGTCTTGAAATGTGCGCCAAACCGTGTGCATGCAAGGGTTGTGCGGGCGAGCTCACCGTCGGCATCAGCTGATCAGTACTCCGCACTCGCGTCACCTTGTTCTTGTAGATGAGCTTCTTCATCGCGCGCTCGACAGGCTGGTTCCACCGCATGAACATAACGTAAGCGCCGTACAACGAGAACAGAACGAGCGCCTCCTGCCAGTATATTTCGCTGTCGCGGAAACAGTATATGAGCACCATCAAGCTGATCGAATAGAAGGTGCAGTCGCGGAACAACGGCCACCAGGTCAGCGATAGAGTCGTGCGGGAGAACATAGCGCAAGCACCGATCACGAATAGAATGTTAAAAACCGCGGAACCGACGATCGTCCCGATGCCGACGTCATCGAACGAGACGAACACCCCGATGATGGAGGTGAAGAGCTCGGGCGCGGAGCCCCCGGCCGCCATGAACGTAGCGCCGGCCACGTCGTCGCGGATGGCGAGCCGTTCTATTATAACGTCGAGCGCGGGCACGAAGAACTCGTCGCATACGATGGCGAGCGCCACGAACATGTAGCCCATGCCCAGCACGTGCAGGAACACCGCGCCCGAGCGCCGCTGCTCCTCCGAGAACAGGTCGGTGGGGAAGAGCGGCGTCTTCTCGTCGGCGTCAGCGTCGGCGGCGGACGTCGGCGAGCCGGCCAGCGCATCCAGCGCATCCAGCGCATCCAGCGCGTTGGTGGCGTTGGGCTCGCCGGCGCGCGCCGCCGCCAGCAACGCGAGCACCAGCGCGCCTCCCATGCCGCGCTCCCGGACCTCGCGAGCACACTGCCGCGCTCTCTGCACCGCACCGCCCGCCCTGCACCGCCGCCCGCCCTCGCGCCGCCCTCACGCCGCCCTCACGCCGCCCGCTCGATAGCGCCGCACTGCGCCGCGTCGCTTCTCTACTCCCCCATTCGCTGTCCCGTCTCCCTGCCCTGATGCGTATTTTCAACGGCGGTCTCAGTCTCACTATACTCTATAGCATACCATTACTATACTATTGAACCCCATTTACGAGACGATGCACACATGTTATACACAAGGGGAGTTATGCTAAAAACAAATTCTTCACTTCATAACATATGAGGTTTAAAATGAATGGATACTAAATCAACGGTCTGTTTCATATAAAAACTTTAATGAAAGTGATTGAACTGCATAATTTATGTAGCATTATAATTAGCACCTACCTTTCATCTTACAGTATCTGCTCAATATAGTTCATAACATGCCGTAATCGCCGAGATTGCATGACGTAGTACTATAGATATTAAAATTACTAGGTAGGTGATATACACTGATTGCTTTCGTTATACTTATAATAAACTTATATATAAACTTTTTGATCAAAATTGCGGTCTATCCAAAATATCACAATGTACTTTTACATTTTAAATCTACTCGAAGTTTAATATAAACGCGCCTAATAACCGCGTAAATATAACCAGATTTTAAAGCTGAACCTAGATTTTGTAAATACGCGTGTTAGATGTCCATTCAGATGTAATGTTCTATCTGCGAGATTGTTGTCTAATGGAAAAACACGGACAATGCGTTCGTCGACCTAATACGAAACTTTGTTTTAAAACGACTAGTAATAATCTAAGAAAGAAGATATAACATTCATTATTTTCCTTGTAGCATGTTTCATTTTGTTAGATTAAATAACAACTGAATTAAGTTAATAGAAAAATGAAAAATGGCTTTTGGAAAGTAGATAGAGCTATCAATAGTAATCGGTTTAGATCGATAACTTGATTAGTAACAAGATTCAACGCCACACTGGTTTATAGTGCTACACTAGCCACCATAACTTGAACTTTTATCGATATTCAATTTTGAAACTCATGTCAAATTATTATTTTATATATGATATTTGTTATGCTTATTTTGTTATTTTATATGAATTACCTTTTTAAAGTGTAGCTTTTATTATATTTCCTAAAATGCAAAAATCCTATTTCTGCGTCCACCTATCACATGTCGCATTACAACCGGCCGCGGAGTAGGGGTAAAGTGAAAAGTGCTCAGCAGAGCAGGAGCAGCCAAAACCAATATGGCGGCGCCCATGGCTCGGATCAGCTGACAGTACTGTGGATATCTTGTCTACTATTGATAAAAAGTTTCACTTGCAGCGTAGTTTTGTAAACCACACAATAATCTTGCATGCATCATAACGCGAAGCGGGTTAGGTAGTGCTTTACTCTCGACACGATAATATCAAGAAATTTTTTGCTTTTAAACTGCCTCTACCACAACTAATTTGAATATATACGATAATATAAGTATGTGATAATATGAGTGATGTATTTCAATAAAACACTTCAGATAATTTATGTTATAATAATAAAAAAAAAACAATTTTATATTGCTACATTGAAAAAGAAATTATTAAAAAAAAAATTAGATTGACGTCCGGATTTTTTATAATCCTATAAATCCCAAAAAAATGATGTATCGAGACCAGGTTTCGTTTATTATCTTTAGAATACCATCAACCAGTTACCTATTTCATATCGGTAGCGTTGAACCCGTAGTTTAATGATAAAATGGTTGTTTGCACTCATTTTTTAATTTATTACATTTTGTATTTACAAGTTTTGGTATTGTAATTTTTTTGTCTATCCAATACAAAGGCAAATATATTAAAACCATACAGCCGTTTTGAACGTTTTTTCATAATAAAGAAGTTAGTGCTTCAATAGGATAGAGACTCTCGAGATAAAAGTATCTACGGAGTTTTTGTGACATTGAATAAATCATGCTTGCTTAAAAAATGTAGGATAATTAATAAAATAAGTCAAGGGTATAGTTTTTAAATGAAAACTTCTATAGAAAGTTTTGGATAAGGAGTAAATTCATGTAAGTCGTCATCGACATGATCACTTGACGTGTTAACGATAACACTATTTCCTTTTCTATTAGTATAACTTATTGCGATGTATACAGTTTTGATATTAAGATCAAACAATTACTTGCGATATCCCAAAATAAAAACTGTTTGTTTATAGTTGTTAGAAGTTTTCACTTACGTCGACAGTCCTCGTGACTGTTTTAAAATATAATTTTTCTCAAATTTTTTTTCGATTTACGTGGTGAAAAAACACATTTAAATACATCTTCTTGTTTATTTCGACTAGTGGGACTCATTAGATGAAGAGCATCATCAAAAACCTAGTAAAAAGTTAGTACCCCGACCCACAATTCACGTTATTACTGGCGACCGGGGAATGTTTTCACATTACGTTTAGACCACAACCAGAACTTGCAACCCTTTCCACGTCATCTACCTATTCCGTTTAATAAAGCAGGCTTCCACAAACTACGGACGTAATTCTGACGGATACATTTTCGCATATTTAACTTCAAGGACACGCTGGATGACTAGACGATGGTGACCTTTAAAAAATTTTGTTATACTTACCTCTTTAATTTTTTGATTTAACTATTATAGTTTACGTTGTGATTAAAAATATCAAAATTGATTAAATTACATTGATTCGATTGACGCGCGCATACGAGCTTACATTCGAAAAACATTGGCTTATTTTCAAATCTAACGTCAGACAAAAATGTTCCAAAGGATATTTTATAAAAGGTTGTAGCATCTATTTTACATACTTTACTTTTATTTTATTTCTATATACTTAAAACTACGTGCATAGCTATCTTTTATATTTCATAAAATGTGTGTATAATTTCTGTTGTATATATTATAGTTTCATCGACTAAGAATTAATTATATTAGTAAAATTGAATTAGATCTGACATCACTAAATGTCACGCAATGAGAATTCTGACTTGTAGAAGAAATGTCATTTTTGAATGTCATTGACCTACTTTTCATTTGTAGGGTTTCTGAGTGGTTATGAGCTAAATATTAGTTTTTTTATTATTGTAAAACTAACATATAAATTTAGTCGGCAAAATGTGGTTAGACGAAGCAGACGGCTTCGCAGAAATTTTCAAAGGTTATTTACCTTACTACCTCCTTGTGGCACTGCCTATTTTTATTATTATGTCTCCTGTGAACCCGGTTGCTGCTTCTCATGAGTTTTCCGTCTATAGAATGCAACAATATGATCTCCATACAGTGCCTCATGGTGAGTGTTAAATGTTTTTAATAGGTTTAATTTATAAAACTAAGATTTTTATTACTTGTTATTTTGAGGTTATGTGTAATAAATGAATAATAAAAGGATTTCCTTGTTGGTTACTTTTAGTAAGAATTTAAAGGTATTTTATACCAGTAAATTGTCTTGCAATAGCTTGATGGCTCGATGTAATAATAATAAATTATTCCCTTTTTAAAATGAATATACAATCCCTTCAAGGTCTAAATTGAATATGTTAAAATATAAACCATTGTTATTTAAAGTAGGTAAAGTAATTTAAATTTAATGTCATAGGTATATCTCTAGTATTATCAATACAGTATTATCAATTTGTACCTATATTTTTTATCCTAATTTAGAAATGTAAATGAACTGCAGTAGAATCTCTATAAGTCGAACATCAAGGGAGACGCCAAAAAATTCGAGTAGTAGAGTTTTGACTTATAGAGAATGGAGGTTTTGGTGTTTGAATTTTTCAAATTGTCAATTTTTTTTAAATTTGGAGATTTCAAATTAATGAGGTTCTACTGTATATAGTTGAGAAATAATGTTAAAGATTTGTTCTTATGGCATAAATATGTTCAAATTAAAAATATCACCATTAGAAAAGAAATCGCTACATTTTAGTCATCAAAGTTCAAATAAAATTGTCAAAATAGTATATTTGTTTATATAAACTTTTTATCAAAAAATCCTTTGGTATATTATTCTAACTGAATTACATTAGTGGAATTGTATACATACATATGATGGATGTTTAGCAAATGAGCTTCAGTCCAAAATTGCTATTTTTCAAGTAAGTACTTACATCAAATTGTAGTGCTCAAAAGCAGCATTATGTTATTCCTTTTGCAATAATAAAGGTAATTAACAATTTTAGATAATTAAAAGTAATGATTTAATTAAGTTCTAATTAAGTTTTTACATATTTTTCCAGGATGTCGCAGTGCAAGCTTTAACTTGGAAGGTCGATCTCTCACATCTTGGAGTACATCCCGACACTGTGTAGTTGCTAGGGTTCAGGACATTACAATTGATCAGTTCATGGAAATAAGAAGTAAAGCCGGTGCTTTGCTACTTGTTTTACCTAAAAACTATACAATATTAACACCAGAAGAGAAAGAGGTTAGATAAGTTATCAATATTATAAACCACATTTTAAATAATAATGTCTTAATGATATCATGTTGGTCAAAATGGAGATTAATGTTGATTCAAATTATACAATAAACTTGACCTTTTTTTCCAATGCCTATCTGGTCACTTAGTGTATTACCATCTTGGACCATATTTGTTAATTAAAATAAACCATAATAGAGACTAAACACTAAACTTACAAAGGTATAAAAAAAAACAAGTAAAGTCTGTAATGTGTGTAACAGTTACTTGCTTATTAAGTAATGAAAATGTATATAGATGAACATTAATACTATTGGTGTATACAGTAGAACGAAATTCCTGATAAATCTGTTGCTACTATAAAGTTGTCAGTTTTAATAATAAAAAAACATTGTAGCAAATATAGAATATTATAATTGTTTGCTTATGTGTGACCTTTTTCTTTAATAAAAGAGTGTTTTCAGTGAGCAGTAACTTTAAACCTTATTAGTGTGCTTATGTAATAATGTGTTAGTCATACCAAGATTAGGTATTTACTGTCTTAAACATCTACATATAACATCAGGTAAATTTCTAGTGAAAGGGTGGTATATAACACAGTCAGTATATGTTGTGTATATATAACACCTACAATGTTTTTAAGAATACATTTATATATAATATATATATATATATATATATATATATATATATATATATATATATATATATATAATAGTAAATATAGTATATAAATAAACATATATAAAAAAATCTCCAAAGTAATAGTATACATTATCAAAACTATAGGAATAATTTACTTTAAATGTATTTGCATAAACCTTCAGATTATATGTTACAATATCATATGAGTAATGCACATATTTATTAATTGTTATAATATACAGTATCTGTTACTATTTTAGTCATGAAAATTCTAACATTATTAAAGAAAGCATTTTTTACACTATGCTGTAAAAAAAATTAAATTGACTTATTAGGTGTTGTTTGCTAGGTGACAATGTGTGTGTACTACACAATCAGAATATATTCAAATATAGTTATGTATATAACAGATAAGATTTGAGAGCAGATGGATTCAATGACATTTTGATAAGTAGTTGATGTACAAGCACAGTATGAAATATATGTTTTAGGTTATCTGTGTATTCAGCTATTTAAGCTTAGAAAATACTTTATATTAGTAGTAGCAGTAAGTTTGTAGTTCAAAATTTAGAGATGTAAACTCACTGTTTTGAGTATGTTGTCTTTGAATAGACTTATCAAATATTTCCTAAACAATATATTAAACCATTCATCCAACCAGCTAACCAAAACACTGGCTAGGTTTGGTCAGAGTGGTGGGTCCTTGTTTCTGATCAGGTGGTGACAGAAATAGGCCAAATATAACACCATAGACTAGAAAATTTGTGTAAGCTGTGTCTGGTCATTGGCAATGCAGGGTTTGAGTGTTATTGTGGTATTTTTTTAGTAGGTATATGATGCGGCTTGTCGCCTTTTTAGTCTTTCACACACCTTTTTGTTCTTGGATAGCAAGTTTAATCACCAAGTCAAACAGGTTTTAATGTCAAAAGGCTATTACAGAGTGGATCAATATTGTGAACAATTAAAAATGGAATGTCTGGAATGGACACTCCTGTCTATGCATGCATTAAAAACTGTAAATGCATTTAAATTACAATTATGTACATACCTAATGAAAAAAAAAAAATACTAGACCAAGTTTGTTGTCAGTTCTTCTCTATGTCTGGGCTATTTTTACGATCCGGTGGTAGTTTTAGCATTCATAACCACCTTCCCAAGGCCCAAATTAGATAAATGTTTCTTATTTACGTTGAGTTCGTGTAGTATGTTTACTCATTGCAGAGTTGATTTTTTTTACCATGTTAATAAATAAAGCAAGATATTACAAGTGACATAGTGAATCCCTTTCATGAATCAGATAGTGTTAATCTAATTATCAAACTGGTACCAAAGACCTACTTAACTGGATTGCAACTACCACTCTGTTATAGTTTAGTATGATTTGAGATCAAATGTAGGATATAGTGCAGTTATTTTACCATCCTATGAAGGAAAATAGTGCTTTAAACTCATGTAATCATTATACAATAATAGTAGTAATATTACACCCTTGAATGTGACCTCTAAATAAAACCTAAGTAGATGATGTATTCTGATTATTATAATATGTTCCATAGGTCTGTGTGGCTCTTGGCATAGCCCTCCTGTAACATTTGCTACTGAGTTTTAATTGGTTTTCCCATCTTGTTTGTCATCACTTTCTATCTCTGGGATGTTTACTAATCAGTAGCCATTTTACACAATTTATCTTGGTAATCTGGGGTGATATGGTCTCTCCATCTCCACATTAATCTAGCTATTCTTGTAATTATATCAACATCTTAGTTTTCCTCTTATTATACTGCATTGTCTTGATTCTTTATTGTTATTATAATTATTTTTTTAAATAATTCCTTCGAAGCACATCCAACTTCTGGAAATGGGCATGTCACAACAAGAGCTGAGTGCACCGGTATACTTTGCGAAATGGACTCCAGAATTTGAAGATATACTCCGAGATCTTCAACACAGCTTTGTTACTGACGACAAAGCTGGAACAGCACTCGAGGCTATGATGAACACTGTCTCTTCAAATGGGTATCAGATTGGTATGTTTATTTATTGATAATGTTTATGTCGTAGTAGTAATAAGCTTAACTAATAAACACAAATATATCATGGTAGATTTTCGTACTGAAAAGTCTCTTTGATAAGTATGATTGTTTGTTGGTTAGACAGACACTTGCAAATTCACATTTAACATTCATCTAATATACATTTAAAGTTTCGAATCTTAGGCAATGTGTAAAACAAATTAACAGTTAAATACAGTAGAACCTCGTAAATTCGAACTTCGATAAGTTTAAAACCACTAAATCTCTACAAAATGTTTTGTTCCCTTTACTTCAAACACCAAAACCTCCATTCTCTATAAGTCGAAAACTCTATAACTGGAATTTTTTGGCGCTTCCCTTGATGTTCGACTTATAGAGGTTCTACTGTATATTATTTACTATTGTCCATATATGTAGGTCAATTATTAAACCCGACACCATATCAGCTAGTGTCTCAATGTATTACCAAATAATGCCAAATGCCACACAGAAGAAGACATAACAGAAGTTTATTATAAAATCTTGTCTTCATCCAGTAGTCTAAATTCGACTTTAATCATTATTGAATATTTATAAAATTACTAGTGAAGGTGGGTAGAATAAATATGTTTTTTCCATATCTATTTTGTTGGCAACATGAAATAAAAAAGAAATCATTATTTCGAGAAACACAGTGGAAGTATTCAACTTGGTTTTTGTTTGCCTGTTCATGCATAAATTTAAACTTGTAGCAGAATGGCTATAGACAAATCGGCTAATCGCGTGTTAGCACTTCACTGTTGAGTTTATCTCTTTGTTTTCTTGTAATTTATGTAAAACGAACACAATATTGAAAAAAATATCTTCAGAATGTATTACAATTCTGCTTAATATGTAGAGCTACGCGCGTTTTTCTTTGTTAAAATTTTAAATAGTACAAAGTGCCATACTTGTGTTCTTAAAACTGTGTCGTGACGAATTCATGTTCGGAGTTAGGTCTTGTAGGTTAATGTGGTAGGTATAGGCATAGGCACGCAATATGGAATCCATGCCGTGATTTTCATTAATACAAAACTAGTGGCAGTTAGAAAGGTATGGAGTAATTTTGAAGTCGGCAACGCATCTGCTATTCCTCTGCTGATGTAGGTGTCCATGGGCGGCGGTGATCACTTACCCTCAGTAGACACGCGAGCCTCGTTTTCCCCCATTCTATAAAAAAAATCTAACTACATTCCTCAACCACATATTTAAAAGTGTGAAATGTTTTAGAAGAGAAGTAGCAATACTAAACATTTTTCTTATTTTTTATAGTTTGTAGTTTACCGTTATGGTCATAATCTCAACTGATCTTAAGTGACGATACGGCCCAAGTTGGTGGGCACGCTAAAATTGTGGAGGGACTGGCTTGAGAACTTGAGAATGGTAACTATCGAGTCGATCATTAGAAAAAACCCTACCACCTTGCTACGGTTTCCTCACGATGTTTTCCTTCACCGAAAGCTCATTGTAGGGAGATTCAAACTCACGCCCCTTGACGTGGCCTCCGTACACACTACACTGAGCTACCACCGCTTTATTCTTATCATCAACAGTTGTGTCAGCGCCGAGTCCACAGAAGATGGAATCGAAACCGGCGACACTCTTCGGGAAACTTGTCGGTCGTGCTGGCTCAGCACAAACTATTGTGATCGCTGCGCACTATGATTCTTCTGGCTTAGTTCCCGTGAGTGCCTGTTAATTCTCTAAGTTATATGTATTTGCTACTTAACTTCTAATTGAGATTGGATTTACAATATTCTTTTGTTAATCTGTATTAAAACAATGGAATCTCTATAAGTCGAACGTCAAGGGAATTTCTTCAAGTTTTCAGTTATCCAGTTTTCGACTTAACAAGTAATTCGAGATGCAATGGATTATATTAATTAAAGAAAATTTGATTTAGTAAGGTGCGTTTCTAAGTATATTTAACGAGTTGTATTATATCGAGACTTATTATGTAGTACTAAGATTTACGAAGTCTGCTTTTAAAAATTCTAGTTTTAGAGTATAAATATGTAATATCAATACCTCGCAGGGAAATTACCGCGTATTTAGCGGTTCGTCAGAAGAGAATGGGTTTTTTTCGACTTACTGACGAATTCGACTTAACGAGATTCGAGATATAGAGATTCCTGTGTGTTACAAATCGGAAAAGTTTGTTTGATTGTTCGTAGTCTTAGAAACTACCAGTAGGATTTCATAAAATATTTTTGCAATTGTTGTAGTAATCATTGTGGAATGCTCTAGGATATTTAACACCATGCTACCAACAGTAGGAACAAAGCTGTATTTAAAGAAGTTAGATTACCTATTAAAAATCAAACTATTTCATACTTTATTACTTCAGTAATTTATAAATTTTCATAATATATAAGCGATGATAGCTCAGTGGTAATGAGCTTGAGCTTTCGGTGAGGAAAAACATCGTGAGGAAAGCATATCATGGTGGTAGAGCTTTGTCTAAATCCCCTCCTGGCTAGAAACCACCCTCAAGTTGAAGATCTGTCACCAATTACCTATAAGTGTGTTGCGACAGTTGTACTCAGGATTAGCGTGTCCACCATCTTGAGTCACATCGTCACTTATCATCAGGTGAGATTGTGGCCATAACGCTAAAACCTATAAACTTAAAATAAAAACGGTACAAAACAATTAACGTGTATGCAGACGGTGCAAACTTATTGGCTGCTTTGTACCAATATGCGCGCACATAGGTATAGCTAATATACTAATAGCATATATAGCTATAATATGTATGCTATGTAATAAGCTATAATAATATAATATAATAGGGTATAGTTAAAAGCATACATGCTATAAAAAATCTTCTATACTATAGAAAGAGTGGTGACGGAAAAATCTTACATTGTTTTTCGCCTAACCCCGATCCGCAAAGTCCGTACCGTGAGATAAAGAACTTCGTTCCAAAAATAAGACTTATAGGTGTGTCCCGGCTGTTCCACATGAGAACCAATAACTACACTAGGTTTCATAAGCCCACCATTTTAGGGCACATCATCAGCTAATATTAAGTGCGACGTTCCTGAGGCCAAAATCTATCGGTTCAAAAGAAGTATTGACTCTTTGTATCGTCAATTCAATAATTTTTTTACAGGAACTATCTGAAGGTGCTGATTCGAACGCATCAGGTGTCGTCGCGTTACTAGAACTGGCTCGTATATTCTCGCGTCTATACTCATCGGCTGCAGCTCGAGGAGCACCGTCTTTAGTGTTTGTGCTGACCTCTGTCGGTCACACCTTGAACTATTTCGCCACTAAGAAGTGGCTAGAAGAGCAACTGGATACAAGCGATGCTTCGTTGTTGCAGGTTTGTGTTAAATTCGGACACGATGGACTTAGAAATTATTGACTCCATATGAAAATTCCACTTCATATGTCTTATAGGTGTATAAGGTAATAGGTCTTCTTAAGCATTATTGTGGTTTAAGACTCGATGAAACGAAAAAACGACAGTAAAATGCGACAACCTCATACATATCTATAAAATTTAACGTGCGAGAGAACGAGGTAGAAGGCATAATACAATGTTTTTTATAGGGTGCGACTTTTATATGTTAGTATTGTTATGAAACTTATATTTTTGTAAATTTCACTTCTATCGCATGTGAACTGCTGCACACATGTTTTCTTTTTATTTTTGTTAAACTAATAAAAGATATTACGTAATGAGACTTCAGAAAATATGTAAAGTAAAAATATATCGCTCGTGATATCAATTCTAACATGTCTGTAGAACACTCTAGTTGTTTTGCTGCAAAACGTTCAAGGACGAGCGATTTTTTAAAATTATCGGTATTATAATTGAATAGTAATAATTTATCCGATATTTTATAGTTAGTTTAGAGTCCAAAAGAGGGCGCTGTAGTTGTTTCTTATAAATCTTTATTTCTTGGAAGAGTACTTTATTTTTATTTTTCCATTAATAATAGTTATTCTAGAGCCCAACAGATGACGCTGTGGCCTTTACTTATGTATCTTTTAATTTTTTGCAACAAAGAGTTAGTTTTTTTTTATAGTTATTTAAATCATAGTTATTTAAGAGTCCAAATAACAGAAGGCTGTGGTCATTACTTATGAATCTTTTTATTGTTAAAAGTTAATTTAGTAATAGTTATTTTAGAATTCGACACGTAGCGCTGTGGTTGTCCCTTACAAATTTTATTATTTTTTATGTAAACACACTGCATTTTGGATAGTTAATTTAATAATATTTATTGTGTAGAGTCCAACAGATTGCGCTGTGGTTGTCACTTATTTTATTTTTCGTTTATATTTTGCATTAGAAGTGTTTTCTTCGGATAGTTAATTTAATAATAGTTATTTTAGAATTCAACAGATAGTAGCGCTGTAGATATTCATTACAAATCGTTTTTTTTTCCTCCCCCCCCCCTCGTGGCAGGATGTGTCGTTCGTGATGTGCGTAGAGTCGATATCGTCGGGTGTTCCGGTCCGGATGCACGTGTCGAAGCCCCCGCGCGCGGGCGGGGCGGGCGGGGCGGCGCACTCGCTGCGCGCGCGGCTCGGGGCTCCGCTGACGCACAAGAAGATCAACCTGGCGGACGAGCTGCTCGCCTGGCACCACGAGCGGTTCAGCATCAGGCGCATGACCGCCTTCACGCTCAGCTCCTTGCAGGTGCGTGCCGACTCCCCTCACTCCCCCCTCACTCCCCCCTCACTCCCCCCTCACTCCCCCTCACTCCCCCTCACTCCCCCTCACGCCCCCTCACTCGCCCCTCACTCCCCCCTCACTCCCCCCACACTCCCCCCTCACTCCCCTCATCATCCTACACGGCCCCAGTCACAGTGACTGTGTGTCTTAGTCACCGCTCGGCCCGCACTGGAGACATTCGGTCGTGTGGGGAAATTTAGAGTTGCGAACGTAACAGCTTTACAGTCACAGTGACTGAGTTACCGATCAGTACATAGATTAACCGTAGGTTCGTGACGGAGAAACGTAATGCGTAAATCTGATTTGCGAACGTGATAGCTTTGAAGTAACAGTGACTGAGTCACTAATCGGCACATAATTTATACATGCATGTCTGTGGTTGTGGCGGGAAAATGTAATACATAAATCTTACTCGCGAATGTGTGGCATTACCCGAACTCAGGCCAAAACGTGTGGAAAACCTTATCAGGTAATAAGCACTATCAAAACCCAATAAAAGACGTTATGGTGACACTCAAAGCCTATAATAGCTTATAGTTACATATATACTAATTTAACTTAATAAATGTTTTAAAGACACGTTCTAACATAGTACTTACTGCAGTCTTAGACAGGCCAAGATGTTTTAGTACATTATAGAGAAAGTAGCTTTTAACCGCATCTCCACTCGAGTTAATATTGATTAAATTGTAGGCAATTATTCTCTTAAATGTGGAGCAAACCGGATGTCGATATAAATAGTTTCATACAAAATTTATTCCTCTCTTTACACACATCACCAAAATTTTTCGCGAGAACAAATAGCCTATCACCGTCTCAAAGCTCCCATCTATCTCATACCAGAATTCATCATAATCGATACAGCGGTTTAAGCGTAACAAACATACAAATTCACTTTCGTATTTATAATATTAGTAAGGATACGGATTTGGTTGATTCACCTCTCTTTCTCAATTCGACCGCCTATAAATGCCGCCAAATACCAATAGGTGTATTCCGGTACTTGCACTCGAGAGTCCGTCCCTCCATAGGGTTAACGTGTCCACCAACTTGGTCCTTATCGTCACTTAAGATCAGGTGTGATTACGGCCATAACGTTAAATCTATAAACGTTAAAAAAAACAACGCAGTCATACGTCTTCAGGTCATTTAGTAGCTCGTGGCATTTATTTGTTTTCATAGTGTTGATTTTTGGTATATTCGTGGCACGTTACCCAATGTTTGGGTAAATTATGTTATCAATTTATAATCATTGGAGTTGTAAACCGTCAGACCCACAAGGACCCAGCACGGAGCACAATACTGGACAGCCCGTCTGAAGAGAACGCTGAAAATTTAGTGAAAAACGTCGCCTCCATCGCAAGGGCTCTCGCCTCTCACATCTATAACTTGACAGCCGAAGAAAATGATGAAGACGAAGCACTTTATGGTGACGCCCTGGTATGTATACCTTGGTGTTTGAAAACCTCTTAATTTTTTTAAGCGATGATGTCCCAGTTTGTAGTGCGAGTTCGAATCCCTTAAATGAGTCTGAGCTTTCGGTGAAGGAAAACATCGTGATGAAACCATAGAATAGTGGTAGGGCTTTTTGTAATGTCGGTCCGGCTACCAACCTTAATTTGAAAATTTGCTGCCAAGTACCTATAGGTGTTTTGGTAGTTGCAACTTGAGAACCAGTCCCTACACTACTAGGCTTAGCAGTATACCATTTTGGGCTACTTCGTCACTTAACATCAGATGGATTGTGGCCATAACGCTACAGATATATTATATAAAAAAAAATGCTGGGTTCAGTACCTTTTTTTATTTAATACTTAATGTAGTTGGGAATATTATTGGGTCTACAAAAGGAAATTTATGTGCAATGGTATCTGATGGGATAAACAATAGAGGAAGAAAATGGCTTATCTTCTACTTTAGGTTTTTATGTTTTATAGGTTTAGGATTATGGCCACAATCTCACATGATGTTGAGTGACGATGTGGTCCAAGGTGGTGGACACGATAACCCTAGTGGAGGGACTGGCTCTCAAGTGTAACTCTCGGAACACACCTATAGGTATTTGATGGTAATCTTTTTACTTGAGGGCTGTAGCTAGCCAGGATGGCATTAGAAACAGCTCTACCGCCGTGCTATGATTTCATCACGATGTTTTCCTTCACCGAAAGCTCAGACTCGTTATAGGGATTCGAACACCCACTCTTCATTATTAATGTATCTGCTTATGTAAGCGACTTCGCTAATGTCAATTGTGACAAGTTTTAAACTTAATTCCTAAGTATTCAGTGGAACGTAAAATAACCTGAAAAAGGCAAAGTTATTTTTCCGAAATTATTTTCGCATTATAAATGTTGTGGTAAAATAATAGGAAATGTGGTTATTCGCAATTATACATACATTACATACATAAAAATTATTATGAGTGTATATATTTCTTTATTATCAAAATCTATTTTCCCATTTTTTTTTTTTGTATTGTCTATTATTTTATTAGTCTCTATTAAATGTGTTTGGCAAATCTATCGTTTGAGTCACAGCTTTGAGCATATCATAATATAGGGGGGCCATAAAAATTAAATTAAAGGTAGACACTGTAACATGAACGTTTCTCACAACCTACACCTCAGTCCGCCCCGTGACCACGAAGGGAAAAAAGCTTTCGAAACGTCGGGATCAAAATTAATAAATAACCGCGATAAAATCCGTTTGAATTAGTTTTATTTCGATCCATAACGGTTAATTTAAATTTGAATATCCTTGTCCTCGTCAGTGATACGTTGAATTTTTTTTAAGGCCGTCGATGAAGCTTCGATCAAACATTGGTACCAATATTTGTCATCGCAGTCGAGAGCACCGCAAATAATCACAACTGGACCACCTAATGCGGGTGAGTCGATTTATTTATATACCTCTTTTTCCTTTGATCCAATTAACTTAAAAAATAATTAGCTAAAGACAAAAAAAAACTATCTCATTATTAAGTATTGTGTTTTTTTTCAGTAGTGATATTTTTAAACTATACAGTTTTTGTCTTCAGTTTATTTATGGACTTAGATCTACAAAGGCCATGACAGACCCGTTGTACCCTGCGCTTTAGATATTTCCTAAAATTACTTAGAACCAATGATACAATTTTATAAAATTTTGGCTTCGTCACTTGCAGGTGTGGCCAAGAGTTTATGGTACATACCCTGATCCATAATATTAAGTTTTAAATGGTCTATACTTTCTGTGTCTATACATTCGTCGAAATTGACTAGTTTGAAATTAAAGTGCTTGCAAGGGATCAAAGAGAGACAAAAACATAAAAAAGAGAGCTCTATGTCGATAACAAACTACAGCCTTTGAATATAATTTTTAATACATTTAATTGACTGTTTTTTTTAGTAATTCTATATATTTATCCGACTTTTTTACTAAATTTTTTTATATGACTACGGCGAAACTGAAAGGAAGGGTTACGATTTTAGCAGTCTATGTATCTATGTATGTATTTATGTATGTATGTATATACGTACGTATGTATGTATGTAGGTATGTAGGTATGTAGGTATCCATGTATATATGCAAGTATGTATATATGCATACATGCATGTATGTATATATGCATATATGTATGTACGTGTGTGTTTACGTTCCTCCGTAGCGCCTAAACTACTCATCCAGTTTTTGATGAATAAGCTGTCAATAGATTCGTTATTATGGCCCGGATAACACAGGCTACATTTTACTGATTTCACCATTAGGGGAAGTCGTATTTACCTTGTAAACCGGGAAATCTGTAATTGGGGTTTGGTTTTAAAACTTACTCTTTTGTAAATAGTTTAAAAGACACAATAATAAAGATGATCAATTGTATATAGGCGTGACGGCTGCACTAGAGCGAGCCCTATCTAGGTATATGGAGGTGACGCTGAGCGCACATCCAGTGGACAAGCGTGAGCCCGAGTTCACTCTCTACTCACCGACTAGCGCCATATTGTACGTTTACAGGTAAACAAAAAAACAGTTTCCCCCTTTCTATTAATTTAAAACTTCACCTTCATAGTTTTATCTGACTTTACATGTTATTAATGGCCAAAATAGAAATATAGGAAGCATCTGCGGCTTTTCCTTATGCCCACCTGGCTAGTTGAAAATTGGGTGCCTAATTTCTATAGGTGTGTTCAGGCAGTTGTGCTAAAGCTGAGGCTTTAGTACTGAGCTTTTAGCAGCGTTTAGCTGAGCTGAGCTGAGCTAAGGCTGTAAAGCCAGTCCCTTCACTAGGCATAGTGTGTCCACCATCTTGGGTAAAATCGTCACTAAGCATCAGATGAGATTGTGGACTATAAAGTATAAAAAATTAGTTCGTTCACTCTTAGGTGCTTGTCCACAGATTTTTAATCGAAAGGTATCCATGTTATAGATCCATTCAGATATCTCTCTCTTCCGGCAGTTGCACTTGAGAGTCAGTAAATTCACTAAGATTAGCGTGTTCACCAGCTTGGAACCTTGGAACTTTCAAAAGCTTGTAGCCATAAACAAAAAACCGTACCTATGTAAAAAAAAAAAACTGTAAGTGACGATGTAAAACAAGATGATAGATATGCTAAGCCTAGTGGAGGAGATTACAGACTGCACCGTCATTAAATATCTCTTGATCATGTGACCAAATTGTAAAAAATATATATATAATTTTTAGGGGAAAAATAGTATAAGCTGCCATATTGTTGATTTCAGTGTGAAACCAGCGGTCTTCGATCTCATACTAACGCTGGGTATTATCGCCTACCTCACAGTCGTGTATTTCGCGATACAATTGTTCCCGCGATTCTACGAAGAATACGCGAAAATAGTCACTGGCAAAGCCAAAGTACAATAGATTTAAGAGTCACTGTGTGGAGGAATTAGCTTGTGATAATATAATACTAATAGGATTTCGAATAATATGAACTTGAAATGCCGGGTCGCCTAGATAGCTAGATTAACGCTCAATTAGGTATGAAATATTTCACGTATCACTGCTATTTTTCATGTGAAATCTAAAAGTAATTGTTTTGTAATTGTAAAACCTGGTAAGCACCAAAAATTTTAACAGTGTATTATTATTATAACCTTCATATTAATTGCCACTATTTTAGTAGATCAGAGCTTCATTATGAACAACAAGTTATTTTTTAATAAAGGTATCATTAATACTTTTTATTTATGACTGAAAAACTCTCTCCTATAAAAAAGTGCAAATGGCCATTTATGATGCTTTTCACTGAAAAGGCTTGATATTTCCATCAAGCTTACGTTTCATAACTATATAAAATAATTAATACCATGATGCCTGATATTTTTTATACGATATTATGAATTCTAAATGCTTGTTAATTGTTATTCTTATAATTGACCCATTGGCTAAAAAATAAATGTCACTCAGATTATATTTATATAATATTTCATATTTCTATAGAGTAACTAATAAGAACTTTAACCGTATCGGGCGGAGTAATTTCCACATATAACAGTTTTTCCTGAGACACTCGTGAAATAGCAGTGTTAAAAAATGATTACACTGTTAAATGTTTATACTAAACTAAATATTTTTGAATTAATATTTATAATTGAATTATCTACTTTTTTAACTTAATTTAACTTTGTTTCAACTGAAGTTACTTGGTATATTTTGTTCTGATTAGAGCCTTGATCTGTTACTAAAGGTTATAAATTCAAACTATTTTGTCTTACCATGTTTTAGAAAATTATATCAAATTAAAGCACATATACTTTATATAATTTAAAGTGAAAGTAACATAATTATAATAATCTCATAGTCTATTATTTATTTTAAAGTGACCTATTTTATTCACATTTTTTTAATGATTATTAATGTTCAGTCGCCTTATGTAAATCTTCATAAATAATTCCTTCACATAGTAAAATATGAATTAGTGTGTAAGTAATGAACAATCTATATATATAAAAATGTTTTTATTTTTGGTTGTTTAAACCTTATGCGTTTTTAAATTATTCATTCGATTGCGATGAAAATATCGGGAAATGGGATATATAAGTACAAGTATTTACAAAAGATGGTGGGCGAGTCAATCTATTTCGAAGACAACAGGGAGGATGTCGCGAGCAAAAGTTAGTATTAAATAAAAACAATTAATGAATCGTAATTCGGAATGTAAGTACATATTTATGAGTAATTTTACATCGAATCACTGGAAAAATGAACCACATCTTTAAATCGATTAAAAATAGTGTTTCTGTTAAGAATCGATATCTAAGTGTAACGATGACTACGTTCTAGTGTTTACAATTCTCAAAACATCCCACAGCCGTTCCACATGATGACGGCGGTCTTTGTGGTCGTGAAAACGTCACTGTTGACGTATTTATTTTAACTCTCGGTATATTCACAACCAGATGCAGATGTTGTCCATTACACTTGAGTAGATGATTGTGACAAACGGAAACTAGTGGAACGGGATACCCGCGGTCGTGAGCATGAGATTTGAGGATGGCGTCAAATCAGAAAACAAATAAATCTTCACGGTTAAGACAGTAATACTAGTTATAAGTTAATAATTTTTTTAATTTCAACAAATCGATTGAAGAGTTATTCATATTAATTGTACTATTGGTTTGGCATGATAATGCAAAAAGAACAAAAAACCCAAATGAATTTCCATTATTTAAATACAGGGGTACCCAAAGTTTCTGTATGGCACCGTGGTAGTAAAGTCGGGTGTCGAGGTAGTAAAGTGGGGCGCCGTGGTAGTAAATTGGGGCGCTGTATAGCGTCATATAGTTACCAAAACATAGCAAATACGATCGGATTAGGTACAGACTAATAAAATCGAAATTACTATATTCAATTTAGATCCTAAATAGTTCTTTTTAATCTGTCAAAATATCTGCCATTATAATTGGGGAAAATTACAAAGACATTTTATACTTATTTTTTGTTTTGAATTTTATACAGATTTACAATTTACAATTTGTTTACAATTTACTCAAATTTATGGCGAATGAATAGACTTATATGAACTTAAGTAAGTTTTTGAAGCGATGATAGCTCGTCGATAGGACGTGAGTTCGAATCCAACCACCTAGAATGAGCTTTAGATTTCGGTGAAGGAAACATCGTGAGGAATCCATAGCATGGTGGTAGGGCTTTTTGGCTAGCTATCACTCTCTAGTTGGAAATCTGTCGCCAAATACCAATAGGTGTGTTCCTACAGTTGCACTTGAGAGCCAGTTCCTCTACAGGCTTAGCGTGTCTATCAACTTGGGCCGCATCGTCACTTAAGATCAGATAAGATTATGACCCTAACGCCTAAGCCTTAGCTATGAAAAAAACCTCCGCGAAACATGTTTATACTTTATCTGATTGCTTTCATATATATCATGATTAAACGGTTAGTCCGTTTAAAATACCTTTAGACGCGCCATGAATTGAGAAAGGTTGGGAACCTCTGGTTTAATCGAATAATTAACTGTAGTTGTAACCGTAAATAGGTTAAATTTCAAACAAAGTACTTTAAAAATCATCAAATCTATCTTCCACGCTCGGTTTGTTCTGCAAAAAGCAATAATTACATATAGCAATAATAATTATAAGTATGAAACAACGGAAAAATTAGAATTAACTTCTTTAATTTTTTTCAATTAATTTCTCATACTTACAGTACATAAAAACATTAAAGAAAATGTTTATTTAAAATGTAGACAGGTATAAAAAATATCTTTTAGTACTTGATTTCTTAATTAATTTACAGGAAAATTAATAATAAGATTTAAGGTTGAAATAAAATGTCATATAAATTATCTTTGACGTAAATACTAAAACCTTAATATATTGCGTAAATAGGGTTTTCAGGTAAAGTTTATTATTGAATAATTTCATTCTGATACATTTTCATATTTTATATATATATATATATATATATACTCATTCCGTTAACCGTCCTTTAACGTAGTTCCTTGAGGTGAATAATGAAGATAATTTTTATCTAAAACAGTTGTTTTTATTAAAAGTAGGCCTTTCCTTTAAATATACCAAAATTAAGTACACCATAGACTTTGGCGTAAAAGTTGAGAAACTGGATTATTCTTATTAGAAAAATATTATTGTAAATATTATGATACTAAACCCGGTGAACTTTGTATCACATAACAAATCTTTGAAATTCACGGTTTTCTTTACTATAATATTGTATGTATTATACATATAAACCTTTCTCATGAATCACTCTATTATTGCTGAAAACTGCATTAAAATCGTTGAATAGTTAAAAAGAGGTTCTATTGTAGTAATAATCTAGAGCATGAATTTTAACATCTTGATTAAAATCCCAAAAAAAAAAAAACGTCATGCATAAAGAAATAATAGTATCTATTAAATTCTGTATTTATAAACATAATTTGAAATAAACTTAAGCTTATGAAATAGAATTCAATTCAATTTAATGCTTCGTTTGCCAAATCAATTAGCTGGTATATTAAATTCATTAAATTTTAATGTAACTTAAGCATGATGCCAGTGTTATTATTTTATATTTATCACGCATATATTTTGCAACCAAAATTTATCTAAACACTCTTGTTTTGATTATTTATGTAAGAACAAGGACGAAATAGTGCAATCAGTGGCATAACTATACGTCGCAAATTCATTAAATGGGGCCCCTTTAAAAATCGTCGTATTATAATTTAATCTTAATTAATTACTGAAATAGTTACCCAACAGTATTATTAATAAAGTTTGGAAAATCCAAAAGTGCACGCCTCATAATCTATTTTTTTGTTTGGTTATTTAATAACAATTAAATCACATCAAATTAGACCGTGAAAAGTGATAGGGTTCTATTCTTAATTATACGGATGCGTAAGAAAAAAAAGACTCGACTAGTAAATTATTTCGGTCGTTATCGTGATAACATACAGGATCCGCACATACAGACACACGGACGTCCAAGACAGAACTTTTTTAAACAGTTTTTTAACTAGTTTAAATAACAAAAACGGCATCAAAAGGATCATGAGTGTTAAAAAATACTGTTTTTTACTTGATATGTATGTGTATATTTTACAAGTGTAAAATATGATAAATGGAGACATTTTAAGTTTGAAAAATCTGTTATTTTGCGTGAAGTGACAGTAGTAACCCATTTCAACGCTTCGCTTATGAGGCGTGCGATTGTTTGTATTTAAGTTAAATATCTAATAAATTTAATTTTCTAAAGTATATGTATTACATATTTATAATAAAATAACAATTATATAAAGAAATTTATTCATAAACTTGTTTTCCCTGAGCTTTCTGTTCCGCAAAAGCGTCAATGAAATCATCAAAGTTTAAAGATCGGGCAGTAGAGTTGTGTAATCGACGGAATAGCCAAATGGTTGCCTTGTTAAATTGATCCTCTTTAAATATATAACTAAAGATCATTATTTTTATTTATATCTAAATTTAATATTATGTTATTTCTCAGCTTGCGACCTTTCGGGCCCGGGGTCTATAGTTACGCCACTGAGTGCAATCAATATAAAATACGGTTAGGTGTTTATAACTAACAATGTTTCTATAAATACACATTACAAATAATCTGTATAGTGTTTACATACATATGTGATATAGAAGAAAATATAATATGAATTCATATACATTCGTTTAAAGTTTCATTTTTAATTGTTTTCACTTGATCAGAAATAGTAAAATTCTTTGTATGAAATTAAGGGTAATTTTTTTTTCATTTTGTCCTTTTTCTTAAACTAAAAAAATTGAAGTAATAAATTTTTTAATCAAAATTAAATAATGCTGTCGTAAAGAAACCTTCGAAAAGTTCCATTATTATTTTTTGAAAGTTTGACATCTGCCTATTTAGCAGTTTTGCCGATGTCAAGAATGAAATTTAATCTGTCACGTACGTGCATATAGCTACAAAACAAGTGTCCTTCAATAATTGCTAACGTAAAGAGAAAACAAACATGTGTACGTTGACACATGTCAATGTCACTTTCACATTGTACATGCAATGTCACCTTATGCCATGAAATGTGTGCTGTCCTTAGTTAATACTCCTTTATAAAAATCTTGTGTACATTTATGTAGTGTAATAAGATAAACTGTGACCTTATATTCTAAAGTAGCTTTATTCTTAGAATTGTATAGGTCATATTGTATTGTATTCCTAATATTTTGTATGGGGGTGGGTTGGGGACACCCTTTTTGTTTTAGGTAATCTGGCTTAGAGACAAAATGTCACTGGTAAATTTTAATAAAAAAGACTCAATCCTACAGACCAATCTCTTCCGTTATACCTTTTTATTACATGACACTGGCGCTATTAGGCAGTTCACTAGTTTGTCATTACAATCAGAAGAAGTCATCTCATACATTGTTCGTTTCCTCTTTAATCCTTTCAAGACGATTTTTTATTTGCAGATTCTTTTCCCCATTTAGGTGCATAGTATATTTTCTCAATAAGATAATATCTATCGCCTATAATTACGAAATATTTTAGGTACAATAAGCTTGAAAACATATAGAGCAAATTGACACATCATATTCTTGTCAAATTGTCTTGGTACGTTTCTGGATAGGACTACGTAGTAACATTGTGAACCAAATTAAACCTGGTTAAAATCATTTTATCTGGTAAAATATTTACTGGTACAGACGGCGTACTAGAAGTCTCGAAAGGTTTAATCCTTAAAAGCCTGATATGCCAAATTAAATGTAAAGACAGCCAACGTCTACTTTGACACTTTTGTTTAAAAGAATATTAGGCAATGATGTCATATACATACAGCCAAATATTAAAAGCAAACTAATTGTAAGTGAAAATAGTGATTTACAAGTCCAGTCTCAAATTTGGAAAGGTTTGAAATTTAAAAGTTAGCTTAGCGATTGTTGACAGATAACTTGACTAGGGGCACTGGTGACTCGGATGTCGTCGTCAGTTTTAGATTGCACTGTGCTTACTTAACGGCAAGTGCTGTAATTTTTCCGTTCTCTGATACAGTATTTGATAATTTACATTTACATTTGTCACGTGTAAACCCAGTTATTTGGTATATTACTTGAGCCTTAACAAATACGTTGGGTAGTTAAGATAATTATCAATTCTTATACGTTTGTGATCAAAAATATGTTATACATTTTCTGAATGAATTGTAATTTGATTTTCCTATTTCTAAGTAAGTGAATTATAATAATGAAAATAAAAAATCGAAGCGTTCGTTTGTTTTACGAAATGTAGTATTTAAAAAGTTGGTTTTAATTCAACAAGATTTAATAATTATAAATATGATAACCGAGTTGTGAGTGTTCGTGTATTGTGATGGTAGTATGGATACGTATAATAAAGTTTTGTTTTTAAATTTATTGTGTGTTATTCATAACCTGAACCTGAAGGATTGGTAGTGTAAAGGTGGAACATGTAAAGGCATAAAAGGTAACCGACAAAGGGGAGAACTTGATACAAAACGAAATGATATAAAAAAATAACTAATTACATTATCCACCAATGACTTAAGTGCATAGATTCACATATTACGGTATCTCCAAAAGTACCCAAACTATTTAAATTAATGAAATTTGGTACGCATATTCTTTTGACAATACTTTATGGGATTAGCCTTAGGGCTACAATGTCACCCGATGTTAAGTGACAATGCGGCCCAAGACTAGGCACGCTAAACCTAGTGGAGGGACTGGCTCTCAAGCCAACTTCCGGAATATGTGTATCTCGCAAGTTATTTAGCTCAATATATGGGCCAAATTTCACATGTGTATGTCAAATAGTTTTTGAATTATGAGGGTGCCAAAAGTGGGTTCAAATGGTTCGTGTAATATTACACACGGTTCTTTTAGCTTGAACTTGGATTGACACACTACAGCGTGTCTAGATCTATTCAAGCTAATGCTATCCGAAGTTTCTTTAAAGGTAAACTGAAAAAGTTAAAAAAAGCTCAACAATATATTTTTGTTGTAAAAATATTTTATTTATATTTTCTTGATACAGATTACAATTAAATAATTTTTGAAGTAACAATTTTTACGTATAAAAATAACTACACATTTCGAATATATTATTCCTTAATATAGTAACATAATATATTGCGTTATGTTTATTTTTTTATATTATTAAAGCTGCATTATACAAACTTCGTACTTAGAATAAAATTTTGAATATAAAACTTACAATAACTGGGTATAAAAAAAAATACAAAATATCTCATAATATACTAAAGCTTAAATATAAAATTGTATAAACTGCCAAATAATAATCGCTTATTAATACAAAAACGACATTAATTCTTAGACAGTACGATAATATAACTGGACGTTGTAAACGAAACCTAAATTCATCGATTTATTTAAGAACTTCTTATGCGTCGGTAATTCCTTTTTTCCATTTCAACTCCTGATACTTATAAAGTGAAGTGACAACATATACATTAGGGGTGTGTTATTTTTACAAGTTCGAGGAAAGACTGCACAGTAAATTATGGTAATTACCAGTGGTGGATTTACACTTGCCGCTCGTAGGCTAGTCAAATTTTGCCGTCCCTACCTACCTCTACAATTACATTCCACATAGGACTACGTAAATTGTAGAAGAAAAAATCCATATAAAACAGGTTCTAAGTGGTGAAACATATTATCTAGTAACATTTATATGTATAAGTATGAATCATTTCAGTTTCTACAAAAAATTATAAATATGCCGCCAGTAAAATCTGCCGCTCTAGGCTCCAGCCTACTCGTAATTACAGTAGTGCTTAGAAACAATAGCGACACTTATTAAAATATATTTCATGGGCAATGGTCGTCGATCTAAAATACCCCGGTCACACCTGTTTTGTAAGATTTAATATCTTAGGGAGAAGGAAGCAGTACAACTTGTTCATACATATTCTAAATAGAAACTTTATAGACCAGTCCTTGTTTTGTGTCGGAAGGGAGATGACACGAGACTGATTCGAACACCCCTAATATAAATGGATGGCTATTGTTTTTAACCTTCGAAGACTTCAGCACTAGCTGCACCGTTGATGTCTTTCAACTCGTTTGATTTGAATGTAGCTATCAAGTTTATTTTGCCCAATTTCTGTAAGAAAAATTTAATTTAAATAAACATACATACATAATACATACCTATATGCTCTGTTAGAGCGTATCAAAAACTTTAAAATTCACATATTTAATGTACAACATTTATTTTAGATGTAGTGGTGGTAGGGCTTTTTCTAATGCCAGCCTGGCTAGCTACCACCCTCAAGTTGAAAATGTGATGCCAAATATCAATAGGTATGTCCCGGTAGTTGCACTTGACAGCCTGTTTCTCCACAAGGTTTGCATATCTAACAAGGTTGGTCGTATCGTTACTTAAGATCAGGCGAGATTATGGCCGCAATGATAAAATCTCCACTTTGAGAAAAAAAAAGTAAACATAGTATGCTTTGAACTGGCTCTGATTATGGAATTTCGTGTTGAGATATTTTTTGAGATTTGAGATTTAGTATTTCGAATTATAAACGGGTTTTTTGATTCCTGTTTACGCTAACGATATTACAAAAAAATAATTTGGCTATGTGCAGGGACGGTCTAGGAGTTTGTTGAACTTTTATCTGTTCAAAAGAAATAGTATGAAAGTATTCTTTGGTGTCTTACTATAAGAGGAGAGAATGTACAATCATTACGCCATTTTTTTAGTAGTCATTTCGAGTGTTTTTATAGGGTGAGCCCTATAAAGCGATTTTGAAGCGATGATGGCTTCGGTTCATTGTTTTTGGACACCGCTTCAATGGACATGAATTCGAATCCCTTGAAATGCGCATAAGCTTTTGGTGAGGGAAAAATTGTGTTGAAGCCATAGCAGCGTGGCGGGACTTTTTCTAAAGCCCGCCTGACTAACTACAACCCTTTATACAGATTTCCTGATCGCAACGCGTCAACGCATTACCTGGGCTCAGGTCAAAGGTGTGATGGGCATGTGGGTCATCAAGAGTCATCTTCGGGTGCTAATCATCCAACACTACCACAACACCTATTACAACGCACCACCCCGACACTTCAAACTCCCGTGTCCCCAGAGCCGAGCAAACTGCCACCTTCAATTTGAGAATCTGCCGCCAAATACCCATAGGTGATTTCCGGCAGTTGCATTTGAGAGAGTACTATGCAGGGTCACTTCGTAACTTTATATTAGGTGAGATTGTAGCCATAACACTAAACCTATTAAGAAATAAAAAAAAACATATATGTCTCGCAGCCAACTACCGCATATCATCAGAGGACGTATTTTATACAAGAGTTTACATGAACATTTTTGGAAACTCACTTTAGGCTGGACCGGCAGTTCTGCGCTGAGTAACCCACGAGGAGCGACATCGGCCGTGGCTAAATTGAACGACCGGCCCGCGATCCCTGAAGAGGTCACACGGAATTGGCATCCGGTGAGGGTGCGCTCCAACGGATTCAAAAGCGATAGCACGACTTTTACCGGTTGATCGATGATCAGGTCTTGGTTGAACTAGAAAAATAACAAAATTAATGAAATATGTTCAGCACCAAATAAACACTATTATAGTTTCATCAGTTTATCCAAGATAAACTTTTTTATGGGAGGCCATTGAAATTCTGATCCGCAAGATTTTTGTGTCACCTTCGTTCGGGTTAAGTCCGTCGGAGATGACTAAGTGAGTGATATCATGACAAAGCGATAAAGCCATGATGGCTCAACAGATAGTGTTTACGTACGCTGCGTCAATGGTGGTGGGTTTGAATGAATGAAGGAAAACATCGCGATGAAGCCATATTATAATGGTAGGCATTTTTCAAATGCCCACGTCGCTAGCAACTACCCTAAAGTTCAAAAACTGCCTCCAAATACCTATAGGTGTGTTCCGGCAGTTGTGCTGAAGTGTCAGTCCTTCCACTAGGCTTAATATTAACTCAGATTGTGGCCATAATGCTAAATCTATAAACGATTAAAAAAATTGCGTTACTTAATGGTAATCACAATAAAATCCAAATATATCAAAAAACAGTCGATTTTGTCATGCCAGTAAGAAAGTCTTTCGGCTGCTGCATATATATTAGCTGATACCGAAACGCAACAAAACCTGTACGTGACTGCATAATTACTGGATGCCCTAAACTGGCCACAGTGAGGTTTATTTCAACAAATATCCACGCAAAATTTACCTTGATAGTGATGTTCGGTTTCAGGATTTGGAAGTCGTCATCATCCGCCCAGGACTGTTTGGTCTCCTCGACGATGGCCATCGACGATATCTTCATGTTGCAGTATTCGACCAACTTAGGCAAGTAGTCGTCAGACTTCACCAGAATACTGATTTGTTCCTCTGGAAAATGATTTAGTTATTGTAGATGTAATGATTTCACCAATTCCACCAACTCCATTCTATCTCAGGACGACCAAACGATGTTAGGGTTTCACCTGTACATAGTTGATATTCCTCCAATCCGCATAAAGCGTTTTGCAATTCCTTTTATAATACGTACCGCAAGGGGGTACTCTGTTTTTCCTGTATTCTACAATCTGGGAGTCTTCAAACACAGGGTTAACTACGTAAGCGCGTGCCATCGTCACTTACCATCAGGTGAGATTGTGGTCAAGCGCTCACTTGTTTGATATAAAAAGTGGTAATCTCTACACGAAAAATAACGAAAATTTAAGGGTCAGACCGGTTTTGTTGAGTGAAGATATACATTAATATTATCATAAACCGAAAGTGACTCTGTCGGTCTGTCGCTATTATAAAACAGTGCATTACATTACTTAGCCAAGTTGTCTTTAGATTGTTGCTAAAGTAAAGAAAACACAAAAATGTTTCTGATGACATCCAATTTATAATGTTAAATGAGACTGACGTTTGTCATCGTATTTTTTTTTTAGTTTCTCTTTACGCTAGCAATTGTCGAAAGATAAAATGGCTAGAGGCATAGGCTTGAAAATTGGCATAATAGCGATATTTAACGGGAATCTCTAAGAGGTAATCGTTATTACTAGATTGTACTATGTTCATCATCAGAATTATTTCTATGGCTAACCGTCTTAGTCGCAAGGCTTACAATCTCGCTATCATTTGTACAAGTCTTTGTCTTAAAGATTTATGTACGATCACAAATGTGACGGTCTTCAATGATTAGTAAAACTTGACTTACGCTTTTGAGGTCCGATGAAGATTTTCCCTTCAACTTTCTTGACTATGTCAGCTTTGACACCGTTGTAGAAAACGCTGGTCGCTGACAATGAAGCTTTGATGTTACGACCCTGGAGGTAAATAATGAGTGTTTTGAATTAGAGTGTAATTAGAAATTAAATGTAGATTATATCATAATTTTACGTCGATAACAAGCTTGAATGAAATGTAACAGAAAATAATTTTTATTTACGAAATTTACATTTGTCTGTATTGGTTATTTGAACATACTTTGGTAATTCTGCACAAGTGATGGAGAATAACTTAAGTTATTAAAATAAATCTTGTCAAGTTCTATCAAGAAAACTGTTATGTCTTTAGAGCCAGGCTTGTAAATTATATTTCACACTGGACAGAAATACCAACATAAGAATTAGCCATAATATTTAAATAAAAAAATAAAATAATATTTCAATAAAAATAAATAATTAAAGTACCATATTGTTTTAACGGACTAAAATAATAATAATAGTAACCAGTGTACTTACCTCGTTGGATGTATTTTTAATATCAACTGTGACTCTAAAATCTTTGCCGATTGATACTGTGTCGATTTCTCTCAGTTTGAATGTGACATCACTCTTGAGGTTGCTTACCACAGAGTAATACCTGTAAATGTGATAATGGTCAGGCAAAGTGTACAAAAGTTAATAATTGGATTTATATATTCTAAAATGTGAACAGAGGTAGGGTGTACATTTAATTAAGTTTCTAAGAGATTATATATAAATGGTATTGTACAAAGGGTTCTCTTTTAAATATGACTCTATATGCTAAGTCCTCGGTGGTCCTTCACAGCTACATCGGGCTTCGAGGCTATCATAGCAGGCGCTCGAAGTACTTCTTGATCAAAAAAACTTACAAGTGTGAAGGAAACATATCTTGACTGCTAGCTGCTTTCTTTGTATTATTGAACAGGTAGAGAAAACTCTTTTGGGAGATTTCTTTTTAATTAAGACATAAATCCTCCTATCGAAAAAGAGTTGTTATATTTCTGCGATGAGTAGGCCTCCATAGCTCCACAGGAGCACATGAGTGCAAGAAGGGGGATCGATAAAGCACTATTGATACCACTGGTTATAAGTATATATAGACTTCTAGTATGTTATTATGTCCATAGTCCAACCTTTTAGCTCTTTCAGAGAAGCGCACGCCGTTCATGAGAGCGAGTCTCTCGGAAGCAGTTCCCTCTTGGTATTTGTATTGGCCGGTGATGTCTTCACGGTCCTCGTCTCCTATAGGGTCGAACACGAAGGGCTTCTTTGTCAATACTTTGCGGCCGATACTGCAAAATTATATACATCAGCAATTTTTTTTATTTGAAACATCGTGCCACGCCATATGATAGTATATGTAAATAGGTGACTAATGAGAAGAATGAAGTTGTCGCCATTTAATTAATGTATTATATATTAAAAAAAAACATATTTATCTTTAAGAATATCTGAGTATTTTTAAAGTTTTTAATCATGATATATTTATTTCCTTTACATAAGATTAAGTTTATAATATGTACAAAAAAATATAAGTTCCATATCTGTCACTTTTTTACAAAAAAAGGTTTTTATAGCTATATTAGTACTTTAATTTCATAAAGCGAGCGCCAAGTCATGAAGATTTAACTATATGAAGAGCGCATTGAAAGACTGTCAATAAATCTCTAACCTTTTAATAAAATTATTAAATTATAAAAATAATTAAAAAAATAAAAGGGTTTCAATGCTAATTCTGACCTTAGATCATAGTAAAACAATTTGATTGTAATCTTAGTCAAAACTTACTGGTAATTGTTTGTGTCGACCATCGAATAACCAGTTTCCGCGTTAGAATCTTTCCTCCATCTCATAAGGTCAGCGTTGACGGAAGCCAGCATAAACTCGACATCATAGCCGACTCCAATGACTCCTTGTTTAATAGCTTCAAGCGGAGCTGGGCCGCACTGGTAGACACCATCAGATGTCTCTTGAGGAGTCCCATCAATTGCTTGCCAACCACCATAACCTATGAGTTTACAGTGAAATATATTTAAATTTTTTAGGTATGTTAACAAATTTATAGGTTATTACATGTGCCTGCGACTTCCGTTTTGGATTTTTATTTCAATACACTTTTGCTTTTTGGTGATAACGTGATGTTAAATAGCCTAAAACCTTCCACAATTAATGAGATGATGATTTTTTATTAAAGAGAGTTGTTGTACCTGTGATTAACGTATTCAAACAAAACTATACCGCTTTGTATTATTAATATAGATTTCAAATATCTTGTGGTTGATACAATGTGGTGGCCTGGCGTAGTACAGTTGCAATGATGTTGATACAATTCCACCTACGACTGTACCTTGTGAAGTAATTGATGATGGAAGATTATGTATAGTTGGAGAATGACTAACGTTATTATTGAACAAGGAAAATGAGATAAGGATACATAGCTTTACTGAACTAAATGCAGTTATATATAACCTAACGCTAACAGCCGGGAATACACACTAAAACCTCACGACCGTGTATCTCCTTCCTGGGGCGACGAAGGTTCGTGCTTGCAGTCATCGCGTCACCTCAGCGTTATTACATATATCTGAGTTTGAGAATCAGTGGTGAATTTATCAATGGGCTGAGTAGGCTTGAACTTAGGGCGGCAGAGTTTGTAGGCGACGAGTTTGGGAGATTTTTATATTGCTTTTTTGAAACTGAAATGAATCATACATATAAATATACCTTAATGTTGCGAGATAATGTTTCACCTCTTAGAATCTATGTCTGATATCGATTTTTTTCTACAACTTACGTAGCTCTATGTGGAATATAATTGTAGAGGTAGGCAGGGAAGGCAAAACTTGAATAGCCTAAAAGGGGCATAATGTAAATTCTTCTGGCTTATGTATACACTGAATTTCTAACCTGCTGGCAAGTCAGGTCTGGCCATCCAAACATCGTTCCAAACGTGGTAGTTCCAGATAGAGTCTGGCGCAGTCTCGGGGTTATTCGGGTCGTACTCTAACTCCTCCATGGTCTCGGTATAGTACTTGTCGACGGTCAGTGTACTGTTCGCATCGTGAGCTGACACCAAGTTCGATACCACACGCGATGGGATACCGAGAGCACGGCATACTAAAAAAAGCAACTGTTTTATATGTTCTGTTCCAAAGTAAAGAAACAAAAAACGTAGAAGGGTCATGACAAATGACGACCAAAAGATCGTATATTAGGCGCACCATCTGTCATAGAAGCTTGCTTAAGGGTGTTGCGTTTTATGATCAGTACATTTAATTAAGTGGAATAGAAGTGGAGTAATGGAGACAGTGAATCTCTTTTGGTTCGTCGAGTTTCGGAATCAGCTTTTGTACATCCGGCTGTCAATACGACGGCAGGCATAACAGCGGCAACCTCTGAATAGATTCCTGGTTACTAGATCAAGACCGTTATATGTTCTTTATAGGTTAAGTAGAGTCAGAGTCACAATCTCACCTGATGTCAAATGATGATGTGGCCTAAGATGGTGGACTCGTTAAGCCTAGTGGAGGGACTAGCTCTCAAGTACAACTGTCCGAACACACCTATAAGTATTTGGCGGCAGGTTATCAACTTGAGGGTGGTAGCTAACCAGTTAGGCATTAGATTTTACTACTACCTTGCCATGGTGTTTTCCTTCAGCGAAATGTCAGGCTTATTGAGGTGGATTCGAATTCACGTCCATTGAGGCAGCGTCCGTACACGCTACCAACTGAACCATTATCGCTTTGAATTGGATTGTACTGGGCGTGCCATGAGATACAATACCGTTGCATTGTCGTGCTAGTGGCACAAATTTCCTTGCAGAAATATATCCCAAATAATTTAATAACATATTGAAAATTTCTTGTAGTTTCGGGAATTAGCATTGGATTGGATTGGAAACAAGACAGATTAAAACCAGCGCTTTGTGGTACTGCCGTCCACATAGCGTCAGCTGAGTCTGTCCCTTTGCCATTTAGTACAAGGAAACATTGTGAAAATCTTGTAAAACCTATATTATAGGTGTTGGCAATAAATTATTATAATTATTTAATGATTTCTTAGGTTTACGCGAATATTATTCATTAAAATAAAACTAATTTAAACGGATTTTATCGCGGTTATTTATTAAATTTTGATCCCGACGTTTCGAAAGCTTTTCAGCCTTCGTGGTCGCGGGGCGGACTGAGGTGTAGGTTGTCCAGAAAAGTTTATGTTACTGTGTCTACCTTCAATTTATTTTTTATTATTGATAGTGCTCCGATCTACGCAGAAAGAGCTCACAGCCTACACCTCAGTCCGCCCCGTGACCATGAAGGCTGAAAAGCTTTCGAAACGTCGGGATCAAAATGTAATAAATAACCGCGATAAAATCCGTTTAAATTACTTTTATTTCATTATTATTATTGTTATATACATTATGGGAATTTTTGGCATGAATTAGCATATTATGAATATAGTAATGCTATTTGTTTTATACAAACAATAGGTCGATAAAAATATTTCAAGCTTCATCATGATTTTGCCTTACATTGTCAATTCAGAATAATATAACTATGACACATATTCCAAACAGTTAATTTAGAATGCAATCGGTATTTAAATTCCTATGCTCATTTTTAATTTCAATTACTTGAAATTTAAATTATAAAATTGAATAGCCTTTTAAATAAACTCAAACAAGTAACTATACAACTGATGTCATTTACAAGCCCGAACTGAAAACCAACGTTTCTGTAACTTTCGATACTGGAGAATATTCAGCTGAGTCTGATGTCTTTTTTACTAAAGTAGCACAGAATATGTACTAACAATATTATGTCTGTGGATATGTTGAAAAAAAAAACAATTACGTTCTTTTTAAATTCGATATTACAATACTGGAAACCACCTACCTGTAGTGACGACACCAGCAAACACCCAACACTGCCCGTAGGGGACGGTCTGTTGAGTTTCAAGGAATTGTTGGAGGATGTCCACCGATCCAGTCCATTCTGACGGTGAAGTGCCGTCCTCATACTGTCCGTCCCAACGTCCGGCGAGCACACCGTCATCATCGTTGGAATTCACGATACGAGAAATGGCCCGCGTCACTTTTATAGGGTCACCTCGGCTGCAAATTATATACACTCATCTAAACATACTGTTTCCTTTAACCCAGTATTTCATCACTCTACCTTACGCCATTTTATTATCTTTTTAAAACAAAATCAAACTTTGACCACATATAAATTATACATATCTACCATATTATAGATACGTAGGCATAACAACCAGCGCTGGATGACTTTCAGCACATAAGCTGACTCAGGACCTATATGTTATACACACAACTGAAACTTCCAGACAATTCATTTCACAAACTGTATTTCTTCTTATTACGTGAATTATTTGCAATAGAACTTCTAATTTACTTTCTGTATTTCAAAGCTCATTCAAAACGTTCAGGACTTATCATCATGTTAAGAGGTAAGACAAAAATCCAAACCAATTGAACGCAATATGTAAATGAATTCAAGAATAACTCCTTCAAATAGAATAGTTAAAGTCGACGGTTCCAAATTGACTGCAAATTACATTCCCCTTATGGCTCCTTATTTGTTCGGAGTGAATCATTAGCAAACATTCTTCGTTAAAATTAGAACCTCGTTAGCATATCTTACTTCGTTCGAGATGCATCAGAACCCCTATTGAAATGAGCTGGCATGATATATTTAGAAAACCGTTTATTTATTTCCCTTATTTCATTAGTCCTGTACATTTCGTTTTGTAACTCTTTTTAATACAGCTCTGCTTCTATCGGTCGTAGCGTGATGTTACATAGTCAAAAGCCTTCCTCTATGGTTGCTCTTTCAAATAAAAAAAGATCCGACTGATAGTTACTAAGATTAGAGCATTCAAACAAACAAAATTTTCCGCTTTATAATATACACACAAATTTGCATGTGGTAAAAAATTGCACTGTGGTAGGGTTTTTTCTAATACCATTCTGGCTAGCAACCACGCTCAAGTTAAAAATCTACCGCCAAATACCATAGGTGTGTTGCGGCAGTTGTACTTGAGAGCCAGTTCTACCACAGGTTTAACGTGTCTACCAATTTAGGTCGTATCATCACTTAAGATCAGGTGAGATTAGGGCCATAACGATAACCTTAACTATAAAAATATAATATATATATAATTGTATGCGTCTGGGTCATTACCACTATACTAACAGTAGATTTAATAGCCAACACATTAGCATGTTTATTCTAGTTTCATTTAGGGAATAGCGTATATAAGTATTGAGGAATGGTGGTCACAGTAACTTTATTAGGAAATAACATGTTATTGGGATCTCTCCGTGTATGATCACCTTTCAAGCGATTTGCATGCAGATATTATAATAGATAACCTATGAATAACCGAAGGCCAATAGCAGTCGTGCTTTTAAATTGTACTTGGCAGTACTGTTTTAAAAAACTTCCGTAAACAGATTTAAGTCTAATATTTTACCAATTGCATTTACAATTCAAATCAGATTGGTAATGTTTTTTGCGAATCCAGTAAACATATGCGTTTCCTAGGTTAATCCTAAACAAATTCTTACATTTTGTATTCAACCATCGTTAAATTCAATCGTGACAAATGTAAACGCTATTCTGGGCACGTTGCATGACGTCGGTGGCTGACACCTCACGGCCGATGTCATCTTTAGCACATCCGTATGGATTTACCAGTTTTGTGACACTTTCCTTTTACGTTATAATAGTAATAGAACCATATAAACAGAAGACTGGATTCAAAATAAAAATGGAAACTCCCAAAGAGACGTCATTGGAAATCATTATTACGTAACCTAACAAGATAACATACAAGTATTTTATTTAAATAATAGACAATCAGTCCACTTGGTAACAAAGTATCTAAAGTAGTCTATTATTGAAGCGATGATAGCTCAGTTGTAAGTGTATGGACGCAATGAGTTGAATGCTTGCATTGAGTTTGAGCTTTCGGTACAGAAAACATCGCGATGAAACCATAGCATGGTGGTAGGGCTTTTTCTAATAACCACCTGGCTAGCTAGCACTCTCAAATTGAAAAGCTGCTTCCAAACTCCAATAGATCTACCCCGGCAGTTGAACTTCAGAGTCAGCCCCTCCATTAGGCTTAGCGTGTTCACCATTTTGAGACCCTTAAAATCAAGTGAGATTGTGGGCATAAAGACGTTGTAGCCACTTCTGTGGGGTTAGAAAAGCTTGCATCAGAACTCCTCACGTAGGTATAGATGTAATTGTGATTAGACTTACTGTTTGAAGAGCACGTCTGCTTTGTCCAGCATAAACATGCATGCTGGCAAAACGACAGCGTCAAACTGTCCGTAGAGCCAAGGTTTTCCCCTTGTCGTCTTTATAGGTCCAACCCACACTTTGCCCACGTCGTTAAGCACGTATTCTTGCAGGAGACTGCAGTCTTCCATATAAGTTTGATCGTCTTTGAAACGAAATTAAAGTTAAGTATAATTCGGTGCGTTTATATTCGAACTAGTTTTAGTTAACTTTGTAAATGTAGCATGAAAAACTTGTTTTACAGGTTAAAGGTTCAGCGTTATGGCCACAATCTCATTTAAAGTTAAAAGAGGATGTATCTCAGGACGGTGGACACGCTACAGCAGATTTTCAAGTTGAGAATGGTAGTTAGCCAGATGGGCATTAGAATAAGCCCTACCACCATGCTATGATTTCATCACGATGTCTTTCTTCACTGAAAGCTCAGGTCCTTTGCAGGGATTAGAACTTATATCCACTGATCCCACATAGTTTCAAGATGGTATAAATTTGATAGGATTCAGTACATAGAGCCATTCTCTCCAAGGGTTTAGCGTGTCTACCAACTTGTCCGTATTGTCACATAAGATCAGGTGAGATTATGACCATAACCCTTAATCTCAAGTATATAAAAAAAGGGTACACAGTCTTTTTTGTGATGAATATGATTGTATAGTGGCATCAATGAATGAAAAATGAATTTAATGGGAAAATTATATCGCTCACCAGGGTTCCAGGGGTTGAATAGAATGTATATATCTTGATCGAAGTCATAAACCTCGCGAGCAGGTGAGTTCTTCTGCCTGGTGACCACTTGGAGCACCCATAAACCAATCGGTAGAGTCACTGGGGTTGACACCTGAAGACAAATATGTTCAAGTCAAATTTCTATATAAACTAGCTCATTTTTTAATTAATATCGTCCGATATAGGAATTTATTTATAACTCGGTAGTTTTACTTTGTTGTGTAGGCCCACGTTTCTCAACCTTCGTGTCATGGCACACTGTTTTTCATGATTCGCGGGGGTTGACTGTACTTCTAACACTTTTTTTTTTGAGATTATATAAATACATTAAAATGATAAATAAATAATGTTTAATTAAGTAAATGTACCTATAATTATCTGCATTTCAGCTATAGATTTATCTATATGTAAGTGGGTATGGGTGTCGTGAATTTCTGAAAAGCGTGTTGCTGAGTAAAAAAATGTTGAGAACCACTGGCCTAGGCTTGCAGCACTATGAAATTGGCGTTAGATAATAATAGCACTTGAAGTTGTTTCATTAATTAAATCTTCGCATAAAAATAATATGTACGTGAGGGTATCGTGAATTTCTAAGAAGTATGTATGTAAAATAGGTTAAGAGCGCTGGTATTGGCTTGCAACACGTTACTTGATGTTGTGGTCAAACTCGTCCGGTAGATATTTACATTTTAAGGTAAATAGAAAAGAATAATGTGATAATAAAATTAACATACTATTTATATGATAATATAAGCCTTGTACAATGTAATATATTGATTAAATAATCGTAAATCAGTTAAGGACGTATTTACATGTAACGAGCTTCAATAATAGGATAAGCATTGATAGAAAACGGAATGCAGAGAGTATGATCATGTCTACTTCTCTAGGGACCTAAATACTATATTTTTATTCAATTTTGTAATTCATTTAAATATTTCATAGGACTAAGTTATTTAATAATGACAAATTATTTGATATCACGCTGAACACCGTGTGAGTTTTTTTTTATTAACATGGTGTTTATAATCCAAGTCTATAGGGACTTCCTCATCGCAACGCGTAAACTCTATACCCAGGTTCAGGTCAAAGGCATGTGGTGACTTATGGGGTGCTAATCACCCAAAAGTACCCACTAAAACGCACCACAGCGACACTTCAAACTTCCATGTCGCCAGAAACCAGGGGCAGATTTCGAACACAATGCGGTGGACCTATTATGTATCCCACGAAAAAAACTTATCTCTCGGTTATTCTTTCACATGCTGTTTCATAATTCAGTAATTGATTAGAAATGTTATATTTGTTACTAATCATTTAAAATTACTGATTTTATCGTATAATTATTTATTCCATTTGATTAAACTTTGGATGGAATAAACGCACTTTTTTTTTTGATGTTAAGGTTTATGGCCATAATCTCATCTGATATTAAGTGATGATACGGCCCAAGTTGGTAGACACACTATACCTGTGGAGGAATTGGCTCTCAAGTGCAGCTGCCGGAACACACCTATTGGTATTTGGCGGCGGTTTTCAACTTGAGGGTGGCCTTTAGTGCCTTTAGTGGGGCATTCGAAAAAGCCCCACCACCATGTTATGGTTACTTCACGATGTTTCCTTCACCGACAGCTCAAGCTCATTGTAGGTGGTTGGATTCGAAATCACGGCCCTTGACGCAAAGTCGTACACACTACCACTGAGCTATCATCGCTTCAAAATGCAAGTACTCTGTAAGTTAGTCGCGCTGTTAGTCTGTAGTCGCACTGCAAGTAAGTTCTAAATATTTTGCTAAACACAAAAAGAAAGTCGTCTTAGTTCTTCTATAAATCCTTCTACGGTACACTCGTCTAATAATTTTGTAGAATACCGGTACAAAGGTGTTCCGTAAAATATGATTGAGTCAAAGTTTTTTAGATGAAATTTCGTGAACCTATTTATAATGACTATGTACATAAATACTTCTATTTTTGCAGAGTGATATTCTATCAGTTTTCTTCCGTTATAACGTATTGATTGATATCATTATATCCGAAATAAGGAATTTCACTCAAAATAAACAAAGAATTGCAATAATTATACTTTACCATAGGCGGTATATTTGCGTGAGCTATCAATTGAAAATACACCCGAGCCGAAACATTTGTTGTGAACAGGCTTTATATTTATAAATATGTTTTTAATTACATTGTTGCTATTATTTGATTGGGAGTATAATTTGATAATTAACGACTTATTTAAATTGACCTCTATTTTAATAATTTTCCTAAAATAAGAAAGATAACGATATTTTTGTAATTAAACTGCAATTACGGAAGGTTATCATTAAATTTGAACTCCAAACTTGCTTATCGTATAACTAAGGAAAAAAGTTATTTGATATTAACCGTCACTTATATTTGGATATAATAAAATATTATAAAGAGGAAAGATTTGTATTTTTGTTTGTAACGAATGAACACAAGAACGGATTTCAAAAATTCTTTCCCCATTAGAAAGCTACGTTAGCCCTGAGTAAAATCAGGTAAAAACTATTGAAAATATCGCGATAGGATTATGACCACCCGAAGCGGAAACCTTCGTAGATAGGTTTAGGATGCTTAGTTTTTGAAATCAATTGTACTACTTTAAAAAAAAAACCTTTTACATTTGTATGCCCAGAGTAGTGGTCAGGAGATCACTAATACGTATATGTGCGTGGAAGTATGTACATACAAACTATACTTAATCCATACTAATATAATAAAGAGAAAAGATTTGTATTTTTGTATGTAACGAACAAACTCAAGAACTGTTGGACCGATTTAAAAAATTTCTTTCACTATTAGAATGCTATACAATAAAGATTCACATGAACTGTATGTAATGCGGACATTTATACTTCTATAATGATTCTACAAAACGATTATTTGTATGTTTGTTGGTGGTGATTTACAACACTTTTAATCTGATCCCAATTCGATTATAATAATTATTGAAATATGAGAAAAACATTTGTAAACGTGGGAAATGGTTTCCAATTTTTTCATTGGTAACACTGCTGGTACGTACAGTGTTTATGTCGATACTGAATGCGACTGATGCGTAACTTTCTCGTGCAACGCTCGTCGGGTGAGTATAGCAGGAACGCGTGGAGTATATCGCGGACATAGCCGAGCGTCCCACTTCAGTCATATTGAATTACCACAAAATGTGCCCAGCGCGACTAAAGAAGTTATCCGTTCAAAATAGGGCTACGTTGTCTAAATTGTATTCTTTCCATTCTAATTAACGTGAACGAATGTATATTTGAAGTATAAAATGGGCGAAGGTTTATGGAGTCGGTACGCGCGACTTGAGATTACGATCTCTTATTCCCCCCATTTAATAAACTGAAGAATCGTTGTTCATCTCAGCAATTCCTTCAACAGCTGTTCGTCTTTTTCAAACTTTATAGAATCAGCGTTATGGTAAATCTCATTGTATGTCAAGTAACAATGTGGTCGAAAATTGTGTAGAGACTAGCTTTCAAGTTCAAACGTCGAAATACACCTATAGGTATTTGGCGGTAGGTTTTCAAGTTGAGAGTGGTAGCTAGCAAATCTTCTAGCTAAGTAATATGAAATGAAAAAGAAATATAATATATATACATAAGTATACTCCAATTTATAAGTTATAAATTTCATCCCCTATCCCAGAGGAACCATTAAGTATTATGTAATAAAATGGATCATATACTTTGATCGGTGATATTAGTTATCACCTGCTTGGTCTAGCAGTTCGCAGTCGTCTCAGGAACGACTGATGTGGGTTCAATACTCACACGGAAAAATTATTTGTGTGAAAGTAATTGTTCTAAATCTGCGTATTCACTTGACATTTGCGAAACTGCCAACGTAGATCGAATTCAAATAAAAAGAAAATAATTATCATCGCATCGAATTTAATCATTAAACTCACTAACTTCAGATTAATACGTGTTACAAGAGGACAGACAAATAATAAAGTATTTATTTAACCCCTGTACCGAAAACAATATATCACACTTTTTATAAAATATCAGCTTTCACCCGCGGCTTCGCTCGCGTTAATAGTGCTTTTGTCAAACAAAGCCTATCACCGTCTGTAAGATTCCATCTATTTCTATACGAAAAATCATTACAATCGATTTGGTGGTTTAGGCGTGAAAACGTAACAAACCAACGAACTCACTTTCGCGTTTATAGTATGAGTAAGGATTAAATATATTTTTAACGTTATAAACATAATCTCATCTGACCTTCAGTGCTGATACAACCCAAGTTGGTAGACTCGCTAAACCTGTGGAGAAACTGGCTCTCAAGTACAATTGCCGGAAAATACCTATTAGTGTTTGGCGACAGATTTTCAACTTGAAGCTGGTAGCTAGCCAGGTGGGCATTCGAAAGAGCCTTACCACCATGCTATAGTTTCCTCAGGACGTTTGCCTTAACCGAAAGGTCAAGCTCATTGTAGGTGGATTCGAGTTCACGCTCCTTCACGCGATGTCTTACACACTACCACAGAGCTATCATCGCTTCAATCTAGATCTATCAATATAGAGAATTGACACAATTAAACATTTATTACATGTAGGGATTTAATTTGACCTATAATATATTACAGTCACTATATGAGCTATAATATAATTATCAAAAGACTTTTGCATAAATGACTAATATATATCTGACGCCGATTCAAAATGCAAGCGACGTCGCTGACAACGAACTAATAAATCATATATTATAAATATTGAATACATTATAATTGTCTATTGTTACATAATAATTCGAGGCACATACGATATTACACGTTCATTATAGAATGTCAATAGTCCATCAAAGAGCTTCCGAAGCGGCAGCAGAAATAAAACATCCATAGCTAATATACAAAACAATCGGACAATAATTCATGCAGCTCATTGCGCGCTGTTTATTCATACCAAGTATAGGATTCTAATCCCGTTTCATTGGACCGTTTGCATACTAAATAGCTTATTTTTTAAAGTATTGTTTCTACGTTATGTGTTTAGGTTTCTCAAGGTGGTGTGCTAATATGTCTTAAACATTGTATGGATATTGGATAGCCTACGTGTCGTTTGCTTTATTCGCATATGCGCCCGTTTAGTTTATTAGCAGCATGTTAGTCATGGAGGCGTTTTACATCTCTCCGTTGAGTTTCTACAATGTTGTAGTATTACAAAATATACTTTGATTTTTTTTTTTAATTATGACCTCTACATATGTAGCAAATATTACTTGTCCATAGCATTACATTATAGAAGGGAAAATATTTTATTTTCATTTGTTTGATAAGTCTTTCTACGATAGATACATAATTTATTACGAAGTATCTTAGGATATGTGAGATCACGCTACTACTAATAGGATCAAAGCAGTATTGAAAAAACTTACGAAAGCGGGAATAAATTAACCTTTCTGAGAGCTTCCGTGGCGTGCGATGCGTAACTAGTTACATGAAAACAATGTACAAAGAATATGTTCCTCTCAAAAAGTTCTAAAACGGAGTCCGCGAAAACATGTGTCTATCTTTTCGGGTTTACACACAATACTATTTTTTGTCATTTACGACTTTGTTGTAATGTAATAAATATTACTTTATTCGTGAAGAGGATTTTATCAATATAATATTAATACTTTAGTTAACCGAATGATTATGTATATTATACCGAATATTTAATATTGACAAAAAGAAAACTAAGGAGGAAAATAGGGCACTCGAAGTAGTAATTCTATACAGGCAATGTCACGGGTATAGCGAGTATCGAATAAATATGATAAATACACTTTTAAATAATCTAATTGCCAAGTATTTAGTATTCTTGTAGAATAATGTTATAAAAAACCCGTAGACACTCTTAAAACTAATTTTACGGAAACACTGTGTTAATAAGTCAGGAATCATTCTAAAGTACTATTGGTAAAAACTTGCTATTTAGTGAAGGTATTGATTTTATATTGTAAACGTCGGTCGAGAGGGGATTCTTCGAAATATAAACTTTAAAAGGATAAAGGAATGACAAAGATATATCATATTATGTATATTTGAATCATGCATTTCGATGCTTTTTAAAATTTTCATTTCCATGGGTTTATTAGGGATACCTGTACCGGCGACTTCGTTCGCACGGAACTAAAATTTTATTTAACCGTTATCATCCGGTTCTGTAGATATTTTTTTTCAACACGGCTTTGCTCCTGTGAGTAGTATCGTGATGTTGAATAGCCTAAGTCCTTTTTTTTTCGACTTGACGTACACTGCTAGCCTTAGGGGCTTTGACAGTTTCACCGAAGTTTTTGGGGCGAGTGCTGGGGGCACCCTGCTCTTAGGCAGCGAGCGCAAAGGTGCCAGGATGGCCGAACCTCGGCTTGGGCTGCTGCCAGAAAGTCCAGAAAGTGCCTAAGTCCTTTCTCAATTATTGCTCTATCTCATATAAAAAGATTTTTAAGATTCGACCGGTACTTCTTAATATTAGCGTACTGAGACAAACAAGTAGGTAATAGTCTAAAAAAAGATACAATCTTGCAGATTGAGTTTCTTGTGGATGCCTCTCGAGGACTGCGTTACGTTCTGAACCGGTGATAGTTTTGACATTCACGCCTTCTTAGGTCCAAAGATTTTTGATTTGACTTGATTTGAATATTAATGTTGATAGGTTTACGTCTCTTTATTGATTCTCATAACGTGTGTGAGATTTGAAATGTCCTTAGCCGATGTCTGACTATTAATGTTGCGACTGCGCTAACATTGAGATCTGTTTGTTTTGCTGCAACATGTAGGTGTTCATTGTTTGTTTAGTTGTCGTTTCTAGCTTCTGTGCAAAGTTTTACGTCTAAAGATCTAACTTCTTATTAATATTATAAACGCGAAATGGAGTTTGTTTGCTTGTTACGTTTTCACGGCTAAACAGGTGAATCGATTATCATGAATTTTGTTATAGTAATAGATAGGAACCAGGAGACTGTGATAGTATACTTTGTCTCGCGAAAAACTTATTGGAAGTGGGGTAAAGAGAAGGATAGACTTTGTATGATTTTTTTTATTGCGTCATTTTATTGATTTGTTTGACAAAATTATTATCAACGCGAGTGAAGTCGCAGATAAAAGCTAGTAGAAGTAATACATATATTCTTAGCTTATTTATAAATAAATAATTATTAACGTTTGGTTAATCGTTATTGATAATGAGTTTTATTTTTTCAAATGAAATTTCGTTACATAGCAACATGAAATAAACTCGTTGCATTTGTTTTATTAGTGGTGGTAAAATATGACAAATGTATTTGCATGGATCGAATCAAATCGAAATATTTTATCGAATTTAGGTCCTGAAAACGCGATTATGAACGTTAAAATTACCACCGGTTCGGCAAATAATCTATCTATCGATAAGAACCGGCAAGAAACTCAATCTAATTATATATTTTTTAGATACCTATACATTAAAACTAAAAAAAAACTTTTTACACAGTTCAGTACCAGAGAGCTGGTCTGCAGGTCTGCTAGCATGGTGACCAACATGACAACAAAAACTCTTGACTAATTAATGAAGTCCCGACGGTCGCCATTGTTTTGGATTGTACCACAAATATCATCAGGCACTTTGCCTGATTTCCGTTACTAGCCACACTAATTAAAAAAAAAAACTATCCAAGTAAATCATCTCAAACAAGCTGTGCCTGCGACTTCTTTTGCATGGAACTGAAAATTATTTGACTAAATTATATCCTGTCTTACTCAGAGATAATACAGCATTCTAATGTTGAAAGAATCTTTGATATCGGTCCAGTAGTTTTTGAGTTTATTCGCTACAAACGAAAATAGAAAAATATAAATCTGACCTCGTTATAATATTAGTATTGATGAAAGCTGTTTCTAAGAATCAAAACTAATCCGTTGCAACGATAATTGGACATGATTAAAAGTTAAAACTGGTTTCGCGATAATTATGACTGCAAAAAATATCTATTAAATAACTTTTTAGATATACGCAGGTATGTAGATATTTCTATAAAATATTCAGCCCAAATGTCATGGCGTCCACATGTAGATAAATATGTACGTTTATTACATCCGTTGAACATATTTTTAACCAGTTTCGAGACTCGACTGAACTGGTTTTATTTTAATTCGATACATCTATATTCTAAGTATACTAGTTTGAGCCTTCGACTTTGGTTGCATTTAACTACCATTAACCGATAATAATTGTATAATCTGTTTATAGTGTTTGTTTGTGTTGTAAATTTAAAATGTAAGCTAAATATGAAAGTCATTAGTAGGACTGAAAGTTTATAGGTACTTTTTTATAGCTAAAACGTTATGGACACAATATCACCTGATGAGGATGTGGCCGAAGATGGTGGATATGCTAAGTCCAGAGGAGACTGGCTCTTAAGTGCAACTAACTACCGGAACACAATTGTAGGTATTTAGGATTTTCAGATAGATGGGCATTAGAAAAAGCCCTACCACCATTCAATGGGGAGTTACTTAGTGACACCCTTGTGTAGGTTGTCCTTTGGGCGCTGAGTACCTTCCGCACTCGCCCACAATTTCCGGTGAACTTGTAAAAGCCCCGTGGCCAAATGTCATAGTTCCTTCGAAAAAAAGCTATAGCTTTATCATGTTGTTTTCTTTCACCGAAAGGTCAAGTTCATTACATGGGATATGAACTCACGCTCATAGAAACGTCTACATACTACCAACTGAGCTATCATCGCTTTGAAACGAACTGATGGCAATGAGACTCAGTTTAATGTGAAGAAAAACATTATTAAAATATAAAACTTTGGTAGGAAATTTTCCAACGCCCGCTTGGCTAACTACCATTTCAAGTTGTAAATCCGTTATCAAATAGTTACACGTGTGATCCGTGAATGGCACTTGAGAGCCAGTACCCACTAGGTTTAGCATGTTTTTTTATGTTATAGGGGGCAAAGGAGAGAGCATGTCAGCTGATGGTAAGTGATCACCGCCGCCCATGGACACACCGGAGGAATCGCAGGTACATTACCGGCCTCTGTGGTAGGGACTGGCTTTTACGTGCAACAGCCAGAACACACCTATTGGTATTTAGCGGCAGATTTTCAACTTGAGGATGGTAGCTAGCCAAGTGGGCATTAGAATAAGCTCTACCACTAATATCAAATGAAATTGTGGCCAATATTAAACTTGTAAAGTGTATAAAAAGTAATGCGTCCTTATCAACACGCTTCGTAACACACGTATAAATAAAATCTATATTTGCACACGGCTATCTATGTGACGCTGTTTTTAAAAACCGCATGACATAATCGCTGCAAGTGTATGACTTTGTTGGATCAGTACACCATATTGCATGTTTGTATATTACCTACTCTCACACACGGACGCCAAACATGCGTTTAACATCTTTATACATACAAATTGTTTGTCCGTGCTGAACTCCTAAACAACTGAACCGATTTTAATCAAACTTTGCACACTCTGTACAGTTTCGATCGGATACTTTTTTATCTCGATAAGTAGTCATAACGGGATAGATGTCGCTTAAGTCGATGTGATTGTGTACTCTAATAGGCAGAACAAGGTCCGCCAGGTGAGCTAGTTAAAATATAATTAAAACTATCAGCATAATAGAAAGCAATGGAGAGAAGCAAACCAAAAATATGAAGAATGCAAAGAGTGAAAAATGTGCAGAGATGAGGGAAAATAAATGTTGTAGATGCCTTACAGTACCTTTGCTCTAATACAGAAGTGGCGGTGAGTAGGATACTTAGCATGTTACGCGAACAATAGATGGATATTAAAAACAATAATGGGAAGGACAAAGAGGAAAAAGAAGAAGAGTGCGTCCCAGTTCTTGAAGCGATAATACCTCAGTGGTAGTGTGTATGACTACGTGTCAAGGGACGTGAGTTCAAATCCGCCTACAATGAGCTTGAGCTTTCGGTGAAGGAACCATGCACAACCTAGCATGGTTGTAGGGCTTTTTCTAATACCCGCCTGGCTTGCTACCACCCTCAAGTTGAAAATCTGTCGTCAAATAGCAATAGGCGTGTTCCGGCAGTTGCACTTGACAGCCAGTTCTTCCACAGGTTTAGCTTGGGCCGTATCGTCACTTAAGATCACGTGAGATTATAGCCATAAAGCTAAACAATAACTATAAAAGTGAATAGAAGATATGAAAGCGATAGCAAAAAACGAATGGATAAGGAAAGCTAGGAACAAGGAAGAATGGAACAGCTGGAGGTGGTCTTTAGCCGAGAAAGGGTTCCGATCAATGGTAATGAAGGTAACAACTACAGCGTTTAGACACTATTACAAATTTGTATATTTTTTCAATGTTTTGTTAACATGCATATGTAAAATATTGTAGGCCGGACATAAATTGGCTTTATTATTATTATTGTTATATGTTTGTAAGCTTTGTATGACAGTGAGAATACTCCATTGAATACTAGACATCGTCTAGGGCATAAAATCGAGTACCAATTTTTGAAGTGAAAACTTGGAAAAGTGGCGGTGTTAACCGTTTGTTCTGGCATTAAGACTGCAAGGTCGCTCCAAAAACAACATGTAGGAATATTTATTAAGTTGAAACTTAATCCTTAGCATTTTTTTATACTTTAACTAGTTAATATGTTTTAATAATAATTGATGTTTCGTATAATGCGAGAAAGTAAGACCAATTTTAATAATTCCTAAAAATATCATATTCCTTATAACCGTGTCTAAAGATTGCGTTACATAAGTCAAGCTCGTCGTGTGTGGACCTATCCTATATTGCATCTGGTTACGTAATCACTAAGTAATAAAGATAACTTACCTCGAAGGATAACGTGTTCTCTTGCACGTCGAGCAGCTTAGCCGTCCAGGAATGTTTATCCGCTATAGCATCGCGGCGAAGAAACATCGATCCCCGAGTGTCCATCTGAGGTTTGTCACCTACATGAACAGCATAATATTAGGGTTGACGTCACATTTGTACATTGAACCAGTAATAGCTGTGCGAAATTGTGTTCAGCCAATGTGATAGTGGATGTCAGTTCGAATCCACCAACCAGTCCATATTATTTGGTAAAGACCAAAAATAATCTCTTTTCTAATAATATTTTTTTTAATTGTTGTATTTGAGAACCCATCTTCCACTACACTTAGCGTCTCATTTAGTATCAGGTAACACGGTAGGCTATCTAGACTATGGAATCTTATGGATTATATAGCAGCTAATTTCTATTGTTTGCTTTCTTGAAAATCAGTTTATAATATTAGCTTACCTAGTGTCAAAATCATGACTCTATATATGCATTGAGAACTTGATGGTAAGTGATCACCGCCGCCCATGAACATTTTCAACACCAGAGGAATCCCAGGTGCGTTGCCGGCTTTTATTAGAGGGGCTGGCTCTCAAGTACAACTACTGGAATACACTTATAGATATTTGACGGCAGATTTTCAACTTGAGGATGGTAGCTAGCTAGGCGGGCATTAGAAAAAGCCTTACCACCACGCTATGGTTTCCTCGGGACGTTTTCCTTCACCGAAAGCTTGCAATTTGTAATTCCGAAATTGTAGGTGGTTGGATTCGAATTTACGTCCCATGACGCGGCATTCCTACAAACTACCAGCGAGGTATCATCGCTTTAAACCAATACGTTGGCGCCCTCTAGTAGGCGCGGGGTCAGTTTTCAGAAGTGTTGGGAGCGGCACTTGTCACTCACTAAGACCCTACGCTCGTGTGCGATACAGACCCTGCATTATAGGCAAGGCCGGCTCAGAATAGTTTAATAATAGAGGTAGAATACCACTAAAACAACAGGACGGTTTCTTTGTGAAAACTTTTTAAGCAATTTCTGTGGCAACTTTAAATATAACATAATCATCTTGTTTGTATAAAAATGTATGTTTATATATAAGAATTCGCTTTGACACTGTTTCACAGAAAACCAACGAAAATTCACACGAGCACAAATTTTCTTGACATAAATTATTTTGTATGTGAAACCTGAACGTGTAGTTGAATTATTAACAACCAAAGAGAATCTTCTGTAGCCAGTTAAATGAAATACGTTTATAAATAACTAGATTTTAAGTGCGGCTTCGCTTACGATCATATCGATTTTGTCAAACAAATCAAATGACGTACTAAAAAGTTTCATATAAAGTTATTCCTCTCTTTACTCCAGTTCCAAAAAGGATTTGTGAAAAAAGTAGCCTATCACCGTCTCCAGGTTCCCATCTATCTCTATACCAAAATTCATTATAATCGATTCAGTGATTTAGGCGTGAACGTGTAACAAAGAAACAAATAAACCAACACATTTTCGCATGTATATAATATGGATAATAAAAATCATCAAATGAGAAATAAAGATTGCGCGATATATTTAATAAATATAAAAAAGTCGTTTTGAAATAACGAGCTAGTTAAGAAAATAAATGTAAAACACTTTAATAATTCAAGGTTCAATGTCGCATCGCATTAATGCTATAAACTGTACGCGTGTAGACAGTAAATTGTCATTTATATGCATATTTTAGTTTTCCGTTTCATCACAATAACATCTCAAACTTACACGTTACGCATAGATTCCCAAACTTTTACACACCATTTTTCGACCCCCTCTTTAGAATTACCCCACTTCCAATAAGCTTTTAGAAAAAAAATGGGCTCTCACCGTCTCTATGTTCTCATTTATCTCTATAACAAAATTCATTATATTCCATTCACCTCTTCAGGCGTGAAAGCGCAACAAACAAACAAAGTCACTTTTGCATTTATAATATTAGTAAGGTTAATGCAATCCAGAAATATACACGTTCGAGATGAGTAGGTATATCAAGAAATCAAGAATTGTATATGAGCTGGTTGCGACCTGAAAACATATGTAAAACCCGTCACTGTAACTCTTTTACTGTAACTAAGGGTCAGGATAAGCTGATATACAACTAGGTCAACCTGTGATGGTTTGCCCATTTCATCATTGTCTTCGAACTATACTATGCTTACCGTCTGTACTTGCAGCCATCTACCGACGATTGCTTTTTTAGGACAGAATGATCATCCTTACTAGATACATTAGATACTAGCATTTTCCCGCGGCTTTGATCAAGTTAATGTTGATTTTATCAAACAATTATGATACCGTTATCCGCTCTTTTAAATAAATTATATCAAATGAGTCTGGTTTAAGAATAATTTTGTAGGACTATTTATGATAAACATTTCCATTGTACATTATATACGTGTAACACTAACGGTTTTTGCAGCGCAAGCCAGAATAGCTCACAGATGGCAGAATTTGTTCCTACATACTTGACGCTTATCGTTATGTTTTGGACAATCCACACAATGTATTTGTAAATTATAGCCTATGCATTATTCTGATGATTCATTAAAATCCATTCTGTAGTTTTTGCGTAAAAGAGTAACAAACATTCATACTTGCAAACTTTCGGGTTCATAATATTAGTAACGATTACATCCATCTTCCTTAAACTGACGGTATGGTGGGAGGGTATTTTCTTATGCTCATCTGGCTGACTGCCACCTTCAAGTAGAAAATCTGTCGCCAAATACCTATAGCTAGTTTCTACATTAAACTTATGCTTCCCACTATCTTTGTCGACATCGTTTCTTAACTTCCTATAAAAGTGTGGTCTAATGGTTAACCTATTATATACCTAAGTTTAAAACGAACTTACAAAAATTTGCAGATACACTACAACTGACCGATCATCGTTTGTTTTGGTGAGCATGGTCACCTTTACTGGATATATTATTCTTTTTAATACTCGAATAAATTACAGGCCATAAATATTTCTTTAAATTAAAAAATATAAAATAATTACCCAGAGAGAAGACGAGTTGTACCACGTCATTGTTTTCATCATAAGACCGGTTGAACCTAACGACTCCATTGAACGGCTGACCTCGACGGACTATGGTCGTTGTTGGATTCTCCTCGTTGACAACTTCGTACCTATAAAAATAAATATATTGTAAATACCGCAGTACGGCTTAGTTAACCTTAGGCGACAAATATCTACAAATACATATTATCGGCTATTGCTAAAAATACCGATATTTTTTTACTCTCAGCCAAACATGTTCAAACTAGGTTGCTAATCAGAGGACAGTTCTTAATTTTTACTGTCCGATGATCTCCATGGTACTTAAAATTTTCCCAAATTAATAACGTACATAACGGTTTTAATAGAATTTTCTTCTGAAAGCAGTGTTTTTTTTTTGATCAAACGAACTAATACCTTTATCTGATCAAAAATACATGTCTGTTGACGATCAACCGCATCGAAACGGACTGATTATAATTATTCGAAACGTTCGTAGATTGTGTTAATTTTGGATTTTTTGTTCCTTTGTCATTATTTTTTTCCGATTTAAAAAAAAAATGACTTTAAAAACCAGGGCTGAACAACTTTTTTTTTTGTTAATGTGGTGTAAATATATGGTCGCTCACTTCCACTTGAAATATATATTACAAGATACAAGCAATGTATAAACAACTCGGTAACCCCACATTTTCTCTTGTTGCAAGAGACTAAGAACAGATTTCTCCTTTGTCCTTTTGTATATTTTAGACACCGTGACTTCCACCAAGTTCAAGCTGAAAATCAGCGCTGAGTGCTTCGTAGGACGCTTCAGCATATGCGAACCCTTTCATAATCCCGGGATGTAGTTTTTTAGACCACTTTTGTACACGTTTATTTTTATGTAATAGCGTGCAAACGAGTAAGCGTATCACCTGATTGTAAGTGATCACTTTCAATCTGAATGTTACATTGTGCCCGTAAATAAAATTGTGTGACACGACGCTGGATCCACAGTGGCGAGCTGTCATAGATTTAAAAAAAATGTAGCAGCGACCAAACGAGAAAGCGTTTCATCTGATGGTAAGTGATCACCGCTGTTCATGGGTACCCTCAACACCAGAGGAATCGCAGGTGCGTTGCCGGCATGTAAACGAGGGACTGGCTCTCAAGTGCAAATACCGGAACACACCTAGTTGTATTTGACCGTAAATTTCAACTTGAGGGTTGTAGCAAGCCAGGCGGGCATTAGAAAAAGCCCTACGACAATGCATTGTGAATAAATAATTTCTTCGTTCTTTCTTTCCTTGTATGTAGTGTACCATACTTTTGTGTAAGACCTTCCAAAATATCTGTTACAATGTTTTGCAGCCCCATAGTCTTGCAAACAATTATAGAATTTAATTGTACAACTCTTATTCAATAATAGGTTGTATCTTTATGTAAATATAAGTGATTTTTGGTTATGATTCTATCTTTATATATTCGTTAAGATATAATATTACCTATCGATTATGAACATTTTATAAACATAGAAAAAAATAAGCCCAATATTTCGTCTTGTAACTTGGTACTGTTTTGATATTCATAAGTGATTTTTTAGAGTTTAAATTTAACAAAAGAATTTTCGATCAATTTCGTTACTACATTCTTAAAAATGAAAATTTGATTATTCATTGTATTTTCATAAATAGCTTTTTTTTTCATTTTTAAAGTAGTTCTATGTTAATTTTTTTAAAAGGGTTGCTTATATCTGGCATGACGTTGATTAAGGTAATGGAATATTGTCCTACTATAGAATTTAATAATTTTGAAGTGAAAACTTCTATAGCGCAGTTTGGATAGGGAGTAAATTCATGTACGTCGTCATCGACATGGTCACGTGACGTGTTAACGTACACAGTATATCTGTTTATATTATTATAACTTATTACGTTATAAACAGTTTTGATTTACAAGTTTTATTTTAATATCAAATAATTAATTTGGGTAACCAAAAATAATAACTGTTTGTTTATAGTTTTAAGTTTACACTTCTCTCGGCAGTCCTCATGACTGCTTTAAATATATTTTTTAAGACACTGGAAGGTTATTTCGTGTTAAACCTAGGTTATATAATCAAGAAGATATAATTTATATTAAATAAATGAATCAGGTGATAAAATATCATAATAATCGGATTATGTAAGGTCGAGCAATTATTATAATGTAAGTCGCATTTTAGACCCATATTAAGTTTCTATATTATAATGCATACAATACGCGAAAGTGTTAAAAAGTATCCTATCTCTCAAGTTGGATCAAACTGCGCACAGTGTGCAAAATTTGATTAAAATTGGTTCAGTAGTTTAGGAATTCTTCGCGGTCAAACAACATGACACGAAATTTTTATATAAAAAAAAATTACTTACTTTACAGTGTTATGCGTTTGGGCATTTTCCTTCGGATAGAAATGGACTACATCGACGATAAGCGGTTCCATGTTTTATATCTGAAAGAAAAAAAAGAATAATAGAGTTTCCACTTTAAAATGACCTTCCATAGTTTAATTAATGTATTTCTTCCTTTTAAAAGAAATCAACAGAATTCAATTATTATATAAGTGTAGATAAAACAGTTTAATACGTCGCGAGTCATTTAACTCCTTCACTTGTCAACGTAGTTTAATTGTTTTTTCTTCGTTTATTAGATATTGACGGCTTTCAATATTGATATAGAATATGTTTAAAATATTATTTTCCTACTATTACAAGAATTTTCCCTATTTTTCAACAATGCTTATGGTCAAATTTAGAGAACACGGCCAATGCTAGTACCAGATAATACTTATAAATATTGTATTTCCTAATAATGATTTCAGTTCATACACTTGGCAGAATTCATCTCATAATTAAACCCAGGAGTAAAATAAAATAAAATGTATACAATTTAAAATAAGTTATATCTGGGATATAATATATAAATGTATAAGCGACAGTACATCTTATTATTATATATTACTAGCTTTTAGCCTCGGCTTCGCTTGCGTTAATATTATTATTCTTAAAAAAAGGATGGCTCAAATAAAAGTTTCATTTATCATCATAATCATCGATTCAGCGGTTTAGACGTGAAAGCGTAACAAACAAACAAACTCACTTTCGCGTTTATAATACTAGTAAGGATTAATAACTTTTATGGTTATTAGTAAAAACTGGACAGAATTTACTTCTCACGTTGAAAAGAATTTCTTCGATTTGTTAATAATGAATATTATCGAATTTCAACTATAGCAAGTAGATTAGTAATATAACACCTCTATCTAATAATCAGACAAGTAGTCATTGAGATGAATGTAACGAAGTTAACGAAACAAAATCAATATAGTTGAATAATAGTGTTGTTTTTATTATTGAGTTATGAGAGACATAAGCGGTTGAATAAAATTCTTTTTTTATTGACTATTTATCGGTGTACATTAGTAGATTTGAGCATCTGGAAATACTGTTAATAAAACTCTGTAAGTTGGTCCAGAATTATCTTCGGTAAAATATTATTTCTGTAACACTTTTGTATAGTTTATAGGTTTAGCGTTATGGCTACAATCTCCCCTGATCTTAAGTGATGACGTGGGCTAAGATGGTGGAGACGCTAAGCCTAGTGGAGGGACTGGCTCTCACGTGGAACTGCCGGAACACAGGTATAGAGGTATTTGGCGACAGATTTTCAACTTGAGAGTGGTAGCTAACCAGGCGAGGATTAGAAAAAGCTCTACCACTATGCCATGAATTTAGTTATAACAATTAAAATAAAACAGCAATTATAATTAAATTTAGTATCATTACAGTAATTATAATTTCTGTCAGTAAATTTTAACATAAACTCTGTATAACGATGATCATATAACTTTATTACTGTTGAGAGGTGTAGGTTACCAACTAAAGTTCGACAATATACTGAATAATAAACGAAATTAAAATTTATTTCTCTATCATTTGAAAACAGTGGTTATACTCCAGATGTAAAGCGCACTATACTATTTCTCATAAATCTGGCTATCACATACAAAATGATTTTTTACAACCTGATGGCCAATTCCAAAGATTTGCATATGTAAACATACAAACAAAATAATCTTCAGCATTACTAACTATATAAAAGTATTATTTATACGTTCTATAGGTAAGTCTATTCGAATCAGTGATTTATAAAAAAAAATGTACGTTTTAGAACGGTAACTCTGTCAAACGTTCTGTCTGACACCTGTCAGACATATGGCGACATATGAATTCGATTAAGTAAAAGTTTAATAGTAATTATAATCTACGATTTCGTAGCCATAACTCGAACGTTGTCTGCCTGTGTCAATATGTGTTTGTGTATTAGCTTGATCTTTCTAGAGCAAATAAAAAAAATCAAGAATCTAATTTGAGCCAAAAGTATAAAATCATTTTAATTTAAAGTGTTTGAACAGTCACCTATAAGTGTTAGGTATAATTTTAGTTGTCCTTCATATGTTTTTAATTGAATATCTATAAATTTTATTATTATTCTTAGTGGGAGGCATGCAGGCTATCTAGACCTGTAACGCTGCAAACATAGATGATCTATTCTGACCGCCCCACGCTACTAAATCTCACCGCCTAGACCTATAGCATGAATGTACTGTACGACTTTTATGGCACCGTTTCTGAATCAACTTTTTCTTATTTTTATATAGTAACTAGCTTTTATTCGCGGCTCGGCTCGCGTTAATATTGATTTTGTCAATCAGCTCTTGATCACTTCTTATAGGTTATTTGTGAGAATAAAGTCTATCACTGTCTCCAGGGACTCATCTATTTCCATATAAAAATTCATCATAATCTATACAGCGGTTCAGATGTGAAAACGTAGTAAACAAACAGACTCTCGCATTTATGATATTAGTAAGGAAGTAAGGAAGGAAAAGTCTTTAAAATGTATTAATAAAAAAGACTTGAAAAATTTTTTTTTTACACTCCAATAACAAAGGAGATTACTGTTGGTTATTTTTATTTTCTAATAACAAAGATTAGTTTTTTAAAATTACAATAACTTAGAAAACAAAAAAATCTTAAATTTGACATTTGTGTCGGCGGCACTCGATACCCGCTAACGTTTTTTTTTTTTTTGTCATAGATCGATTTAAATCCACGTTTTTTGCAACAAAACAAAAACTGCTGTTTTGACCGGTCATATAATAATTTTATGATACATGATATGCAATTATTTCGCTTCGCTCAAACGTTCGTCTGCAACCACCTTGATGGAAATAGAAAACACATCGATGTTGTTGTGATGTATTTAAACGCATGACTACATTTTGTTGTAATGTTTGCTCGGTGTGTTTGCATAGGTCTTATACGCTTATGTATGATAACAAAATTACAACAAGTTTTATAGTTAAACAAACGATGCGATTTGAAGCGATGATAAATCAGTTGGTAGTGTGTATGGGACGTTGCGTTAACGGACATGAGTTCAATTTTTTTATATAGTTAAGGTCTCTAGCGTTATGGCGATAATATCAGCTGATCTGAATTGACGTTATGGCCCAAGTTAATAGACACGTTAAACCTGTGCAGGAATTGGCTTTCAAGTGCAACTACCGGAACACACCTATTGGTATTTGGCGGTAGATTTTCAATTTGAAGCTGGTTGCGAAACAGGTGGGCATTAGAAAAAGCCGTACCACCATGGATCCCTGCAATGAGATTAATCTTTGCTGATATGGGAGGAAATACTATCGAAATTGTAGCAAGATAGTACCGCTTTTTCTAATGACCACCTGGCTAGTAGATTTCCGGTAGTTGAATCTGAGAGCCAGTCTCTACACTATATTCAGCATGCCCACCATCTTGGGCGTCACTCCACTTAACATCAGATGTGATTGTGATCATAACGATAAGTGTAACGATAAAAAGCACTACTCGTTTACAAAATTCCATTGAAATCGGTTCAGCGGTTTCCGAGATTAGCACGGACAGACAGCATTACACGAGATTATTGTATATGGAAAGATAAAATTATTGATATGGCTGATGAAGTAATCATGGATTACCTCAAGCAAGTTTAAAGTGTATAACTTGTTTGCTTATTACGAGCGGCAATTAATGAGTTCCTTCGAAGATAAAATAACATACCCATACATTAGAATAAAATTACGTAATTTTCAACCTTAAGGATATTTTGGTAACCTAGAAAAAATTGTCTGACTGGGACAAACACAGTACGTGCTGAAATCGACGGCCACCGTCGAGGCATCGCCGAAACATCGAAAGCTGCCGCTGTCATATCTGCCTCCATTGTTTTTGAGGGCTTTTAATATACAGAGGCTTCTATCAAAATGTAATACTCTCACCGACTGGATTTTCATCATAAATTGTAGCCGAAATCAAACTTAATCCTAAATTATGATTTGAGATGAAATCCTTACTTCCGTATCCTATCCTTACTAATATTATAAATGCGAAGGTGAGTTTGTTTGTTTGTTTGTTACTCTTTCACGCCTGAACCGCTGAATCGATTATGATGTAGTGTAGAGTAGTGTGTACGACTTCGCGTCACGGGATTTGAGTTCGAATCCAACCACCTACAATTGGCTTGAGCTTTCGGTGAAGGAAACATCGTGAGGAAACCATAGTATGGTTGTAGGGCTTTTAATAATGCCCACCTGGCTAGCAACCACCCAAAATTTGAAAAACTGCCGCCAAATACCAATAGGCATGTCTACTAACTTGGGCCCTATAGTCACTTGAGATCAGATGAGATTATGGCCATAACGATATACCTTAACTATATATAAAAATATTATGTTAAATCTTGAACAAATGGGTTGAGGTAAATGTTTTAGCTTTTTTTAATAATTATTATAAATTTAATCCGTATTGGAGATAAATATATACTGTATATATACAACTGTTCAAATTGTAAAATACGTGTAAACGCAGTTATTTTGTTTTGTTTATTTTATGTTAATAAACTAGCTGACCCTGCCAATTCGACCGCATGGAATTATAAATTATTTATTAATTTTACCCGGTTTTGTAACGTTCTTAAATAGATGTAGTGTAATGTTAAATAACCTAAGCCCTCCCTCAATGATTGTGCTATAAAACAAAATAGATTTTTTTAAATTCCGAATTGTAGTTCTTTAGAATAGCTGGTCAAACGAACAAGTAACTTTCACGATTTTCTATTGGATTTAGCTGCCACATTCACAACTTTTTATTGGTAAAGTTTAGCGTAATGGCCATAATCTCACCTGATCTTAAGTGACGATATGGGCCAAGTTGGTAGGGCACGCTAAACCCGTGAAGGAACTGGCTCTCAAGTGCAACTGCCGGAACACACCTATTGGTATTTGTCGGCAGATTTTCAACTTGAGGGTGGTAGCTAACCAGTCGGGCATCAGAAGACGCCCTACCACCATGCTAGGGTTCCTCACGATGTGTTCCTTCGCTGAAAGCTCAAGCTCATTGTAGGTGGTTGGATTCGAACTTACGTCTCTTGACGCAAAATCGTATACACTACCACTGAGCTATCATCGCTTCAACCTGAAATGGAATGTAACTATACTAATAAATAGTTTATAAAATGAATGAATAGTTACTACCCTTGACAGCTAGTTGCAGTCTTCAATTAAAATTTCATTAGACATCAAATTATATTAGTGTGGCACCTTGATCACCATATACCATATACCGCATAAGACACGCATAAGTGACTAGTTAAGTAGTATACATTTTTAATATTTAATAATAGCTTTTACGACTTCGGATTAGATTTAATTGCCGTAATAAAAACTTGAAATATGGATATAAATTTTCTTAAAATAACTTACGATACCAATGAATAGTTGCCGTAAATAAAATCTGTTTACTGTCTTGGATCATATCTTGATTTCCTAATTAATTTTTTATAGTATAGGCGTAACAATCTCATCTGATGTTAAGTGATGATTGGGCCGAAGATGGCGCACACGCTAAGCCTAGTGAAAGGACTGTCTTTCAAGTACAACTGCCGGAACAGACCTATTGGTTTTTGGCAGCATATTTTCAACTTAACTTAGTAAATAGCCAGGCGGGCATTAGAAAAAGTCCTACCTCTAGATTATTGTTTCAATACGACGTTTTCCTTTACCGAAAGCGCAAGGTCCTTGTATGTGGATTGGAACTCATGTCTCTTGTCCCGTCGTCTGCACACACTATCGATTGAGCTATCACCGCTTCTATATTTATTGATATTATTATATCTAACTAGTTCGCGATCACCACACAACTGGTAGGATCATTCATGAAGACACGGGTAGGCAGGTTTTGTTTCTGCATAGCCTGGAGTATATCTAGCAAGTTACTGGAAGTAAGAACTTGTATTCGGCTACATAGGATCAATATAACATGTTATACGTTTAAGTTGGCGATCACAACGCTCACGAGCGCGGTTGTCTCGTTCTACTTGACTGCAAGCGTTACAATTATTGACCTAAATAGAAGGAATGTATCCACCCTTGTAGATGGGTCACTATGAGTTCGCCATGACTATGTGGAACTCCTAGAGGTATATTTTGAACGTTGTGAATGTAGCCATTGTTATGAACCTATCGGAGTAACTATTTTTCATTTGACAAGTTGATTGAAACTGATGAACCGCTTATCTCTGAGGTCGTTAATGTTTTTGGACTGACCTATGTTTATTATCAACTATGGTGCGGTCAATTTGCCGCACTGCGATAGAAAAACAAAAATAATGAACACTAAGCACTTAAACATTAAAAAAAAGCACTATTTTAACTACCATTTTACTGTACTAAAGTTTTAATCATACAGTAATATTGTTGTTAAAAATAACAAACAGTTTTATTTGTAAAAATATTCATTTTTATTATTATATGAATTTATTGTTATATTCATTAGAGTCAGCGATAAAACGTCCTAAATTTATATATATAATACGTCCTAATATTAATATTTTAATATATTATAAAAATATCAATACAATTAAAATTACTAAATATTATATCTGAAAAAATAAATAATCACATATTAATTAGTTAAAAAGAAGTACAATAATTAGTTAAAAACTAGTACCTGTTTTTTAAATATATTTTAAAACACACGCGATATACTTTCACGGCACTAAATTTTAGTCACTGATTTACGAATAGAATAGGATTTCAGATGAATAGTGTATTTATAACATGCGCGCGCGCAGTCGAACTGACGCTTGATCTCGGACGCGAGGTGTATATGAACGTGTTTCAGCGGCGCCTGCGTCTCTAAGATGACAACAATTTACTCTTAGACAGGGACAATATTCTCTGTATTTTTTTTTTTTTAGCTCATTTGGTAGAACGGCCTCCGCGTCAATGGATGTGAGTTCGAAGCTAATTGCAATGTGTTTAGGCTCGGTGAAGGAAAACATAGTAAGGAAATTATATTCTTTTCTCTAACATTTTTTTGAAGCGATTATTTCTCAGTAGTGTGTACGGACTCCGTGTCAAGTGGACGTGAGTTCGAAGCCACCTACAATGAGCTCGGGCTCGATGACGGAAAACATCGTGAGGAAATCATAGCATAGTGGTAGGGCTTTTTCTAATACCCAACTGGCTACCATCTTCAGGTTGAAAATCTGCACCCAAATACTTATTGTTGTGTTTCGACAGTTGAACTTGAGAGTCCTTCCACTAGGCTTAGCTTGCCACCATCTTGGTCCACATCTACATTTAACATCAGGTGAGATTATAGCCATAACGCTAAACCTATAAAGTAGAACAACAAATATATGGACGCGTATTTGCAGTAAATGGACCTGTATACTGATTTAAACTATTTAACATTACGCTACCACCAATGGTAGCAGAGCAATATTGAAAAAGGTTACAAAAATGGGCAAAAATAATTTTGAGTTCCACGCGAACGTAGTCACAGGCACAGATATGTACTTGTTCATTTTACTATTACGTGCCTTACATTTTACTTACTTTATCCAGAAATAGAGTACCTATTTCATTTATCAAAATTGGGTTCATTGAACTTATTATCATATCTAAACGAAAGGTACACCAAATGTGACTTATTATCAAGGAAGGTCAAGCTGTAGTCAATAAACTAGTGATAAAACAATAATATCAAAGGCGAAGGAAGAGTTAGATTATAACTTAGTTGGTATGTAATATCCTTTATCAAACTAAATTTGTTACGATAGGTACTGACTATATTTTTAAAGTAGACAGTTTAGTCAACTATCTTTTAATGGCTTCTATGATTGCAGGATACACAATATTGTTTATTATCATTCTTTTTGATTTTTCTTATAAGTATAAAAAGAGTAAAATATAAGTATTATGTATAGCTCAATTACGAGGATGTACAAAATATGTGGGAAAGCTGGTAAGGTGAACGTAAGCAGAAAAAGAAGTAAGTTAATAAGATGTAATCTAATTAAAAACTATTACATTAAAATAAATAAGATGCATGCATTACTGGATACATACAATCCACTAGTTTTAACCCGCGGTTTCGCTCGCGTTTATGTTGATTTTGTCAACCGGTACTGGTTGGAAGTAATGAATATTTTTGCTGTAGGTTTTATTTCTTTATGTTTTTCTAATGCCCGCCTACCTAGCTACCACACTCAAGTAGAAAATCTGCTGTCAAAAAGCATTAGGTGTGTTACGGCAGTTGCACTGGAGAGCCAGTCCCTCCTATACAGGCCGGCAACGCACCTGCGATTCCTCTGAGGATGTCTATGGGCGGTGGTGATTATTTTCCATCAGGTGACACGCTTGCTCGTTTGTCCCTATTCCATAAAAAAAGTACATAGATGGATGTAGTACATATGATTATCTGCATGAAGAATACTATGTGTATAAATGGTGTGAACGGTGATTATAGGTGATACAATAGAGTTAAAGCATTTAATGCCGACACTACCTGGGCAGGATAAATAGTTAAAAGAACGAGAGTATATAAAATGTATTGTAATATATTAGTAAAAAAAATTGTGTTCAAATAAACACTTAGTTTATTGCCGATTTTCGTCTGGACGGGTTTTTTATACTGAGTGCAGTTAAATTTATCTAACTCTATAATATTATAATGAATTTAGTCGCTTTAAAATTGTAACGGCTGAGTAATAGCCTATTTCTATGTTTGTGCAAATGTTGGTGAAATTTTACATGCATGTGATAGATATTATACCAACTTTTATTTATAATTATTATAGTTTTAATAATCAAAAATGGTGAGTCGTTGTGGCTGGGAGGAATACTTCTAAAAGTTTCCGAGATTTGTCACACAGGTTTAATATCCTTATAAGTATCCCTTTATAACGATCGTCAAGTTTTACCTTCACTGCTCGTGTATCTCTCCCTAGCCAGTACAAATAATTCCCAATAATAATATACAGCATAAAAAAAACAGTGTCAACAATAGAAAATATAAACCTTACGTCCCTTCGATGATTTTGTCGTCTCAAGTGCCTCGCTTCGACTGAAACTAATAGCCGCGTTCGCGCCGCACTTATATATTAATCGGTGTTGTCAACTACCCTCCTAAAAGTCCCTTCTAACAATAGTCTATAAGAGTACTAAAAGGAATATTCATTGTAGTATCAAAATCATGGTGTTACTACACTGTCGCGTATTTATCGCCCAATTCGCGGTAGGAGGATATAAATAAATACATCGTTCAACGGTTCCTAATGAGTGATTCCCAAAGGCCGATTTATCAATCTGTTTTATGGAACTCGGATACATCATAAACCCGCGTCACGGTTATGACGGATTGTTCATATGCCATACAAAACATATTTGAAGTAATCAATGAATTCGTCATTACGATGACGAAGTACGAGTTTACTATGCTGCTTTTCCGTGACCAAACTCTCGTACTACCGATTCAGACATCCAGTGTAAATTGATACTTTGTAAACATTGAATATGTGCTTGTGTTAGGGCCAGGTCTTTTTAGATTTTTTTAATATTGCTAACTCTCTCTTTCTCCGTATATATATATATGTATGTATGTATATGTATTTGTATACTAGATGTGCTAGTGACGTCGTTCGCATGGAATTAAAAATATTTAATCAGTTTTGCCGGTTTTTGTAACTTATTGAAATACATCATTGTTCCTATTAATGATAATGTATAGTTTTTATATAGTTAAGGTTTAGCGTTATAGCCATAATCTCTCGTGATTTTAAGTGACGATACGGTCCAATTTGGTACAGTCGCTAAACCTGTGGAGGAAATGGCTCTCAAGTGCAACCGCCGGAACACACCTATTGGTATTTGGCGGCAGAATTTCAAATTTAGAGTGGTAGCTAGCCAAGCGATCTTTAGAAAGTCCTACCATCATGCTGTGGTTTCATCACGATATTTTCCTTCACCAAAAGCTCAAAATCATTGTAGGTGGATACGAACTCATGTCCCTTGATGCGGGTTCCATACACACTACCAACTGAGCTAACATCGCTTCAAATTTAAATTATTTGGATGTGTATACGATTAGATACAATGTCGTCATAATGTCGTGCTATGATAAGAAATACTGGGAAAATGCGATCTTTAAAAATTGTGAGATCATTTTATCAAATTTTTTGTGACTCTGCACTGATTAGCGCGGCTTAGTTATAATGAAATGTTTATTTTAAGGCAAAATAATTGAAGACTCGTGCTTTCAAGGTTAATGAGATACTAATTTAAGCCCTAAGAAGGCGCTTATGAACGCCAAAACTACTACCGGTTCGGAAAGTAACGCAGTCATCCAGAAGTACCTGCGTGAAACTCCATCTGCGCCTCTTTTTTTTAAGTCTTTCTATAATATGTTCGGGAACGTTTATTTGTATTTTCTAGAAATTATACTATTCTTACCACAGTAGTAGGACTATTTTTATATATAAAAATGTCGTGTCACGTTGTTTGGCAGCAAGAAACTCCTAAACTAATGAACGATTTTAATCGAATTTTGCACACTGTGTGCAGTTTGATCCAACTTGAGAGATAGATTACTTTGTACCACTTGCTAAACTTTCACGTATTGTATGCATTATAATAAAGGAATTAAATACGGGTCTAAAATGCGACATACTTTTTAATAATTATTCGACATTTCGGCCTGGGTACACGTTACACGTTACACGTCGAGCTATTATAAAAAAGTAAGTCGCACTTTGGACCAGTATTTAATTTATATATTATAGGTTACTTTTTATCTCGATAAGTGATCATAACGTTATAAATGTCGCTGTGGTCAATGTGATTGACCACTCAAAATGGCAGAACAAGATCTGCCAGGTCAGCTAGTTAGTCTTATGTTAAAATCAGGAACGATGGTTATAAAAAGGTTTCTATGTCTTGGTTTAATTGATATATTGGTCTACTTCTCGTCCAAAGCGTATAAACATAAGTTTTAAAAACATTTTCAATCATAAGGCTTGTACGATAGTTCTTTTATGAAACATTGCCTATCGGTCGTCATATAATAATGCCGGGTACGTTTTATTTTCAATTTAGCCTCTATTATCGAAAGTGTAATATATTGTATGTAATGTATTTTACATATATTTAATGTTTATATTGTTTTATTAATTTAATTCTTGTGTTTAGTTTTACGTAATGGATCGTTGTAGTCTGATAAATAAATAATAATAATTAATTTTGACATTAAAGAACGTCACAATCGCTTGCGACAGTTCCTCGTGACGGGAGATCGTTACAGCTATAGATATATGTATCTATAGTATGAATGCATAAAAAAACTGTTCGATATATATAGCTCCGTAGGTATCATGGGTATAGGACAGTGTATTTTAATATATTTAAGTTTTTATTATCAATAAAAACATAAAAACTTAAAATACACTGTGTTTATATTTGTTTACATTGGCATCGATATAATAACTATGAAACAGCTATTTTCATGGATACTTGCGGTTTAGATGCTTTTCTATAACTTAACTTCTACTGCTGAATAAACACGTCTGTAGCCAAGATTTTGTTCTGGTAGTAGCCCAGGACCGGATGTGGCCAGGCACAGAAATATAATCTATTTAATTATTAGACAGCGGAAATGTATGCTTGTTTAAACACTTTAATCTTAGGAATTACCAGTGGATTTTAAAATTTATTTTCGTATTTGATAGAACAATCACTGAAGAGGGCTTTAGGCTATTTAACATCACACTATGACCGATAGAAGCAAAGCTATATTGAAAAAAGTTACAAAAACGGGAAAAACTGAGTAAATAATTTTAATTACACGCAAACGACGTTGCAGCGAGAAGCTTTTGATAAATTATTAAGTGAAGTCGCAAGCCCATAATACATGTTTAAAGCGGGTCATAGTAATTTTTACATCACTCATTATATTATGTTGTGTAACTAAATATTTTGGTACGTTTTGATTTGAAAGTTGTAGAAGGTAATAATTTGATTTAATAATGATTGGCATGTATCCAACTAATGTTTATGACTTTTTTAAAATGAAATACATGTCTTAAAACGGGTCTTTCATAGTTACTGGTTATATTTTTAGATAATGACTCGGTTCTTTAAACTCATTCAATCGAGCGATAGGTTCAGTTTTGAACCAAATATCTAGCTAGTTCCGGCCTACACGCCGAAAGAACGAATGAACGATAAGGTACCGCGGGCGGTTCGCTAGGTCAAGCTAACGAACGAATGGTTTTCGTCGCAGTGACATGTTCGTTTGCGCGGTTTTTGAGACTTGATTCATTCGATTTGTTCGTTCGCGAACGACACGTATCTGCTCACTTCTCGTTTGACGATTGCAGCGTTCGTTACTAAGCGGAATACCTTGTCCCCGAGTTATATACCGTAATACCTATTAATAAGTTGTACGACGATAATCTGGTTATCGTACATATGACGTTTCATTCTCCTCGTCCGCTTTACCCGCGCCATATAATAAAACTATGTTTGACTCGGAGCGACCTGGAGTTGCGAGATATACATATAATAAATCTGTAGAAAAATCGTTTTCGTACATAAATAATAAAAAAAAATGCCAAGGTCTGAAACGATAGCCAATTTCCAGCATTTTTGGATTTTTTATCTGTTTGTCAGTGCACGCATCACGTAAAATGTACGAAACAAAATTAGATAACTTTGATACGTTTAAATTGTGCGCAACTTGAAGTATTACTTAGTTTTTGTTTAATATAAATTTGTGTGTAATATAAATTTAAAGTGTTCTCACGCATACAATTCAGTTACATGTAACGCCAAAATATAACTAATGTTAACAGTTGAACTCCATGTTCGATAGATGGCGTTGTACATATGACATCACCACACGACACGGATATTGAGTGTACTCTTATCTAAGCGACGCGTTTTCGATAATCATGCGAACGAAGTCGCGGTCACAGCTAGTGCGTAATATAATTCTAATAACACAGGTGATATAAAATGGTTTAAATAACGCTTGGATTTTCTGTAATAAAAAAAATGTCCTCACGGGCGCCGTCGATTGATTACTCATTAGCGATGTCGCACTGCGTCAGTTCGGTTGACGAATCAATAGTATGAGTAGTTTTGTGTCATCGCTCTATGGTATCAACGCGCACCGCATTCGCGTGCTCTGTGTCACATAGAACAGCGAGCGGGAAGCGAGAAGGGCGGGCATTATCAATCACAGATAAAAAATCAGATGCGCAATATTTTACTTTCTATCTGTATACATTTTTTTTGTTTTATCAATGAAGTATATTACTTTGGATTCTAGAAATATTTGTAGTTAATTACACATAGTGATCACTTATAATCGGTCGGCCTGTCTTCCTCGTTTAATTTATTAAATAAGTTTTTTTCAGTTTTCCGCTACAATCAATCCTTACTTATATTATAAATGCGAAAGTGAGTTTCTATGTTTTCACGCCTAAATCGCTGAATAGATTATGATGATTTTTTTTGGTATATAGATAGATTGTGTTTAATTCTATAATAAATTATAACTACTGAATTATAACTTTTATAAAAATTCACAATATATTAATTTTAACAAAGTCAGAGAATCTATTTTTTATATAGATAGGATTTCATCCGAGATGGAAATTTTATAACATGTGAAATTAATCAGCGTCGACTCAAAAACGTTACATTGTTTTGTGCAACGTACCTTGCGCACCTTTCACTTTGACCATCGTCCATCCGATGACAGGTCGACAATCGTAATTAAGGACAAAAACCAGTCGTGCATCGGAGTTGTCACATACCTGCTAAAGCAACGCTAGCTCAGTGGTAGTGTGTACGGATTCCGCGTCAAGGGACGTGAGTTCGAATCCATCTACAATGAGTTTGAGCTTTCGGTGAAGGAAAACATCGTGAGGAAACCATAGCATGGTGGTAGAGTTTTTACTAATGTCCGCCTGGCTAGTTCCGGCAGTTGCACTTGAGAGGCAATCTCTCCACAGGTTTAGCGTGTCTACTAACTTGGGCCGTATCTTCACTTAAGATCAGGTGAGATTATGGCGATAACGCTAAGCCTTAATTATAAAAAAAACACTTAATTATTATAATTTTTTATTGTTATCCAAGAACATATAAAGTATACTTACAACAAATTTTATTTATATAATTTTATTTAATATCGCTTCAATGTACCAGTTTTTGTATCCTTTATTTGGGTTAATTAAATTTATAATTATTATTAACTAACCGTTATCTGACATTTGTATTTACTTGTATTTTAGCTAAATAACTATCAATTCCTGTTTAATGTCATTGAAGGATTGGTAAACAGGTAAATATTAACGTACGTCAATGACCGAGAATTAATGATTTATAACTGTAGGTTCATTATATATACAGACAAGCCGTTATTGTGACTTCATTCGCGAGGAACTAAAAATTCACGTTAAAAAAAACCGTTTCCGTAACTATTTTTAATACGGCAAACCTTCCTCAATGTTTGTTCTATTAAATACAAGAAGAATTATTGAAATCTAACTGCTATTTACTAAGATTAGCGCGTTCAAACTAACTTTACCGCTTTATAATATTAATTAGCTCTCCCGGTGTCATTTTTGTTTATCGTTAAGGCTTAGGCGTTATGCCCATAATCTCACCGTATCTTAATTGACGATACGGCCCATGTTGGTGGACACGCTAAACCTTTGAAGGTACTGGCTCTCAAGCGCAACTGCCGGAACACACCTATTGGTACCACACCACTTGAGGGTGGTAGCTAGCTAGGCAGGCATCAGAAAAAGCCCTACCACCATGCTATGGTTTTCCTTCACCGGAAGCTCAAGCTTATGGTAGGTGGTTGAATTCTAACTCATGTCGCTTGACGCAAAGGCGTACACACTATCACAAATTTACAGATCCCTAATTTTTTCAGCTTTTCTGTATTATAATATGTATGTACTATACATATAAACATTCCTCGTGAATTACTCCATCTATTGCTGAAAACTGCATTAAAGTCCGTTGAATAGGTGAAAAGATCTAAGCAAACGGACAGCGGAAGCGACCTCGTTTCATACTATGTTAAGGTAATATAGATATGTTAGTTAGCCCGTTTTTGTCTCAGACGGCATTATGCACTTATTATTAACCCGAAACTAACTAATAATCTATCCATTTTCTCTCTACTTCATAACTTTTCTGAGCGTGAGTAAATGTAATATAGTCAAAGAATTTAATTAAGAACATTCGTTAGCGCATTTCTTACATTTATTAAAACATAGAATCAAGTGATAACTTGAATTCCTTATTATATCCAAATGTATGAAAGATTAAATAATATCTCATATAACCGACACCTGTTTATGATGGTAAATCTCACGCCTCTAATAAAGTATATGCTTGAGCCCAGTGGTAGGCTATTTATTGTACCAATACATTTATTCGTTTATTCAGTTTCTTTGTATCTAAAATTGAGTTTAGAGGTCATTGTACATTAATATTTCATGTATAAGACAATTCTAGGTAATGACCTCATCCACGTTATTAATTCCCATTCTTGTCTCGGAGAGTCTGAGATACAATGAGCAGCGCTGCGGCCGAATTATAAGCTGCTAGAAGAGGCATGGATCCGTCTGCTGTCGTACAACTTATTAATACTTTTTTTTTTAAATAGTCATGGACAGCAAAAGGTGGACCGCCCAACTAATGGTAATTGGTTACTGTCGCCTATGGACTGCAGCAACACCAGGGGTATTGTAGCCATGTTGCTGACCTTGACGAAAAAGGCTGGTTGTCGTTCACTATGCCGGAAGGGAAAGCCTAATTCTGGGGTTTTTGTTTTGTGGAGTCTAAGCCAGAGGGTGGTCGCTAACAACCTTACCACCAAGTGGTGACTAATTAAGAATTACGTGGCTTCTTTTTACAGGATTCCGAATAATTCTTATGATTCTGGTCAGAATCTTAATTTAGATTCATTTATTATTTTGATGCATTAATGTATTTATTTGGTATTATTATACCTTACGTCGATTACTTTTTATTACAATTATTTAGAATTATTACTAAGGGGTACAAGGTTAACCGTTATGACTAAAACCTAATGAGGGTTCAATAATCGCCAGAGCCTCGTAGGTTACTCGGTGGAGGACACCGACACCATATAAAACTTCCATATACAAAACATATAGTCTACTATAATACATCTTTGAAGCGATGATGGCTTAGTTGGTAATTTGTACGGACACCGCGTCCATGAGACTAAGCTTTCAGTGAAGAAAAACATTGTGACGAAACCATAGCATGGTGGTAGGGCTTTTTCTATTTCCTAACTAGTTAGTTACCACAATAAACTGCCGCCAAATTCCTATAGGTGTATTCTGCTGGGAGATGCACTTGAGAGGCAGTTCCCTTCACAAGATTTCCACTATATTGGAGGACATCGTCACTTAACATCAGGTGAGTTTTTAACCATAACGCTATACCGATTAACACATTACACATTAACAAAACTCAAAATTGTTTACTTCATTATCAAATTAATTAAAATCGAAAACTAATACAGTCAATTAAAATTTGCTATTATTTATTAAAACGTTATGTTGTTTTCCTGTTTTATTTTAGTTTTGGGTTAATTTGATTACTGATATGTTTGTTTGTAAAAATGTACAACTGAATAGTAATGCACGGGAATATATTCGTACAACTATGCGTACGTAAAACTGCGTTTCCCAACCTATGTCACCAGCCAGAAATTTTATAAAAAAAAAAGGGAAATTTTTATTTTTTATGTAAGAAGTCGTTCACAAAATACGTTCGCAATTATGGAAGGAAAGAGGTTACTGTGAAAAAACGTGACGTTTTCATCTCATGAAACAATTTTGTAAATTTTACATATTATAAAAGATATATTTATTAAAAAAATATTATTGCAACCAATAGATACTTTTATGTACTACAATGAATTGTCATATATTATGTAGGGGGAGAGGTTTGTGAGGCAATGCTGATAGAGGTATCATAGAAAAAGTGACATGGCGTGTCAAAGGAGGTGGCGGAGGGGATATAAAATGTAAAACACGTTCTCCCATCGTGGTACAAGCGATTCTAAGAACGCTACTGCCGACCTCAAAATTCATCGTATAGGACAGGCTACGCAGGCTAAAATTTACTTATAACATATCTACAGTTATACGTAAACAAATAATGTATAAAACATCAAAACAAATGTCAGTACTTTGTCATAATATTAAATGAAATCTTGATATTACATGTAATATATTTGTAGAATAAATATTAACTGTTAGTGATTTGGCATCATACCAGAAAATAGATTAAAAACATACTTGTAAAAATATTGGCGGCAAAGTAGTGATGCACTACTGTGAAGAAACCGACTCGATTGTTTCGATAGTTTAGACATCTCAAAAAGCAAAATGTTAGCCATCGCAGGACGCCCGCTGGAGGTGAAACATTTAAGGTGATATTAGATTTTATAATTAAAAAAAAAAATAGAAAAAGGAAAAGAAGAACCCATAAAATAATAGTGTGCAGTTCACACGATTTTTTTTTTCAACTTGACGTACGCTATTAGCCTTCAGAGCTTTGACGTCTTCACCGTCCTTTTTAGGGCAAGTGCTGAGGGCACTCAGTTCCGAGGAACCGAGCGCATGGGTGCCAGGATGTCCCAACCTCGGCTTGGTCTGCTCCCGAAAAGTGAACAAGGATTCGCGATCCTGACTAACCAACAGGTCCTAACTTACTAAATTAGTGATTCTAGCAGTAAGGTAGTCCCTTACAGAACCGTGTACTTAACGTGTGGGTATTCATGGATAGTATACGGTGTGATGATGTGCTTTCAGTGATGTAGAGTGTCACTGTATCGTGCGAGCAGAGTCACTCGAGGGCTCCTATCCGGAGGAACGAACCGGTTCACACAAAGAAGCAACGAATTGTATAATATATGCATGCACACATAACGGAGTCTAGAGAGCCTCCTAGAGTCATAACGGCAAAAGCGAGCGTCGTGCCGGTTGCAATCACGGCAAACATGTCGATTTACTGCCAAGGAGCACCAATAGATCTTTCACATCAAAAATAATAACTTTTAAAGCTACGAAATCAATTGAAGAGTTTCAACATTTCGAAAACGCACATCCCTTTATCTAAAAGCGGTCGGAGTAAGCACGAGTTATATATTTAATAATAATTCTTTAAGTGACATACAAATTTTCTAATATTACGAGTGAGAGCTGTTTGGTTTTAGAAACCGTTATTAACACTGAACCAGATAATTTATTTTAATCTGTGGAAGTTCAATGATATTCCCGATATTTCAGTGATATTAGATTTTCGTAGTTATTTTTACAAAGTGAAATTTATTTATATTATCATAGAATACTCATAAGGTTTTTTAAAACAAAATCTTCATAATAAATTATCGAATTGAGTTCTTTTTATATCTTGATCTGTATAATCTTACGTTTCGAATTTGAAATTCAGTTACTTTAAATATGATTGAATAAGTGTATGTTAAACTGAAGACGTAGCTTTGACCTTTTAATATATTGATTATAAAATAACGTGACTTGTCTTGGCTGTATGGTTTAGGTACCTTTGCACTGTTTTAGAAACGATCATGATCAACAACAACATCAAATGCAGTTTTTGGCGGGATTTTGATCTGTCATGCTGTGATTTTTATTTATATTCATATACTTAGTTGTATAACTCTACAGTGTGTATATTAAGCTGACATTTCACATTATGGAGTGTAACTGAAGAGCACAGGTGAAGTGAATTGCGAATCATCATTCGGAACATGACATATTAGTTGCCACAAAAACTCTCAAGAGAACTTCAACAAGAGAGTCACCATTTTGTTGAGGAAAGTATCATCTGTCCGAAATGCCTAAATGTTATTACTTGAAAATGGCAGTAATGATCTGACTGAGTTGCCAAGAATAAAAAAGGAGGAGAACACCAAATAAAATAAGATAAAAATATCGACTAAATATTTAGCACGTTCTCGACTATGCATTTATACCTTGGCAGCTCGAACATGTATACCTTCTATATAAATGTATAGCAGCTATATATCAAATAAGAGACCACCACAATCATTTTCCCATAAAACAAACATTATCATAATGTTACCGTATTATTCATACTGGTTGGCCTCATCTCGTTAAGTACCCATACCTTGTTTTTATATAAATTATCAGTAGATTATAATCAAACCTATATAACGATACCACTACATTATATAGAAATAAACAACTGTTTTTTTAACGCTAGCCAAGTTGTCGTTGTCTTCAATTGTTATTGTAAAGGGGAAACAAAAAATGTATGGAAATAATGAATGAATGAATATTAATTGCACTTTAAATACGTACACTGGCGAAATTAATAGCATAAGGCATTTTCTTCCAGCTAACAAGCAGTAATGTAGCTTGAAGCGATGATAGCTCAGTGGTAGTGTGTACGACTTCGCGTCAAGGGACGTGTGAGATCGAATCCAAGCACCTACAATGAGCTTGAGCTTTCGGTGAAGGAAAACATCGTGTGGAAACCATAGCATGGTGGTAGGGCTTTTTCAAATGCCCGCCTGGCTAGCTACCACCCTCAAGTAGTAAACCTGCCGCCAAATACCAATAGGTGTGTTCCGGTAGCTGCATTTGAGAGCCAGTTCCTCCACAGGTTTAGCGTGTCTACCAACTTGGGCCGTATCGTCACTTAAGATCAGGTGAGATTATGGCCAAAACGCTTAACCTTAAGTATAAAAAAATAAAAATAATTACTAATATTTTCGGTAGTCCAGATAAAATAATAAGTGAAATAAGTAACATAATATAAATAATTCATAACGAATAGCATATTAAATGCGAAAAATGTAGTCAATATAAATAAACTAAATATAAGTTCGCATATATACGGTACATACAAATTTGCAAACTGTATAACAGCGAATTATATGTGTGTGTGTGTGTGGGATTACATTATAAACATTTAACCGACAACATATCTCAATATTAAATCCCGTTATCAGAGCGTATTAATAAAATAGTGTCTTCACTAATAGCTGTGAAATAAATATTTGTTTTGTAAGTGAAAATTTCTATAGCGCGGTTTAGTTAGGAAGTAAATTCAAGTAAGTCGTCATCGACATGGTCACGTGAGGTGACCGATAACACAATATCTGTTCCTATTAGTACAACTTATTGTGTTGTAAACATTTTTGATTTACAAGTTTTAAATTAAGATCAAACAATTAATTTCGACAACTGGTTGTTTATAGTTTTAAGTTTTCACTTCTGTCGGCAGTCCTCATGGGTGCTTTGTTGTGTTTTTATAGTTACAAAATTATTCTACAAAGTTGTTTGACAAAATCAATATTAACCCGAGCGAAACCGCATGTAAAAGCTAGCACCATGTAGTTCCACGAAAAAGAAGTAATGTGTAGAGTTAGTAAAGAAACAGGCTACAACAAACAACATACGGAAGTATAGCAGTAAAATTATATACGGCACTATCAATTGCCAAGTTCGATATGCAATTATATATATAGAAAAAAAACTTAAATATTGTTATTGTAATTACTCCGTTCAAGATCATTCTCGAGGATAATGTTACGAAAGAGGAGTGAACACGAATTGGCTTGTCGGGACGAGTTTTTTTTTTTTAATTCTCGTCTGACGGCTGCTTATGGTTATTAAATTTCGGCCATTGCTATCGTGTCTGGATTGTAGAAGGTTGTTAAGATGACTGTTCACTTTGCACTGCTGTTTATTTTTTTATATATAATATGTAAACGATGGGGATGACTGAAATTAACAACTCTCTCTGTGCATCCGTTAAAAACGAATATAAGTGTTTTATTCAAACACGCCCCCAAAAAATATTAATAGCAGATTGTGTTTCTTCTTGAGGATTGGATTATTTTTCGAAGAGTCGGTAGTTTGAGATAGATGAGCGCTATATAGATAAGCGCTTCTCAGGTCCAAAAGTAGAGGAATTTAAAAATAAAAGATTTTGATTTGATTTTAATATATAGGTAAGTAGAATATATTTTTAGGTTTGGTAAAATTGTTGCTCGTATTAGTTGATATACATTTTTAAAAGATTTATTATAAATACTGTTCGTTCAGAAATATGACCGTTGTCAGTATTCTAAATCCACCTCTAGTAAAGTTTAGAATAAAACATGTCCCCAAATTTTCTTTAAACGTAACACTAAACTAAGGAAAAGTTAATGACATATAGAATATAAATAATAATTAAATAAAAAAAATTATGTATAACGTTTTTACAGTGGACTACAATTATAAAATTAAATATTCGCAAAAAAATCATCATTATGTATTGCATTTATTATTTTATACTTTTTAGTTGGTTATACAAACACGGTACATTATTTGTTATAATTTTTTTTTATTTTTTATTTAGAGTTATTTGATTAAAAACTTAATATACTCTGTTCACCTGTCTGTTACATTTGAGCTGTATTAAAGTATATAGCTGATCGAGAAGTTATTTATTTATCGGTTATCAATTTTGTTATCGAAAAATCAAATAAATCAGATTTGTTCACATTTTCTTGCACTGTCTTTGAAATCAATTTCAAAATTCCACCTTGACAGACATACAAGAAAGCGGGTGGAAATAAAATCAAATAATGGTAAAATAAAATATACTAAACTACTTTTTAACCATTTACATATATTCAATTTTGAAAATCTGTTCTAAATTATCTTAATAATATCTACTCTGTTTAGGAATCTATATTTTTTTTTCTCTACTGTGACTTAGAAAATAAAATTCCTTGGACGGGTGCGAGCAATCTACTTAAGCAACTTGTTATTTTATTCATTAACTTAATGCAGAAAACATACATTTTAATATCATACATAAATTATCAGATATACAATTTGAATTTAGTATTTAGTTGCGATAAAGTGCAAAATATTCGCAAGTGTCGGTTACTAACGGTATACTAATAATAAATTTCCCTCTAAATGAATAAATGAATACTTTATTGCAATTTTAATATGTACACTGGAGAGCTTAATGACATAAAACATTTTCTACCAGCTAACCAGCAGTAATGTAGTAAAAATAAATTACTACCATTGTAGGTAGTAGAAATAAAATAGTTAATAAAAATAAGTATATAATATACATAGATTAACATTAGATAAATAATTCACAACGAATAGCATATTAAATGAGAAAATTGTAGTCAAAACATATAAACTAAGCAATTTATGAGCATTTACCAACTTTTTATCCATTCAGAAATAACATATTTAAAATACTCTATCGTTGATTTTTTCCTAAGTGTATCACACTGACAGGTTTATATTATTTTTAGTAATTGCTGCCATTTGAAGGTTGAGATGATGCATGCGAACTTGATGATTAATGTCCTTTCTCATAACTATTGCGTCTAATTTAATATTATAAATATTTGTTACCATGACCTAATTATTCTGGAGGTGAATTATAACCGATCAGGTAACTCGGCCGAGGAAAATTTCTTGTTAATGATAGAATTTTTTCACAATGTCACCTGATTAAAAGTGAACGTATGATAGGAGATAACAACGCGAATCAACTAGAATTTTAGTTGAAAGGAGGTGATAGGTGTTTTGTATTAATCAGGTTTTCGACTTAATGATGGCAGATGGCCGAGCGATTTACAGAGATTGATTTATTACCATCGATTCTTTTTTATTAAAATGTTTCCTTTCACTGAAAGTATAAACTCATTGCAAGATTAGCATGGCTTTACCACCGAATTGTCAACATGTCATATTTATTTATATTATTTTATTAATATAATAACGCATACATAACTATTATAGAATCTAAACTATAGAGAAGTACGTTTGGTTGGCTGGTTTATTATCCAATTTGAGTATGCATAACAAGTTTAGTTTGTTATGGTTGTATACATTATATAAATTTATATGAAAAGAACATATTTGTCCAGCAATGGACGGAAAATAATATCATTCGAATACGATATTTTGAAATTTTGATACTGTTTGATCCCTAACACGACTTTTTTGTTAAGAGTGTATTCCTCAGTTACATGTCCAAATTAAAATGTATTGCTTAATTAGTATAGTACAAGCTCTACATAATAAGCAATCGATATTCCCAATTATTTGTTAAAAAAATTAAAAGAATATCTTTATGTATACAACTAACTGTACGCGTGACTTAGTTTGCATGATATTAAATATTTATTGTTCTATCGCTTATAATTAAAATTATTCTTTTGATGAAAAGTATCCAATGTCATTTTTTTATGTCATTCATTCATTCATATGTCATTTTTGATAACGTATATGAGATCTTTTATGATAAGTTAATTAAGGCTTAAAAGAGTTAGAAACAAACAAACTCACATTCGCATTTATAATATTAGTTAGGATACCGTGTTACGAAGTTAGTTTATTTTAATCATAGAAATCACCGATTTTAATGAAATTTTGTAATTGTTTTTTTTTTAATTCTCTATAGGTTTTATGGTCACAATCTCACCTGATGTTAAGTGACGATGTAGCCCGTGATGGTTGACACTCTAAGCCTAGTGGAGGGGGTAGCTCTCAAGTGCAACAGCCGGAACACACCTATAGGTATTTGGGGTCAGAATTCTCACTTGAGGGTGGTAACTAACCAGTTGAGCCTAAGAAAAAGCCATCCACCATACTATGGTTTCCTCACGATGTTTTTCTTTACCGAAAGCTCATGCTGATTGCAAGGATTATGTACACGATAGTTTTTATATCGATGCGTGACATGATAGATGGTACTTTGGTCAAATTATTAAGCACCAGAGAGGATAAAATAAGGTTTGCAAGGCCAGTTAGTAAAGTAATGTAAAAAATAGTAGAACTTTTTAATAGAATAGAATAGAAAATAAGGGGGCGCCGCGGCAGTCGTTTGTTTGTAAAACTTGATATGGTAAATTTTGCAAACAAAGACAAAATTAATATCAGTCAATGAACATTGAAGATCTATATCTATAGTCTATACTAATATTATAAGTGCGAAAGTGAGTTTGTTTGTTTATTACGCTTTCACGCCTAAACCGCTGAATCGATTGCTATGAATTTTGGTAAACAGATATATGGGACCTTAGAGACGGTAATGGGTTACTTTTTCTCACGAAAAACTTAGAGGTAGTAGGGTAAAGAGAAGGACGAACTTTTTATGACTCTTTTTTATTGCGTTACCTTCTTTGACAATATCAATAATAACGCGAACACAGCCGCATGTAAAATCTAGTTATATATATTCCTAAGGGGCGGCAATTTGTCTTTTTGTCACGGGCGACGTAATCGCTAGAGCGGACCCTGCCTGTCAGAACAAAAAACGGGTAACAGTGAAGTGAGTTTGAAGAATGTGTTAGGTGAGTAATGTTATGCAAGCATGACCACATGAAGTTTGCGGATGTCACGCGCTAGCTGTCTGCCGTCATATTATTTATGACTAATGGGAAATTCATTCAAATTAACTTTATCAATTATAATTTCTTAAGATCGGATATTTCTTTGACTTTGCTTGTTATTAAGCTCGCGAGAGACTCCGTTCGGTAAATTAAAGGTGTAACGAGTTATGTATAGGTACTTTTTTTAAGGCCACTATCGCATGTGATGTTAAGTGACGATGGTGAACATGTTAAGGCTAGTGAAGGAACTGGTTCTCAAGTGCATTTGCCGCACCACATTTATAAGTATTTGGCGGCCGATTTACATCTTGAGAGTGGTAGCTAGCCAGACGGATATTAGAAAAAGCCCTACCACCGCGCTATGGTTTCATCACGATGTTTTAAAATAGAAAAAATCGTGCCCTGAATTTGTTGCATTGCCTTGCTTAATTTTTATATATTTTTTAATTTTTGTGAAATAGTACTAGATTTTAATAGTAATATCTGATACAAATGTTACTTAAAGGTCAAACATATATACAAAAAAATAACTAAGGACTAACACTCACCAATACCTACGCGTGTCCAACCAGAACGGTTATTTCAAGTTGAAGTTTCTTGCAAAAACGAAGGTCGTCAAATAGCTTGATAATTTATTTTATATAATAGTCTGATATAAAACTAATTTACTTTGAATCGTTTAAACATATTTGTATCTATCAATGTTCTGGTTTTGTGGTAAGTAGTAAGTTCGAGCTTAGTATATAAACAATCAGCCTTATAATAGGTGACTTCTCAAAGAAATCATACGATTCCGTTGTATGTACGTATAAAAACAACCTTTTGAAACTGAATGAAAGTGACCATCAATTATAAACAGAGAGGTTTACTTTAATACGTTCACAAACTACAAATACAAATATGAAGTAGGGAATGTCCTCGATAATACTGAAACATTTATTATAAATAAGAACATATAATTAAATGTTGAAGAGTATATTACTCTGCAATTCGGCTTCGGCACTTTCACTTTTCACAATCTCACCTGATGGTAAGTGATGGTGTGGCCCAATATGATTGGCAACTACCGAAACACACCTCTGGCGGCAGATTTTCAACTTGAAGGTGGTAGCTAGCCAGATGGGCATTAGAAAAACCCCATCATCATGCTTTGGTTTCATCACGACGTTTTTCCTTCACCGAACGCTCAAGCTCGTTGCAAGGATTCGAACTTATGTCCATATTGAATTACTTTTTAGCTGTGGCTATGACGTTCGTAATAAATCATTTTTAGATATGTATAACAAGTTAATTTTATTGTCCCTCTTGGAACGCCATATACGTCGTGTCTCGCTACGTTAAAACCACAAAAACCCTGACCCACAGGATAAGGCGCAAAAACATCGCGGGCGTCGACGATTGCATCGAAAATGAATCAGCAATGTACGATTCTTCGAATCGAAAACAGATCGTACTTACAAAACAAGCCACGTAATGTTTTATATATTCGTGTACCTTATTCCTAGTGCGTAAGTACCTAAATTATTATAAACCCTTTTGTTTTAGGGGTCAATTTTGCGTATTCAAAAACCCTTAACAATATTTATGCCAGCTATAATTTTATATTTTTATTCCTAAACCTCCTGACTGTACATAGATTATGCTGCCCTTTCCTTTAGTTAATAGCTTGTCTATAGCTTCCAAGAAAAGCATGCAAACTTTCTTTACGAAAAAATACATGTACGTATATATGTGTCAATTTTCATGAGACTTGATCAATGAATTGTTTGTTGGAATTTGGTATATGTACAAACATACATTTTTATATCTTCTTCCTGAACCTTATCCCATCTAAATAGGGTCGGCAAAACATGTTTTCTTTCTTCAACTTTACTCTATCAGTCGTCATCTCAGTATTCACAGTACAACTGTATCTGTTTCGGCCTGCCTCATTCTACTCTTACAATCATCCACCTTCATACTTATCATTCTTCTAGTTACATGGCTTTCATCTCTTCTCATATCGTATCCATGCCACGTTAACCTATTACTCCTCAATTTCTCAGTCACTAGTGGTATTAATCCAATCACAGCTTAAATTGTTTGCAAGTGTGACTTCGGTACAAAAAATAACCTATTGACAAAATATACGATACCTAGTCAAAAATGTACGGAGATATAAGTGCTCCTTTTTGCGAAATGATTTTAAAATGTCTTTATTACATCTATATTTATAAAAAATCGGTGTATGCGCGTATGTTCCCGGTCACTTTCAAAACAGTTTTGGATAACATTTTTAGGCAAACCACAGATTAGCACTGCGCATGATTCTGTGAAATTTGAAAACGATCGCCTGTCTGTTCCAGAGGGATAGTAAAATCAATATTAACTCCACGCAAACGACGTTACCAGCAATTGCTAGTTATTTAGTAAAATAAAAAATATATGCAATGTATATAGGTATAGTCTTCAACAAAATAAACCGCACAATGTTGAACTTTGAAAAATTAATAATTTGCAATCGATTTCCTGCGGTTGGTCTAGAAGCAGTATTTGTGAATAAAAGCCTACACGGAGCCATACTAGTTATTAAATAAGTACTACAATTACCGTCCAACCGTAGACATACTTAGTTTAATAACTTTATATGTTGGGTAAACTTTATATAGCGACATTTAAGAGGCAACGCATTTTATGGCTTATTCACACTCACGTAGACGTATCACCCACATACACTACAACTGAGCCATTATTGTTTCATTGAAATTGTGCACATCCAGTTTTAGTTGTAGTTAGACTGTTTATTTTATTATTTTCTTATGTATTTAGCTAACGTCTCTAATTTGCTCTATATACAAAGTACAAAAACCATTAAAATTAAACGAAATTCAGAAGCAACTGTGGTTCAAAGATAGTGTGCGAAGACACTACATCAATCTACCTTTGCTTGTATAAAAATGAGCCCAAACTTTTGATGAAGAAAAATTCCTAATTAACTCATATTTTTCTAACGCCCATCAAACTAATTACTGCTCTTAATTTTTTAGCAGAGAAATTTCAAAGCCATTTTTGCTACACTGGGCTTACCTTGTTAAAGTTTGAGCCAGAAACCATACCATAAAGTTATTAATTAATTATAAGATCGCTGATAGAATGAAAGAAGAAGATCTGTTGTGCCAACGCTACCCAGGTAAGGGGTAAGAACAAGAATAGGGCCTTTTTCATTGACCGGCAGTCTACCTACAACCATTCGCATGGTTGTAGGGATCTTTATAATGTCCATCTGGCTAGCTATCACCATAAAGTAGTAAATCTACCGCCAAATACCTATAGGTGTGTTCCGGCAGTTGCATTGTGGCAATAACTTTAACTGTAAAAAATAATTGATAATGTGCCACCAATCACCTATACGTTCCACCAGCAGTACTTGAAAGCTAGTACCCGTCAATTAACTTGTCAAAATGTTGAGTTACTTTTTTATATAACGTCAGATTAGACATGGTGAAACACTATAATCTAATAAGATTTAAAACCTATACAGCATTTACTCTATTTAACACCAAACTCTTTAAAGCGTTAAAACTACTCTCGCATGGTGGTAGGGCTTTTTCTAATGCCCGTCTGGCTACCAACCACCCTCAAGTTGAAAATTTGTCGCCAAACACCAATGTGTGTGTTCAGGCAGTTGCACTTGAGCGCCAGTCCCTCCACAGGTTTAGCGTGTCTACAAACTTCGTGTCGTTACTTAAGATTGAAGGTAACTTAAGGTAAAATTATGGCCATAACGGTAAACATTAGGTATAAAAAAAACTTGTTACTTTGAGTGGTGTACCTTGTTGTCAATATAATATTATCTTCTCTCCATTTAACGGTACAACTGTCTACAACGTCACAAAATGCGCAGGCCTTTAAGTGTCACTCAACTTCATAAAAACGGCGCATGCTTAAAACCATACATCAGATTTAAAAACTTCATTAAGGCGTGTGAATAATGCAAAATCCTTACTAATATTATAAATGTGAATGTAAGTTTATTTGTTACGCTTTCACGCGAAAACTACTAAACCGATCGTCATGAAACTTTGTACACATATTCTTGGAGGTATTCGAAGTAGCATAGGATACTTATTATTGAAAAAATAATGCAATCGCAGCCGCGGGTAAAAGCTAGTACAACTGCAAGCTAAAACGTGATGGTGCGGCACATACGATGTATATTTTGATACTGAATGTGACTGATGCGTCATGCTCTCTAGTGTAACGCTCGTCAAACGAGTGTACTAGTGACAGGTTGACTATATCGTTCTCAACTTTACCCGAACGATTGTCACATAGCCGAGCATTACAAGACAGTAATATTCAACACCGACAGGATAAAGTACTTACAGCACTTAAAAGTGTTTACTACAAAAACATAGATTACATAGGGCTATTATTAAACTCTAGCTTTTACCTGCGGCTTTGATTTTTCAGCGGCGATTAATATTAATAAAATAAAAATAAGCAATAAAAAGTTTAATACAAAGTTTATCACTCTCTTTACCCCTCTTCCAAAAAGTTTTGCGCGGGCCTTTCACCGTCTCCAGGTTGCCTATATATCCAATCTCTATAAATCTCTATACAACAAACAAACACACGTTCGTATTTATAATATTAAGAAAGAACAAGGATTATTATACGGAACCACACACGCACGGATTTTATATTGTCATGTCCGCAAAAATTCCTCGATAAAAGACATGAAAAGTATGTCAAGAACTCCATTCATCCAGCCACGGTAGTCGGAATGCGTAACAACACATAAATGAGTTATTATCCCATGGACCTTATTGCATTTATTTCTTAGAAACCAATGTGTACAACATAAGTGGGCAGTAGCTTTGCTTAATGAGTTGCCATATTTTTCATTTAATTTTATACGTTTTATATTTCCCACGTAAATCTACATACCAGAATAGGATTGAATGATAGTATGTTTAATAATTTAGAAGTAAATGGTTCGTAGTCGGAATGACTATTAAGTTCCTCTTTAAAAAATATACTTTGTGTTGCCGCCGAAGAGGTGAAATATGGGCTTCGAAATGAATACTAAAGATGTGAAAATTTTAAAAATATATTGAATGCTCTTTGGCGAGCGTGTTGCGAGTTCTGTCTCGTGCGGGGTGCATGCATCCCGCGTGATCGGTTGCTATGGTCGGGTGCCCGTATTACCGTTGTGCGCGAAGCACACCACAAATTAGATCGCTTCGACACTTTGTGATAAATTAAATTTAAGATTATGCCCTTATGCATTTACGTATCCTCTCCCAGCCTGACGGGACAGAGAGGGTTATGGTAAGAGAGTAGGTTGTTCTTTTTGGTAGTTGTTAGCATAAATACATTAATAAAAAGATGCAGAAACAAATTTCCTTACATAGTATATTATTATTGATTAAAAAGCACAAATGAATGAATCACTAGCGTCTGAGAGGAATTCAATGAAACGCAGAGATAAATAATGAATTGAATTGGTAGGAAATTTTGTAATTCGTAGTTATTTTTTCTAGTTGTGAAAATAAGCATTTTATGGTGAAATGAATGGAAAAAAATATATCTGCGCAGCCATCGAGAACTTACTGGCTTTCTTGAACCAATAAGCGCACACCTATGACGGAACAACCAATAGCGTACGCGCTATGGATAACATTTACACTATAGAAATATAGTGCCAACACACCAAAGAAAGGGTCATGACGGTAAAATTTTAAATTTTCATTTGTCTAGTCTCCAACCATGTCGTGCGATATGTAACTTCGATCCAACAAATGTAGATATTTGACTATTCCGGTCTTTCCAGACTTCACTATCATTAACTTACCTCTGCACCCTATAACAATGTCTTCACAATGAAGCAAAAATAACACGTTCTCAGTGGTCACTCTTGTTTACTATGTTCACTATAATAATATATTTAGGTATCTATAGTTTTTTAATACTCAATTTCTACTTTACACTAATACAAAAAGGTCCAAATTTGATTACATATTTTTTTATAGTTAAGGTTTAGTGTTATGACCATAATCTCAGTTGATCTTAAGTGGCGATACGCCTCAAGTTGGTAGACACAGTAAACCAGTAGAGGGTGATAAAAGCTGTACAAAACAATGAAAATAAATATACAAGATATAATTACAATTTTTGTGAGATTTGGAGTCCAAGAAAGGCAAGAGGATATAAAATACTTGTCCAGATGCTAGTTTGCCTATAATTTACTTAAATCTTCCTTTTTTTAAGGAATACGGGGTAAACGAGCTTGCAGTACATGTGTTGATAAGTGATCACCGCCGCCCATACACACCCACAACACTAGAGGAATCGCAGGTGCGTTGTCGGACTTCCAGGTAAGAGTAAGCTCTCTTCTTGAAGGTCCCGATGTCGAATCGGTCCAGAAACACCGTCGAAGCAAGTTGGTTCCATAAGGCAGTGGTGCCAGGAAAAAAATTGCACGTTAAACGTACCTTCGTGGATCGCCAGTCATCCAGATAATGGGGATAAAATTTAAGTGTGTGGCACGTTATACGGTAGTGGAATCCAGCTACAGGCATTAGTTCGTGTAATTCCTCGGAATACTACCCATGGTAAATGCGATAGAAGATGCAAAGATATGCCACGTCTCTTCGCAATGTCCTTGTTTTATTATGTACAGTGACGTCACAACAGAAAATACTTCCTTTTTGTGGAGGACTTTACAAGTTACCTTTAGTTTGAAGCGATGATAGCTCAGTGGTAGTGTGTACGACTTCGCGTCAAGGGACGTGAGTTCGAATCCAAACACCTACAATGAGCTTGAGCTTCCGGTGAAGGAAAACATAGTGAGGAAACCATAGCATGGTGGTAGGGCTTTTTCTAATGCCCGCCTGGCCAGCTACCACCCTCAAGTTGTAAACCTGCCGCCAGATACCAATAGGTGTGCTCCGGCAGCTGTGCTTGAGAGTCACTTCCTCCACAGGTTTAGCGTGTCTACCAACTTGGGCCGTATCGTCACTTAAGATCAGGTGATATTATAGCCATAACGCTAAACTTTAGGTATAAAAAAAAGTTCTTCAGTCACTTCAGACTTTATTATAATATCTTACACTAATTTTTTAATCAACGACTTAAGGAAAAATAAGTTTGTTAATGTCTATTTTAACGGTATTTTAGTTTATTTCCTCAATTGATGATATATATATATATGATACAAATGATGATTGCTCGGTGGTAAAGTGTACAGACTCCGCGTCAAGGGACGTGAGTTCGAATCCACCTGTAATGAGCTTGAGCTTCCGGTGAAGGAAACATCATGAAGAAACTATAGCATGATGGTAGGGCTTTTTCTGATGCCCACCTGGTTAGCAACCGCCCTCAAATTGAAAATCTGCCGCCAAATACCAAGGTATGTTCCGGCTGTTGCACTTGAGAGCCAGTTCCTCCACAGGTTTAGCGCGTCTAACGACTTAGGCCATATCGTCACTTAAGATCAGGATATACTAGGGCAATAACGTTAAAACCTTAACAAAAAAAAGTATACATAAAAAATCCAGTTGACCTCAATTTCATCACAGATCACAGTTTTCCTTGAGTACGGTGAGCAACACAGCGCCGTCATTAAAACCAATTAATAACTTACGACAAACGTAAAACTTGTTGGGAGTGTTGCACTCTCTGAGCGTAAATTGTATAATTCCTAGTTGTTCCGAAGATTAAGTATAATGAAGCTTTAAGAGTAACGGTTATCTCAATTGCGTTCGACAACTGCAATAATATTATCTGTCGTTTGTAGTGATTTATTGCATGCGTTAGTATATCAGGTATTTTATAGCACATGAGCTTGTGACAGAATGACTTATGGTTTGATAAATGAGTAATTATCTACCTACTTTTATTTAATAGTTTAGCCTCTTAGTCAAATCTCACCTGATATAAAGTGGCGATGTGGTCCAAGAATGTGGAGTCGTTAAGGCTAGTGGAGGGTCTGGCTCTCAAGTGCAACTGTTGGAACGCATCTATAGATATTTGACGGCAGATTTACAACTTGATGGAACAAGCTAATCAGGCGGGCAATAGAAAAAGCCATACCACCGTGTTATTGTTTTATTATGTTTTTTCCTTTACCCGCAACCTTTCGAGGACAACGTCGAAAGCGATAATTCCCCCTTTTTTTACAGGAGACCTTTTTATTTCTAATTAATAAGTGTTCATGATATAACCCATGATCTATTAAAATACATTCTAATTTACAAAGATAAATGTAGGAGGTTACAATAATTCATCATCAGATTTTTCTTCAAAGGCTCGATTAATAATTATTAAAAAAAAACACACACACTAATCTGATTATTAGTCTACTCTACAAATACATGCATAATGTTATACATTAAAATATTTGAATCCTTTTACTAAATGTGAATACTAATAACTTCGAAAATTTCAACTACATGTAATAATTTTGAAAAAAAAAAATTAATTCCTCATTTTTTCATTGATTTAAATTGCGTATTTTATTTTTAGATTTCCATTTAGATTTCTTTCGTAAAATCTTTATTGTGAAAATAACCTGAAATGGCAAATTTTAATTCAATCGATCGTGTAATTTTGAAAATATTTCTTTCTTTGCACGGTGGTAGATCTTTTTCTAATGCCCAATTGGCTACTACCAACCTCAAGTGGAAAAATTTGTGGTCAAATACCTATAGGTATGTTCCGGCAGAGGCACTTGAGAACCAGCCCCTCTACTAGGCTTAGAGTGTCCACCATCTTGGGCCACATCGGCACTTAACATTTGGTGAGATTATGGCCATAAAGCTAAACCTTAACTATAAGAAAAAAATGGTTAATTCACTATGGTTTTGTGTAAATTGGCCAAACTATGGACATAATTGTTTAAAAAGTCGGAAGAAATCGTGCCATTTGATTGCTTTAATGGCGTGCATTGCAAAAATTCTAATATGAAACAATAACTGAATTATTTATCTTAAAACATGTATTAAAGTAAAACTTTTTTCTTGCCTCAATTTTTTCATCCAGTTATCGCATGTAGTATTACATCCGGTCGCGGAGTAAAGTTAAAGTGAAAGGCGCTCGGCAGAGCAGCCAAGGGAAATATGCTAGTGCCCATAGCTCGCATCAGTTGTCCGTATAGAATTGATCTCCTATTATCAATCCCAATTATTATGGTAAGACTTAAATCGCGACTTTATTCTCCAAATTCGAATATTTTTCGAAAATTTTAATTTAAACGCCAACGATCCAAGAAAAGGTTTCATACAAGATTTTTTTTTTGTTATAATGTATCTTATATGATTAAAAATCAGTTCGAAACCGGGCGGGTTGTTAGGCTTATATAATTTAAAATAATTGACAATGCCGCTCAAAGGTATTGAATGCTTATGGAATCTAAAAACCAATGAGCAATCCATTGGAATATTTATTAGCCCATAGAACATTGTTACGGATGGCGAACATATCATTATGTTGTGCCTAAACGGATTATGATTTTCATTCTATTTTACATATTAAGTGGTTGTACAGTCACTTACAAAATTAGTTATATATAAACCATCTAGTTTCCTCAAACGTACGTTTTTACCATGAAATTCGCTCGAATCGACATCCGTTCTTAGTGGGTATATAGGTTAAAAAAGACATCAAATGTATACTTCAATAGGTCAAGTAGTTTTTAGAGATACCATGATGAGTCAGTGGTAAATTACAATATATCTATATGTAGAAACCATCTACTCATTCAAGAGCAGGTTTCGAAAACTATATGTCCTTACTTGAGATTTGTCATGCCACCTTTCGCAACTAAATTATTGGTTATGAATGATTTTTACGGTAACGCTCAGTTGTTGGGAACATTGTTGAAGTTACTACCAAGTATATATGTTGCAGCATAAGAGAAAGAAATTGCAAAAAAACAACCTTTATCAAAACTGAGTCATTCCAGATGTTGTTTGTTTTTCAGTGTTAATCTCATATTTGATGCGATGATAGCTCAGTGGTAGTGTGTACGACTTCGCGTCAAGGGACGTGAGTTCGAATCCAAGCAGCTACAATGAGCTTGTGCTTTCGGTCAAGGAAAACATCATGAGGAAACCATAGCATGGTGGTAGGGCTTTTCCTAATGCCCGCTTGGCTAGCTACCGCCCTCAAGTTGTAAATCTGCCGCTAAATACCAATAGGTGTGTTCGGGCAGCTGCACTTGAGAGTCAGTTCTCCACACGTTTAGCGTATCTACCAACTTGGGCCGTACCGTCACTTAAGATGAGATTATAGCCATAACGCTAAATATTAAGAATAAAAAAAAATGTTATAATAATCATGTACTAGTTAATTATATACGTATTATGTATACGTTATATATATGTAGCAGCCAACTAGCTAATTAACCGTACAATTAACAACCTACAATATACAGTACAACATATTACCCGCACTCTTAACTTATAATAAAAAGTTTGTTACAAGCCCAGCATAACCTAACCCAGCAAACACCTCTACAACCATCTCAACGCTGCATACTCCGCCTACCAGTAATTTATGTATTATTAATAGTTGCACGGCCCGCTTGTTGAACGGCGGTGCTTAGTAAAGAGGCTAAGCTGTTGATTGAACAGCTAATTAAGCTAGTTGGCTGCGACATATATATGTAATTTGCTACAGAATTAAACATATTAACCCTTTTTTGTATCCACATTTTCTGAACCAGCCGTGAAAGATCGGCATTTATATAAACAAATTCCATAAGTAATTTTAGAACGTAGTAATTGTACTTTACTCACGTGACGTGAGACTTCTAGAAGCTTTGGAAAAAATACGAAATATTACAAAGGCGTGGGTGAGTGCTATGAGAAATTAGGTCTACTTATTTTTTGCCTATACGTTAACCAAGTTAACTAACTGTTATCAGGCTACAAATTGTTCACATGCAGAGACTAATATTCAGAAAAAAATTAAGTTACTTTGTACCAAAAACTACCTGGGATATTGGGGGCTTAGTCGTAAATCTCCACACGTATAACTAAGGGGGACCTGGGGGTTAAAAGTTACTAATCAACATTCCGTATTTAATGGACGGCTTCCTACGAGTGTTAGCTGTAAAGTAAAACGAACGGACAAGTTATCAGATCTGATAATTATATTACACCGCATACCCAGTCATTTGATATCAGAAGACTGCACTTATCTTAGAGATTGTTCGTCGGCGGTCTAAAATCTACCCACAATAGCGAACATTGTAAGAACAAGGATAAGCTATTGAACAACTTAGTTATATTAGGGCTCTGTTTTACATGCCTTTTTCGATTATTACTTTGAGATATTTTTAATCTTTATACATATGTACATATATATAATCTATACATATACATGTATAAGCAAAATACTAGTGACTGACTCTTCTCGATATCCTATCAGACCTACAGATTTGAAATTTAGCATCGATATTTTCTTGACGACATAAACACCCACTTAAAATATATTTTACGATCACTCGTCGTTAATTGGTAAAAGGTGAACGAAGTCAGAGGCCCAGGTTATGTTTTTTTTTTTATCTACTTTATAGGTTTTAGCGTTACGGCCACAATCTCATCTGATGTGAAGTGGCCCAAGATGGTGGACACACAAACCTAAGAAGAAACTGGCTCTCAAGTGCAACTGCCGCAACACACTTATAGGTGTTTGGTGACAGATTTTAAATTTGAGGGTGGTAGCTAGCCAGATGGGCATTCGATAAAGCCATACCACCATTCTATGGTTTACTCGCGATGTTTTCCTTCACCGAAATCTCAGCCTCATTGTAGGTGGATTCAAAGTCACGCCCATTGACCCGGCGTTCGTACATACTACCAATTGAGCTATTATCGGTTCAGTATATTTTGGTACATTATAATTATATACATACTTAAGAGTAAAATAATGAAGCACCTATTAGATTTAAGAGGTATAGTATTTTGCTCCTGACTGTACCTGGGCAGTACGATTCACTCATAAATATCATTATCTAAATACATAATGTCATTGCGCATATAAGAATACTTTGATTCGAATAAGAATTTTATTATTCTTGCTGGGGCACGTATAAACAGAACAAAATAATGAATTTGTCAGTCTTATTTATATTCATTCTACATTTTTGGCAGGTTTCTTTGACTGACACCGATAATATAATGAATGCGATTCTATCCTTTGTTAAAACCGATGATAGACCGACGTCTTTACTGATACCTTATATATGTTGGAGTCAAGGTATGTACAAAAATTAGATTTTCGTGAAAAAGCTACGTTCTTTTTAAATTATGTTTATATTAAAAAACATATTTAGATACGGATCTAATCTGATTAAAACCCACATTTTACAATGGAAAGTGAAATATACATAATTAATAAAATCATGTCTGAAATTAATTTATAGTTAAGTTATAAGTCAAATGATTTAAATATATAGGTACATATTACAGTTTTTTCAAAAATAAATATATGTTAATTTCTTACAACTTATCCAGCCTGCGTAATATCGGCAAATAGCTACTTCTTCGATTGTACTTTATCAGCTGTCTTCTCATTACTTACATCTATTATGTAGAAATAATAACGCAGTTCATACGTATCTTTTTCGGTCTTCCTCTACTCCTGCATTCACCCAATTTATACTTAAAATTCTTCTGGTTAATTGGATTTCACCCCTCTTTATAACATGCCCATGTCACGCTAATTTTATGCATCCTCGAATATATTAATTCCTTAAGAATATGTTTTTTATTATTATGTTTATGTTATTTAACCATTTTTTTTTTCATTGATTTAGTGGTGGTTGCTTTCGAGCTGGTCTGGTGGCGAGTGCAAAAAGCACTCAGCTGAATTAGCAACTAACACAAGGGTACTAAATGGGCCGGGCCTCAGTTTGGCCTATTGCCATTTTCCTTTAATTTTGCCTCTCGTAACCAAATAACGTTCCTTAATGAAAGTGCGGTGGCGACTCAAGAAAATGTAAATCCTCGATGATTTACTGTACGGGCCTCATCTACTAACGTCTATAGCACTATATGTGTTCATTTCAGTACAATTAAAACTACTTGCTAAGCTTCTGATTGAAGCTAATGTTCGGATCGCATACTCTCTTCAGCCGAATCGAACGGAATATCAACTCCACCACATCGTAATTCTAACTGACCTCACTTGTCCTGGAACCGATCAATTCTTATTAAACGTAAGTAGTTTATCTCAATATTTTAAGCTAATACCATACCTTATCAAAATTACCTTACCTTACCTCTTAGCACCTATTGAAGCTTGAAGCGATGATAGCTCAGTGGTAGTGCGTACGACTTTGCATCAAGGGACGTGAGTTCGAATCGAACCACCTACAATGAACTTGAGCTTTTGGTGAAGGAAAACATCGTGAGGAAACCATAGCATGGTGGTAGGGCTTTTTCTGATGCCCGACTGGCTAGCTACCACCCTCAAGTTGAAAATCTCCTCCAAATACCAATAGGTGTGTTCCGGCAGTTGCACTTGAGAGCCAGTTCCTTCACAGATTTAGCGTGTCTACCAACTTGGGCCATATCTTCAATTAAGATCAAGTGAGATTATGGCCATAATGCTAAACATTAACTATAGAAAAAAAAACCTAAGATTAAGGGCACTTCTCTAAAAAAGTCCAGCAATATAAAGATCCTTGGTATTAACTTATGCAGCGATGAGCAATTTTGTAATTATTTGGACAGCCAGACCAAATTGGCAGCTAATAATTGCCTCAACGATCTCTACGCAAATACAGTTTTACCAACCATGAGGATAAAAAAATTAAGGAATGAACTGCAGAAGGAAACCTTAATTTCAGGCGAATTATAATGAATATTTCAAATCACCATATCGTTGGCTATTGCTGAATGCTGGTACGGAAGAACTGGAGGTTTTAGAGAAACTGGATGCATTAGTTGACAGCGATGTTGTCGTTATGACGGATTTAAACAATACATTCATATTTACCGAAGGTAAGACGAATTTACTGTCTTAGTAAAATTGTAAACAGATCCATGATTCGTTGAGCGAATATACAAGTAGTGATGGTTCAGTGGTAGACTATACGGAAACCACATTGAGGTATATGATTTCTGTAAAGCGCCTGGGTTTTTGGTAAAGGAAAACGTGATGAAACCATAGCATGTAGGGTATTTCCTAATGTTGATTTGATACTACTCTGAAGTTCAAAGTCGACAAATACTTGAAATGTGTTCCGGCAACTGCACTTGAGAGCCAGTCACTAGTTCGTCCACCAGCTTAGGCCACACTGTCCCTTTAACACTATTCCTTCATCTTCTTCCGCTCGGCCCGCATGTCATCATGTTGACATTTTCTAGCCCGAAACTCTGGACGAAGCAGTCACCAGAAGCCCTAGCCAAATTATTTTTTTCTTCATTTACATCTGTCATTGTGTGTCATTTCATGTTCTGTGTCATTGCATGTTGGTAGGGCTTTTTCTAATGCCCGCCTGGGTAGCTACCACCCTCTAGTTGTGAACCTGCCGCCAAATACCAATAGGTGTGTTCCAGCAGCAGCACTTGAGAGCCAGTTCCTCCACAGGTTTAGCGTGTCTACCAACTTGGGCCGTATCGTCACTTAAGATCAGGTGAGATTATGGCCATAACGCTAAACCTTAAGTATAAAAAAATAAATAAAAAAAAAATATTCTGATTATCGACAGCATATACAAAACTCATTCCCATGGTGAGTGCTCTTTAAAAACATGGTGTCTTAGTAAAGCCGAGCTGAATGCTTTTTAAAGATTTTAACGCGCCCTGATCACGGGAGATATGTCGTCGATACTCTAAAAAAGAATATCATCCTACTATGTGAAAAACAACTCAATTAGGGTTACAGTTTTGTTCTTCCCTCGGTGTCGTTTTATTAACGCGGGGTTTGAAACCCTTTTCTTAACGGACTTCCGTATCGAAACACACAAGCGCATTACCCGAACTCAGGTTAATCGCGTGAGGGGCATATGATGGCTCATCGGGTAATAATCACCCAACACTACTTACTAAAACGCACCACGGCGACATTTCAAACTCTCGTATTGCACACGGCAAACGCCCACACTTCTTCTAGTGTTTGTCGGGAGTCGTTTTTTAGACTGGGTCCAGTAACGCAAGGTACGCGTCAAGGGGATTAACCATGGCTTACTTCGCCTCCACAATGTCTTGACAGCGAGAAAAGACGACCTAAGAACGGGTGGTTGGCACTCATGCCTCCATTTGCCTCAGCTAACTACAATGTGATTTTTTTAAATACTTATTAAGGTTTAGCGTTATGGCCATAATCTCAACTGATCTTAAGTGACGATACGGCCCAAGTTGGTAGACACGATAAACCTGTGGAGGAACTGGCTCTCAAGTGCAGCTGCCGGAACATACCTATCGATATTTCGCGACAGGCTTACAACTTGAGGGTGGTAGCTAGTCAGCCGGGCATTAGAAAAGGCCCTACCACCAAGCACAATTGTCAATATGCTCATTGTCAGTTCTTGGGTCTTAGCCACAAGACATGTGATACTTAAAGTGTGGATTCTTAGCGCTTTTGTACCGCCACAGTTTATGTGCGAATTTTTCTATAAATACTATAATAAGTAATGTACATTTTAAATTAAAACCAAACATAAATTAATGTCATATTCGTGATTAATATTTGTTATGAAAAATGGTCATGAAATTAAAAAAAAGACACGCTCAATCATGGTCATTTATCGATATATTAATACGTGAAGCAAAAACTTTGTATCCCGTTTTATAAAAATTGCTCAGACGGAGAAGTATGAAATTTCGCACACTTATAGTTTGTATCGAGAAGGAGTGCAGAATGCTAATATATATATATATTTAGTTATGAATAAAAATACATTCAATCAATAAGAAAAACATTACACACACTACCATGTATTTAACACACACGCATACCTACTGGTTTGTACCTACTGTGGTCAAATTCAAAATAGATTATAGATTAATATTGTTTGTCTTTACTGAATGTCAAACATATAACTATATATTAATATGAGTCTTTGACAACAGAACCTTAATAATATTCAAACTTATAATTTAAATTAATTATGGTCGAATTTCGATCTCTGGGCGGACCACTAGTTAATATAGATGTCTGACAAAGATTGTACGTTTGCTTAAAATAATATATAATTGTACGACAAAAAAACAGGTATAATGTTGAACTACGTAGGAACTACGTCTAGGGGTCACCTTATTCTTGTTACAAAAGATACGATTATCTCTCTAAATAACTATATATCGAAATATAGTATTGAGGTTTTTTTTTTTTTTTTTTTTATTGCCTCGATAGGCAGACGAGCAAGCGGCCCGCCTGATGGTAAGCGGTCACCGCCGCTCATAGACTTCCGCAATGCCAGGGGCACAGCCAAGCCGCTGCCTACCGCTGAAGGGATACTCTTTTTAAGCCTCGTTTGAAGAAGGACATGTCATAGCGCTCGGGAAACACCGAGGCAGGGAGTTCATTCCAGAGCTTACACGTGCGTGGAATAAACGAACGCTGGAAACGTACGGTACTAGACCGTATTGTTTCCAGGTGGTATGGATGAACTCTACTGCGGTGTCGGGTGGTACGATGGTAGAATGGTGACGTTGGCACCATCTTAAACAGTTCCTCAGAGCACTCCCCATGGAACAGCCGATAAAACACGCAGAGAGAACCAAAGTCTCTCCGCAGTCCTAACGGTTCCAGGCTATCCGTGAGATCAGGATCATCGACGATTCGGACAGCTCGTCTTTGCAAGGAGTCAAGTGGGTTAAGCAGGTATTTTGGGGCTCCTGCCCAGAGGTGGGAGCAGTACTCCACGTGGGGCCGTACTTGAGCTTTATAGAGCATCAATCTTTGACCCGGCGTGAAGTACCGCTTCGCTCTGTTCAGGATACCCAGCTTTTTACTAGCCAATTTGGCTTTGTCCTCCAAATGACTCCTGAACTGAACTGTGCTCGAGATTTCGACGCCGAGAATCCCAATACTCCCGGAAACCTGAAGAGGTACTCCTTGGAACTGAGGCGCTATGACAAATGGGTCCTTCTTCGCAGTGAACGCGCAAACTTGTGTCTTTGTGGGGTTGAATTGAACTAAGTTCGTTTCACCCCATTTGGAGGCCCGCCCCAGAGAGCTCTCGATTTCAGACACAAGTTGAGACCGTCTTTCCTCTACGGTGCACCGAGGAACATTCTGGTGGCCGATGTATCGCGCATCATTCGTGCTGTCATCTGCATAGCAATGCATGCTGTCAATAGACAGCATGTCATTGATATGCAAGACGAAGAGTGTCGGCGACAACACCGAGCCCTGTGGAACGCCAGCATTGACTAATAGAGTCTCGGAGCTACAGCCGTCAACGACGACTTTAATGCTCCGGCCCTCCAGGTAACTAGCGATCCACTTGCAAAGTTCCTCAGGGATTCCGTAAGATGGTAGCTTCGATAGAAGGGCTCTATGCCATACCCGATCGAACGCCTTCGCGATGTCAAGGCCAACACCCATAGCCTCACCCTTGCCCTCCAAAGCTTCTGCCCAGCGATGTGTGAGGTAAACAAGAAGATCACCAGCTGATCGACCATGACGGAAACCGTACTGACGATCACTGATCAACTGGTGCTCCTCAAGGTACCGCATCAGCTGGGCATTTATGATACGTTCCATAACTTTAGAGAGCAAAGATGTGACCGCAATCGGCCTATAACTCGAAGGGTCCGACCGGTCACCTTTTTTAGGGATCGGATGGACATGAGACACCTTCCATGAAGTGGGAACCCTGTTAGTATTATAGGAAAGACGGTAAAGGCGCGTAAGAACGGGGGTCAACTCAGGGGCGCACGTTTTAAGAACCACCGCGGGGATACAGTCTGGCCCACTCGACTTACGGATGTCGAGAAGCCTTAGTTCCCTCCTGACCGCACGCTGGTTGATGCGAATTTCAGGCAGGGTAAACTCGCACCGGGAGATCTTCGGCGGTGTGGCTTCTCCATCATCTAAAGTCGAGTTCGAGGCAAAGGATTGAGCTAAAAGATCCGCCTTCTCCTTTGCACTATGAGCCAAACTGTCATCAGGCTTACGCAGTGGCGGGAGACTAGACTGGCAGAAGTTGCCTTGGACAGCCTTGGCAAGCGACCAAAAAGCACGGCTCCCAGAGGGATAACTCTTTAGTCGCTCGCCAATTCTGCCAATGTGCTCAGCCTTGGCCCTGGCTATAGCCTTCTTGCTGGACCTGGAAGCAGCATTAAAGTTCCGCTTCTCTTCCTTGGCGTTTGGATCCTGACGCTTTCTGGCGTCATTCCACGCCACGTATGCGGACTGCTTAAGGCACACAGCTTCGGCGCAGGCCTTGTTATACCAAGGCCGGCTACGACGCCCTACTGGTATTTTGGTATTGGGGATGAACAAGTCCATCCCCAATAGCACCACGTCCCTGATGCAGTCCGCACAAGCGTCAGGATTTTCGGAAGAGAAACAGAGCTGCCTCCATGGGTAGGACGCATAGAATTCACAAAGTCCATCCCAATCTGCTGACCCATAACGCCAGACCCTGCGAGATCCAGTCGCTGAAGAGCGATCGTGAAGAGTAGCAGGGGCCGACGAACGCACTAGGCAGTGGTCAGATGACCCTAGAGGGGCATCGACCACCACCCTGTATCCGTCAGGGTGTGTAGTCAGCAGAAGATCCAACAATGAAGGCTGGTGGGTCTCAACATCTGGAACACGAGTGGGTTGCGTTACCAATTGTGTAAGACCATAAGCCAAGGCCAATTCATAAACAGTCCGACCCGGGAGGTCAGTGGTCCGGGAGCCCAACCACTCCACATGGTGAGCGTTAAAGTCACCGAGGACCACCACCTCCGCAGATGGGTACTGCTTAAGAATTTGGTCAGTCCCCACTTGCACGTTCTCAAATAGGTGAGTAGACCCCACTTCACTGGCATGAGACCTGTAAAGGCATGCGTAGATCCGAGTACGACCTCCATAATCTACGCATAGCCACAAGATCGACAGGTCCCGATGCTCGAGGCCCCGAAGGCGGCGACAACAGATATCACCCCTAACGAAAACGCACACCCCGGCCTTACGAAAGAATGAGTGCTCTAGTACGTAGCCGGGGTAGTTCAAGTACGAAGTATCGTCAGGGGTAGATATTTGAGTCTCCGTTAAAAAGAGCAGAGCGGGCCGCGACGTCTCGAGGTGGTGATGGACGGCGTCGAGGTTAATATGTAGACCCCTGATATTGCAGAAGTCCACTTGAAAAGTGGATGCAGTCTCCACCGAGTAATTTCTGCTCTTTTTGTTGGCCTTCTTCATAAATTTTGATTTTATTTTATTAGAGTAGGAAGGGAGAAGGATGTGTGCAGTGAGTTCAGAATGATAACCGAATAAAAGGCGGAGCGTGGTGCGAGGTGGGCACGTGGGTTATTTGAGGAGTTGGCACGAAGCACGGAAGGGCCCCCGATGCCCCCCCATGTACAGACGCCGGGATCCACTCCAGTCTCCCACTCTGGCACGGCGACTGTACAATGGGATTTTCGCCGGTTGGCAGGACAGCTTCCCAAGGAGGGAATTTTAAAAGAGAACCCTTGGGTTCAGGTCCCCAACTGACCGGCAGGCGGCCGGCGGCGACCGTTCCCATCGGGTCTCCCTGTGCCCCGAGTCAGCCCCTCACGCCCATCGCGGCGACCGGGACTTTGGCACCGCATGTTCCGGGCACCATCCGAAACCACCGACACGGACAGGAGAGTAGAGGACGGGAACGGCTATCCAGTCCTTCCACAGGAACGCATTGCTACTTAGCTGCAGAAATAGGCTGGACGGTGGTACCAATCCGCTTGGGCCGAACGCTGAGCAGAAAAACATCCACTCGGAGTTGAGCCCTACCACCAGTGACGGGAGAGAAAGGTAGGGACAAGGACACCATGACCGCGGAGAGAGTAAAAGGTATGCGGCGATGGAGGCTCGAGGGGCCGGGGTCGCGTACCCGATCATTCTATGTGGCAACCGGACAGATTAACACAAGAATGACCCTCTGACCAAAAGGTTTAGCGTTATGGCCATAATCTCACCTGATCTTAAGTGACTATACGGCCCAAGTTGGTAGACACGATAAACCTGTGGAGGAACTGGCTCTCAAGTGCAGCTGCCGGAACATACCTATTGATATTTCGCGACAGGCTTACAACTTGAGGGTGGTAGCTAGCCAGGCGGGCATTAGAAAAAGCCCTACCACCAAGGACAATCTTCAATATGCTCATTGTTAGTTCTTGTGAAGACATGTGATACTTAAAGCGTGGATTCTTAGCGCTTTTGTACCGCCACAGTTTATGTGCGAATCTTTCTATAAATACTATAATAAGTAATGTACATTTTAAATTAAAACCAAACATAAATTAATGTCATATTTGTGATTAATGTTTGTTATGAAAAATAGTCATGAAATTAAAAAAAAAGACACGCTCAGTCATGGTCATTTATCGATATATTAATACGTGAAGCAAAAACTTTGTATCCCGTTTTATGAAAATTGCGCAGACGGAGAAGTATGAAATTTCGCACACTTATAGTTTGTATCGAGAAGGAGTGCAGAATGCTAATATATATATATATATATATATATATTTAGTTGGGAATAAAAATACATTCAATCAATAAGAAAAACATTACACACACTACCATGTATTTAACACACACGCATACCTACTGTTTTGTTTATTATTAATCTGTGGTCAAATTCAAAATAGATTATAGATTAATATTGTTTGTCTTTATTGAATGTCAAACATAACACTATTTATTAATACGAGTCTTTGACAACAGAACCTTAATAATGTTCAAACCTATAATTTAAATTAATTATGGTCGAATCTCGATCTCTGGGCGGACCACTAGTTAATATAGATGTCTGACAAAGAATGTACGTTTGCTTAAAATAATATATAATTGTACGACAAAAAAACAGGTATAATGTTGAACGGTTAACAATTTTAGGCATGTACCTCTACTAGGAGCTACGTCTAGGGGTCACCTTATTCTTGTTACAAAAGATACGATTATCTCTCTAAATAACTATATATCGAAATATAGTATTGAGGTGTCAGTTTTGCGCAAATTGTCGTTAGCAATGCAAGTTTTATATACATACTAGAGTAAGAACGAAACCACCGTAATTTCGATGAACTATAACCTTTATTAGAAATTTGATAATATTCTTAAAAAAAAAAAAAAAATCAAAATATTAGATACGTCTATAAAATATCCTAATATGCATTGTTACATAGAACCTAACAACAGTCATTAGATATTTTGTTGACGACAAAGTATTTGCATAAGTCAGGGGTTCTCAATCTTTTTCAGTTCGCGGCGCACATACATGTTTTTTTTTATTTTCTCGCGACGACCTAATCTATCTAGCTGGTCGAAATAGATAGGTATAATGAAACGAGAATGGTGAAGAAAATCGCTTCACGGCGTCCTTCTTTACTCTTTACGACGCACACTTTGAGAACCTTTGGTATAAGTAATCGTAACTGAGACAAATCTCCACAGTTACTCGGAATATACTTTATTGACGACATAAAGGGTTAAGATTTTATTTTTAAGGTTAATGGTTAAACTAGACAAACTTCTCGTTTAGTCAGAGTTGTATGTTTTTTTTTATAAAATTGCAACTCTGTTTTTCATCAAATATTCAAATAAACGGATTGAATTAATCTCAATTAAAATATATATAAAATAAAATAAAAAACAAGTAACTATTAATCAAGTGTAAATGATAATTGCTGGCATAATCTGAGGTTTTGTATAACCTGTTAAGAATAATGAATCATGATTTATTAAAATAACTCCTACCGCAATTTGATAATTACTAAACAATTGAGAGTTGATATTCAACCCGTGATGTTCATACACATTTCGTTACACGAGATACAAGAAATATAGTGTGTGAAGAGAACGAGTAAGAAAGCTATACACTCTATATCTAATACAGAGTTTGGAGTCGTCCACAGATTACGTCATACCAATTTAATGATTTTGGATACCCCCTTGACACAGCTGGTCACATTTGTAATACTCCTTCAACCCTAGTGTGTCACGTCTTTCACTCGTATTTTTCTGATCGTCACATATTTTACAATTTTGCATCAAGAAATCAAAACAGCTAACTGATAGTGGTGCATACAATATAAATAGCTAATTACATAGTGGTCGGGCTTTTTCTAATATCCACCTATCTAGCTACCACCCGTAAGTTGTAAATCTACCGTTTAATAATATTATAGGTGTGTTCCGGTAGTTCCACTTGAGAGCCAGTCCCTCTACTAGGCTGTGTCCACCATCCTTTGGGCCACATCGTAACGTAACATTAGGTGAAATTGTCCATAACGCAAAATCAAGAAACTATATATAAGCGCACATTTTGTATGTTAAATTTAGGACTGTTCCCACGCCTTGTCACATAATGTTACACTTCGTCTACCCCCTCTGCCCCCTCCACCCACGTTAGCATGTGATGTAATTAGGGTATCCATCCCTGCTGCGACCTCCCTCCTCAGACGCTTCGATCCTCCGGATAGGAGCCTTCGCGTTATCTGGTTGCGCGTTAGTGACACTTGTATGAAGCATTTGATGATACGGGAGGCTAATCGAAATATACGAATTGACTTATACCAGTGACTTACTTGTCTTCAATGGTCTTTAGAGATGCTCTTTTAATATTAGAAAAGTATAAAAAAACGGCAACATTTTGTACTATTAATAATACCTACCTTTACTGGATTTGAATAGCAATATTATTGTAATAATCAAGTAAGAAAATAATCACATTTTTTATTAATTTATAATTATTGATTTTACGAGCTTGTTCACTTTGAGTTTTTATTTAAAAAAGAGATCAAGAAACTTTACATCGGTTTCAAGCTATCTTCAGTTGAATGTCGACATGTATTAAATGCCTTTAATCAACATAGGTAATATTGTTAATTTGCATCGTCGAGCTTTTCATTAAAGAGAGGGATGAACTTCTTAGCTATCCATGGATTCACTCTGTGGGTGTTGGGTCTATCGTGTGGCAGAGAGGGAACCTCCGAACAGTTCCCGAGACCTGTGGACGGATGTAGGTTTAAGGGGCTGTTTTCCGACACGCGTAAACACTCACCTTCATTACTCGTGTTTCTCTCCTTGCCTAGCTAAATTTAGTAGAAACCTACTAGTGCAGTTTAAGAGACACGTTCTAATATAAATCTTACTGCAGTCCTAGACAGGCCAAGACCTTTTAGAAGATTACAGAAAGATTTTGCTGGTCTACCTGTCGCTTCCTCTTTGGACGCATATAGAGTAATTCATATTGATCCAAAAATCTTGAACGAGCTGTTGATAACAAATCAGAAATTCTTTATGTAATGTACGACCAAGGAAAGACTAACATTTCGATATAAACTCTATCAGATTTATGATGTTTTGTTTTAAGTAAATTTAATAATAAGTATGTTTTATATTTTAGAAAATGTTTTAATTTAATTTAATTACAGCCTATAAAATTACGGAGAATTCGGAAATACTCTACACGACAAGATTAATTTGGAGAAGCAGAACAACGAACACAGATGAACCTTTTACTTCTCTTACGCATAAAAATACTGACGTCTATAGGAGAAATGAACATCACGACATTATCTCAGCGTCAGATGTGAATAAAGTAAAGTCACCTTTTAGAATTATCCAAAATAAATATGGAATAATGGAGGACTACAGAGAAACAAAGATTTTATCATCAAGGCGACAGGATCTGAGGCGACACACATTAACCATGGCCAATGTTATAACGGACAGTAATAAAACTAGACAGCATATGGATGATAGACTGTGAGTATAAAGGAAATAGAATAATAAAGGTACGATTTAGGTGCCTGCGACGGGCGACGCGACGTCAAATCATTATGTGTCATTGTGCAACAAGCGTCTTCATCTTTTATCCCTTATCCTACGTAGGGAGAGTTAGCACAACATGTTTTATTATTTTATTCCTCTGAAATTATTAATGAAAATTACTAAATGTTTTTTTAAATAATAATTTTGTTTTCTTTTTTCTTATTATATTAAACAGTAGTGCTGACCGTGACATCACGATAGGCCATCAGAAAACCAGCGCTGCAACGCATCATACGTTGTAGCATTCTTGCTGAGATGGGTCCTTTTACGGCCTCACACAACTGTTTAGTGGGCACGCTTTGCCTTATATTTATTAGGTTATTGTTTTGTTTTTCGCCCTGATTTTAATTATTATCTATGTTAATCATTTAGTCAGTGTGAGTTTCGTAATAAATGTATTTTCTTTCTTTCTTTCTTCTTTCAAATCAGAAGTCTAGTCGTTGTGGCAGGAAGCGAAACGTCGGAGCAGTCTCCGAGACTTGTGACACGGATGTAGGTTTAAGGGGCGCCCCTTATAATAATTTACAGCATAAATACCAAAACAGTTTCCGTCCCTTCGATTATGTAATGATGATGATAATGACTTTGAAACTAATAGCCGTGCTCGCGTCATATTTATCACTGGGTGTGAATAACTACCCTCGATAAATTTTTCCGCAGCATCCCAAGCCGAGGTTCGGCCATTCTGGTACCCTTGCGCCCGCTGCCTCGAAGCTGAGCGCCCTCAGCACTCGTCTCAAAAAGTTTATTGAAACCGTCAATACCCTGAAGGCTAACAGCGTATATTAGTTCGAAAAAAACCCTCGATTAACCATTATCTTAACAATATATAAAAATAAAATAATAAATTAAAAAAAGATTTCGTCACTTATTATTATATATTTTCTTATTTACATACATCGTTGCTGCTATTTGTATGAAGCTGGTTTCATATAGATCTCTCTTTCATTCGTCTGTAAGGCTTCCATTATAAATCTATTTATGAAACAACAAAATCTAACCGTCTCGCTCGTTCTTCATAACGCGAGTCTCCGTCAATTGTTCCAAAATCGTACCTTTACTATATTATGATATCTATTTATTGGAAATATTAGGTGCATTCAAAATTATATAATAAATAAACACATTAAACTTTAAAATACATTACTAGTAATTTACCTTGGAAGTTTCCGCTGTAAAATATCAAGGTAAAGAGGAATTTGCATTGACGCGATTTATTCTAAGTATTATGGAAACAACTAGCTAATATCGAAATTTTTACCTAATTTATAATACAGTATATACTCTATATAGTTACAATTAAGGGTCTAGGACAAATTAAGGGTTCAGCATTATGGCCACAATCTCACCTGATGTTAAGTGGTCCAAGTTGTTGACACGCTAAATCTTATGGAAGGACTGGATCTAAAGTTAAACTGTCGGAATACATCTATAGATATTTAGCGGCAGTTTTTCAACTTTAGAGTAGTAGCTAGCCAGGTAGGCATTAAAAAAAGCCCTACCAGCATGCTATGGTTGCATCACGTTGTTTTTTTTTCACCATAAGCTTAAGTTCATTATACGTGGATTCGAACTTACGTCGCTTGTCGCGGCGTCCGTACACACTACCAACTGAGCTATCATCGCTTCAAAGTTTGAATGACGGCTTGACCAGTCTTTGTAAATTGTATCCATTGCTTACTATTCATTAACAAGGTGAGAATTTGCCAATTTTATTACTAAAAAAAAAAGGATTTATTTTTATCACCGCTGTTTTATGTCATACAGTGAATTAAACGCATCAGTAATGCAGATATATGACATAAATTATTCAAAATATGTTCGGGCATTTATTTTATGATCTATTGCGTTATACCTAACTAATATAATTACGAATGTGAGTTTGTCTGTCTGTTACTTTTTCATGTCTTAACAACTCAGCACATTATAAAATTTTGCTTACAAGTTGTCAATGACATCAAAAAGATCATGGGATATTTTTTGTTTCCGAGGAATAGAAAAGTTGCTTATAGTTATTTTTCTCACTTTTTTTTATAGTTAAGGCATAGCGTTATGGCCGGAATCTCACCTGATCTTAAGTGACGATACGGCCCAAGTTGGTAGACACCTATTGGTATTTGGCGGCAGATTTTCAACTTGAGGGTAGTTGCTAGCCAGGCGGGCATCAGAAAGAACCGTACCACTAGTTATGGTTTTCTCACTATGTTTGCCTTCACCGAAGGCTTAAGCTCAGTATAGGTAGTTGGATTCAAACTCACGTTCCTTGACGCGAAGTCGTATACACTACCACTGAGCTACCATCGCTTCAAATTGCACATTGCATTGCTTTTCCTGATGCCCGCCCAGCTCCCTACCACTCTCAAGTTAAAAATCTGCCACCAAGTACCTGTGGATGTATTCCAGCAATTGCACTTGAGAGCCAGTCTCTCCACTTGGCTTAGCATCTCCACCATTTTGGGCCACATCGACTCTTAACATCAGATAAGATTGTGACCATACTCGTAACGCTGGACCTATAAATATATAAATAATGATTTCTTATGTTTACGCGAATATTAATCATCGAAATAAAACTAATTTAAACGGATTTTATCGCGGTTATTTATTAATTTTGATCCCGACGTTCCGAAAGCTTTTCAGTCTTTGTGGTCATGGTCGACATTGGGAAACGTCGGGATCAAAATTAATAAATAACCGCGATAAAATCCGTTTAAATTACTTTTATTTCGATAAATATATAAATGAGTTTACAGGTACCTACATCAAGATTCGATAACTAAAATGTCATATGCGGTCGTAAAGATATGCTTTGAGATGTTGAACGCAACTGAGCGGTTAATTTTCACCCACACGTGGGGTTACAGGGATAAGAACGGCAAATGGCAAGGTATCGTCGATCATTTGATCAAGAAAGAAGCTGACTTAGGTAAACCAAGTTTATATTCATTTATTTCTATTCATCCATATTAATCCTACCTTCCTTACTAATATACGTACTTTGTTCGCGTTAACATTGATTTTGGCAAACAAATTGTATGAGTGCAATAAAGAATTTCATGCAAAGTTTATCCCCTTTTGCGAGAAAAAGTATTCTATCACTGTCTTTTGGTTCTCATCTATCTGTATTCTGCCAAAATTCATTATACAGTGATTTAAGCGTGAAATTGTAACACAAAAATAAACTCACTTTCGCATTTAAAATATTAGTACGATTTTCACTTGTTTTTGTATCTTTTTTCAATACAGCTTTGCTCCTAATGGTGGAAGCGTGATGTTAATAAACTAAAGTTTTATTCAATGGTTTCTCCAACAAATATTAAAAGAGTTATTTAAAACCGACCGTTAGTTCGTATGATATAGGTACTCTGACAATCTTCACGCAAGAACGTATGGATCGCGTCGACTATATCGCAATGGTTGGCTCGACTGCTGTCAGATTCGTGTTCAGGGAACCTCCGCTCGCATACATCTCCAATATATTCGCGTTACCGTTCACTGGTACCGTGTGGCTCGCGGTACTGATTTGCGTCCTCGGTTGTTCCGTATTCTTATATATCACTTCGAAATGGGAAGCCAGCGTCGGTATGGTAAGTTCTAAGATTTTTATTTAACCTTCGCGAATGATACTTTTATCAGTATGAAAAGCAACATATGTGTGTCTCTATACTATGAATAATTAAGATGTGAATCAGTAACGAACGTACAAACTAACATTCTGATTAATATGTTATTTAGGATTGACGTGTAGTTCAGTTTAGGATATGTAAAGATTTAATAATATAAAAAAAATTCGTTTCAACTTGTACTGCTTTAGGTAGTACGTTAGTTGTAGACTCAGCTTGTTCTGTGTGAAATATGTCTTATCTAATGTTATAAAAGTGAACTAGTATTTGTTTATTGTTTTTTATGTATTAATGACTGGAGCTATCATCACGAAACTTTGAAAACAAAATTGTACAAAAGAGATCATAGGATTCATCTCATCCAGGACAAAGTACTATTCCTGAGAGATATTAAATTTATCGAAGGCACAGCTAGTATAACTATTTGATAGCTCGGTGGTAGTGTGCAAGTACGTCGCGTCAAGGGACGTGAGTTCGATTCAACCTACAATGAGCATGACCTCTCGATGAAGGAAAACAGCGTGAGGAAAAGTTTTTCTAATGCCGGAGTGGTTAGATCCACCAACTTGGACCGTGTCGTCACTTCAGATCAGGTGAGATTATGGCCATAACACTAAAACCTATAAACTGTTAATTAATTACTTTTATAGCATCCTCTGCAATTAGACGGTACGTGGGCTGACGTCCTAATTTTGATTATCGGCGCCGTGTTACAGCAAGGTTGCACTCTGGAGCCAAGATATGCTGCCGGTTAGTAAATGATTCAATATAATAGTGTATTAATATCAAAAAAACTTATTTCTTCATTTTATCTAATACTAACTTTTACGTGCGGTTCCGCTCACGTTAATATGGAGCTTATCAAATCGGATGATGCAATAAAAAAATCATACAAAGTTAATTTATCTCTTTATTACACTTCATATAAGGTTTTCGCGATAAAAAGTAGCCTATCTCCGTCTCCGGGTTCCCATCTATCTCTGCACCAAAATTCATCATAATCGGTGCAGCGGCTCAGGCGTCAAAGCGTAACAAACAAACTCACTTTCGCATTTATAATATTAGTAAGGATTACTGATATTGTCCAATAATTAGCTTGTGATCATCTCTCTTTTTGTAAGGTAACGAAACAAATTTTAAAGTTTAGAATGAATGAAAACCTAATCAAGGCTGATTATTTTAACGATAATGAATTTGCTTATACTATGATACTTCCATGAATATTATAAATATGGAAGTAATTTTATTTGTTTGTATGCTACGTTTTCAGGCCTAAACCGCTTAATCTATTATAACCATTTTTGATGTATAGAGCTAGATGGGACGTTGAAGACAGTGATAGGTTACTTTTTCTTGTGAGAAACTTTTTGAAAGTGGGATAAGTGAGGAATAAACTTTGTATGACACATTTTATTGTGTTATCCGATTTGACAAAATCAATATTAAAGTCATTTCATTGATTCACGTGGTGTTTAAAATCCTTTAGTATAAAGCGATGATAGCTCAGTGGTAGTGTGGGTCCGCGTCAAGGGACGTAAGTTCGAATCCACGTACAATGACATTGAGCTTTCGGTGAAGGAAAAAATCGGGAGGAAACCATGGCATGGTGGCAGGGTTTTTTCTAATGCCCACCCGGCTAGCTACCACCCTCAAGTTGAAAATCTGCCGCCAAATACCAACAGGTGTGTTCCGGCAAAAGCACTGAGAGCCAGGCCCTTCACAGGTTTAGTGTGTCTACCAACTTGGTCCATGTCGTCACTTAAGATCAGGTGAGATTGTGGCCATAACACTGAACATTAACTATAAAAAATAAAATATTAAAGAAACTATTCCTAATGTAATAAGAGCTAAAGAAACATTGTGTTTAATTATGTATGCGCCGATGTAATAGAGTTAGGGAACCTTGGAATTTTCTAGTAGGAAGTGACGTAATTCATTATCTCACAGGACGTTGTGTGACGCTGATACTTTTTGTCGCTCTGACGATCCTATACGCGGCCTATTCAGCTAACATCGTGGTACTGCTCCGGGCACCGAGCTCCTCAGTGCGCTCTTTACCAGATCTCCTCAACTCACCCCTTAAACTTGGTGCTAGTGATTTCGAATATAACAGATACTTTTTCAAGGCAAGACTATTCGATTTTTTCCTATGTTGTTTGGTGCTTTCCGCAAGTTTATCGGCGATAGAAAGGTGTTTATATAAAAACTAAACGTATATACCTAGTTATCTGCTGATTTATTGATATATATTGTGGCTTACTCGACCGCAATCGCTATACCTCTCTGTGCGTGCGCTAAAACTATTGTAAATGTATTTAAATTTTAGCTTGTTCAATGTGGTAGCGCTTTTTCTAATGCCTGGCTAGCTACCACCCTCAAGTTGAAAATCTGCCGCCGAATACCAATAGGTGTGTTCCGGCAGTTACACTTGAGAGCAGTGCTTCATATAAAGGCCGGCAACGCACTTGCGATTCTCCTGGTGTTGTGGGTGTCCACGGGTGGCGGTGATCACTTACCACCGGGTGACACACTCGCTGGTTTGCTTCTTATTCCATAAAAAAAGTTATGTAATATCTACCTAAAATATAATCAGATCAAGTTTCTTGCCGGTTCTTCTCGATGACTGGGTTATTTTCCAAACCGGCGGTAGTTTTGGCGTTTATAAGCACCTTCTCAGGCCTAAGTTGGGTACAGTTTTATCATTTGAATTTATATTCACCAATAACACCCGACGTTGAGGTACGCTAATACTATCGAAAAGATTAAGAAAAAATATGTATTGAATGATATGCTATACACTAAATCGATGATCTCGATATCTCAGCACTAAATCCTGTGACCAAAGAAAATTAAATACTTCAAAATTGACGTACATTTGAAACAGAACATTGATATTTAATCCACGGTTGATACTAATATTGCCATGTTTTCAACATGTTTTGATTACAGAATTAGGGTTGAAATATGTCTACGATTTAACGTATAGTACGTCATTCTATACACTTTTCGAAATTTTGTCTAGGGTGGGTGGGTGTTATATATTAATAAACTATTAGGGATGAAAAGAATCTGTAGGTGATTAATCATGAGTGTCATACACATGATAATGATGCAGTGAATCTTTTTTTTATAATTCTGCACAGAGCAGACTCTTGGCGCCCACCATTTTTATTTAATTGTAATTCCTTTTTTTGTAGTACTCCTTATAAAAATGCACAATTCAAATAACTTACTCATAAGATTACTTCTCTTTTATATATCTATATCAACATAATTGTTATAAATATTGCTATTTCAATAGTGCTTGTGATATTATTGACCCACTGTGTCAGCTGCAGTAAGCTGCTCTTCTATTATACTCAGTGAATCTTCTAAATCGTATCGGGTTTCGGAATCAGCCAGTGGATGTTCAGCTGACGATAGCCTTTCAAGACAACATGACAGTGAAAACCCCTGAGGGATTGCCTGTCTCTCTATCCTCCTCGTTGAATTGCTTCATGCTTACGACATGATACAAAACAATCACTGTATTGTGGTACTATAAAAAAGACCTCTGCCAGAGTATTTCGCAAACAAAAAAAAAAGTTAACTTAGTTCCTAGTTTCAACGTATTTATGTGAATGGGCAGCAAACTGTTATACAGCTCATCTGATAGTAAATGGTTACTCTAACAACACCAGAATATTACAGACCTTTGATCCTTGTACTTTATGCAGTAAATTTTGCTCTACATTATTCTTAATACTATAGTTGTATCAATTAGTGGCCAAAACTTAGTAGGTACTATATGTTTATGTTGTTGATTCAACTTTTTTTTTACAGTTTAGGTTTAGCGTTATGGTCATAATTTCACCTGATCTTAAGTAACGATACTGCCAAAGTTGTTAGATACCTTAAACCTGTGGAGGAACTGGCTGTCAAGTGCAGCTGCCGGAACACACCTATTGGTATCTGGCGGCAAATTTTCAACGTGAGGGTGGTTGCTAGCCAGGCGAGCTTTAGAAAAGGGCCTACCACCATACTAGGGTTTCCTCTCGATGTTTTCCTTCACCAAAAGCTCAAGCTTATTGTACATTGTAGGATTCGAACTCACGTCCCTTGACAAGTAACGGACACCATTTAAACCTCGATTAAGATCATTTATATTTGGATCATACAAGTTATTGCCCTCTATGGGATTCAAACACAGCATATATCATTAGCGAGACGACCACTGAAACCGCTAAACCAACCGTGCAGTCAAATATAACGTATATAATAATAATAAAACGTTCTTATAGAAATTGAACGATCCGATACGTAAAGCGATTTACGATAAGAAAATAGCTCCAAAAGGAAAGAAGCCCAACTACTTCACCATGGAAGAGGGCGTGGAGAAAATAAGACAGGTAAGGTTTTTTCATAATAAATTTTCATACCATTAAACAATTCTGAATTCAAGGTACTGGTGGTTCGAAGCGCTGAAAGCAGTGCCTCTAGACAAGCAGTTCTTCTATAAACGATAGATTAAAAAAAAAAGGTATGGGATGATAGTCAAACACTAAACCGACGACAATATACCTCAAAACTAAAATCTTGTGATAAGATTTTTCCTATCATGAAACATTTATAAATATTATAACTACATAAGATTTATGTGTTTTCTTTTTACGGTAAAGTTTGTATAAAAAATCAACTTGGCTAGAAAAGAGCATTCGCAAGCAACAACAGTAGAGTACATTCTCTAGAATATCAGTCTGCATTCCAACATCGCTGATTGCCCAGCCTTATCTTGGCTAGCTTTATCTCAGCAAGACGTAGGGCTCTTTGTAGTGCCCTCCAGGTTATATGCCGCCCTTAAGGAGAAAATCTGCCGCCAAATACATATCGGTGTGTTCCGTCAGTTGCATTTTAGAGTCAGCTCTTCCAATACGCTGGATGTGTTCACCATCTTAAGCCACATTGTCAATTACATCAGGTAAGATTGCGAACATAACACTAAACTTATTGTCGACGCTTATAAATAAATAATTAATAAAATATCAAATTCTTGCCTTTTTCTATAATATATAGTCGTTGATTTCTTACAATAACTTTGTTTTATCTCTTTATGTTTGCGTTGTAATATTATGTTTTTTTTTTTTTTTTTATTTATTTTATATCGGCCAGTATTACTTGTAGTTGCTCGAACACTTATAAAGTATAAAAAATGTATAACTGTGCTGAAATATTAAACAAAAAAAATAATTAAAATTATATAAAACAGAATAATTTATTTCGCCGCGAATAAAGTCAGTAGCAGATATATATATGTAAATATTGACGTAAAATATCCCATATATGCATATGATAATAACGTTTTTTGCAGTTTTATTTATTTAAATATGTATGATATTATAATTATTACTATCTATAAAAATAGATGTGCTAATTAGCTAATATAGGTATAAGACGAGGTGGCCGAGAGGTTAAGGCGTTGGACTGCTAATCCAATGTGCTCTGCACGCGTGGGTTCGAATCCCATCCTCGTCGTAACGTTTTTATAACTGATAATAAATAATTTATAAAATTTTGTTATATATTAAGTGGTTATTTTGTTCAATAAAATTAATTTTAAACTCAAATTTTTCATCTTTACTATTTGGATAAAAACTGAAGTAATATAACATTGTTCATTTTAAATTCGTAACTACTTTTTGCTGATTTTAACACTTGTATTTATTTAATGAATTTATTGTGTAAACAAATTTAACGTTTTATTGTCTTGATAAGTTATAGCGTTTGCCATTGTCAGATAGTTCTGACTTTTTTAATTCAGGCTTTTTAAAGCGATGATAGCTTAGTGCAGTGTGTACGGCCGCCACGTTAAGGGACGTGAATTCAAATCCACCGACAACCAGCTTGAGCTTTTTCGATGAATGCAAAAATCGTGATGAAACCAAAATAAAATGATAGAACTATTTCTAATGCTCGCTATCTACCACCCACAAGATGAAAATCTGCCGCAAAATATATATAGGTGTGTTGCGGCAGCCAGGTTAGCGTGTTCACCAGCCTGGGCCAGATCGTCACTTAACATAAGATGAGGTTGTGGCTATAAACGCTAAATCTTCGTATAAATGCCGTCGATTTTGATGACAATAAATATCAAACAAACAAACAAACTCACTTTCGCATTTATAATATTAGTAAGGATTTTAAAAATATTAAAGTTTCTTAAAATAAAACTATTAGAACTTACTAACAGACAATATACGGTTAAAGCCAGTTTTAAACATTACAATTTTCATAGTTTCTTATATAACGTCGGTGAGCATTGCGAAAATAATTCTCGGGCTCGAGCGCCCTCCGCGCTCGCCCGCAAAGTTCAGTGAAGCTGTGAAAGCCCTTAAGGAAGGTGTAGTGGGTTAGGTGTAAGTGTAGGTTCCTTTTAAAAAAAAGGGAAAGAAATTTTGAATACTTTTTAACGTTTTGAACTTCTAGGAATATTGCATGCGGGAAATTCCTTTGATAAATAAATACTAGGTTTGTATTTATGTAGGTATAATATTTTCCAGGGTCTGTTCGCTTTTCACATGGAACTGAACCCCGGCTACAGGCTCATCCAGGAGACGTACCAAGAGGATGAGAAATGCGATCTGGTTGAGATCGACTACATCAATGAAATAGACCCATGGGTACCTGGGCAGAAGCGTTCGCCTTTCAAGGATTTGTTCAAAATTAAGTAATAATTTTTTTTAACAAAATAGTATTAATAATATATAATACGTTGTAATAAAATACCAAATAGTACCAGTTTGATTGCTTTTTATATGAGATTATTTTTGCATGTAAAATTACAATGATCATACAAAAGTTGTTTTAGTTCCATAGATTGCTTATAAATAGGCGCCTCTTATAGTGATATTTTCTTGTAAATCATTATCCTTACTAATATTATAAATGCGAAAGTGAGTTTGTTTGCTTGTTACGCTTACACTACTAAGCCAATGAATTTTGGTATAGAGATAGATAGGAACTTGTTATTATCGCGTAAAACTTAATTAAAGTGGAGTAAAGAGAGGAATGAACTTTGTTTGAAATTTTTATTGCGTCATCCTATTTGTTTGACAAAATCAGTATTAACGTCAACGAAGCCGCGTGTCAAAGCTAGTTAAAAATAAAACACTAACTTTTAACTATTTATGTATTTGTCGTTAATAGAATAAAGTATATTAAATTAAAATGATGTTAAATACAATAATTTTGACATAGAGATGAAGAAAATATGAAGTAGCGTCTAAAACACTTTTCGAAGATAATATATGTTATGGTATTTATTAAGTAGGTAACACGTCTACAGTTAAAATAAATGAACCTTTCTATTGTAATAAAACTATTACCACACATACTAAGGCTCGAGGAGGGACTGGCTCTCAAGTGCAACTGCCGGGACACACCTATAGATATTTGACGGCCAGTTTATAATTAAAGGTAGCAACTGGCAGGCGGGCATTATAAAATTCCCTACCACAGTGCTATGTTTCCATCACGATGTTTTCCTTCCGAAAGTTAAAATTTATTGGAGGTGGATTCAAACTCACGTCCCTTAACAAGCCATTTTTTTTTATACCTAAGGTTCATCGTTATGGCCATAATCTCACCTGATCTTAAGTGACGATACGGCCCAAGTTGGTGGACACGCTAAACCTGTGGAGGAACTGGCTCTCAAGTGTAGCTGCCGGAACACACCTATTAGTATTTGGCGGCAGGTTCACAACTTGAGGGTGGTAGCTACCCAGGCGGGCATTAGAAAAAGCCCTACCACCATGCTATGGTTTCCTCACGACGTTTTCCTTCACCGTGCGCTCAAGCTCATTGTAGGTGCTTGGATTCGAACTCACGTCCCGTGACGCGAAGTCGTACACACTACCACTGAGCTATCGTCGCTTCTTTACAATGTGTACAACAATGCCATATACTTCAACACTGCTTCTATGCAGTTTCATGAAAATACGCGAGTTCGGCATCCAATCCAACATTCACCATCGGCTCCACGTAGGCCGGCCCAAGTGCTCGGGAGCTGTGTCCACCTTCAGCAGTGTTGGCATAACCGACATGTATCCTGCGATGCTGGCCACGTTATATGGCATGCTTATGGCACCAGCCGTTCTGATACTGGAAATAGCTTACCGACGTCTGTGAGTACTGCTCTACTTTTATAGTGACGATTTGGCCCAAGATGGTGAATACGATAAGCCTAGTGAAGGAACTGGCTCTCAAGTGCAACTGCCGGTCACACCTATAGGTATTTGGTGGTTAATTTTAAACTTAAGGGTGGTAACTAGCCAGGCGGGCATTATAAAATACTCCACCACTGGTATACTCTCCTATTTAATTTTAAAACGATGGCTGACTGAAGATTGTACGACCTATATATTTAACGCGTGCGAATTTCAAAAGTAAAACATGTAGTTTCTTTATTAATTTGAATTATTTTATTATTAATTAATTAGGTATTAAGTCTGTACGGTTGGTTTAGGTTTTTAAGTGGTCAATTTACTGTGGTCGTAGCATTGAGGATTTTGAGTTCGATATGAGTTCAATACAAGGCAATTATTTCTGGAAAAAGTACAAAAATGATTAACAGTCCCTGGCTATTGAGGGGAGGAATATATGGGCATCGGGGTAGTTTGTTAGTAGTTAGTTAGTTTGTAGTTTGTTAGTTTTTACCGATAGACTAGAAGCTGATTTGAGAGACCATAATATAAAATCAAGAAAGAAAAAAGAAACTCCTGCAACCTTGTTTAAGTTTGATTATGATCTAATGAATTGGCACTGTTCGTGAACTTGGTGAGGTATATATTTAATGTTCAATTATTAATTTCAGAATGATAGCCCGACAGAAGAAGAAGGTGTCCGAGGAAATGGTCATCGAGCCCTTTATCAATTAATAACTTTCCATTATTATTGCGAGGACTACTAGACAAGGCCCCTTAAGTGGACTGTTTATTTTGAAAGTGGTATAAGTCCATTTTCTTGTTTCGAAAAAATTAAAGGTTATTATATTTGTTGATAATGCAATTTCATTTACCGACCGATTTTAAGTTGTACAAAACGTGGGATTTTTTTTGAGAAATTAAACACGGACTAGTTATATATAAAAATTTACATTAAATTAAGCATGAATTACGTGATAGCTCATTTTTCTCAAAAATGGACTTACACCACTTTCAAAATAAACGGTCCATATCTATATATCAATATTATATTATATATTACTAGCAGACCCGACAAACGTTGTTCTGTCGTATAAATAATTTCAAGAGAATACTTTGGTTGTATGAAAAAATAAAAATATGACGGTAGGAACGTTACAATTTAAGGTTGTGTGGATTTTTGTAATGCACGTCATAAAAAAATTAAACCTCAATAATTACAAAAATAAAATGTTAGGGGTGGACCACCCTTATCACTTAGGGGCATGAAGAATAGATTACGACCGATTCTCAGACCTACCGAATATATATATAAAATTTCATAAAAATCAGTCAAGCCGTTTCAGAGGAGTATGGCAAGTAACATAGTGACACGAGAATTTTATTATTATATATATATATATAGAATAGTTCTATATATGGCTGTTTAAAACTCTAGTAGGTGAACTGGTTCTCAAGCTTGGTGCATAGCTAACCAGGTTGGAATTAAAAAATAAGTTAGTAAAGTTTCATCATAATGTATTCCTACCTGGAAAGCTCATGTAGGAGCTAGAACTTAACTTTAAAAACTCACTGTTAAGTAGAGATACCTGTATTCAATGATGTAGTCTGAATTATGTTCAGAGTAGACAAGTTGGCAAGGGATAACTACGTATACCAATCAACTTGCGCACACCAAGACAAAGGAAGGGGAACCAATTAACTCCCTCGTCTATACTTGGCTACGACCCTGACTATACTCTCGTTTTAGGAAACACATTCGAAAAGTAGTATTAGGTATTTGAAAATACAGTTAACTTATAAACCTCAAACATTATGCAGATAGACGAGAGAAAATAGAACCATTTTGTAATCTGTTATGGACAACATAACTATGGATGTCTTCAAACTTTACAACGAAACTGGTTGAAGTAAATAATTTATTCATTTCCTACAAAAGTGAAATCCGTCGAACGTGCATTGTACGAGACGTTTGTACATATGTCACCGTGTGTTGTATTATTAAAATCGAAGCATATTTATGCAAATCGTAGTTTGTTATTATTTATTCACAATAAACTGATTTATATTTAAATGAGCTTTGTCTTTTTTGATTCATTCTAACTCTAACTGTCGCTCAACACTTACTTGGTCTTCGTAGGATGAATTTTATTGTTACCGTAACGTACTTTTTAGTATGTGGTTTACTGAACTCAGTAATAAGTGCAGAAGACGATACTATTAAATTCATAAAAGGATTTATCGAAAACGATCATAAGGCTACGCAAATTGTTTATAATTTTTGTTGGAATGAACGTATGTACTTTTTGAATAGACTAAATAATAAGCCATTTATTTGCAGTAGTACTAAAACTACAAGGCGTTTTATTCCCTCTAAACGGCATTATTTAATTTTAAAAAATATATGGTTATGCAAACAATAGAATGCAAAAGATTCTAAATAAAAAAAATGATTATAAATATTAATAAAAGATGCTTATCTATTATTTAATTATAGATTACTAACCAGATTTTACCCGCGGCTTTTCTGTTTCAAATTCTGAAACAATTCTGATTCCGATAGCCGCATTTATCAATAACAGATAAGCTAATATTTAATTATAGATAACTAATTACCTTTTACCCGCGGCTTTTCTGATTCCAATTCTGAAATAATTCTGATTCCGGTAGCCGTTATTCAAAATAATTTATTAAAAAAAATTATAATTGACGCGATGCTAGCTCAGTGGTAGTGTGTACGAATTCGCGTCAAGAGACGTGAGTTCGAATCCAATCCCACTGAGCTTGAGCTTTCGGTGAAGGAAAACATCGTGAGGAAACTATAGCATAATGGTAGAGCTTTTTCTAAAGCCCGCCTGGCTAGCTACCATCCTCAAGTTTATAATCTGCTGCCAAATTCTAATAGGTGTGTTCCGACAGCTGCATTTGAGAGCCAGTTCCTCCACAGGTTTAGCCTGTCTACTAACTTGGACCGTATCGACACTAAAGATCAGGTGAGATTATGGCCATAACGCCATAACTATATATAAAAGATATATCAAAGGATACAAGTATAAGAACATTTGTGCTCGTAGTCATATATATATGCTGTTGCAGGATTTTTTGTAGGACTGTTTAAGACAAACATTCCTATTCTACATTATATACGTGTAACTCTAACGGTTTTTGCAACGCAAGCCAATATAACTCGTAGATGGCAGTTTTATTTCCTACTTACTTGACACTTATCATTATATTTTGGACAATTCACACAATATCTTTATAAATTATAGCGTATGTGTTATTCTGATGTATGAGCTATATTATTGTAAAGTTCGATTAAAATCCACTCAGTAGTTTTTGCGTGAAAGAGTAACAAACATCCATACTTACAAATTTTCACGTTCATAATATTAGTAAGGATTTATATCCAAACATACAAATGTTTCTCTTCGTCTACCCTCTAAAATAAAAATTTAGTAAAGTATGCCTCTAATAAAACCAACTAAACGATGGAAGCTTGTCTCTAATTGATCTTATATACCATGTGTCCAAGGGGATGGCTCAGTGGGCAGTTTGTATGGACGTGAGTTCGAATCCTTACATGAGTCTAACCTTTCGATGAAGGAAAACACCATGTTGAAACCATATAATAACGCCGCAGCATGGTGGTAGAGAACTTTCTAATTTTGGCTTGGCTATCTACCATCCTCAAGATGACAATCTGCCGCTAAATACCTGAAGGTATGTTACGGCAGTTGCACTTGAGAGCCAGTGTCTTCAATAGGCTTAGCGTGTTCACCGTCTTGCCTTGTGGTGGTTGTCCGATTGTGGTGATAACAGTAAGCCTATACACCATTAAAAAATGTCTTCTGGTCAAAATTAATTTGAACGAGAAGTTTTAGAACATCAGACTGCTTATGTAAATCAAGCAGTAGGTAATTCTTCTTTAGAAAAAAAAAATATTTATTTTTATATTTTTTCTCTATGGGGTACTAAAGTTTAATATTATTCATTTCCAAGCAGTTGAGAAAATAAACTACACTCTTTGACCTATCTTTATGTATAACATTTTCCTGTCAGAATTAATTGCCATACTGAAATGGCTTGATCGATTTTGATGGAATTTTATATGTATTTTCGTTAGGTCTGAGGATCGGTTGTTATTTTTTAAGCCCCTAAGTGATAAGGATAGCTAGTTCACTCCAAACATTTTATTTATTTATTTTGTACAAAAAAAAATACTTTTAAATTTTCACTAGATTTTACGTGCGGCTTCGCTCGCGTTGATATTGATTTTGGTAAACAAATCGGATGACGAAATAAATATTTCATACATATTTTTTACCTGGTTTTACTTTACTTCTTGTGAGTATTTCACAAAAAAAATAACCTATCACCGTCTCCAAGTTCTCATCTATCTCTATACCGAAATTCATCATAATCGATTCAGCATTTTCGAAGTGAAAGCGTAACAAACAAATAAACTCACTTTCGCATTTATAATATTAGTAAGTAAGTAAGTAAGTATTAGTAAGGATAAGGATGATGTGGCATTAAAATACATACAACTCAATATTTTCACCCTCCTACCCTCGTCCTCTCATTTTTTAATACAGTCAAAGTATTCACTAGACATTATTAATAAGACAGAACAAAGTTTGTCGGGTCTGCTAGTTTTTATATAGATATCTTGTTGCAGATGTGAAAATAAAATTGATACACGAAATTAGTAAAATGGGAGTTCGATCTTCACCATCGTTGGAATCCGCAACGAAGTATCACGAACATAACATTATGTTTATAGTTGATCTGAATTGTGATTGCGCTGAAGAAACTCTTTTGAACGTATGATGATACTTTATATTTTAATCTATGTGTATGTATTAGCTGCTTCGAAATACGTTATTCGTTCTGACCAGCAATCAATAATATAATCATACGGTCAGATATATTAATTTCTTTCCTTAAGATTCTCGGTCCGTTGCGAACTGAACAAAATCTTGTAATTTGTTTCTTTTCCGACGGTCGCTAACGTAAATAAAGAAATTACGTGAACATTTCAAACTTATTTTGTATTTTTACATATTTCATCTCTTGTGTATTTATATTACCTCTGCGTTAGCGATTGTCAAAAGATAACTTGGCTAGATAAGCCCCGGATTGATCTCAAAACGCAACATACATATGTGTGATATTACTGCCAATATTTCATCCGGTATATGGTGGTCGCACATAATCTTTGTAGCCTTTACTAAATCTATACGTTAATTAAATATATTTTGAAATTTATAATTGGCGTGTATTTTGATATTGATAAAGAAAAATATATATATATATATATTTAGAATTGTTATCTATGCCTGTTTCCTTTTACATACGTGCATTATTATTAAGTCTGCGGATAGGTTACAATAAAATTTGACATGGCGGTAACTAACAATACGGATGGATATATAGAATAATTTTTACATAATAAAACAAAATGGATACTGCGGCATAGGAGTGCTATTCTGTGTATATCTTTGATATAAATGTTAAATCTCTAAATTGTAACACAGTTTACAGTTAAACACAATGAATATTGGCACGTGTGTAACTATAGAATTATATTTTTTCTTAGAAAAGATTTTATCGTTATTCCGGAATGCGATAAGTGGCAAATATAGTCGAGTTAATTACTACTTGTCTGGCCAGAGCAATGTGTGTTAAGTCAGATAGTTTTGAATAAATCTTCAATTTCTTAATAGCTAAGATTTTATATGGAATACTTTGTTATGATGTTACGACTATGATCGGCTAAATATATTATTATTTTTTCAGGCTAAATCAAATAGTTTATTTGTGTTTCCTTATCGTTGGCTTCTATTATTTGATGCCAATTCAACTAATCGTATGATATTGAACACGTTATGGGAAATTCCTTTACTAATCACAAGCGATCTAGTGTTAGCTGAAAAGGATGGAGACAGATACACCCTTGTGGAACGTGAGTACTAAAAAATAAAGACATGCAACCGTAGAGTTTCCTACTGGTGACGGAAGTGAAAACTTACGAACGTGACTGATGACTAAAACTAAATATACAGGAGTGAAAGCGTCGAAGAGTGATAGCACTGAAGTGAGAGTGAGAAGACTGAAAATGGTGGACACTGTAAGCCTATTGAAAGGGCTGGCTCTCCAGTGCTGGAACTGTTGGAATCCACCCATAGGTATTTGACGGCAGATTTTCAACTTGAGGGTGGTAGCTAGCCAGATGGACATTAGAATAAGTCCTACCATCACGGTATGGTTTCATCACGATGTGATAACTTCACCGAAAGCTCAAGCTCGTTGTAGGTGGATTCGAGCTCACGCCCCTTGACGCGAAGTCGTACACACTACCAACTGAGCTATCATCGCTACCTTTGACGTATAGTAAAATAATCGGCAGTTCACAAGCCAGCTGCGGACGGTGACATGATCTCGACTCTTCGTGGTTATTATAACGGCAGTTACATCGACTTAAGGATACACAGAGAGCTGTACCGTCGTCGAAAGAATTTACAGGGGCATCCACTAATAGTGGCGAACGTCATACAAGATAGTAACAGCACCAAATATTTCCTACCGAGAGATGACAGACTGTAAGTTACTTAGTTAATTAGAACAAAGAAATCCATTGTAGCACAGAATAAGAAGCTCATAACTAATTATCATTATTGGATTCAGCTGTTGTTTTTTCGTACTACAATCTATGCCTGTCGATAAGTTTGCGTGAACTAGGTTGATTATATTCGGAAGCGATGATAGCTCAGTGGTAGTGTGCACGACTTTGCGTCAAGGGACGTGAGTTCGAATCCAACCACCTACAATGAGCTTGAGCGTTCGGGAATGAAAACATCGTCAGGAAACTATAGCATGGTGGTAGTGCTTTTTCTAGTACCCGCCTGGCTAGCTACCACCCTCAAGCTGAAAATCTGCCGCCAAATACCTTTAGGTATGTTCCGACAGTTGCACTTGACAGCCAGTTCCTCCAAAGGTTTAGCGTGTCTACCAACTTGGGCCATATCGTCACTTAAGATCAGATAAGATTATGGCCATAACGCTAAGCCGAAACCATAAAAACAAAAAAAAAATACCTATTCTTCTAACATGCTAAGTGATTATCCAAAGATGTGAAACACTATTTATTACCAAAAGATTACACATGAATTTTCATATGCAGAGTTTGTAAGAAGTTTTCCTCCCCTATAATCCCTTCAAATTTTCGCAAGAATATATTTCACAGCTACATTACCAAACTCATAACGACCTATCTGCGAGAGGGTGAACTCATGCTCTATCCCAGCTGAGTAAATGATTGTGACACTCACAAACAAGTGGAACGAGAAATATAAAGAGACAGACAATTTTCTTTAATAGTATCGTATATATTTTCATATGTATTCAATAAAAAACCGTTGTTTGAACGTTACGAACAGACATGTCAATTATATTTACTTATATTCGTATCAAATCATACAGTTAAGGTTTAGCGTTATGACCACAATTTCATGTAGCCTAAGCTGGTGAACTCGCTAATCCTGTGGAGGAACTAGCTCTCAAGTGCAAATGCTGGAACCCAACTAAAGTCATTTCGTGGCAGATTTTCAATTTGAAGGTGGTAGCAAGCCAGGCGGGCATTAGTAAAATCCCATCCACCACACTATGGTTCAATCACGATGTTTTCCTTTACCGAAAATTCAAACTCATTTCTAGATGGATTAGCCATCATCGCTTCATACAATCACCGTTTTCAGGGAACTGCACAACGATGCCGTGGCAAAGGTGTGTTGGGTGTTTGCCAAAATAGCATTCGATATGTTGAACGCAACTCCAAAATACATATTCAGCTATAGATGGGGATACAAAGTTAACGGCTCATGGTCCGGCATGGTCCGAGATGTGGGAGAAAATAGAGCTGACTTGGGTGAGATTTTTAATAGAAATTCGCCGTCTGCATGGAACTAAAACTGTATTTATCTATCCCTTGGAAACAAACTGCCGAATGATACCGAATAATAGAGTATCACCCAACAAATGAAGATTATATAAAAGTTTAATCAATTTTGAATTCGATAGGGAACTGCATGCTTGGGTAATAATGAACAAACAGTTTTCTAATAACTTGGGGTTTTACTTACAAACATAAACTTATTAGTGGCTTTCCGAGCGTTAATGTAGATTTTGTAAACGTAAAAATAGTTTTCTTGTCCTCTGGAACGATACTTTTTACTGAACCAAATAGGCTCCTACCAAAATTTTGGCTAGGCTGAAAAGGAAAGACGAGCGGTGAAGGTACTAAGTAAGTAGGAGTATTGATGCGCGTCAGAAAGAGTCCGCATGAATTCTTCCTTATTCGTGTCACTAGACTCGGGAACTGCTCCCGAATTTTCCTCCCTGTCATACGACGGACCCGGCACTGTACAGTAAGGCTGTGGATTGCTAAGAACTTTGTCTCTACTCTATGTCCTTTTATTAATGTGGTGTTTAACATCCAATCTTTACGGACTTCCATATCGCAACGAGCAAACGCCATAATAATGGCTCAAGCCAAGGCGAGGGGGGCAAGTGGTGCAAATAGCTCATCAGGTGCTAATCACCCATCAATCAAACATGTCAAAATCCCGTGTTGTCAGAATCCGGGGACAGCGCCCACTCTTCTTGTAATCTCTTACGGATTATTGTAACCCTGAGTACCTACATGTTTACAACATTACATGATTATACATTAGAAACAATAAATTTTAATTCTTAGAAGCAATTTTCATCCATTAAAGTATATTTAGGATACAATGCACCGAGTAGTGAGATAACAATAACAATCTAATCAATAATAATGTCAGGATAAGATACGAACTTCTTAGCAAACCACGGATTCACCGTAAGGGTGCCGGGTACATCGCAAAACCTAATCATTGTGGCAGAGTACGATGAATACGCCTCAAGCGCCAAGCTTAGACTGCACCCAAAGCCACTCTTGCATTGCGCTTTATACTAATCGGCGTTATAAACTACCCTCCTATAACTGTATTTTGCCATAAAACACAAGGCTATAGAGTTTTGGTGGCGGGAAGTCGGAAACACCAAAATGTATATACATTTCCAGGAACCAACTGCGTGCTCTTCAAGGAGCGCTTGGAGATGATCACGTATACAGATTTGGTGGCTCCAATGCGCATGCGATTTGTTTTCCGTCAACCGCCACTAGCTTATGTCACCAATATATTCTCTCTGCCGTTCTCTTCTGGAGTCTGGCAGGCTATAATAATTTGCTCTGTTGTTTCTACTCTAGCTTTATACGTTGCAAGTGTCTGGGAGAATGAGATAGAACAGGTAATTCTTTTTTTTATCGACATTGCATTGCTATACCTTTTAAATTTAGCAGCCAATTTCATACGATAATGATACAGTTATAAGGTATCCAAAGCGTTATACCCATCAAAGGCATATGATATACTGTGAAAGTTAAAGTATGAAAGTTGAAGCGATAATAACTTAGTGGTAGCGTGTAGGAACGCCGCGTCACGGGACGTGAATTCGAATACAACCACCTACAATGAGCATGAGCTTTCGGTGAAGGAAAACATCGTGAGGAAATCATTGCATAGTGGTAGGGCTTTTACAACCACCCTCAAGTCGAAATTCTGCCGTTAAACCATTAGGTGTGTTCCGGCAGTTGCACTTGAAAGCCAGTCCTTCCCATAAACGCCGGCAATGAACCTGCGATTTCTCTGGTTTTGTGGGTGTTTATGGGCGGCGTTGATCACCACGTATTCCATAAAATAAACTCACACTATTCGTATATTGGCTTTTATTAAAGAGAGAAAGAAGCAGCAGTATTATGCAAACCTCGACACAGCTACGGCATTTATAGAAACACTTGTAAATATTCCAAATAAGAACCTTGGAATTTGGGACCACCAAAGCAAACCAATACAAAAATGAAAAACGAATAGAGAGTGATGACATTTAAAATTGTAATGTTTCAGAGTCCAACCCAGTTAGATGGAAGTATAGGTGACGCTTTCCTCTTAACAATGAGCGCTGTCACTCAGCAAGGATGCTTTATTGAACCGAAAAGGACACCAGGTATTTACCATTTCTTACAGTATTAAGAATCTACCATACGTTAAAACACTCATAGACACTACGATGATACCTAAAGAAATAACAAATTTCCCAGAAGCTTATTCCATAAAAGGTCATATCCTTCCTTACAGTAAAAGATTTCTCTTACTGCAATATTTGTATGAGCTTTACCACACAAATAACCGTCTAATAGGTGTTAAACAGTTATGGGTTCAACTAAACAATCTTATATCGATGGGTATAATTCGCGTCATACAAATACCTATCGACAACAATAAAACTTCCGTGAAATCGTATATAAAAGGGAAACTAGTATTATGCTGAACTATTTGAAAAGTCCTAACATAGAACTACTAAGATCCGTCTATGGCACCACAACTATAGTACATAGTATTTATCACGGCATGCCGTTTGTATTAGTTTCCCAACTAACATGTTCCCATTTTCATACAGCTTTAGTTTCTAGAAGCTTTGCATGAGAATTAAATCGCTGTTTCAATATGTTAGAATACTTTTTGTCCATTTTTGCAATTTTTTTTAATATATCATTACCCTTATCGATGGCAGCGTGATATGAATCCTCAAGTCCTCGTCAATTATTGCTCTGTCAAAAGTAAATTTTTTTTTTTAATTCTACTGGTAGATCTTGAGATTAACGCGTTGAATAAAAAAAAAAAAATAACATACTATTCCGGTTTATAATATATTATAATTATTTGTCTATGGACAAACATTGTATCTAAGTCATTGTATCGATGGAATTCAACGTATACCAAACTTTGATATTTTCGGTCGCGTTAATAATGATTTTGCCAAACAAATCGGATCAAGTAATAAAAAGATTCGTACAAAGTTAAATCCTCTCTGTATCCCACTTCCAATATTTTTTTTCGCGAGAAAAACTATCTTATCACTGTCGCCAGGTTCCCATTTATCTGTATGCCAAAATTCATCATAACCGACTCAGCGGTTTAGGCGTGAAAGCGTAACAAACAAACAAACTCACTTTCACACTTATAATATTAGTAAAGATTACGTTTGCGTTCTGAGTGATATCTATCCTAAGTATTATTTTACTTTCAGGCCGTATATTAGTATGGATGCTATTTACAGCGCTTATGGCGCTTTACGTTGCTTACTCTGCTAACATTGTGGTGCTACTTCAAGCTCCTTCTAAGTCCATAAGTAATTTAGCACAACTCGCGAACTCCAAAATTACATTGGCTGCAAACGATGTAGATTATAACCGCTTTGTCTTAAACGTTAGTAATACTTTTGTTTAAATTATAACTATAAAATAGATTGAAGTGCGTTTGATAATAACAATGATGAAATTTATGTTATCTAAATTTTGCAGGACGATATGGACGCTTTACATATAGCAGTACACAAAGCCATGATGCCAGAAAGCGATAAAACTAAATATTTTGATATAGTTGAAGGCGTTGAAAGAATAAGAAAGGTAAATAATATACGCTAGTCTAGTATACGACTATGTCTAGTATACTCTAGTATATGACTAATCTAGTCATAAGCTACGTAATGAAATTAGTTTTTTCTTTAACGTAAAAAACTGCCATAGTTAAGTAAGTGTGCCCTAAAAATTAATTTATACTATATTTTTAATTTACAGCACTCTAATTATCAACTGTATTGAGCTAATTAGTATTGTCCGCCTTGCTTATTTATTGAATATAGGCAACAGTACGAGAACCATCGTGTTTTTGAAATGTTTTGTAGAACATGTGAATAAGTCAGTGTTAGGATTATGAAATATATACGTCCTACTGTTACCTAGTTATGTTTTTTTTGTTATAATCGCTCGAATTTTGTTAACTATTTTGTTTAATCTATTCCAAGCGAAAAAGCGTTTTGGTCATTGTTATGCGAAAACATGTAATTAGTGCATAGTATTAATTTAGATTTAATTACTGTTATATATCCCTGTTTGTTTTCCAAATAAATAAAATAAATAAAAATATAATTTCTTGGGAACATAGAGATCTATTTGAAGCCAGTAAAAATTTGTGATAATTTGTGTCGTTTTAAAAAAAACTATGTAGTGTATTTATCATATATATATTTTTACATTCACCCTTCTCCTCTTTATATGTTCCTTTGTCCTTTCAATTCGAAATGGGAAAAACATGTAAATGCTTTTGAAGTTAATCTATTTAAATATGTTTACTTTCTGAAATGTAAATGTGAAATATCTAAAGTGCTAATTCGTGATATCTTTGTGTAATGATGACATTTTATAGAATTAACTAAGTTCTAGAATTTCGTACAATTTAATTAAGCATCACAAACGATGTTGGATTAGATACCTAACAAGAAGTTTATATAATTATTGCAAAATAGAATTTCTAAAGCGGCAGTCGACTGTTTATTGAAGAACAACCACTAGATTACTTACTGCTTGAACATTTAATACAAATAAAGCATTAGTAATATTGTAGGCAGAAGCGTATTACAAATATAAATTGATTACGGGCTGATAACAGGCTTGTAATTAAAGCTTTACTTTTAGGGGCTTTTTGCGTTTCATTCAATAGTGGAGCCGGTGTACCGAAGAATCGAGGAGTCTTTCCAAGAAAGTGAGAAATGTGATCTAACTGAAGTGGATTACATCAATAGCCTGGACTCGTTCACACCCGTAAAGAAGGGTTCTCCATATATCGAACTTCTGCGGGTTGCGTGAGTGTTTTGTTGCAATCATTATGAACCGAAATGGCGAGGGTTTGTTTATGCAAATGTGTTTATATCTAACTAGCGGTCGCTCAGTGGTCGAAATTCGACGATAATTAATTTAAATTATAAGTTTGAACATTATTACGGTTGTGTTGTCAAAGACTCATATTAATATATAGTGTTATGTTTGACATTCAGTAAAGATAAACAATATTAATATATAATCTATTTTCAATTTGACGACAGACTTTAACAATAAACAAAAGAGTATATATGCGTGTGTATGTCGAATATATGGTAGTGTGTGTAATGTTTTTCTTATTGAATGAAAGTATTTTTATGCATAAGTTTAAAAAAAATTAGCTCTCTGCACTCGTTCTCTATATACACTATAAGTGTGCAAAATTTCATACTCCTTTGTCGGCGCAGTTTTCGTAAGAAGGGGTACAAAGTTTTTGTATCACATATTAATATATAGATATCTAATATCCAGATAATAGGGTAGTCGATTGGATAGCGATTACTCTCATGATAAATGCGTACTACAAAGACTCTTTTACTATGCCGCTTATCATAGTAAGAAACTATGAAAATATTGTATATTTATTGATGAAGGCATTACTTCACGGCAAACCATAATTAAATATCCGCTCATATCGGGAGAGTCAATAGGGATCTGAAGATGCTTCGTGACGGGGCGAAACATGTGTAAATTGATTGTGACATACGCCCGCCTACAATGTTAATAGGCAGCCGGTTCAACCATCCGCCAATACCGGGTTAGCTGTGAACCAACGACTTTTTCAATTATTTAAACATGAAAAAAAAAACGATTTTTATTTATTTTATTATTTCATGAGACAGCAGGGACCAATCAATTTTAGTAAATATGTAAAATGGCATCCACTCTAATGTTTAGTATATTAATTGAGTTACCGAGCGACTTGCAAACGTGAGAACGAGTACTACCGATCTTTCGTAGTTCATTATTGTTTTTGCCTACACCCGACTCCTCACCGTATTTCCGCCAGAGACTAAAAGCAATGCGACAGCAATCCTTGGTCTCTAGCAATAATGGAAGAGTGCTTGGTCGTCTTGAAGTTGTTTTAGTGGGTAGTTCTGATGAGTCTTAACCACCTTCCTCGTAACCGGCTTAGTAATTCATAAGAACGTACCTAAATCTTTATATCCCCACGTTAAAAAAATCCAGTTGTGATTTTTATTTCATTCGACTTCAGCTACAAACAAATTCGCGAGTCCGGCATCCAAGCGGCTTTGAACAAGCGATACCAAGTGCCGAAGCCGCGATGCCAGAACAAGGTGTTCGCTTTTAGCAGCGTGGGCTTGTTGGACATACAGCCTGTCATATTGCTCATGGTATATGGTGTCGCTCTCTCGCTTTCCATCGCCATTATGGAGAGAATTGTTTTTACAGTGTGCGTATTTGTTTTATACAAGAAAAATTAATAACGTGATCTATACTGTTACTAGCTGTCCCAGCAAACGCTGTTTGATCTTCTTTTATACTTAAGGCTTTAGCTATGTGATCAAATCTCACCTGATGTTAAGCGACGTTGTGGCACGCGGAATACACCTATAGGTATATGCCGGCAGATTTGAAACTTCAAGTTAGTCAGATGAGCATTAAAAAAAGCATTTCAACACATTGTTCTCCTTCATTGAAAGCTCAAGCTCATTGTAGATGGATTCAAACCTATGTCCCTTGATTTGGCATCCGTGTAACGGTTGTAAAATAAATTTGCAATAAAACAATTGACGGTTAGTTGTCGGGATAAAACTATTCTGTCTCAATTTGGGCCGAAAAGTACTCAATTACAAAATTTCACTGGTCTTATATCTTTATACGTTATAGGGTTAGCGCTATGGCCATAATCACACCTGATTTTAAGTTACTATGTGGTGCAAGATGGTGGACACGGTTAGCCTAATGGAGAGACTGACTCTCAACTAGCGGAACACACCTATAAGTATTTGCAGGCAGATTTTCAACTCGAGGGTGGCAGCTAGCCAGGTGGGCCATAGTAATATTCCTACCGCCATGGTTCTCATCACTTGAAACAAATCCTCATATCTCATTCTCACGATAAGTCATTTGGATGAGTTCAGTTCCATATAAAAATCGAACACACCTCACAAATACTATAATTATATATGTATTAATTTCTCACGAATATTATTTCAACAACTTTCACCTACTTTATATTCTCTTTAGGGGAAATAAATTGCACACTTCTCGACTTACCAACTTAATCTATCACCACATTTTTTTTTTGTTCTGGCACCGCAGGGGTATTTGCCAGTGTCAATGTTTTGGAATTGTATATTTCATATATATTAGCAGAAATTTAGGTTTCCTCTTCTCTTTCTGTTTTTGATAACTGAGTCCTTTTTAAAGATTATTACTGTCAGTTTCAAATGATAAGATGGTGACTCTCTTGTTGAAGCTCTGTTGGAAGTTTTGTGGCAACTAATATATTATTTTCCGAATGAGTATACATAATTCACTTCACTTATGCTTTTCAGCTACATTACATCATATAATATTTTACCTATATTACACAATTCAGTGCTAAATAACAAAGTATTTGAATAAAAATAACAAATTTCCAGATCAAGATCCCGCCAAAAACTCCAAATTTACATGTTACCATAGCCTGTTAACACTAAGTGACATTAGACACGTTTAATACTTTATAAAAACCCTATGTCATGACCTTATGCACACAATTTAGTATACACCCCACATCGTAAGTCTATGTTACGCAATAAGGTTTTAGAAAACTCTAGTTATGTGAGGATATGCCTATGTTTTAGAGTGTGGAGATAAGTTATCAGCAATAAAATGTTTTTCTTGCAGCAATCAACGTCGTTGTAAATCAAAAGGAAACCTGAGTTTGAATGCTTAACATTGGCCTCATTGAAGCCGCTATTGTTGTGAATTCTACAATTCTTACTAAAATATTGCAACGAGTTTTTAGCGGGATTGTTTCACATTATAGTTTTAAGTTTTTTGAATACTATGTAGGTATAGTGTTATGACACAATCTCACCTGATGCCGAGTGACGATGTGGCCCAAGGTGTTGGACAAGCTAAGTCTAGTGGAGGAACTGGCTCTCAAGTGTAACTGCGGGAACACACTTGTAGATATTAGGCGGAATATCTTCAACTTGAGGCTGGTAGCTACCGCTAGGTGGACATTAGAAAAAGACCTACCACTGAGCTATGATTTCCGAAAACTCAGGCTTTATGCGAGGATTCGTAGCCTTATTTTTTTAATTTATTGCATCCAGACAGACAAACAGACATGTTGGAGTGACATTATTTTATAATATGTAGTAATTTATGTAGGCTGCTTAAATATATTTCGAACAAAAAAATAATTAAGTACATATAAAAATATACTATGTTGTATACAACTTTGTTGTATATTTTGCGTTTTAACTAAGTATTCAGATCATTTTCGTTAAACTTATAGTTTTAAATATCAGTGTATAAATTATGTCATAAATACAATGGATACTCTGGTGCAATAATAAAACTATTTGCATATTACAGGTGTTACTTTATTTGTCCATTACGTGACTGTGTGTGTATGGATGGTATTTTACCTACTAAACAGACTCATAATATTTAACCTCGTATTAAATCATACCACTTAGTTTTCAAGTTCCGAATGGGCACCAATGCAATAAGATTCAAGGCAATGAGAACAAATATTTCTTAACAAAGGATTCCTCTTCTTTATTCTTGGCAACTTAGTCCGTCTTACAGGCTATTATTTTGATTTCGTTTTGATTTCGAGTTGTTTTCTAGTTAAGATGGATTCAGAACTTACATATAATTTATATAAAAAAGGAACAGAATAAAATTGAAACAACTGATACAATTTTTGAATCAAAAGTTTAAAGTTATGCATAAATCATTTATAAGAATAGTATCTCGACAGACTGCGCGATTGCCCTAACATTTTAAGTGGTGGCCTTGCTGCTGTCGCCGCGCTGAGTGCCGTGGGTTCTAATCCTGCATGACAATTTTTTTTGTTATCCATAAATGATTGTTCTGAGCCTAGGTGTTACTTTATGCCAGTGAACAGTATGTTTGTAGTTTGAATAATGCTAGATCCTTGGTGTGGGAGTTGTTTAAAAAAAAAACAATATCCGTGAATGTACTAAAATTTTTGCTTATTTATATTATAAACTTTCCTTACATTATTAAATCGACAGATCCTTGTAACATTATGAATTAATAGATCGAATCTGAATACCTATATGACTTACGGGCTAGTAAAATTTACAATGCCCTTGATTACATTTTATATTAATATCGAATACAATTTGATATGGAAAATATAATTATTGTGTCGTCAATTTACTATGTTTCTTTCCAATCACTTTTTGTTTTTGCAAAATGTTAGCTTTTCGAGGAGCTTCAGCTTTTTTAAGGCGAGGAGATCGTTTTGTAGGTATTTCTTGTATATTATTAGCGTTCGTCGTGGCAAAGGAAGATTTATTTTCGCTTTTTTCAGCGCGAACATTCTTTGATTTTATTTTGATTGGTGACGGTTGAATTGATTTCTTTCTCTTACAATTATAAGAAGGTTGTCCGACTTGCATTTTATTTTCATATTGTATAGCTGTATTATTTTTTAGTGGTGGCTTAATTACGTCATATTTACCATCTGGATTACAAACTGTGTTCAGAGAAAGGTTATTAACCATGCTTCGAAGATCGTTTAATGTTTCGCCATGGTAATCTACATCGTTTTGCAACTTATCTATTTTCCTCTCGAAATGTTTAAAGGAATTCATAACACGTTGTAAGGCGTCGACTGGACGTGTTCGCTGTAGTGACATTATAAGTGCACAAGCATTGCTGAATACGAAAATTTTTAATAATGTTCTCTGATCACTCGAAATTTATAATATTTTATTATGCCATTTACAATGGATTTGACAAGTGTCTGTGAGTTTTTTTTAATATATAAAAGTAAGAAATTTAAAGTGACAGTAAATTTTTATTTGTCTTTGTCATATTACTTACTGTATAAGGCTGTGTTCCACTATACACTATCAGCACTATAATGTGTGACGTCATTAGTATAGTGCGAAGCCGTTCCTTTATATTTAGGTATATTGGTTACTGTTTAGAACGGAAAGTAGTCTAGTATATAAACATCCATCTCTATTATCGCTATGTGTTTTATTTTTCATTATGCCATATTTATTACCCGTCGTAAGCTATGCTTTTATGCATATTATCTGTACAAAATAATTTTTATGTTTTACATATACCAGGCGTCCCACGACGACTCATTCTATTTATAACTAATGGAATACGCTTAATTCTTCAGTAACTTTCATTTTGTACAAAGTATTGGTGTCACTCTGCAATAAAGACAATATTATAAATATTTCCATGTTCCTTATTGCTGGACGCTGTTGATTACCTGATCAAAGCACAGAGAGTGCCTTACCGCGATAGTTCCAGTATTTAAAGTACAAAATTCCCACCAATCTATGACGTCATATATTTCTTTAGGTTACTGCGGCAGTATATTGTCAGGTCAGTCATAATGAAGCTAATTTCTCCCCAGTATGAGTACTGAACAATGCTCGCAGTGTATATCGGAACACACCATAAATAACTTATTACCTGTTGACAGTCAAATTACTGTCAAATGTGTCACTAGTGTCAATGTCAGTAGTGTAAAACGTGAGTTCGTGGAATATAATCGCGATGGGAGACGCCGCAGTGGAAGATATGCAAAACCTAAATATTGATGAAAAGGCACGGTTTTAAATAATATTTAATATCGCATCGTATAAATATAGTGATGTTGAAGTTGTTCTCATTCCGTGTGGGCTGCGTGGTCCGCTGCAAAGAGGGCTACGCTTTCGCCACATGGGTCTGTAGGCATTTCGTCAGCAAAACTAGACTTTCTAACCAATGTCTGTTATTTATAGTCTTTTAGTTATAGTGTACATTTTTTTTTTTAAATAAAAATATGTATTTTGTAAGTAAAGCTGTAGATTTCAACAGTAAACCCTTATTAGAACTATATAGTTTTGATAATTTAACATATGCTTACAGCAGATTCATACGAAGTAATTTGTATCCAGGATATAGAATAAGTTAATAAATCTCTCAAAATGAATTTTGTTAATAAAGTGACAACAAAAAAGTGCAAACTGCAGCAACGGTCAACCTCTTTGATATCATCCTTTTATAGTTAGTTATTTAAGTTAGCAATAATGGATTTAGAAAAATAAATAAAATGAAGCTTCTCCCTTTTTGATATAATGTTGTTATTTAAAATAAGAATAAAAATGAATAAATAATAGTATTTAAATTCAAGGACATATTTTCTATGAATTATAATTTAAAATGGACTTGTGTAATAAATACAGGACAGGTGGATAATTTTTTGGAAATGTATAAATAAGGTGTTTTTTTTTTTATTATTTTAGTCTAAAACCAAGGCTATGAAAGAGAAAAAGAAGAAAACAAATGAAGAATCAGGATCTGTGTCAGAACTGAACCCTTGGCCGGAGTTTATCAACAAACGACTAGCGCTTTGGGACAAGTACAAGAAAGAGTATGATGAGAAGCTCGCCTCCCAGCCTGAAGTTAGTATAGTTGTAACATTACCAGACGGGAAAACTGTTGAAGCGAAAGCATGGCGTACCACACCATATGATGTTGCGAAGGGAATTAGGTGAGATATATTAAATAATCCTGTGGCTTGTTTAGTTTAATGAAGTTTATCAGTCTTTTATAGAAGGTTTTAAAGCTAGATCAATAAATATGTTATGTAGAAATAAATAAATATTTGACTAATTAATATCTATATGCTAAAATATTACTTTCTTTTATTACTGAGATTTATTACTTAATTGGTTATGAATTTTTCTATATATATAAAAAAAAAAAACAAATTTTGATGTAACCAAACATATTTTGGAACTGGTGAAGTGGATTGGTGGCTATTTGCTATTTAAACAATACAACACTAAGTACATGACAGCATTACGTCAGAATAAAGAAAAATGTTAAATCTTGATATACAATCCTTAGTTATTGTAGTCACATTTTTATAATTATAATTTATAGATTGTATAACAATAATTATCATCAACATAAAATTTTTATAAAAGTAAAAAATAATGCGATTTTAAAATACATTTCATATTTTTACACCTGGCAACACATAGCTTAATGGCTCTGTTTTATAAGCACTTTCACACTATTCCATTTAGTAATTATATAATACCTTATTTGCCTGCTGACCAGCGAATTTTGGAGTGAATAGTAAGTACTCACATATATCCATAGGCATACTATAGTGATTTATTTATATTAGTGTTTGCTTTAACTGTTCTAAGCTTAAAATGCCATAGACTGTGTAATAGTGATGAGTGGCTCTTGTCTATATATATAGCATGAAATATTAATTAAGAGTATATTAAAAAAATCAAATGTATCACTGATCTATATATCAAAATTTGCACATTAATTTGATTTTATTTTGATTGCATATTAAAAGCCTTGTTAAATAAGCGTCATCACCCAATTACTATCAATTTAAAAGATAATTCTCTATTAAATATAGCTAGACATTAAAAAAATGAGTGTCCAACACTTGGTTGGTATGGAGTTCATGTCGTAGTATATTATTATTGATTAACAAATACTAATAAATGAACTAGTAACATCTGAGAGAAAATTAAAATAACTGATAAATTAAATAAACTAATTAATAATAAAACTAATGAATTGAAGGAATGATAGCAAATTTCATAGTTAATATATTTTTTCTAGTTTTGAAATATCTTTTCTTTTTTGGTCGGCCCAAGTTGGTAGACACGCTAAACCTGTGGAGAAACTGGCTCTCAAGTCTAACTGCCGGAACACACCTATTGGAATTTGGCGGTAGATTTTCAACTTGAGGTTGGTAGCTAGCCAGGCGGACGTCAGAAAAAGCCCTACCACCATGCTATGGTTTCCTCACGATGTTTTCCATCACCGCTCATTGTAAGTGGTTAGTTTCGAACTCACGTCCCTTGACGCGAATTCGTACACACTATCGTGCGCTATCATCTCTAAAACGTCGCTAAACATTTGATTGTACATAATTAAATTCATCTAACTTATAACAATACATCTATTACAAGTGCGCAAACTATATCTGTGTACCTGTTGAGAAATCAGTGGCTTTCTTGAACCAATAACTGCATACAGCCAAAAGCATATGCACTATGGATAATCATCTACACTATAGAAAAGGTTGTGACAGAAAATCTTACACTTTTTACCTATATTCTGTCCGACAAATCCAAGTCTGTGGGTAAAGGTACTTTGTTCTTAAACTATGTAATTACAATAGCATGTTAATGTAGCTTTTTGTGTAGAAGGGGTCTAACAATAGGTCTAAAGCTTATGAAGAGCACTACATCATTTTTGTAATAAATTAACAATTGTATCTGATACTGGTTGATTCTTGTGTATAAAATTAACATTATAAAGTTTTTTTTTTATAAAATTATTTATTACTTCCATGGGTTTTGAATGCCTTTGTTATTAGACCACTGCTTCATATTAATGTTTTCTGTGGCTTAGAAATCTGCAAGATAGAAAACCTCGATTATCTTTAACATTTACATTCTCAGAAAAAATGTTTTATATAATCAATGGTTGTAAGCAAAATAATTATTTGTTAATGGGATACTCAAGTATATTTTATAGTTAATATTTAGTGTTAGGGCCACAACCTTACCTGATGGTAAGTAATGATGTGGCCCATGACGGTGGACATGGTAAACCCAGTGGAGGGACTGGCTCTCAAGTGCAACTGCCGGAACACACCATTATGTATTTGGTGGCAGATTTTCAACTTGACGAGTTGTAGCTATTGAGATTGGCATTAAAAAGAGCCCTACCACAATGTATGGTTTCAGCATAATGTTTTCCTTCACTGAAATCTTTAGTACACTGTAAGTGGATTCTAACTCGGATCGTTTGATACAGACTCCATACACTCTACCAACTGAGCTATCATCACTAATTTGCTGGTTGATGAATATGATGCAGTAATTAATATTCCTATTGTGACTTAATCTTTGTAGAATGGTAGGGTGTAGCATTTTTATGTGATTGTATCACTAGCACCAGACATAGAATAGTATCTGCCATGGTATGTATGCCATGCCATAGTAATCTAGGAATGATGCAAGTTGATACATATTTGAACTTAACCAGATTACAAGCACTATGCAGATGGTAATAATACTGTCACCACAACTCTTGGGAGTCATTTAAAAATCAACTAGTGTTTATGCAGCTACCAAGTGCCTTGCAAGACAGCAGGATGGTGACATTTGTCAAATGATTAGTCATCATTCAGTGGCAGTATTGGGTTTTTGGAGTGTACTGTGCCTTATATATTTTATTGTTGCATGTACCTATGCAGGCAATTTTGCCAATGTGAAGAAAAAAGAACTTTGCAATGAGGCAACTTTTTAAACCGCTAGGCTTAACAGATTCAGTACCAAGAAACTTAATAAAACTTGTATATTGTACAATCTTTTCATTTGCATATACTTCAATCTAACTGCCCCCTTCTTTCAGCCAAGGTCTGGCAGACTCCACAATCGTAGCTCGTGTTAACAATGAGCTCTGGGATCTGGATCGTCCTTTGGAAGGAGACTGCAAACTGGAGTTACTAAGATGGGATAATACAGATGCACAGAGTGTATTCTGGCATTCCTCGGCACATATGCTCGGTGAAGCTATGGAAAGAGTAAGTAATATATTTTTGTATAAAATACTAGCTCATACCTGCGGCTTCGCTTGCGTTAATATTAATTTTGTCAAACAAAACGGATGACGCCGTATAGAAGTTTCATACAAAGTTTACCTCTCTCTGTACCACACTTCAAATAATTTTGCGCGAAAAAAAATAGGCTATCACCATCTTTATCATTATCGATTCAGCGGTTTAGACGTGAAAGTGTAACAGACGAACAAACTCATTTTCGCATTTATTTAAGTAAGGATTCTTTACAAAACATATTGAAACTTTCGCAATAGTATTTAAAGATTATAAAATTATCACAAAATAAATACATACAGAACAAAGCTTTCTGTATTATATAATTTAGTTACATACACTAAGCTATCTGCAATATACTAGTGCAATCTTAGTAATAATAATAAAAAAGATCCCTTTTATGTTACGGTAAATTTCACAATTTTTTATACCAACTCACTATTGTCATGTCGGTATGACATATATCATAAATATCAAAGTATAATATCCGCTGCGGCCTCCCTCCGTAGACGACTGAACCTAGGTTCGATCTTCCGGATAGGAGCCCTCGAGTGACTCTGCTCGCGCGATACAGTGACACTCTACATCACTGAGATCACACCATCACACCGCATACCATTCGTATACACTCACACGTTAAGTACACGGTTCTATAAGAGACTACCCTCGCGCCCCTTGAGCTGCTTACCTGACAAGGTCGTTGTTAGGATCACTACATTAGTAAGACAGGACTTGTTTTGTTAGTTTGGATCGTGAATCTTTTTTCATTTACCGGCAGCAGCCCAAGCCGAGGTTCGGCCGTCCTGGCACCCTTGTGCCCGCTGCCTCAGGGCTGAGTGCCCTCAGCACTCGCCCCAAAAAGTTCGGTGAAGCTGTCAAATCTCTTGGGCCTAATATATACCAGTGGTTGCCAATGTTGACTGGACTGTAACTTACTTCACACGAAACTTTATAATTCACTGGTCAGGGTGTCCTATACTCTTTTTTCTTAAGGCCTACCCAAAATTCAACAATGGGTCACCCATTCTTTGGAAAATGCTGATGGTTACTATATGGTATAATAAAACCTAAGAGTTCGAGTGTCCCAATCTCGGGAAGTATCAATTAGATTTGAACGATTCTTTGACAACCCAATTATTGAAGCGATGATAGCTCAGTGGAAGCACGGACTCTGCGTCAAGGGATGTGGGTTCGAATCCACATTAATGACCCTGCGGTTTCGGTGAAGGAAAACATCGTGAGGAAACCATAGCATGGTGATACCGCTTTTTCTAATGCCTGGCTAGCTACCACACTCAAGTGGAAAATTTGCCGCCAAATACCAATAGGTATGTTCCGGCAGTTGCACTTGAGAGCCAATCCTTCCACAGGTTTAGCGTGTCTGCCAACTAGGGCCGTATCGTCACTTAAGATCAGGTGAGATTAGAGCCATAACACTAAGCCTGAACTATAAAAAAGGCTATTTAAAATCACTTTAAACCATTAGGAGCCAAGCAAAACTTAAAAGAACTCTTAGTGTAAGCGATGCGATACAACAATAGTCATGATGATTGCACTTAGAATTTTTTTTGTCATATACATCATATTGTATAAATTTTATGTGTATTAAGAATCCCATATTTTCAGGTGTATGGAGGTTGTCTGTGTTACGGGCCCCCGATTGAAGAAGGCTTCTATTATGACATGTATCATCCAGAGAAAGGGGTAATATATTTTTTCCACATGACTTAATTTCGTCTTTTACATCTATGCCTAATAAAAAAAAAACTATTTATATCAAGCCTTTTTTAAGGAAATATAATTGCACTTTTTATAGAAAGGTTTTTCTTTCTTAATTCAAAAGTATTTATAATATTATCTACATAAAAAATATGACTTGTTGTAGTTTGGTTTGTCTTTTGTTGTCTACCAATTTGTATGTTGTGATTGCAGTGGATTTTTGTTGCAGAATCGCTTTGATTATAATTTGTAACTTGTAACTGTAAAAGCGACCACAGGACACTGGCAATGTAAAAAAAACACAATACCTCTGTATATAATTTTTATAATTATCCTTTACAGATATCCTCAACAGACTTCCATGTCATAGAAGGCTTAATAAAGAAGATAACGAAGGAGAAGCAACCGTTCGAACGGCTGGAACTGACCAAAGAACAACTCCTGGAGATGTTCGATTACAACCAGTTCAAGGTGCGGATCCTTAAAGAGAAGGTCACAAGTTCCACCACCACCGTGTACCGTTGTGGTCCATTGATAGATCTGTGTAGAGGCCCACATGTGAGGCATACAGGGAAGGTCAAAGCTCTTAAAGTTACTAAGGTATGTTGTATATCATTCTTAAATTCGTTGTGAGGTCTAGTTGAACATTTTAGATCTAATATTATTCCTATGTATGATCTAATTTAACATTAATAACAGTAAAGCCATTTGATGCGGAGATTTTCGTAGATGCTTTTGTATTCCATTGTACATGTCTATTTATTTTTATTGTTTTATAAATAGAAAATAGTGATTTCTTAGGTTTACGCGAATATTATTCATTGAAATAAAACTAATTTAAACGGATTTTATCGCGGTTATTTATTAAATTTTGAAATTATAAATAATTAAAATTAGATAACAGTGTTGGATTTGCCATTTGCTATTGGTTGGGTAAGACGACGCATGATAATTAGTAAATTGTATATGATTATAGAATTCAGCGTCATACTGGGAGGGAAAAGCAGATGCCGAGAGTCTGCAAAGAGTATACGGTGTATCGTTTCCGGAGCCGAAGCAACTCAAAGAGTGGGAGGTGTTGCAGGAGGAAGCCGCTAAGAGAGACCACAGAAAGATTGGCAGAGTGAGTTTTAATGTGAAAACTTTTTTTTGAGTATTGAATGAGGCTGACCTGTCACGCTCGGCTATGTAACGTTCGTTCGGGTAATATCGGCTCGACTCGACTACGAGAGCGAGACAGTTATAGTCAACGCGCGACACCTACACTCACTCGGTAAGTGTTACATGAGAAAGCATAACGTATCATTCGCATTCAGTATAAATATTAACTCCGTACGTGTGATGCCAATAGAATAGTTGTATAATTAATTTGTTGACCTGATATTTTTCTGTTTATTTCATTACCTTCTATTTGTTCACGAATCAATTGAATAAAATGGACGTATGACAAAAAATCCAACTAATGTGTTACCATACTTGGGCAAATTACCCCATTTCCCGGGTGTTATTCCACAGCCACTATTGAGGAGATGTCAAATGTATAAAACGATGTAAATAATTCCAGGAGCAAGAATTATTTTTCTTCCACGAGCTGTCGCCAGGTTCCTGCTTCTTCCAGCCTCGCGGTGCCCACATCTACAACACCCTCGTTAACTTTATACGAGAGCAGTACAGGTATTATTATATTATTTGGGACTTTTCAAATCAAAGTCATATTTCTGAATACGCAATGATGTTCGATCGAATTAATGTTATATATTAAAATATGAATTTATTGCTTTGTTGCTCTTTAACACCTTATTTCTAATTTTTTTTTTTTATCATCTTAAAATTTCGCATACACCTTGTGGTCATGCCAAAATGGCGGTAAATGGTAGTAATTTGAACAGACACTATGTTTATGGTTTTCTCTGTACTCTAAACTTGGATTACCCAATCCTTGTTCATATCCTTGATTTTAATTTGGGACTGCAAAATGTCCCTTATATTGAAAGGCAGAATATATCGGTCCATTATAAGATCTGTCATATTGTATGGATCGGAGTGAGATGGGCTAGTAAACAGACGGATGAGTGTCGACTGATGCAGCAGAAATGGACAATGGAATGAAGGATGGACAAAGTCAGTTTTGCACTCCTTTACTTAACTTACTTAACTTAACTTACAATGTCTCTATTTATCATATATTGCACTTCTTAAATAATATATACACACACATACCAAGAAAAAACACTGTTTTTAACACTCGTGATATTTTTGATGCCATTGTTGTTATTTAAATTAGTTAAAAAGCCGTTTAATATAGTTCGGTCTCGGACGTCCGTGTGTCTGTATGTGCGGATCCTGTATGTTATCACGATAACGAACGAAATACTTTATTAATCAAGTCTTTTTTTTTCTTACGCTTCAGTATAATTAGGAATAGAACCCTATTACTTTTCACGGTCCGATTCGATGTGGTTTAACTGTCATTAAAAAAATATATTATGAGGCGTGCACTTCTGGAGTTTCCAAACTTTTTTTTTTTTTTTGTTTCTGTTTTTACTGAGTGTATTATACCTTATTATAATTATCTCTATCATTTTCATACATCTGTATGCAAGTACTTATGTATGTATCTATATCTATGTTTGTATGTTTGTTGTATGTATATTTATTTGTATATGTATTTTGATGATATTCAATGTTAAATACACTTTGTTACTTTCTTTTGTCTACCTACAACTTTTTTTTTATATTTTGATAATAATACAACAGGTTAACTTTAAGAAAATGCCTTGTGTCATAAAGCTCGCCAATGTACAACGTGGAATAAAGAGTTCATTCATTCGTTCAGGAATGAGTATGTTAGAGGTAGAGGGAGTTTGAAAGTGGCACCAGTGGTAGAGAAGTTGAAAGAGAATCACCTGTCTTGCTGTGGACATGAATGTTGCAATGGATATGAAAGTGGATTGATGGACTGGAGGGGGGAAAAGCAAGGAAAATATACATAGAGTGTGTGAGGAATAAGTTGAAGAAAGATACTGAACGAAACGATGCCGGTTGATAGAGATTAATAAAGAAGAAAATAAATTGGGAACAGGACAAGAAGATGATGATCCTTGATTTAATATTGATCTTTGAAAAATGTTTTGACCAGGTCTCGGGGCTTTCAAGAAGTCGTCTCACCGAATGTGTATAACGTGAAGCTGTGGCAGACATCGGGTCATTGGGCCCATTACGCTGAGAACATGTTCTCCTTTGACATCGAAAAGGAAACGTACGCACTGAAGCCCATGAACTGTCCCGGACATTGGTATGTAATATAACAATATCATAGGAAACCCTATATTGACTAATTTCATGACATTGTTATTTTTTATAGTTTAGGTTTTAGCGTTATGGCCATAATCTCACCTGATCTTAAGTGACGATACGGCCTAAGTTGGTGGACACGCTAAGCCTGTGGAGGAACTATCATTTAAGCGCACTGTCGGAAAACACCTATTGGTATTTGGCGATAGATTTTCAACTTGGGGGTGGTAGCTAGCCAGGCGGGGATTAGAAAAAGTTCTACTACTATGCTATTGTTTCCTCACGATGTTTTCCTTTAAAAGCTCAAGCTCATTGTAGGTGGATTCGAACTCACGCCCCTCGTTGTGAAGTCGTATATGCTACCACTGAGTTATCATCACTTCAAAACACGCAGTTTAGATCTCTATAAGAAAATCGTATGAGGCGTTACGAATAGGCCTCCAACCCCTGTCTACTTGGGGACACACACGCTTGCTGTAAATGCGGCCGAGGGATCCTCTGCCGGATCAGTCTACTCAGTGATGAGCGAAAGTGTCGTCACTATGCTGACTGAATCATCTGCTAGAGATGTAAAGGTCATTAAAAAAGGGCAACCATGAAGGCTTCCGACAGAAATGAAAACTGTTTCACAAAATATATGTAAAAAAATAATTAAACTCGTATTCATTTGTTGAGGTTTGGAACATACGACCTTGCTTACGCGTGATTATTAAGTCGCACGTCGAACCGGTCGACCAAGCGTTCATATAAGACAAGTTTGTAATATATAATCTGCATACACTCTATATATAAATGAAAAGCGCTCGGTGACGATGACGCTATTTTCATAATTTTGTTCACCCGAAAAGTGCTCAACGCCCCTTGTGAAGTTTTTACTTGAAAATTATTTATATTATGTTAGTATGTCAATTTATACATATAAAAGTGAACGGATGGAACAATTTCGCTAATATTTTTTTTTGTTGTTTTAATTATTGTCACGAGAAGGTTATTATGAAGGAAAAAAATTAAGGAAGTCGAGCAAAACAATACAACATTAAAGCATTACAATTATAAACACTGGGTTTCAATAATATATATTTTTTGATTGTATCAATTCGAATTGATATTGATTCATAGTAACGACAGGACAACGTCTGCGGGGTCAGCTAGTTATTATATACTTATTTCACTAATTATTTTTTTTCCACTACCTGCGATTTATAACATTTTTGTTACTACATTACTGCTGGTCAGCTGGTAGTATTCATTCGGTCATTCGTTAGAATGTTGTCGTGATGATTTCCAGTATAATATTCGAGAACCGAGTCCGGTCGTGGCGGGAGCTGCCGCTGCGGCTGGCGGACTTCGGCGTCCTGCACCGCAACGAGCTCAGCGGCGCGCTCACCGGACTCACGCGCGTGCGCCGCTTCCAGCAGGACGACGCGCACATCTTCTGCGCGCCGCAACACATCCGCGCAGAGATGGTAACGTACCCCACACCTACACCTACACCTAGACGCGCACATCTTCTGCGCGCCGCAACACATCCGCGCAGAGATGGTAACGTACCCCACACCTACACCTACACCTAGACGCGCACATCTTCTGCGCGCCGCAACACATCCGCGCAGAGATGGTAACGTACCCCACACCTACACCTACACCTAGACGCGCACATCTTCTGCGCGCCGCAACACATCCGCGCAGAGATGGTAACGTACCCCACACCTACACCTACACCTAGACGCGCACATCTTCTGCGCGCCGCAACACATCCGCGCAGAGATGGTAACGTACCCCACACCTACACCTACACCTAGACGCGCACATCTTCTGCGCGCCGCAACACATCCGCGCAGAGATGGTAACGTACCCCACACCTACACCTACACCTAGACGCGCACATCTTCTGCGCGCCGCAACACATCCGCGCGGAGATGGTAACGTACCCCACACCTACACCTACACCTAGACGCGCACATCTTCTGCGCGCCGCAACACATCCGCGCAGAGATGGTAACGTACCCCACACCTACACCTACACCTAGACGCGCACATCTTCTGCGCGCCGCAACACATCCGCGCAGAGATGGTAACGTACCCCACACCTACACCTACACCTAGACGCGCACATCTTCTGCGCGCCGCAACACATCCGCGCGGAGATGGTAACGTACCCCACACCTACACCTACACCTAGACGCGCACATCTTCTGCGCGCCGCAACACATCCGCGCAGAGATGGTAACGTACCCCACACCTACACCTACACCTAGACGCGCACATCTTCTGCGCGCCGCAACACATCCGCGCAGAGATGGTAACGTACCCCACACCTACACCTACACCTAGACGCGCACATCTTCTGCGCGCCGCAACACATCCGCGCAGAGATGGTAACGTACCCCACACCTACACCTACACCTAGACGCGCACATCTTCTGCGCGCCGCAACACATCCGCGCAGAGATGGTAACGTACCCCACACCTACACCTACACCTAGACGCGCACATCTTCTGCGCGCCGCAACACATCCGCGCAGAGATGGTAACGTACCCCACACCTACACCTACACCTAGACGCGCACATCTTCTGCGCGCCGCAACACATCCGCGCAGAGATGGTAACGTACCCCACACCTACACCTACACCTAGACGCGCACATCTTCTGCGCGCCGCAACACATCCGCGCAGAGATGGTAACGTACCCCACACCTACACCTACACCTAGACGCGCACATCTTCTGCGCGCCGCAACACATCCGCGCAGAGATGGTAACGTACCCCACACCTACACCTACACCTAGACGCGCACATCTTCTGCGCGCCGCAACACATCCGCGCAGAGATGGTAACGTACCCCACACCTACACCTACACCTAGACGCGCACATCTTCTGCGCGCCGCAACACATCCGCGCAGAGATGGTAACGTACCCCACACCTACACCTACACCTAGACGCGCACATCTTCTGCGCGCCGCAACACATCCGCGCAGAGATGGTAACGTACCCCACACCTACACCTACACCTAGACGCGCACATCTTCTGCGCGCCGCAACACATCCGCGCAGAGATGGTAACGTACCCCACACCTACACCTACACCTAGACGCGCACATCTTCTGCGCGCCGCAACACATCCGCGCAGAGATGGTAACGTACCCCACACCTACACCTACACCTAGACGCGCACATCTTCTGCGCGCCGCAACACATCCGCGCAGAGATGGTAACGTACCCCACACCTACACCTACACCTACACTAATCGACCCATACCCCCCCACCTTTTGTATTAGATAAACACTACCCAATAAACTCACAATAACCGACCCATCCCTCCCCCTCCTCCTTTTATATTAAGTAACACACGCCTCACGTATACTTCACCCACAGTAATCGACCTATACCCCCCTCCGTTTGTATTAAATAAACACAACCCGATACCTTTACTCACAGTAACCGACCCATCCCTCCCCCTCCTCCTTTTATATTATATAACACACGCCTCTCGTACACTTCACCCTCACTAATCGACCCATACCCCCCTGCTTTTGTATTAGATAAACACTACCCAATAACTTTACTCACAGTAACCGACCCATCCCTCCCCTTCCTCTTTTTTGTTAGATAACACACGCCTAACGTACACTTCACCCACAGTAATTGACACGTACCCCCACCTTTTGTATTAGGTAAACACTACCGAATACCTTTACTCACATTAACCGACCCATCCCTCCCCCTCCTCTTTTATTACTAAAACACACGCCTCTCGAACACTTCACCCACAATAATCGACCCATCCCCCTTCCCCTTCGCCATAAGGTAAACACTAACCATACACTTCACCATAGTAATTGACCCATCCCCCCTCCTTTGTTATTAGATAAACACACACCCCGTGCACTTCACCATAATAAACGTCCCATCCCCCCCTTTCTTGTTGATTAGATAAAAATTGCTCCTATATCCTTTGCCCGCAGTAATCAACTTATCCTTTCCCCCCTCTTCATTTTGTACTAGATAAACACTACCCGCAGTAATCGACCCATTCCCGCACCCTCCTTTTTTATTAAATAAAGCCCTTTTATTGAAGTGAAAAGTTCTATAAAAGGTTTTAATAAGGAATAAATTAATGTGGGTCGTCATCGACATGGTCATGGTAAAAAAACTTCACCGCTCCTATTGTGACTAAAATATGAGTTGACTAGTTTGTCACGATTTCAACTTTAATCAACTTTTTGGGGTTTAATATTCAATTCGAAACGAATACCTCGTGAGTTAGAATTATTCGTAAACCCTTAGTAAATAAATTCATGGTGGTTTGATTTCCAGCTCGGCTGCTTCGAGTTCCTGGAGCACGTATACACCACCTTCGGGTTCACGTTCCAGCTGAAGCTGGCGACGAGACCGGACAAGTATTTGGGCGACCTCGACACTTGGAACGAAGCTGAAAAGGTACATACCTCTTCTTCCCTATTTTAATTATTTTACTTGTAACATGTTTTATAATTAAAATTACGTTTTTCTTGTGAATCCAGTGAATTCGACGATTCTGCAAATAACTGTTTGTTTTCATACTTGTCATTAAAGAAAATTCTATATACTTACAATTCACTTTTTTTTTTCTTTTTTATGAAGGGTTTGTTCAGGTAAAACATAGCACCCTCATCCGTACAGCATGCTATAATCATTTCCTGAGTGCAATATATAGATTCTAATATTCTGTTGCATATACTTATATAGTAACAATGTATAAATATTTGTTGTCCTAGAGGTTCCTTACGGGTACATTCCTCTAATAAAATTTCTTAAAATACTGGAAACTAATATTGGCTCACGACTCTTGGCAAAAATGCCAAGTAGATTAGTTATTCAAGATCCATATTTGGTGTATGTTCCATAAGATAAAAATGTTGGGACTTTATTAGATATTTAATGTTTGTGTTGTGTGACAGGCGCTGGAGGAGTCCCTGGACGCGTTCGGCAGGCCCTGGCAGCGGAACCCGGGGGACGGCGCCTTCTACGGGCCCAAGATCGACATCACGATCCAGGACGCGCTGCGCCGGTCGCACCAGTGCGCCACCATACAGCTCGACTTCCAGCTGCCCGAGAGGTTCAACTTGACCTACGTCAGGTAACTTATTTTTTATCAGATAGGATACATGTTTTCACCTATAGTGTAGGCAACGGAGGATTTGAAGTCATCATGGCTCAGTGGTTGTGTGTAGTATGTACGGATTCCGCGTCAAAGGACGTGAATTCGAACCCTCCCGCAATGAATTTGAGCTTTCGCTGGTGGAAGGGCTTTTTCTAATGCCCGCCCGGTTACTACCACCCTCAAGTTGAAAATTTGCCATCAAATACCAATAGGTGTGTCCCGGCAGTTGCACCTGTGAGCCAGTTCCTCCACGGGTCTAAGATGTGTACCAACTTGGGTCGTATCGTCACTTAAGATTAGATGAGATTACTGGCATAACGCTTAAACTATAAAAAAAATATAGTGAAAGGAAGAAAGAAAATACATTTATTACGAAACTGACACTGACTAAATGATTAACAAAAATAATTAAAAATTAGGGCGAAAACAAATAATAACCTAATGAATATAAGGCAGGGCGTGCCCACTAAACATTTGTTTGAGGCCGTAAATGGACCCATCTCAGAGTATGATGCACGGTCAGCACTACTGTTTAATATAATAAGAAGGATAAAGGAAACCAAAGAATGACATATTACTACTATAAAAAAACATGCGTGCGTACAAAATACACATGTCAGAAGTGAAACTTCTTTGGCGAACTAATTTATAAATCTTGTTTATATTTATACAAATCTAAAACTTTAAATTAACTTTAAATTAATAATTTAATTTTTAACTTTAATTTAAATTTCCCTGTCTTACTCTCTCTCAATCGGTCTCGATCACTCTCTCTCTCTCTTTTCCGACACTTCCGTTGCATACCGGCGTGACGTTTCATCTGTAAAAATTCTACCCTCATGCGCCTAAAGAAGTTTCACTTCGATAAAAATATATATATGATAAAAACGGCACAGTGAAAGCGGTGATAAGAAGCGTCCGGTGATCATCCACCGCGCCGTCCTCGGGTCCGTGGAGCGAGTGATCGCGATACTGAGCGAGTCGTACGCCGGCAAGTGGCCCTTCTGGCTCAGTCCCCGGCAGGCCTGCGTCGTGCCTGTCGGTCCCGTATTCGACGACTACGCAGTCCAGGTACGATATAACAGAACTACGTTCATTTCTTCTACCGCAGTAACATCATTCTGTGGTGAAACCTCAACGTTCTGATGTACAACGAGTGAAATTGACAAGGATAAAAAAGAAAATAGGGGAGAGAGATATGAACAAATAGGTGTTACCAGTAAGGAAAGGTAAGAGAAATAAGTATACTAAATATCCAGAAATATATGACAGTGTATGTTTTAAACGCAATATTTTTGATATATTAAAAAAGAAATATGTATTTACCACAGAAAGATAAAAAAAAAATATATAAACTAAATTAAGGTTGATGGAAGAACATACTACAATTTCAATGTTTTTAACGTATAACAGGCTACCCCAAAACCTCTTTAACTTTTTATTCTGATTCTCTGTCTTGATGAAACACATATGAAATCATTACTATATAATTTAATGTGGATTTTACTGATTACTTTTGCCTCGCATTGACTGAGCAATCTAGACATCTACTATTTACCCAAACATTTACTAAGAGCGGATCACATTAGAGTGCGATAAGTTAGCATAATATAAATAATGACGACAGTGGAAAAAAATGCTATTCATTAGACATGGACATGCACCGCAGTTGGTATTAGAAATCATAACATCAACCGCGATTAGTAATATCAACCGCGGTTTGTAATATCAACCGCAGTTTGTAATATCAACCGCGGTTTGTAATATTAACCGCAGTGCATGCCCATGTCTAATGATTAAAAATAGATCTTATGCAGCACGCACAAGGACTATATTACAAACATTGATATTTGATTTTTGACATTGCTCTCAATCGATGTTTCGGGCGATGGTTGATGTTAAAAATTTGATATATACTTTGCGGCGATTTGATATCATATCGTATTTACTCTCGGTGCAATGTTTAGCGCATATATAGTAAAATATTAAATTTAATTAGATCGCTGGTAATTAAAATGTTGACAAAAAATAAAAGACACGTAGTGGTTGAAAACAGTCGGCCATAGAGAAGACCATATATTTTTAATATTAACCAAAGACAAATTAAGTACAGCTAATAGAACATATAAAAAAAAAATGTATTTTTAACTGTTACTTTTACTAGAATTTATAACCTTTAATTACGTTTAAGTTATTATTATTACAATACTGATTGAAAGAATTATCATTGTTCTATGACGCCATCTATTATTAGTATTGCCTGAAAACCAGAGCTATTTTAATTAATAATTAAACCAATGTAAGGAGCTTATATCCCGAACGGAATATCCCAGGTGAAGGAGAAGCTGCAGTTGGCCGGGTTCCTGTCGGAGGCGGACACGGACGCGGGGGACACGCTCAACAAGAAAGTCAGGAACGCACAACTAGCACAGTTCAATTATATTCTCGGTATGTTTGTTCTTTACTTTATACTAGCTTTTACCCGTGGCTTCGCTCGCATTGAAGAAATTCAATAAGTTTTTAATCTTTAAATTTTTTTTTTTTTTTTACTATAAAAGTATCATATGTTACTTCTAATACCTCCGAGAATATGTGTGCAAAGTTTCATGATGATCGGTTAAGAGGTTTTCACGTGAAAGCGTAACGAAAACACTTACATTTACATTTATTATATTAGTAGGGATTGTGTCCAATTTACCCGATTTACGATTGAAAGTGATGACAGCTCATTCGGTAGTGTGTACGAACGCTGTGTCAATCGACGTGGGTTCGAATCCACCTGCAACGAGCTTGAGCTTTTGTTGTAGGAAAACGTCGTGAGGAAACCATAGTATGGTGGTAGGGCTTTTTCTAACGCCCGCCTGGCTAGCTACCACCCTCAAGGTGAAAATCTGTCGCCAAATACCTATAGTGTGACCACACCTATGTGTTCTGGTAGTTGCCCTTAGAAGTAACAACCTCCACAGGTTTAGCGTGTTCACCAACTTAGGCCGTATCGTCACTTAAGATCAGCTGAGATTATCGCCATAACGCTAAACCTATAAACTATTAAAAAATTTGCTATTCCTTTTGAGTATCATTTGAATTATCGATAGTCGATACGAAGCAGTTTCTTATCACTAGTGTCTTGGTTAAAATAATTAAAATTGTGACAGTCGTGGGTGAACGCGAGAAGAGTTCCGGCACAGTGAACGTACGCACTAGGGATAACAAAGTGCACGGCGAGATGTCGATAGAAGCGCTTATCGAGCATTTCAACTCGCTCCTGAAGGATAAAACCATATCTGATGATTGTAAAGTACTCAAATAAAAAGGTCTTCAAACTTATCATTCACAATCATTCTTTGTCATTCACAAAAACATTTTCATGCTATCTATAATCGAATCGATTTATATCGATTAAAATACACTTGTATCTATCTTTAATAACTAATTTGATGTATGCATTTTGTAGAGTTTCTTTAATAATCGATTTTTAATATCGAACCAAATCGATTTACATTCATTCTTCGCTGTTCGCAACAAATATTTCATGTTATCGACGATCAAATTAGTAGTCATTTAAAATTCAATCATATCTAACTTTGATATACTTAGTCTATAATGTAAATTTTGCGGGGTTTCCTAAATCGATCTTTATAATCGACACAACTGGATATATTACAATCGATTATCCGTTCGAAAACGTGTTTAAATTTAATTTCTTTATAGAGTAGCAAAGTGTGATTGTGGTGATTTTTTCTACCAGTGCATACTTCTTGTAACGTATTTTAATGTTGTCAATATAAATAAATAAAAACGTATGTTGTCGAACGAATTACTTGTCTTTTTGGTTCGATTGCCTTGTTGTCCTTACAATATCTTCTCTCCATTTATTTGACCATTCGAATATTACTTAAGCAGAATTAGAGTAATTTCTAACCTTCTCCCCTCCCTTTTCAGCACATCAAAGTAAAGTTACCCCCCATACTTCCTTAAACATTGGCATATATATAAATATATATTTCTAATTTACCATAAAACACTGCGTGAGAGCGAATAAGCAATAACAATTATTTCAGGGAATCCCTTAACGTGCTTTTCGCTTTTAGTCATAGATAAGTAAGGTTGCCATATGATACTCATATATTTTGCAGAATAATAAAAAAAAGAAAATAAATAAATGTTGCTGACGTAATCACTATCTGACTCCATCAATAATAAAGTTAATTAAGTAAAGAACCTTCCCCCCCTTTTTACGCTTACGTAATACTCGAATGACAACACTATGGCGTTATGAAAATTCGCGGTCCCTTAAATAGGGTTTATATTATATGTTCTAAATAATCTAATATCTTCGAAAGTACTTTAATGAAAGCATTTCTCATATGTAATGTAAATTTGGAGATGTAAAAATTTTATGAATTTTGGTGTATTCTTTCATACTTTAATGTAATAAAGGAGTAAATAAATTTTCTTCTTTTTTATTGTCACACACAGATTTCTTGAAGATCATATGTCAATGAATATTTAAATAAGTGTAATAATTTATTACGATTTTTAATGTTCGTTTCAATCATGTTTGTGTATCGTTTTTTTTTGTTCCTCGAACCGATATATATATTGCATTTATTTTTCCGGGGACATGTTAATGTGAAAACGATTTTCTGTAGTAATTTATATTGTAGAGGTCGCTAGTTGCGGATAGTTTAATAAAGAACTCTGAATACTGTATGGTGAGTTTTTTTATATTACACTAATTCCTTCCTTTAAATCCGACCTTATAATGTGCGAGAGAATGAGATAGAAGTATGTATAGGATATAACGTGCGAGAGAATGAGATAGAAGTATTTATAGGACATAACGTGCGAGAGAATGAGATAAAACTTCTATAAGTGCGTGTGTGTGCGCCTACATGAAGACATCATATCAACCGTACTGGACACGTGTATTGTTTACATAATTATTTAATAATATTTTATTAGGTTTCACTTCAATCGCGTGTGAACTGCACGTTTTTTTTATCTATTAAAAGTTTTCACGGTGAAAATAATTAAATATTCCTGAAGTGCCTTTCCGTGATATTAAATACGATGATTTCTATTACGGCTATCGATAGGGAGAGAGCTACTCCATACAGCATTAGCATCAGGACGGGTTGCATATCCAAGAGGCCGACGCTACTGAACGCTGACACTTTGTGTGGACAGCGCGGCTTTGGCACTTGATATCGTTTGTTCAGGGCGGCCTGGATGCCCGATTCTCGGATTCTTTTGAACCTGAAATAAAGCGATGGTTTTGGCTTAGTGGGATCCTAATCTATCATATCTGTGTCCGGTCAAATAGTGTCACAAATAAAAAAGAACATTGGTAAAACGGCGTTTTTAATTTATAACAAAGTGGTTTTCCGCAAGTTACAAGCTTGTTGGCGGCTGTAATATGTCATTTTTAGAATTCCGAAGATAGGGAAAAATGTTTAATTAAGAGTTGTAAGAATCTCGAACGACGTATTCACCATTCGCGGACAAATGGAATAGCTAAATATAATTGATTTTAATGTATTTTCGGTTGTGACACAATTGGAGATGAGGTGACGATATGTCAATAAAAATATTCTTTTATTGTTATAATATCGAAATCGATATTGCATCTTTGGGAAACTTCAATTTTAAACTATAGAACAGACTGGATTACGGATTAAATGAATCAAATTGAAATACTATTCAATTTAGGTCCCTAGGAAGGCGCTTATGATCGTCAAAACTACCACCACCATTTCGGTAAATAACCCAGTCATCGAGAAGAACCAGAGTATGAATCATAGTATACAGCAAAATAATCGATTAAAGCTTACATTACAATTTGCTATTACGAAAACAATGAGAACATCATTATACATTTTGAACCCACATCATTTGACATGAAATAATATATCTTATATATATTCACAAATTTTTAGTCTATTTTTGAAACGCCTTGACCAATTAAGGTTTAAACTTTATTTTTGCTGTCAAGACGATGGAACTTAGCTATGCAAAGTTTAATTAAGTACTGTCACAGGTACAGATCAGTGTATTAGGGACCCTTAGTAAAATATGTTCGCACTTAGTATGTCAAAATGTGAATGGGTGGGCCTGGGGTCTAATAAAACGTGCCGTTTGTAGTCGATACGAGAATTTTGTAATTCGCAAGCAATAAATATTAAAATTTCTGTACTTATTACTATTAACTGCCGTATATTATGTACGGAGGAAGGAGTCTATCATTTGTGACGTAATATTGTTAGGGTGGTATCAGAAAATGTGTTATAACGTAGCGTGAGGTGGAAGGGGTCTAACTAAGTAACATAAGGCACCTTAATAATAAAAATAAAAAGTTAAGGAAATGGACTTAGGTACGTGTTGCCGGTCGAGGGTTAGCGCTACCTTTCCTACATATCTAGAATAGATTTACTTTTTTACATCTGGGTAACGAATAGTATTTTTCCAAGATAAGACCCGCAGTAACCTCAAGCACCTACTTACGTCACTCTAAGCAGTTCTAAGTAAGGTGAGTCTTTCTTCACTGGAACGAACGGATCAAAACTGCTGAGAAAGTTCACCTCCGTCAGGTCACATTTCTCGCTCTCGAGGAAAGTCTCCTCGATACGTCGATAAACTGGCTCGACTATCGAATGGAAAGCGAACAAACCCTGGAACAAAAAGTGGAAAAACTGGCTCCCAACTACAACTACTGGAACACACGTTGTTTTTATGTAATAGCGGGCAAAGGAGCAATCGTGTCACCTGATAGTAAGTGATCACCGCCGTCATAGACACCCACAATACCAGGGAATTCGTAGGTACATTGCCGGCCTTTATTTTGGAGGAACCGGCTCTCAATTGCAACTGTCAGAACACACCTATAGCTATTTGCTGCAGATTTTGAACCTGAGGGTAGTAGATTGCCAGGTCGGCTAGAAAAAGTCCTACCACCGTGCTATGGTTTCAATACAAAGTTTTCATTTACCAAATTGCGAGAATCGAACTCACGTTCATTGATTGGCGCCAATACACTCGACCAACTGAGCCATCATCGCTTCAATCCTCTTTACAAAAGAAAGAAGCAAATAGAACGGCAAGGTAATGTTATTTAGAAAGTGGATTGTGTAACATATTATAGTCAAATCACATCTAGTTTTTTTAAGATGAGTTGTTTAAAAATAATATATTTTATATAGGTTAGGCGTTTGGCTTTAAAATTTTAAATCCTAATTATTTCCGTTAGTTTTGGTGTATGCATTGTGTAAAATCAAACGATGTGCTGTCATTTTGCAGTGGTTCTATAAAATAATCACGGAGGGTGATTACAGTCGAATGTAATATTATAATCCAATAAAAAAATAAAGATGTATAGATTTCTGCCGCCAAATACTTATAGCTGTGTTCCGGCAGTTGCACTTGAGGCCAGTTTCTCAACTAGGCTTAGCGTGTTAACGTATTAGCTTAGCTATACCTATAAATACTGTTCGGAAACAAATAAGACATGTATACCGCTCTAATTCTTTCAACGCCTTCACTAAGACCATAGAACTGCCCTTTTCCTTTGTTCGGTTCAATTCGTTTGTAGATTGTGACGTGCACTGGGTCTTGGTATAGCTGAAACAATCAAAAACATATTATTTTCCAGTGGGAACATGTCCTTAATTTAACGTCCGAAGCGGATCAGATCATATACGTCAGTCATACAGTCCTCTTTAGAGACTATTACTGCCGTTTTCAAGTGACAAGATCTTCACTTTATGGGCGTATGAAACTATCTTCAACAAGATGGCGACTCTCTTGTTGAAGCTCTCTTGGGAGTTTTTGTGGCAACTAATATATCATGCTCCTAATGATTGTTTATAATTCACGTCAGTTATCTTTTTCAGCTACACTACATCATGTAACATGACGCCTACATTACACAATATATTTTTCAATAAGTATATGAATAAAAATAAAAATCACAACATGACAAATCAAGTTCCCGATAAAATCTTCAGGTACTAATGTTATGTAAAGCATTGACCGGATTATAATACTCAATTCCTATAAAGTGCATTAATTTACTCGAATATTAATAGCTACAGTGATATGTATGTGTTGGAACATATGCTGTCTGGAGCCTCTTCGGTGTAATTTCGTGGGAATGCATCGTAGTCACAAGGGGCCATTCAAGTATTACGTAACTCAATTTAGGAGGAAAAGGCTCTTGTAAAACGTTACGATGCGTTACACAGGCAGGAGGGGGTTTCGAACAATACGTTACGTGGTAATATTTTTTATTTAAATAAAAATATAGGCATGTATAAATTTTCTAAGTTCGCAACTCTTTTTGTTTATAGTGTACGCAGAATCCCTCGACTATTTCTAATCGCATTGCCAAAGGTTATTTTATTCATTTTGTCTTTTATTTCAAAAGGTAGTTTATTAGTAAAAAAGGGTAAATCGTAATTATGACTTTTAGGTAAAAATGTTTACTTGGGTGTTCTGTAATGTTTGAGGAGGGGGAGGGGGTACAGAAAAATGTTACGGTGCGTTACATGGAGAGGAGGGAGGGTCAAAAATCTTCAAAAATGCGTTACGTAATATTTGAACGGCCCATAGTGCGCTAGACGTAATGCCCATCGTAGTAGCCGTGAAGTATTCCAAAATAAACTGGAATAACTGAAATAATGAACCGGATTAGGAGTCTTTTCTGTAACAACGAGTCGTTTTCTCCATTTTCCCGTCAGAAAAAAATTGCGAAAGCTGTCTCTTATCTCTGGCAACACGGTAAACTGAAGTGTCGGCGTGGTCTTTTTAGTGGAGATTAGAAGCCGCTAGTCACCTGATAAGTCACATATCCCCTCCACATAGATCTGCGACCGGATGATGCGGTTTTCACGTTGCGCGGAGAAATAAGATATCTTTTTCCGTACTGGTATGCAATTATGGTGACAAACCAGTCGTAGAAACTCTTTTCATTTGTAGAATTTCGATTTCAGTCAGTGTACCTATATTCAGATTTTAAAAATTACAGGCCATCGTGACCCTTGCTCGTAGCAGGTTGTCTTACAACAATTGCTAACGTGAAAAAAAAAACATATATCAAAATCAAAAATCACAAAAACACATTGTCTTAGATATGACATATAATAATTTTTATGGATTATTTTTTCCCATACTTTAGCTGTTGTTGTTAGAAATTTGGCTAGGGGCCTATGTCTTTTTAGATTGTGTTAACGTCATATTATTACCTACAGCACCGCAGTTTTGTCGTGCTGCGATAAAAAAACGAGCTAAAAGTGCAGATCTAACCTGGAAAATGAAATGGTTGTAATCGACGTCGTAGGCAGCGAGTGTGATCTTCGAAGCGGCGAGCTGTGACAGACTTCTGATCGAGTTGGAAGGCGCTTGCAGAAGAACGACAATGTTCGCAGAATATGCAGCGTATAACGCCATCAGAGCAGTGAATGTTACCATTAACATTATACGACCTAATAATTAAATTAAAAATTAATAATATTTGAACCGATGATAGCTTAAGATGATGATAACGTAAGTTCAAATGCACCTACAATGAAGAAAAATGCAGGAAGTTGAAGGAAAAGATCGTGAGGAAACCATAGGACGGTGGTACGGATTTTTCTAATGGCCATCTGGCTAGCTATCACCCTCAAGTTGCAAATACCTATAGGCGTGTTCTGGCAGTTGCACTTGAGAGTCAGTCGCTCCACTAGTATAGCGTGTCCACCAGCTGGGGCCGTATCGTGACTTAAGATCAAGTGAGATTATGGGCATAACGCATAATATAAAAAAACGTACATAAGGCTAGGATTTTCTTATATATAAAAATTCCTTGTCAAGCTGTTTGTTCGTGATGAACTCCTGTCCTGATAGGTGGCACATTGATTACTGAAAATAGTATAAGGTCTGCCACGCCAGGGTCGCTCCTGTGTTCGAAATCCTACGGTAACTAAATTTCAAGTAATTGGAAACATTTTAAAAACCTTTGGTGACAATACATAGTTACACTTTTTTATACTTATTACCATGATTTTATTTTAATTGACTCGCTTATTTGTATGTATGTCGGGGAGAAATTTTGTAATCGATTTTAAACTAACTCCCGATGTACTTAATACTTGAAATTTGGATTATAGCTCAAAAGTGGATGAGAATGCATGAAAATGAGGAAAAATTATTATTTTTTTCAGATAAAAAAAATATAATCGATTTATAACGAACTTCTAGAATATAGATCAAACCTACCTCAGATTAATAGAAAATATAAAATTGTCACCCTAAAAAACTTAAGCCTAGAATAACCCTAAAAAGCAGAAACTAATAATAATATTAAAACAATTAATGCACTATTTTTTTATAACTGACTAAAATGTAGAAAATAAAAGACTGGAAATGATAAACATGGGGCACATGCAAAAAAATCCTATTAACATACGACAGCTTTTAAACTTGAGTGTATCAGCTTGCCTAAGACATTATAGAAAAGCCACACCTCGCGACCATCAATACTATATCTAGAAATGTTTCTATGGTTTCAGTAATTGCGTTGTTCATTCTGGTTACAATATACCTGATGCCCTGCTTGGTTCCATGGTACATCCTTGTTGGCTGACTGCGCTCATAGTTAAAAGTACCGCGTCTCCTAAGCTTCCATCAAGTCTTGCAGGGCCCTGAATTTAAAGACATACATACATAACTGTGTCATATCATATATTTTTAAAGTAACTGTGGTAAAGCGATGGCGCTGTAGCTGTTAGTAGACACAGTTTACTTCAAAAACAACGGTTAAGATATAACGATATAAGTAATCTATCGCGGATTGTCGCTGTTCATACTTTAAGTACACGGTTCTGTGAGGGACCGCCGTAGTCCTGAATGTGGTTTCATCTTTTACTGGGTAATACATTCATAACCTTTGGCAACTAGTGCAGGATAGGTACAGTCCAGTAATTACCATCGTTTAAATATTGATCCACCATATAATCGGTTTTTGACACCAAAGCTGTTATTGGTTTCTGGTAGCATAAGAGATTTGACGGCACTTCTCGTCTGATGAGAACTCGTGGCCTGTTAGGCACAACGTGAGATAAGATACGCCTATGTTTTTTTTCCAACACGTTAACAAAAAAAGGTGGACAACAACAAAAAAAAGGAAAACATTGCTTCCAAATCAATGCAAAAGTTAACCATGTAATGAAAATGTGGCTATTAGGGATGGCGATACTTCTGGAAAAGATCGATTCAATTCAAATGAATCGATTCAGAATAAAATGAGATCCAAAAGGTCAATTGGTTACAAACAGATTTCTTTTTCGATTCGCTTTTCGTGCTTCTATCTTCAGTGTAAAACAAATCATAGGAGACAAACGAACACCACGGTAATGGATTTTATCATTCTATATATATATGAAAAATATTATTTCCAGATCTATTCGGGTAGGTAAAACGTTTTAGATGATGAATGTGAAACCGCACCATCAACCTTGGTGGAAGGTAAAAAGACCGTAGGTTTTTAGCCAGTAAGATTCTGACATAACCCACACTTTTGCCACCTGTCGGAAGGTGGGAATCTTATGTAAGACCTTTCAACCTTTAACTGTATATAATCTATCTTATATATATATATATATATATATCTTATATATATAATAATATAATATATAAATGAATCTCTATTTCGCTTGGTCATCGCATCATGCGTGAACGAATGGAACAATCCGCTAGTTCTTTTTTCGTTGTGTTCATTATTATCACGAGAAGATTCTTATGAAAGAAAAAAATTAAAGGAATTTAGGAAAATTAAAAAAAAAACTTAACAGCAATATTATTTTACTATTTTTTTATTAATTTTATTATATTTTTATTAATTTTATTATTTTATTTTAATAACTGACATTTGTCATAGAGTATTACAATAATAAACACTATGTTTTTGAATAATATTTTTTTATTTCATTATTATATCAATTTGAATTCAATATTCATAGTTAAGATATTACATCTGTCGGGTCAGCTAGTGTTTTGTGAAAATAGATTAAAATCTAACTTCGATTTATAAGTGTGAAATGTCGGTTCACTAGATCGATTAAGAGCTGTGAACCGATTCTTTAATTAATCGATGTTAGATCGCCATCCCTAGTGGCTATATTAACTAAACATACCTTTTGAATCCTCGCTTCAGACTTACTAGCAAGATACACTGTAACAGTCGACATGAGCACGCAAAGACCCGCTGCCGTCCAAACTTTACCGGAAAAGGGAAGGGAGAAAATATTGGATACGTAGGACAGTGGCGGTTGGCGGTATATGAATCTAACACGGAATGGAGCTAGGGAGTCCGTAAAGGTCACAACGTCGAGTCTCTCAATATCTGACACCACACAGTTCGTGCCTAGAAATAATAGGTATTTTCAAAAGTGAAAACTTCAATAGCAAAGTTTTGACAGGGAGTAAGTCCATGTCTCTCGTCATCGACATGGTATATAAATTAATTGGTCATTGCACTTTGATTATTTTTTATAGTAAGGTTTAGCGTTGTGGCCACAAGATGGTCGACATCCTAGCCTAGTTGGGTAGAAGGATTGGCTCTTAAGTGCAACTGCCGGAAAACACCTATAGGTATTTGGAGGCAGATTTTCAACTTAGGGCTTAGTTGGTTACATAAGTCCCGACCACCATCATCATCGGATGTTGTTCTTAGCACAATATAATATTGTCCGCTGACAGCTTATTTCCCGTAATTTGAACTTTATTTGGAAAAGAAACTTCATATCAGTGCGTCTATTAGGTAGTTATTTTTTGGAACGAAGTTTCTTATGGGGCGTCGCCGAGGGGTACCATAGCCGGCAAAAAACGTCCGTAACGTTAGCGTAAGTTTTTTATGTATGGTCTATGTATGATAGTGTCTAATGTTATTATTGACGACTGTTATTATTATATATTTTTATAAATCATCGTAAACAAAATAAAGGTGTTAAGATAATTTTGCAAAATAATATTTTTTATTTTTATCGATAAAAAAACCACAATAAAAAATGTATACACCCGTATATTTTCTTTTTATCTCGAATAGAACTTGAGATTAATATTTTAATAATAAGGAACTTGTTCCTACGTGGTGTCCCACGACAACACTCATTTTTCTTTTTTACGATGACTATAAAATTTCCGGTAGGTAGGTAGGTATACTTTTATATTCCGGTTATTCGGTAGCGGCTTTGTAGTAAAATGATCGTGGTTTTTATTTAACCTAATTTATTGTTTGATAAATTACTTCAAATATAATAGATATCCTAGAAAATATGGAAGAAAGAATATTTATTTCGATAATGATGAATACAAAATTCACACAACATCGATAAAAAACCCAAGTTCGGCAAATGCTATGGCAAATTGCTATAGCGCTGGTTTTCAGCTGGACCTAACACCCTTACAAAATTTACAAAGTATTCTACAATTAGCAGCATAAATATTCAAAATACACAAAACGAAATTACCTAAATCAGCTTTACTCGTATGCAAATCGTTGATCATTCCAGACCATTGTCCGTTAACTTTATACCCCCACCGGTAGCTGAATATATATTTTGAAGTCGCATTTAGCATTTCAAAGGCGAGCCTAGCGTTCATCCAACAGATTTTTGGTATTATATCGTGTTGAGGTTCTCTGAAACAAATGTTATAAACCACACTACAGACCTTTCAATGTTAACTTAACCCGTGGTTTAAATGTTTCAAGTAACCATTCAAAACATTGCACATGCATGACATCTGCCACAGATAAATTATTTTTTCATTTTACATTACGGTGTAGCGTTATGGTGACAATCCCACCTGATTTCAAATATCAACGAGGATGTGGTCCAAGATGTTGGACACGCTAAGCCTAGTGGAGAGGCTGGTTCTCGAGTGCAACTGCCGAAACACACTTATAGGTATTTGGCGGCAGATTTTCAACCTCAGAGCGGTAGCAAGCCAGGTTGGCATTAGAAAATACTCTACCACGATGTTATAGTTTCGTCACAATGTTCCGTCCACCGAAAGTATATTACTTATTGCAGGACTCAAACTCACGTCAATTGACACGGTGTTCGTACACACTACCAACTGAGTCAAACTGAGTCAAAATGTGAGATTTATGTAAGATTGACTCCTTGGAATCTTTTCATAGAGACATATCGAAATCATGAGATATTGTTGAAATGATCTTAAAGGGAATGTTTTAACAGCCTTTCAAACTGTATTTCTATTTTATCTGTAAAAACAAACAAGTATTTGGGCAACTTTGAATTATTGGATATTAGATTATTATATTGGATCCTCAGATGAACTTCGTTTTAAAACTTAACATTAGCAAATTTACTTGATTTAAAGCTAACCCGGTTTCGATACGAAATTGTAATGCACTTTATTTTTAAGCCAATCAAAAATACAAAGAAACATTATTAAGGGTTAAAATACTTTTCCCTTACAGTCCATCTTCTCTTGGTAAGTGGTATTGAGTTGTGTTGCTGTCTTGTATTACATTCGACATTGTGAGCGCGTGTCCCTTCAGGTCCTTTCGTCTCCTGTATAACTCCTTGTGTTCTCTTATGTCGCTGATAGTTACGTTGAAATAGCCCCGAGGGGTATACACGATGTCTCCATTCGGTGATGGCTTGTGAACTGATTAATTAGAAGTAAAATCAATTAGTACATGACCTAAATTCGGCTTCATAAACCGGTCATAAGCGGTATGTTTGTAAATTCGTATTAGCATTTAAAATATTAAATTGCAACGTTACCAAAATTTACCCGTTGGACTAATTTGAAGTTTACTTGAATATTTAATCTAAATCGGTGCAACCATTGTAAATACCACAGGTACACAATATATATACACATTCAATTCAATCTGTCTATAGTATCCGATTATAATTTTAGAAATATACTACTCCTAGAGTGCTTGGATAGTAATAAAACGGTTGACTGTCGATTCCATGTAACAGAAATGCGAATGTTGAAATATTCGAAAGTGGCGCCAGTGGCAGAGAAGTTGAAAGGGATTCGTTTGTCTTGGTTCGGACATGTCATGAGAAAAGATGAAACGCATTTGATTTGAACCATACTTGAAATTAATGTTGAAGGATGGAAAGAGGAAGACAACAGAAAAGATGGATAGAGTGTGTGAGGAATGAGATGAAAGAAAAGAGAGTACGTGAAGAGATGGCGGCTGATAGAGACTTATGGAAGAAGAAAACGTATTGCGCCCAATTGATTTGGGATATGAAGATGATGCTTATTTAATGTGGGTACATATTTTATTCAGTTACCGATTGTTATATGAATGTGAAATGTAGCTCTTGATGTCACTGGAAAGCTACAGCTGTTTTTATAATGATTTTGATAATTATGCCTTCTGCTTACCTTCATACATGATCCACTTGCGTAATGAGTCACCTTCTCTGAGAACCAATACCAAATCACTATCAGATAACAACGCAGTCTGATTTAGAGTCAATAATTTTCTGTCTTCCAGAGAACTTGCAAGCACCAGCCAGCGGTATGGCGAGCGGAATAGATTCTGTCTTGATGCCTGAAATAAATCATTCGATGTTCGTATAATGGCTTTGCTTTAAGACACAGCGGTAAATATAATTTTCATATTATAACTGCTTATAGCTGCGTGGCGGATTTTTCTAATGCCCACGTGCTTAGCTACCACCATCAAGTTCTACCGGCAAATAATTATAGGTGTGTTCCGGAATTCGCACTTCAGAGCCAGTTCCATCACGGAAATTATGGTCATAACGCGAAATCTATAAAGTATTAAAGAAATATAGATAATATTACATTTGTGATGAGTTCTTCTGAATTATGGCAATCCAAATCAATCAGGAAGAGTAAATTATTGTCTTGATATTTCGATCTCGCATCGAATGCCCCGGATGATTTTCCTCCTATCCTTGTCATTTCTATCGACAAAATAATTTGGAGCCCTGCACAGAAAAACAAATTTAAATAACGTATTTAGATAAATGAGTAAATAAAAAATTAGGGTACTTAGAATATAACTGCAGTAAACCAATACTCCTTTTTCACACCGGCAACACTATTTTTAAGTCATCAATTTATTAATATCATTATTTTGTTTATTTTTATATAATGAATCCTTGTTATCTGATAAATAAATAATTGAAACCTACTATTATTTATTACTCTTGGTACGCACCTTTTTCTGTTTCTATTTATTAGTGACGTTAAAATTTACTTAAGAAATCGATAAAATTTTTATGTAGTGTAATTTAAACGTAAGCATTTTGGGTGACCCGAGAAAGATATTATGGTTAGTACAGGGGTTCCCAAAGACTGCGCCGCGACGCCTTGGCGCACCGTAGAGAGTGAAGAAGGGCGCCGTGAAGCGATTCTCTTTTCCACTCTTGTATCATTATATCTGTCTATTTTATTTACAATATAGTAAACATTATGTGCGCCTCGAACTGAAAAGACTGGGATGACTAGGTTAGTAGATTTTACATCTTACACACTGAATTACTTTTAGTGAGTGGAGTGGGGTGTTTTTTTTTTAAAGGAAAGCAATTTTAAAAGACCTTTCGCTGACGTTTGCTGTCTTGTCTAGATTCTCATTTTTAAATTGATATCCACGATGACTTTCGCATGAGCGTTCACAGTATGATGAAAGAATCTCTCTATTGCGTCGTCACTTACGTCGGTATCGTAAACACAGGGATTCGTGTTTATTAAGTTATATTAAAATATAACTAGCTGACCCGACAAACATTGCTCTGTCTTTTTGTATTATTTCTAGTGAACTTTGGCTGTATTAAAAAATGACATAATGGGGTTAGAAGGGTGAAAATTTAGAGTTGTATGTTTTTTTGATGCCATAGTATAAGAAAATAAACGTAGTATTTTTTGACAAAACAAATATGTTTCGGGTGGACTGTCCTTATCACTTAGGGGTATAAAAAATTGGTTACGACCAAGTCTCATACCTACCGAATACACATATAAGATTTCATAAAAGTCCATCAAGCCGTTTTAGATGAGTATGGCAATTAACATTCTTCCACGAGACTTTTATATAGAATACTATTTTTATATAGTCAATGGCTTAGCGTTATTGTCATAATAACAGCTGACTTAAGTGACGATACGGCTCAAGTTGGTAGTCAAACTTTTAGAAGTGGTAAACTTTTAGAAGAACTGGCTCTCAAGTGCAACTTCCGGAACACACCTATTGGTATTTGGCGGCTCATTTTCAACTTGAGGGTGGTTAGCTAGCCAGGCGGGCATCAGAAAAGGTCTTACCACCATGCTATGGTTTCATCACGATGTTTTCGTGCACCGAGAACTCAAGCTCATTGTGGGTGGTTGGATTCGAACCCACGTCCCTTGACGTTAAGTCGTACACAGTACCACTGTGCTATCATCGCTTCAATTTTGAATTCAATTATTGTATGTACTCACTTTTGTCCCAACAAAGTCCACGGAAAATCAAACAAGTCGGTTTCTGTTCGTTTGATATAAAACTTTTTATAAACTGAATTGAACTGGGTAACTCTGCGTGATAGATTTGAATTAAATAAAACGATATGAAAATTATATTAAATAAGTTTGTCATTTTAGATTCAACCACCATTACCCGAACGCAAAGCGAATATGAATTCTAAAAGATAACTTACCTACTGCTAAGTAGTTCTAATCAAATCAGTTTTATTTGTATCATGTAATAACAGTAACTAATATAACTGTAATAGTTATAATGCTGTATTAAATAATATAAAGCGTGTAAAAACATCACAGTAAATATTGTAACAGTGAGTCAATAATGAATATAATTGTCAATATATTGCTGCTTGATTTTTGTTATTGAAGAATGTATAAGTAAAGGTAGGTACTGTACCCGATGGTTAATATAGTACGATCCAAAAATAGTACTGACATTTGATAGATCACAAGTTTAGCGTGTAGGACACCGCGTCATAGGACGTGAGTTCGAATCCAACCACCTACAATGAGTTTGAGCTTTCTGTGAAGAAAAACATAGCATGGTGATAGGGCTTTTTCTAATGCCCGCCTGGCTAGCTAGCACTTTCAAGTTGAAAATCTGCTGCCAAATACCAATAGGTATGTTCCGGCAGTGGCACTTGAGAGCCGGTCCCTCCTGTAAACGGCTGGCAACACACCTGCAATTCCTCCGATGCTGTGGGTATTTTGCCCGCTATTACATAAAAAAAAAATTGTTACTAGCATGATGAATGGTAGTCAGTGTGACGCGATTACCTATTATTTTTTATGTCAATGATGGTGAGTTCTATTTGGCTATATATAATCATTCTTTAACATGTAGAAATACTTTTAGTTACGTGTATCTTCATAACCCGGTAAGACCGATAGCCGCCGGGAAAATCATTAAGCTCCACGGTCACATGTCAGTAGGTACAATGCGAGGCAGGCACCTAACATGTGGTGAACAGTTGAGTTAGGCCCCCCCTATAGAAGTTAATACTTCCATAGCTTAATGTGTTACCGTATTTTGCCGTGGAGGACAGCAGCTACGGTAAACACAGTATTTATTTTACAAAAACGAGCAATTCGAGCCATTGACAATAGAGTCCTCGCGACTCATTAAAGGATAAGCTTTCGGAATTTGATATTTTAACTTTGCCCTCCCAAAATATTCCTGATTATTTAATGTATGTCCGCAAAAACTTACAAAAGCTAGATTTCGTTAAAAACCGCCATAATTTGTATATTATCATGACAAACTGGTCACTCCCTATTTTAGTCTGAGTAAGACAAGTAATAGTTGTTTAGGTAATAGTATCAAGTTTTACAATAAAGTCCCAAAGTACATTACTTAATTGCCGGACAGTAGGTATAAGAACCATGTCAAATGGGTTTCGATGTCAAAAAGCTATTATATAGGGTGGATCAATATATGAGCGATCGTAATGTCTGTAATTGAGACGCCTCTCTGTAAATCCGCTAATAACTACTGTAACACATTAAACTATTGTATAAAAGGATAAGAATAAGACTTAAAAAAATATTACGATCGAATTTCTAGCCGCTTCTTCTCGATGACTGCGTTACTTTCCGAAGCGGTAGTAGTTTTGGCGTTCATAAGCGTCTTCTTAGGACCTAAATTGAATACAGATTTTTGATTTGATTTGATTTGAAGTATAAAGATAAAACTGAAATCAAATGTGAAATGACTATCAATATTGTGTTTCAAATGTATATACTTATATTCCTACAAGTATAGGAAACCATGATGACCTAGCATCGCGCCCATGCTACGCGAAGATATCTAGATGCTAGTTCAGCATATTTAGGTATTTATAGATTAAAGGATAAGTTAGTTAAGTTCTCGAAGAAGTAACTCCTCGGCTCTCGTTAAGTTAGTTTAAGAGAACCTGTAGTCGGTTCACAACAATATTAAGTTCAATAGTAAAATTTCTAAAAATTAAAGATCTGAAATTGATCAAATTTATTCTTTTTACAAAACAACCTCTTAAGCTCCCGAAGATAATTTGGTATATGCAAATTTTGAAACGTTACACACGTTGCTCTAATAGCGTTATTTAGTGTTGAGATTTTAAATCGATTAAGTTCTTTTAATGCAATTTTTTAAAAGTATATTGTTTATTTAGGGAATTTTATCGCTAAGGGTATGCCACTGCCATTCCATACTGCCACCCGGCGTCCATACACAATACCAACTGAGCAGTTATTGCTATAAACACCTTACCACACTTGATCCAAAGCGGTAAATCCAATATATTCAAAAGATATCCGAACTATATTACTTAGTATGAATACAGACTTGTCCTACTGTTCAGCTATTTACATTTCGAAAATCGTTGTATTTGCACAGGAAGCCTCGATAAATAAATTAGGGGCGAACGTTTGCTTATGGTTTTGAAGCTTGTAATTACCTAATTGCTAGTTAACGGTACGTCAAATTATAATTTACTGTATCAATATTCGTGCTAATGTCCACTTTGTTCGTTGTTCAATGGGCTTTAACATCGTAGGGCGGACATTATTAGGTATATTATGAGGTAGATATGTTTTAATAAAACATCAAAATATTGTATTTAAACTGTACCTAATTAATTTAAATCTTTATATAATATATATTTATAGAAATATTGTGTTTACTTTCTTATCGATATAGTGGTCAAAAATGTATATTCTTTCATTTATATATGAAACGATGATAGCTCAATTGGTACTGCGTATGGACACCGTTTCAAACAACGTGACCTCGAATCCACCTACAATGAGCTCGAGTTTTCAAAGAAGGAAAACATTGTGATGAAAACATAGCATAGTGGTAGGACTTTTTTCTAATGCCCGGCTGGCTAGCTACCTCCCTCAAGTTGAATATTCGCGTTAATACGTATGAGTTCCGGCAGTTTCACTCGAGAGTCAGTCCCTCTGCTAGGCTTAGAATATCCACCATCTTGAGCCACATAATCACTTAACATCAGGTGAGATTAGGGCCATAACGCTCGACTTAAACAATATAAAACAAATATTTAATCTCTCCGTCCTGTTGTACGGGCTTGACCCTGAATCAACTAGATAGATTTTAATAAAAAAGGAATTTCAACATACTTACTATATCAAATAATATAGAAACTATAGCATATATATAACTTCATAGCGATCATTGGATTCATCGTGCGGGGTAGGAGGCTATAGTGTGGCAGAGAAGGTAACTCCGAACAGTTCCCGAGACTTGTTGACACGGATGTAAGTATAGGGACCACTTTTCGTCGCACTTTAACACGCACCTTCACTACTCGTGTTTCTCCCAGTCCAACTAGCGATTTTGAAGCGATGATAGCTCAGTGGTAGTGTGCACGACTTCGCGTCAAGGGACGTGGGTTCGAATCCAACCACCTACAATGAGCTTGAACTTTCGGTCGAGGAAAACATCGTGAGGGAACCATAGCATGGTGGTAGGGCTTTTTCTAATGCCCGGTTGGGTAGCTACCACCCTCAAGTTGTAAACCTGCCGCCAAGTACCAATATGTGTGTTCCGGCAGCAGCACTTGAGAGCCAGTTCCTCCACAGGTTTAGCGTGTCTACCAACTTAGGCCGTATCGTCACTTAAGATCAGGTGATATTATGGCCATAATGCTAAACATAAAGTATAAAAAAAAATGTGTCAGGTTAGTATCCCGTACAAAATCGTGCATTATCGTTAGAAAATAAAAAAAAAAAAACTTTTTATATGTAAATAATTTATTACAACCAAATAATAATACGTTCCACCATTAACCATTTGTTTTATATATGTATAGAATGAAAAAATAAGAAATAATTTAATTGTCTAGTGATGTAAATTGGTAAAAAAAAAACAATGTTATGTCAAAATAAAAACGTGTATCCGCACAAGAAATTATGTACTCTTTTTTTTAGGTTATATATCATTTTTTTTAATGTTAATCAATTACAAAATAAATTGCACTGATCTAAAGCAGATGTATTAAACTGTATATCTGCTACTTTTGGTTCTCTATTAATAAGAATGTATATTTTTTATCTACGTGATAATGTCAAAGAAGGTTTACTTCGAAAAGTATAAAAAAAATTTAACCTTAATACAAGATACAATTTCATATATTGACGACATGTACCTATAATTGATATTATTCATTTAATAGGCATGTAAAATTGACTCACGAATTTATTGGTTAATGACATATGAAAGTTAAAAGCGATGAATACATATATTTAGGCAGCATCCGAGTCCATAATCTATCTAATATATCGCTTGTAAACAATAATTTACATAATTCGATTTGTTTCCAATGAAAACGAACATTGTAATTATCAATATTGAAAATTCCAAAAAAATAGGTAAATCTAGCACATTGCTACTAACTTTACTTTTACAATAGGTTAATTTTTATTGACTTTCTTTACTTATTTTAATTTAAATTTAATTTTCTGATACCGTGTTTAATAATTTTATTGTATTAGTTACGTATATATACGGTGTTTTTTTTTTAATATCTATTGTAATACAAAAGGGTATAAAGATACGTATATGTTGGCAACATCAGGTTATGGAGCATATAAATTATCAAATCACTCCCTGAGCTAATTTCGCTACCGACTGTAGACATTGCTTGCTTGAATTATGCATCATATTGTTTTTAATTACTTTATTTTCTTTAATGTACTGCACAGATTATATCAACCCGATTTATTTCACAAAATAAAGAAAAGTAATGATCATGCGCTGAAGGTTTCAGTTAATAAATTCGCTGAAATATTCTGGAAATGTGTATGACATACCTATTTACCTTTCGTTACTTTTTATCTCCAGCCATTTTTTTATACCATACTTTTCGTGTATAATTTTTTTTTTACGGCAAAATATGATAAGTATTATTCTAAATAAAATGGAATGTAAAATAATACATTTTTTTTAGGAAATAAATATCTAAATTCATAACACATTACCTAAATAAAATAAAACATTTATAAGATATAACAACGTATAAGATTATTAAACGGATTAACGATTTCCTTAATAATGAGTTCAAAGATCATGTCAATCAAGCAAGTTTTACTGTGCCACGATAAATTATTAATTTATACCTACAAAATTACTAGAAATATACTGTTTTTATAGTCTGGTAACACTTAAAAATAAAGAACTGAAACGTGTTTAAAAGCCTTGTATCCATCGGCCTTAATAAATTAAAAACAATTGAAACTAAACTGTCAAGAATTTCAGTTAAAAATCGTTCGTCGTTGTTCCAAAATTCTCAACCCTTTTTTTGTATTAACATTTTCATATATACATATTTCTGCCAGTGTCACAAAAAATACAATATTTTTCTAAACGTCAAATATATGAAACTATACATAACTTTCGAATAAATTGATGGCTACCTTATTAATTTATAAGGAGTTTTTACGGTGGCTCAACCTTCATGAAACTTGTTATTTATTTTTATTCACATCACTTGTACATAATAACGAAACTATTTAACACAAAATATCACCATTATATCAAAATGAAAATAAGTATATGAAATAAAATAAAAAACTCGAAGAACAAATTAAGATCTCGCACACTTACAGCTTGCCACCATTTTCATAGCCTTAAACATAAACGGGTCATATAGAAGTAGAAGCGACAATCTCATATTTTAACATTTTTAAATTATGCAGGCAAAAATACTGAACATGTAGAAATAAAGTTATCATAATATCACATTTATTAAGTTCACTGGTTTACTTATATGAATCTCGAAAGCGTTAACAACTTAACATAATCATCAAATAATAGTTACTTAAATAATTTGCAGCATTTAAGAAATGTAACACGGAAAAGTTAAACAATTGCGAAAATGCATTATAACAAATAACTATTGCTGTCTCGCTCTGCCTAAATTTACTGAATGGAGTGGGAGCGAGTGTGAGTTTCGTAATAAATGTATTTTCTTTCTTCTTTCTATTATTATTATATATTATTTATTTAACACATCTGTCTTCTTCTCTACCTCCGACTCTGACTCCGCCTCCACCTCCGACTTCGAATTGGATAAAGCAGATTATAAACTTCCGGTTCCGGTATACCCACTTCCGTAACATCCCTAGTATGGACTAAACGCAGTCAGTACTTAAGTATTTTTTCTTAACAATATTTTACAGTTTGGTAGATATAAGAATTGAATATTTAAAAGGAGAGATTCGACTAACACTATTTGGAACAGCGTACAAAGCACAATAAATAAACACCTACTTTCATTTTTATTTATTTATTTATTATTAATATATTTTCAATACTAAATATACATTTTAATACTTCTGCCAAACTGCATTACAGTTTATTGGCAGATGCAACCTCCGTTGTTAAGAAAATTTGTCTATAATCTTTATAAACACTTATTAAGCATTGTTATAAAAAAATAAAAATAAAATATTATATTATAAATATAATATAAAAATAAAATAATTCACGCGACTTCTGAAAACTTCTCGAGAGCGAGATTAATAATACAAAGCAAAACTATTTTATTTTATATTCATAGATGGATTCAGTGACGCGTAACAAAATACTTCTAAAAGCGTAAATATAAATTGGCTCTGATTGGTATACCTTGTTTTCCGTACAGTATTTATAGTATAGAATACAACTTATCGTACTTATATAGAATAATACGTTATTGACTAGTCTCAAATACTGTCTGATTTGGTTCAATCAAATTTGGTTTTCTTTTGGTATTGTCAATATCACAAGTTGCCTCTTCCTTTGGATTATCCGAACACACGAAATCACCGCACAGGTATTTTATCTGAAATAATATATATAACGCACTTTAAAAGTTGTTTATTAGGTTTAAATTAATTTAATATGAACTTTAAAAAATACTAAATAAAAAAATATATAACATTTATAAAATAATATATATATTTAACGGACCGTGTTTGTTAACGGTCTAAAAAGTAGTACAAATGAAAGATTGGAAACTTAAAACATTGGGCACATGATATACATAACTATTAACATATATATATAATACATTTTTTTTTGGTTATGTGATTTTTGATAAATTCTGTTCATATGTCAGTTAGATTTCAGCTATATTCAAGTACAGTGGAACCTCGATAAGTTGAAAACCTCCAAATCTCGAAAAAATGTTTTGTTCACTTCCCTTCAAACACCAAAGCCTTCATTCTCTATAAGTCAAAAACTCTATAACTCGAATTATTAGCGACACCCTTGATGTTCGACTTATAGAGATTCTAGTGTACATATTGTATCGAGAAGTTGGTTTATAAATCCATATTTTTTTTTGTATCGAATAAACAAACAAATATTTTTTTTTAATGTTTTTATGCTATTTAATTTTTTTTAAGTACAGGTTTAGCGTTATGACTATAATCTTACCTGATCTTAAGTGACGCTACGGCCCAAGTTGATAGACACGCTAAGCCTGTGGAGGAACTGGCTCTCAAGTGCTGCTGCCGGAACACACCTATTTGTATCTGGCGGCAGATTTTCATCTTCAGGGTGGTAGCTAGCCAGGCGGGCATTAGGAAAAGCCCTACCACCATGCTATGGTTTCCTCACGATGTTTTCCTTCACCGAAAGCTCAAGCTCATTGTAGGTTGATGGATTCTAACTCAGTCCAGATTTCAAGTATCTAGCTCATACACCTCACCCAGACAGACATACAAGAGACCGTGGTAAAAAAAACATGTTAAAAATAACGGTTTCCACTATAAATATGCTTAGGTTTAAAACGGACACGTACGCGGACCAAAGTGTTCCAGAAGGATATAACATGTCGGTGACATGTTCACAGGTAGCGAGGTGCTGGGTTAAGTTAGACTTGTGATAAAAGAAATAGCCCCTAAATATGTATATTTACTTTGTTAATTTGTTTCAAATTTATTAGTGGTGATACTAAATTATGTAGAGTCGCCGCGTCACGGGACGCGAGTTTGAATCCGACCACTTGCAATGAGCTTGAGCTTTCGGTGAAGGAAAACATCGAGAGGAAACCATAACAATGTGGCAGGGCTTTTTCTAATGCTCGCCCGGCTAGCTACCACCCTCAAATTGAAAATCTGCCACCAAGTTCCATTAGGTGTGATCCGGCAGTGACACTTGAGAGCCAGTGCCTCCTGCGAATCCCCCGGTGTCCTGGGTGTCCATGGGCGGCGGTGACCACTTACCATCCGGTGACGAAAAAAATAATGAAATTGCCGATTTACATACATACTATCACGCCTCTCTCCCATAAGGGTAGGCAGAGACCACACCCTTCCACTTGCTACGACCCTGACATACATCTTTCGCTTTTTCTACTTTCATAACTATATTCATAAGTGCCGATTTACAAGTCTATAGCTGTTCTTTTTTTATACTTAAGGTTTAGCGTTATAGCCATAATCTCACCTGATCTTAAAGTGACGATATGGCCCAAGTTGGTAGACACGCTAAACCTGTAGAAGAACTGGCTCTCAAGTGCAGCTGCCGGAACACACCTATTGGTATTTGGCGGCAGGTTTACAACTTGAGGGTGGTAGCTACCCAGCCGGGCATTAGAAAAAGCCCTACCATCATGCTATGGTTTCCTCACGATGTTTTCCTTCACCGTGCGCTCAAGCTCATTGTAGGTGCTTGGATTCGAACCCACGTCCCTTGGCGCGAAGTCGTGCACACTACCACTGGGCTATCATCGCTTCAACATTCTTGACATATTTAAAGTGCTATGTTACTCTGTATGTACACTCACAGTGTAGAAAATCAAAGGTACTGTGAGCAAGGCGCCCGCCAGCACGTCCCACCAGTGATGCCTGCGGTCGGTGACGCGCGACACGCAACAGTAGGCGGCGGTCACCGTCGTCACCGCTTGCACCGGCAGTACCACGTTCGAGCGGTGACCGCATCGCGTTCTTTTATGTAAATAGTACTGGTGATAAAAAAAAAAAAAAAAAAAAAAAGTAGTAGTGTGTACGAACTGGAGGTTTAACTGTTATAAAAAACAAAAAAAAAGTAGTAGTGTGTACGAACTGGAGGTTTAACTGTTATAAAAAATAAAAAAGTAGTAGTGTGTACGGACTGGAGGTTTAACTGTTATAAAAAACAAAAAAAAAGTAGTAGTGTGTACGAACTGGAGGATTAACTGTTATAAAAAAAAAAAAAAAAAAAAGTAGTAGTGTGTACGAACTGGAGGTTTAACTGCTATAAAAAAAAAAACAAAAAAGTAGTAGTGTGTACGAATTGGACGTTTAACTGCTATAAAAAAAAAAGTAGTAGTGTGTACGAACTGGAGGTTTAACTGCTATAAAAAAAAAAAAAAAAAAAAAAGTAGTAGTGTGTACGAATTGGACGTTTAACTGCTATAAAAAAAAAGTAGTAGTGTGTACGAACTGGAGGTTTAACTGTTATAAACAAAAAAAAAGTAGTAGTGTGTACGAACTGGAGGTTTAACTGTTATAAAAAAAAAAGTTGTAGTGTGTACGAACTGGAGGTTTAACTGTTATAAAAAAAAAAGTAGTAGTGTGTACGAACTGGAGGTTTAACTGTTATAAAAAAAAAAAAGTTGTAGTGTGTACGAACTGGAGGTATAACTGTTATAAAAAAAAAGTAGTAGTGTGTACGGACTGGAGGTTTAACTGTAATAAAAAAAAAAAAAATTAGTAGTGTGTACGAACTGGAGGTTTAACTGTTATAAAAAAAAAATTAGTAGTGTGTACGAACTGGAGGTTTAAATGTTATAAAAAAAAAGTAGTAGTGTGTACGAACTGGAGGTTTAACTGTTATAAAAAATAAAAAAAAGTAGTAGTGTGTACGAACTGGAGGTTTAACTGTTATAAAAAAAAAAGTAGTAGTGTGTACGGACTGGAGGTTTAACTGTTATAAAAAAAAAAGTAGTAGTGTGTACGGACTGGAGGTTTAACTGTAATAAAAAAAAAAAAAAATTAGTAGTGTGTACGAACTGGAGGTTTAACTGTTATATAAAAAAAAAAAGTAGTAGTGTGTACGAACTGGAGGTTTAACTGTTATATAAAAAAAAAGTAGTAGTGTGTACGAACTGGAGGTTTAACTGTTATAAAAAAAAAAAAGTAGTAGTGTGTACGAACTGGAGGTTTAACTGTTATAAAAAAAAAAGTAGTAGTGTGTACGAACTGGAGGTTTAACTGTTATAAAAAAAAAAAAAGTAGTAGTGTGTACGAACTGGAGGTTTAACTGTTATCAAAAAAAAAAAAAAAAGTAGTAGTGTGTACGAACTGGAGGTTTAACTGTTATAAAAAAAAAAAAGTAGTAGTGTGTACGAACTGGAGGTTTAACTGTTATAAAAAATAAAGTAGTAGTGTGTACGAACTGGAGGTTTAACTGGTATAAAAAAACAAACAAAGTAGTAGTGTGTACGAACCGGAGGTTTGACTGTTATAAAAAAAAAAAAGTAGTAGTGTGTACGAACTGGAGGTTTAACTGTTATAAAAAAAAAAAAAGTAGTAGTGTGTACGAACTGGAGGTTTAACTGTTATAAAAAAAAAAAAAGTAGTAGTGTGTACGAACTGGAGGTTTAACTGTTATAAAAAAAAAAAAAAGTAGTAGTGTGTACGAACTGGAGGTTCAACTGTTATAAAAAAAAAAAAAAAGTAGTAGTGTGTACGAACTGGAGGTTTAACTGTTATAAAAAAAAAAGTAGTAGTGTGTACGAACTGGAGGTTTAACTGTTATAAAAAAAAACGATTATGAGGCCAGTACTTTTGAATTTATCAAACTTTATTCAATTTATGCCCAATAAGAAAGTACTTAGGAACGTCGACGCTACCAGAAGCGGCAAGAAATCGATATGTTTATGTTTTTCCTAATAATGTTTTAACGTGTGCCTTTAAACTTGTAAATAATCATACATTTGAAGCACGACATTGATATTTATTCCGCAACTAATACAGACAATCGTCATTTCCATCAATCTTCTTTAAACTCGCTGAGCACTATATTTCGTGTGTATTGTGAATGAGATTGAGCCGTCACGCTCAGATGTGTAACGGTCGTATGTGTAACGGTCGTATGAGTAAAGTCGAATCATCCTTTTTTTGTTGATATATGTATGTCGTCGATTGCTTGTTTAGAAAGTTTTCCCATACATTTTTTGTCTTCTTTATAAGGGAAAATAAATAATTACAATTTAGTTAGGTCTTCAGGTATTGGTATGGTCGTTGAGCATTATCTAATGTCTACCTGATTACAGACCATCTTCAAGACTTGTTTGTGTGGGTAATCGAACCTAAAAGCTAATCCGTCTAGGCTTGATGACTAAGTTACTTCTGTAGAAGGCGGTTTGGAGTTTAAGTTTGTTTGCATAAGTCCAGGACCAATTATCACTTATACCACTAACCGTAACCTGAGATACTAACGTTAATATGGAGTTAAAATAAAGTGTCTCAATTGTAATTAAGTAAATTAAGTGAAAGTGTATTTGAATATAAGAAAAACTGTACGACTATTGGTAGACCCAATAAAGAGAAAATAAATATACTTACCACTACGAAAAATGCTGAATATAAGGCCAACGAAGTATGTCCGGATGGAAAACTTCGATTCGACTGGCTCAGCCAACTGCCTTTCGTACATGTGTAGTTAGGTACATATTCTGATCTGAAATTAAAAATACAAAGATCGACCTGAAACCTTGCAATGATCCAACCCTTCGGTTATGGAAAACCGTGCTTTTTTTTTTAATATAATCTGATACAGGGGTAGTCTAGTTCTAGAAGAACTGTGAAAGTTGTCCCTGATCTCTGCCGGGACACACCTATAGGTACTTGGCGGCAGATGTTTGCCTTGTGGGTGATAGCTAGCCAGGTGGGCATTTGAACACCCCTGCCACCTTGCTATGGTTTCGTCACGATGAGTTCCATTACCGGAGGTTGAGGTTCACTGCGGGAATCGAACTCACGTCGATCGATGCGGGGTCCGTACACGCTACCAACTTAGCTATTAGCGCTTCATAGCGAATATTGCAAGAGGATGTAAAAAAAATAAAACATTGTGTGGTTTTATGAAACCTTTGCTTCAGACCGTAGGTATTTAACTGTAAATTTTTCAGAAAATGTGAGAATCTAAATGCTACGCGATTGTTGACACGAGTCATGGGCACCGACGTATAGGCCTTGGCTGCTCTGCCTTACACTTTACATATACTCCGTGGCCGGCTGTAATGCGACATGCGATAGACGGATGAAAAAAGTCGAGGCGTTAGAATAAAGTTTCACTTTAAAAAGTATATTATAACCACGTTAACAAAAATAAAAGCAGTATATCCCCAAACCACCAGTGTATATTATTTTACCCCGATGCTTCCTTTACCGGAGCCCACTCTTATTACAAAAATTCATTGACGCAGTTGATTTTCTATATATCCAGAGATATTTTCTATTATATTCATTTTGATATTATATTGAAATATGTGGTTGTCCTTACTTTGCTCAGTGTATAACAACTATATTGGTAAACTCCAAAACTAAAACCCAACCTAAACACAAAATTCAATGCAAATCGGTACAGTGTTGTGTGGCATGCAATGGAGTATGGTTCCACCCTTGCTGATGGGCCATTGTGTGCTTGCTGGGAAAATAATGACATCATCAGACGTCGACAAAGACAATGGTCGTCATGTAGAATAACTGAAGGCACATTTTATGCGTTCCGAACTCTAGATAATATGTAATCTAGATTATACATTAATTCTTACCCCTCACACGTAATAGCCTCCTCAGGACGACAAGTGTCGAAGAAATGAGGTCTGGGTGACCCAACAACAACCTTAAGGGTCTGTATTGATGTAAGGTTTATGAGAAGTCCAAAAAGAAACTCCTTGTACCAACATAATGCTTGCTTTTTTGGGTTTATTACATTATCAGAATTATACTTCTTTTCTACAATCAACATCTGCAAAGGAACATAAGTTTGAATAAAATGTTGCAACTGGAAACAAAATCATGAATAATATAAATACAAAATAATGGAGCGTGCAAAAAATAGGATAGACCGTGATGAGGATGGGTAGCATGGCAACTGACCATTAAAATATTGGTGTTTGTTTAACATATTAGTATCTGGCAATTGGGCAGAACCCAATTGGACTATACCATAATATTGTATGACTTTGTACGGGTAACTCACCAGCAACTTCCTGAGTTGATGGATAAAAATAGGGTACAATGGGGCTGTTCAAATAAATAAATGCTACAAAAAAAAAGTTATTAAGCGAAGATATACTCACAACAATTAAGGGTAAAGCAACAACAGTTGCTAAAAGACTTTTCCAACTGATTGTATCTCCTGTATAAGGATAAGATAGAGCTGGATCATTGCACCTGAAACCTACTTGTCCTCCAGGTACAATATTTAGTTCAACTAATAAAAAAAATAACAGACCTGGAAAAAGCAATTCATAATTAAGTCATTCAATATACATACTTTTAGAGACTTGACCTATGAATCACCTCTTGTGATATAGTAATTAATATCTATTCTCCTTATGGTGCAAATACTTATTACGTGGCTTCTCTCTGTTGAGGTAAACATAAGAAAATACAACAAATATGTGACTTGCAAATAACGTTGAACAGTGTTTGTCTGTTCGTTTAAAACCCTGATCGCTTAAACTACCAATCACACAATCTTTTGTATATAAGTAATAAATAAGTATGATAACAACTCTACTTAGTAGTTCAAGTGCATCCAAGATTTCATTAATTAATTTGTACAAAAGATATATTAAATTGATTGCCTATTTTTTTAAGGAACATAATAAGTGATAGTGTAAAATCAGGGTTTCAAGGTAATTTTTACTTTATATTTGTTATTAAATTATATCAATGTATTTATATAATAAAATTTAATGATTCAGTACTTAGGATAGGTAGTGTGTTAGTAAATTAACCCACTATCAAAATATCATTGTTAAAGTTAATAGATTTTTACAGTCAAGTGTGACAATGGCAAATTTCACACACTAAAGTTTTCACTTACAACATAACTTAAATCATGAATATCAAATTCTGTATGCATTTAATGAGTCACTGAATTACACTATAAGTTAGATTTATTTAGACAGCTGCTATTAGATGAGAAACACTATGCTTCATACCAACTAATTAAATTAACGGCTATACATTACAATATTTATAAGTACAAAATAGTATAATGTGTATTTATTTTAATTATAATTGATCTAAATAATAAACACATTATCAAATGCGATAGGACCATTATTACTTTAGCTGGTAAATGTATAGGCGTTTTCTGACTAAAATAAAATTACTTTCAACTCTAACCACTTTTACTTTATTAAATGAAAGGAATATAAAAAAAAATGATTATTTATTTTGTACATACATCTAAAATCATAATTATTTTTCAATAAAATTAAATAAATTGCGTGCTCAGGAAATATATGTAGTAAATATAGTATAGCTGTATCATTTTTTAATGGTGAAATTTAGATTGCATCACCAGAAAACAGTAAGAACTCACCTAAGCAAACACCAAATTAAAAAAATATAAATATTTACTAACCTCTATGCCACCGGTTTGTTTTCGACCACAGATACATCAATGTGTGCATTATTTTTGAAATAAAAACACAAATGTCTTCAATCATTGTACTTAATGAATAATTGACTTAAATAGAATAGCTACTCTGAAATTATTAATATAATTTACACGTTACATATGACGTGACCAGTAACCCGTACAAAACTGGCCCAAAGAATTACAAATAGTATCTGTTACTAGTGTGTCTGTTTAATGAATCACATAGACACATAAACAAATGGTACTTGAGTGTATATGATATTAGAAAAACATCGATATTAACGTCGATGTTAATATTGATTAAAAATCCTCGATATCCAAATATATATCCGGTTAAAAACATTGATTATTTCGATGTTATGGTTATTCAATCTGAATTTGATTTTAGTACTTTTTTTTTATAAACTGATGACTTAATTAATTGTACAAAACTTCCTACTACAGTTCTACAAGTTCACGGATCAAATGTGGCAGGAACGTAAATATTCAAAGTTTTTGAAAGTTATTTTTTTTGTATTATGAAAGAACCAATAACAAATGTAGAAGGCTGTTCCTATTAGTAGTTTAATAAGATGAATAAAAATATATTATTCGCCCTTTATATGATGAATTTGATCCTTTAGTCATAAAATATAAAACTTTGCGTCTAGAAAACAAAAACTCTCTTAACCTAACAATTATGTAGCTATCTTCTTATTTATTTCTTCTATCTTTCATAAAGAGTTAGTTTCTATACTTTGTGATTAATTCTAAATTATACTGGCTGTTACATTTTCCTAAATTTTCGTTTGTATTGATAGGATTGATTTCGGCATCGACAAACAGGAGACTTTTTTCCATTATTGCATAACAATAGACTAATAAAAAATATAACAATAAATAATAAAAATAATATCGATTAATAAAGACATCCCTAGTTTATTCTTTTCTTTATCAGAATTATGATTTGTAATGGTGATGTAACAATTGATTACTACTGAAATGGTACCTATCAAAATAATATCTGTAATATTCTGCCAAGGTTAATTTAATTCGGCTAAATATTTATTATCACCCACGAGGCTATAACAACAGTACATAATAATATGTTTTTCAAACCATTATATTGTTTGAATGATCAATAATAATAATTGTGTAAGATATCCCTAGTCTTTAATACGAGGATTCAATATATGATACTTAAAATAATTCTTATAATAATCTAGTCTTCACGCTAGTGCGGAGGGGCGCAGCTGGTGTAGCCATCCTTACTAGAGCTGGCAGACCGACGAAAAATTATTATTGTACCAGGGATGTACTAGGTAAGAATGACAATTTTTTTTTTAAAAAGATCAATTCTTGGACCAATACGATTTGAAATAAATGAATCGATTCCTTAGAAAAATTATTCGATTCGCTTTTCATGTGTATATTTTTGATATAAAACCAATTATAGCAAATCAAAAGAACACTACAATAGTCGATATCGAAAATTAAGCAATCGGTATTTTATCATTCTTATACAAATTAAAATTGTGTTTACAAGTACATAAAAAGTCTAAGTCATACAAGAGGATTTTTTTTTTCATATAAACCGCGCGTTGTGACTACAGCGCGGCGCCGGTACCGCGAACGCCCGACAACAGCGTTCATTTTGGTGTTGAATAGTGCGGTGATTATAGACTACAGAGCTAATTATATACAAATTTTATGTACTTATTTGGTTAAAATGGATCATATAAACGCGGAAGATTTTATAAAAGACTACGAAATTGTCCCGCTTTTAGTTAAATTCAAGTAATTCGTAAAAACACCCTATAGACATTCTTAGATATTAAAAAAAATACTTTGATCTTTTTTAACCTAAGATTAAAATTATGGAAATCACCAGAATTACATGTTTACGAAAACATAGGTGCTGCTTTTGTTTCTCTTTTATAATTTTCAACAAGACTACTAAATGTTTTTACGTTAGCGTTCATGGCTTGACTGATGACACATCACTGGTATACAAACGCACGGCAGACAGATACGCTTTCAATTTAGGCGTTTGGTGTCGGAGTGCTAAAGTACCCTCCACAGGTTTAGCGTGTCTACCAACAAGGGCCGTAACGTCACTTAAGATCAGGTGAGATTATGGTCATAACGTAAAACCTTGTTTATTAAAAAAAAGGACTGCAACTGCCCGACAGCCGGAATAACCAGAGGCACAGTAAACGTTTGGCAATGGTCCGACACGAAACGCATAAAATGAAAGTGCCCCTTAATATGAAGTATAAGAGCCTGTTCAGTCTATTAGGAATATTTGTTCCTAATTTATGATTAAATTGAAATTATCGTTTCTATACTTATATGTTTGGATATAACATTTAAGAAATTGTAAATAATGTCTTATAAAAATAGATATGAATCGAATCTCGATTTTATTAGGACAAATATCGATTCAGAGCTGAGAATCGAGTAAAAAAATTGAAATATTTACTTTAAAAATTAATTATTTCTTTAATCAATTATTTTTATTTGTAATATTTTGTTTAGTAATAAAATTTTGGTTAATTAGTTATTAATAATTATTATGATACAGTTAATACTAAATGGTTTTTGTTAATATATTGTATTTTCCTACGTTTTCGGGGCATAATTGTCTACTTTGTGGTATTTTCTATATTTAATTGTATCTTTTAAATGTTCGAGTGAACTGTCCATTCAGTACGGATTTTTTGTACGCGTTTTCTGTTTATACTTAATTTCATCAAATCGGGGCTGTATAACGTGCGCAGGCGGTTGTACTATTCAATAGAGCTCTCTTGTGCCTTGTTATTTAATTTCTTACTTATTTAATATCTCTTTGACAAAATCGATACTCACGCGAGCGAAGCCGCACATAAAATTTGTAAGATAATAAAAATTAACTAGTTTCTGATTTATTCCTTTGTATTCACTCAACTACCTATCTGGATGCCAAATATGTACTTTTTAGGACATCTGGAACTGGGTTTGAGTTTTGGTCAATAGGTCAGTGATAATAATGACGATTTTTTGACTTAATATCTAAAAACTATTTGAAATGTATTGATGAAATGCATATAAAAATATCAAGATTTATTGATGAAATTTAGAACGTATATGTATCTCGCAAGTCTCATTATATGAGCCAAATTTGACATGTTTATGTGAAATACTTTGTGAGTTAAGGGAGCTTCAAAAGTGGCTGTAAATGGTACCTGTAATATTTACTATTATTTATTAACAACGTGCTGCTCGCCAGTTCTGTTAGCTTGAACTGAGCTTGACACGCTACCGCGTGTTTAGATAGATTATTTAAGTTCTGTTTTCATAATAATTATATAGAACATAAATATTTATTTATTGTACATATTTGATACATCGATACATTTAAAAAAAACGGTTCACAACGTTTTGTATATTTATACTGTGACAACGTAATCGAATACAATAACTGATATATGGATTGATAAAACGGTTAAGTAGAAAGTTTTTTGTCCTTTGTAATGTATGTACCAGTTGAATGGAAAGGAAGTGGGACGAAATGTCCCAAATGCCTAAGGAGGCCAGTTCCTGTTGTGTAGATATTACTGAGTGGGTGTTATTCTTATTATATTGAGATCTATTGAGGAATGACAGTGTAATGTTAATTTTAACTTACGTGGGTATATATTTAGTTAAAATTGAAGTTGATTTCATTGTGAACAACTATGATAATAAATGTGATGATAACGAAAGAGATTGCCCTTCAAGTAGCAATCACGCAAAATCTACTGAATAGGTCCCGTGTACATCTCGGACTCACAGCGCTGTTAAACGTGCAATTATAAATCATCCCAGCCATGTGCCTTTACAAGAGTTCTCATTTTAATTCAGATAACTACTTATTTCTTTGATCCTATGTTTTGTGACATTGGTTAGTCTGATATATTGGCATAAGTGCGCATAGTGATTGCATATAAGTGAAGTGAATTATAAATAACTATTCAGTACATGACAGATTTATTGCCACCATTATTCCCTTAAATAGTTTCAATAAAAGAGTCATGATCTTTTGTGAAGCGTTCTCAATTATGAAATAAAGTTTGACGTGTTCATGTGAACTCGATGCCTTTGCTTTTCCCCTAAAAACGATAAAAGCTGAAATTACAAAAATATATGTATACAATTCATCGGGAAATAAAAAAAAAACATTGTAACGATCACCGTATAACTAATATTCTCGCATATAATAAATCAAACCAACAAATCTATTTTATTTTAAGATCTGAAGACCGCGTTCTTTCAATAAAGTTAAAATGTCTAATTGAATGGACATTATTAATGTTTAATCTGGCGTGAAAAGTAGGACGTTAACGCGCCATTTACAAAGACCATAGACAACACACGACGAGCATTCGATTTTTTTTTTGTAATACACATAGGTACAACGTGTGTGGCCGAATTGAAAAAAGTTTAAGTCCTAACCGGGATGTTGGCTAACCGCGGCCCGTAATCATTAATTTACAACCGAGAATAGATAAAATGGTCTACTTTTGGATTAGTATTAATGAAGGTGAATTTAGTGGGCGTTTTTAATGGTGATAATACTTTTATACGGGATTTACGGGAGGAATTTGCTTATCTATGTTTGGCTTGCTGCGGTCAATGAATTATAATGTTTTTAAAATATTCATGACAATATAAAAACATTGGTCAAAATTATTAGTATTTTAAGCCGAATTTTATTAAATTCGCTTGTCATGTGGGAATACTGAACGATCCAATTGATTAACATAAGTCTAAACAATAAGTAGGTAATATTATTTGTTTTGATTTCTAATTAATCTTAGATCTGTTGAACAGAGAAAATTTAATTAAAATTTAAGATAAAGGCTTGTATTCTCTCGGAGCTTCTATCTAAATAATGAATAGCCCTTTATGTTATCTGATTTTGAACTGAGATTCGTCATTTGTTTTAATTTTGAATTTATGATTATTCTGTAATCCTCACTAATATTATAAATGTGAAAAGGAATTTGTTTGCTTGTTTGTTTGTTACGCTTTCATGCCTAAACCGCTGAATCGATTATGATGAATTTTGGTACATAGATAGATGGGAACCTGGAGACCGCGATAAGATACTTTTTCTAGTGAATAACTTATTAGACGTGGGGAAAAAAAGGATAAACTTTGTATGAAACTTATCTGATTTGCCTGACAAAATCAATATTAAAGCGACCGAAGCCGCACTTAAAATCTAGTTATAAGACAATATCAAAGTTTATTATAATTATATTAGTTATCGACTATAATCGGCCGTGTTTACTGTAATTGAAAATACACATTTGGAAGATTTTGTTTTTGTCCGAGAAACCACTTTGCCTTAGGTAAATACCATCGAGTTCTTTATGTTGTCAATATAAAGATTAACCGGTTTAGTTGGTAAAATAGGAATATTAAAGTACATTGTTTGAACTTCCGTAGTTTCGTTTGTACATCTAATTTTAAGTACACCGTGCACGTCGCGGTACAAGCGATGATTCGGGCAATTTTAGAAATTACTCTAAGCGGGCTCGAAAAATACAAATTTCGATATAAATTAAAAACAATTTTTCATTATATAAACAATCATTTATTTACTCTAAGTAATATAAGTATTAACAAGTAATAATCTAAGTATTAACCTTTTTTGTAATCGTATCATTCCTACGAAACTTATCCACGTTTTCTTCGATTATCCGCTACCAACATATTTTAGAACCTTCATCCTTAAGATTTATATCAGTAATTTTGTTACGCTAACATTTTTTTACTCATGTCCTGCTACCTGTCAGACCATGTAAGACTCATCTGGCGGTAGTCACCGGGAAGAACCAGGAAGTATTGATAAAGATGTTCTCGATGTATTTAACGTTTCGCGACCGTGTCATTATGATGTGTTAAATTGCCACGTCGTCGTTTTTTTTTTTTTTTACTAAAATCTCAATTTTAATGGATGGGATTCGCATGTGAGATTCGCTTCACGTTAGGTACCGAGAAGAAGCGACGAAGATGTGCTCGATGTCATTTTTAATTTAGTATTGATGACTATATTTTTGTTAATAATTATAACTGCATGTTATTGATTTTAATACGACGAAGTATGTTTTTTTTTTTTATATGCTTTAGGTTTAGCGTTATAGCCATAATCTCACCTGATCTTAAAGTGACGATACGGCCCAAGTTGGTAGACACGCTAAACCTGTGGAGGAACTGGCTCTCAAGTGCTGCTGCCGGAACACACCTATTGGTATTTGGCGGCAGGTTTACAACTTGAGGGTGGTAGCTACCCAGGCGGGCATTAGAAAAAGCCCTACCACCATGCTATGGTTTCCTCACGATGTTTTCCTTCACCGAAAGCTCAAGCTCATTGTAGGTGCTTGGATTCGAACCCACGTCCCTTGACGCAAAGTCGTGCACACTACCACTGAGCTATCATCGCTTCAAAGTATATATGTATAAATTGTGTAAAGATTTTCTGTATGTGTGAATTATATAATATAGTAAATAAGTATACGCAGGTATACCTACATATTGAAGATTTGGTGTACTAGTTAATGTAGGTAGGTACTTTCTAATCATTTTCTATAAACTAATTATAACGAAAGTTGGCGACAAACGACCGAAAATGTGCCCACAATGAAGTGTAAAACACAGTTCTTTTAGTTTTGCGGGAGAGTTTTCAACCGTTTAAAACGATTGAGTTGTGGTCTAAAGTGGGCAACATTGTATTTAAAAAAAATTATATCGGTTGTTTTGCATCTATATACAAAATAAGCCTGTACAAAATTTGAAATCAGAACATTTCTATATTAAGATTTAAACGATTCACCATAAAACCTGTCCACAAACGCCCACATACCCGCAAACATTCCTTACAGATACAATCCCCTAAGATAACCAAGACCAAATACCAGAAATTTGTACAAACACCCTAAATGAAACATTCCCTACGACCCACACGCGCGGTTAACGCGATGTAAAACAAAACAATTCAAACAAAAGGCGAGATCGGCGGTGAAACTGGGTACAGTCTGTCCGTCTGTTTGTTTATCAAACACTAAATATACATGTCTTCTATAGCACCGCGTGTGTAGTTGATAGACAGGTTGCACGCGTCCGCAATTGTGGCATAGATGACCGTGGATCTATGATGTCGTATTTTTTTTTATATACCTTACGAGACAACCTAAAAAATTTTCTGAAGAGATATAAGGAAGGTTACTTTGAAAAAGTTCTTATCTAATGTAGATATAAAAGCAAAAAGTACATATTTGTAGGGGACAGCCTGTTGAAAGCGTTGATATTAGCAGACAGGTTTTGATAAAATCTGTATATGATTGTAACTAATATTAAGGATCAATATATACATACTTTCTAACTCAACAAACTAGAAGATTCCTCCAGGATAGAAGATACAACACTAAACCTCGAATGGAGAAGGTTCATCTGGTATAACTGAATTAGGTCTGGGACTGGTCAAGTTACTGAAAACGCCTTGACAACGTCTGCCAAGTCAGCCGTAAAAAAATACCTGTAAAATGGACTTATCCTATGAAATACCCACTACTAAATCCCGTATTGAAGCCTCCTTAAAATCGTTACTAACATTATGAAGCCGAAAGTGAGTTTGTTCGTTTGTTACGTTTCACGCCTAAATCGCTTATTCGATTATGATGAATTTTGACATAGTGATAAATGGATTTGAGGACCTTGAAGACGGTGATAGATTACATTATCTTGCAAAAAACTTATTGGAAGTGACACCGCGTCAAAGGACGTTAGTTCGAATCTCTGCAATGAGCTTGAGCTTCCGGTGAAGGAAAACGTCGTGTTGTAACCATAGCATGGTGGTAGGGCTTTTTCTAATGCCCGCCTGGTTAACTACCAGCGTCAAGTTAAAATCTGCCACCAAATACCGAGGTGTTCCGGCAGTTGCACTTGAAATCCAGCCACAGGTTCAGCATGTGCGCCATCTTGGGCTTCATCGCCTTGTAACATTAGGTGAGATTGAAGTGAGATTATAGCTATAACGCTTAATCTGCTAAATATAAAAAAGTGATCTGAAATAGAAACTATTGAACCGTCTAACTATAGGGTATGGCATCATGAAGAATGTGAGGTGCTTACTGTGTCGCTGTGTAATCTCGTAAAGAGCTGTGTCAATAACAGAGCGTTGGTATTCTATTACTACCAATAAACTAACGAAAAAATATCTCTTGCATCCATTTACGCACAGCTTGATTGAGATGTGGACACTCGGTCACGCAAGTGATTTCATTTTTTCGATAATACTGTATACTCTTACTTCATATTAAGAGTATTATGTTGATACTAGCTTTTACTTGCGGCTTCGCTCGCGTTAATATTGATTTTGACAGACAAATCGGATGATTCAATAAGAAGTTTAATACAATGTTTATCTCTCTTTTTACCTTACTTCCAATAAGGTTTTCACCAGAAAAAGTAACCTATCGCCTTCTCCACGTTTCCAGCTACCTCTACATAGAAATTCATCATAATCGATTCAGCGGGCTAGGTATGAAAGTGTGAAAAAAAACTCACTTTCGTGTTTATAATATTAGTAAGATGGGGCCGTTCATAAAATAGGTCAGGTAAAATTTTACCTTTTTTGGACGCATGATTACGTTATCAAATTTTCTGCGACCATCAACATTACCTCACAAATGATAGCCCACGCCCCTTGTATATGAAATATGACAATTAACATTACTACACAAATTTCAATATCTTTTAAATCATAATTAAACTTTAATATATATATTTGTCATAACATGTTAAATTTACAAAATTGCTTATGAGCTGCGAATGCAAAGGTTTCTTAGACTTTCCCTTCCTATAAATGCGAACGTATTTTATAAACGGCGCCTATACTATTAAACCAATGTCGGTTATAATTGTTAAATGTCTTGCTATTCTCCAAAAGGTCGATTGTTTAATTAAAACTTCGAGAGAGTATTTGTGGCAACTTAAAATGTGTATCTGGACATTATTTACAGTTCATTTCGCTTGTACACATATAATTATCCAACAGTATCATATAGGATGATACAATATAGCCCTATATAACATTAAGCCCTTCATGACAGATCAAGAATCCCACCAAAATCTTAAGCTATTTTTAAATGACATTAAATTTTAATACTTTAATTAATCGCATGCAAAACCGTTACTAGTGGCATATGTGTAAACCTAAAAATCCATTATTTTTTGACACTTTATACATCCCTAATCTTTCGTGCAATAGTGTTATGTATGTTGCTTCAACAACGCCAACGAGGTCCAAGTAAATTGTACATTTGCTAATGATTGATTTTAAAATGCAATAAGATAAAATTAGATCAATAGAACAGACATCCTCACAGACGCAGACGCCCGGATGGCAGGAGGGTCCGATAAGCTCGTACTCTTCCGCCGTCATAAGTCGAACTGAGAGGGACAGGTCGGGGGGCCCGCCTCTCTTTGTATCAGTCCAGTCATCCGAGAGGTCAACTGGCCAGGCTGCCTGGGTGCAGATAGGACCAGTCGTTCTTGCAAGACGACAGATGACCGTGGAGTTTTTGTGAGTTGAGAGTTGAGAGAATTCTCAGCGGCTAGCGCTAGAAGAGTATCCATAACCCTCTTAACCCTTCAGGGATATGCCTAAACGTACTTTGTCACGTAAAAAAAAGATCTATGTTATATCTATGAACGTAGCAATTTATACTGGAATTGTGCATGAATAAAAAAAAACATCTATCATGTCTTACAAGGAACTTATTACTATTGTTATATTACTCTTCATACCTTGTTTCAACCACATGCTTATTAATAACCCGCACATCCTCAGACTCAGCGTCTGAATGCAATACCACTGAATCATCCAAGTTTTATTTATGTGTACACGATGAATGTCTATCAGAATTGAATCATTCCAGCAGGATCATCAGTTGAGTCAGATCATAAGTTTTGTCACCGATTGACTTATAATTGCTCTGTAGGAGTTAGTAATCGTGGTGTTTGTATGCGTGTGTATAATTGAAATAAGAAAAACATATGAAAATTATGGTAACAAAAACCTCGATTTGAATGGAGTTGACTATTAGGTATGTTGGCTGTTAATTTACTATCAGTGGACTGCCCATAGAAATTCATATTGTATTTTTGTTACTTTATTTTTCAGTTACTAATATCTAACGACCTCTTAAAACTTTGCTGTATACCTATATATTAATTTTATAAAGGGGATCGGTTTATTTGTTTGAACGTGCATATCTTAGAAACTATCAGTCGAATTTCAACAATTATTTTTGCATTTTCGTTAACTTTCATTAACAGAGGCTTAAAGTTATTTAATTGACATCACACTACCAACAAGTAGGAACAAAGTTGTGTAGAAAAAGTTACAAAAACGGGCAAAAATAATTATATACTGTTTAATTCCACGCGAATGAAGTCGGAGAAACCACTATTCATTAGGTAGTAGTATTAGTCAATATTACATTTTTTCTATGACGAAGAACGAGTGAGACTGGTAAGAATTGAAACTACTCCCCGACCACCACATATTACGTAATTAGAAGCGATGATAGCTCAGTTGCAAGCGTGAAGGAACGTCGCGTCCATAGACGTTAGTTCGAATCCGTGCAATGAGGGGTTTGTCAAGGAAAACATTGTGAGTTTCGGGCTTTTTCTGACGACCGTCTGACTAGCTACCGTGCTCTAGTTGTAAATCTGCTGTCAAATACCTATAGGCGTGTTCCGGTAGTTGCGCTTGAGAGCCAGTCCCTTCACTAGGCTTAGCGTGTTTTTTTTTTTTTTATGGGTAAGGTATAGCGTTATGGCCATAATCTCATCTGATCTTAAGTGACAATACGGCCCAAGATGGTAGACACGCTAAACCTGTGAAGGAACTGGCTCACAAATGCGACTGCCGGAACACACCAGTGTATTTGGCGGCAGATTTACAACTTGAGGGTGGTAGCTAGCCAGTCGGGCATCAGAGAAAGCCCTACCATCATGCTATGGTTTCCTCACGATGTTTTCCTTCACCGAAAGTTCAAGCTCATTGTAGGTGGTTCGATTCGAACTCACGTCCCTTGACGTAAAGTCGTACACACTACCACTGAGCTATCATCGCTTCAAAATCATCATGTCCACCATGTTGGGCAACATCGTCACTTCAGGTGAGACAGTGGTTATAACGCTTAACCTATAAAACAGAAGATTTTATTACATGCGTAGATAAGTTCTACGATTAAATCGAAGATAGAGGTTTTTGAATGTTTAATTTTTTGTGACCAAATAAAAGAAATGTTCTAATTTAAAATACACTTTATTTTTTATTGTTTTGTGAAGAAATCGTTCATATATTTATTTGTGAGGTTTGTACTATTGTTGACGACTGTACTCAGATACCAGCATTTCTCAACACCTCTCTCGTATGCTATAACTTATTAACATATTATTGCATATTGCACAATATAAGAACGTTGTATAGCAATTTATACATTACAACATAAATATAGTCGCTGGGTGTTATTACCGAAGCTACTCTTTGTTTGCGTACACCGTGTGTTCACGAAAGTATGACATTTATATTCCACCATACCCCGGAGCGGCAATACAAAGTTTAATAATAAATTTAATGCTGCAGTTGAACGTTCAGTTCTCGTATTTTGAGAAAATTCCTCTTTTTTTTTTTAAGAAACATTTCCCGTACCATAGATTCCGTGTCGCTAAAAACTTTTGACAATTATTATCTATACGTATAATAAATTTGTAGAAATGTCGTTTTTATACATTGGAAATATATAAAAAAATAGCCAGAACGAATATAATAATAATAGCGCTTATTTCAGGCAAGCAACATAAATGATGTAAGTTTACAATTTTATCTTAATAACTTATGTTAGTACATATAGTTGAGTGGAGCTACGTCGTATGGAGTTTAATCCAATGACGCAGCATTAGAGACTCCCATATATCAGTGAATACACTCAAGATACTGTTAGCACTGGCGCGTAGGCGTGTCGTTAATGAGTCACATCTTTTACGAATTATACCGGCGAACCCATCTACACGTCGCTCGGCAAACATACTGGAGGTACTACGTCGCCACGGCAGCCCTAACAATATCCTGAGTGCATAATTGTACTGGACACGTAGATCGCTGTATGCACGAGCACTATAACTGATCCACAGACTGCAAGTGTAGAAATACTGACAGTATGCCTTAAATAAAGTAATTTTAACCGATTCGGTACTTCGTGCAAATCTGCGAGCCAGCATGTTACACCGTAAAGACAGCGATCTACGTTCCCTGTCTATGTCCAAGTTGTCTTTCAGATCATCGGTGACCCAGTGACCTGGGTACTTGAAACTGGTAACTCTGTTGAGAGGTGATCCGCAGAGTGTTACATCAGGTACACATTGGTACCCTTTTGGCAGCTGCCTTAAAAACAATAAGTTCACTCGTCGTCGTGTTGTATCTAAGACCCTGGGCAACCGCATATCTTTCACACACTGAGACTAGTGTTCGCATAGCACCAATGGATGGGTGCAGCAACACCATGCCATCAGCATAGCTAATGTTATTCATACATGGTATCAATATAGCACCCGACAACCCATTTCTAGCATTTTTGAAATTTATGTTTGATTGTCTGTTTGTCTGTGCACGCATCACGTAAAATGAACAAAACCAATACAGAATGAAGCGATGATAGCTCAGTGGTAGTTAGTGTGTACGACTTCGCGTCAAGGGACGTGAGTTAGAATCCAAGCACCTACAATGAGCTTGAGCTTCCGGTGAAGGAAAACATCGTGAGGAAACCTTAGCATGGTGGTAGGGCTTTTTCTAATGCGCGCCTGGCTAGCTACCACCCTCAAGTTGTAAACCTGCCGCCTAATACCAGTACGTGTGTTCCGGCAGCTGCACTCGAGAACCAGTTCCTCCACAGGTTTAGCGTGTCATCCAACTTGGGCCGTATCGTCACTTAAGATAAGGTGAGATTATGGCCATAACGCTAAACCTTAAGTATAAAAAAAATAGATAACTTTTATTCGTAAAAATTGTACGCATCTTGGAGTATTATTTAGTCTCTGTTTCATCGCCATAGATACACTTTATCTAGAGATATCTATATATATATATATATATATATATATATATATATATATATATATATATAAATAAATTGCCGAAATGTATGTACACGCATAACTTCCGAACGATTGTATCATATTGAATAGTTATTTTTTTATTGTATTCGTTATTGTCAGGACAAAGTTCAAATAAATAAAAAAACCGAACTTTTTAAATCTCATAATATGAAGAGTAATGAAGCAATGGCAGCTCAGTTGGTAGTATGTACGGATGCCGTATCAAGGCACGTGGGTTCGAATCTACCTATATTTAAGTTGCATATAATTAAAGGGCATTTAATTCTTTGGAGTTATAACCATGTCTTATTCAATAACCGAAAGAGATGAAAAACTGAAACTATATTAGATATAGCCAATTCTATTAATCTTAACTAATTAAAGTTGGAAGGTTGAAATTTTTGCGAGAATAAGCACTATAATGAACATCGATTTTAGGTGATACAAAGTTCACCGGGTCAGGTAGTCTGATATACTATACACCCTTCGGTCACATAATTCATTGAACCTAGTTATACAGTGCAGTGACATATCAAGACAACATAAAGATTACTTATTATAAACATATGCAAAACATATCTAATCATGTACAATAATTTAAAGAAAACGTAATAACTACATATTATTAATAATTTTGTATAGATAATATCTATACTATAGTATTTTTTATGTAAGTTAATGCCCTTTTTTGTCTTTTTCTGTTAGTATATAGACATTATGTATACATACAATAAGTACGAAAATTTAACGTGTCCGTACTTTTTATATTTATGACAAGAAAATTATTGCAAGAGACTAAAAATAGGTAATAACATATTCATATTTACATCATTTTTGGAAATATCTATGTGTCTGTTTGTGCACGCATCACTTCTTAAGTACAACGTTTATGGTAAAACGTCATCAAAAAAATCATAAGGCGTATCCTCGAGTAACATTTAGTTTCAGTAAAATCGGTTAACTCCATCAAACGTTATTATAATTTTAAATACGACGTGAGATTAAATAATTTTAGTTCCAGGCAAACGAAGTCGCGGGCAAAGCTAGTATTATCTGAAGTTACCTAACGTGGTGTCCTATTACGGTAGTCATAGCTATATTGAAAACATATATTTATAGGTACTTGACCAAAGATTTTCAACTTGGCGTTGATGGTTTATTTATAAGAACCATTGTATACCTTTTTGTTATGTTTAACCTTTAATTTATTTTCTTATAACTTGATTTTTTTTCGTCCTTTTTACTTTTATCATAGGTATTATATTTGGTGATGGATTTACATTAGGGTCACTAGGGGCTAGTAGTACCCAGGGCAAAATCAATGTAAGGCGTGTTTAACTTAAAAAAATGTACAGTAAATATGATTGTGATTACCATTACGAATATTCCGAGTGTAAGAACTTGGTAATAATAAAACAAAATCAACTTTAAGCGACGTATTATATTTATTCAGATAATTATGCTCCAATTCCTTTACTGAAATAGTGCAGGATGTAGTTAATAGGGCGGAATTTTTCACGGTGCCCTAGAGCGGTATTTATGGTAGATCCAACCCTGACTATATTGTATATTTTCCTTTGTAATCTCAGCCTTGATTCAGTTTTCATTAGTCATTATTATAGAGCAATATGAATGGTGTTTGTTATAGTTATATTTAAAGGTCTAACCTTACATGTTTAACCAACGAAATCTTACCAGTCATATTTAAAACTATCTAATAAACAAAAACATGTAATTTAGTGGAGATACGACATGCTAAATGAATTTGAAAGTGCGCTAACGATAAAATTTTAATTGCACCTATGGCACCTGTCAAATCCAATTATCAGTAAAATAAATTTAATTGGAGTAGTATTGCCAGGTGTGAAATAATAAAATGTACTTGAATGGCAATCACTCATACATCCTGTTGATACTAAACTCAAACTTACACTAAGGTTATTTAATATGGGCAGATACAATAATTCCCGACGAAAGTGTGCGCACTAGGGTCGGCGATTTTGATGCTGATTTTTTCTTCGAAAGTACACCTAAAAAGAAGGCGATCCTGAAAATATGAGCAGGATAGAGAATTTTTAGAATAAAAAAAAATGTCATTTCTTCACTAATTTTCAAATAGCAGCTTCTATATAACTTTACGACTCCTGCCCAGCGGCATTTTTCTTAGTAAGATTTCTACTTTTATGAAAAAAGTTAGGCAAAAACTTATATCAGGCTTAGTTAATAGCTTCCAACTCTATAACTGTTTTGGTTAAATTTTACCAATTTATAAAACACTTTTAAATGTACCGTATAACTTTATTAATATTGTCAAAATTGCATTGAACCTAATAAGGAATTCCTTAATAGTCACCATTTAAGACATAAAATAAATCAGCATCGTAATGACCACTCCTAGAGCGCACACTTTCGTCGAGGTATAATGGATCTGCCCATATATATATACCGAAACATATTATGAAGAATTTTTGGTCTCTGAAATTGATAGGCTACATATATGTTAGTATTTGATAAAATAAAGGTACTATATAATATTATAAGTTATATAGGATAAGCTACTTGCATAATATTGATATGTTTAAAAGTGAATTATGTACCTATACATAAAAAATAATGACACACGTCAAATAATAATGTGAAAAACTCCGCATCGAATGGTCGCAGTTCCAATTCGATAAGTTCAGAAATTTTGATGTGTTTATATATTTAAAACTATGATAACTCAGTTTGTAGTGTGTGCGGATGCCGCGCCAAGGGGCTTGAGTTGGAATTCACCTACAATGAGCTTGAAGGCGGCATTAGAAAAAGCCATAAGACAAAAAAATATTATGTCATCACGGTGTTTTTCTTCACCGAAAGCTCAAGCCCATTGCAGGGATTCGAAACACCTACGGAAATCCAATCTCTTGGGGGGTAACGTTCTTACTTTTGATATTACTGTCGTCACCACCAGACATTTTTCTTGAGGTACGACTAAGGTATGTTCCTTTGCCATGCTACTATGAAAAAAAAACATTACAATCTGTACACGACTGTAAATATAATACATTTTAATGACTTAAACTCCCACAGAGTATAATAACATTTTACGACGTAAAGTTCCAAATATTCTATGACCACTTCAACGTGCCATTTATTGAGCAGACACCACGCACTTGTTGGCCTATATAATAAAAAAAAATTTGTGCGAATGACATCGCATATGGTGTTTCTAACCGTGTCAAGAGATGTAATATAAATAAATTTACATGTATGTAACTAAGTCATAAAATTTTATTCGTGTGGTGTAAGATGAATTTATTTTATGGCAAGTTTTGTAATCTGCTTAATTGAAAACTCTAATAAACGTTGAATGGTACAATCCAGTGGATAGTAAACAGAAGGTGCTGTTATTGGTTTAGATTTTTAGTTAATTGTATTTAATTTTTGTTTGCGAGCGAAGTTGGAAGATAAAATAATAATACGAAGTTCATTTTAACGGATATTTAATTTATGTTTCATTACCTAAGTAATAACAAAACAGACATAATAAATAAATAAACAATAAACATCTAGACGATGGTACTACATATAAATACTTCTTAATTAGTACCTTTTACCTTTTTTCTTTTATTTCCGTGCGTTTTAAAATCCCAGTATTTACGGACTTCCTGATCGCTACGCGCAATGGCATTATCCGGGCTCACGTAAAATGCGTGAGTTAATTAGTACCTCCTTAATAAATGCTTAATTACTTAATCATAAAAAAAACATATTTTTTAATTCTGTATGTACTAACTACATCTTTTTTAATCCATCATTTTATTATTACTTCTCTAAGGCAACAAACAATTAATGTATATTATAATAATAAAAGAAACCTAAAAATCATGGATGCCATTGCTGTCTAATATATCTTAACTGACATAATAAATAATATACATTTATATTATTTATACAAGAATTTTATTTAGAACATTTTTCTTATTTCTATTTCGAGACGCAGACATGTTAGTAAGCGATTTGGAAGTTTTTACCCCTCCAAAAATACCCGAAAGCACCTATAGAATTTTTTACTTAAAAATTAAACTATGCAGTTATAAAGTTATAGTTTTATAACGATATGAATTACTGTTGCATGTTGTGTTTAGTTAACTTTTTGCCGAGCGCTTTCGCGATGCCAAAGTCAGATATCGGTAAATGAATGTTATTGGACTTTCACACGAACATGGAGCTTAATTATTGCGGCTGCATCACTCCTACAGAGGTTAACATCCTTTAAAGTACAACACCATGTGAACTTTTAATTAAAAACAATAGAATCTATTTTGTTAATCACACCTCTGGAGGCTGTATGATCTTGGTGTCTTTGCCTTTTTCTAAGAAACGAATAAAGTAAACCAAGAATTTTTAGCGGGATTTCGATATTGTGATTTTTAGTTTTATTCATATTTTGCCGTATTTTGTATAATTTAGATGATACTTTACGTGATGTAGTGTAGTTGAAGTAAATTATCAATAATCATTCGGAACATCAACATGAACATATACTTATAGGAACGACGCGTCACGGGACGTGAGTTCGAATCCAAACACCTACAATAAGCTGGAGCTTTTGGCGAAGGAAAACATCGTGAGGAACCATAGCATGGTGGTAGGGATTTTTATAATTCCCGCCTGGCTAGCTACCAGCCTCAAGTTGAAAATTTGCCTCCAAATACATATAGGTGTGTTCCGGCACTTGCGCTTCCTCCAGTTTCTCCACTAGGTTTAACGTGTCCATAATCTTGGACCACATCGTCAATTAACACCAGGTGAGATTGTGGTCGTAAATTATACCAAAACAGTCGCTTTATCTATACGGCACATATAGTAAATAAAAAAAAACATTGATATGTTAAATAATTGTTCTTACAATCTGACATATTGTCATTGGGACAAACTTATATTTTTTTAAACTAATAGGTTTTATTAATAAGGTTTATAATAACGCGGGAAAGTGCGGAAAAAGTATTAACGTTACATGGTTACATTGCAATTTTATATTATAAATCGGTTAGCTCAACTCGGCAGTATCATATAGTTTATTGGTATTTGATAGCGGGTTTTTAACTTGAGGGTTGTTGCTAGCCAGGTGGGTATTACTAAAAGCCCTACCACCATGCTATCGTTTCCTAACGATGTTTCCCTTCACCGAAAGCTCACGCTCATTGTAGGTCGTATATACTACCAGAGGGCTATCACCCTTTAATTTTGTTCAAAATTAACCGATTTCAAATGATAAGATTTGGACATTTTAGACAGAGGAAACTATCTTCAACAAGATGGCGACTCTCTTGTTGATTATCTCTTGGGAGCTTTTGTGGCAACTAATATATCATGTTCCGAATGATTATTTATAATTCACATCTATTTTGCTCTTCAGCTACACTAAATCACGTAAAATGTTGCCTATATTACACAAAACAGGGCTGTATAACTAAGTATATGAATAAAAGCCAAAATCACATGACAGATCAAGAGATCCTGCCAAAAAGTCAACAGCATTACCTAGATGCGGATTGTGGTTTCGTTGGTTGGTGACGTTTTTTTTATAAACATTTTGTTATAGCAGTGATGCGTGCACAACCAAACTGACAGACAAATATTTGTAAAAATGATGTAAATGTTATTACTTATTCTTAGTCACCTGCAATAATTTTGTTCACATAAATCTAAAAGTACAGGCATTTTAAATTTACATTCTTATTATATTTATAGGTATATTATTAATTATCGTTTATGTATGAAAATTTTTTTTTTTAATGTTGCAGTAAAATAAATAGTTGTGTGAATTTCTGTTAATATTTATTCTTTTGTATGTGGATGTTCAAAATATTTTTTCTCTGATTTTTTTTTAATTGCTGTCGTGTTTTTACTCTGTGGTTATTTACCCGCCATTTGTTACCATGTGTACCATTTGTTAAGATTAAAGGTATATATATCGCATCAGATGAGAATCATAAGGATTTAGATATCGGGGAATCCGCTTACTCTCTAAGTGAATAATAGATTCCAATATAACATCTAATAGATTGAAATGACTCTATCTATCTATATATATGAATGATCTACAACGTGTATTCGTTACAAAAGTGTTTTGTTTATTTAACGCGAAGACAGAAGTCATTTGATGTCTTCAGATGTTATTCGCAGTGTTGATTATATTTATTCAACAGTTTATGGAGAACAGATAAAAGGATGTTTTGTCTTTTTTTTTTCGTTATGTCATAAATCACGGCGTCTTTGACTGTATAAAATTTATAGGAGGTATAGTAAGAGTCATCAAAAGGCCTGTTAAATGAATCGCCATTATTTTTTCTTTCGTTTGTGTATTATCAAGCTTTTTGATCTTCATAAACTTCCAACTATTAAAATATAAATATGTTGTGATTTGTTTTTATTCATATACTTAGTTGTTTAGCCTATATTAAGTGAATTAAGGTAACATTTTACGTAATGTAGTGTATCTAAAGAGCATAGGTAACGTGAATTGTGAATAATCATTCGGAACATGATATATTAGTTGCCACAAAAGTTTGAAGAGAGCTTAACAAGAGAGTCACTGTCTTCTTGAAGATAGTATCGGCTGAATTTAAAAAATAACATCTAACTTGGCCTCTTGACCTTTGCCTTTTTTTCTCAATTGAATGGGAAAAACTATAGAAAAAAAAGTCTACGGTAAAAAAGAACGCTCGTAAAAGATACAGATTATCGTCAAATATTATTTAAATTCTGTCTTTTAAATTTAAGTAAAATAAAACTCTCTATTTATTAGAGAATTAAATAGAGGTAGAGAAAATAATAATTACACTAATTATAGAAATATGATAATACTATTTAATAAAAGAACCTTAGTTATAGTTCAAGTAAAAAAAAACTAAATAAGCAGGAATTTATGGCGGGATTCTATCATATATTGGCTTTTTTAAATTTTTTTTTTCAATTTCCTTTCTCTGACTTAATATTAGGTAATGTGGTATTTTACGACGTATACGCCAGTTATTATGTATAAATGTTGTGAATTATAAATGGTAACTTCGGGCATAATCTTACAGTTGACACAATGTCTCCATAAACAGTTTTCACCAGAGCGCAACCATTTTGTTTAAGCATTATGAAACTTGCATTACCTATCTTGGATATTTATGAAGACTATTGGGTTATCATTGGCATAAAATAAATGTTTTTTTAACACTTTATAGGGTTAGCCTTAAGGTCACAATCTCAGCTGATGTAGAGTGACGATGTGGCCAAGAAGGTGAACATAGTAAGCGTAATTATCGGAACACACCTATAGGTATTTGCCAGCAGATTTTCAACTTGAGGGTAGATACTAACTAACTACAAGAAGTGTGGGCGCTAGTCTCTGGCAGCAGCTAGTCTTGGGCCGTATCGTCACTTAAAACCAGGTGAGATTATAGCCCTTACGCTAAACATTACCTATAAAAAAAAACGCCATTTCACTCGCACGTTGCATCACACGTTGATGTGTTTGCACACGAACGCTCGTACGTGCATTATTTACGTTACGTTAAACATGATAATTTTATCGCCATCCGAAAGATTTACCAACGTTAAAATACCAAACAAAACGAAGGGAGAAGCAATTAATGTCTATTATCATAATTTACAGCGGCCAGATTGTGTTAGCGACTGCGCGAGCTTGCGTTGCAGCCGAATAAGCTCTATTCAATTTAATACTAAACTAATAATTATAACAATAGTGAACGCTGCGTCAATGGGTGTGAGTTCGAATCCCGTTCCAATGACCTTGAGCTTTTGGTGAAGTAAAACATCTTGACGAGTGCACAGCTTGATGGTAGGACTTTTCCTAATGCTCGTCTAGCAAGCTATCACCTTTTTTTATTGATGATGTTTTTCAAATCCTATTCCATACGGACTTCCTCATTGCAACACGTAAACGTACTCAGGCCAACGCTTTAGGGGCGTGTAGTGACTCATAGAGTGCTAATCAAACAACACTAACCACTAAAACCCAATACGACTACACTTCAAACTCCGGTGTTGCCAAAGAATAGTGTTATCATTGGTCGCCGCTTTGTTTCCAGCCTAATCGTTGATCTTCTCTATACATTCAATGTCATATTGCAGGGGTTTCAATATTCACACGTTAGTTCAAAATAACTTCCTGGATTTAAATTAATATTTACATTTGGTTATATTTAACTTTATAAATTTAAATTGTAATGAAGAGGTTTTATATAAATTGTTTTAATAATCTATTTCAAGTGTTAGGCTTTTTCATTGGTCGCCTCTTTATTTTTGCTTTATCATTGATCGTCTCTTTACTTTGAATTTCATATTACAAGGGTTTCAATATTTACACGTTAGTTCAAAATAACTTTATAGATTCAAATTGATATTTACATGTTTGGTTAAAAATAACTTTATAAATTCAAATTGTAATGACGAGATTTTATAAAAATTGTTTTAATAATCATATTCACACTAGTTCGCTTTTAGTATCTGGTTGTGGCAATATAAATATGTCTTATAATATTGAGGCAGATACAGTGGAGCTCCAGAACGAATCAGTGGACTGAAGTATTAGTGATATGAAGAACCGAATAGTACGTGCAGCCTATTAAACAAGACAGTTAAGATATAAGGATTTTTTTTACAATAGAGACAGCGCTCATACTAAGTTAAAAATTTTCCACCAAATACCTATAGGTGTGTTCCCGTAGCTGCACTTGAGAGACAGTCCCACCACTAGGCTTACTGTGTCCACTATCTTGGACCACAAAATCCCTAAACATCAGATGAAACTGGCTATAATAAGTATAAAAAAAATACCGATATACCTGAGAGAAACTGTATTATTAAATACTAGTTTTTACCTGCGGGTTAGCTCGCGTTAAATACTAGTTTTTACCTGCGGGTTAGCTCGCGTTAATATTGATTTTGCTAAACAAATCTGATGATACGATAAAACGTTTCATACAAAGTTATCTTTCTCTTTATCCCACTTCCAATAAGTTTTTCGCGAGAAAAAGTAGTTCATCACCGTCTCCAGGTTTCCATCTATCTCTATACCGAAATTAATCAAAATCGATTTAGTAGTTTAGTCGTGATAGGTGTAACAAACAAACTCACTTTCGCATTTATAAAAATGAGTAATGATATTTAAAACTACGTTAAAATATATATTTAAAGAAGTATAAATATCATTAGATAAATTAATGTTATTCGTATTAAGCGAACTAAATTATCTTTCCTATAATATGTTATTGTATGTTATATTGTATATATGTTGGATAACGTAGTAGTTTGAGAACCATATGACCTTTTGTAAGCGTCTTATACTCTTTAGTCTGGAGACAGAATTTATGTCCCTGTTCTATGTAAGATCGTGTTGTTGTGTATTTTAGTTTTGTTGCCTTGAATTGTATGCACTGTTTTGTTTTGTGCCACAGAATGCTTTTATAAAATACAAACTGCCCCAGAAGAGGTTGTTTATGCCTTTAAAACATGTATTTATAAACTCGACCTTAACTAAGTATTCGATAAAAATTAAGAAAAAACATTTTGAAGTAGTACCGTCTTTTATAAATATGAGTGACGTTAAAAACTAAGTATTCGATAAAAATTAAGAAAAAACATTTTGAAGTAGTACCGTCTTTTATAAATATGAGTGACGTTAAAAATTTGCCCATATGTTGATTTTAATTTTTATTCCACATCCCGGAAGAACCCTTTTTCGTATTATAAGATAAAATCTATATTTTAGATAAATCTTTAGTGTTAGTTATCGCTGGTCAAATATCATAATCATCTTACAGGAATTTAAGAGTCACAATTCAATATAAAAAGTAGTCCTCAAAATGGTCTCAATAGGGTCAAATATAATCACAAACTTAAAAAACAAAATTAATGATTAAAAGGCGTTAAAAATGTATGCTACTCTCATGTTTAACTTTTTGGGATCTAACTGTTTTTAACAAAACGGTTTTCAGTAACTTCAAAGCTCACTTGAGGAAGGTACACAATAATTTTATTAATATCCTGAAAATCGAATAGTACAATAAAAATGATTTTAATATTTTTTGAGTACTGATACTATTTGAGCGGAGGTGTGATATGTAGATTTAATTTTAAATATTGTATTAAAGATCTCCTATTACGCATATGTTTTTTCCTATACTCTTTTTTATCCCCTCTTATCATTGATACCCTTTCCATAGATATCTATTATCACAAACATAGCGTCACCTTTTCCGGTCTTCCTCTACTGTTATATTCAATATTTATCTTCAACATTTTTCCAGGTATATTCTTACCCATAACATGACCATATGATACTAATTAGTTACTCTTAAAAATCTCTGTCACTACCTTTATTATTTTATTTCTTCTGATATTTGCATAACGGTAGCGCCTTTTCTAATATTCGCCTGGCTAGCTACCACCTTCAAGGTGAAAATCTGCCGCCAAATACCATTAGATGTATTCCGGCAATGGCACTTGAGAGCCAGTCCCTCCTATATGCAACGCACCTGAGATTCATCTGATGATTAGGGTGTCCATGGACGGCGTTGATTACTTACCATCAGGAGACACGCTTGCTCGTTCACCACCTATTCTATAGAAAAAATACACATACCTAATCTTATACATTTAAATCACACATCCATTTTCACATTCTTTATTGCCTACGATTTTCAAACTGGTTTAAGTATCCCGCAGTCAAAATCGGAACGTAATTATTATTGTAAATTAATAACGAAAAACTCTTTCAATTTCTATAGTTATAACTCTAAAGCCCGTTAGTAGTTATTATCTCAACGAAAACAAAGAAATCCGTTGATCTGACCTGAAAGGTTTTGAACTAGATGGATTTTCTCTGACGCCGAATTAGCTAGTGGCATGTGATGAATACGGTAATCCCAGTGGCTTGCTGTAGTATTCAACTGACCTAAATACTTATGTTGTCGATGGAAAAATTGTGCTTGGAACGTAGCCTGATTCATGCCATATTATTTAGTAGAGAACACCACCGTGACCACAAAGGCTGAAAAGCTTTCGAAACGTTGGCATCAAAATTAATAAATAACCGCGATAAAATCCGTTTAAATTAGTTTTATTTCGACGCCATTGAGATTTTAAATAAAGCTGTAGAAATACTTAAAGTTACGACGTAGATAAGGTTCTACAGTGTTCGGAACACTTGTAATTTGATTTATTCAATAAATTTGACTCCAAAACAAATCGAATTGAAATATCACACGCATTTATCTTTAGGGAATGTGAGATTATAGCACGGATAAGACAAAGATTTGTTCCCAACGTTTGTGTTCACGAAGGTGTTAATTTATTGATGCATCTCGCTTAGCACTGCACTTTACATTTGTAATGTTTACCAATTTGCTTACAATCGGCTTTTATCGACCTCATTCGTTTTCTTGTTTAACCTATACAGTTTTGGATTGGTCAGTCTTGTGGTTCTGTATTCGTTAATCTAATTGTTTTTTCGGTTGTTTAATTTCTCTGTCAGTTTATTCAAATACAAAATGTTCACAACTGGACATATTTCGTACTAACTGATCTGGCAGACTGTTTTGCGGTATCCAGTAGTAAATCGCCACATATAGCAATGAAGGATGGTTGAGGATAAGTTGTGTTATCACTCAAGTTGGTCCAATCTATATATATTTACTGAATTTAATTAAAATTTGTTGAGCAGTTTTGAACACGGTGACACGGGATTTGTGTATGTAACTTGTAATTCCTTCTGGCTTTTCATGGGTAGTAGAACATATATGCTTAGTAATGAAATTTAATAGGGATGTGTAAATATTTACACTAAACAGTCGCTTGTAAGTTGGCTATCTGGGTCCGATAATTACCACATAACTACCCTAACTTCTTTCCGCCCACCACAGTTCTAGGGGTGAAGTAATAGGCCTAGGGATGGCGTTTCTTACTGAAAAAGATCTAATCTTGGATACATTCGAAATGTAATAAATATAATACCATTCACAAAAAATAGAGATCCAAAAGAACGATACACCAAAATTTTTTTTTTACGATTCGCCTCTTTTGCTTATATTTTCAATATATAACCTTTACTTATCCATATATGTAAATAAATATAATTTATATATTTATCATCTATACATATATGTATATATATGTTTGGATGCAACATTCAAATAATTGTAAGTAATGCTTTGTGAAAATACCAGATAAAAATCGAACTTCAATTTTTAAGGATGAAATATCGATTCAGAACTATAATTGATTTAAAATCGATGTCATATCGCTATTCCTTCACTGGCCGGAAAAGGGATTCGTCAGCTCTGTTCTCCGTTGGCAAGTTTTTATTTAACTGTCTCGTAGTAAATATTTGACGGCCTTATGGTCGTTCCCTTACGATATGTCAAGGATGCCCAACGGGATCCAAATAACGTAAGCATTAGTTGCGTACTGTATGGAAACATGTAACAAACTTTTTTAGTTAATCCGTGATAATAATACTCCCCAATACGGTAAGACACGGAAAGGCAACAAATAAGCTATCGAACTGTAATTTGATAATGAATATGAATGTGATATGAATACATACGAATAAAATTAATCTAATTTCATTTATTTTGAAAATTTTGATTTTGAATAAAAAATAGTAGTCGCCAGTTCCGCAGTTCAAAGGCGCTGAAAATTCCTAAATATTTATTTAGCTCGCTAAAACCATATTTTTATCCACTAAACATTCGTAAAATTTCCTACACTAAGTAAACTTAAACGGCAATAAAGTCACAGACTATTGGTTGTAAAGGTACGTCTCTACATTCTCTACGTACGTCCGACTCGGAAGCAAATCAGCTTTGTAACCTATAATAACCTAACCAATAAAGTACCTCGAACGCGTACACGTTATAGTTTCGTGTGAACTCTACCAAACTTACTTTTAATGTCATTTTACCGTATTATTAAATAATTATAAATAAATATGTAGATATATTTATAACGTTACACGCCTAATTTAAAGATATGCATTTTCTAATAAAAAAAAATATAGTTCAGGCGTAGCGATATGACCATAATCCCACCTCACCTTATGTGACGATACGGACCAAGTTGGCAGACAAGCTAAACCTGTGGAGGAACTGGCTCTCAAGTGCAACTGCCGGACTCATCTATTGGTATTTGGCGGCAGATTTTCAACTTGGCTACCCAGGCGGGCATCAGAAGAAGCCATACCACCATGCTATGGTTTCCTCACGATGTTTTCCTTCACCGAAAGCTCAAGCTCATTTTAGGCGGTTGGATTCGAACTCACGTTCCTCGACGCAAAGCTGTACACACTACCACTGAGCTATCATTGCTTCTTTTTTTTTTGTAATTCGACATATAACGTTTTGAAGCGATATTAGCTCAGTTGGTAATGTGTATGGAGGCCGTGCCAACAAATGTGAGTTTTAATCCAACAATTGTAGCCAAAAGGTATACTTATAAAGAATACAGTAATCGTTCTGGTAAAAAAAGAGATTTCGTGATAGGAAATATTAAAACAACTCATATAAAAATTGTCATTTAATCAATCAAGACACATCACAAACACTCAGAATTTCAATTTTATTTACAAAGAACCACTATAGAAACAGTATCGTATATCTACGAAATGGTAATCTAAATGCACGGGAATGTTAATGTAATAAGTTGTAAGATATATACATAATATTCTAAGTATATATTCACCATAGAAATAAACGGAAGTAAATGGTTTTATTTAGACTTACGATCTTATGCTTCTATGGCAACTAAATACAATATTCGTAATTTTATTTATTTCTTTTACAGTAGTCAGTATATATTCTCTTTCGAAACATAAATTTATCGCACTAATCCTAAAATGTGAAATTCAGTAACCACTCATATACTTTCTAGTCTTTGAAGATGTAATAAATTGAGTCAGTTGTGTCGTTTGTTATTTTTGAATGTCAAAGCTCTATATCATTTTAGTTCCTAGTCAGATTTAAAAGTTTTAACCGTATCTCAGTAAATTCTCATTCTAAACAAGCATGAGCCCGTGGTTTTGTTCAAAGCAAAGATAGACGCATTGTATATGCTTAGGGACGGTTCTTAAAATACGTTACGTAAAACTTTACCCTTTTGCAGCCCCTCCCCCCTTTCGTCACAGTATAGTCACATTCTCTGCAACCCCCCTAGCAATGTAACGTCACAAATGATATAGCCCCGCCCCCTCCGTGCATGATATATGGCAATTAATAGCAGTAAGGAAAATATAAATAAATTAACAAATATCTGTTATAACGAATTAATTTAAAGGTGGAAAAAAATATAGAAATGCTTTTTTGAGCTGCCAACGTCACATTTTCTTAGATGCTCCCGAGACCCGTGTCACGTTTTTCACAACGACACCCCCCTTAAGCCCACAACAGACGAAGCTACAATATATTATTAATATAATAAACTATAGATTACGATATAGCAAGCTGCCACAGACGGTGTTTATGCTATAATATATATTTTTGCACTAAGCTTTGCGGCCGTCGTTGCATGAGCACGTATATGTGCTACGTCCTTAATAAAGGTGTTTTTTTTTCGTATAATGGATTTAACTAGTTATGTTCATCGCACTCACAAATGACAGACGAAAAATTACACCCTGTTTTCAGGAAATATATCAAAATATACGTTAATATGTCTTGCTATATCAAAATATATCGTGCTATATCTATCGCCACATTTTGGTGACGTAATAAAAATATACGTTATAGCTGCGTCTGTTCGCCGATTACTATAGAAAATATACTGTAATATACCATGCTATAATTTATATTAATATATATTATAGCTCCATCTATTGTGGGCTTTAAGTGCGTACGTATTTTATAAACGGTCCCTTAGGTTTATTCCGCGCATATATTCGAACTATTTTATTCCACGTTACGCTTATATATCTCCAAGGTGCCAGTATGATATACAAATAAGGCTATAAGGTGTGAACCACATTTTCTCAGAATGAGGAAGTATGTACCAACGAGCGGGATACACAGTACGGAACTAGACAAAAAACTTAACATTGAGTCTGGCAAGTCGTTGCCTTAACATATTTATTTCTCATTTGTAGTGTATACAATTATTTAATTTTTGACTATCATTTTTGTATATTTTTTGTAATAATTCTGATCTATATAGCAAAATACCAACATAAAACCACCAAAAAACCACATAGCGTGGAATTGAAAAAAAAACCTCAAACTTCATAAAGATATCATTACACGCGACTATTTGCCAAAATTTTCAAATACATATTTTCCATACATATTTATTTTCACATTTAGAATTTGATGTACGATATTTCGGATAACAATAATAATATAAGAAATAAGACTGAAAAAATAAAATCCGAAAAATTCGTTTCATTTAATCATTTTAAATGTACGTAATATTATTTATATGCATTAAAAGGTGGGGTCAGTGTCAACCTACTCGTTTTATTTTCATTAATAAATATGTTTAATTAAACTTATAACTACGCAGGTACTACATACAGCAAATACTGTGATGATATTACTCATCTATAATTGTATAGATCCACCAGTGGTGGATTTACAATGTGCCTCCTATAGGCTGAATCAAAAGCCACCAATTGGGCCGTTCAAGTATTACTTTATCATTATTAAATTCTTGTAAAACGTTACGATGCGTTACAAGGGCAGGAGGTGGTTTTCAAACAACGCGTCATGTAACATTGCTTTATTTTTTAATTAAATAAAAAACTCACCCATTCAAATTTCCCAAGTTCATATGTTTATGTTTTACGGAGTATTTTTTTATCACATTTCTTGCGGTTTACTAGTAAAGAAAAGTAAAATATAATTATAACTTTTAGGTAAAAGTGCTCACTTGGGTGTTACGTAACGTTTGAGGAGGTGGAGGGGGTGCAGAAAAATGTTACTACGCGTTACATGGAGGGAAACCTTCAAAAATCTTCTAAAATTGTGTTACGTAATACTTGAACGTACCCTATGCTATATTAAAAAAAATCACATTGAGTGGCGCCGAAAATATGCCACTACAAGCTATATCTTATCTAGCCTACCTGAAATTACGCAACTGGATACCACTAATAATTAAATATTGCGTGTTCATATTCATAGTACACGTTGATGATTTGTGATATGTAGAATTGAAATAGATAATATGTTATTATCTCAATGTAATAAATATATTTAAATGTATTGATACGACACATGATCAGAGTGTACTAAAAATAATTACGTCCGCTTACTTATAATAGGTTTTAATTGGATAACATTACAGAATATAAAGATCGGCAAACTAACACAGAGCTTAGTTTAGTGAAGTAAAGTGATGTTTATATGAGTAGGAATATTTTATTAATTTTACATTTTTAAAGACAAAATCGAACAATTTTATATTAATAATTATTCAACCATCACAAGTACATAGGCGTAACTCGATATCTGTTGATTTAGACTTAGGTACGCCGAGAGCTGGATTTCCCTGTAGGCTAACTAAGCTTCAGCCTTGGGCCTTAAGATCAAGCGGGCCCTATATTCAAGTTATTTATATAAGAAAAAATACGCTATTCTAAATACAGTGAATAGTAAAACACTGGATTGAAAACAAGGAACATTTATACGCATATGTCTTATAAACAAACATAGAAATGTATTGGTCAAGATCAACGCGAGAGGTGAAAGGGCCTCATAAATGTACTAGCCAAGGGCCTAATTACCTTAAAATCTGGCCCTGATTACCTTGTTGCTGGCCCTGTATTCTTGGTAAATGAATTCGTAATTTAACACAATATTGTATAAAATATAAACAAAGTAATTATTGGAACCAGCTCCCGCTCTAGGGATTATGGTGCCCAGGACAAACAAACAAATTCCGCCCCTTGGAAATTTTAATAAGATGCTAATATACAAATGTATTACACAACCATTATAATTTTTAGCAAGGAAGAAATTAATATGTGGAATTTCCTCTCTGTTAATAAAATTTACCGTACAATTTGTAATTTTGTACAAAAAAGCGGATGCCACAGCGCCCCTAAATTTTGACGCCCCCGTCAAATGCCCGGTTTGCCGCCCCCTAGAGCGGGCCCTGTTGGAATAAATGTTATATATACAAAAGTAAGTATGACTTACTATTATTTTTCATTGTTAAAATAATAATAAATATAAATTACACACTGGAATTTCTTCGTTTTATTTTTAATAATAAAATAAGATATATTACAAAATCCGTAACGATAACTTTTTAATTAAATCTAAATTCAGTATTTAAATGCAAATAAAAGTTTACAGTTCACGCCATTATAACAAAATTAAGATCGACTTAACTTTTTATAACTTACTTAACTGTGTGTCTCACAGTTGAAACATCGCATAGTTACCTTTGCGGTTTGATTTGTATGAGATATTATACAGTACTCCTTTAATAGCCGTTTTAAAACGAAAAGGTTTCAATTTCTATTGGTACTATTTGTTTTTTAATTACAAATGTATTAACGTAGGTAATTCTAATAAGACGTCTTTATTGCATGATCTAAAAGAATAAGGCGTTAAAAACGCCTGTCAGAATGACAAGGTTCTACGTTTTATTAACGCGCGATATAAAAGCGCCCGTGCGAAAGATTTGTATGACTAATTTGAAACGAAATTTAGACTCACGAGTCATAGGACCGCTCAGTATATATTAACTTAATTTTGTACACTTAACGCGCTTACTAACTTATTCGCTTAAAAATATATTTACAATGTCAAACGATACCTTAATTAATTTGATTAGTTATTCTGACAGTTATTCATTTCGAAATAGAACGATTTGAATGAAACAAATTTTCGGATTTACGTGTAGTTTCAGGTGTTATAATTTTAAACACATAACATTTTTATTGTAATAATTGTTTCTATTAATTTTATTTCGGAGATGTGAATCTATTGAGAAATAAAAAAAATCGATGTTATCCGAAAACCGGTTCATTTAAATGTGTCACGTTAAATCGCTTACGAGTTTTGTTTGCATCAAAAATCAAAAATCATGAATGACATATTAAACCCATAATCGCAATTAAAAAAAAATGATAATACCCTAGGCGGATCAATACGTCTTGATATTATTACATAAGAATAACTTTATATGTATATATAGATACTGCCTTTTGCCTACGGGGGGAAGTGTAACAAATGACATAAAAAAACTTATTCCATCGATTTCTATTCCTGATAATAACCGCGCATTTTCATAAGCCTGTATCGGTAACTGTTTGTAAAATCTTATGCAGAAGCTATCTCTTTCTAGTACGATAAGTGAGAAGAGTGAAGAAACATGCGGACGCCGAATATGTTTATGTCTCTTTCTAATAGAGTATATAAATTAAAACTTAAAAATTCTGTTCCAACCTCAGTGTATTCGCATTTTGACTATAAAACAGGTTTAGTTTAGAGGTAATAAGTTCCACGTTATTCTTTGAAAAGTCTTCCGATTTCCGATAAATAAATAATGCGTCATGATTTCTTATGTTTACTGGAATATTATTAAAATTAATAAATAGCCGCGATAAAATCCGTTTCAATTAGTTTTATTCCTGAATAAATAATACGTCATTAACGTGCATAGAATTATTTAGTTTTATATGTCAAATATCTCATATAAATAGAGGAAGATAAAACGGTTCAGTACCTCTTCCTTCTCTTTTTGTTAGCAAATTTTCTGTTCTTTGGTAGCCAATGATACGCTTCAGTGTTAACAGTAACTAAAATTTTGGGAACATATTTTTCCACCCTTACTTTATATTTTTAATAATCATATAATTTTGTAACGAAATTGACTTGTTATTATGAATAAAGATCAGTATATTTTATGAAATGTCTAAATAAAAAACGAAAGAAGTGAAATTTCAAATTAGAAATATTAGGCAATACACAATCTCACAATACTTAATCCCTTGGTCGCAATAAACATGTGTTAAACACTTCAATCGCGTATGTATTGAGGCTGCCACATATAAAAAATAAAAAATTACAAAATGTTGAGCAAATAAAATAAACATAAATAGGAAGTGCGTAATCGAGTGTAAAACTGACAATTACGTTTTTTAGACGAGAAAAAAAAACCCTTCAATACCTACCACAATCAATTTTTTAATATTGTAGCTACAAGTAAAATTACTATTTTTATTACGTAGTCACGATTGGCAACACTAATGAAACTTTAACCACAGATTAAAGGAAATAATCTATATTACAGACTATTTTACCACTACAATTTATTCGCACACATATTAATCTCATTCCATTGTTTTGATCCTGACAATCAAATTCATGCAAATCTACAGTCTAATTCTCTACATGTCCCCGTGACGTCATTCTTCACATCTCTGGCACTGTTTCCACTACACACAGTTCACAAGCCGAGTGGGCGCTGTCGTCCGAACCAAATAAGCGTGTAGCTTACACGGCCGCCGGCTAGGGAACAACCACGTGAGGTTCACTGGAGAGCAGCCGCCGAACAGACTGATGGTTGTTGCCGTCACTGCTCGATATATCGCTGGTGCTTACCACCGAGGGTTGGCAGAAGTTCTTGCATAAAACCAGAACCTAGAAGCAGAGTTATTATTAGCTTACGTTACTAATGATACACTTCAGATGGACTTATACAAACTAAACTACGAATTAAAATGTTTGTAAGTACACGGTTCTGTGATGGACTACCCCTGCGGCCCTTGCGCGGCTTGTCCGATGTCATTGTTGGAACCATTAAACTTAGTAAGTTAGGACCGGTTACTTAGTTAGTATCACGAATCTTTGTTCGTTTTCTTGCATTAACCCAAGCCGAGGGTCGGCCATTCTGTATCCTTGCGCTCGCTGCCTCGGGGCTGAGTGCCCTCAGCATTCGCCTCATAGAGTTCGGTGAAGCTGTCAAAGACCTTACGGCGTATGTCAGGTTTAAAAAAAAAAAACTTTGCTAATTCCGTTCTTCCCTTAGCGTATTCAGTCCTTCGTATGATATTAGGTCCTACAAAAGGGGCGTGAAAAGGTACATGCAGTGAATTTTGGTTCAATGTAAGACGCCGCTGATTGCTATTTTACTGTTCTTAAAATCAGGTACAGTGCAGTCACTTTGCTGACCAACATAAAAAAAAACTTATTTCAGAAAATATTTTTTTACAGACGATAAGTACATATACATAACATAAGAAAAAGTTTCCAAAGTGGCAACTTACCGTATAAAAGACGCTCAGTAATCCCATGATCCCGCCGACAAGAACATCCCACCAGTGATGCCGGTGGTCGGTGACCCTGCTGAGTGTGCAGACGGCGGCGTAGATCAGACACAGTGTCTGAATTAAAGGGACCACGAGGACCGATCGGTTACGCCAGCTAAACGCTCGCCTCTGGAGGTACCACTGGAAAGCAAAATAAAACCCTGAATTTCAAGAGAAAATTTACTGATACCTTATTAAGGGAATATCATTCAGTTTTTATTCCCGCCGAATTATAAATTATTTAAACATATTTGGCAGTTTTTGTAATTTTTTTCCATAGAAATTTGCTCCAATTTGTATCGTGATGTTAAATATCCTAAAACCGTATTCGATGGTTGTGTTGTGAAATACAAAAAATGTTTTCGAATCCGTCTTATAGTTCCTAAGACTAGTGCATTCAAACAAACAAACCTTTTTACTTTATAATATTACTAACTGTGGCTGTGACATCATTCGCGCACAACCCTAAATTATTGCACGCCTCATAAGCGAAGCGTAGAGGCGGGTGCTTCTGTCACTTCATGAAAACAACTGATTTTTCAAACTTAAAATGTCTCTATTTACCATATATTGCACTAGTAAAATAATAAATAAATACACACACATATCAAGAAAAATCACTATTTTTAACATTCATGATATTTTTGTTATTTAAACTAGTTAAAACACTTTGAAAAATATTCTGTCTTTGACGTCCGTGTGTCTGTATGTGCGGAGCCTGTATGTTATCACGATAACGACCGAAACTCTACTAATCCGTTTTTTTCTTACGCTTCAGTATAATTAAGAATAGAACTCTATTACTTTTCACGGTCTGATTCGATGTGGTTTAATTGTTATTAAATAAACAAAAAAAAAAAAGTGAGATTATGGGGCGTGCACTTTTAGATTTTCCAAACTTTTCAAATATATTTAACATTGTTAATTATGGAAAGTAAAAAAATAATTTCTATATTTTCAAGTTTCAATGACTCGTTACTTAATTGTACTAGTAAAATGTAACAATTCTATATAATACCCCAGTGTTTTGAAAATAATATGTCGTCATACTGTGTTCTAATCAATCGATTGGTAGACAGAGAAATTGCATTGTGGTAGGGCTTTTCCCTAATGCCGGCCTGGCTAGCTACCACCCTCAAGTTCAAAATCTTCCGCTTAATACCAACAGGTGTGTTCCGGCAGTTGCACTTGAGAGCCAGTTCCTCCACGGGTTTAGCGTGTCTACCAACTTGAGCCGTATCGTCACTTAAGATCAGGTGAAAGTATGGCAATAACGCTAATCCATAACTATAAAAAAAAACTTTGCTTCATCTATGCACCACCCCAAGGTTAACCGATAGAGAATGTCGCGGGTATTAAATCCACTATTTATACAGTATTGTATATAAAAGTATAATACAATAAAATAAATATATTCCAAATTGGCAACATATCAAATGTCACTTTTCTCTGTGAATTAATAAATGTGTTAAAAAAACTCACAGCAAGAAAGAGACCGCAGTATATGGAGAGAGACGCATGAGCAGAAGGGAAACTACGACTCGAGTCGATCTGCAGATATCTTGTGTACCTCGTCGAAGTGCAAGTGTAACTGCTGACAAATTCTGACCTGTGACATGAAAATATTATTGTTAGTGTCTCGTACAGAAGCACGGCAAAGTGATGAGACTGTATCTGACGGTAGACACAAAATTATTTAAAATGTAAGGTTCTTCCCTATAACATTATTCTGAGAGCATATCGGTAGCTAAATATATGTACATGCACTTAGACGTCACAGATTAGGCGATTACCACCCCTGTTGGATATGGGGAAGGGCTTGGTAATATAATATGATATGCACTTACCCATTACAAGTCCTCGATTTATCAGGCTGACAAAGGTCGAAGAAAGTAGGTCTCGGTGATCCGAGAACGCATTTGACCACCTCCAACACGGTCAGGTTCACGACAGCACCATAGATATAGTCTCTGTATATCAACCCTGACTCCTTGGCTGTAAGGATCAATTTCCCTTTTTTCATGTTGTACTCGTCGTGCCGATGCAGCGTCGCTTCCACCGCCCATATCTAAAACAAATATAGATATATAATATATGGTTTATACATATACAGTGAAAAAAAAAGTTTGCAGTTCACTTGGAATAGAAGTGGAATCTTCAAAAATCGGTTCATAATACGCAGGGGCGCACACACACGTATAACGCTCGGACCCTGTAAGAAACGCTGAGTGTTGCTTCCTATCTCATTCTCTCGCACGTTATAGTCTATAGATGTATGTGATTGTCCCTTTTTACTGTCGCTTTTTCTTTTTATCGAGTTTCAAATCACAACACTGCTAAAGAAGTTTTAACTTTATTAATCTATTATTTTTCTGTTTTAAATCCATTCCAAATAGATTTTTTATTCGTCAAAATGCTTAAAACCAGTACGACATATAAGTATATATCTAATTTACAAAATAACTACTACTATACATTTTATATAATTATACATAGTGTTTGTATTTACATGAATATAAATGAACTTAATTTGTAACATTAATTGTATCCTGTCTTTGTATAACGTTCCAAAATCATTCAACATGCCTAAAAAAAAATCACTTCATAACTTGTACCGACAGACGTCCCAAGATAATAAAAATTAGAGGTATTAAAATTGTTTACGCAACTATTTTATCAGTACTCAGTTAATTAAGAGCGAAAGTCAGTTAAACTGTTATAATTATAAGATTATAGATGCTAACAAAGAGATGTCAACATAATCGCATATATTTATGTTAATTACAATGTACATAATCTATATATAGCACACGCCACTGCAATACATAACCAAAAAAAAATGTACATACTTTTTTCCCTTACCTATGTACAACGTACTTCTACAAAATTATGCCAATGTCACGTAGAATACCATAACATCTTACAAATCTACAAGGTTTATAAAATCACTATCTCTGCCCGCGACTTCTTTCGCGTGGAACTAAAAATATTTCATACGTTTTTGTTACTTTTTTAATGAAGCTTTGCTCCTGTCAGTGCTAGTGTGATGTTATACAGTAGAACCTCTATACGTAAAACATCACGGGAGACGCCAAAAAATTCGAGTTATAGAGAATAGAGGTTTTGGTGTTTGAAGCGAAGGGAACAAACATTTTTTCGAGCTTTGCAGGTTTTCAACTCATCGAGGTTCGGCTTAACGAGGTTCAACTGTATAGCCTAAAGACTTCCTCAGTTAATGTTGTATCGGATACAATTTTTTTTTATTATTACCGGTAATTCCTAAGGTTAGCGCGTGCAAACAAACAAACTTTTACGTTATTAATATTATAGATAATAACTTTAAGAAGACGGTGATCCTCTTGTTAAAACTGTTTAAGGATTTGTGTGTCAACCAAATGATATGCCGAGTTATAATTTACAGTCTGTTCAACAAATTTAAAAAAGTGGTAAATAGATATAGAGATTTATTCAAATTTTTAAATGAACATTTGATACTATAAAAAATATTTTATAATACAAATTATAAAAATAAAATGAATCTATTCCTCGTATGAGTTAACTCGGTAACTCGAGTCAAATTTGTATTCACTCGAACTCGAGTTTAATAAATTCACTCGAATCACTCGAGTTAAAAATGCTCGAGTCGCATCACTACTGCAGATGCAATATGATGGTCATATTTTTTTAATTAACACGGTTTTTAAGAATGTACATACAGGTATTTGTACATGTCGCTATGCAAGTATGAGGCTTTAGATAACTTTATCTTAATGTGTTCATTTCAAGCGATCACCTAATTAGTAGGTATATTTAATTAACTTACCGGCACCATAACCTACAATTACTTAACGCGTCCTATGTATACTAATTGTCACAAAGAAACTTCATTTACATTGGAATTCGTTAAACAGTTTTGATTGATTACTTCGCATTTATTCATACTTTAATACTTATGTTAATTGACGATGTGGCCAAAGATACTGGATAAGTTAAGCATAGTGAAGGGACTGGATCTCCTCAAGCGCAACTACCGGAACACACTTATAGGTATTTAGCCGCAGATATTCAACTTGAGGGTGGTAGCTAGCCAGGGGAGCATTAGAAAAAGTCCTACCATGCTATGGCTTCATCACAATGTACGTCTCCACTGGAAGCTCTGACTCGTTACAGGGATTCAAGATCCTAAGCCCACGTCCATCAACAAGTGCAACGGCGTCTGTACCGTATGGAAACGGTTCCAAAGTAATCTCAGCTCACCGACCATAATAAATAAGATAAATTATAAAACAAATTTTATCCACATGGTTCGAATATTAACCATTACCGGAGCGCTCGGCCGCATTATAAATTATCTTAAACAAAGTTTAGTGGCTTTCGAAAAATAAACACCGGGTATTAAACATATACGTGTTAGTTAATTGTAAACAAATTATGATACACTGTATTTTATTTTTACTAAACAACTAGCTGTGGCCTGAGATTTCGTTCGTGTTACAAAAAAAATTTTTTTTTGCCAGTTCTTGTATGTTTTTACGAAAAAACTTTACTATTATTATTGATGGTAGCGTGATGGTACATAGCTTAAAGGCTTCCTCTATGAATTTTCTATCAAATCTATATCTATACTAATATTATAAATGCGAAAGTGAGTTTGTTTGTTTGTCAAGCTTTAACGGCTACACCGCTGAATCGATTATAATGAATTTCGGTATAGAGATAGGAACCTGGAGAAGATGATAGGGTACTTTTTCTCGCGAAAACCCTATTAGAATTGGGGTAAAGAGTCGGATAAACTTTACAATTAAAATTACTTTGAAGAAAATCGAACCAACTTCGATTGAATCCGATATGTCTATGTAACTAAACTGTTACTAAAAATATGTCGAATAGTTATTTACAAACAATACAATGGGAGAATGTATAGCATGAATCGAATAAGTTTTATTTTGACTGAACTGGTCCAATTCGTTGGGCCATGAAACACGTAGACTCATTAGTATTAGGGTTTTCAAAGATTTACATACCAAGTTTGCCCGTTTTTTTATTTATTTAATTAACATTACTTTTAAAATTTTGTGAATTGATAGGCGTTTTATATAAATCTCTCGTTTTTAAATTGAGATTTATCATAGTATACATTACGAGAGAAATTAGCAGAATAATATTAAGTTTGTGGACAATTATTGACTAGTATACAACAAGTTTATAACAAGATATACAAGAAAATATTTCCATTTTTATAACATTTCAATAACCCTATATTTCTTGATTTTTTTTAGGTAGAAACATTATTCGAATAAAATAACCGTACTAATAAACATAGGTAATGCATCTGGAATATTAATATTTTTTTACAAACTTTCTATATTTTAATAGGTTGACATATTTTTTTAAATTATAACTTTGCCTTATTATCTAGAGCTTAAAGGGTCTTACGCTCTTGAAACAGTTCTTTCACGTAATTAAATGCCGTTACGAAAACCCTCCGTGCTAAATGTGTAATCGGATCCCAGGCTTGTGCTAGCTTCCAACCATATTCACCATACTCATCCTAGGTAGGAATCGGTGTTATTTAGCAAGGATTTGTGGTTTGTCGAATCTAAGATAATGTTCGGAGCCTTGTTCTGAATGTTCAGCAACTGCAGACTTCGTAGAGCGTCAGTGTTTAACGTCAGCTATATGTTCGTTTACGCGGCTCCCTATGTTTCTTATGATTTGACTGATATAGGAGAGGCCACAGTCACATTCAATTATACGCCCTGTTTTTGTAGTGGCATATAACACTTGACAGGTGGTAAAAATCGACTAATCTTCTTGGCAATCACTGCTGTGTGAATGCTCTGAAGACCTAAGCAACCCTATTAACCTAGTAAACAAATAGGATGATAGCTTCAATGACTTACAATGAGAAATGGCACGATCACCGTAATGGCAGCAACAAGTGAGATAGAAAACGTGTCTCCCATGTAAGGAAAAGAGAGGGCTGGATCGTTGCACGTGAATCCGCTGCGTCTGCTCGGTAGTGCTCCTACTTCCAACAGTATGCATACTGCTGCCACTGTGAACAAATAGAAAAAAAAATGATAATTATATACACATATGTAATAAATAAGTATGTAAAATTAACAGTTAAATTATGAAAACTATAATTTAGTTATAGCCATTAATAGGAAATGAAACTCAATACATGAGTAAAGATTTTAATCTTATCAATCTTATAAATGGCCAATTTTAAGTCAATGTTCTAGTTAACAATTTTATATCAATGATTTTACATTTCATTGTTATGTTTTCTCTAAGCAAAACATTACTTCGGTTCTGATTTAAGGCAACAAGCAGTAAGAATGGATAAGAAAACTCCGGTGTACATATGTTCAAAATTCTTTTGTTTTCAGACAGTTTGATTGATCATGTTGATTTTTTTGTATATTTACGGGAATAGTTGAATAGTTTTAATTATAAGTGGATCAAGGAAGTGGCGCTATTGGCAATATTCAGAATTGTTTTTCTACCGTAATGTAGACTGCCTATAAGGTCTGCTAATAGCCAAATAAATCTCTCGTCATTGTAAGGAATCGTTTTCACTTTTCCAATTTTTTGGTCGTACCTAATTTTCTTTTGTAAGTACTTACCATATTTCGTTAATATTCACAAAATACATGCTACGAATACAGATCAATATTCATGTTTAACGTTGAGTACTAAAATTAGCCGTGTTTTCTACAAGTATCAATGTTGATTGACTGTAAAATTAGTTAAAACGCGTAGAATAACGATTAAGCACGCCGCGTAACGCACCTAACCTAATTGTTTGCAAATGAGACCATTTAGATTCATTACAAAGTTTCGCAATTTGTCATCAGATATTCGGTTTGTCCACTTACAGTGTTAAATCTTATCTCATTATAAATAGTTATTCAATTAATGTTTCACTGGATGTTTAATTCTAGTATTGGTTAACTAATTACTTGGAAATATCACTAAATTCATAAACTTTAATTACTATGTTAGATCAGAGCAAATATTTACAATTGTTTGTAAACACAAAAAATTATAAAAACGGCGTGTAATTAATATCACACGACAGAAGTGAACAATTACTCTATTTCTTTCATATGGGGGGGGTGGGGGACTTTACACGTAAACGTAAAATAACTTACCAAAGTTTAATCATAATCGAATAAACATTAATCTATTTGCATAGTTTTTACACAATGTTTCACTTATTTGTATATTACATTCACTATCACTGATAAAACTGATCCAACCATCCAAACGTATTCAAAATAGAAATATTTATATTTAGTTGATAAATTATTTAAAAAATTAAACTCCCAGCTTACTTCATGGCCCGACGTTTACATGTTTGTGTTACCAATGATACTCGTAAACAAAAAAGAATTTGACCCTAATGTTTGTAAAACAAAATATAAAAAAAACACAACGTGGTATGTTTGTTATGCTAATAGAAATTTAATGTCGGCGTAATGACAAAAACAAGCATCTCGAGTTATTCGGTCAAGTACCCCGGTGATATGTACCACCGACCTATTAAGATAGACAACACCATTCTTTCTGATAACGAGAACGTTGTGTATTAATTTGGAATACTTGTTCACGGCTTTAGTTATTTAAAATAAACAGAAGCACATGCATGTACGTACATCCCATGTGAGATACAAAGTAAATATCTATAAAGTTTACTTACGAAGATATACACATAGAACATGATATGCTATGCACTTGATATTTTCTAATTTCCTTTTTTTTCTTATAGTTAAGGTTCGCGTTATGGCCATAATCTCACCTGAACTTAAGTGACGATACGGCCCAAGTTGGTAGACACGCTAAACCTGTGAAGGAACTGGCTCTCAAGTGCAAATGGCGGAACACACCTATTCGTATTCGGCGGCAGATTATCAACTTCCGGGTGGTAGCTAGCCAGGCGGGCATCATGAAAACCTCTACCACCTAACACAATATAAAAAGAATTGTTCACTTTGGGACAGTCGTTCGGAAATTGTGCGCGTACTTACATCTCGGCGATTCATTTAATATATATCTAGTTATGCTTATACTGGATTGACAGCAAGAGGGAAGAGGGGACTAATCAGGTACCGTCCAATACCCACTAAAAACCAAGTTGACTCTTAATTGCCATACTGTCGGATTCTAGGGTCAGCTTTTTTTAGATTTCTTCTAGTAGATTGCTATGTATCAAGCTATAATAGCGCCATATGGCTGGCAGAAATGCCAAAGCAATTCCCTGTCGCATGAAAATAGGATAGATATTTATTTCAAGATATATTTTAACTAAATTGGTGTTTATTCTTATAACAATTAGTAGCGCCGCAAATTGCACACATTTTATCGGCATGCTTTAAATTCAATCTACTGCAGGTCTAATAGGTCGACCACATAGTCTGTTTTGCAGTGACCCATTACAGTAAGCAAATTAGTCTTTAATGACATACTAGATATTAAGATATTATTATTTAATACCTCTATTTTTTCCTAAGCAGATATTGATTTTTAGAACAATATGCTGATTGTTAAAACTTATTAGACTTGCTGCCGATATACAATCTTTTAGAGATATTTGGAATCAAAAATTACAAAAAGATTGTAACTCCTCAAACCAGAATTGGAATCAAATCCTTCAAACCAAGAAGCAGCTGTGCGAGCTTAACGAATAGAAATAGTTAGGCAATAGATACGATTGTATTGCTAATGAAGTTAAAACCGTCACGGATTCTATTATGAAGAAGTTATCTACACTTCATCCACAGTTATTATTAGCACAAAGAGAAATCACACAAAGCGTTGTCGAGTTCACTTTCAAGGTACCCGCTATCAGTTGGTATTTATAACAAAAGGAACAAAGAGGATGAGATAACCTGGCTCACGACCGACGATTTTGGCCGCCCCAAGATTCCCATTTCACAGTAGCGACGAGTGCCTACCAACTAATCTTTGATCTATTTTCACTGGTTCCAAACCTTACACAATCCAAGTTGACAAAGGCTGATGACACACTGTGACTTCAGTTATATTAATCTTCGTATATAAACTAGTTGTAAACGTTCATGTGAAACTAAAAATAATTTAATAAGTTTTGCTTGCTTATGTAACTTTGTTCAATACGTTTTTACGTACGTCTTACGTAGTGGTAACTTAATGCTAAATCGCCTAAAACCTTCTTCGACGATTGCACTAACAAAGAAAAAAATAAAAAAATTGTATTCCGAATGGAAGCTCTGTAAATTAACCAACTTTTCCGCTTAGTAATAGTAATTTAAATATAGATTTTTGGTGTTAGTAAAAATGCTCCATACAGATGAGATAGTATTGACTAGATATATATATATATATATTTTCGTAGTTAAGATTTAGCGTTATGGTCACAACCTCACCTGATGTTTATATTCATGTTAATATTCAAATAATTTAGGTAATTTTACCTTCCGCTTAGCCCTCATTTCACTTAGGTAGGGTCGGCACAACATGTTTTCATCTTCCACAAAACTCTATCTAGCCGTCATTTCAGTATTTACTCTTTTTAAACACATATCATTTATCACACAGTCCATCCATATCTTCTTCGGTCTTCCTATTCTCTTACATCCATTCACCTTCATGCTTATCTTTCTTTTAGTTATATGGCTTTCATCCCTTCTCATAACATGCTCATATCACGCTAACCTATTACTCCTTAATTTCTCTCTCACTGGTGCTATTTTCATGCTTCCTCGCATATATTCATCTCTAATCTTATCCATTCTAATCACTCCACACATCCATTAAGTAATTTAATTTTATATTTTTATTTTATATTTATATTTTTTCCTTAAAGGTTTTTGAATCATACACATTCTATTGTAAAATTTAGTTTTTTATGAATATCAATTAAATAGGCAGTATCTGGTGTTTGATTATGATAACGTATGAATTATTAGCACAGGTCGGCTAGTTAATTCCAAATTAGGAAATTAATAAACTTCGAGAAACCATTTAGGTATATAGAGAAATAATGAAAAAGCCATGATTGTGTGATAACAGAAACAAAGATATGAAGACGGGACGAATTGTAGATAGTAAAAAAAAATAAGTGAAATTTCGTTTTAATATTTTAGAAACAATGGTATAGCCTTTTAAAAACTTTTGATAAGTAGCATTGAAACACTCGGGTTGTACTCTAATACTGTAAATACCAGCGGCATTTGAATCACTGTCTGTAATCCGCTTCAACTAATCAGTGAAGCCATTTCAATGAAATAGAAGCCTTGATGAGTATTACGTTTGTAAGGACGGAAATTGTACAAAGAATTCTCTTTATTCTCTGTACTCATTAGTTTGGATATTAATCGATAATAGATGCTTGACAGTTATGTATGTTTATTTTATTTTAAAATTTGCAAGGAACGGGTGGTAGTTGCAATTTTCGTCTTACTAATACATAAGATTTCAAAGCCATTCATGAAAGTAGTAACATTGACTCAAAAGTAGATAATTTTTATATACTTTTAGTTTAGCGTTATGGCCATAATCTCGCTTGATCTTAGGTGATGATATGGCCCAAGTTGGTACATACCTTAAGCCTGTGGAGGAAGTGGCTTTCAAGTGCAACTGCCGGAACACACTTATTGGTATTTGACGGCAGATTTTCAACTTGAGGGTGTTTGTTAGCCAAGAGTGAATTAGAAAAAGCCCTACCACCTTGCAATATAAAATCGTATGATATTTTGTCTATACAGGTACACTGCTTCACACTGGCATTCAGAATGACAACAACTATAATGAATTATAATCAGATCTATAAACAAAATAATTCGATGAAGTCGTTGCAGGAAACTATATAATGTTACTTAAAATCGGTGACATTTATATAGTCGATTTGCGTAGTACCGGTCCTTTCGCAATCGACTATTAAATAGCTCGTCCAATAGGACTGCCACTCCCAACTGATCCATCACGAGAATTTAATCTAACGAGTTTAGCTGATAAAGCGGTTCTAATCCGAGAAATGCACTTTATAATTAACTGTACTGTGAAAGCAGACTTGTCACGGTGTAAGATTAATTCCGTCAGATCGATTGCACGTTGACAAAATGGCGGACAGTAGATGCGAGTACGTTTGTGTATGTTTGAAAGATAGACATAGATTAATTTGCGACAAGATTATCTTAACGTATATTTCAAAGGAGGAAGCACAATCGCTTAGTAAGTAAATGTAGACTGGTATTACGATCAGACCGAGGCCAGTATTAAAGAGAAGAAAAACCAAAAATTATAGAAACCCCCACTGTCTTCAATTGTCAGTTATTCCAGCAAATAAAACTGAATCGGTTACTAAAACTCAAAGCACTGTGTTCTAATTTTATGGGACATTTTTAAGAATGTAATCAAGGTCATCTATTACTATGACAAAGGTACTATTTAGCAGTAATACTGTCATGGGTGAGATAAATTCTTAGCCTACTCAGTGACCTGTGCAACTGCCATCAGATGCGGATGCTGTTTTAGACCTAGCGTGATGTTCGAATGCTAGTAACATATCTTAAGATTTCACCGTGCATAGAGAACTGATAAATTATCATGGTTCTGTTATGTAGAAGAATTTTCTTAAATTGTCTTCTCTTGGACATGCCCAAGAATTTATTTGCGATTGCAATGTTTCTTCATAATTATTTAACATCAGAGTATTATCAGTTAATACAGTTATTTTTAATGTTATAGTTCCAATTAAAAACATAAGTAATTTTGTATTAATCTCTACATTGAAAAGTCTCTTAGTTAGGAAAAACTTGGTATAATTTTCTATCGAAATAGGTATTTTCGACTAAAAGAAAGCAGTTTTATTGATTGAAAGGTATGACGTTTACAAACAAATTTGATACTTTAGAAGACCGCTCTGATTGTACAAGTAGTCTACACAAGTCTTTTCAACAAACAGCAAAACAACACGTTCCAATTGACATGTCTCAACAGAATACAATACTCTAATCAAAACGTAATAAGACACAATGATTACTATATACGATTACATGTGGTAAGGAGTTGTATTATTCACGACTGAAACCACAAATAAACTGACATATTGGTGTACTAATAAATTAGTTGAAACTATTGGCTATATCGATACATTTAATACAGAATGCACCTATTCAATCTCTGAAGATAAAAATGCAAATGGTATGGAATAAAAAAAACTACTCAGATATCTCTGTACAAAGGAAGATTCGGAGTTATTGTTTAATAACAAATACATTTTTTTTATTATGGCATGTAGACAATTTCACCCACCTGAAAAGCGAAAAAAAAAATCTATCTTCATTTTATTTAAAGACTGGTCTAAATAGGACATGTTAGTTGTATCGTACCTGTGTACCTGATCTTACACTATGTACAAAAATTATTTAGAACGAATGATAAAATTCCTTAAATTCCTGGCTTCATCACTTGCAAATGCAGCCAAGATTTTATGTTCTTACCAAACAAAATTAGCGGGTACATAGTAACAAGCAAAATTAGAATAGTTATTAGTGAATCACATATATAATTGTCCGGTATGGGACTCTAGCGCACTGTACTTCGGTGCGGCGCAATAAATAACCTTATTGATGTAGCTGTGATTACATTTCGTTGTTACTTTTTGAATGTATACATATACAAGCTTTTACCCGCGGCTTTGCTTGCGTAAATATAGCTTTTGTCAAACAAATCGGATGAAGGAACAAAAAGTTTCATATAAAGTTCATCCCTCACTTTACCTCACTTCCAATGAGTTTTTCGCTAGAAACAATAGGCTACTACCGTCTCCAAGGTCCCACAATCTCTGTAGCAAAATCCATCGTAATCGACTCAGCAGTTTAGGCGTGCAAGCGTAACAAACAAACAAAATGCTATAGATTCATCACAATGTTTTTCCTTCACTGAAAATTGAAACTCATTGCAGGTGGATTCAAACTTACGTTCATTGACGCACTGTCCGTACAAACTACAAACTGATCTATCATCGTTTCTAAGAATTATATTTACACTGCTTTTGCTTATAAACAAATAAGCCTTAACATAAGTTATACGATATATAGTAACTTTCTTAGCCTCATACGGATCGGAGCTTCATACTATCACTAAGGTATACTAATATATGTAGTTCATTTGATTACTACTAAGGTGAAATCCGAATTAGAAACGTTTCTAATATGATAATTTACTCTGACCCTGTTTTCTTCGAGAAAAGGAATCTTCGATATCTTTGGATCGTTACTGTGTTCGAAGCGTTGTGGAATGAGAGTTTTTGCTTGCAATGAAGCCTGCTTTTTAAGGATCAGTCTTAAAATGTGGCAAACTTTTGACTGTTCAATATAATTTTGCTCTATGTTAAGGATAATCTTAGCTCGAGATAAGTGGTTCGCAATCTATATCTATATTATAAAGGAGAAAAGCTTGTCTGTTCCTTTGAACTCGCTAATCTTAGGAACTACCAGGCGGACTTAGAAAATTACTGGTGTATTTGATAGAACAACCGTTAAGAAAGGTTACCACAGGTTACAAAAAAAAAAAAATACAAACCCGTGTAAAAAACGCAAGTGTAGTATCACGCAAAATCGCGAAGTCGCGGGCAGATCTAGTTTATAATAAAGCAAAGTTTAACAAGGTTATAAACTCCCTAGTGTCCCTTTTTTGGTTTGTTCAATCTCGAGCTCGATTAACGTATACCTACTGCCAAGAACCTTGCAAGACAACATGATACTGACTTCTGACTGACTACTCGTGTCTCGGTGGTCATTGTTCTTTTTGGATTGTGCTGTTTATGTCCTCAGGTATATGTCACTTGCTATAAGTTTAGTTTTGTATCATGACTTCGTATATAGACTACTTATCTAGTAGACGCTCATGATTTCGACTTGTTTTATCGGAATCTTACTGTCAATTAACCGACATAATGAGAAAGTAGAAGGCATAATGGAATAATGCATATAAAAATAGTGTGGAATTGGCCCAGTAAATTAAGTTTTTTGGGCGTAATTGCCGTACAACACAATACATTTAAAATAATGATCATTGAAGTCTCGAAAATTGCTCGACTTTGGAATGTTGAGAGTAATAATGCACAACCTCAAACGGTTCGCGTTATGAGGCGTTCAAAGATAAATGCAACTGTGATTGATAAATTTTGATGTCATAAACATTATTGACCTGTGAGGCTTTCACCGGACTTTATAGCGAGTATTGTAGTACTCGGATGAATTGGCAATCAGCGCATGAGTGATAAAATGGCTTCGAAGCGATGATAGCTCAGTGGTAGTGTGTAGGTCGCGTTAAGGGACGTGAGTTCGAATCCACATACAATGAACTTATGCTTTAGATGAAGGAAAACATAATGAGGAAACTTTTCTAATGCCCATCTGGCTAGCTACCACCTTCAAGTTGAAAATCTGCTGCCAAATACCAATAAGTGTGTTCCGGCAGTTGCACTTGGGAGCCAATTTCTCCACAGGTTTAGCGTGTCTACCAACTTGGGTCATATCGTCACTTAGATCAGGTAAGTTTATGGCCATAACGATAAACCATAACTATACAGAAATAAAAATAAAACTCGGTATGGACTATTATTGTGGTTGCAGTTTTGCGGTCTTGCTATAAATTCCATATTCGATCTAAATATACATATATTTAGTCATTTAGGTGTATACGTTTATGTATTTACTATGTTTGACGAGTGTTTCTATATTTACACTGTATTAGAAACAGAATCTATATATCTACTGCGTGGGTACGCCGGTGTAATATTTAGTGCAATCACTGTATCGCACTATATATTACACCGGTATATTACAGTCAGAAAATTCGAAAGATCCTTTACAGACGATCTAACTTACAATTGATAGATCCTAATAATCCATTAGTCATTTGACCATCAATTCATTCGATAGTCTTTATTAACTACAAACTAAGCAAGTTTTTAGTATGATACTGCCTATATACTATACATGTATATGCGAACACCCAAATCAAAATTGATAATTATGCTGTACATTCAAAAGTCAAGTCTGGAGAACCTCTTGGTCTATTAGTAGTGTTAACTACTATTCTCCTACGAAACTTTTTTTATTCCATTTTTTTTAATATACTTAAGGTTTAGCGTTATGGCCATAATCTCACCTGATCTTAAGTGACGATACGGCCCAAGTTGGTAGACACGCTAAACCTGTGGAGGAACTGGCTCTCTAGTGCAGCTGCCGGAACACACATATTTGGTGTTTGGCGGCAGGTTTACAACTTGAGGGTGGTAGCTAGCCAGGCGGGCATTAGAAAAAGCCCTACCACCATGCTATGGTTTCCTCACGATGTTTTCCTGCACCGAAAGCTCAAACTCATTGTAGGTGCTTGGATTCGAACTCACGTCCCTTGACGTGAAGTCCTACCCACTACCACTGAGCTATCATCGCTTCATACACACTAATATATAAAATAATATACAAAGACAGAAATTCAGTACTTTTTACTCTTGTTTTTATACTAACTACTCTTTAGTAGTTATTGGCGAAATTTAGGTGTAATGTTAACATTAAAAAAAAATTGAAAAACTATCTTCCTACCTAAAGGTTTCATGAAATTTACAAGAAAAATTGTGTTCGATTTTCAATCACTGGGCAAACAATAGCATTGATAAAACTCTTTAGATTCAATTAGCCGTCTATTGAAATACATTGTCGTTGTTACTACCGGTACGGAGATATAACACGTCAGTAATTTGACTACCGTTTCACGGAACGAAACCAGTTCGTTATCTGCAAAGGTTACCCCATAACTATTTCCCTTATCAGGAAACTGTCATGAAACTAATCTTGTCAAAAACTGGTCTCGTCGTTCACGGCATTTGAATACCGAAACGTAATTACGGTAAACAAGATAGTATTTGTTTTAATGAGAATGTATACTATATCCCAATACACCGTATCTTTCTTTGTTTACCGTGGGAAAAGTGATGACAGGGAATTTATAACGCCTGGCTAGCTTCCATTCTTTTTTATACAATTAAAAAAAAACCGTTTACGGATTATTTATCAAAAGGCGTAAGCGCAATGATCAGGCATGTCTCGAGAGAAATCTGTGGCCAGAATCATCGGGCAACAAGCAGCTTCAAATACCCACAAAAACAAACCCATATTGCTAAAGACCAGAAACGTATCTCACACTTTCTCTAACGCTATGAGAACAATTGTAAAATTAAATTTCAATAAAACGCTATTTAATATGTCTCTGTAACACAAAAAGAAATTGTTGTCCAAATTTCATATTTCTAGTTTTGCTTGTGAGACGATGACTCATTACACATATATTTCAGTCACTTTCAATTATTAAATTTCACCATAAATGTCAAGAGGTTTGAGACATCGAGTCAATTGTGCAGCATTGAAAGCACTTCTTAAATAGCGTTCGAGTACCTATAGACCTAGAAACAGCCTCTCCTTAAAATATCATTAGAAAAGTTGTACAAAAATAAAAAAGATAGACTTAGCTATCTATGGATTTACCATGCGGGGGTCGGGTCCATTGTGTAGCAGAGAGGGAAACTTTAAAGGAGCTTTAAAGGACTCCTTTCCGACACAGATTAACACCCACCTTCACTACTCGTGTTCCTCTCGCTACCTATCTAAATTTGGTAGGAGCCTGCTAGCATGGTTTTAGAGATACGTTCCTATATAGAACTTACTGCATTCCCAGATAGGCCAAGATCGAGATAGACAGTGCGAGATAGGGTATGAGTCAGTCTGCCGAGTAACTGCACTGTAGGAACTCGCACTGTTTGGACGTAACTTGGTGCGTAAGGTGGACGGACGTAAGATGCGAGTTCGACAGTAGCTCGTATTTGAGTTACTACCACATTTTTTATTTTCGCTCGCCTGTTCGCCCGGCAGCAACTTGTACATGGCAGCAGCTGGGTGATCACTAGTAACATATATATTTTTTATAGTTAAGGCTTTAATGGCACTCAAGTGTAACTGCCGGAACACACCTATTGGTATCTGGCGGTAAGTTTTTAACTCTTATTTATCATTACTCATTGTAGGTGGATTCGAACTCACGTCTCGTCGTACACACTACCATTGAGCTATCATCCCTTACAGAATTTAAAAAAAAAGTAACATTAAGGGTCAACAAATATGGAACCTTTGATAGAATAAAATGAAAGGCTTCTTGCAAGATAGGCCATAGAGAATGGAGTTAAAATTTAACACTGTTTACCTGAACGTTTAAATGGCATTGTGGTTAATTTATTAATACTGGAAAGCGTAAGATAACGTTTATCGTGGTAGTTAGCTTACAAATAAATTTGAATAAATCTGATTCTCGTTGAATTTTACTTAACTGGTACTTACCTAGTTAGGACAAGGCGAATTGGTCGATATGTAATCATTTATGCATGCAATGATTTTGCATAACAGATTATAAGTAAATATATTTACTATGTTAATTAGCTCTGTGGTTGTGGTATGATATTACACGTAAAAATATGTAGATACAGCGTATGCGCTATGGAAATAGCTCGCTGAATTTACGCCAGTTGGCACACTTAACAACAGTATCGCGCCGGCGTTCAAGGAAGTATGTTGTGTACCGATTTATATATCAACTGCCTTAAATCAACATAAAATGTCCTCGTGTGTGATACTGTACAAATTTTGCAAACTAAACTTTTAAAAGTCGTGGGATCACATTAAATTAATTAGTAATATTTTCATTTATATTTTTTATAGTAAAATATATCCAACCGTAAAATGTTCCTTCACAAAAAAAAATGTTTACAATTTAGACGATGCTTAGCAATGAATACATATCTCGGCACCCGGTATAATAAACGTACTGCCTTACTTCTCTGTTCGTTGCAATATTAATATGAGCAAATAACCATGCCAGATGCCTTGTAATTTGCCGAGTCGAATATAAAAAATATAAAAAAAAAATATGCAATAAAAACATTAGATCAGATATGAACACTTCAAGCAACGTGGTTGTTTAAATAAACGGCTCAATCAACAAGATTATCAACAACGCGTGGGAGAGACATACTAACGGTAAATAGGTACATAACGAAAAAACAAAATCGGGGATAATCTATACATATAAGTGAAGCACCACTAACGGTTTCCTTTAACCGTGTTTCGTTTTTGCTAATATAAATCTACACTAAAATTTACAGTGACATGATTTAATTATACGTATGTATACGGCAGACGAGATGTATTATATAACTATCTAATGCACCCGACTTCGTTTGCGTTTTTCGCGTTAGCCTGATTTTAAAATTTACTATCAGTGGATGTCTTTTAAATCGTGAAAGAATATGCATGGTGGTAGGACTTTTCTCATTTAGGGCAGCTTGTCAGGCTGCCCAGATCAGGCCGGGCCGTTCGCTGGGGTGACACGGTGATTGCCAAGCACGGACCCGTGTCACCCCAGAAAGGCGACAGATGGCCGTGGGGTGTGTGGGTATTCCCGGCGGCTAGCACCGGGCGAGTCCCACATATCCCTCCTTGTCCCTCCGGGCTGGGAGGGGATGCATAAACGCATTTCCCGAAGTAAAATAAAAGGACTTTTCTAATGCCTAACCTGTGGAGGGATTGGAACTTAAGTTCAATTGCCAGCATACACCTACAGGTATTTGGCGGTAGATTTTTAACTTGAGTATGGTAGCTAGCCAGATGGACATTAGAAAAAGCCCTATTACCATGCTATGGTCGATGTTTTTCTTCACCGAAAGCTGAAGCTTTTGGCGCGACGTCCGTACACGCTTTGAGCTATCATCGGTTCAATCTAGTAATGAATGAAACAATTCCTTATCAATCTACAACATACATACATGCGTACAGTGTTTCAAACAATAGTCCGTAATTACCGGACCGACAAAACAACGGTAAAATTATATAAAACACGGGACACCGCACCTAATTTGGAGAGAAAGCACGTGGACGTAATATTGTGCGCGGTGTGGGCGACATGGCTAATCACGGGGCGATTCTAGTATTAGCAATGAGATATCTATATCATTTTATATATGAATTTCTATCTGTCTGTCTGTCTAAAAATTACCATACGGACTTGCAAGCGGTATACATCAATAGAGGAAGTGATTCAGGAGAAATAAATTGAGGTGTGTACGTAATGAAAGATTTTGCATAAATTGACGTAAACCGATGGATACTACTGTTGTGAAGAGGTAAAGTTTGTGAGTTTGGATGTTCGGAGTAATCTCCGCTATTTCTGATCCCATTTTGAAAATTCTTTCACCGTTTCAAAGGTTATTACTGAATGCTATAGACAAGGTACTTTTTATTTTCGTAAATATATGTTTTGAATAATTAATTACCATAAATGTTACGGAAGTCGATAATAATTCTATAATATGGTGTGCGTCGCTTGAACGGTTTGAAAGAAAATAAAGTCTGTATCAATAATAACCAACACTTTTAGCCTTACAAAACAGTCTGCGACACAATATATATCTATGTTTAATATATCAGCAAAAAATATAGTGTTTATGTTAAAAATAAATAAATTTCAAAATATATATAAATTTGGATAAAATAAAAATCATTTTTAGAAATCTTACTGATATATATGATAAATGCGAAAGTGAGTTTGTTTGCTTGTTTGTTACGCTTTCACGCCTAAACTGCTGAATCGATGAATATTGATATAGAGATACATAGGACCGTAAAACGGTGATAGCCTATAGCGTTTACCTCGAGAAAAACTCATCGGAAGTGGGTAGAGGGAGGGATAAACTTTGTATGAAACTTTTTATTGCGTCAACCGATTTGTTTGTCGAAATCAATATTAACGCGATCGAAGCCACTGGTAAATAAAAACGTTTTAATTATAATCAAATTATTTTTACAACATTATATTTAAGAATAAATTTTTAGAAATGACAAAAGTGAAGTAATCATACAAATAATTAACGCACAATGAACGCGTTCGGCTCTGCGGGTCTTTGATAGTACACAAATGTTTTTTTGTCACGATATAAATAACAATATGTTTTTACCATCAAAGTGAAAGAAGGTTAATGCCGTTACCATTAGAAAGTTCTACAAACTTACGTAGAATTATTGCGTAATGCGCCTGTATTGATAACGGACAATGATAGCTTTTCTTGTCACTACTTACACTTCTATTTTTCGTTATTGTTATAAAACATTGCATTGGATTCTGGTCTACCATATAAAAATAAAATTTTCTGCATATAACATATTTTTTGCTTACAACAACCATGAGATTAGTTTCATATCTTTCTTTCTCATGTTTACCGGCACGCTCTTTGTGAACGATTTTGATTTGATTCGATGAGAATTGAAAGAATATGTTTTTTTAATAGTTTAAGTTTAGCATTATATGGTAACAATGTCACCTGATGTTAAGTGTCGATGTGGCCCAAGGTGGTGGACACGCTAAGCCTAGTGGAGACACAAGTCTCAAGTGTAACAGCTGGAACACGGCTATCGGTATTCGGCGTCAGATTTTCAACATGAGGTTGGTAGATAGCCAGGCGGGAATTAGAAAAAGCCTTACCTTCGTACGAAGATTTGAACTCACGCCTCTTGACGCAGAATCCGTACACACTACCAACTGGGCTATCATCGCTTCAAATTAAAACAAGTTGTTAAATGCTAAGTGAATTGTGTTAATAGTACATGAATTTTAATGGTGCGTATACTTACGGAGGCCCTTCTGGCGCCTGTTACTGACGTCAATGGATAATTAGCCTTCTTAGTAATCTTTACTCAGTCTAAATGTAGCCACTTAGCATTCTAAATAAATTAGAAAGGTGTGATCGATAAAACGCACTGATACGATGCGACAATGCGTTTAAAATTAGACTTAGGGAATAGCGACTTTTTGTCATGACTTCATTCACGTAAATTTGAAATAAAAGAAGCTCTAGAAGTCATTATACTATCAACTATCTACCAGAGAAGCGATGATAGCTCAATTGGTAGTGTATACAATCGCCGCGTCAAGGGACGCGAGTTCGAATCCACCTAAAATGAGTTTTAGTTTTCCGTGAAGAAAAATATCGCGATGAAACCATAGCTTTTTCTAATGTTCGACTGGCTAGCTAACATCCTCAAGTTGAAAATCTGCCGCAAAGTATGCATAGGTGTGTTCCAGCAGTTGCAATTGTGAGTCCTGCCACTAGAGCGTGTCCACCATTTTGGGCCGCATCGTCATTTAACATAAGGTGAGATTGTAGCCATAACGCTAAAACGTTAACTATAAATAAGGGAATATCGCGTAAAATCGGTCTTTTCGTTTCTGAACAAACTGAAGAAATAAAATAAACATGATTTATACGATGCGACAAAACTTAGACCTACTCCTTGGTCCTATATAAAGTAGATTATAAACTTAATAACTTAAATAGTAACTGGGCTCCAATAAATGTTCTAATATAGTATTACGTATATCCAGACAAGCGAAAACTGTTCAATTGATGTAAAACATAAGTAAACAATGTCTACTAAATGGCATGAAATAAATAAATAACAAATACAAATATATAAATAATATTTATTGTATATTAAATTACGTGTTGTTTATTTAATATATGAATAATTAATAAGGGAAATAACATATATCATCATCATAAAGTATTTATTTGTTATTCGCTATTAATTATTATAATATCTGTATTCATTGCAAATCTAGATTCATATTATGATGCCGAATAGTTTGCTTGTTTGAACGCGCTTTTCGTAGAATATACTATTTGTTTTTGAAAAATTCATTTGGTAATTAATAAAGTAATCATTCAGGGAGGCTTTATCATCAAGCGGCCACCAATAGGAACAAAATTGTATTAAAGAAAGTTACAAAAATGTACAAAAAAAATTAAATAGTTTTTATTTTCACGAAATAAGTATGAATGTTTACAATAAATTAATATTTTTAGTATTTGGTAATTAATTAACTTTTTGTCGCATTACTTATCTATCCGATACGTAAGTAAAAAAGTATTTATTTATATTGTCGTCAGACGCTAATAAGGGTCAAAGTGTATTTTTGTAACTAATTAGAATTCACTCTCGAAGTGTTGGAACAGTTTAATAATTAGTTATGCTAAAATGATAAAAACTTATCGAGTGTCATTTAAAAGATATGAATGAAGATACGACAGCTTTCATAATGATAATTAAATTTTTGTCAGCGTTCGTAGTTTAGAAAGTACAGTGTCAACTATAGTGAAATGTAAATTGCATTTACAACACCTATCGTCTCTCTAATTAAGGAAAATTCTCAATTAAACTTTTCCCATTTTCCGAAGTGATGATAGCTCAGTTAGTTCTGTGTACGGACCGGACGCCGTTTTAATAGACACGATCGTTCGAATCCACCTACAATGAGCTTCAGTTTTCTTTGGAGGAAAACATCATGATGAAACAATAGCACGATGGTATGGCTTTTCATGAGGCCCTCCTGGTTACTACTACCCTCAAATTGATAACCTGCCGCCAAATACCTATAAGTGTGTTCCGGCAGTTGCACTTGAGAGTCAGGCCCACCGCATGTTAAACGTGTTCACCAGCTTGAGCCATATCGTCATTTAACATCAGGCGAGATTATTGTCATTACGCTAAACCTATATCTTAATATATTCTGATTTGTATATCATACTAATATTATAAATGCGAAAGTGAGTTTGTTTGTTTGTGACGCTTTCACGCCTAAACCGCTGAATTGATTATGATGAATTGTGCTATAGAGATCGATACGAAGCTGGAGACTGTGATAGGGTACTTGTTCTCGCGATAAATTTATTGAAAGTGGGGTAAAGAGAGGAAAATAAACTTTGTATAAAACATTTCATTGCATCATCCGATTTCTTTGACAAAATCAATATTAAAGCGAGCGAAACCGCAGGTGAAAGTTAGTCAGTTATAAATTAATGGTTTAGCTTTAATAACACACAGCAAAAAGTGAAACATCGGTCTAAACGAACGATAAAAGAATAATAAATTATACCTTTTATGCAAGATATATTTGTCGGAAAACCACCGTGTAGGTGTTTTTATCAATTGATGGTATTAACGGTGCTTATACGACGTGTGAATTGTAACACAGTTGATTAATGGATTTTCGTTCCGCCATTATCGTTGTGTTGAAACGCCCACGGGAACGGCTTCAAGAATGTCGCTTTGATTGATGGCGCTGCAGGTCCGTGAATTTTAGCTTATTTGCTATATTATGCAGTCTTAAATACAGATTTGTGTATTAAAAAAAAAAGAAATATTTCTATAACCACAACTTTATGTATAAATAATAATCATTATAAAATTATAATGTATTATGTTTATTTATATACAGTTATATACTAATAAAGATATACTAAAAATTAGAAAATGAAACATTGGAAACGAAAAATATGGGGCAGATAACTAACTGTAAATATGTGTTCCATCTTTTTCGTTTCCAATCTTATTTTAATTTTTTTTATTATTCTACTTTATAGGGTTATGTGAATTAAATTTTGACATATTCTGTTAATCTGTCAGTTTTTTTTTTATAGTTCATAGGTTTAGCGTTATGGCCAAAATCCACCTGATCATAGGTGACGATACGGCCCAAGTTGGTGGACACGTGTAACTGCCGGAATACAATTATTGGTATTTGGCGGCAATTTTTCGGCTTGAGGGTGGTAGCTAAGATGGTGCTGGGTGGTTGGGCTTTTTCCAATGGCCGCCTGGCTAGATACTACTCTCAACTTGAAAATCTGCCGCCAAATACCTATAGGTATGTTGGCAATTGCATCTGAGAGCCAGACCATCTACTATGCCTAGCGTATCCACTATCTTGGGCCACATCGCCACATAACCTCAGATGAGATTGTAGCCATTACACTAAACCTTAACTTATAAAAATCTGTAGCACTCGACAGCCGCACTTTTCTCAAATAACATTAATATCTGGTTAAAAAATAAACCCTCAGTTCAACTTAACTTGTATTTGATCAATACCGTACGATAGACTACAGAGTTTGAACTTAAATTGTAACATGTAATATCTAGAATGAGTCATATAAACTTGTACGAACTTATGGAACTTAATCAAGACTTTCTTTAAAAGGATATTATTAAAAATACTTATCTCACAGCTATTACTATATCAAACTAAAGGCCTTAAATCCATGTAGGGATTAATAAAACTCCAAAGTAAAAATATATCGTGAAAACTAGGTCGATGCAATTGAATGCAGGCAGGTTAAGTTAAAACACACGATAAATATCTTACGCTAGAAACGGAGCGTTCGTTATTAGTTGTTATACTCTCGACTGAAATTCTCCAAAATAGTATCATTTATCTATTTTGGTTTCAATTTACGAACATATATTCATATGTTTTCAATTTAATTGTTACAACTGTTTATACACAGATCTATCTACGTGTTACGTGTATACAAACTTTTATGTAACATCGATTTCGATCGACAAAACAGAAAACAAAAAATAAATTTATTGAGAAAGTAAACTGTGTTACAGAATGAGTTTCCACAAACTATAAAATATAATAGTAATGACAGAAACATATTATAAACAAATCATTTTGTTATAAAGGGTACCTTTATATTTTGGTTAAGTTATTTCTACTTAATGGAGTTGCAAGAACTGCTTAAAACGTTATTTGTATTTTATCTATTATAGATAATGTACTTACATAAAATTCTAAAACCTGATGCAAATGCTCGTATTTAAAACATATCACAACTACTTTCGCCTCGTAAATGCCCAATCACAATTTATATAACATAAAAATATACATGGCATTTTAAATACATTGTAAATTAATTTTAGTACCTACACTTTTTTTATCATCAATAAAACTTGAAATAGCTTTAAAATGAAATCGAAACGACAGACGATTACATATGTCTATGGAAATAAATAATGTAATAGTTGTAAATATAATTTATTGATCACCTCCCATTGAGTTGTTTTGTATCTAAGAGAAGTTTTATAGTTCCTTGCGTCTTTAAATACGTGATATATGAGTTTAGATAAAAGTATTTCAAAAATATTACTTTATTAGGGCTTATATTTGCAAAGTATAAGATAATTTTCATGAAAATAAATCTTTATTTATAAATAATAAGAAAGTAATAAACTGTTTAAATATCACCAAAGTTTTTCCTTCAATATATATTGTTTTACGCAAATAATTTAGATCAGTTTCGATTAGTACATTTGTAGTAATACGATTATGAAATAATTATATCTTATAAAACAGAATTCTATTGATCAATCTAATCAGATGACCAATTTTGCAGTACCTGTAGGAACTGTGATAATAAATATACTAGTGATTTAATTTACAAAAATAACGTTTTACACATTCTTTTCCAATAGTGCAAATGGCCACATCGTCGTATTTTAATTTCACATATATTCTAATAGCTGTTAATATTTACATTTGACGAAAATCTAAATGTTTATTAATAAATCATTGTTAACTTTTACCATACAGGAGTTAACAAGTTTCGACGTTTATTACTAAGCTGTAAAACAGAGAATTAATGATATCGAAGAATTTTAAATGAAGTGTTATCCATAAACACAATGATTATATTTTTTTATATGCTTTCCAAAGCCTTTTGTTAGAACAAACTATTTTAAACATAACATAAATTCATATCATTATTCACCAGAATAAATCAATTAAAAAAACAAAAATGGCGTGGCCTTAAGACCACAGAACAGAAAGGAAAACTTAATCACGAAATGGTTAATAATATGGAATTCAGCTATAACATATTAAATAAACCGTATTGCACGCACTATGTTTATGTCGGTACTGAATCTAACTGATGTGTCACATAGCCAAGCGCTTCAGCTGAGGCTATTACAATACCCAGAAAATAAAGTAATTTGCATGCCTAAAGAAGTTTTCGCTTCAAAAATCTCAGTATAAAGCAGACAAATTAAAATAATATTGCGTAATTAAAACAACGAAAAGGCTAATTATAAAACTGTTTTAATTTGTGATACTGCATCTTATCAATAAAATGCATATTCACAAAATGATTCATCGTTACAATAAAAACCGCAGATAACGTATTCGCTATGCAACTATTTGTAATCGACATACTGATCAAACTCACAAAGCGATTTGCATCTTTGTTTATGGAACAAAAATTAACCACAATATAAATTTTATTTCAATATTTATTCAGTTATCACTAAGGGTTCACTTCAATCAAAGGCTTTATTATCTTCATTTAGCATGATCTTTACTTAATTCATGAAAAAAAAAAACAATAATCAATCTTTATAGTTGCGGCTAGGTGTGCACACGATTTCGTTCGCGTGTAACTAAAATGTTTGCTAATTTTTTAGGCGGAAACCCTAATTTTTTTTTTCTAAAATAAATGTAGCCGAACTAACTCATTACAATATCAGCTATCTGCTAGCGAAAGTCCCGTCAAAATCGGTGAAGCCGGTTCAGAGGTTAGCCGGAACAAACAGACAGACAACTTTTTTTATATAAGAATCATATATACTTCCATATGAATTTAGTAAAGCGCTGTTATTTTGGCGCTATAAACAGACACTTCTATTTTATTCATTTGTATAGATAAAGAATGAGCGTGAAATGTTAAAGTTTCATCCCGTATGTTTTTTTACGGTAGGAAATAGACCGTTATCCAATGCAGATCCTTTGACCCTAGCACATGATGCTATTTAATTGATTGATAGGCAACGTGTCTCCGACAGTGACGGCTTATCGTTAAAGTATAATGTTGTTATCTCAATTAATATTATGAATATGAGTCTGATTATGTTTATTACTCTTTTACGTTACAATTATTCAACCGAACATCATGTAATATTGGGTAGTATTCGACTAAATAACATGTCATGTGATATGAAAAACCTGTATCACGAGAAAAACTACAAATTAATTTCTATCACTGCTATAACCATATGATATAGGAAATAATAACGCTAATAACAACATAAAGAGTAGTTATTTGAAAAAACACTCGGTAGTACCACCACGCAAACGTTTTAGCAGCTATATATTATCACATATCAACTGTGAAATAGCTGTGATATACAAAAAATATATTTATTCTTACGCAATTTGTTATAAATTTACCTTCGATTCCAATTTAAGTCAACATTTAATCAAGACACTAATTTAGGCAAATTATGAGATGTCATATCTACCTAGGTGATCCAGTTTCGCAAAATGTATTAAAAACACACGACTATTTAAGGAAAAGCGGAAAGCATATTTTATAATATATACATATGCAAAATGTCACACAAATTATTCGAGTCAATTCGGAGAAACAAAGAACAAAATACATCAAGTTCTCAAAAATTGAGCATGTAATAATATTTGACATTTTGTTCTATTACAGATTATTACAATATTACTTAAATAACATTTTTATGCCATGACAGAATAGAAAATTAAACATACTTATCCTTAAGGCATACTAAATATAAAATAATAAGCGAAAAATTATATATAAACAACAGTGTTAAACCAACCAGATTACTCCATGAGTAATGTTGGATATTATCATAATGGACTTACTAGTTTAAGAAGAGAAGTCGAACAAAGAATTGAATTTTTTTAAGCTGTGATTCGATATTTGATCCAGAATTGAGATTAAAATTTCGTTACATAAGAAAATAGATATAACGAAGAGAGAAGGCAAAAGGGCACTATAGGTCGTATTGTTTTGAAAAGTTTGACATCTATCACGCGTTTTTTCACGGTGTTAATTATTTCCGAATTCACTTCTATATTTTTATTAAGGCGAAGAGTTATATATAAATTTTAATTTTTTGTATTCCCTACGTACTCATAAAATATTCGCGAGCGGATATTATAATTCAATATGCTATATGCCTACGTCTCCGGACGTATTACTGTCATACATTTCCGCCCCATCGAATGTACAGGGATTGCATGACGCCACTCAGCATTGTCTATATGCATAATAGCCAATTACAAACTATACTTTTGTGAACGTAGCACTTACGGTAGCTGGCGTGAGTTATCGTGAATTAATATATATGGGTAGCAATCGACGGTGATTCATTTAGACGCCACCCCGGTCATATACGAGTTGGATAGACATTTAAGGTCATGATGGTTTAGTGGTAACATGTAAACCACCACGTCGTATGACGTTAGTATAAACGCATGTGAGACTGTTACTTTTTTTTTTTGTAAATAAGGACTGACAGTGGCAAATACACCGATAACTCGAGTCTTATTAATGTACAAATAGGGTGCAACACTAGGTGCACTGGCCTTTAAATTCTGCCACAGCAAGCATAAAATGGTCACAACATAAAAAAAAAATTAACAACATTAAAAAATTAACAAACAGCACTGTGAGGAATTATATTATACAAGAAAAATTACACATAAATCCATATACTAACATTATAACATTACAATCAATAAGTTACGTTCAGTAAACAGTAAAATAAAAACTATAGCAAATTACCCACTTCGTTGAAAGAAAATTTCTTGATAAAACCATAGTACGATGGTATGTCATCCTTTAGTTCTACCACCCTTTTTTTAATAACGTGGTTTTTTTAAATCCTATTTTTTACAGACTTCCTCATTGTAACGCGTAAGCACATTACCCGGGCTCAGACTAAAACGAGAGGGTCGTGTGGTGACAAATATAGGGTGGTAATCACCCAACACTACCTAGTAAAATGCCCCACGGCGACACTTCAAACTACAGTATTGCCAGAAACCAGGAACAGCGCGCAAACTTCTAATAGTTAGTCAGCACTCTCATGTAGAAAATTTGTCACCAAATTTCTATAGGTATCAGTTCCTCCACAATGTTTAAGGTGTCATCTCGGACCACATAGTTTCTTATTATCATGTGACATTTTAGTCAAATGTTAAACCTATAAATTATAATTGATGTGTACTTCATAATCGAAATAAGAGTGTTTTTTATTTACTTTTGTTTGTATCGTAAATCTCACAATGTTAAAAATATATCTAACTTTCATTGGTGGGTACATCGGTCAGGTACACAACGGACATTCGCCCCAGTTCCGGCAGGATACTACGATCTGGTACTTTTTATTGAATTAGCGCACTGCTGTATGTTCTGACCCTATTTCGGTAAAGCGAAATGCTTTGCCGCCCATCCTTACCTTCATGAATCTTATTCCTTTACAGTAAAGTCGATATTAATATTTACTATTTATTAAATTAACTATATAAAGCTCTGTTCATTGTAATTAGCATGCGAGAGGGTCATCAAGCATGGATACTAAACTTCGTTTATCATATTTTGGGGTCAAATGTTTTTTTTAATTGTGTTCATATGGTTGAAGCCGTTTAGTGTTGGGGCATTTATTTATTCTATCGACCTTATTCTTGTTATCTTAATATGAAATAAAATTGTGTCTGAACCGAATGTGTACATTCAATGTATTTTTTTAATATTATAAGTGATGAAGTGATGTGTAGCGTCAGCATAAATTCAAAAGAAAACAGCTATAGCGATTTAAATAAAATTTGCCATGGCGATAACCAATATTATCGGACAACATATAGGATATAATTTAATATCATAACATGAAATTAATGGTCGGGATAGATATATAACAGAAAAAATATTCTATGTGGCAATTGTTGATTTTTGTCTGAATATCTTTGTCAAAATAATAAAAGTATAAGCTTTATTCATGTTTAATTCGTTTAATTATATAAAACAACTCCAACATTTTTTATTCCATAATACTATATTGCAAGCGATGAAGCTACGGGCAGTTAATAGTGCATACATATAGAAGACTTGTAGTGAAAAAATATATGTAGAAAATTTAACTTTTATTTGTCATCTCCATCTAAAACATCGCTGGCTATAAATACAACCACAAAACGGTTATGCCCGAAGTTAGTTTAAGGAAAACAAATAAATCACTCTCCGCACAACTGTGTCCAGTTTATAATAAAATCCTTACCTCATTTCTCGCTAATGGAAGATTTAAATCACACTCTAAGCGTATTTTGCGTTTGAAGTGCCTTATAAAGTAACAAAGGGGTAATAAAAAATGTCCTCCCGAATTCCTCGCTAGTTCAAACGCTGTTTTATATTGTTAAGTTGGTAACGTTTGACGTTAATTTACATTTTTTCATCTTAGCAAGGCGACGCATTCGCCACTGTCCATTTTATTTTATCATCGTCGAAAAAATAAAAATTTCAGATTCTTCATTTTCAGTTATATTTTCAATGGTTAAAATTTTGTAAGAGGCTCAAATTGGTCGCCAGTGTTTTTTTTATTCTTTATAAGTCTAGCATTATGACCACAATCTCACCTGATATTAAGTTACGATCTGGCCTAAGATTGTGGATACGCTAAACAGAGTGAAGAGATTGGCTTTCGATTGCAATTTCCGAAACACATCTATATTTATTTGGCGGCAGATTGTCAACTTGAGAGTGATAGTTAGCTAGGTGGATGTTGGAAAAAGGCTTTATCACCATGCCATGGTTTCATCACGATATTTTCCTTCATCAAAAGCTCAGGGTCATTGCTAGGATTGCTTAGATTGCGTCTATTGACGCAGCGTCTGTACACACTACCAAATGAGATATCATCGCATCGAATATACTTCTGTATGATGCATTAACATCACGGATCCGATAGCGACGTTCAGTGACACTTTGCCCTTGCGAAATAATACCATTAGAAATAATAAGTATAGGGTTTTTTTGTTTGTTTGTTGTTTAGTGCGTGTCAGAGCGTGCGCGTCAGAGCGTGCGTTTTCACCAGCGACGCGCCGCTCCACAGGCACCGGGCGGCGGATGTATTTTACAATATGTCGGTTTCGGAAAACGGTTCGATTACAATTCTGTTTCACAATCGAGTTCAACGGCTGTCCAAATTCATCGCACTCTTAATTACACACGCTGCTGAATTCAACTGTATTTCATTCGCCGTGTTTAATTCGAACGAACCGAAAATAACTGTGCTAATTAACTACTTTTTGAAACGAAAACTATATTAGATGCATTTTTGTTTGAGTAAAAACTGGAAGGGCAAAAAATGGAAATACTGTTATGAATATATACCCCTTTCTTCTCTTTATTTTTGACATAAGCATGCCTATGAAGTTCTGTAATTATTGAAAAGCTACCTTGGACATAAAAAAATCGTCAGTTCATGGACGTAGTTTTATTGTAATAGTGAAGCGAAATGTGTTTTAGCTCCGATATTTATCATCTTATATTTATTAAGCCCACAGATTATGTAAATGTTTTGATTTAATGAAATGTGTATTAGATAATACTTTATTTATTATGTCCATAATTATTAATAAAATAAGCAAATAAAGTTAAATATTGAAAAAAGTTATATTTCCATATATAATAAAATATTAGTAGGTAGATAATGTATCTATAGACAAAGTTGTATATAGCAAATAAAATAACTAAAATACTTTATTAATAAAAACTTGATTAATGTTGCCAGATAATACATAAAAACATTTACCGTGGCATAAATGATTGATTTTAATGCACAAAATATTAGTCATTTAAACGCCTAGGTATGTTTATAAAACAAAAATGTTGATCAAAAATATAATAGTTATCACTGTGTTGAATTGATTAATTATTCCTCCTAATGAAAATCAATTATTATAGTAAATCGAATCAGTATTATATCAGTATTAGGACATCACTAATTGAGTTGCACTCGAACTGTCAAAAATAAAATAAATGGTTGGAAGGGATATAATTATAATTCATGTAAATATTTTGTACTTAAATTGTTGGATTGGGCAACCCAGCGTGTGTTTTGATGCGTAAATCTGTCATATAAAAATGTTTATAATTGTGTGTGAAACGAGATGTATGTTTTCATATCTAAACCGGTAAAGCAATTTCTGAAAGGGAAGGATATAGGTTATCTGGTGCCTTGAAAATGACACTAGAAGTGGTAAATTTGTATGGAATAGCCAACCTTTCTCAAATTAGAGCTCCGAAAGTGATGATAGCTCAGTTGGTAGTGTGTACGGACGCCGCGTCCAGAACGTGAGTTCAAATTGACCTACAATGAGCCTGAGCTTTCGGTGAAGGAAATCATCATAATGTAATCATAATATGGTGGTAAGACTTTTTCTAATACCTGACTAGCTACATCACTATAGTTGAAAATCTACGCCAAATATCTATAGGTGTTTTCCAGCAGTAGCACTTAACCAATGCCTCTACTAGGCTACGCTATAGCTATAAAATATTAAAAATATTTAGATAAAATATTTAAAAATATAATGTCAAGGCCATATTGCACGCATATCATTATATATCCTGTATTTGTCGCAATTTTAATTGGCTTTGGGTTAGCCCGTACATTTTAATAATTGGGTGTAGGCAATGATAAATATGTCGATAAAAAATAAATAACATGTTATTATGCATTATACCTCATTATTGTTTAATAATGAAGTCAAAATAAAATAACGCTATCAGGCTAAGCGACTTCGTTCGCATGGTACTGAAAAATATCTGTGTCTATAGAGAACAGTGTATTAACTGGATAGAGAGAACTTATTTCCTCTTTTTTTTAGGTAACTACTCAAACGAACATCGTGAAATATTGTATACACTCTACCGGGAGTACAAAAATTGGCATAGAGTATGTTCACGGTGTTTAGGTTTTAGGTTTTCTTAAAAATAAATTAGATTGACACGCTAAGCCTGGTGGAGAGACTGGCTCTCAAGTGCAACTGCCGGAACATGCTCAGATGTATTTGGTGGCAGATTCTCAACTTCATGGTGGTAGTTTGCTAGGTGGGTATCAGATACCACCATTCTATGGCTTCATTGTAGCACGTAGCACATAGTAATATTGCAATGAACGCGAAAGTAGGATAGTATGTTTTTGTTACCGGACGTGAGAAAGAGACATGTATACATTGTTATGCCTCGTTTAAAGTATGAATGCTTATTTTTATGATGGAGATTATAACAAAAATATCAACTATTCCGGATTAAATGTGACCCCATGACCTTTACAAGTTTTGTTTATATAGTTAGCACAGCAACACGAGAGTAATTTCATGCTTCCTTTAACGCCGACGCGATACTGAGATTTAAGTGCTCCAATTGACGCACATGTGATCCCATGACGTTTACAAGTTAGCACAGTAACACCAGGGTAATTTCTACTGTTCAAGTTCACTTTATATATCAATCGGTACACAACACACTTCCTTGAACGCCGACGCACTACTGAGGTTTAAGTGTACCAATTGACGCATAATCGATATACTACTTTCGGAATGCATATGCCGTATCTACATATTATTACTCATAATATAATTGGTTATCTATATTAGTATTATATAGCAAAAAGGTTTGTTTGTTTGAACGAACGCGCTAATCGTAGGAACTACCTGTGAACTTCAAAAAATATGTTTGTATTGGATACGGTAATTATTGAGGAAGGCTTTAGGCTATTCGACCTCATGACACTACTAATAGGACAAACCTATATTGTAACAACTAAAAAAAACATATCGAATAATTTTTAATTCCACGCGAACAAGGCGCAGGCACATCTAGTAATATTATATACAAAAGTTATTTTCGGTAGCTCAGTGGTAGTGTGTACGACTTCGCGTCAATGGACGCGAGTTCGAATCCACTCCATCTACAATGAGCTTGTGCTTTCGGTGAAGGAAAACATCGTAATCAAACAAAAGCATGGTGGTAGGGCTTTTTCTGATGCCTGCCTGGCTACCACCCTTAAGTTGAAAATCTGCTGCCAAATACCAATAGACGTGTTGCGGCAGTTCCACTTAAGAGACAGTCCCTCCACAGGTTTAGTGTGTCTACCAACTTGCGCCGTATCGTCACTTAAGATCAGGTGAGATTATGGCCATAACGCTAAAACATAAATTTTTTTTTCGTTAATCTGTTCTATAAGCTATGCTATGTTATATATGCTATGCAATGCTATGTATATATATGCTATGCTATGCTTATTATGCTAGTATAAGTAAGGCAAGCGTGTTAAGTTTCAATAAGCATGAAGGAATATCTGTTTAACACCAACAATACTATGCGAGTTTTCATATACGCGCGGTATTTCGCCCGTTTTCGTGAACTGTTTGACTGTTTGACATAACACTCGTACTGTACTACGTTTCAAGTGTTGTCGATATCTGTATCTACTATATAGAGGCATTTATTGTAATCCTTATGTTTATATTATTTGACAGTATATTTGTCATTTACGGCCGTATTTTCGTGTATGTCGAAGTGTATATCTTTGTCGCGGAAAAGGCTTTTTTTTTGTTTGTTTGAACGCGCTAATCTTATAAACCAACAGTCTGATTAAAAAAAATATTTCTGTATTGTTCGGCTCGTAAGAGAAGAGTTCAGGTGGATGCTACAGTTACTTCACCAAAACAAATGATTTTTCAAACTTAGAATGTCTCTATTTATCATATATTGCACTTGTAAAATAATATGTACACATACACATATCGAGAAAAAACACTATTATTAACACTCATGATATGTTTTGATGCCATTTTTGTTATTTAATCTAGTTAGAAACTGTTTATAAAAGTTCTGTCTTGGACGTCCGTGTGTCTGTATGTGCGGATCCTGCATGTTGTCACGATAACGACCGAAACACTTTACTAATCAAGTCTTTTTTTCTCTTACGCCTCAGTTTATTTAGTAATAGAACTCTATTACTTTTCACGGTCTGATTCGATGTGGTTTAATTGTTATTAAATGAACAAAAATAATTAGAATATGAGGCATGCACTTTTGGATTTTCCAAACTTTTTGATGAACAATCTTTGATGATGGATTCTAGCTATTTATCATTCTATTAATAATGAGAGCAAAGATGAACTGAAAAAAGTTACAAAAACGGGTAAAATCACTAAAGAAAACTTTAGTTCCATGCGAACGAAAGCTAATATAAGATATTTCTTTATCTCACAAGTGTAGATTGTTTTTTTTTATATACTTAAGGTTTAGCGTTGTGGCCATAATCTCACCTGATCATAAGTGTCGATACGGCCCAAGTTAGTAGACACGCTAAACCTGTGGAGGAACTGGCTCTCAAGTGCTGCTGCCGGAACACACCTATTGGTATTTGGCGGCAGGTTTACAACTTGAGGGTGGTAGCTACCCAGGCGGGCATGGGCATGAGTTCGAACCCACGTCCCTTGACGCGAAGTCGTTCACACTACCACTGAGCTATCATCGCATGTTTGTTTATTGAAAAGAAGTTCATAACCTTTTCTGTACCTCTGATAACGTGTAGGTACCCGTAAAGTGCGTAATGTCCGGGTTAAGCAGAGGCGTTAAAGAGTAACAAACAAACAGACTCACGTTTCACATTTTACTATTAGTTAGGATAGTTTGATTATTATGAACGTGTGAAGTGAATTTATGAATGACTAGTTTAGTCCGAATGTCTAACTCTTTATACATACAGCTTTGCTCCTATGGGCAGTAATAATAAAATAAAATAAATTTTGATGTTACCTGATTTTCTTAAACAAACATAATTTTTTTTAATGTACATGTTTAACAAAAATTGCTCTATCAAATACAAAAATGTTTTTTTTTTTGTCCGACTGGTAGTTTGCTAAGGTAATCAGATTGGAACAATCAAACTTTTCAACTTTATAATATTAATTCGAATTTGTAATTAAGTTACTGTAGAAATTTCTTGGATAATTATGACCTAGGAGACGTTACGCATGTACGTGTCTGCTTAACATATTTAAATATTTGTGTGGAATTAACATCAAGAACGCCCTAATTTTAGATATCACCAGTAAAACATATATATATATATATATATATATATATATATTTTATAATGATTTCTTTACGCGCGTTTACGCGAATATTATTCATTGAAATAAAACTAATTTAAACGGATTTTATCGCGGTTATTTATTAAATGTTGATCCCGACGTTTCGAAAGCTGACCCGATCAGTCCGCCCCGTGACCACGAAGGCTGAAAAGCTTTCGAAACGTCGGGATCAAAATTTAATAAATAACTGCGATAAAATCCGTTTAAATTAGTTTTATTTCAATATATATATATATTGATAGACCAATTAAGTGGACTTATTAATATGACGCTACTATCAATAGGAGCAAAACAAAAAAAAGTTACAAAACCGGGAAAAAAGTATTAAATAATAATTTTTAGATTAACGCGAATATAGTCGCGGACATAGCTAGTATAATAAACATAGCGGTTATTAAAAAAATCCTTACTAATATTATAAATGACTAAGTGAGTTTGTTTGTTACGCTTTCACGCCTAAGCCGCTGGAATCGATTATGATGAATTTTGGTATAAAGATAGACGGGGATCGTGAAACAGTAGTAGGTTACTTTTTCTCGGGAAACCTTATCGGAAGTGGGTTAAAGATAGGGCTAAACTTTGTATGAAACTTTTTATTGCGTCATCGGAATTGCTGGATAAAATCAATTTTAACGCGGGCAAAGCCGCACGTAAATCCACGTAGATTATAAAACGGAACCTTGCTTATTCATTCGGACGCTTAGTGTCAAGTAGATTTCGTCGCTTTGGGTGGTCAATCTACCGTAGTCGCTGCTCACGGCGAACGATACCTGACACTGTGACACTGTTGACATAACGTTGACATCAACTTGACACGCCGTCACGTTGTACAGGCGTGCAAACAAGAGTATTTTTCGTGAGATAATATTTTAAGCGGACATATTTGTGATTTATTTTGTGACGGGATTTCAGTCTATTGTGTATAGGCTTGGCGTGTTCACTATTTTGGGCCACATCATCCCTTGACATCAGGTGAAATTATAGTTACAGCACTAAACCTATAAACAAAATAAGTAATGTGTTTTTATTTAAATCCATAAGCATATGCAATTTTGGCAGCATTTTGCATAATTTTGTTAAACAAGAATTTCCTGAGAATGGCGAGCTTCTATGCGAACTATGGATTCACTGTTGGGTCCAACGCGTGGTGGATAGGGAAACTCCGAACTGATCCCGAGGCTTGGGATATGGGTGTAGGTTTAGGAGGCGAACTTATCTTTTTTTATAGTTAAGGTTTAGCGTTGTGGCCATAATCTCACCTGATCTTAAGTTACGATACGGTATAGAATAAGCCCTACCACCATGCTATGGCTTCCTTCACCGAAAGCTCAAGCTCATAATAGGTGGTTGGATTCGAACTCACGTCCCTTGACGCGAAGTCGTACACTACTACTACTACCACTGAGCTATCGTCACTTCTACTCGTGTTTTTCTCCCTGCCCAGCGAAATTTAGAAGAATTATTAAATAATGATCCAATTTCGACTCCCTGAGCGAATGAATGAACGAAAAGTATCAAAATGAATGATACAAAAAGAAAAATGACCTAATAAGATGTTTAAGTTATATAATTTTAATCATAAACTTATTAATTTTCACATATACTTCAAAAAATATTTATATTAAAATATATGTAACATTAAATACATAATTGATATGTTTTTTTTTGTTTTGAGTTCCTGATAAAGTAAATATCACGGTTGGCTCACGTTGTATTATGTTCATTTAATCTAAAGTTTAATGTTATCTATAGTGAACTATGTGTTGAGGCAATCACTGCTCAGGTCATAAGAGATCAGGTAAACTAGGATTCTTTTTCATTACATACTAACTATTATTATAAATGCGACAAAAAGTTTCCACGTCATAACTCTTCCACGTGGTTTTGAAACTTTGCATTGACATTGTTAAAACTGTGGACAAGTACATAGGGTACATATGTAGAATTAAATGGTTCCCGAGAGATATAAAAATATATTTGAGATTGGCAAAATGTACACAAAAAAAAAACATCGTGATATAGCATGGTGGTAGGGTTTTCCTTAATACCCGTCTGGCTGGATACCGACCTCATTTTTTACGTAATCTCGGCAAAGTCACTGCACTGTTCCTAATAGTACAGTCCAAAAACAGAAGCGGCCATCGAGAGAACGACAAACCATCACCAGTCTCTACTGTCATATCGTCTTGCATGACACCATGTCGAAAATCTGGTACCAAGTACCTATAGATGTGTCCCAATAGTTGCGCTTGAGAGCCAGTCCCTCCACTAGGCTTACTATGTTCACCATCTTTGGCTACATCGACACTTAACATAAAAACGACATAAAATAGGCCAACAAAAATGGATGATTATTTTACGCATATCTAAACGAAATACGACATGTAAGATACTAAGTGGAAACATTAATTCGAAAGTATTAATTTAAAAATATAGATAAACATTTACGGTGTCGGGAGTACAAACGGAGAATACACATGAATGAACCGCTTACACAATGTTATCTCGTTATAACCATCTATGTAGTTACAATGCCAATGATGGTTTCTTGAACTCGGCTATAGCCCCCGACAGAACGGAGCTATAATATATATTAATATAGTAAGCTATATATAACGTTATAGCTAGCTGCCACAGACGGTAGGTATACTATAATATATATTGCTATCATTAGCTCTGCAGCCGTCGTTGCATGAGCACGTATATGTGCTACGTTCTAAATAAAGATGTTCTAATTTTAGATATCGTATAACTAATATTTAACTAGTTAAGTTCACCGCGCACACAAGTGTCAGACGAAAATTAACATTCTGTCTTCTTGAAATATATTAACATGTACCTTAATATGTCTTGCTATACCAAAATATATCGTGCTACATCTTTCTACATATTATGGTGTTGTCATAAAAAAATAGCTGCGCCTGTGGTCACTCGCCGATTACTATATAAAATATACCGGAATATACCTTGCTATAATTTATATGAATATATATTATAGCTCCGTCTGTTGTGGGTTTAAGTCTCGATAAGGAATCAACAAGCGCTGGAGAGAGAAAAAGCAAATAAATATAATTTTACCGCAACATCGACTTTGTTCTTCCTCGATAGTGTTTAAAGATTATCGTCCTTTCACCTTTACCGTTGAACGTCTTGTCAATGATAGATATACCAGGTGTATCCTAATGAATAGAGACCAACATAAACATAGGTATTTGGTAATAAGGGTGATGAAGGACGACGTGTGTCAGTTTTTTAGTTGTTCTATAGGTAATCAGTACGCGGTTGACCACAATCTCACTTTTTTTTTTTTTTTTTTTTATCTCTGCTAAGTGACTGCACTGTACCTGATGTTAAGTACAGCACAGTCCAAAACAGCAGCGATCATTGAAAGAACGATAATCCATCGCCAATCGCTACTGTCATGCCGGCCTGTGTAAATGCTTTTTTATGTTTCTCTTGAAGGACCCGATGTTATATGAGGAAGGGAATACATGGGCCGGAAGACTGTTCCACAACTTCACGTAAATGGAGATGAGGTATATGATGGATCGCGCTTACTTAGTAAGAACAAATTCACTCTTTGTAAACATTCCTACATTCAAAGATGAAAGAAAGACAGACGGCGGTAACGCTTGCTGTACGCATTATAAAGGAAGCTGCAAAATGCATTGTACGGATCAGAGGAATATCTAGAATATAGAGACACTCGAGACGTCCTCTGATAAAATGGGGATGGTGGAATTAGACCGTGCAGTTCCTGCGTACAGTCTCTAAAGTGTATCCTACAAAATATTGAGAAACATGCTACCTTACGGCGATGCTAAACTGTGAGCATATTAACTTTCTTCAGTTCTTGTTTCGCCAATGAATATGTGTACGCGATCCTCGATTGTGGGTATCCAATGTTGCTTCTGACCCTTTTTAGAAATCTAGCATACACGGAGAAAGTTTCGAGCCGATGATAGTTCAGTGGTAGTGTGTATGACTTCGCGTCAAGGGACGTGAGTTCGAATCCAAGCACCTACAAATGAGCTTGAGTCTTTGGTGAAGAAAAACATCGTGAGGAAACCATAGCATGGTGGTAGGGCTCTTTCTAATGCCCGTCTGGCTAGCTACCACCCTCAAGTTGTAAACCAGCTGCCAAATACCAATAGGTGTGTTTTGGCAGCTACACTTGACAGCCAGTTCATCTAGAGGTTTAGCGTGTCTACTAACTTGGGCCATATCGTCACTTAAGATCAGGTGAGATTATGGCCCAAACGCTAATACCTTAAGTATAAAAAAAAATCCAACTGGCAGTTCCAGAGTTTGAAGCGTTTAAACAAACCAACAAAAATACTATTCAGCTTTATAATATGTAGACCGGATCCAGTATAGACGATTTTATAGTTCAACTTTGCAGGTCGGAGATATATCCGTTTTATTATACGCGTGAGTCAGCGTGAAAGGGTAGTCATGTCGCCTCAACGGGATATCGAGTTTCGCAAAGGTTTATTTAACGTATCTTTTTCCACGTTTTATAATACCTTGTTACACACGATCTCAACGTTGGTATGTCTCAATAATTATATTACTCATCTACCGGTCGGTACATCTTTAACAACAAAATTCTTAACACAAATCTGCGCCCGTGACTATACTTTCACATTATTGAACAATTGGAATCATTAAACATCATTCTAATGATTTGAGGGTTGAATTTTTTAATTTTCTGACCAATATAATATAAATATTATAATATATATAAAATAAAACTACCAAAGCAATCTGTTTTCCATACAAATTTCTATCTCTATTTATGTTTCTATTTTAGAAATTTATTATCTTTATATATATTGAAAATGTATATAGAATACCTTAAGATTTTATTGAGAAACTTGTCCGTTTTTGCAATGCGAAATAGCATTGCTTCTAATGCTTTTCAAAAAAGGTTTTTTTCTAATAAGTACTAAATAACATAAGTTACTATCACAAATAGCTTATGTTCTTTGATTGTTAATTACTGAACAGAAACATAGGCGGGTACATCAATTTCTGTCCACAAGTTTATAAATCTCACTGTATTTTTAAATTATCCTGTTTTCTCGAGGAATGTTTTGTTTATATGAAATTTATAGTATGTTGTACGTTCATTAATAATATTAGATATCACCGTGTTCAAGTTCATGAACATGGTGGTATCTTGTAGTTTCAAAGTGATCCTCGCAAGAGAGACAGGCAATAATTCAACATCAGATATTTTTCGTTCTTATATTGATAACAAAGTGCACCCCGACAACCTTTTGAACAAGATATTAAATAGGTAGATTTGACTCAGCAACAGTTTTCTTATATGTGCAGGTTCTTTGATAGATACTGAACTTTTTTTATCTTTATTTCTATACAAGGCTTGTACTAATAGTACATGCCACTTCCATCCACCATACAACACGCTACAATTAATTTCTCAGCCCAATACCGATTTCAACCAAATCATAAATTAATTTTATTTTATTTAAGAGAAATATATACTTTTTTTAAAGGAAAAATAAAGCAAAGTCAAAGCCTTGACATTCCGATCGATTTCGTATTGCACTTCTCGGTAAGTCTATATGACACACGAGAAAGTGGCAATTTCAAGCGTTCAACAGCAGCCTAATTTGAGTTTTATGTGGATTATGAATGAATCAGATATCTTTAAATAACAATAACTAATACATTAATTCAGCGTTGCCAAACAACGTGGCAAAGCCGCCTAGCATTTCAGGTACACTACCTTGCGCTTCCGATGTGCTGGTTTTAGAATAAAATGGCGGTAGGGCTTTTTCAATTCCCGCCTGGTTACCAACCGCCCTCAAGTTGAAAACCTGCCGCCCGATACCTAAGGGTGTTGTCTAGCGCTGACACTTGAGAGTCAGTCCCACTACTAGGCTTAGCGTGTCCTCCATTTTGGGCCACATCATCACTTAACATCAGGTGAAATTGTGACCATAACGCTGTTCGCTTGATACTTGCCTTTTCGACTGAATACTTTTTACGCTTGCTATAAAAGAACATAAAAACGTTATGAAAATAGAAGTAACTTGCGATTAGAAAGGTTTCAGAGGCAATTTTGGAAATGGAAATGAAGATCTTTCTTGAATAAGTCCATCAAAGACATATTATCTATAAAACGAATACGCACTTGCGATGGAATGAACGAATGTTAATTGTCAACGTCAGTCATAAGCCGAGTACGTTGCGGTTTTGCACCAACATCTTATGTTGAAAGAACATATATAAAACAGATATGCAACTGTTAATAAGAAACATTAATACATGTATCACAATATTTACTATGTTTTTAAGTTGACCTAAGAAGACGCTACTGTAAATAACAATGAACACGTTACGATCTTTTGTACGTGAGAAAATTTTTGAGGATTTAAAACATTTTTTTTGTATGTAATAGCAAGCAAACGATGTCATCTGATGGTAAGTGATCACTGCCACTCATGGACCATACCATACAATACCATATATAGCATAGAGGAATCGCAGCTGCGTTGCCTCCCTTTAATTTTGAGGGACTGGCTTTCAAATACAACTACCGGAACACACCTTCTGATATTAGGCGGCAGATTTTCAACTTGAGGGTGGTAGCTAGTCAGGTGGGAATCATAAAAAGCCTTACCACCATGCTATGGTTACCTCACGATGTTTTCCTTTACCGAAAGCTCAAACTCATTGTAGGTGATTCGAACTCACATCCCATGACGTGGCATTCCTACACACTACCACTGAACTATCATCGTTAAAACTTAAAAATAACTTTTTCGTGTCCATTAAAAACATAAATTTTAATAAGAATCACATAGAATACAATTGATGATTTAGTCAAAAAAAGGTAATCCCAAATACACTGATCTATATACTTAGTTTAAATTGACTAATTGCATTTCATTTAAACCCATGTTCTAGAAATAGGTTTAAAAAAATGGAATAACAAATTTGGCAGCCATTTTAAAAATCTTTTAAAAACACACTCAGCACGAAGCTAAGCTAAGAAGGTTCCGATTTAACTACAAAGTTTATTTCGTAGGAATAGTCTGATCCATTGATATTATAAATATCAATATATTATGATGATAAGCGATAAGTGATGATAGCTCAGTGGTAGTGTGTACGACTTCGCGTCATGGGACGTGAGTTCGAATCCAACCACCTACAATGAGCTTGGGCTTTCGGTGAAGGAAAACATCATGAGGAAACCATAGCATGGTGTTAGGGATTTTTCAAATACCCGCTGGCTAGTAACCACCTTCTAGTTGAAAACCTGCCGCCAAATACCAATAGGTGTGTTCCGGCAGCTGCACTTGAGAGCCAGTTCCTCCACAGGTTTAGCGTGTCTACCAACTTGGGCTGTATCGTCACTCAAGATCAGGTGAGATTATGGCCATAACGCTAAACCTAAACTATATAAATATTATAGGTATAAATCACTGCATATGTTTAGTCTTACATAGTTTTGAGTCGCATATATTCCAAAGACTGTTCATAGGATATTTAGTACCTGAGAATTCCTGGGATATGCCCAACAACATGTAACTTAAAGGTTTTTCTTTAGGATGACGCATACCAAATACTATTTCATAAAATGATAATGTCAAATATTTGGACTAATATACTTTTAAAGATGCTTCGATTACGGATTCCTACAAGTTTTTTTTTTCATGTAAAAAAAATTTTTTTTTTTTTTAAAGAGCTTGATGTCATGTGATGATACAAAGACTGGATCCTAACTGATATTATAAATTGCAATATGAGTTTGTTCGTCACACTTTCAGGCCTTAACTAATAAATGCAACGTACTGAAATATTTCATACACGTTATCAGAGGTGATGACATGGGTTAGAAAACTTATATTATTTATACGCGAGCAAAATTTATCTGTAATAAGGAAATCTTGACCGTCGGTTTTGTATAGTACCAATTTTGGTCGCCAGACAAGTTATATCAATACTAGATTTTACCTGCGGCTTCGCTCGCGTTAATATTAATTCTGTCTAACAAATCGGATGACGTAATAAAACGTTTGATACAAAGTTTGTAACTCTTTACCAACTTCCAATACGTTTTGAGTAATAGTAGCCTATTACCGTCACCAAGTTCTCCTCTTAACTTTAATTTATCATAATCGGTTCAGCGGTTTCGGCTTGAAAGCGTAACAAACAAACAAACTCATATGGTGGATAGTAGTAGTAAACAAATAAAGGGCAAAATTTATGAAATATTTTTCAGTATCACGCGAACGCAGCCGAAAATATATGGCGTTTGGAAGGCGCAAAATTTCATATCAATCGAAATTACCCATGTCTATCATGCAATTAGAGCCTTCTATCTATCAATTTGAACTAGTGAACTTATTTATGTAATACATTCATATTTTTAATGGTAAAATCTGAGCGATGGATATTTTTAACAGACGATTTGTTAGCAGCTTTTATCCGCCGCTCTGCGCTTATTAATATCGGATGACGCAATAAAAAGTTTCATAGAAAGTTTATTCTTCTCTTTACCCCACTTTCTATAGATTTGTCGCGAGAATAAGCCTAACACCGTCTCCAGGGTCCCATCGATATCTATACAAAAATTGATATTTATTGATAATTTAACTGACACATGTTCATTTCGAAACAGATTGACAATAAACTGTTAACAGTAACTTGGGAAGTCTATTGAAAGAGTCAGCAATGCATGCTATAACTAATCATGTTTTTTCTTTGTTATTTATTACAACATTTTACGCGACTTTACATTTTTTACGGCTTTGCTCGCGTTAAAATTGATTTTTTCAAACAAATCGAATGACTCACTAAAAAGGTACAAATTTTATCTCTCTCTTTCCACTTGCAATAAGGTTTTCGCAAAAGTAGCCTATTATCACTATCTTTATGTTCCTATCTATCTCTCTATCAAAATACATCATAATCGATTCAGCGGTTTAGGCCTGAGCAACAAATAAACTAAATAAACAAATTCACTTACCCATTTATGTATATTAGTAAGTATTATTGTTATTATTATTGTGTGTCAATGTTGTGAAAAGAATATCTATGCCAAAGGCTTATACAGGTATCTATATATATATGAAGTATTATTCAATTCTTCGAACGAAATCGCGGGCACATTTACTATACAATACAATTAATTCACGGCATTATTCAAACGATACAACACGAGTAGAATAAGTCATATAAATCTTTTGTTACTTAACATATCAACTCATACACGTGTATATGAAATACATTATCAAATAGCGGGTCACGCACTTTTCAACTAAGCATAATTAAACGGCTCAATGGGCTATGATAATTATGTACTCGAATTGCATTTAATGACGCATGCGCATGGTTATTTGTTATCGCTGATAATAATATACATGACATACGTCATTATATATGTGTAATGGATCCATGAGTGCTCCATAATCGTAGCTGTGAATTATTTAAATGAAACTTTTATTACATCGTCTCAAATTATTTCGTCCATCTATCGCATTTCGCATTACATCCGGCCGCGGAGTAAGGGTAAAGCGCCTATATTTCGCATCAGCTGACTGTATAGCATCGATTTTACACAATCATTCCCATTTTCCAAACATTAAGGCAAGATTAAAAACTCGAATTTAATGTGTACCCTAAAGCGAATAATTTTCCGGAAAAATTCAGTTAAATGCCTATAAGCCGAAATAAGGTTTCACTTGCATCGCAGTTTCATAAAACTTCACAATTTTTTAGGTCATTATAACATACTGGTTCTTACCCGCGTTCTTAATATTAATTTTGTCAAATTGAATTACTTAAATGATAGTTTCATACAAAACTGATTCCTCCCGCTATCCAACTCCCAACATGTTTCTAGTGAGAAAAGATAGCCTATCACCGTCTCCAGAGTCCCATCTATCTCTGTGCCAAAATTCATCACACTCGGTTTAATGATTTAGGCGTGAAAGCGTAACAAACAAAGACACTCACTTCCGCATTAATCATTTTAGTAAGGATGAGAATATGGTTTAGCTTAAATTGATGTCTATAAAAATCTGTGATATCAATAGTTATACTTACCGAAGGTACCAACTCAGAGTATAGAAACCGTAATTCAAGTCCACACGAATGAAAACGCGAAGACAAATGGTATAAAAAGGGATGTATTTAATTATCACTCTGATATATATGAATCAAATTTACAAAATAAATATGCATATCTGGGGAAGCTTTCACGTATCACGCTGTTTGCTATCATAAGTCCAACGTAACCTAACCCAGCACCTCGCTACCTGTGACCACTTCGCCGGCTTCATACACTTTTGGAACACTTCGATCCTCGAACGGATTTATTTTAAGCATTTTAAACTGTGAAACAGTGTCTCTAAATTGATTTTATACATTGCCCGTATTAAAATAATTCTTTTGTAACATGTAGAGTTAAAACCTTACCTAAAAGTAATATGGGCAAGTCTACCAGCAGATGCCAGAGTATGCTGTGTCTCGCCTGCATTTCTTCAGGTGCAGGAGCCGGTTGACGGTGATCTGCTATTGTCTGGAACAAAAGTGAATTTATGAGTTAGCCATTAAAAATATAGGTTAAGACATTCCAACATTATATAATAAATATAAACAAGCTAACTATAATTACTAAAGCGAAAACTACAGAATATTGGATAAAAACAGTAAATTTTGAGGCAGATAAATTATTTAATAAACTACCTTTAAGAAAATGAAAATGTGTTTGTAAGATCACTGGATGTTATTAGATTAGTGAAGTGAGACAGATGTAATTCCCATTAGGAGAATGATGCACTTTTTAAAAATCTTTGTACTGAAATATTTTTATTAATAAGCACGGACAAGAGACACCATTCTATACGACAGTAATCAGAGTATAACCCAGAAACTGCGGGGACTACCGAGCTGAACGTTTTGACTGATGTTGATGATATCTTTTGCTTACACATTGGACCATCGTCCACTAAAATGAGTTAAAATCGTAGTCATAGTCTGCGTACTCCAACGTATCAAACATATTGGGAGCATAACGGTAATAGACACATACAAAAAACATTTTTTTGTATGATTTAATTTGAAGCAACGCACATTTGATGGTTGGGTTGTCGAACAACACCATAGCTGCCTTTACGGGAACGTCAATAAATCCATGTTTAGACAATATCGCTGGTGGCGATACGCATATATACGGTGGTGCATATAGATGCACGACAGCCTGACAGAAACGATGTCCAACTGGGCGCCACACTTTACTGAATAGTATCCGTAAGGGATAAATATGCGTTGCTTAAATGGATAGTATGCGTCCTATACGTGTATAATGCGCATTGCATACAGGCATATTGCGTAATGCATATAGGACTAATATATGTCGACTCTTCGTATAATACATCATGCATACGTGCACAACACGCATCACAAACGTGCTCAATGCGCGTTGCAACTAAACATAATACGCGTAGCATATGTGTCTAATGCGCGTTGCATATAATCTTAATGCGCGTCGCATACGGCCGTAGAACGTTGCCGATCCATTACGTGTTGTGGTGTTCGTAGTTACGAAAAATTACGGCACGGCACACTAAAAGTACGGTGATGATATGCTCCGATTAAGTTGGCCGCCTATTTTTTGTTTTAATACATAGAGTGGTGTATTTATAAATCACTAACATTTTGTATAATATTTGTTTGGAAGTTGTATTAAAAAAAATACACATTTTGTTTTAAAGTTGAAACAGGGGTTCAAAGTCTGCAATGCGCTAGTGATATCTCTGGTGTTACATGTGTCCACTAGCTATGTTCACTATTTACAATCAGGAGGGTGCCAGGATTGTCTGCAACCTTAGTTAATAAAGTCGTTTTTTTTAATTAATAACTGCTGATCAACCTGTTTTTGGTTTCATATCAAAGATATTACAGTTTATTATAGAATTAATCTCTAACAAACTACTGATCATTTTGTAATAAAATTTTGAGATCATTGAATGATGAGTTTAAAAACTGCAGTTTACGGAACATATCCACAGGTGCTTGGCAACAAATTATTAACCCAAAGCACTATAAAACTAGATACTGCTCTATCTCCACACGACTTTAGTGTTGCAACTGAGCTTTAGTCATCAAAGCTCCGCAAAACGTAAGCCGTACCGTAACTAATCCAGCCCGTAATAATGCGTCGCTGGGTTCGTGCACAAAATAAATAAATACAGAGAGTCAACTTCGCACAACGTGTGATAAAGGCTCATGAAAAATAAAGGCAAAAATTGAGTCGAATGGTAGAACATGACGATCGTCTGTTTGCGATAGTTATATTAGATGTAATACATTCCAAAGTGGTATAGGAGTGTCGCATTTCGGAATTAGTCTGAATAACTCCAGCAGGCAAACGGAGGGATATAGATACATCGGCAAGGTGGAAACCACAATTTTAATGATAATAAATTATAAACTAAGAACATATCGATATGCAACATCTAATGCAGCGGGTCAGACCGTTTGTAAGCGTGGCGATGTGTCGCTACGGTGTGCGTCACCTCGCTATGTGATTGTATATGTAAAGACGTGACTAATGAGAACAATTATTTTGTGTAATTATTTAATATAAATGTATGTTAAATAATAACCCTTATTATCTTTAAAAATATTTCAATACTTTTAAAATATTTCGTTGTGCTATATTTATTTCCTTTCATAAGCTACCCCTTGAAGTTCATAATTTGTAGAAAAAAAAACGGATGTTTCACATCTGTTAGACGTCTCGCGACGGCTCAATTTTTTATATTCATAAAATGTTATAAATGTCAGCCCTATCAGTAAATTCAAGGCTAAATATCTAAACTCATGTTCGGTCAGATCCGTCATTCTGTTCCGAATATATTCTATGGCTTTCTGTTACAATACCACTTTTAACTCAGATGTAAGTCAAATCTTAATAGTTGGACTAAATCTATTCGGAGCTAATCGATTGCCGAAAGCTATGGTATATTATAACTTGTAACGCAAATTATCTTCTATAACATGATAATAGGGAACCGTGAATATTTGAAATAAGTGTACTTATGGTATATAATAACTTCAGAATTAGAAACTGGTAGTTTTTTTTCTATTTATGAGAAAGTTATGCAATATTTTTTAGATTATAAAATTATATTTTTCTATAATTACAACACATTAGATGGTACCGCAGAATTCATTCACGCATTTCCCATGAACACAGTAGGTGTCGGCGTAATTAAAGGAATATTCATGCCAAATCTTTAGTCAATAGGTCACGTAGTCTTGCAGATACGTGTCTCCTATATAGGGACTTGCATTGAATTTCAAGTAAAATGGGGTGTATATTTTATATATATCTGGCAATATGTGGTATTGAAACGATAGTAAAATCTATATAGTTTGAATAAACTGTAAAACATTTAGAAGTTTTTTTTTTATGGTTAAGGTTTGCTATGGTAATGTTAAATCTGCTTTCTCCTGATTATCTGGTTGACTAAAAACAGTAGAAAACTGTTGGTGAAGCGTACTTTCTTAGTATAACATTACTATATCCTATTCCTCTAATTATGCCTATAATCTCACCTGATCTTAAGTGACGATACGGCCCAAGTTGGTAGACACGATAAACTTGTTGTTTGTATGTTTTGCACAATATCGCACTACATATAAGGGCATATTTGGTTATTTTGAGGCAATTTATATCAATCGGTACACAACATACTGTCTTGAACGCCAACACGACACTGACATTTGAGTGTGCGAACTAGCACATACGACAGTGCCACAATACGAGCGTATTGAAGCATATACATATTTTTACTTATAGATAGAACTGTATTTTTTAATTAATTTATACTTTTTTTTTTATTTTAGATCAAAGTGTTCCACAAAGTACATATCGAATGCTGAGAACGAAACTAATTCAACTCAAAGTTTTACTAGAAGTAATTATCTATGCAGAATAGGCCAAAAAGGTAGCTTAAAACATGGGTAGTAATTAAAAATTACATATCACAGTCAAAGAGCGTTAAACATACGTACGTATATTTTGTTGACTCTATAGGGTTTCTAAGGGTTAGAAAAATAACATGTAAAACTATGTCAACGAAGGGCATAGCCAGTTATATAATATACTAGCTGTGTCTGCGACTATGTTTGCGTGGAACTAAAATATTATTTAATAATTTTCATTTATAAAAAAATATATATAGTATACTTGGGGCTAACAGCATTTTAATGGTGAAAGAATTTTTGAATCGGTTATTGAGTTTTTTCGTTACAAACAAAAATAAAAATCTTTCCTGTTTAAGCAATATTTTGGTTTTGCCCGTTTTTATAAAAGAAAAAAAAACAATACTGCTCTGATCCTAATACCGATAGCATGGTGTTAAATAGATTCCCCAATGATTGATCTGTCAAGTACAAAGGGTATTTTCTAACCCTACTGACAGTTCCTAATATAAGCGCGTTGGAACAAATAACAGGCAAATATTTTTCCGCTTTATAATGTCAATACAGATAATAAAGGCGACAATGTGACATTTCTATGTAAAAAAAAAATACTTGAAACCCCAAAACCCTCTAGGTTTATTTATATTAAATCTCAGGGCTCGATAGGCACTTTATAGATCGTAAATCAACCGTCATTAAATCAAGGTACAGAAGTTACTTCTACTGAATCTAGGCGCCCAGGCATTAACATAGGAATTCGATAGAACCTACGCACTCTGCGCGAATATTTGGACCCACGTATCTAGTGTCGCCAACATGTTTTGCATGTTCAACGATCTGCATACAGGAATTTGACCTATTACCCAACATATTATAGGCTTTTAAAGTTTATTTAAACATGCATAGCATATACCTGATACCGTATACCTATATACTTACTAGTAATATTATAAATGCGAAAGTGAGTTTGTGTGTTTGTATGTCACGCCTAAACCGCTGAATCGATTATGATGAATTTTGATATAGAGACAGATAGGACCCTGGAGGCGGTGATACGCTAACTTTTCTCGTGATCAACTTATTGCAAGTGGTGTGGATTTTTTATTAAATCATCCGATTTGCTAATAAAAAGCTAGAATAAAATATATTAGTATTTATAAAAAAAACTTTCACTCTCAATACATGGTTCTGTTATAAGTTTCTATCAGTCGTTGCTCGACCAGGGTATTTAAATAAAAGGTCGTCGGGCAGTCTATGTGCACAACGCGGCACTTTGAGCTTCCACGATTAATATTAATCGCAACTTGGATCCGTTTGGCTTAACATCAACGGTAATAAAACAAGATGGACGTATCCTTGACTTGATCACAGTCCTCCTGTTGAATTTCAATTCCCATTATAGAAAGGTAAATAAAATTACAAGTTTGAAAATTCAAATAAAACACCACAGCCAGGTTATTAGAAATGTGTCTTAACCCTACTATCACCGCAAGTGTTTATTTTTTCCTTTATAGGTTCAGCGTTATGGCTACAATCTCACCTGATGTTATGTGGCCATGTGACGCAAGATCGTGGCTACCCTAAGCCTAGTGGAGAGACTGACTCAAGTGCAGCTGCCAGAACTTTTTTATAGCAATTTGGCAGCGGATTTTAAAATTGAGGGTGGTAGCTAGTCAGCGCTACCACTGTGCTATGATCTCAATACGATGTTGTCCTTCAGCGAAAGCTCAAGCTCAGTGCAGCTCGATTGGAATTCACGTCGCTTGTTGACGCGGCGTCCGTGCACAATACCAACTGAGCTATCATGGCTTCAATCATTCTTACTGTATTAGAATAATAGAAAGCGAATAATTATTACAAACACCAGGAAATAATAAAATTCAAACGATAATTATTTCTAATTGCACAATTTACAAGACTTGAAGGCGCTCTCTGTAATGGACTCTGCAGCTTATAACACAGATTATTAAAAAATAATTATTCTATATATGACGTGTCGTAGGCATACGGAATGTCAATAAGACAGGTGTGCAGTGCAGTCTGACAGTGTATAAGTAATTTGAGCGGGTCAGTTGTTTAATATAATAAGATATGTAACTTTCCACAATGGTTAACACATTCTATGAGCTCTCATTAAAATAACAATATTGGATTATTATATATAGCCCTTATATTAATTTTTCTATTACACTCTTAAACCTAAAAAAAAAATTCAAAACTTTTTTAGTTATTCTTTTTTGACCCGTTAGAGAAAAATTATGAGAGCAAATAAAAAAAAAACATGACGAAACCATAGCAGTGTAGTATCAGCTGAAATTATGATCCACACGCTAAAAATATTAACAAATATTAATTACAGAGTTTGTAGTAAGTTCCTATGTATATAAATGCATTGGTCAAACTCGCGTATTTGGCACTTTCAAAATCAATACGACGTTTGTAGCAACGTCGACTTATAAATTTACATAAAATTATGTGAGGGGAGACGTTTGACAGCGCGTATCGTACTGATTTTGGCGCGCTGTCAAACTGTCATTGGCATCGACGCATTGATAAAAGTACTTTTAAGTTTTATGCATTATTTTTTAAATATTTCTACGTCTTAACTCACAACTATTGGAAACTCGTAAATGATCTATTAACGAAAATTTTTTTTTACTCACAGATAATTGGGACAGAATAAAGAAAGTAAATTATTTCTTCATAATCTGTTGTTTGCATAGTGACATAATAGTAATAAAAATAACTACGTGTATATCATTATACAAGCTAAAGACGCGAAACTTCTTTAAGTTTTCTTTGGTTTATTTAAAACCAGCTTTTACTCGTGGATTCACTCCCGTTGATATTGATTTGTTCAAATAAATAAGATTACGCGAATAAAAAGTTTCATAGAAAGTTCCCGATAAACTTCGTCTTTACCTCATTTCTAATAATTTTTACGAAAGAAAAAGTACCTTATTACCGTATCAAACGCCCCATCCATCTCTATACAAACATTCATTATAATCAATTCAGTGGTTTAGGCCTGAATGCGTAACAAACAAACACTCACTTTCGCCTTTATAATATTAGTATAATAACCCTTACTAAGGAAAATAAGTAAGGTAAATATGGTTTGAATAAAAGAAAATCGCTTGAAATAAAATCTATTTTATTGTATAATATATTACTACAAGCGGTGACTACATGTAACATTTATTATCTCATATAGAATACACATGTACAGTTGTAACATGACAACGTAACATTATTTTTAAATACCGTATCAAATGTTTGCTTTCAGTATCTATAGAAGTTTCTAATCGAACAAAAAAAAAAATTAGTAATGACAAATCAGTAAATTTATATTCTCAAAGTCACAGAGTTATGAAATCGTTATTTATTCAAAATTAATTCAACGATTTTATTACACACATTTTACATGATATTTTCGTCTTGGAAACACGTGGACTAGTCCCATAACTCAGCGTTCGATAGTCATTTGAATGACAACTCGACAAGCTGTTTATTTTTTATATGTTGATAACGGTAACGTTTTATAACAGTTATTTTATTAGTTACACAAATAACGTTGCTACATGTAGGTGGACTGTTCACTTTGTTTAGATATCAATAGAGATTATACAGTAATTCTAACTACGTGAAGTAATATTTAACGGTATATATACAGATAAATTTACTAATAATTTTATACATTATAATTGTGACCAGAAACTCACGTTAAGTATATTTTTAATCGCCCACCTGTGAACCTACGCAAGTGCCGTATCATAGGGATTTCACAAACGTAAATGTAACGGACACAAAGTTAAAAAAGGCTAACAGCTTGGTTATTGCTCGACTGGTTAGCGACCACCCTTGAGTTTAAACTGTCACAAAATAAACGTTCAGTGTAAGACTTCGAGTTCCGGCATAGTGTATAGAACAAGGGCCAGCCCTTTTCGGCAAGGTCAGGAACATGGCTGTAATATCCCTGGTGTTGCGGCTGTCTATAAGCTATTTATATACAAAGTGAACGTTACTAAAAAATGTACAGCCTACGGTAATTATCATTAAATGTACTTATGAGCAAAGATATTTAATTATTGTGAATAAACTCGTGAGGAGTCAAGGACCTAGATAGTCATATATATGTAGAGTTAAGCGTGCTTCATCACACCTTATTACATTTCCAAAATATTTATTCCTGATTCAAACCATAATACCAGTAACGAGCCGATTTCATCGAGTATTTTATCATTAAACATATAATACACCGAAAAATATATAACTTATAGTTTTCACCGATTTAATCGGTAATACACATATTTTAGTAACGAAACACCGAAAAAGATTGGAATTCGGTGATATATATCATACAATAGTCGGATTAATCTATCGATCCATAAAGCTTAGTGTTATAAATGAAAGTTTCCGAACACAATTTTCAGATTTGTTAGCATTCTTATAACATCTTTAGGATTTAATATGAAATGTTTTCAAGATTAGTGTTGTATTAAAGACGAGCATAAGTTAGTAGTACCATTATTTTTTACTAGCGGCGCCCGTGACTTCGTTCACGTGAAACTAAAAATTATTTAATGTTTTTAATCCGTTATTGTAAATTTCAAAACGAAGTTCCATATTAGTCCAATTAAATTGCTCTGAAATCAAAATTTTGGCGATCAATTTTGCAATTTTGATATCATTTAACTTTAATGCTACAAAAACTATGTGTAAAGGTTTTCTTGTCGGTAAACCATGGCAAGGGTTGAATGTAAATTACAAAAATCGTAGAATAATAATAAAATTTTATTTTCCTTAACTGCTTAAAAAAATCATATATTTAATTTTAGCGATACAGATTATTTTTGATAATTATAAACAAAAAATTGCAACGTTCAAATTGAAATTTCAATACTCAAAAATTTAATTAAACATCACGTTATCACCAACAGGAGCAAATTTGTATTGAAAATGGTTACAAATACCGGCAAAATATATTAGATCAAATTTTAGTTCCACGCGAACGAAGTCGCGGGCCCAGTTACTTATGTATAAGCTCGTTAAACAAAGCGTCGTGACTTAGAATCCACCTTCAATGAGCTTGAGATTTCGGTAAAGGAAACCATAGCATGGTGGTAGCGCTTTTTCTAATGCCCGCCTGGTTAGCTACCGACCTTAAGTTGAAAATACAGTTCCTCTACAGGTTTGGCGTGTCCGCCAACTTGGGCCATATAGTCACTTATAATCTGGTGAGATTATAGCCATTATTAGAGGAAGAGAATATAGGTATATTATACTAAGAAAGTACGCTTCACCCACAGTTTTCTACTGTTTTTAGTCAACCAGATAATCAAGAGAAAGCAGATTTCGTTAGAGATCGATACGTAAACTCACCGTATATCTATTCATGTACGTATCAAAAACAATATTTCACTAAAGTTAAATACTAATGATGAGTAATAAATTAATAAACATCGTTTGTTCGAGACGTATGGGGAGAGAGCATCAAAGTACGCGTTATCAGCCCGGTATCGTGGGCACATAAATAACAGGGGTCGACCGAGGTGATCGCCTGAAGACTTTGAACGGGAGACCAGAAGTTTTGGCGGGCGCTCGATCGGTTGTACGGTGTTTTATTTTAAATCAATCAATGCATAATCTTGCGTTATTCATTCCGTGTACCTTTGACAGCGATTTACGTAATGGTCTTTGGGTATTTATAGTTCGCATGCGAAGGGAATTTTTATTATAATTACGGTATGTCAATTTCGAAATGTTTAGGCGCACAATTATTTCGACACTGAATCGAATTAAATAGTTTTTTTTTTGTTCATACCTTAAGCGTTATGGTATCAATATCACCTGGTGTTAACTGAAAATGTCTCCCAAAATTGTCGAAACTCTAGGTACAACTATAGGTATTTGGCGGTAGGCTTTCAACTTGCGGGTGCTAGCTAAGCAGGCGGGCATAAGAAAAAACCCTACTACCATGCACTGTACTGATATATTGATGTAATGAAAATAACAATAAATGATACTGGCAAATATATATCCGATGTCAATTGACAAAAAAATAAACTCAAAAACTTTTAATAATACATAACAAAAATTAATCTTGCATTATTAGTCTATGTCACTCTGTTTTTAAATTTACATTATAATAATTAGTAATATTTTAATTAACTGCACAAAATAATTCTACAAAACTAGTACGTGGCTGGATTCCAAATATGTACATCAAAAGCCTTAAGGATTATTGTATAGAAGTTTTTTTTTTATATATTTTAGCAACGTGTTTTAGACGCGGTTTTTCCAATGTCACGTCGATATAATATTTGGCTAAAATATCAACGTTTGAAAGGCGATCTAGAAAAAAAATGGCGGCTTCTTCATTTAATCCAACAATTGAGATTTTGTGGTGATTCAAAATGCACGTTAATATTGGTAATCGATTCCCATTGTGTACAGTACATTAGATAAAATAACACAAATCTTAGAATCTTAATGGGAATCATCTGTAAATAATGACAGATTAAGATCCTTTCAAAACTAGTCTGTCCTTATTCATATGACGGTAAAGTCAATTGCGGATCCACTGTGCGGCACGGACCCTTAATACGAACTGTTGAACATTCTCATTGCCTCTCATTGATCCCGTTACGGCAATTAGTACTATAATTACCTATTCGCAACGCCTATAAAGGAATGCAGTTAAATTAATACGAATATATATATATGTAACATGAGATCGCAAGCTATAAATTGAAAGGGAAGAAATCTTTATTGAAAATTATTAGCAAAATGTACTACTACTAGTCACGAGGACATTAATAAATGCGATATGAATTAATGTATATTTGATGTATTTGTATGAATTGATAGCTTTATCTGCGGCTTCGGCCACGGTAATATTGATTTTGTCAAATATTAAAATGTTTATTAAAAAGTTCTTTTCTCTATTTACCCCACTTTCAAAAAGTTTTTGTTAGAGATAGTATCCTATTACCGGCTTTAAGGTTCCCATCTATCTTTATACTAAAATTCATCACAATCGATGCAGCGGTTTAGGTGTGAAATGTGTAATAATCAAACAAACTCACTTTCACATTTGTAATATTAATATGATATGATATAGTATATATATACTATTCTAGAAAGGATTATTAACAAAAGCTCTTATTCAGGGCTAATGTAGCATTCTAATGGTGAAAGAATTTCTAAAATCGGTCCAGTAAGTAGTTCTTGAGTTTATTCGTTACAAACAAAAATACAAGTAACTCCTTTTGATAATATTAGTATAGATATGGCTGTTTATACATAGATAATAACGTTAGTTGAATGATAAGTGATCTAAAATAAACTTTGTGATGAACGAGGAAATACCATATTAACAAGATTCTTAATATAGACGAGGCGCCGTAGACAATTACTCAGCAAACAGTCGGACATCTGTCAACTGTTCAAGGACGGTTTATTTAAATTGGTGAATTAAGAGGTCGTTAAAACCAGCTAGAACCCGCAACTTTGTCAGCGGGGTTAATAAATAAAGGCATACGCGCACAGATGCGTGAACTAGGGATACTGAATGGGGTAAAAAATTGATTTATTGAATCGATATTTTCCACCCTTAAAAATCGAAGTTCTATTCTTATCTATTGACATAAAACATTATTTACAATTATCGATTGTAATGATAATTTTTCTCACATTCTCACAATGATAAAATTGATTATTGTGATTGCAATAAAACTAATTAAAACGGATTTTATCGCGGTTATTTATTAATTTTGATCCCGACGTTTCGAAAGCTTTTCAGCCTTCGTGGTCGCGGGGCGGACTGAGGTGTAGGTTGTCCAGAAAAGTTCATGTTACTGTGTCTGCTTCTGTCTTCAAGCTTTCGAAACGTCGGGATCAAACTTAATAAATAACCGCGATAAAATCCCTTTAAATTAGTTTTATTTCAATGAATAATATTCGCGTAAACATAAGAAATCATTATGATTATTGTGATGTTCTTTTTGTTTACAACGATTGGTGTTATATTGAAAATACAAACACGAAAAGTCAACTGCACAAATAACCGATTTTTTCGGTGCATTGGTTCATTTTATTACGATTTGAATCGATGCAAGAATCGATATGTTTTTAAAAATAATCGCCGTCCCTAGCGTGAACGTGCTGACGGTGCACGCTTCGCTGTAATGTACGGCTCAGATATTGGCATCTGAGCGGTTCCTCTCTTTGAGCCTGTCAAGGCTTCGTATTTACGAGTTGCTTTACTACGTACACAATTTTCGTAGGTTATTTGATCTTACTTTGCTATTGTTACCTAGTACAAACGTAAACAAATCTAAATCGGATTCTGTATTGGAGTAGCTCAAGTAGCTTATATTAATGTTAAACTGTAGTTAATCAACGTTCATCAAAATTAGCCAATTCAATAAAAATAAAAGTGTTTCTCAAACTTTTCGTTGTACCGCCCACTTTAGGGAAAATTGATTGCCCAATTCCCCCAGGAATACTTAATAATTTTTTTTATTGAACATTGTACAGAAATCCACCGTTTAGCAATTTTTTAGCCTTCGCCAATATCACTTGCAGTTTCAATAACCGCTCAGGTAGCTTCAATGCCCACTGCGGGGCGGTACCGCCCACTTTGAGAATCTATGCTTTACTGGTACGGTCAAACATCCACTGTGGAAAAAATCTGCCTAAAAGTTTTTTTGTATGGATTTAGCGTTATGGCTATAATCTCACTTGATCTTATGTGTCGATACGGCCCAAGTTGGTGAACATGCTAAACCTATGGCGGGAGGGGGGGAGTTTTCATGTATATATGGCCTTAAATTTACGATTCTTAATATTCTAGATCAATTTTTTGTTTTCAAAACGTAAACAATTACAGAAATCCTTCGTTTTGTAAGTGTAAGTGTTGAGTGATGTCGATTCCAACTGTTCAATAAACCTGAGCTTCCATTCGCAATCAAATTCGTGATAAAACTTTAGTATAAAGAGCTTTATAACACCTGGTCTAACCTGTATAATTCTGTAACTTGAAAGTCTTTCTTTACAATAAATTATGTGTATGTCGACAGATGCATTTGAAAGCCATTTCATTCACAGACAGAGCTTTGCGGTTTACCTCCTTAGTCCTCATTGTTACTTAACATGAAGTCATGATAGTTCACTTGGTAGTATGTACTGATACCGTGTCAAGGGACGTGAGTTCGAATTCATCTGCAAAGAGCTTGAACTTTCGGTGAAGGAAAACATCGTGATGAAACCATACCATGATGGTAGGGCTTATTCTAATGCCCGGCTAGTTAGCTACCACCCTCGAGTTGAAAGTCTGCCGCCAATACTTATAGGTGTTTTCCGGCAGTTGCACTTGAGAGCCAGTTCATCCACTAAGCTCAGCGTGTGAATACAGGTGAGATTGTAGCCAAATTCTAAAGATAAAAAGAACTAAAAAGTAAAGGAGTTTGTAGCTATACTTTAAAAATATATGAATAATTTTGATATATATTATCGTTATAATATATAGCATGTTCTCGAGCAGAAAGTTAATTGCATTTATCATTGTAATAACATAAGAAAACAATTGTGATAAATACCTTAGTTAGTCCAATTAACTTAATATATTATTACAAGTTTACTTATAAAAAGTGGATAAAATTTCATGTTATGTCACCATTCTCCTTCATATCTACATTGTAATAACCGTCCAATTTAACCGACGCATAATTTACACGTCAATTTCATAAAACGTGGCTCGACGCAACATGAATAAACCATAACTAACTGTATGCTTGTCACTCGTTACGCATTGTCGTGAACAGTGTTGCCATAATAAAAACTCTTCCAAAAACAAGAGTTTATAGAATATCAATGTCATTTTACAGAAATTCGGTAAAATGATGGAAACGTGGTGGACGATAAGCATACTAAAATATAAAACAATGGCGATCGCTAACATAACGTACCTAATTACGTACTAGCTTCGTTCGCGTGGGGCCTAAAATTATTTAATTATTTTGTCCGTTTTTGCTACTGTTTTCAATAACGCTTTACTGCTATCTGGGTTACTTGTAGCGTTATGTGAAATAGCCTAAAGCCTTCCTGAATGATTGTTTTATCAAATACACAAAAAAAATTGCTATTCAACTGGTAGTTCCTAAGATTACTGCGTTCAAACAAACGATATTTTCCGCTTTATAATATATTCTAATATTATAGAGTCAAGATTTGTATTTTTGTTTGTAACGAATAAACTCGAGAACTACCGGACCGATTTCAAAAATTCTTTCACCGTTAGAATGCTAAATTAGCCCTCAATAACATAGGCTACATAACATTTTTTTAATTAAAATGAATAATTAAATTTTAGTTCTACGAGAACAAAGTCACGGTTACTGCTAGTATTAATAACGATTTCACAAAAGTAAACAATAAGGTAAATTCGTATTATATATCTGTTTTAGAGTATTGAATTTACCAATTAATTGCCGATAATAATGCGGGTCCGCGCCTTAAAATTTTACCAAGTTACACAGATACAACTTTTCGGTAGCCCCATAAATGTATATCGGCTGATCTAAAAACACGACAAACCAATGTGATGATTTATCACCATGTCTATGCTGTTCGCGGTTATGTCGGGTAGTTACTTGTCGAATTTAGAATATGCCAGGCTCAGTCGTAACAAAAAGACAAATGGCTGGCGTATAGTGCTTACGATTTAGATTAGGAACCAGTTGAATATAATTTCTCATACTCTACCACATGCCAATTATACTACGAAATTATACATTTAAAAGGCTTTCGGTAGGTACAATAGAGCACCAATGCTTATTTCGACCTTATGTTGTTCTATGTACTTTGGAATACTAGATAGTATTTTCAAAATCGTTGCTGTACAATACATTCATACTGTACTAATAAACCAACAGCTTATAAACTTAAACGTAGTATAAAAAAAACTTGGTAATAAGCTAACGAGTTAGTATTAAAAATAATTTCGAACGAGTTTTTACACTGTATAATATTTCCAAGTCTTTAGTTAATAAATCTATCAAATTCTCAGTTAAAAAGATAAACAAAAAACAGCCAGCTAGGTAAGCTTGAATGTAAAATATTATCTGAACACAACACATAACAGGAACGCTTTACAAACAGAAAAATTTCACACTTAATAATACTTGATTTATTATAAACATAAATAAATAAAAATATTCTTAATCTGTACATATTCAAATCGAATTCTGGCAACCCAGTTTACAGTGGACGATGATCTGAGGTGATAGCAAAAACATAATACGATTGTTGAGCCGTTTTTGGTGTATTTTTTTTACGGTGTCCATGATTCAGATAGTGTCGTTTTAGAATTCTTTAATAGAAAATTGTCGTCATAAACTGTTGCCTATATTGGTCCCAATTAAGCCAAATAAGGTACTCGTGAGACCAGTAAGGAGTTCATATGTGCTTTGTATTTGTAAACTGTCTATTTATATCTGCATGTGTAATTATATATGCGTAACCCTTAAATGCATATCTAGATATTTTTACATTTACGATTTACTTTTCTTTGTCATATATTTACTAAGTTTTAGATGTTTACTATAACACTCTTTTAATTTTATGAAATTTCAATAATCAGCTTCTTGCAGTTGACATATAACCGGGTCAAAAAAATAACACCAATTATGGAACAGTGTTCAGCCACCAATATTGGTGGCCAACATAATAGACTTTAGAATTACTGCGTACGCCGAAAGATACATAACAATGATCTTTTATTGTTTTCCGTACAAAGTTTTTTTTATACCACTGTGATATATACTTTTTTGAATATTAACTAATACACGCGAAAGTTTGTAAATATGGATATTTAGATGTATGGATGTTTGTTTACTTTATCACGCAAAAACTACGGAACGAATTTTAATGGAACTTTAAATAATATAGCTTATGCATCAGAATAACACATAGGCTTTCATTTATAAAGACATTGTGTGAATTGTCTAAAATATAACAATAAGTGCCAACAAAGTAGGAAAAAATCTACCATCTTCGAGCTATTATCGCGTGCGTTGCAAAAACCTTTAGAGTTACACGTATATAATGTAGAATGAAAATATTTATCTTAAAGAGTCCTACAAAAAAGCCCGGGACAGCATACATCTATCTTTTATGTGTAAGACATTATCGTCAAAATAGTGAGCGGCCCGCGTATAAATGACTACGAGCACAAAAGTTCTTATACCAGAGTTCTTATTCACGGTACCGGAATCAGAATTGTTTGACAAAATCAATGTTGCCGTAAGCAAAGCTGCGGGTAAAAGCTAGTTGTTTTACATTTTTTAAGGCTTAGTATCATTTTACCAGCTAATAAAAACGGTCAAACGGGGCTGTGGGAGTCAAGGCACTCCGGCTATATTCCCTCACCCATCTTTATCTTATTTATTATTATTATTTTTTTATATTTTTTTTTTTATCATATTTAGTCAACTTTATTTTACTCTTAAAATCACATCAGGAATACTTAGCCAAATTAGGTGTTTTTTTTATAATAAGCGTAGAAACGAGCTGGTATGTGTAAATGTTCTCAAGAGCTACGCCAGGCACGGTCAATATAGTTTCGTGTCAGCACTTTGTTTACCAGGGAGAACATTTAGTTCAAACAGGAACCCGTCACGCGGTCACCGGTGAGCCCTAAGGTCTGGATGGACAACCACTAAATTTGACTAGGCATTTAACGTGTTAAGTATGTATATTTTTATTAATATACAAATTGAAATATATTCACTATAAGTTTTAGCGCATGTGAAGAAAGGACATCGTTCACATCACCGTTGATTTACTCTGTTATAGCTTTTTGGCATTAAAACCCGCTTTATGTGGTACTTGAACATACTGCTCGTCAAATCAGTAATGTGTTTTAGAACTTTGTTATAAAACCTAATACTATTACCTGAAAAACTTTTACTGGTTGTTCTGAGTCTACAGTTTGGGGCGACCAGTTTGTCACGATTTCTAGCATTAAAGTCATGCCAATCTTTTAGCCTATGCAAGTTTTTGCGGACATACATTAAATGATCAAGAATGTACTGGGATGGTAGAGATAATATACCTAATTCTGGAAACTTAACCTTTAATGGTTATCGAGGTCTCATATCGTAAATTGCTTCGACTGCTCGTTTTTGTAAAATAAATATGGAGGTAGACACCTCAACTGCTGACCTCTACAGCAAAATAATACATTAAGTTATGGGAGTAAGCGAAGTAAACCAACCTAGCAGTGGCAATATTTTTCAGCTGGCGTTTCTTACGAACAGCGAATGCAGCAGAAGTTAGTCTTCCCTTAATTTTTTTAATGTAAGGACCCATGTCAATTTTGAATCAAGCGTGATACTCAAAAACACATTACAACTAAGCCTACTAAATTCCCTTCGGTCTTGATTCTAGAGGCAGCTCGAGGAACATTAGGCAAGGTAAATCTAATACATTTAGTTTTGTCTGAGTTTAGATTCTTAAAACTTGATCTAGTAAAGGGTTTAGAATACTCTGTTAATGTCGCTTGGAAGTTACAAATCAACGAAATATTAGAAATTATTAAAGTTTAGTTAATAATTATTTGTTGTCAACTCGATCATCACCAAGCAAAGTGGATTACAAGACGTGAAACAACCAGTAGCAGCGTGAAAGTGTTCATAACGCGTGACAATATGTACGTCCTAGATTCACGCATATCAGTAACGATAATTCAACACTCCCATTAGCAAGAAATTTCCAAACAATGGTAATTATCATGCTGTATAATAATATATGGCTTACAAAATATACAACGGCTTAAGACTTCGACAATGATTGCGCTACCGAAAACGAAAATTCATACATTAATCCGTTATTGAGTGATTGAGTAACAAACATGCAAACATATAAACTTTCTCGTTCGTAATTTTATTATAACTTATGCCCGGAATCCTTAGACGTTACTTTGATTAGGTTTATTAATAAAGATCTATTAGATTAGATGTTATACTTAAGGAAGCTACGGATAGGGCAGCTCGTGAATTAAATGTTTGACAGTAATTCAACACGTTCCGCGTTCGAATCGTGGTAGTGCCTTTCCCTAAACTTTCTCTTTCGAGGGAAAATTATTTGATGCGGCTTTTGCGTGCGTGTGTTATTAGGTTATTTGTAGTCGGGAAGCTTATGCGATTTTGATAGTAAGTATTTTATATATATTAAGACCATATGTATAATTGTTATCAAGTTTTTGCTGATGACAAATTAAACTATATTGTGTTGCTCTCTAAAAAAGATTTACTTTCATTTTTATATTTAGAAATAAAACACTAATTACATAATCCTAAAGTTATAGATATTAACTGTAACACAGAACCGACTTTTAAAGTTTGTTTGTCGATCTTTCTTTAATAACCAAACGAAATTACTTTCTAATATTTGGACCACTTAAATGTCAGCCATTACTTGACCATTACGTGAAAATATATAAGGCTATTTTACCAATATTCTTTAGTTGGCGCCACCTATTGACATAGTCAGATCAACACACAATGACATTTGAGAAGCACACCATAACTCAAAACATAAAGGAATCCTAGACATTGTTTCTAGGTATTTCTTTACATATATTTAGAGTTTAGCGTTATGACCGCAATCTTACGTGATTTTAAGTACCAATGTGAACCCAGATGGTGAACACGCTAAGCCTAGTGGAGCGACTGGATCTCAAGCGGAACTGCCAGAACATGCCTGTAGGTATTTTTACGGCAGATTTTCAACTTGAGGGTGGTAGTTAGCCAGGCGGGCATTACAAAAAGCCCTACCACTATGCTATGATTTTATGACGATTTTTTTCTTCACCGAAAGCTACGAAAATTGCTGTATCAAATTTCACGACTTCTGATATGGATGTAGTTTTTACGAGGTACCTTTCCGACGCGCGTCAGCACTCACCTTTACTATTCGTGTTTTTCTCCCTGTCTAAGTTTAGTAGGAGCCTGCTATCGCAGCTTTAGGTATGTTCTATTGTAGAACTTATTGCTGTATACATTATACCGAATATGATTACGCATTGACAAGTGTATATAAAATTTATCGACTTTCTATAAAAACTAAGCAGTCGACAACCGGCCTAGATTTAATTTAAGCGACGCGTCGTTTCCACAGAACATGAAGATACTTTTCATAATAAGTACGTACGTGGGCACCATCACCTAGTTAAAAATCTGAAATAAATTCTTAATTAATATAAGTTCAAGATAAATCACTCTTTATTAGTTCTACGAAAGTATTAAACAGGCATTAAAATAAATACACAATTTCCATTTACGATTAAATTTGACTTTCAAAATAACATGTACCTCATTCAGTGTACGATAACTCGCCCATTCGGGTGCTAATGTTACCAAAGAAGTTGCATGCGACCGGATAAACGACTGCGTGGGTTAAAAATGTAGCTGACATTCTCAAAACGCTAGCGAGCTATTCATTTGACACCGCGGTGTTTGGTTTTAGGACCTCCCGCGAACTATTTTTTTTTATCTACGTATCTTTTTGTCGGATGACATTCTAGCTACATTTAATCATTATTGTTACGCGAATCGATATTGTTAAAAATGTTAAATATTATAAGTACAAGTAACGAAAAAATTAAAACTACAGTTACTTCTTAACTTATTAGTATTGCACCTAACGCCTTAGTATAGATTATATAAAAAAAACTAATAGTGTTCTAAAAAGATGGCAGCTTTTTAGCCAGTAATGACAACGAAATTTTTACAGCAACTCCAAATTGAAGTTTACAGTTATTATTCAAAATGTAGTTAACAAAAACCACACCAATAATGTAGAGATTCAAATATGCGTTTATTAATTTAAATTGAAACCAATACACAAGAGGGTGAGATCTTACTAAAAACTACTACTATAAATACATATTCACAACACCTAACTTAATTATGAAATAATATCTGACTTGGCTGTATGATCTCAATGCTTTTGCTTAGGAAAAACAGAAAATATTAAACAACAAGAAAGCTACCGCGCCGCAGTAAAAACCTGAAGTTTATGTTTGAAAACAGTATTTCACAATAGTTTCTATTGTACCTAGGCTTATAAAATGAAAGCAAACGTTACCATGGCAACGGATACAATACAAAACTTTATTACAGTCATTAAAATCACTACAATTAGAAATACATATTTATATAATATTTCAAAACACGCTAATTTAATCTTTATTATTTAAGAGTAAAGACCTTCATAACCGCAACTGGTAATTTGTATACGTATGGACAAAGACAAATTAAATTATACTTTAATATAAATGATTTTCAACCGTATTTATTACTACTTAAGTATTAATAGCAATGACTAAGTTAATTTTGCAAGTTCCACGGCGCTAACCGACTTACGGTTGCTTCTGTGTGAAGAATTATAGGACTTAACAATAATTAATTATTCTATTTATGATCGTTGGATTAGATTTGTGGTTTTTATATCTTAACTACTTACCCGCGGCTTTACTCGCGAGAATATTGATTTTGTCAAAAAATCGTCAATAAAAACATTCATACAATGTTTATCCCTCTATTTAACCCACTTCCAATAAGTTTTGCGCCAGAAATCGTAGCCTATCATCGTCTCCAAGGTCCGACCTATCTCTACACGAAAATTCAACGTAATCGATTCAGCGGTTTGAGGCGTGAAAGTGTAACAAACAAACTCACTTTCGCATTTATAATACTAGTAAAGATGGTCACAAAAATATTGTTAAAATACCGAAGATTAATGCATATCTATATTAATATTTCAAAGCAGAAAAGTTTCTTTGTTTGAACGTGCAAATTTGAAGAACTTCCGGTCCTATTACAAAAAATGTTTTTATATTAGATAGAGAAATCATTGGCGAAAGCTTTAGAGTATTTAACATTACGCTATCACCAATAGGAGCAAGCTGTATTTCAGTCCTCCAATAGATTAAACGTGGTCAACATTTTTGGCCACATCGTCACTCAATATCACGTGAAATTGTGGCCAAAACCCTAAACATTTATTAAAACAAAACATAGTGTTACTGTAATTATTGTCTTGAAATTCATAACTTTGAAGCACTCTTCCGGTATATTTGTTAAGTTATGGTTTTTTAGATAAACTACACATGTTATCGAATTATGTAGGTTCGAATACGAGAAGGCCAAACCAGGGTGGAAATGGCCTCTTAAAATCCAGCTGCTAATTTACAACACTTGAAAATATTTTACCAGGCACCTGTCCGTGAGTTCCGGCAGATGCGTTTACCCTCCTCTCCCCTTTGTGCAACTCACGCTTGTAAATTATTAAACCAGTAGATTTTATGCGGTTGATAAGTAGTACCAATACCAATATATGTGTTCTGGCAGTTGCACTTGAGAGCCAGTCCCTTCACAGGTTTAGCGTGTCTACCAACTTGGGCCGTCTCGTCACTTAAGATCAAGTTAGATTGTGGCCGTAATGCTAAATTTTAAGTATGAAAAAAAGGTTATGGAAAAAATTCAGAAAATTTTCTCTATAGTACTTTTTGCTGGTATCTCATAATTTAAGTTGAGAACAATAACAAAATTGATTTTCCGTTTCCCATACATTCGCCATTCATTGTCGACTCACGGAGGCTTTAAACTACTTATGTATGAAGTACCTACATGAAAAGATCATAACCCTGTTCTAATATCTATTACAATTTCATAGACTTATGAAATATGTTACTTTTTATTTATTCTATGTAAAGTGTCGATTATTCGCACAGTGGAAAGAGTCAGTGGAAATGGAAAACTATGTTAACATTGAAAACTAAAACGTATGTCGACTCTTACTTTTGTCGCGCCGTGAAGTTGTAGAACCGTCTTCCTGTCAGCGTGTTCCCTCCTTCCTATGTCATTGGATCCTTTAAACGAGGTGTGAAGAGATAGAGAGAGACTTATAACGTATAAAAAAAATATTATCCTCTAGATGAGCTGAGTATCAACTGCACTCGCTAATAATAATATATAAGTGAAATTACCTTATCCCCTAATTTCTTACTAAAAGTATTCCTGACTATGATTTCTCATGTACCTAATTTGGAAAAAAAATGGGTTTTCCGTGCATACCGTTTTATTATCTATATCTTTCCTTTGTCGTTTTAACTTCGGGACAATATTTGGAAGCGATGATAGCTCAGTAGATAGTGTGTGTTTGGTGTTTTATTCATAGTTGTTACAAAACCATTTATAGTCCGTACTACATTTATATACCACATTTAATAATATGTGTGTATGTGTATTCGTTATTCTGTTAAAAATTCAATATGGATAATTAAGAATTTCTCATTCCTGATCCTGTTTTACGGAATTGGCACTGAAACTTTTTGTTGTGGACTCACATAATCCTTGTGGACCTAATTAGCTAAATAAAATAAACAAAAAAAAAACCTTGATCCTAGACGATATAAGTGTTGAAATTTGGCGCTTGAAAACTACTCGACACTAACATTTGCAACAAAAAGCGGATTCGTTAGAAACGGCACGTTTCGTTACTCTCAAACAAACTAAAATGCCATTCACGGATTTCCGTGGTAATGTGTTCTAACTTTTGTTTATACTTGGGGTCTAGCGTTATGGGCATAATCTCACCTGATCTTAAGTGACGATACGGCCCAAGTTGCTAGACACGCTAAACCTGTGAAGGTACTGGCTGTCAAGTGCAACTGCCGGTACACACCTATTGGTATTTGGCGGCAGATATTTAACTTGAGGGTGGTTGCTAGCCAGGCTGGCATTACAAGAAGCCCTACCACCAGGCTATGGTTTTCTCACGATGTTTTCCTAGACCGAAAGCTCAAGCTCATTGTAGATGTATTTGAACTCACGTCCCTTGACGCGAAGTCGTACACGCTACCACTGAGCTATCATCGCTTCAGATATCGTTTCCGTATTTATTAATGAAGTATCGTATAGCCGAGGGAGCAGTTTCAATGTAAACACAGATCCTGCTGCCAGGCCGAATAAGCGACCAAAGAACATCATAGGATTGTAATGGATATTATCGGCGATTCATTCGCCAGTTGAGTCCCACGAATCCATTCTATCTCATCAGGGAGGGGTTGGTTAAATACATTTCCTCGAATAAAAAAACATCCTACAGCTAAGAAAAATCTATATGCGAATAAATAAACCAAGATTTGGTAAATTAAAAAAATATAATAAAAACTATAATTCTTAGGAACTATTTATTATTGAATTATTTAATTTTATATTTTCTTAACTTTATTTTAAAAGTTTTTCTCATTGTAATCAACATCCCACAGCTGAGAAAAATCCTTATACCGAATAGGTATCCAAAAAAATGCAATAAAAAACTGTAATTATGACGTAAATACATATTCTAATAGTGATATTAAAATATAATCAAAACGTATGAAAATATCAACTCGGTAATTATCTCTTTGTAATCAACACGGCGTGAAGACGTGATTAAAAAATTACCACAGATGTATTGTCATTACCCGGTCCGGAAAGGTTTCAGCAAATACTGTAATAATAAAAATAACTCGTCGTACAAAAAGATATGAGACGTAACGAGAGGAACAATGCGATAATTATTCTTTTAAAGCGTCCAAGTAATTGCGAAGACTATTGAAATTTTTAATTGCATATATTCAAACCAAATTAGAACAAAGGGTGTACGAGCCCGGTGAAGCCATCAAAGCCTTTCAGGTTATGAATAATAGGTATTAAATTCGAAGGAAAACAATAAAATCTACAGTTCTACATATATATCTGAAGCGATGATAGCTCAGCGGTAGCGTGTAGGAACGCTGCGTCATGGAACGTGAGTTCGAATCCGACCACGTACAATGCGCTTGAGCTTTCGGTGAAGGAAACATTGTGAGGAAACCATAGCATGGAAGTAGGGCTTTTTCTAATGCCCGTGTGTCTAGCTAGCACCCTCAAATTGAAAATCTACCGGCAAATACCATTAGGTGTGTTCCGGAAGTGGTACTTGGGAGCGAGTCCGTCCTATAAAGGCCTGCAAGGTATCTGCGATTCCTCTGGTGTTGTGGATGTCCATTAGGGGCGGTGATCACTTACCATCAGGTGAAACGCTTGCTCGTTTGCCTCCTATTCCATAAAATAAAGTAAATATATGTATAGCTTGTTAAATAAGTTTCTTTGGTACTCTTCCACGCCTTAAATAGTCAACCAGAGAAGATTTTTTTTAATAGTTTATTATTTAACGTTATAGCCAAATCATACCTGACGTTAAGTGACAATGTGAATCATGGTGGTGGACACGGTAAGCCTAGTGAAGGGACTGACTCACAAATGCAAACTGTCGGAATACATCTACAGGTATCTGGTAGCTGATTTTCAACTTAAGGCTGGTATAGTTGTTCAAGTGGACATTTGAAAAAGCCCAACCACCTTGCTATGGTTTCACCACGATGTTTTCCTTTACCGAAAGCTCAAGCTCATTGCAGGCTTTCGAACTCATATCGCGATGTTGACGCGAGCTACCACGGCTTTATAGATAAATTTTCATCCACGAAAAATACAATTCTCCTTGGAATAAAAGAGTAACTTTTAACTCGACGCGAACGAAGTTGGGGGCACATGTAGTATACCATAGTACGTACATTCTAATTAAATAACTTGCTAAACCACTTTCCATTGATGTTAAAGGGCTGATTACGTTAAATCCGTATTTCAAAATACACGACAAACTGAACCGTGTAAACACGAGATCTATTTGCCAAAGGTAATGGCCGACGTTAAAGACAAATTATCGTTCCACTATTTCGTTGTAAATTAGTAATAATCAAAATGCCACTCTAAGGACCACGTCACGATTTCATTCGGCGCTTTCATACCAATAGATACACACCTACATATGTAAGTTGGAAGAACGCAGTCAGGGCCGCATTCAGATTTTTTAATTACTACTTATATAGTAAATATTTGATCAGAGGTTATCAGTAACAATTCTATTTTACTGATCGTTATATTTAAAAAAATGTTTTCTAAATTATCTATACGTTAGCATTTTGGCAGCAATGTCATACGGCACGTGACGTTATTTTATATAGGAACTGACTTCCAAGTGTAGATGTCGGGTAACGTCAGATCTGCAACTCGAGGGTACGAGTTAGATTAAAATATAACTTTCCACCACACTATGGTTTTATCACAATGTTTTCCTTTACTATACTCTGGCCTGTTTTAGTATTCGAACCCAAGTTAATCGATACGTTGGTGAATACCTACTATAAAATTGTTTTAAATTCAAAATCCAGCATCAAACATTTTGGTCTATTCCATGCATTTCAACACATATTTACATATTAATACGTAGTATAGTTATTATCATATTTAGTTAACAACCTTAAACCCTGGCTAACCCATTTGGCATTTGGCCCATCTGGCAATCAATATACACAGGTACTTAACTATAAGAATTTCATACAATGACTATTGTCATTATTGTCAATTTCAATGACTGTATAATTTTATATGATAATATACAACTTTGTTCTGATAATATTTCGCTTGTTTTAAACCACAACGTTATAGCAACCGATCGACATTTGTAGGCATTTCAAGTACGTTGCCGACCCTTTAGAAACCTCTTCACTCCCTCTCAGTAGAACCCCATATCGAATCCTTTGTTTAAACCTTAGCCGTGTATTAGGGAAGAGAATTCCTTTGAAGCCGTACTGTCATTATTACTTAGACATTTTTAAAAACTCATATAGGAAAAGGAAATCTTTTTCATCTTATTCGGCTCTTTCAACCAAGTTTCTTTTTAGTTGATTAGTTTTAGTGCCATGAATAAAAAATACTGGAATCAGCATTTTCCTATATTTACAAAAACCTCTTCATGTATTTCAAAGCATATCATTTTTACAAAAACTATAAATGCGAAACTGAGTTTTATTGTTGTTGTCATGAATTTTGGTATAGTGATACATGGGAACCTGGAGAGGGCGACAGGCTACTTTTACTCGCTAAAGTCTTATTGGAAGTAGGGCATAGAGACGAATAAACATTGTACGAAATTTTTTATTGCATCATACAATTTGTTTGAAAAAATCAATATTAACGCGAGCGAAACCGCACGTAAAATCTAGTTAGTATATATAAAACATATGAATCGAGAATTGTAACATTAAATAATTCATTAAGAAAATTAAAAAGAACTTCTACGGATGTTTCAAATCAATTCCGCAATAGAACTCGAAACATTATTAAAATTTCAATACAGAGATTAAAAACAGATGGGAAATAATTAAGAGATGAAGATATCTCGCACAGTAAGCCAGAATTAACCTCGATTTATTCAGAGACAAGACGCCGACAAAATATTATGCGTGCGTAATAGTAACTTATCACGTCTCAACACATCTTCTAAATCACTATTAATTTCATCTCCCATCGTTAAATAATTACATATTAACATATTTATGTAATCGTTTTCGGGATTTAATTATTAATTAAATTGATATCGATTCAATCGTTATATATTATTTTTGATTAATGATTTAATGGTTCAACCAGCCTTTGAATAAGGCGCTAATCTGTAAAAGCCTTATAATTTTTAAATATTTAATTATGTTTTGTAGTATCTTTTTTCATGGAATAGGGGGCAAGCGGGCTAGCGGATTACTTAATGGTAAGTGATTACCACCTTCCATTGATACCCACAACACCAGAGGAATCGTAGGTGCATTGCCAGCCTTTAAGGTAAGAGTTAGTTCTCTTCTTGAAGGTCCCTAGTTATATCGGTCTGGAAACACCGTCGATATAAGTTGGTTCGTGAAGGAAAAACATTCCGCGCGAAACGTACCGTCGTGTATCGCCATTCATCCAGATGGTGGGGATGAAAGTTAAGTGTATGTATATGTATTTGTAATTGTGTTAATCAAAGACAACTTGTGTTTATAGATAATGCTGCTAATATCATAATATTTTATATTTATATAAAAGTTTTAACAAATATCCACAAAATGGCGGATTGCATGTTAAAGTTAAGTTATTATGGCTACTGAAAATACATGTGTCCAGTTATAATTATAATTCACTACAGGCAAAATAACTTTTTTTATGGAGTAAGGGGTAAACGAACAAGCGTTTCACCTGATGGTATGTGATCATCGCCGCACATGGACACTTATAACACCAGAAGAATCACAGGTGCATTGCCGGCCTTTATAGTAGGGATTGGCTGCCGGTCCCATTGCCTGCACACAACTAATGGTATTTGGTTGCAGATTTTCAACTTGAGGGTGGTAAATCACTTCAAATATCACTAATATTACGTTATATAACTTAAAAGATTTAAATAGGAAAAGATTGGAATCCCGCCAAAAGCTCATATAGTATGTTTTATAATCTTGAATATTTTACTGAAAACCGTAAATATGTATTAAAATATGTTTTCCTCATATTAAGTATTTACATAGGAAATTGCCGTATTATATAAAAAAATCAAACGTTTTTTTTTCTATATTCCATAATTACTCGATTTTGTTTAACGTAACCATGATGACGAAAAAGATTTAAATGCTATGAAAACGTAACATTAATCATTAAATAAACGACAACTTTTGAAAAAGGAATTCCTTGTTTTAAAATTAACTTAATTTGAAAAATTATAATTCTTACTCAAAGAATATATATATATATATATATATATATATTGCAATGGCCAGTACTGATGTACGGCAATCTATAAATTAACAATTAACAGACAAGATGACAGAAAGATTAAAATACTGAACAACACATTTTTGGTCTGAAACACTACACTACGATTATAATTTTGAAAAGTTTAAATTTATTTATAAAGTGTTGGTTAGATCCTTGAAATAAATTTGCGAAGATAATTATTGTAATTTAAATAAATTTATAGCTGAATCCGAATCTGTTCCATCAAGTGCACTTCACACAGAGGGGAAGGAATTGTGGTAAGTGTACTAGAAGTTAGAACAACGTGGCGCTTCACATGAGGGGAGGCCGTTTATTGATTTTATTCAGAAGGTATGTCCGCATATGGGCAGCTTTCATATTTTTATTAAAAAGAAAACCAGCGCTGTCACTATAATTAAAAACTTAATTTATAATGCTTGGGGTTATGAATGTTCGAAAATTACGTATGTATTTTTTTATTATTATTTATAATAACGGTGGAAGTACATATTGGCTTTATAATTCGATGCCCGATAATTTAAAATAAGTATTTGGCAAATGCGGTTGTATTGGTTAAATATAACCATAGGCAATAATATGCTTTGTAACAAACAAAGTTATCATCAATATTTGGAATCAAGTAATTAGACAATCTTCAACTAGGTAATCTTTCTACAGTTTTCCTTATTCATGAAGAACGGGGTAGGATTTTTATTTTTAATATAATTAAAATCAAAACTTTTCGTTCAGAGCCAGATATATCTATTTTCAATTCAAATAATACTATACATATAACAGAAACAATAACATTTAAATACGTTTTTAAATTTGAAATATCTTTACTAATGTTATAAAGAAGAAAGATTTGTATTTTTGTTTGTAACGAATAAACTCACGAACTACTGGACCAATTTCAAAAATTATTTCACCATTAGAATGCTACATTAGCCCGGAGTAACATAGGCTATATAACATTATTTTATAAAAATGATTAAATGAAACTTTAGTTCCAAGCGAACGGAGTCGCGGTCACGGCTAGTCAATAATAACATTCAAAATATATCATTATATTTCATTCTTCCCGATGACTGCGTTACTTTCCGATTCGGTGGTAGTTTTGACGTTCATAAGCGCCTTCCCAAGGCCCAAATTGAATAAAGTTTGTTTTTTATATGTATTTGTTTGTTTTTTGCTCCATATTCTATAACTGATAATACGTATATCTAAAATCAACAAGAATACATACAAAGTGATAAAATAGTACTTGTTTTGTTTAGCTTTTTATTAGGTACGTGAACTTATTTACGTACGTATTTGTTGCCCGGGACAATGATGTTCCGTTTACTTTGCCAGAAACATAACAGAAATCTGCCTAATACTGACGACACTTAGACTTGCCTAGAGAACCTAGATTGCCTGGAAATGCTAGATACTGGGCATCCGTCCACGCATGACGAAGGCTTTAGACTATTTAACATCACGCTACCACCAATAGGAGCAAAGCTGTTTAGATAAAAGTTACAAAAACCGGCAAAAAAACTTATTAATATTATAAATGTGAAAGTGAGTTGGTTTCTTACGCTTTCACGTCTAGACTGTTGAATCGATTACGATGAATTTCGGCATAGAGATAGAAGGGACCTTGGAGACGACGATAGGATGTTTTTTCTCGCTAAAACCTTATTGGAAGTGGGGTAAAGAGAGATCAGATTTGTCCGACGAAAGCATTATTAACGCGAGCTATGCCGCAGGCAAAAGCTAGTATTTAAATAACACAATATTGCGTTTAGGAGGAAGAGGATCGAACCGGATCCATAATAACTTTAGTAATCCAGTCACTTTGCCGTGACTCTAAATATAGCTTCAATTGCCGCACCAGCACAGCGATTACTCTATGCCCGCATTCGGAAGCGTCCATTTTCTTGGAGTCGTTATTACCGGGGGCATAATAAAAAATGTCCGTCGCAGTTTTGTCGATGTAAATTTTCCTTCCTGGTGCTCTGAACAGTTTTTTACGAGCCCAGACTTTGAACACAATAGTAAATACCGCGTATTTATAGTGTGTATTTTTCTTTTTTATTATTATTTTTTTACATACCACCATCTCGGAATTAGGTTAGTTTGGACGAGGGATTATGACCGTATTTAGTCAGTTATTTGATGAGTGTTCTCTGGTATCCTAATATAGAGGTTGTAATTTGTTAATAACAGTCGTACGCAGTTGTATCGACGCCATAGCGGTTTTAAATGCTTTTTAATGATAGCTCAGTGGTAGTGTGTACGACTTCGCGTCAAGGGACGTGAGTTTGAATCCAAGCACCTACAATGAGCTTGAGCTTTCGGTAAAGGAAAACATCGTGAGGAAACCATAGCATGGTGGTAGGGCTTTTTCAAATGCCCACCTGGCTAGCTACCACCCTCATGTTGAAAAACTGCCGCCAAATACCAACAGGTGTGTTCCGGCAGCTGGACTTGAGAGCCAGTTCCACCACAGGTTTAGCGTGTCTACCATATTGGGCCTTATCATCACTTAAGATCAGGTGGCCATAACGCAAGACCTTAAGTATATAAAAAATATATATAAACTCATGGTGTTAGCCATAGACAAGACATTAACCTCATAGCCTCAGCGCTAATGCTTACAACAACATACATAAATAAATAATCACATAGGATAGCATACAAACAAATGGCTCATCTTAAGGTAAATGGGTACCGTTGCCCAGTCGAAACATCAGAGGTATTACAACCATGTCGCAGAACTTGTCGAAAAGAGCTGGTACCCGTTCACCATGCCGGAACACAAAGACTCATACTGAACGTTTATTTCGCGGCAGTCTTAACCCGAGGGCAATTCATCAAAACACAATCTGATCAAAGTTACGTGTGATCTCAGATATAATATTTGGAAGTCCGTTGATAGATGTTCGTTCGCATTAACAGTTTGTATGAAACGCTCTGTTTAGATGAAGTACTCAATTGTACGTTATTAGGTCACTAGATACGAAAACTTATCCGCCGACTGACTAACAGCAATTCTTAATATGGTTACTATTAAAGTATATTTAGGTATACGTGTCTATTTGCGGCTGACACGTTGCGAGTTCGTTCGCCTGATTAACTTGATGACATTGAATTGATCTTTTTCTTGAGTCATATGAATATACATTTTTCGGCAGATAGTGATATTGTTATGCTGTATTCTATTTTTGTTTTCTCTATCTCTAGTGTAAATCTCTATATATAAGATTTATTGTACGCATGTATGTTTGAGCGTGTGTTGACGAAATTTAATGGAATCTGTTATGTTCACCTATGTTGGTAAATCACCTTCAAAGGTCGACTTCGATGGAATTAACCTATTTGAGTTTTCTTAGTGAGATCACAAAAAGGAATGACCCTGTTCAATTGAAAGCCCTTCCGGTCGAGTCATTGAATAAATAAATGATTGAAAACAATAAGTACCGATTTACGAAAATTTATATGTATGTTATTATAAGAGGTTATGTAACACGATGCGCACTCGACAAGGCCCTTAAAGACGGTATTAAATGAAAATTATCGTTAATTAGGTCATTTCACAGCTTGAGTTAACCGCTAAACGTTGTGTTGTAACTGGTACAGTCGCTTACATAATATATTATAAGATCGCGGCCTAAAACAATATAGAAATAAAAAAAACTTTATGTACGTACTGTCGGTAGCTCAGTGTTAACATATATATATTTTTTCTTTATTGTAAAAATATAAGCGATTTTGAAGCAATGATAGCTCAGTGGTAGTGTGCACGACTTTGCGTCAAGGGACGTGAGTTCGAATCCAACCACCTACAATGAGGTTGAGCTTCCGGTGAAGGAAAGCATCGTGAGGAAACCATAGCATGGTGGTAGAGCTTCTTCTGATGCCCGACTGGCTAGCTACGACCCTCAAGTTGAAAATCTGCCGCCAAATACCAATAGGTGCGTTTCGGCAGTTGCACTTGAGAGCCAGTCTGTCTACAGGTTTAACGTGTCCATTAACTTGGGCCGTATCGTCACTTAGGATCAGGTGAGATCATGACCATAACGTTAAACCTATAAGCCATAAAAATATAGGCACGTTTTATAATCAATGGACAAAATGTCTTATATGCTGAGATATGTGTTTATTTTATTTTTATTGTGCTTAATTTCACGTGAAAAGGTGAAGATAATTTTAAAAGCCCGCTTCGTTATATATAAAAGATAGATTACCGAAGTATTTCATATACTTCTCAATGTTTTTTATTTTTTATTTTTAAAGTTAAGGCTTAGTGTAATGGCCATAATCTCATCTGATCTTAAGTGACGCTACAGCCCAAGTCGGTAGACGCGCTAAGCCTGCGGAGGAACTGGCTCTCAAGTGCAACTGCCGGAATACACCTACTGGTATTTGGCGGCAGATTTTCAACTTGAGGGTGGTAGATAGCCAGTCGGGCATCAGAAAGAGGCCTTCCACCAATGCTATGGTTTCCTTACGATGTTTTCCTTCACCGAAAGCTCAAGCTCATTGTAGGTGGTTGGATTCGAACTCACGTCCCTTGACGCGAAGTCGTACACACTACCACTGCGATATCATCGCTTCAATGATATTGAAGGCTTCTAGTGGTATTTGAGGAAATTATGAGATCACCTGTATAGTTACGAGTGTTTGCTAACTTAAAACATGGTCATTAACTAATAACTAGAGGAAATTCTTTTTAAAGGTGGTAACAAAAGTATGCTATATTTTTTTTATCGATAAGTTTAAACGTAAGTAACTAAACAAAATAAATAATTCGTTAACAGAGATAAAAAAGATATTGATCTTATTAGCCTCGCCTATTTACACCTAGGTGCATTGAGCCCGGTTGATAAAATGTCGTAACACTAAAAGTACGTATTTTGGAAATACAATTTAAAATTGTGATAGGGCTTTTGTACTCGACTGTACCGAACAACGCTAAGTCCACGCTGCGTAAACGTAATTTATTATAAGTAAGATATTAAACCTATTTGGTCGAATATAATCTATTTATATTGTATTAACTTTCCAGTTGTATTTCTATAAAACTTGTTTCCGTGTTAAGAAATGTGAAATCTAAGTCGTTTAGATGTTCGAAAATCTATTATAAGTAATGTATAAGTAATAACATAAAGTTAAATTCATAAAATTTTATGTTAGACACTCTTTTTTTAATATTTATGATGATTTTATATTCGTGTTCTAGTTTGAAGGGAAAATTCTTTAGATATATCGAGGGAAATTTAGTACCTTGTTATCACTCAGATTTGCATGTTACGTTCTCCGGTCACGATCGTAAACGTATCATCATCTCCTTGGTCTGTTCCCAAGACATTTGGGGTAGGCGCAGTACGTTTTTTTTCTTCCACAAATCTCTATCAGCCGCCATCTCATCACTAACTTCTATTTCTTTCATCCCATTCCTCGCGCACTCTATCCATCTATTCTTTGGACTCCCTCTTCTTTTCCAACCTTCTTCCACCACTGGCGCCATTTTGAAACTCCCTCTGACATACTCATTCCTGACTTTGCCCATTTTTGTAACACTTCACAGTCAGCTGCCCACACTCGCATTAATGCTGCATGCAATGAACACTCATCCTTTTTTTTTATACTTAAGGTTTAGCATTATGGCCATAACCTCACCTGATCTTAAGTGACGATACGGCCCAAGTTGGTAGACACGCCAAACCTGTGTGGAACTGGCTCTCAAGTGCAGCTGCCGGAACACACCTATCGGTATTTGGCAGCAGGTTTACAACTTGAGGGTGGTAGCTACCCAGGCGGGCATTAGAAAAAGCCCTACCACAATGCTAAGGTTTCCTCACGATGTTTTCCTTCACCGGAAGCTCAAGCTCATTGTAGGTGCTTGGATTCGAACTCACGTCCCTTGACGCGAAGTCGTACACACTACCACTGAGCTAGCTAGCTCACTCCGACATGTATGTATGAGTATGCGGTACAGTAAAGTTATAAAACTAAAGTACATACAGTTGCATGTTACTTTTATTAGAGAGACTACTTTTACTACAAACGTAGGTAGGCAGTAATGATTGACGATGGATTTTAGCTTTCTTGGTAGTATCCGTTATTTCTAGTATATACAGTACTGTTACAATACGCTCAACAATGCTTTGTTTACATCACAGTACACTAAGACTCATTGTAATATTCCAACGCATGGCTATCGACGCAGTATCCGTATACTTTACAAATAAGCCCTCATATCTGCATGAAAACGTTTCAGGCAGTGGTTTAATTCTTGAAGCTACGGAATATGTTCTTTTAATTTACGAAACACAATACGTAAGTACTAAAAATTAGTTTAAAACAAGATTAATAAAAAAAAAACATTTTTTTTTTTTTATTGAACCTAATGATAGTAAAAATAATTCGCGGGATGTCGTTACATTTTCACAGAAACCATTCTACGAATTACTGGTATATATAAGACATCATAGGGTAATTAAAAATAACTACTTAACTATTATTATTTTTCCGAATTTACATATATTTATTGACAAGTTCTGTTTCCGTTGTGCATAGGATCGTTATTCTGCACTATAATATACCTCTCATTTACCCTTATTTTACGTTTCACTCGACTCCTAAGAGTCGCGGCGTGTTGATATATAGCCTATAACCTTAATTAAAAACTGGGCTGTCAAATGACAACAGTTTTTTTTAACTAAGCTGATAGCTTCTGAAATTAACGCGTTCAAACTAACTATTAAACTGTACTACTGGCCGTGCCCGATTATTCGTTCGTGTGGTACCTACTAAAAATCATTTAACCCCTTCCTCCCCACTGTCATATTTTTTGGACATTATTTTCAAAATCTCTTTTTACGTATTAGGACTTTTAATTTTATTATTTAAACATTTTTTACAGCGAAAAAATTTATTTTATTAGGAAAATATTGTAAAAATATGAATTTCATCAGAAATAATAAAAATAGAAGTCCTAATACGTAAAAACAAATTTTGAAAATAGTGTCCTAAAAATATGAAAGTGGGGAGGAATGGGTTAATATATTTGTCCGTTTTTGTAATTTTTTTCAATACTGCCTTGTTCCTATTGGCGTTGGCGTGATATTAAATAGCGTAAAGCCTTCCACATGGGTTACACTATCAAATACAGCAATAACTTTTTGAATCCGATTGGTAGTTTCGAAGATTAGCGCGTTCACACATACAACCTTTTCCGCTTCATAATATTAAAAACATAGGTAAGAAATTGATATAGGTAATTGAAAGACTTTTTAAATTATTAACGTGATTCTCACAAGCTCTGTTCAACCCACTCGTAATGAAGTAGGCGTGATGAATAGCCACAGAGTGGCGGTCACGTGCACTTTTGTAATTCAATACTTCACGTGTAGTAAGATTTATATCAGTCATAATATTATACGGTTTGTTGTACCATAGAATAACTACATTTTGTTAAGTTAACTGTAAAATGTAGGTAATAGAATATTTTAAAAAATACTGGCATATTAGAAGTGGCCCGATGCGTGCTTGGATTCGACAAGCGGCAACCATGTATATGGTAATAAATCCATAAGGACTCTTTTTTTGTTTTTCACCTTTCAAGTACATGTTTAGCTGCCATGAGATTGAGCGATGATAGTTCAGTGGCGTGTATGACTTCGCGTCAAGGGACGTGAGTTCGAATCCAACCACCTACAATGAGCTTGAACTGTATGCGAAGGAACACATCGTGAGGAAACCATAGTATGGTGGTAGGGCTTTTTCTAATGCCTGCTTGACTAGCTACCACCCTCAAGTTGAAAATCTACCGCCAAACACCAATAGATGTGTTCCAGTTGCTCCACAGGTTTAGCGTGTCTGCCAACTTGGGCCGTATTGTCACTTAAGATCAGGTGAGATTATGGCCACAGCCTTAAATATTAAAAAAAAAAAAACATAAAAGTGCCTCCGGGATAGGGAATTAACGTTGTTTCAACATCGTTCGACCGTTTAAGACGAAAATTGGAATATATGTACCAGCTAGCTGTTCCCGCGCCTTCGTTCGCTTGTAACTAAGAATTATTTAATCATTTTCGCCCGGTTCTGTAAAGCTTTTCTATACATCTTCGCTTATATCGGTGGTAGCGTGATCTTTAACAGCCTAAAGCCCTCCTGAATGGTTTCGTTATCAAATACCAAAATAACTATTGATACCCGACTGGTAGTTCATAAGATTAGCGCATTCAAACAAACAGACAAGCAAACAAAATTATCCGCTTTATAAAATTAATATAGATATTGGAGATTTTTTATGGTTTTTTTTTTATTTTATTACTTCATGTCATAGATGGCGCATTTTTTCTGATTCATAACTATTGGGAAGGGCGAGATACCGTTCCCGCAAATAGTAGTTAGTAATATTAATAAAATAAATATAATACCTAAATTGTGAATCCTTTTAAAATGTATATCTCAACAACAAATGAGACTTGATGTGTTAATTACTGACTGATTCATTTTCAGTATCATTATATTCTTTATATTAATTAAGTAATTATTTATGGGAAGAAGAGGTTATTCAAAATATATCATTAAGAAACTAATTGCATTTGCGAATACAAATAAAAACTAACATCTATGTAATTTCGTATATATTTTGTAAATATATTATTATAATTTACATATAATTCGATTTTGTATTTCAATCTTATGTAATAAAATTGTATGTTATTTATATTTTAAAAAATCATAGTGTTCGTATTAAGATTTTTTTTAAAAGCACATATAAAATATGCCGACACGAAAACGATGCTTATTAATTATTAAAATATATAGATATATGTATTCATAATTTATTAACAAAAACATTAGGTTAACGAATTTAGATAGTGTCATAGGTTAAGTGGTCTCGTGATTAGATTTAAGTCAATCGGCACTTAAATAATATAGTTACGTAAACTTTGTCGTTCCATTTAAACGGTGCGGAACTTGAAGTGAAGTTATCGTTAAAAATGACCGCCGGAGCGCTAACAAAGGTCAAGGAATGTTAGAGATAAGAAGTGTGAGATAGTTAGTAAATATTGCCACAAGTAAATTAAGAAATTTATTTGACTATTCCCTAAAAATCAAAATAAAAACACTAAATTTAATTTACAATTAATAGAAAATTAACATTAAAGTTTTTAAGCCTGCAAATTTAAAGTTTATTCGGAAACATAAAAAGCTTACGTACAATTGAAGTAATTTCCATTCATATTGGTTTTTATTTCCATAGAAAAGATGAATTTGAAATAGAAAATTAAAAATCTCTACTCACATACGATATTTTATTCACTGTCTGGTTCTAGACCGCCAAAACTATTTTAATCGCATACATCTTTATTACATTCCCAAAAGATAGGTTCGATTGCACTTTACAAAACACACGTCGTAGTCTCAAAATTATTTGAAAACAAAAAAAAAAACTTTTTAAATTTTCGTGTCTATGTTCGTCGATCGCATTCGAGATATAAAAAAAAAACGCGGGAACCAGCGAACGTTCATAAAGCGCGCAGTGCATTCGCCGACTGACGACTCGCTTATACAGCGGATTGCTTGACTTGAACTCTGGAGGAGTAAATCGAAATTAAAAAATTGGAGGGACCGAGTGCACCCACACCGGACCGGCGTTTCGACGACGGATGTGGTTTGTTTATTATTACAATAAGACGAAATAAGACATAGTAAAAGTTATGTGGTGTGACGACCCATATTTTTAAAAATAATTATATCACATTCTTATAACATCTTAGTTACATAACTAATTTTTTTTGTTAGTAAAATATGCCCGTATATTGATATTACATCGCAAAATTTCATTGATTGTAAAAAGATATTGTCTTTTGTAACGATAACCGTAAACAAACATTTGAAATACCCCGCCTTTACTAAAGCTTAGTTGTACTATTTAACACTAGATGGCATTAATCACACCATTGCTTGTTTTGCTACTCATCAATAGATGGCGCCACAAATAAATTCGAATACTTTTAAATACTATCATGTTTTATTTTGTAATCTCAAGTCGACGTAATGTAATTAAAAAAAAAAAAAAGATCGCCTATATCTTATGTAATCTTGCTGTAATGTTCTGTTGTTTTTTTGTATTATTTTTATTTTCTTTTATTTATTTTAAATATAATTTGCTGTGTTGGATAAATAAAAATTTCTATCATTCTTTCTATATTGATATTTTGTACAATCAAAAATTATTTATAGTTGGTTTAAAAAAATACATATTCCTAAGGTAATTTTACAGCTTTTAAAGTCTTAACATAGTAATTATCCCTTTCAGCAGTAGTGTTTAGAACGTACTAGAAATTTCTTCTCGCGTCTTGCTTGATATTATACTATTAAAGACAGTAGGTATAAATTAATATTTAATATAATTAATTGCATTGTGTATTTATTTATCTTAAGTACTTTACGCATTGGTGTCTAATAGAAACGTAACAAAAAAAGGGAAGTTTCAATAAAAATAATTAGATAGTTTTTTTTTAGTGTGCAGTGTCGAATGCTCCTAGATTAGATTTGCCTTGGATTTTATGTGTTGTTTTTTATTTTTTATTTCTACACTGGTACGTATTGTGTTCGTAAACTTGTTGAGTGGAATGTACGGCGGTTACAAAATATCACTTGTTCGAATAAATGCCATAATGTACTTTAGTGACGGCATTGTTCTCACCAAAATATTTTAGAGTGAGCGAAATAGCATTGATTACTTAGGTGCTCGTTATAAATCGTCAAGAATTTTTAAAACCCGACACTCTATCCAGTTACTAAGATTGGCGCGTTCGAACAAACTCTTCACTTTATAATATTAATATATAGATTTAGAAAACTGTGTTACCGGTCAACGGGTGAGTGCTTGGAAAAAACAATTTGTGTTCAAGCCGGTGTGAATGTATCGTGACCACAATGGAATAGGAAACTTCTACTTTTATTGTTTCGTTGCGAATGACAGTATAAAAACCACAGTTCCATACCAAAAATCTGTCATTGTTTCATAACAATATAAAAGTTTAATCTTGAACACCATTGAAATGTATGTGATATGAATCTGTCACGGTGTGGTTATATTTTGATTTACATATTATATTGTTATAGCTCGTAGGTTTAGTGGTATTGCCAACATCAAAGTTATATTAAGTAACGATGTGAACCAAGACTTTGGACATGCTAAGCCTAGTAGAACGACTTACTCTCAAGTGCAACCGCCAGAACACACCTATAGGTATTTGGCTGCAGATTATCAACTTGAGAGTGGTAGCCAAAGACCAAAGAATAGAAGTTGTGCGAAAGCTGTTCCTGGTCTCTAGCAATCATTTGCATGGTGGTAGGGTTTTTTCTGATGCCCGCCTGGCTAGCTACCACCCTCAAGTTGAAAATCTGCCGCCAAATACCAATAGGTGTGTTCCGGCAGTTGCAATTGAGAGCCAGTTCCTCCAAAGGTTTAGCATGTCTACCAACGTGGGCCGTATCGTCACTTAAGATCAGGTGAGATTATGGCCATAACGCTAAGCCTAAACTATATATAAAAAAGGAAGTTGGCAGTTTCAACGTGGTGCGTTTTAGTGGGTCGTTTCCGGTGCTTATCACCCTACAAGTCTTGCCACCACCTTGTCTTTGCCTGAGCCCGGATAATGCGTTTGGGCTTTGCGATAAAAAAGTGCGTAAATAATAGAATTTTAGACAAACCCCATTTTATTAACGTGGGGAAATGCATTAACGCATCGCATATCAGCCAGAGGGGACTCAGAGGGAGATGTGAGACTGACCCGATGTCACCCACCAAGTGTACCCATTAAAACTTTTATACAAAGAACTTTTCTTTTTTAGCTACTCAAAACACATTGCCTTCAGTTTAAAATCTATTATCTAGTATAATTAACCGACCGATGATTTAGTTATGTAAAGTACCATTAATATAGCACTATACGGGATGCAATTATTTATTAATTTAAATAGAAACCAGCGCGTAAGAAATTACGGGTATGTACCGTTGTATACCAAGAATAATTTTCAGTACACTTACTGGGGAGAAATCCGTTCCGTTATAGCTGACAGTGTACTGCCGCGGTTACCCAGGAAAGTATGTGACGTCATAGATCGTCGCCATTTTTGTACTGTGGCACTGGAGCTTTCGAGATAAGGTATTCTCAGTGCTTCGAGCACGTGATCTACAGCGTTCAGAAATTTCACAGCTTGTGGTATATATTATTTGAAAATTATTATTCAAAGATACCAGCTTTTAAAATAAACATGGAAACTTGCATATTATTATCTTTATTGCTGAGTGAAAGCAATATTTTTTGTAAAAAATGAAAGTAACTGAAGAATTAAGCGTATCCATGAGCTATATAAAATCAGTTAAGTAAATTAAAAATGGATGACAGTTTATTAGGAGTGCGTTCCGTTTTAAACAGTAACCAGTATATCTAACTATAGAACAACGGCTTCAAAGTACACTAATTGACGTCACACCTTACAAGTGATTTTAAAGTGATGATAGCGCAGTGGTAGTGTGTACGACTTCGTGTTAAGGGACGTGAATTCGAATCCAACCACATACAATGAGCTTGAGCTTTCGGCGAAGGAAAACATCGTGAGGAAACCATAGCATGGGTTTTATCTAATGCCCGCCTGGCTAGCTACCACCCTCAAGTTGTAAACCTGCCGCCAAATACCAATAGGCGTGTTCCGGCAGCTGCACTTGAGAGCCAGTTCTTCCACAAATTTAGTGTGTCTACCGACTTGGGCCGTATCGTCACTTAAGATCAGGTGAGATTATGGCCATAACGCTACACCTTAAGTATAAAAAAAAAGAAGTGAGTATTAAGAAGATTCTAGTATAGATGTTGTACTGATGGTAAATAATACTTGCCCGATAAGGTCGTACTATGATCACTAAATTGGTTAGTTAGAATCGCGAATCCTTGTTCACTTTCCGGCAGCAGCCCAAGCCGAGGTTCGGCCATCCTGGCACCCTTGCGCTCGCTGCCTCAGAGCTGAGTGTCCTCAGCACTCGCCCCAAAAAGTTCATTGAAGCTGTCAAAGCCCTTAAGCGTACGTCAAGTCGAAAAAAAAATTGGTAAACGATAGACCATGAACATGATCACGTGTCACTTGCCACGAACATGGGTAAATGTCACCTGTGTAGAATATCTTTCTAATCTTTTTAAGAAAGTTCAAAGAACGCTCTAACAAAATTATGGCTCCTTTGTTAGAACTGAGTAGAAAGTTCTTGTGGGAACACGATATACGCGTGTTCTGTTATCTATATTAATATTATAAAGATGAGAGGTTTGTTTGTTTGAACGCGCTAATCTTAGTAGTCTGAATTCAAGACTTATTTTTGTAACTGATAGAGCATTCATTGAGAACGCCTTGAGGCTATTTAACATGACGGTACGACCAATAGGAACATAGCTGTTTTGAAAAGAGTTCCAAAATCGGGCAAAGGTCATTCAATAATCTTTAGTGCCTCGCGAACGAAGTCGCGGGCACAGCTAGTGCGGTATACGTGAAACTAAAAAAAAGTTGCACTGCTAAAGCGGATTTCGCAAAATTGGATAGCGGATTTTCAAGGTATTAGGCGTAAGGAAATTACCACAACACAAAGTAAACTTCGAAACAGCCCTAATGCAATTATAATAACACTCATAGGCTTGTGTGACAGCCATTTTGTGAAATATTGGCTATCAGTCGTCATATGATAATTGTCGGTTTGTTTTATTGTTGATTCCTCGATTATTGTAACTGTAATATATAAATGTTTATATTTAATTTTTATACAGTCTCAGGTCATCATTTTAATTATGAATCCTTGTGATCTCATATATAAATAACAAATTAACGTCCAGTTATCCAATCACCGCTTGAGAAATTTCACTTTACAAAAAATTAAGGTCAATCATTTGAAATTTCTCGTGCTAAACTTGACAGCCGGTACAGTTTAATTTTAACTAACATAATAAATTTAATAAAAAGTTTGTTATGACGAGTATAAAACACTGACAACCCTGGACAAAAGAGCACATATCTCTGTCTCACCGAAGACCTGTATAAATTGCTCATCTGACTGCTATTCCGCGAATTATAGAATGACTTAACGTCTCAAGTATATTATATTATATCGGAATCTCATTAATATTCATTATATTTTTCAATGAAAACTATTTATTATAAACCACATTCAAATCTAGATACTTTTTGTAGGTATACGATATCGCTTTAACACGCGAGAAGCGACGCCATTTTGCTATTATTAATTAATCGTAAAATAAAGTCAAACCTGTACAAATACAGTTACGCAATGTACTTCGCCATAATAATGTAAAAGTAATTGGTAAAATAATCATTTTTAATTTTTATATGTACTATTGTTTAACAAGAAATACAATATGTATCTATCTCTTTATTATTACCTAGTAAGTTGACGCAACAAATTCTTCCAAAGCGGTCCGCCATTTTGTTTTTATTAAAAAAGTGCCTTGCATACAAAAATACATAAGTCGATCTAACTATATTCTATATTTATTAAAATACGAAATTATCTACATGTATAGACAGATGTTGGCCGCGATTTTAATAATGTAGTTGCGCCTGCAACTTCGTTCGTGGGGATCTAAAAATTATTTAATCATTTTTGCCTGTTTTGTAACCTTTTTCAATACAACTGTGCGCCTATTTTTGGTAACGTGATTTGAAATACCCTAAAGCCTTATCTGATTATTACTCAATGAACTACAAAAATATACTTTGTAATATAACTGGTAGTTCCTAAAATTAGCACCGTCAAACAAATAAACAAACTTTTCCACCTAATGGCACTAGCATAGACTAAATCTAAGTAATTCATTCGAAGTCATAGGTTATAACTTTTTTAAACCAAAGCGTTTTTGTAGATTTTGGAACCGTACCTAATTAGTGCAAAAACTATAATTAAAACAAAATTTTCTGAACCGAAACGACTAGAGATTTCTAAAATATAATATTTATGCAACAGTAAATTTCAAACTATTTCTGTAATTTCTGTAAGTGGTTACGTATGCGTCTGTTTTGAATCTCTGCGATTAGAATTAAAATATACATTACATTAAAATTTATCTCACACAGAAAGGCTATCGCTTTTTGGAATTGAGAATGGAATAATACAATAACCTAGCCTGTTTTTATTCTGTTCAGAGGAGCGTATCGTTGACCGAACATAAAAGACCGACGTTGGTTGGAAGTGCGTCCTTTCCTGTCATTCATATAAACGGTGCACACAAATGGGTTTGTCATGTCTTGTTAAATGTAATCTATTAATACCTGACGTTCTTAATGTACACAGTGTAAATTATATATATAGAGACACTTAAGGAACTGCGTATTATTTTGAGAAATTATTAAGTGTATTATTGTATGGATAACTAAGTAAACCTTATAAAGTCAAGTAATGCTTAGGGTTTAAGAAATATCTCGTCAAATCGACAATGTATTTATATTGTAATACAGCTTTTGATCACAGTCATTATTGGTGCGAAGTGTATTTGTATTGTGATCCATTACCAAATGTAACACGCTATACGATAGGGTTTAGAAAATAATAGTCTAAGACTGCAGTAAGTTGTATATTAGAACGTGTCTCTAAAGCTGCACAAGCAGGCACCTACCAAATAACCTATCCAATAAAGGTCGGCAATGAACCTGCTCTTCCCCTGGTGTTGTGGGTGTCCATGGGCGGCGGTTATCGCTTACCATCAGGTGAAAAGCTTGCTCGTTTGCGCCCCATTACATAAAAAAAATTGGCTGGGAAGAGACGCAAAACACGAGTAGTGAAAGTGAGTGTTAACACGCGTCGGAAACAAAAAGGAAAAACCTGACTTTCGCATTTATAATCTATAATATTAATATTAGAAGTCGGGAAAAGTTGTTTGTTTGAACGCGCTACTCTAAGAAGCTTGCAATCAGATTTAAAAAATATTTTTTGTAGCTGATAGAGCATTTGGCATGGTGGTAGGGCTTTTTCTAATGCCCGCCTGGCTAGCAACCACCCTCAAGTTGCAAACCTGCCGCTAAATACCAATAGATGTGTTCCGGCAGCTGCACTTGAGAGCCAGTTCCTCGACAGGTTTAGCGTGTCTACCAACTTGAGGCATATCCTCACTTAAGATCAGGTGAGATTATGGCCGTAACGCTAAACCTTAACTATAAAAAAGCAATTATTAAGGATGCATTTAGGTTATTTAACATCACGCTACCACCAATAGGAGCTAAGCTGTATTACAAAAAGTAATAATAAGATTTTAGTTCCATGCGAACGAAGTCGCGGGTACAGCTGGGACTACATACAAGGGTCTCTTGCAGATCGTTACGACAGTGATTGCTGATCGACTGCCTTACTGTTGGTTAAAAATTGTATTACACATCCCATTAGGCACAATGTAGTCACTTCACCGTGCAGTTATAAATGAATATTTAACTATAATTAACTTAACGGAAACGGTGTTATTTGAAAAGTGAAACCGCCATGTTTGAACACTCGTGTCCGCACTTTCAACAATACATCGTATCTGCTACGGTTATTATGAGGTTTCGGTTTGAAAAAATAAAACAAATCGACGACGACATCCACAATTAGTCATTTCTATGGTTATTAATATGTACAAAATAACAAAGTTAACTTATGCAGTATATAATATAGAGTAGAGACCAATATATAATATAGGGATACATTTTTTGCCCACCTCATAAGCGAAACGTTGAAACGGGTACTACTGTCACTTCACGCAAAAGAACTGATTTTTCCAACTTAAAATGTCTCTGTTTATCATATATTGTACTTGTAAAATAATATATACAAAATACTATTTTAAACACCCGTGATATTTTTGATGCCATGTTTCGTTATTTAAACCAGTTAAAAAAGTTCTGTCTTGGACGTCCGTGTCTGTATGTGCGGATCCTGTATGTTATCACGATAACGACTAAAATACTTTACATTCTTTAGGTTTTCCTTTAAATTAGGAATAGAATCCTATCACTTTTCAAGGTCTGATTCGATGTGGTTTAATTGTTTTGTTTTTTTTTTCATATTTAAGGGTTAGCGTTATGGCCATAATCTTACCTGATCTTAAGTGACGATATGGCCCAAATTGGTAGACACAGTAAACCTGTGGAGGAACTGGCTCTCAAGTGCAGCTGCCGGAACACACCTATTGGTATTTGGCGGCAGTTTTACAACTTGAATGTGGTAGCTACCCAGCCGGGCATTAGAAAAAGCCCTACCATCATGCTATGGTTTCCTCACGATGTTTTCCTTCACCGAAAACTCAAGCTCATTGTAGGTGCTTGGATTCGAACTCACGTCCCTTGACGCGAAGTCGTACACACTACCACTGAGCTATCATCGCTTCATTTATTAAATATCCAAAAAAAAAAATAAGATTATGAAGCGTGCACTTTTGGATTTCCCAAACTTTTTTTCCCAGCTAGGTAGGGACGGCATAACATTCATTCGATTCTATCAACTGTCAGTATTCACACTCTTTCTACTCATATTATTCCTCACACAGTCTATCCATATCTTCTTTGGCCCTTCCCTTTTTCTACATCCATCCACCCTCGTGCTTAACATTCCTCTAGTTATATGGCTTTCATTTCTTCTCGTAACAAGACCGTACCAGACTAATAAATACTAACAATACAAAAAAGTTTCTTTGTCTTAACGTGCTAATCTTAGGAACTACCAATCGGATTTCAAAAATTGTTCTCCTATTTGATAGAGCATTGATTGAGGAGAGCTTTAAGCTATTTAATATCACGCTGACACCAATAGTAGCAAAATTAACTGATAAAAAAAATACAAAGACGGACAAAAAATAATAAATATTTTTTTTAATCACTAGAACGAAGTCACGGGCAGGCTAATGTACAATATATTGTATAGATTATTAGTAAAATAAATTACATGTACCCATTTTCAAAAGGATAATAATGACTTGCCCTATTCAGTGTTTAATGTACGGATAATTTTAATGTACGACCTAAATGTGCATACACGAGTGTATTATATATATATAATAGTTAGGAAATTCCAAAAGTGCACGCCTCATAACGTAATGATAATTGACTGGTATAGATTTAAGCATTCATATTAATTAGGAAGTAATCTAATGTCATTCTAGAGCTATTAAAAAAGAAATGGTCCCAGTACATTAAGTTTTTTGGGCATCATCGTCACATACCCATACACCCAGACGTTCGGACGTCCACGAAACAGTGTTTCAATCAGGAATTTTTTAGTGTATAATGAAATAAATGAATTTAAAAATCATTTAGTGTGATAATGAGAGTATTTCTTGGGATATTAAAATTTTTGCATCGCCGTAGAAACACAAAATACTTAAAATAATGGTCATTGGAGTCTCGAAAATTGATTGACTTTGGAATGTTGAGAGTAATGCACAACCACACACGCTTCGCGTTATGCGACGTGAAAAATGAAAAAAAAAGTGACTATTTAAGTTTTCCACAAAGATAAGAAAATCTAAAGAGTAGAATTCCTAATAGAAATCGACTAATTATACGCCCGGATCTACTACAGCTTTCTATAGAAATGCAAGTTCATCGTTCTCGTTGATTATTTTATTAGGATCGATTCGCTTATTTTCTCTACCGTAAATCTGTATTTTACGAATTGAAATTAACTATATTAACAAAAATGCAGTAAAACGGTAATGGAAAGGAGTATAATGAAAATTAGAAAAATACATCATATTAAGAGCAAAGATATTCGTAAAAAAACTAAATTCAACGAAGCTCTCAAGCACGCACTCTCACTTAAGTGGAGATGGGCCGGATGCATCTCCCGATACTCGGACAGAAGATGGACCATTGAAGCCACTCAATGGAAAGGACCGATAGGAAAATGGAATGTCGGCCGACAATTAAGACGGTGGGCTGATGACATAACACACGTCGCAGGAAACGACTGGATAAAGTCTGGCAAGGACAGGGAGTTATGGAAAAGGCTGGAGGAGGCCTTTACCCAAATAGGGGTCCAAATCTCATAAATAATACAATACTCTAACATCTATTATAGGCAATCTTTCTTAACTTAAGTAACAATTGACTAACAAACTTTGTAACATATATCAAAAGGACATTTGGATTAAATGGCTTTATTATATTATTATTATTGTTATATATTAACAAAAATGCGTGGTTCTGTGTGTGTATTCTTTTTTTTTTATGCACTTTATTTTTACTGGAGCACATCTTGATACGGATGTAGCGGTCAAATATATCTTATTTAATTTACTTCGTATCACCTAGATCATCTTTTTTATTCTCGTTAAAACTCAAAAACGGTTTGACCAGTTTGTATTTTTTTTTACATCTTGATTAGCTATAATCAATTCTAATTAATCTACCAACTTCATTTCGTTAAGATCAATAGAACTGGCTATATTTCACATCGTGTCCGTATTTCATTTCTTTTGGGTATTGAATTAAACTTGTTTATAACACGAATGAATTAATTGTCTTTAAATTACATGAAATTTAAATATAGGTAAATTGGAACCCACGTACCTTGGCGCGGCGTCCGTACACTACCAACTGAACTGTCATTGCTTCATTACTTTTTATATTATAATATTTAAAAAAAAAACTGTTTTTTTAATTTTTTTACAAACTTTGTCCTAAGAATAATGAACACAATAAAAGAATAAATATTCAATTTGGTACAGTCGTTCGGAAGTTATGTATGAACGCACATACATATCGGCGATATATTTTTATATATGTAGATAGATTAATCTCTGCATGTATATGCGCATCCGTATTAAACTATACTGCAGATATTTATAATGTTTGACAACTAATATTATGGAATAACATATGCAATAATTTTTATTCCATAATCCTATAACTTAAAAGGATTTCTACACATACACGGAGACAGATAGGTAAATAAAACAAATACAAACTTTTAACCTCACAATTCATAATTATCTTGATATTTTTTTTAGTAAATCTTTGAAATGACTAAACAAGATTCTATAAAAGAGTTTAATTTTAATATTATTATGTTATGATAGTGCTGATATAACTCCAGTTAAAAACCTATAAAACAAATGAAGACGAAAAGTTAACTGTTAAAAAAGTATTTAACAGTAGACGATAACAGTAGAGATGATCGAGGTAATATTTAACATCTAGGCAAATTCAATTTTTATTTACATATATAGTTCCGCTGGCGATTTCTTTCACATTTAAAAAATACCCTACAACCAAGCAACAGGTTTCACCATGATGTTTTCCTTCACCAAATGAGACATCATCGCTTCAAAACTCCGCCCGTAGGTATATTATTAAATGCATATATATCGGATAACGTCCCTATTTGTTCATACATGTATTATAATTTATCATCGCATAGGGTAGGTACCAAGCTATATATGGTAAGGTACGTGCCCAGAATACCAACCTTTACGAGCAAGCACATAGGAATGCTTTCAAACGTATTTCTCGAAGTATGAAACAGTCATAAAGGAATTCCTAGTGGCAACAATCTAAGGTATTTCCTACAAAGCCTCTGTTTAGCTTCATTTACATTATCTATACTAACATTATAAAGCGGCAAGGCTTGTGTGTTTGTTTTAACAGGATAATCGTTGGAATCTAGAAGCGATGATAGCTCAGTGGTAGTGTGCACGACTTCACGTCAAGGGACGTGGGTTCGAACGCAAGCACCTGCAATGAGCTTGAGCTTTCGGTGAAGGAAAACATCGTGAGGAAACCATAGCATGATGGTAGGGCTTTTTCTAATGTCCGCCTGGGTAGCTACCACCCTCAAGTTGTAAACCTGCCGCCAAATACCAATAGGTGTGTTCTGGCAGCAGCACTTGAGAGCCAGTTCCTCCACAGGTTTAGCGTGTCTACCAACTTGGGCCGTATCGTCACTTAAGATCAGGTGAGATTATGGTCATAACGCTAAACCTTAATTATAAAAAAAAACTAACAGTCGCAAATCTAAAACTATTTTTTTATCTTACATGGTGGTAGGGCTTTTGCTCATGCCCGCCTGGCTAGCAACCACCTTCAAGTTGAAATTCTGCCGCCAAATACCAATAGATGTGTTACGGCAGTTGCACTTGAGAGCCAGTTCCTCCAAAGGTTTAGCGTGTTTAACTTGGGCCGTATCGTCACTTAGGATCAGATGAGATTAAGGCCACAACACTAAGCCTTAACTATATAAAAAAAAACTATCATTCGAATACAAAAAATGTCGTATGTAATATAGTATTAATTTTTATATCATTTATATAGCTTTAGCTTATTTAACATCACGCTACCACCAATCAGAGCAAAGCTGTATTGAAAAAATATTTAAAGACAGAGAAAAATTATTAATAATTTATAGTTTCACGCAAACTGTTTACGGTTTGTTACTGTTTATTGTTGAACAATATTACTGTTTGTTAATATTATAAAGCGGAAATGTCTATCGATCGAAATAAGCTATCGAAATTCAAAAACTCTTTTTATTTTATAGAACGACCATTGACGAAGGATTTAGGCTATTTAACATCACACTACTACCATTAGGGGCAAAGCTGTATAGAAATAAGTTACAAAAATAGTGTATTTCCTTGTAATAAAAATGGTATTTTATTATATTTTTGAAAAGAACACCCATACCTGAAATTTACAGACACAAATTTACATGCAACCTCAGAAGATTAAATCCTTTATCGATGACCTAAATAACTTACTGTTGCACGCGACTTCATTCCCGTTTTTTCTGTAAACTGAACGTCATCGTAAATACATTCTGTGTCTACATCGTGAAAGGAAAATCCATACATATCAAGGCAATAGATTTGATAGTTTTAGAGGTATCACGTTGAGTCAGTTATAAATCGCTTATATGTATGTATATAGATTGTGTAATGTAAGTTTTGAAGAGCTTAATCAAATACACTCTCATACATCTCATACAGTCTCTTAATCAAATACAGAGTACAGTCTCATAACAAGATAAACCTTGCAGTCAAACGTAATATAAGTTATAGCATGGTGCTAGGGTTTTCTGTAATGCCTGTTCGGCAAAAAGGATGGCAGACCTTTTTCTTAAATTAATGTTATGTTTAAAATCCAATCTTTACTGGCTTCTTCACCGCAAAGCGCACGCGCATTACCCGGGCTCAGGCCAAGGCGTGATGGACATGTGGTGATTCACCGCGTGCTAATCACCCAACGCTATTCACTAAATGTTCCACGGTGACAATTCAAAGACAGCATCCACACTTCTTCTTGTGGCCAGCTACCACTCTCAAGTTGAAAATCTGCCGCCAGTGTAAGTAAGTCCCTCCACTAGGTTTAGTGTGTCCGCCATCTTGGGCCACAGCGTCACACATCATGAGGCCTATGAGGTGAGGTTGTATCAATAATACTAAACCTATAGAAATAAAAACCCCTTAATTTTAATATATATCAATTTTATAATATTTAATATGTAATCAATTTGATAGTATAAGTTCTTAAACAATGTCAAATGTCATTACAGGTGTGAACATTTTACATTATTACATCATAGCACACGCGTAACATTAATATCTCAAATCCAGACAACTAAAACAAACAGGGGACTAAATAATGTAAATAATTTGAGCGAAAATTCTAGAAGGCGCACTGAAAAATGTCTATATCACTAACTTTGTTATTATAAATTTCGACATAGAACTGTTTCATACGATTTAGTGGTGAACAAATGTTGGTTCTCGCAAATTCGCCGGATTTTTTTTTTGTATATGGAATCTTTCTAAGGATATTTATCTGATAAATCAGGCACCGAAATTAATCCATTTACAAGCATGTACAAATAAATAATATCAGAGATTTCGCGTCGATTATGTAATGATGTTAATTTAAAATGTTTTAGACGAATATGGTAATCGACACGGTAAGGACAACTGTGATCTTTGTGCGCGAGGAATTTCGTAAGATTATTTTGGATGCACTCTAAACGATTAATACGTATGTTATAATGGGGATTCCAGATATTTGTTCCATACTCTAAAATGCTTCGGACTAATGACTTGTAAAGGGGCAATATTGTTTTCATATCACGGAAGTCGTTACACATTTTTCCAAGCCTTAGAAATCTCAGTGCTTATGTGATCACTAAACTGCACCTTGCTATCTATTTCAATTCCTAGATCTCTCGTCTTTGATATAACTTGTAAAACTTCCGCACCTATTGAGTCTCAGGATGGTTTTTTTTTTTTCGTAAATTTGACATGTACACACTTGTTTATATTTAGTTCCGTCATATTGTCAGTGCGCCAATCTTCAAGGGATTTTAAATAGCTTTGTAGTAGAAGTGAATCATTCGGATTTTTGATTACTCTATATAATTTTATGTCATGCGCAACAGTAACTTTTGGTGTATTTTATATTACAATATAATTGCTGCACGCAGTAAGAATAAAGAAAACGATGTTGCATGTTATAAGTATATATTAAAAAATGTATGTAAAATACTACCGTGTCTACGTTCGCGTGAACATTAACAATTGAAATCATACCCTACTGTACGGCCTTAAGGAATGATTTTAACTATGCAGGACTATATTTGTTATCAAAAATATATACATATATAATTTTACATCCCAGATTTCAGAATGATAGTCCTCATAAAATAATTTTATATTTACCCTTTTTTGTGTTAGTTCAATAACGCTCAAATTCCCACCTGATGTTAAGTGACGTTGTGGTTCAAGGTGTTGGACACGATAAACGTGGCTCTCAAGTGCAACTGCCAGAACACATCTAGGAATAAGTATTTGGCGACAGATTTTTAACTTGTGGATGATAGCTAGCCACGAGGGCATTAAAAAAAACACAGTAACATGTATTATATAAACATAACTCCGCCAAACAGTCTATTACAATAAACAACATTCCAGTTATCGGCAGCTCCATATTTCTGTCATAGGACTACTAAACGTCCATCATAACACTCATTACGAATTAATTTTCTCGGACGTGTCGTCAAATGAGGCGATAACCCGCTATATTTAGTTGTTTGTCGTAAGTTATTTACTAATAACTAAGTGTTTAATTAAATATATTATGCGTGTGAGTCAAATTGCACCCTGTTTAAGAGTAACAACATATTTAATAACAAGTCTTTTAGAAATAACGCAGTTATAAATATATTTATAACCGACCTCTTTTTCTATACACTTTTTGACAGTTATTTCATTTAGTTAGCTTCATTGTGAGGCGGGAAATGGTTTTTTTTTTTTTTTTTTAATTCAGAGTTCTAGTTGTCAGTGTATTACAAAAGTGAATTATAATTGAGACAATTCTGTAAAAATATACTAGAACCCTTAAAGCAACCATAACATGAAAGTAAACGTCAAGTATATATTTCGTAAACATCAAAAGAGGGTGACGTTTTATTACTTAGCTCATTTTTGATGTCATGGAGGCTAAGGGAGCTAGACATGATTACGCCAGCAATATTTATTTAATTTTCTGTTTATTGTTTTCTGTTTATTCTAAAAAAATAGATTTTGGTATGGTACTCTATGATATTTAATTGTATATCAATGCTTACGTAAGCATAGGGTCGGGGGGTGAGAGCATTTCTTAGTTTTGCTAACAAGGGGGAGAGGATGGTTAAAAATTACAAAGATCTGGTTATGTAATAACCTCAAACAATAGAAATTAAAAACAAAGTAGCAAATGTCGACACTTAATAAAACGTTATAATAAAAGGGAAGTTGCCAACTGGTGTAAAAATAACATTGTTCTATCGATACGTTAACAAATTATTACTGAAATATCGTTGTTTATATGATTTGTTGATAAAATCTATTATTAGCTGTTTACAAGATAGTTTCAAAGCATAAAGGTTTTGTTTTAAACATTTTAGGTACTAATTATGAAGTATAAACCGGGCGTTCCAATTTTTGTCGGCCTTGTCCTATATCTGGAAAGAATACGAAAGAAATCAAAATATTTATTATGGCTCAAAGAAACACGGGAACGGCCTGAAGTGGTGGATGAAGGAAATATATATATATATATATATATATATATATATATATATATATATATATATATATAAATGAATCTCCGAAATGTATGTACGCGCATAACCTTCGAACAACTGTATCACATTGCATATTTCTTTTTTCTCCCGTTCGTTTTTGTCAGGATAAGGTTTGTATAAAAAATAGTTTTTTTTTTTAAGCTCATAATATAATAAGTAATGAAGCGATGATAGATCACTTGGTAACGTGTACGGACTCCGTGTCAAGGAACGTGAGTCCGAATCCACCTGTATTTAACTTTCATAAAAGACATTTGATTCATTGGAGTTTCATTCCGTACCAAAAGAAATAAAAAACGGAAACGGTATTAAATATAGTCAGTTTTATTGATATTAACGAACTGAACATGGTAGGCTGATTCGGATTCACTATAGCTAATCAAAATTAAAAAAAAATACAAATAGATCAAACCGTTTTTGAGTTTTAGCGAGAATGAAGAACGTCGATTTTAGGTGATACGAAGTTCACCGGATTAGTATTGTTATATAATCATGACAGAATTTATAATAGTAACAACACTGGTGTTGAAAAATCGCAAAGCATTAACGTATGGGTACGCGTATAGAAGTAGTGTGAATGTTGTCTCTAGTCTCTAGTACTACGAGAGTTTGCGGTGTAGCCGTGTTGCGTTTTAATGGGTAGTGCTCGGTGCTTATCCTTTGGCCTGAGTCCGGGTAACGCGTTTGCGTGTTGCGATCAAGAAGTGCGTAATTTAAAAGATTTTAAACACCCCGTTAGTAAAAAAAAGTGGGTATGTTCCGGCATGTTCAGTTGAGAGCCAATCTATGGGAATTATGAGGGATCTTAAGTCGTATCTTCGCTTATAACAGCCAAAGTTATAGTAACAGAATATAAGATAAAATACACAATGTGTTTATTAGTTGAACTGAGTAAAATTTTCGATTGCCGATTTAAATAATAAAATCACGAAGATTATTACCTCATAATCATGAATGCCAATGAGTGCACTTTTTATAGTTAATGCTTAGCGTTATGATCATAATCTCAGGTGATCTTATGAGACGATACGGCCCAAGTTGGTAGAAACGTTGAACCTTTGAAGGAACTGGGTTTTGGCGGCAGATTTTCAACTTGAAGGTGGTAGCTAGCCAGGCGGGCATCAGAAAAATCCCTAGCAACAAGCGAATTCCCCTGGCTAGAAAAACATATCGATAGATTAAGATATCTTTCTTAAATCTTTCCTGATTTAAAAATTGCTCTTTGAATAAAAATAATTATACTTAAATAATAGGTTATGAATTAGGTACTTGTATTATGAAAATACAGATGCATCTCCTTGAAAGCGATTGTGTATCTCTTGAAGCCCTGATAGCTCATTTGGTAGTAGAGTGTACGGACGCCGCGTCAATGAAAATGATCTCAAATCCACCTACAATGAGCTTGAGATTTTGGTAAAGGAGGACATCGTGATGATGAAACCATAGTATGATAATAATAATAATAATAATGATAATAATAACTTTATTGACAAGATATTTTACACTACAATACATAAAAATTATCTTAAGACATAGTATCGCTATACATTTTTTGAATCCTAGCGCCTGAACTAGGCCGAGCCTATATCTAAGACGCTGTTTTCTTCCCGTATAATAGTATGTCCTAGATATGACTTACATATATTTTAATATAACTGCAAGATTTATAATAGGGTTTCATCTAATGCTTACCTGGCTAGCTGCCATCCTCCATTTGTAAATCTGCCGCAGCTATACTTGAGAGTCAGTTCTTCTACTAGGGTTATCGTGTCCGCCATTTTGTACCACATCATCACTTAACATCAGGTGAGGTTGTGGCCATATCGAGCGACGTCCATGACCCTAGTTATATACTAAGATGTTAAAAATGTAGGCTTATAAGCATACTGAGGACGGACATTTTAGTATCAACGAAATGTTTTGAATAAACGTACATAAAAAAACGAGCGGTGTCGTGGGACATCGGATAGGAACGAAGTTTCTTATTATAGAAATATTAATTTCAAGTTCTAATTGAGGTATAAAAAAAATAATTAATTTGGAATACATTTTTTATTACGATTTTCTTATCGTTAAAAAAACATACTACTTTTAATTATCTTAACGTCATTATTTTGTTTAAGATGATTTATAAAAATATAATAAAAACAGTCATCACGTAGACTATACATTAGACACAGTATAGCCATCATACATAGACTATACATAAAAATCTTACGCTAACGTTACGGACGTTTTTTGCCGACTACGGTACACTTCTGCGACGCTCCGTAAGGAACCTCGTTCCAATTATTAATTCAATTAACTCACGGTATAGAAAAGGAAAGAAAATAAAACGTTTCGAAAATGTTTCTACTGTGACAGAATATATTTTATAATGCATTTAAAATTAACAATACGTTATACAAAGAAGCCATATCTTAATTGCGGAGTATACACGTTACCGGTCAAATTATTTCTGTTAAAGGAAAATATTTTGCTGAAACCGCAGCACAATCGATAACTTAGCATTTAAATAAACGTATAAAGTCTGTCACTAGGTACTTATTACGTACTTAGGTTATTTTTATTATAGGACTGCGAAAATTTAATCAATTAGAATTTCGAATCAAAACATAATGACTTTTGACAAATACGTTAGTACCAAATTAGGTTCAAATCTGAGCATGAAATTTACTTCAACCATACCAACTTGCTTATAATTTAGCCTAATTGTGTAATTCAAGATTTAGTTATTAAATAAGCCAATAATGAGTAGCTCTTAGCTACGGCGTCGATGCTGTGTAGACAGTATAGCTTTAGATTAGATAGCATATTACTAACTCTAGCTGCATCACCACTTAATATCATATAAGCTTGTGAGTGACTAAGCGCTAACCGATAAAGTTGCACTTACCTCTGTTCTACTGTTTCTTCGCAACTGACTCAATATCCCTTTAATAGATTACATAAAAGTTTGTAAAGTACATAACAATTATACATTGATTCATCATTGCCCAGTTCAAAGTACTAAAGTGGAGAACCTTTTTATTATAGGCATCGTATATAAATAGATTTGTTGAAATATAATCCCTAAAGTGGAAGAAGGATTTAACAAACTTGAAATAAATAATATAATTATATCAATATTTATTTCGAAATTCGATAATAAGACAAAATTATTGAAACGTTTAATGCAGCGATTTTCATTCTTAAAGTCCTTAGTCCTTAAAGTCCTTATTAGATTAGAATAGGTTAATCATAAATCTGATATTAATATTATAATATATATATATAATGAATTATATTTTTTCGGTCGAAAGCCTTCGATGTAGATTAGGTTAACTCCTCAATGTTGTCTGGAATACAATTAACGCCTTTTTACATGTTTTTTTTTTATTAAATGCAACGCAGAAGCAATATTTCATTCTGGTAATATACTTCGAGACGAAACGTAAACTAATTACGTCACTTACGCTACACGTAAAAATATTACAAAATACCAACTCGGCGAGTGAAAAAAGTATAAGTCTGATCCACAACAAAACCGGTTCGGCCATATGGTAACATGGTAACAAACCAGCCAACACACAAAACACGCAGCTTCGTAAACGATTTAAAACCGATTTCTATCGACGTAAAACTAATTATATATGTCACTAACTCACCGCTACATCCAAGGTGGAGGTTGAAGACATGTCTATCGTGAAGATTCCATCACCACTGGCAGCTGGGACAACTTTAGCACCGCGTTTCGGCACTCGGAAACAACCCATCACTTTGAAAGTGCGCACCATGTTTGTTTTGGATGTGTGACACTTTGTTTTTTAAATCGAAATAGGTTTGTTTACACTTGACACAGGCCGGAGAACTATGGCGGGTTATTTGAAAATCGAACGCGTCGTATATCCGTGCGCGCGCGCAATGCTAGCGCGATCGAATGACAGGTTTGTTGGGTCATTAAGGCGCGAAACGTGACCATGCTGAGTCAGAAGCCAGGTAGGTTCGCTATTGTTATCTAGCGGGCCGGAGCTTTTGCGATAGACTCTCCGAGATAAACGGCTTTGTTTTATGACTTATTTTTTTATCGCTTCCACAAATACGGGCAACTGTTACTTTCTTGCCGTATTGTTTTCGTATCTACACATAATTTTTTCTCAGTTACGATGTAACGAAATACTGTTGTTTGTGGTTTGGTGTTAATAATAATTTTCCAATATACTTAACTTAAAAAAAATACAATCCAATCAAAATACTTTATTACTTAATGCAGGCCGTGAGATGGACATTATGAACGTCAAAACTACCACCGGTTCGAAAAACAATCTACTGAGCGAGATGAACCCGTAAGAAACTTTTTCGAGTGAAATCTCTTTTAAGTACACATTTTTATTGTTATTATAAAAGGAAAAAGTTTGTTTGAATGTATGATTTTTAAACGCGCTAATCTAAGGAACTACCACTCGGATTGCAAAAAAAAAAGAAATTTATTTGATAGAAAAATCATCGACGAAGGTTTTAGGCTATTTAACATCACGCCACCACCAATATCAGCAAAACTATATTAAAAATATTTGAATGAACGGGCAAAAATTATGAAATATATTTTAGTTGCACGCGAACGAAGTCAAAGGCATAGTATATTATAGTGTAAATTACAATATTTATAATTAGTATATTATAAAGAACACTAGCGACCCATCCCGGTTTGATACGGATATAATAAAGAAATTTGTTAATCCAAACGCTCTCGAAATTCACAGGGAGACATACAAATGACACATCCCTTTACATATATACATTTGAAGCGACGATAGCTCAGTGGTAGTGTGTACGACTTCGCGTCAAGGGACGTGAGTTCGAATCCAAGCACCTACAATGAGCTTGAGCTTCGGTGAAGGAAAACATCGTGAGGAAACTATAGCATGGTGGTAGGGCTTTTTTAAATGCCCGCCTGGCTAGCTACCACCCTCAAGTTGTAAACCTGCCGCCAAATACCACTAGGTGTGTTCCGGCAGCTGAACTTGAGAGCCAGTTCCACCACAGGTTTAGCGTGTCTACCAACTTGGGCCGTATCGTCACTTAAGGTCAGGTGAGATTATGGCCATAACGCTAAAAATTAAGTATTAAAAAAAAGCTGACCTGGCAAACCTTGTTCAGCTTTTTAGGGTAGTCAATTACTTCGACTATAGCGTCATCTATCGCGTTATGATCACTTATCGAGATAAAAGTATCCTATCTCTCAAGTTGGATCAAACTGCACACAGTGTGCAAAATTTAATTAAAATCGGTACAGCAGTTTAGGAGTACATCGCGTACATACAACGTGACACGAAATTTTATATATATATATATATATATATATAAAGATATAAATTATTAAATAAATAATATTAGGGACTTTACAGACTGGTAATACTTAAAAACATGATTAACATATATAGCTTCAAGTGTGTATATATAATAAAATACCACATTGAAGATAAAACATTCCCGGGGATAACTCATTACCCACAATACATACACAATAGTCATAAAACAAATAGAATACGATAAACCGTTATTTTACTATGTAATAATGTATAAATATAAATCATCTATACTAATAATATTAAGGCCGAAGAGCTCTTTGTTGGCTTAAACGCCCTAATCTCTGGAATTACTTGTCGGATATGAAAAAAATGTTTTTGTGTATATAACAGCCGAATTCATGAATAATAGAATAAAGTAATTTAGACCCAGAATAGTATTATTACAGAGTGATAGAAAATAGAAAATTATTTTTGGTTCTACGTGACAAAATTAAAAATGGAAACTCATAAATACACAAACATAGTAACTGAGATAAATGTAATATTTTGTACGCCTCATAAGCGAAGCTTTGAGGTGGGTACTACTATCACTTCACGTAAAACAACTGGTTTTTCATACTCAAAATGTCTCCATTTATCATATATTGCACTTGTAAAATAATATATATACACACATATTAAGAAAAACCATTATTTTTAGCACTCATGATATTTTTGTTATTTAAACTAGTTAAAAAACTGTTTATAAATAGTTCTGTCTTGGACGTCCGTGTGTCTGTATGTGCGGATCCTGTATGTTATCACGATAACGACCGAAGTACTTTACTAATCGAGTTTTTTTTTCTTACGCTTCAGTATAATTAAGAATAGGGCCCTATTACTTTTCACGGTCTGATTCCATTTGGTCTAATTGTTATTAAATAAATAAAAAAAAAGAGATTATGAGGCATGCACTTTTGGATTTTCCAAACTTTTTGGAAAATATAATTGGTGTGTATTCTGTAATATATATTTTAAATACATTTTAGTAATGTGTAGTAGTTCGGCCTCTTAACACTTGCGTCATATAATTTCTACTGAACAGCTTTTGCTGACTTTTACACAGATAAACTAGTACTGTGGATAAATAAAGAGAATACTTTTCTCCAATGATTTTAGGAAAGTATTATCCATACTTACCTTTTACCTTCATAATAATTGGCCAAAACTCGTAGCACACTAATGCGCACATCTTAATATTGCAATGAATCCGGAAGTAGGACAGTTTGTTTTTTTTTTATACCGAGACTTGCAACAATTGTTGAGGGAATGTGAACGAAACCGAGCTCAAGGGACAGTGATCATACAATATTTAAGACTGAATCTTATGATCCACGGTATGTTCCATAGAATCTTGGCTGCACATACAAGTGATGAAGCCAAGATATTATGGAATCTTGTAATTAGTTCTAAGTATTTTTTGGACATATTTGAATGTAATTACATTTTGTACGTACGGTAAGGTCGTACACGTCGTACGAATGACATGTACGTTTTGAACCAAAGTTCCCAAAAAAAAAAAAAACCTGGTGCGGGAAAAAGGCATGTATACATTGCTATGTATCAACTTTAAAAAAAATAGATTTTTGTAAATTCCGATTGTTAGTTTATAAGATTAGTGCGTTTAAACAAACAAACAAACTTTCGTATTATAATATATGGCGTATTATAATATATATATATATAGGTAGATTACTAAACAGATTACATTTGTGTGGTTTTCCTTAAGCTCTTTGTTATTTGTTTTATGGTTTTTGGTTCGCATTTGTTATGGCATTTAAATTACTTAAGATTCTTGTTAATCTTTAATCTGTTAATGAGTTATGGTATAAGTTAGGTGTAAATATTTCGTGGAATTGCCGATGTGATTTATATCATCCCAGAAAAGTATTAAAAGTTATATTGTCAATAAAATATATTAAAATGCTGACAGTTTAAATGTTATATAATATACCGGCTGCGTCCGCGACTTCGGTCGCGTGGAACTAAAAATTATTTGATAATCGTTACACTTAGCAACTTGACACAAATTAACTAATCTCGTTTTGACACTAACGTTGAAAGCTGCTGATAATTCAGCCGTAGACTGAGTATCACCAGCTTTCACAATTTCCTTAAATTCGTCATTGTCCGCTAAAGCTTTCGTACGACCACGAGGTTCATTTACCAGGTTTAAACTTTCAGAACGGAAGCGGACAAACGGCGCGTTGGTTTGTAGTGTTATTCCCGTAAACGTCGTTGATGTTGGGTGCCTCCTGTGCCGCGTTGCTGCCTCGACGGTACTCATATTCCATAATTACTCTAATTCTTAACACACCCATGATGATGAACATGATTCAAATGTGATGAAAACATAACATTAATCAACAAACAAATGACTACTTCTGGAAAGTGAATTTCATGTTTTTAGAATAAAATTAATAAGGAAATATAATTCTCAGCCTAACAACAATTATTTTCATTTGAAATGGCCGGTACTCCAGAACGGCGGCTTTACATGTAAAATCCTATTAAAATCTCCCACGTTTGCTAATAGATTTTATAATTATAAATACGTTATGGCAATGATGACTCAATTGATAGGTTTCGCGACTGTCGGGCGACCCGTGATCCAGTGACGGTCACCTTTTTTAAAGTGATTTTTTTTTACACGCTGAACAGTTGCCCGCAAACAATAGCGTACACCGCGGGCATAAAAAGCGTCTTGAGATTATATATATATATATATATATATATATATATAATATAATGCATTGTACACAAGCTGCGGGCCCGCAACCGCGATGGAAGCGTTTAAAAACCGCGTCGCGAGTCCTTAGCCAAGTCTCAGTTCCACCTTCACTGACTGGCCAAAATTTGTGTCGACACGATGAAGTACAAGACTGTTACACGTACCGTTTCTATTTTAAATGACGTCACTGTATGATAGTAACCACGGCACAGTCCTAAAAGAACGGTGACCACCGAGAGGTTTCATATTCAGACTCGTCGCTCCTATGTTAGCCTTGCAGTAGCTTGATATGTACTGACTATACCTGAATCGTGTATGGTGCTACTGACCTCATCACAGTACAGTTCTATAGATCCATTTACCCTACTTGATTAGTAGATATACACTGTATTTTTTTTTATAGTTTAGCGTGATGACTGCAATCGAAATAAAATCAAGTTAAACGGATTTTATCGCGGTTATTTATTAATATAACTGAAGTTGGACACTGTAACATTAACTTTTCTGGATAACTTACAACTCAGTCCCTCCCCGGGACCACGAAAGCTTTCGAAACGTCAGGATCAAAATAAATAAATAACCGCGATAAAATCCCTTTATATTAGTTATATTTCGATGAGTGACATTCGCGTATACATAAGAAACCTGCCGCCAAATACCAATAGGTGTGTTCCGGCAGCTGCATTTGAGAGCCAGTTCCTCCACAGTTTTAGCGTGTCTACCAACTTGGGCCTTATCGTCACTTAAAATCAGGTGAGATTATGGCCATAATGTTAAACTTTAAGTATATAAAAAAAGAAATAATTGTCATGACTACAAAGTCACCTACTTTATAGTTAAGCTTCAAAGTTGTGGCCAAAAATTGATGATGTGGATCAATAAGGCTTTAGCGGCAGATTAATTTCAATATTTGTGTGATTTACTTATCTTGCTCTAACGAATCATACCGAGAAAAATCCAGTGGAAACGATCACCCAAAAGGAGACTAACTCCATGGCTCAAAACTCTTCGAACCTGGTTCAATCTCAGTACAAGATCCCTATTCCATGCAGTAGTTTTGAAGAAGACGAGTTACAAACGAAATTCACTATACAAATTGCACGAATGTAGTATAAGGAAAATTTGCAGATAAAACATGATCTACTTGAATGTGTTATCGAAGAATAGACAATGAGCATTTCAAATACGGTATTACAAGCGTTAGCAGTGAAAGCAAATCGATAGTTGCGCAAATGGGGCCACCGACACCGATCGTCGCGTCACGTCGCGGCGGTGAGTCATACATTTCCACGATACCGTGAAATCCGACCGGCTCAGCACTATTCGGTAGCCGACAACAGATAATACCGCACCTCTACTAAACAATATTTCTTATTCTTAAAAATTTTAAACTATCTTCGTTATTTTTCCTTATTAGTAAATGGCCACGTATGTTCGCACATAACATCCCATTCGTAATTTTTATGTTTACATTTGTTCGAATTTTTGACGGATTCGTAATCTATCATATGTTGGTTTTTATTTAAATTCATAAACTATGTTATTTTGTAGCAATTCTCGTGATGTAATTTTCAACAAGGGAAGTAAATTCTAGAAATAAAAAATATCTAGAAAAGTCTTTTTTTACATAGAAAATATAACAAAAAAATCCAGCAATTTTGGAAAGTTTGTTTCATCGCAATCGATTCGCTGCATAAAAAGATATTAGATAATATTAAAGTGTTCTCGCGCACGCAATTCAGTAATATGCAGATTCGAAATACACCTAATGTTGACAGTTGAACTCCATATCGGATATATATTAGAAACGATGATAGGAGGATAGGACGTCTAGGATCGCCGTGTTATGGGACGTGAGTTCGATCCAACCACTTACAATAAGCTTGAGATTTCGGTGAAAGAAAACGTGAGGAAACCAAACCACGGTGGTAAGGCTTTTTCTAATGCCCGTCTGGCTAGCAACCACCCTCAAGCTAAAACTCTGCCGCCAAATACCAATTAATGAGTTCTGACATTTGCACTTGAGAACCAGTTCCTCCAATAAAGATCGGCAACGCACTTGCGATTTTCCCGGTGTTGAGGGTACTCATGGGCGGCGGTGATCACTTACTTTCAGGTGACACGCTTGCTCGTTTACGCCCTATTTTATAAAAAAAGATGGATTCGTGCATAAGACGTTATCTTGTAACATGAATATTGACAGATCCCTTATCTAAGCGACGTGTTTTAGTTTTCGACAACCACGCGAACGAAGTCGCGGGCAGAGCCAGTATATTATATTAAACGGACGCATGCATTTGGAGTTGCCTCGAAAACTCCTTCATCGATTATAATAAAATGCCGCCATCTTTGTAAAGTTTTTTCGTACATTTACAGAGGATATTATCGTTTGTGAAACTATACGATACACGTTGCGGTAAAATTGTAACTGAGACGAATACGTGAAATAAAAATTCTAGAAAATCATAATTGGAATGTAATTCATTAGCACCATGCACGTTAAAAAAAACACTACCTAGCTGTATTCTTGTGAACGTATTACTTTGAAACTACCGGACAATTGTATGTACTAATATAATCCGATCCGATATTGAGAACAAATGTTAAAATTTGCAGTAAAAGTAATTATTTTAACATGAAATTGTGTGAATAAATACTAATTACACTAAGCAGATAATATCATATGCATATAATAAGAGAATAGTTTATAAATCCATAGAGTTTAAATCTAATAGGGTGGGACATAATTTTTTTTTTTGTTTTGTGTAAATGGCACGGAAAGCTGGATTGCTAGACACTTTAAAAACCTTCTCACCAAATATGATCTCCAAATTTTAATAGGATGATCATTCGCATAGTAGTTTTTTTATTTTTTTCTTAGTCCAATAGAAGAAAAAGTCATACCTCATCAGTAATTGATTGTACAGAAATATATTCTTGAAGAATGTTGTAGGAAATTTAATGTTCTACAAAAAAGAGGTATCTTATATTTTCCCGTAAACCTCACGATTTGAATGATATTGAAGATTTAAGTGTCATTATTTTAATACAAATTTAATTTTTCTTAATGTTTTGTTTTGTTTAAAAAAAATAGGATTTTTTTGACCCACCCTACTAATATTATAAATGCGAAAGTGATCTTGTTTTTTTTTGTCTAATAGCCGACAAACGAGCAAATACCGCCGCCCATGAACACCCACAACACCAGGAGAATCGTAGGTGCGTTGCTGGCCTTTATTTCGTATGGGCTGGTTCTCAAGTGCAACTGCCGGAACACACCTATTGGTGGCAGATTTACAACTCGAGGGTGATACCTAGCTAGGCGGGCCTCAGAAAAAGCCATACAACCACACTATCGTTTTCTCCCGATCTTTTTGTTCATCGAAAGCTCAAGCTCATTGTAAGTGGTTGGATTCGAAGTCACGTCCCATGACGAGGCATTTCCATACACTACCAGTGATCTATCATCGCTTCGCATCGCAATCATGTTTGCTATGCTTTCACACCTAAATCGATTATAATGAATTTTGTTATAGAGATAGATGAGAACTTAGAGACGGTAAGCTACTTTTTCTCGCGCAAACCTTACTAGCAGTGGGGTAAAGAGAGGGATAAACTTTGTATGAAACTTTTTATACCGTCACCTGATCTACAAAATCAATATTAACCCGAGCGAAGCTGCACGTAAAGTCTAGTAGTTTATAAACAGGAAAATATGTGTTACATTTTCTAACCTGAAAAATTGCATACAAGTTGTTGCTGCAACTGAAAAGGAACTTTCATTCGGACAAAAGTACTCCAGTTGGGATAAGTTTTAATTTATCCCTTCCTGTGTTACTATATCAAAACATTTCAGCTCATGTTGATAAGGAAACTCATTCAAATTAATTAGTAATCAGTTTTCATTACAATACTTCTCGAGGTATAGACAAATAAACGAATAATTTGAAAGTTACACAATGAAATTCGTATTATAGTTAGAGTATTTGCATATATTTGCATTACGTTCTATTACTTTTATAAACAAAATTAAAAACTTACTTTAGTAAAGTAAGAGATAAAGTAATTGAATACTTTAGTAAAGGCTCTTGATAGAGTGTTGTTGTATAATTACTTTTAAACCAATTATCTTTATCCATTCTGGCTACATGGTTTACGACGTCTACTTGAATAAAAACAAAAATGATAATATTGCCAATGTAGTGCTTGTAGGTGTTCGATTAGGGCAAATGCAGCATTTTACCGCGGCGTACGTGAAAGATACCTAGTATATACTTACTGTTTGATAATGTACATATTCCCGCCAGTGGTTTATATGTGAACAAAAATATCTTATATCTTGTGTCATTAAATAAAAATCACCTTGTGTTACAACAAATGTTTATTATAAGAACGGATGTAACATGAGTACCTAGGTAGCAACTAAATGCTTTGTATGAAAGCATTGTTGTTGTTTGTTGATATAAGAACATGTATACGTTGTAATTTTGTAACACTAGTGGTATACCAGTGTTTCGTTTGCGTATTTTATGTTTTCGTGTATATTTTTTACAATTTTTATATTATATTTTTTTTTGTGGGCAGTGGGATGTCTGTAGGGGCTCGTTTAGGGCAAACGCAGCGTTTTACCGCGGAGGTCAAGTTCGGCCGCATCGAGCCCGGGCAGTCGTTCTCTCGCTTTCTACACACATGTAGCAATTACCCAATATACATATAGTCCGAACACATGGTTATATTGATTAGATAGTCACCCAACAGTGCTTAATTATGATTATTTATACTTTATGAATGTAGTAAATTAGAAATTGAAAAAAAAAGACAATGTCTTCATGAGTGGTTGCGTCTATTTTTTACCCGGTTCGGTTGGTGCATTCCTCATCTCCCCCTACCCTCATTAAATTGTATTCATGTTTGTTTTGTTTTGATATGAACCTTGGACGAGATACAGGAAGAGGGGCACTTCAAAAAGACAAAGGCAATTGTGCATACCTTCTTTTTACAAGCTTTGTCTATATTCTACAATATCTATTTCTGGACCAAGTTAGCTTCAACCGCGTACACAATTAATATCGACAAAGTCGCTGGTAACATCTAGTTTAGATGTATCCGACGAACATATTATTTAAATTAATAGGCCAAGTTTGACGCTGGAATTCTTCGAAAACCGATTAAACTCGAGATCCTGTTCAATGTTATCGTAGGTGCGATATATTTATGATCGTTGAAGGTTGGCGCCGCGGCGCGAACGTATCCAAGTATTCCTATATTACTCATATCTTCACCTGGAACCAAATTTGTTATATTCTGTACGAAATATTTAATTAGAAATAGCTTTTCTTTATATTATAAGCAAAACAAAATACATTTTTGAAGTGGAAACTTTTTTAACATCGTGTGATTTGAAATTCGATGAAACGAAAAATGTCAGTAAAAAGAGACCCTCACATACATCTATAAGATTCAACATGCGAGAGAAAGAGATAGAAGTATTATACACTATTGTTTACAAGGTGCAAGCGTTGTATGCGTGTTAGTCTGTTACTTGCGTAAAAGGCTAACAATAACAACCGTGGTATATTGTACACGTGTATGGTATACATATTTTTTTTAATAATATTTTGAAAGTTCACTTCTACCGCATGTGAACTGCACACGTGATTTTTTAAAGAAGAAATAACAGTTCTGTATTTAACGACAAAACAGTACCTACACGCCAAATGTAATGGCGGACACTCATAGATCATCTATCACCGTTCGTTGCAGTGATGGCCCCCTGTTCGTGGAACGCGTTTTAGAGTACTATTAACCCTAGGTATGATGGCCACCATACATTCGGATACAATAATTCTATCTTACCACCTGACAATATATTCAATTTACTATCAATTGTCGACCAAAATGCAACCAACTCTGCAACATTACATTCCAAGTAACATATTAAGTCAAGGTTCGGCCATTTTTTGGTACTCTTGTGCACGTTGCCTGGCCTCTGGCTGAGTGACCTCTGCTCTCGCCCTAGAAGTTCAAAGCTGCAAACGCCCAACAACAAATGACACGAATGTTGGGAAAAACACTAAATTATTTCACTGCATCGTCTAAACCGTAAACGTTTATTTTTATAAGAATTGTTATATTTAATTTTTTTAATATATCACGTTAACGATGAAAATAGTAATAATTACTAATTAAATGTGATCCCTTGACGTTTAAATGTTTTTTTTTGTATAGTTTGTACAATATCGTATTACACATTAGGGCATTTTCTGTTGTTGCACTTGATACATCAATCGGTACACAACATACTTCGTTGAACGCCGACGCAATACTGAGTTTCGAGTATGCCAACTGGTACAAAATCAGTGCGCCACATTCGCAGTGCATATACCGTCTCTTTTTACTTAGTATGTTATTTTTTAGAGAGTTTGAAATAATATTAAGTAGTTGATGAAGTTCAGGTTGTTTAAATATATTATCGCTTTTGAGGAAATTACTGTAACTGTTTTTTTATTTTATTTATTTAGTTTTTTTTTTCATTTACTAAATTTAGCAAGGAAGGTATTCTGATGATCATACATAGAGTAAAACCCAGTGGCATTGGTATAAAAAATTTGTATGTAAAACAGATTTCCAATGAGTATTTTCCTTCTACCTACAACGCGAAATGTAAATTATCGAACATATTATTAGAACCACGAACCGATACCGAGATATGGACGTTTATTTACTTACAATCTATTTTCGCGTAAAGAATTACAGACAAAAACATCCTAGTACACCATTCAGAGAACGCTTATAAACTTTTTTTGTGAATCATCGCGGACTCATCTCAATTATCCCCTTGAAATGGATTCTCTCATGAAGATCTCACGGTCCGATGGTTGTGAAACAGCGGAAATTGTACTGCCGTATTTAGTCAAGGCCGTAATTATAGAATTACGTAGTTTTTTATACATATATGTATATACTGTGTAAACTCAATTTAACACACTCTATTTAATCACAAACACCGTATAATGTCGAAATTTCTTGACTTTGGTCGGTTTGTCCTTCCAATTATATATTCTGTGTAACATCACAACCACTCTACATCACTACGAATAAACAAAAAATAATTGCTATATAAACTAAATACTAATTAAAATAAATTAAACTAGATTAAACAATGACTCAACTAACTATTAAAAAACATAACTATCACTACATTAATTTATTATTAAGCAAATAATAGTACTTTGTAAGTCGCTGATATTCTCATATTTGTATACCTATACTCATAGCTATATAACATATATTACCACTCAGCTTTAGTTATATCAAACTAGTCTAATATACCAGAGATGATTCCATTAAAAATTATAGCTATAATCATGTTACGCTGCTCGATTAACCACAAACTATATTAAACCTCGAAATCATTGTAGCTTTTTTGTAGTTTCAAAGTTTAGCGATATAGTCTCAACCTCACCTGATGTTAAGTGACGATGTGGCCGTAGATGGTGATACGCTAAATCTAGTTTAGGGCCTGGTTTTCAAGTGCAACTGCCGGAATACCTATAGGTATTTGGCAGCAGATATTCAACTTAAGGGTGGTAACTAGTCAGGCGGGCAATAGCAAAAGCTCTACCACCATGCTATGGTTTCAGCATGCGGTTTTCCTTCACCGAGAGCTCAAGTTCATTGTAGGTGGATTTAAACTGACATCCCTCGAGGCAGCGTCCGTTCACACTTGAAAACCAATCCCTCCACTAGGTTTATTGTATTCACCACATTGGGCCACATCGTTACTTAAAATCAGATGAGATTATGCTTATAACGCTAAAACATAACTAAAAAAAAAAGATTCAAAGCAGTCATGAGGACTGCTGATAGAAATGAAAACTTAAAACTATAAACAAACAGGTGTTATTTTTGCTTATCTAAATTAAATATTTGATCTTAAATTAAAACTTGTAAATGAACACGTTTATAGTGCAATAAGTTCTAATACGAACAGATATAGTGTGTACGTTAACACATCACGTGACCATGTCGATGACGACTTACATGGATTTACTCAATATCCAAACCGCGCTATAGAAGTTCTCACTACAAAAACTACATAGTTTGCTTGCGTATATCAACTTGATACTGTCAAACACTGGTAATATTATGATCATGTTTAATGATAACATTAAAACAATCTGAGTGCCTCGATTCTCTTGAACAGTTTGATCTTCATCATGATCACCGCCAGTATCCAGTCTTCCTTGAGGGTCACGAATCGAACATCATGGCTCAAGCGTTGACCCTCTATGCGGAACGTCATCTATCAAAGAAACATTTTTATAGCAAATTTTCTTAGGTACATGGCTACATCCTCAACCGACGTTATGTGACGACGTGCACCAAGATAATCCTAGTGCCGGAACTGGCATTCAAGTGCAACTGCTCCAAGACACCTATATAGATAATAGCTTTGCCCGCAACTTGGAAGTTAAAAATTATTTAATCATTTTGTCCGTTTTTGTAACTGTTTTCAATGCGGTTTTGCTCCTATTCGTGGTAACGTAATATTTATGAAATGCCTGAAATTTAAAGAATTCGTTAATGATTGCGCTATCTAATACAAGAAATGTTTTTCAATTCCGACTTGTAGTTTTTAAGATTCGCCCAATCACTTCCGCTTTACGCTGTTTTCCACTTTACAATATTAATATAGATGCGCGACAGATTTTTGAGTTGAGGGCGGTATCTAGTCAAGTGTGTATCGGAAAATGCCCTAATATCATGATATAAATCGTTTTTATTATATGTATAAATTTCTGCATTTATTATAATATGTTAACGAACGCGTCACCTCGATAACGAGAAAAGGAAAAAACTATTAATAACCTATCAATAATCAATTGTATTTGCAGTGAATCATTTATATTGATTTAAAATTAATGAACACGTACATTACTTTTATATTTTGTGGTTATCGTGGTAAGCGGTATACGTAATATTAAACAATAATACTTCATTTCAAAAGTATATGTGAGACATAATGCGGGAAAAAATGTTATATTAGTTCCTGCTTTGAAAACAATATACGTACGTACGCTGGGAAAATATATTCATACTAAACATGTTTGTCGCTTTTATGTTTATTGATAAGTGAATCCATCTTTTTAACATGGTGTCCAAAATAGTATTCGTTATGAACTTCCCCATCACAACGCGTAAACACATTACCCGGGCTCAGGCCAAGGCGTGAGGGGAATATGGGGACTCATCAGGTGTTAATCACTCAACACTACCTTCTTACATATACCACGGCAACACTTGAAACTTTAGTGGTACTAGACCCTGGGGAGTGGGAACAACGTGCGTACTTCTAATCATATATATATAAAGGCTTAGGTCAGGGGATATAGGTGTATATAATAAAGAACTTCCTCTAGGTAACAAAACTATATTGTTTCACAATCTTCTACTTTGCACGTCTTACTCTATACAGCACATAACAACGACTTCCGATCGAATCGTGCCGACTTCTACAGCCGTCTCGTATTTAAATGCGACAACTTGACTTATAGTACCATAAAGTACTCTAATTTATTTCTACAAATATTTAAAATATATTTTAAGTGTGGTACTTCGATTAGTATGTGATGACAATTTGACTTATAGAACCCTAAAGTACCCTAATTTATTACTTCACATATTTACAATATGTTTTAAGTGCGGTGCTGGTTATCAGTTGATAATTTGACTTATAGTACCATAAAATATCCTAATTTATTAGTTAAAATATTTACAATATGTTTTAAGTGCATTAATCAGTTGACAGTATGACTTAAGTACCCTAATTTACTATTACAAATATTTAATAATACAATATTACTGTTATGTAATAAATACACCTAACAAATATTAGTGTTATGTAATAAATAAACCTAACAGTTCGGCCATCCTGTTCAAGCGAGTTCCATCCGCTTTCTCTACATAATTGGTTATTAAAATATTATAATCTTGCTTATACATAATTATAGCTCAAGATTTATCCAATAAACTTATACTTAATAATTAAATTAATTAATCTAAGCAATGATATAATTATATTAAATTTATAATGATTGTTAGTCACGCCTCTTACTCGTTCTCACTGATACAATCGTCTTCAGATGAATCTACTCTACATTCATACCTTTGTATTTTTGACCGTGTTTACGAGTCAGAGGTGTGTCACCAATCAGGAATCGTCATTTGGTACTTATGTTTTCACCCGGACCAAATGCCTCCCTATACTGCGTTGGATCTTTTCTGCGCTATCGTAATTAGCAGAATCTTTTGACTGTTGCTCTTAAATCTTTTCGCTCGCATCTTGTCTCAACTCGTCCAGCTGCTCTCCAGGTGTTCTGTATGTCGGAAACGTGTTCGTTCCAACAGTTGTCATCTTTGCAGTGGTTTGAAGTAGATAATGCATCCAAGATTGTCCGATGAAATCTTTCCACTTGTCCGTTTGCTCCAGGCGTGGCGACGGTATTTTGGATATGCTTTACAGCATAGCTTTGTATAAAGTGTTAGAATGTTTTGCTGGTGAAACTAGTGCCCTTGTCTGTAATTAATCGTGTAGGGACTCCAAGATTACTTACGTACTGCATCATAACTCTGACTGAAGTGGCTGATTTGGTGTTTATATTAACTTTTAACTATTAACTGGATTTATACTTACGTATTTGGTAAAATCATCTACTATCACTTACAAGTAACAGTTTCCAGACTGACCGGTCTCAAGTGGTCTGCGTGCACGGTATGGAAGGATGTACTAACCTTTTCTATGGGATGCAATTTTCCTCTAGTTTGCCGCCGGGGGCTTTGTGATGAGCACACTCCAAACAGGACGACACATTTTTTTTTTATTATTATTTCTTTTTTATGAATCGTCGCATTTTCCGGAACCAGTAATGCTCCTTAATGCGATGGAGTGTTTTCTCAAATCCACAAATGACCAACATAGTCATGGTTCATTTTGAGAATTTGACAGCGCTCCCCTCGTGGTACGAGCCAGGCCTGATGCCGCTGGCACTTACATCAAAGCCGAGGAAATCTATAAAGTCTAAGAAGAAATGGCACTTACTTAATTTTAAAGTTAATTCACCTTTCCTGAGCAGTTGCAGTACTTCTTCTAGTCGTTGCATACCGTCAGCGAATGTCTTGGAGGGGATGAGTATATCATCCATGTATACAATCGCATACTTAATTTTGACTTCAAAAAGGATCTTATTGATAGTGCGCTGAAAAACTGATGGCGCTTTGGCTGCCAAACGGCATGCGATTTTATTCATACTGACTATCTGGTGTCACGAAAGCGGTCTTAGGACGGGACTCTTCGGGTATAGGAATTTAATTTAATATAATAAAAAATAATTTAATAAAACCCAAGTCATGGTGCTCACTGGAAAAGCAATGGGTATATTTCGAAAGCAAACCTTGTAGTTCTTGACACTGGGCTTCGTCCAAGAGAGGATTGCAATTCACCGTAGACCCCATTTCGGCATCACCAATCGTTACGCTGAACGAGTTTGGAGTATCGGTCGAAGAGATTGGGTCTCGCTGTAGAGACCGTGTCAAAAGAGAACCCTTAGTAACCATCATTGGGGTTGTTAATATATTATAGATCAAAATGGCACCACGTCCATTTTTGATCTCATACAGACCAGGAAGTATGTAGTATTCTATGTCCTCGGGCGCCCGTAATGCACCGTTTACATATACGTAACACTTAGACTGAGTATTTGTACAGATCTTCACTGCTTGTCATGTATCACCCTGGATCTCGGTGTCGTTGGTTACCGTTACATTTATTTTATTAGGAGGAATTCGCTGAAATTTGACTTCGTCGAGAGTTTTTAATAACAAGGGTATCAGATCGATCAGTAAATGAATGGTCTAACAGGACAGGATGAATTAAAACATAGTCCTCTACGACGTAGAGATACAACAAACTAAATAAAATTATTGACATATATTTACTGAATAAATTTAAAGAAGTAATTACATCCTGGTTGAAGACGCAGAAATATGAAGACATAGAAAACTTATTTGTAATCGTACGATAATTGTCTAGTAGAATTATAAATAACATCTTCACATATGGATTACTCTGCTCATATTTATCCATATACACTTGTTATATAAGAATAAGTTTGAGGCACACCCAAATTTTAAATTTATTGTTTATAGTATTTGGTAAATATTTTGTTTTTTTTTTTTTTTACATAAATCTTAAAGTTGCGCAAAAAAAAAATAAGTTAAAAATATTGTAGTGTAACTCGTTACACTATTATTAAAAGTAAGGTAGGATAAGATAAAAATAAATCGCAGTATAACTTATGTCATATTTATATATCTTGTAGTTATATTAAAATATATGTAAGTCATATCTAGGACATACTATTATACGGGAAGAAAACATCGTCTGAGATACAGGCTCGGCCTAGTTCTGGCGCTAGGATTCAAAAATGTATAGCGATACTATGTCTTAAGATAATTTTTATGTATTGTAGTGTAAAAATTCTTGTCAATAAAATGATTATTATTATGATTGTTTCTTTCAATTCTTGGACCTCGACGGACGTTACGACTACCCCTATCGGGCTAATTAGATTTCCACCTATACCCCTAAGTAAGGTCAAGTTTGTACATGTTGTAATTTGGAGGTTTAGTGATTTTGATATCCAGTACATATTTGCTTAGTCCAGTATCCTCAGCAGTTACTCCTGATACCTGTTTTTGATTATATTCATTACCTGGCGTTTTAACTTTATTCGGTATCATAGACCATTTCGTATTTCTGAAACAATTGGAGGTCTGGTGCCCCATACGACCACAAGTTGTGATATATACCGCGGGTTACTCGCATTTAAAGCTTGGGTGTCCAATTTCATTGCAATTATAACATTTTGTGTTAAAATTAAATGTACTTGTACCTGATTTAGATGAACTCGTTCGATTCGTGGCGCTTCCCAGTCGCTTGTCGTAAGGTCTTCTACTAAAATCCTGAAGATGCCTGCTCTGCCCACTTTTAACTGTTCTGAAATATTTTAGTACCTGGTTCGGTGAATGACCTTTACCGCGCGGCCATCTATCCCATACAAAAGACAGTCCACTGCCTGTTTCCCACGGATTTTTGCACCTATTTAATAAATTAATCTTATCATAGTAATAATGTTCCAATGACTTACCATACCTTGCTTTCTTAGCCAACATTTCTGTCAGGAGCTCGGCATAATCCTCTCTGCATGGAAAACGTTTGATGAGCTTCTTTTCCCATTCGGAACAAGAATGCAATATCGAAGTTAGACTCTGATACTATGTTTTAGCTATGCCAGTTAATTTAGGTAGAGAGCAGTGGACTATCTCCCTCTCTTCCCAACCGTAAATTTCTGCACATTCCTCTACGTTTGTCAACCAAGTTCAGTGCGGTTTGTTCTTTCGATATAGGGTCGAACTCCGGTATTACATTAGTGTTAAAAGTCATTTTAGGTTTATCCGAGCTCTTGACATTATTCAAAATTGTTAAAAATTTATCCATTAAATCATATCCAGATACTCCGAATTTTGGCTTCTACTTTGCCCCCTTAACTTAAATTTATTTCGATCGCCAGTCCACGAGGACCCATTACCTCGGGTATCCTCTCCATTTAACCCTTTACCTCGGGTTTTCACTTCAGAAAACACTTTACCTCGAATTTTCTTTCCATTGTACCCTTTACCTCGGGCTTCCTTCGCCTTGGACCCTTTACCTCGGGTTTCCATATCATCAGACCCTTTACCTCGGGTTTCCATATCATCAGACCCTTTACCTCGGGTTTCCATATCATCAGACCCTTTACCTCGGGTTTCCATCTAATCAGACCCTTTACCTCGGGTTTCCATCTCATCAGACCCTTTACCTCGGGTTTCCATATCATCAGAGCCTTTACCTCGGGTTTCATATCATCAGACCCTTTGCCTCGGGTTTCCATATCATCAGACCCTTTACCTCGGGTTTCCATCTCATCAGACCCTTTACCTCGGGTTCCACTATTATCGTCCATCATAGAAGATATCTGTAACTCACAGGAGTAAGCTTAATATATGTTTTTAATTAATACGGACAGTGTGGCATAATCAATTTCTGATTCTATAAATAAAGGTCAAGCATTTACTGTAATGACTATAATTGTCTTAATGCTTTTAACCCGTGAAGCATGAACGAGGGCAAAAACGACATCGGAGATTATATACGTGACGTCATAAAACCTTGTACAAAAGGGACGTCTTTATATACAAATTAAAATATTATCGCCATATTGCCAATTCAGAATTTTACCTGAAAATTTTAAGAAATTCCGAAGCTCTTACAGAGGCGTTAATAAAATTACACATTATTCGATAGCTATATATAAGTTAACTATGGACTGCTATAAAGTTGCAGTATTATAATAAATAAAATAATAATCTAACAATATATAATCCGTTTTATATTTTTGCGATTAGTGGAAATGTGAAAAAAATTATTGGCAACATTAACGAATGCGGCAAATTATTATGTGATTATCATATTATTGTGACTTACATATCAGTTGAGTTTTATAAAATCTAAAAACATTTGGAGTATTTTCTACCATAATTATACATTTCTCAGTATAATACATATACATATTCATATTTTTCAATTCAAAATATTTGATTTTCTTGTAATACTTTGAATCTGTTTTCATAATAGAAATGTGAATATATCATTATGCATTTGTGTTCCAAATGTTAAAAACCTCATGCTATATTCTATGAATTATATTTGAAACATAAATACCATTTTATAAAAGCAAAAGATTTGTTTATAATCACATAACCCATTTTGTTTACATGTAACGGGACTCGCGTGTTTTTTGCTTTTTGTTGAGGTGCTGTCGATAATATTATGGACTTTTGAAATGTATTTTCATTATACTATGAAATGTTGGGTATATTATAAGAATTAAATTTACAATATGTCTCTTTATTATGTTATATAAAAAAAACTTATTACTATATACTTTGTTTGTATTAGGAATCTTTAAATTAAGGTATTTTTGATTCTGAGAGCGAGGATGGTTTATCTGTTTAGGACGACGTGGATATGATCAAAATAATTCATATATTTTGTTTTTAATCACTATTTTTATTTCATTACGTTGAGAAATGTACGAGTGCAATAGTACTGCTATTTTTGTAGGGAGATATCAAAAAAATAAAATAGTATATCCAAAATAATTTTATCGATAACTGTGTTGTGTATAATAATATCACTAGTATAGAAAATTACCCTAAAATATATCACATTTTAATCTGTGGTATTTTTACCACTTTTTCGGTTTCGACTTTTCATGTCAATAAGGTCTATAATGGTCAATTTTGGCGCTTGCGACCTTTTAGAGGTCAATTTAGATGTTAACGGTCATGTTGTCATTTGACTGAACAGTTATGACGAGGCAGGCGATCAAAATTCAGATACAACTAAAAATATTGTCAATAATTAATAATAAAAACCCATAATTACTAGTTAATAAGTAATTTTTTTTTTCTTTATGAACTTTGTTATTTGAATTAATTCTTTTAAGCTGTAATGTACTATATAATTTAGATTTCACACGGTTAATAAATAAATCAAACACAAACGTTTTCAAGACGAAGAAATGAGAAAAAAAAAATATCTTCGTTACTTACGGTTCTTTTTGTGTATCCGTGCCGTGGACGTGTTAAGAAAATATAGAATTTTCTTGTCTATCCCAATTCTGATCTAAAGGCTTAGGTCAGGGGATATAGGCGTATATAATAAAGAACTTCCTCTAGGTAACAAAACTATATTGTTTCACAATCTTCTACTTTGCACGTCTTACTCTATACAGCACAAAACAACGACTTCCGATCGAATCGTGCCGACTTCTACAGCCGTCTCGTATTTAAATGCGACAACTTGACTTATAGTACCATAAAGTACTCTAATTTATTTCTACAAATATTTAAAATATATTTTAAGTGTGGTGCTTCGATTAGTATGTGATGACAATTTGACTTATAGAACCCTAAAGTACCCTAATTTATTACTTCAAATATTTACAATATGTTTTAAGTGCGGTGCTGGTTATAAGTTGACAATTTGACTTATAGTACCATAAAATATCCTAACTTATTAGTTAAAATATTTACAATATGTTTTAAGTACATTAATCAGTTGACAGTTTGACTTAAGTACCCTAATTTATTATTACAAATATTTAATAATACAATATTACTGTTATGTAATAAATACACCTAACAAATATTAGTGTTATGTAATAAATAAACCTAACAATGGTCTACGACGTCTTCTTGAATAAAAAAAATATGATAATATTGCCTATGTAGTGTTCGATTAGGGCAAACGCAGCATTTTACCGCGGCGTACGTGAAAGATACCTAGTATATACTTACTGTATAATAATGTACATATTCCCGCCAGTGGCTTATATTTGAACAAAAATATCTTATATCTTGTGTCATTAAATAAAAATCACCTTGTGTTACAACAAATGTTTATTGAAGAACGGATGTAACATGAGTACCTAGATAGCAACTAAATGTTTTGTCGATTATAAATATGTTTACGTTGTAATTTTGTAACACTAGTGGTATACCAATGTTTCGTTTGCGTATTTTATGTTTTCGTGTATATTTTTTACAATTTTTATGTTATAATTTTTTTTGTGGGCAGTGGGATATCTGTATGGGCTCGATTAGGGCAAACGCAGCGTTTTACCGCGGAGGTCAGGTTTGGCCGCATCGAGCCCGGGCAGTCGTTCTCTCGCTTTCTACACACATGTAGCAATTACCCAATATACATATAGTCCGAACACATGGTTTTATTGATTAGATAGTCACCCAACAGTGCTTAATTATGATTATTTATACTTTACGTATATAGTAAATTAGAAATTGTAAAAAAAATGACAATGTCTTCATGAGTGGTTGCGTCTATTCTTTACCCGGTTCGGTTGGTGCATTCCTCATCTCCCCTTACCCTCATTAAATTGTATTCATGTTAGTTTTGTTTTGATTTGAACCTTGGACGAGATACAGGAAGAGGAGCACTTCAAAAAGACAAAGGCAATTTCCTTTTACAAGCTTTGTCTATATTCTACAATATCTATTTCTGGACCAAGTTAGCTTCAACCGCGTAAACAATTAATATCGACAAAGTCGCTGGTAACATCTAGTTTAGATGTATCCGACGAACATATTATTTAAATTAATAGGCCAAGTTTGACGCTGGAATTCTTCGAAAACCGATTAAACTCGAGATCCTGTTCAATGTTATCGTAGGTGCGATATATTTATGATCGTTGAAGGTTGGCGCCGCGGCGCGAACGTATCCACGTATTCCTATATTACTCATATCTTCACCTGGAACCAAATTTGTTTATATCCTATACGAAATATTTAATTATAAATAGCTTTTCCTTATTAGCAAAACACAATACATTTTTAGAGCGAAACTTCTTTAACATCGTTATGATTTGAAATTCGATGAAACGAAAAATGTCAGTAAAAAGAGACCCTCACATACATCTATAAGATTCAACATGCGAGAGAAAGAGATAGAAAGTATTATACAGTATTGCTTACAAGGTCCGAGCGTTGTATGCGTGTTAGTATGTTACCTGCGTAAAATGCTAACAATATCAACCGTGGTATATTGTACACGTGTATGGTATACATATTTTTTTAAATAATATTTTGAAAGTTTACTTCTACCGCATGTGAACTGCACACGTGATTTTTTAAAGAAGAAATAACAGTTCTGTATTTAACGACAAAACAGTACCTACAAGCCAAATGTAATGGCGGACACCCATAGATATATAATCTATCACCGTTCGTTGCAGTGATGGCCCCCTGTTCATGGAACGGGTTTTAGAGTACTATTTACCCTAGGTATGATGGCCACCATCCATTCGGACACAATATTTCTATCTTACCATCTGACAATATATTTAATGTACTATCTATTGACGACCAAAATGCATCCAACTCTGCAACATTACATTCCGAGTAACAGGTTAAGTCAAGGTTCGGCCATTTTTTGGCACTCTTGTTGCACGTTGCCTCGCCTCTGGCTGAGTGACCTCTGCTCTTGCCCTAGAAGTTCAAAGCTGTAAACGCCCAACAACAAATGACACGAATGTCGGGAAAAACACTAAATTATTTCACTGCATCGTCTAAACCGTAAACGTTTATTTTTATAAGAATTGTTATATTTTATTTTTTTAATATATCACGTTAACTATGAAAATAGTAATAATTACTAATTAAATGTGATCCCTTGACGTTTAAATGTTTTTACACGCTTTATATTAGCTTCACCTGTATGTATGTATGTATGTATGTATGTAACCGACCCCTTTGAGCTCGATTTTGTCCTACTTTGAACGATCAGATTTAATTCAAACTTTGCGCACCTGTTAAAGATCGATGACAATGCAATAATCCGATCAAAGCATCCGATTATCCTAATTAGATTCGCCAGGATTAATTAATTCCTTTCCGCATCCTTTGCATGCGAGTAAGAGAGATAGAGCTAGTGCGCTTTGCATGCGAGTAAGAGAGTAAAAAAAGCGTGGGGTGCATGGTGTCAATAGTTATGAATATTTAATTGACAGATATGAGAAGGATTATCATTTCGATAATATCTTGAAAAGCAACCCCGCTTTTTTAACAACAAAACATTTTTTTTCTTATTCAAACTATTAATAACTTATATTTATTAAAAAAATTACATTATTCTTAATTAATATTTATTAAAATTTATTTTCTGTTTTTTAGTTTAGTTTTGTATATAAAGCGTGTGTTCTAGTTTTTTTAAAACTATTATTTATTTTTTGTACAGTTTGTACAATATCGTATTACACATTAGGGCATTTTCTGTTGTTGCACTTGATACATCAATCGGTACACAACATACTTCGTTGAACGCCGACGCAATACTGAGTTTCGAGTATGCCAACTGGTACAAAATCAGTGCGCCACGTTCGGAGTGCATATACCGTCTCTTTTTACTTAGTATGTTATTTTTTAGAGAGTTTGAAATAATATTAAGTAGCTGATGAAGTTCAGGTTGTTTAAATATATTATCGCTTTTGAGGAAATTACTGTAACTGTTTTTTATTTTATTTATCTAGTTTTTTTTTTAATTTACTGAATTTAGCAAGGTACGTATTCTCATGATCATACATAGAGTAAAACCCAGTGGCATTGGTATAAAAAATTTGTATGTAAAACAGATTTCCAATGAGTATTTTCCTTCTACCTACAACGCGAAATGTAAATTATCGAACATATTATTAGAACCACGAACCGATACCGAGATATGGACGTTTATTTACTTACAATCTATTTTCGCGTAAAGAATTACAGACAAAAACATCCTAGTACACCATTCAGAGAACGCTTATAAACTTTTTTTGTGAATCATCGCGGACTCATCTCAATTATCCCCTTGAAATGGATTCTCTCATGAAGATCTCACGGTCCGATGGTCGTGAAACAGCGGAAATTGTACTGCCGTATTTAGTCAAGGCCGTAATTATAGAATTACGTAGTTTTTTATACATATATGTATATACTGTGTAAACTCAATTTAACACACTCTATTTAATCACAAACACCGTATAATGTCGAAATTTCTTGACTTTGGTCGGTTTGTCCTTCCAATTATATATTCTGTGTAACATCACAACCACTCTACATCACTACGAATAAACAAAAAATAATTGCTATATAAACTAAATAATAATTAAAATAAATTAAACTAGATTAAACAATGACTCAACTAACTATGAAAAAACATAACTATCAATACATTAATTTATTATTAAGCAAATAATAGTACTTCGTTAGTCGCTGATATGCTTATATTTGTATACCTATACTCATAGCTATATTACCACTCAGCTTTAGTTATATCAAACTAGTCTAATATAGCAGAGATTATTCCATTAAAAATTATACCTATAATTACAGTGTACACTTCATTTTACGCTGCTCGATTAACCACAAAGTATATAAAACCTCGAAATCATTGTAGCTTTTTTGTAGTTTCAAAGTTTAGCGATATAGTCTCAACCTCACCTGATGTTAAGTGACGATGTGGCCGTACACGGTAGACACGCTAAATCTAGTGGATATCTATAGGTATTTGGCAGCAGATTTTCAACTTAAGGGTGGTAACTAGCCAGGCGGGCAATAGCAAAAGCTCTACCACCATGCTATGGTTTCAGCATGCGGTTTTCCTTCACCGAGAGCTCAAGTTCATTGTAGGTGGATTTAAACTGACATCCCTCGAGGCAGCGTCCGTACACACTTGAAAACCAATCCCTCCACTAGGATTATCGTATTCACCATATTGGGCCACATCGTTACTTAACATCAGGTGCCATTATGACCATAACCCTAAAACTTAACTATAAAAAAAAGATTCAAAGCAGTCATGAGGACTGCTGATAGAAGTGAAAACTTAAAACTATAAATAAACAGTTGTTATTTTTGGATATCCAAATTAATTGTTTGATCTTAAATTAAAACTTATAAATCAACACGTTTATAGTGCAATAAGTTCTAATACGAACAGATATAGTGTGTACGTTAACACGTCACGTGACCGTGTCGATGACGACTTACATGAATTTACTCCCTATACAAACATTCCTATAGAAGTTTTTACTTCAAAAACTGTATAGTTTGCTTGCGTATATCAACTTGACACTGTCAAACACTGGTAATATTATGAACATGTTTAATAATAACATTAAAACAATCTGAGTGCCTCGATTCTCTTGAACAGTTTGATCTTCATCATGATCACCGCCAGGATCCAGTCTTCCTTGAGGGTCACGAATCGAACATCGTGGCTCAAACGTTGACCCTCTATGCGGAACGTCATCTATCAAAGAAACATTTTTATACCAAATTTTTTTTAGGTACATGGCTACATTCTCAACCGATGTTATGTGACGACGTGCACCAAGATAATCCTAGTGCCGGAACTGGCATTCAAGTGCAACTGCCCCAAGACACCTATATAGATAATAGCTTTGCCCGCAACTTGGAAGTTAAAAATTATTTAATCATTTTGTCCGTTTTTGTAACTGTTTTCAATGCGGTTTTGCTCCTATTCGTGGTGACGTAATATTTATGAAAAGCCTGAAATTTAAAGAATTCGTTAATGATTGCACTATCTAATACAAGAAATGTTTTTCAATTCCGACTTGTAGTTTTTAAGATTCGCCCAATCACTTCCGCTTTACGCTGTTTTCCACTTTACTATAGTAATATAGATTGGCGACAGATTGTTGATTTGAGGGCGGTATCTAGTCAAGTGTGTATCGGAAAATGCCCTAATATCATGATATAAATCGTTTTTATTATATGTATTAATTTCTGCATTTATTATAATATGTTAACGAACGCGTCACCTCGATAACGAGAAAAGGAAAAAACTATTAATAACCTAACAATAATCAATTGTATTTGCGGTGAATCATTTATATTGATTTAAAATAAATGAACACGTACATTACTTTTATATTTTGTGGTTATCGTGGTAAGCGGCATACGTAATATTGAAACAGTAATACTTTATTTGAAAAGTATATGTGAGACACAATGCGGGAAAAACGTTATATTAGTTCCTGCTTTGAAAACAATATACGTACGTACGCTGGGAAAATATATTCATACTAAACATGTTTGTCTCTTTTATGTTTATTGATAAGTGAATCCATCTTTTTAACATGGTGTCCAAAATACTATTCGTTATGAAGTTCCCTATCACAACGCGTAAACACATTATCCGGGCTCAGGCCAAGGCGTGAGGGGAATATGGGGACTCATAAGGTGTTAATCACTCAACACTACCTGCTAACATATACCACGGCAACACTTGAAACTTTCGTCTTACTAGACCCTGGGGAGTGGGGACAACGTGCGTACTTCTAATCATATATAAGAATGAACAAAATGCTTTATTGTTGGAACAACGCAACATATAGTGACAAGCCTGCTCGCTTGACCCCTATTAAAAAATCAATTACCGCGTAAAACTATACAACTGGTTTACTGTTGTTGAGATTTGTTCAGTATTCATTATTGTATTTTTTTATAGTTAAGGTTTTAGCGTTAAGGCAATAATCTCTCCTGATCTTAAGTGAGGATAGGACCCACGTTGGCGGACCCGCTAAAGCTGTGGAGAAACTGGCTCTCAAGTGCAACTGCCGGAACACACATATTGGTATTTGGCGGCAGATTTTCAACTCGAGGGTGGTTGCTAGCTAGGCGGTCATTAGAAAAAGCCCTACCACCATTCTATGGTATTCTCATAATGTTTTCCTTCACCGAAAGCTCATTGTAGGTGGATTCAAATTCACGTCCCTTGACAAACCTATTAATCACATTGATTTTAAAACTCACTGATAAAGGAAATCACAGAGACTAGATATTTTGTACTATTCAAATGTGTTTAATAAAAATCCGGCGTCAGAATGTTCGTCCATACCGATCTCCGATACCGCTTAACCGATTTCAACAAAATGTTACACTGTCAATAACTTCGTCCAAATTAAGAGACAGAATAATTTGTTATCCTGATAAGGGACCCTATAGATAGTGTTGTAGTAAAGCTATTAACTACTGGAATAGGTAGAAAAATGTCTTCTAGACCAAATAAAGGCTGCCTAGAAGAGATTCCTATTAGCAATAAAGCTGCACTTTGTACTACTTTATTTCTATATACTCAATCAGAGAGTCCTTATCAAAATTGTTAAAAAGCTTGAAGTTCAACAATACAGTGACTATCACATTCAAATGGCTGGAACTGCTCGTTTTTGTAAAATAAATATGATGTTTACCTCAGTTGCTGTTCCCCACAGCAAAATACCATAAGAAATTAAGCTATGGAAGTAAGCGAAGTAGACTAACCTAGCTATGGCAATATCTGTCAGCTGGCGAATCTTACGAACAGCGAATGCAGCAGAACTTAACTTTCCCGCCAATTTTTTTATATTAGGTCCCCATTGTAGCTTGGAATAAAGCGTGATACCCACGAAAACAGAAACATCGAAAATTCAAGCTCATTGTAGGTGGTTGGTTTTGAACTCACGTTCTATGACGCGGCGTTCCTACACGCTATTACAGAGCTATCATCGCCATAACCTTTTTTAAATTATTGTGATAATACACGTAAAAATACAGAATAAAAAAATTCAGTTGCGTCCAGATGTATAACATTAGCTACTGTTGATTGATCCATATATGGTCCGTTTATTTTCAAAGTGGTGTTAAGTCCATTTTTGAGAAAAATTAGCTATCACGTAATTCATGCTTAATTTAATGTAAATTTTTTATATATAACTAGTCCGTGTTTAATTTCTCAAAAAAATCCCATGTTTTGTACAACTTAAAATCGGTCGGTAAATGAAATTGCATTATCAACAAATATAGTAAACCTTTAATTTTCTCGAAACAAAAGCAAATGGACTTACACCACTTTCAAAATAAACGGTCCATATATTGATTACATTCAATATTTTTGACTGTCTATACGTTAAATTAAGATATATATGATTTCCGTTAAAAAAAATTCAAGTCCATTGAAGTCCCTATTCAGGTATGTTTTTTCACTTTTTACGAAGTCGAAATTACTCACAATCGGAATACCCTGTCTTTCGGGAGGGTCAAGATGTTTGTCTTCGATCCTGAAGAACACAGTTGTCGTGGCTTGGGGTATAGGGTATTCGGCAGTCGGTTGACTAAAGATTGCCTGGGAATTACAAATAAAATTATTCTCTATAAACTGTATAAAACATGATGCTATGATATGTTTTTTAGCACAATGTTATCACCGAAGCATTTTAAATACCATAGAAAACTATAGAAAATAACACAGAATTCTTTCCATTAATTGTAAGTGGGGTTGACAAGACGCATGAGCGGGGTTGAACCAACACGTTAACATGACGTTGACATGTAGCGCGCATACGGGGTTGACAATTCGATTTATTTTCTGCATTCTGAACGTACCTCGAAGTAATGGTATTGTGAGCATTCGTCCTGTGAGAGTCCCAAGGATCTGATAGTATACTTGAACTTGTCCGTCAAGCGCCATTTGTTCTCTATAGTCTCTGCTATGAATTTTTCACTGGTAGTGATCAGCGGGAAGCCGAGACGCGACAGAGACACCTTGATGTTTGTAGTGAATACATCTCGGCTATCTATGAAAATATTTATTCGAAGTCATCTTCAATTCACAGTCTAATTATACATAAACCTCAAGTATATTAACAAGGAATAATATTCCCTCTGACTATTTTGTCCACCTGGCCTCTCAGGTTTAGCATGTCCACTATTTTGGGCCACTTAATATTAGGTGAGATTGTAGCCATAATGCTAAATTTAAAAATAAAAATAAATAATAACAAATTATTATTCTTCAAATAGATCTTCCTAGGTCTTATTTTGCTACTACGTCCATCCAACTTCATACTTAACATTCTTCCAGTTACATGGCTTTAATCTTTTCTCATAACATACCACGCTAAACTATTACTCCAATTTTTTTTTTAATGTACATTTGATGAGAGTACGCTTTGGGAAGGCAAGCCGACCATTTGACCGGAGCGTCAAAATGAAGGGGCACCGCGGTTGGCGTTTGGTTGTAAAAATTGATATGGTAAATTTTACCAACATAGACAAAATTTCGAGTCAGCCCCTTCGATTCCTAAAAAAATATATATAGTTTATGTAATATGTATATTGAGACTACATTCAAGCTTCTAATAAGGGATACTTGATCTAATTTGAACATTCGGTGCTACGGATATATGGTACTTCTCAGATCGAAGATAAATATATATATTTTCTAATTTGTTTTTTTTTTGTTCGGAGCAACGTAATCGCAAAAGCGCACGCTGGTAGGATGTGACACTGCGGGGTTTTGCTTGGCTTTGGGTTGGTTTGTGCGGCGAGCGCGGAAGTCACGCAGCCTGGAAGGCAACAGCGCAAGGGTGGCATGAAAAAGCCGAACCTCGGCTTGGATTGTTACCGGAGAGGCCAGTAGATACCGCGATTGTGACCAACCCTAATTGGTTCCTATGGTATGCAGTTAGCTTAATCAGTTATAAAATAAGTACGCGAAAATATTCCTAATCTGTGGGATTGTTCTGATTATGTCTGGGGACGAGATCCAATGATCTGTACTTGTCCTAAGCTACTGAACAGTGATCAGTAAACCAGTTAAAGGCCGAACCATATTCAGGACCAGAACTGTTCCTTACAGAACTGCGTACTTAACGTGCGAGTATGCTGTGATGGTGCACGAGTGAAATGCAGTGTGCTGGTGAATGCCCAGTAATTTGAACAGTGCCACTCTATCTTGCTAGCTGAAATACTCGAGAGCTCCATGCTGGAGGAACAAACCTATTACCTAAAGACCCACGGCCGTTTGTCGCCTTTCTGGGACGACGCAGGTTCGTGTAAAATCTAGGTTACACCTTAATTTATTTTTCTATATATATATAAGCAAAATACCGCTGTCTGACTCAATGACTCATCACAAATCTATACCTCTTTGGTTACTGCTTACACGATATAGACGCTCACTAAGACCGGATTATACGATCACGAGGGGCTGATGGGTAAAATGGGGAAGAAGTCGAGGGCACCAGCTAGTAATAATTAACATCTGTGCATACGTGCTAATTCTCGTAGTGTCAGTCTTACTCCCAGCTTCTCTTGTGCTCTGTTGAGTACTGTCACAACGGTATCTATCGCTTGTTCCTCGTAGGATGATATTTTTGGTAAATTCATTGTTTAATTCAGACGATACAAAATCAATTCGACATAGTGACATTTGACGTTTAAAAATCCTATTGAAAGAAATATTTGTTATCACTATGGCTACGTACCGCATCGCGTTCACAACGTTCACGCACGTTTGTTGTTTTATACAACTGCCTCGGTCGTTGTGGTCGTGGCTAGACGTCACTAATGACTCATGCCTAACCATAGTTAAGACTGGTATTTAAGATTTCTACTAACGTCGTATAGAATCACAGAGAGAAAATCCAACAATAAATACTTAAATCGATACTACTAAGATTCATAAAGGATAATTCACTATAATTCAGTTCATAGAAAATTATGTATGATCTCAAGAGTGATAATTGGAACCAATATGTCAATATTATTTTAAAAAGTTTTAGAAAGTACAAAAGTGCCACCTCCTAATTATTTTTTAATTTTTAAGAAAAAAAAATATCAAGCCATACCATTGACTTACTTTATTAATAATTCTGTATTTTTAAAGCAAACCTAATGTATTCTTTGTCACAAATACTCTGTAGATAGTTTTACCTAGAGAGTCCCTACCATGTTAAAGCACTAACTTCTTTATTATCAAATAACGTTTGACTCGGCTGTATGGTTTCGATATCTTTGCCTTTTCATTAAAAATAAAAAAATGGCAATATCAAAAACTTATAAAAATCAGGCGTACAAAAAAACATTTTATTATTAAACTAATAGTACTAGGCTATTAGTATTAAATAGGTAACTGGTTGATGTTATTCTAAAGATAATAAACGAAACTCAGTCTAGATAAGTAAATTTTTCTTGGGAGTTCATGACTACCTCGTACAAAAAAATCCAAAAGTACTCGTAAAAAAAAATACAGATTCTTTTTTCAAGGTAGAAAAATATAATTGTTTTTAAGGAAATATCAGTTGAATATTGAAAGTGTAATTCTTGAAATACATCTACTCGTATTATCGTATAAATGCAAATCGGTTGTGGTAGTTACAGTTTAAAAGCAAAGAATTGCTTAATCTTGACGTATCGAGAGTAGAGCACAACCTAACCCGCTTATTTGTAACAAAAATGTATTACTTAATTTAAGCCAGTTTTCTCGCAAGTTTACACTATTTCTTGAAAGAAGAAATTACGGGAAATTGCCAAGACCACACTCTCCTCCAACGTGAAATTGGGTGAGGTTCGGCTCGACTCTCTTAAAACGTAATGAATGGCTGCCTACTTATCACGACAAAGCACGTAGTGTGTTTGTGCACATAGAAGTTGTGGAACAGTCTCCCACAGGGAATAGATGGGATATTCCCTTCCTCATATAACATCGGGTCCTTCAAGCGAAATATAAAAAAGCATTTACGCAAGCCGACATGACAGTAGCGGCTGGCGATGGATTGTCGTTGTCTCGATGGTCGCTGCTGTTTTTGGACTGTAATGAACTTACAATCAGGTACAGAACTAATAAATAATAAAAAATCTTTGTTGGTACAAAAAACAATATAACATATATTACAATTTTATGTTGCTAACTGCAGTAGTTAGTAATCTAACTGTGTCGCAGTTAACAGCGCCCACCTCCGGATACTGACAAAATTTAAGGGAACATTGAAATAAAAAAAAAGAAGTTAAACAATATAAAAAATAATGATAATAATAACTGAGAAATGAAAAAAAAAGAGTGAAGTGTGTGTGTGTGTGTGTTTGTGTTTGTGTATGTGTTGTCATGTAAGTGGCCGAACCGAATTTAGTTGTCTAAAAATTAGACTAGTACACGTTGGATATGAGATTTTCAGTATCATCATAGGTGAATGTCATTAGCCATTGAAGAAGAGTATTTTTACAACATCTATAAGTCATACCATATATGCACTCACTTTGCCCAGCTAACATAAAAAAAAAAAAAATACAGTCAAACATCCACTCAAAAACAACATGGCGTCTCTCAATGTCCCATACTGCCATAGACCAAGGACAGCTTGTACACTTCTTTTAGTCTCCGCAGGGATTATGTGATTTATTTTATACATACGGAAGCACGCATTTACTAGAATATATATAAGTGAATGATCGGAATGCATCAAAATTATTTCCAAGAATAAAAGGCCAGTTTTCGCTTGGTCTCGGTTTAAGAATGATTTCGTGCAAACGACCTCGGAGTTCCGAGACACCTATCCAATGCGTCACGCAGAGAGTAAACGCCAATATGAAGGTACTAAATCGAAAACGTGATTCATACGCAAATACAACCTCATGATAGCGTGGAATAAATATAAATCCATTGGTACCTGGTAGTAATATTAAATCGTTACCTTTCGTTGGTTACGTTTTTAAATATAACCTTAATTTTAAATGTTAAATACAATAAATGGTTAAAGCCTGTTTTATAAATGTTTATACTCAGATTGATTCCGGAATAACACACACCTAAGCAAACCGCTATAGCGGATACTAAACCACATGTATTGTACTAATTGTCTTGCGAAATAATTTAAAGTGATAATACACTTATCATATCCATACCAAAAATACATGAATAATTATTACTTAGCCACATATTATATTACATCTATTATATATCAAATTAAGTAATTACAGTGACGTACAGTGTATTCACGCAGGTCTATTTTGGTCTTGAATTTGTGGTTACAGTAACAATACCTATTTAATGTGATCACCTGTGACGTGTTATATTATGTGTGTTATTTGTCTGGTTGTTCGTTTAATTTTGTATTCTAACATATGCCTAACTGAGTATCCATATATCATCATATGGGCTCCTATTTAAAAACAGCCTCTTTACTGAATGCGTATGCCAATTGTTGGTCATTTTTTTTTTGTCTAATTTATTTGTGCAATATATTTTAATTGTATGGTTGTTCCAACAATAAAGTATTTATTTATTTCTTTCTGTTCAGTTTTCACACCTTTTGTACGCCTATAATTCCGCTCCCAATCCATTCAGACTTTCTTCGGTCTTCTTAAACTCCTATGTACTAGAGATACATTTCATGTATGCGGAATATTGTAAAGATTCCAATGCCATGGCCGGCGAAGCACCTGCGATTCCTCTGGTGATGTGCATATCCATGTGCGGTGGTGATCACTAACCATAAGGTGATCCCATTTTATTATAATATAAATGCTTAGTCTTAAAAATTAGCGTTAGAGGTACGATTGTCCGCACACATTACATTATATATGTAAACACGTGTACATTATCATATGAACAAATATACTTTGCTATTATCAGCAAAGATACGAATAAAGATTGAGTATTTATGTTCGGAGATAGCAAACAATACTTATCATAACTCCATTCTGTCTGATTCATTTTTTTTTTTAATTTATTTATTACATTTATTATAAAAATCTATGCATCTAACTATAGTATCGACTATCTTATGTAATCGCATCAAACATTTCAAAGCGAATGACAAACATTACTGTTGACCTATCCGTTGATAGTGAATGTTCGGATTCGTTTTATTCAATTCCGGAACTGTATTTATTAACCGTCTAGTTAACGTATTGACCCACAAACTATTATACGTCGTGTGTCATAGTATATACAATGCGCGTCGAACATCACTACGCTCACGTGAATCATAAGAAATATTGTTGAGCTGTTCCGATCGCTATTATAAACGTTCTAGATGCGAAAAGAAATAACGATTACATATTACAATCATATTTTAAATATTAGGTTGCCTTTTAAAGCCTGCATGAGAGTGGCGACTGGTGATAGGTTACTCATGCTCGGTGGTCTCCACTGTTTTTGGGTTGTACTGTGCTTAACATCCGGTACAGTGCTCACTTTAACGAGCTACCTTGAAAAATACGGCGTGTGCTTGTGACCACATAAGAAAAGTGAATCATCACTATCGACTCGAGCCGACATCACCCGAACGTGCGTTACACAGTCGATCGTTACAGCACAGTCGCGTTCAATACCGAAGACATAAAGTGCTTAATGCGCCCAAAGACTTGACGTACAGAAGTGGCTCTTTTTTAATTTTAATACGTGTTGAACTATAACATATGTTGTATGTAACGCACCTGTTGTCGCATCTAGTATCGTGTACGACGTTTGTATATCCGCGTAATGATCGCGGTGCACACTCGGCCAGTCAGTTGTCAGTGTTCTCTCACATACACAAGTAGCGACACTTACAGCGGCTAACTTAAATCAAACTTTATCAACTCATGAAAATATATATATATATATATCGCAGTCTCTTTGAAAACGAGTTATTAAGTTGTTTTTTTTTATCGTTTTAACCTTGTAAACCTGTTTCTTTCGAGTTAACATCGTGAAAAATATACAGTAATGGGTGCTTTAGATTGTGTGAACAGTAAAATGGCAAATACGGAGAGTACTGAAGTGTTTACTATTAATTTATCATCAAATACTACTTTAAATGAACCGGTAAGTTCTTTGGCTTAAATTATAATATTGTAGTTTTTATATAGTATATAATATAGATTTAGCGTTACGGCCATAATCGTAGTGACGATACAGGCCAAGTTGGTGGACGCGTTAAACCTGTGGAGGGACTGGCTCTCATGTGAAACTGCCGGGATACATCTATTAGTATTAGATGGCAGGGTTTTAACTTGATTGTGGTATTGAAATAAAACTAATTTAAACGGATTTTATCGCGGTTATGTATTGATGTTGATCCCGACGTTTCGAAAGCTTTTCAGCCTTCGTGGTCACGGGGCGGACTGAGGTGTAGGTTGTCCAGAAAAGTTCATGTTACTGTGTTTACCTTCAATTTAATTTTTATTATTGATAGTGTTCCGAACTACGCAGAAAGAGCTCACAGTGTCTTGAGGTCTGGCAATTGGTATTTTGGGTTCCGATTTAATTAAATGTATAATTGGATCCCAGGATTGTGCTAGCTTCCAACCATCTTCTCTATTGAAATTTGGATGTTTTTTAATTTCAATAGCCTCACGAATGATCCTAGGTAGGAATCGGTGTTCTTTGGCAAGGATTTGTGGCTTGTCGAATCTAAGATAATGATTGGATCCTTCTTCTGAATGTTCAGCAACTGCAGACTTCGTAGAGCGTCGGTGTTTAACATCAGCTATATTTTCTTTTACGCGGGTCCCTATATTTCTTTTAGTTTGGCCGATATAGGATTGATTGTGGTAGCTAGCCAGGCGGGCATTAGTTAAGTTCTACCACCGTGCTATGGTTTAAAAGCTCAAACTCATTGTAGGTGGATACAAAATCACGTCCCTTGAGGCGGCGTCCGTACACACCATCACTGAGCTGTCGTCGCTGCTTTAATATTAGTAACTCATTTAGTATTTAATCCTTAACAACAACTGAAGATATACTGGCGACATATACAATTTTTGAAATGATGTTGTCTCGGTTGGTAGTGTATACAGACGCCGCGTTATTGGACGTGACTTCGAATCCCTGCAACGGATTTGAGATGAAGTAAAACATCATGATGAAACCATAGCCCATAGACGTGATTTTCTTAATGCGCGCCTGGCTAGCTATCACCCTCAAGTTCTAAACCTGCCGCCAAATACCAACAGGTATGTTCCGGCAGCTGCACTTGAGAGCCAATTCCTCCACAGGTTTAGCGTCTCTACCAACATGGGCCATATCTTCACTTTAGATCAGGTGAGATTATGGCCATAACGCTAAACGTTAAGTATAAAAAAAATTTAGTAAAAATCGTATAAATAAGCGTTTTATTTCGTAACATTTCTGATTTCACTGCAAATGGCACAACTAATCAACATATTTACTATCATCAGTATCATATACTTAAAAATATTTTTGAACTGATTGCATAAGTACACAGTCATTATCAATAACACTATATCATATCCATGCGCTGATCGTTTGTAGGAACACGCTTCGTCCAGCTCGTTACCGCGTTGCCAATCGATGTAATCATTATTAATATAATAAATGCAAAAGTGAACTCGTTTGTCTGTTACGCTTTCACACCTAATCCGTTGAATGCATTATGATGAAATTTGGTATAGAAATAAATGGAAACCTGGAGACGATGATAGGCTACTTTTTCTCGCAAAAACTTTATTGGAAGTGGGGTATTGCGTCAATCGCTTTGTTAGACAAATTGAATATTAACGCAAGCGACGCCGCGGCTAGAAAGTAGTCACATTAAACGGAGTGTTCCATGAGGAAGTTTATGTGTATAATATGACGATAAACGTTGAATAAATTGACAAAAATAATGCTATGCGCTTAACTTTGCCACACAAACCAATAGAGTTGTATAAAACAAGGTATCACGGAATTATTTCTCTTATAAAGATCTGTGAAATCTTGAAAACGTTATGTCTATCTATAGTGCCCAGGGCGGCGAAATTATTGAGGGCGGCAAAATCAACAACTCATGTTTTGTTTGCCTTTAAAAACGTGTACAGTAATTATGATTAGTATAGTATATGATTATTATAGTATAGTATATCATATATATAATATATGATTAGATAACCAGTAAGTAATTACTTGGTAATAATTAAAAAAAAATTAACTATAATCGACGCATTATATTTTTATTCAAAAATTATTCTCCGGTCCTTTACTAGAATAGTGCATATTATATATATATATATATATATATATATATATATATATATATATATATATATATATAATAGGGCGGTATTTTAATAAATTATAATAAATCCAGCCGTCTATCAATATGATTAACACACAATAAAATAACATATTACTAGGAAATGACTGCTGAACATGGCTTTAAATTAAGCGGTTTTTGGGATAATTATTTATGTATACCTATTAAAATTAGTACACTTTAATAAAGTAGACATATACGTTCTAAAACTCATCTATATTAATATTTTATTTATTTATTGTAACATTTCCTCTGAAGAAGGTTAAAGACTTTTATTTTATTATATATATATATATATATATAGAAACACTATATGTTTACTAACTATAACAATTAATTAATTTAAAATAATTGCCTGTGAGAATCTGAACTACTGAAGGGCTCAGATCATATATTTTTTTTGATAATTTTATATGCCTCTATTAGCATTAGGGAATATTAGTTGTTGCTGCTTTATTTCCGTGAACATATCGTTTGTACCAATTTAGTAATGTTTTTGTTGTTACGAAATCGAGCAAAAGTCGTATTTTATCTCAATATTAGTATTGAAGGCCGGTTCTTTAGCAAGAAAATCTGCTCTTTCATTGCCGAGAATGTCAAATGTGAGCTTTAACCCAATTTTTTATCTAGCTTATTCAGTTTTATTAGTTCGGGTCTGGCCACAAGTGCTAATGAGAGAAGAATTTGTACATTTTTGATTATATCTTGACATTTTAAGTGTGACTGTATAAACTAGGTGATTTTCAATTTCAATGGCTTTATTTAGCCTGAAAACCAGTACAATAGAATTCTAACTTAAATTGGTAGAATTCTATTTCTTTACAATTCTTCCACACTGATATTGCAGCTCCAACATTATTATTAATTTAACTAGCTTCGATATACATAGTAGTGTTAGATCTCAATTCAGCGTCATACTCGTCTAAATTATCCGGACGTAAACAGTTATACTCAGAATTAAATTCGTGCAGGAATATGAATATTTACAAAATTAATAACTTTTTCAATTTTATTATTATATTAGGTAATGTATTAGGAAGAGGTTAAACTTTTTTGGCTTTATATAGTAAAGCCGCTTCTTTTATTCTAAGATATAACGGAAGAAATCCAGTAATTATCAAGGGGGCGTTAAGTGAAACTGTTTTGTATGACTTACAGATTGTTTGCATAAATTCTCTTTGTTTGGTTTTTTTTTTAGACATTATTTATTTATCTGCTGCTGAATATCGTGAGCAGACCGCATAAATTATAATTGGTTTAACTACATCAAAATACATGGTTCTCATTATTGTGGGATTGAATCCCCAAGATATTTAAGCGGATCTTGCCAGAAATTTGGACAAGTTATTAAGCTTTGTGACAAATATACGTTATATGATTATTGAAAGTTAGCTTATGGTCTATTATAACATCTTAAAGTTTAATTTCTATAATAATATTTTTTTAATGTAACAATATTTTGGTAGATCCTATTTTAGTTGTAATAATGACAGCTTTAGTTTTTTGAGAAGCAAATTTAACCTTATTGCTATAACCCCACTGGTACACGAACGTCACTGAATCGTTTTCTTGCTTTTATAGAAATTCAATAGAACAAACAGAAAAACCTAGAACTACGTCATCAGCAAAAACTTGGGAATAGATAACTGTATTTTTTAGGTTTTTGTGTAAGGTGTCTAGTATAATATCCTATTAAATTGAACCACTAATCGAGCTTTGGACGTAGACTTTGTTGGTAGTTTTAACGTACTCTTAACCAGCATACCTGTAGAATGACTTGTCCATCTTCGATTGTTAATTAGTTAATTATTAATTAACTTTCTCAAATTAATGGGCCATTTATGTTTTGTTAATTCAAATTTTAGTGATAGCCACCAGGCGTTATCATGTGCTCCTTCTATATCAAGAGAAATCACAAGATTGATTCTCCTTTCTTTCATATTATCTTTAACGTGTTATAATAGAGTGTAAAGGGAATTCTCTTTTAAGGGTTCAGGGATAAAACCATATTGTTTTCTGCTAAGTTTAGGAACAATATATAATCTCAGTCTTTTAGACCTAGATTTTGTTTAAGACTTTTCCTGAAATGGACAATAGGCCAATAAGTTAGTAAGATTGCGCCGACGAATAATCAGTTTTACAAGGTTTTCTGATGCGGCTTATTTCCCTTCGTTAGGAAAGTAAGTCAAACTTAAATATGTGTTAATTATATTAAGAAGTAATATTTAATTTGCTATGATAGCGGCTATAAGTATAGCGGCTATAAATGTTGTTAAGACGTAATAGAGTTATGTTACAGTAAAGGAGCAGTGAATGTCTTCTTCTGAAATTCTAATGTCTAATATGTCTATTATATTTCTTATATATTGATGTGTAGGTGAATCATTATCAGAGGTGTCACCTGGGAAGAAATTGTTCGCTAAATGTTGTATAAATTCTTTTCCACTGAATGTTCGGCTGTCGTGTGACAGTAGTTGGTCTTCAAATTTAGGGGAGCTATTCCTAATAATCCGATAAATACTGTTCCAAAAAGATTGATTTTCCTGTTTGGTACAGAAATTTTCCAGGTCTGCAGTGCTTTAACAGCAAGTTCGTATCCGTTTTTCACTTTAAGGTAATCAACAATATAAGGACCCCGCCGAGGAGCTGCACATGAGATACGTCTTTTTTTAATAATCACCACCTTTTTCATTTTTTCTAGATCCCTAGTCCACCAAAGTCTGTACTTCTTTGTATAGGGAAATTTTGGGAATTATCGCTTCATATGTTTCTCTTATACAGAGAATATATTTACTTACTGTTTTACTTAGCTCCCAATGTTTTGTTCGGTAAGTAACCCAGTCATCGAGAAGAACCGGCACAAACTCGAGCTTTAAGAATAAAGATGTTTTTAGGTCTTATTCTTATCTTTTTTTTACATAACATTTTAATGTATTACAGTAGTTATTACCGGATGTACAGATAGGGTGTCAGATGTTAATTCCAGATATCACAATTGCTTGCATAATGAACCAACTTTTAATAGCTTTTTGTCATCAAAACCGTTTTACATGGTTCTTGAACACACTGTCCGGCAATTCAGGGCATTTCAGCTCGGCTGTCCGCGATAGGTATCTACTCATGTCCGGTCATCATCCCAAGCCAAGGTTTGGCTACATTACGGCACTCTTGTATTCATTATCTCCCGAGCAAAATGCCCTTCTCACTTCCCCTACAAGTGCGATAAAGCTGGGAAAGCCTTTCGCGCTAACAGTATATATCCCTTAGATAAAAACAAAATAGAGTTTGATAAAATATTTTACCGTGTGTTCTCGCAGATTTTACCATCAGCAATACAATTTAGGCACCTTTAAGCGTGTTTTGAGTTCTTTCGTTGATAGTGAATGAAAGTGGTCCGTCATATTCATTCCGGTGTCGCTTATGAATGGAATTTACTAGGAAATACTCAATATTAAGCGCGCTCAAGTCCCGATACATTGAATTGTGTATACTTAGCTACAGTAGTCTGTCATGTTTTTTTTTTATTTCACTTATGTCGCAAGTATTTATGGTTGTCTACTGTTTTATTAAATATAAATTGAATTTTAGGGTACACTAGAAAAAAAATTAAACATATTTTATTACAAAAAATATAAAAATTAGAAAAACTATAACGATGATAGCGCAGTTGGTAGTGTCTACGGATACCGTATAAGGGACGTGAGCTCAAACCCACCTACAGTGTTGTAGCTATATCATGGTAGTATAGTTTTTCTTAATGCCCGTCTGGCTCGATACCGAACTGAAGTTGAAAATCAGCCGCCAAATACCTATAGGCCTGTTCCTGCAGTTGCACTTGACAGCTAGCCGCTCTACTAGGCATAGCATGTCCACCATCTTGGGCCACATCGTCACTTAATATCAGGTGAGATTGTAGACATAAACTTTAAGTACATAAAAACTAATTCATTTATGATGTAAATATCCATTTGTATCTATATAATTACATATTATTGATTATTGTGATACAATTTTGTTTCCATTCCGATATAATTATGAGTTAGTCGATATCTTATCCATCTTGCGAACGAGTGCACGTGTGAAAAATTGAAAAACAATATTGAATGATAAAAAGTATAAATACAGATAAAATACAAGCCGAAGTTATAGAAATGAGGAAACTTATTTTAATTTTCTTGATGAAAAAATTCGTCTACTACATCTCGTACATTGCACCGGACGCAGTGATGGAAGAAAAATTAATATTGTATCACAGCTATAAAATGATTGCACGTTCAGTACAATTATTGTATTTTATAGAGTTATATTCAATTTCTACCTTTGACTACAAAGCTTAGCGTAAAAAAAAACATGACAACAATATCCTATGATGGATTATCGAATCCTTTGTTTTTGGATTGCTGCATCCATGATACCTCTTTTTTTTTAATTATTTGTTATCAGTATATACCTTAAAGTAGCATTTAAAATATCTAAAACAAAACAAAAATTATCTTATTTATTAAAATGTTTTACCCAACATAAAATAAATTGCAACCAATAAAATAATGAATAGATTAAATTATATTATTTATTTCAGGAACATTTGAGATAACTTAACGAAATAACTCACTTCAATAAAATAGTAGCTTTTCTATTAAAATTGTCAAAAGAGGCTTTATACCAACTAATGTGTTATATATTATTATTTATTTCAAGTTGACTTGAACAATAACAAAATTATTGTAATAATAATACTTTCAATAAAACCTCGTTTTATAATTAAACATTTATAAAAACAAGTGAAGTCATACGTTTGCTACCTCTACTCGACGACAGATGGCGCTGTTCTGTAATATAATATATTAATTCTTATCTGTCTATAGACGATGAATATTAATTAAATCCATAACAGCTCAAATACAAAGTGTATAAACTATTTAAATGGAATTCAAACGACAATTAGAGAAACATCTAGCTATTAACACTAATAAAACTGGAACTGAGAAGTTCAGGACACGGTTCTTACGTTACAAATTGACATAAATTAGGTAATTGGCGAGTCTGCATTGCCATATTTAGCGTGCTAAAAATTTTAAAACACTGGATGTTGACGAAATGACTGATGTCATACAGTTTTCGACGTGTCACTAAAATACTGACGACCGATGGATATCAAACCAAATACATGTCACCACTATTTGTAGAATGAACGTCTTAACAATTAGGTTTATATTTTAACCCTTTCGTATTAGGTAGCTTTACCACTTTATAACTCAAGAACCTATGAACGAATTGATATGACTTTATTTTTATTTTATAGATCCACTCTATAGCCAGGTTTTAGTATGTATTATATATTTTTAAATATGATAACTTAGTGGTAGCGTCTAAGAACGTCGCGTCATGGGACGTGAGTTCGATTCCAATCACTTACTATGAGCTTGAGATTCCGGTGAAGGAAAACATCGTGAGGTAACCATAGCATGGTGGTAGAGCTTTTTCTAATGCTCCCCTGGCTAGCTACCACCCTTAGGTTGAAAATCTGCCGCCAAACACCATTAGGTGTGTTCCGGAAATAGTACTTGAGAGCCAGTCCCTCCTATAAAGGTCGGCATAGCACCTGCGATTGATGTACGTTACCTTCATAATATTTGGACATAACTAATTACACACTAATGCATACAGTAATATTGCAATGAACTTGGCAGTAGGAGTTTTACGCGGAATCTTTTAAGGACAGGATGTTGACATCTTTATTAATATTATAAATGTGAAAGTGAGTTTGTTTTTTTGTTACGCTTTCAAGCCTAAACCGCTAAATCGATTTTGATGAATTTTGTTATAGAGATAGATGGAAACCTCAAGATCGTGATATACTACTTTTTCTCGCGATAAACTTATAGTAAGTGGGGTGAGGAGAGGAATAAATTTTATATGAAACTTTTCTTTGCATCATCCGATTTGTTTAACAAAATCAATATTAACGCGACCGAAGCCGCGCGTAAAAACTAGTAAGTAATAAAATTTATAAGCTCCTGTAAAAAAAGGAACGATCTTTTATTTCACCGAGAAATAATTTTGAATTGTAATCGTTAACAGAGGGTTATAACATCCTCACATGTATACATTGTTATACATCGTTTAAAGTATAAATGTTTCTTTTTTAAACGGAAAATTATACGAATGGATTTGTTATATTTTATAAAATATCAAATTAACAACGAAAACACTAATATTTACAAATCAAATGTCTCCCGTGACCTTTAGCAGTTTTTTTGTATAGCTTGTACGATATCACATTAAACATGACGTTTTCGTCGGGGCTGAGTGTCCGCAGCACTCATCCCAAAAAGTTCGGTGAAGCTATCAAAGCTCTTAAGGCTAACAGAGTATATCATATCGAAAAAAAAACAGTTTATTCTGTCGTTTAGGACACTTGATATATCAATCGGTTAACAACATACCTTCTTGAACGCCGATGCGATACTGAGGTTTCAGTGTGCCAAATGACACAAAATCAACGTCCCACTTTAGAAGCGCATATGCGGTATTAACCGCATTTTGTTTATATATAACTGGTGCTTGATAGTTCACTCAATAAGTTTAAAATCTTTCTTTTTTAATTAACACTTTTTATAGTCGACACGAGCACAATTGGAATTCACAGTACAAAAGGAAATTACAAAATACAAGATGATAAACGAAACAAACACGTCGTTTATTCGTTACCATTATCAACAAACAGAAGTTATTTGAACAGACTTTGTAAATACTTTACTAATAACTATATTTATATAATAATAACTAATGTAAAACATTACAATATTGTCTGTGATATTTCTATAAATATTCTCTTGTAATTTAAATGTGTCATGTATATATCGTTTTTTGATTCTTTTCAGGTTTCAGTATTATGGTTACATTTTATTTTCGTTGTGTAAGTGAGGACACTCTATCATAACTGAATGTTTCGCGTGATTAGTGTTACCTCTAGATGCGTAAAAGATGCGGTTTATGACTAATTGACTACGTATCAATATACAATACAATATGTTTTATTTATTCATTTTTGGTTGCTTTTTAACAAATTAGATCATTAGCGACCACCGGGAACGATTAAATTTACAAAAAATATTTTCGCTGCAAATAAATACAATTAAACAAGTTTATAAAAATCTATCATTAAAAAATAATAATTGTAGTTTGCGTACGCAAATTCCTACGCAACAGGAATGGATACGCAAGTTCCAATTCTTGTTTAAGAAGGCTTTTAGGCTCTTTTAGGCTGTTTGAAACGATACCCAAGCGGTTTTCTTTGACGATTTTAACGGAACACAGTTAAATCTTGTCCGCACTATTACTCCTTTATATGTTTTAGTAATTAGGTGTATTTAATTTGGTGTATTTATGATTTTATTTATTTAAACAGAAAAGAAATTATTAGAGACAAAGATCGTAGCAAAAACTTTATGAATGAACTTAAACCATTTGTTCCTTATATTTTATCCTAGCTCGGAAGTACGACCGTGCTATACCTGACGATAAGCCCAGTACGGTCCAGGGGCAGTAGCGACTGTCGAAAGGAATAATGTCCTTCGTCAGTCTCAGCTGTCATTCTGGCCTGATAGATACTTCACGCCTGGTTTAAAGGACCCAATGTTGTATGAAGGAGGGTCTACCTAGAACAGAAGACGGTTCCACTTCCTCCTACTACAGTGTTTATGGATTCGTATTGTATTAAAATAATTTTGTTTGTTTATTTATTTATATGTTTACTCATTGGAAATTCAACACCGTATATATGCATAGTTAGCGTACATATTTAATAAACACATAAGGCTATAACAGGATTTTACAAATATTAATAGATATACACTATAAAATGGAAATTGGTAAATGAATATAAATAAAATAAAACCCAAAATGAGAATAAAAAGACAAGTTATACAGTATTAATTATATAAGAATCATGGCGCGTGATGTGTGCGTGCGTGTGTGTGTATATGTGTGCGCGTGAACGTGTGTTTGTGTATTTTAGTGAGTGTGTGTATGTCTGTGTATTTGAAATGTATGTTTATAGTCTAGAGTCCGTTATGTATGTTTATGAGTTTGATTTTAAATGTTTTTCTGCTATATTGAAAGATATAAATATGTTTGTACATTGAATGGTAAGTGCGAGCAAGGCGAACAGAGTCCGTGCGAATACAGATATACCTATAAGAAATCGTTGTTGCAATGCGCATACAATACGTACGTATATCAATATTAATCATCATTTTCTTGAATAGGGAAGTGTGATTGTTAGACGTTACGTTGATCTTTTGTATCGTTTTCTATTAATAATAATTGTTGATGGAACTCCGAGAAGTTCTGATAATTTATTGTTAACTAAGTGTGATTGCTCGGTTAACCAATAACTCTGCGAGACGCATCGATTAGCCGATAAGCATCTTGAATTATGGCCGCCCTATTGTGAGGGGTTTATCTCACAGCGCAGTATGATATCAGGTAGATGTAAATTATATTATTGTGTATGTTATTAATGGTATAGGGGAAAAAGTTTTTTTTGTATGAACTCGCTAATCTAAGGCACTACCAGTCGGAATTATAAAATTATTTTTGATAGATCTATCGTTGTCGAAGGCTTATTTAACATCACGCTATCATCAATAGGAGCAGAGCTGTATTGAAAAAGGTTACCGGCATAAATTATTAGATGATTTTTAATTGCTCGCGAACGCAGTCGTTTGCGTGGCTGTTTGTAACCATACTAATATTATAAATGCGAAAATGAGTTTGTTTGTTTGCTACGCTGTCATGCCTGAACAGCTTTGTCGATGTTACGAATTTTGGTACAACAGAGCTATAACAAAGATAAATGTGAACCTGAAGAAGGTTATAGCCTACTTTTTCTCGCGAAAACCTTATTGAAAGTGGGATAAAGAGAGGCATAAACTTAGTACGAAACTTCTTACTGTGTCATCCGGTTTGTTTGACAATATCCATATTAACGTGAGCGAAGCCGGACCTAAAATCAAGCGAATGAATAAATATGAAAAAGACTACAAAGTAGATGTTTATAAATTATATTATTAGGCATGCCCACAACGGTGTATGCGCACCTGATGTGAGTGCGGCCAAGCAAAAAATTGTGTGGTTTATTTTTTTTCAATGTAGACATTTAACTGAAAAGGTCCGGTAAATGTGAGATTATAAATGCTACACGGTCAGTTCATGCGAGCCGTGGGTTTCGCCATATTATTCTTAGATACTCTGCCGAGCGCCATTCACTTTACCTCTGCCCCGCGGCCGGCTGTAATGCGACATGTGATAGATGGACGAAAAAACTTGAGCCATCGTAAAATAGTTTCCCTTTTTTAACCCATTAATCAAACAATCTCCAGCGATAACTTAACGTACATAACATCTCTCTTACTGCATGTTGTTAATGATTTTATAATTATTACCGGAGTTATCTAATTTATGTTTTACTGCGTAGATATGCTCTATGGCCGGTTATTAGTACATTTCAATAGATTACACACATTATATTACATAAGTTTAGGAATAGGAGACAATAATAGTGAATCAAGAGCAAACATGTTTGCCTGCAGTTTTCAACAGTTTGTTGTTTGAATCGTTTAAGTATCACAGGGTTTAAGCAATAAACAAAAAAGCAAATCATTATTTCGTACTGAATTAATGAGTATTAAAATACTTTGTAAGGTTGGGTTATTGAAGGAGAAATAACCGCTCTGACTGCTAGTTAACAACTCGTCATTTATTAATAAGTATCAGTATTTAAATACACGAGTAACATACATAAGTATATGTAAAATAGGAACATAGGTTACACTACAACTTTTATAATAAAAATAGAAAAGGCAGTGTACGCGCATCTTACAAGTTGATCATTAATTATAAATTAATTACGAAATTATAAAAAATATACTTAATTGATTGGTGTTAATATAAAAAGTGAGCAAACCTTGTAAGTGTGTATTCAGATTTATTTTTCGTGAATTTTGGTAACGGTTCCAACGATTTTTATGAACGTATGTATTAATACAGATTCTTACTTTTTGAATTCAACTATATATATTAAGGTGCTTTTATTGACGAATCCCATCTCGAAATATTGTGGGATATACCGAAAAAAAAATCTCTGTAAACTTGAGCCCTTAATATTATTATTAAGCGTTCCACCAATGCCTACAATAATTTATTATATAAAATACACGTGAACTTATTTTTTTTCTGGAATATTCTACTGCTAACAGGTATATTATGGTATAATCTTGGTCAATGATAGGATATCTTTAGAATTTAATTCTCTACAAAAGTGTCTATTGCGGCGTAATGGTTACTCGTACTGGCGGTACTACTAGTGCGTATCACTAAGCCCAATATTATAATAAAATTCAATTTTTTCACCCCTATCTCGTAAATGAGAAAAACTATAGATGAAATGAATGGCAAATTTATAGAAAATCCAATTTCCTACAAAAGAGTTCCACAGTACTAAATCATTCACACAAAAATCCTCAGAGAGCCAAATGATTTTCTTTATTAAAATATAGAGGGCATGTTTAAGCTCACATGACTAAACAACACTGTATCCAGTATATAAAATATTTTAATAAGAAGTATAAATATATATATATATATATATATATACTCCATTAGGTTCCGCAAGTCTACCAACTTGGGTGACATCGTCGCTTACAATCAGGCGAGATTGTGACCATAATGCTAAACCCATAAAGTATAATACGATAGAAGTGAAAGTCTTGCTCCTTAGTCGCCTCGAGCCTACTATACCCGAACGAGCGTCACACAAAAAGGTTGCCGATCAGAATTTCAAAGTCATCCCATAAGAAGTTCCGCTTTAAAAAATTGTCTGTTATTGCATGCTCCTGTCCAATGTCGAGAGATATAAGAGATAACCCGCGCACCTCTGACCGTCTCGGCCGCGACCGCTCTCTCGTTCTACACCACGCAAGTATATTTATGAGGTACATCTCCTAATATTTATTACGCCCTAAGCGAAGGGTAAAATATTAAAGCTATTTGTCAATAGCTAGGTGTCTCCAGCTTAATAATCGTTGATAACCGCATATGAATGTTTTATTAGTGTCGCTTACATGTGTGTGTGTCGAATAGGGATGAATATATGTTAATATCGATAAATACTTGATTTGGTTCGTTACAAATTTTTGAAGTGAACTCTTAGACAGGAATTCGATGATTGCAAGAAGAATTGAGACTCGAATTCCAAGAACGCGTTACATATACGCATATTTTATTACATAAGAGGGAGAAGAAAGAATGTCGTATATTGTGATAGCTATATAGCTAAGATAACTTTTTTTTTAATATATCAATGTCTGTACCACTATTGGCTTATCGAAAAAAGTCGTTATACAAAACGTTATGACACAGGTAATTATTAGAAAGAAGACTGAAATTCGAAGAATACGTCACATATAGGCGTATAACAGGCGATTTATGAAATGCTGAATATTTTTCTCTCAAACTTAATTCTTAATATTTTTAAAGTTTGTATCTGTTACTTTACGATATTGTGTTATAGAGCGTGGAGGTTGCGTCGAATCAGTCTCGTTCCACAATTGTTATATTTTCCAGCATAACTTCCGCTTTGTATAATGTGTATTCAGAACAGTCGTCAGTACTGTATCTATATACATGTATACATCTATATACATCTACCTATATCTATATATATCTATATACATCTATCTATATCTATATATATCTATATACATCTATATACATATATACATAACTTATCTATGATTGAAAACTATCTTGCGTTATCAACTACCCTCCATCTCATTAATTTAAACTTAATAACACTAAATTGTTATTAAGTTTCCATATTAATAATCCGTAGACGTGCTATGTAACAACGGCAGGTCCAATCCTTACAAATATTATAAATGCGAGTTTGTTTGTGACGCTATCACGCTTGAACCGCTGGATCGATTATGACGAATTTCATTTGTACACATAAATCTTCTTTGTGAATTACTCTTTCTATTGGTGAAAACCGTACGAAAATCCGTTAAGTATTTCACGCCTCATATCGCGAAGCGTCTGAGGTTGTGCATTACTCTAAACATTCTACAGCTCAGCAATTTTCGATACTTCAATGATTATTATTTTATACCTTTTGTGTTTTTAGGGCAATGTAAATATTTTACTATCCAACTAAATACACTCACTATCACATTTTATGTGATAGTGCGAGACATGATTTTTAAATTCTTTTATTTCATTATAGATCAAAATTAATATTGACAAAAAAAATTACATGGACGTCCGGATGTCTGTGTGTATGGATGTGTAACGATTACGCCTAAAAAAACTTAATGTACTGGGACCATTTCTTTTTTAGTAGCTCTAGAATGGCATGGGATAACTTCCTATTTAATACGAATGCTTAAATCTATGTCATTTAACTATAATTGCGTTATGAGTCGTGCACTTTAAGATTTAAAATTATAGAATAAATAATATGAATTCTTAGGTTTACTCGAATATTATTCATTGAAATAAAACTAATTTAAACGGATTTTATCGCGGTTATTTATTAAATTTTGATCCCGACGTTTCGAAAGCTTTTCAGTCTCGACCACGGTGACCACGAAGGCTGAAAAGCTTTCGAAACGTCAGGATCAAAATTTAATAAATAACTGCGATAAAATCCGTTTAAATTAGTTTTATTTCAATAAATAATATGAAATCAATTTGTAATAAAGCGACAATAATAATGATCCTTAGGGAATTACCAATCTCTAAGTGGTCTGCATTGTTTTTGAGTATTTTATAGTGCTAAACATAAGGTACGGTTTTTTTTTATTTAGTACTACAACCCGACTATATCGCCGTATAACAAATAATTACATATATATTTAACAATGTTATTATTTAAATTTATATAACTCTTTAGTAGTTGTAGAGACAGGGTCTGACAAGGAATTATATAAACCAACGTTGTACGAACCAGAAGCATTGATTCGCTTCGAATACATTCTGTCAATATGTGCTGCACATCGTCGATGAGTCCGCAACTCTGGCATAGTGGAAATGGTACTTTACGCATCATAAAAGAGAACCTATTTGATGGTGTATAACCTGGGCGTAATCTCATTCTCGTTATTGCTTTCCGATGGGCAACAGCGATATGACCAATCCAGGGAGATTTAAGGGATGAGACGGAATCGTTTTGTACCTTATTCCTTTTGTTTTGGAACGTTCATCGATGTACTCATTGCAATGAGTATAACAGCAATTTCTAAGTACGTATCATATGTTAAAGTAAGTTGGGCATATATTAACAGGGATACCCTTGGGGGACCCTTGTCTACTTAGAAGGTTAGCTCTCTCATTTTCAGGAATATTTATATATGATGGCATCCATTGCATAACAATTGTTTTAATATTTAATTTTATATCCAGGAATTGTCTCATAATAGTGTAAGCTATCGGTATTCCTCGAACAGTCGAGATACATCGAGCTATATGTTGTAGAGCAACTTTTCAGTCAGATAAAATAACAACAATAACATTCTCAGTATAATTGAAATATTTACTTTAATTTTAAATTTCATAAAAGTTTCGGAGTAGGCGTCAAATATGCGTCTCTAGTATAATTATCATCTTTAGATCCGTCAGAATAAATTTTAACAAAATTTTGGTAGTCATTGATATATTTGGTATATTGATCACAAATAGCTTTTATTTTACCTTATTGGCACTTTGGATACATCAAAACATCGATATTTATGTTAATTATGTTTGTTAAATCTATGTTATCGACTCAGGTGTGAAAAGTAAACATTTCATGCTTTTTACATGTTTTAATTGCTGTATGTCGAAATTGAGTAAAGATGACAGTTCAACTAATAGATTAGTTAGTTTACTGTCTGCGAATGGCCTTGATATAAATATAAATTTTCCTGCTAAATATTACATCAGGTAAGTTAAACCTACACTTTGCTAATATTTAGAAAACGTAATACACATAACTCCAGCTATTCACTTAAATACCTAATTTACATTTTATCACATTAAAGTAAATACAATCTACAAAATAATGTTCTACCCAAGGATAAATAGATAAGGGATTACATGAGATCCTCTGATGTTAGAGGTTTATCTTTTCTTGTCAGCTTGGAAAATAGTAGTTAGTTAAAGATATGCTGATATTGACAAAAGATTCACACCCTCTAATGGCTAATAAGTTCATCAAAATTGATCAGTATCAATATTATAGAATAGTAAAGTGCAACTACTTTATTATCGACCTTCTCTATACGTTACTTAGGGGTCGCTTTGCTTTCCCGCCAGAGCTTAAAAGAAGTTTAAACGGGAATAAAAAGTGTCACACGGGTGCGTTTTATACTGGGGCTACATAAGCGGGCTACGGCGAATATTCGTGTTAACACGATGCGTGTGGTCGAGTAGATCGTTACAACGCGTAGTATTCGGCCGAAGACGATGTACTATCAGGGTACTGTCGGTAAACTGTCACAAATCAAAGGGACTATACTTCAGTGTCATTCAGACTTTGGAGCGGAAACAATCCAGCACGATGAATCTTTGCTCGCCTAATTTAGACAAGAACATTGCGTATGCCCGTAAACGATGTTTGCAGTGCGTCAACGCTACACGAATCTTCGCTCGCTAGTGTTAGCCCAGTATTAACAAGTAGGTTAGGTCCACCCAATGAGCCGCCTCATGTCCCTTACGCCATACCCTGAACCCGGGTAATGCGTTTACGCATTGTAAAGAAAACGTCTGTAAAGAATAGCATTTTAAACACCACGTTAATAAAAAAGGGGTCGTTTTCCTGCACTTTGAGCAAAAAGAGATGCCATTATTTATTTTATCAAACCAGGATTAAATTCAAATTACTATTCAATGCGGTTGGATACTTTACCGGTGAGACACTTCATTTTATCGATAACAAAATGTATATATTTAAGACGGCGTTTCCCATCTCTAAGCTAATGATTTACTATATTGTTAATTTTGATATACGCGTTATTATCTCTCCGCATCCGTTTACGAGTATTTTTAGAATATGAACTTTTGATTAACCGTGAATCGGGTACTTTGAGAATGAACACTTGATGTATGAACATTATAAAAACAGAATATAGATGACATAAACAATTAGTTTGAATTATGACATATTGTCGGGGGATTTTTCTTGTATTTGAGCGCAGCAATATTCACGTAGAAAACAGTGACACCTGACACTTACATGGATTTTTTTACGGAATATTGGTTTGTGGTGTATTCGTTTTTATTTTCACTATTATCTCAGGTCATTAGGTATTTTTTTACTTTATAGGTGTAGTCAGCTCTGTAGCCCGAATCTCACCTGATGTTACGTGACAATGTGGCTTAAGGAAGGGACTGACTCTCATATGCAACTACTGGAACACGTCTATAAGTATTTGACGGCAGATTTGCAATTTGAGGGTAGTAACTAACCAGTGGCATTTTTTTTAATACTTAAGGTCCAAAATAAAATCCATTTCCCCACGTTAATAGAATGGGGATTGTCTAAAATCCTATTATTTACGGACTTTTTATCGCAAAGCCCAAACGCATTATCCGGGCTCAGACAAAGACAAGGTGGTGGCAAGACTTGTAGGGTGATAAGCAACGGACACGACCCACTAAAACGCACCACGTTGACACTGCAAACTTCCTTTTTTATATATAGCTTAGACTTAACTTAATGACCATAATCTCACCTGATCTTATGTGACGATATGGCCCAAGTTGGTAGACACGCTAAACCTGTGCAGGAATTGGCTCTCAAATGCAGCTGCCGGAACACACCTAATGGTGTTTGGCGGTTGATTTTCAACTTGAGGGTGGTAGCTAGCCAGTTTCCTCACGATGTTTTCCTTCACCGAAAGCTCAAGCTCATTGTAGGTGATCGGATTCGAACTTGCGTCCCATGATGCGGTGTTCCTGCACACTACCATTGAGCTATCATCGCTTCCATATATCTTTATCCCCTCCTTTTCGTTTTTATTCTTCATTTTGCACATTTTCATGCATTGTCTTTCACTTCTGGGCTATAGTCCAAATTTCAAGTATCTAGCTCATCGAAAACTTAGTCTAAAATCAATTACAAAATTCCACCCGGACAGATATACAGGAAAGAGATTTAATAAAAACAGGGTAAAAAATAAAAATATGTCTACAGCGATAAATGATAATGGGAAAATAACATTTTTTTGTTAAATAATTCAATACACCTACCGATTTCGCTCGGTTAAAGTTGTGTTAAATGTATTCATTCTCTCACAATGTTATATTCGTCGCGCATACTTGAAAAACCTGCACAAGGTTCAAGTACCCAAGCCGTCACTACCACTAACCCTTTTATAATAAATCATACAGACCTCATGCTAATGCGTTCATATCCTAAGTGCATATAAATCGTTTCAAGTTATATGGTGAAGCAATCTTTCGCTTAATGGCTTCAGTTAATTCATCAGTTAAAGTCAGCCTTATTTAAACGATCTTCATAAGTACCTCGCAATAGTATTTGCTGAACCACATGATAAAAGTAGGCTTCCAGGCTAGAAACCTTTTAAAACGAGAGTGTTAACTTCCGCTTGTAAATAATTGTAAAAGAAAAAAGGTCGTAAAACAGAAACTTATCAAAAAAGAGTATTATAAAATTGTATATTATTCAGCAGATAAAATGCGTGGGATTAAATTGTTGTGCTTCATTTTAAGTTCGGACTATTTTATATGATACGTGATAATTAGAGCGATTACTGAAGAGTTTCTTGGGCCGTTTGTTCACTTCCAGAACGCTAAGTTGTTACCGAAACGGTAGAAGATCTTTGAACTGAAAAAAGTCGTATCATACGCAGGCCGGTATGACAGTAGCGACTGGCGATGGATTGTCGTTCTCTCTTCTTCGTAGTAAGAAATATGTCTTACTTAATTTAACCCAATTTTCTTGCAATTTTACACTGTTTCTTGAGAGAAGAAAATACGGGTCGTTTGCCGAGACCACACTCTCCTCCAACGTGGGATTGGCTGAGGTTCGGCTCGACTCTCTTAAAACGTCTCACGTATTGAATGGTTGCCTACTTATCACGTCTAAGCACATGATGTATTTGTGCACATAGAAATTGTGGAACAGTCTCCCACAAGGAATACATGGGGTATTCCTTTGCTTATATAATATCGGGTCCTTCAAACGAAATATAAAAAAGCATTTACGCAGGCCGGCATGACAGTAGCGGCCGGCGATGGATTGTCGTTCTCTCGATGGTCGCTGCTGTTTTTGGACTGTACTGTACTTAACATTAGGTATCCTATATCATCCTGTTCTTGAGAAATAAACGCTTGATTTGATTCAGATCTACTTATTTTTCATTCTTATCAATTTGACGGTAATCGTGATTTTTCATTAACACAAAAAAAAATATGACCACAATCTTACCTAATGTTAAGTGATGATGCGGCCCAAGTAGGTGTACATGCTAAACCTAGTAGAAGGACTGACTCTCAAGTGCAACCGCCAGAACAAATCTGTAGGTGTTTGAAGGCTAAGATAAGAAGAAGTGAACGTGTCGCTAGTATCAGGCAACACGGGACTTCCAAGAGTCGATGTAGTGTGTTTTAGTGGGTGTTATTTGGTGATTAGCACTCGATGAGTCTTGCCATACGCCTCTCTCTCTGGCCTCTTTATCTCTCTGCCTCTGGCCTCTGGAATAGGATTTAAACATCGCGGTAATAAAAAATAAAAATGTTAGCTAACAAGCCGCATTAGAAGAAGCCTTATCACATGTTATAGTTTCATCACGATGTTCTTCTTCACCCCAAGCTCAAGCTCATTACAAGGATCAAAACTCACGTCCATTGAGCTGTCACCACTACAAACAAATTGACCAAGATAGATGACCAAGTTACGTAGCAAAACGTACTCACGCAAGTACAATGCGTACAAACTGACCGACATAGTCGACGGCCCTTTCCAGTTCTCACAGTATTACATATATTTATAGGGAATCATTATTGAAACGTTTAACTTGAGTACTTGGTTGTTAATGCCAGGTTTTTCCTTGTTGTTACTCATAGTATATAAGCTAGGTCACGCGCGCACATCGGATCAAAACATTCTAACGGGCAAAGCTGTGTTATAGATGGATTATTACAATTGCAGTTAATAAAATGAATATAAATAAGAATAAGAAAACGTTGGAGTTGATTCGTGTATATATTTAGTGTTACTGTGAATAATTATAGAACAGTTAAAAAATGGTGAACACAAATGCAGCGGTTCGGACGAGTTTGGAGGGGTTGAAACGTATGGCATCGTTTACAAGGAGTTTCAGACGAGACGTAAGTTAATATTGAAGGAATTTAATTAATGTCATTAGTTCCAATGAAGTATGAATAATGTTTCACGTCACATGTAAAACCTTCATGTAAATATGACATAAAAACCCCTTGACTATAGAATCTAATAAAGGTTTATTCATGTAAAAAGTAGGTAATTTATGGCTGGTTTGTAAAAGGCGTGGCTCCCAAGGGATTCCTATTTGATTATTAAGTATAGTATAGTATACTAGTATAAGTATAAAAGTTCCAAAAAATCTAGACACTGAAAAATATTAACCTTTTCAGTTCATAAATAAATAAAATAAAAAAGGCCTTATTTTTTTCGTAGTAAATAACAGTATTTTAAAATTACTTCCTAAGTTAACATAAATGTAATTCAAGAACCTGCCGTGGGTAAAGGTCTCCTCCAAGGATGCCTAAATTTCCCTATTTTGAGCTGTTGGGCACCAATTTGGGCTTGGCTTTTTTTATTTTCATCTTCCCATCGTGTAATCGTTTTCCCTCTTACTCTTTTCCCTGTGGGCCTCCCCACCAGTTAATTTTGAGTGTCCATCTCTGGTCCGTGAGCCTTGTTACGTGTCCTGCCCATTTCCCCTTGAGTCTCTGGGCATAACTCAAGGCATTTCTTATTCTATAATGTCTTATCTTGTCTATTTCCTTAATCCTTCTATTCAGTTACTCTAGCCTATTCAGTTACTCGGTTTGAAGTAAGAATGTTTATGGTAGTAGATTTATACGCGGTTGAAATGCTAACGAGAGGTATACCAGAAAAAATTCTCTATAATCTAACAAAAGACATTGGCATGTCTAAGACTGCAATAAATTCTATATTAGAACGTGCCTCTAAAGCTATGCTAACAAGCTCGTACCAAATTTATCTGGACAGGGAGATAAATACAAGTAGTGAAGGTGAGTGTTGATGTGCGTCAGAAAAGCGAGATAGGGTTCGGAAATAACCTAGTCATCTTTAAAGGTAAATATTTAAACAAGGAAAAATGTTAATACATTTCCAAAGTATCAACAGATCCACAGAGCGGAGTATTAGTTCCAGACATCACTATATCCAATTTGTAATTAGCCCTTTGAAATCAAAACCCGCTTGACATATTATTTGAACATACTAACCAGCAAATCGGTAACGTGCTTTATGAAATTTTGCATACACGTTATCAGGGATGTAGAAAAGGATGGATGTAGAATAGAGTTGTAGGAATGCAAAAAATTGCCTACAGTATTACCTGAACGAAGTATATATTATGTGTGTGTAATCAACAACACGTTTGTCTATTGATAAGATATCAACGAACGCCAATATAGCCTTCTTAATCATCGTTTTCCAAGACACAACAACACTTTTTATCAATATTGTGACGCAAAATTCACATATATTTAACTATCGATTCCTATGATAAGATATAGAGGTATGACATAGAAATAACACACAGATTTCTACATACATACATACATACATACATAGTCATTTGATTCGTAATATACGCTCCGGAAACAATTATACATACTCTTTGTGATTTTTTATTTCTACTTGACCAACGCTGTTAGCCGTAAGGGCTTTGACAGCTTCACCGAACTTTTTGGGAAAACGAACAAAGTTACGTGATCCTAACTAACCAACAGGTCCTAACTTACTACGTTTAGTGGTCCTAACAATGACATCGGGCAAGCCGCGCAAGGGCCGCGAGGGTAGTCCCTTACAGTGGGTGTGTACGAATGGTATGCGGTGTGATGATGTATACTCTTTGTACTCTTTGTGATGTATCAAACGTAACAACCTACAGTGACGTTAAATATATATTGTTCGTTCAAAATTATTTCATTTGCGCACTGTCTTACACTTATATCTATAGGAAAAATTGGTTTTTTCCTAAGAACGTGCTAATTTTAGGAACTGTGACTCCAATTTCTGAAATGTTTTTTTGTATTTCATAGAGCAATCACCGAGGAGGCTTTTCGTCATTTAATATCACGCTACAGCCAACAGGAACAAAGCTGTGTTGAAAACACAGTTAAAAACTCTAAACTAAACAAAAATTATTAAATATTTTCAAGTTTTAATAATTAGTCATAAGTCGACTCCCAATCTGGTATCCCGATTGGAAGAATTACGTATACATATCCACTTTACTTTGTGATATATTAGTTGTGTTTATTAAGTCCCTAGTGCCTTCCTTTGATCCCTAGGACACAGTGAAGTCCAGTATCTTAAAGTCCGGTGAAGATGTCAAAGCCCCTACGGCTAACAGCGTATGACAGGTAGAAAAAAAAAGTGTAGTACCCGCTATAGCGGGTCCTTTAGGCGGCTTTCAACCATAAGGTACGTTCAAGCGAAGGAGTAAGTCGCGATCATCAATATGACTGACATTCGATTGTTTAGCTATTTGAAGGCTATGAAATTCTGATCCGCAACTTTTTGTGTGACGCTCGTTCGAGTAAAGTCGGCTCGAGGCGAATAAGGGAGTGAGAGGGAAATATAGTGATGTTTCACATCTGTCGTGAAGACGGCATTTTTTTATTTTATTTTACCGCAGACCTGTCAAACCCTTCTGTATTTGTTTTGCATAAGACTATTACAGCCTTCACTCAATTCTCTTATATATTTCACATATTGATTTTCTAACTGAAGTGATGTAATTTAATAATGTTTGCCTGTATTTGTAACTTTCTTCTATACAATTTTGTTCGTATTAGTGATTAGCGTGATGTTAAATAGCCTAATCATTCTTCAGTCGAGTGGTAGTTCCTGAGATGAACATGTTGAAACAAATGAAGAGGTATGGTGGTAGGGCTTCTCTTGCCCGCCTAGCTAGCTACCACCCTCAAGTTGAAAATTTGCAGCCAAATATCTGTAGGTGTGTTCCAACAGTGGCACTTGAAAGCCAGTCCCTCTTATAAAAGCCGGAAATGCACCTGCGATTTCGCTGGTGTTGTGAATGTATATGGGCGCCGGAGATCACTTAACATCAGGTGACACGACTGCTCGTTTGCCCGCTATTACATAAAAAAAACACGACGCTATCGTCGCGTTAAATTCTCTGGCTTGGAATCCCATACAGGATAAATGATGTGTGATTTACAAACAAATATTCAGTGGATGAGTGTTGATTCGTATTATTTAATATAGTCGATTTCATATTCGTAGATTCCTTTTGGCAATTCTAAAAGTGTAAAAATTCAAAGTTATAGAATTGATTCAAACTCATTATATATGGTTTTGAATGCGAGTCGGTTTATCGAAAACTGGACCAAAAAAGTGTATCTTTTTTTTTATTCTCTTTGAATTTAAATGTAGTTTTTGCGTAAAAAAAACGGTTTCCTTCGATGTTTAGTGTCTTGATTGCCATTTTAATTATATTTTTTAAAGTTTAAAAGGTCTTTAGGGACTTTTAGAATGGTATTATTGAGACTGCAACCAAAAGCATTTTTTTTTGTTTGGGTATTAATAATTAGGAAAAAAAATGGTAAAAGTTCTTTTATAGTGTAGAAAAGGATAAAAAATTTATTGCTAAAACGAAACGGGACACGGTCAAAAGTGTTCAAACGGATGTAAATGTGAAAAGGAAACCAACATTACCGATTTTAATTTACAAGTAAAGAAATTTTATTTTTTCAATATATTAACGATTTGATAATCCAAACAGAAATCACTATTATATTTTAAAAAAATACTTTTATTATTAAAAGCATTGCAATTCTACTATTCTTAGTATTTATTTTTTAAGGACATTTACACTTTTATGTTGTATATACATATAGATAGGTTTACTTATAGGTACTACAGATAAGAACGTATTTATCAAGCAAATTACTCACAATTTTGTTTTAGTCACAAAGCGGAATTTATGCTAACAACATATCTGTTGATATTCGATATTGTAGTTTCTTAAATTAATATAAAATCTTTTGTTCAAAATGCGCAGTTATTTAACATACGGATCTCTTCAGGTATTGTGTTATCTGTTTAATTTTATTGTCTATTTCTTTATCATAGTGTTCGCACACAAATTCTTTGAGGAAAACTGTTATTTTCTTAAAGTTAATAGTTTATGATAACAATCTCAACTGATGTTAAGTGACGATATGGCGTAGGATGGTGGACACGCTAAGCCTAGTGAAGGGATTGCCTCTCAGTGCAACTCCCGGAACACATCTATCGTTGGCAGGTGGCAGATTTTCAATGAAAGGTTGCTTTATAAATCACCCTACTACCATGTTATGTTTTCATCATGATGTTTTCCTTTAGCGAAAGCTCAAGCTCATTACACATTACTGGTGGACTCGAATTCACGTACCTGAACCTCCGTACACATAACTGAGCTATAATCACTTCAAATTTAGGTCACTATCAAGTTTATATATATTCTATTTGGTGTAAAATTAAGATAAGGCTTTAGACAGTAACGCGCTTAGCTTAGAGAGATTGGAACTTAAGTAAAACTGCCGGAACCCACTTACATATACGTATGCACTTTGGGAGAGCTTTTTAACTAGTCGAGAATTCCCAATTATAAAGAAGAATCAGGTCATATTTCTTCATGCATTCGAGACATCGACAACTGTATTTCTTTTTTTATAGTACACGTTTAGTTATGGCCACAATCTCATCTGATGATAAGTTATGATGTTGACGATAAACCTGTGAAGGAACTAGCTCTCAAGTGCAACCACCGGAACTTATAGGTAACTTGGCGGTAGACTTCAAGCTAGAGGGCGGTAGCTAGCCAGGACGGTAATAGAAAAAGCCCTACCACTATGCAAAAATATCAATGGATATTTGTAGTTTCTATTCATAATCTTACTTCAGCTGTATACATTATTTTTTATACTTATTTGGAAAAAAAAGTTACTTTACAGTACATGATGACAAGTACGATAGAATCTAAAACGATACGCATGCACTAAACTAAGTTCAGTTGAGTTTCCAAACTACGTACACGTAACTTACGTAAATTAAATAGGTGTTACTTGGGATTTCGAGATTTTTTTAATCTATATTTTTATAGAGGGTTTTTTAGAACGTGCTACTCTTATCCAGAAATGCTACAATTAATTACTTAGCCCAATACCGATTTCAACCAATCTTAAATTAATTTGGTTTATTTCGATATTGGGCGAGTCAGTATTTCGATGCATCGTGTAACTATACTTCCATATATTGAAGCGATGATAGCTCAGTGGTAGTGTGTATAGACGCCGCGTCAAACGACGTGAGTTCGAATACACCTCCAATGAGCTTGAGCTTTCGGTGAAGAGAATCATAGCGAAGAAACCATAGCAGGGTGGTAGAACTTTTTCTATTGTCCTCCTGGCTACCTATCACCCTCAAATTAAAAATCTGCCGCCGAATACAAATAGGTGTGTTCCCGTAGTTGCACTTGAGAGCCAGCCTCTCCACAGATTTAGTATGTCCACCAAATTGGGCCGTATCATCACTTAAAATCCGCCAGAATTTTCGCTTTAAGTTCAACGCACGCTCCCGCCTATTACATAATAGCTTTTATGTGTCATTAACATATATTAATTAACAAGTAAACAGAATTACTAAGCCTTTTACATCAAGGAAAACAAACCTTAAGTTTGTCGTAACCTCGTGTTTTCTTGGGAAGTATTTTTGCGTTGACATGAAGTCCCAAATAAACATTACTTTTTAAAGTTGGCTTTTAAAATAATTTACAGCATTCGGACGCAATTATGTTACATCTCACGAAAACAAAGTCCTTAAAAGCAAAAATAATTCAATATTGGCTTTGAAACGGTTTTTTTAATATGTATATTCAATAATTATGTAATCCATAAGAGTAAGTTAATAGCAAATAATGCTAAATATCGGTTTCAAAACGGCAAATTCTTACACCTTTATTATTTTGTGGGAGATTAAAATTTTGCAAAAATAGCCAAATATTGGCATTAAATGACTAATTCATAGTATAAACTTTTAAGTACTATAAAAATAAAACTGTAGCCGTGATGGCTAAATATTAACTCGAAAATGGCAAATACAGATTATGTTTTCCATAATTACTTATTTCGCAAGGATAAAGTTATAGCGGTATTATTTATGTATGTGTTTAAATATGGCGAATTCAAATTCGGCTTACCTCAAATTCGCCATTTCGAAAATGGTTTTTTGTTATTTCTCTCATGATTTTACTCAAGCAAAATGTGTAGGATTTTTTTACAGTTAGGTTTTAGCATTATGATCAAAATCTCACCTGATGTTAAGTGACAATACGGCACAAATTGGTAGACACGCTTAACCTGTGGAGAAACTGGGACTCAAGTATAACATACCGAAACACCGAAAGCTCAAGCTCATTGTAGGAAATCACGTCCCTTGACGCGACGTCGTACATACAACCACTGAGCTATCATCGCTTCAATGAATCATGAATGAATGAACACTATACTGCACTTTTTAGTTCGTACATTGGCGAGCTTAGTGCCGTAAAGTATTTTCTTCCAGTTAACCATAATAGTTATAACTTATTTTAATTAACTAAGAACATATAATAATTCCTACGTCGAAATACGTCACTAAGTGTACAGTCCGTCAGAACTACACTTCGTTGACGTATTAAGAATCCGTTTTGTAATAGTCGATGCGGAAAACAATGTTGATAGAAAGAGTATACAGTACGTCTCGGACCATTGTCCTATTATATTTAATCGGTTTAATACTTTGTAAACAGTAGTGATAAGCAAACTTCTTTAAAATAGAATAGGAAGAAATGACAAGTTATTATACTTTGTTCGTGTATTGTGAGGGTTATTTTAACAACTAGAGGACAACCAGTGACCGACATTTTTTAACTTTTGAAGTTTGATCTTCATTATGTCATAGATTTGTAGTAACAATATTTGTCTAATAGGACAGGCGATAGAACTATTCCATACAGCCAATTCTGAAGTTTTGTTGTAGAGTGTATTTTTTTTAGCTTATTGTTTGTCAATATTTCTCCTCGACAACATGTACTCTTCGTTCAACCATAGAGTAATGTTTTTAACAAAGTATAAGTTTTTTTTAATATATATATTTATAAGAAATCAATGACCAAAGCTGTATTGATGAAAGTTACAAAAACGCGAAACAATTTCTATCTCTACTAATATTATAAAAGTGAATGTAAGTTTGTTTGTTTCGCTTTCACGCGAAAACTACTTAACCGATCATCGCGAAACTTTGTAAAATACTTGGAGGTATTAGAAGTAACATAGGATACATTTTATTAAAAAAAAAAAAATGAAAGATAAAAATATTTTTTGTCAAAAAATCTCAAAATCTAGCTACTTTAACATTAAACACATTTTCGTTCAACGCGAAGTCGGAGGCACATCAAATGTTTTATAAGTTGTTAGGGATTATTTTCTAGCACATAGTGATGCATATTTGAAAACTAAGCGTTGAAGAAAACAAGTTTTGAGAACTAATTTAACATTTTTATGGCTCATGAACTTAACAACATACGATTTAACTTAAAAAGAAGGAAGGGGAGTCTAAGAAATTTTGTGCGGTTGTACATACGTATGAGAGGGATCGAAAATAAAATAATAATTAACGAATGACCACTTACAGATCCTAACTAGTATATATATATATACTAGCTGTGTCCGCGACTTCATTCGTGTGAAACTAAAAATTACTTGATAGTTTTTGTCTGCTTTGTAACTTTTATCAATACAGCTTTGCATACTCTGTGGTAGTGTGATGTTAAATAACATAAACCCTTCCTGAATATTTGCTCTGTCAAGTATAAATATATTTTTCGAAATAGGACTGCTTGTTCTTAGGATTAGCGCATTCAAACAAACAAACGAACTTTACCACTTTATAATATAGATTAGTATTTTAACTATGAACTACATAGTTGTTCTTTTTCTTCTTTATTTTTGGCAACTTAGTCAAACTATTACTGCCATTTTCAAGTAAAACGATTGGGGAATTTCACACAGACAACACTACTTCAACAAAATGGTGACTCTCTTGTTGAAGCTCTCTTAGGTGTTTTTGTGGCAACTAATATATCACGTTCCGAATGATTATTCACAATTCGCTTCAGTTAGACTACATTACGTAAAATGTCACGTTAATTTACACGGAGCTAAACAACTTAGCATATGAATTAAACTAAATATCACAACATGACAGATCAGGCCAAAAACTCCGCCATAGATTTTATATAATATTAAATGTACGGGATATTTAATAACTCCTGAGATTCCTGTGACTAGTTAAATGACTATGCGGTAATTTAACTATAATATATTTGAATTGTTTAATTATTTCATCAAATAAAGTGGGAACTCCATAGTTTACCATAAGGTAAAGAGATACTTATGTCGAGTTGAATGTGTTTTAGCAGGAAACTGGCTAGTGTCTATGCTAATTGGTTTAATGTGACTTCATTTCCATTTTTCCTGTCAAACGCGCGGGATTGTAAATTTCACTACATAGCAACTGACGTTACAATAGCTATATTTATCCCAAATTTTACATCAATTCGACGTCTGGTTTTGGAGCTTTAGTTATTTGTAAATAGATGGCTCCTATACGTAATCATGACTAGTCGTGCACGCGACTACGTTCGCGTTGGTTTCAAATAAAACTTAGAGGAAGTTATTCCATATATTATCAGCTATCAACCAGTAAAGGTACTGTCGAAATCGGTCGGACCGTTTCAAAGATTAACCGGAACAAACAGCCAAATAGAATTATCGAAATATTTGTTTTCACTGTTTATATTTTCATATTTAGTAAAAAGCATTTATTTTGACATTACAGACAGAGTCTTCAGTTTTATTTATTTGAACAAATATATCTGGATTAGGTAACTTATTAACAGAAGGGTCCCTCGTTCTGGTATAAATCATTTAAAAAACCAGTATTAATACAGAAATCTTTCAATGGACGAATTTATCCGCTTGTACAATAAAATCCCTCATCAAAATACGTCAACTGCAACTACAACAATTTAAAGTAATTATAAGACATTTTTTTAATAAAGTGTTATTACATACAATTGCAGATTATTTGGCAGATAAAAATGCATGGGATTAAAATATTGTTGATATTTTTACATCCTGCCAATTGTATTCGCACGATAAAAAGAGCGATTGCTGGAGAGCTTCTTTCGCCATTTCTTCTCTTCCAGAACAACGTGTTGTTTTCGAAACAGTAGTAAATTAGTGACTTCAATGAAGTAATATTATTATTCTATTTTTGAAAAACAAACGATTTGATTTTATTTCGAGTGCCGTGCGACATCTGGATTTGACGCCGGGCTTTTATTGTAATAACTTTTATAATACCTATGTTACGATACTCACAAAAGTATACTTATGAAAGTACACTCTCGAAGGCAGGCACGTATTCAGGTCTCACTTTGACGGTACAAAAGATAACGAATGATGACTACATATACGTTATAAATTGACGGTTTTGTTATTACGTCCGTCACTTGTTTCCCGTGGAACAAAAAAATATCTAATAATATTTGCCCCATTTTTGTAACTTTTTTCAATGCCACTTTGCTATTAATAATAGAAGTGTAATGTTTAATAGCTCAAAGCCTGCCTCTACGTGTGCTGTATCAAGTACAAAGAGATTTTTGGGAATTTTTGGGGAAATAATAGATTTCTATAATTAATTATGCAACTTATTTTTTAAGAAAAAGTAAAACTTATTTAGAGCTCAGACACGTTTGTTTTTATGTGACGATGTAGTCTACTATGAAAACGTGGTAAGACTAATAAGATAAGTGGCCTAGTGGTAGAAATCTATATCTGGTTGGATCTCGACCATCATGTACATGATGGTTTAAGGGATCAACTGTATTGTTGCGTTCATATGCGAAGAGGCTTGTAACTCGGCAATATAGAGAGGATTTCTGATGAATTACTTATATTTGGTACGTTACTAGTACTAAATACGTACGGTAATTAGAAATTATATGTTTATACTGGAATTCTCATAATGGTAGGGATTTTAGACGCGGTCGTGGTTTTAAGATCGTAATGTATTTACTATTGGGTATGATGACGTCACTTTGATGAGCCACAATAAGAAATATTGGGAATATACAGAAATTAAAGATTATAGGAATTCGCGTGATGGTGGGACATTTTTTCTAATACCCGCTTGGCTATCACTCTTAAGTTAAAAACCAAATACGTAAAAGCGTGTTCCGAAAGTAGCACTTGAATTTCATAACCGAAGCTAGGCTTAAAGAGTGTACCGTCTTAGGGTAGATCGTCATTTAAGATTGCGGACAGATTTGAAGCCTATAAAAATTAAAATATGTGTTATTTTATTTTCACTATATCAGTTATGTTGTGGGGGTCTAAATACCCCTAGAATAGTATTCTGGGTACAACCGTGCTTAAGATGTTATCTCAAGGCTGCAGAAGCAATTTTCAACGTCTAACTTCGATAACGCGATTACAAGGGCGTCGGTCCTTGTTCCGAGCTAAAGGTCATCCCCGTGACCTTGGAAGGTCACGATCTAAGGGGCAAGGTCAGGACGGCCGCCCGAGAACATTAAGGGGGAGCTCTTAACGAGTTTTCGTTTTGTTAGCTCTCAGACAAATGGGTTTGGTTTTAAATTTTAAATTTACTATGAATAATAATTCTGGAACTATTTTTATATATAATAAACACTAAGTGAGTCTAGAAATATATTTAAATACTAGCTGAGCTGGCAGACCTCCTTCTGCCCTTTCGAGTAGTCAGTCATATCGACTACAGCGTCATCTATCGCGTTATGATAACTTATCGAGATTTGAAGTATTCTATTTACAAAAATCCAATGTTAAATATAATCGGTTTCAGTAGTTTAGGAGTTCATCGCGTTTATATATTTTAAAGTGATGGTGGCTCAGTTGTATGCCATGCCAATGGATGTGAGTTCGAATCCCTGCGCAAACAGACTGAACTCTCGGACAGGGTAACATCGTAATGATATCATAGCATGGTAGGCTTTATGTAATGCCCACCTGGCTTGCTACTATGTACCACGTACATCGTCACTTAACGTCAGATGAGATTGTGAGCGTAACGCTATACCTCTGTTAGCCGATGAGTGGAAGGAATTGTGTAGAACTTTCAGAATCTTTTGCGACAGTCTGGCGTGACTGGATTGTTTAGTTTAGTAATATTTAGGAAATTAATGTTTTCTTATTCTGTTTCGTATTTTAAGTATTTGGTTTACACAGTGTAAGGCGCATGTTGTGTAAATGAAAAATAAATAAATATAATCCGTACTAATATTATAAATGCGAAAGTGAGTTTGTTTGTTTGTTACGCTTTCACGCCTAAACCGCTGATTCGAATATTATGAATTTTGATATAGATATAGATGGGAACCTGGAGACGGTGATAGGCTATTTTTCTCGCGAAAACCTTATTACAGGTGAGGTTGAAGACAGGGACGAACTGTGTATGTAACTTTTATTGTGTCATCCGATTTGTTTGACAAAATCAATATTAACACGAATGAAGCCGCACGTAAAAACTAGTAAATTAATAAATTAAGCGTATATTTGTTGTAGAGACGAGATCTCGAAGCGCAGTCATCGAATCTCAGCCGATGCTCGAGGGCTCGCAGTTTACGATGGACTTTAGGCTTGGACCTTCCTTTGCTTTTAATAGGTAAGTGCTAAGTTATTCATAATATATTAAAGCCTTCGTGGAACGTCCCTAGTTTTTTAAATTTATTTATTTAAGGTCGCCATGAAATATCTAAGGTCATCAGCAACATTATATAATTACATTCATGTCCGTTTATAGTAATCCACCATTTTAAAGAATAACAAGTTGAACAGTTAAATCCAGCCTACACTCACACCTTTTTTTGTCTCTCTCTCTCTAAAAGTATCTGTGTTGTTGTTTTTGTGACAGATTATTTTGGAAGTATTTTAAGTACATAGTTCATATTTATAAGAGACAAGGGAATCATTGCGGTAACTAAAATCATCATTTAAGATATGTTTCAATATCATTATATGTAAGATAATTTTAAAGGAAAAAAAAACACTGATTTTTTCAAACGATATGATAATTTTATCTGTGTATAAATTCACTTTATAAATGTTGCGCTGTAAAATGCAAAAAGCATTATTTTTAAATAAAACTATTTACATATCATATGCAGAAACTAATATTATGTCTTCCAAGATAAACAAACATGGTTAGTTCGATACAAAGACTTTGTTGAAAAAAACTCGTATCACGTTTGAAAAGATATACGTCGACAAAACAATTTCTAAAAATAGCCTTATATTCGTTGAATGCCGCTACCCTGATGAGGTAAAAAAATATTTAAAAAAGATCTGATTTTATGGGACACATGTGTGTCCCCGTGTCGCATGTGGCAGAATGCATACAATCGTTGTCAGGGTTTAAAAAAAAAAACAGTGTCAACGAACTTTTGACAGTTGGTAACCTCTTGTCAAAATCAATTTTATTTGCCAGTGTTCCTTTTTGCACTCTTATTGAATGATATATGATTTACATGGGTTGATATATAATAGGCTTATTTTTCTGTCTACTTTATTAAATATTAATAATGTAAGAGAAAAATTTTTATATACAGCAACAATTTTTATTAAAACAATTAGATTTAATTCCTTAATTTAGACCTTAAAAGTATTATCGTATAATATCTAAGGGTATTTAATGTTTTTGCGGGATCTTTGCTTATTTTTGTTTTTATAAATATATAAATAAACTGGTATTATTACTTTATTCTCAGTAATACTACTGATATCTGGTATAGTAAAGTTATCCTACACAATGAAATTCGATGGTTTATAATAATATAAAACACAATAATACCATTTTGGAATATTAACTCTGCGTAGTTAAACTTAAAGTGTATATAAATAAAGTGATATTATTACTTTATTCTCCCTAATACTACTATCATCTTGTATAGTTTAATAAGTCTACACAATTAAATTCGATGGTTTATAATAATATAAAACAAAATAATACCATTTTGTAATATGAACTGTACGAAGTTAGGCTTAAAGTGCATATGTCATGTGGCCATATATTTTACAAACGCTTGTCTATGTAATTCGTTATAGAAACAAAATATATTTACTCATACAATGAGTTATTGTTTTCGAGTTCATTAGTAATAGGAAAATATATTAGATATACATGAATAATTTAAAAATCAATACGAACATTACCTTGTTAATAATGAAAATAATTTTAGCGATTTACCTCTATATTTATAGTATATATTAATGTACAATACGTATGAGATAATTTTAAAGTATATTTTGTAATATAGTAACGAAGGAACGACCAGCGTGACTACCAAAAGAGGACAGTCATTATCTCCGCGCATAGTATTAAAAAAAAAAATTAATACATTATTCACGTATTTACAAGGGTTTTCCGTTTGTTCGGTGAAACTGTCAAAGTCCTTAAGGTTAACAGCATATGTCAGTTCGAAATAAAACAAGTAATTTAAGGGGAATAAATTGTTTGTTGTTATTATGTCAAACTAATCTCTGACGTTTCTAATATTATTAGACATTGAACTATTTACATATTAAAAACTAAATTTATATATATGAAAGTGAGTTTGTTTCTTTGTTACTCTTTCACGCCTAAACCGCTGATTCCATTGTTATGAATTATGGTACAGAAATAGATGGGAACCTGGAGACTATCATAAGCTACTTTATCTCGCGAAAACCTTATTGGAAGTGGAGTAAAGGATAAACTTTGTATGAAACTTGTTATTGTGTCATCCGATTTGTTTGTCAAAACCCATTTAACCGCGAGCGAAGCCGCACATAATATCTAGTTGTTTATATTATTGTAAAAGCTTATTTTTCCTCATATTTAATAGCAACATGTTTGTAGATAATTATGACAATGGCTGCCTCATTCATTTTTTTTTATTTTTATGTCAAGGCGTGATAACGCATCTGCCATTAATTTGTACGTATTACGGTACTAATAATATTAAGTTATTTTAAATTTTCCCGCGCTGCTTTATTGCTAATCTAATCTGCCTCATTCTTATAATGGCAATAATCCGTCGAATGGAAGAAAATATTGCTCGTATTTAGCGTTCGTACGACCCTTCTAAATGATGATAACTGTCATATTAAGGATCTATTTTTATTATTTGATAGGATTAACGTTAGAGAAACAATCACACCTGTCTTTAAGTAACGATGTGGCCCAAGATAGTAGCACGCTAAGCCTAGTGGAGGGACTGGTATTCAAGCACAACTGCCAGAACACACCTATAGGTATTTGGCGGCTGATTTTCAACTTGAGGGTGGTAGCCAGACGGTCATTAGAAAAAGCCCAACAATGCCAATTAAATCCATATTCAATTAATTTAGATTAGTCTAAAAAAAAACTTAACATCTTTCGTGTTTTAAACAAAAACTGTTTAGTGCCTCCTTAAGAATAATACATCATAGTATTTTTAAACTATATCTATGCCGGAAATCATATTTGTCATATCTTGCAAAAATGAATTTGAAATAATATTTCAGCCAATTTTTTTTAATGTTGTATCAGATACATTTTTTTTTATTAACAACAAGTAAGCGCTTGACCACAATCTCACCTGATGGTAAGTGACGATGTAGTCTATGATGGAACGCGCTTACTCAGCAAGTACCTGTTCACTCTCTGTTTGAAGACTCCCAGATTGTACTATATAGGAAAGACAGACGCCGGTAGTGAATTCCACTCTGTTGCAATACGCATTATAAAAGAAGCTGCAAAACGCTTCGTGCGGATCGGGGGAATGTCAACTATATACGGGTGAAAACCCTCGCGGCGTCTGGTCGTCCTCAGATAGAATGGAGTTGGTGGAATCAAATCGTGCAGTTCCTGAGCGCACACTCTCCAAAGTGTATTCTGTAAAACACTGAGAGGCAAGCCACCTTACGGCGATGGTCAAGAGACAGCATATTGGCCTTCTTCAGTGCTTGTTCACCAATCGACCGATGTGTGCAACGCTCGATTGAATCCAATGCAGCCAGCTGGTATTTAGCTGATCCGTCCCAGAGGTGGCTACAGTATTCCACACATGACCGAACTTGCGCCCGATACAGGCTGAGAAGCTGATCAGGTGTGAAATACCGTCTGACCTTAGAAAGCATTACAATGATACTAAATTCATTCGATGCGTTTTGTTTCTCTTATTCAAATAATGTATATAACTCGTATTCACCTTTTTGCATATTCGACATTTATTCTTTCTAGCGTCGATATAAAACAAGTAATTTATAAGAAATAAAAAAAAATAACACTATTACCAACTAACATCGGAGCCTAATAAATCAAAACACGTGTTACCGGTTCGCTTAAGAATACGTTTTTATCGATACATCGATAATCGATAATTATCTCGGTAGATATAGCCCAGAGGCTCCCAATCTTTCTGAGTTCGTGACACACACATATATTTACCTCGTTATTAGGATCACTAAATTATTAAGTTAGGACCTGTTGGATAGTCAGAATCTTTGTTGATTTTTCGCCAGCAGCTGCCAAAACCTTTAAGGCTAACAGCGTATGTCAGTACGAAAAAATATATATATTTATGAAACTAAACTATTAATTTATATGAACACTTATAAAATGAACACTTTTCGTGCACGTAGATAAGTATATAGATTATATTGTTTTGTTTTGCACCCGCGAACATTAAGTTGAGGTTTTGAGGAATGGTAAAGAGAATCGCTTCACGGCGCCGTTCTTTACTTCCTACAGCACATCAGGACGCCGCCGCACACTTTGGGAACCTCTGCTATACCCGATTTAAAATGGATATCGACGAGCCGCCTCTTGAATTTATAATTTTAATTGTGTAACATTATTTCGAACGGATTATGATCTTTCATAATTATTCATGAATATTATATTAATATTTTATGACGAAATGATGGTGATACGTAATTTTCTAGCTGACGTTTCGTAATATTTCTGTCTTTTCTTATATTGTATATCCGCGTTTTAATTTATATCATTGTTAATTATTCGTTCCGATGACTTTATTTATGAGAACAATTAACTTTTTAGGTTAGCTTAATGGTTGGAGCATTGTGAATGATTGTTTAGCTTGCAGCGGGGGTTACGCTCGTTTATGTAATAAGCCGCAACAAGTTATTTATAGTATACATTTTTTATTATTACATCGTATACTAGCTGTGCCTGTGACTTCGTTTGCGTGGAGCTAAAATTGTATTTAATCGGTGGTAATGTGCTGTTAAATAGCCTAAGGCAGCGATTGTCAACTTTTTTCTATAGCCGAAAACAAAATAAAAATTAGGTAACAGTTTTCTTAGGTTTTATAGGTCCTTAGGTAATTTGAAATAAAGCAATACCAGGTGGGCCAACCACAAAAGCCAGGCGAGCCACATGCGGCCCGCGGGCCATAGATTGAGTGCAGTGGGCTTACAGCCTTCCTTATTGATTGATCTATCATATATAATTCTTGTTCAAAATCCTACAAGTAGTTTGCTTAAATTAGCACGTTGAAAATCACGTTAAAAGTCATTGCTGTCTTTTTTTATCAAGCAGTTAATGTTTAGAATTGTTTGCTATGTTTTTTTATGGTACATCATGTACATGAAATCATGCTTTAATTTGTGTATTTAATTAACCCTATTCTTTTATTTAAGTAAGAACAAATAATTGTAAATGTTTACTGAAGATATTATGTTGTTTTGTTTGTTAATTAAGACAGTAACTTTGTCTGATAAGTGGCATAGATATATTTTCTTTACTTGTACGAACTTTTACAAACTGATTACCATAGGAAAAGTTTGTTTTACTTTAAATTTCGAAATTTATAAGAATTATTATAAAATAAAATCCCCTCTACATACATTTATTGAGAAATCTATACAAAGTAAGAAGCCGGATAGTTGGCGCTCTTGCCGAATAGTCGCCCTACAACAGTAGCCGGATAATCCGGCTTTAATGACTAATCGGAACACATCTAAGCCAAACTATATGACTGACACACATCTCGTCAAAAATCCCCATTAGGACATATATAGGTGTCACGCCTCGTTACACTTCTTCTTTTTTTATTCCTGGCAACTCAGTCCTCCTTAGAAACTATTACTGCCATTTTCAAGTGATAAAATTTGGACATATTGGACAGATGAAACTATCGATAACAAGATGGCGACTCTCTTGGAAGTTTTTGTAGCAACTAATGTATCATGTTCCGAATGATTATTCACAATTCGCTGCACTTACGCTATTCAACTACACTAAATCACGTTAAATCACGCCGATTTTACACAATATATGGCTAAATAACAAAGTATATGTACAAAAATAAAAATCACAACATGCCACATTAAGATTCCGCCAAAAATTCCGCATCGTTATTCATCAACTAACATTATCAATATCAATGGCAAAAATACGTTTTAGCGCCATCTGTTATCGAATAGCAAAAGCTAACTTAATTTTCCTTAAAGATATATATGTATATATATTCATAATAATTAAATACAGCCGTGAAAAAAAAGTTTTAAAGCGAGTATTTAAAAACATACGTAATTAATATGTTCATAAAAATAATATTTTTTATCATGAAAGACTTTAATTTCTTACTTATTTTGGTCACTAATTTTAGACTCAGTAAGACCAGTAAAGGTTTTTAAGGTAATAGTGTTACGTTTTACAATAAAATCCCAAAGTACATTACTGTAAGTTCAAGAACCATCTCAAACAGGTTCTGATGTCAAAAGGCTATTATGGGGTGGATCAATACGTGAGCGATCGTGATGTCTGGAAATAACAACCCTCTCTACATCCGTTAATACCTACTGTAAATAATACACATTTATGTAAACAAATGGACCTAAAAAAAAGATATAAGAATAAGACTTAAATAAAGATGCAGATCGAGTTTCTTGCCGGTTCTTCTCGATGACTGCGTTACTTTGTGAACCGGTAGTAGTTTTAACGTTCATAAGCGCCCTCTCAGGGCCTAAATTGATGATTTTTATTATACGCGTGAATATTTTGTACAATATTTTGTTGTTATTAAAATACCCAAGAAATTATCAAAAATTAAAGGTGGTAATTAATATAAAGAAAATTAACATTAGATATTCATGGCCTAGTTGGATCAAACGCTTGCTTGAGTGCTACCGCCTCGAATCCTTCGAATCCCACGCAGGATGTTTATTTATGTAATGCACTAATAATTTTTCCGTAACCGGATGTTACTTTAATTCCATTGATTGTACTTGGAGTTGATCCCTTCTTGAATCAATGCTGAAGATGTTCCCTACCTCCAGCAAGTAGGGGGAATGGAGGTCACCTTAAGGATTCTAAAATTACTAATAGACATCAATGGAACTTAAAGATTGTTAAGTAGTGTTGACCGTGGAGGTTACGTAGAACCATACTCAGAGTCTCGTTCCACAATAGTTATATTTTACAGCAGAGCTTCCGCTTACTACAACTTCCGTACTGTCGACCGTTCTTAACCCAACTGAACGGACCAACTCTCCTCGAGCGACGCTTTGACTGAACAGAACCATAGCCGCGCTTGGATCACACTTATAAAGTAATCAGTGTTATCAACTACCCTCTTTCTCATTCTTTTAAGTATGTAGTATTATCAAGATTCCATATTAATAAGCAGTAGACGAGATGTGTAACATTATACGAATTCGAAGTAACTCGAAGTAGTGTGAAGTGAGTACATGGTCTGTATTGAATACCTCAGTCGGTACATAGACGTGGGTTCGATCCCTACAGTGCAATTAAGTTTTCGATGAAGGAAAACAACGTGATGTAACTATAGCGTGGTCGTAGGGCTTTTTCTATTAAATCCAATTACCTATAGCTGTGTTTCGATAATTACACTTGAGAGCTATTGTCTTCACTTGGCTAGTAATAACACCTTTTAAACTTTCGCGTATTATATGTATTATAATATAGCAATTAAAAATGGGTCTAAAACGCAACTTACTTTTAACAATTGCTCGACGTTTCGACCAGGTAACACAGACCGTGTTCACGAGCCGACTGAAGTGTTGCGGTGTCTTTGTTATAATTAAAAAAATATTAATAATTATTAAATGTAAGTCGCGTTTTAGACCCGTTTTTAATTTCTATATTATAATCCACTAGGCATAGCGTTTCCACCATCTCGGACCATATTGTCACTGAACATCTGCTGAGGTTGTGGCCATAACGCTAAATATATATATATATCCTATAAATTATAAAGAAAAAAATTACAAGGACAAAGCGCCTTATAATAATAATAATAAGAAAAAATTAAAAAGTTTTTTTTTTACAAAATATGAGATAAATTATTTAGTTTTTTTCTTGATCTACATCTACCCATTGGTTACGATTGATACCCAATTGGTTACGATAGAGGCAGTAAGAGCAAAAAAGTGCTTGATCTTGATTTGTCGAGAACAGAGCGGTATGAGGCGTACAATATATAGACGAGAAACAATCATAGGTTGTATGTGTTTGTGTCACTCATTGTCGTATAGATAATTACTAAGAGGGCCCTCCACGTGGATGAACCACACGTCCGTGCACGTTGAATGCAATGTGGAGAATAGCGGATGCCAACCATTATATAAATGACTATGACATAAGTGTATAAACGACTTGGTTCTCGAAAGATCTCGACATAGATACAGTCATTTTCTTAACACAACGAAATAAAAGGAAAAATGCAACTTAAAACCAGGCGACAGTACTGAAAACTTAATCAAGGCGAAAATAATAATACGAAATAAGTCCAACTGTAACGTGTTAAATACAGTGGAAACTCTATAAATCGCATGTCAAGGCAATAGCTAAGATTTTGTATTAATGAGTATTCCAATTAACAAGTACTTCGAGTTACAACGGATTCCATCGGAGGCAGTTCGACTTAGAAGGCGCGATTACTAAATATGCTTTTCCAGCTATACCGGGAGTTGTATCGTTTCGAAACGTCATTATGTTTTATAAATTAAAACTAACGGAATCTGCTTTTTGAAATTCAAGTTTTAGAATACAAATATTCTGTAAAGATTTGTTCCAGTTACAAAGTCTAAATAATTCGTGATTTAGGCATTAAGCGGAAGGAAATAGCATTTTTTAGTTTATAACGTCATAGTGCCATGCTAATAAGGCCAGTAGTTGTAACGTGACGTGACAGCGTGTTACTGTGACGTGCATAGATCTCTGCCACTCCTATACAAGGATAACTAGTGGTTGAAGGTAAGCAATATGTGACAATCCGTAAGCACTTTGACCTTATTTTAAGTTTCTAGAGAAAACCGCTAGGTTTCTCTTAGAAATGTGGTTGACTAACAACTACATAAGAAAGTCTGCATCATTGCGCTGTGACATAGAGTGAATAGGTCAGTTTCAAATGAACTTATTGGTTGGATCATCAATACCTATTTTTTTCTTGTTTATAGGTTTTAAGCGTTATGCCTTTCAACCTCGCCTAATATTTAGTGATGACGTGCCCTAAGATCGTGGAAACGGTAAGCCTCGGGAAAGGGCTGACTCTCAACACACCTATATGTATTCCGCTGCAGATATTCATCTGGAGAGTAATAACTAGTCAGGCGAGCATTAGAAAAAGCCCTACCGCCATGTTATGGTTTCATCACGATGTTTTATTTGACCCAAAGCTACGATCTCAAGTCCAAAGAAGCGGTGTCCGTACACGCTGCCAACGGAGCTATCATCGCTTCAAATGCTTCTAGGATACTTCGTTTTTAGATTATATTATCCCTTTGTTTTTTTTTTTATCCATATACTGTTATATACAGTAAATATCATTTGTTTTTTTTTTTCGCCGTTACATTTAACATTGTTAAAAATAAAAGACGTCTAGCGTAGTAGGCGATATCACCCTCGTAGTTTTTCTTATCAGTCGATTCTCACTCAACCTTGTTTGCCAGGATTAATGCGACACAAAGATCTGTAAATAAACTTTACTTAAGTTAAGAAAATAAAGAGTTTACTTTACAATGCAACTGACGTACTCCTTATAAATTTTACCAAGTTCTCTATTATACTTTCGCTGCATTGTATAAAGAGTTTCATGAATGTTCAAGGAACATATTACACTTCCTGTGAGTCCATAAAATTTGAAAAAAGGAACATTACTTTTCAGAACGCATTAAATTCGAAATTCAAAATCGATAAAGATCGAGTTTACGTTCACATGCCACAGAGTAGAGAGATCAGATAGGTCACAGTATACGATTTATATTAGTATTATGAAGCGAAGAAGTTTGTTTATTACTTTAAACATACAAATTTTAGGAACTACAAGACTGATTTCAAAAAATTGTTTTGTATTTGATAGAACAATTATTGAGGAAGGCTTTAGATTATTTATGATCACGCTACCACCAATAGGAGTAAAGCTGTAATGAAAAAAGTTACGAAAACCGGCAAAAAATTACTAAATATTTTTTTAATTCCACGCGAACGAAGTGGCGGACCCTGGTACTATATCTAATACTGTTAATTGAGAAATTCTTGTATGTACATATATGTACATATATAGGGTACCTTGGAAACGGCTGTAAGGATTTCGATGAAATTTTATATTTTCCAAGATTTTTGCTTTATAAATTCACCTATGTAATTGATTTTATTTCCCAAAACTATTAATAACATTTGCGTTTTTTTAATTGAAATAATCAGTTCGTAAATTTGTAAAAATTTTGAAATGAAAACTTCTTAGTGCGTGTTTAGTAACTTTTTGGGTGAATAAAAATCATGGAACTCGTGTAATCGTCACCGAACGCTTTCTATTTGTGTATAGAGGGTATGCTGATTGTTAATTACGAGCTTGTAATACATAAACGCTTGGTCGACCGGTTTGACGTGCGACTTAATAATCACACATAAGCAAGGTCGTAGGTTCCAAACCTTAACGTACTCTTTTTAGTTAAACTTTAGCGTTAAGGTCATCTTATTTAATCTCACCTTAAATGACGATACGGCTCAAGTTGGTATACACACTAAATCTGTGGAGGGACAGACTCTCAAGTGCAACTGCTGGAACACACTATTGGTATTTGGCGGTAGATTTTCAACATGAGGGTGGTAGCTAGCTAGCTGGGCATTAGAAAATACTCTACCACCGTCCTATGGTTTCATCACAATGTTTTCCTTCACTAAAAGCTGATGAAGCTGAGCTATCATCGCTTTATAAAATGTGGAAATGCGCATTTAAACATATTTCTAGAAATAACCACAATTAATAAAATCCGAGCTAAGCTCGGTCGCCTATGTACTTTATATATAAGCGAATTACGGGACCTAATTAACTTAAAATCTGGCATGGATATTCGCTTCACATTGTGGACACCCTCTAAGAACGGATTTTAAAGCGAAAAACGCGGAAGAAATCGGCGGCGCCAGCTAGTATGTTATCTCTTTTAAGAAAACATACACTTCATACTCTTTATTGAACTGTGATGCAGACGCAATTAAACAAACTGATCTCCGTAACATACAAATAAAGATAAGAATCTGTAGGAATTCAGATAAAGATGCACTGATTTAGGTGGTAGTAAAATCTTTTATTCCGAATAATGGAATGTGGTTTGTTTTAACCACAGAATATATCTTCCCTAACGAGCAATTAACTTTATCTGTACCAGAGGTTGAAGGCGATGAGACTACAATAAGAATTGCTATAAAAACAATCGTTAAATATGTATATATATATCCTGTCAAATCTTATGATTTGAATCAATCGGTTTCTTTTTGACAAGTTGCGTTTTTTTTTATTACGGCATATGTCGACAGTTTTGCCGCTGTCAAGTTTAATATTTATTCCATTAAAGATTTTAATCACTAAATAATAACTGTATTTGACATTTTATTTGAATTTAACATTTATCTCTAGATTAGTGTAAGCGTAATTGTATTATAGTTCTAATATTTTGTATCGTGGTTGTTTTTTGTGTTGTGATGTCTGTTTTGTTTTAGGTAATCTGTCTTAGAGGCAAAGCCGGACTGGTTAATTTCTATATAAATAATCAATAGAGATATAGAATGCAAGAGTCACTTTGATATATGTCAACACATACATATTTTTTTTTTCTTTACGTTACAATGGTTGAGAGACAACATGCCTAGGGACACAGTTCAGAATATTTTCCTTCACTGCTTGCCAACCGACATTCTTTTCTTACTTTATCAGCTTCATTGTTAACAATAAAAAAATACCGAATCAGTTTATTTTTACACTCTCACAAGGCTTTCCTTAAATTTTCGATAATTCTGAATCCACATGTACCTATACAATACCAATGTCGCATGACGTAAAATATTTCCAACCTTACATTACATAAGATCAAATAACACAAGATTATGACTATAAATAGAAACCAGATTAAAATTCAGCTTAAAACACGTAAGCATGTTACATCTTATATGCTTACGGTAAATTTGTCAATAGACTGAGTTTAATTCGAACACGCTCCTTCCGGTCATATCATAATTTATCAATGGTCTCGTTCACTACGCCACAGTTAGTGACCGGCAGTACATGTGGCGGCCCAATCACAGAAGTGATGGCGTATTTGAATATTAAATAATTAGACAAAATTTGAAATATAAGTTTCAATGACGTGTCATATTATTGAATAGATGCGATGATAGCTCCGTGGTAGTGTGCACGACTCCGCGTCAAAGGACGTGGGTTCGAACCCAAGCACCTACAATGAGCTTGAGCTTTCGGTGAAGGAAAACATCGTGAGGAAACCATAGCATGGTGGTAGGGCTTTTTCTAATGCCCGCTTGGGTAGCTACCACCCTCTAGTTGTGAACCTGCCGCCAAATACCAATAGGTGTTCCGGCAGCAGCACTTGAGAGCCAGTTCCTCCACAGGTTTAGCGTGTCTACCAACTTGGGCCGTATCGTCACTTAAGATCAGGTGAGATTATGGTCATAACGCTAAAACCTTAAGTATAAAAAAAAAATACTAACTTTTGTGGAACAACTTAAAAATTCTGGTCCGCTAACTTTTTTACGACCTTAGTTAAAAAATATATTTTTTTAAATTTTCTAAACATACCAAGAAGCTAGTGCAAACGTCACCAGTTAAACGATCATAAATTCTAAAAGGCCTGTTAAATTCGTATCAAAGATTAGCCAAAACATACACACAGATAAAAAAGTGACACTTCTTAGAGGAGGGATTTGAAATTCTAAACCGCAACGTTTTTGCGTGATGCTCGTTCGGGTAAAGTCGGCTCGTAAAGTGGATTCACTTTTGTCATGTCATCTTAAATACATACAGTATTTATTTTTTAATTCTTGTAAATATTATGTATATGTTATTTTGACGTCATAAATAGTTAACCTTTATTTATTTGTATAAATGTGGCTGGAAGAACCATGGTGAAATTTGTGTCAGTATAATGATTAATTCACCGCACCAGTGACGCATCGTGTCATAGATTCAAACGCACAATTGAAACTAACGTCATTGTATTCTTCCGTCCACCACAATAAGCCAGAAATTCGTTGACGTATGGTCCACAAAAGATATTCTTTTGTACGGTACTACAGTTCTATTTATAAACCAGATGTTCACGTTGTCGTTGCCTTCAAAGAATTCTACAATTATAATTAAATTTTTCTACAACGCCTTGGCCTCAATCGAATGTCAGCTAAAAAAATATAGTTTTTTTTTAATGTTGTTCAACAAAGTGACTGTTAAACCTGGTGTTAAACACAGTGCAATCCAATTCAGCGGCGACTGACATTGAACCTAAATTCAGTGCCAGTCTCCGGTGTCATGCTGGCCTACTTAGGTATCTCTTCACGCCTTTTTTGTAAGACCCAATATCGTAAGGAGGAAGAAACACGCTGACAGGAAGACGGTTCCACAACTTGACGGTACGACAGTAATAGGAGTCGGAAAACTTTTTTGTTCTACATATTAAAGGTGTCACTGTGAAACTGTAACACCGATGCCCCGTCCGCGTAGTTCTGTTGTAGAATGGAGAGGAAGGGATTAATTCAAAGAGCTTTTTAGAGCACTCTTCGTGATACAGACGGTAGAACACGCTTAGGGATGCAATATCCTTGCGCAACTGTAGCGGCTTTAAAGTAGTGGTGTCTGTATAATTTACAATTCAGTGTGCCCACCTCTGCAACCTGTCAAAGGCAGTATTTCATGCACGGCTGAACTTGGGCCTCATAGAAAAGGTAGCGCTGGTCGGGCACGAAAATCGTCGCACTCTTCGACGATAGCTCAGTGGTAGCGTGCAAACTTCGCGTCAAGGGACGGGGGTTCGAATCCCAGCACCTACAATGAGCTTGAGCTTTCGGTGAAGGAAAACATCGTGAGGAAACCATAGCTTGGTGGTAGGGCTTTTTCTAATGCCCGCCTAGGTAGCTACCACCCTCAAGTTGTAAACCTGCCGCCAAATACCAATAGGTGTGTTCCGGCAGCAGCACTTGAGAGCCAGTTCCTCCACAGGTTTAGCGTGTCTACCAACTTGGGCCGTATCGTCACTTAAGATTAGGTGAGATTATGGCCATAACGCTAAAACCTTAAGTATAAAAAAAAGACTCCAAGATGTTGTGGAGATAACGTTCTCGATGTGGTCCTCAAGGTTCGGGTCACTCCGATTATCTATTCCCAGGATATTGAGTCTGTCTCGCGTTGCAAGTTGGGTGTTCTGAAGGATAGGTTTGAGGGAAACGGGGATTTTTTTTATTTGTTTATTTTGTATCGTATAATTCTTAGTAACTTTCCCATATAGTGCACGTTAGTTTCACATCAAGTAGGTTAGAATTATACAAGCATTCAATCACGTACGCTTTGTTATATAATTATTTCCGAGACCATATAGCATACGTATTATGATACTAAAATAATTATAATATTTCTTCTGTAAAATGCGTAATGCCTAAAGTCCACTTATTTCGCTACTTCTTGCAACATGGGCCTGATAAACACATATTGCGCAACAGACGTATGACAGTGACATTGACCGTCAAATCGCACCGGACGTCGCAGGATTTGCGAATTGGCAAAACGATATATGCCATCGTCCGTTGCAATGTCAAAATAATTTACATTCAATTTCGGCTGCGACGTTCTTAAGGCTGTGCGAGCCGTTTTACGTCATTCGGAGCGATCATTTTTCTTCATTGTCATAGTATATATACATACATACTACATATAAACATGCCGTTATGAAAACGTTCAGTATCCTTTCATTCTGTGGTCGTCAATCGATTTTCTTTTGTTCTTGTTTAGTAACTGTTGCCGATATCTGGTGCTACAAAAATGTAAACATTCATTTTCTATACTTGTTTCCAAATGTTCTTAAATTTTTTAAGCGATGATGGTTCATTTGGTACTGTGTATGGATGTTACGTCGATGGAATTGAGTTTGAATCCTTGCAATGAACTTGAGCTTTCGACGAAGAAAAATATAGTGATGAAAACATAGCATAGCACAGTTTTACATCTGCATCAGGTAATCGTAGGAACATTCATCGGTCGATATGATGCGGAAATGATAATGGTAAAAATGATTTTAATATTTACAATAATTTTGTTTCCTCAGTCCTAGCGCTCATCGCACTGTTCGAAGTCGGAGTTATCCCGAACAATAAAGCCGGTTTCTACTGCAACGATCCAGCGATCTCCTACCCGAATACTGGCGAGACTGTCACCACGCCTATAATCATCTCCACGCTGCTACTCCTTCCTGTAGTAATTGTAAGTTACTGTCTTCATAATTATAAGTTGCATAAGTTGTAAACTTTGACAAACTCAACAGTACCACCTAAATAATATGTAATAACATAGTTGAACAGTAAAAGAAACAATATGACTTTTATTGTGTATATGTTTAGAGTTATGACCACAATCTCACCTGATCTTAAGTGCCAATGTGGCCCAAAATGGTGGATATGCTAAGCCTAGTGGAGCGGCTGGCTCTCAAGTGCTATTGCTCAAGTGCCGGAACACAGCTAAAGATGTAGGGCAGCAGATTTTTAACTCGGGGGGTTATAGCTAACCAGACAGGCTTTAAGGAAAGCTCTGCCACCATCCTATAGCTTAATTACAATATTATCTTCAACTGAAAGCTCAAGCTGATTACAGGGATGCGATCTTACGTTCATTGACGCGGCGTCCGTAGTCACTACCAACTAAGCTAGTATTGCTTTAAAAACTATGACTTATCTCTTCTGTTATCTCTTATCTCTTAGAGCTAGCGGATTTTTATAGGATGAATAAAATAAATAAATATTAAGAAAATGTATTAATGCAAACTGGTAATTTGTTGCAATATCTACTAGTTGGATAAATATTAACGATTTCCCAACTTATTACAGATATTAGATAGCACATTACTTGAGAAAGTTAATCCAATCATAAGTACTATGTATCGTGTACCCAAGATCTTGTAGAGTCGTTAAATAAAATGTATCGAGAGTGTAAGATCTAATTAGCGTAGAAAGCTGGTAGCAATGAATCAATAAAGAAAGTGATACTCAGTCTCAGTATCCTATGATAATATATCATCGCTAGAGACTTCATTGTTTCGATGTATTCAGAGTTAAATTTTATTAAATAAATTGTAACTATGCTATTATATTTCAGATCCTATCTACAGAGTTAATTTTCGGAAGTAGCGATCAAGATTCTAAAGCAAGGACATTCAGAAGCATCCAAAAGTTCGCCCATGTTTATAAGATTTATTTGTTCGGACTCCTGATGAATTTGTGCATTGTTGAAGTTATGAAAGGCATTGTTGGTACTCCGAGACCAGTTTTCTTTGATCTATGCCAACCTGATACTGCAAAAACGTGTAATGGGTAAGTTTTTAGAAACTTAATACATGTAATCCTTAGTACTGAGAAAAGCAAGTTGATCTCAGCAAAGAATTTTGTACCCCAGAGCAAAGAAAGACTACGACACAGCCAAGTTTCCTCAGGCTGCATATCAAATCGCACTTGATAAATTCAAAATAACTTGTACAATTACGGAAGCAGTTGGTTTCAGAGATACTAAATAAATCATCTATCATAGACATGACGATAGGAATGACGCTCATTGTTATTTTCCCAAGTTTTTCCTTCTTATTGTTTTCTCAATTGAACTCAAACAAATATGTCTTACACGTCATTTGGAAAGAACCACCGATAACTGAATATATACGCCTTAGAGCAAAAAGGAACCGACATTTAAATTAATTTTATTTACAGGTCCGAATTTGTGAGCACATATACATGTACCTCATCATATTCGTGGTGGAATCAGATGGATTCCTATAGGAGCTTTCCCTCAGGACATACTTCTATGTCCGTCTATTGTGGACTCTTTCTAGCGGTAAATATGTTAATTATACTACCCAAATTTTTCATCAAACTCTTCATACTATACTCCATGCAAGAAACTGCGAAAACTTATATAACTATAGAATTTAATAAAGCTAATTTTGCCTTAATATTGTGAGTGATGTTTGGTCTAACTATTAATTCAGACTGGGATTTACTTTCAAATACACTGCTTACCTGGGAACAGAGATAAGCGAGTATTTTAAGACACCCAATGACAATGGTAGAATTGCATCACGATTCCCTTTTTATAGTCTCTACATTTAGCATTTAGAAGCTAAGTAAAGATGTAGCCCAGGTCAGTCGCACGCTAAGTCTATAAAAGACACTGGCTTTAATTTGCACTTAAACATATAGATTTATTCTCGCCTTACAGATTTTTGTATCCGTTACTTTTTAACAATTAATCACATTTAATGACTTCGTTGGTATGCAAATATATAATTGTAGTCTCGATTTTTGCGCTGAATGCACTTTTGTAATACCCGCCTAGCTAGTAACCAATTTTAATTTGAATATACGCTGCAAATATTTAACTTTATTACAAAACATTACTTAACATCAGGAAAAGAAACATTCTTTTTAATGTATTAATATAAAGTTGATGTGTTTTATTGACCAGATCGTGCGGTATTTCACTTTAGACGCTTGTCTAGTTAAAAGAACAATATCAAATACCTTATCAACATGCAAAAGACTGACCTGTTGTAAACTCAAATGTACTTCCTATCATTGATGATCTCTAACATTACTTTAATTTTCACAGTGGTACCTTCAGATACGAGCATTCGATTGGACTCATCGATCAGTGGTATTAGTACCGCTGTTGCAGTTACTCTGTATTTCTTACGCTGTCGTATGTTCGCTGACGAGAATAACGGATCACCGCCATCATTGGTGGGACGTTACTGTCGGCGCCGTTGTTGGTTTCTTGACCTTACTGTATGCTGTAAGTTTACTTTGCATTACATTTGCTCGCGGTTATATTGATTTTGTCAAACAAATAGAATGACGTAATAGAAAGTTTCATGTTCAGTTAATCCTTGTCTAAAGACAAAAAGTAAACCCCACTCCCAGTAAGGTTTTCGCTAGAAAAAATAGACTATCACCATCTCCAGGTTCCCATCTCTATACTGAAATTCATCATAATCTATTCAGTGCTTTAAGCGTGAGAGCGTAACATATAAACAAACTTACTTTCGCATTTATAATATTAGTTAAGATTGCTGAGTTTTAAAAGCGACTATTTTTAAACCCTGCATTAAGCAGGTGATCTACTACTAACTTGACTTCAAAAATTATCATCCAAATTATTGTTTATTTTTAGATATAAAAATAAATTGTGTAATTAATTTAATACTTTGTTTCAGGTGATTTTCTTAGCTGATAATTTTCAAAAGATTACTAAGAAACCGGACGACGTGAAGTTGGAAGAGAATCAAAAGATTTCTGCATTAATATTTGATGCAAGACAAAGTTAGCGAGAAATTTAATTATAGTCGAAATTAATATGTCTAAAAATATGTCATAGATATTTATGTTAATACTAAAAGACAACATAGTATTAAGGTAATTATTTACCGCCTACCCACAGTTACTAAAAGAAGGAAATCCAACGGCGTTCAATAAACACAGATGTGCATATATATGTTTGTTACGCTTCTTTCAGTAAAAGAGGCAAAATTATGTAAATATAAATTGTTGATATCCTGAATCTTAAGGATCATTTCAGTTTTAGTTCAAGAACAAGTAAAAAAATATAGACATAAAAAAGTAATCTGTTCATTTGCCTCCTATTGCATTTGTAATAAAAGGGGATACCCCCTTATAACCCCTTATAACGTATTTCCCAAAAGCAAAGCGATAGAGAAAAACTGAAATGATCAATAAATGGACAAATTGTGCACGTATAAGCTAATAACATCACACGAATTTGTCATTTCGAAGTAAATATTTAGTGATTATCAGCTATTACTTTGCTTATGCGAATTACGTTATAAGGGGTGTGTTTTCTATCGTTGACCTTATTTTATGTGCTTTCTAGAATAATTATACTTTACAATTACAACTCCGCACTTTTGGATTGAAGCGTGACGTAACGTAGACTAAAAGCTTCTTCGATACACGAACGCTTTCACACAAAATTACAGCTGAACTTGCGCTTTCTGAGATCGACCTATAAAAATATAAAGCCCTTCATCATTAAAATATAACTAACTAATACAACCATGTGAAGTTACTGTGGGCATTTTTATTCTTTCTAAAATATATTTTCCGTCCTCAATTTATGTATCTACTTGTTTTTTTTATTTTTTATTTAAGTGGGTTTTTTACGTATTTAATAATTAGGTGTTAATAAATTATTTATGATTATTTTGTTGGGTTGGTAAGACATGATGGTGTACTATGCGGTCACGCAACCATATATCATGTGTAATAAAACTACAGAGGAACGCTCAGGCGTATCTTGTTCTGGAATTAGCCAGGGCAGTGAATGTTAAATAGAAAAAAGCCTGTAAGCTGTCTCCTCTACTATTAAGTACTTGTATAATGAAAATATATCGTATGTTTTACTTATTATATATATTTTTGTTAATTTCAAATCGCCGGACTTAAAATTTCAGTCTTAAAATGTAAAGACGTTAATAAATATTGCATTATTTATTAGGTTAAGTGTTTACCTGTTAACCTCTGTGCGCGTCTCTCTGAAGGTTTTGTCTGGGTGTGCCGATCCCCAACCTCAGTGGAACTACGCATGACGGCATGAGACAGCGTCATGCCGTTTACCGTTAGGGCATACAAACCGATTTCACAGCTAAGGAAAAAAACAGTAGACAGTCAGAAGCGAATTCTAAAACTATTAGATGACAGTGTTTGAATTTTTGAAGTGAAAACTTCTTCAGGTGCGTTGCCCTTTTTGGTTGAACAAAAATCATGGAACTCGCGTCATCGTCACGAACGCTTTCCATTTATGTAGAGAGTGTATGCAGATTGTTAATTACGAGCTTGAACGCTTGGTCGATCGGTATGACGTGCGACTTAATAATCACGCGTAAGCAAGGTCATAGGTCCAAACCTCAACCTATGGATGCAAGTTTCTTTTCTTTTCTTTTTTATTACTTTGTGTAATAGAGTTTTCACTTTTTTATCAACCCTCGTGACTGCTTTTCTTTGTGTTGTCACGTATTAGTGACGTGACCTTAAAGTTTTCACTTAAAAAAAACTGTGATTCTTATCCAGTCTAGTTGCTTAATTGCATTAGATACGATTGTTGTGAACATAATGACGTCGGCAGTAAGCTGTATAATATGCGATATATGTGTATGTATAATATGATAGCTCAGTGGTAGTGTGTATGGCCGCTGCGTCAAGGGACGTGAGTTCGTATCCACATACAATGAGCTTGTGCTTTCGGTAAAGGAAAACACCGTGACGAAACTATAACATGGTGGTAGGGCTCTTTCTAATGCCCGCCTGACTAGCTATCACTCACAAGTTAAAATCTGCCCCCTAATACCAATAGGTGTGATCCGGCAGTTGTACTGAGCTAGTCCCTCCGCAGGTTTAGCGTGTCCACCAACTTGGGTCATATCGTCACTTAATATCAGGTGAGATTACGGCCATAACGCTAAACCTATATACAATTTAAACTAGCCGTGACCGCGATTTCGTTCACTTGGAAATAAAAAAATATTCAACAATTGTTGACCGTTTTTGTAACTTTTTCAGTACAGCCTTACTCCCATTGATAATAGCGTGATGTTAAATAGACTAAAGCCTTTCTCAGTAATTGTTCTATCAAATACGAAAACATTTTTTGATAATCGACTGGTAGTTCCTAAGATAAAGTTTTCCGATTTATAGTATTATTATTTAAATTTTATACAGTATTATATATATTATACAATACAATAATTATATCTAATATAACTCTACTTGGTATATAACTATGTCTAGATTTAATTTAATATTATATTATCTGTTTATTAAATGAATACAAAATCGTACTTAAGTACATACATTTTAGATGATAAGGACTGATTTGTACTGTACACATTCCATTGTTTGTAAAAAAAAAAGTGCCATAAACACTTTGTTAATATTTCGCTGTTTTATTTATAGATTCTTACTATTACAGTTTTACTTACAGTAAATCCTTTAAAAATGGTCTTGTATTCAATTCCTGTTTGGTAAAATAATACTTTCTGCTAAAATCGATCATAGGATGGTCGTGATGAAACCATACCATGGTGGTAGGTAGGGCATTTTCTAATGCCCAGCTGGTTAGCTTCCCCCATCCAGTAGAAAATCTGCAGCCAAACACTTATAATTATTTTTTTTTTTTTGGAATAGCGGCCAAACGAGCAAACGTGTCACCTGATGGTGAGTGATCACCGCCACCCATGGACACCCACCAGAGGAATCGCAGATGCGTTACCATCCTTTATAGGTGGGACTGGCTCTCAAATGCCACTGCCGGAACACACCTATTGGTATTTAGCGGGAGTTTTTTATCTTGAGGGTGGTAGCTAGCCAGGCTGGCATAGAAAAAACCCTATCATCATGCTATGGCTTCCTCGCGATATTTTCTTTCAGCGAAAGCTCAAGCTCATTGTAGGTGATCGGATTAGAACTCACGTCCCATGACGCGGCGTTCCTACACGCTACCACTGTGCTATCATCGCTTCATAGGTGTATTCCGGCGGTTGCACTTAAGAGTCAGTCTCTGCATTAGTTTTACAATTTTTATAATCTTGGACCACATCGTCACTTAACATCAGACGAGATGGTTGGTATAACACGAAAACCTATAAAAAAAAGCTGACAATTCATTTTGTAATCTAGTATTTATAATATTCTAAAACATAATATATGACGTTTTATTTGGGGAATGAACTATTATAAAGGGCCGAACAAAGTCTGTCGGGCAACTAATTATACATATAGCGATGATAGCTCAGTGGTAGTGTGTACTACTTTACGTCAAGGGACGTTATTTCGAGACCAATCACCTACAATGAGCTAGAGCTTTCGGTGAAGGAAAAAATCGTGATGAAACCATAGCATGGTGGTAGGACTTTTTCAAATGCCCGCCTTGCTAGCTACTACCCTCAAGTTGTAAATCTGCCGCCAAATACCAATAAGTGCGTTCCGGCAGCTGCACTTGAGAGCCAGTTCCTCCACAGGCTTAGCGTGTCTGCCAACTTGGGCCGAATCGTCATTTAAGATCAGGTGAGATTACGGCCATAACGCTAAACCTTAACAATAAAAAAAATATAAAAAAAACAATATAAATATTACGTGTCTGTTAGCTTTATGTTAAAAAAAAATATTGCAACTGACTAAGAATAAGGAATAAAATACATTTACATCATTTTTAGAAATTCCTGCGGTCTAATTGTTTTGTACCCATAACACTGCTAAAATATAAAGTTTAAATATACATATATAGTCAAAAAGAAAATTATAAAACGTATCGTCGAATAACATTTAGTCTTTGTTTCATTAAAATCGGTTTACTCTGTCAAAAGTTATTGTAACTTGTTTGATCATAAATAATTTTAGTTCCACGCGAACAAAGTCGCTGGCACAGCAAGTCTATACTAATATTATAAAGAGGGAAGATTTGTATTTATGTTTGTAACGAATAAACTCGAGAACTACTGGACCCATTTCAAAAGTTCTTTCTCCATTAGAATGCTACATTAGTCCTTAGTAACAAAGGCTATAAAATTTTAATTTCAAGCGAACAGAGTCACGGACGCAGCTTGTTTTATATATATTAGATGCGTATGAACAGTTTCATTACACGTCTATTGTGTATCAGAACTCAGTCCCTTCAACCGAAGGTCCGGAATGTAGGTCACAGCAATAGAGATTGCCCAACAGCGACACTCTCTAAGGCCCTATTACTAACCATTAGTAAAATAAGGATGTTAGTTCGATTCTCGTGTGAAACACCCACTGCACTTAAATGGACAATTCGATGCGATTACTTTATGTAATACGCATGTGACATTATGTATATGCATGCAAAAGTAGGTCGGTCTGTTTGTCTCATATATTTGGACTCTTAAATCATAAAGATAGCTGGGAAATAAATTTGAAGTGATGATAGCTTGGTGTTATTGTGTACGGATGCCTTGTCAATGGACGTGGGTTCGAAACTACAATAAGCTTGTGCTTTCGATGAAGAAAAATATCGTGAGGAAACCAAATCATAATGGAAGGGCTTTTTCTAATACCCGCCTGGTTGGCTACCACCTTCAAGTTGAATATCTGCCGTCAAATAACTATAGGTGGGTTCTGGCTGTTGCACTTGAGAGGCGGAACCTCCACAAGGCTTATCGTGTCCGCCATCTTGAGCCACACTGTCACTTAACATCAGGTGAGATTATAGCCATAACGCTAAACGTAATATGAAAAAAGGCGTAGTACCAGATAGTATATTTGTTAATTGCTAAACTAGTAATCATGAGCTTACGCATACACGTTGTCAGTCACTTAGAAGCGACCATTGATCACTTGGTCACCTTCTAACCAGAAAATAAGTAGTTTTACAATTTTTATTTCCACGAGAACGAGCTTGCGGGTGCAGTTATTTTTTTGAGTTTATGTTTCATTGTATAATCTTGTTTATAAAAATAATAATAGAAAAACATTAATTAAATTCAAATATTTATAAAATATAACATTTTAGAAGTTTAATTTTGTTTCAAATACTACAAATTGTATTTTATTTTTATTCTGTGTAAAGACGCTAAAAATTTGCTTTAAAAAAGTACTTATGATCTGCTATAAATGTTCAAACCTTACTTAATTGTAACGAGACTTATTAGACTTAAGAGTTGTCAATTTTAATTAATTATTTATACCTTTCAAATTCTGTTTCACAAAAGTTATAATAATTTAGAGTTTCTTTCTCTACGTTAAAGGAATTCATTCTTTTGTTATCCGAGGTTAGTTGTGTTTTTTTAATGTTTTAACTACTGACAAGCACAAAACAAAAAACATTTCTTATTTAGATACCTGAATAAAGACTGATCTATCATAGTTTTTTTTAATGTAAGTAAATAAAAAACATATATTTTATCAGTTATATTATTATTCCCCTTGCATTCATATAAAAAAAAAATCCTTTTTGTTTGGAAAAAAACATTCGAATAGTTTTTTGCGAATACGAATATAGAAAAACATGCGAATATTCATTACATCATTAATCGCCACACAACACACTTCGTTGAACGCCGACGCGATACTGAAGTTCGAGTGATACAATTAGCACAAAATCAGTGTGCCACTTGCATTGTGCATATGCCATATTTACACTTTTTACTTCTATAATCGGATTTACGGGAAAGGCTTTGGCTGTAGTTTTACAATTTAGTTTGCGTGGATTGATAAATTTGGATGTGAAGAAATTGTTATACATATTGATAGCTATGGTCGATCAATTTAGGTCTTGTCACTGTAAAGTCGACCAAAATAATAGTACATTCGTTTTACAAATAACACGTTAATATAGTAGGTCACAAGATAAAATCAACTGACGCAAATAATTATTCCGAAAATAATATCATATGTACGTAAGTCAGTTTAAACATATTTTGGCGAACAAAGCTTTGATAAGGTTTGACGCCTCATCAAACTAGATGAACACATGTTCTTAGCTGATAAACTATCGAATTTATTGCACTGCTGACCCTAATTTGTGAGTGAAATGTTTTAGGACAATATAATTGTGTCAGATAGGAAGGTATGTCCGAGTAGATATAAATATATAATTTAGACACGACCATTGTCTGAATGGAATGCAACCACTACTGAATAATACCGAAAACTGTATAAATGTTTTGCGACATTTGCATTTGAGAGTTAGTTCATCTACTAGCCTTACCGTATCCCACATCTTGGGTCAGATCGTCAATTAACGCCAATTGGTGTAGCAGCCATAACCCTAAACTTATAAAATTAAAAAAAAAACTACACACTAGGAAACACTGCAACAGATATAAACTTAATGCCTGTTTTCACCAACCACCATTCCTTAACAGACCATTACCTAAAAGCCATTTAGGATAAGTGGTTCCCGTAAAACAACCCCTAACTCAAATTACTTTTCATCATTGTAACGATTACTTTGTTAAGGGACACCTAATGTTGCTGAAAACAAACGGACTGTTACCGATAAATTGCAAAACGTATATTAACTTATATATTTTACGTAAAAAAGTAAGAAAAATGCTAATGTCTATTAAAAAATTCAATATTGCCTGTTTAAAAAAATGATGCATGATATGGCAACTTTTAAAAAATTATACAATATAACTTTGTCATAGACTTTGTATCTATGGTCATGAATAATCAAAAAATAAAATCATATTTTATTGGCGTGTACTACTGCGGTTTTCGTTTTTGAGTTGGCGGCATTTTATTTTAGTTTTTTTTTTTCATTTACTTAGTTTTTTGGCATTGTTTTGTATAATGATGTCGTTTAGCGAGATATAGGTCACGTTCGATAATAATTCGGTCTATATTCAGTAATCGAACAGGGTAGTAGTTTTAATATAGATATAGGACACTTTTACGGCTTCGGATATCCGATAGGTTCAGTTATGGTTATGGAGTTCGATAAAACCCCTGCTTTTTTACCCGAATGAAAAAATATACACCGGGAAATAGCATCGTCAACGTATATGGGAGACAAACGACCAATTTATAAGCGTAAATGGCTATTAGTGACCTGTGTATTTTCCCGATGGCTCGAACACCGCATGGGGGAAGGGAAAACTATACATAAATCACAATAAACCTGTCAAATGAAACGGCGGGGTTGCAAAGTTCCTGCTACGTTACTACTAATTTGTTATATACGTATTTTCATTTCACTTATGTGATAGGTTATTTTTTGCGTATTATTTATTTTTACGTATCATTTTATTGCATATTGTATACCTTTGTATGCACGGTGTTATTATATTTAGTTAGTATGGACCCCGCGTCAACGCACATGAGTTTCAATAAATGCAATAAGCCTGAATGTTTGGTGCAGCAAATAATTGTGATGCAACCATAGTACAGCATGGTAGGAATTGGACTGGTTGCCATCCTCAAGTTGAGAATCTTTCGGCAAACACATAGGTGTGTTACAGCAGTTACACTTGAGAGCCACTCTGTCGACTAAACTCAGCGTTATCACCATCTTTAGCCACATTGTCACTTTACATCAGGCCAGATTGAGGTCATAATGCTAAACCTATACTATATAAAAAACTGAAGGTCCGATAAACAAATGAAAAAAAAATAGACTGAGATTCTTTAAAATCTTCATTATTTTATTATCGAAGTGAACACTTCTTTAGCCACGACGAGCACTTTTAGGATGGGAAAAGCACTGAACTAACATGTCCGTATATGGGTATATATATTATATAGACGTATGAAAGCGGTTTTTTAATGAAAATTACACATCTGTTGTTTTAAAACGATTAGAAACTTTATATTCAATATAATCTCCATAGCTATTTGTACATTCTTCCCAGCTCTCCAGTAATTTATGAACACTATACAGAAAAAACACTTCTATTTTGGAAGCGAACAAATTATCGAGATATTTTCGGACATTTTTATACGTATACGAAAGCGTTGTTCATAGAGAGCGTGTCACAGAGATGACAATAGACAATAATCGAATGAACCCAAGTCTGGAGAATTGACCGCATGGGCAAGGATTTTCTAAATTGGCCATTCCTTTGTTTAGAAACCCGATTATTTCCCTGACCAGTTTAATTTGCTTCGTGTGATGGGTCATTATCACGGAGCAAAACGTTATATAATATTTGATTACTATTGATCATTTGTAGCTGGTAACGATTAGTGTTAATGGTTTTACCGGGTTGTAGCATCTCATAATATATTACACCCTTCTGATCCCACAAAATACAGAATTTTTCATATAATCAAAACCAATTTTGAATTTTATTAACCGCTCAAAACATTTTATTCTATGTGATTTTCTTGCGAAGCTAACAGAAAACCAATGCTGTCCTTAAATCGTAGTTCGTAGGCACAAAACATGACAAGTTTAGGTTTACAGAAAATTCTACCAGTGTATGGATAGTATGGAACTTGGGTTTCAGTTTGCTGAAAATTATTGACAGTTTTTAGATGGAGATGTTGGTGCTGCAGAAGCGGTCTTCCGGTCTCTAAACGGATAGCTAGCACCATCTGAAGGAAAACACCTCTGTCATACTTCTATATCTGCTTAATATAATTTTATCTGACTGACAGTTTTTTTTTCTTTGATCATAATTGTAGTATAACTAATTAGACGTAACACTGAAGGGGAGATAGCCGTTACAATTAGGGTCGCCACTATTTTACATTTTATAACAGACATGGTTGAAATAAAATATCCAATACTCAAATCTCTTAATAAATTATTCACTCTTCGATGTAGTCAGATATATATGCAATATGCTATTCAATAAATTATTGAATTCGTAAATATACTTTAAAGCCGAGATGAGATTCATTCAAAATTTATGTTTTCGTGGGATAAAATATTGTCGTATAACACGGTTCAATTGAGGATTATAACTTGGGTATAATATCTCATAGTTTACAAAGGTTTCGGCATATACAGTACCGTATGGCCAACGTGCTAACGTACTGACCTGTAAAATAAATGTGTAAGTAAAATTTCGGTTTCAATTTTTATTACTAAAAAAACTGAAGAAAGCGGTACAAAAATCCAAGTATCCTACCTACCTTTTAATTCCTAAATTTAAAAAAGGCAGCAATTTTTTTCTTTTAGGTTTTGTCATGTTACGGGTGCATTTGACAACAATAGCTCTCTTTAACTGTGCTGGTTACGGGTATTCTAACTTTCAATGTTATCGTAAACAAGATGGTTCTGTGTTCTAAGAACTATCTACATACGTACTCTATTTGGTAAGTCAAAAATGCTGGTGTAATATCCAAATGAGAATCATATAAAAGGTCGACAGTATTTCCTAACGCATGGCAGAGAGGAAAACTCTGAGCAGTTTCCGAGACTTGAGTTACGGATGCAGGTTTCAGGGGACCTTACCGAGGCGCGTCAACATTCACCTTCACTACTCTTGTTTCTCTGCGCAGACAAATCTGATACGAACCCGTTAGTGCAGCTTTAGAGGCACGTTTTAGTATAGAACTTACAGCAGACCAAGACTGACCATGTTCTTTTAGCAGATTATAGATAAAATTTGCTGGTATTCCTCTCGCTCCCATTCAACCGTGTATAAATTAACCACGTAGCCACTCCGGTTTAGGAAATTTTATACGTGTTACAGTTTGTATGATATCCAAACTGTAACCACGTGATCATCAACAATATTTCGTAATACAGGATTAGATTTATTAACAACTGTCTGTCCTGGCAAACCTTGTACTGCCTTTTCGAGTAGTCAATCACTTCGACTACAGCGTCAACTATTGCGTTGGGATCACTTATCGAGATAAAAAGTATATTATCTCTCAAGTATCTGCACACAGTGTAGAAAATTTGATTGAAATCGATTCAGTATTTTAGGAATTCATCGCAGACAGACAACGTGACACGAAATGTTTAAATATAAAGATAATAAACTACGTGGCGTATTATGATATAGTATTTCCGATAACATTTCGAAACTTTCATTTACAACTATTATATTTTAAAAACCACCACAAACGGTAGTTAAATCTCCTTGAACATTCATAAATTTTCGTTATTATAACCGACGTAAAATTATTAAATACATTTTAATGTTGTGTACTAAATATCTTTGAACGACTAACGGATTCGAAAACATATTATCGGCAACCATAAATCTACCCTTTCTAAATAGACACTACCTCGGGAATACCTATGACTGTTGGAAGTGACTCACATTTCCGCAGGGTCGTTTCCCAGTTGTCCCGGTTCAGTGTTCGGTGACCGTGTGTGAATACGTTAACGGCTTATTTTTTAATTTGTCGTCTACTCAACCTGGTATACAAATACTCATTTCCTGCAACGGGATAAACAGTTTTATTTCTCCGAGTTACCAGGTATCCTTAGGTAATACACAAAAAAAATGGAAGTCATTGACAAATGCCGATAAATGTGAAGGTTTAAACTAGCCGCGATTTTTATTATGTTTCATAATATACGTTCGCATTATGAAAAATTGTTTTTTAATTATTTATATAATGAAATTATTACAGTTAATCTTGTTTTCACATCTACCAGTACTCATAACAGATACTGTATTTAATACGACTTTTTTTTCATCGAAGTATTGGGCTGTGCAAAGTCAGTGCAAACTAAAAATAAAATAAAATTATTCCCGATAAAGTTAAGTTCATTATGTAATGGATCTCATTATATATATAATGAAAATGATGTTTGTAGCCGCAATCACGTCAAAACTACTGACATGGGACCATGACCATGCGATGCGGAATTATTTAGCTTATTTGGGTGGTGTAGGGCTATTTTCTTATATGAATTCCAATGAGCCGTCCTCATTTTATTGTTATTTTACGTTTATGAATATTGTTTCCGCCAACAAAAAGAAAATATAGGCATTTGCTCTTAACATGTTATTCGTCCAGCCCAGCTAGTATACATATATTTTATTTATACATCTTCTGAATATATAATACTTTTGTATATATTATGTATAAGGAAATTATAGTAGCTCTAACGGTAAATCTGCCTGTCGGCAATCAAACTGCCGGAACACACCTATAGGTATTTGGCGTCGGTCTATCAACTTAAGGGTGGTAACTTAGTACCTGCAGAAACTAAAAGAATTGCGAAAGCTGTCCCTGGACTCTGGAAACACGTGAGTTTGAAGTATCGCCCTGGTGTGTTTTAGTAGGTAGTGTTGGGTGATTAGCACCCAATGAGTCACCACATGCCCCCTCTCGCCTTACCCTGAGCCCGGGTAATACGTTTGAGTTTGCGCGTTGCAGTAAGGAAGTCTATAGAATAGGATGTTAAACACCACGTTCATAAAAACGTATAGCCGCAGGCCACAAGCCAGGTGGGTATTAGAACAAACCGTACAATGCAATTTGTGCATTATAATACAACCGAAAAAAAAATGTTATACCAAATATTTGTACACATACATAACGTCGTTATATTAAGCATGCTAATGGGCCGGTAGCTCTGTTGACAGATTAATTTTATTTACCACTTGTTAATATAAATAAGCTCGTTACTATAGTGGCGTATCAAATTGGGCTTGATGAAAGCTTATAATTTATAGAGACGTTAAATATAAGCTGTGGGGGATAAAAATAGGTTTTATGTTTAGAGATACGCACCTGTTTGTAATTAATTCGCCGTGTTAAAAGGTACCTACTGTATTTTTCACATTTCGTGATCACGTCAAATGGATGTTTCGTACATGCAGCACTAGCAGCTAATCATTTAAAAAGTAAAAAAAAAGGTTACGTCGAAAAGTTGAAAGTGCACGTCACATGATTCATTTAATTTTTAAGAAAAAAAACAAGTCTTACAATTGACTTAAATAATGAACTTATATTTTTAGGCAAGCATGATTTATTGCTTGCCACAAAAACTCCGTAGATAGTTTTAGCTAGAGTCTCTATCATGTTGAAGCGCTTACCTCTTTATTATGAAATCGTTTTCGGTCAACTGTATGGTTTCGGTATTTTTGCTTTTTCCTTAAAAATAATTAATTGTGGTAGAGACAGTGTTAGAGCACAAAAATTTGCTTGATCTTGACGTGTCGAGAGTATGAGATCTGCAAAAATATATATTTCGTTTTATGTTGATACCGCAAGATCCTTTGCCAATATCAATGTTTTTTTTATATACAAGTTCGTTCTAATATTTAACGGTGGTGAAAAAGTAAAAAGTGTTTTTTGTTGCAATCTAAAATGCATGGTTTTAGTTATAATGTTTTCTAATTAATTTAATTTGAACAAAATCAAACTATATCATATGAAGTGCCACCAAAATTACATAACATAACGCCAAAGTACATAACTTTGTCAATTATATTATCCAAACAAACCGAAATGTCGGAAAAATATAAACAGATGTCGTATTTAAAAAAAAATAGTTTTAGTCTGCGGGTGACCGCGGTGCGGCGCTTGTGCTCTACGACAGCCAATTTACGCTTTTCTATGGTTTATTTATTTACGCATACGTTATTTTTACGTTCGTTAGACCTTTGTTCGTTCGTTTTGTTGGCTACGAGCACGCTAACGAGATTATCCTGTCTTGCTTAGCACACAATGTAGTGTGTGAATAGAAAAACCTATAGAGTAGTGTGACATAGGTATTATTTAAAAAAACATTTTAATCCAAAAGTATATTTAACGTTATAATTTTAAAATCTATAAGTGACTCTTATAATGGGAAGATTTTGTAATTCTGATGCGTTATCATATTGTGTAACGAAAAGTGATTGATGAATAATGAAAATGTTTCCCTGATTTATTTCTATCGTGTGTATTTACGGCGCATACTGTTTTGTTTTAAAATTTATTTATTGCCTATTCAACTGATAGGTTTTCTTGATTATAATATAAGAATATTCATTAAAAATGTCATGTCATGTCTACTATTAATATTCTCTGTTACAATGGGCTATCCTTACCTGAAAATGGCTAGCGAGTAAGAACTTCTACATTTAGGCATATAACATGATACAAAATATAATTTGTTTTGGCGTCAATCTTAAAACAACTATTGTATGCATCGTTATGCCTATGCTTAATGTTCATATATCTGTCATATTATGATATAATATCCCTGCAAATTCCATTACACGATAGTATTTCTAAAATGATTGATTTGTTTTACAGTACTATTTGTTATGTGTGTTTTTCTGTGCTAATGAGCAGCAAATAGCTAGACGATACATCTAAATGGTAAATGGTTACCGTCGCCTATGAACAGTCACAACACCAGGGATGTTACAGCCATGTTGCTGACCTTGGAGAAATTGGCTGGTTTTCGTTCACTATGCCGAAACACAAAGGCTCATACTGAAATTTTATTGTGTGGTAGTGTAAATCTGAGGGTGGTCGTTAACCAGTCGGGCAGTAACTCTGCTGCCAAGCTGTGACGGAACAAAGATTATACATGGTTAACCGCATGACCAAAACAAAGGTGGGCAATGATCTGTTCAAAACTTTAGGCATACGGTGGACATTAATAAAACTGCATAAAGAGGAAGAAATCGTACCAAAAAAAAGTGTGTTTGCATGTGTGTGCGTAAAAATGCTAAATACGTACGTGTACACACATATATAAATACGTAAGATTATACGCATTCATATTTATATACTAATATACTTCATTCATCTTGATAATAAATATGTATTTCAGAGATATATGTATAAATAACTACTTTAAATGTATTAATTAATATAAACGAACTAGCAAAGGCATTGTAAAAATCACTCTCATCATTTTCCCCTAACGCGTTAAAATAGCCAAAACGAAAGAAGTAATAAGCGGTTAGAATAAAACCTTTTTCCTATTGCTACCAATGTATACTGTGCTATATGTTTCTATTCCTTAATTAGAAAATAATATTTTTTTTAAACCAAAATGTAAATAAGTGCGGCTCCATTGTATATCCTGTCCACCTGCACGTGATCCTATGAAGCTCGCAGCGTGCCCTCCCAAGACAAACAGACTGACACGCTGACACACAGATAAACACGTTTTACGACACATCTAGATCCTTTTACAGCTTTGATAGATTTTGATACGTGGGGTTATGGGGTTATGTGGTTACATATTTTATTTACGTGATTTATTTTATCTCATCGCGAGCGAATTAAAACGAGGGCTGTGGAATCATTTACGCTGAGTCGAGTCTCAGATTTGGATTTTATTATTCGTATATTATGTATTATCTATTTTTAAATATTAAATATTTCTTTTCTAAACTGTAATCATATATACTTTTTTTAATTCTACTTTCATTTGTTTTTTCTTTATACTTGAAATATCATTCTGCTGCATTTTTCTTTATTCCAATTTTCTTTTTTTTTTTGTATAGATTACAAATGATTTGCGTACTTTTAATAATGATAAACGAATCGAATGCACTATTTCTCTAAAATGCAAATAGTATTATTTATTATTGAAGAATAATGCCGTTGTATTATTGAACAAGAATTATTTTTGAAAAACCCCTGACATCTTTTATTTTGACATAACTAATTTATTCATAGCGATTAGTAAAAATGATGATAGAAGAGCAGTGCACTTTTTTACAACAACATTGAAACAACGTAATCTTTATTTCGAACTTATTTTTTTTTATGAATTATAAAGCGATGATAGCTCAGTGGTAGTGCGTACGATTTTGCGTCAAGGGACGTAATTTCGGATCCACTTACAATTAACGTAAGCTTTCGGTGAAGGAAAACATTGTAAGGAAACTATAGCATGGTGGTAGGGCTTACTCTAATGCCCGCTTGGCTAGCAATTACCCTCAAGTTAAAAATCACTGCCAAATACCAACAGGTGTGTTCTGGCAGTTTCACTTGAGAGCCAGGTCCTTCACAGGTTTAGCGTGTCTACGAACCTGGGCAATACTGTCACTTAAGATTAGGTGAGATTATGGCCATAACGCTAAACTTAACTACAAAAAAAGGTGGGTTTACCACTATAAAAATAACCCCTCATACTTGAATGTCCTAAAACATATTTTCTGTTTTAGTCTTTTTTTATTTACCGTATTTGTTTAATAAAGAACGACTTCAACAATGATAATTATGTAATATAAATAAAGAATACAAAAATTGATAATTTAATAAAGGATCTCTAATATTATACTGAAAGCAAATACCAGGCACTCATAATACGGGAACAAGTTGAACCAATAGAACATAGATGACTGTGCAAACAAATATTCAAATTCTAATGTAATATCGAACTTATGCGAATGGATTAAAGTATAAATCTTCTATAAATTTGATGGCACAAAGAAGCTTTGCTCATTGTTTTCCTTGTGCGTGGACAATGCAGTTAAGGGCCCTCTCTGGTGCCTATTTCTCGTGTACCTATGCAATGCTCGTTTCCAATTTACGATTATTCACGTCGTTGTTTCGAGATAGCTTTCGGAAATTGTAACCATATAAGACAATGGCAAGAGTGAGTACGTCACAGTGCCTGGTGATATTCAATCGGAAAACAAGATATTATTATTATCTTCATGACTATGGAGTATTTGATTGGATTTGATCTGTCATATCGTGGTTTTTATTCATTTACTTAGTTATTTGGTTCTGTGTTTTGTATTATTGGTGAAGTTTTACGTGATGTAATTTGGCCGATGTATACAAGCAAAGTGAATTACGAATCATTTTCGGAACACATATTGGATAAAATATTCGTTTCTAGAAAAAGTCCTTGGTCAGTTTTATGGTTCGTCATATTATTAAACTGCTAACATCTTAAATATGAAATAACTTCGACTTGGCTGTATGATTTGATACCTTTGCCTTTTCTAATACAGTCGTCTATGAAAATAAATGGACGCCATTGTTGCTTGAGACCAGTAATATAATAGTTGTTAGTAACATTTTTATCCGAAATCATTTTCATTTTAGTGTTGTAGCAAAATGAAAAAAAAACCGATTCTTATTTTATTTTACATACGTACATTATATGTCAAACCGTGTTTTTTTTTGTATTAAAACGAAGTTCCTTCCGGGGCGTCGCTGAGGGGTACCCTAACCGGCAAAAAAGTCCGTAATGTTGGCGTAAGTTTTTTATGTATTGTCTAAGTGATGGCTGTTATTGTATATTTTTATAAATCATCGTAAACAAAATAAAGGTGTTAAGATAATTTTGTAAAGTAGATTTTTTAATATTATAGATAAAAAAACCATAATAAAAATGTATACCCGAATAATTATTTTCTTTATAACTCGAATAGAGCTTGAAATTAATATTTTATAGTAAGCAGCTTCATTCCTATTTGGTGTTCCACGACACCACTCGGTTGTTGTTTTTTTTTTTTTCATTTGTTCTTTTATGGTCCTGTGGTAATTTAATTGGCACTTGAGCCTTTTCAGCTACAAATATAGGCATATTAAATTACTTGAACAGCAGCAGAGTTATCTAAATTTATCTACATTGTTTTTGTTTAAATCAAAACTGAGTGCAACTCGTTGTTCAGAAATATTATGTAAATATCGTAAGACATTTATAAACGGATATGCGAACAGAACCCTAGTAAACCTGCTTAGAAGTGATGGAAGCGAAACTGAAGTGATTATAAGAACTCTTCAATGCATTTGAAAATGTATTATTAACGATCGACGCCCATTTACGTACTTTAAACTCCGTTTCATAATCCTACTGAGTTATCTGACAATCACTATTGTCAAACGTTTATAGGCCATACCTATATTTTATTTATGTATAAAATCTATTTATGTAGGCATGCACATTCTCTGTGAACTCTAAAGAGGCTGGCCCAATTATTATAAAATATTCGGATAATCTTCAGATTAACCCAATGAGTCAACTTATTTGATAGCGATCGGATCAAGCTATATATATATATATATATATATATATATGTATATAAGTAAATAAAAAAAGTGTGATTATTTGAACTCGCTAATTTAGGATCAATAAATCTCGTTTTGTATTTGATAGTGAAATCGTTGGCAAAGGCTAGGTTATTTAATTTAATAGATAGAAATAAAACAGTAGTGAAAGAAGTTACAAACACGACCAAAAATTATTATGTAATTTTTTATTCAACGTGCAGTCGCGAGCATATCTAGTGCTTATATATATTATTGTGATAATAACATAGACTGTAGAGTACCAAAACGAGGACAGCAAAAATATTTTAGGGTATATTGTTAACTGTTCGACTGATCATCATGAAATTTTGACTTAACATTAAGTGAGATTGCAACCATAACGCTAAACCTATTAATAAAAAAATAATGTAGTCGTGGGCATCAGGTAATATATTTGTTAACTGCTCGACTGATCATCATGAAATTTTACACACACTTTGCTAATGTTACAGAAACGGACAATGGTCACTTGGTCAGCTTTTGTTCATCAAAGAAGTATTTTAATAATATTTAGTTCCACGCAAATGAAAACGCGGACACAGCTATGTTATTATAATGAAAAGTTTTTTTGCACGCCACCTTAGGACCAAAATTAAAAAAAAATGTTGATTTGTTATCGGATAAAAATTACACTTCGATTATTGTTTCACATTAATACTTACGAATTAATCGATTCATATCGATTTACGAATATCGAATGAATGTTACGAAAGTAAAACTAAAGCAGACTACTTAACGAAGTAAACGTCTCCTCTAATAGCATGTATTATGAACGTATAGGTTAGGAAATAATGGCAAAAAACAACACTCAACTTTAGTTATCTTTTAGGGAAGGTTGTCAAGTAAATTGATAATGTAAGATCTAATAATAATATTGATTTAAGATTGGGGAAGTAGGCTACTAAAAGTAATAATTCCATACAGATGGAGTCGTGGGCACCAGATTGGTATGTTTGTTAACTGCACAACCAATCATCGTACAATTTTGCATATACATTACCAGTGATATAGAAAAGGACACTGGTCACCTGTTATTAAGAAAATAAGCACTTAAATGGTATTAAGTTCCACGCGAACGAAGCAGTAAAATTTTAATACGATGTCTTTGTTATTTAGTAAATACTGCTTTTGTTCTGCCCGTGTCACCTCGTGTCCAGGCTCCTCCATTAACCTTGAACTTTAACGTTCAAGTGCGAGGATGTACCAAAACAGAGGGGCGCTGAATTGGCTAATGGCAAAAATTGTCCACTTGCGTCTTCCTTCATCGTTTGTGTCATAACGAATTGATTTACAGGTTCCATGTGTGAAATGACGCATGGCTTTAAAGATAATTTAGGTTTCTTTGTGTGAGATGTCCATTTTGCGTTCTCATCATTCGTTTTTTGTTCTTGGCAACTCAGTCCTCAGTAGTGTATACTACTGCCATTTTCAAAGGTACATCACGTAAAATATCACCTATATTACACAATAGTCGGCTAAATGATTAAGTAGTCATATGAATTGAAATTAAATATCATAACATGATAGATCAAAATCCCGCCAAAAACTTCATCATCATGGCTGTGTTTCGTTATACATTGCCAGTACTGTAAGATGTGATGTCATTTAGTGTACTGAAAAGCCGTTCCTTTATAGTTAGCAGTATACATTTATAGTAGCTAGTATTACTGTAGTACACACTATCCAGTGAAGCATCATCGCTTCAAATTATTCGACTTCTTAGCTTGTATCAAGCGCAAGTAAGATCGTGTATGAAGTACTGCTGCCACCTTTGGGATGGTTCAGCCAAATGTCAATTGGCTGCACTTGACTCTTAACTAACTCGGTATTACCCGCAACTCCGTAAAGGTTAAATACAATACAACACATTAATAATATGTTTGTATTAAAATTTGTATATATTGTTTTATTTCAAAAAGATTGAATAAAAAAAAACTGTATGATAATAATACGAAATACAATTATAATTTGTTATGAATATAAAACATATTAGCATGGCACATTCCTTACATTAATATTTATAGTCTGACACACGATAGTTGATCCTGAGATAAATTCAAGTCATTATAGATGGCAACATTTAATAATCAATGACAAGTTTTGTGTTGGTAGCTTATGTCAGTGGATTGTACGTATTTTTATGAATATTTTTATATATAAAAAAAAAAAAGATATAAACGTCATGAGCTATAGTAATTTTTTACTATAGTTATTTAATTTCAACAAAAACAACGAGGACAGCGGTGTCTTTTTAACAAAAAACAACAACGTTTCTGTTCATCAGAATTAATTATTTAAATCATAATTTATAAGTAAGTATATTATATGAGTCTTGATACTTTTTATACTTGTATTTACTGTAACCTTTGTTATTTGTTCCTTATAAAATTATCGTATTTAATTTATAGAGTCGGGTATATTTTGTCTACAGATCATTTGAATATTGAATGAAATTATAACAAAGTTATTGAAAAATTGACAGCGTATGTGTAGAGTGTGTATTTTACAAGATTGAAAAAAAAATACTGATCATGTTATCTCAGTGGAATGACGTATAAAACAAAATATAAAATAACTGAAGAAGTATGGGATAATTATACAATAAGCATACATTAATAATACAGTATATTACATTAATAATACATTAATACAGTATTTTATTGTGTTAGATAGTTCCTTCATTAATTGTATTTAATACACACATAAATTGTTCGTTTATATATTACATTTGAAAATTTAATTTAACAACCATTGTTTTCTTTTTCTTGGAATCTAAATAACACCATGATTATTTTTTTTGCAATAAAATAAAGTACGAATTTTTATAAGTAATATAGTAGTTTATTCTTATCAAACTCAGCTAAACCAGGTGCATTTTTTTATTTTCCACCATTTTTGTGTGCCCGACTAGTTGATTTTATGCATAAAATTAAAACATTTTATTGGCAACATTTTAGATACTTTGTCAATCTGTGCCACAGAATAATAATACTTGTGCTATGTTTTGTTGTCAAATTTTAAATTTGACTTGATAATTATAACGATTTTTCAAGAGGTATCAACAAACAAAGTAAGGAATTATGAATGTATCAGATAAATTGAGTGATAAGGAGTTTATTCCGTTCCTACAGAGTTTAGGTGTAGACACCAGAAACCAATCTTTTGAATGGATGTTAAATAATCCCGAATTTGCACCCGCTTTGGAATGGATATATCATAATTTAGATTCTAACAACGTATTAACGCTTCGAGAGAAACGCAGGTATGTTTTATTAATTAGTTTGTATTTTTTAATAATGTTATGTAGATATATTTCCAACAATTTTTTTTTTCGAACTGACGTACGCTGTTAGCCCCAAGTGCTTTGACAGCTTCACCGAACTTTTTGGGACGAATCCTGAGAGCACTCAGCCCCGAGGCAGCGGGCACAAGGGTGGCAGAACGGCCGAACCACGGCTTAGGCTGCTGCCGGTAAATGAAAAAAGATTCCTGACTAACCAACAGGTCCCGTCTTACTAAATTACTGATCCTAACAACGACCTTATTAGGTAAGTAGCTCAAGAGCCGCGCGGGCAATCCCTTATAGAACCGAACGAATGATTTTATAGCCTAATGTATGAAGTTATAAATAATTTAAAAGTTTAAAGAAATCCTTAATTTCATAAAATGTGTATAATTTTTATAGGTATGCCGAAATTCAGAAAAATAACGAAGAATTAGGTAAAGAATTATCTTCATATGAGTTAGAAGAAAATTTAAAAATTATCAGAGAGCAATATCCAGGAATTTGTCTGCCGGGGCAGCATGAGGAAATTGAAAGTGTCAAACTTAATATTAAAGCACAGAAAGAGAAACTTGACCTTCTAGAAAAACAGGATGCTATTATCCGGGATTTGATTAAACAGAATGAGTATGTATTTTAGTTGTAATAACAATGAATCTATATATCTTCAGTATCATTCTATGACAAGACATGACATATCAGAAATCATGCACACAAATTCATACTTACTCATACATTCATACTTACTCACCCCTTTAACAAGATAATGAAATGTGGCCACATTTGTTTTTATCAATTATTATGTTGTTGTTACTATAGTTGACCTTTTTAAAAGAAAATCTGTAGTCCAAAATTGGTATTTTTTAAGTTAATAAACCAAATCATTGGTGCTTTCGAGTAGTACAATCTGTTGTGATAATGATACCAACCTAGCTGTTTTTGACTACAGTTATTGTTAATTTCTTTGACAATTATGCAAAGGTACTACTCAGGGTGAAGTTGTTCTCTTCTTTGATGCCCTTTGTAGTGGCTAGTATATCCAATATTGTCGGTGAAAGTATGTGTCATTTCAGGCTTGTTAAAACTCCACCAATATAAGTATAAGTATGTCCACAAGTAGTCTGGTCTTCAGATGTTCCTGTTTCGATGCAGGTCTTTGCAGCACTCATTCTCAAAGATGTTCACCAGCTGCTGTACAAAATGTTTCCATGTACATCTTTATGTTGCTTTTGCCTCCCACTGAGATGGTTCTATACTTATAAATACCAATGTTAAACTGAAACAGATTTGCTTCTATAGCCCTCAATTATACTTTAAAGAGTACAAGATGATCTAGTCACTTCTATGTACACTTTGGGCTTAAATTCAACATAACATAATTATTAGTGTAACATATTTCCTCCTTCCTATCACACTATGACATTGGGTCCTTCAGTAGAAATGTTAAGAGACATTCAAGTTGTCCTCCAACAATGTCTGCTGATGAAAATTGTTTCACCGATGATCTCACTTGTTTATGGACTATAATGTACCCACCATCAGCTGCTAGTCATTTTACTGACCTAGATAAGAAAGAAGACCTTTAGTCAAAGATCTGGGTATTACTTTGTTTTGGATTCTTGGATTCTATGTCGGTGTCAAGTGACAAGGAGTTGAACTGTTTTTTTTTTACTTGATGAAAAAAAAGGCTACTTTCGCAATACAATACAACTATGATGACTCTGCATTCCTTTTGCTTTTAGTAATTGGAGTTGTTTCCTTTTTTAAACCATTTCAATCTTCCATTGTTATATTTTCTGGACAATCTTTCTTCATAATGAAAGTTGACATATTTACTTTGCTAATGAAATGCTAAAAATATGTATTTATATGTATTTCAGGACATACAATGATGCATTGAACGTAGAAATAACAAAACTTAATGCAGCTCAGCAACAGGCAGTCGAAGAGGAGAAATTGGCTGCAGATAAATGCACAAAGCTAGCAAAAGAGATAGATGATCTGATGGATGAAGTAATTTCTGTTGTGTCTCATAATATTGATATATATGGGACTTGTGATAAGGATAAGGTAAGGTTTTGATGTGATGATTGTTAAGTGATGGTACTGGGTGTTGATCTACATATTATTAATAACATATCACGATCAAGTCACTGCCAGAATGTGCGTTACATAGGCAGAAGATTAAAATAATGCTAAATTCATAATTGTTAACTAACTTAGTGTATTAAATAGTCTATAGTAAAAATGCATGTTAATAATGACAATTCATTTTTTTTATAGTTTAAAAGTTTTACTGTTTTGGCATGATGTTAAGTGACAATGTGGCCCAAGTTGGAAGTTGCTAAACCTATGGAGACACTGGCTCTCAAGTGCAACTGCTGGAACACACCCATGGTATTTGGCGGCATATTTTTAACTTGAGGGTTAACAAGTGGGTATTAGAAAATGTCCTACCACCATGCTATAGTTTCAACACGATGTTTTCCTTCGCCAAAAGCTCAAGCTTGTTGTATGTGGATTTAAACTATAATTTGAATACTAATGTCTTTTCTTCTTTATTACTAGAGTTGTCTTCAGGAAATTAAAAATTTCAGGAATCGTCTAGAAAATTCTTTACATTTGGACCTTTCGACCAATACAAGCAGTCCCAGGATCTCTTCCAATCACATTTTGATCTATATACAGCGAAAAAATTCCACAAGACGGCCAATGATATTACCGATGATAATGCAGTACTACATGAAGCTCAATGTGTCGAAATGAGGTAGGACTTACTCAAAATATATAACTAAATTTCCTAACCAGATCTTTGTCTGAATATGATTAACTCAAACCAATATTATATCTATAGTAAGTTTATAAAGTGGAATAGTTTGTTTATTTTCGATTTTAAGTTCTTTTTGCACTCAACAGATCAATCTTTGAGGAAAGTTTTAAGCTATTCAATATGAGACTTCCACCAATGTCTTGAGAATTCCACCAATGTCTTGAGAATTCCACCAATTTTATCGTGGTTATTTATTAATTTTGATCCCGACGTTTTGAAAGCTTTTCAGCCTTCGTGGTCACGGGGCGGACTGAGGTGTAGGTTGTCCAGAAAAGTTCATGTTACTGTGTCTACCTTAAATTTAATTCTTGTTATTGATAGTCTATGCAGAAAGAGCTCACAGTGTCTTGAGGTCTAGCAATCGGTCTTTTGGGTTCCGATTTAATTAAGTGTATAATCGGATCCTAGGCTTGTGCTAGCTTCCAACCATCTTCTCTATTGAAATTTGGATGTTTTTTAATTTCAATAGCCTCACCACGAATCATCCTAGGTAAGAATCGGTGTTCATTGGCAAAGATTTGTGGCTTGTCGAATCTAAGATAATGTTTGGAGCCTTCATCTGAATGTTCAGCAACTGCAGACTTCGTAGAGCGTCGGTGTTTAACATCAGCTATATGTTCTTTTACGCGGGTCCCTATGTTTCTTTTAGTTTGGCCGATATAGGAGAGGCCACAGTGAATGTAAGTTTGTTATGCGTCACGCAAAAACTAGTTAACAGATCATTATGAAACATTGTACAAATATTCATGAAGGTATTAGAAGTAACATAGGATACTTTTTATTAAAATATACATATATTTTTTACGGAAGATAAAAAAAATTGTTTGTCAAAATATCTCAAAATCTAGCTAGTTTAATGCGATCTAGCATTCCAGAGTAAAGGTGATATGAAGTTCACCGGGTTAGCTTGTTATTAAATAATTTTTAGTGCCACAGGAACGTGAATCATACACTGATATTAACCAGTATACAGTACTGCATAAGTTTTACTTTTTTTCAGGCTGTCTCAAGCAATGTCTGCATACGTAAAATCACAGGCAGAATTAAGCGGTGAACAGTCAAAGTTACAACTGGTCACTAACTATGATCATCCACATTGCAGTCAAATTGGGTGAGCTTACCTTAAACTTTTGTAAAAGCCCTATTGTACTGTTTCGATAACTCATTTTTCAAAACCGTAGAGTACAGTCTCGCAGCAAAGGCATAGATAGAAAATTTCATTTTTTAATATAGTTTATTGGTTTAGCTTTATGGCTATAATGTCACTTAATGCTCGGTCACAATGTGGATCAAACTGGTGAAACGCTATACCTGTGAAGGGACTGGCTCAAGTACTACTACCGAAACACACCTACAGATGTTTAGCTGTAGATTGTCAATTAGGGGGGTGGTTAACTAGTCAGGCATTAGAAAAAGCCCTTCCACCATGCTATAATTTTATTATGACGTTTTCTTTCACCAAAAGTTCAAACTCATTGCAGGGATTCGATCTCACATTCCTTGACATGGCATCGGTACTCGCTACTACTGAGCTATTATCACTTTGAAATATATAATCAAATTTCTTATTTGAAAAGTGTTGGGTTTCTTTTTTTTACAAGTTTTCATCTCTTCGAGTTTTATTCAGCTGTTAACTGCGACACAGTTAGATTACTAACTACTGCAGTTAGCAACATAAAATTGTACTATATGTTATATTGTTTTTTGTACCAATAAAGATTTATTATTAATATTATTATTATTATTAAATATAGAATCTTTAATTTTTATTTTTGCGAGTCTCAGCTAATACATTTTTCCAAGGTCCTATCCAACTACAACAAGAATAACAAATTCAGTAGAAATTGGTTCACTGGTTTAGGGTGAAGACTTAACTAACATAGTTATTTTCGTATTTATAATAGTAATTTAGGTAACATATATTAATAATACATTTTTACTGTGCATGTCAATATTTTTTCTATAACTATACGTTTGAAGCCCAAAATAGCGAATCTATTTCATTCAATTAATTATTATTTATATCTTGTTTTCAGGACAAAAATAATGGAAGCCCAAACAGCAGTTCAACTTCTAGAACAAGAGGAAAGTATACTAGAGGAACAATTACAGAATGCTATCAAAAAGTTTGTGGAAGAGAGAACGGGCATTGTAGAGTTTATGGCGATAAAAGCTGCCTTGGATATGAGACAGTATGAACATTATTTACTTTATATCTCTGAATTACTGTGACACGATTGCACTTGATTTGATATTATAAGCTTACTAAAAATATTTAGGGCACTCGATAGCAAATCCATCGATCATACTGTAATGATGCTATAAATTATATACTTACATAGACTTTCTTATAAATATTCATAACAACCACTTCGTATAACGAAATGCTTTATGTAAGAAAAAGCTTTTTTTATTTCGTTTATAGGTTTAGCTTCATGGATACAATCTCATCTGTAGTTAAGTGGCAATGTGGCTCAAGATGATGGACACACTAAGCCTACTTGAGGGTCTGGCTATTAAGTGCCAAAATATACTTATAGGCAGGGTTGGCATGAATAAAACAATATTTTTTTAAAACACATGTTATATTCAGTGTTTAAAATAGTTTGAATTAAAACCGTGCTTTTTATCACATATTAAACAAAGATGAAAACAAGTTTTAAACAATGTATAAAACATTAAGAAAAAAACAAACTACAAAACTACTTTTCATAGCAAATGAATGGATATAAATTAAAATAAATTAATATTGAGGACTCTAAATAGCTTGACATAAAATACTTATGTAACTATTTTGGCAATATAATTAAATAAAGCATATTAATTTTTGTGACAAGTAATTTATTAAATCAAACAAAGATCAAAGTACCATTAATAAACATACAATATTTGTTGCATGCATTGCATTCCACTTGTAAAGATCTATTAAAAGTGAACATTAGAATATACAGAATGAATCTAAAGCATTTAGTACGGATTAGACATAGGTACACAGGTATCATAAAATAGTGTTTTGAAATGTGTTGAAAATATCTAGTCTAGATATGAATTAATATAGGTCTATTTGATTTGAAATTAATGGCTTAAACTAAAAAGAAAAAAAAATACAAAGAAAAATACCTGTTTCATTTTGAACTGTTTGTTTTATATAATAAAAATAAACTTATTTTGTTCCAACCTTACCTATAGGTATTTGGAAGCAGATTTTCAACTTGACGCTGGTAGCTTACCAGGCCTGCATTGGAACAGGCGTTTAGGCAAATTAGAAAGAGTCCTACCCCCATATTATGGTTTCATGACAATGTTTTTTTCTTTACTGAAAGTTCAGACTCATCGCAGGGAATCGAACTCAGGTCCATTGACTCGGTACCCGTGAGCACAACCAACCGACCTATTATCGCTTCAAAACAAGCTTACAAATGACAAGTTTTGATTGAATATAATTCTATCTTTATCATGTGTACATTCATATAGATTCATTGTTATAATTATTGATTTTTCAGAGAAATGAATAACGATCTTACATTCCTTCTGGACAAGACACAACAGGCATTCTCGCTGGACAAGATTCTGTATAATGCTCTACGGTATGAGTTATATAACATTGAGGAGTCTCTTCAATTTGCATCACAGCTGCGTCAGTATGTAGTGACTGAGACAGAAGGTGTTGCCAGTAGAATCGTGAGTAGATGTTTTTGTTTAATATTCGTATAGCGAAGTGTGGTCTTTGATAGTAAGCACAATACAGTCCGATGACAACATTAACTACTGAGCATATAGAAATTCATTATTGGTCACCTTTGTTATATGGCGCTGCATAAATATATAATGTATGAAGTAACAAATATCCTGACAAGGAGGAATATACTGACATGCATTGTTCTGTAATTTAACTGTAAAATGAATATATTATTGAATTTTTAGTTTGTGTCCAAACGGAATAGCCTTAGAACTGTTCTACATTAGGAAGGAGATGCGGGTATTGTATTGAAAAGTGCTTCAGGATATTACTGACAACATATTACTGACAGTATATTATTGATAACATATTACTGACAGTATGGTACTGACTACACATTACTGATAGTATATTACTGACAGTTTGTTATGAACAAAATAGTACTGATAGGATACTACTGACAGTATGTAATTAATTTTGAAATTGAATATAACAGTAAGATTTAACAACTTTTACCACCATATCTATACGGATCGAACATAAACATATTAGTTGCAATGAAAATTATCTAATTGAAATCATGCTGCTCGCACACCAGCTCTTGTAGTTAATTGTCCTTATATAGGGTTTATTGAAATGACTATATAGTTCCCATGACTTCATTAATGTGAATACACTTTCAATGGTCTAAAGCAGTGTTTCTTAAATTATTGGCATAACGCCCAAATTAGAGAAAATTGAATGCCCAACACCCCCAGGCATATATCATCGAAATTTTTTACAAAATTTGTTAGAAAATCCACCACCCACTGGTTTTTTTACCCTCTTCAAGCGTCACTTGAAGTTTGTATAGCCCCCTCAGATAACCTCAGCGCCCACTGGGGCCGGTACAGCCCACTTTGAGAACCTATGCTCTAAGGGAACTCAGTCTCTTTTTTTATTTCATTGTTATTTTTTTTTATAGTATCATTACAACTTGATGCTACTATCATGCTGACATACTACAATGTGATAAAATAAGTGAATTTTATGTTATATGTCTAAATTAAAAAAAATAAACTCTGATCCTTATTAAACTTTTCTTTTTCTAGGATAATTATATTAGTACTTGATAATAATTTATTTATGAAAATTGTTATGTTAGTCCGAGTGTGTGTCATTTCAGGAATCAATGAGAGAGATTTGTTCTCAACAAGAGATCTGTGAACAAAATCACCGTTCCTCCGATGAGTTGCTTAAGTGCTTACAAACTTTGCTGAACGTCGAAACGTCAGATAGTAGTAATCTTTTAGTAAAGCATTTCCACGACTTGAAGAGTTGTATACAAGAATCGAAAGACAGAATTAAGGAGGGATTTGATAAGAAAGAGGAAGCCCTGATAAAATTGTAAGTTAATATATATTTACTAACTATGTCTGCTATTTCATTTACATGAAACTAAAAATTATTATATTTTGCCCGTTTTAATAACAATTTTCATGGCATCTATGTTCCTATTGGTGGTAGCAAGGTGTTATATAGTCTAAAGCCTTCCTCAAATATTGATCTATCGAATACACAAATAATTTTTGAAATCCGACTGATAGTTCCTATGGTTCGACTTGTAAACAAATTTATTTTATATATTTCATAATATACTTATACTTCTAGTAAGGAATCAACGTTGCCAATAATAAATTATGTATGGGACGGCTGCACAAAACAACCCAACTGTTCTGATAGGACGGTGGCCGCTTTGACCCACACCCTGCGGCAGGAAATGAGCAAGATCGATGAAAGGATCGTGGAAGCCAGTGCCAAGTTCAATTCAGTAAAGGTATGTTGTTAATTGTTAATCATATTGTTGTTAAGTGATATGTGAAACATATTGATAATTATTAGTAATATTTAAAATAGTAATTAATTGATATAGACACAATATTTATCAGGGTAGAAGAAAGAATCATATGGGTTTATATCAATTTTAATAATTTAATATATATATATTTTATTATTTAAAGTTCGGTCATAGTGTTTTTTTTTATTATTTATAGTTTTAGCATTATGACCATAACCTCATCTGATGTTAACCAATTCTGTGGCTCAAACCATGGACTGGCTCTTAAGTGCGACTGCTGGAACATATCCATACGTATATGGTGGCAGATTTTTAACTGAAGCATTGTAGCTTGCCGGATGGGCATTTTAAAAAACCCTACTACCATACTAAGTTCCATCACAACGTTTTCCTTCAACGAATGATCAGGCTCATTGCAAGGATTCGATCTCACGTCCACTGATGATCATCGCTTCTGTACAGAATTTTGAACATAAATTTCACGTCACAATGTGTACAAATGGCGCGTCAAGGGACGTGAATTCAAATCCACCTACAATAAACTTGATCGCCCGGTGAAGGAAATGAGGAAACCATAGAATGAACCATAGTTGAAAATCTGCCGTCAAATGCAAATAGGTATATTCCGGCAGTTGTACTTAAGAGCCAGTTCTTCCACAAGTTTAGCGTGTCTACCAACTTGGGCCGTATCGTCACTTAACATCAGGTGAAATTGTCGGCATAACGCTAAACCTTAACTATAAAAAAATATGGACCAGAAACTGTTGTTCACTTAAATCTAGTAATATTAATCAACATTCTTCTAGAACGGTGACAAACATCATCTAAGAAAACTATGGCAGTGGTTCCTGACCGATCCATCCAAACTATTTGCTGCAATCAAAGCTGCACAATCCGGGAAGTTGACTGCAAAATGATGTCTATCTCAATAAAAGATTTTTAAATTGATTTAAATTATTTATTCATTATAATAATTAAATCTAAAATAAATATATATATTGTATATAAAAAATATATTGATCACAACACGGTCGATCTGTGAAGATCTAGTTACTGGAGTTATTATCATTTTGTATTGTCTTATATTCAGTCATATTAAACATATTTAAATATTTTTGTTTTTATTAATTCACTTGTATCTCCGGGTCGAATTTTGTAAATGATTTTAAACTACCTTCCCGATGAATTAGATATTTGAAATATGGACGACAGCTCTAAAGTGGATACGAATCTAAAAAAAATGACACCCGTGAGGGTACTACCTGTGTAAGTTTTACACATATTCCATCTGAGCCAAAAGATCCGGTTAAGTCTATAAATTCTGACGGATGGCAACCCTACTCTCATTTCAAAACAGCGCAAGGTTCTTTTTGTAGCAACTGTATAACTAATCATGCCCCGAGTATTTAATATTAATCGTTTTAGACACAGAATAATCGTCCTATATCAAGGAAAATTCCAGGGACAGAGTATAACACAAGGTCAAATAATTTAAGATAATGAATTTCATATAAAAACCACAATACGACAAATAAAGGTCATGTCAAAATATTCCGTTATACACATTGGAGTGTTTTTTTTTAATCATAGTGTCATATTTTTAATCTGTGAATGAATGTTGCGACAGCTGAATATTGATTAGGAATTTTGTAAATTTTATCCTGGGTAACCCTTGAAAATTTTTATGAATTAAAATAAAAAACACAATATATAACATAAAAGAGATTTGTTTTACTCCAATATTCCTCAGTCTTACTGCTTCGCAAAGTTTTGCTAGTCCCACGTTGGTCTCGGTTTCTTCCTCATCATAGTGTCTTCGGGCGCTATATGTATGGGGTTGTTGAAATCGACTTCTATATGCTCTGGTATCGTGTCGAAGTATGTGACGTGCTCGTTATCACCGTCTGCAAATATGTATGTTGTTTCAATAAAATCATGATACTTTATTATATACTGGATATATGAAATTTATTTTAATTGGTCCTATGAATTCAACAAAAATTACTATTAATAAATTAATTAATGACTCACGCCCAGGAAGGCAACATTTTAGAATAATATTAAAAAAATAATTAACGAGTATATTTAATCGTTTTAAATATAAATTCTGCCTATGAAAGCATTTTTGCCAATGTCAAGTGTGACACTTCAAACTTAGCTTTAACAAGATAGCAGATCTCCTGTTAAAACTGTCTAAGGTATGTAAATTAATTAATGACCCGTCCCCAGGTAAGTAAAAATATAAATAAATATATGGAATGACTATTCTTAAACGTTTTAAATACAATTTCTGTCTACGTAAGCATTTACTGCCTTTCTTCAGACTGTAACGTATCTCTGGCTAGTAATTAAAGAGGATAAAATGAGTTGGTTCTCCAATAAATTCATTACGTATTATTTCTGGTGTCTATTTTATTATAATTTCCATATTCCCCGAGTCAAGAAAACTACACAAACATTTCAAACTTAGCATTAACAAGATAACAGATCTTCTGTTAAACCTATCCAAGGTGTTTTTGTGGCAATTTTAAATGCGTGTCTCGTTGAGGCGCAATCACACGAAGTATGGGACTATGATTATTCGAAGCGGAAATATTAGTTATGGTACTAAACATTTTCTTTCTAGATTCCATATATTCTTTGACACGTTTTTTTGTGTGAAACAATTAATGTGGCGGGTCAAAACGTTTGTAGACATGGCGATACGTCGCCACGATATGTGATGGTATTTATATATAAAGTATATAAAGAAGTGACTAATGAGAAGAATCAAGTTGTCTTTATTTAATTTATGTATTAATTTAATATACGTGTGGTAAATAATAATTATTGTAATATTTAGAAACATGTCTGTACACTTAAAATTTCTGATTGTGTCGTATTTATTTCCTTTTATAAGCTATCCTCTTAAGTTCATAATTTACACTTAATAAAAATCAATGTATCACATATTTTTTCCCGCTAGTAAAATTAAAATTTGTTTTTTTTTTTTAGTTTAGTTAATTATCTTTAAATTCGAATTTCAAATACTTAAATTACTAAATATATTTTTACTAAATGTGAGTGATACGTCGGTGATACTATCGGCTAGTTATTTTGTAATTTCACATCAATTCCTAAACCAAGACATGTCAAGCAAACTGCCACTGAAAATATGTTAATATAATATAAAAATATAAGATCTGTACGTGTTAAATTGAGGGAAGCGATGATATCAGCCAAGTGTTGTTTGTTGAGTGACGCCTTCACGGTGACGCGGTCGCGCTGCAGGCTGCGGCGCTGTCGCGGGGAAGAACCGCGCGGCAATAGAGGTAGAGTGAACACCATTTCAGAGAGCGGCGTGTTGTCGGGTCCAAACTCCTACGATAAGTTTATTAAATGAACCGTCTATTTTGAAAGTGTTGTAAGTCCATTTTCTTTTGTTTCGAGAAAATTAAAGGTTACTACTATATTTGTTGATAATGCAATTTCATTTACCGACCGATTTTAAGTTGTACAAAACATTGGATTTTTTTGAGAAATTAAACACGTTATTAACACTAGTTATGTATAAAAAAATTGCATTAAATTAAGCATGAGTTACGTGATAGATCATTTTTCTCAAAAATGGACTTACACCACTTTCAAAATAAACGGTCCAAATTGCAGTGTCGTCCATTTAACCTAATCATTTAAATTATTATCACGGGGACTCTTTTGAGCTCCTTAGGCAATTTCTAGATATGGTTTTCCCGTTCAAGTTATTACAGGAAATGTGGACAGTCGTCAGTTACTTGAGGATTTTTCTCTAAGAGTACCACATAGATATAGCAGATATCCTAGCTCTTTGCCACACGTACCTGTTGCGAAAATAAACCTTTTACATCTTTTTTTTTATAGTTATGACCTAGCATTTTAGTCATAATCTCACCTGATTTTAACTGACGATATGGACCAAGTTGATAGACACGCTAAACCTTTAGAGGAACTGCAACTTTCGAGCAAATACAGTTAGGGTTACCATATAATAATCTACCAAATTGTGAAAAAAAAAGTTAAGAAATGAATATTGCTATCGTAATCATCGTTAATTTTCGCCTCGCTTGACCTTAAATTTTGCCATCCTCACCTTGTCACCATATCAACAAAATCAAACTAAGCAACGACTCCTAAGGGGGGGGGGCTATTTACGTAATAATTGAAAGGCCCCTTGCTTTGCTAAGCGGTTGGCTTACATTGTTCACAGGTACAATGATTTCTTGTCTTATTTTAATCATGTCAATGATATCATAAAACGCGCAATGTGTCTCGCATCTGAACAAATTCGATATATTTTAAATTTGACTATACTATAACGAAGGCTATCGAATAATATGTGGGGTATATTTTATTCCACTAAACGATCTAGATAATGCAAAAATACCTCGTGTAACTAAAACACATGTGTATAGTTCACACACGATAAAAGCGAAGAGAAAATGTAAAGTTTAAAATAAAGCACACACATACGTACAACGGTCGAACCCTGTAAACAACACCGTATAATGCCTTCTATCTCATTCTCTCGCACGTTATACCCTATAGATGTATGTGGTTGTCTCTTGTTACTGTTGTTTTTTCGTTTCATCTGGTTTAAGTCACAACGTCGCTAAAGAGGTTTTAACCTTTAAATGCCCGAGGTTCCAAATTTGATACTGAACTTTTGTATCACTTTGTGCACTTGAAATTGGTTTGTTTTTAATATTTGGCTGTATGTATGTTACCATTGTCTAATATTATTTCGAAATAAAAGTGTCAAAATAAACGTCAGCTGTCAAAATTTCGATTGTAATGCAATATTTTTTTTAAATTTGATTTGGCATATCAGACTTCCAAGGGTTAAACCTTTTTGTTACTTAATAAGACGACTGAGTATCAATAAGTCAATATATAACAAATAAACTTTTAGTAATGCAATATGCTCACGAGACTGTAATCATTGAATAAAAGTGTCAAAATAAACGTCAGCTGTCAAAATTTCAATTGTAATGCAATATTTTTTTAAATTTGATTTGGCATATCAGGCTTCTAAGGGTTAAACCTTTTTGTTACTTAATAAGACGACTGAGTATCAATAAGTCAATATAACAAATAAACTTTTAGTAATGCAATATGCTCACGAGACATTTCCCGCTGACGCAGTAGGAGGAGTTCCTGTTTCCGCAGGCTGTCCCCAGCGGGAACCAGCCTTCCTGCCCGTTAACGAGATAGAACCTGTGAGCCACTCGGTCGTCCTGACACGCGATACGGCACGGCCGGTCCGGGTCATCTGTGTCAATCATATTACAGCTGTATCATTAAACAAATTATTGTATGAACGATAATGACATGCGAAACATTTAACATTATAATTTAGTTTTTTTTTATAGTTAAGGTATATTATTATGGCCATAATCTCACCTGATCTCACGCTATACCTGTGGAGGAACTGGCTCTCAAGTGCTGCTGCCGGAACGCACCTATTGGTGTTTGGCGGCAGGTTTACAACTTGAGAGTGGTAGCTAGCCAGGCGGGTATTAGAAAAAGCCCTACCACCATGCTATGGTTTCCACGCGATGTTTTCCTTCACCGAAATCTCAAGCTCATTGTAGGTGCTTGGATTCGAACTCACATCCCTTGACGCGAAGTCGTACACACTACCACTGAGATATCATCGCTTCAACTAAATAACAAGATAAATAACAACTGGTTCATCTGTACCAATCATGCCACAGTTAAATAATTGAAGAAATGATTGCATGAAGGAGTTATATAATATAAAAACTTGACTGTCACGGGACGTTCATAAGATGCGAAACTTTTAATATTTCAAATTAGAATAAATAACAACTGGGTCGTCTGTATCAATCATATTACAGTTATATCATTAAACAAATTATTACATGAAGGGGTTATATAATATAAAAAATTATTGGTTGTCACGGATCGTTCATAATATGCGAAACATTTAAGATTACAATTTAGAATAAATAACAACCGGATCGTCTGTATCAATCATACACAGTTAAATCATTAAACAAATGATTGCATGAAGGGTTTATATAATATAAAAATTATTGGTTGTCACGGGTCGTTCATAAGATGCGAAACATTTAACATTACAATTTAGAATAAATAACAACCGGATCGTCTGTATCAATCATACAAAGTTAAATCATTAAACAAATGATTGCATGAAGGGTTTATATAATATAAAAATTATTGGTTGTCACGGGTCGTTCATAAGATGCGAAACATTTAACATTACAATTTAGAATAAATAACAACCGGATCGTCTGTATCAATCATATACAGTTAAATCATTAAACAAATGATTGTATGAAGGAGTTACGTAATATAAAAAACTTACCTGTCACGGGACGTTCATAAGATAATGATTTCTTAGGTTTACGCGAATATTATTCATTGAAATAAAACTAATTTAAACGGATTTTATCCCGGTTATTTATTAAATTTTGATCCCGACGTTTCTACGAAGTCTGCAGTTGCTGAACATTCAGAAGAAGGCTCCAAACATTATCTTCGATTCGACAAGCCACAAATCCTTGCAAAAGAACACCGATTCCTACCTAGGATGATTCGTGAGGCTATTGAAATTAAAAAACATCCAAATTTCAATAGAGAAGATGGTTGGAAGCTAGCACAAGCCTGGGATCCAATTATACATTTAATTAAATCGGAACCCAAAAGACCAATTGCCAGACCTCAAGACACTGTGAGCTCTTTCTGCGTAGATCGGAACACTATCAATAATAAAAATTAAATTGAAGGTAGACAGAGTAACATAAACTTTTCTGGACAACCTACACCTCAGTCTGCCCCGTGACCACAAAGGCTGAAAAGCTTTCGAAACGTCGGGATCAAAATTTAATAAATAACCGCGATAAAATCCGTTTAAATTAGTTTTATTTCAACGTTCATAAGATGCGAAACATTTAATGTTACAATTGAGAATTATTAACAACGTTTTCAAGAGAAGACACTAAGTGCGCATAGAATCAGTCAACGTGTCAAGTATACTGCCGTCTAATAGAAGAAGTAAAGCTCATCATAGAGTATGTCACCAAGTGTATTGAAGCCATGATGACTCAGTTGATAGTGTGTACCGATGTCACGTCAATGAACGTGATTTCGAATCCCAGCCACCCACGTGATTTCGAATCACACCTATGTGTATGTGTGAAGTGTATTGAAGCGATGTTAGCTCAGTTATAGTGTGTAGGAACGCCGCATCATGGGACGTGGGTTCGAATCCAACCACCTACAATAAGCTTGAGCTGTCGGTGAGGAAAACATCGTGAAGAAAGCAAAGCATGGTGGGAGGGCTTATTCCATTGCCCGCCTGGGTAACTACCACCCACAAGCTGAAAACCTGCCGCCCAATACTAATAGGTGTGTTCCGGCAGTTACACTTGAGAACCAGTTCTTCCACAGGTTTAGCGTGTCTACCAACTTGGGCCGTATCGTCACTTACAATCAAGCGAGATTATGGGCATAACGCTAAACCTTAGCTACAAAAAGAACCTATAAAGTTTAAGAAACGGCGTCTGCCTAAGATCACACGACCGAAGTGAGACAGCACTATATCTATCTCGCTCCCTTAGTCGACTCGAGCCGACTTTACCCGAACGCGCGTCATACGAAACGGTGCAATTCAAAATTTCAAAGACCTCCCTTTAGTAGTTTCACATCAACAATAAACAAACTGCAAAGGACGTATTTTTATATATTTACCAGCAGCCGGTGATATCTGCATGCCCAGACCCGAGAGCCTCCGAACTCTCTCCTTGTATTTACTGCAGACCATAGTCGCGTACTGATACGGAGACTTCCTTTGTACGCAACCCTGAAATTACACACAAATCATCGTGTACGATGTTTTTTGCGGCAACATCGTATTCCCCTTAATTCTCTGTCAAAATCAACGATTTAGACAATATTTTAAAGTCGTTGTTTTCCGCTATCAATGGAAATAAGCAAACAGAGTATAATGTTATAATTTACGTGAAAAAGAAACACTTTTTAAAATACGAATCTAGATTATACGATTTAAACATTATTTTAATGCTTGTTTTCTGATATTATTACTTTGTTATCGAATAGGCGGCAAACGAGCAAGCGTGTCACCTGATGGTAAGTGATCACCGCCGCTCATGGACATTCACAACACCAAAGGTATCGCATGTGCCTTGCCGGCTTTTTATAGGAGAGTCTGGCTCTCAAGTGCCACTGACGAAACACATCTAATGATATTTAGCGGTAGGTTTTTCAACTTGAGGGTGGTAGATAACCAGGCGGGTATTAGAAACAGGTTTCCTCATGATGTTTTCCTTCATGGAAATCTAAGACTAATTGTAGGTGGTTGGATTCGAACTCACATCCTATGACGCGGCGTTCTTTCACGCTACCACTGTGCTATCATCGCTTGTAAATAGACAATTGGCAATTAGAAAAGTCTTAAGAAGTATAGTCATATATAGCCAATAATAATAGTTATAAAAAAAATCGTTATCTTCCTTTGATGACTCTTTCAAGAGAGTCTAAGTTACTGTTTTAAGGTAGAGGCATCTACACTTAACTCTCTCTTCTCACATCTTATACAATCTGTTCTGGCATGAATATTTATCAATTAAATTATCAAGTTCTGTAATAAATACTTATATTAGATTATCATTAGTTTTTGGTATTTGTTTAGAATAGAAAATTTACAAATATTTAGAAGTACTAATCGAGTCTTTTTTTTTCTTACGCTTCAGTATAAATAGGAATAGAACCTAATTACTTTGCACGGTCTGATTCGATGTGGTTTAATTGTTATTATATAAACAAAAATAGAGATTATGAGTCGTGCACTTTTGGATTTTCTAAACATTTTTTTTTTAGTTCTAAGCTCTAATATATCAAATCAAATATCTATTTTCAATTTAGGCCCTAAGCAAGTGCTTATGAAGTCAAAACTACTACCGGTTCGGAAAGTAACGCAGTCATCGAAAAGAACCGGCCAGAAACTCGATCTGCATGTTTACATCTTTTTAGATACCTTTTTCTACATAACTTTGAAACTCAGTGAGATTAAAAAAAAAATACTTTGTATAGTCTATTTATTGAGGAAAGTTATGGTCTACTTAATATCACTCTATAACTCTTAAAAGGGGGGGGAATTATCATAGAAACTGTGGATTGGAAGGGATAAAAATGGGTTTTTTGAATCTTACCAGATCTCTGCGATCGGTCTCCGGTCTGCAGAGCTGTATGGTGGTAGTTCGTGCTGTTCCTCTGACCAGCCTGATGCCTAAGCCGTTCGCGATGCAGTGGTAATGGCACCCGCTGGCGGGCCGCCATTGCGCACCAGCTGCCCGTCGCCAAGTGCCTGAATTTTTCGATCTATAACAATTGTTGTTTAAACTCTTAATGTGTTTAGCATTTGATCATAATAACACTTGATTGTGACGATGTTCCCCGAGACAGTAACGGGGAAAGCCATGAATCATTTGAGGTGATTTTGGCGATCTTTCAAACCACCTCTGTCCTTAGTGAGATATCGTGAGATTTTACTTGAACCCTTCCCCCCTCCTCTAAACTTGAATGAGATTTTACAAAATGTATACATTTAACTTTAATAAGTTAATAAGTGTCTGATTTTCACACATTAACTTATGGTCACAACAGCACCCATTTCATCTAAAAAAAAATTTTCTCTGTTTAACCCCGTTTTCTCTTAATTTTACACTGTTTTTTGCGAGAAACAAAATTACTTGATATTTGCCGAGGTCCTCCTCTCCCTCACGTGAGGTTGGGTGAGAACCGGTTCGACCTCCTCCCTCCTAAACGCCTCACGTAATTAATGGACGCCGCCTAATACGCTAAGCCTACTGGTGGAACTGGTTGGCAAAATCAACTTCCGGAATACATCAATAGGTCTATCTAAAGATAGAAGAGATAGGCTTTGGGAAACGGTTGTCTACCAAGCTACACTTCTATCCCTATATTATATTTCTTCGCTAAAAGTTTTATCGCAGAGAGTCTAACTCACATCGATTTATTTATATTTATATCCAACTTCATTCGATTAACATCAAAACTGAAAAGCTACTGAAACTATTCTTTTACAATGTTGACACTATCAGTTAATTTTATATAAGTTAAACTTTGGTCCCAGAATTACACCAATATGTGAGCAAATATTTGTCCAACTTACGGTGAAGGAGTGGCCGCTTGTAGCTGGAGAGCCTCCCACTCACAATCTCCGGGTTTCAATGAGAACTCATTGTCGATGTTTGATGAGCACGTAAATTTCTAAAATATAAGCGTAACATGTTTTGGTCCAGTAGTAAAAAAGACACGACCAAAGTCATTATTAGTTTTTTTTTTCTTCTATATTTAGCACACCAACTTTATAACGAAACTGAAAGCAGTCATGAGGACTGATGATAGAAATTAAAACTTAAAAAATATAAACAAACAATTATTATTTTTGAATATACAAATTAACTGTTTGATCTTAAATTAAAAGTTGTACATAAATAACTTTTTACAGCGCAATAAGTTATATTAATAGGTACAAATACAGTGTGTACGTGAATACGTCACGTGACCATGTCGATGACGACTTACATAAATTTACTCCCTATCCAAGCGGGGCTATAGAATTTTTTACTAAAAATATATATATGGTGTTAATTCTAACTCAAAATTACAATGTGATCATTCAGGTCACTGGCATGTATATATATGAATTTTTATTTGTAACTTTTATAGTACAAAGAGTTTAAATGCAATAGAAAAAAACACAATTAATATATAGAATAGAGACAGTAAGCAAAAAAAAAAAAAAAATTATTTAAAAAAGATATATAAAGTAGTCGTAAAATGCGTTTATCTTTAACTGTAGTTTTTAAGCAAGGAATGTTTGTATGGAATTAAAGTGTTAAAAGTACAGAAATAATATAAGGTCTCTCTAGCTTCTGTTCGGTTGTAATACTAAAAACATCATTAGTTCACCATTAAATTAGAAACCTCTCTTTTCTAAAAGCCTCAATAGCAGGCCAGCATGACAGCCGTGACTGGCAGTGAATTCTGTTCGATGTCAGTCGCCACTGACATGGATTGTGCTATACTTACCATCAGGTCCAGTTCAAATACTTGTCTACGCAACAAAAAAAAATCGGTCTAAGGACAAGGTTATGGTTGTGATAGTTTGAATACTGGAAATGCTGAACTACTCAAGTTCTAATCCGCAAAGATAAATCTCTAATAGAAATGTGTTCCTTATAAACCAAACATATTAATAGAAGAACATGCCTTAAAAGGTAGTCTTCAAAGCTTCAATATATCGAAAGATTCCAGTTAAATAAATAAAGGAATATCCTTCCTTAAGGAAAAGGAATAAATAAAGGAAACCTAAAATTCAAAATGGACTAATCCAAAATCTTTCCAAATTTCAATTTAACACACCCAATTCGTGTTCCACATAAAATTCCGTACAAAGTTAGCATCTGTACAAATACTGTGATAAGTATTAACTGCAGTTAATAACTATGAAAAAATGGCTTCTTTAAGACATAGACATAAGACATAAGACAGAGACGATGTTGCTTATCAGATCCAACCCGATGGAGCGAACTTAAGTGTCTTCATATAGAATAGACTAGATTTTGGATATATGAAAGATAAATGTATGTACACAGTATATATTTGAGACATGAAACGCCAAAAGCTATATTGCTTATTTAGTAGACAATGTATAAACTCTCTCTTTCACTGTATGTCATATCTTTTTGATTCGTTATGTAGCAAAATGCATAATAATGTGATAGGTCCTTGAAATTTCTCTGCCAATTCTCGTTCCATTACCGAATCGTTGTGTAACAACTTTCATTTTAATAAGTTATTGATAGAGTGGACAGACCTCAAGGCATACAATTGCATCTAGGGGTAATTCATTAATTATGTAATGTTATTGAGGGGCGGTTAAGAAAATCTCTACATGTCGTTATGTTGGCAGGAAGAGTGGGTGAAATTCATTCTTACGTAATATTTCGTGAATCAAAATTGAACATTAATAATCTAAATCCATTTTGGATTCCAAATAGGTTTCTTAATTCTAAAGTGTACAGTCGAATTTTTGTTTTATTTGAATTAATTTTATTGCTTATTGAAAAAACAAATAATAATATCTTATATGCTTTTATTGTTATCCATGTTTGGTTCTAAAGAAAAAATTACACTACGTTTTTCCGTGTATTATCGTATTTTTATTCAAAAAAATAAAAAAAACATCTCCTTTCCTAACATAACAGTTTATTATTTAGAAGATCAAGATAGAATCATACGTAAGAAAGGGTTCGCGAAATCTTACGTATACTAAAATGAGGGTAGGGGAGTCAAGAGTGATTAAAACTATTACGCAATTAATGAATCGCCCCTTACTAGTAAATTTCTAACTTTTTCTTGTGTACACCTATTCGGGCTATGTTGAAAGCAATGATAAAGTATTATATATAGTATAATAAAGGGCGATGACATGGATTTTTATTGAGTATTATTATATTGGGCTCTGTGATTCGTAAATACCAATCCAGGCAGACGCCAGAGGGGATAAGTAAATGTATTTTATCCATGTTATAATAGGATTATGATATGTCTGCTATGGCAAATAAAAACTCTTTTTTTTTACGAAAGGACATACGCTCCTAGCCGGAAGGGCTTTCACGGTTTGGCAGGGCTTTTTGGGGCGAATGCTGAGGGCACTCAGCCCCGAAACAGCGGGCGCAAGGATGCCATACTGGCCTTGTCCTCTGCATGTGCTGCTTCCGGAAAATAATATAATAAGGATGGTAAGAACTGGTCTACTGGAGTAGGCCTTTAGGTAAGATATTAATTGAGAAGGCAAGGAAATCGGTGGAGTAGATTGTACTGTGCAGAGCTTGTAGTGACCTAATTTGTTTGAAGGACGTCGTGTATGCATTGCGAGCGACCTTTAAATTAGTAGTTGTTATGAAAACGGAAATAGAAAAATAAGAAAAGAAGAAAAAAAAGGCCGAAAACCACTGGTTGGGCCGTAGGGTCCACCCTTACGACGCGGTGATTGCACGGACCCGCGTCACCCCAGGAAGGTGACAGATGGCCCTGGGGTTTTAGTGGGTATTCCCGGCGCTTAGCGCTGAGTAAGTCCCACATACCCCTCTCAGTCCCCCCGGGCTGGGAGGGGGGATGCATAAATACATTTCCCCACGATAAAAAAAAGGGTCGACCCTTACAGAACCGTGTACTTAACGTGTGAGTGTGCACGGGTGGTATGCAGGTATGGAAAAAACATTCAACTATTATGGGATTTTTACCTGACATATTCCACTGATGCAGAACATAGGCGAAGAGGTGGAGCAAGCTGTTCCGTCAGGCAGACTCCAACCCCTGGACTTATATCCCCCGCCCCGGGTGTCGCACCACACCGCGCACGCGCTGCTCACATCTGACGTCACAAATTTTGGCCATTTTTAGAGAACGATGGACGATATTTTGGAAATTACCCTTTGTGATGGTGTTTCAATTAAATAATATCAAATCAAAATACTCTATTCAACTTAGTCCCGTCGAAGTTAGTAACGTTAAAACTTCCGCCGGTTTTGAAAACGACCTATTATTTAGAATTCTGTGCAAGCACCCCGATTAGGGTTTACCTTATTTAAGTTGAAATAAATAAATAAAAAAAATTATTATAATGCATAACCTCACGAGAAAAAAAAAATGAGGTTTGAGAAGGAAGTATTTTAAAATTTAGTCTATGATATTTCTCTTACATTTACTCTGAGTTAATTATTTGGACCTGTGCTTTCAAATTTTGCGCCTAAGTGTTTTTACAGTTCTCATATCGCAGTACTCATATCTCAACTGATTATAATAGAATTTTGCATACTCGTCCTCAGAGATAAAGGAAAGAATATATGGTACGTTTCGTTCAGAAATAAATACTCTTCCCGAGGGATAGCGAAATAATAATAATTCAAATTTCTGCTGTCGATTTCTTTCGCATTTTTTACATCGACCGTGCATGTTCATACAATCCGTTTTATGATATGCAAGGTATGTGTATGATTACGATATCACATAGTTTTAGAGATTTGATGATGAATGAATAGGTATCCTGTATATGAGAAAATATTAGTGTTAATTATAAAATTGATTACTGTTGGCTTGTTTTACCGTCGGAATCAATTCGTTGTAATCCGGTGCCGATGAGGTCCGGATCGACGTCTCGCGCCCTCCGACATATCTGATCGGCGAATTCTCTCACAGTCATCAGCGGGACATTATTGCACTGCATATAATAAATATATCTAGTCAAGGCATTTTTATTAATAATATCGATCAACGCTTGGCCGATTGGTTGGACGTGCGATTTAATAATCACGCGTAAGCAAGGTCGTTGGTTTCATACTTCAACATATGGATACCGAGTGTTACTTTTTGGTTCTGTGAGGGTCTACCCTCGCTGCTATTGCGTGGCTCGACCGATAGGATCGTTGTTAGGACCACTTTAGCAAGTTAGGACCTGTTAGTTCTTATTTTTTGTTCTTGTCAACTCAGTTTTTAAGTTTTAAGATTTAGGCATTTTGGGCAGATAGTACTATTTTCAACAAGATGGTGACTCTCTTGGGAGTTTTTGTGGCAATTTATATATCATGCTTCGATATTCATAATTCACTTCACTTATGCTCTATAGCTACAGTGCACTTTTGTTATTTCCACACTGCTCTTTAGCTACACACTTTAGCCTTATAGCCATAATCTCACCTGATCTTAAGTGACAATACGGCTGAAGTTCGTAGATACGCTAAACCTGTTGAGGAACTGGCTCTCAAGTGCAACAGCCGGAACATATCTATTGGTATTTGACGGAAGGTTTTTAACTTGAGGGTGGTATCTAGCCAGGCGGGTACAAGAAAAAGCTCTATCTTCATGCTATGGTTTCCTCACGATGTTTTCCTTCACGGAAAGCTCAAACTCATTGTAGGTGTTTGGATTCGAACTCACGTCCCTTGACGCGAAGTCTTACAATCTACGACTGAGCTATCATCGCGTCAAAAGTATAAATGTATATATAAAATGTAAAGGAGTATATGTGTATACTATGAAACAGAGTATAAATGTATACTATAAAAGGAGTGAGCTTAAATAGTTTGCTTAAAAGTAAATATAAATCATCTTATAATATGTGCCATACTGTAATGTGTTAATTACATGATTGATGAGCGATTATAATGGTTAAAGCGTCGTACTGAGCACTACTGGTTCGAATCCCATGCTGGACAATTGTCCCTATAATCCACAATTGATTGTTTTTGAAGTCTGAATATCCGCTAGTATATAGATTATTTGTAGAGTTTCCCATGGCAGAGTAATCGATTTCTAAGGTAAGGGTGTTCTTTGTCAAATGTATAAGAAAAATTAAAATAATATAATAAATGATATCATATTTACCTGCTGCGCGTTACATGTTTGATATTTTTTATCGTGTCCCGGGCAATTGTTTCCATTTTCATATCTGAAACAGTTTCTTAAGAAATTATATCTCATTTTGTAAATTCTAAACAGTACTTAAGATATGTTATATAACGTGTCATAATAGGCCACTTTTCATTACAAACCCTAATTTTTTTAAAATGGTTTTAATATATTTTTGGCTTAGCGTTATGGCCACAATCTCACCTAGTATTAAGTTACAATGTGGCCGAAGATGGTAGACACGCTAAGCCTAATGGAGGGTCTGGCTCTCCAGTGTAACTATCGGAACACAACTATTGGTATTTGGAGGCAGATTTTTACCTTGAGGGTGGTAGCTAGCTAGGCGAATATAATTAAAGGCCTACCACCACGTTATGGGTTCATCACGATGTCTAACTTTACCGAAAGCTCAGGCTTATTGCTCGGATTCGAACTCACGTCTATAGATTTGGTCTTCGTACATATACCAACTGTACTATCAACCTTTCTGTACAGATTATGTTCATAACCAGTCTCTACACTAGCTAGTGTGTCCACCATCTTGGGCTACGTTGGAACTCTTAACATCAGATGAGGTTGTCGCCATCACGCTAAGCCCATAAAGTATTAAAAAAAATATAGGTGCACATAATAAATCTTTATGATAAATTAAATAGATAATGCTAGTTTTAAAAGAAATAACTTATACGTTATTAGTTATAATTTAGGAGACAGAAGGCCGTGGGTTTTTAGTGGGTATTCTCGGCAACTTATTGCCGGAAGAGTCTCACATATCCACCTATAAAAAAAAAGGTCTGGGATATATGCTGAAAGGGGAGAGTGGAGAGGTCGTGTGGTTTCTTATAAGAGATTAGCTGTTCCTGCGACTTCATTCGTGTTGTTGTCGAAACCTAAACCACATAGCTTGATTAAGAATATAGTCAGTATTAATGTTACATGATAACGCCGGTGTACAACGCCATCTATCGAATTTGGAGTTCAACTGTCGACGTGAGTTCTATTTTGGCGTGGCAAATAACTGAATTGCGTGCGTGAGAACACTTTTAATTAGTTATTAGCTAATATACTTGTTCCAGTGCACAAACAAACAGATAAACAGACCAAAAATCTAAAAACACTGGAAATGGGTTTTGTTGGTTATCCTTTAACACCCTGGCTATGTTTAAAAAAATATTTTCAATATACAAAATCCACTTTTCTACAGATTTATTATATGTATTACACGCTTCACAAGCGAAGCGTTGAGGTGAGTACTACTGTCAGTTCACGCAAAACGACTGATTTTTCAAACTTAAAATGTTTCTATTTATCACATAGTGTACTTGTAAAATAATATATACACACACATATCTAGCAAAAACATTCATGATATTTTTGATGCCGTGTTTGTTATTTAAACTAGTTAAAAAACTGTTTAAAAAAGTTCCGTCTTGGACGTCCGAGTGTCTGTATGTGCGGATCCTGTATGCTATCACGATAACGACCGAAGTACTTTACTAATCGAGTCTTTTTTTTCTTACGCTTCAGTATTATTAGGTATAGAACCCTATTAATTTACACGGTCTGAATCGATGTTAAGAAAAAAAAAAATTTTTTTTTTTTTTATTTTCCAAATTTTTTTTATAGAGATCATGCTTACCTAGTCCTGGAACAGCGCCTCGTGGCGATGGCGAGTCCAGCAGCCGCTGGAGTGTGTCCCTCGCGGAGGAGGCAGGGGGACGCGCACTCCGACCAGCCCGACCAGCCCGACCAGCGCCCCGACACCCTCGGGCCCGAGCCCCCCCGCTCCACGCATTCCCCACCGTGACAATACTACAACCATACAGCACTTAGGGTGTGCTCCAATATAATAATAATAATAATAAAAAATCTTTATTGCTACAAAAAACAATATAGTACAATTTATGTTGCTAACTGCAGTAGTTAGTAATCTGAGTCGCAGTTAACAGTGAAAAAGTTAAGGGAGCGTTGAAATAAAAAAATAAAGAAAGAAGTTAAATAAAATAAAAAATAATGATAATAATAACAACTGAGAAATTAAAAAATAGAGTGTAGTGTGTATGTGTGTGTGTGTGTGTCATGTAAGTGGCCGAAACAAATTTATTTGTCTAAAAATTAGACTAGTACACGTTGGATATGAGATTTTCAGTATCATCATATGTGAATGTCATTAGCCATTGAAGAAGAGTCTTTTTACAACATCTGTAAGTCATACCATATATATTAAGCATTTTATTTGCGTGATTATAAATCATTGAGCTCATAAAATAGAAGTGACGACTCGCAAATGTTGTTCTTCTGTACTCAACTTCACAGACTTTGTTCGATCTACGTTTCCTTAAGGCATGATTTGGATCATAGGTTTTTTTTTTTTTTTTTTTATACTTAAGGTTTAGCGTTATGGCCATAATCTCACCTGATCTTAAGTGGACGATACGGCCCAAGTTGGTAGACACGCTAAACCTGTGGAGGAACTGGCTCTCAAGTGCTGCTGCCGGAACACACCTATTGGTATTTGGCGGCAGGTTTACAACTTGAGGGTGGTAGCTACCCAGGCGGGCATTAGAAAAAGCCCTACCACCAAGCTATAGTTTCCTCACGATGTTTTCCTTCACCGAAAGCTCAAGCTCATTGTAGGTGCTTGGGTTCGAACCCACGTCCCTTGACGCGAAGTCGTGCACACTACCACTGAGCTATCATCGCTTCAAAAGGTGCAAGGTAAGGTGCAAGTGTTTGCGAAGTATAGAACGGTACACAAAGAACTGGCGCACAGTCCGTATATATATATATATATATATATATATATATATATATATATATATATATATATATATATATATATATATATATATATATATATACTGACACTACTGTTCAGTACACTTACTGGGGAGAAATCCGTTCCGTTATGGCTGACAGTGTACTGCCGTGGTAACCCAGAGAAGTATGTGACGTCATAGATCGTCCCTATTTTTCTACTGTGAGTACTGGAGATTTCGAGGTAAAAAGTACTCTCAGTGCTTTGAGCTCGTGATGAAAAGAATCCAGTTCACAGCTTGTACTATTGATTATTTGAATATTGTAATTCAGAGATACCGGCCGTTAAAATAAAAGTGGAAATTTTTATAATATTGTCTTTATTGCAGAGTGAAACCAATAGTTTGTATAAAATGAAAGTAACTGAAGTATTAAGCGTATACTCTGAGCTATAAAAAATCAGATAAATAATAAATACACATAGATGACAGGATAATGGGATGCATTCCGTTTTACACAGTAACCAATATAGCTAACTATAAAGAAACTGATTTTCAGTAAAGTAAATGACGTCATACCTTACAATACTGGCAATGTTTAACGGAACACAGCCATGACGATTAAGTTTTTGGCGGAATTTTGGTCTGTCATGTTGTGATTTTTAATTGTAATTCATATAACAATTTAATTAATTAGCCGTATCTTGTGTAATATAGGTGACATTTTACGTGATGTACCGTTGATGTTTTCCTTCACAGAAAACGCAAGCCCATTATAGATGGTTAGATTCCACGTTGGACACGTCCCTTGACGTAGTACCACTGAGCTATCATCGCTTCAAAATATACGTCAGGTAATAATTACTACATTGTAGGTAGCGCAAATAAAATAATTGGTGAAAAAAACAGTGTAATAATAATAAATTTACTAACCTAATATAAATAATTTATAACGAATGGCATATTAAATAAGCAAAATGCAGTCAAAATAAATAAACTAAATATACATACTTATACATATACACATAGCGAAACGTGATAATAAAACATCACTTTTTGTAACTCTTTCCAATACAGATTTGCTCCTAATGACGGTAGCGTGATGTTAAATAGTTTGTAGCCTTCATTAGTGATTCATCTATCAAATACAATAAGAACTTTTGAAATCCAACAGGTATTTTCTAATATTAGCACGTACAAATAAACATGTTTTATAATATTGATATAGATGATGATATTACAAATACATACGAGTTTTTTTAAATGTTGTGATCGTTACGTAGACGGTGTTTTTAATCAATTTAAATTCTAAATTAATTAATTTATTTGTGAGTTGTGTTCACCGCGGCCATTGTTTGTGGTGACATATAAATTAAGAAAAACTTGTCATTAACTTCGGAGTCGGGTTAATTATACTTTAAAACAGGTGTAAAGGGCTTATATACCGGTGAAGCGTCTCGTTTGATGTTCTGAGTGTGGATTTTGCCAATTTTGAGACACTTTTGTGAGTCGCCGGCCGCCTACAAGGTGTAGCGCGAAGAAATACCGAGGCGAGTAGGGCTTTAATTAGGCTTACCACACGTCCCGGTTTGACCGGGATAGTCCCGGTTTGAGATCCCGTTCAAAAGTTTGATTGCATTTCAAATATGAAAAACACAAATTAAGCGAGAAGTAAAATGAAAATGAGCCTCTTTCTCTTCTGCGTCCCGGTTTGGCTCTTCGTGATTGTGGTAAGCTTAGCTTTAATGCTTGATTTCTGCTAGGATAGGTGGCTGGGCAACAACGTATCCCAGTACATTCAGAACCCCAGGCCTCTCAGTTGGGAATACTATACCTAGGTTCTAATACCATTCCGTGTACCGGTTATTTTTGGCCGGTACATTTTTCTTACATTTATACAGGACATTGGTGTGTATTTGTTTGTGATTTGTTCTTTATTGGGTAACCTACACCAGTCGGATTTATTCCCAGGCATATTTAGTTAAGGAATGTGTGTTCATGTATGTACATATGGTAATAAGTGATTCATTGGGTATTTAGAAAAACAGTTTAAGCTTTATAATGATTTCTCAGGTTTACGCGAATATTATTCATTGAAATAAACCTACCGGAATATATATCGAAATATATCGGAAATAATAGATCGGAATACCATAAATAATAAAAATTAAATTGAAGGTAGACACAGTAACATAAACATTTTCCGGACAACCTACACCTCAGTCCGCCCCGTGACCGCGAACGCTGAAAAGCTTTCGAAACGTCGGGATCGAAATTTAATAAATAACCGCGATAAAATCCGTTTAAATTAGTTTTATTACAACAGTTTAAGGCTTTACCATATCTTCACCGCATCTGGTCCCCTCGAGTGCCGGATGTGATGTCCAGGTGTACCTTTCCCGTTGGCAGTGCAGATCCCTGCAGACATCCTCCAGGTTCTGAGAGTTGGAGTGCCGACTTCCGCGTCCGTATTTAAGCATACCTAAAACCATACTTTATTATTATTAAAGTATTCTGCTATGGCCGTAATCTCACCTGATCTTAAGTGACGATACGGCCCAAGTTCGTAGACAGGCTAAGCCTGTGGAGGTACTGGCTCTCAAGTACATCCGCCGGAACACACCTATTGGTATTTGGTGGCAGATTTTGAACTTGAAGGTGGTAGCTAGCCAGGTTGCAGCCATGCTATGGTTTCCTCACGTGTGTTTCGAAAGCTCAAGCTCATTGTAGGGGATTCGCAGACACCACTGAGCTATCATCGCTTTAAGAATAATAAATTAATCGTTTTAATTGTTTGAATATAATTAATATTTCTATTAATGTCAACTTTTAGCACGCATATATAATTTAATGAGTTTAAAATTATGATAAAATAATAATAATTAATTGTATGCCCATTAGTAACATATGAATAATTATGCAATTAAATTTGGAAATAGGTATTAGCTGAAAAGAAAAACTTACACTGTTGGTCTGCGTCGAATCTCTCTCCTGGTAGGATTCCCTCCGCACTGTGGTCCAGTTGCCCGGCGGAGTTACCGTGGTCAAGGAGACATCCAGACTGCACAGTGCTAGCAGAATTTTACAATAATCCATTTAACTAAGGCATCGCTAAAACGTACATACCTTTTTGATATATACCCTAAGCGATGATAGCTCAGTGGTAACGTGTACGACTTCGCGTCAAAGGTCGTGAGTTTGAATCCATCTAGGATGATCTTGAGCTTTCCGTGAGGGAAAACGTCGTGAGGAAACCATGGTATGACTGCAACGTGGCTAACTACCACGTTCAAGGGGAAAATTTGCCGCCAAATAGCAGTAGGTGTGTTCCGGAAGTGGCATTTGAAAGTCAGTTCCTCCACAGGTTTAGCGTGTCTACCAACATAGGCTGTGTCGTCACTTAAGATCCGGTGAGATTATGGCCGTAACGCTGAAACTTTAACTATAGAAAAAAATGTCAGCCTATTCGAATAAATGAAAACACGGGCTACTTTGTTTTTCTTTTCTATCGAGAAAATGTGACTTAAACGAGTATCGGTTTTTACAAAATTTTCAATCATATGTTCAATTAACATACATCCAATAAACAAAATAATAATCTTAGTACTTTTTGATTTCTGGACCTTTAAAGAATCATATTTTTTTAAATATCTCCTTAAGCGAACTTACTCGAGAAACTTTTCAAGATAATTCTTACTGCACTGCGACCAAGTTATCTTCCCGCTGCCGAGGGTTGGGCTCATTATGTAAGCGCTCGGGTCGCAACCGTTATCAGCTAGAGGTCCATCGTGACGCATTCCCAAGCTGAAAATATCGAAGATCTTTGAAATAAAACTAATTTAAACGGATTTTATCGCGGTTATTTATTAAATTTTGATCCCGACGTTTCGAAAGCTTTTCAGCCTTCGTGGTCACGGGGCGGACTGATGTGTAGGTTGTCCAGAAAAGGTAGGTAAATTGAAGGTAGACACAGTAACATAAACTTTTCTGGATAACCTACACCTCAGTCCGCCCCGTGACCGCGAAGGCTGAAAAGCTTTCGAAACGTCGGGATCAAAATTTAATAAATAACCGCGATAAAATCCGTTTAAATTAGTTTTATTCCAATGAATAATATTCGCGTAAACCTAAGAAATCATTATCGAAGATCTTCTTTTTATGTTATCTCGGCAAAGTGACTGCACTGTACCTGATGTTAAGTACGGTACAGTCCAAAAACAGCAGCGTCATGCCGGCCTGCGTAAATGCTTTTTTATGTTTCGTTTGAAGGACCCGATGTTATATGAGGAAGGGAACACATGGGCTGAGAGACTGTTCCACAAGTTCAAGGTACGGTAAAAGTACGACATATCGAGTATTTTGCTTCGAGCTGTAATGAGGGTTACCGTAAAGCTGTGACTTCGAAGTCCAACGCGTGTAGTACTATTGTGAAAAGGAGAGAAAGGGACGACTCTTTTTTCTTACGTTTCAGTATAATTAGAAATTAACGCCCTAGTACTTTTCTCGGTTTTATTCTATATGGTTTAATTGTTATTCAATAAACAAAAAAAATTAGGTTATGAGGCGTCCACTTTTGGATTTTCCAAACTTTTTTAAGTCTTATTTCTAAAGAAAATAAACGTTATTTTTGAGTGTGATCGAGTTGAACTTACTTGTGACCGATTTCATGTGCCACGACATAGACGCTTTCGAAATGTCGCCCTTCGTTTACAGTACAACTGCTTGTCACCGTGCACATCCCAGCCACTGGAGCTAGCCCTGAAATATTTGAACCCTCGTGTCTCAATGAAAAAGTAATACCTCGGTTGTAGCCCGATAGATGTAAGTGAGTTCGCACCCCTACATTGAGAAGCTTTTGTTAAATGAATTTTTGTAATACTTTCTTGGTGAGCTATGGACTTATTTTAATGTAATAGGGTGCAAATGAGCAAGCGTGTTATCTGATGGTAAGTGTTCACCACTGCCAATGGACACCCACAAGGCTACGGGAATCACGGGTTGCTCTCAAGTGTCACTGCTGGAACACACCTATTAGTATTTGGCGGCAGATTTTGAGCTTGTGAGTGGTAATTAGCCAGGCGGGTATTAGAAAAAGCGTTACCACCATGCTATGTCTTCCTCACGATGTTTTCCTTCACCGAAAGCTCAAGCTCATTGTAGGTGGTTGGATTCCAACGCACATCCCATGACGCGGTGCTCATGCACGCTACCACTGAGCTATCGTCGCTTCAGTTTCAGTTTAAAATCTATCACCAAGCAACTGTAGGTGTCCTTCCAGAAGCTTCATTTGACAGCCGGGTTCCCTATTAAGTTTAGAGTGTTTTTGACTAGAAACAATGTGGGGGCCTTTCCTGCTAATTTGCAAGTCCATGTTTTTTTAATACTATATATGTTTAGCTTTATGCCGTTAACTCACCTGATGTTAAGTGACGGTAAACATGATAAATGTAGTGAAGAAGCTTGCTCTAAAGTGCAAGTCCCGTAACACACCTATTGGTATTTGGCAGCAGATTTTCAACTTGAAGGCAATTGCTGCCGGCCAGTTGGGCATTAGAAAAGCCCTACCACTATGTAAACCCCACAAACTCCTGGTAGCCTGGCCACCGTTTTGCAAAAGCGGAAACGTATTTTTGCCGACGTAAGCACAAAAAGAAAGGTTTAGCGAATTTACCAACTATCAGGTAAGATTGTGGCAAAGACTAAGGCCCTATATACACGTAAAAAGACCGATCAATTTGTTATAGTATTCATGAAATATTGCATCAACTTACCTACCACCTGACTGCTAACTTTACCGTTCTTATTCACCACGTACAAATCTAACCCGGTTAATATCAAAGCGTGGTCCCAGTGCATCGGATCATTGTCACCGGGCGGGTTCTCTAACCGCTGCCAAGTGCAGAAGTTACTCAAAAATCTATCGATATCGTGCGGCCTTTTAAGATTCGGAGGATCTTCGTGCAGTATCTCGAGTCGTTTCAAAATGAAATTCACCGGTCTCCCCAATGAGGGATCGTGATACAACAATTGCACAGCGTTGATCATAGCCAGAACGAATCTTACGACTTCTCTCTCTGTCTCTTTGGGAAAGTTTATTGTCATGAGTTTGTATAAGTCCCGGTCCACGAACACAGCTGTTTCGACGAATACCGCCGGTAGGATCGCTCGTTTCTCTCTGTTGATTCGAGTCGATAGCTTTTCAATGAAACTGGTTATGGTTTGATTTCTATGGACTACACTCATTTTGAAATCCGTTAAATTGTTACCGCTTAATGCATTCTGTACAGTGACATCTCTTTTTCTTCTATGTTTGGTCCACGTTTTTTGAGGACATATGGAGGAAGCGTTAATAGTTCTTTCTATGCATTCGGGTTCTTTGTTACTGGGACTTGGATTGCTATTTAATCTAGCGACTGAATGTTTGACTATGATATGTACTTTTACATCCTCTTCGTGAAATCTTTCAGGCAACGGATGTATAATATAGTAACTGTCATTAGACTTGATAACACCTCTCTGTAAAATGGTTAACTTTCATTATGAATTTTTTTTAATACAAAACACACACAGTTCACTAACAATTTGAACTTAAAAATATGAAATATGTCTTCAAGTATGATGAGTCTGTTACAACGAACATAAAATGTGTTCGAAAACAAATCGTGAATTGACAAATATCACATGTTATAAATAATTCACTGGTAACTGTAAAGTAGAGTTTCGAAAGCCAGTTCCTCCACAGATTAAGCGTGTCAACCAACTTGGGCTGTATCGTCACTTAAGATCAGGTGAAATTATGGCCATAACACTAAGCCTTAACTATAAAAAAAGTACGCTTAGAATAAAAATATCGTAGAAAGTACCTTTTTCCAATTAAATTTATATCAATATAGAACAACTACTTCATACTTTTTATTATAACTTATTTGATACATTTTCATTAAGAAGTAAGAAAATAACTATGAAACTATTGAAGCGATGATAGTTCAGTGGTAGTGTGTAGGATCGCCGCGTTATTAGAAGTGAGCTCGAATCCGGCCACCTACAATGAGCTTGAGCTTTCGGTGAAGGAATACATCGTGAAGGAACCATAACATGGCAGTAGGGCTTTTTCTAATGCCGGACTGGCTAGCTACCACCCTCAAGTTGAAAATCTGCCAGAGTCGTGTTTAAACCATTTTGTTATAATAAATATTATTCGTAACTTCAAACTACTTTGAAAGTTAGTCAAGTTCTCTGCATTACTCACCACATCTTCGCAAACGTATAAAGCCGCACGATCACTTCTATAATAGCACCTATCTAACTCATCATCAGTGTGTTGATCCAATATAGAGTTAGTATTGTTCGACCAACGTTGCATTAATAGGAACTGTGGATCTAGGAAACTCTGTCTAGGATTAAGTTTAATGTCTAGATGCTTCTTAAGCCCGACTAGATTTTGATCGTCATACAGAAGAGATCGCTTTCGGCGTCTCGGTTGTTTTAGATGTGCTATTTCGAAACGGGCTTCTGAAATACACATGAAAAATTTTTAATGGATTATTAACAGACAGTTGCCTCGCCTCATGTCTACAACTCAGTATTGATTAGATTTTATATAAAAGATGTTTACTCCTTTTCGAAAGTTAAACCGCTTCGGGATAAATTTAGTAGCAAAATAAACCCAAAGGTCTTTCTTTCAGTATAAAATGTAATCAATGATGGATGAAACAAGTACTGAAGCGATGACCTGGAAATATTCAGAGTAGAGTCAGATCGGTTACATGATGACGTAAGATTGTATATGAAGCGATGATAGCTCAGTGGTGGCGTGCAGGAACGCCGCGTCATTGGACGCGAGTTCGAATCCAACCACCTACAATGAGCTTGAGCTTTCGGTGAAGGAAAATATCGGGAGGAAACCATAGCATGGTGGTAGAGCTTCTTCTAATGCCCATCTGCCACCAAATACATATAGGTGTGTACCGGCAGTTGCATTTGAGAGGAGGTCCCTCCAGAGATTTAGCGTGTCTAACAACTTAGGCCGTATTGTCACTTAAAATCAGGTGAGATTATAGCTATTACGCTAAAAATTAAAAATTAAATTAAAAAAAGGTCATAAATAAGAAATATATTTTTTACACCCCGATGGTGATTAATAAGTTTTCGGTCACCCTGATGCACATCGATTACCCACAACTGATTGAAGTCTGCAATATTAGAATAATCATAAGTGAGCTACCGACTAATTAAAAATATTTACGATCATTTATTATTAATTGTACTTAATAATACTCTTATTTCTCAGTAAATAAATGACTTAAACTTAAAGTTGGCATCAAATTTGAGTCATATGTATCATATTTACAGAATTTAATGTATATGAGGCATGGATAATGTCTAAAATGTCTCACCGCTGGGATTAGCACCAAGAAGAAAGATTTTTTCTGACTCAGTTAAATGATCCAGGAGCTGTTTCGAATGATCCTGAAACAAGAGATATTCACACTTATAATTCAATTTACAACGTACACCAAAACGTAAGCTCTATGTTTTGTCAATACTGTAAAATTGCATAAAAAATACATTGATTGTTCGCCATGTTCTTTATTCAAGGCTGTGTCATAACATGTAATATTATAAATAATAAACGGGTCGATAAATATTAATTGTATGATTGGATGTAAAACCCATCACTCGATACCAAAATTCATCATTATCGATACAGCGGTTTAGGCGTAAGAGCATAAGAAATAAACAAATAATATTTCGCTTATATAAGTATACCAGAACACAGAATACGTCAGAGACAAGCGAAAAATTCACCTGGTAAAAAAACGAACAAACTTGGAGTTCAAATAAAACTCATTGCACTCCCTCAACCTCAATTTGAAACCATAACTTAGTAATCTATGTCATATATGTGTAAAAAATATAAACACGACCTAAGCGTGGTGTCAAATGTGGGTCATGTGTTCAAAGAGAATATTTTATGATGCAGGAATTCTAACATCAAATTCAGAATAACAATAAAAAAATAAAAATAAAAACAAATAATGATCATCATTAGGAAGTAACACATCGCAGTGAAACTGCGCTAACCTTGCAATTGCTTGTTAAATAAATCTATTGTTTCGGTCCCTCATTGCTATAGTATGAGAAATAGCCTCGACATTATTTTGACAATGGGTGTTCCCGCGCAGACATTCGCGATTAATCGACACTTTATTACCTAAGTAGTACCTTAGATTAGCTAAATCCTAAGAAGTTTATCTAATAACGTCTGCGTGTAAATGCTTTTCAAAGTTCAGGGAAAAGCTGCGAACTCGGTTGCACGCTAGGTACGGGCAAACGGTAGAGTAGTAATGAAACTGTCTTGGACACTAATTAGTTACGTATATTAGCGTAAACATTACTGACATTCGACCGACTTAACCCGAGATAAACACATGCGTTTATGTGTGAGTACGCCATTTTCGCTGCTTTTATAGGACTTACTTTACAGTATATTCGGACGTCCGCGTGAATTGACGTGACTTCGGATCCACCTGCAATAAGCTTTAGCTTTCGGTGAAGGAAAACATCGTGATGAAACCATAGCATAGTGGTAGAGCTTTTTCTAATAGCTTCCCGGCTAGATGCCACCCTCAAGTAGAAAATCTACCGCCAAATACCTTATAAATGGGCTCCGGTAGTTGCACTTGAGAGCAAGTGCAGGATAGTTACATCTTGGGTCACATAGTAATTTTATCAGGTGAGATCACATTAGGCTAAAACTTTTAAACTATAAAACAAAAATGTATGTTTATTTTGTGCCTATGACTTACTGTATATTAGATAAAGATATTATACATGTATTAAAACTAGAACAGAGCCCATTATATATAGTAAACAATTTTTGAAAAATTAAACTGTTGGTACTGTGTTGTCACAGTGAGGGGTATACACATGTTTTAATTTTATGTCCGTCTGTACTTTGTACGCGCATCATTCTGAAACGAGTGGGTAGATTTTTATTAATTTTCATCGAAATAAAATTAATTTAAACGGATTTTATCGCGGTTATTTGACCACGAGGGATAAAAAGCTTACGAAATGTCGGGATCAAAGTTAATAAATAACCGCGATAAAATCCATTTAAATTAGTTTTATTTCTAAACATAAACACGCGCGTAAACATAAGAAATCATTTTATTAACTTTGGCACTGATTATGGATCAACGTATAGGTTATTGTTATCCCTCACAACGAAAGAACTCAGCCGAACTCAGCCAGTCATATTGACATCCGGTCATAAAACATCTATAGCGCAGTGAAATATCGTAAATGTTAAACGAAATTGATTACACAAAATTTCTTCTACTTTCACTGGATAACAACATTATAATTTTTCACCAAATTTCCGCCCTGTTAACTAGAAAGGGAAAGTGTATAATTGTTGGTTTGCAACACCGGGATCATAATCTCTCTTGAATACTGAATACAATGAAATACGTTACGGGTGGATCGTTTCTTACATAAACCGGTGCAATCTATCTGAATATATAGTGTGGTAATTTAATTTCTTTGCCTTACTTTAAACTCAGGCATGTGTACTAATTTAATTATATACATAGTCTGTGGTAATTATTAATATATAAATATTTATGTTGTTATGAAAACACTCTTAAAGAGTGCATAAACAGTTGCCTATTATTGTATAAAGTAGCATTGATTTACATAATAGCGAGAGGTAGGATGAAACGTCTTTATATAAGAAGTGGGAGATAGGATACAAAAAGTATTAAAGTAGGGGGTATATTGGCATGGCGGTGTGGTTTTTCTATTGCCCGCATGGCTAGCTACCACCTTCAAGTTGAAAATACTTGCCATCAAATACTTATAGGTGTGTTCCGACAGGGACACTTGAGAAACAGATTTTTCACTAGGCTTAGAGTGTCCATATCTTGGGCCATATCATCACTTAACACCGGTGATGTTGTGGCCATAATGTTAAAGCTACTAATGCTTACCACCCGATGACCCTTGTCACACGCCTTTGTGTGGCCTGAGTTCGGGTAATGCATTTAGGCGTTACTATGAGAAAATCCGTTAAGAATAGGACTTTAAATACCATGTAAATAAAAATAAAAGAAATCGGTGCTAGTTGCGGTGGGCACTACTAAAGATATCTTATGGCTTCATTGTGATGGTTGTCTTCGTCAAAAGCTCAGGTTCATTGCAGTGATTTGAACTCACAACTATTAATGTTACGTCCGTACACACTGCCAACTGAGCCATCATCTAAGTATGCTGGCAAATTATATGAAAAAAAAAAATGTAAGTTTTCTACGTATGAATGCAATGCGTCGTGGTCGACCGACCACTGGATGAGAGTAGCGTTCGTAGGGTCAACTAGTTTTATAATAATTATGAATATCGGATACATTCCATATTTATAACTTATTAACATGTTATTGAATGTCAATTAGATTATTGAAGGTTATATTTCATTTATATAGGTATGATGGAAATGCACAATAGTTCGCATTCATGACCCGACACGAATCAAGGATCTCTCGTCACGGAACCCATTCACAGTTGGTCACGCGTTAGCTCTGTACCATTGACATTTTATTGGCAATACATACGTATACTTTTAACTTTTAACTGACATCTGAATACTTGATTTAGCTTAATAGACAATTCAACGTAAAGTGCAATTTGGAATACTGTCAGATGTGTGAAAAAGGTAAATATAAGAAGTGTGTATAAATGTGTCAGTGTTTTTTTTTTTTGTTTTCCTAAACCTAAACTTAAATGCTAAACCTGTGAAGGGACTGGCTCTCAAGTGCAACTGCCAGAACACACCTATTGCTATTTGGCGGCAGATGTTCAACTTGAGGGTGGTAGCTAGCTAGGCGGGCATTAGACATAATGTGTAAAAGTTAGTAAGGACATAAGCTCAATGTTATATTTAGTTATTATCAACAAATATGATAGAAAACTTGTAGATTTATAATCTTTATATCATTACGTTATGAAGTACGTTATGCACTAAGTTTAGGAAGCGCTGGTCCAGATGGAGATGATGCCGATAGCAGCACATGTCAAACCCAACCCCTTTGTTCGAAGTACTTAATGTAATTAAAACCCATCTGGTACCAAACGATGTGAAACGTAAGATGCGAGATCTTTATTTTTCAAACAATCTACACAAAAGAATTAACAAATAATTAATGACATACGAAAGCATAAAGTATTTACAAATGTATATTCCATGGTTTTATGCAAATAAGTTGGTAGTATTTCCGTACATTGCCTTTTTGATTAAGACATGATTGTTACACTGTTTTTGAAGTGAAAACTCCTATAGGCGGCATTGAATACGTCTATTTGGAAGGTACTTAATGAATGAAACTGGACTCAAATATAATAATATGACCCTCGTTAGGATATAGTCGGCCAAGTCGACTAAGGGAACGAGATAGATATATTCAACGTGTCACGCTATTCTCGCTTTATAAGCGTTACATGAGAGAGTAAGACGGGTCGGTCACATTCAGTATCGACATAAACACCGTATGTACCTTGCGTATGGTACGTTTTAGTTGAATTACGCATTGTGAACTTCGCCTTGATGAAGTTTACATTTTATTTAATTATCTATTTCGGAAACAAACAGTTCTTTTTTCTTCTAAGTATGTACATAATAAATTATCACATCCCAATAATGTTTATTCATAATTAACACTACTAAGTGAGTAATTCTTGTATATATAAATTTCGAATATCTCGAAAACGGTTCTAACGATTTCGATGAAAATTTTTTATATAAATTTTTGCTTAATAAATTCACCTATATAGTTGCAATTTTCGTAAAACGCAGTTCACGATTATTATTTATACCAATAATATTAATTAAATTTGTGTTTTTTAATTAAAATAATCAGTTCAATGATAGGTAACATGATGCGGATAGTAACATAATTTCATCAAGAGCACGTGTGTATTTTAAAAAAAATCACACAATTTAAAAAAACCCGATTTAAGTTCGGTCACCTAAACACACCTATTGGTATTTGTCGGATGATATTAAACTTGAGGATTGTTATGGTTTCCTCACGATGTTTTCCTTTACCGAAACGCCAAGCTCAAGTTCATTGTAGGTGGATTTTAATCCACCTCCCTTGACACGACGTGCGTACCTACTACCAATGACCTATCATCGCATCAGATAACAAGGTTGCGAATAATAGCCATAGAAAAAGCAAGCTTTCTGATATTATTACCAAACTGACTTGACCAGCAACTACTCTCATGAACAGTGGCCAAGTGTGCGTTGTGTCGCTTCCACAAATAGTTTCAAAGCCAATCCCTTTTCAAGGTGTGTCAAGTAATCGCCTCCGGCAACATCGTGATATTAACAGGTGTCTCTGAGTATTTTTTTTAATACTGTTACTTCTGTAGGCAATTGGTCCGCATTTTTTTAATGCTTTAATTTATTAGTTACGAAAAAAATGCTTAAAAATATTTATATATATATATATATAATTTTGCGTACAGCTTAAACTAATCGGAAGCATTTAAGATATCTTATCCTAAGTATATATGTACATTTAGTTATGGTTCTTAAGGACTATGTTTCATTTTATTTTATTTTTTATATAATGCAATATCTTATATATTATATCTAACTCAATTACTGTGAATAATTGGTGGCATTTTGCGAGAAAAATGATTCCGTTATCAATATTTATATTATAAAGAAGAAAAGTTTCTTTGTTTGTTTGAATACACTAATCCTAGCTACCCTTTCGATTTCATTTATTTAATGTATTTGATAAAACAATTATTAAGGATACTTTTAAGGTCATTGATACGCCACCATTAACAGGAGCAAAGCTGTATTGAAATAAATAATAGTTAAAAAAAACTAAAAAACACGCTTTTTATAGAAAACTGAACTAAAAAAATTGAAAATAAGTTTTAATAAATTTAAATTAAGAATAGTGTCAAAAAATTCAATAAATATAAATTTATAATAGTGTAAATAAAAAAAAAAATATTTTATTAAAAAAAAAACGTGGGGTGCTTTTAAGATTATCAGATGATAATCACTCTACTCATATCTGTCGATAAAACATTTATAACTATTGACACCATGCACCCCACGCTTTTTTTTAAATAAAATACATTTTTTTATTTAAACTATTATAAATTTATATTTATTGAAATTTTTAACACTATTCTTAATTTAAATTTATTAAAACCTATTTTCAATTTTTTTAGTTCAATTTTCTATAAAAGCGTGTTTTTTAGTTTTTAAAACTATTATTTATATTCTACTTTTTAGTTTGCTTTATTTATAATAGCTTGTTTTTTTTTTAATTATAAAAAAATCAAATTAAGTTTCTTGCCTTATGAAAATTATATAAATGAAAAAATCTTATTTTGCAAATTGAAAAATGGAGTAATTTTATCAAATTAGTGTATTGTCATCGGTCCTCGATAAATCTACAAAGTTTGAACGAAATCTGGCTGTTTAAAGTGGGTCAAAATCGCGCCCAAAGGAGTCGGTTACAAACATACAAACAAACATACAGATGAAGTTAATAAAAAGCGTGTAAAAAGTTACAAAATGGGGCAAAAATTGTTAAATAGATTTCATTTACACGCTATCGAAACCACAGGCAAAGTTAGTTAAGTATATGTAAAGTGAAGTTGTAATAAATAAGCGGGGCATGATATGGACCGTTTATTTTGAAAGTGGTGTAAGTCCATTTTATTTTGTTCTGAGAAAATTAAAGGTTTATATAATATTTGTTGATAATGCAATTTCAATACCGACCGATTTTAAGTTGTACAAAACATGGGATTTTCTTGAACAATTAAAAACGGACTAGTTATATATAAAAAAATTACATTAAATTAAGCATACATTACGTGATAGATCATTTTTCTCAAAAATGGACTTACACCACTTTCAAAATAAACGGTCCATATGTCAACTGCCACTGATAAGCCCCGGATGGACGGTTTTATTAAAAGAGTCACCGTATAGTTGAAGTATGAAGCCTTATGACTTTTCATTTTTTTTATTAAATGGCTCCCGTGGGCGCAGCCCTTAATTCAGCAAATGACATGTGATGATTATGGTAATCCTAGTGCGAGAGACACTTATATAACTAATATAAACAAAAGAGTACTGAGAAACTGTAATACATTTCACGTGGACAAACACAAACAAAGCGAACCCGCGTAAAAGTTAATGACATCTACAATTAATACCAACAACACCAAACAAAAAATTGGCACATAAGTACAAGAATCTTAATAGAAACGAATACCATCTGAAGTTTAATTTTATTGCTAGAAATGAATTTACTAACAAGATCAGTAAAAGGGGAGATGACTAGGGTAAGCAGAGTTTCTATGCAAGTATTATGGTAATTTAATTATTCTACGTGATATTGACATTTGTGGCCAGTATATAAAAGGAAGAAGTAGATTAGGTATTTATGTTTGAAACACCAAACAACAGAACGAAAAAGACCTAAGCACATTGCATTAAAAAATTCTAGAGTCGCACTGAAGTTGTATTATTATTGTATGACCTTCAGCGATGTTTATACGTTATCGTTGAATATAATCTCTTTTTTTTACGTTTCCTTCGTTCATCATCGTTATGTTCACGCAAGCGAGGTATTTCTTATATATCCCTTGTCATAATTGCAGTATCATTGTTTACTTTTAGTGAGATATACCAGGTTATTTGTCATTGGTTCGGAAAAAATTAATAAGTTTGAATATGAAATGTTTCACACAAAGTTTACGCGTCTCTTTACTCATTTCCCATAAGTTATTCGCGGAGAAAAAGTAGCCTATCAGTCTCCAGGTATGTATATATCTCTACACTAAAATTCATCATAATCGATTCAACGGTTAAGGCGTGAAAGAGTAAGAAACAAACAAACTCACTTTTTCATTTATAATACAGTAGAACCTCTATCGTCCTACACCTAGTCGAAAATCAAGGGGAACGCCAAATAATTCGAGTTATAGAGTTTTTGACTTATAGAGAATGGAGGTTTTGATGTTTGAAGCGAACTTATTAGTAAGGACTAGTAAAGATAACAATTTTATTTTATGAAGTCACTAGAAATGTCGGCGATTTCGATCGCGTGTAACTAAAAATTATTTGACCCTTTTTGTCCGTTTTTGTATATTTTTTTTCAATACCACTTTGTAAGTTGTAGCATGGTGGTAAATAGGCCAAAGATTTTCTCATTAACATTTTTTTTTAATCCGACTGGTAGTTCCTAAGATCGCACGATCAAGCAAAAAAAAGGTTTCCGTAATGAAAAATAAATGTGCATATGTACCTATCCGAGATTAAGGTCGTCACCATTCGAAGCATAAATATATGTAGTTTCATATCTTTAATTTGTAAAAAGATAATTCTTCATACAATCTTTCATTCCCTTCATCCCTCCAAGTTTTATTTTCACGAGAATAGGTAACCTACATCCTTCTTAAAGATTTTTTTTTTATAGTTTAGGTTTACCGTTATGGCTATATTCTCACCTGATCTTAAGCGACGATACGGCCCAAGTTGGTGGATACACTAAGCCTGTAGAGGAACTAGCTCTCAAGTACAACTGCCGGAATACAGCTATTGGTATTTGGCGGCAACTTTTCAACTTGAGGTTGGTTGCTGGGGATTACAAAAATTCTACCACCATGCTATGGTTTCATAAAGATTTTTCTTTTAATATGGAATTCGAACTGAAGTCCATTGACATGGCATCCGATACACTACCAACAAAGCCATCATCGCTTAGAATATGTAAATAATATATTGAAATTCTTAATGTCGTTTGTAGCCACCGATCAATCGTAAGCGGAAACCATCGTGGATTTTACTGATCGTGATAGGTGATGTTCAATTTTACGGTTTCGACAACCCTGAGTCATCACTAGTGAATGACATTTGCGTGTCGCAGCTCACCTGTGGCGTAAGGCTGCGCGTATGTATACGTCGAAAAGATTAGGTATTGTTATTTGTATTTTAAAGTTTGCTTTAATTGTAATACTGTTAAAGGCAGTTTTTTAAAGACAATTACCTTTCAATGCATTCATTAGTAATATGGATTTTGTAAACTATTCATACGACAAATAATTGTTATCCATTTTTTTATTTTATCCAAACATAAAATTTCTCATACGGATATCTTCTTGCTTTTTTTTACATTTTAAAATATGTGTTTTTACAACAACTTAATGTATCATAGGGGAATTGTTTTGATTCTATAGTTTTCTAACAGATGGCGTTAATAATACATCAAAATTGTAATGAATAAAAAATGTTATATGCTACTTTTCTAAAATGTGGATAAATTAATACTTTTATCACCTATAATACATTTATACCTAAATAGAAAATACTATGTCAAAGCTGAAAAGTGTGATAGTTTTTCTGAAAATGTATCAAAAAATGCGTAAATTGTCGAATTGATACTTGTCTATTCTTGCCTCACTAATGGAAAAAGGTCCATTGTCAAGGTACGAAAAGATGTAAAGTTACGTCCGCCAATGATTTAATAACCGATTGCGAATGCCAAATAGTCGATAGTTTTCTGATTGGCCGCCTAAAGTCCTACTATAATAGCATTAAATAAATAAAAAATACCCGTTCTTAAGGTTCAAAGTTTCTTAGTAACGTTTTCTTTCACCGCCAGCTGATGGTTATACAAATTCACAATAGTACGTGGTAAACAAAATCATCGATACATGTCGAAATTCGTTCGAGAGGATATCGAGTCGGTATTTCGATATCGGTCTAAACTAGCGTTTTAATCAGGTGCCAGTGATATTCCCAGAGTAATATTTTAGTATCTATATATACATTTGTCGCTACCAGACATATAAAAAAAGAAACAACTGAAGGTACTGTATAATCAATGCACGTGTATAATATTTGGCTTATGTATATCTGTAGTACAAAATCGCTAAATGAATGAAAGAGTTACTTATCTTGCAAGTTACAATGTAAAATCCCCATATATATATTGCAAGTTTTTAAATATACAATCACACTTCTGCCTCTAACAAGCTCCGGCGTACAGTACAATCCTGTCTCGCCTGCCATGGCACAGTACAAACCAGATTTAGTTCCAGATCCCGAAGTAGAGGGTTCAGTTAGTACATTAAGCTTTTTCGATTTTTATTATTAGCTAGTACCGTGTTCGATTTTCTCCTACGCGATTCGGCAACAGCCCAAGCCGAGGGTCGGTCACTAGTGACACCCTTGCGCGAGTTGCCCATCGGGCTCGAGCGCCCTCCGCGCTCGGCCTCCTAGTTCAGGTGAAGCTGTAAAAGCCCTTCAGGATAACAGTGTAGGCCCCATAAAAAAAAAAACTGTCTCTAACAGACGAATTCACGTACATATATTGCACTTTATGGACTTACAACTAAAACGTCTGTCGTTTATAAATTGCATGCATGCGGCCAGCCTTATAACAGTGTAGATAAAAATTCACTCGGCCGTATTTACCGTGACATTACGCTGTCATGACAGAAGCGTTTTCTTCATGCATCGTACAATGTTACGTGAATTATTTCAATTTTATGTAATTTCACAGATTTAATCTTCAAGACTTTACTGTATATATGATAAGAGTAACGGAGATCCGATGTACCTGTTATTTAATCATATTATTAGCTGTAACTATATCTCAGACGACATCAACGTACATTTTTTATATGTATATACCTAATGCGTTACTTAACGCACTGTAAATTCTATATAGCGATAATATAAGTGACTGTCCATGTTATAACGTTATTGAGAGTAATCGTTATATGGAGACAAGAAACCCACGAAAACCAACCGGCGATGATGCGATGATAGCTCAGTCGGTAGTCTGTACGGGCGCCGTGAAAAGGGGCTTGAGTTCGAAATCACCTATAAGCTTAAACTTTCGGTGAAGGAAAACATCGTGATGAAACCATAGCATGGTGATACGGCATTTTCTAATATACGCCTGGCTACCTTGCACCTGGTCCACAGATTTGGCGTGTTCACCAATTTGGGCAACAGCGTCACGTAACATCAGGTGAGATTGTTGCCATACCGCTAAACCAACTAAAAAGAAATGTGGGACTCAAATCAAGTTGCAGCAAGGAAATTGCTGTGACCATTAAATCAACCATATTATTTTGTTGGTCAATTTTGTTTTGTTATAATTGTGCTGGATAATAAAACTGTACAATGTCTTCATACAAGTACGTTCTTTTGTAATATTACGTGATGCTCGATTAAAGCTATGGAAATAATTATATTCAATTCAAGGGTAAAATACATTCTTAGTACGTGGGTAAAAAACATACAATATATAGATTTTTAATTTCCTAAGTTAACTAGTGATAATAACATAAACTTTTCTGGACAACCTACACCTCAGTCCGCCCCGTGACCACGAAGGCTGAAAAGCTTTCGAAACGTCGGGATCAAAATTTAATAAATAACCGCGATAAAATCCGTTTAAATTAGTTTTATTTCAATGATAATAACTAGTTAATTGTTGAATGTGTAAAATGTGAAACGATATTTCAATGAATGAATGAAGCTTTTTCTATGGAAAATTTCTTTAAAATTACGATTCGAACGATAAGAGTCAACAGCCCTGTGGTGTTTTGTTTTTTTTTTTTACTTTTGTATGGTTAAGGTTTACCGTTATGGCCTTAATTTCACCTGATGTTAAGTGAGGACATGGTCCAAGATGGTAGACACCCTCAGCTCAGTGGAGAGACTGGCTTTCAAGTGTAATTACCTGAACACACCTATAGAAATTTGGCGGCACATTTTCAACTTGAGGGTGGTAGCTAGCCAGGCGGGCATAGGAAAAGCTCTACCACCACGCAAACACTATACATATTACATATTTTCAATAATAGAAATAGGAAAATGTGAAAAAACTGCATTTGTTTTATACCTAATTCAGTAAACATTCCTAAATTAGGAATATTTGTTTACGCATTTCCAAAAGCTTTACGCAAATTCACAAAACGATCGCAAACTAATTGAAAGTCAGTTCATTTGCTGTCACATAGATTACCTAAATATTTCAAGGCGTCGACAAACTGGATACGTTACAGAATATGATAATTATTAATTTAGCGAAATTAAGCGAGAATTTAGGTTACAACGAACGACCTGATCTCGTAAATTATACTAAATGTATTCTAACGTTACAAAATTTAATATACCTTTATGCTGCTATGTTATTTTAAAAGGTTTTAGTGCTGCCGGCATATTTTAGAACCTATAAAGCGATACCAATTTAACTCCTATACCTATTAGCTAAGCATTACGTTACATGGTAGGACGTATGACCTATAGCAGTATTCCAACAGGTGCCCTTGAGGGCCAGTACCTTCATTACCGTGTCCACAGTCTTGGTCCACATTGTCACTTAACATCAGGTAAGATTGTAGCCATAACGCTTAAATCTATAAACTATAAAAAATATTTCTAAATATATGTGAAGTTTAAACGTGTTATTAAAACTGTTTATGATTCCGATTCACATTGTCGATAACACTTCTTACTCATGGATGTATTGTATACCTTTCATTTATTACTAATTATTAATTTCATTTATTAAATATTACAAATGCGAAAGTGAGTGCGTTTGTTTGTGACGCTTTCACTTAAACTGCTGTATTATTTAAGATGAATTTTGGTATAGAGTTATACGGAATCCTGGAGACGGTGATAGGCTACTTTTTCTCGCAAAACACATTGGAATCGGGGTAAAGTGAGCGATAAACTATGTATGGAATCTTTTTATTGCGTGATTCGATTTGTTTGACAAAATTATTATTAAAGCGAGCGAAGTCGCAGGTAACAGCTAGTTATTAAATAATTATTTTGTGCGCGATTCAAATCAACAGCACTCGGCGTGGTGCCAGCGGCGAGGCGACCACGTAACCCCCAAGATCAGTCGTGTTATGTATGCACTACAGCGCGTTGTTACTGTGGAATGTTACAATATATCCAAGTTCTATAATAAAATCTATTACAACGAAATCTCGTTCGCTACAACCATCCTCATATGGATGACTTCGTTACGATGTGTGTTTGACAAATCTACTAACAGAATCGTTTGTGAAACGTTTATTGAATTCCGATCTATTGAATTAAGCCCGGGCAGCTTTCGAGCGGTGGGCCTAGATCATTTCGTTAACTTCCCGCCTCAGTAATTGCTATTTCGTAGTTGCGACACAGACACGCGGTAGGTATTGAACCGCACCTTCGAACTGTGGAAATATCGACATGTTTATTGTTTAATTCATACCCGTATGTATCTACGTATCAATAAGGCAATATGGAATCATAGCCTATATTGTGAGTTCCGATATAAATAGGGCGTAGCGAGATACTATTGGATCAGGAACTTAGGCCTGCTCGATTGGTAAAATGTAATACCGCCATGCAATTATGAATCAGTGGTCGCATGTGAGGACACCACGTTTGTAAACGTGAGTTAGAATCACAGCGATTAACCTGAGCTTTTGGCGATGGAAAATATGGTGATAAAACCATAGCATGGTGGCAGGGAATTTTTGAATGCCTGTCTAGTTAGCTACCACCCTCAAGTTGAAATTTGCCGCCAAATACCAATAGGTGTGTTCCGGAACTTGCACTTGAAAGCCAGTTCCTCCACAGGTTTAGCGTGACTACCAACATGGGCCGTATCGTCACTTAACCTGAGGTGAGATTATGGTCATTATGCTAAACCTTAACTATAAAAAAAAACCAATAAAGTTGAAAATCTTTGATTAAATACCTATGGGTGTGTTCTGGCAGTTGCAATTGAGAACCTATTTTGTTACTAGACTTACTATGTCCACCATATCGTTGTTTGATATCAAGTAATATTGCAAGGTAATCGGTATGGTTTTAAACCAATGAAGTGCAATATGCTTGTGAACCTGGACAATGGGATATACAGTAGATCTCTACCACGCCGTTCGATTACTGAATGAATATACACTGATCCCGTAAAGTGATAACCCTGCGTACCAATATGGCAAGTGTTGCTATTATTCCCCTAGCCAATAATTCGTTTAGCAATTGGTAATGTAAATAATAAATATAAAAAATATGGGATGACATTCAATATACAATGTCAAAGAGGCTTTGACATTTGTATGTATTAGTAGTCATAATGTACTAAAACAATAATTGTCCATTACATTTAAACCTTAAACACCTAATCCTTCTGCAACACTTTCGTTTTAGGATTAAAAGGTAACATTATTTATCACACATTAAATTATATCTAGTAGTTTAACGAAAAATTCAATATGCAGATTGCACTTTTGAAGACTAACAGACCAATGTATATAACCAATTGTGTTGCCCATACTCACTTACGGAATCGAAACATGGTCTCACACTAAACAATACATGTATAGAATAAGTGTAGCTTAAAGACCGATGAAAAGAGCCGTGATCGGCCTACATCTGGTAAATCGTGTCCCAAACTTAGATATTTGATATTGCACCAAAGTCGAAGACATCGGTACATGTATTGCTAAGGTAAAATGAAGATGGGCCGGACACCTGACTGGGATGGATACCAAAGGATGCACTAGGATAATGTCAGAGTAGTATCCTCGAAACGAACGAGGTCCTAGGGGCAGACCACTAGCCCGATTGTCAGATGTCATTGCCTGTTTGATCAGCAATGACTGACGATAGCACAGAACTGAAAAAGATGAAGCGAGAGAGAAAAGTCTTATACCCAAGAGTGGCAGGAATCCAACTAATATAGATAGATAGATAGATAAATTTAGCTTACATACAATATTGGTGTACGTGCATATGGCTAAGTTTTATAACTTAACAAGACTGATCAAAAGAATAAACAATCTACTTATAAATAAGAATGCATAAAGATTTCTTATCTGCAGGTAATAATTCATTATGTTACTTTAAATGTTCACTTTATTATTGTAAAGGTGACTTACTTAGATTCATTATTAGCATATTGCATAATGAAATAACTCGGCGTAACTATCGAAGCAGGGCGCAACATACCTGCGAAACATCGTTTCAAAATATTTTACATAAGTAAATTTTTACTATTCGAGCGTAAAATTGCCTGTTAATAATGTAATATGAAGCACTGAAGCGCATCTGAATATGCTTGAGTTAAGTTTGAAGTAATGCTGCAGGATTAAACTAAAAGGTAATTTCATATAACGGAAAATGTAGTAGAAGAAATTGCTGTTTATATGGCAAAAATGAAAGCCTTCTTAACTTTACATGATACAGGGTACTATAGGCTATATTTTAAAGGTGCTCCAATACATGTTGTTAAGCTCTTTCTAGTAGTTAATACGATATGTAATACGCCAAGAACTTGTAGTAAAAAATATGGTTAATGAGAAAACAGGACAACTACCTTGCATTGTGCAAGGTGTTGATTGGGTTGAATTGTTGCTTGTACACTTTAGTTTTCACTTCATTACGCTGTTCCCGAAAAACATTGAGCCGGTGCCGGTTTATTATATTTATTGATTATATCTGCAAAACGTCCATGCTAACCTTGGCCTTGCACTCTCATTTTGTCACAGATGATCGACAAAACCACAGATTATGTGTCATCTGCGCGGGCTCGTTCTGATATTCTGGCGTGATCGCAATAATTTGATCACAAAAGCACCTATATTATTTGCTAATTAGCTTAGTTAGCACCAAAATACACCAAGCTTTGTGTTTGACTATATGTTTGATGTATTACAACACACACGGGCACACAGGTACAAAAATACCCAGGAAAATTTCAACAAAGGGGTTACCGTATTGTTAGGATACTGAATACAACACAAGGTACTCTATCTATCTGATAATGACAGTAATAATCTCCAAGAAGGTCAATTACTTGGCAAGTTACGAATAAAAGTTATAATCTTGAAGTTTGTTCAAATAATTTTAGTGTCTATCTCTTTCTAACAAACTGCGAACGCTGGAGAGTATGGATTTTTCACGGGATTTTATTCTGTCGTATTTTATTTTATATTTTAATCCATAGAATTGCGTTTTTAAGCTATGTTATAGTGAATTATAAATAACTCGAGATTTGATTTATTAGTTGTTACAAAATGTTATCGGCAATTTTGATCACAAAGTCACTAAACCCTTTACTAAAGGGTCGTGTGAACCCTAAAAATTTGCAGGATATTTTACCATTCGACGTGACATTGGTTGCCGCTAAATGAATGAAATACGAGCAGTTCCAAGTTGTTACTTATAGGCACGCCTTTTTGTAAACCCTTACGCTTAAAACCAATCGGCCAGTCCGCTATGGGGTTGGTGAAGATCCATCACAGCAACGCATAACAATTACGAAGGCTTGCGACCTCGCTATGGTTTGTTACATGTTGTAATTGGTTCTCGAATGCTGTTCGTAACGTAACGACGTTTACTTTCGTCAATTAACCTGGATCCGTTACGCGAAACGTTTGTTATCACGCGATACGGTTTTAGTGTGGACAGATCTATTCTAGAATGATCAAAATTAAACTTCTTATTGATTGCCGATAGTCCATTTTATTTATTAGCTGTCTATATCCGTGACTTCGTTCGCGTAGTACTAAAACTGATTTAATAACTTTTGCCCGATTTAGTAATATTTTTCAATAAGGCTTTGCTTCTATTGGTGGTAGCATGATGTTAAGTAGTCCAAAAGCCTTCTTCAATGATTGTTCTATCAAATATTCAGCTCCTAAGATTAGCGCGTTCAAACAAACTAACAAACCTTTCCACTTTATAATATTAATAAGAAAAATAGATAACTCATCACAGAGATGTCTGAATTACATAGCAGCTGCTCCTGAACTGTGGTAATATGGGGAGTAAGGGTGAAATTTATAAAATTTACTCTGACTTATCTCCACCTTAAGTCCAAAGTTCAAATAAATACTAAACAATAAATACTCGTCGTCGTGAACTGTTATTACTCTTAACTCTGAGCATAATCCAAGTCGTTAAATTACAACTAAGATTGAGATAATGTTTAGCAAGCATTATGGTTTTTTTTATGATAGCTCGGCAATATGACTGCATTGTACTTGATGTTAAGTACAGCACAGTCCAAAAACAGCAGCAACCATCGAGAGAACGACAATCCATCGCCAATCGCTACTGTCGTGCGTCATGTCATCATTTCACTGTAAGCTACCATTTTAATGGGTGTTTGACAGTGCTTGTTACCTCATAAATATATTCTCACGCTCCTTTAGTAGCTTGCTCGCTTGAAATTGGAAATACATATTCAGAGGGAAAGTACGAAAATGTATATAAAAAACCCAACCAGCATTCTATGATTTCATCACGGTGTTTTCCTTCACCGAATACTCAAATTCCTTCGTAAGGTGTCCGTACATACTACCAACTGAGGTATCATCACTTCACTTCTCTTCACAGTTTCTTGATATTGGAACGTGAAAGGTAAAGAATTGACTCTATGACGGTCCACCATGTGCGTGGTTGTCATGACTACTCTGGCATAACACATTAGATATCGTGATCCGGGTGTGTTTAAAACTATAAAGTTCATATAGTTTGAATTTTAACAAAAATCAATGACTTATTTCACCATCGATAACAAAGACGCCATGTTGTAACACGCTCTGAATACGGGATTTAGTGTTGAGATTTGTCATCCCATGCATTTTTTTTGTGTTTTCCTACGCTAACGATAGTAGAAAAAGAAATTTGGCTTAGAGTGCTAGATCTGTATCAGCATCTGCGTGATATTCCGCTCTGTGTCGCATTGTATCAACTCCGATAATCACCACTCCGAGGTGACAGTTGTGCCAATGACCTCGCAACGATAATATATTTATAATTATTATGCATATAATTAATCACTGTTTTGTTGGACTGTGGTTCAATTATTTCGTTCGGACATATTAAAAAGTTAAACTGTAAGGTCAAGCACTTTCTTTGGTTTCAAAGTCAGGGTATGCAATTGTGCGGAGACGTTTTAGGCACGTTCGGTGTTGTATTGCAAAACCCCGCAAACCCACACACTGTTGTTAATAAAGAAAATGTTAACTAATTTTGTTATTTTTCACTTATATCTTTCACTAAAACATATATTAAATCATCTGTACATATAAATATAGCAAATAAACCAGTATATTACATATTTTTTGAAAATTAATTATATTAAAAAAAAAAATTGTTTGCCTGTCTATATAGTTCTTGTATGCGCATCACTGATCAAGGATTATATGGTAACCGCCAGGACTAAAGCCAAATGTGTGACCGAAAATCGCCAAAGCATCTTCGGTTACTGAGCTGGATGCACCGCGTGCAGGTGAGTTTGGGTACTTGGAACTTGGGTAACTCAAATGGCATTCGATACCCCTTACACCACTATGTCCAATGTCATGTTGATCGATAGTGGTTTTGGATTTTAGCATTGTATTTTCTACTTCGAAGAAAGCTTTTGGTTTTATGAGATAAAAAAGATCCTATATGATGACCCATATTAATTATCACCGAGTCAGTTCAGCAAAATTTGGTTGTGTTCACGACGCTACAGAATATAAGAAACAAACAAAAAATAAGTAAATTAATATCTTTTCTTTTATTAATACCTTTAAATAACTGTATCGAATATATTGGACTTTATGAATAGTAAACAAATGGAAGGTTCTCACATTTGGCCTACTCTATGTTTATATGAAAAAAACACATTCAGAAAGTATTTTTTTTAATTGAACATGTATGTAATTTAAAAAAAATGACTCATTTCATATCGATGATATTAGGTATATAGTCTGTAGTCAGTTTTTTTAAGAAGTAGACGCAGTTTCGTCAATCAATTTACATAATAACATATCAACGTTCACAAGTACATTACCCGTATTTCACACATATCGTATGATAAATAACTTAAATATTCTATACACTTAATAAATTATAGTGTAATTTATGAAGGGATGATAGCTCAGTCGGTAGCGTATACGAACGCCGAATGGATGGACATGATTTCGAATCCACCTGCAATGAGGTTGAGCTTTCGGTGTATAAAAACATTGTGATGAAACCATAGCCTAGTGGTAGAGATTTTTCTAATGCTCGCTTGTCTAGCTACCACCCTGAAATTGAAAATCTACATATAGACATGTTGACCACTCCATTAGGCTTAGCGTGTTCACCATCTATGGTCACATTGTCACTTAATATCAGGTGAGACTGTTGTCATAACGGTCATAAAGCTATAAATTATAAAAAAGTAACATCGGGCGACTAATAGTAATAATAAATCCATTTACAACGATACTTTCTAGATATATCATCGTAAATACAGATGGTGTACTGCGACTCCGCGCGCTTTCATTATTCTGTCTCGTATTTCGTGATTACAATAATTGGGTAGAATTCAAATAGCATATTTATTAAAGCTCGCCATAAGCTAACAAGATTTTGTATTGAATTCGGTGAAAAAAAATGATTTTTGTGGTTACATTTGTCTTATTTTTTTTATAATTCCCTATTTTTATAATAACAATAAATTAGTAAATTATTAAGATTATATATGTGGATGTTCTTGATAAGTTTTCTATATGAGCCTTCTATGATTTCAATACGATCTGGCTAGCTACCACCTTCAAGTTGAAAATCTGCCGCAAATTACCTACAGGTATGTTATGGCAGTTGCACTTAACAACAAAATCTCTGCACAGGTTTAGCGTGTCCACCAACTTGCACAGTACCGTCACTTAAGATCAGGTGAGATTGTGGCCATAATGCTAAACCTATAAAAAAAACGTTCGATGTGCGAGGGGCAGCTCTGGGAATTGCGAATATGTAAACAATAAGTTAACATGGGGCAGACTGAAAACCGGTGCTATGGGATGCTGCAGTGCCAAATATCATTAGCTGAAAATGTCACATTGCCATGTACTATAAGGTATAATATTGTGGAAGGCATTGCATAAATTCCACATTGTAGAAATTTTGTAAAATTATTTGTTATTGACAATACACTTTTTTTTTATTATAATCCGAGTTTAGTTTTAAAACTTATTTGTTCAGAATCTCGTTCTATAATAGAAGGCTTTTTGTTGTATTTTGTAAGTACTAATATACTAATTTGAAATATGATCACTTGTCATGTTTGATTAAAAAAAATCTGATACTTAATGTAGTAAGTTGGTTAGTCATGGCGTGAAACGGTAACAAAAAGTTCATATTGACATTTGTAATATAATTTGGGATATATGTATGTACGTATGTTTAGATAAAATAAAATAACAAAGTTCACGTGCAAACAGAAGTACAGATTTATTAATGTATATTATAACCTATAACTAACTACCAGCAGCTAAACCGGAATGGATTTATATAATCTAGAGTGGCACGGCCTGTGGTACTTTCATTTAATACAAAAAGTCGTACTTTTACTGCCTTTTGTACTGTGTATTTACGCAATGACACTTATAGTTTTGTAATTAGCGAATGAAAAATAAATTATTCTATATATTTGTAGGTTTCCAGACTTCATTAGGACAAAACGGAATCCTTATCGGATCACTTTATAGTCCGTTTATCTGTTTGTCCGTACAGCAAAACCTTTTTTTAACAAAACTTTTTTGACCTTTATCAAAACTCGAACCTCTAGGAAATCTATAACATTTTTAGGAAACTCCGTAATATAACTTCAGCAACCGAACTGGGTTATTTTATTACTGCAAATAAAAAAAAGAAATGCGTTCAGCGGGTGCCCACTCTGATACAGACGTCCGAGTGGCGAGAGAGGCCGAGACGCTCGTGCCCTTCTACCACCCTAAGCCAGACCTCTTATTGTACCAGTCCGGCCGACTGAAAGGGTAGCTTGCCAGGCTGCCTTTACCGGGCCCGGGATACATTTAGGCCGTGGGAATTTACGGGGTATTTCCGGTGACTAGCGCTGGGTGAGTCGCACATAACTTTTCCAGTCCCCCCAGTTTCCTCCCAGTTCCACGAGATAAAAAAATGTTTATATAAGTAGGCAAGTTTACGGAGTTATCTTCCTAATAAAAATTTAAATGGCAAAGATATGATTATTACTACTAGTTTTTGACTACAATTTAGTGGGATCGTCTGAACAGAGCCGGATGTCCAACACAACTACCTTTATTGTTCTCCATTGATCAATATTTATGAAGCGATGATAGCTCAGTGGTAGTGTATACGACTTCGCGTCAAGGAACGTGAGTTCGAATCCAAGTACCTACAATGAGCTTGAGCTTCCGGTGAAGGAAAACATCGTGAGGAAACCATAACATGGTGGTAGGGCTTTTTCTAATGCCCGCCTGGCTAGCTACAACCCTCAAGTTGTAAACCTGCCGCCAAATACCAATAGGTGTCTTACAGCAGCTGTACTTGAGAGCCAGTTCCTCCACAGGTTTAGCGTGTCTACCAACTTGGGCCGTATTGTCACTTAAGATCAGGTGAGATTATGGCCATAACACTAAAGCTTAGTTAAAAAAACACTATTCTAATGGTTCCCAGGAGTTGTACGAGTGCGCTAGCAGGAATCGCAATGCTTGCAAAGCTTTACGTAGCGATTCCGTAGGAAGTCGTCGTTATCAGTAGTCCTGGTGGTCGCATAACTAAGTAATTTGCAACTAAAGTAATGATATTTGTGTTTGTGGGGTTTACGATACCCAAGTTATAATCTGCAATCATATTCTACATCTTATAACACAAGAGCAGACAATTCCTTGACACAGAGGTGTTTACTTTATTTATTACTAGGTTTTACCTGCGGCTTCGTTAATATCAATTGTATCAAACAAATCGGAGGACGCAGTAAATAGTTTTATACAAAGTTCCTCTCTTTACTCCACTCCCAATAACTTTTCGAGAGAAAAAGTAGACTATCGCTGTCTCAAGGTTCCTATCTATCTCCATACAAAAATTAATGATAACCAATTCAGCGGTTTGGACGTCAAAGCGTAACAAACAAACTTACTTTCGCATTTATAATATTAGTAAGGATAAAGATAAAGATTGTCATACACAGAGGTATTTATTTATTTATTATTAAATGGTCCATTGATGAGATTTCAGAACCTTCATGTACATACATATGTATTTACTCACGGACCACAGGTTAACAAACACTGCTGTATAGTTCCATCGCAGACTACAATCTCACCTGATTTTAAGTGACTATGTAGCCCAAGATGGTGAATATGCCAAGGTTAGTAGAACGACTGGTACTCAAATGCTACTGTCGGAACACATCAATAGGTATTTGGTGGCAGATTTTGAACTTAATGTAGATAGCGAGGCGGGCATTAACAAAGCCCTACCACAATGCTACGGTTTCCTTACGATGTTTTTCATCATCGAAAGGCCAGGCTTATCACAGTTGGATTCGAACACACGTCCATTGACGAGGCGTCTGTAAACACTATTAATTGAGCCATTATTGAACAAAACAACTGAGGTACGTTACCTAAAGAATTTTCAATTCGATAATTAAGTGAATAAAACTGTAGGCGCGAGATAGTATCGAAAATATATATTATTGGTTTTATTCACGAACCAAAAATGCCATATCGATCATTGTTATAGATCTCGTTCACTTCTCATGGTCGCGAAATTAGAAGTCACATGACAGCCATTAATGATCCCTGTGACAGCTCGTTTATGGACCGTTTTGTAGTATTTACCGACTAATCGTTGCCGGTGGCTTCGATCGAATTAAAGTATACTATTTGATTTGATTTTTTCTATGACATATTTGTTTATGGGATCATAAATAATTTTATTCCGACGAAATTTTGCGGTATTATTCCCGATAGTAAGGTGACCCGTGAGAACGGTAACAAGAGAGAAATCAAAAATCATAGGGAGAAAAGAATCACGAACACATATTCTAGTCGTTCCTGCCTCCTTCGTAGGGCGAATAATATATTATGATAAAATGTCGGCCTTTTGTTTTCATTAGCGGGAAAAAAGTTTATAACAGTAAAATAGCAATAAATTTATAAAGAATCACTGGAATTTTAATAATTAATAGCCCTGAATCATCTACAAATAATTCCGCATCGAATAGTCATGGTCCCGTGATAATATTATTGGATGATTTTGAGGCGATGATATTTCAGTGGGAACGTGTACTAACGCCGTGTTAAAAGACATAAGTTCGAATTCCTGCAAGGAGTTGAGTTTTCGTTGAAGGAAAACATCGTGATGAAACCATAGCATGATAGGTAGAGTTTTATTTCTAATGCCCGCCTGGCTAGCTACCACCCACAAGTGAAAAATCTGTAACCAAGAGGTGTATTCCGGCATTTGCACTAAAGAGCCAGTCCCTCCACAGGTTTAGCGAGTTCACCAGGTTGGGCCACATCGTCACTTAACATCAATTAAGATTGTAACAAAAACGATAAAACTATTAAAATAAAATAATCTTAATAGCTTTTTTTCTAAAGAAATCCATAAAAACGATTAGACTGGACTGTTGGTCTTGTGATTTCAGCGATCGCCTCGCTGTTGACACGGGTTATTGGTTTTAATCCCACTCAGATCAATTATTCGCGTGATCCATAAATTATTATTTTGGACCTGGGTGTTACTTTTCGTTCGTTGTTTTTATGGCAAAAGTGCTTACATAGGCAGATGATCTAATAAATAAAAAAAAAGCATCACGGCGGAATCAAAAATCCATTGTCTATCATCATAGTTGTATATCTATACATATAAAGAAATGTCACAAAAATTAGACACTTCTTACGGACACATACACAGCGAAATTTTATATAAACCTAATATAATATTTTTACTATTACATAGAGTTCACGATCGAAATGTACCATTTGGAGCGTGACATGGTCAAGTAACCTAATTTTTTATTGAATTCTAAATAAGTCGACTTATAAATCGAAAGCATAACGCATACCTTATTAGGGAGCGGTCTGGTGGCGCAAAAAACAACTGCAGGATACGAACATATGTCAGGAAATTTGAAATTCATTTGCAGGGTCATTCTGTACTCGACACAAGCAAAGTTTAGAGTGATAGTGTACGGTAAAATAAGCTATTACCGTCTCTAGCGAATATTAAAAAATTATAAACAATTATTCCCCAAAGTTTGAAGCAAATCCGATGACACAATAGAGACTTTATTCCTCTATTTACCCCACTTGCTCTAAGTTTGTCGCGAGAAAAAGTAGCCTATTACCGTCTCCAGGGCCCCATCTATCTTTATATCAAAATTTATCATAACCGACTCAGCGATAAGCGGTGACAGCGTAACAAACAAACAAACTCAATTTCGTATTTATATTATTACTTAGGAAGTATACATTTTATTATTGACTATGTTGTTCTGCCTTTAACTACTGTTAATAACCACTTATAACGCTTAGAAATAACATTAACACCTTCTAACAGTGTATATTACTTTGCACCATCGCTTGGAAATGATTTACCGCTGCTACATCTAATAATAATAAATACAGTTATTATTTTGTAGACAAATAAAAGCGCCATCTGTTGCCATTTTTAGGGTCTAACTTTATTGCCATAATCTTTCTTGATATTATGTGACGATGTGGCCAAGACAGTGAGCACGCTAGTTGAGGGCTGGCTCTAAAGTAAACTGCCGGAACACAAGGTGGGTGGTAGTATTCTATGGTTTTCTTACGGTGTTTTCCTTCACCGAAAGCTCAAACTCATAGTAGGTGGTTGAATTCAAACTCACATCTCATGATTCGGCGTTATAACTATATGACAAAATTGATCAAGAGTTTAGTCTATCGGCAATTGGAATTTTTTTCTCACCTTTTTCTTCATTAATCGTCTTCGAGTTTCTTTGATTAGCAACAAAAATGTATACCAATAAGAAAACATAATAATTCATACAAATTTATATTTGTGAAAACATTTAATTAGCCTTATATTTATAATATTATTTCTCGATATAAAACAGAAGCTTGATGTATGTTTTCCGCACAGTGTAAAATGAAAAAGTTTGGAAAATCCAAAGCACTCGCTTCATAATCAAATTTTCTTAAAATTGTTTATTTAAAAATAATTAAACCATATCGAATCAAATCGTGCAAAGTAAAAGGGTTCTATTCTTAAATATAATGAAGCGTAAGAAAAAAAAGACTCGATTAGTAAAGTATTATGGTTGTTATCGTGATAACATACAGGATCCGCACATACTGACACACGGAAGTTCAAGACAGAAGTTTTTTAAATAGTTTTTAGACTAGTTTAAATAACAAAAATGGCATCAAAAATATCATGAGTGTTAAATATAGTGTTTTTTCTCGATATGTGTGTGTATATATTATTTACAAAAGCAATATATAATAAATAGAGACATTTTAAGTTTCAAAAATAAGTTGTTTTGCGTGAAGCGATAGTAGTACCCACCTCAACGCTTCTCTTATGAGGCGTGCAAACCAATAAAATAAAAATCAAAACTATTCCTTTTTCTACGTTTACAGAAATCTGCTCAAATGTTCATTAAAGTTTACGGTCGACTTTATAGTAAATATAAAAACTTAAAATGATATTTAAAGTAAATTTAAAGTACACATAGCAACAGTGCGATTTAAATAACACGACTACTATTTGATGTAGTAATGAAAATAATTATAATTGAGCGCAACGAGTTATTCACTGTTTAATCGGATGCTCATCAACAATCCAGACTTGCCTAACACACGTTAGCGTGTTGAAACTATATTTCACATGCACTGACCACTATAATTCATTCATTTCAAAAATCTATATATGTACAGACTTGTAAATGCTCACATGTAGACGAATATATAGTTCGGATCCTTAAACTGAAACCTAATTGTAAATTTTACTTAAAAGAGTTAGGTACCGATGGTACCGAATATATTTAGGTACAATAAGGATAAGAGGTAGTAATATAGTTAATTAATTAATAGATCTCTTTTATTGGTAAGTTTCTATATAAATAACATTACTATTAAATCTACAGTGTCGATTCTGATAGAAGACTTTGTATTTTCGGGATTTTAAATCGAAGTTCTTAGCTTAATTGCCTACAAAATATCTTAGGAATGGTGGTATATTTAGTGACACAATAGTTTTAAGACGTGATATATTTTAATGACATATACCTACATCGAGGACACATGAAAATACCTTCAGCCTGGTGTCATCACGGAATTAGAGTTGATTTTTGTTGATCGATATACGCAAAATAAATAAATCTTTGCATTATATTGATAGACATTATAAACTGTAACATATAATAATATAAACGGTTTTTTTTTCTTCTTTAAATAAAACTACAGTCATCACCCTACCAAGAAGAAATATGGCCTTGAGGTATTAGTCGGTACTAGCGTTGGGCGAGTCCTACATAACCTTCCGATTCCCCCCAGGTTGGGAGGATACGCATAAATGCATATCCCCACGAAAAAAAAAACATCACAACCTACCCGAACTGATTAGTACTGGTATAAATTAACAAATTTCGGAACAACATTTTTCAAAATATCATGTATAATAATATCCATACGTTTAAGAAGAATGTAAGCCCGTTTTACTTTTTAAATTTACTCGATATTTTATCTGTAATTATACGGACTGAGGATAGCCAATTAATATGTTCGGTCACCGTTAGCGAGAGCAATTACTACTGACTACTGTCAACAGCTCAATACTAGACAATATCCCACGGATTAAATTCCCTTTATCTATTGTGTTTGAAGTTGTAACTTTTCTCTTTCTGTGTTCCACGTTGTGAAGGTTACGTCACGATAAATATTTACACCGATATAATTTCTAGTTCGCTCGTCCCTACACGACTTCGATTTAAATGTCACGACATTTGATCGTTTTCGAACAGGGTATTGTGTTCGTGTCAAGCCTGTCATTATTTATTGTCATGCAAATTAACCCTGCATACGATTTAAATAGAGCGCCAGAGATTGTGTAAGTATATTATCGATATAAATAAATAGATTACGCAATCTTGTATTATGTTCAATAATTGTAACCCGTTGGCTTTGACCTTGACGTTTTTGAAATTCGTCTTATCAACGGTACCCTTTGTTTGATGATTAAATTCTTTATGAAACATTATGCCACGAATTGAAGTGTACCTTCTTTAGGCATAAATTCTTTAGTAATATTAGTAAAAGGCCTCGTTTGGCCGGCAGTTTCGTCCGTCATATGTTTTTATTTTATTCGAGCTGACATACGCTGTTAGCCTTAAGGGCTTTGACAGCTTTATTGTACTTTACAGTAGTACAGTATGGAGTACTCGATAATACCACAAGATTGTAGTGTCACTGCTGTAGATGCTCTAAATGCTAATCTAGATATATTAGATGCCTATACTTCGTTCGTGTTGATCTATAAATTATTTTAGCACTAGCTTAACATTTACTTTGTCAAACAACTCGAATGACATATGGCTGCCTATGGTTTTTGTTTCAAATTTTGCGTTTTGTGATTACTTTAAAGCGCATTGAACAAATATATGATTGTGTATCTTTATAAATAGAGTACATAGACGCGTCATTCCGTTAGCCGTGACGCCATATAGATATATTTACTGCTAAGGCTTCCCAAAAGATCTTTCACGTGAAGTATTTAAGACGGTATAGCGTCGTGAGAATATTGAAGGTTGTTCTGTTTTGATAGTTGTGAATATCAAATCTTGTATTATTAAACTGGAACCTCGAAACACTATTGTGTTAGGCGCTGCGCCGTGTAGGTCGGGGATTACGTTCAGAGGCAATTTCGCAAATCTCCATTGTTCGCCAAAGATTGAAACGAATAAGAACAGATATTATCATAGCGTAAGCAAATTATTTTTATTACTCTTATTAAAATAATTAGATGATAGTTTAGTTGACTGACACCACGTCAAGGGACGTCACTTCGAATCCACCGGCAATGAGCTTGAGCTTTCGGTACAACATCGTGATGAAAACATACCACGGTGGTACGGTTTTTTCTAAAGCCCGCCTGGCTAGCAACCACCCTCAAATTGGAAATCTGGCGCCAAATACCTATAGGTGTGTTCCGGAACTTGCATTTGAGAGCCAGCCTCTCAAATAGGCTTAGCATGTCCACCATTTTGGGGCCCAACATCACTTTACATCAGGTAAGCGAAATATTTTTATTGCTCTTATTAAAATAATTAATAAAATATCTATAACGAAACAATTTAATGCCCTTATTGATAATGCGGTACGATCAACAAATAACTATTCGGTGTTCGGTTATAGCTTTCTATCTGTTAATTGTGGTTATAAAACCCTTCAAATTAGACATTGGTATAATTGCCTACATAAGCAACAGCAGTAATGTAGTAAGAAAATATTATAAGTAAAAAATAATATATAGTCTAACATAAATAGCATACTAAATGAGCAAAACGTAGTCAAAACTGTACCTAATAAAATATAATAATAATAATAAAATATGCATAAAATTTCGCACATAATTTTATCGCAATAAATTTATAAACTGAACTGAATCGCAATGAGATTTAGCATAAATTTATGAAAAAATTGAACCAAATCTAAAATCAACCTGAACATTAATATATTATTTTAAAAGTTTGATTTCTGCAGTACGTTGTTATTGACATAGAAGGCGACAATAATCTATTTTTAAATTTGGTCAGTATTACTTGACAGTTTAAACCTCCTATTTTAATGCATTTAGGCATCCTCTTTCTAACTATACTCACTAAAACCCACGGTACCCTGCTTTCGCTTATTCGTCCGGGGAGCAGGAATTCTGATTAAATTTCATCTGCTCAAGAATTTTAACTCCTAGTCCAACTTTGTAGCCCTTTTGTTTAATAGCTATAGACGAGCTTTAGTTTTGTTAGTAAAGATAAAAACAGATTTTCTCGCTACATAAGAATTATCTCAAATGTTCAATAACTCTGAATTTCGACTAGTAAGCAATCATTGGTACTTACATATCTTAAATATCATAATGCGAGTCAATACGATGCAAGTTCAACGCACTGAGTAACGGTCACATAAGCTGGCAATGCCATTTTACTCCATGCGACATTTTCCGTCCGTGCTTCACCAAACTAGGTTAGGGCTGTCACTGATTTCGAAGTGAATATTATCATTTTATTAATAATTTTTATATTCTACAAATCCTTTTTTTAGGTAAGTGATAATATGAAAAGTAAGTTTTTCAAGTCTTTATTGAATAAACTGCAAACTATTGTTATACATATAATAAATACTTTATATTATTATTAAACTATACATTTGAAAAATAAGTATATGCTTGTTTTACTAGAGCCAGAATAAAGTTAATAGCAACTATATTTAAACTTAGTATTTTAATGCAAACAGATCGACACCGGTCTATCGACGTGGGTTAGAAAGCGACAATAAGATTTAACTTTCAATGAAAGAAAATATTTTGATGATACCATAGCATGAGAGTAGGGTATTTTTGATGCCCGATAGGTTAACTACCGTCTTCAAATCGAAAATCTGTCGCCAAACGCAAGCAGACAAGTTAAAACAGTTTCAGTTGATAGCCAGATTTCCCACATGACTTTGTTACTATTTTTTGCCATATTTGCAATTAACATAAGTTGCGATAGGGATCAAATTTAAAATTAATATTATGAATCAAATTTTAATTTAGGTAATAGGTGTATTCGGTGCATTCTTGTGAATTTTAACAACCATGATTTGTTCGCTGCACACGATAACTTGAAAGATAAATAACGACATCACTGCGTTAACCAACGAAAAAAAGGAGTTATTCGTTATCTCGAACCGAACCGCAGTCATAGTTATCGCCCCCCACTGTTCTACGCTGTATCATCGGTTCGAATCCCATAGAGTACAATCATTTGGTTGTTCTAAATTTTGGTGTAATTTTGTGTCGTTAAATTATGTGTTTATATGATTGTGATCATCCGCAACACAAAACTTAAAAACATTAAGAACGAATATATCAGAGCGCTGGCAACCCTAGAAGGAACGTTTATAAAAAAACGAGACATTATTCTGTAGCAGACATTAGCACGCGACTTGCATATATCTTGTTAGTGTGGAAACATCTAGCGTGTTATCCGCTTATCTCTTCACTTCGACTTACAACAGATTCTTTATACTTTATGATTTGAATTTAAAGTACTATTTGTACTGAACCATCGACATAAGGTCTTCAAAATCTAGAGTAACAATCTACTTAAAATGAGTTCGTTAAATGAATCTCTGATTATTACATAAGTATACTAACTATACTGACGACTTCGTTCGCCTATTATAATATAACTAGCGTTAACCCGCGTCTTCATTCGCGTTAAACGTGAACGTCAACCAATCGGATGACGCAATAAAGAAACATTCAAAGTATATTCTTCTCTTTACCCTACTTCCTACCGGTTTTTCGAAAGACTTGCCACCGTCTCCAAGGTCCCGTCTAGCTCTATACCGAAATTCACCATAATTGATTCAGCGAGTTAGGCGTCAAAGCATAACAAACAAATACAATTTCGCATTTGAAATATCAGTAAGGAATTAAGAATAAGGATTACAAACTGCATATTAAAAATAATAACAAATTAACATATATTAATTAGCGAAGAAATAACAAATTTATTTTATCGCCTGTCAGTTAATGTTAATAAAAAGAATTGGATGTCCATTCATAGTGATAGTTATCGAATTGCCAAATTTCACCGAAATCAGTTAAAAATTTTCAGAATTATACATACACACATACAACCTTGTAGGACCTTGTAGGTCTCTATTATATTGATAATAGAGACCTACAAGACCTGCTATTGAGCAAAGTACACATCATTTATAACTCTGCTAAAACATAGGTATTTAATATTATGTTGGTAATGTGTACGGACGCCGCATCAATGGACGTGAGTTCGAATCCACCTGCAATTAGCTTGAGCGCCCGGTGAAGGAAAACATCGTGAGGAAACTATAGCACGGTGGTAGCGTTTTTTGTAATGTCCAACAGGCTAGCCACCTCAAGTTGAAAATCTGTCGCCTATAGTTGTGTTCCGGCAGTTGCGCTTGACAGCCAGCCCCTCCACTAAGATTAGCGCCTCCACTATCTAAGACCACATAATCACATTAGATCACATAGAAGTCATAACGATAAAACCATGTGCATCCATCCCATCCATTCAACCGAAAGACGTCCACTGCTGGACATAGGTCTCCCCCAAAGGTCTCCACGACGACCGGTCTTGCGCCACCCGCATCCAGCGGATTCCCGCGACCTTCACCAGGTCATCGGTCCACCTTGTGGGGAGCCTACCCACGCTACGTCTTTCGGTATGTGGTAGCCATTCGAGAACCCGTTGACCCCACCGGGCATCCGTTCTACGTGCAATGTGCGCAGCCCACTGTCACTTAAGTTTAGCAATTCTTCGGGCAATGTCGGTTACTTTGATTCTTCTGCGGATCTCCTCATTCCAGATTCGATCACGCAGTGAAACACCTAGCATAGCCCTCTCCATTGTCCTTTGAGCAACTTTGAGCTTTATTATTAGGCCCATTGTGAGCGACCACGTCTCAGTGCCGTATGTCATCACTAGCAATACACACGGGTCGAAATGTTTACGAGAAGATTTCGCGTAGCTTCCCGAACGCGGCCCAGCCGAGCTGGATTCGACGATTAACCGCTTTCTCGAAGTTGGATCTACCTAACTGGACGGTTTGCCCCAGGTATATATAACTGTCAACAACTTCAAGCGTAGAGTCATTGATTTTAATAGGAGTTGGCACAATATGCACATTAGACATGACTTTTGTCTTGTCCATGTTCATTTTAAGCCCAACTCGTTCGGATACTCTACTGAGGTCACCGAGAATCGTACTTAGGTCTTCTGCGGTGTCAGCCATGACTACGATATCATCAGCAAAGCGGATGTGTGTTATGTACTCGCCGTTTATATTAATGCCAAGTCCTTTCTAATCCAGAACCTTGAAGACATCTTCGAGCGCAGCAGTGAACAGTTTCGGAGAAATAACATGTATTTATATAAAATATATTGTTCTGGCTCCGTAAAAAAATTATTGTATGTCATATCGTATACATTAAAGAAACGATTTGCTCGATAAAAACATGCGCCATTGATATAAATAAATATCTTATAGTCAGTTCGTTGGCCGTGCATTATACGAGGAACTCAATGGCGTTTACCTCATATATTAATTCTTACAAAATAACCCGCTTCAATTGCCTACCTTTATTGTTATTGTCATCGTATTTGCAATTTTTTTTTTTTTATATGTGTGTTGTAATCCAAAAACAATAATGCCACCTGAAGGTCCTCGCTTACGTAAATACAAAATTTGCGATGACATGAAAATTGACATGACTGTATACATTTTAAAACAATTTTCAATATTATTAAATTCAAAATTGATATTTTCGGTGATAATTTTTTTTTAACAATCGGTGGTTGCACCGTTGTATATTGTTGATTGCATATGCTGTGGTAATTCCCAATGAAATAATAATCTAAGTGTTGTCTATCCATAGTCTGCACATTTATTTGTTTCAACATGCTAAAATAGTTTGGAAACACTGAAATTAGACTTTTCTTAGCTTGAAATATATGTTACTATGTTTTTTTTTTTTATATATATTATAATAAATAGTCTCTAATAATAATGCCCTGGTGTATTGATGCAAATTGTACACGATCTTGCGACTGATGCTTTATAAATCTTGTTCGTTTTGATTTTCCATTTCTTTTTGTTTTATGTATTGCTTCAACGTGTAGTTGACTTGATATATAAAAAAGATATTTGCTTATGCAATGTTTGTCTGTTAGAAGTTGCTGCACTTATAACGAATTATATGTTGTTAAAATAAATGTATTAGTGTAAGTGGATGAAACTTTATTAATCCCTAATAATATCATCAAGGTGTAAGTAACTCTATCTGTCTGTTACGCTTCCACCCCTATACCGCTTAGCCGATTTCGATGAACTTAAGTACAGGGATATACTAGACCTTGGGATAAGACGTAGGATACTTTTTATGCCGAAAAAAGCTTGTAGAGGTTAAAATAGCGTATGATATTTTGAATGGAAATATGTTATTTACGAAGATAAAGCAATAAAAGTTTGTATTTTGGCACTTTATAAGAAATAAATAAACATTTGTTTAACGCTGGCGTTTTCTACGTGGGGATGAAATAGCAGATAAAAGTTTTTATGTGTATTGTAAATATATTAAATAAATAATCAAGTAAAACCGCAGTTAAAGCTATAGGATTAGTTTGTGAAATGGAGTTCAAAAGTTACTGTTACGAATAAACTCGCTCGAACAACCATTGAGTAACGATACGGTTCAGTAGTTGTTCTCTGCAAAAACTGATTACATCCGACGTGGTCAGATGCATTCGGTTGTAATAAAAAGAAATTTCTCTTTAAGAATTACGAGGAAAATAAGCACGTGTTTCGCTTGCGTAATATCGGCCTCGAGACACATTGACAGAGCCCACTGTATAAGGTTACGGCCACCCACTTTCGAGACGTCCGAACGATGAGTTGATATCTTGTGTAACTTTGCATATTTTTATGCTTTAAAAACATTTAAAAAATGTGTGTTTAATTATATTTTTTATTAGTATTTTCCCGCGAGTTCGTCCAAATGGAACTAAACTTTAGTATCCTATCCCTTGGGAACGGATATGAATAAAATAATGAAGATCGCCTGAAAACTTCATCAAAATAGGCCAAACTGCTTTAGAGTCCATAGGAAACATATCTACACATACTTTCCTATATTTTTATGTATAAGATTAAGGATTCACTACGGCTATTGATGATATGGCTATTTCTAATGATCACCTGGCTAGTTACCATCCTGAGGTTGAAAATCTACCGTCAAATACATATAGGTGTGTTCTGACAGATGCAATCGAGAGCCAGTCCTTCCATTAGGCTTAACGTGTCCACAATCTTTGGGCCACATCGTCACTTAACGTCAGGTGAGATTGTGGCGATAACACTAAATATATTAACTATAAAAAAGTTTTCTATACCTCGGGAATGGAAAGCCGATCACAAAAAAATTTGATCAAAATAGACCAAGTTGATTTAGAATCCATAGGGGATATAAATACAACCATCCATTTTTATGTATACCTATTTACTTGTGTAAATATTTTTGAAGAAAGGCATTCTTATCAACATACAACGTAACATACAAGATGAATTAATTTAAAGATTTTTTTCTTGCGGTGAATATTCTCTAGTCGCGAGTAAATTGGTCGGAAATATATTCAGAAGCCAGATGTAAGTTGGTATAATTGAACTTTATGCGTAGAATATTTAAAAGATTAATTAAGTACAAATTGTTTCATTATAAGTTTATGTAATATAAGTTAACTGTAATATATAATTTAAATAATGAAGAATCTTAAATAGCTATTAATTCAGTCCAATTATTTAGCATTAATTAAAAGTGACTGTGGCGTGCCCAATGATAAGAACAATTTTAAATATAAAAAAAAATGACATTTGAAAATTTCTCAATAATTTAGAGGTCCTTGCGTTCATGCTGCCCTTTTTGAAACTGTCTGATGCTGAAAAGTGACTAAGCGATAGAGTCAACATGTAGCGTTTGTTACCAAGTTCAGGTCAAGTACCCTGGCTTCATTATTGAATATATACCAGTTCTGAAGCGATGACGGCTAAGTTGGAAGTGTCTATGGATGCTATATATAGAATAATATATATACAATATATTTTAAGTATCCACAAAAATATTCCGGACTGTTTTCACATAAAAGGTGTCATTTTATTTGAAGATTACATTTGTACTCGACATTGACAAAATTAATTTCAAATGCAGAAGAAATAAAGGGGTAAAAAATGCAGCATATAATAATAGGCTTTCTATATCACACGGTTAGGAGGAAGCATTGGATTATCAGCTTCTCATCTCGGAACAAACGTTGCGTATCGTCGAAAGTGGTGAACGATGCGCATTTTCTAATTTTACTGCAAACTTCAACTTTCTTGTAGCTGATACAATTTTACAGATTATCGTATTTGTTTTGATTAATATTCTGAAACAGTCTTCGCAATAATTATTTACATACTTTTTTGACGCAAACATGACGTGGTGGTAAGGCTTTTTCTAATGCCCACCTGCCTAGCGACCACCCTATTTTTCTATTAACGTTGTGTTTATATACTTATTATTTACGGACTTTCTCATCGCAAAGCGCAAACTCAAACGCATTACCCGGACTCAGGTCTAAGGTGTGAGAGGCATGTGGTGAATCATCGGATGCTAATCTCCCGACACTACCCACCTAAACGCACCACGGCGACACTTTAAATTCCCATGTTGCCAAATACCAGGAACAGCTTTCGCACTTATTCTAGTATACCTACTACCCTCAAGTTGAAAATTTACCACTAAATACCTATAACAGTGTACCGGTAGCATTTGTGAGCCAGTCTCTTCACTAAACTTAGCGTGTCCACCATCTTGGGCCACATCGTCACTTAACATCAAGTGAGATTATGATCATAACGCTAAACATATACTATAAAATAACAGGTAGACGACCCATCTGATAGTAAATAGTTATCGTCGTTTATGGTTAGCCGCAACACTTGGAGTATTATAGATATGTTGTTGACTTTGGAGACTGCATATCAAGCCTTCTTTGCTGAGCCTCATATTATATAAGTGCATAAATGTTCACTAGCCGTTTGGACTAAAACTTGTTCATTTTTCCCTCGGGAATAGTACTTTTTCTACATAAAAAATACCCTATGTGTTTTTCTATGCCCCTGAAAAAGGGTAAGCACGATTTTATAAAAAAAATTGAGTAGCTAAGGCGTGGAAAAGCAACAAACAAACTCACATTCGCATTTATAATATTTGTTAGGTATGCATGATTTTCAACGAATAAAAAAATAAATGTGACCTCGAATGGTTAATGATTCGGTCGTAAACGACCTAGCGTAGGGTTGGTCGATATTTTTAAATTATCGATATTGATAAGTTTGTTAATCAATAACGACTTCCAATGTTTTTGTGTTTAAGAATACGTATGGAAGAAATTGCCCTAAATCAAGTTGTCAAAGATAGAGGTAGTAATCAAAAGAATTAAAATAGTTTATAAAAGCTAATGGTGGCACAAAAAACACTCAACCAATAACCTAGAAAGAGGCGGAATTTGTGGTTTTTTTAAATCAATTCGATATCTATCTTATACATTATTTTATTATTAGAGTATTACTTATTCGATATTATATATTATTATTTATTTGACATCTAACTTATAGATGTAAGAGATTGCTTCTTAATATTTTACAAGTTACAATTTTTTTTATGTAATAGGGGGCAAACGATCAAGCATGTCATCTGATCGTAAGTGATCACCACCACCCATGGATACCCATAACACCGGGAGAGTCACAGGTATGTTGCAGACCTTTATTGGAGGGACTAGCTGTCAAGTGCCACTCCTGGAATACACCTATTGGTAGTTGGCGGCAGATTTTTAACTTGAGGGTGATAGCTACCCAGGCGGGCATTAGAAAAAGTCCTACCACCATGATATGGTTTCCTCACGATGTTTTCCTTCCCCGAAAGCTCAAGCTCATTGCAAGTGGTTGGATTCAAACCTATGTTTAATGACGCGGCGATCCTATACACTACCACTGAGCTATCATCGCTTCAAAATTGCGTGTATTGTATGCATGTGAGAAATTATATTCGTTTGGAGATAGATATAAAAACAATTATATTTTAAACGTTTTGAGCTTCACGATGTTAAATATTGTAAATAAATAATATACATAAAATATAAAATAGTGTTAGTGAAAACATACCTTCGTGGTATATAACATAGGTTGGAAAATAAAGCATATGTTTTTTAATATCGATATTTTTCTTACATCGCCCAACACTAATCTAACGTCACTTGCGTCAATGCACCTAATTTAAATGATTCACCGAAACCAAATATTGAAGGTCCATTGGTATTGCATCTTTATCAGTCTTTAATATACACCTGACGATTCTACGTTTATTTGCATTTTTAACATGTCTTTAACTTTCATAGTTATTTCATTAGATATACGAGGTTCGTATTGTTCAAGCAACATATCGATAATTAAGCTTAAATATTCCGTAAGTTATTATGACAAAGATAATGGAATATTTATTTTAATTAGAAATTTGTGATTAAGTGCAGTTGAAAGCGATTTTATGGGTCAAGGTGATGTATAAGTTTCGCAGAGGTATTTCGTTTTGTAGAATAAACCAATCAATCACCGGTTCATTGTTTGAGAAATTTACTGTATCGATCTGTAACAAGACAATGTTCGCATATCGGATCCGCTAGCCAAGTTGTAACTGCCAATATAAAGAAAAAAATATAATTTAAAAATAAAAGATATGTGTTCTATACCAACGAACGGAAGTGAAACATCATTATATTTCTCCCTAGACAGCTTAGTCGCCTCAAGAAATTTGTTTTTAAAAGTTTCACTTCAAAACAGGCGACATATAATTTTAAAGTCAATTTATAATCTGCTATCCCATATCTATTACAGTAACAATTGTGAAAAGAGAACTTTGCTAACGGTACGGATCCGCTAGTGTAATATCCTGATACCTAAAACTATAGAAGCGTCTCTTCCTTAACCGCGAGCAATCGTAAAGTCCGTTCTACTTGTCTACATCTTAAAGGGAACACTCATGCCAAATTTCAAGTTAATAGGTGTACGACTTTTGAAAATATTGAGATGAGTCAACTAATGGTATTTCGCTTATACATGTTTTTTTATATAGTGAAGGTTTGGCGGTAGGACCACAAACGTCCTTAATGTTATGTGAAGTTATGGCCTAAGCTGGTGGACACGCTAAGCCTAGTGGAGTGACACACCTAAAGGTATTTGACGGTAGATTTTCATCTTGAAGTTGGTAGCAAGTCCATTGCACTAGTCCGGACGACTGCAAGGACAGCTCACTAGGCTACCCGGATAGGGCCCGGCTTTCCATCAGGCCGGGCCGGTCGCTGGGATCGCTGCCCCGGGAAGGCGACAGATGGCCGTGGGGTTTTAGTGGGTATTCTCGGCGGTTGGCACCGGGTGAGTCCCACATACCCCTCATACTCCCCCCGGGCTGGGAGGGGATGCATAAATGCATTTCCCCACATATAAAAAAAAGATAAGCATTTGAAAAAGCCCTACTACCATGCTATGGTTTCATCATGATGTTTTCCTTCACCGAAAGCTCAAGCTCATTGTAGGTTGATTCAAACTCAGGCCCTTGACGCGGCGGCCGTACACTCTACCAACGCAGCTATCATCGCTTCAATATATTGCTATATATACGCTAGATACCATGATTGTATATGATAATACATATAGATTTTCGACGCGTGAACAATTTGATGACAACGTCAATTTTCCGCGGGTCGCGAGCGTCCGTTGACATTGCAAACAATACTCGATACCATTTGAATTTATTGGCATTTACAAACACGACACAAATTTATTGGCATATAAACAAATGGAAGAACTTCTAGACCATGTTATTAACAACATCTTTGATGTTTTTATAAATATTTACTTAGAACAACTATTTTTTTATTAGTAACTGATCATCACCTTATATGCGTTAATCTATATATAAAAATGATATCTGTATATAAGATGATTGGCAGTATTTTTGTTCACACATAGAGTTTTTGTATATTTTCTAAACAAAATAATGCTAGATCGAGTTATCAACTGTTGAAAAAAAGGCAAATTGCCGTCTAGGAAGCTTAATACACTGTAGAATTAAAAAATCTATTGGAAGGTATTTAAAAGACAACACTTTATCTCGTTTCTACAGGAAAATTGCATCTTGGCCGTAATAAATGTAGTCTTAATTAGTATAAGATTTACAATGAACTTGTTACTTCTAAATTGTGGGAGCGATGAAATTAGTCAAGAGTCAAGACACCTAGTAACCGGGCCACCAAATTACTGTTTTAAATCTACCATTATAACAAATTCCTTTCATTGTCCAATTTACTCTGAGACCTTGACCTCGCTGGAATTATTATGATCCTCACCGTACTGCCCACTGTTTGCTGCTGATTGGTCCAGTTACTACGCGTTATGAATACTAAATAAGTTTTTCGGTTTCATTTAATGCAATAATGTTGTGATATTTGCGTAACCTCAAGGAAAACGTTAAAATCTGCATTTTTTGGTCTAAATGTCATAATGTTGTATATTTGACGGACAAGTTGATTCACGCTACATGCAATGCGCATAGTAATGTGGACAGCAAAACTATTGTAAGACTTTTATCTCTGCGTAGTTTGCAAACACAATGTTGAATTATTAAACGACTTTAAAAGTAATATATTGTGGTAAATAAAAATTCAAACTAAAAATAATTGGGGAGTACAAGAGATATGCAGAAAATTCCGTGGGGCCCTAAGTCAGTTCCAAAAAAATAACTTTTAATCTAATCGTGTTTAGTGACATGCAGCACAATGGCAAAAGTCCTGGACCACGTTATTAATAGAATCTTTAATGATTTTTATAATGTAAATATTTTAATACAATATGTATTTAATTTTGAGTAAGGCTTTTATTATACTAGCAACTGCTATCGACTTCGAATGCATTGCCCGAATGTTTAAAATGGGACAATAATTATCATTGTTAATTTTAAGATATTCTTGTAAAGGTGGGAAAAAAAATCGAATTCTTTAATGTATTTATTAATTACACTAAATATTGCTAACCACTACTAAGCACGAAAAACAATTGAATAACAAGGAATATATATGAACCTTTTTTTGTGCATACTTGCAAATATATCTGTACTTACATTTTTATGCAATGAAAACCATCTAGATTTTTCCAAGACATTTTTAGTTAAGATACAATCGGCATCTAAGCTATAGTTCTTTCTTTTCTTTCTTTAAACTATAACCAATAACTGGACCTATATATCTATATATATTTTTTTACTAAATATGTCAACAATTATTTTAATATTGGTAATTACGGATCATTGAGAGTGATTATTGTAACAGTGAAAATTGACTTGTATAATTTGATATTCTTCATAGCTTTATCTGTTGACCAATCACCAAGAAACGCTATATAAACCACGAAGGTCCTAAATTGAATATTGCAAACTGTTATTTTGTAATCATATTTTATCAATAATAAGATTGTAGGATTTCGCAAACTTGCATTTTCGTCACAGTACTTGTGGTCTGATGGGAAATTATTTACGTGAGATACGTACAACTTAATTGTGCAAGCTTTTAGACATAACCGTATTCAATTGCCAAGGTAGTTGACTATACGAACTACCTATTCGAGGAGATATGGATATGGAGATTTTGGAGGCCTTTTCAAATCTACTTTCACCTCTAATATTGTAATATTCTGAAAAAATCGCTTCCAACTCTAAACTTACTTTATAAGCTTTTAGAAATAACCGAACTCTATGATCAATGTGGTCGACTCTACGAGTTACCTATTTGAAAATGTATGAGTGTAATAAATATATTCTTCCTTTTTACTTGACTTTATAATCCATATATTACTTATCTACTTCAGTTTCTCTGTTCTGTAATCATCTAGCTATCATACTTCGATTATCGTTTTATCCATAACGGTTGTTTTATCTTTCATCTACAAAGACGCTCCCTTCACTAACTAAATTATCAATACCAAACACGATTGACTCCTAAATTATATAATGTTCTAGATCGTTAAACAACATATAGATGACACCTTTATTACTTATTAGTTGTGTCCGTGTGGAAATAAATTTTGTTTAATCATTTTCATAAAAAAAGGTTATAGAGCCTATGTTACTCAGGGCTAATGTAGCATAAGCCGAACTAAGGAATTAAAACAGGGGAACATCCTCCCATTGCACCAGTCCGGCTGACTGCAAGGGCAGCTCGCTAGGCTGCCCAGATGGGGCCCGGTTTACCAACATGCCAGGGTTGTCGCTGGAGCAACGCGGTGATTTCATGCAGTGACCCGCGTCGTACCAGGAAGGCGATAGACAGCCGTGGGGTTTTAGTGAGTATCCCGGCGGATAGCGCCGGGTGACTCCCATATACCCCTCTCAGACCCCCAAGGTCGCAGGAGGGATGCATAAATGGATTTCCCCATGTTAACAAAAGCGCTAATGTAGCATACTAACGGTGAAAGAATTTTTGAAATCGGTCGAATAGTTCTTGAATTTATTTGTTACAAACAAAAATATAAACCTTTCCTCTTTATAATACTGTATAGATATCATTTAGTTTATCCGGAAACGGATTGCTAGTTTTATTGTTAAGAATAATGAACCCTAAGTGCACTGTTGGTTCAGCGGTGTAAATTCGATAACATTACTTAAAATTTGACTTTGAATTTGAAACTTACTGTTTGCAAATTTTACATTAATATATTAAGCATTTTCTTTAAATATCAACTGTTGGTATTACTGCTATATTGCAGTATTATGCAGTAATATTACGCTATTAAATATTTATACTGGTTAATACATTGTATAATATATTCTTCTTGTTCAAACAAATTCTCTGTGTTTGTCTGTATCTCCGTTTACTTTTCCAAATTACGCAACGGCATTTGATACGACTTCTATTAGTAGAAAGAGCAATAAACCAGGTATGTTTATATATACTTAATATAATGTACATATTTTGTACATAACTAAACTGTGTATTTAATAAAAAAAATAGTTGACTATCATATCACTTAGTACATCTGAAACATTTGGTAACAGAATATGTTATTCATCATGCTCTTGTTCTGTTGTCAGGTCATCGCGGATCGGTGCAATACCGTATTTATTTTTATTTTTCTACCATTTATTCTACCATAAAACTTTATCAGCTGCCCTCTCATAATTCACCCGTTTCTCTTTCATCTCATTCCTCAAACACTATCCATCTTTTCTTTGGTCTTCCTCTTCCATTCTATCCTTCAACCTTCTTATCCATTACTTTTCTTACAACATGCATTTCTTCTCTTTTCATGACAAGTCCAAACCTAGACAACGATTCTCCAACATATTCATTATTGATTTTCTCTATTCTTGTAACATAACAGATAAATCTCACAGTCGCATTTCTGTTGTATGCAATCAACGCTCATTTATCTTTTTACTAAGCCAGTACTACTAATCCGATCACTAATAAAATAAAGATAGTAATCGATAATAAATAACAAATAAAACCCACAAAAGAAAATATGGGATAATAATTTAACGCATCTTATACATAAAAGCATGAAAGCGTATATGTATAATGGTAGTGTTTAAAGGCACGATAATACAAGAGAGCTTCATGTCGTTTGACGTCATGGCATACGAATCGGTTTTACTGCCAAAACTCTCCAATAGGTATCTTACATTAAATATTCTGTATATTGTCTTAGTAACGCACCGCTCGTTTCCTTTGTAAGTAAATTGCACTCGAACGCAGTCGAAGGTAGTCACTAGTTAAGTTATATGTAGAAACGATCTCATAATGGTCCGTGGCTGAGAAATGTATTCAATATAACAGTAAATAATGATGTTATCTGTTGTATTATAAATTAAATAGCGAGTTATGGCCAATGTCAACCCCGTTAAACAATAAACAGTAGTGATAAAAGGCAAAGTTGAAGGCTTCATGCTCATTCTAAAAGCTAAGGTATAGCATCTATAAATCTAGCTTACTATAATATTTATGTAAATTTGTCGTTTATGAGGATAGATATACCATAAACTTACTAAGCCAAGAGTTATACATTATTATAAGGCTAATGTCGGTTGGGACTCAAAACCACGAATGTAACTGTAGTCAACTGATATTTGTAGAAACTTCTACAACCAGCATAAAAACCATTTTTTATTATGCGGTCTTCGAAATTCCATTCTAGACGGACTTCTTCATCGTGAAACGTAAATGTATGACCGGGGCTTAGACAAGGCGAGAGGGCCATGTGGCAACCTTTACTGGTGATAAGCGTCCAACACTTTGACACTTCGAACTCCCATATTGCCTGACGGGCTGACATTTCTTCTAATTTTTTTTTTATGTTATCTCGGCAAAGTGACTGCACGGTACCTGAAGTTAAGTACAGTACAATCCAAAAACAGCAGCGACCATCGAGAGAACGACAATCCATCGCCAGCCGCTACTGTCATGCCGGCCTGCGTAAATTCTTTTTTATGTTTTGTTAGAAGAACCCGATGTTATATGAGGAAGGGAACACATAGGCTGGGAGATTATTCCACAACTTCACGGTACAGCAGAAGTACGACATATCAAACTTTTTGGATCGAGACGTAACTGTGAAGCTGTGACTCCGAAGTTCGAAGTGTAGTTCTATTGTTAAAAGAAGAAGGGGGGATAATATTTAATAGCTCTTCAGAACACTGATCGTGATACATACGATAAAATCTCTTGCGGGGAAACCTACGAAGAGAGATTGTTATAATGAAACACATCTCTGGTAAATTGCTGATCTCTTGTATGGTCATCATTGTATTGGGAGAGTTCTTACAATTATGCATAATGTAGTAATTTTCCTATGCTACTATATATAAAAAAAGAAAAATAAACTAGCTCGTTACGGTTCAGCTGTTTTATTGCTAAATTATTCAATGATTTTGTAAAGTATCTTACATTATATGAACTGAATGTGTAAAATCTTTAATAATTAAACATACAATGATATCATAGTATTAAAATTCAGCTTTTAAAAGGATATTGAACTTATCCATATCCCGCTGAATCAAGTTTCAGTAGATATATAGAATTTGGTATAATGTAAATTATATATTACGCGCATTAGAACAAGAATTCGAAAATAATATTACAAATGCGAATCTGTGTTTGTTTTGCTTGTAATATTTTCACGATTTTACTTCTCGATCGATCATCGTAAAAAACTGCTTTGCAAACATTGTACTGAATTTTCATCTATAGGCTATATGATCGACAGTTTAGAAATATCGAAAAAGATCCCACTGGATGACTAAAATACTGTCTGATCTCGGAACGTGCTGTGACCTAGCGTGTTGCTATGGTAGGTGTAATAAAGCTTCTGTATGGTAGTCGTAATTTAGTAGGCCAGACCACATAACTTCATGACGTTCAGTAGATCCGACGAACTGTATCGAATTTGCTCTGTAAATTAACTTCCTCCCTAAGAATACTTTTGTATACTCTAAAAATTTTGTATTATGGCCACAATCTCACCTGATTTTAAATGACCATGTGGCCCAAGATGGTGGACACGCTTAATCTAGTGGAAAGACTGGCTACCAAGAGCAATTGCCGGAATACATCCATATATTTTGAACTTCAGTGCAGTAGCTATCTAGGTGGGTATTATAAAATCTGTAATACCCACTATATGCTATAGTTTCATGCTATAGTTTCATCACGATGTTTTCCTTCAGTGAAAGCTCAAGGTCATTAAATGGATTCAAGCTTACGTCTTTTGATACGGCGCCAGCAAAGACTACCAACTGACTCATCATCACTCAAAAATGATTAATTTATATCAATTACAGAGGAATAAAATTGTTAGTCTTAAACGGGTTGCACATGGGTTAGTTATCTTATCAGTTGTCCTCCTTTTAGTACTACCTAGTTTATGCTCTTAATTTTGTTTGAAAATATTTATACTCATTTATAAATACTGTTAAATATTAAATAAACACTAGGAAATAGTAATCTTTTAACTTCTGTCAGAGCAACAAATAAAAAAGAATATTTAAGGTCGATCCACAAATGACGAGGTTATGGTGTAATATACATAAAAAATATAGACTATATTTTTAAGTCGTTTAAAAAAATGCGTGAGTGTCGTGGAACACGGAACGAATTTTCTAACGCAATATACTATTGATTAATAAATACAAACAACTGAATCGCTAGCGTGAGAGAGAAATTAAATGAAACGCTGAGTCAACTAAATGAATTGAAGGAGTGGTAGGAAATTTCGTAGTTAATATATTTTTCAAGTTGTAAAAATAAAATTTCCTTGTACATCATTCAGTTCATTTAATTCATTATAACACACATAACATGCTACTCATGAGCTGACGCGTGAGACGTGTACAAATTATATCTGCGCAGTCGTTGAAAACTTACTGGCTGTCTTGAACCAACACGCATTACCAATTACCAATAGAACACACTAAAGAAAGGGTCGTGATCGAAAAATCTTACATTTTGATTTGTCTAGCTTTTATCCGTATCGTGCGTTAAGGAACTTCATTCCAATAAATAATAATGTCAGTTAATTCAAGTCTAACTAGAAGGAACATGCTTACGGACTTACAAATATATACAAATCAGTTCATATCAATCATCGGGCTCAACAAACCGTCAACGACACGGTCACGACTTAAAAACTTCATACTGACGATGTAATTGTACTAAATTACAAAACCCCTACGATTTACACCGAAAAATGGAAGTCACAGTAATCAGTTTACCGTTCTCTGGCAGGTTTGCGATTCCTTTGTACTACCACTTCACCTACATGCTTAATAGGGCGTCGTGCGCGAGAAATTGTCACTGTACAAACAATGGACATAATATTCACAATTATATTACGTTTAACGAAGAAAATTTGACGATAGTGAGACAACGCCGGTCGATAGTAGGTTAATTTTGTATACTCTTCTTCAGACATTTTAAAGGTAAAATTATGAGAAAGTTTATTTCTGAATAATTTTGTATGTGAGAACTTCTTTAGTCTCGCTAAACGATTTTAAATAAACCTTAGCGTATAGATTACATTGTACCATTCTTCAGTAACGTGTTGTAAGTAAATAAAAAAAAAACATACTCTTTAGTTAATAAGTTAAAAAAGGTTTTGTTTATATTTATAGATGGCTTTGAAATCCATTCCGTTTCTGATAAATAATAAAACCTTTGTAAATTTATGTAATTGTTTATCTAAATAAAGATATATGTTAAGAAGATAGGAATATTAATGGTTTTGATCAATCAATAATATAATTTTTTTTTTGATAATACAACTATTTTGAAAATACTATCTTAAAGCTACCAGGGTCAGTTGGTATAGTATATGGGCGCCATATCAATGGCCGTGAGTTCAAACACCCGCAATAAGCTTCCTGTTAATGAAAAAGCCCACGAAGAAGAAAAATCAAAGCCTTAAAATAACAGTATTTGTTTTATATTTTATAAAGAAACTATTATAAAAATAGTCGCCTTTTTATTCTTTATATATTTAGCGTTATGGCCACAACCTGACCTAATATTTTAAGTGACAATTTGGCTCAAGATGGTGGACACAATAAGCCTAATGGAAGACTGGCTCTCAAGTACAGCTGCCGGAACATACCGATTTAATTTTTAAATTAGGTTGGCAGCTAGCCAGGCAGGCATTAAAAAGCCCTACAACCATGCAAAATTAACAATAACTGAAGTAGTTCATGTAAGTTGTCATAAATAAATTTATGAATTCAAATAGAAAGCAATAATTGAAAGAGTCAAATCCGGGCAAAAATGTGTAATCACAGATTTACAATTAGACTATTTAAAATTTTAACATGGATTGACATTCTTGTACGTTTTATCAGGGACATTTTTTTTTAATACTTATGAATGGGTTTTAAAAAATCTTTAAGTTTGATTGATTACGTAAACTTGATTATTGAATGTGAAATTACTATGTTTTTAATTTTGGCGAGTTATGTAAATTGCTTCTATTAATAATCAAAGTATTCAAGAAGTAATTCTTTAATAATTAAATTCGATATTTAATCAATTACTTTATTGATCAAGTTCAGTAATGGGTCATAAAATTAATTAATTCGTCCTATGTTAACAGTTTTCGATACTATTAAATTAGTTCTTCTGTATATTCTATCCAATTCCAATTAACAAAAGGAATAATATGATTTTTTATCTAAATGCTTTGCTATTATATATATGAAATACGATTGACATATGACTTAAGCCCAACAGAGAGACTAGCCTCCAAATACAACTTCCGGAACACATCTATAGGTATTTGGCGTCAGGTTTTCAACTTGAAGATGGTAAGTAGCCAGGCGGCATTATAAAAAGCTCTACCACCACGCTGTGGCTTCATTACAATGTTTTTTCTTCACCGAAAACACGAGCTCATTGCAGGGATTCGAACTCACATCCATTGACGCGACGTCCTTCCACGCTACCATTGGGCTGTCATTGCTTCAAAAATATAAAACCTAATACTTAGTCAATTTTCCACTCTTGACATAGTTTTTAAATCGAGGAAAAATTCATTCAGAATATAATTAAAAAAAAAATATATATATTAAAAAAAAGTAAACAAACATGGAACCAGCGCGGATGGATTTAGGTGGAAGCTACTACCTAATTTGAAATCGGTCTCTTTTTCTCTTTTTTTTATATAGTATAGGTTTTGTCCTAATGGTCACAATTTAAATTTTTAAATGACTAAATCGCTCAAGATGGTAGACACGCTAATACTATTGGAGTAATTGTCTCTCAAGTGCAACTGCCGGAACAAACCTGTATAAGTTTGGCGACAGATTTTTAACTCAATGGTAGTACCTAGTCAAGCGGGAATTAGAAAAAGTACTAAAATAATAAAAATTTTAATTTCATTTAATCCGTAAGAAGGAGTTTATAAACGTCAAAATTACCACCGGTTCGGAAAGTAAAGCAGTCATTGAGAAGAGCCGGCAATAAACTCGATCTGCATGTTTATATCTTTTTGTAGGTTAATTGTTTTTACGTAATAGTATAGTGTTTGCATTTACACTAGTTATTAGCGGAAGTACAGACAGGGGTGTCAATTCCAGATATCGCCATCGCTCACATATTAATCAATCTTATAATATGGTTTCATCACGATATTTTCTTTTACGAAAACCTCAGACTCATACCAGGTATTCCATACACACTACCAACTAAGTCATCATCGCTTTATTCGTGATGATCGAGTGGTTTATATTTCCGGAAAATGAATTCAATGTCCACAGGTTCGAACCCTAGCATGTATTAACGAATGTTTCGAAAATTGCATTACTTAATTTCATTTTGTAAAATTATAAGCATTGTGAGGGGAAGTTAAATGCTTGAGAAATCTTGCTGTAGTAAAAGGATACGTCTGCGGATTTTTTGCCTTCTAAAATCAACCGAAAATCGTAAGCTACAGCCATGATCGTTGAGAAGAGACCCAACGGTGGATAATTTGCATTGATCTTAAAGAGAGTGATAAACGAGTGGTGTCGTGGGACACCAGATAGGTATGAAGTTCCTTATTATAAAAGTATTAATTTCAAGTTCTATTTGAGGTATAAAGAAAATAATTATTCGGATATACAATTTTTATTATGATTTTTAATCGATAAAAATAAAAAAAAACTGCTTTACCAAATTTTTGTTTACGATGATTTATAAAAATATATAATAATAACAGTCATCATGTAGACTATACATTAGACACTGTATAGCCATGTTACATTGACTATACATAAAAATCTTACGTTAACGTTACAGACGTTTTGTGCCGGCTAGGGTACCCCTCCGCGATGCCCAATAAGGAACTTCGTTCCAAAATGCTAACATTTTATCGAACTTTCATGTTTAACCAAGTTCATATATGGTATAACTAAAAAACTGAAAGTTGTTTTACCGTTTTTGGCTGTTTCTGAAACTTTTTTCAGTACAGCTGTGCTCCTATTGGTGGTTGCGTGATGTTAAATAGTCTAAAGCCTTTCACAATGATTACTATATCAATTACTAAAATAGTTTTTGAAATGAGATCGGTGGTTCCTAAGATTAGCGCGTTCAAACAAACTTTTCCGCTTTTATATTAATATAGATAATAAATAGAAATTATAAATTATAACTGATCAATGCATTTATAAAAATAAAAAATATATACGCCTAAACTAATCAATCAATGTAACAAAAATGAGCACTTACGAGGTCAATAGCCTGACAATTATAAATGTTTGTTTAACAGCTTTTGTATAAACAATAATTATCTACGTATTACGTAAAAGATAGGACGTGTTAGAAGTAGATAACTTTTAATCTATATTATACGTATTAATATTTAAAATTATCTTTTTTTTTTAATTCTGGCAGAAACGATCTGTTTTTAAAACTTAATAATAAGTAAAAATTTATATAGTAACACGATTTATTATAAGTGTATACAATATATATTCGTTTAAATAGGTATATAAAAAATAATAAACTTACATCATCCCCAAATTGTTCGCTGTTTACATCCAATATTGAAGATAGAACTGCAGCTAAAATCACTTTCCACCAGAAGCGTAACATATTTGCGTAAATATTTTGTTATTTTATGGAATAATACTATACATATGTTTATCTACATTATTATAAAAATAAACAAAATTAACTAAAAACAGAACTAATAAAATTATTTCCCAAAATACATTTTTACCGCGTACTATGAACTGTCATTTTTTTATTTATGTACAAGTAGAAGCAACGGTATTGAATTTATACAGCCACAAATTTATAAAAATAGGTTTCATTTGAAATTTTGTATTAACGTGCCGGTTATAACTTTTTTTTTGCGTTATAAGTTTTACTACGAACGGCAGTTCGCGCGGTTTCGCAGATTGCGACTGGGCGCAGTCGGGCTTAGCACAGTTGTTTCCGAATAAACTACAAAATGTTAGAAGGGGGTAGAGATGCGGCACATCGATACATTGTTGAAGTTTCTTACTTTTTAACCTTTTTTAATATTGCCTATTTATTTAGTATTGCCTAGTCAACATATATTATAATTACATTATTGGAACAATTATGATGAATATGTAGCATTATTATAAAAAAAAAGTACATGGCGTTCATATTTTTTGTCGATATATCGATGTTTTAATTACAAATGCATACGCTTGCATCACTATTATATCGTAATACGAGCAAGTAAAAACTATTTTCCAAACTGTGTCAGTAGTTTACCGGTGCACGATTTTACTTTCGTTTGAATTAAATAAAGCATCTGTTAATAATAACTTTGATACAGGAATTAATTAAGATTTGACGGTTAAAATTTATCCTGCTTGTTTTATAGTTTTTTTACTTAGGTACTTACGAACTATGAATAACTTTGTTAGAGTTCTTGAAATGAAACTTCTTATGGAAGGGCTTTGAAATTTAGATCCGCAACCTTTTCGTGTGACGCTCGTTCGGGTAAAACATGTAAAAATGTTTCACTTCTATCGTGTGATCTTTAGTACACATCCTTTTATCCGTTAAAAATGTGATGTAATTTTTAATTTAGAGTATAATTTTAAAAGTAATTATTTACGAACAAAACATCATTCGAATGAAACAGTTCATATTATAAAATATAAAGATCTTATAGTTAAATTGTAATTCAATATGTCCAGTAAATAAATCTTGGAAAGAATACAATCAATATCAAATATATTATGAACTTAGCTTTTTTTTTAATTTTTAGTTTTTTTAATTTTTTTTAGTAAAGCTTTACCGTTATGGCCATAATTTCATCGGATCTTAGGTGACGATACGGCCCAAGTTGGTAGGCATGCTAAGCCTGCGGAGAAACTGGCTCTCATTACTACAAATTACTCTGTAATTCGTAAGTTTAGATTTGTATAAAATTTGACATGATGTGAACTAATAGTAAGTATTAAATTAAATAAAAATTTGCAACGAAAAACATGCGCCGCTTGAGCCTCATGTTTACGTTTCCAATTATTTGTTACACACTTTTTAGTCTGTTATTAAATTATGGTAATTTCTTTTTCTGCATTTTAGGGTTATATGAATGAAATTTGTATGTATTCTGTTCTCCTGTCAGTTAGATTTGAGCTACATTCAAGTATACAGTTGATCCAGAAGTTAGGTATAAATAGATTATAATTTTTTTATCGAAAAAACAAACAAATCAAATTATTCACCGTTTATCTACTTCTGAGCTACAGTCCAAAATTCAAGTATCCAGCTCATCAGGAAGTTAGTTTAAAATCTAGTACAAAATTCCACCCGGCCAGATATACAAGAAGGCGAGATAATAAAAAAAAAAACATGATAATTTATACATAATTAATATATTATAAAGCTGTAAATATCATTCGGATTTAAAAACTTCTTTTTGTATTTGATAGACCTATCGTTAAATAAGCTTTTATGCTATTTAGCATGTTGTTACTGTCAATACGAGTAAAGCTGTATACAAAGTTACAAAAACGGTTTGAAATTATTCAATAAAATTTTAATTCCACGTGAACGCAGTCTCGAACACAGCTACTGTCTCATAAAACAAAATGGATCCTTCAGGCTGAAGGTAAACAGTTGAAAACTTGTTATAAATTATGCTCCTTATATATTATGACAATACAGTTCTATTAGGTGAATGAAAAGTTGTCGACGCCTATATCCAGAAACTAGAAAAATATGTTTGAAAAATTATACTAAATAAAATTCTAGTCCACGCGAACAAAGTCGCGGGCTAGGGTAGTTAAAAAACGTAAAACATAGAATATTTGAATTTCTTTTTGTTCCATTATGTTTATAATAATTACAGAATTTTCATAACATTTTAACGAATCCGGCTACTTCCGAGTGATTTACCGCGGTTCAAGCAACATTATTAAAATGCATGCGAGCATTATCTGCATGAAATTAAGTGAAATAGTGAAAATACAATGTTTTGTGAAGCAACAGTTCCGCTTGGTCTGTCTCCTCTGGTTCGTATATAGGCTAATATATGAATGGAGCGGATAGTTGTGTTATAATTTTAATAAATATGTATCTTTAATATTATATTTATGATAAAAACGTCCGATCTGTATTTGTTTTTTTACTAACCAATCTCACCTCACTCAGCTCATATTAAGTCACGAAGTTACTCGTTACGCACGTTAACTACATCAGAGGAATACACTTATACTATTTGGTGGCAGATTTCCAACTTACGGAGGGGCGGTGGTAGGTACCCAGACAGGCATTAGAAAAATGGGTTCGTACTTTATTACGTGGCATTCGTATACCGTACCAACTTAGCTATCATTGCTTCAGATATATCGCTTGTTTATAGATACTGTATTATTCGTAATCAGTGGACACTATCATACTACGATAAAAATTATTGTATTACAAGTGTATAAAATATAGTATATTATACTTAATGTTGTAGTTAGCATTTATATTAATAGTACGAAGCGAAAAATTCTGCTTGTTTGTTTGAACGAGCTTACCTTAAGAACTACTAAATGCAGTTCAAAAAATATTTTTGTATTTGACAGAGCAGTTATTAAGATAGGCTTTAGGTTATTAAACACGACGCAGTCACTAACAGGAGCAAAGCTGTACTTTTAATTTTTTTTACAAAACGAGCAAATAGTCTCAAATGAATTAATTCCAAGCGATGTTATCTGATATTAGATATACATGTATTACGCATTACAAGAACATGAGGTCTCAAATAAAAGTAATAGATGCTATCTATAGAGACCTTTTATGAAGTTTTTGAGTATGTGTAAGATGACTATATTACGTTAAAAAGCTTGTCATGTTGAAATACTTCCGAATATTAAACGAGCTCCACTCCTATACTGTTTCCATTTTTTGTAACGTGGATAATGTCCATTTACAGATATCCTTCTGGCGTTTGCATTTGCTGGCCACGAGAGTGGTATATTGGACTCTTCTGGTGTGAACTACGAAAAATACTAACTTAAAATGCGCACTACAATCTTATATTGCTTCTCCGGCAACAGCGTAAGCCCATGATCAGCCACTTCATCGCTCCTTTGTGCTCATTTCCTCAGACTGAGTGCCTTAGTATTCGTTCTAAAGCTCGGTGAAGCTGTGAAAACCCTTTAGGCTAACAGCATATGTCTAATTGAAAAAAAAAACCATATAAGTTGCAGTATGCTCCAGCATACAACACGGTTGTTAAATGTTACTATATATGTAACAGGATCAAACGGTATGGTATTATTCATAAATATTTTTTTCTGGCTATCGTTTATGTGTAGTAGATCAGGATATCTCCCTCGTTCTATCGAAATTATTTCCTAAACCTATTCACCTCTTGACTTATCAAAAATATAGACTATGTGTTTAGTAGCTTAGAAATCCTAGAGTAGTATTTTTCAAATATCTTATAGTTTTTCAGACAAAATTTTGTTACTAACTAGTTGTGCTTAAGACTTTAATACACTTTTGCCGTCAAAAACTTTCTAAATACCTATTGAAGTCTATATGGTTCATTATTTATAAAGATTTTTTACCATAAAGCAGACTCCACGGCTTTCTGAATGCTAAAACTGAACACAGATCGCGTTCGATACGTCACATCCACACGTGCTCCGCCATTGTTCAGGAGTCGCCTTTCTCTTCGATACAACATGTTCAACTGACATTCGGTGGTATTGTTCACGCGTGCAGCGGAAACTAAAAGAGAAAGGGAAGATTGTGGAAATTCTTTGTTAAGGTTTTTTGTTTTTGTTAATAAAACAATGAAGTTCTGAAACGGTGACTATGAAAAAGTGTGTTCGGATACCTTGTCTACAATCACCCCAAACTTTCATCAAATAAAGTTTCATTCCAGCGATGATAGCTCAGTGGTAGTGTGTAGGAATGCCACGTCACGTGACGTGAGTTCGTATCCAATCACCTACAATGAGCTTGAGCTTTCGGTGAAAAAAAAAACATCTTGAGGAAATCATAGCATGGTGTTAGAGCTTTTTCTGATGCCCGCCTGGCTAGCTACCATCCTCAAGTTGAATATTACCGACAAAGACCAATAAGTGTGTACCGGCAGTAGCACTTGTGAGCCAGTTCCTATAATAAAGGCCGGCAATACACCTGCAATTTTCCTGGTGTTGTGGGTGTCCATGGGCGGCGGTGATCATTTACCATTAGATGACACACTTGCTCGTTTGCCCACTATTACATAAAAAAAAGATCACGATGTAGTCATAATATGCTGGCATAGAATTCTTTAATATCCAGAGCTATAGTGTCATCCTCGTATTTGCAAAGTACCTGGATGACTGAGCTCAGCTCATTTAATTATTATTTTAGCGTTTTTTTTTATATATATAAAATGTTAAACATACTTTAGTATTAAACGTCTACATTCTACCATTTTACATACGGATGAACGGGTTATTTATATAAAAAATCACGAATACAATTAATCACTGCAGTGGAAATAAAATAAAAAGAAAAACCTGTCTATATACAAGATTTCATTCAAATTGTCAAAGCCGTTTCTGACATACGTCAAATTATAGGTATAATACGCTTTTAGACAAGTTCTATCAACTGTATTCGACAGTTCTTTTTCAGGTTCTTATGTTATAATCTTGGTTAACATAGTTAAGAATTTTTGAAATCCGACCAGTAATTCCTAATATTAGCGCGTTCAAACAAACAAAGAACAGTTTCAATTCTATAATACAAATAAATAGACATAATTATATCGATACATTACGAATAATTATCACCGCAAGTATTTCCCAACTCTCATGTATTATTTTTGCAATTACATCTGACGGACATTTAAACAAAAATTTACATTATTATGTTCCAGTAACCCACAGAAGTTCGAACAAAAGGGTACAGTTATATTTTACGGTAACGAATGTGAGTTTTCATAATAAAAACGAAAAACAAAAGATAGTGTAAAGCCCACAACAGACGGAGCTATAAAATATATTAATACAGTAAGCTATATATTACAGTATAGCAAGCTGCCACAGACGGCGGCTATACTGCAATATATTTTTTTGCATTCATTAGCTCTATTATTATTATTGCTGCATCTGTGGCCATACACTATATATACCTAAATATATCGTTATATAATTTATATTAATATATATTATAGCTTCGTCTGCAGTAGGTTGGACACAGAATGCATTATGTGATATATAACGAGATCAACGAATCTAAGTTTAACCCTAACTTTTATTATACAGGTTAGCTAATTAGACGTTACTCTGTTCTTTTTAGTAGTAAATAACTTGACCACAAGGATAATGATACCGTTCAACAATAACTAACTTCAACAAACAGATTTAGAATTTACCCATGTCATAGATATATATTGCAATGTGATAAGGCATTTTCTAATGCCCGCCTGGCTTACTACCCTTAAGTTGTCAGTTCAAATAAACGCAAGCCTGGAGGATAATATATTCGTTATAGGGATGTTTTGTAACGGGGCCTGGTTTCAATTTTTAGAGTTAGTTAATAGATGTGGTCGAAGGTAGTGTACACGCTCGGCCTATATAGGGACTGGCTCTCAAGTGCAATTGCCGGAACAAACTTATTTACATAACAAAGTATTTGGCGGTAGATTTATAACTTGAGGCTGGTAGGTAGCCAGGCGAGCATTAAAAAACCCCTGCCACCATGCAGTTGCTTTGCCCACTTTTACGTGGAAAGAACTTGTTACTCAAAGAGCGAAGAGGCGAAATGCTGTCAATAAGGAAATTGAAAAATTTGAACTACATTTCCGTATCGAAACCCGAAAATATTGCCTGTATTAAAAACCACATTGATTTTCACAGGTCACATTCAAGAAAACGTCTTTGTTATATTTATATACATTATACCTTTAGCACTTATTAACAATCTCACGTGATACTAAGTGACCATGTGGCTAGTGACACTAAATTACCGTATACACTGTATATTTAAATATCTTTGCTTGTATTGAACCTGATCGAGCCGGGTCGGAGTAATTTACCATTATGGTATCGTCTTACTTTTTTTACTCTTTCAAATATTAGCAATACCTACTTAACAATGTTCTGTATCGTGTACTTTCGCATAAAATCTCTTTTTCCGAATTACACTTTCGCTATAAAAGCGAGCGCATCACTTTCGGTTTTGTGTATCAAACGAATACTAAGTAATGCCTTGTTTACGAGATATACGGACAGACGTGACCTAAATTTTGTATTAACGCGATCGTTTGATAGACGATTTCAGACTTTTTGTAATGTGTCCGGATTCAGTCTGTCTATCGCATAGTAATTTCACTTTATTTATATAGGTAGGCTACATTTTGACATTCGTATAACCGTGATTTTTTTTATTACTTCCATTTCACACGTGAAACTATAGGATCTTATTCATACACATTCTCAATCATTGTTATAATCACTAATATATATTCACAATTGTAATTACTTATCTTATTGTATCCAAAATTAATATAATTATAACAGACTACTATTTCATATATTTGTATAGCGGTTATGATTTTTGCCGCTGTTATATCACATGTGAAAAATAATAAAGAACTGTAAGGTTTCATAGTTTACCATTTTTGCTTTTTAACCTAATCTTATCCTTTTCACAATAGAACAACACGCGCTGGACTTCGGAGTCACAGCTTCACGGTAACTCAGCTAGGTCAGCTTACGGCTTGAACCAAAAAGTTTGATATGTCGTACTTTTATCGTACCGCGAAGTTGTGGAACAGTCTTCCAGCCCATATATTCCCTTCCTCATAGGACATCGGGTCCTTCAAGCGAAACATTAATAAGCATTTACGCAGGCCGACATGATAGTAGCGGTTGGCGATGGATTGTCGTTATCTCGATGGTCACTGTTGTTTTTGGAATGTACTGTACTTAACATCAGGTATAGTGCATTTTGCCAAGCTAACATAAAAATATATATATATATATGACCAATGTTCGTATTTTCTTATAAATAATTCATTCGAAATTAGCATATTACAGTTTACCTTTCATCTAATATTAAAATAACTGCGACATATTGTAATATTCGTATGAGACATTAATTTTCAATTGCTATGAACTATCCTCGAGACACGTTGCAAGGCCATTTTTATCGTGGGGAAAAGCATTTAAGCCTACCCTCTCAGTCCGGAGGGACAGCGAAGGTTATTTAGCACCACCCAGCGTGAGTCACCGGAAATAACCACTAAAACCCAACAGCCATCTATGAATCTGCTCGGACGAACTTACAATTACTGTGTCGCCCCGGCGCCCGGCCGGCAATGCCATAGAAAGTAGAAAAGTGGATTTTTCTGACCTGGACCCCGGTTGTACTAAGAATTACTCATCAAATTTTCATGACTATCGAACGTGTGGTAAATTATTTTGGGTTGCACTGCATCTGATCTTGTGCCACATCGTTATTTAAACATCGAGTGAGATTGTGAGCAAATAGTAACCAACCTATAAAGTTTAAAAGAATCAGACGTATGATATTAATAATAATAAAATTTTACCTTGCACGACTTTTACTTCCACTCTTAATGTATGAATCCAGGAAGGCGTTAAGTGTGCCCCAAAGTAACTCATATCTATTTACAACGATTGCCAATATCCTGACAAAATGTCAGTTTCATTGGTTAATTGATTTCGATATACACTTACTGAATAGTAATAACAGTTTATTGCACATTACAGAATCCATACTAAATCTATTAAAAGATCTTTGCCTCTCTAGGCCAATTGTATGAATTTTATATTAGAACGTGTCTCGAAAGCTGTGCTAGCTGGGTCCTAGCTAATGTAGCTAGGCAGGGAGAGAAACACGAGTTGTAAAATTGAGTGTTGACGTGCGTCGAAAAGGAGCCCCTTAAACCGAAATCCGTGTCACAAGTCTCGGACACTGCTCGGAGTTACCTTCAATGATACACGATGAACCCGGAACCTACACGGCTAATTTATGGGTCATCTTTTCATGGTTCTTTTCATGGTTCATCTAATTTGTAGTTAGTAATGTATTATTTAGTAACAATTTATATTGAATTTTTGTTTGCTTGTCTACCATTTTAGACGCGCGTTACTCTAAACTATTGGACAATCAATCAAATCAAATTAGTCATCGTCGCAGCTTTATATTCCTATGTATGATGGTCAAGTCTTACGCCTCGTGTACAGACGTCGCGTTAATGGACGTGAGTTCAGATCTCTGCAATGAGCTTGAGCTTGACTAAGGAAAACATCGTGATGAAATTATAGCATGATGGTAGGACTTTTAAAGGCTGCCTGGCTATCTACCACCCTCAAGTTAAAAATCTACCGCTAATTACTTATGGGTGTTAGTTAGTACCGCGTTCGATTCTCTCTTTCGTGTCCCGGCTAGAGCCTAAGTTGAGGTTCGGTCAGCGTGTCAACGCTTGCACGCATTGCCCCTCGGACTTGAGCGCCCTCCTCTCTCGCCCTCTAAATTCGGTAAAACTGTGAAAGCCATACAGGCTAAAAGTGTAGGTCCCTAAAAAAAAAACCTTATAGGTGTGTTTCGGTAGTTGAATTAGACAGCTAGTCCTTCCGCTAGGACTAGCAAATCCACAATCTTCGGATACATAATCACATAACATCAGGAGAGATTGTGGTCGTAACGCTAAACCTATAATCCGTATAAAAACACTTGTTTTTATGAAAAACAATCTTGTTTGATATGGCATTATTCTTACAAAAGTATATATTTCTATGTAATTTTAATTGTAACTAATATTATAAGCGAAAATGTAAGTTTCTTATTCTTCAACGCCTTATATACTTAATGGTATTTTGAATATACGTTGCCAAGAGTAAGAGTATTTGGTATTTTTTTAGTAAAGTAATGTTCTTAAGGCATGGAATTATTACTTTTATTTATTGGCTCACGAAGTTGCGCGTACAGGAAGTCTTATAACATGTTCAATGTTTAATGGCTTAGAAAAAAAAACTTGTCATAGAAGAAATATGAACAAACTGGAAGAGTATACAAGGCTGTTAATGTCTATGTACCTATTAATGCCTGTACGAAATTAAACTTTAAGATTTTTTAATAACAAGATAAATTAAAGTTAATCAAATTATATGTAATAATATGCATTATCGATATTTAAAATATCTTAATTCTATTGTGTTACTAGCTTTTACCCGCAGCTATGCTCGTCTTAATATCGGATAACGAAATATAAAGTTTCAAGTTTATTCTTCTTTCACTTTCTATAAATTTTTCCCGAGAATACGTAGTCTATTATTTTCTCCAGAGTCGCGACTATCGCAGTACTAAAATTCATCAGATTCGATTTAGCGGTTTAGGCGTAAAATTGTAACAAACATACAAACTCACTTTTGTATTTATAATATTAGTAAGATTCTCTACAGATTAATCTTGCTCATTTATGTTTTTTCAGCGAAACTTGTAATATTGTTTTATTGCCAATGGTTCTTAAAATTTGTCCAGATTTTCAAATTAATAAAACGAATCTAAGTTATTCAAAATAACGTTGTAAGATTCCGTGGTATGGATAGCTTGATATATACCAGTAATAAGTGTAAAAAATTTCAGAAGATGTCGCGAATGAAATTCAAATCCAAGTTATTCCGTTACTGAAGAAAACGTCGAAACATATAAAGCTAATAATAAGGTTTTAAAAGGATTATTTTTTAATATTACCGCAACATAATAAATATATTATTAGGCATACATTGTACCGTCTCGTCGCCCGAACAAACGGATGCGTATTGTTTTCGGGTGAAAGTGTTTTATTTCGCTGTTTAAAAATTAACTTTTGAATGAATCTACTTTTACGGCTGTCTATTATGTAAATTTTGACAAAACTAATGCCCCGTTCCTTTGTATGATGTACGTGATGTAAATAAATGATACATGTCTCTACAGAACATTTTGTAACGAGCACTATTCACGAACGTAAAGGAAATATTGTATGCATGTTTATATACGTACGTGAAAAATTCTACTGTTTTATGTAATAGGGGGCAAGCGAGTAAGCATGTCACCTAATGATAAATGATCATCTCCGGCCATAGACACCCACAACACCAGGAGAATTTCAGTTACGTGATCGGCCTTTATTGTAGGCACTGGCTCTCAAGTGCAACTGCCTGAATACACCTATTGGTATTTGGCGGAAGATTTTCAAATTGAAGGTGGTAGATATCCAGTTGGGCATTAGAAAAAGCCCTACCACCATACTATGGTTTCTTCACAATGTTTTCCTTAACCGAATGCTCAAGCTCATTGTAGGTGGTTGGATTCGAATTCACGTCCCATGACGCGGCGTTGCTACACACTACCACTGAGCTATCATTGCTTTGATTCAAATTGGACGTGAATGTAAAAAAATATAGATCACAAGTCTATAATCTTTAAAATAAATAAATAAGATAAAATGATGAGTTCACTGAAAATTATGAAATAAAGTTAATTGATTATATAAAAATCTAAGTTATTTCATTTCCATTTTAAAATAATTAACATAAGTCTTGTTTTCACAACTATCGGTATTCTGAGAATTAATTCTACATAATTTGGTACGATTTATTTATTTGTTACGGGATAGGTTGCACAAGGGTACTAAGAAATCTAACTTAATTGACATAATTATTAATATTCTTTAAATATATTATTTGTACATAGTGTTTGTATTTACATGAATATCTATTAACCTAATTATAAATTTTATTTTATTTCTATATAGAAACACATATATCTATATATATATATATATATATATATATATATATATATATATATATATATATATATAATATATATATATATATAAATATATATTTTTATGGTATATATATCATGCGATTCAAGACTATTAGTAAGGCGAACTTAAAATTTTAAGCCCTGCGCCTAAAGAGATATAAATTAAAAAAATATAATATTACATTTTATAACTATAATTAACTATCTCATCCGGTGAACTTCGTATTGCCTAAAATCGATATTTTTTATCCTCGCTAAAACTCAAAAACGACTTAATAGGTTTATATATATTTTTCATTTTGATTACCTAATTTACTCTAATCAACTTCTACCAACTAAAAACTTCAATTCGTTACGATCAGTAAAACTGGCTATATTTAATACCGTTTCCGGTTTTCATTTCTTTTGGTCATTGAATAAAATTCTTTTAATTATATGAAATTATATAGGTGGCTTCGAACCCACGTTCATTAATGCGGCGTCCTTGCACACTATTAACTTAGCTATCATCAAGTCAAACTGGGCTATCATCCCTACATTAATTTCATAAAATGTTCTTTTTTTTTTAATACAAACCTTGTTTCGACAATGATAATTATTTATTCAGCATGATACAATCGTTCGGAAATTAAACATTTCGGCGATTTATTTTTATGTATACGTATATAGATATGATGAAAACGAAAAATAAATATAAGTAACGACATCTAAAGTGGTATAACTTCCAGCTAACTTCATCGACAGTTTCATAGATGTGTGCAACTTCCGTTTGAAGCTAAAATGAAGCATGTAAAATTCCAGCGGCGTGAGTCTACTGGAAGTGGTATAATTATGAAACGGACAAGTTGTATACGAACATTGCAATTTAAATTTACAATTTTATTAGACTAAAAAAAAAAAAGATTTTTAGCGGTTATGATGTTTTGCTTTAAAGGCTCGATGTGATATTGTTATTTGATAATTTAATGTTCCAATTTATTAAAGGCTATTTTATAACCTAGAGAAGTTTCGCATACGCATTCTTTAAAGCTCATTTCTTTGGCTTCATGAAATTCAAATGGTTTTTAGTGCAATTACACTCTTTTCTTACAATTAAGCTACAATCTCAACTGAAGTTAAGTGACGATGTACCTCAAGTTGATTAACACGCTAAACCTGTGGAGAGATTGGCTTTCAAGTGCATTGCTGGAGCACACCTTTATTTATTTAGTGGCAGATTTCTACTTGAGGGTTGTAGCTAGCCAGGACAGCATTAGAAAATATCCTACAACCATACTATGGTTTCACCACGATGTTTTCCTTGACCAAAAACGGGAAGCTCATTTTAGGTGGATTCGAGATCACGTCCCTTGACGCGGCGTCCGTACACACCAGCAGCTATGATATTATCGCTTCATAGTACTATAGTGTAGTATAGTGTACTATAATAGTATTGTGGTTGTTACTTGTCTATACTCGCGGCCTTGAACTGTTTACCTAATAAGGTCGTTGTTAGGATCACTAAATTGTTAAGACAGGACCTGTTGGTTAGCCAGGATCATGAATCTTTTTTCATTTAACGGCAGTAGCCCAAATCGAGGTTCGACCATCCTGGCACCCTTGTGACCGCTGCCTCGGGGCTGAGTGCCCTCAGAACTCGCCCAAAAAATTTCGGTGAAGCTGTCAAAGCCCTTGGGGCTAACAGCATACGTCAGTTACAAAAAAAAAACTTGTCTATATAGGTGATAAATGTATATATGTAAGAGGAACGGGGGTACTCTCAGGAAATAAATCATCTAATTGACTCAAGTTTATATTCGTAAAATAATAACAAACTCCGAAAGATCAGTCTCGCCGCGAGGCTTTCACGATATATCCTGGCCAGCGTTACGTAGCACCTTTTTATAATATAGTGGAAAGCTGCCGTCACGTAATGAGCAAACATCCGTTGAAGTACTTTTAATATTCCTTCAATGTACTCTAATCATAAGTCGTTGATATATTCGTAATGCACTAACATTCGTTGAAGCACTTACATCATATTTTCTGCTTATATAATATTTACGCCGATATACATAATGTGTATAGTACACCGTTTCTATAGTTAATCTAATACAGGCCATTTATTGTTTAAAAATTAAATTCTTTATAAACTCTTCGCTATTTAAAAGAATATTCATTTCTATAGTACCTTCTCTGTTGTATAACTTCATCGTATATGCATATTCACTCAACGCCAGGTAAATAAGTAGTAGCAACAGATCTATCGAATTGCTACTGTTATTATGTCAGGGGTTTCATAATAATATTTTTTAAATTATATACATATACCTAACGCAATAAAAGTTTAGTCGAGTGTGGGTGAGGTGGTTATAACGTGGTGGTAGAGCATTTTTAATACACGCGCAGTTAACTATCATTCCTAAGTGGAAAATCGTGGTCAAGCATCTATAGTTATGTTCTAGCAGCTTTTTTTTCATACTTAAGGCTTAGCGTTATAGCCATAATCTCACCTGATCTTAAGTGACGATACGGCCCAAGTTGGTAGACACGCTAAACCTCTGAAGGAACTGGCTCTCAAGTGCAACTGCCGGAACAAAGCCATTAGTATTAGGTGGTAGATTTTGGTGGTAGCTCATTGTATGTGGTTGGATTCGAACTCACGTCCCTTGACGCAAAGTTATACACACTACCACTGATCTATCATCGCTTCAACGATTGCATTACAGAACCAATTTGTTCAATAGGCTTCGTGTGTTGCTTTCTAAGGATACATCGGTATATAGTATAAGATGAGAAGTTAACCAAAACAACTATGTTTCTTTATTTAAAAAAAAAGATTACGTTTATCATAATTATTGTATTTCTTTTATTTTATAGTATTCCTTGCTTGAGGCCGGAGACACCACGCATGTCTGCTACTGAAAATTGTAAGAAAACAAATATTAACATCAAGTAATTTTGAGGATATATTATACATAAAGCTGTGACAGCAATTTCGTTCGCGCGGAACTGAAAACTGTTTAATAACTTTTGCCAGTTACAGTAACATTTTTCAATTGAGCTTTTCTCCTTAAGGTGAAAGCGTGATGTTAAATAGCTTTAAGCCTTCTCTAATGATTGCTGTACTAACGTAACTGTAACTGTAAGTTGCAATGATTTGTAGTTTCTACGATTCAAGAGTTTAAATAAACAAACAAAAAATATTCATATAATAATATTAATATAATATATGTAAATTAAAATAACTTATAACAGAGATAAAAAGAAATAGACCGACAAAAAGTCTGAGTTTTTTTTTGTTATGGTTTTAGCGTTATTGCCACAATCGTACCTGATGGTAACTGACGATGTGGCCCCAAGATGGTGAATGCTAACCCTAGTAGGGGAACTGGTTCCCAAGTGCAACTACCAGAACACACCTAGAGGTATTTGGCGGCCGATTATCAACTCGAGGGTGGTAGCCACATAGGCAGGTATTAGAAAAACTACCACCATACTATAGTTTAATCGCGATGTTTCATTCACCGAAAGCTCAAGCTCATTATCGGTGGATTCGAACTCACGTCCCTTGACCCGGCGTAAGTACACACTACCAACTGTGCTATCGTCACTTCGTAAAAAAAGTGTTTCATTTTAAAAGCGGCAGAGTAATAATTATAATATGCTTGTAAAAGTGTTTCAACGTTATTCCAATTTCTACGAAATATACTGAACAAAATAAAAGGAAACTGTTTGACTCATTTAAAAATACAGTTCGTTCAAACTTACTTTAAAAAATGTTTTAAGTCTCGCTTGTTACATGGTGACCAGGCTTTGGCCGGTCCATGGGGGCTGTATAGAGCATCCATTATGTATCCTCGGCCTTTGCACTCGTTGTTTGGAGGACCATCATGGAAAACACCCAGGCTGTAATTATTTTTAGGTAATTAGAAATCTTAGATTATCGTTTTGTAATCTAAAACAGAACTCGCGGATCACTAAAGAACAATTTTTCCGAATTCAATATCTTAACTTTTCCAAAACAATCTTGGCAGTGTAATACACTTGCAGCATAAACTTTAAATAAGGTTTATTTATCTACCAAATATTATTAAATGAACAGTTCTTATATATGTATACAAATTTTGCGTAGTATCTCGAAAACGAATCTAACGATTTCTATCTCAATACTAATGGTACAACGAAAAGATGCCAGAGTTAGTAGATTTTGAACACAATTTAGTCAACATTATACATGATAATATAGGTTTTTAAAATCAATTACACTTAGACATAACTAAAGGTTTATACCCAGGATCAATTTTAGAACCCACCTCATCTGGCTATACTGTCTATTGAAAATTCTATGACCCGATATTTAAACTTTGTTGATTTCAACAATATTTTTCCGGAACAGAAAGCTCGGAGAAATGAGTTTTATTAATAAATATCTTGTGGAGATTAAATCGTTATTATGTTATAAATATACTAATTTATATATACGCTGTGCTTTTGAAAATTAAATTTATTATGTATCTAACTAAAACGCACACAACATTCGTAATACTTTTGGGTAATTACTTCAGTCATTTATTAAAATACATTTACAATGTGACCCTTTTTATTGGAGCTTCATTCAATGAATTTGGCAATTGGCCTCAGAGGGTACAGTTTCGTGAATTTTCATTACTGTATATTATAACTATACTTCTGTTTTTATCAACATGGTATTTAAAATCCCATTCTTTACGGACTTTCTCATGGAAAAGCGCTAACGCATTGTCTGGGTTCAGGCCATGACGAGAGGAACATATGGAGACTCATCAAGTGCTAATCACTCAACATTACCTACTCATACGCACCACGGCGACACTAACCAGACCAGGAACTCTTTTAGGAGCACGGGCTCTGTCAGGTCCAGGGATTTCTAGATTTTTTTTAATGGAATAGGAAGCAAACTAGCAAACGTGTCAACTGATGGTAATTGATCACCGCCACCAACATCAGAAGAATCACAGGTACATTGCCGGCCTTTATTGGAGGGACTAGCTCATAACTACAACGGTCGAGACACACTTATCGGTATTTGGCGGCAGATTTTCAACTTAACGATGTTAGTTAGCCAGGCGGGCATTAGAAAAGTCCTTCCACCATGCTATGGTTTCCTCACGATGTTTTCCTTCACCGAAAGCTGAAGCTCATTGTAGGTGGTTGGATTCGAAGTCACGTTCTATGACACGGCGTTCGTACACGCTACCACTGAGCTATCATCGCTTGAAAATGATGACTATATGTACTCTGAGGAAACAAAAGTAACGAAATTTAATTTGTAGCATATAGTGCAGTTATTATATCATAGATGTCGCTGAGGCACTTTCCTGCACGCACCTTGTAAAGTCGAGACTTTTCTACTTTTTAATTCGGGCTGTTATTTCAGTTTCTCTCTAAGTATCTAAATATGTATAGTTATTTACCTGTGGGCGATTTCATGCGCCAGTATGTAAGGTATATTTTTAGCCTGCCATTCTAACAATGTACAGCTGTTCTTCTGACTGCATATTCCGTTCATGTACCCACGACCTGAAAATGTTAAAAGTAACGCTCGAAATGAATTTGAAGCTATGTTGACTCAGTTTAACGTTGTGATGATACCGTAAATGATGGTAGAGATTTTCTTTTGCTTTTGATGATTTGCATTTGAGAGGTAGTTAACGTCTCGGCCACCTTGAGCCTTTTTTTCGAAATCATCAATAGAACCTGTATTATTAAATCACTGCTATATATATTCGAATAAAAAGTAATTCAAATAAAGTAAATAACATATTTTAAACTAAAAAGAACAAATATTTATAGCGGTTATTATTTTGAATCTAGTCGATTACTTCGATATGATACATTTATTTTCAAATTAACAAGAAGTCACACAAGAGAACATATTGAAATTACAACGGATACGTTTATTAGTAGAACGTATTTATTTACCCAAAAGAATACATTTCGTATGTTTATATTAGACGGACGGACGGCTTGGATAATCCGGTGGTTAACTAAGCAACTATTTCTAAAACTATGCATGTGGTATTCATATATCAGTAAAAAATGAGTAAGCGAGGGAACTACGATCAGTGTCTTACAAAAAAAAAGACATAACGAGTTCAGCACCTAACACGTGGTAGAAATAAAACTTAAAGAAGTAATGACCGTGATTCATGTCAAATGAATAAATATATCTTTCTTCTCTTTCGTGTAACAAAATATGACATGATACGCCGTGAAATTACGCTCCCAATTTTCGTCATATTATCAAGTGCCCGTCTAAGTAATATTACTTCCGATTTGTTTTTTAAACTTTAGTTTTAGCCTTATGGCCATAATCTCACCTGATCTTAAGTGACGATACGGACCAAGTTGATAGAAACACTAAACCTGTGGAGGAACTGGCTCTCAAGTGCAGCTGCCGGAACACATATAATGGTATTTTGGCGGCAGGTTTACAACTTGAGGCTGGTTGCTAGCCAGGCGGGCATTAGAAGATCCCTACCACCTTGTAACAACTTGCACTTATCTATTGAAACATGGGAAGCAAAACATTTATTTACTTCATCATACTGTGTCCAGAGATAAACAAAGTGCTACCGAAAAAATAATTAAGACAACCGATGGATCTACAACGCATCCCAAATCATCGCTTTGCCGTGCCTGAATATCTCTTCACACTATGTTTGAAAGAGTCCATGTGCACGTTTTGTAATGCGGTAATGATATGATATGACAATATGTCAAACTGATTTGTTTGCACTGAAATTGAGGAAACAAACCTATGCCCAGTTTTTTTATTATTCGCATCGCACATATATATTGTACACATAGTAAATTATTAGAAGCATTTCTTTATTATTTCACAAAATTAATTTTTACACTAGTGAAGCTGCGGGTAAAAGTTACTTGTCCTATAGAGCCTATAGTGAATTCGCAAACAACATTCATCAAAACAAAGAAATCGTATTCTTTAATTATAAAAATATTGCAAAAATTTTGGGTATCGCAAATTGTTCTATAATAGTGACGATAAAAGCAAAACCTTCAAACCAACTAATATGCAACATGTATATACAAGGAGATCTTAATACCTGTACTTCTGCGCTCTTCCCGACCGAAACTGTTCATGTAGAAAAGATCCAATCCAGTGAATAAAATGGAGTACCACCACCTGCCTTTCCGGGCCTTTTTCATCGCTTGCCATTCGCAGTAGCTCTTCAAATATTTCGATACATTCTCGTCAATGGTTAACTTGCTTATATCGCTTTTTAATATCTTCACATCGACCAGCGTTAAGTGCAGGGATAAGTTTAAACTCGGATGCTTGAATATTTTCTCTACATCTCTCAGAATCAATCTCGCTGCTTTATTGATTTCTTTCAACTTGTATTTATTCTTCACGGGCATTCTTTTAATTAGCGTCTTGTCCATATGAATCATTATCGGCACGACTAGTTTTAGATTCGATTCTGTGTAATAATACAAAGGTGTGACGCTGTTTCTTGCGTCATTGTTTGCGTGTTGCTGGAAAATAAACGATTCCAGATTAATACAGTAAAACTTCGTTAACTTGATAAGTTGAAAACCTCCAAATCTCGAAATAATATTTTGGTCTCTTCCCTTCAAACACCAATACCTCCATTACTCGAAATCTCAACCCTCTATTAGTCGAAATAATTAGTGAGTCCCTCAAAGCCGTTTTGGTACATATTTTGGCTCAATAAATCGAAAAATTAAATTTTATCTCTGTATCTCGAACATAGCAATGTTCTATTTTAAAACCTTTACATCTCGATTAACAAGCAAATCAGAAACTGTGAAGAATAAGAATTTTCTGCTCTTTATACCTTAGAGGCTTAGACAATGCTATAGTTAGAAAACAACCCAATTATTTGTGGCAAAAAATAAATAAAAAATTAATGCCATATTTTTATTTTAAGGATATTTTGAACTAATGTTGATATAATAAATAAAAATATGTGTGGCACCTATGCAACTTGAATTTTTATTTATTTTACCACTCTAACTCAAAATTAAGTTCGACTTATAGAGTTTCTACTGTATTAGTAACTAGTAATACTTAAATACTATTTATTATGTTTTGATGCTTAGTCGGTGAATCTATTGTGAAATACTTTGTTAAAGAAATTTTTGTGGTACTTAATAAATAATATAGACTATACACTATCTATGTAAACTATAAAGAAGTCCTATTTTATCTGCATGTCTGAATACAATATTCCTAAAAAATATCTAATGAATTTGTAAGAAAGGTATCTAAGGAGTATTTAGATTTTGTATAAATTGGGTCAAATGTAGCGATGATTGCTGACAAAGTCGAAACAAATTATGGCCACTAAGAGCTTTACTGGTGTGTGCAGCGTAAACGAATATAGATACATAAAAACAATGTATCACGGAATGATTCCTATTTAATAGATCTCTTAAATGCTTTATATCTATTCTAGCTGTGTTTGCCACTTCGGTCGTGTAGAACTAAAGAATATTTAAAAAAAAAATGTACGTTTTTTATTACCTTTATTTTTCTTTTATTTTTCTTTGTTCGAAGGGACTTACACTGTTAGCCTGAGAGGCTTTTACAGCTTCACCGAAGTAGGGGGGCGAGAGCGAAAAGCGCTGGAGCCCGAGGGACAACTTGCACAAGAGTGTCACTAGTGACCGAACCTCGGCTTGGGCTGTTACCGAAACACGTAAGAGATAATCGAACGCGGTACTAGCTACTAATAGAAAGAGAAGAGTAATTATAATGGTGCGAAAGATTGTACATATATAAACCTAACTTTCTTCAATGCAGCTTTGCTTTTATTGGCCGTGGCGTGATGTTAAATAGTCTAAAGCCTTCCTCTATCCAATAAATTACAATAATCAAGTGAAAAACAATTTTATAGTTTATCGGTTTAAAGGCCACTATCTCACCAGGAGGCCCCGGACGATGTGACCCAGGATGGTGGACACGCTAAGCCCAGTGGAGAGATCGGCTCTCAAGTGCAAGTACCGAAATACACCTGTAGGTATTTGGCGGCAGATTTTCAACTTGAGGATGGTAGCTAGATCAGGCAGGCATTAGAAAAGGCCCCACCACAACGCATCGTGCACGTGGTTTCATCACGACGTGTATCTTCAATACCATTGACGCGGCGCCAGTAAAGACTACCAACTTAGCTATTATCGCTTCAAAGAATCAAATTTATTTAACACTAAACGAATATACATCAGGTAAAATGCCAGCAATATAATATAAAGCTACATTACACGAGTAACATCAACATATTTTTGATCCTTACTAATGTTATAATTGCGAAAGTAAGTTTGTTTGTTACACTTTGACGCCTAAACCGCTGAATCGATTACGATGAACTTTGGTATAGAGATAAATGAGAATCTGGTAACGGTGATAGACTACTTTTTATCCCGGAAAACTTACTGAAAATGGGGTAAAGAGAGGAATAAAGTTCTATGAATCTTTTGATTGCGTCATCTGATTTGTTGACAAAATCAATATTAACGCGAACAGAGCCGCAGGTAAAAGATAGTATAGCTATATTATTAAAGTTTGCCCCTATTTAATCCTACATAAAAATGGTAATAACCCATTTTTTATCACAAGGGAAATTACGCATTTCATATTAAAACAAAAACCGCATTCGATAAACCGCTTCCGTGCGATTAATTAATTAGTAACGCGAATATATGCAGAAAAGTGTATGTATATTGTATATATGTTAGGCAATACAATGTCGGTTCTAGGCACTAGTATGCTACAACGTTGCGATACTGAGAATTTTATGTTGACATCAGCTAATGTGTACCAGGAACGCCTATAGGAGGAATCAGTCACGAAGTACCGATGAACTTATTTAATGATTCTACCTCCTGTTCGTCGATAAAAGTAATATTTTTATTTTCCTATACAGCTAATATAGCTGTATCAACAACTCTGTTCGCGTGGAACTAATTCATTTAGTTATTTTCTTTAAAAAAATTATTATATAGCTTATGTTACTCAGGGCTAATGTAACATTCTAATGGTGAGAGATTTTTTGAAATCGGTCCTCAAATCTTTACTCTTTATAATATTAGTACAGATTTTTCTAATAATTTCATGTCACGGAATTTATCAACCGTAATTTCTGAAACTTATTTCGATACATTTTTTTTTAATATTTATTACTTTTCCAACAAAAACAGTGTCTACTATCTATTGTGAATAAAATAATGTCGTTCCAATTTATGCAAAATATCAAGTTTTTTCTGATCTACGGGCTTTAGTGTTGAGATGTGTTGTTGATTAAACTATTACCTTTTTTTGTTTTTTCTTTACCCTTACAACAGTAGAAAAAAAAAACAATTTGGTTAAAGCCGCAGATAAGCTTGTGGCCTGACCTAATTGCAACAATTTCTTAAAGACCTAACCCCAGTTTCTATTGTTTTTGGAATTCACTGTCCTTGCCATCAAGTATATTGTCGTCATTTACTTTACCATTTTAAAAAACACGAAAATATATTGACACCGTCATCTTTCCCTGTAACATGTAATTTACATCATTGTACTCATAAGTACATGACGTCACCGTTTAGGTTATGATGTAAGCGAACGTGATAACAAAATGACAAGTTATTTGTTCCACCTTGGTCTTAATAGTGCCGTCGCCTATAGTAGTGGAGATGTTTGATTTAAATCATAGAGGTCATGGGTTCACTTCCCATTGAATTAGTACAATACGTTGTTGTATTGATTAGTATTGTTTTTGCTATGCCACTGTAAAATGCTAAAACAATGGCATTTATTAAGAAGTCTAAAATCCGTAACAGTATATCGCTATCACGCTTATAATTGTATTATGCATACAGGATACTGAAATATGATAAATCATTAGACAGTTTCTGTGATAGGTATATTTCTGGTTGTTAGGAACTGGGGAATATATAAATGCACTTTGAAAATACTGTTTCACACAATACAAATGTATTAAAAAATCCAAAATCAATTGCTTATTGTCGTTGCCATGCTTGCAGCCTTTCAATAGACACTGGCTGATGCCAAAATTCTATAGATCAATTACATTCACAGACATAAGGTTATTCCAACGTTTATAGTGCTCACAATAACCCTACTTGATTACAGGACATACATAGACCTCCCACCAGAGACTAGAAGTGTATGCGCAGTCCCAGGTCACTGGCAACACGGGAGATTGAAGTGGCGTCATTGCACGTTTTAGTGGGCAGTTTGCCTATCAACTGATGAGTCTTACCACTCTCCTCTCGCCTTAACATGAGTTGGGGTAGTGCGTTTACATATTACTACCGCAAACGGATTTGCATCACCACGTTAATAAAACAAAATAAGTATACAAACTTTTTACAAAGTTTAATAAGTACACAAAGTTTATTAAGAAACGATATACGCCTAAATGTTTCCAAATTGGGAAAGCATTATCTATGTATAATGATCTCGTGAAAGAATTTTTGAAATCGTTCCAGTAGTTTTTGAGCTTATTCATTACAAACAAAAATACAAATCTTTCCTCGTTATAATATTAGTATAGATGAAAAAAGATATTAATTTCTTGACTCCTTATAACATATCAATGCTATGCTAATTTATCACTTGTCGGCTTGAATGTCATGCTTGTTACGCTTTCACGCCTAAACCACTGAATTGATTATGACGAATTTTGGTATATAAATAGATGGGAACCTGGAGATTGTGATAGGATTTTTTTGCGACTAACTCATTGGAAGATGCGCAAAGAGAGGGTTTTGTACAAAACTGTTTATGTCGTGATTTAATTTGCTTAAAAAAATCAATATTAACGCGAATGAAGCCGCGCGTAAAATCTAGTGTCTTAATAAAAATTGTTTACGAGCGTAAAGTAGTATTAATAAACTCTGAATAATTAGGAATCATTTTTTCAGGTGCAGATATTTTTGCGTCTTTTCGTAAACACTGTGCTGAAATCACTAGAATTCTTCGAAGTTCAGACGTCACGTTTTTCCTGTGAATCGATCTAAATTTGCCCATACGGCCTAGATAAACTCGTAAGAAACTAAACTTCCAATGTTTCTTAACCGGGTTAGACGGTCTATCAATTAGCCAGTACATCATGATTAATTAACAGATAGAAATTGACTGTATTATTATTACTATGTTTTTTTATTTCTTCACACTGTAGACTCTTAGTCCGCACCATTTTCAAATATTTTTTTTTTTTTATGTAATGCTTTTGATAAAGAAATCACAATATATACCTTACTTATTAGTGGTCTTCGTTTTTTAAATAACTAGCGACTTGGATGAGGTAGTGTATAACGCCAATTACTAGATTCGAGGCGAGCGTGGCTGTGAGTTTAGTCAAAGCGAGCCACTCAAGGCGTATTCATCATACATAGCTGCAGCATCACCGAAGTTACATGAAATTTATATTTTTAAACAATATATATATATATATATATATATAAATTATTATTTTAAGAGCGTTTGTGATGTTATTGACTCACTGGGTCCGCTACGGCAAACTCCTCTTCTATTATGTTGAAAATGTAATTTACTTTTTTATGTATCACCGTTATTTATGTATTATTTTTATGGTCGAAGTTATATAATGTTAATTCATTATTAATTATTAATTATTGTCCATATGAATGTGCGTGCATAACTGATAACACGGCGAAAGTGCGATAACGACATCCGAGAAGAGTTATCTCAAAATAATTATATTGGATTTCATTTATGAGGACCTCGACTGTAATGACAAGTCCCTCTTTTATAGCTTGGGGATTTGTCGTTATGACTAAAATTACACCTGATGTTAAGTGACGATGTGACCCAAGATGGTGGACACGCCAGTCCCTACGGCTCTCAACCGCAACTGCTGAATACACCTATGAGTATTTGGCGGCAGATTTTTCAACTTGAGCCCAGCCACCCCGAAACCATCTGAACAAAAAGCCCTACCCATCATGCTATGGTTTCCTCGCAAAGTTTTTTTTCATCGAAAGCTCAAGCTCATTTTAGGTGGAATCGAACTGACGACCCTTGACGCGGCATCCGTACACACTACAAACTGAGCTATCATCGCTTCGTCGCATGAGTCCAGAAATATACATATCAGAGACATCACTATGCTACACTTGCTCTTGAAAAAAAATTATAAATCCCAGCGAACATTAAAAACAATCAAAACGCATTTGTTCTCAATTACATTTATTTTACGTAGAATGTCAGAATATCTTTCATATCTTCAAAGTTCTTGAAATGTTTCGACAAAATGTCTGTTATTAAAACTGTTTATAGAATATTCATGGCAACTGACGAATCATGCCCATAATTATTATTTATAATTCACTTAATTTATGTAAAATAACCGAACTATATGACGTAAAATGGTACTAATATTTTATATAACTGGCTCAATTAACGTACATATATACATTGACTCGGTGTTATCGTCTCACGAAGTGCTGTGAGTTCGAATCCCGCACATGGCAATTATTTATGTGATCCAACGTAATGATTATTCCAACTGTGAGTGTTATGGGTTTCTTAAATTTGCATGTTTGTAAAATTACCACTATACAGTGCTTTCACCATCACGTGGGTTATTCAAAAAAAGGCAAAGAGAACATTGTTTCTAATATTCAAAATAATTAAAGTATCATTTCTTTAGGCAATACACAATTAAGTTTTATAAATGGAAAAGTAAGTTTGATTGTTTGTTACGCTTTTACGTCTAAACCGCTGAATCGATTGAATTGAATTTTGGTATAGAGATGGATGTGAATCTGAAGACGGTGATAGGCTACTTTTTCTCACGAAAAATGTATTACGATAAATTTTTGTGCAACTTTTAATACGACATCCGATTAAAATCTAGTTAATATATATGCCGCTTAAATGGAACCGGGGAAAAATATACCCATACATTTTCCCATGAATGTCATTTTATGTCTTCTAATTCAATGTTTATAAAGATCTCCGACAGGGTAATGTAACAGTAATGTTATCTTTAAAAAATAATTATTATTGAAAATATGTAAAGTATATGACTCCTTTATATGACACTCAATTAAGTTTTATAAAAAAAAAATATATTAAAATAAAATATCTATATACATTAAAAATAATTTAAACAATAAGCAATTATAAGGTCAAATGTATTTAACCACAATATAACAATCCGAAGTGTTTGTTCACATGTTCATTTTTATACCGGTTAGAAGCAATTCTTGAGGACCGGGCGTTAAATATACCGACAGGTTTTTTTCACAATTATGTGTTAATTTTACATTAAAATATACTTACATATCCATTTATTCCACTAATATAAGCAATCGTCAGTAATAACACAAAAACCCAACACAAACGTGCACTCATTGTAGCTTTACTGTAAGTCTAAGGTAATCGAAACTCCAGTCGATTCTAAACTATTCCGAACATAGTTTATACAGAAATGTTAATAGCACGATCGCGGGCACTTCTAATGTATATTTGGTTTATATTGCACGCCTCATAAGCGAAGCTTTGAGGTGGGTGCTACTGTCACTTCATGCAAAACGACTGATTTTTCAAACTTAAAATGTCTCCATATATCATATATTGCACTTGTAAAATAATATATACATGTGTGTATATATATATAATATATCATATCAAGAAAAAACACTGTTTTTAACACTCATTATATTTTTGATCCCATTTTTGTTATTTAAACTAGTTAGAAAACTGTTTAAAAAAGTCCTTTCTTGGACGTCCGTGTGTATGTATGTGCGGATCCTGTATGTTATCAGGATAACAACCGAAATACTTTACTAATCGAGTCTTTTTTTTCTTACGCTTCAGTATAATTAAGAATAGAATCCTATTACTTTTCACGGTCTGTTTCGATGTGCTTTCATTGTTATAATATAAACAAAAAAAAAGTGATTATGAGGCGTGCACTTTTGGATTTTCGAAACTATATCTTAACTATTCCCGCGTATAACTGCAGGTTTCAAAGTGAAGTTTTGATTGTTGTATTTCAAAACACTCCGGTACTGTGTAAAGTCGATTGTTTTACTGAGATAGGCGGGGTTAAATCCCCCACACGACGGGTTTTTTGTATGACGAACAGCTTTATTAGTCGTGTAAGTTTATTATGTCAATAGTCGGCTCGGTACATGTGTTTCTATTCGTTTCAGTAGTAGTAATCAACTACAACGTCGTCTATGGCGTTCAAGAGTAACTTCGTTTAAAAAAAAACTTTAAATACATGTCGTAACTAGATTTCACCAGCGGTTTCGCTTACTTGTTAATATTGAATTGGTCAAACCGGATGATGCAATAAAAAGTTACAAACAAAGTTTACTCATCACTTTAACCCAGTTCCTGTAAATGTTTTGCGAGATAAAGTCACCTATCACTGTCTCCAAAGTCCCATTTATATCTATATCGGAATTAATCATAATTGATTCAGTGGTTTGGGCGTCACAGTGTAACAAACAAACAAACTCACTGTACTATTTATGTTATTAGTCAGCAACAATATAAAGAGCCGTTAGTGTATTATAATTTCATAATTTTAGTAAATTTAAATGAAGAATTTTATTATAAGCAAAATAATTCACTTTATTGTATATAAACTTAGAGTCATTGACATCCAATTTTACGTTTGCACTTACATATTTATAAAATTTAAGCTTAAACACGTTTCGCACGTTTTTTTAATAATATACAACAATATAATTAATTATTTTATTAATAGATTTACTATTTTGATCTAAAATATTATAACAATACAGTAATAAGGTTACCAGATTTTTCACGTTAAAATTAGATATTTTGTTGATAAATTCATTCTAATTGTATGTTTGTGTTGTAAATTATGTAGTTTTAATTAACAACTTTAAATTAACTTTAACTAACTGTACATAGGTACTAAAGACCTTCCTATTTTTAAGGTGGATTACATTAAACCATGTTCTTGTTAGTTAGTTTTTAACATATTTTTTTATTTTTTATTTTTTATTTTTTATGATGGTATAGCTATTACTAACGCCCGGCTGGTTTGCTGACACCCTTTTTTTATTAACGTGATGTTTCCCAAATCCCAGTTTTTACGGACTTCCTCATCGCAACGCGCACACGCATTACCCGGGCTCAAGTATAGTTTTAAACAACATCGCGACTACGGATTATAACGTGTTAAAGATTATACCAAAATGATGTAGGTACCTGTGCCGTCATATTGGCATGATAGCATTAAAAAAGCAGTCATATGGGCTGCCGACATAAGTAAAAACTATATTTCACAAATTAGTGAAAAAAAACAATTAAGTAAACCTCGTATCCATAGGTCAAGTTTGGAACCTTACGCGTAATTATTAAGTCCCACTTCAAACTGCTCGACCAAGTGTTCTTATATGACAAGCTAGTAATTAACAATCGGCATACACTCTCACATATACGGAAAGCATTCGGTGACGATGACGCGAGATCAATGATTTTTGTTCACCTAAAAAAATGTGAGCCGTCACGGGACATCTGGTAGATGTGAAACACCGAAACTGTTTTGTATAAGTCATATGCATAAAATAACAGATTATAATAGGAATTAAATATGGCATAAAGATGAAGCATGACAAATGTGTTCTATAAAATAATAACTGCTCATTACATAAATATTTTTTTTTATTAAATACAAAATTCAAAATAAAAAGAAATTTTAAATCGCGATAACATAATTATTTTCATCATTGACATATAGCGTGGTGATGCGTCGCCACGGCCTGTATGGCCACGCTAGCAATCAGGTTTACCCTTGCCTATAGTTCTTTCACATCAAAAATGCTCAACGCGCCTAAAGAAGTTTTCACATCAAAATACATCTATTATATATAAATCTGCCAGATCTATATACCTAGATCACAGACCTAGATCTAGTTGCCAATGTTGTGTGTTTGTTGCCCTTTCAAGCCTTAAATAACATCATCATCATAACATGAGCATCATGACATTTACAGGCATGTGGTGAAGAGTGGAAAACGCAACATAGGGTACATTTTATTCAGAAACAAAGTATTGTTTCCGAAATATAGAGGAATCTCATTTAACTTGCAGACATAGTAAGTTATAAAACATATCCCAGATGTATGAAGTCTAAAAAAACAGTATTTTATATACCAAACACCGAAACAATGTCACATTGTAGTGATTAAATATTGTAAAAATAACCTTATCGTACAGAATTGTCGGTCTAGACGCTTCTGTCGTTTCGCACTAAACCGCTAACGAATACACCAACAATGTTTCAAGGCGCTGAACTTTTTCAATGAACTGTATCTCTGTTTATGGCCGCTAATAAACCAAGTGTATTAATGTAGTAATTGGTTATTTTTCGTAACGTTGCACGGTACAGTGATTTAGTATAGCTCGATGGTGACCACGTAAGTGATCCAATCATGCACGCCAGCTTATCGGAAAGGGGTGATTGATTCCGAAACGGGAAACATTAAAAAAAGTTAATATATATGAAATATTTAAATTAATATTGAAAAATTCGTAATAAATAAAATCTAATTAAGCAAATATTGAGTAAAATAATAAACAGGTTTTTGCGAGAGTATTATAGGTCATATTAATCATCGCCGCATTTTTATATTATACTGGTCCACGATGTTTTGAACGGAACTCTCACAGGTATCCAAATAAATATACTGGTTGGGAATTCTAGGCCAACGATACCCAAGTGAAAACTGCTAACTTGATAAATAAGGGCAACCTAATCAATATTATTATTATAAAACGGAAGGTTCGTTTGTTTGAACGTACTAATCTTGACTACCAGTCGGATTGAAAACAATGTATGTTGCGTTTTTGTACTTGAAAGATCAATCATTGAGGAAGCTATTTAACATCACGCTACCACCAATAGGGGTAAAGCTGTATTGAAAAAAGTTACTAAAATGGGCAAAAAAATAATAATTAGTAAATCATTTTTAGTTTCAGCTCTGTATATAATCTTGACTAATATTACAAATGCGAAAGTGACTTAGTTTGTTTGTCTAGACCACTTACTCGACTGTGATGAATTTTGGTATAGAGATAGATGAGAATCTGGAGCCAGTGATGGGGTACTCTTTCTCGCCAAAAACTTATTGGAAGTGGGGTAAAGGGAGGGATAAAATTTGTATGAAATTATTTATTGCTTCATCTGATTGTTTCACCGATCAATATTAACGCTAGGGAATATAATAAAGTCTCGACAGCTGCATCATTCATAATTCGATTGACCGATAATATTTGCATTGTTGAATTTGTCTCCTTGGCAAAATTATCATATTCTCTTTCATTTTTATATAGAACGGGTTTTTTATATGTATATCTTATACTAATCGAAAGATTTTTAGGTAATTTGGCAGAGTATGGATTATAAAGGATATTGTTGAACACAATTTTTTTTATGGAATAGGAAGCTAACGGGAAAGCGTTTCACCTGATGGTAAGTAATCACTGTAAGGGAAATCACAGGTAGCGTTGACGATCTTTATTGTAGCGACTGGCTCTTAAGTGCAACTGCCGGAATACACCTATTAGTATTTGGCGGGAGATTTTTAAATTGAAGGTGGTAACTAGCCAGGCCGGTATCAGAAAAAAACCCTACCACTATGCTATGGTTTCTTCACGATGTCTTCCTTCACCGAAAGCTCAGGCTCATTGTAGGTGGTTGTATTCCAACTCACGTTCCATGACGAAGCGTTCCTACATATTTTCACTAGGCTATTATTGCTTCTACATAAAACGAAAGGAGTTCTCCGGGATAGGGTATAAAACTATTGAATAAACTAACTTTTTATTGCAATTTTCTCCGTTCAATAGTTGAAAGCTGATTATACTATCTGGATTTTATTCTATTTTAAAACATGAGGTAGTGGCCATGAACTATAGAAATAATTACTGGAAATGGCGGACGGACGTCAGTAAAACGACAGTCTTAATTATTTAAAACTTTATTTTAACATCATAAGACGAATTATTAAATTTGTACTCATACTGGCCGCGTTGTCCAATCTAATACATGGCAATAGTATTAATTAGTAGTATAAAAGTAGAAAAATATTAATTTTAAGTGCGAGTGATTAAATTTAATTTCCGAGCCAGATACGAGACAACTTAGATTATATTATTTAGATTATAAGACAACTTATATTTTTATTTTAAACTATTTTATAAACCAGCGTCGGCGTCGTAACTGCTTCTTCGACTGTTGTACTGATCTGGAATTATTGGAAAAACATATCTATATACATACATGTATAACAACAATACTGTTCTTTAATTTTCAATCTAATCAAAACTATTGAACTTATTGGGGTGGAACTACGACCATTCGAACCGTAGTTATTCGTGAATGTTTTATAGGTAAACGTATCACAGCGTCGAATGTTACATTTAGTGTATATAATAATGAACGCAATCCAATTAACACAACTGTAATGTTCAATTATCCCATATTATTTTTCGTATGAAATTCAAAGCGAACACTGTAGATAAATATTTGCCATGAACTAAACTTGTATAAACGCCTGATTAAATTTATATAGCAAAAGTGATACGTTGTCATTTCAATATCGATGCTATTATTATTTCACAGGAGAAGTATAATTTCCAGCAATAATTAGTTTGTGAAACGGAGTTATTATTAATTTAATGATATGACCATATATAACTAAATTCTATTAAAAATATATCTAAGAAAGCTTTAAGTGATAATTATATGAACGTGTTATAACATTGAATGTGAAAATATGTTTTTTATATGACATTTGCCTACGTAGGCAATGAAGTCAATCACAACTGAGACTAGCAATACATGCAAAGGACAGAAAGTAACTTCTGATCAATCCCACAAATAATTGTCCTGTATAGGAGTTGAACTCACTACTCAACAGTCTGAACTGCGAGACCAACCGATTTTATTTTATTTTATGATAGCTTGTGATTACACACGCTACGGCTATTTGTTGTAAAACTTTAAGTAATACTCTAACAAGATTGCGGTGACTTTGTTAGAAATGCCGCAATTTTTGTAGCAAATAATACAGATTTTTTTCATATATTGAAAATTACATCAGTTGCGCAAATTATATAACGTCTTTTTTATTCATTTACTACACAATAAACATACCACTCCTTGTGTCAGTTAGCCTTAAGCTCTTCAAGATCTCCTCGGGGATAGGCGGAGGGGTTGGGAGGTGGGCACCTTCGGCGTGGTATCCATTTTCATCAGCCGTGTAGGTCACGGTATATGTCTGACCATCTCCTCCAACATATGAATAAGATCCCGATACCTTCAGTGAACCCTCTTCAGGCTTAGGACCGGGTATGACTTGCCCTAGACAAGATATTAAAATGGTTTTAATGCAGTGATACTAATAGTATAAATTGTAAAAGTTTTTTTGTTTGAACGCGATAATATAAAAAACTACCAGTCAGTTTAAAAGAAAAACTTTAAATATTTTTGGTAGAGCAATAATTCAGGAAGATTTTCAGTTGTTTATCTTCACGCTATCGCTAATGGGAGCAAAGCTATATCAGAAATAAATACAAAAACGGGCAAATATGATTAAATAAAATTTGAGTTCCGCGCAAACGAAATCGCAGATACGCTACAACTATAATATAATCTATATTCATAGCGATGTAGAATTATATTTTTTTATCCATTTGTTTAAGCGCGTTCATCTTTATATAATTACCTGTGGAATTCCGAAAAATACTGTGGATATCATAGTCAGATTTTTAAGGTATAATATAGGTATAGTGTATTTTTTTAGAAAAAAAGTAGAGAAAACCATGATTACTAGTGATTGCCCCTAACCTAAAATGTTAACACGGTAGAAAAAAAAAGGATGGGATGACATTCGATATTCAATCTCAAAGTGAGCTTAACATGTGGCAAAGTTATTTTAGCTTGAGGCACAGATGGGCATTAGAATATTGTCTACCATCATAATTTGTTTTCGTAACAATGTTTTACTCCTATCAAATCAAAAATCTTTATTCAATTTAGGCCCTAATAAGGCGCTTATGAACGTCAAAACTACAACCGGTTCGGAAAGTAACGCAGGCATCGAGAAGAACCGGCAAGAAACTCGATCTGCTTTTTTTTTTAAGTCTTCTTCATAGGACAACCTTATATACAATAATTTAATGTGCTACAGTAGTTATTAGCGGATATACAGAGAGGGGCGTCAATTCCAGACATCACGATCGCTCACATATTGATCCACCCTATAATAGCCTTTTGACATCAAAACCCGTTTGACATGGTTCTTGAACCTACTTTCAGGCAATTCAGTAATATAAAACTAGACACTATTACCTAAAAAACTGTTACTAGTCTAAAATAGGGAGTGACCAGTTTGTCGCGATTTCTGGTATTCAAATTATGGCGGCCTTTAATAAAATCTAGATTGTGTAAGTTTTTGTGAGCATACATTAAATTATCTAGAAAATATTGGGAGGGCAAAATTCAAATACCAAATTCCGAAAACTTATCCTTTAATGATTCGCGAGGTCCCATATCGTAAATGGCGCGAACTGCTCGTTACTGCAACAAACCTCTGATAATCTAGTTTATACACACATCAAGTATGGCAGTACCCCAACACGATGATGCTTCAATATCATTGTATTGATATAAAGACTATCTCACCTTGCTGTTCAGCTTTGATTCCATCGCTGGTTTCGTAAGCGTAATAATACCCTAGTTCGTTGATTTCGTTTTCATAGCGCAGGATATCCGCGTGCGCTGAGCCATGGTTGTGCTCGTCGATTTGGCTGTAATGTTCACCGAGAGGTGCAAGGAGTCCGGCGGATGGACCACCGGAAGATCTAGCGTTGGGCGGCAAGCGGATGTGGTCTAAGCGGTCCGCTGCACCGAAAGCCGCTACTACAAGGAGGATGAACTGAAATGAGAAAATTTACAGTGTACTTTAAAATGAATTTATGATTTATTACATGGCGGTGAAACTTGACGCGCATTAGGCAGGGGCTATTTATCCTACGACCGTATCCCAAGCCTTGAGATCTGCTTAAAGTCTTACTCTCTGCCACACGATAGACTCAGCACCCGCAGAGTGATTCATTTCATGTTAAGTAGTTCTTCTGTATCTCAAATAGTTTTCAAGATCTAGAGATGAGTAAATGGAAGTCTTCTGTATAGATAGATAATAGAATCATTATTGTTTTCGTATTAACACGGTAGGATCGTGGAACTGTAGTCGATGATAAGCATAATGTCGTTCAATAAAAACATAGATATATAATCTTGTAGGCAGCTATATCTACACTGGCTGATCCCGAAGCGAGACAAAATAAGACAATCATAACGATGGGTTCATTATGTGTGTGTGTGTGTGTGTGTGTGTGTTATCCAGTCACATACATATTACTACTAACTTACTACAATACCGGATATACAGTGGTCTCCTTATTACAAAATTTGCAAAAGCAATGCGACATTAGAAGTCGCAAATATCTGAAATAACTTGACCAACTGAATATACTAAAGATGATATGTAATACGAATTTGCCATTTCGAAGCAGATAATTAGTGATTTTTGCTATGACTTTGTTGTAGGGTTTTTTTTTGCAGTTAAGGTTTAGCGTTATGGCCACAATCTCACTTAATCTTAAGTGGCATTACGGCCCAAGTTGGTAGCCACGTTAAACCTGTGGAGTATCTGTCTCGCAAGTGCAACTGCCGGATCAAACCTATTCGTATTTGGCGGCAGATTTTCAACTTGAGGGCGGTTGCTAGACAGGCGGGCATTAGAAAAAGCACTACCATCATACTATGGTTTCTTCACGATGTTTTCCTTCACCGAAAGCTCAAGATCATTGTAGATGGTTTCGAACTCACGTCCCTTGACGCGAAATCGTACATAGTACCACTGAGCTATCATCGCTTTAAATACATAATAAAGGCGGATTTTCAATTGCGATACGTATAAACATACCTCATAGTAGGTGTCACACCTGGCGTATGGTTATCGTGACGAAATTTTGTGGTTTCCGAATATGATCATGCGTATATTTTATTACTAAATTCAACGAGAAAGTAACCATGCCATTGCATTTTTTCCTATATAGGTTAATGTTTGACCGCAATCTCATGTTAAGTAACGCTGTGGTCCAATTTAGTAACGCGTTGAGTTTTGACATTGCACCGGTTTGAATTGCGGCTGCCGGAATGTACTAACGAGTGCTTGACTTCTTCAGGTGTAAACATAAAATAAGGTAAGTAGGGTAATTTTTTTGAAGCGATGATAGGTCAGTGGTAGTGTGTACGACTTTGCGTCAAAGGACGTGAGTTCGAATCCAACCACTTACAATGAGCTTGAGCTTTCGGTGAAGGAAAACATCGTGAGGAAACTATAGCATGGTAGTATGGCTTTATCTAAAGCTAGCTAGCTAACACCCTCAAGTTGAAATTCTGTCGCCAAATATCAATAGGTGTGTTCCGGCAGTTGCACTTGAGAGCCAGTTCCTCCAAAGGTTTAGCGTGTCTACCAATTTGGACCATATCGTCACTAAGGATCAGGTGAGAATGTGGCTATAACGCTAAGCCTTAACTATATAAAAAAAATGCAAACGAGAAAAATTCATTAAAACGTTTACAGTGATTCTACTTTTCCTTTTTAATAACCAAATACCGGGGACCCATTTCCTTGTCGGAATTAGTTGTCGTAACTTCACCTTCTTGTGAACCCCCTCAAATGTTATACAGTATAATCTAACGACACTACAAACCTACTGTAGTTGAAGGCGCAAGCTAAATGCATACTGCAAGTGGCTCAAGATGGTAGATACGATAAGCCTAGCGGATAGACTGGCTCACAAGTGCAACTGCCAGAACTAGCTACTCGACTTGAGCCTGGTAGAAAAAGCCTTAACACCATGCTCATTTATCACAAGTTTTCACGCAAAACTCAAGCTCATTGCAAGTGAATTCGAACTAACATCCCTTGGTGCGGTGTCCGTATAGACTATCATCTGAGCTATCATCGCTTCACTAAGATTGATTGTGACGTCACTAAATCAAGTGAAATGAAAAAATCGAGGTCCTGAGCGTTAGCGCTGTATACGCGATTTGAAACACACCCTTAGTGGAAATCTGGTGACATTCTGTCAACATCGTGTGGCATATACTCAAAAATGCTTAGGATTCATACAATGCTAAAACAAAACGGTAACTATCTTGTTCAAATTCACTACCAGACACCGCTGTCATGCTGTCATGCTTAGGTACCTTTGCCCGTCTCTTTCAAACGACCCAATACCTTCGGATAGAGGGAACACGCTAACGGGAAGACCGTTCCACAGTTCCACGGTACGAAAGAAATAAGTAGTTCAACAAACAACTCATTCTCCAAGTTACAATCCACTTCACTTGTGGCACGCAATAATCAAACTTAATTACGCGAAACACAACCGACGTTACATAACATAGGGTCATATAGCGTATCCTCGTGATTTAAAATAAACATAACAACATGATAGTATCAAAGGAAAAAACTATTTTATATGAGTTGTAGTATAATAGGTACTTAAAGGCTAATGATGCGAGTCGAAACTAGGATTTAAACGACATTCAAGTAATCAGCTAACGAGTTGTGAGATCAACGTATTATGGAACCTTACTTGACAATCACTTGCGCTCGAGATACCTACTCTGTGATGCAATATCCAGAATTACATTCACCGATTCTAAATGGTGTTTTGAATACGAGAAACGGTGTATAGTTAAGTTTTTTTTTTATAGTTGAGGTTTACCGTAATGGCCATAAGTTCACCTGATCTTAAGTGATGACACGGCCTAAGTAAGTAGACACGCTAAACCTGTGGAGGAACTGGCTCTCAAGTGCAACTGCCGGAGCACACCTTTTGGTATTTGGAGGCAGATTTACAACTTGTGAGTGATTTACAGGTTGGTATAAGAAGAAACCCTACCACCATGCTATGGTTTCCTCACGATGTTTGCCTTCACCGAAAGCTCAAGCTCGTAGGTGGAGTGGATTCGAACTCACGTGCCGTCGTCGCAAAGTCATACACATTACCACTTAACTAATATTTCTTCAAATTCGTGTTTTGATTAAAGCAAATTCATTGTGTACTGAAATTTGGAATAAAAAAATGAATAACTCAACCTTTATATAACTTGACGCATAAATACGATCTTTTTATATATACAGTTTGCAAAATTATTGGTTCTGTATACAAACTGTTAAGACTCTTCAATGTTAGTTCTATTGTCATGATAATGGATAATCTGTTTACTTCTCCAAGGGTCACTTTACAGTGCAAGCTTCTAAACCGTTGGATACCATTGTTACAAGCTTATCAATATGTTTAGAATGATCTGGTTTGATTTGAGTGCAATTGTAGACCATCCTCTATTCTATTATTAATTATGAAGCAATGATTACTCAGTTGGTAATATTTAAGGACGCCGCGTCAATGAACGTGAGTTCGAATCGTGTGATCTTAAAACATCGTTTTTATTTTTTCAATTCTATATGTTACCAAATTTATAAATGTATCACACAGCATCAAAAAAGTCTTACGCACTATTTACAATGCAACTGTGATCGCGACCAAGTTAACTAGAGACAGATCAGTGGACCGAACACAACTTTATGTATTTGAAGGTAGACTTTCAAGTTGAAGGTAGCAGTAGTAAAGCGGGTATTATGAAATACCCTTTCTATGGTGCAGTAATGAATTTACGAATACCCTCCCAGCCCGGGGAGGGAGCGGGAGGTTATGTGGGATTCGTCCGGCACTAGCTGTTGATAATGCCCCAAGCCTTAAAACCATCTGTCGCCTTCCTAGGGCGACGCGGGTTCGAACTTGCAATCACCACGCCACTATAATAATAACCGCCCATGGTTTTTTTTATTCGCTGTTAGCATTAAGAGTTTTGACAGCTTCAAAGAACTTTTTGGGGCAAGTCCTGAGGCTCGTCAGCCCCGATACGGAGGGCATAAGGGTGCCAGAGTGGCCGAACTTCGGTTTAGCCTGCTGCCGAAAAACGAACAAACATTCGCGAGCCTAACAGGTCCTAACTTAATAAATTCCTTATAATAATAATAATAATGATGATAATGATGAACTTACTAAATTTTGTGGTCCGTACAATGACCTTCTCGGGCGAGCCGTGAAATGACAGCGGGGATAGTCCCTTACAGAACCGCCCTACCCTGGTGGTACTATGGTTTCATAACGATGTTTTCCTTAATCGAAGCCTCATTACTATGTTCGAAACCTATCATTATTTATACTCATTGCCGGGTAAATCGAATTCATTTCCCGATAACCGTATTAGACTCAATTAAGTCAAAAGAAGAATTAAAAGCAATTTACAAAATAATTTGCATGTACATAATTCTTTATACGCGAAAACAGATCCTTTACTATGCATGCAGAATACAAGATGAACTTTGCCTGGTTAAAGATTTATCACACGTTAAAATTGCGATAATTTATTTTCACACCAGAGACACTAAACGTGTTGCCTAACGTGAATCCTAGGTGGTAACAAGTGTCTGACCGAAATTCGGTGTGTCAATAAATAAAAAATAAAAAAACACAATTTATTGTTTCACTTCTTCTCACGTTTGCTCAATATAACGTTAATTAAATAAAAGAACATAGATTTTGTTAATTAATGTAGTCAATTTAAGATCAAATGTAGAGATTAGAAAAAATGTACTTTACCAGATTCTCACAGCCATTTTTTCAATTTATCACTAAGTGGATATGCCGACAACGTCCTGTTTACGGTAAATCACGAACGGATCCAAAGGTGTTACCTAGTATTTTATATTGTTAGCTCAGTATGGAAACTAACACTCAATTATCAGTAGAACTCCAGTTCTAAACGGACGACTGAGTTCAAATCAGGCATGAATATTCATAACGAGATACCCATTAAGAACTCATTTCACGATTACAAGCAAGTGGTACACTCAAATGAAACGACATTCAAAAAGTATTTGGATAATAAATTATGAACATATATATTTTTTTTATAGTCAAGGCTTAGTGTTATGGCCACAATCTCACGTGATCTTAAGTGACGATATGGCCCAAGTTAGTAGACACGCTAAACCTGTGGAGGAACTGGCTCTCAAGTGCAACTGCCGGAACACAACTATTGATATTTAGCGGCAGATTTTCTCTCACAATAACCGAGTAGACAAGTTCAGACACTACGAGCGCTCGGACCGTTTATTCTATTGATTTAATATTCGTATCACTTCTTCTACGACTTGACCGTTCTTTTAGGATTCCTTAAGAGGTTTAGTTACTTCAATGCCTATAAAATAGGCAAAATAATCCAATTACAGACGAGGAAAGTCGCTCGTATGGTCGCACTGGTCATATGTAATAAAGGTTTCGAGCCACAAAACGGCTAACCCTTACACGCTCACAGCTTTGTAACTTCTGTTCTGTTTATAAGCAATCTTGAAACTCCAAAATCCTACACATTTTCTGTAGTGGAGATTTCAATGATATCATTCAACGATATAGGTGGCGCTGTAATGAGTGGTAGCTAGCCAGGCGGAAATTAGAAAATGCCCTACCACCATGCTATGGCTGTCTCATGATGTTTTCCTTCACTAAAAGCTCAAGCTCATTGTAGGTGGTTGGATTAGAACTAATGTCCTATGACGCGGCGTTCCTACACGCTACCACTAATGTATCGTCGCTTCATTGTACGGAGAACCATTTTTATATGTAGGACTTAGTGTCTATCGCGAACATACCGCCATGAAGAGAGGATAGCTCAACGGTATTGTATACGGACGCAGCGTCAAGTGGCGTCAGTTCGAATCCACTGGGCTTTCGTGAACAAACATCATGAGGAAACCATAGCATGGTGTGGTGGTAGGACTTTTTCTAATGCCTATCGCGCTAGCTACTACCCTCAATTTGAAAATGTCTTGCCAAATACCAATAGATATCTTTCAGCAGTTGCACTTGAGAGCCAACTTGGGCCGTATCGTCACGATCAGGTGAGATTATGGCCATAAACTTAAAAAAAATCCTATTTAACAGACAAACGCAGAGACGCTTTGGTAAATCTATTAACAATATTTTAATTTAATTATCTAGCCGTTTCTAGCAGGCTCTGGTATGAACAAACAACACGGTTGAAGAATATTAATAGGTAGATCGATTTAAACTATACAAATTAATCTCTGCTTCGGTAACATTAACACATTTTGACATTTCAGAGTAAGTATGTAGGTCAAGTAAAGTGTGACCCGAACGCCGGTTGCATTTAGACGACACACCCATAAAATCGTATGTTAGTATTTATAAATCGATTCACTTATATAATAATGCAAATTATTTTTGACTCGATTTTATTTACAACTATACTACCGAACTTGTAATCGATTCGCGTAATTAATGGGCTCAGCAAATACATTTAATCAAATCAGATCAAAAACCTTTATTTAATTTAGGCCCTAAGAAGGCGCTTGTTAAGTCAAAACTACCATTGGTTCGCAAAGTAATGTAGGCATCCAGAAGAATGGACAGGAAACTCGATCAACATGTTTTTGAAGGTGAATTATTTAGATAATTGTTTAATGTTTGCATTTACAATAGTTATTAGCTGATGTTCAGAGAGGGCTGTCAATTCTAGACATCACGATCGCTCACATATTGATCCATCCTAGCCTTTTGACATCGAAACCCGGTTGACATGGTTCTTGAACTTACTTAATTTTAGTTAATGGATTGTGTATCTATGCTATATCTATCTATGCATCTATGCGGATCAGAATTTCAACACAATCAGATAAGATATTTCAAAAAAGAAAATTGTATCTGCCCCTGTAGGCAATTTCGCCAATGTCAAGTGACAAGGACTTCATAACCAAAAGATAACACAAATAATTGCCTCGTTCGGGACTCGAACTCACAACACATGTTTAATTATATTAGCGCTTACTATCACTTTCAGTGCGCCAATTAACAAGAGATATGATCGATCATATGAATTTATAACTAATAATATTGTGAAATTAAATTGAATTGAAATAATATTATAGAAAGAATTTTGAATATTGAATAGAAAGTAATATTTACATATTACTTCAACTACTGTTATAAATTTAAAAGATAATGGAACAGTTAAAAATGCCACGATCACACATTTGGAGATAATAAGAAATATCATATTTAAAACCGTTTAATATTTTTTTGTTATTGGGAAACGAATAGGCACTAAGACCGGGCTGCTCCAGCAAGGCGACAGATGATCGTTAGTGTTCCCTAGTACTGGACGAGTCCTACATCTCCCTCTCAGATCCCCCGGTCTGGGAGGGCTTTTTTAATAGAATAGGGGGGCAACGAGCATGCATGTCACCTGAGGGTATGTGATTACCACCGCCCATTTACATCCACAACACCAGGGGATTCAAAGATGCGTAGCCGGTTTTTAGTGAAAGACTGGCTCTCAAGTGCAACTGCCGCAACACATCTATTGGTATTTGGCGGCTGACTTTGAACTTGAGAGTGATAGCTAGCCAGATGGGTATTAGAAAAAGCCCTACCACCATTTCCCGATATTTAAAAAAACAGTCTCTAAGCACGAGCCCAAATAGTTGCACTTCGATAACGAAATATAAACCTTATGAAATCACTGATAATACGGCACGCAACGCACTTAGACATTTACGCGATAAGCAAATAGAAAGGTACCAAGCGCACTGGAACTATCACAGAATAATATTGCACATGATACTAACATATCTCATTGTTATGTCGTCTTGAAATCGTGGATGATAACGAACTGTGATTGTTCAGTGAATCTGCCGCATTTTATACTCGCTTCGATAGCTTTATATCTCCGTTCGGTGCAGTCGCGTACTTTGCATGTGATAAAACGGCCTCTAAGGTCGATATTTGGTTGTGTGATAATTTTTTTCTTTGGTAGGGGGGTACAATTTGGATTGGAATTTCATCGCACGACTAATTTTCGGTCGTGACACCGGCTGAAATGTTTTTAGCACGTTTTTATTAGCTGCTCTTGTAACTGTCTAGCACTGTAATGGAATCTACGGTGTATGTAATTTTCATCAAATTAGTGTCATCTTGTGGGCTTGAAAATTTGCATAGGTGTCAAGAACCAAGGACAAACTAATATCATAAGTGTGACCTAATACCCTGATCGAGATTGTATGGACCAAAAAAGGGTTAAATTGTAGTAAATAGTACATTTATGTCACCATAGAAATATCTGAGGCACTTTCTAATGTTATTAATAAATCAGGACTGTTATTCGTTTTTTAAATTATATAATTTTTCTTTATGGTGTTGGTTGATCTTAATTTTCCTCAGTTAGGTCCCATATATGGCGTCGAAGATAAATAAATACACACTTGAGTATATGGAAGAACATGTAAATTGGTATGGGAACATATATGAGTTGAACAAATTCAAAGTACATTTAGAATACTCTACATTAAGGTACTGTAGTCGTTACGTAATTATCACTTTTGGGCATTTAATATTTTTCGATCAATAAAATTATGATTTAGGTGAATCGATATAAAAACTTCAAATATATTATTTTATTGAAGACTGCGTGTTATATAGTTTTTTTTTTATATATTAATGGATAGCCAACAGGCAGAAAGCCCATCTGATGCTTACCGTCGCCTATGGAGTGCCGCAATACAAGGGAGTACTACAGCCATGTTCACTATGTCGAGACACAAAGGTTCGTACTGAACCTTTATTTTGCGCCAGTCTAAATCCAATGGTGGCCACTAACCAGTGGGACAAAAACCCTAACACCAAGCTGTAACTGATCAAGTTTTTTTTATACTTAAGGTTTAGCGTTATGGCCATAATCTCACCTGGTCTTAAGGATAATACGGCCCAAGTTAGTAGACACGCTAAACCTGTGGAGTAACTGGCTCTCAAGTGCAGCTGCCGGAACACATCTATTGGTATTTGCCGGCAGGTTTACAACTTGAGGGTGGTAGCTAGCCAGGTGGGCATTAGAAACAGCCCTACCACCATGATATGGTTTCCTCACGATGTTTTCCTTCACCGGAAGCTCAAGCTCATTGTAGGTGCTTGGATTCGAACTCACGTCCCTTGACGCGAAGTCGTACACACTACCACTGAGCTATCATCACTTCAATCGGTATATGGTCAATATTATATTGTTAACCGCCATGATCAAAACCAAATGTGGTATCAATAATCTCCAGAGACTCGTCGGTTAATCGGCAGGATGTACCGCCTGCAGCTGAGGCAAGCTTGAGTAACTCACACGGTATTCGAAACACCCTTATACCCCAAATAAAGTACGTCCATAATTATGTTTAATGTCTTTATTATATTGGAGGGCTATAAAATAGTTTCGCAACAAAGTTTATTGAGCAGTTCCGGAAACTCCGAATTGGTACATGGTAAAGTTGGTTCAAATAACAACCTACTTGTTCTGGTTTTCGTCTTCGAAATGATGATGCTTTATTTATATCTCTTATTACTTATTTTATAATAAATTAGTTGTGCCTGCGACTTCTTTCGCGTGGAACTGAATATTATTTTACTAATTTATGGCCTATGTTACTCAGGGATAACGTAGCATTGTAATGCTGAAAGAATTTTTGAAATCGGTCCAGTAGTTCTTGTGTTAATTCGTTACAAACAAAAATACAAATCTTTCCTTTTTATAATATTAGTAAAAAAGTATAGATAAATTATAGCATATGGACGAAATCAACGGTACAGTTAGTACCGATTTTTTTTTTTAATTTATAGGGGCTAACAAGCAACCTTGTCATCTGATAAGTGATCACCGCTTTCCATGGACACCCATAACACCAGGTGAATTGTATGTGCGCTACCGTCCTTTCTTGGAGGGCTTGGCTCTCAAGTGCAACTTCCGGAACAGACCTATTCGTATTTGGCGGCAGATTTTCCACTTGAGGATGCTTGTTAGCTAGGCGAGCCTTAGAAAAAGCTCTACCATAATGCTATGGCTAACTCACGATGTTTTCCTTCACTGAAAGCTCAAGCTCACTGTAGGTGTTTGGATTCGAACTCATGTCCCATAACGCGACGTTCCTACACATTACCACTTAGCCATTAACACTCCAAATTTTTATGTGCTCGGACAATAAATATAAAAGAAGTGGTATATGTTTTGCAGGCGTTATCCTGTTTTTTTTTTCAGCTGTTAATAACTAAACCATAGCCTCGTCTGTATTCGTCCAAGAATAAAATAGGAACTTCTATAAAAATAGATACATATGTAAATTTCATGATGAACGATCAAATGGTGGTAAAGTTTCAAATATACAATCACACATTTTTAAGTAGACATATTGAAATTCAATAACATCTTATATTAATCTGTCCACAGTTGTTAACATAACGAGAAAAAAATATGTAAATATATCTATATTAACATAATATTTGTTTGTTTGAATCTTGGAAATTACCTGTCGGAATTCGAAAATTCTTGGTTTTAATAATCATTGAGGATGATTTTAAGTTATTTATCATCACGGTACATCCTAAAAGAGGAAAGCTGTATTGAAAAAATGCTACTAAAACGGCCGAAAAAGACTAAGTCATTTATAGTTAGTTCAACGCGAAATCGCATAATAGAACAGTTAAAAAGCCGGTATGATGATATATAGAAATAACATTGTAAAGAGAATGTCAAAGTCATACATTTTTGTTTTACTCTTTACTACTGTTAGTACAAGTTGAACAACAGGTCGGCTAGGGCTACAGTTAACGAACAAAGAAAATTGAATTAGAATTCATCAAGAAGTTCATTTACTACAAAGTTTAAGCGTTATGGTCACAATCTCACCTGATGTTGAGTGACGATGCGGCCCAAGATAGTGAACACGGTAACCTTGTTGGAAGGAATGGCTCTCAAGTGCAACCGCCGGAACCCATCTATAGGTATTTGGCACCACATTTTCAACTTGAGGGCGGTAACTATACAGACGTTGATTAGAAAAGTTTCATTACAAATATAATATATTCATTCACGGAAAGCTCAAACTCATTGCGAAGATTCGAACTCAAGTTCACTGACGCGGCGTCCAAACAGACTACGAACTGATTACTTTTATCACTTATCCTACAAAAAACCTCTTAAGTTAATATATAATGGAATGTGGCGATAAATGTTGGTACTATGCTTCTAGTTACCTCAGTTTAATTGGTTTCGTCCTTCTTCCAATTTTGCTCGTTGATGTTAATGACATAAGGAACTAATCGATTGTAAGTCAAATCCTAAACTCGATCTGCAGCGGCCATGATATTTATCGCTCCGGATATATAAATAATTTTAATTACATTATCGAAGGAATAGTTTGAAGTCATCTTTATTTTCTTTACTGGCTTTTTGCCGCAGATTCGCTTGCTTATTATATTGATTTTGTCAAACAAATCGGGGGACGCAATGAAAAGTTTCACTCAAAATTTATTCTTCTTTTTATCCCAATTGCAAAAAGTTTTTTGCGAGAAAAACTGCCTATCTTCGTCCCCCGGGTCCCATGTATCTCTGTACGGAAATTCATTTTGTTTCAGCGGTTTCAGCGGTTTAGGCTTGACAGCGTAACAAACCAGCTCAATAGCTCAGATATTGATGAAGATATGGTAATGAGTCTGTGGAACTTTTCTATATATATTTATGTATAAAAATAACTTGTCACGATATCGGCTTCACTAATTTTAAAAACTATACAACCAATTTTACTCTATCTCTGAACGCCCCAGGTAAAGTGTGATATTCGATTTGTTGACCACTGGATAAGGCAGAAAATCGTCTATCATTTAAAATCAATAGTTTATTCAATTTATAACCGTGAAACTCAGTATATCATTAATTGCGTACTTTTTTATATAATGTATCGATAATAGTGATTAGCGGATGCATGAAGAGAGGTGCTTATTCCACACATCACCAGTTAGTTCACATCCTTTCTCTTTTTGGTATCAAACCCCGCTTGACATTATTATTGATCTTACTGTCCTGTAAATCGGTAATGTGCTTTGGGTCTTTATTGTAAGTCTAACACCAATTACCTAAAGTACCGTTACTAGTCTCACTTAGACCAAAATATGGGGTTACCAGATAGTACATTATTATAACAGTAAATTCCTTACTAATATTATAAACTGGAAAGTGGGTTTGATTATTTGTTACCCTTTCACGCGTGAATCGCTCAATTGATAATAATGAATTTTGGTATATAGATAGATGGGAACCTGGAGTCGGTAATAGATAACTTTGCCTCAGAATTTTTTTTTTTTTTTTTTACTTAAGGTTTCGCGTTATTGCCATAATCTCAAATGATTTTAAGTGACTATACGGCCCAAGTTGGTAGACACGCTAAACCTGTGGAGGAACTGGCTCTCAAGTACAGCTGCCGGAACACACCTATTTGGTATTTTGTGGCAGGTTTACAACTTGAGGGTAGTAGCTAGCCAGGCGGGCATTAGAAAAAGCCCTACCACCATGCTTTCCTCACGATGTTTTCCTTCACTGAAAGCTCAAGCTCATTGTAGGTGCTTGGATTCGAACTCAGGTCTCTTGACGCGAAGTCGTACACACTACCACTGAGCTATCATCGCTTCAACTTACTGAAAGTGGGAAAAGAGATGGACAGAATTAATAATAACGCTAGCAAAACCGCAAGTAAAAGCTGGTAACTAGTATCGATTATATTCTAATCTGCAAATTTAGTAATTCTTATGTCAGCAGTTAAGTGATTATGAACTAACTTAACTATTGTATAAGTATATATGGATTGTTTAATTATTTCAAAATGTAAAGTTGAGAGTCAAAAGCTTAATATAGAGTGAAAAGGCACTTTTGTTAAATTGAAATGGGTTGTGTAATTGACCAACCTATAATTACTAGTGATAGCCTAGTGGTCGAGATGCGACAATAATTAAGTTAAATTATAAGTTTGAAAATTCTTAAGGTTCTGTTGTCAAAGATTCGTATTAATGTATAGGGTTATGTTTGACATTCAGTAAAGACAAACAATATTAATCTATAATCTATTCTCAATTTGACCACAGACTATAACAATAAACAAAGGAGTATATATATCTGTGTATGTTAAATACACGGTAGTGTGTGTAATGACTTTTATTTATTTCATTTATTGTATTTTTTATGCGCAATTTAGAAAAATATTAGTGTTCTGCACTCCTTTTCTATATAAACTATAAGTGTGCGAAATTTCATACTCCTCTGTCCGCGCAAGTTTCAAAAGCTTATAATGTTTTTGCTTCACGTATTAATATGTAGATAAGTTTGTCCATGCTCAATAATGGCTACTGGAAACCAGGTGAACTTCATTTTTGTTTATTAATTTGCTTTAAATTGCTTTAACAATAACTTATGTCAAATGTATGAAAACTTCAAGGCAACAAATTGCTTAGTAATGGACGTTACAGATGCACGATTCAAAGTTAACTCATGTTAAATCTTTCCACTTACATGGTGTAATAAATCGATGATCATTAACCACTAGACGCTTATTATTAATAGGCCATTTAAAAATTCAGATAGTTCAGAATTCAAATTGGCCTTTAATGACGTTTCCTACATTCTAACGTAGTCGAAAGGTGTTAATTACCTTTTTAATTAAAGGTAGGCCGAATATACACTGTTATAAAGAACATATAGGAGGATAGTTATTACAGTTACAGAGCGGTAAAAATAGGTTGCGAGGGCGGCTATTAGTTTTAGTCGATGCGAAGCACTCGAGGCGAGATATTCATCGTACGTATATGGAACATCACCGAAGGGTAGCAAGATTTATATGTTTGTAAGATTGATACTGTTTTGATATTTATGCTGTAAATGATCATCGGGAATGATTTATATTGGGCTGGGAGAGAAACATGAGTGGTGAACGTGAGCGTTCACGATCGTCGGGAAGGAGGCCTACTTAAGTGTACTACTACGCCTACTACGCGTCAAGGGACGTGATTTCGAATCCAACCACCTACAATGAGCTTCATAGCAAAGCATTCATAGCAACCACCCTTAAGTTGAAAATCTGTCACCAAATACCAATAACTATGTTCCAGCAGCTTCACTTAAGAACCAGTCCACAGGTTTAGCGTGTCTACCAACATGGGCCGTAACGTCACTTAAGATCAGGTGAGATTATGGCCATAACAGTAAAACCTTAACTATAAAAAAGTTAGAGCGCAGTACAATCCAAAAACGTTTCTTAGGTATATCTAATTTATAGTTAACTTAATAGTTACCGATCAGAGACGGTTAGATCAAAATCAATCATGAGGTTAGCTCATACCAATACTATGCGGAAATCTTTTGTTTCTTTGAACGCGCTAAATTTTAGCTAAGTAAGTACGTTAGTAAGCTAAGTAAGTAAGTAAGTTACATGGTGTCCGCTACATAAATAGCTATTGGAAGGAAAGAATAATTGTTTCGTTATGGGATAAAATTTAGCCTATATGATCATCCATAAATTTATTTATTTCATTACTAGCTTTCCCCGCGGCTTTGATCACGTTAATATTGTTTTTTTTTTCAAATCGAATAACGCAATAGACTCTGTCATACAAAGTTCACACCTCTCTTTACCCCACTTCCAATAAGTTTATCGCGGTAAATAGTAACCTATCACCGTCACTTAGGTCCTATCTATCGTAATACCAAAATTCATTACAATCGATTCAGCGGAGGTGTGAAAGCGTAACAAACAAACTCACTTCCGCATTTATAATATAAGGCATTTTATCGAGTAGTTTCAGAGAAAAACGGATACTAAGACAGAGAAAAATTCAAATTTATATACTGTTTTCAACTATGTTAACAATAACGTATGTCTCTATTAAAAGTTACATAAAATATTTAATGTACAGATTTAGCTCCAGTAAGAATTTACAACGTCGACGTTCACGACCGAGGATTTCACCGTTCCACTTGCTTGCGCGTTACTTTTATTGACTGAAGTGAAATTGACTATAGATCCACCTTGGAAGATGAGTCGTTGCGAACTTCGCGTGATTGGATATATTAACGCCATGACTGACATTTTTGCCACAACCACAACGTCAATGGTCGACATGTGGAAAGGCTGAAGGTATACTTTGAGCTTTTTGAACGCCAATTGGAACATAGTTCATATATATGAAGCCCTATTTTAGGCCAAATGTGACACAAGTATTTGCTATCTCGATTTTCTAATATATTCGAATGCCGTTACAGCAAATTATATGTTGAATTGATGTAAAGGTAAACTCGGTTCAGGTGGAATCGCTCACAGAGTTGCATATGTATATGAGCTTACGTTAGTAGATTATCTCTAATTAATTGGAATCCTTGTACCAGTTTGCGTTCCGTACATAAATAATAATTACGTCGTAACATCGCATAATTCGCTGTTTGTGATAGGTACTTACGAAAATTTACATGATCTTAGAGAACGTTCCTCATCGTGTACCCGGGAATTAATTCGCATAAAATTAATTATAATTGTTGATTTTAATTATATCGTTGAATTTAATTATTTGTGAATTTAATTATATCGAGTGCCTTAACCGACTTCATGTTAAAGAAAAGCTATAGCCAAATTTTTCAATTTTTCTTTTGTGATAAATTTTTTATTTGTGTATTTTATTATCGATACCGAGTGATAATTTTAGGCCTTTGAACAAGTAACCGGATACTGTTTCCTAAAATGTTATTTGTGTTTAGTTTAAAGATATTACTTAAAAATAAAAATAAACTGCGCGAGTATCGTGTAATACTCGGTTGGAACGGATTTCCTTACGTAGTGGATTATTATTGATAAACGTACTATATTATTGATAAAAAAATACAAATAAATGAATTACTAGCGTCTGAGAGCAATTAACTGATGATTATTCATAGCGATGATAGCTCAGTGGTAGTGTGTACGACTTTGCGTCATGGGACGTGAGTTCGAATCCAACCATCTACATTGAGCTTGAGCTTTCGGTGAAGGAAAACATCGTGAGGAAACCATAGCATGGTGGTAGGGATTTTTATGATGCCCACCTGGCTAGCTACCACCCTCAAGTTGAAAATCTGGCGCCAAGTACCAATAGGTGTGTTTCGGCAGTTGCACTTGAGATCCAGTTCCTCCACAGATTTAGCATGTCTACCAATTTGGGACGTATCGTCACTAAGATCAGGTGAGATTATGGGCACTACGATAAAGCATTGACTATAAAAAAAAAAAAAACGCAGAGATAACCAATGAATGGAAGGAATGGTAGTAAATTTCGGAATTTATATTTTTTTCTAGTTCTGAAAATAAACATTTTACTGTTCATGATTTAATTCATTATAATATATATAATATGCTATGAAACAGCTAATGCATATGACGTGTACAAACTATATCTGCGCAGGCGTTGAGAACTTACTGACTATCTTAAACCAATAAGCGAGCTCTTATAAGTGGTCACAGCTAATATACCATACTCGCTACGGATAACCATCTACACTGTAAACATATAGTGCGGTATAGAACAGACTAGAGAAGGGTCGTGACGAAATAATCTTACATTTTGATTTGTCTAGGCTTCGTCCGTACCGTGCGATAGGAACTTCGTTGCAAAAATAAGTTCCTAACAGAATCTATGTTTCCATTATGGGAGTTTTTCAGGTGTAAATTTGTTATTGCATTTTATTATTTATATTGTATTGTTGTATTTGTACTTTATTTCCTTGTACTGGTAAATGGCAGAGCCAATGTACATACAACAGTGTTGAGGTATCATTTCCGTGAAGTGCCAATGTTTTCTTAAATTATTTAGAGGGGAAAAGGTCGTTACAAAACTTATATTTTTACGGTTACGGGTTTCTGAAGGTAAAGTGCACCGTCATGTTCTTGTGCTAGTAAATGGTAGAGTCACTGTGTCACAAATGAAGCAGACTCGAGGTATATTTTATGGACATCAGACCTAGATCGTGTTTTTACGAATCTAAGTTTTTGTATGTATCGTGTGGGTTCATTTAAATTCGGTTAAAACCATTTCAAGGTAAATTAGATACAGTAAAAAGCAAAGAAACGTATTATCATAGTTTCATTGTCATAGTCACACATCGCTGATTATGCATACAAAAATAAAACAAATAAATAGTTTATTTCATACAAAACGATCGCCATCAACATATAAGCTTATCACAGTAATTGTACATTTGTAATTCTATCATACAAAGACTATGGACGTGGACGCGTTTTAATACTTGAAATAAACACAATGACAGTCAGAGATATTATAAACAAATTTAGTACGTATCGAAATGCATTGCGTATTCTGAGTGCTTTGCAGCTGACAGGATATATGTGGCCAGATCAACCACAACTTCAAGGTAAACGAAATCGTTAAAGTACTTTTTCTGTTTCTTTTGTTTACATTTTAAATTAATAAACACAAATCTGCTTAAAACTATGAATATGTGAACTGATAAAATATGAACATTAATTAACATTTCAACATTGATTTGATGATTAATACAAAAGCGTTCCGTCGATGCTTGTGTGGAAGGTAGAGTCTGCAGGTAAACACCGTAAAGCCATGTAAGTAAGAATCAGACATAATCCTTGCATATAATCCTCATAAATTGGCCGGCAGTAGGTGGATATCTTATTTATAATCTTCCTACGATAAAAAGGCTTTTAGCATTAGTTATATCAGGCTCATCACATAACCCCTAATCATTCATTTTATAATATTTTAATCATTCGAAGGACTTACTAAATGCCATGTAACATACCCATATGTAAATTATATAATTTTAATATCTTTATCTTAAAAACACTATTCTTAACACATTCCATCAAACAGCGGTGAACATCAAATTACTCCGTAGGTTATACAAAGCGGCGAAGTTCGACGTTAAACTTTGTACTTGATATTTTTGTGGGAAGTTGTAGTAAATACGTTCATCACAAATCTAGAACTAGAAACGAAAAGTAGCGAGTATTCGAGAACTACCGATAGAAGCGAAGACCATAATAAAAATATGTCTATTGTCAAAAATTAAAATTTGATTATTTTTAAATTTATGTTAGTATTCAGTAACATTGGCAATAGTTCCGAGTAAAAGTCACTATAGAATATAGATTTTATACGTTCTATTAATTTATCAACACGGTCTGCGTAAGCTCAGTATCCATCTAAAATCAACAGAGAAAATTCTTTATTTAGTTGTAAACTTCTTTAAGTATTTACTTCAATAATGAAAAATATGCTTGTGAGATTCATTTTGTTTAGAAATATATAAACACCTATGTATAATTTTACATATAAACTATGAATATAATGAAGCAAAAAATCTATACATGTAGTAAAACTACAACTGAGGTGATTAAATATTTATATTTAGGTTATTTTTACCCGTATTCGAATCGTCTAACATATCCCAGGAAGTATTCACTAAATACTAAATAAAATTTTATTTTAAAAGCACCATATTGGGGCCGCAAGGCAATGTACCCAAAATACTAACAGAATTATCCCGTTGTATGGAAATGCTGAGTAGTGTGTAGTATAAAGTCCTTTTTTTTCGTTGGGTAATGCATTTACATCCCCTACCAGCCTGCGGGTACTGAGAGGGGTATGTGGGACTCAGCCGGTGCTAACTTAACTTCGCAATCAATGAAATTAAACTTCGCTTGCAATCATCGCGTCACTCGAACGACCGGCCCAGCCTGATGGTAGCCGGAAGTAGTCTTATTTCGGAAGTACGTAGTTTTCACTTAAAACCATTTCCGTAGATGGTGCTAAGTATGACTTCATTATCGTTGGAGGTGGTACAGCTGGATGCGTGGTTGCTAACAGACTGACAGAGATCGAAGATATTTCTGTACTTCTCATCGAAGCTGGTGGAAATCCACCAGTAGAATCCTTGGTAAGTTTTAACATTATATACTGAAATAAAAGTAATTTTAAAAATTAGGCTGTTTCTACTATTTTATCATCAACAAAATTTCAATTTCTTACGTTATTAAGTTCACATTTTTTATGGTCTGCAAAACTGGATATAATTTAATAATGGTCCGTTTGTCTACAGCAACAATCAACGTCAAACTGAAGCCTTCTTGGCACGGGCACAAGTTACATTTTTATATACACGCACATACATACTATACAACTTTATACACTCATACACGCATTTACAGTGGCAATAAATTACTTATAAACGTAAAGACAAAACGAAACAACAAACTTTGTGATTAAAAACTTCCAAAATGAATTTTAAGATTGTCAAGAAATATATCACAAGGTTGTGGCAAGCCACGAAACTGAGCGGGGTATGATTGAATATTTGGGAGATCCAAATATAACAATAAAAGTATTATGCCTAGAAAAATTGATGGATAGATGAAAAAGAAAACTGCAGGCAAATAATTATAAATATTAAATTTACTTTTTTTTTATTATATGTATGCGCCAGAACTATTATGATTACGTTTTAGTACTTTAATTAATATTTTAAAGATCCTTATGAAGAAGGAATCCTGTTAAGATCGTCTAAACAAACTAGATATATCAATAAAAGCATACATTACAATTACCTCTTTATACTTACACACATATAATAATGTAAAAATCTATTTTTGTATTAGTTTCCAGGGTTAGCCGCATTTATGAAACAGTCAGAGGTTGACTGGAACTATTACTCAGAAAATGATGGACGTACACATCAGTACCACAAACGGAAATCTGCGGAGATAACACGCGGGAAAGTGCTAGGCGGATCTAGTTCGGTTAACCTCATGTTATACACTCGAGGCAATTTCCACGACTACGATAAATGGGCTGATTTAACCAACGATCCTGCTTGGAGGTGGGAGAACGTATTGCCTTATTTCATGAAAAGTGAAGATTTGAAAGAACCAGCACTATTAAATATGACTGACAGATTGTATCATCAAAGAAATGGATATTTAGGTGTATCTAAAAGTCATAATGAAGAATCAAGTAAATACATTGCAGCATATGCCGAAATTGGAAATAAAATTGTCAATGATACAAATGGAATAAATCCTTTGGGTCATACCGAAGGTATGTTTACCATTGGTAATGGAATGCGTCAGAGTACTGCACTTTCTTTTATAGCACCGATTAAAGATCGTGCGAATCTTCATATTCTTCGTAATACGTTGGTTACTAAAATTCTTTTCGATGAGAATAAATGCGCTGTTGGTGTAGTAGCACTCGTTGAAAACAATACAACAATGACCTTTAAAGCGCGAAAAGAAGTTATTGTATCGGGCGGAGCTATAAATAGTCCTCAGTTGTTAATGCTTTCTGGAATAGGACCCATAAGTCATTTGAAAGATATGAAAGTTAAAGTGATATCAAATTTGCCTGTAGGTCAGAATTTACAAGATCATCCGTTCACAATGATATTTCACTCAACGAATCAACCGATGACGAAACCTAAACCTGTTAACCCTCATAAGTTTCCGGTTCCAGTATTTGTAGGCTTCAAAACGCTTAACGAGAATCAGGGGTACCCTGACTATGAAGATTTAAATTTAGTGATAAACAATGTAGAAGACATTATTATTTTTTGCAGCGAGTACTACGGATTCAGTAATGAGATATGTCAAAGTATACGAGATCTGAGTTATGGTCGAGAGGTATTGTTTACAACCATAGCCCTCCTTTCGCCGCAATCACGAGGAAAAATACTCCTACGAAGTACTAATCCAAAGGACCCGCCTATTATTTACACAGCATATTACACTAATGATATTGACTTGGAGAATCAAGTGGATTATGTTCAAGATTTCATTAAATTGCAAAATTCTACAATATTTAAGGCTATAGATGCAAAATTGATAGTACCTCCGGCATGTGGTTGCAGCGATTTATCAGTAAGGAAGTTTTGGCGTTGCTTTATACTATGTTCTAGTACGTCTGGGTATCATTTCGTTGGAACTTGTTCAATGGGAACGGTTGTAGACTCACGGCTGCGTGTATTGGGAGTCCGCAACCTTAGAGTGGTTGACGCAAGTGTAATGCCCACTGTACCTGGAGCCCATACTAACGCTCCTACCATTATGATCGCGGAGAAAGCTTCTGATATGATAAAGGAGGATCATTTTGTTGTATAGAAAACATAGCAGAATGGATTAAAGGTACTTTGTAATATTTAGGATATTTCACATGAAAGGTAAATGTTTTGTAGGAAAGAAAATAATATTATATAAAAGTTTTAAGTTCAAACAAATTTCTTTTTTTAATATTTTCATTTATCACTTTTTAGCATCGTGCCATTTCTGTTTAAGATATAAGCGTACACTCCTACTGATTCCTTGAATTGAAGTGTCTTTCGAGTTTTTTTATACAGTTATTAACAGTTATTGTAAAATAATTAATAAAGAATTCGAGTACAATGTTCGAATATTATATTTCCTAGTTTTTTATTGCTTTAGGTTACAATCAAACTGAAGGTACATTCAAAAGCAGACCACTAAGAAGAGGATTAATTAAAATTAACGATAATCTTACTGAGAGATTCTCGGCTAATAACGTTTTAAATATAAGTAATCAGCCAATAATTAATTTTATGCTTCAAGTGGTATGTGAAATACAATACTGCAAATGTACGTTTCCTTGTGTTGTCAATATTCTTGGACTTTTTAAACTTTATGATTTTATATATTTTATAAATGATTCATCTTAAATTTCCACGGACAGGGTAGAGAAATATAATCCCGTTGAGTGAGTAGTTCTTGTGTAATCACCTATTAATGGAGAATTGTTAAGCGTCGATAAATCGATTAACAGTTCTCACTTGCTTACGTTGATTGGTTAAAACCCCGGCGGTGGTCCAAGATTTCTTCTTTAGTTGTCACATATAGAGAAGAGGTAGTGTATGTAGCCTTTAAAACGTGACCACGGTTGGTCTGGTAGTAGACCTCTACACCACGGATGAACTATAGAATTGTCTGTTTGGACCACGTGCATCCCTTCAGAACCCGTTCCATTGACGAAAAGTAAACGGCTGTACTAACTAGTGTGTACGACTTGGTTAGTGTTGATACTATCAACTGAGTGTGATGTATATTTAGTGGGTGTCTAAGGCTCCAAAGCAATATCCATACAACATTTTCAGTCAATAAGTCACATGGTTGCCAAGAATGGCGTAGATGGATGACGTAGGACACTTTCATAGACTCATAATTAAAATTTAACACCTCTACGCCATATTGACTTCATTGCGAAGCTTCATTCATTATTAAGCGATGATAATGTAGGTACATAAGTTGGTAGGTAGTGTGGAATGAGCTTGGGATTTCGGTGAAGATAAAAACATCGTGGCGAAACCATAGCATGGTGGTAAGGCTTTTTCTATTGCCGCCTGGCTAGCTACCGCCCTCAAGTTGTAAACCTGCCGCCAAATACCAATAGGTATGTTCCGGCAGCTGCACTTGAGAGCCAGTTACTCGACAGGTTTAGCGTGTCTACCAACTTGGGCCGTATCGTCACTCAAGATAAGGTGAGATTATAGCCATTAAGTATTAAAAAAAATGATTGACAGAGGCATAGCTTATTAAGAATGAATTCATGGTTACTTGTCTAATTATAATTTATCATTTGCAACATTTCAAACGAGGGAATCAGGAAGCGGATTTGCTTACAGCGTGTCACGAAAACTTTCAGCGTTCTACACTCTTTTATAAGCGGAACTAAATGCGGCCGCGGCTGCACTCGCGTGGAAAAGTTTTATTACCTTAATTTACAATTAACCATATAACTAGAAGAATACACGTTCCTTGTAAGCGACTTCTATGCGTATTAATTTTCTATGCGTACTATATATCAAACTTTGATATAATTTGTCAGCATGTTAAATTTAACTAAGTAGTTTCAGAGTGATCAGCATTCAAGTGGACATGCTGATAGACGTCCGAATCAAACATGTTTACCCTCTACACCATGAGCTAGAGCCTGAAAACTCCCAAATAACGCGAGTACATACGCATAATACGAGTATGTCTTTAAAATTTGTGTCTCTTTGTATTTTTTACCATTATTAACAAATGAATTTTACTAGTAAAAATAAGTAAATGTGTACAACGCGGTTAGTATTCCTTTAAAATTTGTATTATAATTATTATTTCGAATGAAATTTTTGTTCAATTAAAATGTAATGTATTTTGAAATACAGCGCTTCCATGAGTGGATTTTATTTTACTTAAAATTGTTTCTAATAACATGTTACGTTACTGATAAAAACAGTATCTTCATTTTAAATTAGTTTAAACTAGTTTCTTGTTAATGTTAATGTTAAAAAACAGTATCTTGATTAAAATATGATAATTAATGTAATTATATATTTCAAGGAGCACAAAGTTATATGATCTTTTGTCCGTGATTAAGTTATACAATTATCATGTGCACGTGTACGTACTTGCACTTTTATGTCTGATGTTAAGTGACGATGTAGCCACAGGTGGTGAACACACTAAACCTGTAGTGGAACCCAAGTGCAATTGCCGGAACATACCTATAAGTATTTGAGGGTGATTGCTAGCCAGGCGGCCATTAAAAAAAAACCCTACCACCATTAAATGTTTTCAACACGATCATTTCCGTCACTGAAAGCTCAAGTATATTATAATTGCATTCGAACTCACATCCCTTGACGCGGCATCACTACAAACTACCAAGTGAGCTGTGAACGCTCCAAATGGTTTTTAATGTTAAGGTTTAGCGGTATTGCCATAATCTCACCTGATCTTTAGTGAAGATACGGCCCAAGTTGGTAGACACGCTAAACCTATGGCGGAACTGGCTCTCAAGTGCAGCTGCCGGAACACAGCTATTAGTATTTGGCGTCAGATTTTTAACTTGAGGGTGATTGCTAGCCAGGCGGGCATTACAAAAAACCCTACCACCATTCTATGGATTCCTCACGATGTTCTTCTACATTGAAAGCTCAAGCTTATTGCAATTGCATTCGAACTCACATCCCTTGACGCGGCATCACTACAAACTGTCAAGGGAGCCATCAGCGCTCCAAAAGGTTGCAGGTTATAACAATAAATTTAACATCACAAATTTGAATACCCCCCCATGCAATTAGATAATGACTTCCTCTATTTCGAATTGCTATTTAGTATACAGTCGTATTTTCGTAAATTAATACCCCCCATGCAATTAGATAATGACTTCCTCTATTTCGAATTGCTATTCAGTATACAGTTGCATTTTCGTAAATCAGAACAAAAAGGTGATATAAGTATTATATTACAAACAGATCTACAGTCTAATTAAATTAATGACCTATTTCATTTATATTCAAAAACAATTACAACTTCCTTAGCAATGTTAATTCGTCTTACAATACAGTCTCTGAGACTATTACATGAGTTGAGAAACCGAGTACATAAATAAAGTTTGCATGGTGGTAAGGCTTTCTTTGATGCTCACCTGGCTAGCTACCAGCCTCAAGTTGAAAATCTACCGCCAAATACCAATAGGTGTTTTCCGGCATTCGCACTTGTGAGCCAGTTTCTTCAAAGGTTTAGCGTGTCTACCAACTTGGGCCGTATCGTCAAAACGTCAAACTATCAAAAGAAAACTCAGTATCACTTATTCTAGGAGACGTTGTATTGCCCCTTTCCAATGATACATTACTCGAATAATGTGCTATATATTCTATTAGGTATCATGTAAAACATTTTTCATTATAAAAAAGGAGTTATTTAACTTAATCCCCTAACTAAAGCCTTAACTTTAAGCAGATCCACTCGTACTGGACAGCTGAGTTTCAACTATAATACACCAAAAGAATATAAAGCTCTTATGTATGTTGCAGTGGAGCCTTCTTTGGATCTGGGTGTTTCCTCTTTCGCATAACATTGAATCCGTTAAACGAGGCATGAAAAGGTATTTAGTATGTCAGTTACGACTGTTCTTAGTCCGTACTGAACTTACCATAAGGATAAGTGCACTCATTGTACCGAGGTAGGATAAAAAAATACGTGCTAATTTTCATGCTGTTTGAATGTAAAATATTCATTGACAAATGTAATTGAAATTCTGTGCAATAGTTTCAAAATGCTTCCTGTAGAAACGGACAGACTAAATACTGCAAATGAAGAAAGTTATACACTTTTGGTTCCAATTAAAAAATACACGCCGAATGATAATTAAACAATGTTTGATGTGCGAATTATGCAGTCTAAATTACTACCACTTCTATACGTGTATTAAATTGCTAATAATATATTGAACACCGTGTTATTTAGTATTAAATGAAAAGTTCACGGTATTTCGTTTTCTTAGCTTTAGAACAGGTATGCAAAAGGTTTCTGAACTTAGTAGCGTATTGTTGTTATATTATATGTCATTCGACGTAAGGTCACTTTATGTCAAAAGGTTTAACTAAGACATTTTTCAATATTTTGAAAATAAATTCCGGTACTGTGGCGATCACTATCTGACTTGATTACGATCACCATAAACATATACCATAATTGATATAAGATACATATTAGGGTGGGTCCGTTGGGTCGAAATCAGGCATTTCATATTACAAATTTACAAATTCTTGATCTTCTGCAATTACTGTGTTCTGTGGGTCTGGGTCATAGTAGATAGCAGTATTTACTGTCACCTTATGTAAAGTGATATGTTCCAATCAACAGAGACATTTTAGCTATCTCTACATCTCAAGCTGCTCCACCAATTACAAATACAATAAGAGAGGGATTTTTGATTCTTTGAAATATTGATGATTTCTTTCAAATATGGCACACCAAATGTTTTGTTTTTGGATGATACATCAGCAAAGTGCTGAGTGTTCAGTGTCATCTGAGAAGCTGGTTCACTAAGTGACTGAGCAGCTAAGACGCTAACCATCTCACCGGGATTAACCTGAACTTGTTGGAACCTTGTTTCAATTTCTCCTTTCAACCATTCAAAGGCAACAGTTGACTATGTACTTCAGATATTAAATTTTGTACAAAGAGTTGATTTTACTAGATATGGATGGATGGACTAGATATTACTTGGAATAATAGTGTGGCATTCTTGTTAGCTTTCACAGATAACGGATCCACACTTGCTACAATAACTCACTCTTTCAACAGATCCTTCACACCTTGTATAACTCGTAAGGACTCAAGTCCGTAGGTATTCTTTTATTAATCTGGAATGTCTTTTGAGCGTTGAGAAAAGTATGATTTTAAAATTACAAGACAAAACCACTTTAGTTTCGCCACTTAGAAAGATTTGACGGAACGATTTAAGTTTAAGATGAGCTTAAGCTTAAGTTTAAGCTGTTTAAAATTACGCTATAACTAATAAAAACAAGGCAATATTGACAAAGTTACAAAAACGGGCAGAAATTATTAAGTAATAACTATGTTGCAGGCAAAGCTAGTATAAAATATGCCCAGACCATTGTAAAAAAGACGGTGAACACCTATACATTAGCAATCAATCGACGATCATCACCGCCATGTAAGCCTCTAAGCCTCTAGTCAACTGGATACACCTAGCACTGAGAGATCGGTTATCGATCGCCATCTGAATGAACTATACACTGTATGATCTTGTAACACGAAATAACTAGATAAATCATAACTACCCCACTTTATGTTTTAAACTGCGTGTATTTTTTTTATAGTTTTTAGGTTTAGCGTTATGACCATAATCTCACCTGATCTTAAGTGATGCTACAGCCCAAGTTGGTAGACACGCTAAATCTATAGCGGGACTGGCTCTCAAGTGCAACTGCCGGAAGGCACCTATTGGTATTTGACGGCAGATTTTCAACCTGAGGGTGGTTGCTAGCCATGCGGGCATTACAAAAAGCCCTACAACCATGCTAATGGTTTCATCACGATGTTTTTCTTCACCGATAGCTTAATCTGTGTAGGTGGATTTTAACTCACGTCCTTTGACGCGAAGTGCGTACAAATTACCACTGAGCTATCATTGCATAAAACCCTGCTTCAGTTCTAAATATAGATCGGCTAATCCCGGAACGTGAAACACCTGATTCTAACACTTAAAACACTTAATACGTGGTGGTTACGAGGCAATCGGTCATATAACCTAAATCAACCTAATCAACCTAAATCACAGTTAGAAAGGAATGAACAACAACAAACCAGAGTAAAATGAACTTTTCTGGACAACCTACACCTCAGTCCGCCCCGTGACCACGAAGGCTGAGAAGCTTTCGAAACGTCGGGATCAAAATTAATAAATAACCGCGATAAAATCCGTTTAAATTAGTTTTATTTCAATGAATAATATTTGCGTAAACATAAACAATCATTAAAACATATTAAATACTATTAGATAGCCCCATACTCAGCTGCTTGCCACAATATAACGTTACGTTATATACTGTAGCGCTGTTTTTCAGTATGGCAATTGTTCTGTATAGTATATCCCTACCACATAGCACATAACACATATACATAATACATAGTTTAAACACTCAAGGTGCCACGCCTTCAGCTTGCAATCAAATCAAATCACAATACTGTTCAGTAGAATCTTACTATACCGGCACGTCAATAGTCCGGCACCCTCCACAAACCATGCTCCTACAACCAAACTGCAGCCAGTGGAACAAAATGTAAAAATATCAAAAGAAAATAAAGTCCTTGTATAAAAATATGTTGCTCTTTCATATAATATCACAGGCTATATACTTAAGGTTTAGCGTTGTGGCCATAATCTCACCTGATCTTAAGTGACGATACGGCCCAAGTTGGTAGACACGCTAAACCTGTGAAGGGATTGGCTTGCAATCGAGTCCATGTACGAAATTCAGTAAAAATCTATAGGTTTTGTCGAGAGTATTTATTAGATTAATCACGTATATTATTTCTTAAAAGAGTTTTATGGTGTCAATACCCTTTTACCCTTAATTTATTGTCGAAATTAATTATTTAATAACATTATAAAACTTATGTTTCTAAGCTATGTATCGAAGCTATCGAAACGTTGATAGCTCAGTTAGTAATGAGTATAAACGCCGCATCAATGGACGTCAGTTAAAATCCACCCACAATGTGATTGACTTTACGGTGAAGGAAAACATCGCGTTCAACGTTTGCCTAATTCCCGCCTGTCTAGATATCACCCTTAAGTTGAAAATCTGCTGCCGAATACTGATAGGTGTGTTCCGGTAGTTGCACTTGAGAGCCAGCCCCTCCACAGGTTTAGCGTGTTCATCGACCTGGGCCACGTCTTCAATTAATATCAGGTGAGACTGTGGTCATAAAAGCTAAACTTTAACCAAAAAAAAACTAATACACTTTTCCACCTCATAATACTAAAATAGATAAATGATACAGGAAGCTTGCATTGAAACGATATTTCTCTGCACTGTGATGTACTTCATTAACCTTCACACTGTACGTCTGTGTTTTGTTTTGTTTTATAGTTAAGGTTTAGCGTTATGGCCATAATAATCTCACCTGATCTCAAGTGACGATACGGCCCAAGTTGGTAGACCGCTAAACCTGTGGCGAAACTGACTCTCAAGTGCAGCTGCTGGAACACACCTATTGTTATATTGGGGAAAATTTTCAACTTAAGGGTGGTGTAGCTAGCCAGGTGGGAATTAGAAAGAGCCCTACCACCTTATTATGGTTTCCTCCCTTGACGCGAAGTCGTACACACTACCACTGAGCTACCATTGCTTTGTTGTTGGCGATACAAAAAAACAAATTACAATAAATTATGGTCTTAAATTCGCGTCAAGATAAATTAAATGTTTATGTGAAAGGTGACTGCAGTAATCATATGCTAATTGGTATTCATTAATCTATCACTTAAAAATGTATTATTGATATGCAATCAGTCAGATGCGTGTGGCAGCTACTTGTACGTGCTTGTAACATATGTAGGGTTGTACCTTCAGTAATATTCTGTACGTCTCATAACGCAAAGCGTTTGAGTTTGTGCATTACTCTTAACATTCCATAGGCAATTTTCGAAACATCAATGATCATTATTTTAATATTTTTTTTGTTTTTCACGTCAATGCAAATGTTTTATTATCCAAAGAAATTTTCTCATTATCACACTACATGATTTTTAAATTCATTTATTTCATTATATACTATAAAAAAATCTTTTTTCGTGGGTTTCTAATCGTATGTGTGTATGGATTTGTAATGATTACGCCTAAAAATCTTAGTGTAATGGAAACATATATTTTTTAATAACTCTAGAATGACATCGGATTACTTCTTATTTAATAGGAATACTTAAATCAATGTCATTCAATTATAATTAAGTTACGAGGCATGCACTTTTAGATTTTCCAAACTATATTATTTGTTTTTGTTAAATTATGATTTCCGCTTATTTAGGTAATTTTGTTAATACCATGTGTGAAATATAATTTTGTATTAAACTTGCAACTCTATTGTTAGTAATGCTTAGAGAATTTTTGTAATAATTTTGAATACATATTCATATCTATAGTATACTGTAAAATTCGACCAAATGTGTACTGTTTAGCTAATTAACGTAAACATATATAAAAAAAAATGTTACTCTAATGTTTATATCAATTAAAATTAGAAAACGCTGAAATTTATATACAGTATATTGAAAATATTTATATATTAAAGCGACCATAGCTCAGTTGGTAGTGCGTACAGATGACGTGTCAAGTTGCGTGAGTTCGAAATCCACCTGAAAGACCTTGGCTTTCGGTGAAGGAAAACATTGTGATAAAGCATAGCATGAAGGTAGGGTTTTATCTAATGCCTTCTTGGTTAGCTACCACCCTCAAGTTGAAAATCTGCCGCCAAGTGTGTTCCGGCAGTTAGACTTCAGAGCCAGTCCCTCCACTGGGCTTAGCGCGTCCGTAAGAAAAACCGAATACTTTATTTGTACATTTTAGTTTGTTACACCAAAAGATAACATTGACTTTTAGAGTTAGGAATAATAATAAACATAACTCATATAATATTTAAACTTTTCAATAGAATGAAATAAATACGACATTCCATTATTAGGCGACCACAAGCTATCTATGAATTAGTAAATAAAAAGAAAAATGAAAATATGTTCAAACGATTTACTAATATGAATTTCGTTATTTTGACAGCCCTAATATTTTTAAACCGCAATCAATTATTTTTCAAAGATGCTATGTAAGAATATTAGAAATAATGTTGTAATCAGATGCGAAGCTTAATTTCAAAGTCACGTGTACATGTTTTTATACGATTGGAACCAATGAATCATGTAATATACTACCATAGCATTATTTATGACATAATTTCTTTCACATTTAGTCCAAACACCATGTAAAGCGGGTTTTGATGTCAAGAGGCTCCCTTGAGAGTCCCTCAAGAATTGTCTCCCTTATCTGTTGATCCGCTGATAACTATTAAAATGCATCATTCAAAATAAAGTAACATAAAGAAAGATCGAGTTTCTTGCCGATTTTTCTCGATAACTCGGCTATTTTCCTAACCTGTGGTACTTTTGACGTTTATAAGCGCCTTCTCAGGGCCCAAATTGAGTAAAGTTTTTTGATTCAATTTGATTTCATTTTCTAGATTAGGTTTAAGGTCGCGCGTAGCTTTACGCAGTAATTAGAATGCTTGTGAGACAACCCCGCCCTTTATTATGTATAGCGATGATAGCTCAATGGTAGCGTGCACAACTTCGCGTCAAGGGACGTGATTTTGCATCCACCTACAATGAGCTTGAGCTTTCAGTGAAGGAAAACATCGTGAGGAAACTATAGCATGGTGGTAAGGCTTTTTCTAATGCCCGCCTGGCAAGCAACCATCCTCAAGTTAAAAACCTGCCGCCAAATACCAATAGGTGTGTTCCGGCAGCTGCACTTAAGAGCCAATTCCTACACAGTTTTAGCGTGTCTACCAACTTGGGCCGTATCGTCACTACAGATCAATTGAGTTTTCGGCCATCACACTAAACCTTAACTATAAAAAAAATATCGGCATTCAATGCGATAGCAAAAATCGTTAAATATTTGCTTCGAAATGTATTCTGTTTTAGTGTACCTAATTTGTCTATTTATTGCCTGCTTTTTTTTTACTTAATAATTTTTTAACTTTTATGAGCTTTTAATTACGGGGCTTTGATTACAATTCTCTAGATGGAATATGCTATATAGTTTAAACATTGAAACCTTATCCTGAAGGAACGTTTTCGTTTTATGTAATAAAAAGTGTCCTATTTGTAAATTCAGTATATTAATTGTCAATGGATACATCGCGCCAAATGTATACATATTTCGCTCATTCTCAGATCGATGCTGTTTCTTCTTAAGATTGTGTCTCGATAATGTGGGTAGCTACATTTGGTTCAACCATTTGACGACGTCGGAATAACCGTCAACCAACGACTGCAACGGTCAATCAATTCCAAACGGAAGTGCAAATTAGTATACACTTGAACGATCAAAATATTTTTTTCAGCATAATTATAAACAACAAAGTGAAATATATTTCCAAAAAAAAAAAAAAACAAATATCAATGACAATCACAAGACTAATTTTTTTTAATATAACGAGTGAAACCGCAGTCGAATAGTGCGTAGAGTTATCGGTCCTAATACTGACGTTTAATATTAACAGTTTCATTTAATTGAATACTATAACGGCTTCGCCACTGGCGAAACACGTTGGTAAAAAACATCATGTCAAATTAACCATAATGAACGTGGCGTTGCGTGTACGCTGTTCTAAATTCGTTATTAATATAATAACATAATCACTTAAAATTGCAGAGATTACAGCAAGGGATTCGACACTGTACTTGAAGGTAAGTGTTGTACAATTGAAAAAAAAACAGTACCGACCTTCAAGAGATTAGCAAACCTAATGGGTCATATTTATACTCATGTACCTTCATCGACGAAATTGTATGCAGTAGCCCACCATAGAGTACATCCAAGGGCAGAACAACTACGTCTTAATTAATAATAATAAAAAAAAAAATATTAAAATAAAATAAGATAATATAAAATAAAAAAAAATAAAGTACAAATCGTTTATTTTCATACCAGCAGATCCATAGTGTTAGTAACAATATAACTTATAGACTGTGTTAGTATACAAAGGAAATAAAGGTGACAAAAATAACAAAAGTCACCAAACCTTTACATGTAGCTAAATGTAGCTAAATGTAGCTGTAGTTCACCGGAACCTGCCAACCAGGGTTCAATCAAGACCTTCACTCATCATCTTCAGAACTCGGTTGAAGCTCCGCCACACCCTGTAAACCAGCGAGGCAACCTTCTTTCGCATACCCGACGCGCTACAGTAGCATGGGTGCCGTAACAGAGCCCTGAAGATGTTATTGTATTGAACGCGTAATTAATACATTTTTACAATTATTCAAAAAATTAACAATCACTGTATCGTCACCTGCCTGCAAGCCTCTCAGTAGTTTCAACAGGCACTGGATGATCCAGAAATATGACCAGTACACAGAAAATTAGTTTTCCCGAGGTTCGCGGCCCAATCGGGCATTCAAACTTCCTCTTGAAAAAATATATTTTTGTTTACATGACATTGCAATTCATTTAATAAATAATAACTTAAAATTTAAGACGTCTTAAGTTCAAAGAGTTAAAATTCTTGATCATGGTTCTAATAACAACAGCGATATCCAGCTCATTCGATTCAGAATAACCTCAAAAAAATGTATCTGGAGGATTTATTAGCATATAAAAGTATGCAATCCTTAACGCTAATAATAATAATGCTTAATATACAAAAATAGTATTCTGCGGCACACTACTTCCATCTAGTTGTTTTATTATATTACTAGTCTCTCGAAAATTTTATTATTATAATGTAGTTTGGACTAAAAGTGCTAGATGGCGCTAAAACGATTTTTTAAATTACTACCTTCGCCCATCATGTTTAATCTTACTAATATTACAAATGCGAAATTGTTTTTGTTTGCTTGTTGAAATAGATGGGTCCTTGAAAACGGTCATAAGCTACTTTTTCTAGCGAATAATGTATTGTAAATGGGGTTAACAGAGGAGTAAATTTTGTACAAAACTTTTTATTGCGTCATCCGATTTGACAAAATCAATAAGAACGTGAGCGAAGCCGCGGGAAACAGTACAACAAACGCGTTTTGATATCAAATGGCTATTATAAGGTGGATCGATATGTAAGAAATCGTGATTTCTGGATTTAACACGTTTGTTTCTGTATCTCTATTATAAATACACACATTAAAACATTATTAAAAAAAAAGCCTTAAAAGATATAAAGAGTTCGCGTGTCTTACCAATTCTTTTGACTGGGTTATTTTGCGAACCAGTGGTAGTTTTGACTATCATAAGCGCTTTCTCGGGGTGTAAATGGAATTAAACTTTTTGATTTAATTTGTATTTCGCAGTGAAAGAGGATTATTTTTCGATATCGTCTTTTATCTTTGGTTGGTACAATATTCCATATAATTGTTGTTTTCACTTTACGTACGTTAGCAGTTGTTAGAATAATTGTCTAGGGACACTGAGGCAGTGTCGTTATCCTATCGGGCTTCTATAAATAAAATACTTGCGAAATCACTAGAAGAGTGATAGGCGCCATCTATATAATCATAATCAACTTAGTAAACGTCCGCCTACTTATTACATTCCAATCGGATTGGATGTTCCAATGTAATTACTATGTCGAAATGATTTACATTCGATTTAAATCAATTTAGAGGCTTCGTGAAGGGGCTACATAGTTTGTTGAATTGAATTTTTTTATTCAGTTATTTATACGAAACAATCTTTTACTCATTTGGTATAATCAAATATTTTTTAAACAAAGTGCCACTTATACTATCTTTTTTTTATATATTTAAGATTTAGTGTTATGGCCATAATCTCGCCTGATCTTATTTGGTGATAAGGCCCAAGTTGGTAGACACGCTAAACCTGTGGAGAAACTGGCTCTCAAGTGCAGCTGCCGGAACACACCTATTGGTATTTGGAGGTAGGTTTTCAACTTGAGGGTGGTTGCTAGACAGGCGGGCATTAGTAAAAGCCCTACCACCATGCTTTGGTTTCCTCACGATGTTTTCCTTCACCGAAAGTTCAAACTCATTGTAGGTGGTTGGATTCGAACTCACGTCCCTTGACGCGAAGTCGTACACATTACCATCGATGCTTTCTCCTGCCTGTCTCAACGTGATAATCTCTGAAAGTACTCAACCGATTTTCATGCAATTTTCAGCAATAAATAGAGTGATTCAAAATGAAAGTTTATAGATACTACTTTAAACATTTTGATGAAATTTGTCGTGATGATAATTAATGTTATGCATATCTTATCTCGGAGGCATACTGTTATTTTATGGGATAAGGTGCTATTATATGTTTACCAAGAATATTAGCTATCCCTGAGGATTAATTCAAGAAAATCTACAGATTATATTCAAAGTGCTAATGCTTATAAAGGGATGAACAGGTAAGCAAAAACTGACCATAAAATATTTTAAACAAATCGAATTTAAACCATATTTTTGTATATGATAGCCAATTACACGAGGTTTAAGTAAAGATGTGTTTTTCAGCTAAAGCTCAGGCAGGTGGATTCGAACTCACGTTCTTTGACGCGAAGTTGTACACACTACCACTGAGCTGTAATCGCTTCCAATAATAAAATAGGATATTTACCAATAGTATAGTTTTATGTCCGAGGCTACGTTAACGTAACTACCTATATTATGTGTTCATTATCGTAACCAATCCAAATCAATACCAGAGCAAATCATGTATATTCTATTTATTATAATGTTTAGTCACGCTTATTTGATATATATATATATATATATATAGTAAGGTAAATCAATAAACCTGTAAGGTTATTATTTGTTACTAAAACTTGTATAATTCGATTTTAAATATTAAAAAAATATATATTTATACCCCAGAAGTATTTAAATAAAACATAGTGATGAAACAATAACATGCATGTTGGTTGAGATTTTCTTAATTATTTTCTTGTTAAATACCGCCCTCAAATTACAAATCTGCCGCCAAACCTAAAATACCTATAGGAGTGTTTCGGCAGTTGCACTCGAGAGCAAGTTCCTTCAATAGCCTTAGCGTGACCACCCTCTTGGGCCATATCGTCACTTAACATCAGATGAGATTGTGACCGTAACGTTAAATCTATAAACTATATAAAAATATATATTATTTTTATTAAAAAAAATAATAACAGTATACATTTCGATAAGCAAACACTATATGAAGTAATAACAAATAAGTTACCGAAGCTACCGGTACAAGTTTGCGTAGGTATAGTAGACGTATTCGGGACGTATAATTTATTAGTTTGGTTGCATTAAATCTAGGGTAGAACAACGATTTATATATAAAAACTTGTATCGATGTTCAATTTTAATTCACTTTTGAAGTGCAACATCGATACCGATTATTGAATGAAAATTTAGAGTGGTATTTCAAAGATGCATTACGTCTAAACACATTATGCTACATAATAGAGAAAAATGATATCGCGTGTTCTTTTGGGAAAGTCTGCGAAAAACAATGACTTATAGTTTTTAGAACTTTCACTTATATTACGTGTGTCGTTTTTATAAAAAAAAAATTAAGGTCAACATGACTTTTCGATTATAAACGTATTAGTAAAAGATATTTAAAAATTAAATTCTTATTATATTGAGAGTTGAAATGGTATGTGCTCAAAAAACAATGAATATAAAATAAAACTAATTAAATATATACAATAGAGAACACTCATAAGGATTTTATAATTAAGGAAACTAACCATAATAAGACTAAGAGAAATTGAATAAGTGAAAAATAACTGAATAATACAATTTTATAATTGCTATCTTCGAATAGGAAATATGTTTTTTTTTATATTATACACTTTTATTACAACATGTATAAAATGTTTTCTACTATGTAATAATAAAACTTTATAAATATATAAATGATCTAAAGCTTAAATTAATATACGAAGGAAGATTGCAAAACGGTTCGTACTTATTTGACTCAGGATGCTTACTCGGCAATATTCATTTTGTGTTTATTCGTTTTTCTTGGTCTTACTTGATTTAGTTTTTATCCTGATAAGCGACTCTATTTATGAACGTCTTTTTACAAAATTAATAAAAAAAATTAAACAAATCTTAATCTTGCATGGAAACAATTGTTATCGATTCGATAAACAAATAAAAGTGGAGCGTCGGCACCACTAGCGTGCAATTGTCGGTGTGCGGACGCACCTTGCGAGCCTTGTACGTACATAGAGATGATAATTTGACCTTTCACATAGAGACGTTAATAACATTTTTTTATATAATTGTTTCTTATGTTTACGCGAATAATATTCATTGAAATAAAACTAATTAAACGGATTTTATCGCGGTTATTTATAAATTTTGATCCGGACGTTTCGAAAGCTTTTCAGCCTTCGTGGTCACGGGGCGGACTGAGGTGTAGGTTGTCCACAAAAGTTCATTTTACTCATTTTAAAAGTTTGAAGTTTTTGAAATTAATCCTTTTCAATTATTTTTATGCATATTATTTAAATATTCTACTATAAAAATAAAAATCTGAGGGGATTTTACTACAACTTCAAAGCGTTAAGAACGAGAAACAAATTTCAAATTTTACGTTCCATGGTACTGATTCATTTATACGCGATAAATGCATTTATTTAATAAACTAACTGGGATTAGATTGTAAACAAAAAGTGTGTAATTTTTTTTTTCAGTTTGATAATAAACATTCATTTATGAGGCAATAAATTTAAATCATTTGTTGTTAAAAAAAACATTTATATGTAAATTCTAGAAATGCACATGACACGGTTCTGACATTTAAGTGATATAGTGTAATTTTTCTCTAAATGGCAAGTTATATTATATAAAACTAATGTTGTAATTATCTAATGAACACAAAAATTTGATTAATTGATTATTAATTAATGACCTGTGAGAGCAAACAATACAGGACATTGAATATCACAGTTAGAACAAAATCACTAATTTATATAAAAATGAATCACCCAAATGTATGTACGCGCCTGACTTCCAAACGGCTGTACCAAATTGAATGATTCTTTTTTATTGTGTTCCTTATTGCCAGGACAAAATTTGTATTAAAAAAAGCGAGCAGATTTTTTAAAAATCTTAAAATGTGAAAAATAATGAAGCAGACATAACTCAGTACGAACGGGTACGGAAGCCACGTCAAGGGAGTGGGTTCGAAAACACATATATTTAATTTTCTTCTAAATAAAAGACATTTAATTCATTACAGTTCACCGGCCACAGTTCACAGTACAGAAGTTCACCGGCGCAGCTATTACCAATTAAATTAGTAGACTTTAATAGAGTAAAAATTTATATTCTAAAACCCATCTATATTAATATTTTAATTATTTACTTATTTATTTAATTAAATATGGAAATAATTTCACCTGATCTTAAGTGACAAAACGGTGCAAGTTGGTAGACATGATAAACCTGTGTAGAGACTGGCTTTTAAGTGTATCTGCGGAAACACACCTATTGGTATTTGATGGTAGATTTTCAACTTGAGGATGGCTGCTAGCCAAGCGGGCATTAGAAAAAGCTCTACCATCATTACTTTTGTATTCAGGTTACAGTGATTGTACTGTACTATTGTAAACTTTAAATTTGTAACTAAAGCAGAAATGGGGTTCCTTCTGTGTTACAACAGAACATCATTTGAATGAATGAATGGATGAATGAATTCTTTATTGCACTTCAAATATGTACACTGGTGAGCTTAGTAGTATTTGCATATTATTTTATTAAAAATGTTCTTCTCACCTGACTTTAATACCGCAGCCCAGACGCCGTGAAATGTGGGTCACCAGTCCGAGAATTTACTTATGCAACAAAACTAATCGTGACTTGCCTATCCCGATGCGTTGAAATGAAATATTTAATAATTATATTGTATGCCAATCTTTATTTCACTCAGAATATTTCTTTGTCAGTATTTTGACAAGTGCTCCATTTTCGTAGCAGTAAGTAGTGACTAATAATAAGGAAGCTTTTGGCGAGATATAATATCTTTTATTTCTCACTAGCTGTGCTTGCGACTTCGTTCGCATGGAACTGAAAATTATTTAACTAATTTATAGCCTAAGCTATTCAAGGATAATATAGCATTATAATGGTGAGAGAATTAATTGGTTTTTAAATAGCTTTAATTAAATAAACGAAAGAAATAAAAAACGGAAACTATATTTAGATATAGACAGTTTATATGGATCTTAACGAATTAATGTTGGAAGATTGGTTATGATTGAATATAGTTAATCAAAATGTGAATAACAATATAAAAATGGGTTTAACGGTTTTTGAGTATTAGTGAGAATAAAGAATATCGACTATAGGTGATCAAAGTTCACCGGGCAGCTAGTTATTTTATATTTATTAAACTTCGTAGATAGTTTTATCTAGAGGGTCTCTATCGTGTTTAAGCTCTAACCTCATTATAATGATATAACGTTCGACTCGCCTGTATAGTTTTGGTATCTTTGTTTCTTCTTAAAAATAAAAAAATATAACAACACCGAAAACTTCTAAATGTAACAAATCAAAAAATTAGGCGTGACAAAACACATTTTAATACTGGTCCTAGGTTATTGATATGAAATAGTTATCGGTTTAATGTTATTCTAAAGATAATAAAAGAAACCTGGTCTCGATAGGTCAATTTTTGTCGGAAGGTATCGTGACCTCCTCATATACAAAAATCCGGAAATCCATGTGAAAACATTTTAAAACAGTTTTTTTTTCAATGTAGTTATATACTTTTTTTACGAATATTGAGATAAACGATTTGATTTGTTTTTTTGAAATTTATATACTCATATTATCGTATAAATGCAAAGTGGTCGTGCTAGAGGCAGGCGGTTCTGTAAGGGACTACCCTCGCGGCCCTTGAGCTGATTACCTGATAAGGTCGTAGTTAGGATCACTGATTTAGTGATACAGGATTTGTTGGTTAGTCACGATCATGAATCCATTTTCATTTACCAGCAGCATCCCAAGCCGAGGTTCGGCCGTCCTGGCACCCTCGTGTCTGCTGCCTCGGGGCTGAGTGCCCTCAGCACTCGCCCCCAAAAGTTCGGTGAAGCTGGCAGAGCCCTTGGGGTAACAGCGTACGTCAGTTCGATAAAAAAAAGCTAGAGGCAGTGTAAGAGCAAAAAAATGCTAGATCTTGACCTGTCGAGAGTAGAGCACTACCTCACCCGCTTCGCGGTATGAGACGTGCGATATATTTAATAAATAGGAATTACAAAAAGGAATATAGCGTCGTACATTGTGCTAATACACATAGTCTACTATTTAATATTTTCAATGTGTTACTTGCTCTCAGCACGCAATAAGGTAAAGCACAACCTATAATTAAGTTTGTACTTGTTTATACCTTCCCGATATTAATATGTAATGAAATGTATGTAGCATAAATCTTGTTGGTGTTTCAAATATATAAATTAATCAATATATGGTGCACCCAATAACCAAAAAAGTTTAAATGATTGTATATTTTTATAATTTTATATGAGTTTGTGATATTAAATTATCAGGGGCGAGAGACGAACTTCTTAGCAAACCATGGATTCACCGTACGGGTGCCGGGGCCATGGTTTGGTAGGGAGGGAAACTCCGAGCAATGTCCGAGAGATGTGAATCAAATGTAGGTCTAAGGGACCCCATGTCGACGCGAGTCAACACTCACCTTCACCACTCTGGTTTCTCTCCCTACCCAGCCAAATTTGGTAAAAGCCTGCTAGCGCAACTTTAAATGCACGTTCTAATATAGAACTTACTGCAGTCCTAGATAGGGTAAGATCTTTTCTAAGGTTATAGAGAGATTTATCTTGTATACCTCCCGCTCCCACTTCGACCAAATTTGATAAATTGACCACGTAGTCATTCCTATTCAGGACATTTAGTAGCTCGAAGTAGTTATTTATTTTTACTACTCACTTGATAATGTCAGTAATTAATCGGAATGGAATAGGAGTAATTCAAGTACTTACGAAGGAAAATATACTAACTCTCGCAATATGTAAAACAAGCCACTTAAATTATTAATTGGACGTTATATATTTTTATGATTTATATTAATTATTTATTTGTAAATGTCTTTTTACATTTATTATAATTACAGTGTTTGATTTAACCCAGTTACGAAATAACACGTCGGGATTTCAATTAAAACATGTTCATTAGAAATACTGACATGTTATACTTGAATTAATTGTAATAAGTAGTAAATATGCTTTGTAATAATATAAATGTTAATGTCAATTTGTTTGTATGTTACGGTTTTCCCACTCAATTAATCAAACTTTCATTCGAAAATCGAAAAAGTTCATAAGTAATATAATAATAATTATAGTACCATGCGAACGATGTCGCGGGCACAGCCTATGGTTTTATAATCATTAAACTTTACGCTAATCGCCAGCGACCGCTAAAGAGATTTTGTTTTTCATGTAATTAGGAATGTTGCCGGAAGTCATGGAGACTACACCGTTTCATTTGATCATAAATTCTATTTGTGCATATTAACGATGTATATCAACTGATGGAGTTAATACGAGATTGAGTAATAGCATATAAATAACATGTATCTATTGTTCTATCTACTTGGCACCATCTATATATAGGGAGAAGTCTCCTAGTGGCGGACACCTAAGGTTTTTATTAATAATAAAAAAAATATTTATTTAAAGCAACGTTTATTAATTTATGCCTAACTTTATCTTTAATTGAACCAAAAATATAAAAATGCGTTAGTGTCGTAGCACACTCGGTTGGAACGAATTTCCTTACGTAATATATTATAATTGATAAACGTGTAATATTGTTGATTATCAAATACAAATAAATACATTGCTAGTATCTGAGAGCATTAGGTAAAACGCAGAAATAATTAATTAATTGAAGGAAGCGTAGGATTTTTTTTCATTTATGCCTAACATTAACTTTAATTGAACCAAAAATATAAAAATGCGTGAGTGTCGTAGAACACTCGGTTTGAACGAATTTCCTAACGTAATATATTATTATTGATAAACGTATAATATTATTTATTATCCAATACAAATAAATGAATTGCTAGCATCTGAGAGCATTAAGTATAACGCAGAAATAATTAATTAATTTAAGAAAGCGTAGGAAATGTTATAATTAATATATTTTTTCTGGTTGTGAAAATAAACATTTTATTGTACATCATTCAATTCATCTAATTCATTATAATACATAAAGCAGGTTTTATATGTTAATATTATTTGTTATTGTAAAGCGAAGATGGTGCTATGGTGAAGCTATTAACTATTGGATAGGGTATAACAACGCCCAAAGTCTATTTTAGTGGTAAGTCATTATTAATTGTTAAACTAATTAATACTAATTTTTTTTTTATTGCTGGTCCGTCAAAGTAATAGACTCCTGGTATTATTGTTAGATACAGTTGTAAAACAGATAATTAAATATCTCACGAGATATTACATTTCATTGTTCCGTATTGCAGCGGTTTGTTCATTATTCGTACGCGTTCATAGATTAAGCAACAGACCGGATATTAAACTGTTTATATCAATGCCTATACCCAATATACAGTAGAATCTCTATAACGCGAACCTCGTTAAGCCGTAATACTCAGTAAGTCGAAAAAAAATGTCATTCTCTTCCGCTGAACCTCTAAATACGTAGTATCTCGAATTATTTGCACTTAACTCGAATAAAATGTTATTTGCCTTCGAGGTATTGACAGTAGATATTTACACTCTGTAACTCGAATTTCAAATAGCTGACTCCATAAGTCATAGTTAGTAAAAGATAGAGATGTCTCGACGTAGTACAAATTTCGGTACAACTCGAAAAAAATATTGTATATCGAACTACTTCGAAATCGAAAACTCATAAATTCGAAATTTCTAATATTTCCCTTAACTTTTGAGTTATAGAGATTTCACTATATTTACATAATTTCTACTCGTGAACTAATCTCGTGACACGGGGTTGGTTTTTTTAATACTTTTATAGATTTAGCATTATGGCTACAATTTCATCTAATGTTAAGTGACGATGTGGCCCAAGATGTACACTAAGTTTAGTGCAGGGATTAGCTCTCACAGCCACATACCGGACTACATCTATAGCTATTTGACGGCAGGTTTTCAACTTGATAGTGTTAGTTAGCCAGGCAGGCATTATAAAAAGCCTTCATTGTAGGTGCATTCGAACTCACGTCTCTTGACGCGGCGTCCATACACACTACCTACTAAGATATCATAGCTTCAAATGTTGTCGTCAAAGCAAAAAAAAGGTTTTACAATAACGTTCCTGATTCGTATTCAGAATTCGTATGTAGTTATACTGTTAATAAAAGCTAACATCGTTAGTTCGAGCTGTCCACGACCGGGAAAAGCGAGCGGTGCTGGGCCCCTTAAACAATATTGCTTGTGGCTTGCGGACAACTCGATTTGGTGCCTGCGATACGCAGACCTATATCTTACCTTCCTTGCTGGTTAACGTGTGATCTTGACGCTCGGCACTCCAAACCGCCTCAAGATTTGTAAAGTGGTGTATGTATAGTGAACTATGTGTAGGGTGTTATGATCACCTGGGTGGCAAGAGCTGCCGCTACTAACTTACACTCCAATCAATCCACCAAAACCTCCCACCGCTACGCAAGGCACAGTACCTAATCACAAATACATAGATCTGGTAAAATTATCTTTACTTCAATCAGAATGAAAATCACTTTTTCCAATCCCACCCATAAAATACAATAAAATTTTTGAAGTTACCAATTGAAAGCTTTATATTTAATTTTTACATAAAGTTTATTTATGAACATTGCTTCTTAAAGATCATACTTAAAAAGCTCTGAAGTACCCTGTCTGTGTTTTTAACACTACTCTATGTGTTGAGGTGAAGGTTAGTTGTTTTTAATTTTGAGGTTACATTTGCAACTATTTGTAATGTTATATAGGGAAACGAAGCGATAAAATAGAACTGTGGTTATTTGATATTTCTGAATATACATTGCGGGTATCTCAGAAACGGATCTACCGGTTTCGCTGAAATTTTACATTAGGAAGATTTTTGCATCATAAATTCACCCTTGTGGTTGTTACATTTTTTGTAAAATACCTTTTTTTTTTTTCAAAAAATAGTTCCTATAATACTAATTATATACATATTTTTTTAATCAATTAATATATTGCTAATCAATATGTTACACGCATTAAGCCTGTCGGGGAGCAGATGCTATGTAAAGACAGATCCTGGACCGTGAGATTTTTGTAGCTATTACCGACAAATCTTTCGCCGGTTGAGTCCCACATACAACTCCCAGCCCTTCAGTGAGAAGAGGCCTAAAATCAATACCTCGTGTTAAAAAAATATGTTTTGCGAATTTAAACATAGAAATAAACACAATTTAAAAATCCGAGCTAAGCTCGGTCGCCCATGCAATAAATTAAATAGAAACAACCAATATGCTAAGTTGATGGCGTTTTAATAAATTTGTGATAATATTGTAATGAACCCTCACTGTCATCACTGCCAGGGATCAGAAGTTTCTAGACTAGTACCCAGTTGTGTTTAATATTAAAGTATGGTTTACTATTATATTTGAATTTATTTACTTTGTTTTGTAATTTAGATATATTTCTGTTGCCGTGACTAGGATATACACTTTAATCTTTGCCTGTTTATATTCCAATAAATTCTCGCCAGCATTATATCAACATCCTCTCCCTATCCGCTTACCAACGTCCTATCTTTTTCCGTCAGAAATCCGTCTCCCCAGAAAAAAAAACAAACAATTTTTTTTTTTCAAACTACGCTTCATTTTTGAAAATTCTATGAACATCCATCCATAGAGTCAAGAAAAAGTTTTCCTTTGACTATGGTTTTAAGAATTGTATAATCTAAATATGAAGACTTTCTATTTTTACACGCTTTTTATTAACTTCACCTGTATGTTTGTTTGTATGTTTGTAACCGACTCCTTTGGGCGCGATTTTGACCCACTTTAAACGACCAGATTTCGTTCAAACTTTGTAGATTTATCGAGGATCGATGATAATACACTAATTTGATAAAATTATTCCATTTTTCAATTTGCAAATAGTAGATTAGAATAAATAATAGTTTAAAACTAAAAAAAAAACAAGCTATTATAAATAGAGCAAACTAAAAAGGTAGAAAATAAATAATAGTTTAAAAAAACTAAAAAACGCGATTTTATAGAAAACAGAACTAAAAAAATTGAAAATAAGTTTTAATAAATTTAAATTAAGAATAGTGTTAAAAATTTCAATAAATATAAATTAATAATAGTATAAATTAAAAAAAATGTATTGTATATTAAATAAAGCATGGTTAGTTCAGTTTTCTTTAAAAAGCGTGTTTTTTAGTTTATTAAACTATTATTTATTATTATAAAATCTACAATTATATCATTATTACAAAAACCTATTTTGTAATATTTGATTAAGTTGAACTATATTTATTTATAACATATTTGTAGATTTTGAATCTGTCACTACCTATATCATCGTCATAAATAAATTGACAAAAAAAAAGAGTTCATAACATTAACCTAGATGTTGTCAAATATGTCTTTTGATATATATTTTTTCTTCAAACTATTCCCACGTACTAAACATGGATGTGTTCCAATATTTAAGAATAAATGTAAATTAAAAATATATATGTATACAGGACAGCATTGAACCATCAAACATCAATTTTCGAAGCGATTATAGCTCAGTGGTAGTGTGAACGATTTCGCGTCAAGGGACGTGAGTTCGAATCCAAACACCTACAATGAGTTGAGCTTTCGATGAACGAAATCATCGTGATGAAACCATAGCATGGTAGTAGGACTTTTTTCTAATGCCCGCATAGCTAGCAACCACCCAAAAGATGAAAATCTGACGCTAAATACCAATAGGTGTGTTCCGGCACCTGCACTTGAGAGCCAGTTCCTCCACAGGTTTAGCGTGGCTATCAACTTGGGCTGTATCGTCACTTAAGATCAGGTGAGATTATGGCCATAACCCTAAACCTTACCTATAAACAAAAAAAAACATCATATTTCCCTCGGTCTCTTAGTCGTCTCGAGCTTACATTACCCCTAAGAGCGTCACACACAAAGGTTATGGATCAGAATTTCAAAGCCCTCTAATATGAAGTTTCACTTCGACCATGATATTACCCAATGATGTTATTAGTTACAATCCAATGATCTCTAGCTTTAGAGAAACTCCTTTGAGAGGTTTAGAATTATTATTCGTTTGAATGTCGAAATTTCGTATTCGTTTAATAATTATTCGTGTTTTGTTGTTATTTTTTGTTGCCTACCAATTTGCATGTTGTGATTGCCATAAGAGGTCCAGTGTATGTTTTCCGGAATTTCCTCAGTAATAATTTGTAACTGTTGCAACGCACCTACCACTAGCGGTCCTAAATGAATAAATTCTATAGATTATTGGAAATAAACATATCTATCATGCTATTTACAAAGCTATCCATCGCTTTTGCCTTAAACTTCTTTGTGGTAAAATATTTTTGTAATGATATGATATTTTATACATTTACTTAGAACGTATTAGTTACATAATGCATAATAGAAAAGGGTATCGGAATATTTCACCGATTCTGAAGCCGGTGTACCATGCATTTCGTTCTTACAGGCTTTCACACGATGGTATATACGAGGGGTATGAGTTCCCTTGTTCACAAAATGATCTACCCTATAATGATTGATATCAAAAAGCCTCAACTATATATTAAAATATACAAGGTGATGTATTTTCCGCTCGACTATATCAAGTTTTGCTTAAATGTAACGTGTCCTTAAAATTTCACTGTAAATTCTCGGCTAAACATCGATTTCTCGCCAAAAAAGTTTCACGTTGAGAACACGACAATACTGAGTGTATTGTATTGAAGACTCAATATGAGTGACATATTGTTCATTACGAAAGAAGACACTGATAAAGATTTTTCAATGAGAAAAGATCCACAGTCTAATTGGTAAGTCTTGATAACAAACAATGAAATCTGCCGACATCACGAATGTCTAATTTGAGACCCGTCCAACTGAATAAATTTGAACTTCTAAATTAATAATTGCATAAGCGACTTGTTGAACAGAAATGCTCTGTGAACATCAAAGTTTAAACGTTTGACCTTTCCCGAGACTTGTCCAAACTTCCTCACCGAACAACCGGCAATTTAAGTGATGGACCGAGAGAATTCCTCGAGGCGAGGTCAAATCCAAAAGATACGAGACAACATTCCTGGACGTCACACGTTTCCTGGTCTGCGTATAAGTGACTTCTTTAATTACACGATCGTAAAGATAAAATAAAACTACCTACCTATTATTACTCAGCTCATTAATATTTATAAGTTTACGAAAATGATTTACAACAAGTAATTGTCAGTTTTACCTCCACAGAAACCTCTTGTAATTAATTTGACATTGGAGTTTATTTATATACATTTTTATTATTATTTAAAAGGGTAGTAGATTTTCTGAGGTAAAAACTTTTCTCTAGGCGCGTTGAACACTTTTTGGGTGAACAAAAACCACGGAACTCGCGTGATCGTCAATTATATATATATATATATGTATAAAGAGTATATCTCTTTTTTATTTATAGTTTTAAGTTTTCTCTGCTATCGGCAGTCCTCATGATTACTTTTTCTTTATTGGACATGTATTGTTAACCTTTAGGGCTCGCAGCTCGAAGCAACGAGCATAAGGGAGCTATGAAGTGGCCCATCCTCGGCTAGGGTTGTTTCCTGGGACGCGAAAAGATATCCCGGTGCTGCCTAATCCTAAATACGACCCTATACTAAGCAGTAATGTATTTCGCAACAACATGAATTACTAGCTTCCTAAAGTAAAGAATTGTAATGACTTTACCGCAAGTCGGTATGATTAGACTAAAACGGTGGTATTATGGCCACAAAATCACCTGATGTTAAATGATGATGAGGTCCAAGACATTGGACACGCCAAGCCTAGTACAGGAATTGGCTCTAACGTGCAACTTCCAGGAAACGTCTACAAGTATTTGGTGGTACATTTTCAACTTGAGGGTCGAGGCTAGCCAGGCGGGTGTTAGATAAAGCCCTACCATTATGCTACGGTTTCATCACGATGTTTTCCTTCAACGAAATCTCAGGCTTATTACATACGGCCTTCGTATACACTACCAATTGAGCTATCATCGCTTCGTCATCAATTGTGGAAACGAACATGGGACATGAATGAATCTAGACCACACTAAGCATGTTGACAAGTTCGTAACATTGGTATCTATCTATAGGCTTGGAATACACAATAATCTTTGGAGAAGGTTACAGATTATCGATCAGTGCGTAAGTAAAACTTTTAAACAAAGTTAAAGATTTTGTATAGAGAACCTGATATAGTGCAAGTAAATATAAGAAACTTCATACTTTATTGATTTAAGTGGCAAAAATTTTGTTTGTTTTTCAAAAATCATTCATGATGCTGGTACAATAATCATTGAAGTTAACGCGAGCGTAGTCGCATGTAATACATAGTGTTATATACAATACCTATATTAGATACCTAGATACAGACTTCACAATAACGATTGTAACAAAAAAGTCAGTCGTTAGCGGATATCGAACCCGCCACCGTTTTTTTAATCTATATGGCATTCAATACCAAGGTTTTCTACCACGGAGCTATGAGGCTCGTCAAAATAAATATATAAGACAAACAATGTCGATACGCTATGCACCTGTCAGGACGCACGATGAATTATCCGGCTGATAAATGTCAGGGCGGCAAAAAAACAACGTATTTCTCAATTTTATCAAAGTTGGGCAATCTGAATTATTTTCGTACTAATAGTATAAAAAGCACTTGTTGATATTTTACTAGACAATTTTTATTTGTTCCTACGTGAATATACTTAAGTGTTTAGAAGTAAAATACGAACAAACGAACGGTGGTGCGTACTATGTATCTATTTCAAAATTTAAATATTGATGCTGCAAAATAATAACTTCATCAATCAAATACTGTAAGGAATTCTTATCTTTACTATTGTTAATATTAATATTAGTGGGTTTGTTTGTTTGATACGCTTTCACACCTAAACCGCTGAATGGATTATGAATTTTGGTTTAGAGATTCGTAAGACGCTGGACGCGGTTGTAAGGTACATTTGACCCTGTGCTTAGAGTAGGTTTGATGCTTGATAGGGTATTTTTGAGGTGATCGTTTTGATGTTCAGAAGCACCTTCTTAGGACCTATATTGAATAAAGATTTTTGATTTGATTTGATTTTTCTTCGCGAAAAACGTATATGATGTGGTGGGGAGAGAGCTAGGTAATCCTTAATTTATTTTTCAAACTACTCTTTTTAACACCTCTCTCTGTATTACTCAACAACCTTATATAAATTAATTAATATTTTTTTACGTTTGAAAACCAGCCCTCCCACTAGGCTTCGCGAGTATAGTGGTTTATATTTATGGAAACAATCACTCACTGAGTTATCTGTTTATTTCCAAACAACAACTAACTATAATCTATGTGGGTAAACGCAATCCTTGTTTATATAAAATAAAACTACTACCAACATTTTTACATATAATTCAGTCACTATATACAATGTTGCTTGTCTGTACATACATTTAAATATAATATATATATATATATATATATATATATATATATATATATATATATATATATATATATATATATATATATATATATATATATATATATATATATATATATATATATATCAATAACATCATCATTTAATAGTAAGTGAGATTGTGGCCATAACGCTATCGATAAATAAATAACAAATATTTCAGTGTTGGTCTAAAACCAGATTTGCATGACAAAATCAATATAACGCCAGCAAAGTAAACGGATGTCTGTAACCTGGAGAGTGTTCGAAACAGCTCTTTGAACTGATCTCATGCTCTCTGTTCAACAACTTAACCATATGGGCAGGACTTCGGTATCACAGTTTCACGGTGACACCTCTAACGACAATAACCAAAAAGTTTGCAGAGTCTTACTTTCATTGTCCAGTGAAGTTATAGAACCATGTTCCCGTTAGCATGTTCCTCCCATACTGCGCCATGGAGTCCTTCAAAAGAGTCGTGAAAATATACCTAAGGCAGTCAGTATGACAACGGTTACTGGCAGTGAAATCTATTCGTTTTCAGTCACCGCTAATTTGATTGTACTGTACTTAACACCAGGCACAGTGCAGTCATTTTGCTGATCAACATATCAAAAAAAAAACATCAGAATGAAGTGGTTCTATAATAAATAATTATTCACACTAAGATCATGCAACATACATAGATTACATGGTACATCCACCGGTATTTACGAAATTATTTTAATAGCATATGGTATTTGGTATATCAGTTGACCTATACGGTGCCATCAAAATATCGCATGCTCCGATAAAGTAAAATAATTGCATCCATAAGCATAATTTAATTAAAACCTTCATACCAATAACGATGTTAAAGCGATACCGGATTATTACTTTTAATAGAATCCATCGATTTATATGGAGTGTATATTGATTAGAGGAGCGATTTAGGGATCCAATAGCATTTATGCGGTCAATAGTTATTATAATAAAGTTCAGAATAGTGGTAGGGTTTTTTTAATGCTAGCAATCACCCGCAATTTAAAAATCTGCCGCCAAATATCAATAAGTTTGTTCCGTCAGTTGCATCTGAGCGACAGACCTTCCAATAAAAACCGGTAAGGTATCTGCGATTCCCTTGGTGTTGTGGGTGTCCATGACCTGTGATGATCACTTACGAGCAGGTAACACGCTTGCTCGTTTGCCTCCTATTTCATAAAAAAAAATAAGGTGTATTCTGGCAGTGGCACTTGTAAGCCAGCCCCTCTACTAGGTTTTACGTGTCCACTATCTTGGGCCACATCGTCACTGTACACCAGGTGAGATTGTGGCTGTAATGATAAATCTATCAATACCAACATTATAAATAGGACGGATTTGTATTTTTGTTTGTAATTAATAAACTCAAGAATCTTTAAACCGATTTCAAAAAACCTATCATGGAATGGAATATATGGAATACTACATTAGCCCTGAGTAACATAGGCTATAAAACATTTTTTTAAATAAAACATATTATATAAAATTTTGGTTCCACGTGAACGGAGTCGCGGACACTGCAGGTAAACTATAAAAAAGTAACATCTGGCGAAACTGTCCTCCAATGTAAATCTATAAAAAATAAAAAATGCCGGATAAAAACATGTTCTACCAAAATATCTGAGAAAAGCTCAGAGAAGAATCATAAACAAAGCAAACACTCATTAGTATATACGAAGTAGCCGTGACCTACCAGTTACGTTAGGCGTCTATTGTTTGTAATTTTTTAACATTTGTCTACATCTTTCAACTTATTTTCAGAAGACGCTAACAAATTATACACCAAAACTTACCTCGTGAACCACTATATCTATCGGCGAAAACCGTATGCAAATCCGCTCAGTAGTTTTCGAGTTTACCGCGAACAAGGAGACGGGGCGGGTAACATAGTTTTAAAGCATGCAATGGACTTCAAAAACTGCGTCTTGTTAAACACCTTTAAATATATTCTAAAAACGCTCAGCTCGTTAATATAATTTGTTTCTTTAAACAACTAGATCATCGAGCTAGCCCATCGCATGCTAAATATCACAACCTTGTATACAGTTCCTTTTGAAATATTATATTTATTGCTTAGAGTATGAACTTCGTAAATGTTATGTCTCTTTTATTTTTATTTTCATGTCCAATGGAATGCACGTGCACATTATAACGATGATAATGTCATGGATTTTTATTTCTTTAATTTTATGTAATTCTTACTTTTACACGCGTTCAAACTGTAACGGAAGCAAAAATTTTGAAGTGTGGTGTATTGTGTCTCATATTCGCAGACAATATTTAAACTACTGCACATATAACAACGAAATTTGACTCGAGAGTTATTATATTTATTTGTATTGTATGTATGTTATGTATAAAACATACTTTTTTGTTGAATTAAAAGTTCCAATAGTGTAGTGTATAGGTGTTAAAAGTTACTAAGGCAACTTCTTTAAAAAATTTGATACAACTGTCTTAATCTGGTAACCAACAACTTAATAAAAATTGTGTGCTACATTTCAACTCTCTATCGAAACAATTTTTATCTGGAGCAAATTAATCAAACAAAATTTACTTAAGTCCACAGTATACTTGACCGTCCATCATCTAGCTATCAAGACATTAGATTCGATGTTCTTGTTACATAGCATATTACAGAAAATATTTCACATCAAACAATGCGTCCGAGCGTTTATTTTTATATTTCCTGTTGATGCAAAGTTCAAGCGAGTTACACGTTAGTCATGTCGCGTTTATATTAAGAAATATGTTAGCATTTTCATCGCAAGGCATTCGTAAAATATGACGTCTAATTGGCGTTATGTTGGCACCAACGGAAAGCGAAACTTTATTGTCAGACATTTTCTAAGCATCCGATGATAGAGATTCTCGACAGTATGAGAAACTGTTTAGCGGAAAATTTGTAACAGAAAATACAAACCGACAAATAATAAACTTGCCATCACCTTGGTGTTTATTTGTTCAATTTACAGCTTTACGTTTGTGAGTAAAAGTTGATATCTGCACTTTAAAAATAAGTTTTCGTTACAAGGATTTCGTTTTTTTTATCATAACATGTTACTTGTATTGGTTTTCAATAAAACGAGTTAAATAATCTACAAATTAAAGATTGCTTTTTGTTACAAAGTAATACAAATCAAATTAATATTATACATGCGAATTCACATAGTTTATCCCTACTAATATTATAGATATAAATGTAAGTTTGTTTGTTACGCTGTGATGTGAAAACTACTTAACCGATCATCATAAAACTTTGTACACATATTCTTGGAAGTATTAGAAGTAACATGGGATAACTTTTTATTGATTTTTTTTTACGTAAGATGGAGAAAAACCTTTTTAATGGCTTCAGTGCGACTGAAGCCGCCTGTAAAAGCTAGTACATAACAACTAAACAGTATCACGGAAATTTCAACAATCATACTTCATATTAATATTATATTCATACTAATAATATGCGGAAGTGAGTTGGTATGTTTATTACGCTATCACGTCTAAACCGCTGAATCAATTGTGATGAATTTTGGCACAGAGATAGATGGGATCCTGGATACGTAACTAGGCTACATTTTCTCGCGAAAAACTTATTTGTAGTGGGGTAAACATATGCATATACTTTGTTTGAAACTTTTAATTGCGTCATTAGATTTGTTTAACAGAATCGATATTACCGCGAGCGAAGCCGCACATAAATAACATTACATAAATATTAGGGTCAAATAAAGTAAATTTATGTGGTCAAATAAAAACCATAACATGACAAATTAAGATAACGCCAATAACTTTAAGTAGTCTACTTATTAAAAGGTAAGAAGTAACAGAAGTTAATCGAATAACCAGTAGCTCCGAAGCACAAGGTTGAGCGATTTCTAAATAATGCTATAGAATGTATTTAATATTTTTATATAATACGGTGACCTCATAGTACAGTTCTAACGAAGCAATTATTAGGCCCATGTACGGTACGTTCAAGTCTTTTATTGTCACTAATTGTGGGACGCAACGTGTGGATGTTGATTTGTTGAATTTCATAGTCACAATAGCATCGTATTTTTCATTTATAGCAAGTAGGATGGTATCAAAAGTACTTACGTATAACGACTTCCCTGATTTGAGGTCTTAATTTTTGATACATTAAGTGATACAGTTTAAGTTATTTTTTTTATAGATTACCAGCTTTACCCGCCGTTTCTTAATTAATATTGATTGTACGTAAACAGTTGACGCAACAAAAAGTTTCATACAAAGTTTATTCCTCATTTTATCCCACTTCCTATAAGTTTTTCCCGAGAAAAGGTAGCCTATCACGGTCTCCAAGATCCCATCCATCTCTGTTGCAAAACTCATTTTCACATTTATAATAGTAGTATAGTTTTTATTTTAATAATCTTATGTTATTTGTTTACGATATTTAATGCATACTAAGCACCTGAGAGGATTGTAGGCGGATAATCGCACATTGTGATAAACCATTAGCAGAGGTATTTGGTTTGTCATAGTGATGACCTCTGCCAGATTGCCTGTCTCCCGTCTCCATGATTCCATTATCGGGTACAGTGCGAGTACTTACATTTATGTGATTAATTCTCAGATTATAAATAAATGTCTTTATAATTATTATGTCCTATTATGATTTAATACAGCGAATAAATCGCAGGTGACATGTTGCTTAGATCATACGTTTCGATGACGGCATTCAATAGTGGAGGTTACGTCAAAGTTCGAATGCACCGTGTAGGTACCAAGACACCATGTTCGAATTTTAAAACCAAGTTTAACTTTTTAAACCGACTTCAAGTAAAGGAGGTTAACAATTTAGGCTTATTTATTTTTCTTGTTTTTAAATCAGAACTCCGTCATTTATGAACCGATTTGAAAAATTCTTCTTTTATTTGAAAAGGGATATTATCAAGGAAGTTCGATTTAAATTTCACTATGCATGATAACAGAAATCTTACCAGGTTTATAAAAGACTAAGATTAGAAGTCCTTGAAGTTATACTTAAATATCATAAAAAAAAACCGTCTAGAATTACTTGGACTGCAATGAAACAATGGAATTTCGTTTAGGGCATATTTTAGAGTATAGTTTTTTGAAGTCGGTTTCGCTTTTTATTAAGTAAAATATTGTATCACGATACGTTTATTGCTGATTCCTCGATAGTCGCCTCGATAGTATTTTATTGGATATCGCTGTGCTAATAACCACGAAAAGGACGGTCATTATGCAGTATTACTAATTGAAACTACCCTTATATCGCCTTCTTTCCTAAATAATCCCCACAGCCCATGACGATTTGTAAATCCAATTTAGGATGAACTCTGGTGTAGCAATAAATGTTGGGTTTTACCGTAATGAAACCGATCGAATTCACCGTATTCCTTCATCATCATGTAACGAGGAGCGGTGAACGATTGAATATTACTTCCGCTCAATCGGTCAAACGTGATCTACGTTTACAAAAGCCTACAATTTACAGTCTGAGAGATCCTGGAGTGAGAGTCACTCTCTGTCTTAACTACAAGGGGTGCTTCAAAGCACTTACTCTCCTCGCTCCGGGATATCGTAGCTACACATCCTATGTTTAGCATTTTAACATTAGTAAAATACCTTTTTTACGAGTATGAGCTTTTATGATGATCCCACATCTACCGTTATACCGACAACCGACTGTTGGTGATTTATCTTTGGTCTGATAATAAATTATTCCATAACGAACAGGATATGAACTTGAAACATACAAACTCACTTTTGATAGTATTAGTAAGGATAAGAGCCCCTATATATTCATAATATCAGGTATCACTATGTTAAAGTTCATCGAAATTTGTCCAGTAGATTCAGAATGAAAGGCGTACAAAAAACAGACAGACATTGATCTATATATCGATAGTAAAGATAATTGACAATATAATATTTTGTTTTTTCTCAGTTACAGTATTTGTTATATTTAAAGATCTTATGATAAATGGAATATCGTTGATGCTATTTATTTCTATATATGTTAATATGTTTATAGATAAATATCTCATAAAATATGACACCCAGAAGAAATATTATATCTGCGATAAGATACATAATGACGTTCACAATCTGACTTAAATTTCCGGTTTACTATTCAAACAAGGAAGACTGTCCCTACGTTCTGCCTCAATTGTGTACATTGTAAATTTAGAATTGACTTAGCGAGAAATCGTGAAACGTTGAAGGAAACATTCCTTATGAAACTACATGATGCAAGGCCATTTTTTTCCGCCCTCAAGTTGGAAAACTGTCGCTTATACCTTTAGATGTTTTTCGGTAGTTGCACTTGACGGCCAGCGCCTCCACAAGGGTTAGCATGTCCTAATCTTGGAATAGAGCGTCACATAACTTCAGTTGAGGTTGTGGCCAAATGCTACTATAAAAGTACCAAAAATGCTCCATCTATTTATAGTTTATAGGTTTAGCGGTTTATCCACATTCTCATTTGATGTTAGGTAACGATGTGTCCTAAGATGGTGGACACACTAACCCTAGTGAAAGGACTGGTTCTAAAATGCAACTGCCGGTACACAGCTATAGATATCTTGCTGCAGATTTTTAACTTTAAGGTAGGCAGACATTGGTAAAAGTCCTACCACCATACTATGGTTTCAGAACAAATCAAAAATCTTTATTTAAATTTTAATTAAAGAAATAAAATAAATAAATAATTTAAAGAACCTGCAAGTAACTCGATCTGCACTTTATATATATTTTTTTAGGAACACTTTTTTGCATAATTATTCAATGTTTGCATTTACAATAGTTAGTTTAATTAATTAGCGCATGTACAAAGAGGGGTATCAATTCCAGACATCACCATTGCTCACATATTTCATCACATTATCATTATATCCAGTCAGCATATTCATCAAGTTTTATCACGATGTTTTCCTTCACCGAAAGCTCACGCTCATTGTAGGTGGATTTGAACTCACGACACTGGACGCGGCGCCCGTACACACTGCCAGTTGACCTATCGTCGCTTCTGTTTTTCCATATTAAAATAACAATTCACGTATCTCTGATAAAAAAAAAAAAAACGAACTTTAAATTAAATTAGTATTAAATATTTAAATTGATTCATGAATATGCGTAGTAGTCTGAAGCGATATTATCCATCCAAACAAATAGATGTGTACGTAATGAATGATTCACCAACCATCCTTGACACGCGTGTGGGAGTAACAATAGTTTAGGAACATACCAGCTGATACACTACGCGGCTATTATAAAAATAATTACTTAAACGAAGAACTACATAATAACTTAATGTTACTCGCAATGATTTGTCTACGAATTTGATTCAATTACGGAGAAGATTTCGATTTGTTCACAATTTGATCTGATGTTAAGGGATGACGTGGTCTACCCTGAACTTTTATTGACAAAGTAGCGCAATAAATTAACTTCCTTGGCTAGTAACATTGATAGGGGTGTGGGTGAGTCACGGGGTGACAAGCACCGACAGGTATTCACTAAAAGGAACCCCCATATGCCAGAGAGGAGGGACAGCTTTCACGCTTCTTCTATAGGCTACCATTAATCTAGTGAGGGGAATACTTATAGTATACTCTTTCGTTAAGTTTAGCGTACTCACCTACTTAGGATACATCATTACTTTACATGAAAGAGTGTGGACACCAGCTAAACCGCTTAAGAATAAACAGAAGTATCGTTGCAAAAATACACCTTTAGACGTTTGGTAACTTATTTTTAAGTTAAGGTAGACTGCTAGGTAAGAGAAGTATTGCGAAGGTTGGTCCTGGTCTCTGGCAACAAGAGAGAATATAAGGTCATCGTAGGGTCGCCTGAGTGAGTTTTTTGGTTATATACAGTAGGTGACTCTTACAGGCCTTCGTGTACGGAGCCTTTTTTATGCCACAATAAAAACCGCCGAAAACTACAAAATGACCTTACCATACTCTATCGTTGCATGCAATTTTACTTCACTGAAATACTTAAGACTCAAGACTTAAGACTGACTTAAGTCAAGACTGAAGACTAGAAGAACTTAAAATAAAATTTAAGACTTCCGACTTAAGATAAGACTTAAGGCTTATTTCATATAAAGTTTTATACCGACGCGATTGATAGGGTGTTTGAACATGCTACCACTAAAACATTACTGCTCCATCTAAGAATGAAACATAACAAAATTTTCGAAACAAATACTGACCAAAGTATCGTAGAATACCGATTAATTTTATATCTACGGTCAACCTATGATCATTATTGGGAATTTTACTTATTATTCTTGGATGAATTTATGCAAAAGACGGGTTCTATGGAATAGTCTTTGAGTAATTGTAAATCTAGCATAAAAACATCTTGAAACAAGATGGCTAATCTTGTTAATTTTACTGTTCGCATTCATCTATATAATCTATATTAAAATTATTAAGCGTAGATGTTTGATTGTTTGTTTGAATACGGTAATCTTAGAAACTATCATTCGAATATTCAAAAATTCAAATTTTGTATATTGTTTATTTCATTGAGCGGTCACTGAGGAAGGCTTTAAGCTTTTTGATATCATGCTACCACCAAAAGAAGTAAAGCTGTATTGAATATAGTTATAAAAAGGGGTAAAGTTTATTAGATAATTTTACGTCGTTAAAGTCGTAGCCACAGCTATTACACAGCTTGGTAATGTATAAAAAAGAAGTTATGTTAGTTACACTATTTATAACTTAATAACTGTTTCATATTGGCTCTTATAATTCGCCAAACATATTGCAAAAGGAAGTAGATGAATGTATTTTTGCCCCACTTTAGTAAAAAAGAGATTATCATTCATATCAGTGCATCCATGTATCTTGGTCTATAAATCATTATTCATTTATCCTGGAGGTCACACATCTTAGTTCCTCAATAGAACTAACGGTAAAAAATTCAATCATATACAAATAATTGCGCTGTATACACTTTGTAATTAAACCAAAAAAGTAAAATAAATTACATTTAAGTGCTTATTAAGTTACCGCTAATGAGTTATTAGTACACGTTTTCTTATGTCGAAACATCAATTATGACTTTATAGTACGCTTTTGGACATAATACAATTATGTTCAAGATTATTACGAAAGAATATAAACACTGTTTCAGAGTTATCCCTAAAGAGATATACAATAAGAGATCCAAAACATTTACTGAATAAATTTTAATGTTTAAAATTTATTTAAGGTACACTAATTGTATCCAATTGTTGATTAATCAAATAATCTAACGACAAAAACTATATCCCCAGAAAAAAAACATTTAATATTATTACACTAATTGTATCCACTTCACGGATTTTTAGTTACTGTGGTGACAATTTCTGTAGTCTCTTACCAATTTAGTAGGAAACCTGATAACAGGTACTGCACCCACGAAATGGTTTAACAATCGGTTTATTACACCAGTTTATCATTTAGCAGTTAACCCGGTTTCAAAAACTACATCCGCATAATGTTTTGTCAATTTTGTTACACCAATTATATCCATCTCATCGTTTAACAATTAAGTTAATGACAAGAAATGCATCCACAATATATTTTATTATTCAATCTTATTACATTAATGACATCCACTTCATCGTTGATAATTATTATATAAGCTTATTAGTTGAATGATTTATTTATTGATCAGAATATTGTTTAATAAACACTTAATACGTTGACGGCAATTGCATTAGCTTCACAAGTTTTTATAGCGCATGGTGGTAGAGCTTTTTCTAATGCCCGCCTGGCTAGCAACCAACCTCAAGTTGTAAACCTGCCGCCAAATACGAATAGGTGTGTTCCGGCAGTTGCACTTGAGAGCCAGTTCCTCCACAGGTTTAGTGTGTCTACGAACTTGGGTCGTATGGTCACTTAAGATCAGGTGAGATTATTGCCATAATGCTATACCTTAAGTATAAAAAAAATATCTAGTGAGACTATATCGCTTTATTGATTTAATTTTTAAACTTGTTGTGCTAATTCCATCTTAGTTAAATAAATAATATCATCTTTGGTTAAGCTAATCACACACATGGCAAGATTAACTATTGTAAATTTACTGATATACATTTCTTTAAATTTAACGGTATCCTGAGTATACCGTATAAAAAAAAAACTAACTGGGTCATCGAATTGAAAGATGGACCAACTATCAACTGTTAACCGCAATAGAGAAATATTTTGAAAATTCATAATGTACTATTGTTTTAATCGCCGTTTGAAATATCTATGTACAATTTCTGTTTATATTACCGGAACCGCTTTTCGTAATTTTTTCTTAACGCGTTCTTATAATTTCTGCACGATTATTTCACGTTCTTATTTCATATTTACACGTTATATATGCAAATGCATATAATTTATACGACTCAATATAATGTACTGATAAAGAGGATAATCAAATAATAGAACTGATCATGTTAAATGACTAGCTATTAATTCGTTCACGTGGAAATAAGTTTGTTTATATCCATCTATATATATACATACATACGGACACATATATACAAGCTATACAATTTTTTTTTATTTGATAACCCTTATTCCACCAAGGTACCGTCAGCACAACATGTTTTCTTCCTCTACTCTGCTCTATCAGCTGTTATACACACTTTTTATACACATATCGTTCCTCACACAGTCCATCCATTTTTTTATTTAAGGTTTTAGCGTTACGGCTATAATCTCACCTGATCTGAAGTGACGATACGACCCAAGTTAGTAGTCACGCTGAATCACAGGAGGGACTGGCTCTCCAGTACAATTGCCGAACACACCTATTGATATTTGGCGGCAGGTTTTCAACTTGAGGCTGGGAGCTAGCCAGGTGGACATTAGTAAAAGCCTTACCACCATGTTATGGTTTCCTTGCGATGTTTCCTTCACCGAAAACACAAGCTCATTGTAGGTGGATCAGAACTCCAGTCTCTTGACGCGGAGTCCGTACACACAACCACTGAACTATCATCGCTTCTTCTCCTACATCCTTCCACCTTCATACTTAACATTCTTCTAGGCATATGGTATTCATCTCTTCTCATAACATGCCCATAATACGCTACCCATAACTCCTCAATTTCTCTGTCACTGGTGTTATTCTCATGCTTCCTTGAATATATTCATTCCTAATCATATCCATTCTACCTACTGCATGTATCCATCATATTCGCATATGTGTTATTCGTACACATACGCAAAAATAATTCATCACAATTTGTTCAGCGGTATCGCGTGGCAACGACACAAACAGACTTAGTTTTTTATGAACTAAAAAATAACACACAGTTACTATTATATTCTTTTCTTCTGGTCTTATTCCATTTTTATTTTGGGTCGGCTGTCTTAAGCTCTATTCTCCAGAGACATCTGCTCTGGCTCGTCAATGGGTCTAAATTATTATTTATTAGATCTTTCCTAATTACGGACATACATGTTAGTCTGCTTGGTGTTAGGGCTTTTTCTAAGCTCGTCTGATAAGGTACCACCCTCAAATTGTAAATTTGTAGCCAAATACCCAATAACCTATATGTCTATTCCGGCAACTGCACTTGAGAGCCAGAGCGTGTCCACCACCTTGGGCTACATCGTCACTTGACATGAGGTCAGATAGTTGTAGTCAGTAGTCAGATAGGTCAGGTAGTTACCATAGCTCTAAATCTCGATAAAAACAAAAGAGTGGTGACCAGACTTTTTCGGTCCTGGCTCATGGCGCAACACTTTTATATTACACAATAGGTGCAGCGCATATTATTAACATTAATTCAGGATGCTCAACATAATAATAAGTTTAAAAATTCATAACAATTATATAGATGCAGCTTCTTGTATCCCTCACTGACATATCATAGACGATGTGAAATCCATCCAATGGTTATTAAATCCGATAATTGACGTGTCAAGTTTACAAAGGTACTGTCGGCCATAAAAAGTACCAATTAAAATGGCTTATTGCCAAATGTAGTAGTAAATCTTAAAGTGGTCAACGATCGTTATGTACTATAAAGTTTATAAGTAACAATGTGACCACCACTAAAACTGTATTGTTCACAATAAATATACAATAAAAAATTTACGTGCGACTTCGCAGGCGTTAATATTGATTTTGTCAACCAAATCGGATGACGCAATAAAAAGTTTCATTAAAAGTTTCATGCCCTCTCTTTCCTCCAATTCCAATAAGGATTTCGCGAGTAAAAGTACCCTATCACCGTCTCCAGGTTCCCATCTATCTCTATATTAAAATTCATCATAATCGATTCAGCGGTTTTGTGCGTAAAAGCGTAACAAACTCACTTTAACATTTATAATATTAGTGAGGATAATGATAACAGCATTGTGAAAACATATTATTATTCCGGAATTTTAGATAGACGTATTATCAACTCTATATGACTCATTTCTTTCAAGTTTCGGTTAAAAAACTTCGATACAATACTATATATGATTAAGAATTAATAGGGTAACTAACTTAAGGTAAATAAAGTAAAATTTTAACACTTTTCTAGTATTTATAACAATAATAATAACATGCTTTATTTAATTCTATACAAATAGCTCAACAAATTCAACAAAAAATTCAAGCAACTTTACATTTCTACAAAATCGATACTTAAAATATTAATATTAATTAATGTAATAAATAACTTAAATCAAATTACTAAATAACTTTATAAAAATTACATAAATAAGTAAAATAACTTTTATACTTAAAAATAATAATAATGATGAAAATAACTTCGAATTTGTATGGAGCCCTTTCGGGGAGAAGCCATCCTATGCTTCTTTACCTCGCTTCATTGGCACCGCTATTTCGTCTGCCGGTCTATCTGTATTTATAGAATAGTAAAATAACTTGCAAAAGTTCAGGATTTATCATTGGTTATGTATAAAATATTCATGTTTTTATTTATTGAATAAAACTAACATTTCAAGTGAAATAAATAAATTTATTCTTATATACAATAACAATTAGACATATTGTGAAGTTCTATTTAAAACTCTCCAAGGAGTTTTTTAAATGTACTATTAGGGAGAGCCTTTGGTAGAGTTCTTAACACAAATATGATCGTTGACAAAGTGACTTTATTTTTTCCTATATTATATAACATTAATGGTGACAAGCAAAATATAATTGTGTTATTATACACGTACCAATTGAAATTAAATTTTTAAATATAAACTTCAATTGTAACTTGCCTAAAAATATCTGCAGTTTTAACATTGTACCATGTTTGAAGATTCTACAAATAAAACAAAGTTAGGCTTAAAGGACATGTATATAAAGTCCTTTAAAGACAATTAAAGAAACAAGAAATCTCGTTCTCTCTTACTTAGTTGTTTTTTTCTGTAATAGCAATAGTTTTTCAGTGTGTTTTGTGATTTTTTAACAGCTCTCGTAATTTTCCAAAAACTAAATTCATGTTATATCTCAAGATTTTATTTGTTACTAAAATTCCATCATGTTTCACGGTAGATCTAGCTTATCTCCTCAACATGTTTATGTTAGTGAAGCAAGTGCGAACCATTCGAGTGAAAGGAACTAAGCTGATAATAATCTTCATACGAAGAACATATTATATATAATTTAACGACTGAATTATATGTTACATTAAAAACGCTGTTCCGTAGGAAAAATATATTTTACATGAGTTACTGGGGTATCAAATAGTACCTACTCTAGGGTAATGTGGTAATTACCAGTCCCAGCTCACGTCGCCCTTGTAAGGCGACAGATGCCCGTGGGGTTTTAGTGGGTATTCCCGGCGATTATCACCGGGAGAGCCCCATATAACCTTCTGAATCCTCCCAGATTTGGAGGGTATGCGTAAATGCATTTTCTCATGATAAAAATAAGGTATTAAATAGGGGCTCATCTCTATATCACAAGAAATTCTACATTTATTTTTAAACTCCATGTTTCATGCTAATTAGTTCCACCTGCTGCACTTGAAGGTACTCAGTTCCAACAATAAGCTTAATGTCTCAAATTATTACTAAGCATCAGGTGAGACTATAGCTAAATATTTTGGTTATGTTGACTACTATCGGACGGTGCTATCGCTAGATTACATCAAAATCAATCAAGAAGGTTTAACATGCATAACCTATCCGAAAGGAACACATTTGTTTTTGGGATAAAAGTATACTGTATATTGGTCCCTATTTTTTGTACTTTATACGGTGAGCATTATGACCACAATCTCACCTGATGTTAAGTGATGATTTGGCCTAAGATTGTGACATGCTAAGCCTAGAGAAGCGACTGAATAAAAAGTGCAATTGCTGGAGCACACTTATAGGTATTTCGCAGATTTTCAACTTGAGGGGGTTGGGTAGCCAGGTGGCCATTAGAGAAATCCCTAACACCACACAAATTGTATAAATACTATTATTCGCCATGTCAAATTCAATCATAATCAATCTAGATATTTTAAAATGATGTACGTCCAAGGTAAACAACAAACACCTCAATTATAATTTTCAGAAAATAATTGCCCACATTACACTTACCGTATTGTACAGACGTTACATTAAACTTGGAACTACCAAAAAAAAGGAGCATAATTTGGCAATTTGATGCCTTAAGTGTATACTTAGAATCGACAAACTCGAATATTACCAAACGCACTTCGATTGGTTGTGAATGGCAAAAAAAAATGTGCGCAAGTTCGTATTTTATGTAACGCTACAACGTCTTCTATGCAACCTGGCATCCTCCCGCGACCTTGACATTGAGGGTCCAACAAATCAGGCACCTATATAAACTGACAACCTCAGCCGTGCTAACATTCTTCGGTTGTGTTCTGAAGCTATAGCATTATGAAATTGGTACGTCGATTTAAAATAGTTCTATATTGATTCCGATTTCTAGATCACTTATTGATGTGTGCTCTTAACATTAATTTTTTCATTTATATAATTTTGAAATGATTATGAGTTTGGTACACAATTTGGTGCATACTTTCTAATATTGATGAAATTAATTGCTTGAATTACTGTTCAGTTGTTTAAATTTGTGTTATCGGTTATTATTATCGATATTTAGTAACACCAGTGCTTATTATTGAATTTACCATTAGATATATTTTATAGCAACATGTATTTTTCTCTATTTTCAAAACAAAAGTTTTTTAATCTGCCATTAGAGTTTTAGTAAATAACGAACTTTTTATAAAGCTTTATTTTAAAAATAGAATGTTAACCTTAATTGACAATGATAATATTAATTATTTTGACAGTTTTCAATCATTTTCTTACTTCTTCGTTACGGAAGTGAAATCTATATTTGAATTGGCTTACTCAAGCATTGTCACAAGAACTTACTTATTTTTAACGTAGAATTATTTTTCGCTAGACGATTAAACAATTGCATATCAAGTATATTGTTTACTAAAACTCTTATTTATAATAAATTAATTATCTCAAATGAGTAAAAACATTAAAAATGATCATATATATATATAAATATATCTAATAAGTATTTATTTATTACTATTTCATTTTAAGCTCCAACTTTTTTCCTCTTTCCATATTTTGTGACGTTAATAAAAGTTCTCTACGAGTTTTCCCGTGACTTATTTTTAAATTAACAATATATAGATTTAACATTTATAAATTACAAAACGGCATCTAATAACATTTTCCAAAATTCATACTATTTATGTTTTTGGTGAAATTATATATGACTTATTATTTAATATATTTATATTTTGTTTACGGTTAACAAAAAAGGTATCAATAATTTCATCAATTTCAAACGGAGTAAATTTTGAGTAACAGTTTATTTTATCAGTTGATTATCTATATACTTCTCAAGTTATCTTTATACTAGCTGACCCTGTGAACTTCGTATCACCTATAATCGTTGTTTTTTAGTCTCGTTAAATTTAAAAATGGTTTAATTATAAAAGAATTGTCCAATCTGGTACAACCGTTTGGAAGCTATACGCATACATATATTTCGGCGATTTATTTATTTTTATATATTTGGATGGATATCTTTTGATAAAGTGAACCGATTGCGATTAAGCAAAAACTAAGTAATACTCCAAGTTGCGTACAATTTATACGTATAAAAGTTATCTACATTAGTTTTGTACATTTCACGTGGTACGTGCACATACAAATAGATAAACAGACACAAATTCCAAAAATGCTGAATTTGTGTTCTGTTGGTTGTCCTTTAACACCCTGACTTTTTTTTTGAAAATATTTTAAATTACAAAAACGACTTTTCTACAAATTTATTATACGTATAGATTTAGTATATTTTATTTCTCAATGTTTGACAAATTTTCTTAACAATACTAATATTATTATTAACAATGCGGGACACATAAACGTTGTTCTGCCATATACAGCAGTCGATAATTTAACTAACTTGCGCTTTATACCAATATATACCATATTGGTATAAAAATATATACCAATTATTTACCAAAATATTTTGTTTATTGTTCATTGATGATATATATTTTTTATAGAGATATATGCATTTATTAATAAAAATAAACGAATTATTTCAGATCGTAATTGCCGCTTTGATCGGAGTGTGCACCGCTGGTGCCCTCCCCAGTTACGTTCCGCCCCAATACCGGGTCTCCGCCAACTACTACCAGGACCCAAGACCCAGGGCTAGTTTGGAAAGGAATGCTGCCATCCTCAGATCCGACTCTGAGGTCAACGAGCAAGGATTCCGTTATGCTTACGACACTGAAAATGGTAAGATTTTTTTCATTACTTTGTACGTTTTACGTTACGGACACAAACTCACTTAATGTTAAATGACGATGTGGCCCAAGATAATGACAGTGGAGGGTATTTCACTCAAGTGCAACTGTTAGAATGTTCCTACAATTAATTGGCAGTATTTTTTCAAATTAAGGGAGGTAGCTATCCAGGTAGACATTGAAAAGGTTTAAAAGGCTCCATCACTATGTTTTTCTTCACCAAAAGCTTAGACTCGTTGCAGGAGTTCGAACTCATATCCATCGATATGGAGTCCGCACACTATACCAACTGAGCTATCATCGCTTCAAATTAATTATAATCGTCATACATGTTTGTTGATATCGTATAAGGGTAATATATAACTTTTGTATTTTAATTTGTTACCTAAATATGTGACAATGTAATTTAGTTTTTCCATGTTAATTAAAAATTACCTCAATATTGATATTTTTTAGGGTATATTATAATTTTGCTGTGCTGTAGTACTTGTTATTATTCTAAGATATCTGATTTCAAAGATAAATGCATGAACATTAAAAATAAATTTATCATCCGCATGTTTATATCACCACATTTCTCGCAATAATGATTTTGACATTTTATAAAATGTTTTCTACGTGAGATATATCTATTATTCTGTAATTAATATGCTAATGTGACTGGTCATTTTTTATTTACTCAAAGTGTAGTATTAGTATCAAACAATATAGAAATAATTAATTTTTCAATTATTTATTGATATGTTTAATTCAGCAGGCATCATTTATAGTTATCGATCAGATGCGTTACTCAATATTATGGTATATAGGATACTTTATCAAATAAGATGGAAGTATTAGTAATTCGGAATCGGGGATATAATTATACAGTAAATATACTTCAATATGTAAAAGATTTTTATCTGTGACAGTACGTGATTGTTATCCTTAGCAAAATTTAAAAATACGCTAATTCTGTCGTATATTCATTATAAGCCCAATAAGTTGTGGGTATAAATAATATTAGAACATAATAAAACAAGCAAATATAAGAAAAAAAAGGCATATATTTAAGTAAATAGTCGTATAATGCATACGTGGTCATGGAAACGGCTATTTAAATTATTTTTATTATTTTATTTCATAATTAGATTATTGACTTACAAATTATAAACAAAGGGCATATCATCATGGTTTTGTTAATTGGTTTTTCTGTATGAGTTTTTCCTGAACAGAGTTTACCTACGAGCGCGTTGAAATCTTTTGACTGTATACTATAATTAAGTTATACACAAACATTTAACTAAATATAGAATTTAAATTATTAAACCAAACTTTAATTTTAATAGAAACAAAACAGATAGAAAAAAGTTCTTGTTCTTAATATATATAAAATAATATTGCGAAGCGATGATGGCTCAGTTGGTAGTATGTGCGGACGCTGCGTCAATAGATGTTAGTTCGAATCTACCTGTATTGAACCTGAGCTTTCAGTGATGAAAAAAATATCGTGGAGAAACCGTAGTATGATAGTAGGGCTTTTTCTAATACTCAAACTGGCTTAACCCAGAAAAGTATATGTAATATTGTGTTTTCTAAAAGATGTATTATTATTCCATTTTCAGGTATCCAAGCAGAAGCATCTGGAGTAGAGTCAAACGGTATCCAATCCCAGGGTAGCTATTCATACACCGGTGACGACGGTCAGGTGTACTCCGTTAGGTATACAGCAGACAGTAACGGCTTCCAGGCCGAAGGTGCTCACCTACCCACCCCACCTCCTGTCCCTGAGGCTATCGCCAGGGCACTCGAGGAGAACGCCAGAGATGAGGCTGCTGGCATTTTCGATGACGGTAAGAGACTTTTATCATACAATAGTGGAAGAGATAATTTTGCCTGTTTTACTAGCTACTACTCTAAGCGACTACTCACCCTAGCAAGAAAAGGTAACCTATCTCCATCTTCAGGATCCCATCCATCTTCATACCAAAATTCATAATAATCTATAAAACGGTTTAGGCCTGACAAACAAGCTCACTTTCTTGTTAATACTATCAGTCTGGATTATAAGCATTTTTTTTTTTGTAGAAAAATGTATTTCTTACATATATACATTACAAAATATATAAATATTGAGTCACAGAAATTTATACAACGTTTTATAAATATATACTACAAAAAAACTATTTCTGAATGTGCTAAATAAAGCAATTTGATTTAATTACTAAGTTATAACTTTATTCTTGATGTTTGCATAATGCGTATTAAATATATATTTCATTACTTGCTAGTAAGCTACTACACACCGCTGTAGATGCATTTCAAAATAACCTGGATAAATATTTTTAAAACATTACGAGTAAATTTCAGTTTTAACAGACATATTAAAAATATTTCTACAAAAAAATACCACGGTATTAAAGCATAACCAACAGAACCTATTTCCAGCATTTTTGGAATTTGTGTCTGTTTGTTTGTGCCTGCATCACGTAAAATGTACAAAATTGATATGTATATCACTTTAATACGTATAAATTTTACACAACTTGGAGTACGCATTACTTAGCTTTTGTTTCATCGTAATCGGTTCACTCTATCGAGAGATATCAATATATATAAAAATAAACCGCCGAAATGTATGTACGCATTAGTATAACTTCCGAACGACTGTATCAAATTGAATTTTTTTATTTTTATTTTGTTCGTTATAGGCAGGCCAAGGTTTGTATGAAAAATGAATAAAAACGAACTAATTTTTTTACTGTAATAATATGAACAGTAATGAAGCGATGATAGCTCAGTTTGAAAAGATTATAGCTCAGTTGGTAGTCTGCTCGGACGCCGCGTCAAAGTATTTGGGTTTGAATTCACCTGTATTATATTTCATATATATAAAAGACATTTAATTCATTGGAGTTGTTTACAAGTTTCAATCAATAAGCAAATGAAGTTAAAAACGGAAACGATATTAGATATAGCCAGTTCTATTAATCTTAACGAATTGATGCTGACAGGTTGATTAGGATTGATTATAGCTAATCAAAATGTAAAAAAAAATACAAATCGGTGAATCCGTATGTGAGTTTTAGCGAAAATAAAGAACATTTATTTCAGGTGATACGAAGTTTAGTTTAGTTTAGTTTATAATAAAAATCTGTGAGGCCTAAGTTGTATGAATGTTAGAGATATGACATTTTAATTAGAAAAAATAATTTTGGATTTTGGAAGTCAGAGAAATCATTTTATACATAATCGATCAATCAAAAGATTTTGAATTAACACACACTTGTTCCCATAATTTTCTGTTATATATTTTCTAGCATTTTATTATAGTATATACTAGCTGGTCCCGTGAATTCTTTTACGTGTAACTAAAACTATTTAATCTCGCACCGTCAGTCAATTTACAATAACTTTTGGTAGAGTTAACCGATATTAATTAAAAAAATACTAAATGTTACTCGAGAATACGCTTCATGATTTCCTTGTTGATGTTTTATCATAAACGTTGTACTGTAGCAATTTTGCGTGCACAAAATAACAGACATACGTTTCTAAAAATGATGTAAATATATTTAACACTTATTCTAAGTTACTTGCCATAATTTTTTCATATAAATCTAAATGTACAGAGCCACTAAATTTACATTCTTAATATATATATAGAGTTTAATCTATCTCGACATCATACTTTTATAATAGCTTAGTTATAGTGTAATAGTAGTTAGTAGTTACTTAATATTCACGCAAAGTATAATTTCGTCTAGATATAATTTAAAGAAAATAAATCTCAAATAATAATTGTTTTGCCGTAAAAATCTAAATACTTAATTATTATGCAAATTTAGTTAATTGCGTCGGCATAATTATGTTTCTTTTTTTTTCATTTACATATTATAATTACGTTGTATTCTTCTACATTGATTACTTAACTTTAAGTCAAGTCTAACTACCCGAAATATAAAATGGTGCGTGTATAGAAAATTAATGCTTTAAGTATAACTTTTATTCTGTTTATTCTGTGACTAGCAACTTAGACCAGTAACTTTATTCGCGCAATACCAAACACTAGGTTTTACCTGCAGCTTCGTATACGATAATATTGATTTTTATCCTATTACTGTCTCTAGGCTCCCATCTATCTCTATACCAAAATTTATCAAAATCGTTTCAGCGGTTTAGGCGTGAAATTGTAACTAACAAACAAACCCACATTCCACATTTATATTAATAGTAAGAATTATTTTTTGTTTGGCTTGGAAACAGTACTTTTTCTATATGATAAATGCGATGTATGCAATAAATCATAATTCAAAGCAAAGTGACAAACTCATATTTTCATTCATAATATTAGTTAAGAGTCACGTGTCTTTGATATTGTTAGCATAATTAAATTCTGATATTCATTTCACATTACAGGAAGCTACCACGAAGCTAACTACGCTCCAGCGGTGGTCGCCGCCAGAGCGCAATACCAATATCAACCGAACAGACAGTACATAGCACCTGGCTTCCGCCGTTTGCACCATTACTAAATACTTCACGCGAAAAGCCAACTATAGTGCCATTACACGCTTTAGGATAAGTTTGATATGTACACAGTGAAGCAAATAAAGTTATAAATGACGTTTTAATTTTGATAATTCTATCATTTTATGCTAATAGATAGCAAACAGGCAGACGACTCGTCTCATTGTAAATGATTACCGTCGGATATAGACAGCCGCAACACCTAATGTGTTACAGCCATATTGTTGACCTCGACGGAAAGTGCTGATTCTTGTCCAATATACCGGAATACAAAGGCTCCTACCGTACTTTTATTTTGCGGCCGTCTAAGCCCGAGAACCATCGTTAACCAGCTGGGCAATAACCACTAAGCAATACGTTACCTACTTGGTGAAATTAGTCGAAGTTCTTATATTGCCGACTTTATTAGAAGAATTAAAAATAATAGAAACTAGAAAGAGATTATTGAAGTACCTTTTATTATTTTTTCCTCTGTAAAGCTTGTTTCTTCGAGTGACAATTTTATTAGATGCTCTTTGCGGTTTATTATGTGGGTTATGAATAAATCTAAGCTTAGACGCTCGTTTAAATGATCTAGGTCAGGTTAAGTCGATTAGAGACTACTAAGTGAATGATAAATATATAGTCAACGTCAACACGTTTGCTTGTATACCAGTGACCTTTTTTTTTTTTTTTTTTTTTTTTTTCCCGTGGGGAAATGCTTTTACGCATCCCCTCCCTGGTGGACTGGGAAGGGTATGTGGGACTCGCCCGGCGCTAGATCTCCAGGAATACCCACTAAAACCCCACTGTACCAGCCTCCGCTTTCTCGAAGTAACACGGGATCAGGCCACGCATTCACCGCGCTACCCCAGCGGTCGGCCCAGCCTGATGTTAAGCCGGGCCCCGTCCAGCAGGTTCATGGCCTAATCAGGTTATACCGTCAAGAAGACTAGTGGTGGTGTTTGGTCTGACTACGGCGGTAGAACAGGGGTATTATCATACCACCTTCTCCTTCCGCCTGCTCGCCTTTGACGTCGAGGGTCACTCCCAGGGTCCCTTTCCCGTGCTCTCTCCGCGACCTCTTTCTGTGAGATGGTGTGCTCACAGAAGGAGACCATTGCATGCCATGCCCTCTCACTGCCGAGCATAGCTTTCACCACACTTGGCAGTGAGAGGTCCTCCCCGATTTCTATCATTAGAGCGCGACGTTGGACCGTCCATGCCAAGCACTCTTGCAGCACATGCTGTGCCGTGTCCTCATCAGCTCCACACTCATGGCAAACCGGCGTAGGTTCTCTACGTGCCACCCGGCACAGGTACCGCCCAAAACATCCATGATTCGTCAGCACCTGTACCAGGCGAAACGTAAGGGAGCCATGCTTCCGCCCAACCCACTGCATGAAAACCGGGCGAATGGCATGTATAGTCCAAAGGCCGTAATGTGCACCCGCCAAAGTATCGCTTCATCGCCGAAGCACTTCTATCTCTGCGTCTCGACAGAGGCGACTTATTTCCCCCGGATCCAGAGGCTCCCCTTCTTGCAACTTTCTCACTGCTGAAAGCTGGTAAGTGGCAGCGAGTATACCAGCCTCATGTTCCCAAGGTGGGAAGCCCGCCAACAAACAAGCCGCTGCTACGGAAAGGGTACGATATCCACGAGCAGCCCTCAGTGCTATAGTTTTTTGCATCGCATTAAGCATGTGTTTATTGCCAGCACTGAGGGAATCCGCCCATACCGGTGCTCCATACATTGCCATACTACGGACCACTCCTCCGTAGAGTTTCCGACAATGCATACTGGGACCTCCTACATTTGGGAGTAGCCGTGCCAGCGCCCCTACCGCCCCTATGATGCGCGGCGCTAGTCCCCTGAAATGAGGCTCAAAGTTCCAGCGTCCATCTAGTATGAGGCCCAGATACTTCATCTGGGCCCCAACTTTGACCCGGTGTATCTCAATAAACAGATGAGCCCCAGGGGGTGGTCCACGCCGAGGCCCGTGGAATAGAATGGCCTCTGTTTTATCCACCGCTACTTTAAGGCCCAGCTTCCTGATTCGCTCAACCACCATGCCCACCCCTTCAGTGGCTAAACTCGTGAGTTGATCCCAACTCCCCCCCGGGCTACGACTAGGGTATCATCCGCGTAGCAGATGATAGAAACCCCCGTTGGGAGTGGACAACGAAGCAACCAGTCGTAACCCATGTTCCACAGGAGCGGTCCAAGAACCGATCCCTGTGGAACACCACATTTAACCTGGCGTCTCACCATTCCTCCCCGACTGTCCACATATGCGATACTTCGATCCTGTAGGTAAGCCCTCAGCAGCCTCTGCAGGTACAGGGGCAACCGATAAAACCGAAGCGCTTCCTGTACTACTCCATACGGTAGGCTGTTGAAGGCATTAGCTATATCTACCGATACCGCCAGCACCCTTTCTCCTTTCCCTGTCGCCTCTGCAGACAACCGCTTCAGGGCCATGAGCGCGTCAATCGCTGACCTTCCAACTCTGAAGCCGAACTGCTCCTCCGAAAAATCTGGCCCAACCTCTCTTATGTGCCGAACGACACGGGAGGCGACAATCTTTTCTAGCATTTTGCCCATGTCGTCTAGCAACACAAGAGGCCGGTACGCGGATGGGCAGTCCGGGGGACGACCTTCCTTAGCCAGGAGACACAAACGGCCCTCCTTCCACACTTTCGGGAACTGTCCAACAGTAAGACAGCGACTAAACAGTCCCCGAAGCTCGTCACCTAGATATTTAAGGGCAAGACTTAAAACGCGCCCTGGAATACCGTCCGGACCTGGTGCCCTTTTTTTGGATCGCAAACGCTCGAACACTGCCTCCATTTCATCCTCCGTTACGGGAGGGACATCGAGAAAATCCACTATATCCTCAACACCACCAGAAGGCAGCATTGAGGGCGGGGACAATTCAGGTGATGGGGGAAAAAGAGCCTCCGCCACCCTATTCATCATGTTCGGCCTAAGCGATTCCGTTAGAAATAATAGTGAACATAAAATATATCTTTTGAAGCGACGATAGATCAGTCGGTACTGTCGCCGAATCAAAGGACGTGGGTTCGAATCCACCTACAATGAGCTTTCGGTGTAAGAAAGCATCGTAATGAAAACTTTGCATGGGCTTGTTGTCCGCCTGGCTAGCTACCGCCTTCAGATTGAAAATCTGCCATCAAATACCTGTAGTCATGTTCTGGCAGTTGCACTTGAGAGCCAGTCCCTTCACTAGGCTTAGCGCGTTCACCAACAAGGGTCACATCGTCAATTAATATCAGTTGAGATGGTGGCCATAACGCTAAACCTCAACTATAATAATAAATAAATATATAAAATATCACAATGAAATTTATGTTAATAAACTGGCATGCTACGTAATTGGTTATAATGATAGATATTTTATGTCTTTTAATTTATCTATTTATCACATAAACATATAGCCAGTTTACGACTATGTTGTTGACATTTTCCTCCACCTCCGGAATATACAATTTTACAGTGACATTATATAAACGTAAACATGTAACTCAAGGTTAATATATCTTAACTAAGCAAATCTTAGTGGGACCGCGTACAGAGTGTACATTGATTGTCATGAGTTCACATTCCTGACATAGCAGGCTCATAATTTTAATTATATGGGTCATTATGGTCAAGCTCATAAACCTTAGCTTTTGTTGAACGGATACATAGTGATGAAACCATAGCGTGGTGGTTTTTTAAAGCTTGCCAGAGTTTTAAAATCTGTCGCTGAATGAGTGTATTCCGACAGTTATGAGAGCATCCTAGGTGCTCTTGCATGTTAAACAGTTTTTACTATACAAATTTAGTATAAAATCACGACGCAACAAAACGCACGACCAGTTGAAATATAGCAAATCACTAGGTAACTCGGCACTCGTGTGCTTAAGAGAAAGAATTAGTCTTTTTACTTACTACTGTATAACTCTTTAACGAAATATACCTTTTAACTTTATAATTACTTCTTTAATTTATCTACTTACTACAAACCCGTACATCGAGGTGATGTTTCACTCTATTCAATCATACGATAAATGACAGAATAACGTCAACCGAACATACTAGATGTATGTAAGAATTCACACATAATTCTTAATTCAAAATTCTTAGCAAAAATCACTCCAAGTATACAAATAAAAAAAGAAATAAATGATACAATCCATTCATTTGTAACAACAAATACTAATTAAGCAAACCAACCAGAGGCAACGAGCAAAAACCGCACATAAATTTTGCAGTTTCGCAGTACATGATAATTATAGACGGTCTAAGGTTAACACCAAAATACCAATAAATTAGAGAATTATTTATTTAGAATATTAGAATAAGAAAACATAATTGTATATCTTTTAATTATTTTAGAAAGATTTACTGCAAATGATTTTGAGAATATGAAATTAATACTTTTGTATGTCCAAAACAATGTAATTATTATATTATTGATTTTTATACATTTATTTATAGTCGTGTAAATAATCTATTTTCTTTTAAGCGTAAGATAAATTAACACGATTTCTAAAAATTCTATAACTAACCAGACCTACTGCTGGAAGACTTATCTCGAATATCCAAGAGTGTACTTAGCGCGTAGGTACTCATAGCAACATACCAAAATTTCATCGCATTGAGATAAATAAACAACACATAAATGCATATAGACCAAACCATTGTTTATTGTAGAAAATAATGGATAACATTGAATCATTATAAACAGTTGCACCGTTTTCTTATATTAGAAGTTTCTTTTACAAGACATAAGTTTATTTTAAACTATGTTCTTTATCCCTTAATAAGGTTCCATCATTCTTTTTATTTACATTCCTAATCACAATCATTTCCATAGTACAGCGTGGTGTCTGATATCCATAAAAACAATAAAAATGTATACAATTGATATAAATACTGTTATTACACACAATAAACTGACGTATCTTCGTATTTAAATTAAGGGAGTCTTAATAAATCCATTAGAATTCATAATGCTTGTTCAACCACATGATGGTTTTTTTTTTCGAACTGACATACGCTGTTAGCCCTAAGGGCTTTGACAGCTTCACCGAACTTTTTGGGGCGAGTTCTGAGGGCACTCAGCTCCGAGGCAGCGAGCTCAAGGGTGCCAGAATGGTCGAACCTCGGCTTGGGTTGCGGCTGGAAAACAAACAAGGATTCGCAAGTCTAACTAATCAACAGGTCCTAACTTACTAATTTCGTGATCCTAGCACGACCTTATCGGGCAAACCGCGTAAGGGCTGCGGGGGTAGTCCCTTACAGAACCGTGTACTTAACGTGTAGGTGTGCATGGATGCTATGCGGTGTGATGATGTACTTTCAGTGATGTAGAGTGTCACTGTATCGCGCGAGCAGAGTCACTCGAGGGCTCCTATCCGGAGAATCGAACCTAGCAACAACCATATACCGTATACCATATACAACCACAAAACCACTTGATAGTATTATAATAAATTATATTACATAGTTCAATATTCAATAGATAATACTTAGAGATTAACTGTATTTCATCTTTTACATTTTAGAAGAACATTCGATGACGAATGCCACCATGGATATAAAACATCCGAAGGCATAGATATACCAGGGTACAACAAAACGCACTTCGTACCCTTTATATCGATAATGATACTGCAAATTTCTTACAAAATACTGATTCTCCAATTGTCTCTGAACAAGACCGTTTTCTTTGAGCATTAATGTGAGCTTATTTATCCTGTGTTGCATCGGGAAACCTTTATACATATAAATAGCGTAAACCGCATTCGATATTGGTCTTTGAAAGCTATAAAGTAGAGGCTGACCCCATTGGTCATAAAATAAATGTTTGTAATACATATAAATAGAATTTAAAGTGATAGTGTACAAATGTTTAGAATTACTAACAGAATGTAAACTATTAAGCAGTTTCTTACACGCTGGCTTAGCTCTGGCAGTATATGCGCTTCCAGATCCATTACCATAAAGGTCTACGAATTTAAACATAACTGGACTAACACAGGGTCTTAGGTTATATCGAACCAAATGTTTTGGCCTAGAAATCTGTTTGTTGGAAGTCGGAGTTGTCGTCAGGCTCACTAGATTAGACTGATAAAAGCAGTTTATAAGAAAAGTAAACCACAGCCAAAATAGAAATACACATTTCACTATAAATCTAAAACGTATTTCATGTCCATGTAAAAGTAAAATGTCAAGTAGTTGCAACACAACCTTGCTTTTATCTTGGGCTTGAAGTAGAACTATCATTACTATGGAGAACACTACGAAGGAAATAAATAGACACAGCCAAACTAATGGTTCGAACTCCATGTAAAATAATTTCCATGTTTCTAACAAAGGCGCTTTCTTTACGACTATCTTAATATCATCAATGTGATCCAAATGCCCGTATAAATAGCTAAAAGCTACAGCTCTTGCGCGGTAGAGAAGAAGACCGCCTAACATCACATCTGTCTTGTTGTTTTGTAGCATCTCCATTGGACCACTAACAGACATATCGGATGTCACTATAGAAAACTTTTCCGCGTCAAAATTGTAAGTGAAATTAATTTTGAACTGTTCCATCTCAGCTATTGTCTCCATTACATATTGTTCAACACCTTGGGATGTCATACCTTTTACTCTCTGTGCTGGGTCGATACTAAACGGTGGCCAGTGTGTTGCTGATATGTTGAAGATGCAGTTACGTAAACCGGTGATCAATTTTTCGGGATATAAATCACTTGTATTATTTGAGCATTTTCCGAAATGTATAATTCTTGTGTAATGTTTTCCGCATCCGTAATTGTCGAAGGGATTGTAAGTATGCAAAGAAGGATTCAAAGTATCGTTTACAATAATTACATTGATGACATGAAATTTTAGAAGCATATCAAAGACTTCCCTAAAATGATGGGCTTCTAACGATTGGAATACTATTAGAAATCGTGCGATAGGATTCCATCCTGCTTCCTTAGTGAGATACCGAAATAAGTTTTTAAATGTTTGCAAATTATTCACTGTCAAAAGATAGTTCAGATTTAAAAATTTCAGTATCACATTAGGACTTCGCTTCACGATGCTGGTAATTTTTAGGCGATTAAGTAATTTTAAAATATCGTCATTCTTGAATTCCATATCGATGAAGGTTAATGAGGTTTTATCACGGAAATACTTATATATTATCTTAACTATACATGACAATAAACTGTTCGAATCTTCATTAATTAGATCTTCATGTTCGGAGATATTTGCGTTAATATCTTGAATGAAATTTAGTAATGTACTGCCTTCATCACCTTTTATTACTTCTGTACAATTACAATTATTTACTATGAAAATTATTATTGAGATTATGATAAATATACGTAACATTTTCATTACTCATATATATTTCGTGTAACTTTCAAAATGACGGCCCGACAATCGACGGCGGTGTTGAATTCTGTTTTTGTAATCAGTGTTCGTAAATCATTTATACCAGTATCATGTAACTCATTAGTACTAATTATGAAAATGATTATTTTTGCGTCAATCACTAATTTCGATTTTATCGTTGATACTAATATTATTCTTTCATGGTAATTAGTGACGATGTAAATATATGATACGTTATTCCTACATCGATAATTCAGTTTGAAAGTACCTATTCCGAATCAGTGTCATAAGAATGATTGACAATAATTGACATATACGGCCATTTTGGTGATAATGCCCTACACATAAAAGATTGATATATGCTGTCGTGGGCTTTTTTGTAGGACTATTCAAGATAAACATTTCCATTATACATTATATGCGTGTAACCCTAAAAGTTTTTGCAGCGCATGCCAGAATCTCTCGCAGAATTTTTTCGTACTTACTTCCAAATTATCATTATATTTTGAACTATTCACACAATATCTTTGTAAATTATAGCTTATGGGTTATTCTGACGCATAAGCTATATATTGTACAGTTTCATTAAAATCCACTCAGTAGTTTTTGCGTGAAAGAGTAATTTTTACCGAATTTACCATGGGGAGTTTTCCGAGGAATTGCTCGCATTAACACCTACTGCTGGAATCCACCACTGTACGACTTGTCATACACTTAAATTCCATCCTCACTCTCTGGATGAGTGGCGATCCATGACGGGGGTTTCATGGAAAATTTCTTTCCGCGCACGTGTACCTTGTGGAACAAACTTGCTTCATCGGTGTTTCCGGACCGTTACGACTTACAAAGAGAGCCTACTCTTTTCTTAAAGGCTGGCATAAAAAAAAAAAACGAAAAGTGATTATAATACTTCGTAGTTATTTAAAGTACTTCTGATTCAGTAAAATTATTACCCCGTGCTTTTAGATCCGACTAGGTCGGAATGACTTTGTTTTCGTTTCTTACGTATTATAATTAGAGAGAATGTACTGTAACTTGTTTTTTGTGTATAGAGAAATGTTTGTGACACACATATTGTCTGGACGGTAGGTAAGAAGGCAGTGGGTGAGTCAACCGCTGTAGTATAGTACCTATATACTGTAAAAAATGGCTTTAAATTAACGTGTTTTATTCAGGTAAAGTATTAAATATATTATTATTATTATTAATATTTATAATTTCATATATAGATTTATTATTATATTTTATAAAGAAAACCCGAAGGTTTCTATTATATTAAATATATCATTGAGGTTGGTTGACAGTTGCTAATTAGTATTATAGGATAGCTGTGTCCGTGACGTGTTCGCGTGAAACTAAAAAGTTATTTAATCAATTTATATATCCTATGTTACTCAGGGCTAATGTAGTATTCTAATGGTGAAATATTTTAAAATCGGTCTAGTAGTTCTCGAGTCTAATCGATACAAACAAAAATTTAAATCTTTCCCCTTCATAATATTAGTATAGATATTTTACCGCATGCGTATTGGTTGAAAATCTTAAGGAGTTTTCTTGATTTATTTTGAAGGTATATACTCACCCCTTCCTATGTGGAAATAGCTAAATGGCTGAAATAACGGTTACAATTTTGATATTTAGAACTGACATTGAAGAAAATCTGAGACAAAATATTCAGTGGTAGTGTGTACGACTTTGCGTCAAAGGACGTGAGTTCGAATTCAACCATCTATAATGAGCTTGAGCTTTCGGTGAAGGAAATCATCACGAGGAAACCATAGCATGTTGGTAGGGCTTTTTCTGATGCCCGACTGGCTAGCTACTACCCTCAAGTTGAAAATCTGCCACCAAATAACCAATAGGTGTGTTCCGGCAGCTGCACTTAAGAGCCAATTCCTCTAGAGGTTTAGCGCGTCTACCAACTTGGGCCGTATCGTCACTTAAGATCAGGTGAGATTATGGCCATAATGCTAAACCTTAAGTATAAAAAGGCTTAATATACAATCTAAGAAGTTTACAATTCATTTTATACGTGCTTAATTACGTTTGCTTGGATTCGAACTCACGTCCCTTGACGCGAAGTTGTACACACTACCACTAAGCTATCATCGCTTCAGAAATATACGTGTTTATTTCATTTAATTACCTTTTATTATATAACTTTTAAGTCTAAATTTAAATTAATCGTCTACGCGATAATACTTCGAAAGTTTTGTAGGCAGACGTAAAAGCGATAGCCTTCGATGAATTATTGATTTTTCAGTGGTCACCACTGTTTTAAATTGTACCATCTAGTACAGTGCAGTCATCATGGCATATTATTAATATATAGGCAATGTATTTTTCCGTATTAAATCGCTTATGTAGTGTATTGCTAAAGAATGCAGGCGCGGTCATCTTTCGACCTTAGTTGGATAACATTTTCATTATACATTTCCGTTGTTGTCGAACAACGGATATTGTTGTTTCTGTACCTACACATATGTTACAGTCCGTGGAGGATGCAAAAGTTATATTTTACCGCTTGTGACAGAGTGTATGACGGTACATTTCGAACAGTCGTCTGTACTGTCCAACATTCTTAACTCGACTGAACTGAACTAACACACTCGCGCTACTACGCGGATAAGAATCAATCAAATAACTAACTTCATTCATGTCGTTACACTAACAGTGTAAAATCAACACAACAACTTTTATAAATGCAATATAGCTATTGTTCGTAGTTAAATCATTTTAGCAATTAAAAGTATATAGTATTATTATGTTTCTAGTATAAGTATGTCTTCACACTAATAAGCTGTAGACGTGGTATTTATTTAACACATAATAAATCTAATAATTTCTTTTATCCATATAGAGGTCAAAAATATATTGTATTAATTTTTTTGTCTGTCAAATCCGACTCAAATTTATAAACGGGAACCCGAAAGCGCTGTTTTTCTGCGCAAAGTACCTTACGCATTTTTCTCTTTGAAATCATATAAGTAGTATATATGTACGTAAAATAGTTGCTGTAAAATGTTTTGTCGAATTAATATAAAAAATATATAATTAATATACTTACATGCTTTCAGTATTATAATAGATGCGGTTATTTCCCCGTTTTGCATGTTGCATATTTAAAAGCAATCTTACATAAGATGTAAACTTCAGTTGTTTGTTGTAGCTGACAGACACAGTTTTATTTGGTGTGCTTTGTTCCATATCTTCTAATATACATGCATTTGCCAAGAAACCGACAAAGGAAATAGGCAATACATTGCTTACTATCACAAAATGTTTTTGAGTGTACTCTCTCTTATTATTACTATACATAAATATAAGATTCCATAAATATTATAATTCTATCGAGCAAATCCGCAAGTGACGAGCTTGTGTCTTATAAAACTTAAATATTATGTTACGCAGACGTATTTTCTTACGTTTCACATTGATCGTTTGATATCGGACACTTCGTTGTAACTACGTTACTATACCATGGTTACGTAGGTACATTATGTATTGAATTTGTAGATATGAGAAATTTAGGAACTGCCTCTTTTATACTATGCTGTGTCCACGGCTCCGTTCACGCTAAACTACTATTTTAATTAATCATTTTTATAAAAAAAAAAATGTAATTTAGCCTAAATTACTCAGGGCTAATGTAACATTCTAATAGTGAAAGATTTTTTTTTAAGTTCTCGAGTTTATTTGTTGCTTCTAATAATATTACTATAGATTAGTTGTACTTGATACGAGTTGCAGTGCCATGGAAAGGGAATATATATTCTTATTTGGAACCGGAGCCTTCGAGCCCGTTCGTAGATCAATTAATGTATCATAACAACCGGAATGCTTTAGGGTGTATAGAGGAAAACCTCTTTAGTCACGTCGAACACTCTATTTTCTGGGTACTGAATAAGGCTGAGCTGCAACCTTCGGTTATGTAATGCTGGTTCGGGTAATGTAGGCTCAAGTGGACTAAGGGAAAGAGAGAGGCACTTCCAACGCGTCACTTGTAGACGCGCTCGGTGATGTTATCTTCTAATATATAAAATTCTCGTATCGCAATGTTAATTGCCATACTCCTCTGAAACAGCTTGATCGATTTTTATGAAATTTTATTGGTATATTCGGTAGGTTTCGCAATCAGAGCTAATCTACTGTTCATACTCCTAACTGTTGAAGAATCGAAATCAACCCTTCTATTACTGCCTTAAGTGATGTTGGATTGGTTTTGTTCAAGAACCATTTCAAACGGGTTTTTCTGTCAAAAGGCTTTTAAAGGGTGGATCAATATGTGAGCAATGGTGATGTCTGGAGTTGACACCCCTCTCTGTGTATCCTAATAACTACTTTAAATACAAACGTTAAACCATTATGTAAAAGCCTGTACCTAAAAAGTATCAACATGCAGATCGAGCTACTTCCGGTTCTTCTCAATGACTGCTTTACATTCCGAACCGGTGGTAGTTTTGACGTCATAGGACTTAAATTGAATACAAATTTTTGATTTGATTTGATGTTTTTGTTTTTAATGTAGAAAACTATGTATTTCAGATTTTTTTTATTATATTCAGAAGCAAAACAAACGTATTATTTAAAATTCTGTAACTGAAAAATATTAACTTAATGTAATAAAGTACTTAATAAATCCGGAATATTCGCAATCGAATCACGTACGGACTATAGAGTTACGAATTCAGATACTTTGTATAACAAATATCTGATTGCCTAATTTACGGTGTTCCATAACGCATCTGGTACATTTAAGGAGATTCAATTATCAAATTTTTATATTATACTAGATTTTACAGACAGTTTCGATCGCATTAATATTGATTATGACAAGCAAATCGGATGACGACATAATTTTCACACAAAATTTATCCCCCTTTTTTCCAATACGTTTTTCGCGCGATAAAGTAGCCTATCACCATCTCCAAGGTCCCATATATCTCTATACCAAAATTAATCACAATCGATTCAGCGGCTTAAACGTGAAAGCATAACAAACAAACAAACTCACTTTCGCATTTACAATATTAGTAAGGAATATTATAAAAAATATTACTTATGTATTTTCTAATTAAAAAAACCTAAAAGAATTTTGCCATTTCTAAATAATATATATGTCTGTTTGAAATCTGTTTCGCTCCACATGCTCAGCCGGCAGACGCATCTCGTTAGCTCACATTACCTAACGATTCTCTCGCACTTATGTATGAGAAGAACAAGTTAAACTAGAAACTTGAGCTCTTTTTTTCTAATGCTGTTTCTGATGTTTGATCAATAGCATAATGTAATAATCGTGCAATTAAATTTAAGACATCGCTGAGTACAATTGCGCCCAGAATGGCGGACACGAACCAAAAAGTTCGAAAAGTAATTTGTTTGTCGCACAGTGGAGCTGTGGAACCGTCTTGCTATCTGAGTGTTCCCTCGTTCTTATTATATGGGGTCTTTGAAACGAGGCGTGAAGAGATATTTAGTGGGCCGGCAAGGAAGATGCAACTGACGAAGGACATTTGCCCCTACGGCAGTCGCGACTGTACTGAAACTTACCACCAGGTGAAGTACAGTCATTTTACCGAGCTAAGATAAAATAAGAATTTTTAGATAACGTTGGTTAGCAAATTTTTTTTAGAAATTGTAACAATAATACGTTACTATTAAATGTAAAAATATTACTGAATAAATTAAAATATATTAAGGTATTACGTAAACCTACTGGCTGTATTAGAGTAATATATATTTGCCATATCAAAGCGATATATGTTTACTAAACCAATTAAAATAAACGCAGTTGTGTATGTTTGTCCTTTGCGCATGGACTTTAATTAAATTTTTTTTTATTTTTATTATATGTTATTATTATGATAATATATAAATATTATATATTATAATTTTTTTATATTATATAAATGATAATATTATTCCGTGAAATTTCAACGCATGTCGGAGACAGATAGTTGTGTACAAATAAAAAAAAACTAATATTTATGTTATAATATCGTTGGTGGCGCGGGTGATATAGAAGACTGCATTTGCGTAAATTAGTTTGGTGTAACGATGCAATAATGGGGAAGGTTTAGGGTAAGAACAAAATGTACTGACGATTGCAACACGTGATGTGGACCATGCAGAGAAATATTTTAATTTTTTTCTGCCAGGAATTTTTGGCACTTACGGTGAAATATTTAGCAACTAGACCGATAAGGATCGGCAGGTACAATAATGTCAACAATTTGTAAATTTGTTAAGTTCCCGTCTATGATTAAGCGTAACAAATCACGCATTTATAATAAAGTACGGATTAATTTCATGCAACTACACAGGTAATTTACTACTCACTCAAAATAACGAAAAATGTAATATATTTCGAAAGGTCCGAAGTTCACACTTAACGTGGTCAGCTTACACGTGACGAGTACGCGTAAGTATTTTTTTCGGTATATAAAGTAAATAACTAGAGAAATTTCATAGTCATTCATCCTCCAGTTAACTCGAAGTGTTTATATATTCTGTTATCATGAAATTGGTGCGTATACTTAATAAAAAATATTTGTCGAATATTGTAACATACAACAACGGTATTATTATTATTTGTATTTCTATGATATATATTTTTTTAAATCATCGACTAATTACGAATATTAATTTCTAATTTTCATTAACAACCGGTTTTTCTCTATAAAGCAACTTAATACTTTTCAGTATCAAGTTTTCAAAGTGAATGGTGAAAAGTGCCTCATGAATTGTATTATTAATTAATAAATTAAGCCTGTTTTAGTCAAATATTATGGAGGTCACACATCTATACTTATATAACACCATTAATGTGCCCGCGACTTTGTTCACCTGGAACTAAAAAAATGTTTATAAGTTTTGCCCGTTTTTGTAACTTTTGACAATATAATTTTGCTCCTATTGGTGCTAGCGTGATGATAAATACCCCTAAACCTCCTTCAATGACTGTTCTATTAAATACAAAGGTTTTTGAAACCGGATAGGTGGATCCTAAAACTCACGTGTTCAAACAAACGAACAACAAAACAAAAACCCACTTTATATTATCAATACAGATAAATAAAAAAATAGAACATAGCTAATAATAGTATTTTATTCTCAGATAGTGGCAATCGGTGCTTTCATAGCAATTGCTTCGGCCAGCGAGATATACAACAATCAATACTCGGATAATAACTCCAATCATATATACGAAAACTATGGTAATACGCCAGAAATGTACCAAGCGGCGCTCGAACATCAGCAACCCATTTATTCTAACCAACCGGAGCCAATCGCTCATGACGCACATCACCAAGTCAGGCCACTTTCTATACCAAAAATATTAAACTATAATTTTGAAAACGATGAGCACAATTATCATTACTCATACGAGACTGAAAATGGTAAGTCAAAATGTTTGTTACTTGTACGGTAAAACTAAGCAAAAAGTAAGTAATTCGCATCCATTACCTATTACTTACCTAAATTTACAGGTAATTGCGATTGAATTTCCTCTTCAAGTTTCATGTAATTACGCTTGGTCTTAGTTGTAGTCATAAACCAATGTGATGTTAACTGACGATGTGTCTCGAGATAGTGGACACGCTAAACTTAGTGGAGAGACGGGATCTCAAGTGTAACTGCCGGAACACACCTTTAGGTTTTTTCCAGATTTTCCACTTGAGGATGGTAGTCAGGCGAGTATTAGAAAAAGCCTTACCACATGCTATGGTTTCATCACGATATAAAGTAGATAAAAAAGTTTGTTAATAGCAAAATCATTGCCATATTTTCATGATTTCGAATCCCTGCAATGAACTTAAGCTTTCAGTGAAGGGAAACTTCATGATGAAATTATAGCATGGCCGTAAGGTTTTTTATTATGCTCACCCGGCTTGCAACAGTCAGTCCCACCACTGGGTTAAAAGCACATCGTCACTTAACATTAGATGAGACTTTGGCCAAACGCTAAACCGATCTGTATGGTCCAACTACCGTACATTGCTGTTTACACCAAAACCTACGTACATAGCGTGTTCTTGCGTGCTAAACAGTTTTTACGATACAATTTAGTATAAAATCACGACGGAACAAAACTCAAAATCAAAAATCACTGGCTAACTAAGCACTCGCGAACTATACGAGTGCATTAAGAGAAATAATTAGTCTTTTTACTTACAACTGTATAACTCTTTTACGAAATATACCTTTTAACTTAATAACAACTTCTTTACTTACTACAACTATAGATCATAGTGTGCGGGTTTACTTACTACAAACCCTACAATCTATCTATGTATTAACTATGAATTATATACAAATCTTTAGGAGTTATGCTGTGCTACAGTCATGTATTATACAAATATTATACAATATTGTAAGAAATAATTACTCTGAAATAAACGAGTTTTCTTATGATAATTATAAGTAATTTGAAAATAATCTTTTCAAGGTATCAAAGTACAAGAAGTAATATCAAATGTAGGCAAAGGTATCAGCACGAAGGGTGCTTACTACTACACGGGGGATGATGGCCGTGTGTACACTGTCTCGTATGTAGCAGATGAGAATGGCTTCAGAGCGCAAGGAGATCATCTGCCCACACCGCCCCCTACACCTGAGGCAATACTGAAATCTCTTGAGCAAAACGCGAAAGACGAAGCGGCCGGCATTTACGATGACGGTAATAAACTAAAAAAAAGAAGTTAATTGCTTGTCATATTGTTTTAAGAGACGATGATGGGTCAGTTGGTAGTATGTACGGACTCCGCGTCGATCGGTATGAGTTCGAATCGTTGCAATGATCCTGAGATTTTGGTGAAGAAAAACATCGTGACGAAACTATAGCACAGTGAGAGGACTTTTCCCAATGCCCGCCTGGCTAGCTACAACCCGCAACTTGAAAATATGCTGTCAAATATCTATAGGAGTTTTTCGGTAGTTCTTTTACTAGTAGGCTTAGCGTGTTCATTTTCTTAAGTCAATTAACATCCGGTGAGATCGTGGTCATAACCCTAAAACCTACAAAGTATATAAAACTCCATTCACAGATCTCCATACGTGGCTTACCACAGGGTATAGTCACTAAATCCCGGCTAACTTGTGTTCATGATGATTTTTTAAATATAAAACAAAGACAAGAAATGTATTTTGTTTGGTATTAAATCAATTTTATACTTAAGGTTTAGCGTTATGGCCACAATCTCACCTGATGTTAAGTGACGATGTATCCCAATATGGTGGACATGCTAAACCTAGTGGGAGGACTAGCTCTCAAGTGCAACTGCCGGAAAACACCTATAGGTACTTGGCGGCAGATTTTGAAGGTAGGCAGGTGATAGTCAGACGGGCATCGGAAAACGCCCTACCACCAGGATGTGGTACCATTATATTTGTCGATTTATTTTTTTTGTTCTGCTATTGACCTTGAACTTTGCCGTATACTACTTAACGTATCTTATAAAATATCCAACATAACATGTTTATATCCGTTTCAATTCATTCATTTCTTTAATACATTATTATAATTTAACTGATTATTGATTATATTTCTATATTTATAATATTTTTTAATGTTATTACACAATTTTTATTTTATTTTATTGCATAATAAAACATTGTCTTGTTTACTTTGTTTCAGGATCGTTAGAACTATTTTTCTAATACGCCACGACTAATTTTGATATTTTTTAAATTGACTATTCCAGTTTTACAGTTACTCATTTACCTAACTCATTTTTATCTATATCTATACTAATATTATAAAGTGGTAAGATTTGTATTTCTGTTTTTAACGAATAAACTCAAGAACTACTGGACCGATTTCGATAATTTTACATTAGAATGCTACATTAGCCCTGAATAATATAGGTTATATAACATTTATTTTTACGAAAATGGTTAAATAAAACGTTAGTTCCAAGCGAACGGAGTCGCGGACACAGCTAGTTTCTAATATATTTCCTAATTTTAATATTAAATACTTTTATAAATAATTTAATAGTTTCGTTAAGTTCTTCTCTAATTTATTTCAGGATCGTACGAGGGGCCAGTTCAATACCACCAACGTCAGCAACCAACACTCCAAAATGAATATTACCATCAGTCATCTAATCAACCCGTAGATGCCTCGGCTCGCTCATACCATCCACACTAATGAATATTATATTATAATAGTTTTAGTTAATTATAAATTTAGGCATAATATATATTATTATATTGAAAACATAATTTTTATTTTTTTCTTTACCAACCAGCTTTGGTTTTTTTTAGCTTATAAATACGAAGCTATTACTAATCTTACGGATTGAAGTAAGTTGTTATGGCAGACAAATGACAGTTGAAGCGATTATAGCTCACTGGTAGTGTGTGCGACTTCGTTTCAAGGGACGTGAGTTCGAATTAAACCACGTACAATGAGCTCGAGCTTTCGGTGTAGCAAAACATCGTGAGGAAGCCATAGTATCGTGGTAGGGCTTTATCTGATGCCTATCTGGCTAGCAACCACCCTCAAGTTGAAAATCTGCCGCCAAATACCAATAGGTGTGTTCGGCAGCTACAGTTGAAAGCTAATTCCTCACTTTACCACATTTCCTATAACTTTTTAGCCTGAAAAAATAGCATATCTCCGTTTCCAGGGTTTCATTCCTCTATCTCTGTAAATTCATCACAATCGATTTAACAATGTAGACGTGAAAGCGTAACAAACAAACTCACTTTCATATTTATAATATTAGTAAGTACATACGTATTTGATGTAAAACATTTGCCAACAGTTAACGGTCCTGCACATATTGCTATGACAAGAAACTGCGCACAAAAGTGGATTTTTATATCTGAGTGGATAATAAGTTCCTCCGAAATAAATACTGAACTAACTTAATCTATATTTATACAATATGTTTCTATAACAATTATAAATAAATATAAAAATTATAACACGTTACTCATACTGTATGGAAGTATTTCGGAGGAATGATAGTTCAGTGGTAGTGTATAGGAACGCCGTTTCATGGGACATAAGTTCGATTCCAACCACCTACAATGAGCTTGAGCTTTCACAGAAGGAAAACATAGTGGGAAACCATAGTATGGTGCTAGAGCTTTTTCTGATGCCCGCCTGGCTAGCTACCACCCTCAAGTTGAAAATCTGCCGCCAAATACCAATAGGTGTGGTCAAGCAGTTGGACTTGAGAGCTAGTCCCGCCAAAATAAAGGCCGGCAACGCATCTGCACGATTCCCCTGGTGTTGTGGGTGTTCAAGTGCGGCGGTGATCACTTATCATCAGGTGACACGCTGGCTCGTTTGCCTGCTGTTACATTTACAAAAAAGTCAGAATCAGTCGCATATAATTTTCATTACAATGTAGGAATTATTTAGCAATCCTTTAAGTGTTTCTATTCATATCTCGTATAATGTAATTATATAATTAATTAATTATATAACTTAATAATTATAAGTTATGATCATAATCTCACTTGATCTTAAGTGACTATATGGCCCAAGTTGGTGGACACGCAAACCTGGACTGGCTCTCAAGTGTAACTGCCGGATTATATTTATTGGTATTTGGCGGCAGATTTTCAACTTAAGGGTGGTAGCTACCCTGATGGGCAGTAGATAAAGTTCTTCGCGTCGTTTTCCTTCAAAAAAAGCTCAAGCTCATTGTAGGTTAATTCGAACTCACGACCCTTGACACGACATCCGTACACAGTACCACTGAGCTATCATGGATTCTAAAAATATTTCTGAATAATAACCCAGGATGGAGTAGGTGTTGCCTAAACCTACGTTTTACTTATTGTGTTCTTAGCAAAGGCTATATGGCATTATTTATCAATGAATCACTAATAATGTATGCAGTTTATTATTTAACTATCTATGCGTGCACCTTCCGTCATGTGGAAGTAAAAATTATTCAATAATTTCTGCCTGTTTTTGTAACTGTTTTCAATACAGATTTGCTCCTTTCGCCAGTAGCGTGATGTTAAATTGCATTGAGCCTTCCTTAATTATTGTTATAACAACTACAGAAATATTTTTTGAACTTCGATTGGTATTTTCTAAAGTAAGGGCATTTAAACAAAAAAAAAATCCAAAATTATTATATTAATATAGATTTGATTTGGGAGCCAGTTCCTCCACAGGTTTAGCGTGTCCACCAACTTGGGTCGTATCGTCACTTAAGACCAGGTGAAATTATGATCATAAAAATAAGTCGTAACTATAAACAAAAAGAAAACATTATGTTTAGTTCATAATTGTTATCGCGTCGTGGTCGAAATGTTATCATAATCATTATAGAAAATTGAAAAATAATAAAATGGTTAAGAATAATCTGTTTTCATATATTTTTATCAGTAACACTAAAGCTAAACAATAAATAAAAATAAAAAGAAAGCCAGTTAATATATAAAAAATGTATATAAGACTGATAAGAGTCTACAGGATATAAATTACTCCCATGATTTTTCCACCCACAGAAAATTTAACTTTTTTTTTCTTCATCGTTTATAAACACACTTATTTTTATTTGTCGTTGAGCTTGACAAATTATTCGTATTTTGTTTTTATTTATTGTTGTCTACCAATATACACGTCGTGGTTGCTTTAAGAGGTCCAGTGTATTTCTTTCGGAATCGCCTTGAATTGTAATTTGTAACTGGTGTATTGCTCTGACCACTGGTGATCTTTAAATAAATAAGAAGGTTGTGAATGATTTTGTCTATATATATCACTTTAAAAAACAGTTGCCAAATATATTTTTAGTAGCTGGTATTCGTTGCTATGTCACGGAAATAGAAAACGCTTTCGTAGCTTCTCTCACCTTCGAAATTTAACAATTTGAACGCAAAACTGTGACTAACTTATATCGCCTGTAACTAAATCCAGAATCTAATTTGATTAAATCTAAAATTTAAATCGATTATTTAATGCGTTATATTGTTTCTGTATTATGTTCTTTATTTCTTAATGCATTTATTACAACATACTTCAATATTTTTTTAAAGTTATCGCTTCTAACAACGTTGATAAGTTATTTTTATAAGTTAAGGTGTTAGCGTTATAGTCATAATCTCATCTGATGGTAAGGGACGATGTGACCCAAGATGGTGTACACGCTAAGCCTAGTAAAGAGACTGGCTCTTAAGTGCAACTGCCGGAACACACTTATAAGTATTTGGAGGCAGATTTTTAACTAGAAGGTGGTAGCTAACCAGGCGGGTATTAGAAAAAGCCCGACCACCATGATATCAGTACATCACGATGTTTTCCTTCACCGGATGTTCCAGTTAATTGTAGTTAGATTCGAACACACGTCCCTTGATACGGCATCCGTTCGCCTCGCAAACTAAACTATCATCGGTTCTTTCATGTTAATTTCTTTAATTTTACAGAATACTTACTTTAATACCTTTTTTACTTTACTTTAATTACTTTTGAAGCGATAATAGCTCAGTGGTAGTGTGTACAACTTTGCGTCAAAGGACGTGAGTTCGAATCCGACCACTTACAATGAGCTTGATCTGTCGGTGTAGGAAAACATCGTGAGGAAACCATAGCATGGTGGTAGGGCTTTTTCTGATACCCGACTGGCTAGCTACCAGCCTCAGGTTGAAAATCTGCCGCCAAATACCAATAGGTGTGTTCCGGCAGTTGCACTTGAGAGCCACTTCCTATACAGGTTTAGCGTGTCTACCATCTTGGGCCGTATCGTCATTTAAGATCAGGTGAGATTATGGGCATAACGCTAAACCTTAACTGTAAAAAAAAAACCTGGCCGGGTTGTGAAAACAGTTAGGTTCTCTAGAACATTCCTGCCGCGCACATTAGATCTTTGGAACAGACTGCCCGGTACTCTATTCCCCCAAGGTTATGATATGGGGCTCTTCAAAAAGGGATTGAAATACGGTCTCTATGGTCGGTAACACGGCTGTAATGCCCCTGGTGTTGCAGTTGTTCACAGACGACGGTAACCATTTAACATCAGATGGGCCGTCTGCCTGTTTGCTGCCGATTAAAATAAAAAAAGACAAATTATTCTTTATATCATCACCATATCTTTCAATAAAGTCTATCCAGTAGCTTCAGAGTGAGACGAGTGTCGGGGGAAAGGGGTAGAAAAATTAAAGCTATGTTCTTGACCTCTATATTGATAATAATAAATAACAAATATCAATGTTATTTTTTGCAGATTTGATCTTTATTCTGTGTCGATTTGTGGTATAAAGCTTAACTTCTTTCAGCAAAACCTTCAATAGTAACGCACATAATTTATCGTTAGGAATCAATTAAGAACCCATCATCGTGTCTATCTCTTTATCTATTGTATTAGATTGTAAACTAAACATTTTAGGAGTCGTCGCGATTGCAACAAAAGCTTCGTTCCACTTTGACCCACTGACATTCACGCTCTCCGTCTCTATACCCTCGAGCTACGATTTTCGTATCTATAACATTCAGACCGCTGTGTTAAAAAAAATAACATGTCTATTCTGTTATGCGTTTTATTTTTCACATTTGCACATGTAACAAAACAACTATGGCCTAATTTTTTTGTTGTAATCTGTGTGAATTTTGTTTATAAGGGTCATAAGTATTATTTTTGATTTTTTATCACTACGGCTATCTGTAAACGCATTACTTTGGCGGGGCTTCGGTGTCACGAGTTCACGGTGATACATATAACATCGAGAACGAAAAAGTTTGCCGACTCTTACTTTTGTCGCACCGTGAAATTGTGGAACCGTCTTCCTGTCAGCGTGTTCCCTCCTTCTTATGATATTGGGTCCTTCAAAAGCGGCGTGGAGAGTTACCTAAGTAGGCCTGCATGGCAGCTGTGACTGGCAGTGAATTCTGTTCAGTGTCAGTCGCCGCAGATAAGCATTGTACTATACCTATCATCAGGTCCATTGCAGTCACTTTACTGCGTAACATAAGAAAACATAAGTATGTTTTCTAAATAACTGAACAAATTTTAAATATAGAATTTTTAAAGCGATATTCAGAATTTGAGTAAATTCTAGTAAATATTGTAATTTATTTTAACCAAAAAAATAATAATCGATAATATTAAAAAGCATCAATAGTTACTAAATACAAAAATTGCTGACAAAGGAAACAAAGTATTAAACTATATATTGTTCTTGCATATTTATACATAGATTAGTGTTTATGTGCGGCTTTGCTTGCGTTAATATTATTTATGGTCAAACAAATTCAGATGACGCAATAAAAAAATCCATACAAAGTTTATTCCTCTTTTTTACCCAATTCCAATAAGACTTTTGCGGGAAAAAGTAGCCTATCACCGTCTACAGATTATCATCTATCTCTATACCAAATCGGTTCAGCGGATTAGTCGTAAAAAAGTAACAAACAAACTCACTTTCGCATTTATAATATTAGTATGGTTATAACCAAGAATGGTAGAGCTCGTGTTAAGTTCGATTGCAGAAACATTTCCGCCACACCTATATCAAGTTTCTATATCACAGTGCGTCGTTTTCGACATATATCAACATGCGAGGCGTTCAACTCAGTTCCCAGAAGTAACAAAATATTATGACTACAGCGTCGGCCCTACGGGTAGAGCGAGAGGTTGCGGTCGCTCTAGGCGCCAGTAAGGAAAGGGCAACAAAATGTTAAAATGCGAAAAATATTATTTTATTGCGCCTTTGAAAAGGCGTGAAACTATATCTGGAATTAATATGGCACGGATATTAGGAAATACCCTACCACCAAGCTAAAGTTTCATCACGTTTTCCTACACCGAAAGTTCGGGCTTATTGCACGCACTCGAACTCACGTCCATCGATCGATCATGGCAGTACTAGTAGACCGGCATATCAATCTTGGTGGTAGCCATTCTTGTTTGATAGATTATATAATACCGTTGCTGATTGAGACTTGATCCTACGGAACACTAATGCTTTTACAAATTGATTTTGCCTATGTACCATAATCATCAATCTCCATCAAAGTGAATATCATTCGATTTTTTTTTATATAATACAAAACATAACGTTCGAATATATGTATAATTTTTGTATCTTAATGTATAAAACAATGGCAGTTCGCCGCGTGATCACGAAGGCTGAAAAACTTTCGAAACGTCGGGATCAAAATTAATAAATAACCGCCATAAAATCCGTTTAAATTAGTTATATTTCGATGAAAAACAAAATCTGTTTTATATCTTACTGGTTTTTCACGTTGTCAAGGATATTACAAACCTGCCTTCGGACAGTTAATCAATGATATTTAAATTATAGTTAATTTTATGACAATAAATTACAAATATAACTATTAACGTAGATATAATAAATTGTAACCAGTATGCGGATGGAGGGACATGAGAGATATATTAAATAAGAGGTTGGCGAAAAATGCTTAAATATAGATTCAAAGATATAGACTTCTGATGGTAAATTGCAACATATTGAAATGAAGTAATAACAGGTAGGCGTTTGGAAATAGATTGGCAAGATATACTTTAGAATACAAATCGTTGATGACGTGGAATCAAACTTTGATTAAACAGATCTGGATTCTTACTTATCACAAAAATTTAATCCACCCATGGATTGCTGCGGAAGCTGGGTCTATCGTATAACCGAGAGGGACATTCCGAGCAGGTCTCGGGGCTTGTAACGTGAGTGTAGGTTAAAGGGTCCCTTTCCTACGTGCGTCAATACTCATTTTCACTAATTACACTTCTTCTTCTAGGACTTCCAGTTCAAATTTGATAGGAGCCTGCTAATGCAGCTTCAGAGGCTCGGTCTATTATAGAACTTACTGCAGTCGTAGACAAGCTAATATCTATTAGTAGATTATAGAAAGATTATGCTGGTATATCTCTCACTCCCATTTCGACCGCGTGTAAATTCACTGCATTGCCATTTCTGTTCAGGTCATAGCTCGTAGTATTTATTTGTTTTTACAGCGTGGTCTAAGTATTCTAACTGCATAACTTATATTAGAAAAGCAAATTTGAGTTTGTTTGTCACACCTAAAGTAATTAATCTATTATCATGAAATTTACATAAATGACATTGTGAGAGGAACAGAAAAGGATAGCAAAGTATTAAGTTTCAGACGAGTGAAGTCGCCAGCGTAGCTAGTTATATTATAATCGCGAATATGACTTTTTTTTATCCTTGAGAATAAAGTTGGTACTTAGTGACAACGTTGTGAATGGAACATATGTCTTAAAATTCAAATCATTAGGGCGTACAGTTTTAAGTTAAATAATTACATAAGCGAGCGAAGTCGATAGTAAAATCTAGTGAAGTAAAATAAAGAAAAAAAAAACAAATCCGACGATTGTCTTCTCGACAGTAATAATTAGACGTTATGTACCATGTAATTATTCAATCGTACAAGATCAAATGTATATCGGTTACAAGTAGAAAGTATTCGTTACCTAATTGGTCATGGTGACCTCGATAAATGCCTAACTATTAAAGTTTTTTTTTTTCGCACCTACGCGAGTTCTTTGGACTGGTCAGTCCACTCGATGTTAAGTGTTCACTGTAACATATAGCGTTGTGTTGCCGAAACAATCGCCTACAACGTCACTTAATATGAGATATATATGCAAACTTAAATAAGAAACCTTTGTACATTATCGAAATTGTTTATTATTGAATATGCGATAAAAGAAATTGTAAAGTTGGAAAAAATACTATTTTCAATTATTTTTATCGATAACACAAAACTTGACATACCGAGCAATGAAGCGCTTTCTAGAATATTTTTATCGTATATTTACTTTTACCAATAGCCACTAATATATTATTTATAACATTAGTATCAAGCAGCCCTTTCTTTTTTACTATCTATTTGAATCTTCTGGTTGTGGAAATTAATCTTTAATTCAAAATTATTACAAATTTAGTAAATATAATGAACTACCACTAGTTGATATAAAGTCCACATTTAAATCACTATAAAAAGCTCTACGGCCATGCTATGATTTCGTCACGATGTTTTCCCTCACCGAAAGCTCAAGCTCATTTTAGCTGAATTCGATCTCACGTCCCTTAACGCGACGTGCATACAGACTAGACACTGAGCCATCATCGCTTCAAATTAGCTTTTTGTTTAGTTTGGTACTAAAGACATATGTAGTAGTTGTTAAATAAATTATCAAATTTTCGATAAGGTCGAGTATCGACCATTTGTTAAACGCTAGCATATTATTAATATTAGTTATGCCCGTGACTTCTTTCGCGCGGAACTAAAACATATTTTCTATCGTTCATCGTCTTCTATTGATCTTTTATGTACCGTTGACAACGTGTCCAAACAAACAAACTATTCAACTTTATTATACAACTAACTGCACTCGCGACGTCGTTCCCAATAAATTTTTCTAAAATAAAATTAAACTAAGTTACTTCTTCGAATATCAACTATCTGCCAGTGAAACTCCTGTCAATATCGGACCAGCCGTTTTAGAGATTAGCCGGAACAAACAGACATATAGAAAAATCTTTTTTATTCTTTTAATATTCGTAAGTATCGTATATACTTGCATATATATTTAGTATAAAGCTGTTATTTAGCCATTACAAATAGAAACCACAGTTTAACTTATTTGTATAGAAAAATATATGTACAAGTTAAACGGGCGCTTTCACGTTACCTACATACATTCGTGTGAGGTTGAAATACCATCTAGGTGCATAAAAGATCGTCATGCATCATTCGATAACTACACATCAAGGCCGTCCATTATGTTCAGTTTTAAGAATGTCAGTATTACGAACACCGATTCCGCCGTTTAGTCATACGCGACGCGCAAATGTTGACGAGCGATGATGACTCAGTTGATAATGCGTACGGAATCCGCATTTATGGACGTGAGTTTGAATCCCTCCAATAAGCTTTAGATGACCATAGTACGGTGGTAGACTTTTTCTATAGCCCGCCTGGCTAGCAACCAATCTTAGTTTGAAAATTTGCCGCCAAATACATATAGGTGTGTTCCGGAAGTTGCATTTGAGAGCCAGTCCTACCTTTGGCTTATCCACCATCTTGTGCCGCATCGTCATTTAACGTCAGATGAGATTGTAACCACAACATTAACCTGCAAAGTATTAAAAAAAAAAAACTTTTTAGTGTACAATTTTCATTGTTATTTTTAATATGAATATCAATCTATATGTTATTGGTTAGATCTTATAGTAGAAGCTTTTATATACTTTATGTTGAAAATAAAAGTGAATAGATTTTAATCAAGATTAATTATTTATCATACTACGACTTAAAAAAATATTTTTTGAAAATATATAAAACAGTTATAACAAGTTTCTTATGCCCATAATCTCACCTGATCTTAAGTGACGATACGGCCCAAGTTGTTAGACACTCTAAACCAGTGGAAGGACTGGCTCTCAACTGTGACTGCCGGAACACACCTATTGATATTTGACAGTATATTTTTAGCTTGAGGATGGTAGCTAACTAGGTGGGCATACGAAAATGCCCTACCACCATGCTATGGTTTCCTCACGCTGTTTTCCTTCACCGAAAGCTCATTGTAGCTGGATTCGAACTCACGTCCCTTGGCGCGAAGTCCGTACACACTATCACTGAGCTATCATAGCTTCTCAATGTGACATAATTCTTATAGTAGTAGGTTTTTATACCGTATTTTGAAAATAAAACTGTGTAATTTTTATTCAAGATATATTATTTATCACACATCAAATAAAAAAAATATGAAAATATATAAAAAATGTGATCAGTTGTGCATTTACTAAAGAAGCACTTTTATATGAGATAGAGAAAGAATAAATATATTATTGGGTAGAATGAAGAAGAGAGACAGCTATACATTACGTATTTAAAAAAATTAATAGTCCGATAGAACTATCCGTCTTAACTGGTCTTTAAAAAAAAAACTTATCACACATACAGTACTAGATTTACCCGCGGCTCCGCTCACCTCAATATTAATTTAGTCCTTCAACTCTTGTCGTCGATCGATACAGAAATATTTTTTCTATGAAATGATATTAAATATTTTATTTCAGGATGTTAGTCATTACAGGTATATATGAACTTACCCAAAATACGAAATTATAAGCAATTTTTCTCCACAGTTTAAAGTAAATCGGATGGCACAATAAAAAAAATCATACAAAGTTTATCTCTATTTATCCCAGTTCCAATACAGATTTAGCGAGAAAAAGTAGCCTATCTTCGTCTCCTGGATCCCATCTATCTCTGTGCCACAACTTATCACAATAGATTCAGCCTAGGCGTGAAAGCATAACAAACAAACAAACTAATTTTCGCATTTATAATATTAGTATGAAGTAAGAAAGTAGTACGGATTGCTCAAACAATTTTTTTTATTAACTGTCCACAGGTCAATAAATGTCAGTATAAGATGTTTATTAAGCTGTCGATTGGTCTTATCGATTATCAAAGACGTTCGTAGCCTGTTCGCCTGTCAGAATACGACCACACGACGTCTGAATGGAAGCCATAATGAAAACCGCATCAATCAGATTACAATATCAACTAATATGCGCGCTGATTCGTTTTGACCTTCTGTTGTTATTTGTGATTACTTTATCCTATTTTGCTTATTTTATATAGTAAATTATCTTTTATTTGTACAATTAATATTTAACAAAAATTATATTTTGAATGTACGATTTTCTACAATTACAGTTTTATTATATGTATAGAGTATAAGTATGTTTCTTAATCGTCCGAAGTGTAATTAATGTAATATAAAAAGAATTGATATCACATATTTTCAACTGATAGAGATAATTATATGAATCTTTATGTAATATATGGTCAGATATGGGTTTAAATATGTTAGATTTTTTTTTATTATAGCAACTACCTATGTTGGCAGTTTTGTTACTGTCACGGACTTTATAAATCAAAATTGACGGAAAAATATAAGCGATGATAGCTCAGTGGTAGTGTGTACGACTTCGCGTGAAGGGACGTGAGTTCGAATTCAAGCATCTATAATGAGCTTTTGCTTTCAGTGAAGGAAAACATCGTGAGGAAACCATAGCATGGTGGTAGGGGTTTTTCTAATACCCGCCTGGGTAGCTACCACCCTCAAGTTGAAAACCTGCCGCCAAATACCAATATGTGTTTTCCGGCAGCTGCACTTGAGAGCCAGTTCCTCCACAGGTTTAGCGTGTCTACCAACTTGGGCCGAATCATCACTTAAGATCAGGTGAGATTATGGCCATAACGCTAAAAATAAAAAAAACAAATGCACTCAGAATAATTATATGTGGATCATGTATAAGATACCCTGGTCCAGACTTGAACCCACACCGTTTCGATGCGGCGGTCGTTGCGTGGAAACTGCTTTAATCACTGGGCCAATCGGGCAGTTACAAGGAGTATTCTGTTTAATTGACCACTAATTTTTTATAACGCCACAGTCAAGAGTACATTATCTGATCTTAGTTGTTATATTGGCATGAATTGCACACGACAACCCAAAATACTGTGGTTGATCTTGAGATATTATAAACCAGGTAAGACTCAATTGAACACAGAAAATTGAATCAAAACCCGGGACAAAGTCTTTGGAGTAACCCTTTCGAGTAAAAGGTATCCTAACACGTAGGTTTAAAGTTCAAACTTCATTTTTGATGTTCATATCGAGAATAAAGTGTAACCTCGATTAAATATTTTATATATAAATATTTAGTGTGCAAATTTAATGACCACAAGTGAAGGTTGATATGTGATAAAAAAAAAAATGCATTTAGAATACTCAGATTACACTAACAATTTGTTATAATAACGCCGTGACCTAACTGTTAGAAATGCAAATCGAAAACCTATCATCCGACCTCCACAGAAAACAATGGAGATGAATCAATCGCATATTAATAATAATAATATTGTATATATGTACTTATAATTCGACAAAGGTTATAATATACCTTCTGCCCGTCTAATGTTCGATCATCGAACAAATTCAAGGGTATCCTGACTCCGTTAGTGTTCGTAGTAAATATCAAGGACAGCTTAATGTTTTATTATTTAATAACTTTATAGGATTATCGTGTGGCCACATGATCACCTGAAGTTACATGACGATGTGGCCCAAAATGGTAGACGCACCAAGCTCGGTAGAAGAACTGGCTTTAATTTACTTCTGCCGAAACACATCTATATGTATTTGGCGGTAGAATACTGGTGGCTAGATACCACCCTAAAGTTGAAAATCTGCCGGCAAATACCAATAGGTGTGCTCCTGCAGCTGCACTTGAGAGCCAGTTCCTCCACAGGTTTAGCGTATCTACCAACTTGGACCGTATCGTCACTTTAGATCAGGTGAGATTACGACCATAACGCTAAACCTCAACTATAAAAAGCTACTTTCAATTATAAAGTATGCGAGGGTCAATAAAAGAAAATAATAGACTGATAAGTAAACAAATCTTAAACTTGTATATTTTACATAAGTAATAAATTATTTCCGCTTTTCCGCAAGCCAATTTTTTTTAACTTTAATGGTTCATTTAACCTTTTAAGTAGCACGGGTCCTGATTAACTTCGCCAGGGACCCGTCTTATTTATCGTTCAAACCATAATTGGCAGAATAATTGTAGTGAATCTTGAAGTACCATTAATATGGCAATTTACATTAATTTCGATCGAAAATATATACTTTTTAAAGGGACAGTAGTGTATAGATGTTGTATAGCGAAATATATTTCAATTTAACTATTGGGTAATGTTGGTTTTGTTGGTGCCCGTTCGGACAATGCAACCATCGTTTTAGGTTCGATGCTGCAATAAGCCTGAGCTTTCGGGAGCAGGAAACACGTTGATATAACCTTACAAAGGTGGGAGAGCTTTTCTATTACATTACATAACCACCGCTTTCAAGTCGAAAATATTTTGCCTATACTGTAAGTGCCTTAGTTCATATACCTATAATATTTCAATAGCTATACTTATGACCCCTTTAACTTTGTATAGAGCGTAAGCATCTTAAACAAATTATGCATTTTTATATGATAAAAGGCAGCAAATAAGCAGATGGCCCATCTGATGATAAATGGTTACCTTCGCCTATCGACAGCAGCTATGTTGCTGACCTTCGCGGTAAAAACTGGTTCTCGTTCTCTATACTGGAACACAAAGGCTCATACTGAACCTTTATTTTGCGCCGCTATGAACCTGAAGGTGGTCGCTAACCGGTCGGGTATAATCCCGACCACCAAGCTGTAAGGGATCAAGGATTACATGGTTTACCGTCATGACCAATACCAAAGGCAGATCCAACAATTGTCAAAGCCTCATTGGTTACTCGGCCGGGTGCACCGCGTGCAGATGACGTTGGATTTGATAACTCAGTATTCGATAACCCTTATATCTCAAATAATGATTTGAGAATTAAATGACGTGAGATCGCAGCTAAAGAAGCCGAAATTGTATACAAATATAAAACGTATTTATTATCGGCTGTATCACGGTAAGTATTCTGAATAATCGTATGGCCTTAGAACAGAACCAATGGGTGAATTTATCGCTTCATTGTGTCATACATCGCGGCACGAACACACAAGTTCGCAAATTCCTTACCGTGCCGTGCAGATATGTAATTGTCTTTAGGCAAAAAAATTCTCTTCGCTTTCGGATGAGGTAGTACATATTTTAAGCAGGCACGTAGGAAGTCGATAACTGCCTATGAAAATTGTATTACCAACGTTTTGTGAAAAAGAAAAATGGTGGAATGCCTATTTAAGTATTGTTGTCAATGACAAGTATGAAAGATTTTATTGATATTATTATTGGGGACAAAGTAACAACCAACCTCATAACAATTACTTGTAGATTAATCAAATATGTGTCCTGTCGGGAATCGAACCTGCAGCTCTCGACATGACGGCTGTAGCAAAGCAACTGCTTTAAGCGCTAATCACACTGTGCAGTCATGGATAAAGAAGTAATAAACGGTTTGAATAGAAAAAAAAAAATGTTTGCTGGTAACGGTCATTGAGAGCAAAGTTCCTCTCTAAAAGGTGGATGTACCATACTCGGATACACCGTGTACCCAAGATGCGATTGTGGTCGAATGCTGTATACCTATCAAAACAATAGACATAAAATTAGGAATGTGAATTATAAAACAAAAGGTATTTCTTCATAGTCACAACTTAATTTCGTTTCTTTACGTTTGGAAATAATTACAACTGGTTATGTTGAATAATCCTTTTAAAATGTGACGATGTTACTAAGTTTAGTCGCAATAAAATTTAATATTCTTATGCAAAAATTATTTAAGTAAGATAAATACGCTAATTATTACTAAAGCAAGAAGTACAAAGTTTGGGGTAAAAAACATTAAATTTGTAGCTGTTAGACTATATATTAAAAAAAAGCCGAAAAATCTGAATATATTTACAACTAAGTTAATAAATATATATTAAAGGATCGCCGGCTAATATTAGATAAATCAAATGAAATAAATGTTTTTCTCTTTTGTTCTTAGTTTATATTTACTTTGGTAAATATTGTAAAGTGCATTGCCCCGGCAAGGCGAAAGATTTTCATAGGGTTTTAGTGAGTATTCGTGGTTAAAACAAAAGGTTACGAAGGGATTGACATATACATTCCTAAATAAAATATAGACTCCAAAAAAGCAGTCATTAGGACTGCCGGTAAAAGTGAAAACTTAAAACTATAAAGAAACAGTTATTATTTTTGGATATCCAAATTAATTATTTAAATTTAAATTAAAAGTGTTTATACTAATAGGTTCCTGTAGGTGTTTATAATAATAGATACAGTATTATCATTAAGAAGTTATGTACCACGTCAATGAAGACTTACGTGAATTTTTCCTCTATTCAAACCTTCCTATGCAAGTTTTCACTTCAAAAAAATTAAGTCAACCATGTTCTTTTGAGTAATGAAGATCTTTAAACCGGAAATTATTATTTTTATTTACAAATAAATAATATTACAACTGTATTGCGAGGTTGTGCAATAAAACGATTGTGTCTGGCTGGATCTTGATCATCCTACATAAGATGTACCTACCAGCTGTTAACCCAACTGTCAGCTTGCGGTCCGCCATGAAGCTGACTCCAGATTCTTTGGATCGTACCTATAGTTACAGTGACTCACAGTTACAGTCACATAATCTAGAATATTGACAAATAAAAAAGTAACTTCAACGATAATTAATAGATACAAAAGTTATGTACTTACAGAATATGGAATAAAGTTAATATTTTAAGAATAATAGAAAATACATATCTAAATGGATACGATTATTTTAAGCCCATTTAATATAACACTTTTTATTTTCACGGAAACTGTTTTAATATGAGATTGTGTCTGACAACTCCACCGTATAAAACCCTGTGCCCTTATGGCATGTGGAGTATACATTTTATATTGTATTTCTTACTAGTTGAATTATAGCGAGCGAAGCCGTCGGCAACAGTTAATTTTGATAGCATATACCTAGAGATTTGTAATTTGTTTGTTTGCATGGTGGTAGGACTTTTTCTAATGCCCGCCTAGCTAGCTACCACCCTCAAGTTGTAAACCTGCCGCCAAATACCAATAGGTGTGTTCCGGCAGCTGCACTTGAGAGCCAGTTCCTCCACAGGTTTATCGTGTCTACCAACTAGGGCCGTATCGTCACTTAAGACCAGATGAGATTATGGCCGTAAGGCTAAACCTTAAGAATAAAAAAAAATTGTGCGTATTGGTTAAATTAACTGAGTGTAATTACAGACTAAATCAAAACTTATCAGTTGAACTTTAAAAATAGTTTATTAAATTACAACACATTATGTAATATCCCATTGACGAAATACCCTAACATTGACTGATGTATTCTACGGAATCTTGTATAACGAATTGCCGAAGGATTAGATTACTAATAGTTTAATCGATAAGAACGTTTTATTGTAACAAAAAAATTAATAAGTATTAAATACATCGGCAGACTGTCATATAAAATTTCTGCATTCGAGATTATATAAACGAGAATTAGTCTCAAAATTATTCTTAAAATATATATATTTCTATTGTAACCCAACTTTAGTATAACGAATTTTATTAAATTAACAGTTCGACTTGTCATTTTTTTACCTTACGTTTGTAGGAATAACATAAAACTCAGTTAATAGCTTTGGATGTATTGCCAATTATAGAACAAAGAAAATTGAATCAAAAACCTTCAAGCAGTTTATCTATACATATAATAAATCTGTAGGAAAGTCATATTTGTATATTTAAAATATAAAAAAAATAGCCAGGGTTTAAAGGATAAACAACAGAACACATTTTTAGGATTTTTGGAATTGGTGTCTGTGCACGCATCACGTAAAATGTACAAAGTATGCGTGAAAAAAGTACACAACTTGGAGTATTATTTAGTATTTATTTCATCGCAATCTGTTAACTCAATCAAGAGATATCTTTACATAGTATAAAATGAAGTCGCTACTGTTGTCTGTTAGCTTAGATCTATTGAACAATTCAATGGGTTTTAATAGAATTTTCCACAATAGATAGAGTGATTCATGAGAAAGATTTATATGTATAATACATACATATTATATGTGTGATAGGAAGTTCACCGGATCAGCTAGTATACAATATTGTTTAAAAAAAATCCTCAGCCTGGGGGATGTCCATGTCGTTTTCTATGATAAAATCAACATAAGCATTGTTCCATAATATCAGTTACCATAGCGTCAACTGTTATCAAAATCTACCCAGTAATTTCAAGAATCCATATACAAGGGGGCAGAGAGACACAAGCGGAAATAAAATAAAAAAACTGTATTGAAAATAAAAAATAAAAATTCGGTTACAGTATTTGCTCGATTACGATTTAATTTCACGTATATTATGTAAATTTCAATTTTTATATTTTGTTCCCGCTAATTCGCCCAAAGGACTCTTCATCACCGAATGTAAATCTTTGAAATACCAGGTACTTGCGTAAATATACATGTTATTTGGGCTTACCGAAAAATTATTGGCAAAAGTATCTTCATAATGATGTAGATGCATTTTGTAATGTTACATCGAGCCGCGTATATAAAGGCGGGTTCGTCTACCATCACACACTCGTGAACTCACCTCTGAACTATCAACATTACAACCATGAAACTGGTGAGTACAACCCGTTTATCGATATTTTCTGTCGATAACGCTTCTTTTATTTCTCGCCGTCGCGCCGTGGGTGTTCTCGATAAGTGATTTATTGTCGATCATATCGAAGGCAGTATTCCTTAATATATTTTCATTTACAAGATAAATCGTTTAATAAGCGTACTTTAAATACTGTATTTTTTTATTTTTGGATCCAATGTTTCTTTGTTCGTAAAATGTATATTTGTAATTCATTACAACTAAATACATTTTAAAACATTCTCACTAACTATAAATAAAGTAAATCAAATGTAATTTTTCATAACGCAATAGTACAATAATAAATTTGAATATTATAAGTAAAAAAATAAATAAAGGCAATAAACAAAAAAACATAATTTTCATTATTGACGTTTATGAATATGAATGAGCTGTTTATGATTTATTCAAATTAGCTCTGTTGTTAAGAAAGAATACCTCTTGGTTGTGTTATAAGTCATACTTTATAAATTTCGACATTTAATACAATCTAAAAGTACTGAAGCTATTTTTTCATAAATTTATATATATAGATGATTAGTTTAAAAAAGAAATCTATTCCACTGTTTGGTAAAATTTCAATGAAAGTCGAAAGATAATGTACTTTCATTGTCTATATTTAACATTTTTATGTCATCAAATAAATATACACGCAGTACCCCGTTATATAACGTAGTCAATTTACCTTCTATATGTATAGTCATCTCTTAAAGGCTCTTAAGGGTTGAGTTGAGAGTACAACAAAAGAAACTTCACTTTGAAAAGGTATTTTATCATGTTTTAAACATATACGTTTTGTTAAACCTAGTCAAATAGCGACGGCTCTAACAATGTCTCGAACCTTCCCGTTACGTCTGTAAATATTGTGGCAAAGGACACTTAACGTTAATTGTTACCACGGCTATAACATAGGTCTGTCTGAGAGATTGATTTTTGATTATTTTTTTTACGTTACGAAGCATAGTAACTGTACTGCACCTGGTGTTACAGTACAATCCAGAACAGCGGAGACTGACAATGATCCAATATTCACAATCAGTCACCGCTGTCATGCTGGCCTGCTGGATTGAAATATAGTCTCAAAGTCAACAATATTGTTAAAATTCCATCCGTATTGTAGCTATCTAAGAACGATGCTAATCATTTACTATCAGACTGGGTTTTTAATTGATTGCAACTCTTTGACATAAAAAGGCCCATTAAATAAGTTATCGAAATAATTTGGTCTACGAAAATAAAGTCGTTTATAAAATCAAGTTTTAATCATCGATAAATCACTTTTATTATCCCATCACTATTATAATATAAAAAAGCAATCTTGTATTATTAGTTTTTGGGTAAAGCACTCAACGTGTAAATTCACATCTTAGTTGTATTAGTGGTTCAGGTGTTGCATCGTTCCTAGACTAATGGTAAACTATTAGTAGATGAAATTATTGAATTAGAATTCCATGCTTCATCAAGGTTTAGTGGATTTTGCTTTTGTTTGCACGTAATATGACTGTTTCTTAACATGAAATTAAAATTACAAGACAGGACGCAGTCAACATTTCTGGTACTTGTGGTTAGATTTATTCATAGTTATGAACATACGGATAATTTAAAAGAATTAGCTATATCAATGTTTGTTTTGATTATATTTTTAATAGACCGTAGTTTGCTGTATTGTACTTTTAGTAGATTGTTATGCGGGTGTCATATGACATATATATCTCTCTATATATATAGAGAGGGTTAAAGGGGTTATTACATACGTCAGTTATATCAGACTGTATTGCGAACACCATATAATAAGTCAAGCGTTAGTATCTTGTATTCCACAATAATCAAACTGGGTAATAAGGGTATGTACTCGACTTTGGATTACAAACACCCTGCACATTGTGTTCCGGCAAAGTGACGCTGAATCGATTATGATGAATTTTGGCATGGAGATAGAAGGGAACCCGGAGACGGCGATAGGCTACTTTTTCTCACGGAAAACTTAGTGGGAATAGAATCAATAGAGGGATAAACTTTGTATGAAACGTTTTATTGCGTCATCCGATTCGTTCAACAAAATCAATATTAACGCGAACGAAGCCGCTGGTAAACGCTAGTATTACTATGAATATAAAACACGGCAAAGCTATTTTGAGAATTTGTGTAACGTTAGCAGTTTAGCTAGTTATTCGGAAAATTGCCAAACATCAGCCCCGCAGTAATCGCGACAGCGTTAATCTGGATCCGTTGCATACTTTATCTCGTGTGAGAAATACTTTGCAATTTTTTGTTTTCGTTGTTACTAATTAGTGACGCAAGTACCACACACAATAGAGTTGTGTAAATTCGGGTCGTTATGAATTAGATGAATGAGCTGGTTATGTATGCAATGTTGTTTTAACTAGCTATGCCCGCGACTTTGTTTGCGTGGTACTTCTAAATATGTATTTTTTATTAGCATTAGAAGATAGATATTAGATTAGTATTTTTCTGGATAAACAGAATTTCATGTACTTTCCTGTAACCAGCGTATGCGAAGTTTGATTATGATGGGTCGAGGAAGTAAAGCGTGAGAGGGTAACAAACAAATAAACAAACTTAAATATGCACGTAAATTATAGTTAGGATAGTCTTCTAATAATCACGTTGAAAGAATTATTTTTTAGTATTATTAATTTTTAAATAACAGCCCATCAAAATGGCAGATCACTTGTTAGAACTGTCTACGGAATTACTTCGGTTGTGTGCAGGATAATTAAAGTATATCGAGTAAAATGCCAACAATGACATAGTACACAGGTGCAAATAACACAACTTTATTAATTTAATTAAAATTCAGTGCATGATAGTAAGGATTCTGCCGAAATTTCTATACTCTTTATATCCATATATATACTAGCCGAATCTCGAAACAGCCCTAACAAACCGAATGACTGTAACCGTAACGAGTTTATCACCATACTTATATAGTATACGGTCAATTCATATATACATATTATATGATATATATGAAGAGACATTTAGTGGGCCGGCAAGGATGTTGCGACTGACGAAGGACATTTGCCCCTACGGCAGTCCCTGTTACTGGACTGTACTGAAACTTACTTATTGGTAAAGTACAGTCACTTTTCCGAGGTAGGATAAAAAAAAAATATATATTTACAATTCTGAGCAATATTTAGGGTATTATGTAGGACCTAAGATAAACTATTTGTCGCGTCATCTAATTAGGCATTTAGGCTAAAATAAGAGCTTTAGAGATTAGAGATTTCTATGTAGCTAGCATATTGAATACTGTATCAAACTTGGTCTTCTCATATGTTAAGACGAATATAGAACTTCCTAGAACGTTGATAGGTTAATCGAACTTTAAATATACTGTTCGTACTTTTGAACGGTTAGTAACCAGCTACGGCTTTGTTAGCAGTAATTATAATAAGAAATAAGCGATAGAAAATTTAGGTTTTCAATTATATATATATATATATATATTAATCATTTCAGTTGCTCTAGAGTGTTGAACTTTTTTTTTTTATTTATTCAATACATCAACATAACAGTTACGTAAAAGTAAAATTATATATTCTTAATCTAAATTAAAACTATTATTGCGTGATAGTCTACTTTTTTGTTTGAACGCGATAATGTTAGGAACTACCAGTCTGATTTCAAAAAGTCTAATTGTGTTTGATAGAGCAATTAATAACATAGACTTTAGCTTATTTAACATTACAAATAGTAGCAAAGGTGTATTGAAAAATGTTAAAAAATCGGACAAAGATTGTTAAATATTAATAAATAATCATATATAATTTTAATATTATAAAGCGTATGAATACAATAGAAAAAATAATTAAAACCAACTTTTGAATATATTAAAGACAGTCTTATTTTTTATTTTGATGAGATGTACTACAATCAAACTATGGATATAACATATGTCAATCACACAAATGAGAAACTGTAATTAGATGATTTATAGCCTACATTAATACACGAAGAGATAACAATCAACACTTATTATACCTACAAACAATTGCATAATGTCTTCGAGACGTCTAGTTTGAAAAGGTCTATTGCGTAAGCGACACTTGTTACAAATGATAGCTCATTTAGAGTTGGTATTATTTACATTACAACGTATCTAATTACGAACATTGTAATGCTGTGAAGTATCTCTCTATTCACTATGGAGTACGACAAGCACAAATTAAAAACAATTCATCGTAGAGAATATTCCTTGTTTTTTGCAATATTACTCAACATACATTCAAATCAATGATTGTCTAGGATCATGTTTGATAAATTTGACACTAATGAGTCATTACTTCAAATAATGACTAAGATCAGAAATCAAAATAACGATTGGTTTAAAACAAAAACCCGTTAGTGACTTAAGATTTACTGTTAACTAGACTATTGTTAAATAATACAGCATTCGATTAATTATAGTGTTCATCTTTTGGCCACAAACTCCCTTAATTAAGCACGAGTTAAAACTGCCTGTTAATTATTTCAGTTGAAAAGCATCTACGGTCACAATAAACTCTGTTTCAGTGATAATATGGTGTTAGAGATTTTGTAGAACCCTTAAAAAGCTTTGTTATTTCTTCTTTACTTGAGAAAGTTGTATTGATGACATAATTCCACCTCATAGAAGGTCGTATTATATACTTACGATAAAATGGACGACTTTATTCTTCGAACAATTTTTATGTTTGACACCTAAGTTGGATCTAGGAATAGCTCCTATGAACATGTCAAGTTGCAAATTGCGCGCGAATTAAAAGCGATCGCATACTAAAGCGAAGCTATGGTAGCTCAATGGTAGTGTGTACGACATTGCGTCAAGGGACGTGAGTTCGAATCCAACCACCTACAATGAGCTTAAGCTTTCGGTGAAGGAACACATCGTGAGGAAATCATAGCATGGTGGCAGGGCTTTTTTGATGTCCACCTGGCTAGCTACCACTCTCAGGATCAAAATCTGCCGCCAAATACCAATAGGCGTGTTCCGGCGGTTGCACTTGAAAGCCAGTTCCTCCAAAGGTTTAGCGTGTCTACCAACTTAGGCCGTATCGTTACTTAAGATCAGATGAGATTATGGCAATTATGCTAAGCCAAAAAAAACAAAATGCTGTGGTAGTTCGTTTTCAAGTTACAGAGGGTAGTAAATTGCTTGTAATTTAATTTGATAACGCTATATACTTTTTTCCATCAGCTCGTAATCACCGCAGTCCTCGGCGTGGCCGCAGCTGCTTTCGCACCCCCCTACCCGGAACAATCGAACCGCCCCCAGGCCGCTTACGAGAGGAACGCCAGAATCATAGCCCAGGACTCAGACGTCAAGGAGGACTCTTACAGGTTTAACTATGATACAGAGAATGGGATCAAGGCAGAAGAGCAGGGACGAGAAGTAAGTGGTTATCCTTTTAGATATGATTTTTCTACAGAACTGATAAGAATCGATCTTGAAGCGATGGTAGCTAAGTTAGTAGTGTGTATGGCCGTCGCGTCAATGGGCATGAGTTCGAATCCACCTGCATTGAGTTTTGAATTTATTCGTTACAAACAAAGATACCAATATACAAATCTTTCCTCTTTATAATATTTAGTATAGATAATTTCACTATCGACTATATTGAAAGGTATATGAACAGCATACGGTAAGACACCGTTACTTGAGTGTTTTATATTAAATCCACCATTAGTAATATTTAAGTTTGAGTATTTATTGGTCTATTTTCGGTGGTCGATCTACCCTTCAAGTATTAGAAAAAGGCAACTTTCATGCTAGAGTTGACCATGTTATTTTCTGATAATTTGTTATGCAAACTTATAATCCTCTTCACTAACAATCGACCTACACCATGTAATGTACTACGAATCCCCTTTTGGGGATATCAATTTACACATACCCTCACTCGCCGGAAATACACTCTAAAACCCCACAGCTACTGTCGCCTGACTTGGGCATTTACAGTACAAGTAAACGTGTTTTTGTTACAAGTGGCATTAACACATCCAAGGGTGTACTATTTTATAAATTCCTAAAACGATACCTTGCTGGACGGTTTAGCGCTTTCTAATCTCCATAACAAGACATTTTAAAGGTTAATAGAAGATTTTGCATCATAATACAAAACGAAGAGAATGTTGTAACAAAATTTACGAAGTACGACGTGACCTGTCGAAATTAATATTTATCACGTGGGATAGGCAAAATAATAAATTGCGATATATCATAAATTGTATGTGTTTAATGTATAATTTATATGTCGTAGAGACGTCTAAAACTGCGTAAATTACAACTAATTCATAGAGGTGAACATTTGACACCATAAATCGAACTATACGCGCGTAGTAAGGTCATATTTACACATCGTTGGACAACAGTGGAAATAAAATATATTTTATTATCTATAGTCAATTTAAATAATAACTTTAGATATAACAATAAAAGTCTATATGTTGATGAAGTAACTGAATCAAATATAGAATTAAGATATAAGGCAATATTAAATTATTACAGTCTCAATTTAATAAAACATCTTAAGAATTGATTTATCTAAAAAAGAATCTGCGCTTATAAGTTGGTATTGAATAAAAAAAGAAACGGTGTAAATTCCATTCATTGTTTAGTAAATAAGTTTTAGTTCACACGATTTTTTAGATACGATATCGTATCGTTTAGTTAAGTTTATTCTTATATCTTTAATAAATTTAATTTATTAATCTTTAATTAATCTTTAGTTAATTCTGTATCAGATTTTAATTGGAATGATTTATTGAATTGTGACTTGATGTTTTATTTTCATTTGTAAAAGAAGTAATATGGACTTTATATAATACATATTCTCTTCTAAAAATAAAATTCTCTTAGGACCTTAGCAAATATGCATCAAATTCAAATACTAAATAATTGTAAATTTTGAATGAAGTATAGAGATAGATGGAAACCTGGAGACGTCGATAGGCTACTTTGTCTCGCGAAAAACTTATTGGAAGTTAGGTAAAGAGAGGGGTAAACTTCGTATAAGACTTTTTATCGCGCCATGCGATTTATTCGACAAAATCAATATTAACGCGAGCGAAGTCGCATGTAAAAGCTAGTAATATATATTTTATTTTCATTTAAAATACTGTATAAATCTCGTGCATGCTAAATGGCTTGTCGATGTAAGCGAACAGTGATGACCCACTGTTACACCTGTGACCTAAAGACGCGGCCATGCTAAATAACGATCACCTGCAAAGGGCACTGGCCGGGGAATGAAAAAGGTCACGGGAATTGTAAAACATTATGTTAGATCCGCGAAGTGCGTTCTAAATTAATAAATGATGTAATATTTTTTTTATTACTCGACAGACACCTGTAATTGTGGTTTTGGTATTTATTATATACTATTTGACCTGGAAGAACTTGTTCTGCCTTTTCGAGACTACAGCGTCATCTATCGAGTTATGATCACCTATCGAGATAAAAAGTATCCTAGCTCTCAAGTTCAGATCAAACTACACATAGTGTGCAAAATTTGATTAAAATCGGTTCAGTAGTTTAGGAGTACATCGCGGACAAACAACGTATATAATAAATATCATTATATATAAGAATATATATATAAATCATATTAATTATATACTAGCTGTGTCCCCGGCTACGTTCGAGTCGATCTAAAAATTATTTAATAAATACATTTTTGAATTTCCTAAGACTAACAAATAAATAAATTTTCAGCTGTATAATAATTTATTATACGTATTTGTACAGTAACTAACATATTATATGACTGCATTACTAGTTATAAATAATAAATAAAACTTTTATTAGGAATAATAAATCAGTCATCGAAAACTGCTGACAGTATGAAACAACCTTATTTCTTTTTATCTTCGAAAACTTCCTTTTATTTGTACATAAACAAATTAAGATTTTTAACGCCTATCGGTACTCTACGCAACTATTATATATACAGTAGAACCTCTTTAAGTCGAACCTCAATAAGTTGAAAGTTCAAATTCCGAAAAAATGTATTTAGAAGGATATTTGCTTTATAAGTTCACCTATGTAGTTGTATTTTAGCTAACAACTCAGTTATTTTTTCCATGAAACATTACCAATATTATTAATTATATTTGTGTTTTTAAATTAAGTTCGTACGTATGTAATATAATAAAATGTGGATGTATGATCAATATGTGATACGCTTAAACATATTTAAAGAAATAAACACAATTTTAAAAAACCCGGACTTAGCTCGGTCACTCAGCTACTTATAAGGATCGTAACGAGCCTAAAGACGTATACACTTCGATAATACATCCACAGTAGAACTAGGTAAAGGTAGTTACTCTTAGTTTTAGCATTGAAATGACACATACAATCTAATGATACGCAAAGCCTCCTAACAACCGCTGTCAAGAGCTAGAAGCAATTTATTCGACAGGCGAATTGTACGAGGTCGCAATCAACCACGATGTAAACGGGATGACGAACGCAATTACTAAATATATTCTACTAATTAGATAAAGTGGGGTTTAAACAACATATATATTATCCTAACTAATATTAAAGTGTCAGTAATGATGTACGTATGGTTGCTCAAATTAGGAATAGGGTAATTCATATCTGTATGCTTTCTATAGAACAAAAGAGTGTGTCGTAGTTATTGAAAAATCATCTTTGAAATTACATAATAGGTTTGCATAATAGATTTTTAGAAAACAACTTCATTTGAACATACGTAGTTACAGGTTATCTTATAATATTATAGGTATAATCGTTAGGTTGTTTGTTTTCTGATAACTCTCAAATAGTTAGAGCTATTATGATCCAATTGATCATGTAGGTATTTTACAGGGAGGTTTTTTGCAAGCATAAAACTATTTGACCTACGACGATAATGGTTAAAAGCTTAAAGTATTTTGTTGATGTAATACTTTGTAAATAAACTCATAATACGACAGGTGGCGCTATGATCGAGGTATTGTCGATTAAAAAAAAACCTATGCCGTGAAAGCTTTTATTTTATATAATTTATGGGTTATTTTAACACTGATTAAGGGGCATGTTTAAAGCTGGCACAATGTTTATTGCCCGCTGCTCATCAATCACTAATCACTAGTACAAGATTTTTATTACTTTATTAACATTGGTTTCATTAATAATTTACAGCTTCGAAATAAAACGAATTTAAACGGATTTTATCGCGGTTATTTATTAATTTTGATCCCGACGTTTCGAACGTATTGAAGGTAGACACAGTAACATGAACTTTTCTGTACAACCTACACCTCAGTCCGCCCCGTGACCACGAAGGTTGAAAAGTTTTCGAAACGTCGGGAACAAAATTAATAAATAACCGCGATAAAATCCGTTTAAATTAGTTTTATTTCGATGAACAATATTCGCGTAAACATAATTTACAGCTTATTAAATTAAGTAAGTGGCAAGCAGCTAATTATTTGAAATGATTCACAAGATACGTTTCGTGAATTATCGTAATTTAATGATATTTTAAATCTACTAAAGTAAACCATTTTCCTAAATTGCTATCTTGACTTCTCTTATTGTCTCACATATACAACCGGGATATGGTAAAACTCCTCACTCGTTTGCATCACATGATTTTCCTCATTCACGACTTTTCCGCATTTATTACGATAACATCAATAATTATTATCGAGCACGTAATGGAAAATTATTAATGCTTTAAGACAATGTCATCATTAATCACACACTTATAAATTTCATTCATATATTTTACTAATACATGTGCGTTGATTCCACTGTAGAAACGTCTGACGTTTGTCATCAGCACAAACAAAAACTAACTTACTAACGTACAGTTAGTTCTTCTGTTTTTAGCTCTTATTTCATTTAAATAAGGTCGATGGAACAAGTATTATTTTTTTAATTTTCTCTATCACCACCATCGACACTCAATATTCATATCTTTTGTATCATACCTTAAACCCCGTTTTCCTTTTCTCCTATATTTGTTTATATTTTTCATTTGACACTTACCTATATAACCTGTATCCATCGTAACAGAATATTCATAACCTAACCTTTGTTCTCATTGAACACAAGCTCCTAATTAACATTTAAGATTATTATTAACTTGACATTAGATACAGTTTACGCAAATTTTGTATTAGTTTTTGAATGTATATTGCATTGTACGTTACTGACAAACCATTAACAAAAACCATCCATCAAAATATTACTATCATTACTACGATATGTAATCACCATAATTACAATTCCTTATAACAAAGAAGCTAAAAATTTACCAAAGTTGGTGAAGATCTAACCTATCAAAAGTGATTTACCTACCTGAATTTTCTATTAAATTCTCTCTCTTTTTCCGAATTGCAACCAAAATTCAAACCAATGCAAATTAACCAGTCTACCAATTTTTTTTTAATACTTCTTTACAAAAGTAGTTTAAACATTTTGAAGCGATGATAGCTTGAGCTTTCGGTGAAGGAAAACATCATAAGGAACTATAGCGTGGTGGTAGATCTTTTTATAATGCCTGCCTGGTTAGCTACCACCCTCAACTTGAAAACCTGGCGCCGAATACCAATAGGCAGTAATAATATTCCGGCAGTTGCACTTGAGAGCCATCATCTCTAGTAAAGGCAGGCAACATACCTGCGATTCCCCTGGTATTGTGGGTATCCATGGGCAGCGGTAATCCCTTACCATCGGGCGACTTTTACTTGCTTAACCCCCATTCCATAAAAAATACAGCTAAAGGCAAACATCAAACTCTCACTTTCAAATTAGTTTTATTCAAGTCACTGTACGTTTACCTATAAATTAATCGATGGTCAATACAACTGCAATTCAAGTTCTATAATTACATCTACATTCTTACGGAACCTTCGCTATTATTCAAATGAAGAATCATCAGAAAACCTTCCTCAACCAATTATTTTCTGTGTGAATTCCAGGTCGATGGCATCGAGGCTCAGGGTGGCTTCCAATACACAGGCGATGATGGTCAAATCTACGCTGTAAGCTACAACGCCGGTCAAAATGGCTTCCAACCCCAAGGCGCTCACTTCCCCACCCCACCGCCTACTCCTGAAGCCATCCTGAAGGCGCTCGAACAGAACGCTCGCGATGAAGCCGCTGGTATCATTGACGATGGTAAGTTCGTTTTGTGCGCAAATATATTAATGGAGAATAATGCAAAACTAGATATTCCTTTAAATACTTAACCTTTCCAATAACATCAGGTTCATTTGAGGAGTATTTTTGCATATCCACAATCAGTAGTACCTGGTGATGGATTCTTATTATCTCGTTAGACTACCATTCTCTTTGATTAACATCTGTTAGAGTGTCGTCAACTTACCGAAGTACCATAAATGATCCAAGATATGTTGACTTAAAAATTGCAAAACAATTGAATGAAACACTTTGATTTCATTAGTATTAATTTTCAATTCTCTTTCCTAAAAACATATATTTGTATCAATCTCTATAATTACGTACTACAATCAGTCCTCATTGAAATGCGAAAATTTTAACGTCACGTTTTATACGACTCGACCATAGTAAAAAGAGTGAAAAATTATACTTGGTTAGAGACAGGGAAAAAGAATCCATTTGGATATAAGATAGGCGCAAGACAAGCCTAACCAATCATCAAATTTTTGATTGGATAATAATTTATAATAAAAGCGAAGACTCTAAAAATTATTTGAAAATATACTATTTTGAAGATTACTTAAGCAATGTTATATTATTGAATATTATATATATAATTGTAGTATCTATATACCGAAAAGAAGTTTTTCCCCTGTTAATTGTACTAAATTGAAAAATCTACTTAGCTGTACTAAGTAAAAAGAAAAAACAAGCACTTAAATCAGATTTTCGCTATAACATCATTGCAACAATGTGTTGTTTATTTAGCAATTTTTACTAATTCAAATTTCTTAGCTATTCTGAATGGCTTATTTGTTTCATCACCCATATGAATCATTGTTAATGTATACTTAGGATTGACATGAGGAAACAATGTGGTAATATGATATTAACTCCGTCGTTCTTAAAATCAAGGTCGAAATCAATGTAACGTGGAAAAATCGTCAAAGACTTATTTCTGACCGGAGAGTTTCTTGATCAGCCAGATCTTATTACCTTTTTAGTAGAACCTAAAGTTTTTTTGCCGTGAATCAAATCCAAATTGAAAATCATAGTTTGAGATAACAAACGTGAATCTAACTATTGGTAACGTAACAAACTCTGTGTACGATCCAAAAACAATGATAACCAGCAAATCGGTTAGAAATTCGAATCCTGATACAGCACATTTTTTTTATTTATTTTAGGTTTTACCGTTATGGCCACAATATCAGCTGATGCTAAGTGGCGATTTGCTCAAGATCAGCGACCAAGGCAAAGCAATTGTTACATTGCAAGCGATATACACAGTGAAATAACAAATTCGTATTACGCATAGTATACTAAATTTGTGAATTTAGTGTTGATTATTTGCGACTTTTGTTATCGATTTGCAAAATAATTAAATAAGAAGGCCGTAATAGCTTTCGCATTGTTTCCAAACACAATTGCAAAATTACAATGCATTACTACATAATCACTTCATTCGAAGTCTTGACCTCTTCACAGAACATTTACTCTCATTAATTCTAATACATTAAAACCTTAGAAGATTTTATAACGGTCTTCCAAAGTTTCCACACTAGGAAAAGGAACATCAACATTGAATTACGTTTAAAAGAAATTTAAGCGTTCATACCTAGAAATAAAGCCAAATTTAGTCATGTAACTGTGACAGAATTATCTTACGTAATAATGTATTCTAAAACTCAGTACCTAATGTTGAAATTTGCTTGACACAAGATTGTATGGAATGGAAACTTATGTATTCCATTTAATGCATCTAAAATATTGGGACGGATCCATGATCTATATTTTTCTAATAATGCATTGTGTAATTTATTTATGTGGAATTATTGGAAGCAAAAAATATATATTTTCTGATTCATTCAATTTATTTAAGTATCTTGTATTGATGGACGTGAATTCAAGAACCTGTAAGGAACCTGAGCATTTTCAGTGAAAAAAAAACCGTGATAAAAGGGTAGGCTATTTCGTAAATGCCTGCTTGGTGATCTACAACTTTGAAGTTGAAAATTAATCATCAAATACCTGTAGATGTGTTACTTTTATCCATAAATTTTAACTGTAATGTATTATGTTCTGATATATAAAAATATATTTATAAATTTCAGGTCAATACGCCCCCGGGAAATACGGAGACGCCGGATATACTCAGCAGAACTACGCTCGGGCACAAGCCTCCGCCGGTTACAGGCAGTCTTACAAGTACTAACTTAGCATGCCATTGACCTAATACAACCTTTTGCTTACAATCTGAACCTTAAAATTAAATAGAGCTACTTATCTTACGTTTTCATACATGCACACAAAAACATGAGAATTATTACATCGATGTGCAATCGCTAGGAAAGGTGCTCTATTTTATTTTATAGTGTTAGGTGTAATATTATTTAGTTATTCTCGGTCGTTATAATGACTTAAATATATTTTAATAATAAAGTAATGAAGGGTGGTATTAATTTTGTTATATACAAGTAAGACTTGCTGGAAATGTCAAATTATACATAGTCATGTTAATGACGTAATATTTTATATAATTTATTCTATGAATAAACGTGATACATTTTATGTTGTTATTTCAGTTAATAATCCCCTTTAAGATTATTCCTATCTAAGTATTATAAAAATACTTGCTCAGATATACGTTATCCCGCCTCTTCTAGTATTTTATACCTGGACATTTAGGAAAAGCGTTTAAATTTGTTCTATACAAATATATATTTACATATGCATCGACTTTCATACCGATTACTCAATCGAGATCAGAGTTAAATAATATCATATTTACAAACAAATATTTTTGCCACTCTGTATTAAAATTACAATCACGAACTGTATTTGTGACTGTTATAAAATAATGATCAATTCATTCTGCTATATAGTAAGAACCCTCTATTTTATGAAATAAAAAGTATCCTATATGTTGAGCCATAGTACTAGTTACCACCATGTCAAATTTCATTAGAATCTATTGGGTATTTTTAGGGTGATGCATGTGCTAAGAGAAAGGGCTTAAAATAACAAAAAGGTTTACACAGCCTTTTATTATCGAAAAGGGAGCCATCGAGCAAGCGTGTGATCTGATATTAAGTGATTACCTCCACCCATGGACACCCATAACTCCAGGGGAATCGCAGGATTATTGTCAGCCTTTATTGAAGGGACGGGCTCTCAACTGCAACTGCCGGGATACACCTATTGGTATTTAACGGCAGATTTTCAAATAAAAAGTGCTGAGTAAAAAAAAAACGTTTCTTGAGCCTTCTACAAAAATGTGTTAGCTTATCATGTTTGAAAAGACCCCTGTAAAGCGCGCCACACAATAAGAAGTTACAAGAGTTTACTCAACAATAAAAAAAAGTCTTGTTATTTAACTTTTTGCTAATATTAAAATGATTAAGTTCCTGAAATTTATAAGTCGTTATTTTAATATTTAAAAGTCGTGCAAGTTTTTTGTAAGTCTCCAAGTAGAATACCTTAGATCTTCGGGAGTGGCTATTGAACATGCATACATATTAACGACATTTTATAACAGCTACTCGTTGAAATATAACAGATATTATTTCGCAATAAATACTAACTTAATATTATAAATCAAAGTTTATCGCCTCGCTACTGACGTGTACTGACGATTCGAATCCCGCTCAGGACAATTATTTGTGTGTTCCACAAATAATTATTCTAAATTTCGGTATCACTTTTTGTTCAATGTGTGTATTGCTAACCACACTTGACATTGGTGGAATTCCCTATTTGCACGCCATAATTGAAAAAAAAATGTTGATATGTGGTCGTAGCTTAAATACTCACCCTATTTATCATGAAATTTTGCATACATACATGTTTTCAGGAGTACGGAACAGACATAGTTTTCATTATAAACTTGCCAGTTTAACTACAACTACTGGCTAAGAGATGGCGCTATTATGTACTTGTGAAGATAATCGGCAAACTCTTAAATTATATTTAATACTGGCTAACCCGGTGAATTATCACCTATACTCTGGAATGCTAGATGGCGTCAGAGTAGCAAGATTTTGAGATTTTTGACTTTTAATTTTTTTATCTTTCGTATAAATTATTAATTATAAATCAATAAAAATAATCCTATGTTACTTCTAATACCTCCAAAAATATCTTTGCAGAGTTTCATGATGATCGGTTAAGTAGTTTTCGCATGAAAACGTAACAAACAAACTTACGTTAACAGTTATAATATTAGTAGGGATTAATTATCAACATAATGTATATTTTAGGTATATAAAGCTTCTACATATTTAAAAGATGGAAATAAAATAATTATATATATATATACATTACTATATACTATGTTGTTTTTAGAACACCAAAACTGTATCCGATTTGACCATAACCATTCATGGTCGTAGGACTTGTTCTAAGCCCTGCCTGCCTGCCTTACGAATAGGTGTGTTACGGCAGTTGCACTTTAGAGCCATTCCCCCACTAGTGTCTTCATCATATTGGGCCATATCACTTAACATCAGGCCATAACGCTAATCCTTATGGACTATACAAAAAAAATATAGCGTGATATAAAAAAATATGTAAACAATTATATAGTAAGCGTGGTTAGCGTTTTATGCGCATGGTATGAGAAAAGATGAAAGCTAGTAGAAGAATGTTTTCAAATCAAATAAAATCAAAAATCTTTATTCAATTTAGGCCCTAAGAAGGCGCATGAATGTCAAAATTACAACCGGTTCGGAAAGTAACGCAGGCATCGAGAAGAACCGGCAAGAAACTCGATCTGCATCTTTTGTTTTTAGATCTTAATCTTATCTTTTTTATATAATAATTTAATGCGTTACAGTAGTTATTTGCGGATGTACAGAGACCGGTGTCATTTCCAGATATCACGATCGCTCACATATTAACCCACCCTATAAAAGCCTTTTGTCATCAAACCCCGTTTGACATGGTTTTTGAACCTACTGTCCGGCAATTCAGTAATGTGCTTTGGGACTTTATTATAAAACTTGACCCAAAAATTGGTACTTATCTTACCCAGTCAAAAAAAAGGGATTGTACCAGTTTGGCACGAGTTTTATAGTATTAAAATCATGTCGGTCTTTATCGAAATCTAGCTTTTGTAAGTTTTTTCGGACATACATTAAATTATCAAGAATAAATTCGGCGGGCAAAGTTAAAATACCAAGTTCCTAAAATGTTAATTATGAAGGTGAGTGGATGTAGAAGAAGAGAAAGAAGGAATATGATATGAAGCGTGAGAGAAATGATATGTGTATAAAAAGCGTGAAAACTGCGATAACAGCTGATAGAATAGAAAGGAAGAAGAAAACATGTTGTTCTGACTCTAACTAATTAAGATAAGGATTAGACAAAAGGAGACATTTATATAGTTTCAAATAAAAATTTCGATTGCATAGAAATTAAATTTTAAGAATGAGAGATTGAATAAATAACGTATGCAATTTATTAAAATATCTTGACGATAATAAAAACGGCAGATTTACAATGTTATGTTTTTAAGGTAAACAATTAATACCGCGTCAACATAGATGTAAGTTGAGGTTAAGTTAATGGTGTATCATAGGCGCACTCCATTTTCGTTTCAAGCTAATAATTAAATGTCAGTGTTTTCTCTTAAGACACCAATAAAGGACTTAATAATATAGTTATTATCACAATCTTATCCTATGCCCAAGTTATTGGGGGTCGGCGCAATACCTTTTCTACTTGCATAAATCCCTATCAACCGCCATCCCTTCATTCACTACCTTTTCTTTTATCTCATTTCTCACACACTCTATCGATCTTTTCCTGGAATTTCCTCTTCCTTTCCATCCTTCAACATTCATATCCATTATTTTTATAGTCATAATAATTTTAACTTAAGTTAATAAATTGCTTTTATTTATAACTTCTACAGCATGAGATATTTTTCCTATTGCATTTAAACGCTTCATAGCATTAAAATTATTACTTAAAATAACTAAAACCCACGCTATAAAAACAAATAAATACAACAAGCTACTAAATGACTTGAATAAGAATTGCTGCGTGATCAATTTACACGCAGTCGAAGTGGGAGCGAGAAGTATATCTGCTAAACCTCTCTATAACCATCTAAAAGATATTGACTTGTCTAGGACTCCAGTAAGTTCTATACTAGAACATGCTTCTAAAGCTGCGCTACAGGCTCTTGTCAAATTTGGTTGGGTAGGTAGAGAAACCTGAGTAGTGAAGGTAAGTGTTGACGCACGTCGACAAGGGGCCCCTTAAACCTACATACCCCTTAAACCTTGATACGAGTATCAAGTATTGGACATTACTTGGAGTGTCATTCCTTACGATGAACCCGGCACCCACATGGTAAATACGTGGTTTGCTAAGAAGTTCGTTTCACGCTCTCTATATAATATAAAGTGGAGCAGTTGGTTTGAATATGCTAATCTTAGGAACTACCGGTCGGATTCCAAAAACTGTTTTAGTTTTTGATAGAAAAATAATTAAGGAAGGTTTTAGGCTATTTAAAATCACGCTATCACTAATAGGAGTAAAGCGGTATTGAAAAAAGTTACAAAAACGGGCAATAACCTCTCCCTATATTATAAATACGATTTGTGATTTTGTTACGCTATTATGCCTAACGCGCTGAATAGATTATGATGAATTTTAGTATAGAAATAAATGAAACCTTAGAGGCGATGATAGGCTACGTTTATAGTGAAAAAATTATTGAATTTGGGTTACAGAGAGGGATATACTTTGAGTTTGATTTGCCAGTTTGTTAAAAATCTAAATTTTTAGTTGGCATAACACGGACTGATTCACCTGTGCGAAGCAAACACTGTTCTCCGTCCCAGGATATAACACAGCCTTTTTAACAACACATACCACAATTTATTACTAGTTATGAATTTTGTAACATATGCGCGCGATTCCGTTGCCAAGTATCAGCGAATTAAATGAACTGTCTCCCACAAGATGGCGCAGGTCGCCTGGAGGCTTCCGTAAGCCGTGTTGCCATTTAGTGAAAACCCAACACTTTGTATGAATCTTTATATTGAGCCATCCAATTTGTTTGATAAAATTAATATTAACAAGAGTGAAGCTAGTGAATAAATAAAATTTTAGTTCAACGCGAAGTAAGTATTTAGTCTTAATATTACTGTCATACATGCCTTAATATGAACTATTACACTGTAATTTTATATTACTTCTAATATCGCTGAGCCTGCGACTTCGCTTGCGTATAATTAAAACTAAGTAAATATGTTTTGGCCGTTTTGTAACTTTTCTCAATACATATTTGCTTCTATTGGCGGAAACGTGAGGATAAATAGCCTCAAGCCTTCCTCAATTATGGCTCAACCAAATACAATTTTTTTTTTTAAATATATATGTATGTTACAAATATTAGAGCAATCAAAAATAATAATAATAATATGGAAATATATATTAACATTATGTAGTTTCTATCCCTATATTGGTGCGTTAAAAATATATAAAAAAGTATTTTTATCTACATCATTTTATTTTATTTTATTTTATTTATCTATAACAACTACTACAATCATAAACTCAAACAATCAATACACAAAAGATTAGTACATAACAATTTGGTACAAGATTTCGTATTCCATTTAACGGACAACTGAAAATGTTTTTTTTTAATTCCATTCGAGTATTTCGCTGCGAAACTATGTTTTGCGATATACCTATTAATATTTGTAACCTCCGGTTTGACCGGAAGACCCAGGAGAGGCTTGGTTCGATTGCCCTCCGTGTTCGTTCGGTCGATATTGTCCTGGAATTGAATAAAGTAATTAAGAATTACATCATATATAGTAAAGACTTAGTTGATGAATAGGTAAGAATGTTTTTCATCTTGTTCACGTCATCATAAACCAGACCACAATATTTCCGGAAACGTTTCACTTTACTAACAGTTTGAAGTCGGGATTTGTGTTCCTTCTCCAGTAACGCCCTTGTGATCCCTGAGCACAGGATGACACTCTACTGAAACTCCTTTACAATAGCAATCATATGGTTGTAGAATACGCTGTCGCGTCATATTCAAGATTATACTATACTAGAACCATCACAATTTTTAAATCACAACTACATCGACATTTGTCTAATAAACAAGAGTCAGAGTGATGTTGTTTAGCACAATACACTGTTATAAAGTTTGTATATATTTATTACTAGATTATACTTGCGGTTTCGCTCGTATTAATATCGATTTCATTAAACAAATCGCATGATGCAATAAAAAAGATTCATATAAAGTTTAGCCCTTGCATTACCCCACCTCCTAAAAGTAGCCTACCACCGTCTTCAGGTTCCATCCTATCTCTATACCAACATTCATCATAATCGATTTAGCGGTTTATGAGTGAAAGCCTAACAAACAAACAAACTCACTTTGGCATTTATACTTTTAGTAAGGATATGTATTCAGGTACTATTTATATGTATATATGTAAGTATGTATATTTAGTTTATTTATTTTAACTACATTTTGCTCATTTAATGTGCCATTTGTTATACATTATTTATATAAGCTTATTTATTACGATATACTTCACTAATTATTTTATTTGCACTACCAATAAAGACAGTAATTTTTTCTTACTATATTACTGCTGGTTAGCTGGAAGAAAATGCCTTATGCCATTAAGTTCGCCAGTGTATATATTTGAAGTGCAATAAAGTATTCGATCATTCATTCATTCATAAAAATCTTGTTACAAAATATTCCTCCTCATTCATCTTAGAAACCGTTCAACTGATTTCGTTGAAAATTTGTAAAAGTATATAAATTGCTTGGTCTAATTTGAGGGATAGGATAGTTTTATAATAATAAGTGAGGGTTGTCTTTGACCGCGACTGAGGATACACATAAAATTGTCGTCTGCGTAACCTACGGCATTATTACATAGTGGTTAAAACCAGTCAATTTCTTCAACCGCTAGGCCAATCATACAATTTTTATGTTTTAAAGAGGTCGTATGAAATTATATCATACCGTCATCGAAAATCCCGGCCGCTTCATCTCGCTCGTTCTGCTGGAGCGCTTGCAGAATGGCTTCAGGAGTAGGTGGTGCTACTGGTAAATGTTCACCCTGAGGCTTGAAACCGCCCTCCCCTAGCGTATATATGACGGTGTATGTGATTCCATCGTCACCCTTATAAGAGTATCCTCCTTGTCCACTTTCTAAACTTCCAGCCTCTTCCGCTCGAATACCGTTCGACGTTTCAAACCCGAAGCGATAATCTGGAAGAGTAGTAGGAAAATATTTAAATATATCAATTGCCTCGTGGAAGGTACTATTCGTAGTTGGGATAAAAGTTTCTAGTTAAAGAAAATAAAAGTTTGTAAAGAAGCACGACTAAGTGTGACTAAGAATTTATGTTATGTGTGTGTTTTATGTGTGTTATAGTATTAAGTGTGAATAAGAATTTAATTTAATAACTACACTTAGTAAAACAATATTATGTCTACAGAGTTGAAAAACAAAAAAAAAAAAAAAAATTATACGAATCATAATTAAGAGCTGTGTGAACAAAGCTACAAACATATGTAGGAATTCAAATAGGATAATATAACTGTGCGGAACGAATTTGGTTTGACGATATTGTGTCTTCAAATCTTATTGTAGAATGTATAAAACATATGACCGATCATAATGTTGTAAAAAATGATATATCTGAGACACAAAAGTTTGATAGATTTGGTTTCCTTTATATGTAACAATGATACACTAACGTAATATAATCGATTCAATGAAACAATATATGCATTTTTTCTTATCGTTAAGGTTTAGCGTTCTGGCCATAATCTCACCTGATCTTGAGTGACGATACGGCCCAAGTTAGTAGACACGCTAAATCTGTGGAGCAACTGGCTATCAAGTGCAACTGCCGGAACACACCTTTTTGGTATTTGGCGGCAGCTTTTCAACCTGAGGGTGGTCGTCAGCCTGGCGGGCGGTCGATGTTTTTCTTCACCGGAAGCTCAAGCTCATTATAAGTAGATTCGAACTCACACCCCTTGACGTGAATTCGTAGACGCTACCACTGAGCTATCATTGCTTCGTCTGCTATCATGTATACAAAAAATACTCCGAAGTATCTTTTGCTACATAAGTCATGTAACGAAATTTAAGATGTTACATTTGTACTATTATCTCAGCTTGATTCGTATCAATCTTGGTGATTTTAGTTTGTTCTAATGTTCCCTATAAATATATTAAGATATCAGTATAAATTCAAAATATTATCATACTATCATTTCCTCATCATATGTATATATGTAAATCAAGTTAATCAAACGACTTTATATTGGAGAAAACCACGTAGATAAAATCTGATAATATTCAGAATCTACCTATGAACCTATATTATGACTAAAGAGCTTTAACTAATGTCCACCTAGATAGCTGCCACACTCTAATTGAGAGTTGAAAACCAGTGTTGTCACTAGGTATAGTGTGTTCACCATATTGGGCCACAACATCACTTAACATCAGGTGAGATTGTGGCCATGATGCTAAACCTATATAGTATAAAAATAAAATAATTCATGGATATATTATGCCCTAAGGTTGAATAGTAGGAAGGACTCACTTCCGTTTTCGCTGATCTCTTGTTCTTGTTTTATGATACCGGCGTTCTTGTCCGCGTCTTGCTGTGGTCTCCGATTCCCAGAATCCCCGGAACTTGGATACTGTTGACCTTGAACATGACCCTCTGGGCTTTGCTCTTGCGGGATGGACGTATTTGAAGGCAACTGCGCCGCGGAACTTACCGCCACGATAGTCGTGAGGAGAATCTAACGTATTACAAACTTTACATATTTATTAGGTTGGAACAAAAGTCAACGGTCCAGAAACAAATTTGATAATCTTTGTTTCAGATTAAACTTTTAACAATAACCGGTAGATATGAGTAGGAATTATATTTAACTAGTTAAAACTAACTAAAAGTATTACTTAGTAGTTTTTGCTCGTTGTTGTAACTTTTTTCAGCGCAGTTTTGATCCTCTTAGTTATGGCGTGATGTGAAACAGCCTAAAGCTTTTTTAAATTATTGCTCTGTCAAATACAAATGGATGAAATCTAACTGGTATATAGTTCCTAAGATTAGCGAGGTCAAACAAACCTTACCGCTTTATAATATTAATATATATAATAGAAAATGAAGTAAAAATGTTTTTAACTTATACTGATAATATAGTAAAAAACTTACGGAGCGGTAGAGTGCGACATTATATCATACTGAATCGCAATTATCTTATCGCCCAACAACAAATAAAATTTAAAGATGTAACTATAGATAAAGCAACGATAGCTCAGTGGTAGCGTGTACGGATGCCACGACAATGGACATGACTTCAAATCCCCTCAATGAGCTTGAGCTTTCGGTGAAGGAAACATCGTAGTGATATTACAGCATGGTGATAGAGCACCCTTAAATTGAAAATTTGCCGCCAAATACCTAAAAGTGTTTTCAGGTAGTTACACTTGAGAGTCAGCCCCTCTATGCTTAGAGTGTTCATCATCATAAGCCATATCGTCACTTAACATCAGGTGAGATTGTAGCCATATCGTTAGACCTACGAACCATATACCTGTCGAGTTCCGAGACCGCCTCAAATATATTGGCTATGTATTTTGGGCTTTCAGATTTCAGGATCGTCCACTGGATATCCAACTTTCAAGGATACTGACAACTGTCATTGGATGTTTACTCCTCGATTACCATCATTTTTGGTTTGTACTGTACTTACAATTATCGTGCCATCACTTTACTATGAAACTTTATCACCTTGTCACTTTAGAGAGTTTACTAATGAATGGATTTGATTGAATTTATTTGAATTTTGATTGAATAATATTGAATGAATAGAATCAACTTAGAAGAACAAACACAAAATATTTTGTTAATGTAAACGTACCAAATTCATTTTTTTTTCTTTATTTGAAATATACTTCGAGTTTAGAAAGTGAACTGTGAATGTTCAGTGAGCCTGAACCACTTTTATACTGAGAAGGAACATTAAAATAATGGTTCTTTATTAATATGAGGTGAAATCGCTGTTATTGGAAACCTTGAGTGTATAATTTTAGAACGTGTTTGTTTCTACCGTGCGTACTTTCTGTTTGATACAAATCGAACTCGTCTTCTATATTGTGCATTCTGTATACTTCTTGAGGATGTTTACTGAAGTATTACACGGTGGTAGACCTTTTTCAATTGCCCACCTGGCTTACTACCACCCTCAAGTTGAAAATCTACCACCGAATATATAGGTGTGTTCCGGTAGTTGCACTTGAGAGCCAATCTTTCCACTAGGTTTAGCATGTTCATCGTGTTGAGCCACATGCTCACTTAACATAAGATGAGATTGCGGCCATAGCGTTGAAACTTGTAAACGATAATAAACGATCTGTAACTTCTATATTAATGACAAAATACACCCTAATTATAATTAAGAAAGATGTATAAGTTTGCCTCAAGTGCTGCCTTATCTATATATGAACCGTTTATTTTCAAAGTAGTGTAAGTCCATTTTTTTAAAAATTGAGCTATCACGTAATTCATGCTTAATTTTATGTAATAAATTTTTATATATAACTAGTCCGTGTTTAATTTCTCAAAAAAATCCCATGTTTTGTACAACTTAAAATCGGTCGGTAAATGAAATTGCATTATCAACAAATATATAAACCTTTAATTTTCTCGAAACAAAAGAAAATGGACTTACACCACTTTCAAAATAAATGGTCCATATGTACATTCTATTATCAAAGTTCTTGAGTATCTATACTAATGTTAGTACAGAAAACAATAGCCAAAAAACAGTAATATTTAGTTACGTTGAAACCTTCGACAATACCCACAAGACTGCATGTCAATATTGACAGTTGCATCGCAAGTGTATCACATTGCGCTCAGTGAAATACACCCGCGAAATACAATCGTGAAATATGAAACTAAGACAGCTATTTGTTACATATATTTTTTTTATTTTTCTGCAACTCTCAAGTTAGTTAATACTTAACCTCGTTCATCTCTGCACCTGATTTAGCCGACTGTGTTTCACGATGACGCGACACACGGCGTGCCGGTTGAAAGGAAAGTTCTGTTTCAAGATCACTCGGGCCAAGGCCGTGGGTAATGTGTGAAGGTCTCACACGCGTGCGCGTGATGCGTACGTTACTAGCGAGTGCGGTGTCAAACTTTTACTACCATCACGAATATTTACATTATCCATACAAGATTTATTTTAAATAATTAACCTGGCAAGCTCTCCGCCTAGACTTTGTTTTTATCTTTCCAGTCCCTTTTTTAAGCAGCAATTTTTTAAGTGATGATAGCTCGGTTGTTAGTGTGTACGAACGCTGCGTCAATGGACGTGAATTCGAAACCAAGAGTGAGCTTGTACTTTCGATGAAGGAAAACGTCGTGATGAAACCATAGAATTGTGGTAGGGCTTTTTCTACTGCCTACCATATTAGCTACTACTCTTAAGTTGAAAATCTGTCACCAAATACCTATAGAAGTGTTCCAGCAGTTACATTTGAGAGCCAGTCCCTCTTTGTTATTTCCAATAGCCAATTTACTTCTTATAGGTATTTGGCGGCAGATTTTCAACTATATAGTTGTATCTAGCCAGGTAGGCGTTAGAAAAAGCCCTAACAATGTGCTATTGTTTCATTACAACATTTTCCTTCACTGAAGCTCAAGATTATTGCAGGTGGATTCAAACAGACGTCCATTGACGTGGCGTCTGTACACACTACCATCTAAGCTATCATGACCTCACATCGTTATGTGTAAATAAAGTTTTAACTATAGAAGTCTCAACCTCATTTGTGTCGTATATATTTTGTAGTCACGAGTAAGTTGATATGGTGCGGTTGGTTTATTGTTAATTATTTCGTGACTACTTGTGTCTTTGTCTTGAGAAACATATCCTTCTGTGAAATCCGTAATTCTAAATTGAACATATCTGGATACAAGCCAATTAGTATGTGGATTCTAACAGTTTTGAGAACACACGGTTATTCTTACTATAAAATTATAAATACGAAAGTGAGTTTGTTTGTTTGACACCTAGACTGCGCTCAATCGAATACGATGAATTTTGTTACAGAAATTTATAAGACCTTGAAGAACGAGTCGTGCCCTTGTTTTCTTTTGTATGTAGTAAAAAAAATTAGCTTTTTCTAGCATTCCCTGGATTTGATAATGGCAGCGTCCGCTCTAGAGATTACCCTGATGATAATCTGGTGATGATCCCTGACAAATAGACTAATTGCCGCCCCTTAGGAAATATATAATTTTCATTGATCAGAGAAATACCATATATCCATAGCACTGAATGTTCAAAACAGTTCTCTATATAAATTTGAATATAGTCTCTTTATATGTATTACATAAACAATATCATTTTTTAGTAGACGAAGGGACTATTTAAAAATCTATAGGATATCCAAAATTTTGTTTTGTTAGTTAAGTTTACCATATTTTTTATACAATCAAACGGCCACTGCAGCACCCCCACATTTTAGCGCACGGACCTATGCCCAGCTTGCCCCGCCTAGAGTGGGCCCTGCTGACGCGTTACTCGTGTGGCAGAGAGAGAATCTCCGAGCAAACCCCGAGACTAGTGACTTGAGTGTTGATTTCAGGGAGTCTTTCCGATATACAGCAACATTCACACTTCAGTTTCTTTTTATATGATAGCTTAACAAAGTGGCGGCAGTGTACCTGGTGTTAAGTACAGTACAATACAAAAACAATGGCGACCATCGATAAAACAAAAATCCATCACCAGTTGCCTGTGTCATGCCGACAAAATTTCTGTTCCTATGCAACATGCATAGCATAAGATTTATGTTGCATGGTGGTAGGACTTTTTCTAATGTCCGCCTGGCTAGCTACCACCCGCAAGTTAAAAATCTGCCGCCAAATACCAATAGGTGTGTTTCGGCATCTGCACTTGAAAGCCAGTTCATCCACAAGTTTAGCGAGTCTACCAACTTGGGCCGAATCGTCTCTTAAGATCAGGTGAGATTATAGCCATAACGCTAAAACTGAAGTATAAAAAAAAAACTAATTTAGGTAGAGACCCGCTAGTACTGCTATAGAAATACATTAGAAGCCAAGATCTTTTAGTTTTTTTTTTTCATTTATTTTGTTTAGGGGCTTTTAACAGTAGTTATATCGGCCCCATAGTAACCTAATACCAAAAACTCTTTCGTATATACTCGCTTATATAATCATCTTTGACCCATTTCATATAACATTTTACCTACCTCACTCAAAGCATTTACTAAAGTGCTATGAAACATACCCATATCTCATTCACTTAAACTTGTTAATTAACATAATCCTAATAATTGAAATAAAACTAATTTAAACGGATTTTATCGCGGTTATTTATTAAATTTTGATCCCGACGTTTCGAAAGCTTTTCAGCCTTCGTGGTCAGTCCGCCCCGTGACCACGAAGGCTGAAAAGCTTTCGAAACGTCGGGATCAAAATTTAATAAATAACCGCGATAAAATCCGTTTAAATTAGTTTTATTTCAATGAATAATATTCGCGTAAACCTAAGAAATCATAATCCTAATAATATCGAATAGTATTCTTAAAACATTACATCAAACAGTGAACATCATCTATTACTACTTTTAGTTGTCTAAAGAATAATTTATACTAAAAATTACTTTATTTAATGAATTTATTATACCTATACTTAACCAGTATTAGTTAATCATAAATAAATAACATCTCTAATTATAATCACACTACTCATCAATTGATTTTTCATGACGCTTCAAATGCCAATTGATAAGTTTTAACGACGCTGTTAAAGATTTAAACGAGCGCTTGTTGCTCGTTGAATATGCTAAATGATTATTCGCGAGTAATAAAAATTATTTCGCTACGGATCGTAATACATTATGAAAATTACTTTGATTTGTAGATTGTTTTTTTGTATGTGTATTTTTTTTAATTCTTTATAGGTTTAGCGTTATAGCTACAATCTCACCTGGTGTAAATTGACGATGTAACCCAAGCTGGTGAACATGCTATAAACCTGAGGAAGGATTGGTTATCAAGTGTGATTTTACATAAACACACTTATAGTTATTTGGCGGAAGATTTTCATCTTGAGGGTGGTAGCTAACCAGGCGGGAATTATAAAAAGCCCTACCACCGTGCTGTGGTTTCATCACGATGTTTTCCTTCCCCGAAAGCTCAAGCAGGGATTCTAACTCACGTCCTTTGACGCGGCGTCGAAACACGCTACCACTGAGTTATCATCGCTTCATTTCTAAATTAAAGAGGTTAGTCAAAAAGTATACATGCAACATGTCCGCCTGCTACGTTAAGTGTTTTTGTTTTCAGCAACCCTAAATAAAACAAAAAAAAACATATATAAAGGGACTAGGGAATTCAAAAAGTCAAGTGATTATACTCCTACAAACTAAGAACAAAAAACACCCAGACTCAGGACAAATATTTTTACAAAAAATATTTTTCCGTGCAGGGATCGAACACACAACAAGCGGCAGCGTGGAGACCGCCTAAACCGCTAGATCAAAAGTGCATACTTTCCATTGAATAAAACCATTATACTGTTCCGGGCCGTTTTCGGCCACAGTGACTGCCTCAGCTCCAATGTCAGTTAGCTCTTCAGTGGTTAATATAGCTAATATTTGATCGGAAGGTAAACAGGAAAACAGGTAAACATGTTAGGACACCATTCTCATAATCATAAATGGTTCCCGCTGATGGTGGGGCTTTCAATTCATGGAGTCTATCATCGAGTGCAGTACATCGATGGTCTTCAAAGTTTTGCCCTTTAGTCTTTATATATGCCCTCCACTCCGGGCGTTTAAAACCATTATTGTTATAATAACAATAGTGACGACATGATACAGTATTAACAGACCGTATAAGTAGGTATTTTTTTAACTAAAGCTATCATATTCCGGAAGTCTAAATTAAGATTTACTTTAGGAGATCCATTGAGGCGTTATATTCAAAAGTATTTGCGATGGCTAGTGTTCTTTATTGTGTTTGTGGGAACCAGATATATACCAGCTAAATATCTCTATAACCTTTTAAAAGATCTTGGCCTGATTAGGACTGCAGTAAGTTTTATACTAGAACGTGATTCTAAAGCTACGCTAGCAGGCTCCTACCAAATTTGTTTGGGTATTGAGAGAAACCCGAGTGGTGAAGGTGAGTGGCGACGCACGACAACAAGGGACCCTTTAAACCTACATGCGAGTCACAAGTCTCGCACATTGCTCGCATTTTCTCTCCCTATCATAAGATGGACCCGGCACCCACATGGTGAATCCACGGTTTGCTAAGAAGTTCGTCTCTCTATTTTATTTTTTAATATAAAGCAGTTACAATTAAAAATACATATAACATCTCAAGTACACATTTAACCTTAATTATCAGTGAGTATGACACATATTTATTGTATGAGCAACAGATACAGTATAATTTTAAACTATAAAAATAATATTGAACATATCAAAATAAATTATGTGAAATTAAAATTAACGAAACATGAAATGAATTGAGACTAAAATATAATAACAAATATAAAACTATTTCATCAAACAGATAGACTAAAATGTGTTAAGTGTATTACTGAATACATCAACATTTGTTTTTTTATAATAATGTGTTATAATAACGTTCAGCTACACCTCGTGGCTTCGCACGTGTTTTCTACACAGTGATAACGTTTATGGTAAGAAATAGTGTATATAAGTTCATAACACTAGTGAAAGAGCTCAAACCATCTTAGCCTAAAAGCAAAAGAGCCTTCAAGAGATAGATAATCCATCAAAGGGTATGGATCAAATAAATAAATATTTATAAGTGCTCTATTCATTCTTAACAATTTAATCTATGTCTGCAAAAACTTAGATAAGCCTATGTAAAATACCGGGATAACATAAATACTAGAAATCGTGACAAACTTATCACCCCATATTTTAGACTCAGTAAGCCCAGTAATAATTTTTTTAAGTAATAGTTTTAAAACAAAGTCTCAAATCACATTACCGATTCGCCGGTTAGTAGGTTCAAGCATTATATCAAGTGAGTTTTGATTTCATAAGACTATTGCAGAGTGGATCAATATGTGAACGATAGTAATGTACGGAATTGATACACCTCTCAGTGCATCCGCTTAAAATTATTGTATATTTATTTAAATTTTTCCATGCTTAAATACCTTCCTACCTAAAAAAATACAGCCAGATCGAGTTTCTTGCCAGTTCTTCTCGATGACTGAGCTATTTTCAGAACTGGTGGTAGTTTTGGCGTTCAAAATCACCTTCCTTTCGGATTTGATTTGATTTGATCTATAGGTTTTATTGCGGTCTGTAAGTCGATCGACAGTTAAATAAACACAAACTGTGTCGCGTTTTTATAGGTTTTTAAGTCGACTATAATTGTTGTATCTTAACATCCCACTTCATAAATACACATTTACAAAACTTTTTTTTATAGTTAAGGTTTGGCGTTTTATTTTAAGTGATGTTAGCTCAGTGGTAGTATGTATGACTTCGCGACAAAGGTCGTGAGTTGGAATCAATAGGTGTGTTCGGGCTGTTGCACTTGAGAGCCAGTTCCTCCACAGGTTTAGCGTGTCTACCAACTTGGGCCGTATCATCACTTAAGATCAGGTGAGATTATGGCCATAACGCTAGAACCTTAACTATAAAAAAAATTGATGAATAACTTAAATTCTGGTGTAGAATGAAATATCAAAACCGCAAACTGAATCACTGATTAATTAATTCCTTAATTTTAGATTTGAGGAAGCAGAATCTTGACATAATAAGTCCTTACCAAATATTATACATGCGAACATGAGTTCGTTTGTTTGTTTGTTACGCTTTCACTCCTAAACCACTGAATCGATTGTAATGAATTTCGCTATAGAGATGAATGGGATCTTGAAAACGGTGCTAGGCTACTTTTTCTCGCTGAAAACTTATTGAAAGTGGGGTAAAGAGAGGAATAAACTTTGTGATACGCTGTTTATTTCGTTTGTATTCGTTTTTATTAACAAAATCGATATAAAACTAGTAGAAAAATAAAGGTTAAAAGTCTATTCAGAACTCGGTTAACAGTATCCGCGAAAGAAGTTTGGAATGTGACGACGATAAAAAAAAACTCAGATAATTATAAACATATATAGAATTTATTATTTATACATATTGAACACAATCATCGGACTGTTTGATACGAGTGCACTTAATAGTGATAGCCAGTTTCCTCGTCGAAGCTCTGCTGAGCACCGTTCTGGAAGCTGGACGATTTCGGAGTCAGGTATTGACGGCTCGTCGCGCTCTGGGATTGGTATCTAGCCTGGGCTCCGAATCCGTTGGACTGAGAGTACGATGAGGATGAGTATTGAGGGGTACCGTATTGAGAGCCGGGAGCGGAGTATTGCTGGGATTGCTGAGCTCCGGAGTATTGGTTCTGAGGAGTGAGATATTGCTGGGACGGTCCCTGTTGAGAGCCGAAACCTGTGGACAATGATATAAATTAATAATATTGTTTTATCGGATATAATTTTAATTCTCTAAGATGTAGACAAAAATATATTTACTGTTTAAACTTAAATGTTGTTAGGAGTGCCTCAAAATCGGTTTTGTATAAGATTTGTATGAAGGAAATACTCAAAATGTTTAAGTAAACTTTTTGATAGAAAATGCTTTTAGTAAAACAAGTTAATATTATCGTCAGTATATATATAGAGGTAAAAAAATTGTTCACCATCGAAGTTAAAAATATCAAGTCTTCATTAGTTTACGTAAATCACTTTAACGTATTTTTAATTACATTAATTTAAACTGACCTTGCAGAGAGCTGCTGTACTTTCCGAATCCGTTAGATCCACTTGATGATCCATGACCAGGAGGCAAATACTGGTTGCTCGTTGCCCCGGGGTATGAGCCGACGTTGTAAGCTGATGGCCCAGACTGAGATGATCCCGCAACGCCAAAACCATTAGAGCCAAATCCAGATGATCCATGAGAGCCACCGTTGCCGCCTAAAGATCCGAAACCGGACGATCCATGAGATCCGCCGTTGCTGCCAGACGATCGGAATCCAGAAGCTCCGTTTCCGTAGCTAGATCCGGTGGAACCGAATCCTCCCTGATTATTTTGGCCAGGAGGCAGGTAGGAGCGTTCGAGATGCTCCAAACGACCGGCAGCGCTGACGGCAATGAGTGCGGCGATGATGAACTGAAAACCATTCGGAATGTTAAGAAACTCTACTTAATAATATTATAAATACGAAAGTAACTTTATATGTCTGTCTCTTTCGCTCTCACGCCTAAACCACTTAACCAATTTTGATGAAATATGGTACAAAGGTAAACTAGACCTTGGGAAAAGATAGAGATTACCTTTTACCGTGAAAAAGAGGCTCGAAGGGTTCAAAATAGGGAATTATAGTTTATTTGTAAATTCATTGTTGATGAAGTTAACCCATGAAACTTTGTATTTAGTCGCTTGATAAGAAAAGAATAAAATTTATTTCAGCGTTATTGGAAATTTCGACCTACGTGAGGATGGAATAGGAGATGAAAGTTTCTATGTGTATTATTTGCGAAAGAAGTAAACTAAAAAAATTAAAATACTGCCCGAAGTTACTATTTAATGCGGACAAAGTCGCTGGCAAAAGCTAGTATTACACAAAACGTGTATCATGGTTAGGACAGTACTTTATAAAGTACATTTTCAGTTAATAATGTTCTACATCGATGGACAACCTCTAAATATTTATTTATCTACATACAAAATCCAAGAAAACATTTTATAACCCGGCAAATGAATAATGATAATGGGACTTTAATATCGTATTTTGAATATCGTCATCTATTCCACGTAACTATTTATCTAAACTATTAAAATTATCAAGTATACATATATATAAAATTATAAGTATATACATTTTTGGCTACTGGAAAAGCTAGAATACCTCCCAAGCGAACTAAGGTATCGATAAATATGTCAAGATTCGCATCATTAACATATTTGATGAAAATAGTAACATTATCGACATATATGACGGTGAAAACTTAAATTTGTCTTCAAACATTCTCTTACTATACGTCAATACAGTGGTAACCGTCATGACCAAGCTCTTACCTTCTCTTATGAAGAATCAATTACTTTGGAAGTATTACCAAATCTCAGTATAAGATTTAAAGAAAATTAATGTATTTCACGCTGTAAAATACGCATATGTGTAATGTAAAAAGCATGTAATTTGTTTTTAGTTTCTTGTTGTAATTGTTTGGACGGTTTCATTCTCTAATGATGTGGGCATTAGATTCAAATTAGGTTTATAACACATAACTATTGTTTTATATTGTTAATAACCTTAAACGGATGTTCTAAAAGAAGATCAAATTAAATGCAATATGTAATTATAGCATAATAATAAGTAATAAAAGCAAATTAAATAAAAATAAAAGGCTTTAAGAAGCAAACGAGGTGCGGATAAAATTGGGTACAGTATATAAAAAGGGATAATATAATATGATCTAAATTTCTAAAAAAATACATTTGATTACTTTTCAAATATAAAACACCTATTATCGAGTCTTGCTTAAATAACTGTAAACGTTTTAATAATTCGCTATAATTAAATAAAAACTACATATTAAATTAAGGAAATTAAATAATATAATACTTATTACAGATATTAAGATAAAATAAATGGCTTATTTTATTGAAAACCGCACTAATATGAGTGAAAAATTAAAATTGTATTTTTAAATAAAGATAATGCTGATAACGTAATAGGAAATAATTGAAAAGGTTTAATAACAAATAATAATAAAAATATGAAAATACCAGTTTCATTTTGTATGAAATTCTGCGTGCTGTGGTAGAAGCGGTTGAATGTGAAGCTCGAGTCGAACTGTGAGGATTCGAGACGAATTGACCTATTATATACCAACTGACCTGATCTTAATCCCGATCATCTCACGCATAACTGACGTAATATTTTTGAAGTTATTAAACGAGCATTCACAAGTTATGATATGCATGCTCCGGTAATTAGCTACCATAGAGTTTTTTTTTTTTTTATATTTCAAAGCTACCGAACGTGACGTGCCGACCACATCTGTCAGTAACGTAGGAACGACGTACGTACCGTACGTTCTCAAGGATACGTTTTTAATTAAATGCGTGTCTAGTGATCCGAAGTGATCGATACTAGCGAAAGCTGTTCATCTATGTTCATTGTCTCGCTCGTCGTGATCTTGAATGGAATCGTGGATCTAATTACATTTCGTGAATGATATGCATCAGTCAAATTTGTGAATTATATAGGATCTTTCGCAAGATCTTTGTTTCGTTTCGCATGTGAGATAGATTTTATTTTCAACGTTTAAACTATTGTTATGAATATGTTTATTTCTACTGAAAACTTTGTAGTTGGTAAAGGAAATAATGATTTTTCTACAGGTAGACATACAAAGTGACCATTTTTTTACATTCGTTTGGCTTGTTAAGGAAACCTTCTTACTTTTATACATACTTTTTTAGTTTTAACATAACCTTGTATTAGTTATATAGTAATCAGATTATTACGGAAGCGATGATCGCTCAGTTGGTATTGTGTACGGACACCGCGTCAATGTATGTGAGTTCAAATCCTTGTAATGAGCTGGAGCTTTCAGCATAGGAAGACATCATTATGAAACCATAGCATGGTGGTAGGTCTCCCTCTAACGCCCACCTTACTAACTACAAGTTGTACCTTCAAGTTACAATTACCTTCAAGTTGAAAATCTGCCACCAAACACATATAGATATGTCCCAGCAGTTGTATTTGAAATCCAATGACTCCACTAGGCTTAACATGAGAACCTTCTTGGGCCAAATTTTTACTTAACATCTGGTGAGACAGGAAGCTTATACATATTCAAGTTTAATTGCATGATCGTTAGTACAATCAACTTTGTAGTATCTTTTATTATTATGATTCAAGTGATTTGCTTCTGTACCTGATGATAAGAACTATATAATCCAAAAAGTGTAACCTCCGATGAATTAGATATGAATTCTTCTGGTGTAGCTATAGCTTCAGCCTATTTAATCCTCTGCAGTTGGATTCTGTAATGTGTCTTACCAAGACGGATATTGTGACGGCGTTGGAACTGTTCCTGGCAGCCCAATTGTTAGCTGGATATAAAGGTGCTGTTACCGGAACGCATTATGCATGAACGTGTCACAAAGGCTGATACATCTGGAGTAATTACAGTCCAGTTTTATTCAACTTTTGTGTCCTACCACACATGGCTATCGATTTTATAGTTATAAGAATATATTTTCACTTTATAATGCCCTAGATTCCCGTCAGCATATAATCTATATAATATATGAGAAATCATCGCTTGAGCGATTTCAGCACATGATCTGACTTGGGAACCATTTGTTACATATACACTTTGAACTTACATCCAATCTTTATTATATTTGTAACGTTACATGATTACTCATGGTTTTACTTTTTATGTATGGTTGTATGTATTTTGCGTCTGTGTGCATATGTGACAAGTAAATGTCCTTTTTTCTTATTTTTCTAATAATTTAATGCAGCAACAATTCTTTGCACGAGATAATTTCTCCTGATTCCGCAAAGATCTTGTTCTCGTGTTCGTCGTGCTTATAAGTTGCATATTTTCTTGTATACTTTTAGACCTCTAAATATACAAACGATATATGTATACAACACTGACCATAAAAAAATTAATTGATGAAAAAAACCCATTTCAATACAAAACTCAAGCACCCTAGAACTATCTACGAACGCATCGGCTTCGAACGATCATTATCCCATCTCAATAAGTTTAGCATTTATGACGGTATTGAGCGTCTAAGGAACTTTTATTTCCTTATGTAGTAGTTCCTAAGATTAACGCGTTCAAACAAACTTTTCCACTTTATAATACTCATACAGATAATAATTCAAAGTATATCTGGACAAGATAATATGAAAAGAGAATCTCATTTCTCAGTAGTGGAAAAGATCGAAACTACATAAGTGAACTTAATTTACTTAACTTACATTGAAGGAACCAAGTTAATCGCTCACCATAAACAGAATTAGATCCCTTCACTCTATAAAGTGTGTGATAAATATTCGTGTAACTTAGTAGCGGTGTATGGATTTATACAATTAGGAATTAGAATGCCAGTATTGTCGCATGAGACCTCGAGACACATACGGTAGTCACCACTGGATTAATAAGCCAGGGTGTAAAGGAATAATGCAGCAAGATTGACTAGTAAATAACGCTATATATAATCACTAGATTTTACTTGCGGCTTCGCTCGCGGTAATATCGATTTTGTCACACAAGTCGGATGACGTAATAAAAATTTTCATATAAAGTTTATCTCTCTACTTATCCCATATCAAATACAGATTTCGCAAGATAAAGTAACCTATCTCCGTTTTCCAGGTCCCATATATCTCTGTACCAAAATTAATAGTAATCGATTTAGCGGTTTAGACATGAAAGCGTAACAAACAAAAACAGTTTCGTATTTATAATATTAGTATGAGGTATGATTCACTATAGTGTAACAACAATTCGCGACCGATGTTAGACTACGACTTAGCGGAAGAGTGTAACACATTGATCCAAACTGCACAAGCTCTGTTATACATATCTGCTGATAAATATTCAGCTCAATATGCTACCAACCAAGTATATGATAGCAATGAGCGCACAGTAGGGGTACGGATGTCGCGTCAATGGACGTGAGTTTGAATCAATGAGTCCAAGCTTTCGTTGAAGGACAACATCGTGACGAAACCATAGCATAGTTGTAGGACTCTTGCCTAACTGGCTAGCTACCACTCTGAGTGTGAAAATCTGCCACTAAATACCTATAGGTCTCTTCCGGCTGTTGCACTTATGAGCCAGTCTGTCCACTTGGCTGAGCGTGCCCACCATATTGGGCTACATTGTCATTTAACATCAGGTGAGATTGTGGCCATAACGCTAACCCTATAAACTATATATGGTAAAAAAGTTCTCAATACCTTATGTTTGCCATACAGCGTTCTTCAAGCATAATGAAGACCTCAGCGCTGCGGTAGTAAGACATTAATGACATTAACTGTACGGATGTATTAAAATAGCTGTATTAAGTTAAAAGTAAACTACGCAGTTGATAAAAGGTTTTGACCGACGGCTCATAGAAAAGTGAACTATCGATGGAAGTCCAGTAGTAAGATCTTTCAAAATGTTCCTCGTAATATATTTGGGTACATATAAACATCGAGTAGAATGTTATTTTTATTAGTTATTAGAATGATGTAACGTTTCTGATAAAGTACGCTTTGAATTGATCTCTTCTATATATTAAAAAAAAAAAATTAAAGTTTTATAAGAGGTAAAGAGTAAATCTAAAATATAGCCTCAAAAAGGGGTCATCTACTTTGGAGGTATCCTGACATGCTTTCCCTACTGACTGCAATCTATGTTTGATACGCCACTAGGCAGCGAAAACTGGTAGTCATTTTTTTTAAAGTTAAGAGCTTAGTATTATGGCCATAATCTCACCTGAACTTAAGTGTCGATACAGGCAAAATTGGTAGATCCGCTAAACTTTTGGAAGAGCTGGCTCTCAAGTGCAACTGCCGAAACACACCTATTGGTATTTGGCGGCAGATTTTCAACTTGAGAGCAGTAACTAGCCAGATGGGCATCAGAAAAAGCCCTGGTTTCCTCACGATGTTTTCCTTCACCGAACGCTCAAGCTCATTGTACGTAGTTGGATTCGAACTCACGTCCTTTGACGCAAAGTCTGAGCACTTCTATGGAATAAAGTAGAATAGTAAAATTATGGTAAGAGTTAACATTATCAACCCTCGGTTAAAAATGCAAAAGCGCGTGCATTATGTTTAGGGGAAGAATTAGGTACGGAAGTGATGCTTCCATGGTCAAAACTAACAGAATATTTAAAACTTATATTTACAGCAATAATATTAAACAAGTATAATATAAGTAATATATATTAAACAAGAAGAAACAAAGATATTAATTTTTATTAAATTGCAAAAGTATTTGCAAATAGTACCCAAAACCAAAAGTCACGTTTACGTGCCAATTGGCAAATATCCATTACCCCCGAAATATTTAGTACAACTTCTTTACTAATAAAGTGTTAATAATTACGGTACCAGAGTCAGCCTGCGTGACTGCATTAAAACTCTGTGGAAACATCATTCGGCCATTGGGCAAGGACAATCCCACGATACGCTTTGCGATGATCATAGGCCTCAACCAACCTTTTTGACATTGTGAGGCTCTGCGCCACCTTTTTTTTATACTTAAGGTTTAGCGCTATGGCCATAGTCTCACCTGATCTTAAGTGTCGATACGGTCCAAGATGATAGATACGCTAAACCTGTGGAGGAACTGGTTCTCAAGTGCAGCTGCCGGAACACACCTCATGGTATTTGCCGGCAGGTTTACAACTTGAGGGTGGTAGCTACCCAGGCGGGCATTAGACAAAGCCCTACCACCAGGCTATGGTTTCCTCACGATGTTTTCCTTCATCGAAAGCTCAAGCTCATTGTAGATGCTTGGATTTGAACTCACACTCCTTGACGCCAAGTCGTACACACTACCACTGAGCTATCATCGCTTCAGAACCAACCTGTATTTCAATATTCAATATTCAAAATATCATTCGTACATTGGACCATCTCACGATACGCTTTGCGATACGTAGCCATCACTCTAGACCCTTTTCTCTCACCATCCATCGGTAGTTCGAGCTACAAGCCCTACGCATTGCCACTTCAACTGTGCTATTCGCTGAACTATGTCGGCAACTTTAATTCTCTTACAGATCTCATTTCTAATATGATCACGAAGAGAAACATTGAGTTATTTCCATCGCTCGTTAAGCGACCTTGAGGCCCTTAGTTAGCGGCTATGTCTCAGTACAGTAAGTCATTACTAGCAGCACACGTTGATTGAAGACTTTCATCTTTAAACACTAGGGTATTTACGACGAAAAAACGGTGCGCTGTTTTCCAAACCCACCCTGCTGAGTTGGATTCAGCGATTAACCTCTTTCTTGAAATTGGACCTACATATTTGTATACGTATTAGAACATGATAAAAGAATGAAATAGGAATTGATGCAGAGTTTAGAATGATATATACTTAATCTCTTTGTACAGGTGCCTAATAATAATACATAATTGCCTAATTGTATATATTTTTTGCTCGTAATCGTATAATTTGTAGTTGTCAGTGATTACTTAAAACGATAATTTGAACGTTCGCTTAATGTGTTAACACATGGTTTTTGTTATATCCGAATTAAGTCCTAAGTCATAACTGACTTCTGACTAATTTGATAAATAATGGAACAAATACGGACAATGACAATACTGAAGTCATTCTAGGTCAAAGACGTAATCTTAATATATTACTTTTTGTAAGATGAACTTCGTAGCGAACCATGTATTCACCGTGCGAATGGCGGGACCGTGGTGTGACAGAGAGGGAAACTCCGAACACTTGTGACACAGGTGTAGGTGTAAGGGGTCTCTCCGACGAACGTCATTACGAGTCTTCACTACTCGTGAGTCTCTCCTTACCCAGCCAAATTTAGTAGGAGCCTGCTAGCATAGCTTTGGAGGCACGTTCTATTATATAACTTACTGCAGTCCTAAACATATATCTTTTAGAAGCTTATACTGAGTTTTTGCTAGTATTCCTCTCGCTTATACCACGACCGCATATTAATTGATAATGTAACCATTCCTTTTCCTAATACGATACCGTATATTATAGATACTATGCACAAGTTCTGAAGGTCTTTAAATTGACAATAAAACTGCCTCCTTCAGTACTTCACCATCAGTATATGAATACAAATTTGTCATAGAACGCTGTTCTCAGTATATTTTTGTAATATATATATTTATAGTTAAAGTTTAGCGTAATGGCCATAATCTCACCTGATCTTAAGTGATAATACGGCCCAAGTTGGTTGATACGCTAAACCTGTGGGGAATTAGCTCTCAAGTGCAGCAGTCGGAACACGCCTATTGGTGTTAAGCGGCATATTTTCAACTTGAGGGCGGTAGCTAGACAGGGAGGCATCAGAAAAAGCCCTACCACCATTCTATAATTTTCTCACGATGTTTTCCATCACCGAAAGCTCGAGATCATTGCAGATGGATTCGAGGTCACATCTATTGTCGAGGAGTCCTTACACATCAAAAACTAAGTCATCACCGTTTAGTGCGTCGAAGACTGAATTTATGAGGAGTATCGAGCACTCTGCTTTGGTGCAAAATAAGGTACCGAATGCGCCGTAGGCCTGGCGGTTAAAACAGTTGCCTCCCTGCAACCACCCTTTCGAAGTGCTGTGGGTTCAAACCCCGCACAGTACAAATTATAGTTCTGAGTTCGGTTATTTCTTTGTGACAGTAAATTGTGGCTATAAAATCCTTCATAGGTTACATTGGCCTAATTGCCTACACACGCAGATGTCTTCGTAATAGAAAAGGATGGAGCAATTTTTGTTTTGTTGTTTTTGTTTAATATATATTTTGTAATAAACAATCAGTACACGCATACGAAATTGCGGGTACAATTAGTTCCACAATAAAAAAAAACTATGTCACGACCTTCAACATATAGCGTAAAATTCAGATTATTATATTACTCGACCCATCTCATTTATTCATACATTATCTCATTTATTTTAACAATTATCTCGACTTCGTTCTAGTTTCATAACATCCATACTGAGTGAGCGTATACATCCCGAAAAAAGTAACTATACCCCATATTAAGCCAATATGCTTTTATTATAAATAAGAATGATAGATAAAGTAAGGAATAGTGTGATAAGGGAACGTTGTGGTGTGGTAGAGGATGTAGTGACAAAGCATTATTTATAGCATTAAAGCATTATTTAAAGCATTATTTATAGCATCCCTTTCTCTATGAAAGAGATGCTTAATTGGTATGGGCATGTAGAGAGGATGGATGAAAGAAGACTAACAAAACAAATTTACAAGGCGAGTGTGAATGGGCAAGCTGGTAAGGGTCGGCCTAGGCGAACATATCTCAATCAGATCGAGGACGTTCTGGAGAAAGGCCAGATCAAAAGTACCCGTAACCGAAGAGCATGTATGAAGGTGCTTATGAAAGTAAAAGAAGCGAAAGATGTATGTCAGGATCGTAGCAAGTGGAAGGATGTGGTCTCTGCCTACCCTTATGGGAGAGAGGCGTGATATTATGTATTTATGTATTTATGTATAAATACGTAATTAATTGCTTTGAAATTGAAAATTCGTTTCAGGTTTAGTGCTTGAATTTGTAAATTTTTAGCTATTTATCTGCGACTGTTGCAATAGTTAACTTTACTGGATACGCGTTTGAAGCGATGATAGCTTAATTGTAGTACATACGGATGCCGTTTTAATGGACCTAAGTTCAAATTTCTCCAACCAGCAAGAGCTTTCGTTGATGAAAAACATCGTGCTCAAACCATAATACGCTGGCAAGGTTTTTATAACGGCCACCTGGATAGCTATCACACTGAAGTTAAAAATCAGTTATCAAATAACTGTAGTTGTGTTCCGGTAGTTATGCTTGAGAGCCAATTCCTCCACTGGGCTTGGTGCATCCACAATCTTGTACCATATGAAAAAACGTAAACAGGAGGCGGATGCATAAGAGATATCGTGTTGAGTAATTGAGTTACTCTATGCTGTTTTGCTCATATATATAAGGACGTATAAGTACCACGCTGTCAGCAAATTTTCAAACTCGAAGCGATGATAGCTCAGTGGTAGTGTGTACGACTTCGCGTCAAGGGACCTGAGTTCGAATCCAAGTACCTACAATAAGCTTGAGCTTTCGGCGAAGGAAAACATCGTGAGGAAACCATAGCATGGCGGTAGGGCTTTTTCAAATTCCCGCAGGCTAGCTACCACCCTCAACTTGTAAACCTGCCGTCAAATACCAATAGGTGTGTTCCGGCAGCTGCACTTGAGAGCCAGTTCCTCCACAAGTTTAGCGTGTCTACCAACTTGGGCCGTATCGTCACTTAAGATCAGGTGATATTATGGCCATAACGCTAATCCTTAAGTATAAAAAAACCTGACTGTACTGAGATTTAACTGTTTCAGATACTATATATCAGATAAAATAGAAACTTATTATGACTTTTTACAACAATACGCCTAACAATATCAGTAATAAATCACGATGATTTAAACTCGTAATTCGATTTATCATCACTGCATAATAATTTATTGATTGAAAACCTCGGCTCACGGTCGTCGGATCTTACTCTGGGGTGACGTAGACAAATTTGTATACAACAATAGTTCAATATTTTTATAACAACAGTTTCAATAATTGCCGATGAATTGAGATAAAAGTTTCAGGGTCGCATAAGATAGGCAAATTTTGTTGCGCGACAGATAGAGACGCGAAGAGTATATTAGTTAGTAGTAGTAAGTTGCACATGTAATACACAGTTAAAGTTAATCAAGTCCCTCTTTTGTACGGTTTTTGCGGTGAAACTTCATATGGGAGGGCTTTGAAATTCTGATCCACAACATTTATATGTGACACTCTTTCGGGTAAAATTGGCTCGGGGCGTCTAAAGGAACGAGAGAGATCTAGTAATGTTTATTTATGTGGTGCGACTTTAGGAACACACCGCTTCTTTTATAAGAAGTTTGACTTCCGTTTGCTCCCCATTCCGTAACAGTAACACATCTGAAGAATTCTGGAGTAACAGCTTTACTGCAACTTCCAATTGTCAAGAAGTAAAAAGCTTATAGTGACCTTATCTGTGTCGAACTGTGGATCTCTCTCCTGATCGGTTTTTTCTCATTATACCAGTGCCCATAATATAATTTTCTCTCAATAGTTGCTAACGGAAATCCAAACTAAAAAAATGCACGGAATGACACTTTCAAAGTCACTTTGACATTTTACATCGGATGTCATCATCTCGTTTACTCACGCCCAACCAATCACGTACGTTCAATAGCATTTTTTGTTTTCCCGTTATCAATTGTTGACAGACATCTCGCGACACTGGTGATTCATGCGTATTGTACTAATATGTGAATAACTTTTTTATAATAACAGGACAGTAAAGTCTACATATTGAGTTTCATATTAAATCCCAAAGAAAAACTAAAAGAGAGTCACTTTGACGACTTTCCGCTACGGACTAGCCTTTTTGTAATGCCCGCATAGCTAGCAATCACCCTCAAGTTGAAAGTTGCCGCTAAATACCTAAAAGTGTTACAAAGAACTATAGAAGCCAGACCCTCCACTAGGCTTATCGTGTCTACCATCTTAGACCAATCATCCACCATCAACCATTAAGCAATCATCGAGGAACATGGTGGAGATGGATCTCCTGCTGTCGGGCTTGGTGAAAGCCATGTTCGGTAGCGAATCCTGAAATTATATGCTCTCCTTCTGGGAGACAGTTATCTCGCGAAAGGTGACCGTGGTAAGAGCCCGCGAGACTGACCTCTGCAGACACCCTCTTCGACACAGACGCCCGGGTGGCAGTAGGAGTCGATACACTCGTGCTCTTCTGCAACCTTAAGCCAGACTGAGAGGGGTGGGTCGGAAGACCTACCTCTCATAGCACTATTCCAGCTGTCTATACATTACTCCACGATAAAAAAGGCTTCATGCTATTTATCACCACGCTACCACCGATGATTATATAAACTGATTAAATAAATATAATTATTAAACAAGATATTAGCTCCATGCGAACGAAGTAGTGCGCACAACAAACAGCAAATTTTAAGTAATATCTAAGTTTTGTATGTTTTGTATTGATTAACCTGCCTACATAAGCAGACGCCCGAATATAAAAAAGGCTTTGTTTAATAGAATTAAAACCACACACAGTAAATTAAGTGACCTCTAAAACCTGCAAAAATTAACTTAATATGCTTACACATTAGGCCTACGTTACGTACAAAAAAATAAGTTCACGCATCGTTATAAATTTAGATATTCGCGTACAAAGAGTTTATTTATTAATCTCTTATATATAAAAATCTTATGTACGTCTGTTAGTGATCGTGTAACTTCCTATACGAGTTGACTAATGAAAGTCAAATTCATGTAATTCCATTTCTTTTACTGAAAAGACGATTCATAGCTATTCTGTAATGTGACAGGAACTTGGGAAAGAGGTAGAGAAACGTCTGTATACATGTATATATGTGCATATATACAAAGCAACGGTCTATGTATCTTCCTAATTATTCACCTAAGGGATTGGCATATTTTGATGTTTTTTTTTTTTTGTAATATTGGGGTTAAAAGTATGACATTTAACTGTTGGTGGTAAATGGCGCTATTGTCAACGTTATTTTCTCATTCACGTCACATTACAAATATTTTTTTTGCCTTTTTCAATACTTTAATATTCCTGTATTATATATATATATATATATATATATATATATATATATATATATATTTCTCCTGAATCAGTCTATCTATAGCTGTAAACAACATGAAAATCCGTTGAATAGTTTGAAAGATCAAAATGAACGGACAGCTGAAGCGACTTCATTTTATACTATGTAAAGATGTGAATGTGAGTTTATTGGAATGAAGTTCCGTACTGGAAGTTATGGATAGAGGCTAGATAAATCAACGTATAAGATTTTCCGTGCCGCCCCTTTCTTTAATGTGTTCTATATTGCACTCTAATTATATAATGTAGACGGTTATCTATTGCACGTATGCTATTGGTCCTGTCTAGTCATAGGTGCACGTTTATTGGTTCAAGACTTTGTTTCCGCATATGCGCCAGCTGTTTCGTAGCCTATTATAATAAATTGAATAATTTGCAATAAAATGTTCATTTTCATAACTAGATATAACATATTAATTACGAAATTTTCTACCATTCTTTCAACTCATCAGTTATCTCTGAGTTTATTGCTCTAAGAATCTACTAACTCATGTATCATTAATACGTTTATTGATAATAATATAGTAAGAAGGGAAACTCATTCTAAACGAGTGTTACAAGACGCTCACATATTTCTTTAGCCTTAGCAATTCAACCTATTATCATGAAATTTTACATACATGTTGTCAGAAGGATACAAAATGATATTGGTTTTTTTTATATAATTAAGGCTTAGCGTAATGGCCATAATCTCACCTGCTCTAAATAATCTCACCTGGTGACGATACGACCCAAGTTGGTAGACACGCTAAGCCTGTGGAGGGACTAATTCTCAAGTGCAACTGCCAGAACACACCTATCGGTATTTGCCGGCAGATTTTCAAATTGAGGGTTGTAGCTAGCCAGGCGAGCATCAGAGAAAGCCACCGTGCTATGGTTTCCTCATGATGTATTCCTTCACCGAAAGCTCAAAGCTCATTGTAGGTGGTTGGATTCGAACTCACGTCCCTTAACGCTAAGTAAGTAAGTAAGGTAGTGTGTACACACTACCACTGAGCTATCATCGCTTCATGGGTGGCCTTTATCCAGAAAAAGTAACCTCCTCCAGTAATATGGAAATCACTTTTAGAATTAGTTTCTAAAAATGATGAAAATAAAAAAAACATAGGTAAAAGCTAGTAATGTTTTATACACACTAATTTGAAAGCACAACGATAGTATTCGAGTTCCTGAAGGGACATTACCTAATAACCGTTAAAAATACGGACAAAGCTTCGAACATAACTTAGTTATGTCCACAATTCTTCTACATATATTTTTTTATAAGTTCAATATTACATCATTACTCTACCCATCACGTTTCTATGCCGTTTTAATTGGACTCTGATGATGGAATACCAATTAATAATTCAATTTTTTTTTTTTTTTTTTATCAAACCGAGATCGTTTTAACGATCCTTTATGATTTCGTAGTGAATCCTTGAAGGTTTCCGATACGAAACGGAACTGTGTTAATATAAATAGCCGTGGTAAGTGTAATGAGTTTTAATATTGTATCGATATGTATCTATGTGATGTCGCGACGGTGGGGATTGTACCGGTGGTAAGATTTGGATGGTAACTGTTCGAAAGCGGATTTTAGTGGGTATTTCTGGCTCGCATCAGATGAGTCCCACGTACCCCTATTCCAGCCTATCCAGGCAAAGCCCGCTCTGCTCAAGCCAGGCATTTGACCGGAGCACCAAGATAACCAGGCACCGCAGCGGTCTTTTGATGGTAAAAATTGACATGGTAAATTTTACCAACAAAGACAAAATTTCGGATATCAGTCCCTTTGTTTGCCAAAAATATTGTTTATGTAATATATATACATTGATACTATATTCAAACTTCTAAAGAGCGCTGCTTAAACTGATTTAAACATTCGATGCTATTGATATATGGTACTACTCTGATCAATGACAATTATATACTTCCTAAGGGGTGGGAATCTGCCTTTTTTCCCGATCGACGTAATCCAGGTCCATGTAAATATGGGAGGGCGATCCATACATAGATTATGCCCATAAAAAAGGCCGTTAAAGTCTATGTACTAACGATGTTTTAGAAATACTTGCGTATCATAACTGGGCTATCTAAAAACAAAACGCTATGAGGATACATATAGGAGCATATTGAAAAACGTTTCTGCAAATACATTCCTGTGCTATTCGTCGGGAAGACGACTTGGTCCGGTAATATTATTATCAGTGCGGTATGCTTTTTGAAGTGAAGCTTTTTAGGGGAAGGCTTTGAAATTCTGACCCACAACCTTTTTCTGTGACGCTCGTGTGGTCTTAAACACACACGGTTATTTAACTATACATTTTATACTAAGAAAAGTTTAATTATGTATGCTATGAAATAATTTTTAAAGTTTCACTTCAATATGCGTCTATCTAAAGAAAAACAGATAGCATTAAGATCATACTATTATGAAACTATATTTAGAAGTACGTATGCCCTTCATAACAAATGTATAATATTCAACCGCCCGGTAATAGCGTGTATCAATCGTGATGGCATATTTTTTCCTGCCTCATTGCAATCATGACGTTGCAGCAGGATTTTCGACAAAAACATTTCTTTCAAATCCTAATTAGTCGTCGGAGGAATAACATTGAATCAATATCACGTACGTGCATTGCGAGGTCGCACGATCGCACTTGACAAAAAGCCTTTTTTCGCATCCACTTCATTAGATATAACGAATGAGAACTAAGTATTATGAAGACGAATCGTTCCCCAAGCGTTGCATTACTAAATCGTGCATCAAAACGAACGATCTAAGTGTATTAGACAGGGACGTACTCAGTATGTTAATGAGTTGCAGTTTCTAAACAGATACTAACCGATAAGAGAAAAATGCATGAGTGTCGTGGAACACTCGGTTAGAAAGAATTTCCTTACTGAGTATATTATTATTGATAAACATGTAATATTTTTACATAAATACAAATAAATTAATTATACGCATCTGAAAGTAATTAAAAGAAACGCATAGACAGCCCATTAATTTAAGACATGGTAACAAATTTCGTAATTATTATAATTTTCTAGTTGTGAAAATAAACATATTATTGTACACAATTCAATTCATCTAATTCGTTATAATACATATAATACGTTATGAAACAGCGAATGACGTTTAAAAATTACATCTGCGCAGCCGTTAAGAACTTAATCAGTTGGCTTGAACCAATAAGCGCGCACCTATAACTAGACACAGCCAATAGAATAGGCGCTATGGATAACCGTCTACACTATAAAAATATAGTGCAGTATATACTACAGAGAGGGTCGTGACAGAAAAAAAACTTAGATTTTGATTGTTCTAGCTTCCAACCATACCAACCATCCAAAAAAAAGATAAAACTGTACTATGCCTAAATAAACATAAATTATAGTTTTTTACTACTTTATAAGTTTAGCATTATAGCTACAATCTCACCTGTTGTTAAGTAACATGTGACCCAAGCTAACCCTAATGGAGGAAACGGCTTTTAAGTGTAGGTTACTGCTAGAACACACCTATATATTTTTGGCGGCAGATTTACAACTTGAGAGTGGTAACTAGCCAGTTGGGAATTAGAAAATCCCTACTAACATGCTATGGTTTTAACATGATGTATTCCCTCACTGAAAGCTCAGGCTCATTCCAAGAGGATTCAATCTCAGTACACACTACCAACTAAGCCATGATCGCTTCTAAAAACTTAAGTTCAGTTTATTTCGTCGTTTAAGTTTGTGATAACTAACAAAACTCTTTTTAATAACAAACAGAACTATACAGTTCTGCGGAAAAGTGCTTTAGCGACATCTGTGAAATCATAATCGTACTGTTTTTATCAAGATTGATTATTAGATATGCACTGGTTAATCCTGGAACACTATAACCCTAACCATAAAGATAATGCCAGATGTTACACCTAGTGTATGTGTGGTACTACAATCCACATTGACACCAGTACCGTATCTTATTCTAGTTGCAATCTAAATTACCACATGCCATTATCATTGCTGCTTAGAAAAAATATTATGTACTAAAATAAGAAGTAACAATTCACATAACAAATACATTAACGATAACGATCAAACAAAAACACATTTACTTTTGACCCCTCAATAAACACCTGAATGCAGCCCTGGTTTAAAGATGGTATCGCACGATGCAAGCTCGTTCGTAAGTGGATTTGCGAAATTGATAGTCTTGTACGGTCCCCGTTGTGCGATAATACGACCCAGTTAGTGAAAATGGAACAAGACTGGAAAATTATATTAGCATATTATACCAGATATATCTAGGTTACCTTCATAGTTATTGCAGTCTAGAAAATGATATTCCGACTTGATTGGCAATAGCGCTAAATATTAAAAGTTTTTATTAACTTCACCTGTATGTTTGTTTGTATGTTTGTTTATATATTTGTTTGTATGTTTGTAACCGACTCCTTTGGGCGCGCTTTTGACCCACTTTAAACGGCCAGATTTAGTTCAAACTTTGTAGATTTATCAAGGGCCGATGACAATACACCAATTTGATAAAATTATTCCATTTTTCAATTTGCAAACTAAGATTTTTGTTAAATTTTAATTTTTCTTAAAACTCGATAAGGCAGAAATTGATATTTTAATTTCCAATCTTTACAAATCAAACTATCTTTAGCCGATTTTTCTAATATTAACAAATTTTCAAATACTAAAAAGAATTTTAATTCTACAAAACAAATAATAGTTTTAAATAAAAAACACGCTTTTTATAGAAAACCAAACTAAATAATAGTAGATTAGAACAAATAATAGTATAAAATTAAAAAAAACAAGCTATTATAAATAAAGCAAAGTAAAAAGTAGAAAATAAATAATTGTTTAAAAAACTAAAAAAGACGCTTTTAATAGAAAACTGAACTAAAAAAATAGAAAATAACTATTAATAAATTTAAATTAAGAATAGTGTTAAAAATTTCAATAAATATAAATTAATAACAGTGTTATATAAAACGGATTTTTTTTTTTATTTACACTATTCTTAATTTATGTTTATTGAAATTTTTAACACTATTCTTAATGTAAATGTATTAAAACTTTTTTCTATTTTTTTAGTCCAGTTTTCTAGAAACGGCGTGTTTTATTAGTTTTTTAAACTATTATTTATTTTAAGCATACGTTTTTTAGGTAATTTAACAGCACACAGGCATACGGCCCATCTGAGTGTAAAGTTTTCAAGAAGAGAGCGTATTCTTTCCTTAAAGGCCGGCAACGCACTTGCAAGCCCTCCGGTGTCAGGTGTTCATGGGCGGCGGTGATCACTTTCCATGAGGTGAGATACCTGCCCGTTTGCCCCCCATTCAATTAAAAAAATGGTTTCCGTTCCGTATGGAAATAGATGTTACAGCCATGTTGCTGACCTTGGCGGTAATGGTTGGTTCTCGTTGAGTATATTGGAACACAAAGGCTCATAATGAACCTTTATTTTGCGGCAATTTAAGCCTATATGTAGGTGGTGGTTAACCAGTTGGGCAATAACCTTACCAGCTGTCTGTGACGTATCGAGGATTACATGGTTTACCGCCATGATCAAAACCAAAGGTGGCAGCACCAATCGCCAGAGCCTTGTCGGTTACTTGGCAGAGTGCACCGCGTGCAGATGAGTTTGGCTTGGGAAATTCAGCTGGTATTCGATAACCCTTAGAACCCAGATAAATATTGATCGTTGGTTGTCGCATTATTTGACTACGTCTGACTGATTTAGTTATTTTTTAATCATAATAATTACATTAAAGGAAATAAATTGATCATAATTAGGGATAGAAAACCTGAAAATGGTTGGAAAGTAGTAAATTGGGATTAAAATTAGACCACGAAGGCTGAAAAGCTTTCGAAATGTCGGAATCAAAATTAATAAATAACCGCGATAAAATCCGTTTAAATTAGTTTTATTTCGATGAATAATATTCGCATAAACTTAAGAAATCATTATGGAAAATATATTGTCATGTGATTATTGTATGAACTCATAACAACGTTTGGAACGCTTGTTCCAAATAAGAACAAAGCGGCATAATTTACTAATAACAGAAAATGTTGATAATCTACAAAAATCATAACACAGTGTATATCGCTAAAGTTTGATCAATTTTTATCGTTGGGTATTATCAATCTTGAAGCGATGATAGCTCAGGCGAAGTGTTTAGGAACGCCGCGTCATGCGACGTGAGTTCGAATCCAAATACCTACAATGAGTTTGAGCTTTCGGTGAAGGAAAACGTAGTGAGAAAACTATAGCGTGGTGATAGGGCGTTTTATAATGCCTACCTGTCTAGCTACCACTCTCTAGTTAAAATCTGCCGTGAAATACCATTAGGTGTGTTCCAACAGATGTACTTGATAGCGTGTCAACCAACTTGGGCTGTATTGTCACTTAAGATCATGTGAGATTATGGGTATAAAACTAAACCTTTACTATAAAACAAGAAAAATATATACAGAAGATACCGAAAAATATCAGAAAAAGTTAATTGATTTTCAGTCTCATTAAAAATACGTACTAATCACTTAGAAATAGGCAATTGAATACTTTTATCCCGACTAATATTATAAATGTGAATGTAAGTTTGTTTGTTACGAATTCGCGCGAAAACTACACAATCGATCATCAAGAAACTTTGTACACATATTCTTGGAGGTATTAGAAGTAACATAGGATTCTTTTATGGAAAATAATAATAATTAAGAAATATAAAAAAAAATGTTTGTTTATTGAAGAAAGATACAAAATCGGGCAAAACTGGTTAAAAAAAATTCTACTACCACGCAAACGAAGTCGCGGGTGCAGCTAGTACTTTATAAATTCAAGATTATAGCTGAAACTATGACAGATGAATATACTTTATCATTTTATAGCTTAGTTATGGTTTTATTTTAAAAATAGTGCAGGAATAAATATGACCACTAGACCATATAATTTTCTTTCCTACACGTATGTAGTGAACTTACGAATAAATGTTTCTTATTTTTTTTTTTGTTAATTATGTATTTTATTACCAATTTCCTCGTACAGTTCCAAGCAGCGCCCCGGGCGGAAAAGTGTAGAAACAAAATCCGGTATTAGATATTGCAAAGTTTTAAAATCCTACGAACACTTATCCACATACTCAACGATTTGCCCTTGATTGTAATTTAACGCCATCTGTTAAAGGCGTTATGAAATAATTAACATTGAAACCTGTTATTTATTCTACATGTCAATGAAATCTTTATATAAAAACGTCGAGTACGTCTGTTAGTGATCATGTAACTTCTAAATGAGTAATGGAAGTCAAATTCATGTCAAGTTCATAAGATATTCAATGATATCATAGATGGCGCTTTGGCTGAGTTATTATCAACAAAAAAAGGGTAATTACAGTTTGCTGGACCTATATATATATATATATATATGCACTAGACGCCAACGAGCAAGCGTCTCACCTGATGGTCAGTAATTAGCGACGCCCATGGACACCCACAACACCAGAGAAAACGCAGGTGCGTTGCCGGCCTTTATAGGAGGGACTGGCTCTCAAGTGCCACTGCCGGAACACACCTAATGGTATTTGTATATATGTATTTTATCGTGGAGGTTTTTACATCTCTTAACCTTATAGGTGGCGCTGCAGTCGAGGGCTTTGAAGAGTTGACTTCTGAACATATCGCTGTAAAGTATGCTGGATCAACTATTATTCTATATTAGTTTTTTATAGTTAAGGTATAGAATTATGGCCACCATCTCACCTGATCTTAAGTGACGATACGGCTCCAGCTGGAAGATACGCTAAACCTGTGGAGGAAATTTTATATGACAGTCTGCCGATGTATTTATTCCTTATTAATTTATTATTACAATAAAACGTTCTTAATTACTAATCCTTCAGCAATTCGTTATACAAGATTCCGCGGAATACATCAGTCAATGTTAGGGTATTTCGTCAATGGGATATTACATAATGTGTTGTAATTTAATAAACTATTTTTAAAGTTCAACTGACAAGCTTTGATTTAGTCCGTAACTACACTCAGTAAATTTAACGAATACGCACATATTTTTTTTATTATTAAGGTTTAGCCTTATGTCCATAATCTCACCGGAACTTAAGTGACGATACGGCCCAAGTTGGTAGATACGCTAAACCTGTGGAGGAACTGGCTCTCAAGTGCAGCTGCCGGAATACACCTAGTGGTATTTGGCGGCAGGTTTTACAACTTGAGGGTGGTAGCTAGCCAGACGAGCATTTAAAAAAGCCCTACCACCATGCAAGGCCGTATGTCCATTTCGCAATGACCTTTCCTTTTTCTTGTTCTGTATCTGATGTCGTTTTTTCAAAAACGATGACAATCCATTGCTCGTGACTGCAGATACAACAGCTTAAGCAAATGCCTCTTCACTTAGATTAAGTTCGTACAATGAAGTTCTTCCATCATGGGTCACGACGAACCGTAGATCTTTGAAACTCTTGGTATTACAAAGCATGATAGAAGGTACACTATTACGGTGAACAGATCTGATTGAATCTACTGTAAAAAGAACATGCAATGAATGCAGTATATTGTCGGCCAATTGAGATAGATGGAAGAGTATCATAAAGTATGTCAACAATCCAATGACACACCTAAGGCACTTGGTTTGAGTCATTACAAGTACTCATTAAAACGACCCAGTACGACAATAAATTTCCACATTACTCCCAGAAACCAGGGACTGATTTCACAATGTTTCTAGTCTGTATTTTGTTTACTAAGTCGAGTGCCGACTCTACGTAAGTACATTTATTCATTTCCATAAATGAATGTTATGTAGCCTATGTTACTGAGGTCTAATGTAGCATTCTAATTATGAAAAAATTTTTGAAATTAGCCCAGTAGCTCTTGAGTTTAACCGTTACGAACAGAAAAAAATATTTCCACTTTATGAAATTAGTATAGATATTGATTAAATTATAATAACAATATTATAAATGCAAACACAACAAAAGTGATTGGTAATAAAAATATTATAAAAGCAAACAAAAGTGTTTGCTATCGATTATCATAAAAAGAATTAGTTCTTATAATTTCATCGGTTTAAAGTTTTCTTCTTCTAATAATGTATTTTATTAATAAAATAAATCTATATTTTCTTTTATTACCTGTAAGTTTCGAATTGAAAACATTTTTCTACACATTCAACGAGTGTTGGATGGAGAAACACTTTAATATCGCATGACCGTTATACTTTCGTCAATTATATAAGAAAAATAATGGCGAAAATTTAGTTGATTGAAATTAAAATTATGTTAATATTAATTATACTGTTTTTTTTTTTACTTTATACATATTTTTTGTTATGGACTATGACATTATTTACACCCTATTCTATGTTTCAAATAATATATAAAACAATATAAATTCTATATAATTGTTATTCATAGGGCTAATTGATGTGAGAAAATCACTGCTATTCAAAGTTGCAAATGCCTCTTCAAGAATTGCTCTATGAAATACAAAAATAATTCTTGAAATCCAACTGATAGCTCGTGAGATTAGCAAGTTTCAATAAACGAACCTTTCCCGTTTAATAAATTAACTAGTTTGTATCTTCAGCTTCACTCGCGTTAATATTAATTTTCTCAAACAAATCGGAAGATGCAAAAAAAGTTTTATATAAAGTTTATCCCTCTCTTTCGCACTTGCAGTAAGTGTTTCGCAAAAAAAGTAGACTATCACCGTCTCCAGGTTCCCATCTATCTCTACACCAAAATCCATAATAATCGATTCAGCGGTTTAGGCGTGAAAGCGTAACAAAGAAACAAACTCACTTTCGCATTTATAAGATTAGTAAGGGTAAGAAAGAGAATATTCAGATATAGAGAAACATTGTTTTGCATTAAGTCGTATATTCGTTGAGTGGTTTCGTATTTACAATCCTTAAGAGCTAATTGTACAATTTTTTTTTAACATTTTCCATCTTATTCGCTACTACTGTCCATTTGCATAGATGTATACAAATAATAAAAAAAAACTTACTAACTAATTTCGTATGAGACAAGAGTAAAAGGTTTTTTTTCCGAATGAAGACAAGTCTGAGATCACATTACAAATTAGAATGAAAATAAAGAAACTGACAAAATAATTTACAATAAAAAAGTTGATATATAATATATAAATGATCGATTCAAATGAAGACGACATAAGAGAAAGTGTAACGATTACCATACTCTTATATTTATTATAAGAAGGTACAGTTAGAAAAAAATAAGAATAAATAATTTGGAAGCAAAATACAAGAGGAGTTTACATGATAATTTCAGTCACTTTCCAAAATAAATATCATCATTTAAAAGAGATTTTGTAAATCATTTCGATGTTTAAAAAAAAACCCATTAATTCTTCCATTTTATAAACCGTCAATTTTAGCATGATTCCGAAGGACATTTGCGATTCTACGTCATGAGGAACAACGAGAAGTCGCTAAGTGTGATCTACGCGTCCTCTATGATAATTATCAGTAAATTTTAAATTTTAATATTGGTAACCGGTCTGAGCATTGAAGTTGCCAGAGCCAGAACCCCGTGAGCCGGCGTTGGGAGCCAGATATTGGCGCGAGGCGGCACCACCGAATCCTGACGAACCGCGTCCACCAAAACCTCCAGCACCACCAGCTCCGAAACCACCCGCTCCAGAACCGCCAGCACCGAGACCACCCGCTCCAGAACCGCCAGCACCAGAACCGCCAGCACCGAAACCGCTTCCTCCAGAACCGCCGGCGCCAAAGCCGCCCGCTCCGGAACCACGTCCTCCGAAACCGCCAGCTCCGGAACCGCCTGCGCCGAAACCGCCAGCTCCGGAACCGCCTGCGCCGAAACCGCCCGATCCGGAACCGCCGGCTCCGAAACCACCAGCTCCGCCTGAAGAGTATCCAGCAGCGCCGCCAGAAGAGTAGCCACCAGCACCATTGCCAGCTCCTTCACCACGGTAAGTTCCTGGCAACAATATTAAGTTTTTACAGTAATTCACAACTAAAATATTAAGGTGGCTAATAGGTATCTCACAGTGACTTTTTTTTGGCTTATCTCATTTCAAATCAGCCAGTCATCTACATCTTGATGTCGAGACTTATTAAAACTTTTTGACCGATTGTGGCTCAGTTGGTAGTTTGTACGGACGTCACTGCAACGAACGTAAAGTCGAATCTACTAACAACAGTCCTATGCTATCGGTGCAGGAAAACATCATGAGGAAACCATAACATGGCAGTAGGGCCTTTTCTAATGCCCAACTGGTAAGTTGAAAATCCACCCTCAAGTTAAAAAACTGCGGCCAAATCCAATGTAGGTGTGTTCCGACACTTGCACTTGAGAGCCATTCAGCCAGTCAATTCCACTAGACTTGTGTGTCCATCATCTTGTGTCACATCGTCACTTAACATCAGGCGAGATTGTAGCTAGCTAACACTAAAAAGTATGAAAAATAAGCTACATTGAGATTTTTCTTAGATTATACATAGGAGTAATGCCATCATTTTCTCATGGTTCGAGTTTAATAGCTCGTCGAGCTTATCATACTGACTTATCGTCAAACAATGCAAAAATACAACATTCTTCCTTAATTAAAAACAAAACGAAATCATTTACATAAACGGTAACAATAACAAGCGAGGCGTTTATCTGTTTTAGAGTACAAAGCGATTTCGCAATGATCACGCACGTTCGTATGTTTCTGAATCGTTATTTTCACGTTTAGCATATGCGGCCATAAAAACCGCTATTTGGAATATAATTTTATTAACATATTCATGAAGCGATGATAGCTCAGTGAGTTCGAATCTACCTACAATAGTTCAGAGATATCGGTGAAAGAAAACATCGTGGGGAAACCAAAACTAGGTGGTAGGGCTTTTTCTATTACCCGTCTGACTAGCTACCACTTTCAAGTTGACAATCTACTGCTAAATATAAATGGGTGTGTTCCGGCAGCTACACTTGAGAGCCACAGGTTTAGCGTGTCTACCAACTTAGGTCGTATCGTCACTTAAGATCAGGTGTGATTATGGACATAACACTAAACCTTAACTATAAAAAAAAACGATTTTATGAGTTACTATATTATTTAATAACTGATTATTTAGTAACGTATTGGATTTTTATAACTTTAAACGCGGTCAAATTAAAATAATTTCTATTTTTTTAGAAATTACAAACAATCCATGTATTTTTATCCAAAAGTAAAAAGATATGTCCGGTTTTATAGAATTAAATACTGAGAACGAATATGGATAGAGAATACTATAGATCTGTGGTGATACAGAATCAACAAGATTGGGAATTATTATATTACACAAAATATAAAGGTTTCAGTTGAAAGTTTTTAATTAGCGAGGTATGGACTCATGACATCGAAGATAAAAAAACTGTTCTACAAGAGTGTTCAATGCGATGTGAATAGATAAAGTTTGGTACTAAAGTGATAGATAGATAGATAAAGTGATAGATATAGGATAATAAGTGAAATTGAAAAAAGAAAACTATTATGATAACACTACTTAGGTAACAAGTAAGAAGTAGTATATATATTTCAATTTGAACTAAATATCATATATTAATTAATGTCTAAAGCGTTTTTTATGGCCACAGCGGAATAGTCTCATCCGAAAGCTTCACAAGGCCGCACAAGCTACCATCCGACGAAGAATGACAGCGACCGGCGTGCATTCAATCTCGATAGACGATGGAATGCACGGATTGTGGAACATACCGAAGCTCTTGCTATATTGGTCGGATTTTCTTTACTTAATTGGCATCTGATACGTTAATGACTGTCGTTAATCGACTACTTATATACAGTGTTGTACTCGATAAATATCATCTTCGAAGACACGTAACATTTACTAAATACTAGCTATTACCCGCAACTTCGTCCGCGTTGACATTAGAATAAAGAATCAAAAATATTTCCGGAATAAAACATATCCTGCGTGCTAACCCAGCTAACTGATTTATCTCAAGTTTCATCGAAATGTATTAATGAGGTTTTACGTGATCGAGTAACAAACTCGCAAACTTTTACATTTATATGTTAGCAAGTGTAAGTATTGGTATCGATAAATGTATTTATGACACTTAGCCAACCGGATCGTAATTTTTCACAGCTTTTCTCAGCCACAGGTTTGTCTTGCAAACTTGTGACATTAAAGCCCATGGTGCTCAATGGAAGATTTTTAAGTGACCCTGAATGCGATACAGGGCAATTGTAGGGCAGTGAATTACAGATCAACGTCTATTGGATTAGCTGCATTTATCTAATATATATTTTATCCAATCTAATAATTTGATTCTTGAAAACTACTTTACTGATTTGTAAGAACTTTTTTATAGTTTATTGGTTTTAGCGTTGTAGGCAAAACCTCACCTGATCTTAAGTGACGATGCGGCCCAAGTTGGGCACGCTAAACCTGTGAAGGGACTGGCTTTAAAATGGAACTGCCTGAACACACCTATTGGCATTTGGCGGCAGATTTCAACTTCAGGATGTTACCTAGCCAGGCGGTCATCAGAAGAAGCCCTACCACCATGCTATGTTTTCCTCACTTTTGTTTTCCTTCAAGCTCATTTTAGGTGAATTCGAACCCACGTCCCTTCACACGGCGCACACACATTGATAAAATTATACTGTCCAGTCCATCCACAGGTTTAGCGTGTTCACCATCTTGGGCCACATCGTCACTTAGGTGAGATTGTAGCCATAACTTTATGATCTATAAATTAAAAAAAATGCATTCTGGTAGCGTAGTAAAGCTAGTCTACTTAGGTAAAAGCATTACAATAAAATGACAGTACCGTTCATTGAAATGTCAACTGTCCCATGTTGTTATATCAAAAATGATAAAGGAAATTTCCGACTATGTAAAACTGGATACAGGGATATAAAATAGACGGAGAATAACATAGATCTGTGATGTTACTAGAATGGACAAGATTAGGAATAATTATATTAGAAAGAATGTGGAAATTGCAGCCATAATGGAGAAATAATTCATTAGCAAGGTATCGACTGTAGCTTTAAGAGTGTTAACTTTATATAGACAGATCCTTGTATGGTCAGCGTACGTAATCATCGTGATTCGATAATAGATTTAATCGTTATAATAACGGCGTTATGAAATACATTATTACGTTTATCTTTTTTTGATATCAGAATAATCATCATGTTCATCTATATCTAATCTCTATTTACCCATATCTCGTTGGCCATCTGTCAGCGACCTTTTGAACCATATTGATTCAAATTAAATAATTATATCTAGTTATGAAATCTGTGAGGTTTCTTCGAGTGAGAGGTCTGTAAATTACATTGAAATTAACTGTGTTTAATTTTAATTTATTAAGCTATTTATCTAATGCTGTGCTTAGAAAAATGATTATCGACGTTAGTAATTATCCAATAGGAGTGTGAATTTGAGACATTTATCTGAAAATATATGAACAAAAATATACGGCTTGTAAAAGTCAGTCACTTTGACTAACATAGAAGCATAAGTGTGATGGCTGAAATTTATTATGGAATAGCATAAATTTAATGCTGAAATTTTACACGGTTGGGATTATCGCGAAAAACAAATTTCATAACAAACTTTTTTCTTATTTGTACATTGAATATGGAACAGATAAATTGATCGTTTTATACATCTTTATGCTTATGAAATTATTCGTTTTATCTACTATATGTGGTTTATTTGAAGCGATGATAGCTCAGTGGTTGTGTGTTCGGACTCCGCTTCATAAGACGCGAGTTCGAATCCACCTACAATAAGCTTAAGCTTTCCGTGAAAGAAAACATCGTGATAAAACCGTAGCACGATGGTAGGGCTTTTTCTAATAACCGCCTGGCTAGCTAACACCCTCATGTTGAAAATCTGCGTCTAAATACCAATAGGTGTGTTACTGCAGTTACACTTGAGAGCCAGTCCCTCCAATGTTTTAGCGTGTCAAGTTGTCTTTGTTGTATCTGTCAACTTGGGCCGTATCGTTACTTAAGATCAGGTGATATTATGACCATATCGCAATACTTTAAAAAAAAAAAAATTGGCAAGCGGCCTATATATTTATAAGTGACGACGGTCGTGTAATTACAATTTAATTTATTACTGTTATTAGCTGTGACACTGTCCTTTGCCGTGTGAAATGTTAATATTTATTCTAAGAAAATTTTTATTCTGAATCATACAAATACATATATGGAGCAAAGTTGTATCATTGAAAATCCGTTCGAAATGTTCGTCAATAGTGACGTCATTAACTATATCTATTTTTAATGTGACTTTAATTATATATATTTAAATTAAAAAGTTAAAACCGAACAAATGGATATTTGATTATAAAGATATAATTTTGTCTCACACCGCTCTGTCCCATTTCTCACAGGACATTGCGAAACGTGGGAAATATTGCTAGACGCGATATAATTTCAAACGGCACACGCTTAACTTTTTAATTTGATCGAATGCATAGTTAATGAAACAGGGAAATCGAGATAAGAATCGATTATAGTTTCCTTAATATTCGTTCTTTCGCAGATCAGGAAAATGATTACACCGTAAGCGATACCAAACATACTAGAATTCAAATTAATCCTCTCATCAATAAGCTATTTATTAGGAATTGTAGCAATCATAATTCCAAATCGGAAAAAAACAAAACACAGTTACAGTATCAGGTTTATCAGGATCTGTATTTGATGTTTCATCTAATCATCCGCTACAAATATCCTTAATACAATAGTAGGAAAGACATTTAAAACTGACCTTTGAGAGTGTATCAATAAAACCGATCGACGCTTTGCACCACGCCTTAACCGTTATGTCGGTCACGATGCGACCCTAAGCGTAATTTAAACTACCTACAAAGTATTCATGACTAATAGTGAAAGAATATTTCAAGCACAAGTATCGGATATTGGGTGTAAATTATCTAATAAGCCAATATGTACTCATAGATAATTTTTCAGCGTCGAAAATTATAAGCGAAAAGATTTGGATTATATAAGCCAAATTATTTTGAATGTATATAGGTTCGGGATAATTCGTGCAATATCAAATAACCTCTAGAAATTCTAGGAATGGAAATCTATATGAAGATAATCAAGAACGTCAACACTATTGGTTAAGATGCCAAATCTGTCATTAGGAAAGTTAATCTTTAAGTTTGTTTTAAGTACCAATATGTACCGCCTTTTCTAATCAACCAAACTAAAAATGCAATTGTGTAAAAGATGCATTATAAAAATGTTCCTACTTAACTGTTATAAAAGAAGTTGTATATGAAGGAATTAAAATAAAACCTCGTCATGAAGGAAATTCAACTCAAGAGGGTCAATAAACTAAACAATATTTAAGTACAATGGGAAAATTCTAACAATGAATAATTAAAATAAGGTAATTATTAAATATCCCTACAAACCTTCACACAGTATATGTATTAAAACATTAATATTCAGATGTTACAAAAGTGAATGATATTTTACCGTATCTAAAGTACGTATAGAAAAATTCCATTCGAGGCAATCTACGACCCAATTATTCAGGCTTTATAAAGTCAAAGACAAGTCACCGCTAAGACGAGATGAAGTGCATCTGCTTTGATGAGACTAGTTTTTATTAGCATTTTGTATATTTAGACGTTGCTGTACCTTGCGTAAAATTTTGGAGTAATCGTCCAATGTATTGACCGTATTCATATGTATAATAATGAATATGAATAACTAAATATGCTTTATTTTTTAAACTTTTATATATATTTCATCTGTGTGCTTAGACATAAAATCTAAAGAATACGAAAAAGTAAGTAAATTGTATTTACCATCGAATTTCAATCAGAAAATCTTTTCTGTAGGCATATCGATAATAGCCTTCATGGTTATATGAATATCATATTTACAGTTATTTTTTATATATTTTTAGATGTGATATTTTCAATATTGTAATTTTGTTTGTACATGTTTAAGTAATGGCATTGTTGAAATTATGTCAATTAAAAAAGATACCAAAATAGTAAAAAAATGTACGTAACCGTTACAGGTCATATTTGAACTTTTTCTCATGTTATGCAAATTTTAATAGGTTACTCTAATAGCATAAGCCAAATTTATGCAATAGATACAAAACCACAATTTAGAACAACAATGAAATAATGCATACTCGATCTAAAAAAGTTACTTAACTGAAACATCGGAGTAAATGTAACAAACACTTAGCATAAAATTTATTAAAGATGTCTTATATACTGACATATCTATTTATCAGTTGAAAGCAATTAACCGATTGACCTATGATCTGGAATGAGCCTTACGTGCTTCACTTTGCGAGTTCACACCGGCTTCCAGGCAAGCGGTCACGAAGCCTGATGCAACCGTACCGATCCCACGTAGTTTTGTAACTCATCAGGCAACGTGCTCGCGAATTAACTGACGCCGGTTATAGGTGCGGAGTGTAAAGAAATTTTCAGCACATTTGCTTATTTTTATAGATCAGACTAAATGCGAGACGTTAGCCATTTGGAGCAAAAAAAATTTTGGATAGCCAAGGACTTAAAATTGATACACATATAAATTATTTTGTTTTGTTTTTTACATCTAGCATTAAAGAGAAATGATGTTTACTATATAATAAATGATTTCGGTAGCCTATATATATTTACAATCAGCCTTAGAACTGAACTTTGATGTCAGATATGTTGGTTGTCTCTCCTGAATTGGATCATCTCATGATACAAAAATATTTTTTGATTAGAAGTATTGTGGATGCAATCATATTTTATTTTCTAGACCGGGTCTATGATTATGGTATAAAATGTAATACAGAGTAATTTGACATTGCAATAAGTGAAAGTCACCTGTCAATGAAGATGACCAGATTTCGAAAAGCGCAATACACTTATTTTAGACTAATAATTTTTATTACATAACGTTTTATGTGTTTTAAAGTTTTCGGTGCATTATGCAGTAATTGCAATAGACCTGTCCCACTTTCGACAAAAATTATAGTTCCTCATGATATGACTAACTACCGGTAATAGATGTAGCAAGGTTAACTTGTGGTAGTCGGTGTATTAAAGATCCAACTCTGAACTTTACGAGAAATAATTTGTGGTTTCGTTTTTGTATAGTTGAGCTTCGAACCGAGATGGTTTGTTTCGCATCTTAATTCACGTTTAATGATCGCTTATTATTTTATTTTTTTAGTTAAAAGTGTACCATCGTTTTGTTTGTGTTATTTGAAGGTAAAAGGCTGTTTGTATCTTCCAAGGCGTCATTTATAAAGTGTTTGCGATCATTATCAACGATATTAAGTAGATGTTTACTAAGTCAAGTGTGCGGAATAACAATTATAATCTATTTGAGCTCGTTACTTGGATGATTTTGGATCAAATTAACTAAATTTAGTTAAAATTCTACAATTAGGTTACGCTAAATCTATGTATTAACGTACTGTTCATGCTTTGGTGACTGCTGACAAAAATTTATTACTTCATGTAATCTTTATATGAACCTCTGGTGCACAAGTACAAATAAAAGGAAATATATACCAGTTGTATATGATGCATAATATTTGAATTGATATAGTGTTCTTGACTAGTTATGGAAACGTCTTAACGTTTGTTCTAATAAGCGTTTTGTTACCGGGGAAAATGATTTTAAAATTGTATATGCTTTACCAAAATTGAAAACTGAGATACATATATAGAAGTAACACTTACCATCATCAATGATACCAGCGGCTTCATCACGAGCGTTCTGTTCCAGGGATTTCAGGATCTCTTCGGGGATCGGAGGAGAAGTGGGAAGATGGGCACCCTGAGGTTGGAATCCGTTCTCATCGGCGGTGTAAGTGATGCTGTAGTCCTGACCGTCGTCACCCTTGTACGCAAAACTGCCCTGAGATTGAACTCCATTAGTCGCGACTCCTGAAGCATCAGCGCGGATGCCGTTCGACGTTTCAAAATCATAAGAGAATCCGTCAGCGGTAACTTCGTTGTTTAGTCGTAGGATTTGTGCGTTAGCATCGGCTGATGATTGACGACTATTGTATTGCTGTGAGCCGCCGGCGCTGTAACCGCTGGCAGAGTATTGGCCTCCTCCGCCGCCACCCTGGCCAAATCCTGCACCAGCTCCGCCTCCTGGGCCGAAGCCTGCGGAGGGTCCACCGAAACCTCCCTGGGATTTTAAGGCAGCACCACCACCAGGAGCGAGACCGAAGCCTGGCCCAAAACCGGCTCCTGCATTGCCTCTAGGTGGGAGATATTTGTTGTCGAGACGGTCTGCTAAGCAGACTCCGAGGACAGCTGCTACCACGAACTATAATAAAATAAGACACTTAACTCAATCTATCATAACTTACCATCGGTATAAATTTTAGCTTAATTTCAAAAAGCCTTACATAAAATTAACTATTTTAAAACTTAACTGGGATTGGTATTATTTAGAGTGAAACTTATCTTATTTTTAACGTTCACTTTTAAATCAATTGATTCCAGTAAGTTATTTAATTATACATTATATATCATAAATAATACATAATCCAGTATTGAACGTGGTTGCTAAATTCTTTTATCACATCTTTGAAGCAATCAAATGTTTTTAGAATTTCACTAAAGCTTTAGCTAAAGTTTTTAGACGCTGGAAATCATTGAAATCGTCGAGGTTATTATAATGTAACTTAAAGTATAATTTTTACTCTATAGCTTGAATAACTTAATAGTCAACTTAAGCTATGAGATATCATGAATATGAAGATCGTTCTACTAAGTTTTTGAATGAGGCTAAGGGAACGGTCTCATCGAATTTCTAATTGGCGATTAGATATAATAAAATATTTAACTAGCTAAACTTAATTATTGCGCGAGCTTTGAAAACCCGCTGCAATTGGACATCAAAAGGCAGTTTAGCTTTACGATTACTCACATAGAATAATGTATTGAAGAATATAGGAACAATATAAAGTAACAATTTTAAGAAATTTTGAATTACAATATCTTATATAATTGAGATGAGGGTTAAAAAGAAGTTTTTTGAGGATTTTTCCCCGAAGGGTTTAATCGTTACATCGTAGGGATACGACTTCTGAATTATTTCAAAAGAAAATTCCAACAGGCATATTATTAGATAAACCATGAATTTCTAGAAGTTTCTATTTTCCTTCATTAATATGCTTTTAAGGGTTTATTTTTTATGGAAAATAGCTACTGTATATTATTTAAAAATAGCTGTTACAAGGGATGTAAATAATTTTGTGAGAAAGTCATGTAACATATTAGGAGCTTCTGCGAGCTTATAGTCAAGATTTACAAATAAAGATATATATTGTCTTTTTATCAAAGATCATACAAATTTCATAATTGAAGCTCATCTCTCGTCCTGATTTAAAGTAACGACAGAGGTTTCTTAATTTCTAACACCCTAAGGAATAATATACTATGAGTTATTTAATATATCCAATAAGTAACATAATACGGTACCATGAATGTTAAATATAATTCATCTTCTAATCACAAAAAGGCTCGAAAAGATGCCGTTTTAGCTTATTAGCTTTATTAATGATAAATTCACTCACCAATTTCATTATTATATGTTATATTTATTTATATATAAATATATTAACAAAAGATGTGTTCCTTGCAAGAGAGGTCGCGTTGGACTGTGATGAGTTCGGACGACCCACGGATTATATACCATCGGAGCTGCCTTAGAACGCTCTGCTGAAACTGTATCACGGTCGTTGGTGCCGTGAGCGATGCATCTCGGGCGCAACTCTTTGCTCGCTATGCCTCTGAGGTCGGACTGTTTATTTTTTTTTTCTTAATCTCAACATCCTGAATCCTTATTTTAATTAATTTTTATTCGATTTTTTTTTCGATTAATAAAATTATAATGTCGCGTTATCTGTATCGATGTAACTTAAGTGGACGATTGGGTTTTGCAATTAATTCTAAAGGTCTAGGAAGTGTTTGTTGGACGTCACTGGACAATGGCGTTGGAAATCAATGGACGTTTTTGCACTTAGGCAGCGGTTTTATTTTTAAATCGTAGATAAATAAAATAAGCTGATAAGTGACTGATATTACTACTATCTAAAAACAGCAGCCGTGTCTGAGCCATTCATTTGTGGTCATCGTTTCGTGCCAGCTTGAAAGCCTCTTATCAAGATGCAATCCAAGAGTCACCATGACGGAGGTACAGATTCCTACTATCGATTATTGGATATACATCGGCTGATACCACTACACAAGATACGAATGTTTTTTTTTTTAATATGCTTGTCCGACGCGTGGCGTAGCGTGTTCGTGCAGAAGGAACTGGTACACTCTTCATTTGTTCTTTGTAGTGTGTCTATATGTCCAAGTGTCACCATTTACTTGGTTTATGGTATTTAAGATTCAGTCAAACTCAATACCCATATCGTACAACACGTCGTTTTTTTTTTGTTTAATAAATTTTTAATATCCCGTTGTGAGTTGAGAAATCTAAAATCACATGCTTCGTTCGATGATTCAATTACTTATTAGCACTTTTACTAAAACAATTATTGATGTATCGCAACATTAGCCGACTAGCTCGGTAGATGATATCATACCCTTTCTGGGAGCTAAAAAGTCGACTGTAGTGCTATATTTATTTATCCTGTTTAAAATAGCGTAAAAACGTTGTACGTTAAAAAACATATTTTAGTCTGATTTCCGTAACAGTTGACAAAAGTGTGATGAAATTTTAATTTTTATCCTGTTTCCTCAAGGAACACATTAGTTTGAACGTAAAAACGTAAAAAACGTAAAATGATCTAGTTTAATCTGTAATAAAAGTTATCACTAAGTCAAATTCGATCAAAATTTATAGAGAGTTTCAGACTAAAAACGAAAAGTAATAAAATATTATTGACTTCTACAATAAAATACACCATAGTTATTTTAAAAAAAAAGTTTTATTATATCTACAGATAAATAAACCAACTGCCTTCACTCAAATCACGTAAAAAGGTTCAATATAAACGAATGATAGATGTCTATGCAAATAAAGTTTGATCAGGAAGAGCTAACCATATTTGGTCTAACGATTTCATACTACCGGTGTCAACAATTAGAAGGGAAGTCCGGAATGTAAGTTTCTATAACATATTCATTTTAAAAAAGGATTTTACTGTGTAATCGCATTGAATATGTTTCCCACAGCTGGCCACAGACTACTTTCAAAAGAGGGTGTATCAAGACGTTAGCCAAGGACGTATGAGTAATAATAGAAAATTAAAAATATCAAATGCTAAATCTAGTAGAACTGATTCTCAAATGCATCTGCCAAAAGACACATATAGGTATTTAGCGGTAGACTTTCAATTTGAGGGTGGTAGCTAGCCAGGCGGGCATTAGAAAAAGTCTTACCGCCATGCTGTGGTTTCATTACAATATTTTCCTTCACCAGAAACTCAAGCTTATTTATGATAAATTCGAACTCACATCCATTAACACGGCGACCGTATACACTACCAAATGAGCTATCATGGTTTCAAAAGCAATCGCTTGTTTGAGTTTTATCCCTTATCTCAAAGGAGCCCTTTCTTTTTATATGATTAAAGACATCCTATCCTGAAAGTAGTTTCAGAGTGGCACATGCGGAGCGACAGACAAAAATAAATAAATATATATATATATCGATAACAAAACACATAAAAATGATTATTTTTTACATTTGATTTTCGGATTTGGCTCCGTTACAGTTTTGTTACACGTATAGATTTAGTGGTCGAATAAATAATTACATGTGACGACATACGAAGCAATTGACAGCACTCGACAGCTCATTGATGGCATTTGATGGTGTTTCAATATTCACTTAACCCACGGATAATCGACGCCAATTCGTGACCAACGAAATTGACAAGCGCCTCGATTCGTCGCTCGTCACGAATAATAGACGAAGATGTTATTTTTGGTGTTAGCTTTTTTGATATCACTAAAAAGAAAAAAAATAACAGATTTTCACAACTATACATGAACTTTTTTAAAATATTTAATAGTTTTCGCGTTACGGCCACAATTTCAGTTGATGTTAAAAAAAAAACTAAGGCTGGTGGAGAGACTGGTCCCCAGTTGCAACCGCCGAAACACATCCATAGGTATGTAGCGGCATATTTTGAACTTGATGTTTTCTACTTCCTCAGATGTTTAATTATATTTTTTTCGATATTCCACCACCGGCAGACACTAGTAATCTTTATGTATAAGAACAACGTAAATTTAACATTTGTATGCTTTATAGATTTATGTGAAATGATTGCAAGTGACTAATAATAAGTAATGAAATACATTTACATCATTTTTAGAAATGTCTATTTGTTTGTTTGTTTGTGCGCGCATCACTGCGGAAGTACAACGTTTAAATAAAACGTCACCAATGATACCAGAAAGTATATCCTCGGGTAACATTTAGTCTGTGTTTAATTAAAATCGGGCAAATCTTTTAAAAGTTATTGTAATTTAAATGACGACGCGAGGTTAAATAATTTTATACGCGAATAAAGTCGCAGGCACGGCTAGTATTAAGTAAGGAATCATTATATTTGCGCCTATATATAGTTGTACTAAATTGAAACAACAATACATATATATTTCTATCACTTAGAAACAGAACTGACAAAATCTCTTCAACTCACAAAGGGATCGTATACTAGGATCGAACCTGCAATCTCACGACCCAATAGTACGACTTACTACTAGCCCATGAAGTATATCATGAATATTTTATTCTATTCTGTTACTAGGAACGTTAATAAAAACGTTTTATTATATATATTTAATAATATATAGTAAAAGACAATTCCAAATAGCACTCTGCAGCAAATAATAGTATACGAATCCATTAGCACAATTAGATCCTACGTTACCTTACCATATTTATCAAAAGTACTTGAATTTCAATATCTATAAACAATAATAAAATTAAATAAATCAATGACCTCTGTGTTTTATACTACCTTGTACTCTGGATTACGTATTCATAGTTATCAACAGGAAATATATCAAAAATTATAAATTTAACAAATCATCCGATGGTTATAATTCGAGTGTGATTATTATTGAAAATTAACAAAACACATGTATAATGTATATTTCAAAGAAAATCTACTCTTTTACTTTCTTTCAATGTATAGACAGAAGAACTCGTCAGTAGTTAATATTAGTATTTATCTATAATAATCTATATCTATACTTATAAAGAGAAAAGATTTGTATTTTTCTTTGTAACAAACAAACTCGAGAACTACTGGACCGATTTCAAAAATTCTTTCATCTTTAGAACGCTACATTAGCCCCGAGTAACATAGATATATAACATTTTTTTTATGTAAATGAATAAATAAAATTTTAGTTTCACGCGTACGGAGTCGCGGACACAGATAGTAATAAATAAAAAACAATAAAAATACAAAGTAAAGCAAAAATGCGTGAGTACCGTGGAACATTTGTTTGGAACGAATTTCCTTACGTAGTATATTGTTATTGATAAACGTAATGCATTATTGATTAACATATACAAATAAATGAATTACTACATGAAACATTGAATTAAATGAAACGCATAGATAACTAATGAGTCGGAGGAATGGTAGGATATTTCGTAATTAATATATTATTTAATCGTGAAAATATACATTTTATTGTACATCATTCAATTTATCTAATTCATTATAATACACATAATACGCAACGAAACAGCATACACGTATGACGTGTACAAACTATATCTGCGCAGTTGTTGAGAACTTACTGGCTGTTTTGAACCAATAAGCGCGCACCTATGACGGTACAGCCAATAGCATACGCGCTATGGTTAACCGTCTACACTATAGAAATACACGAATACAACAGAACAGACTTAAGAAAGGGTCGTGACGCAAAAATCTTACATTTTGCTTTGTCTAGCTTCCATCCTTCCGTGCAAAAAGGAACTTCAATCCAATAATAATAATAATACGCAATAATAGTACGTAGTTCATATAAAGACGCAACAAGGGAGTCGAGAGAGGTGGCGTAGAAAGGCATGACGGCACAGCCGATCGTCATTCCGTTTACCGTCACGGTGAGTGGATCGATTTTACTGCAGAGGCGGTCCAAGAACTGTTTAACATGAAAATTGTTATATATACCCTTAAGACAATCCCGATAGATTTCATACGGCCCTTTCAGTAATCAAGAATTCGACGACAACAGCGTTACCTATCGAATTCAGACAAAGAGTCGTTTTTCAGGATACAATCGTCCTATATTATAAGTGATGCACATTTACGTAAATCTCATTGATATCGGTTGATTTGTATCCGCAATTCGGCGGATGAATCAATCAAAAATACTCTAAATAAAGTCAAAACTAACACCGGTGCGGAAAACAACCTAGTATTCGAGAAGAATGACCAAAAAACTCGATCTGATTTATTCCTTTTTGAATCCATATACGTATTTTTATAAATTACATTAAAGCTACATTTTTAAATCATTTTTAACGGATCCACAAAGTGGGGGAGTATTGATTCCTTGATATCACAATATTTCACATGATCCAACATTGAATATCTTTTTGACATCAAAATCTGCTTGGAATAGTGCTTGAGTTCACTATCCGGTAAATAGGTAATATGTTTTTGAACTGTTTTAAAACTTAACAGTATTACCTAAAAACTTTTACTAGTCTGAGACATAGGATAACCAGTTTGTCAAGGTTTTAATGTATTTATATCATGCCCGTCTCTTACGAAGTCCGACTTTTCTAATTTTTTGCATTAAATTATCAAGAATGTATTGGAAGCGTAGTATTAAAGAATCGAATTCCTGAAGCTTAATTTTAAATGATGCCTGAACGTGGTACAGGATTTTCAGGAGTTCAAAGTTAGGAGTGGCCTTTCGTCAAATGTATCATATTATTTTGATATACATAAAAATAGAATTCAGATTGTTAGGAAATACTTTTGTCAATGAATACGCCTTTCAAATCGAAATTCGATATGTTTCACACTACTAAAGATATAGAATTACGTGAAATATTAACTTATAAAAATATGTTAAAATAAAATGTATATAGAAAAAATATTGATAATGAGGGTGTTCGACCGTATCGCGATCACTATATACTGAGTGTTATCGCCACAATGGCATATGAAAGTGCGTCAATATAATAAGAAAGCAGTTGCCGCCTAGGTCTCTTTTTTTATAGTTGGTTAGTGTTATAGCCCAATGACACCTAATGTTAAGTGGCTATGTGGTACAAATTATTACACATGCTATGCTCTGGCACTATCTCTCAAATGCAACTGTGGGAACTCACTATTTTTTTTCTTTTGTAATTAAGGTTTAGTATTGGCCATAATCTCACTTGATCTTAACTAACGATACGACCCAAGTTGGTAGACACGCTAAGTATATAGAGGAACTGGCTCTCAAGTGCAACTACCGGAACATATCTATTGGTATTTAGCGGCACATTTTCAACTTGAGGGTGGTTGCTAGCCAGACGGGTATTAAAATTAGGGTGCTATTGTTTCCTCACGATGTTTTCATTCACCGAAAACTCAAACTCATTGTAGGTGGATTAAAACTCACGTCCCTTGACGCGAAGTCGTACATACTATCGCTGAGCTATCATCGCTTCGCTAAAGGTATTTGGTTGCAGATTTCCAGCTTGAGAGTAGTAGTTAACGAGTCGGGCATTCCAAAATTCCTTCAACCATACGAACTAAAAATTGAATTCAATCTTCCGGCCTTGGTGACTTATAGTTTTCGTTATTCTACTTAGTTTCATGTAAAATGCACTTCTTCCCTAATTAATAGCAATAGTAGAAACGTACGCATTAAAATAATAATGTTTAGATCATTAATTTTGACGAAGAAATAATAGAGATACGGCGCTGATACAAAAAAAATAACATCTATAAGAAATAATTTATTTGATTATGCGTGATTTTGCGTTTCATAAACGTTTGAAAACACTTACGATGCGTTCAATTGCAAAAGTATACTCATATGGATTTTTTTTTATTTATCATTACGTTCGCAGGCATAGGCACAATGACTTAGCAAAGCATTACCATAATCGGGTGAATGGTTTAGAAGTACGTAGAAAACCGACGTACAAAGAAACACGAATATAAAATAAAACTACACCCGCGACTTCCTTTGCGTGGATTTGAAATATAATTTTAGAATAGTCATCTGTGAGTAAATGATTACCGCTGCCCATGGACACCCATAAGACCAGAGGAATCGCAGGTGCGTTGCCGGCCTTTATAGGAGGAACAGGTTCTTAAGTGCCCACTGCCAGAACACACTTAATGGTATTTGGTAGCAAATTTTCAATTTTAGGATGGTAGCTAGCCAGGTGGGCATTAGAAAAAGCCCTGCCACTCTGCTATGGTTTCCACGTGATGTCTTCCTTCACCGAAAGGTCAAGGTCATTGCAAATGATCGGATTCGAACTCACACCTCATGATGCGGCGCTCCTCGACGCTACCACTGAGCTAACATCACTTCATTGGCACCTTTATATGCATGATATTATTATGCTAATTATAACTTACTATTAAAGACTTTGAAGACTACTGAAGCTCAGTCAGTGTCATAATGTATAAACATTAATTCGGTAAAAACATTTTAATATATATTTCCAGTTAAACCCTTTTGTTGGAAGCCAAACAAATCGAAATGTAAGATTTTTCCGTCACTACCATTTCTTTAGTCTATTCTATATTACATTATATTTCTATAGTGTAGACTGTTATACATAGCGTGTATGGTATTGGTTGTGCCTAGTTATAGGTGCACGCTTATTGGTTCAAGACAGCTAGTAAGTGCTCAACAACTGCGCAGATATAGTTTGTACACGTCATACGCGTCAGCTGTTTCTTAGCGTATTATATGAATTTTAATTAATTAGATGAATTGAATGATGAACATTATATTCACGACTAGAAAAATATATTAATTACGAAATTTCCTACCATTACTCAAATTCATTAGTTATCTATGCGTTCCATTCAATTGCTCTCAGACGCTAGTAATTCATTTATTTGTATTTGTTAATCAATAATAACATACTACGAAAGGAAATTGGTTCCAACCGAATGTTCCACAACACTCGTGTATTTTTTTTTTAATTAACTTCTCTATGTTTGGTTATTTTCTATAGTATACAGATTATCGTTATGGTTACAATTTTTCCTGAAGTTAAGTGACAATGGTGTGGCCAAAGATAGTGGGCACGCTTATCATAGTTGAGGAACTGGCTCCTAAGAGTCACCACCGGAACATACGTGGGCGACAGTTTTTTAACTTGAGAGTGGTAGCTACGTTCTTAATTGCGTATTAGGAAAAGCCGTACCATCATATTAAATTATATAATTTTTACTATGGATTCTTTCATTATTTCTACTTTTATGTATTATTCGTATTTTTTCCACTATAAATAAGTCCTTTTATTGTATTATTTACATTTACATGTAGAACAATGTGAGGGTAGAATTTTATTTCAATTATTCTTAAATATAATATGTTTATTTTTGATTTGATTTTGATTTCAGTTTTGGAGACCATATAAAAAAATTACATATATTTATTTGTATATATCCGATGATCAGGTTAAAGTTCTACTCGTGGTCACCGTTTGACCTTAACCAAGTCGTGATGTCATTGAAATTGAAAATTGAAAGTTAGTGATATCACGTATTGGGCTATAGGCCGAGATCCGCCTAAGATGTAACAAAGCCTCATAGTTGACCAGTAAATGCCATATATTAGTCATCTTTGGTACTGGGATACATTATTATAAATTCTGTATTAAGATTTCCAAGAGGAAGTTTAACTGACTTTTACCCGTGATTTCGCGCGAAATAAATGTAAATTTTGTAAATCTTGAATTTATTGTACTTTCTACCGAGGTTAATCGTTTTTTTGGTATGAAATATACTCTGTTGTTGGGATGAAATATGATGTCCTACTCTTTACCCCTGACCACGTGTATGCAAAATTTCATGCAAATTTCATGTTTCATGTTCGATTGCGTAAATTTTCAAGCGATGATGATATACCGACGACGCGCTAAAGCATGTGAATTCGAATCCACCTGCAATGAGCCTCGGCTTACGGTGATGGAAAAACAGAGTGAAATAACCATAGCATGGTGGTGGGACTTTTTCTAACGCCCACCTGGCTAGCTACCTAATTATAGGCCAAATAATTATAGGTACTTGTTCCGACAGTTGCACTTGATAGTCGGTCCTATCACTAGGCTTATCTACCATCTTAGGCCACATCATCCCTCGACATCAGATGAGATTGAGGCCATAACGCTCAACTGATAAAATATAAAAAAGTTACTTTACTGTACTAGGACAAAATGTTTAATTCCTAAGTATAATATACACATATATATCTCGTCAATAAGTTCAAGGTCAGAATCAACGAACTTTATTAATATACATTTTTCCGTACGTAAAAAAAAAAGAAAACCCAAACAAGTTTCTTGCCGTTTCTTCTGTAGCTGTGATATTTTCCGAACCGGTTTAGACGAGGTACCTTTTTTTATCACGGGGAAATGATTAAACGTGGGGAATGTAGACGAGGCTACGTTAAGTGTATATATATATATATATATATACCTTGTTGCAAATATCGGTGGATCGTATTCCATAACGATTTCAGCGACTACAATTTCTGCCAAACCTTCTTTTCTGTATAGCGATTATTCGTTTTATTCTATAATAACAGACTTTACAAGCGTTTCCTACTCTTTCGTTTTTATTCCATCAACACGCAAAGCTTATTGGAAGGACCGGCACTGAAGTGCAACTGCCGGAACACGCCTATAGGTATTTTGCGTCAGATTTTCAACTTTAGAGGTCGGCTTTAAAAATAAATCCCTACTACCATGCTATAGTTTCCTCACGATGTATTTCGTCACCGAATGCCATATTAAATTAGATATATAAAAAAAATGATTATATATTGCTTTTTATTGGAGACTAGCTATACTTGCGACTTCGTTCGCGTGGAAATTAATTTATTTAATATCGCGCTGTCTGTCAAATTACTATAACTTTTGATAGAGTTAATCGATTTTAATGAAATAAAGACTAAATGTGACCCGAGGATATGCCTTATGATTTCTTTGGCAAGATAAATGTTGTACTTTAGCATGATGTGTACAAAAACAAACAAACAGACATCTCTAAAAATTATGTAAATGTATTTTATTATTTATTCTTAGCATTTCCAATAACTTTTTTCACATATATATTCGCCTCGAACTAAGAGTCGTAAATACATATCCCCACGAAAAAAAGGAATATAAAATTGTGATATGTCTTCCCTTGAGTGTACAGAAAGCCATCGGGTTTTTGGAACAAATATCCTTATCGCATGGACCAGATGGAAGCTGGACAAATCAAAATGTATGATTTTTCCGGCAAGATCCTTTCCTTAGTCTGTTCTATACTGACCTATATTTCTAAAGTATAGACGATTATCCATCACGCGTATGTTATTGGCTGTGCTAAGTCGTATATGCGCGCTGATTGGTTCAAGACAGCCAGTAAGTTCTCAACGGCTGCGCAGATTTAATTTATACACATTACACGCGTACCGCTGTTTTGTAGCTTATTATATGTATTATAATGAATTCGATGAATTGAATGACATACATAAAATGTTTATTTTTACAACTAGAAAAAAATATTAATTAACGAAATTTCCTACCATTCTTTTAATGCATTCGTTATCACTGTGTTTCATTTAATTGCTCTCAGATACTAGTAACTCATTTCTTTACATTTTTCAATCAATAATATAATTTAAAACGTACATACGTTTATCAATAATTATATATAACGTAAGAAAATTCGTTCCAACCGAGTGTTCCACGATACTCAAGCATTTTTTTTTCATCAAACGACTGTAGGAAAAGGCGCCTTGACTCTAACCTCTTGTGTAATATACTCGCAATTCAATCAAACATAATTTTCGTACCCTTATACTTGCAAATATATTAAATCACTTTCATTTTGTAACAGGCGTGTCTTTACTAGGATATTTACTGGAAGCTCGAATTCGTGAGATCGAGTTACGTGCGGCTCATTGTTAGTATCCATCACGATAATAATTGAAAGTCGCAAATTTTAACAGAGGACATGTCGGTGGCTTTTGTAAATATGTTTGACAGTTCCTATACATTTGTTTGTAATTTAGTTTTACTGTGAATTTATTTAAAGTATTTAACAAATTTTGTATTTGGTAGACTAATCATTTAGGAGGGCTTTGGCTTACTTATCTTCACACTACCAATGATGGCAGCAAAGGTGTATCGAAAAAATTTACAATATTTATTTCTTATAGACGTTCGCTAGTAGATGCCTACATGCCTTTTCGTTTTCATTATAATTGAATCATCTTGTCAACCGTGACCCCGTTATTCGAACTTTTTCTACCGATATATATATACATGTTGCTCTAAAATTATTGTTACAGAAAAAATTTAATGCTTTGTATATAAATGTATTTGATATCACAGCAGCTGTGTCCGCGAATTCATTCGCGTGAAACTAAAACCTATTAGTATCTTCCTCAAGAATAGTACCTTTTCTGTATCTGGTGGATACAAAACCTCATGATGATCGATTAGCGTTTTTTTCCCTTTTTATTTGAATCCTGATAGTCGTAGCGTGATGATAAATATATTTTTAAATTCCTCAATAATTGGAGTGTCAACTATCAAAAGTTTTTTTTTTCAATTCGACAAGTAATTCCTGAAACAAATAGTAAGATGACGTTTCGATCGTAATTAATGTAAAAACATAACTGAAATTGAATTTTGTAGCGTTAATAGCTCAGTTAGTAGTTTGTGCGGACCTCGCGTCTGAGGACGTGAATTCGATGCCTGCAATGAGTCTGAGCTTTCGGTGAAGGAAAACATCGGATCAAAACAATAGCATGGTGGTAGGGTTTTTCCTAATGTCTGCCTGCCTAGCTACCACCCTCAAGTTGAAAATCTGCCGCCAAATACGTGTAGGTGTGTTCCGGCAATTGGATTTGAGACCCAGCCCCTAGACTTAACGTGTTTAGCGTCTTGAGTTACGTTGTCACTTAACACCAGGTTAACTTGTGGCTATAACGTGAAACTTATAACGAATAAAATAGGATATAGTTGTTTTCTCATTATTTAGTATTTAGTGTAATTTTTTTTTTATGTGAGAAAATGCATTTTTGCTTTTCCTCCCAGTGTCGGGGGACTGGGAGGGGTATATGAGACTCATCCGGTGCTAGCCGGCAGGAATACCCACTAAAACCCCACAGCCGTTTGTCGCCTTCCTGGAGCGACGCGGGTTCGACCGTCTATAGTGATAACAATAGCTTTGTGGGTTTTTCCTGGATTCCCTTGTTCCAGATAGAATACGCCACCAACAATCCTTACTAATCATACTTCATACTAATATTATAGATGCGAAAGTGAGTTTGTTTGTGTGTTTCGCTTTCACGCCTAAACCGCTGAATCGATTGTAATGAATTTTGGTACAGAGATAAATGAGACCCTGGATACGGAGTTAAGCTACTTTTTCTCACGAAATCTTTATTGAAAATGGGGTAAATTGAGGAATAAGCTTTGTATGAAACTTTTTATTGCGTCATCCGATTTGTTTGACAAAATTGATATTAACGTGAGTGAAGCCACACGTAAATTTAGTATTAGAAATGCGAAAGTGAGTTTGTTTGTTAGTTACGTTTTCACGCCAAACCCACTGAACCGATTATGATGAATTTTGGTACAGAGATAAGTAAAAACCTGAGAACGGTGGTAGGCTACTTTTACTCTAAAAAGCCCTATTGTTAATGAAGGATAAAGTTTGTGTAAAACTTTTAATTGCTTCATTCGATTTCTTTGACTTGAAATCAATATTAACGTGACGGAAGCCCCAGGTAAAAGCTATTGTTTATATTACTAGGACAGTATTTTAGGCTTCCGTGTCACAGGCATTGCCTAATTTGGAGCCTTAACCAAGGCATAAATACTGTAAATGTCTCCGGAAATAAAATATTTATATTTGTTTTATTCCAAAAATATGTTGGGTTCTTTATTTAGACTTAATTCTAATGTCAACGTGGACGAATTCGCGGGTAAAGTCTAATAACTCCGTAATAGACAAACGAAGGCGCTAGTATATCTAAATCTTAAAGTATTGCACGAAATCTGACGCAAATGTTAAAAGCTTACGTCTCGTCTTTCACTAGATTGCAATGAAGCAGTACTGATGAGCGTGGGCGGCCTGCGTTTGTTCTCAAACCACGTCGTTACGCTGCAAACCGCGAGATTTTAATTGTTTCGTATTCTGTAACGTGCATTCATTTGTACAGTGTATTACAGTTGAACCTCTATAAGTTGAACATAAAAGGGAGACGCCAAAAAAATTCGAGTTATAGAGTTTTCGATATATAGAGAATGGAGGTTATGGTGTTTGAAGGGAGGGGAAAAAAACATTGTCTTGAGGTTTGGAGGTATACACTTTAGCGAAGTTCGACTTAACGAGGTGTTACTGTATATGAAACAACAATGTCTCGGTGTTACTATCCTGATAGTTCTTTTACAGTCAATAATTCAACGGAGAATCTAAGTTACAAAAGAATCATCGATACTATTAAAATGTTGAATCGATTAAATTAATAAAAAATTAAAAGCTCTTGAAGCTTAACGCGAACCGGTTAAACAGTGAGATACACTTTTAATTTACATTATAACTTGCAAATTAGATTACAGAACCTACTACCATTGGGAACAGTTTAAAGGTAATTTGAAAAAAAATTTTTTTTTCTAATATAATTAAGGTTTAATGTCCAAATCTCTGCAATGAGTCTAAGCTTTCGGTGAACGAAAATTTCGTGATGAAACTACAAGGTGGTAGTGGGGCTTTTTTTAATACATACCTGACTCCTTACCACGCTCAAGTTGAAAATATGCCTCCAAATATGTGTAGGTGTGTTCAGGCAGTTACACCTGAGAGCCAGTACGTTCAATAGGTTTAGCGTGTCCAACATCTCGGACCAAATCGTCAATTAACATCAGTTGAGGTAGAGGCCAAACGCTAAATCTAGAAATAATTAAAAAAATTACAAATATGTATACAATTATCAGAATGGCCCGGGATTCCACAGTACCAGTAAATACTTTAAATAAATTGATTGGCATTGAAGTAAATACGGATGCAAATATGTACTCAATTGATTGCTATAATGATCGGTTCACGGTTAAGGATTCTTTGTACTGCGGCTATCTTTCTTATCTCAATTATTACATACTTTCTTATCATGAAGCGATGATAGCTCAGTGGTAGTGTGTACGACTTTGCGTCAAGGGACGTGAGTTCGAATTCTAACACCTACAATGAACTTGAGCTTTCGGTGAAAGAAAACATCGTGAGGAAACCATAGCATGATGGTAGGGCATTTTCTGATGCTCGCCTGGCGAGCTACCACCCTCAAGTTGAAAATCTGCCGCAAAATACCAATAGGTGTGTTCCGGCTGTTGCACTTGAGAGCCAGTTTCTTCAAAGGTTTATCGTGTCTTCCAACTATGGCAGTATCGTCTCTTAAGATCAGGTGAAATTATGGCCATAACGCTAAGCCTTAACTATAAAAATAAAGCAAAAAAAAAATTACTGCAATAAATTCATCTATAAACTAAACAATATTCCCTCTAATAAAATAATTATAAAGTATCCTAAATTGTGTTTTTTTATACTTAAGGTTTAGCGATATGGCCATAATCTCACCTGATCTTAAGTGACGATATGGCCCAAGTTGGTAGACACGCTAAACCTGTGGAGGAACTAGCTCTCAAGTGCTGCTGCCGGAACACACCGATTGGTATTTGGCGGCAGGTTTACAACTTGAGGGTGGTAGCTACCCAGGCAGGCATTAGAAAAAGCCCTACCACCATGCTATGGTTTCCTTACGATGTTTTCCTTCACGGAAAGCTCAAGCTCTTTGTAGGTGCTTGGATTCGAACCCACGTCCCTTGACGCGAAGTCGTGCACACTACCACTGAGCTATCATCGCTTCATTACGATATTTTCAGTAGCCACTTCACTGTATCTCATTGATTTGATGAAACAAAAGATGCTCGATTAATTTGGTTTGTGAAATTATACACATTACATATTTTATAAGAGATCTTACAACTTTTGATCGTTTTGAGTCTGAAATTTTTATTATATTTTCGAGTGTAATTTGCTTTTAAATGTATCACAACTCAAGTTTCATTGTGATTTATACTATAGTAAATACCCCAGCGTGGTATGGATACCAAAGCACATAAATATGTATGCTATTTTCATACTTTGACTGCACGATTGGCCAAGCGGTTGAAGCGGTCGCGTTACCGCTCCCAGGTTTAGGTTCGAATCCTGAAGAAGATAATTATGATCCACAAATGATTGTCCCTAACCTGCCACTTAGTGTCCATTAATTGTATGTTTGTTAAGTCCCCCGGAACAAAAGACTAAAAGTTTATTGCCGGTAGGATCTTTAAAAAAATTGGGATACGCCAATTTTTAACCACGAAAATGGCTCGATTTAAACATATATTTGAAAGCAATCTCTAGCAACATTTTTACATAATTGAAATCCAAAATTGCACGCCTCATAACGTTAATATAATTAAATTATATAGATTTAAGCATTCATATTAAGTAGGAAGTAATCCGATGTCATTCTAGAGCTATTAAAAAAGAAATGATCCTAATACATTAGTTTTTTGGGTCAAATCGTTTCACATCCATACACATAAATATCCGGACGTTGAGGAAAAAAATTATTCGATAAGATTTCTTTTTTGTATACAATGAAATAAATGAATTTTAAAATCATCTAATGTAATAGTGAGAGTATTTTTCTGGATAATAAAACATTTGAATTCCCGTAAAAACACAAAAGATTAGAAAAATCTTGAGAGACCGGTTTGCGTTATGAGGCGTGCAATATCTATAGTATTGTAATAGTTTGATATTTTTCAGAAAATTAAATCCGTAGTACATTATTTTTACTTCGAACTTCTCATGTGAGGCATTTGAAATTTTGTGTGACGCTAGTTCGGATGAATTCGGCTCGAGGCAACTAAGGGGGAGCGAGAGAGAGATATAGTGATGTTTCACTTTTACGTGTAGTCTTAAGCACAAACCAGTTTTTAAAAAAGTTTGGAAAATCAAAAAGTGCACGCCTCTTAATCTCATTATTTTTTCTTTATTTAACAACAATTAAACCACATCGATTCAGACCGTGAAAAGTAATAGGGTTCTATTACTAATTATACTGAAGCGTAAAAATTCTCGATTAGGGAAGCATATCGTGATAACATACAGGATCCGCACATACAGACACACGGACGTCTAAGACAGAACTTTGTTCAACAGTTTTTTAACTAGTTTAAATAACAATAATGGCATCGAAAAATATCATGAGTGTTAAAAATAGTGATTTTTCTTGATATGTGTGTATATATTATTTTACAAGTGGAATGTATGATAAACAGAGACATTTTAACTTTGAAAAATCAGTTGTTTTGTGTGAAGTGACAGTAGTACCCACCTCAACGCTTCGCTTATGAAGCATGCAATAATTCTATTAGGTTACTTGGTACACCTCTTGAAAAATTAATTACTAAAATAATCGCATTACAACTTTTACTAGTGAGCGATCACTAAAATTATATGTATACTTAAAAAAAAAACTGAAACCTTGTTACAAATGAACCGTACCCTAAGAAAACAAGTTATGCATCATTTAGCTAACTGTCAGTATGATACTCCGCGGCTATGGAAGATGGTGCAACCTGTAACCCGATACGCACTCAAAACTAACATCTTTACAAATCTCATGTCAGAAGGTAGGTACTTATTATTAATGTTACATTACCGTACAGAACAGATACGTTCTTACTACTTTTTTTTTAGTTCATATTAGCTAATCGTGCATTACTTATACCTCTCCATTAATATAGGATTTGAAATGTATGATATTACGTTGTTTATTTGTTCTAACATTCCCTCTGATGAAAGTCAAAGGTCAATGACTTTTGTATATCAATTGGTATACTTTTATATTTCAGGTTTAGCGTTATGGCTGCAATCTCACCTAATGGCCCAAGATGGTGGGCACGCTAAACCTAGGAACTGGCCCTCGCGTGCAGCTGTTTGAACAGATCTATAGGTATTTGTCAGCAGTTTTTCAACTAAGTTAAACTTAAACCACAGCATAGTAGTAGGGGTTTTCTAATACCCGCCTGGCGAGCTATAACCCTCAAATTGAAAATCTGCCGCCAAATACCAATAGGTGTCATCCGGCAGTTACACTTGAGAGCCAGTTCCTCTACAGATTTGACGTGTCTACCAACTTGGCGGAAAACACCAATTGGTATTTGGCGGCAGATTTTCAACTTGATGGTAGTAGCTAGCCAGGCGGGCATTAGAAAAAGCTCAAGCTCATTGTTGGTAGATTCCAACTCATATCCATTCATGCGGCGTCCGTACTCACCACCAACTGAGCCATCATCGCTTCTAAACTTACCTAAATAACTAGGTTATTTGCATAACACATAAACAAAAAAAATCACGTACACTAGTAGGTTTAAAACAATTTTTCCAACAAAGAATATCACCGCATATAGATACATCGGTATCGGTCGAATTCATTCATTATTAATCGAACAGTTCGCATTCTAAAATGTCTATGAATGTCGAACTCCTGCCCCGCTTCACGAGACATTCTCAAAGTTGTGTTCACACGGACCCTTGAAAACGCTGCGTTTTTATCACAGTCTTTTTTTTTATACTCAAGGTTTAGCGTTATGGCCATAATCTCACCTGATCTTAAGTGACGATACGGCCCATGTTGGTAGACACGCTAAACCTGTAGAGGAACTGGCTCTTAAGAGCTGCTGTCGGAACACACCTAGGGGTATTTGGCGGCAGGTTTACAATTTGAGGGTGGTAGCTACCCAGGCGGGCATTAGAAAATGCCCTACCACCATGCTATGGTTTCCTCACGATGTTTTCCTTCACCGAAAGCTCAAACTCATTGTAGGTGCTTGGATTCGAACCCACGCGACGCGAAATCGTGCACACTACAACTGAGCTATCATCGCTTCAAAAGTTCATATAAGTGTATAAAAAAACAAATAATTATAATTTACGTAAGTAAATAATATTACTAGCACATAATAATTAAAGAATAATATGAAATAAAATAAAAACACAAACAAATTAAAATTGGTATATCAATAAAAACAAATCTAAGTGGTACCGGAACTCAAATATGACATCCTGTCTTAGGCAAAGGAAAAATCGATAGCCGTTTGTTAAATAAAAATAAAAGTCAGCTTTAAGTCTTCATTTAAATATAATAATAAAATACGTAGTAAAATAAACATGCCAATAGTTAAAATAAGTTAGCGGTTATTGAAAACTACTAAACGAATGAAAAAAATCTTGATTGATTACGATTGGACCCTAGATTATACGATGCAGCGTCACCAACCCGAACGTGTCTTTTCACTTTACTTCATGTTCAGATAGTCCGCAATCTGCGCCTAGAAACGATTTCACATAATTTTTTTATAGGTTTAACATTATGGTCACAAAGTCACCTGGTGTTAAGAGACGATATGAATGAAGATAATGGACACACTGAACCTAGTGAAGGGACTGGCTCTCAAGTGCAACTGCCGGAAATCACGTATAGGTATTTGGCGGCTGATTTTCAACCTGAGGGTGGTAGCTAGCCAGGCGGGCATTAAAAAAGGCCTACCACAATGCGACACATGCATTTACTAAGACAGAAATAATAATCAAAAATCTATATTAATATTGTAAGGCGGAAAATCTTTTTTGTTACAACGCGCTAATTTTAGGAACTACCAGTCGGATTCCCCGCACAATGTGAATTGACCTTTACCGAGCTCTGTGGATGTCACCTTCACTGCATTTATTACTTTAAATGTCGTGAAGGCATGATACCGCTGTCTTTACCATTTTAGATGGAACCGTATATCTAATCGCTAAGATCAAAAGGGTCAAACTAAATATGGCCAAGAGATGGACAAACGAACTATCTCTCGTCATCTAGACTTTATTATGTAATTTGACCATTTTTTGTTCTGTCATAAGGTACAGTCATTTAAGTGCTTATTTGCACAATCCGCCATTGGTTGTGGTGCACGGCCACGTTGTAAATCACATCGTTTATTTCTCAAAAATAGATTAATAATAACACTTTTTTGAAGTTAAGAATCTACTACCGTTTGGGAAACAACATGGCGTTCTAGGAGGGAAGAAACGGTGAAGGAAACTCTCCAACAATCGCTCATTTGATCTTGTGAATAAAATTATCCAAACTGAAAAATATTAACAATATTTTAATCCCACGCATTTTATCTGCTAAATAATCTACGATTGTATAATTCATTTCTCTATCAGGTTTCCGTTTTACAATAGAAGAAAGTTTTGTTGCTTTTTTTCTAAAACAGATTTTTTAAATGTTTTCAACTTGAGTACTTAGCTAGGTTTTTGGCTTATGAGATCACTGATTTTTGCTCGCAAATTCTTTTGTATTAATGTAGATTTTGTCAATCAGAAAATAACTTTTGTATTCCACGAAAATAATAATGTTTTTCTTGGAAAAAGTAATCCTATAATTGTATATGTACCATAACATTTTATATGAAAAATTTCGTAATTATAGTAACAAACAAACAAACATATTTGATATCGTATTTACAGTTTTACTTATTATAATCATAACAAATAGAAAATCTTTAAAATAACTTAAAGTTTTTAAACTAGACCTTTAATTTTCATTATGATCCAGCATTCCTTTTGTTTCTAATAATTCAACTTTTCAAGTGTCATTATAATATCAACGGTTAAGATAGGCTTAAAATCGTTTTTCTTAACTATCATTTCGTAAATATTCTTAATTTTTCCTAATACTAAGGTTTTTTATTATGACATCTGCTTTGTGCAGGCAATTTCACCTATGTCAAATGTAAAGATCATAATTGTATTCCTACGAGTACAGGAAGTGGCTTGAAAAATCACTAAGATGGAACCCTGTGCCGTGTTGTGCCGTAATAATATTTAGATATACTATTCATTGTATTAAAATCTTAAAGAGGATAAGTAATAAGCTGTTAAAACTTAATTTGAAAACGATCTCTATATAACTAGATTTATTGCAGCAATCACGGGTTGTAATATTTCAATCTCCCGATATATGAATTCATTAACAAGCATAATAAATGTTGTTTGTTCAATAAAAACATTTATAACTAAGAATATACTGTCTAATGTTTTATGTATCTATATTCTACCAATTTATTAATTGGTTTGTTTTTCTATTTTGAATCATCTATTGGCGTGCCGTGACAGCAAACGACATGACACTCGCCTATACCAGCTCTCTTGACTCTCTTGTCCGCGCGTATGCACGCTGCCTTCGTTGATTCTTTGTTTGATCTGCATAGTATTATTTTATTATTTTTTTATATATATATATAAAACCTAATAGTCCCTACTAATATTGTGAATGTAAGTTTGTTTGTTACACTTTCATGCGAAAACTACTTCACCGATCATCATGAAACTTTTTACATATATTTTTGAAGGTATTAGAAATAACATAGGATACTTTCTATTGAAAAAAATATATTTAAAAATATTTACTTTAACGCCATCTAGTATTCCAGAGTATACTATTGAGTCTAGTAACTTATTGAGGGTAGTTGATGATGTTGCACATAACGAGTCTCACGTTTCCTTCTCGTGGCCAGCCTGAAGCAATGCGACAGAAAATATGTTAATTACTTTTTGCACCACTAAAATAAAAGAAAAAAAAATTTTTGCTCTAAAATGTTGCAGTTAACCTGTAAAGTGAAAATATGTGTATTTAATTCCAAAAAATTCATTATACTTGCCAATATGGCAAAGGCTGACTGTTCGCATCCGCATATTCTAAAGATTGGCCGTGTTGTGACAAAAGTTAAGTTCCGTAGAATGTTCTTGACACATATATTGGATATATTAAAGGCTATGAACGGGGCTCTTCAAAATGGGATTTAAATACGGTCTTCAAGGTCGGCAACTTAGCTGTGATAGATAGCTCTGATGTTATAGCTGTTCATAGGCGAAGATAACAATTGACCAATACATTGACCGTCTCCTGTTTACTGCCCGTTATCATAAAAGAGATGAACTCGCGTTGCTATTATACACTAGTTGGTAACCCCGACTTCGTTCACGTTTTTTCCATAGACAGTGCGTAATCGTAAAATCTTTACTTAGTGCGTGTCTAAAGGAATGCTTACGTCAAATTTCAAGACAGTATGTGGTGTTTTACTTATTTTTATATACATACTAGCTATCAGGCGCATATTACGCAGTGCATACAGAAGTAAAACACAAACGAAGGGATATCGGAAATCAAAAACTAAGTACACAATGAAACATCAACAAACGTTTCCGCTTCGATTTATCATAGTCTCATCGAGATAATATGAGTAATTTTGACGTGATGAAAATGTACAGAAGATAACAAATCCAAAATAAACAACTCTCAAAAACTGATAAACATATCTACTTACACCTAACTAATGTGCATCCGTTATGATAGAAACATTTAAAGTTACTTAAAGTTACTACGGAGATGGTTTACAAAACTTTACAAGTACTATAAAGATCTCGTCCAAGGATTCCGATCGGTATTTAGCATTTCAATTTGCGATAATTACTAGTGGCCTCAAGCCGTTAACATCGTGCTTATCATCTTAAAACTTATCTCGTTAATTTGTATCGTACGTAACTAAGTTCAAAAATTTGTAAGCCTCTGTTTATAACGAAAGCAAGGTTGCGGTTCACTACGGGAGACGACAACTGAAATAAATACTATGTCTACAGTATAGCGAAGCCACGATATCTCAGTGGTAGCGTGTACGGACGCCGCGTCAAAGGACGTGAATTCGAAGCCACCTGATGAGCTTCAGCTTACTGTGAAAGAAAACATCGTGAGGAAAGTTGAAAATTTGCGGACCAAATATCAATAGGTGTGTTCCGGTAGTTGCAATCGAGAACCAGTGCCTCCACAGGTTAACGTATCTATCAATCACAGCCGTATCGTCGTTAAGATCAGATGAGATAAAATATAAACAAAAAAAAAAATGGATAAAACAATGATGCGTCGACTATTTCTCTCTCGCTTCCTTAATACGGACTCGAGCCGACTTCACCCGAACAAACTTTTCATAGCCGAACGTGTCGACTCAGTTTTCTCGTAAATAAATTCCTACAATTTAGTGGTCTCCTGGTCTCTTATGGCCTTCTACTACATACTTTAATGTATGTTCATAAAACCTTAAGCTAGATATTTTATATGACCTGCTATTTTTAATACGACAAATATATACAAAATATTTTAAAAAACTGAATATAACAAAGGGTTGTATTTAGGTAACGGTGTTAGGTGGTTTTTTATTATTAGACAAGATGTGTCCGCGACTTTGTTTGCGTAGAAATAAGAGTAACATAATAATTTTTGCCCTTTATTGTAACTTTTTTCAATACATCTTTGTTCCTATTAGTGAAACGATAGAAAATAATTGATTTTTATTCCTGGTAACTCAGTCCTCTTTATAGACTATTACTGCAATTTTCAAGTGATCAAATATGGACATTTTGGCCAGATGAAACTATCTTCATAAGCATGGCGACGCTCTTCTTAAAGCTCTTTAAGGAGTTTTTGTGGCAACTAATGCATCATGTTCCGAATGAATATACTTATAATTCACTACACTTATCCTCTGCACCTACACTAACTCACGTAAAATGTCGCCTATATTACACAATACAGGGCTAAATAACTAAATATATGAATACAAATAAAAACCACAACCAGGCAGATCAAGATCCTGCATAAACTCCAAAAGGAAACTCTCCAACAATCGCTCTTTTAACATGTGAATACAATTGTTCGAACTTAAAAATATTAACAGAATTTTGATCCTGTGCATTTTTATCTGGTAAGTAATCTACAATTGTATAACACCATTTTTAACAAGTTTTTTTTATTGGTAAGCTTTAAGATTTAGCGTTACGGTCACAATCTCACCTAATGTTAAGTGATGATGTGGACCAAGACCGTGGACACGCTAAGCCTAGTGGAGGGACTGGCCCTCAAGTGCAGCTACTGGAACACACCTATTGGTATTTGGCGGCAGGTTTACCACTTGACAGTGGTAGCTACCCAGGTGGGTATTAGAAAAAGCCCTGCCACCATGCTATGGTTTCCTCACGATGTTTTCTTTCACCGGAAGCTCAAGCTCATTGTAGGTGCTTGGAGTCGAACTCACGTCCCTTGACGCGAAGTCGTACACAGTACCACTGAGCTATCATCGCTTCAAAGCGATGCGATGTTAAGTGATGGTATGGACCACGACGGTGGACATGCTAAGCCTAGTGGAGGGACTTGCCCCCAAGTGCAACTGCCGGAACACATCTATAGGTATTTTACGGCAGATTTTCAACTTGCGGGTGGTATCTAACCAGGCGGGCATTAGAATAAGTCATTGTAGGTGGATTCAAACCTACGTCCTTTCACGCGGCGTCCGTACACTCGTCCAACTGAGCTATCATCGCTTGAAAATGCAGTTTCTGTTTCACAATGACTTTAAATTAAATTGTAATTCAAAAGAGTCACTTACAGGTATTCATTTATAAAAAAATAAATATCAATTAACGCAATTGAACAAGACGGTATTAATTAAAAGCGTGTATTTTAATTAGCTCATCCGTGGTGACCATTATAGACATCCGTGAGTGGTGACCTCGGGGAGGGACAAGCTTCGAAGCCGGAACTCGTTTTCTTTTGTATTATCCCACAAGCTGAGACCCGTGACTTCGTTCGGTAGTTTTATACTATTTAAAACTGTTACCAACCCTCGGTTTGTACGAATATTAGAGCATGAATATCTACTAGTATAACTTAACATGTAATGTAATGTAATATGCATAGTGGTAGGGCCTTTCTAAAGCCAGCCTGGCTAGCAACCACCCTCTAGTTTAAAATCTGCCGTCAAATACCAATAGGTATGTTCAGGCAGCTACTCTTGAGAGCCAGTTCCTCCACAAGCTTAGCGTGTCTACCAAATTGGGCCGTATAGTTAAGATTAGGTGAGATTATAGCCACAACGTTAAACCTTAACTATCAGAAAAAATTACTCATTTAGCCTGTTTTTGTAAATATTTTCAATAAAGGTTTGCTCTAATTGATGGTAGCGTCTATTAATAGCCTAAAATCTTTCTTGATGATTTTGTAAATCCGAATTGTAGACTGGTAATTAGCACGTTTTAAACCAACTATTCCACTATATGATATTAGTATAGATTTCATTTTCAAGCACTGAACTACTGTTGTGATAATTAGAAAGAAAATTTTGAAAATCCAAAAGCACAAGCCTCATACCGTTCGTTTATTTTTAAATAAAAAAAAAACAAGCCGTACCATTGACTGGTTTAATTAATTATTTAGTATTTAATTAATTATTATATATTTTTCAAGCAGGCATTATTTATTGCTGGCCACAAAAACTCCGTAGATAGTTTTACCAAGAGAGTCTCTATCATGTCGAAGCGCTAACCTCTTTTTTATGGAATAACGTTCGACTAGCCTGTTCGGTTATGGTGTTATTGCCTCTTCTTAAAAATAAATAATTATTTGACAATACCAAAAACATGTAAATGTAAAATGTAATAAATTATAAAAATTAAGTGTGCAAAAAAATATTTTATTATTGAACTTGCTGTGTCCGCGACTCCGTTCGCGTGAAACTAAAATTTTATTTAATTATATTCATAAAAAAAATGATATAGCCTTTGTTACTTAGGGTTAAAGCAGTATTCTAATGGTGAAAGAATTTTTGAAATCGGTTCAGTAGTTCTCGAGTTTAATAGTTACAAACAAAAATACAAATCCTTCCTCTTTATAATATTAGTACAGACTATAGATATGAAATAGGTATCTGGTTGATGTTATTATAAAAATAATAAACGAAACTTGGTCTCGATACATCAAATTTTTTCGGGAGGTACCGTTACCACCTCGTATAAAAAAAATCGGACGTCCGCGTAAATTTTTGAAAAGGTTATTTTCAAAGTCGCAAAATGTAGTTTTTTTATATAAAGTATTAGATAACTTATTGGAAGAGTTTTCTTAAAACACATCTACTTACATTATTGTATAAATTAATAGTATAATGCGAATGCAAAAAGTGCATTTGCATTTAAAGGTAGTTTAAGAGTAAAAAATTACTTGATTCTGACGTCTCGAAACTAGAGCACTACCTCACCCGCTTAGCGCTACGAGGAGTGCAATATAACATACTACATTTCACGAACAAATAATATAATAATTCTTTTGTATCTAAAAGAATAAAATTCAGTAATTGAATCGTTGATTGTTGCAAGTCACCTAAGCTTATGTCATTTGAAGTTTTTATTAAAACATAAACAAACATGAGGTCACGATAGACAAAAATTTTAGTGCAAAAAATGATTAATGTTATTAGTATGAATGTTGCAAATGTATAACTATTGAGGCGATGATGGCACGGTTGCTAGTGTTTACGTACACCGCGTCAATGGACGTGAGTTCGAATCCACCGTTCCGTTTCTGTGAGGAAACCAAAGCAGGGTAATAGGACTTTTTACAAGCTAGCTTGGTAGCTTAGCTTTCACTCAAGTGGAAAATCTACGGCCAAATACCTATAGGTATGTTCCAACAATTGTACTGAGAGCTATTTCCTTTACTACACTTAGCGTGACCAGCACCTTGGACACATCATTGTCACTTAACATCAGGTGTGATTGTGTTCATAACAATAACAATAAAAAAAAATCAGTAGCCATCACTTTATTCACTCTCTTATCTTTTCCCTCATTCCTCAATATTACTAGTTCAGCAGTCTGATCCGTTGACACACAAGATCCTACATCCCATAAAAAGCACAAAGTTTTTCTGAGATAGCGAATAAAAGTTAAATTTTAAAAGTTTGTACTGTAGACACTTCTTGCTACATTATGATACTGAAATTGAATTTCAATAGGTATTTAAAAAGTAAAATACCATGTCCACAAAGTCGCAAATTTGGTCCTAATTATATGCGCAACATAATTCAATCATACACGAACGAAGTCGCCTACACTAGCTAGTAGATTGTATGATTACGCGTCCTCGCACTGGATAAATTTCTCTTTCCGAGGAAAGACAATTGCCTTATCACTGTATCGGCAATTTCAAAAGGCGAGTAAACCTATTGTCCCGCATATTTTCCCACCGAAAGGTGTTACTATGAGAACACTTCAAGGCCCTTCGAGAATTTATACAATGGGCACTTTCGTGTCAACTTTGTATTTATGTGAAAAACATTAAATGAATGTGTGATTATAAATAATTATTAATGAATATATTGCAAGGTGATTATAAAAACAAAGAAATATATCAAACGCCATTAAATAACAGATCAGTAAATGAAAATGAAAGCGATGAATGAAAATAAATGAATAATTGATCGCAATAAAACTAATTTAAGCGGATTTCATCGTGGTTATTTATTAATTTTGATCACGACGTTTCGAAAGCTCTTTCTGCGTAGATCGGATCTATGAATAACAAAAATAAATTGAAGGTAGACACAGTAACATGAACTTTTCTGGACAACCTACACCTCAATCCGCCACGTGACCACGAAAGCTGAAAGCTGAAGCTGAAGCTTTCGAAATGTCGGGATCAAAATTAATAAATAACCGCGATAAAATCCGTTTAAATTAGTTTTATTTCGATGAATATTATTCGCGTAAACATAAGAAATAATTATAATTAATTTATGAAAAAATTTAACCAATAAATCGATAAGTCGGGCCACCACCTGAGCAACCTGGCGAGCTGACCTTCCAGATGGTAGGACTGGTACAAAGATAGGTTTTTTATGTTTATCAGCCTTAGCGTTATGGCTACAATCTGACCTGATATTTACGATGTAGCCCAATATGGTAGACACGCTAGTGGAAGGACTGACTCTCAAGTGCAACTGCTGGAACACACGCTGGAAGTATTTGGAAAAATCCCTATCATCATACTATAGTTTCATCAAGATCCTTCACCGAAAGCTCAAAATCATTGCAGGTAAATTCAAACTCACGTCCCTGGACGCGGCTTCCGTACACTAACTGAGTCGCTTGGGTAGCCCTCCAACTTTCCTCAGTCCAGTTTGGGAGACGGAAGGACTTGAGTGAATTGATCCATCCTGCCACTCGGACACCCGTATCGAAGAGGGGGACCGCGAGGATATCTATCGATGTCTCACTCACGATCTTCACAAAATTTCAAAGACATAGAAACAAAGCTCTGGCTTAAGGTAACTTGGACTAATGATAGATAAATTTCCTCAAGCACTGAGTCTGACATCTGACAGGGTAGTTGATGCGAAGATGGATCTCAATCATCCAGTTGGTGTCCGGCATAACATCAGATCGAGTCAGTCATCAGAGCGACGCGGAGCCTAATAGATTAACCCAGCGTCAACCAGTAAAGACGATAAATGGTGCGCTGTAGGGTGTAATATATTTTAGTATAACACCAAACTATTAAATTTCTATAAAATCCCTAACTCATCTGGTTTTTGTGATAGAATTTGTAAATGGATTGCTCAGCGTAAAAAAATGACAACAAATATGTGTAACGTAAAAACTAATAAACTTACCAGGACATTTTTTTTTTTAAGTTTAAGTTTAGTGTTATGGCTATATTCATAACGATACGACCTATGTTAGTAGAAACGCTAAATTTGTGGAGGTACTGGCTCTCAATTGCAACTGCCGGAAGACACTTACTTATTGGTATTTGGCAGCAGATTTTCAACTTAAGTGTAGTTGCTACACAAACGGGCATTTCAAAAAGCGCTACCACCATGCTATGGTTTCCTCACGATGTTTTCCTTCACCGAAAGCACAAACTCATTATAGATGGATTCGAACTCATATCCCTTGACGCGAAGTCGTACACACTACCACTGAGCTATCATCGCTCAAATAAAAGTTCTACTATGAACATTCGAAGCAAAACGTTGATTCTGAAGTGCTTAGTTTTTGGATTGCATTGCCGTTTGTCTTTTTTTTTCAATTTACTTCTACAGGTCCAACGTAGCGGATGGGAGATGGCTACTTCAGATGTAAAGTTAGTGATCGTAAGACTCTTAGTGTTAACTTTGCAAAACCATTAGCGTATGGTACAGTTTATGGCTACATAACATATTATGAAATGTAACTTAATTTATTCGTTGCCCAACAAGCCTGTTTCGGTAATCGACCGTACATCCCATGACCTGACATGTCCAAGTGTATGCCATTATGTTACTATATTTAATCATAACAGCATATCCTATGTAGTAATATATGTCTATCATCACGCAATTCTGTTGGTGGAGACGCATTTAATATATAGGATTTTTTACTCTGACAGTGGTACATTATTCTTGGTTTTTTTTTTCTTTTCTTTTGCAAACTCACCAATATTACTTCACTTATCTTCAAATCTGTTTTCTTTGTCTTACTTTATTCTTGTACGTGTACCACTTTACAGCTATGGGATAAATTTTAATTAAATTTACTACGGTGATAACTAATTTATTGATTTATAATTTACACAGTTTAACATATACACCTTATACTACTTATTAACCCAATATTTAATAACCCTTTATTTAAAATGTAAAATAAAAAGAACACATACATTAACTATATAATATTGTATTATAATTACTAAACAATATAGTAATTCCGACCTCTCACAAAAAGTTCTCAATGCGGCACATAATTCCTTCCGGTCATCAAACTGGTCGAGTAATGGGAATTGTGCCAAGACCCGATTAAGATGTCAAGGTATTCGAATGAGGGATGAGTTGAGATGTGCTATAGAACGATATGTCGGTGCTAAGTCATAATGAGGTTTATTACGTCATGACGACGTGCAACTAAATATTTATATGGGAAATAAAGTCGACATCATCTGAACACAAGTTACCTTTTCTGATCATATTTTTATAATTACAGCGGCAAGCAAGCGAGTTGAATTCTAACATACCCAGCGAAAAGTTGGTTTCGTACTTTTTCTTGTAAAGTAACCGCAAAATAGTCTATTGTATTTTCTCTAATAGAAGACAGTACAGACTCTCATGTAGATTCGAAATAATCATGATGATTTTGGATTTAAAAATTATATCATATAATTATACTGTACCATGCTTACGGATGTTATAAATCCGAAGGATTGTTTGTTTGCGCTTTCACGGTTAAACCGCTGAATCGATTGTGGTGAATTTTGATATAGAGACAAATGGAAACTCGGAGACGGTGATAACCTACTTTTTATCGCGAAAACCTTATTCATTTACTTTGTATGAAACTTATTATTGCGTCATACGATTTGTTTGACAAAACCATTACTAAAGCGAGCGAAGACACAAGTAAAATCTACTTATAACATGAACAAAATAATTTTGGCCAATCATAATTACATAACATAACATTTATACTTAGCATAATCATTCCACGCCAAGAAAGTTGAAAACGTGGTCCTAAAATTCACACGAACACGACCTACCTGAACGAAGTGTGCGAGCACAGCCATTTGTAACGTACAATGAAGGTTCGTAATAGATTTTAAACTAATATCAAAATCCGTTAAAACAACTTCATACACAGGCTGACCTCTTCGTAACATATATTCTTCATATTGAATTACTTAATCAAACGTAAGGCATGTAACAACATTAACATTACATCATAAAAACGTAACGCACGATTGAGTTATAAAGACGCTTAATATTTTATATTTAGGTCTCATTAAATCGAGAAAAACCTCTCAGTCAGTAGCAAAAAGCAACCATTCTTTTGTATGAACCACAAAACTATAGACATGGTATTTGCCTTAAACGAGACCTTTTTACCTTGTTTTTTCTTCGATAAATCCCGTTACGAACATCTCGTTCAAACTATACCCGAACAGCTGGGAGACCTGACCGTCCGTCTAATGGTAACTGATACTTGGTGGTGAAGGTCATGTTGCCGACCTTGGATACCACCTTTCCATCCCCTTTTGAAGGGACACATTGCAGAGGCTTGGTAGTAGCTCGTTTTCCACTCTAACATACATCCTGCCAAACTTACCACGGATCGGGATATACTTTTACATTGGTTCCAGTAAACGAATCTTCTAGTGAAATCTTTGAGGTGGTAGAAATGGATCCATCGTCAGTAAGAATCTTCGTTCAGTTTTCACCGATACACGGAGAGATTTATGAGAAAGAGGTTTGTATAAGGATATGTGTAAATCTGTAGAAATATAAGCATGACTGTTGAAGATGTCATATAGTGTATTTCAGTAAAAGAAACGGAAGGAAAAGAAAAGAAAAACGAAAAATCGTGAAGGAACCAAAGCATGGTGCTAGACCACTTTCTAATGTCTAACTGTATAGCTACCAAGCTTTTTTTGGTAACGTGATATTTAAAAACCTATTCCTTTAGGACTTCCTCCTCGCAACGCCTAAACTGAAATGCTATACCCGGGCTCAGGCCAAAGAGGCAATGAGAGGCATGTAATGTCTAATCGGGTGCTAATTACCCAACACTGTCAACTGAAACGTACAACGTTGACACTTCAAACACCCGTGTTTTCAGAGACCAGGGACTCCTTTGACTACTTCTAGATTAAACCACACTTAATTTTAAAAAATGTCATTAATTACCTATAGAGCTGTTCAGACAGTTGCTGTTTAAAGTCAATGAAGATTTGTGTGTTAGATCACGTTACATCAGGTGTACGCTTAAGACCACACATCAGAAGTGAAACAACACTATATCTCTCTCTCTCTCTCTCTCTCTCGCTCCCTTCATCGTTCCGAGCCGACTTTAACCGAACGAGCGTCACACAAAAAGGTTGTACGTCAAAATATTAAAGCCCTCCCATAAGAAGTTTAACTACAAAACACTTTGCTTATATTAGCCGAATCTGTTACCCATTAAATTATGTAGTGAATAAAATTGCAATATAATATTTGTGTTATTACGTCTTGGGTTTAGACGAAATAATATGAATGCGATCATATTGTAAGGTCGTCCGGAGATCGCAGAACTGGATATATAAACTTTATTTGCTGTTTAATGAGACGATGAACGCTATGGGAGCGGCCTGATTGCTAACAAGTTCGTTGAAAGTCTCCTGTATAATGTAATTATACGGTATGTGTACCTCATAAATTTATTAGTTTGTTATACATAATAAGCCAAGGTGATTCAACAAGCTCGAACATTTACTACCAATACATATAATATAAGTGTAATGGAGCCACAACTTTACATTATTATTATTTTTTAATTTTAATTAGGGGAAAATTTTATTACCGACTAGCTGGACCCGCAACTTCGTTCACATGGTTGGCGAAAGCTGAAACGCGTCGCTTATATAAGAGGACAGTCAATACCCGTGTTCCGAGAAGACATCATATGTACAACGCCATCTATGGAATATGGAATTCAACTCTCAGCATTAGTTCTATTTTGGCGATGCAAGTAATTGAACTGCGTGCGTAAGAACACTTTAAATTCATATTATCTAAATGAAATGATTGCGATGAAACAAAAACTAAGTAATACTTCATGTCGCGTACATAGTTTTCGTATTTATCTACACTGGTTTTGTACATTTTATGTGATGCGTGCAGAAACAAATGGACAAAATTTTCAAAAATGCTGAAAACGGGTTCTGTTTTTTTACATTTAACATCCTGCCTTTTTTTGGAAATATTTTTTATGTCTGAAAACAACTTATCTACAGATTTATTATATTTATTGTTAGAAATTATAAACCTGATGTTAAAAATGTGAATAGTAGTAATTGTGGCAATAAAGAATAACACCGAGACAGTGTCCGAGACTTGCGACTCGGCTGTTGGTTTAAAGAGGCCTGTTTTCTAAAATTGTCAACATTCACCCTCACCGCTCGTGTTTCTCTCTTTGTCCAGTACAAATCATTCCCTATAATTATTCACAGCAAAAATCCCATAACAGTGTCTTATAATAGAGAAATATACATCTTACGTCCCTTTGGTGATATTCCAGCTACGTACGATGAATACGCATATAGTGCTTCGTTTAGACGGACTAATCGCTCGCTTCGGTGTTATAAACTACCCTCGTAAAATTCAACTCTAACAGTATAGATAGAAAATTTAAGGATATATATTATTTAATTTATTTATTTTAGACCGCTTTTCTAATGCCTTTTCTTATGCCCGACTGGCAAGCAACCACCTTCAAGTTGAAAATCTGTCGCCAAATATCAATCCGTATGTTCCGGCAGCTGCACTTGAGAGCCACTTTCCCCACAGGATTAGCGTATATACTAACTTGGGCCGTATTATCACTTATAGATTATGGCCGTAACGCTAAATCTTAACTATAAAAAAAAAATTTAAAACAATATGAATGGACTTAAAAACTCAAAATATTAATAATGTAACATTAATTTACGATAAAAATAGTTTGCAAATACCAAATATGCAGAACAGCCAGGCAATTTGGTCATCTTAGTTCAATAGATTTGAAACAACCATCATAGATACACCACAAGTCATAGAACAAGGGTATGTAGAGCCAAGCTAGTCTGTCACAAGAGGGGAGCATTCAGTATTTTTATGCCGATATAGCAATGGATACCAAATGTACCTAAAAACCCAACAGATAAATCTAGTTATAACAATTTTAACCTTAATAAAACTACATGGTTAGTTTGGAGTATTTCTAACTCTTTACCATCTAGGGTGTTAAGTTACTTGTATCAGAGATCATCACCTGTACCATTTCCAACAATACTTACTTGTTACTTATCCTGGATCGCAGCTTAAGATAAAACGTTACTTAGACTTCTACAACAGACTTTATTCCTGCCAAATTTTATTTTATTATTATATACATAATCTGCCGACTCTGGGTTCGCAACGTTTTCTTCGGTAGGCGTGCTTTAGTTGGCGGTACACTAAAAACTAAAAAGTAAGTGAGTTTTTTTTCCCCGCCTATTTAATAATAGTAATCCACATAGGATATTTTTAATCTGTAAAATGAAAAGGTTCTATGATTTCAGGAGAAAAGTAAAATAAATAATTAGTGAATACACTTGTTAACGGATATTAATAACAATATAAGTGGTGATTAGATCTGTGTAATGTTTATATAAATAAAATGTTTTAATTATTAATAGATGAAGTATTTGATACAATAAGTAATCTTTTATTAGGCAGTAGATGCAATAAAACTTACTGCTAAAAGAAAAAATAAAAAAAAAGGTATACCGCATTACAGAAATGATTTCTGGGGCGTGCTATGGCCTAACCTTCTCAAAACCTCGAATCTAATATACTTATGATAAGATAGCCCGGGGTTATTAAGAAGGTTATGTGGGGATAGCCGCCGAAAATACACACTAAAGCCCATTTTCAGGGCAACACGAGATCGGTTGAGAAAGCCATGTGAAAACCTGGCTCCGACCGAGCCTTGTACTGGCTTTTTTGGACAGATGGACCAATGAAATGAGCTCGCCACCTCAATGGAACGTAAGCCTAAAATACCTTATTATACAGTTTTGATTAATAAAGTAAGTCAGCTCTACAGGGATCTATAAACCATCTAGCAGCTAGTGGATTCTCTCAATGCATTTATGAATGTCAAAAGTTAACCGCACAGTCTTGAATTATATTTCACTAACGTGCAGTTCTCTTTACATATATTTAAATTGGCTAATGAAAATCCGGTAATCTAATGCTCCAAGCTATATTATGATGCACGTAGATCGTTGTTTCAAAACAATGTTTCGCAATTGCGCCGTAATAAATGAGCAGCGTTCGAATGATCCCAACACGTTTTCGATGCACGCTTCTGACTCAGGACTTGTGCACTTTCGATCTCGTAGGTGGTATTTGCTGTTAGTGAATTTTATGCGACAGCGGGGTATTTATCGTTTATCATATTTAGCATTATTTATATGAAAATGACGGACTAAATTTAAAATTGCCTCGATAATTAACCGCAGTCCTAAATTCGCACCTTCAGATTTACTATGGCGTGAACTATGCAAAGTGGGTACTATAAAATGGAGAAATATGTTTATGGAATTTACAATTTACTCTTCACGTAGCTTTTATTATAGTTAAGGCTTAACGTTATGGCTATAATCTCATCTGATCTTAGGTGACGATACTGCCCAAGTTGGTAGACACGCTAAATGTGTGAAGGGACTGGCTCTCAAGTGCAACTGCCCGAACACATTTATTGGTATTTGGCGGCAGATTTTCAACCTGAGGGTGGTAGCTAGCCAGGCGGGCATTAGAAAAAGCCCTACTACCATGCTCTGGTTTCCTTACGATGTTTTCCTTTACCGCAAGCTTAAGCTCATTGTAGGTGGTTGGATTCCAACTAAAGTCCCTTGACGCAAAGTCGTACGCACTACCACTGAGCTACCATCGCTTCTTTTCCAGTTCCCCTCGAATTACCTTAGTTGCTGTATATCTTTGTTATCTAGAAGCCCGTCACACCTATGCATCGAACTATCACCACCCAGTATTATACTGTGTTCGCAATCTAATTATCATTTTACACTAATAATTACCATGTCCATTTGTGGAACATTAATAATTACACTATGCGTTTCTATATACTCAGTCACGGCAAGCTTTATAAAGATCAAAGCTAGTTAAGTTATAAAAAGTAAGTTCGAGTGTACGCTTCGGGGTCGTCTTGTGCCCCCGATGTATCTAGTTGACACATAACATTATCCCAACATGGTCGTGGACAATGCCGCACTCGATCTAAACACGTCCATCACTTTCAATAAATGGCCATAGCTTATGTAAATTCTCTTAATTAATTATTAATTATTTAAAATGTATTAATTTATAAATTCGATCGAAAAAAAAACTTAACAGGTTAATACAGATTTTTAAATGAACTTTGAAATATGAAAATGTAAATTTGTGCTGTCAGTAAGAAATATTGTATTTCGCATTTTCGAAAAATAATCTCTAAATGTTGCATATATTAATATAAAGGGAATAAGTTTGTTGGTTTGTATGTAGGTGCAAATCTTAGGAATTTCCGGTCGGAAAAAATATCTTTGTATTTGACAGAACAACCACTGATAAGGCTTTAGGCTTTTAACATCATCCTACCGCCAATAAAAGCAAAGTTGTATTGAGAAAAGTTACGGGCAAAAATGAGAAGTATTTTTTACTTCCACCTGAAGTAAATCGCAGGATTAACTAGTTAGGGGGTATGATTATAATTATTTATGTTGATTCATAATTTATATATACATATTATTTGGAGATATTAATCTAGTGTAGTTTACGGAGCGTTCTTAGAAATAAAAAAGGTTAAATTTGATAATTACTACAATTAATTATAATTAAGTAGACCGTCCGAACAGACTGAGATGTCCAGCACGACTGCCTTAAATCGGTTGCTAAGTTAAATACTGAACCACTACACTATTCGTTCCCATGACTTATACGAGAACTAACAGAAATTTGAAGTTCAGGATTCCGTGAAAAGTTATCCCCTTTTTTTATTAACGTGGCATACATAAATATAGAATCATAGTTTTTCCAGACTTGCTTATCGAAACGAGGAGCGAGGGGCATGGGGTTACTCGCCGAATGGTTGGGTGAATTAACTAACACTCACGACGACACTTCAAACTCCCGTGTTACCAGCGACCAGAGTCAGCGCCAGCAATCCTCTCATCCCGGCGGTCGCATAACTACATTACCACATCATGTGTCCAACAATTCTGCATGCGATATCCTTAATTTGTATTAGCACTATGCAAATCAATCATCACTGCATCGTCCTTAATGATACATCCGATAACATAAACAACGTGCTTACCTACGTATTGCACCAGAACGCAAATTTTGTCTGTAGGTAATTATTAGCGACCGATTTCGTGTGCACACTTGCGACTATATATATTTTTTTAAATACTTTGTTGATTCAGTGTTAAAGCGATAAGTTCTCATGGTGTTTGTAACGATTTGATCCACGACGGTGGACATGCCAAGCCTAGTGGAGGGACTGGCTTTCAAATGCGACTGCCGGAACACATATATAAGTACTTTGTGGCAGATTTTCAACTTGAGTTTTTTTTTTTTTTTATCCTAGTTCGGCAAAGCGTTTGTACTTCACCTGGTGGTAAGATTCAGTACAGTCCAGTAACAGTAGTGATTGCCGTAGGGGCAAATGTCCTTCGTCAATCGCAACTGTCTTGCCGGCCCACTAAATGTTTCTTGACACCTCGTTTAAAAGACCCCATATTAAAAATGTGGAAGCTACTTAGGAAGGTATTAGAAAAAGCCTGACGATAGTTTTACTAGCCTAGTTCATCAAATTGCCTACGAGTCATCTACACTCAATGTATATAACAGTTTACGTGGATTCACGCGGATTCACGGTGTCATCACGTTAGGTTCAACTCATATTGTAATGTGCACTCTGTCACCTACAATCTCCACTTTGTACTCCTTGTTAATATTACGTATACTTATATAAGTAAATACTGATATAGACACGCCCGCATGTAACTAAGTCTTCAACCTTTTTTTTTTTTTTATACTTAAGGTTTAGCGTTATGGCCATGATCTCACCTGATCTTAAGTGACGATACGGCCCAAGTTGGTAGACACGCTAAACCTGTGGAGAAACTGGCTCTCAAGTGCTGCTGCCGGAACACACCTATTGGTATTTAGCGGCAGGTTCACAACTAGAGGGTGGTAGCTACCCAGGCGGGCATTAGAAAAAGCCCTACCACCATGCTATGGTTTCCTCACAATGTTTTCCTTCACCGAAAGCTCAAGCTCATTGTAGGTGCTTGGGTTCGAACCCACGTCCCTTGACGCGAAGTCGTGCACACTACCACTGAGCTATCATCGGTAGGTCACCACCTGTGCAGGTTGGTGTACTAATACCCCACCACTGCGCCATCCTCAGATTTCGTCGCTTGAGACGACAGTTCGGTTAATGCGTCAATAGATATACTTTTATAAGCCATCATACAAACAATCCATAATTATTATATTTGTTATAATAAGTAGTAAATATTTCGATGTAGATGTGTGTTTACTACATACATTATAACTCAGTTTTTTTTTATATATTTAAGGCTTAGCGTAATGGCCATAATCTCACCTGATCTTAAGTGACGATACGACCCAAGTTGGCAGACACGCTAACCCTGTGAAGAAACTGGCTCTCAACTGACCCTGTCGGAACACACCTATTAGTATTTGGCGGCAGATTTTCAACTTGATGGTGGTAGCTAGCCAGGCGGGCATCAGAAAAAGCCATACCACTATGCTACGGTTTCCTTACGATGTTTTCGTTCACCGAAAGCTCATTGTAGATGGTTGGATTGCATTACGTCCCTTGACGCGAAGTCGTACACACAACCACTGAGCTACCATCGCATCATAATCGCGCTTAGGTGTACATTCATACGGATCATACATTTTTGATTTCTTGCAACTCATGAAATATCGCGACACAGCGACGGTTACAGCGACGCAAGTGTTTTAAACTGAAGGCCGACCTTGCAGTCACATTATTATTAAAATTTTTTTGTCATTTTCTATATTAATTGTTATGTAAAACGTAAAAAAGTCTCTCGTCTGTGTAATACAAATGCATGCGCACAACCGCAGGCGAGAATGATACCATACCTTACCGAGCACGACTTATTATATAGCGTGCTAATACTATACATAGGATAACGGTTGCGTAAACACTCGCCCAGACTTCTATTGTCTGACTGCAGACGGCGTTTCAAACATCTTATTTATTGCTATCAATAAATATTAATATAAGTCTGAAGAGGCGTGTGAACTATTACAGATCCAATACGAAGCAATGTCGATCTCAATAACACGGGAAGCAAATGTATCAAAACATTTTGAAGCGATGATAGCTCAGTGGTAGTGTGCACGACTTCGCGTCAAGGGACGTGGTTTCGAACCCAAGCACCAACAATGAGTTTGAGCTTTCGGTGAAGGAAAACATCGTGAGGAAACCATAGCACGGTGGTAGGGCTTTTTCTAATGCCCGCCTGGCTAGCTACCACCCTCTAGTAGTGAACCTGCCGCCAAATACCAATAGGTGTGTTCCGGCAGCAGCACTAGAGAGCCAGTTCCTCCACAGGTTTAGCGTGTCTACCAACTTGGGCCGTATCGTCACTTAAGATCAGGTGAGATTACGGCCATAACGGTAAACCTTAAGTATAAAAAAAAACCAAGCTATATACAGAAATGAATACTACGACCCACTAAATAACATGAACAGGAATGACTACGTACTCAATTTATACTATTTATGATAGTGAGAGTTATACCAGAAATTTTTCTCAATAAGCTACTTAAAAATATTGAGCTGTCTAGGACCGCAGTAAGTTCTATATTAGAACGTGTCTCTAAAGCTGCTCTAGCTGGTTTCTACCAAATTTGGCTGAGCAGGGAGAGAAACACGACTAGTGAAGGAGAGTGTTGAGCCGCGTCGGAAAGGGGCCCCTTAAATCTACATCCGTGTCTCAAGTTTCGAGAACTGCTCGGAGCTTCCCTCTCGGCTATCTATGGATCAATCCTCCACATGAAGAATCAATGGAAAGAAGATAGATCTAAGAAGTTCATTCTTGAGAACTGCTCGGAGCTTCCCTCACGGCCACTCGATGGACCAATGAGGAATGAGGAATCCATGGATAGCTAAGAAGGTCGTCTCATACTGTTAATTTAAGGAAAGGTGTTGTTTAGGAAAGTAAATATGTTAATCAACTACGGCTGGATCAAGGGTATCGTACACTAGGTGTAACGCCTACCATAGCGTCCCGATGTAAATCTAGAATACAAGCTGGTTGTTAAGGATCTGACTACAAAAGACGATGATAGTATGTAAGTCGTGGTAGTCACGTAAATGGACTTGACTTTAAATCCATCTGCAATGATCTTGTACTTTAAATGAAATAAAACTTTATGAGGATTATGATTAGCTTACTGTGAGGTACAGTTCCGCTCATAAAAATTTTGCGTTATGGCTACAATCTCACCTGATGTTAAGTAACAGTGTGGCCCAAAATGGTGGGCACGCCAAACCTAGTAGAGGGACGTAACTAGATATTTGGTAACAGATTTACAACTCCATGTTAGTAGCTAGCCGGATAAGCACAACAAAAGTCTTACCACCATTTTTATTTTGACTTACTTTTGTAGCTTTACATAGCAAAATGAAGTCGCTTCCGCCGTTTTTTCGCTTAGATCTTTTCAACTATTCGACGGATTTTAATGTTTTTTTTTTCAGCAATAGATAGAGTTATTCCTGAGGAAGGTTTTCGTATACAATAAATTCATATTATAGTACTGAAAACCGAAAAATTCAAAGGTTTCAAAAGTAATGTCTCAACAGACATATTCTTTGGGTTTAAATTGCAAACGCTGGGTAAACCTTGCGAGATCCAATTAATGGTCTACGGAATTGTGTCTTTAAAGATCCACATAAAAGTTTGCAATTGTACATATTTGTCTGTAAAGAATAACCCTCAGTAACCATTTTTATCTTTTACATATCACAAAAATAATGTGTTATTTAACAAGCTATTGTATGCAATACAGTATTATTATTCCTTGTTCAATCAAATATATTACATACGTTGTACATTTTATGTATATCAAGATTACCCTTAACAGCATTTTTTATACTTAAAGTTTAGCGTTATGGCCATAACCTCACCTAAATTTAAGTGACGAAACGGCCTAAGTTGGTAGACACGCTAAACCTGTAGAGGAACTGGCTCTCAAGTGCAAGTGCCGAAATACACCTATTGGTATTTGGCGGCAGATTTGCAACCTGAGGTTGGTAGCTAGCCACGCGGGCACTAGGCATTAGAAAAAGCCCTACCACCATGCTATGGCTTCCTCACGATACTTTCCTTCACCGAAAACTCAAGCTCATTGTAGGTGGATTCGAACTCACGTCCCTTGACGCGAAGTCCTACATATTACCATTGAGCTATCGCCGCTACAGAGCATTTCATTAAAATGGATATGATGGTGGGCCGTACGTTTCGTCTTAGGTGATACGGAGTTAACCGGGTCAGCTAGTAACGAAATAAAAATAAAACCTAAGGTTTCTATTTCTACCGGCAGTTCTTATGACTGCCTTCATTTTTGGATTTATTTGAAGCGACTATTATTTGAAATTATTTTAATATAGTGCTGAATTTTCGTTATGTACCTACGTAAAAGCTCTTTTAATGTAATATAAAGTAATACAATTCAAAAGCACCGTTTATGGTTACGCAATCCGATCCAAATACATAATGAGATGATTCATTTGCAATAAGATGAAAGGTTCGACCCAAGGTGACGGTGGAAACCTACGAATACTAGAGGTTTTTTATTTATAATGATGCAACGAGCAACATAATTTACTAACCTGTATCTTATTACTAATCTTCGGTATTCGTGTACATACCGTTCGATCTAACAGTTTTTTTATATCGACCTATTTTTGCAGGGCCTTTTTTTTATAGTTAAGGCTTAGTGTTATGGCCATAAGCTCACATGATCTTAAGTGATGTTACGGCCCCAGTCGGTGGACACGCTAAACCTTTCTAGTGGTTGTTCTCAAGTGCAACTGCCGGAACACACCTATTGGTATTTGGTTGCAACTTTAGGGTGGTAGCTAGCTAGGCGGGCATTAGAAAAAGCCCTACCACCATACTGTGGTTTCCTCACAATGTTTTTCTTCACTCGCGATTCGATCTTGCGTCCCTTGACGTGGAGACCGTACACACTACCACTGAGCTTTCATCACTTCATACTTTTACAACGTAGGTAAGGGTATGTTAGCCCTATTGAAGCATACACCCATATATACAATTCCTTTATAATATAAATAGCTTTTACCCGCAGTCCTGCTTACGTTAATATTGATTTTATCAAATTGGATGAAGCAATAAAAATTTTAATAGAAAAAGTTATACATCTTTTCACTTCCAATAAGATTTTCGCGAGAAAAATAGTCCATCGCCGTCTCCAAGATCCCATCTATCTCTATACCAAAATTCATCACAATAAATTCAGCAGTTTAGGCGCGAATACGTAACATACAAACAAACAAATTCACATTCGCATTTATAATATTAGTTAGAATTTATAAAACTAAATAAATCCGCCGCCTATTTTCTTATTACAAGAGATGACAAAGATCTATAGTATACTAGAAGAATCGGATATTGCATCGGGCAGTACCATGGAACGTGCCTATATTTAAATAGGAGACTAAACAACTTCTAGGCCCCGCTTTTCTGGTACATTCCACCAACAGATGTAAGGCGTTCTTTTTTATGTAATAGGGGGCAAACGGGCAGGAGGCTTACCTGATGGAAAATGATCACCGCCGCCCATGAACACCTGACACCGGAGGGCTTGCAAGTGCGTTGGCGACCTTTAAGGTAAGAATACGCTCTCTTCTTGAAGGTTCCCAAGTCGTAACGGTTCGGAAAGACCGCCGGCGACAGTTGGTTCCACAGAGTGGCTCTTAACTTTATGTCAACTTTCACAGTTAGGTTAATTTTTTTTTTCTATATGTAACCAAATCTGTTAAGTTGAACATGTCCAGAACGAACTCTAACAGCTGTTATGACTTGGCCTAAGTAATACTATTTAATTTAGAATTTTTTACGGTTAGAAGGGTATATGTATTATAGATGCATTTCTCGACTATAAAAAAGTCGCGATACCTTAACAGAAGTATTTTTTTTCATAATACTATATGCTTTTAGCGCAAAGAGTTTTGTTTATGGAGTGATATAGCAATGGATTGTATAAAAATGTTCATTAAAAAAAATCGCTTCTGGTATGTAGACGGTTGTACCGGCGCGAGCTTTTTTAAAACCTTTATATTATATTAATTAAGCTTCTTCGTACCACCAGGTACCTATTGTTTGCACGCCTCATAAGCGAAGCGTTGTGGTAGTAACTACTGTCACTTCACGCAAAACAACTGATTTTTCAAACTTAAAATGTCTCTATTTATCATATATAACACTTATAAAACAATACATACACACATATAAAGAAAAAACACAATTTTCCACACTCATGATATTTTTGACGCCATTTTTGTTAATTAAACTAGTTAAAAAACTTCTGTCTTGGACGTCCGTGTGTCTGTATGTGCGGATCCTGTATGTTATCACGATAACGACCGCAATACTTTACTAATATAGTCTTTTTTCAGTCTTATGTTTCAAAGAACATATGCTGTTGGTGTAATAAGTTTTGTCTAAGGACTAATATAGCTATGGATTGTATATCGATTACACAGTGTGGACTATCAGCGTCTCAATTATATGCAATCCTTTTAAAAAAAGTTCGCTTCTGTGATGTAGACGGTTGTACCGGCGCGAGCTTTTTTAATACCTTTATATTATATTTATTAAGATACTTTGTTACCTGTATCTAAGTATTAATGTTACGTAATGTTTCTATGTAATTTTGACCAACTTAAAGGCAGCTGATTGTTTAGAACGCTAAACTTAAATCATTAAACTTAATTTATAGATAATTGTATCTTTGCTATTATTATAAACGCGGAAGCTTATAAGTATATAGATGTATGGATGTTTGTTACTCTTTTACGTAAAAACTACTAAATGGATTTCAATGAAACTTTATAATAATATAGCTTACGCATCAGAACAATGTATTGGCTACAATTTATAAAGGTGTTGTGTGAATTGTCCAAAATATAACGATAAGCGTCGAGTGAGTAGAAAAAAATCAGCCATCTTCGAGCCGTTCTGGCATGCGCTGCAACAACCGTTAGAGTTACACGTATATAATGTGCAATAGAAATGTTCAACTTTAATATTCCTACAAAAAAGCCCGCGATAGCATATATCTATATTCTATGTGTAAGCCTTTATCGCTTAAATGTTGCCAAGTGATCACTAACAATCAGGTGACACGCAAGCTCGTATGCCGCCATTCCATAAAAAAAAATATCTTCCTTTCTGTTTCTTTCTATTTTTTTTAAATAAATTTAGTTTGTAATTTTTTTTTATTACTTAAGGTCATAATCTCACCTGATCTTAAGTGACGATACGGCCCAAATTGGTAGACACGCTAAACCTGTGGAGGAATTGGCTCTCAAGTGCATCTGAAATACACCTACTGGAATTTGGCGGCAGGTTTACAACTTGAGGATGGTAGCTAGCCAGGCGGGCATTAGAAAAAGCCCTATCACCATGCTATGGTTTCCTCACGATGTTTTCATTCACCTAAAGCTCAAGTTCATTGTAGGTGCTTGGATTCCAACTCACGTCCCTTGACGCGAAGTCGTACACACTACCAATGAGCTATCATCGCTTGAAAACTAACTTAATAACCTGTAACCTATAAACGAAGCGCACGAACGCACTTCTAACCGGAAACATAACGTAATAAAAGACAAACACAAATCGAAAAGAAAATTACAAAGCAAACCGTAATATCCTCTTGCGTTTCTAAAAATCACCAGCCACCTTGACTTTCGACCTGCGCAAAAGGTCTCTCGTACCGGATTTGAACTGAGTACCTCGACACACGCATTGTTTTTTTAATACCACCACACGTCGCTTGGTTACCGCGTAAATGAATTAAAAAAAAACGTAATTGCGTACGTTCATATACAAGTAGTTAAATTACTACATTAATTTGTTCGGTAGTTTTGGATTTTTTTTGTCTCACCGATGCTCCTTGACTGGTCTAAATTTGACCTCGAGTATTGTTAAAGATTTGCGGAAATTGTTATAAAGGTGGAAAGAAAACTAGCGATTATATCCGATTATGAAGCGATGATAGCTCAGTACGGACTCTGCGCTAAGGGACGTGAGTTCGAATCCACCTACAATGAGCTAGAGCTTTCGGTGAAGGGAAGCATCGTGAAGAAACTATAGTATTCCTAGCTACCACCTTCAAGTTGAAAATCTACCACTAATACTAATAAGTCTGTTCAGGTAGGTGCACTTGAGAGTCAGTCGCTCCACTAGTTTAGAGTTCTACCAACTTAGCCGTATCGTCACTTACGATCAGGTGAGATTATGGCCATAACGGTAAGCCTTAACTATTAAAAAAAACAACTAATTCTTTCAATTAATATCACTAATTCTCAAGCCAAAGTACTGTAAATTCAAGTCCCGCGTAGGACAATTATATGTGCGTTCTGAGTTTGGTTATAATGCATCCAGGTTTTATGGTGGTAGGGCTTTTACAACTAACTTTAGTTAGTTACCACCCTCAAGTTGAAAATCTTCCGCTAAATACATATAGGTGTGTTCCGGCAGTTTCAATTCGGAGCCAGTCCTCCGACTAGACTAAGCGGGTCCACCGTATTGGGTTACGTCGTCACTTAACATCAGTTAAGTTATCATTAATAGTGTTTATAGAGTCCATTTGACATTGGCGAAACTGCCTCTTTATAGGAAAATGCCGTAATATTAAAAAAAAAAACATAAGTGACTTTAACCGCCTGATTCGTGATCATCAAACACAATGTACCAAAACGTCTGATGTATCGCGTTTGTGAAATGCCTAATGCTTTCGCATATATATAATAAATACTTCAGAAATATTTCTAAAACAAATAGCTAGGGTGTATCAAAGCCATCCCGCTGTTCCGGTGTCTATGCCGGTCATACTCTGACAAATCGATTTATAAGTATACATTATTATTACTATTATTTACCAGATTTCACGTGCGTCTTTGCTTGCGTTAGTATCGATTTTGCCAAAGAAATTAGATATCACAATGAAAAGCTTTATACAAAGTTTCTCCCTCTATTTGCCTCATTTCCAAGAAAGTTTTTGTGATCCCATCACCTCTATAGCAAAATTCATTACAATCGATTCAGCGGTTTAGGCGTGAATGTGTAATAAACAAACAAACTCACTTTCGTATTTATAATATTAGTATGATTATTAAAAATCGATACACGTTTTGATAATGGTTTATACAATAAATAGAAAACACAAATATCGCGCGATTTATGAGCCCAACTAAGGCTCTCTGTATCTTGGCAGCTGGTTTGTCTCTGACAATGTATGTTTGAGCAGAAGTCCTGGTAACGTAGTAGATGCACCCCGGTACACAAATGTGCTGAAGGAACACGCCGGAGTTTTGGTGGGTATTCTTGGCGATTCGCGCCGGGTAAGTCCCACATACCCCTCCCTATGCCTTGCCTAGGCTGGAGGAGATGCCTAGAAGCATTTCCCTACCTTATAAAAGGTATACACGTGTGCTCCATATGTCAATCCCACAGTAATTAATTCTACAGTTTTGATTAAGTCTTTTTATAAGCGAGATCACTATTATTTTTTTACTATCATACATAAGATAATAAAAACAAATAATATGACATATTATGATCGCGCTAATAAATCTAAGAAGTCTTTTTTCCCGACTACGTTACGCCATCTGCCAAACTTAGAGGACACTATGGGTAAAGTAAATACATAACATATTCCTTTACGCGTCACAAATATAGATGGAGCTTTAATACCATATGAGGTTATACCACCCAGGTACCTATCGTTTGCACGCCTCATAAGCGAAGCGTTGAGGTGGGAACTACTATGACTTCACGCAAAACAAGTGATTTTTCAAACTTAAAATGTCTCTATTTATTATATGTTGCACTTGTAAAATAATATACACTCACACACACATATTTATATTATATTATGTGTATGTATATATATATATATATATTTTTTATACTTGAGGTTTAGCGTTATGGCCATAATCTCACCTGATCTTAAGTGACGATACGGCCCAAGTTGGTAGACACGCTAAACCTGTGTAGAAACTGGCTCTCAAGTGCTGCTGCCGGAACACACCTATTGGTATTTGGCGGCAGGTTTACAACTTGAGGGTGGTAGCTACCCAGGCGGGCATTAGAAAAAGCCCTACCACCATGCTATGGTTTCCTCACGATGTTTTCCTTCACCGAAAGCTCAAGCTCATTGTAGGTGCTTGGGTTCGAACCCACTGAGCTATCATCGAATATAACTATAAAATCTACGCTTGTATTGCATAATGTCTCTTGTTTCCTCCAACTGTTTCCACTGTTTTTTGACTGTCGCTATCTTATCCGTATTCCTGTGATCATTTTTAGTTCATATATTCTTACTTAGCGACATTGGCTCCTAACGCCATTCCTTGGTGACCAAATTCACCGGTTTGCTCCATTTCTACTTAACGTTATACATTAAAGTTAAAAATTATATAGTGCACGTCTCATAACGCGAAGCGTTTGAGTAGTGCTTTACTCTCACTCTCTCAAGGTCAAGCAGTTATCTCGGCCTAAATTGCTTTTACCCGATCTTTTTTGCACTTAAAGTATTAAATAAGTTGACAAATATCAACAAGAACATTATTTTATTACAGTAGATACTTTAAAAAAGATAATTTTTTTCTAGATAGTATAAAAACACCGTTTTGTAAAATTATTTCGGTGGACGTCGAGTTTTCTGTGTGTGCAGATGATGTATGTGGTCACGATAACGTCCAAAAAAACTTTTTTTCAATCGCTTCAGTATCATTCTGAGTAATAGCCTATTGAAAATTACCGTCTAAATCAATGTAATTTAGTTAAAAAATAAATAGTACTTGGTCAAAAAGTATAGAAGTTAATATGTGACAGCGGCATAGAGTGGCGAGTAAATACAATAGGGATAAGATATAAACTTTCTCCATGAAAAAATATACGAAAAACTAATTAATAACATTACTAAGAAAAACATTATTTTTTAGCATTTTATTTATTTATGAAATCATTTATTTATGAAGCGGTGACATCTCAGTGGTAGTGTGTATGACTTTGCGTCAAGGAACGTGAGTTCGAATCCAAGCACCTACGATGAGCTTGAGCTTTCGGTGAAGAAAAACAAGCTTTTTCTAATGCGCGCCTGGCTAGCTACCATCCTCAAATTGTAAACCTGCCGCAACAGCAAATAGCAACAGGTGTGTTCCGGCAGCGGCACTTGAGAGCCAGCCCCTCCACAGGTTTAGCGTGTCTACCAACTTGGGCTGTATCGTCACTTAAGATCAGGTGAGATTATGGCCATTACGCTAAACCTTAAGTATAAAAAATAAAACATTATTTTTGTAATGAATGATCGTTATGATACGCGTATTTAGGATTTTCCAAACTTTTCTCCTATTCCTCTTTCTACCATCACATTTCCATAGTCGCTGGAATAGTGACTACAACATTTTTATGTTTCCGTATAATTCACGATAAACCTACTAATCGAGACATCATGCAATCTCTAGACGTATTTTTTTACTATGCATATTTAAAAAACATACACGTCACACCGCTAGGATAATGTTTCGACATTGTTGATTTCTTCAGTACTTATTTCGATACTGCAATCAAACGTAAATAACAACTCGCCAGATGATACGTACGATCTTATCAATCTATCGAGATAACGAGATAGATCGGAGCAGAGTCACGATCGCGTGAGCTTTCGTTTTGGCATTTAAAATAAATATAATTGCTCGATAGGTATCAGAAGCTAATACGGTTTACGCTTGAGGTCGTGGAGGCACCGATAAACAAGGTCGACAGTCCATCGACAGGAGTTGACGCCAATTTACTGTACACACATATGGTTCGATATATTCGTATCAATCACTTTGAAGTTTGTCACATATATATTGATTTTTTCAAACGGTAAAGTTTCTTTACGGTAAATCTTAAGAACTACCAATCTGATTTCCTTAATTCTTTTTATATTAGTTAGAGCAAACATTAAGCAAAGTTGTATCGGAGAATGATAGAAAACGCGCAAAAATCCTTACTAATATTATAAATGCGAAAGGATTTTGTTTGCTTGTTACGCTTTCAGGCATACGCCGCTGAATCGATTATAATGAATCTTGGTATAGAGATAAACAGGACCTTGGAGATAATGATAAGTTACATTTCCTCGTGAATAACCTATTGGATGTGGGGTAGAGCGAGAAATAAACTCTGTATGAAACTTTTATAGCGCCATCCGTTTTAAGAAAATCAATGTTAACGCGAACGGAGCCGTACGTAAAGTCTAGTACTTAAATAATTTTTAGCTCCACGCAAACGAAGTCGCAAGCTAGTTTTGGAATAGAATAGTATATATCCCACACCTGTGAGGCATGCAGGCTTACAACAATGATATATAACGTGTTTTTTTCTCTAGGAGGTCGTCTATTAGATACAATGCAGCGACTGAATCAAGCATAGACAAGTAAAATCCACTTTAAAAATCATAAAAAAAGAAAACCTGATTAAAGTATTGCAATTACATAGATAATAGGAGAAAACGGTTATATATCCCCTACCAATGCCGTGGCTGATCCCAGCAGCTGGGTTGGAGAAAGTGTGTCATTCCTCTGGTTTTATGATTTAAGAGGCGGTTGAGTTCCTGGTCTCTGGTAAGTTGGAGAGAATGGTGGGTGGAATGTATTACTGGTTTGTACAGTATATATGTAGGTGAATGAATTTTACTCATATATATGTCAGTTGAGCTTGTATTGATCTCTATCTTCCACCTCGAGACATCCGACATTTCTTAGATGTAATTAGGAGTCGCCATGTATGCTAGCGTCGCTTTTACTGACAAGGTACTTCAATAAATTTTTCCTACAAATTTATTTTGGAACAGTTGTTTTCCACCCATTAGAAGGTTGGTTTTTTAATTTTTTAAATAATTTTTTTAATTATGGTAACTAGAAGAAAAATATTTATAATAACTAATCTATGACGTTATAGATTTTTACATTACATGTATTGAAATTCCCAGATCGATCACAGTATAGCGCTAGATCGCGTGCGTTGCGTGTAAATGAATCAATTAATTAATACATATTAAAACGTTTCAAGTTCTACATACACACATAAAATAATTAAACTAAATATTTATACAAATATACATAAAATAAAATGTTTGTCTGTATTATCAGACAGTTCTTAAATCTCCCGCTTCGAAGCGAACGCGTCTGGACACGAAACGTGTTTTATTAAATTTTTAATGAAAATTCCTATTAACGGTAACTGACAGCATTGTTAAAAGTATAACCAGTGTTTGAATTTCAATCCGTAGTAAGAAAAATGGATATTATGGAAAATCTGTTGACTCGAATATACCGATTGGCCAAACACTCTGAAAATTAATCTTACATATTTCATTGTTTTGTATAATACTTCGTAGGTTTAGTGTTATGACCGTAATCTCACCTGATATTAGATCATGATATGGTCCAAAACGGTGGCCACAATTAACCTATTGGAGAGACCGAGATATTTTTGAAGCGATGATAGCTCAGTGGTAGTGTGTACGACTTCGCGTCAAGGGACGGGAGTTCGAATCCAAGCACCTACAATGAGCGTGTGCTTTCGGTGAAGGAAACATCTTGATGAAACCATAGCATGGTGGTAGGGCTTTGTCTAATACCCGCCTGGCTAGCTACCACCCTAAAGTTGTAAACCTGCCGCCAAATACCAATAGGTGTGTTCCGGCAGCTGTACTTGAGAGCCAGTTCCTCCACAGGTTTAGCGTGTCTACCAACTTGGGCCGTATCGACACTTAAGATCAGGTGAGATTATGGTCATAACGCTAAACTTTAAGTATAAAAAAGTGTATTTGGCGGCCGATTTTCAACTTGAGGGAGATAACTAACCAGGTGGGCATTAGAAGATGTTCTACCGCCATGCTATGGTTCGATCACGATGTTAGCTTTCGCGAACCGCTCTGGCTCTTACACGGATTCGAACTCACGTCTAATGGTATTCATAAACGTGATATATAGCACCATGGTCGAGGTAATAACGCGTCGAGTGAGGTAATTAATAACTATACATCTATGACACTTTATTCTTAGGTTGTATTGTATTATAATATATTTTACATTAGTAATAATACTAATGTACCAATTACTTACTGCAAGAATCCTTCAAATATATTACACTGTTGTGTTACGGTGTGGTTCCGGACTTGGAATCTTATAAACGAAACCACTACGATAATAGATGAAGCGATGATAGCTCAGTGGTAGTGTCTAGGAATGCGACGTCATGGGACGTGAATTCGCAACCAACTACCTACAATGATCTTGAGGTTTTGGTGAAGGAAAACATCATGAGAAAGCGTTAGCATGGTGGTAGGGCTTTTTGTAATGTTAAAAATCGATTTCTAACTAACTTCTCGATCAGATATGTACTTGCATCAAATCTAACTGACAGGTGAACAGAATATATAGAAATTTAATTGACGTAACCCTAAAAAGCGGAAAAAAATAATAAAAAAAATATATTGTATTATGTTTTGTATAATGGACTAGAAAGTAGAAAATAAGACAATGAAATGAGAAACATGAGGAGCATGTTTATAGTTATATATTGCATGAGCCCCATGTTATTCGCTTCCGATATTTTATTTTCTTCATTTTTATAAAAACATAGTATGTACCGTATATTTAAAGTATAAAATTATTCTTTTACTTTATTATTATTTTATACTTCGTAAATTAAGCATTTGGCGACACTCTTACAGAATATTAAGTGTTTATGACGATGTCACCTAAAATGGCGGCTCAGCTAAACATAGCGACGGAACTGGCTCGTGAGTACAGTCACTAAAACACACCAATAGAAATATTTGACTACATGTTTTCACTTAAGGGGTGCTAGCCAATCAAGCATTGTTATGGTTTCAGCACGATATTTCCTTCACCGAAAGAACAGGTTTATGGGATATGTTCGAACTCAGGTCCATCGACGTAGCGTCCATACAGTCTACCACTGAGCCATGATTGCTATGTAAATAAGTAATAAAATACAAATATAATTAAATTTAGTCATACTGTTATAATTTCGCATAATTTTAAACCAATTATCTCATTCCACTTGGACGTAGATGTTATTTTGTGCAGGATATAACATCTTTTTGTCTGTAGTCAGTATACTTATAGAGTCGCATTTGTTAATAATCCGTGTTATAATAAACAAATCGATAACTTGGAAGCTTCTAGTATTCCGTCTTACACATCTACTAAATGCAGCACCTTCGTATGTAAAGGTTATAAAAATGATATAATAGGAGATTATAAAAGAATTTACTATGAAAGCACGACAGTATTTTGTCTCTCATACAAAGTATATAGATATTTAAAAAGCAGAAAGTACCAGAGTTAATATTATATTATACTATAAAGTGTTGGTAGAATAAACAAATATAATTCAAGAGAAAACAAAGTGCATGTAACAGGCATACAAATGTATATATAAGCAAAATTATACTAGAAACATAATAATATTACATACTTTTAATTAATGAAATGATCCAACTACGAAGAATAACTATAGTTTACATTTATAAAAGTTGTTGTATTGATCTTACAGTTAGTAATGACTGTGAAATAAGTTGGTTATTTGATTATTGTGTCATCCTGGGGTAATAGCGCAACTGGGTGAGGCAGTCGAGTTAAGAACGTTCAACAGTACGGACGGAACCTCGAGTTGTAAGGGGAAGTTCTGCTGTAAAATACTGTAAAACGAAACGATCGTAGAACGTGAGTTTAAGTATGATTCGATGCAACCTCCATGGTCTCTAACATATATGTTTCTCAATTAAAATACATATAGAGCACTTTTTAAATCCTCTCTAAGTTTTTATTTATTTACAAAATAAAACTATTTTCATTACGACTCAAAATATAGCGCCATCTATTAACAATATATGAAACTAAAATCCCAACCCATTAGATTATTTACATTCTATTTACAAATGTAATCTATTACGAAGATTAATCAAATAGAGACTGTTTGGCGTTTTGATTACATTAGTGTAGGATTTATTATGCTATGTACTTTTCTGGTATTTATAAAAAGATTTTGCAAGAATTTTCGAAAATATATTCCTATCCGTGACTTGATGATCAAATCTATTCAATAGAAATAGTAGCTTCTAATATGTTGAAACGAGTAGCAAAGGAACTCTGAAATAACAAAACGAACGCTTGGTCAAATACTTAGTTTCGTTTAAATAATTAATCAAACAACAACTTAATTTGTTGGGCATGTCATTCGATTATAGAACATGTGAGAGTGTACTCGTGTAGTATGTCACTCGAAGCGTTTAATATGAATACTCGTGAACCCAACGACGCATTTTCCGCGTTGGGAGTGCTGAACTGGTGGTTGAACATTTTCAGCATGTCTTCAGTCAAGCGCGTTAAAATTTCTCTAGTATCGAATTTCTCTGCTTTTAAAGCTTTATTGTTAATTATATCTCTCGGCGTATTCAATACAGTGTTATTTTATTTTAAAATAAAAATCTTATATATAGTCCGCGGTGAAGGTTCGATAAAGTTTACCGATTTCACACAATTCGTATATATTTATGGTTATTTCGCGTACGTTGTAAATGTTTACTGTGTTTTCAAAAACAAATACAGTTGCTTGAACTACTTTAGAATTTACAACAACATCGACAAGATCTTGGGTGTGACATACGTGCGGTTGACGAGAAAGCTAATCAGGAAGTATTTTTATTTATATATCAATCTATATATTTTCACTTCGATATTTGATTACATTGCCTGGACGTCTGCGGATTGGCTCCTTGCTACGTTATACTGTGCAGATTATGTGTACGCCTTGTACAATTTGCTGAGTTTCATTGACTTCCTGGCCCAGGTTATTTTGGTCGAGTATAGATTGAAATTGATTAACAATTTTTTACATATCTATTATGCTAAATCCAATCCGCGGTTTGGAGTTACGGGAATTATGAAAGACTCCGGCTGGATGATCGACTTGGTAGAGATAAAAATTAATAAGCATTTGAATAATTTGAGAACTTTAGATTTCAATGAATGCATCGAGCTCTCATCTTTTACAAAATGTTATATGATGTTATTGGAACAGATCATTTATGTGAACAACGCTTACGGAATACGGGTATGCAATATTTGAGATTCGAACTTCAATTCTATCAAATTAAATTATATATTTAATGCAAAATGGTGTCTTCACAGGTTCTTTTCTATTTTTGGCATGTCCTATACAATATAATCAATCTAATTAACATTGCAATCAGAGTTTCAACTGGAGTTCTGGTAAGTAACAACAACTTTATATGTTAATTCTCAAAAGTGTTTATGGAGTAAAGTCCAATTTACCTTAATTTTTCATTGGAGTCAATTGATTTTAATATATATTTTTATGACATGTAGAGATTTTTGCCAATTTTATATGTAAAGGACTTTATAACCACAATTCACAGACATAAAGTAAGAAATAAACTTGGAATACTTATTTATGGACCACAAATTATTGCCCTGTGTAAGACTCAAACTTACAGCACTACGTCATGACTACGTGATGAAGCGATGATAGCTCAGTGGTAGTATGCACGACTTCGCGTCAAGGGACGTGAGTTCGAATCCAACCACCTACAATGAGCTTGAGCTTTCAGTGAAGGAAAACATCGTGAGGAAACCATAGCATTGTGGTAGGGCATTTTCTGATGCCCGCCTGGCTAGCTACCAACCTCAAGTTGAAAATCTACCGCCAAATAATTCAAAATTAATTAAATAAATTCAAAAGTATAGTGCTTCTACCAACTTGAGCCGTATAGTCACTTGGGATCAGGTGAGATTATGGCCACAACACTAAGCCTTAACTATTTAAAAAAAGATATCAATTTAAGAACTTATGTTTCCCGCAACTGATAGGGATTAGATGGATAGTTTAATGTTAAGTAATCAATTAACAGTAAGTATAATTGTGCTTTGCGTGAACATAAAAATAATATATTTTTACACATTTTAAATGTTTCGAATCGAGTCAGATTTTTTATATAAAGTTAAATACTTATCGATACATATTATAAATCAAGGTCAAGACGATGTGTCAGTCTTAACACGATAAACTCAAAACCTAGCTAACGGATTTTTATACACTTTTCACCAATATACGGAGTGATTCAATAATCCTTTTTATGACGTCATCAGGTGTATAATGTCTTAAAATTTTATGTAAAACTAGATTTTACACGCGGCTTCGCTCGCATTAATATTGGTTTTGTTGAACAAATCGAATGACGCAATAAAAGTTTCATACATAGTTTATTCCTCTCTTTACTCGATTATCATGTTTTCCCGAGGAAAGTGGCCTATCACCATTTCCAGGTCCCTACTTATCTCTATACCAACATCATCGATATCAATGTATTCAGCGGGCTAGGCGTGAAAGTGAAACAAAAACAAAACGAGTGGTGTCGTGTGTCACCAGATAGGAACGAAGTTCCTTATTATAAAAATATTCATTTCAAGTTCTATAAGTATAAAGAAAATAATTATTCGGGTCTACACATTTTATTATGAGTTTTATATTAAAAAAAAAGAAAAAACTACTCTGCAAATTATCTTAACACCTGTATTTTGTTTACGATGATTTATAAGAATATATAATATAATTGCAGTCATCACGTAGACTATATATTAGACACTGTATAGCCGTCATACATAGACTATACATAAAAATCTTACGCTAACGTTACGGACGTTTTTTGCCGGCTATGGTAGCCCTTCGCGACTCATACCCATGGAAACATCATACCCATTGGGAGCTTGACTATCATGCATCGCGTAAACCAATACATTACAATAATTTATGCGCCTTCTATTAACAATATTTTTCATTAATTTATAATAATCTAGCACGCAAATCAATTAAACGTAATATTCTTTCAACATTTTAAATCATTATAAACTGTCATTTGTAAAGGCATATCTATACATAAAATAAATCTGTAGAAAAATCGTTCTTTACGTTAATTGTTTAAAAAAAACCAGGGTGTTAAGGGAAAACCGTTTCCAGCTTCTTTGGAGTTTGTGTCTGTTTAACTGTGCGTGAATTACGTAAAATGTATAAAACTTAGTTTTTGTTTCATCGCAATCGGTTTACTCTATCAAGAGATATTAGACAATATATATTTAAAGTGTTTTTTTTTTTCGAAAGGACATACACTGTTAGCCGGAGTGGCTTTCACAGCTTGACAGGATTCTCACCCACGTTAATTAAAACTGTGTTCCGTTATACACTGAGAGTACTGTAAGGTTTGACGTCAATTAGTATACTGTAAAGCCGTTCCTTTATAGTTAGCTATACTGGTAACGCACTCCAGTATACTGTCATCTATGTTTATTTATTATTCAACTGATTTTTATATACCTTATGGAATACGCTTAATTTTACAGTTACTTTCATTTTATACAATATATTGGTTTCACAATGCAATAAAAATAGTATTTTAAATTTTCCCATGTTTATTTTAACGGCCAGTATCTTTTAGTGACACTATTCAAATAATGAATAGTACAAGTTTACAAACTTTTGGAAGCCGTTGATCACGTGACAAAAGCTCTGAGAGTACCTTATCTCGAAAGCTTCAGCACTCACAGTACAAAAATTGCGACGATCTATGAAGACATATATTTCGCTAGGTTACTGCGGCAATATACCTACTTCATTTACGAAAATGTTTTATCAACATGTTATTAATCCTTATGTAAATGAATGTAGCCAAGTGAACACGATAAACCGGTGGAGGGACTGGCACTCAAGTGCAACTGGCAGGACACACTTATAGGTATTTGCCAGCCGATTTACAATTGAGAGTAGTAGCTAGTCAGGCGAGCAAACCCTCTACCACCATGCTATGGTTTCCTCGCAATGTTTTCCTTCACCGAAAACTTCAGCTCATTGTAGGTGGTTGGTTCTTTGACACTGTGTTTCTACACACAACCAGTAAGCTATCATCTATATACTATAGAATAGGTGGTCAAGTAATTTGATGATGATCAAATTAGATTGATTTGAGATGGAGGAAGTAGGCTCCTCAAAGTAGTAATTCTATGCTGATGAACTTGTAGGCACCAGACAGTATATTTGTTAACAGCTCAACTGACCATCGTGAAATTAAGTTCATTCATTGTCAGTTATTTTACTTTTTATTAATAAAAGAAATACTTATAGGATTTTTAGTTTCACGCGAAAGAAGTCGTTGGCAAAACTAGTTAATAATAAATTTAATTCTAGATACTGTGCATGATCAACATTAAATGCGAAATATATCATTTGTATGGGTCAGCTATCATATTTAATTCTCAATTTATAACATTTTTTTTTTATTTGTCTAGTAGTTTTTAACTGTAGTTATATCAGCCCCTTCGTAACTTAAAATAATACTTAATCTAGCTCTTTCACACATCGCCGTTCATACAATCACCTTTCACTCATTTCATATAGAATTTTAGCTACCTCACTCGAAGGCTTTCCTAAAATGCTGTGAAGCATGTCCATATCTAATTTAATTAAATGTATCTTATTAATTATCTTATTCTTAATAATACTATTCTTAATAATACTATTCTTAATACATTCCACCAGACAGTGGTGCAAATCGTCAATTACTCCGCAGGTTGTACAAAGTGGGGAAGGACGTTTCTGCATTAAATATCCAAATTATTCTGGTGGAATGTGTCCAGAACGTAATAATTTCTGTTTTCGAACTGACGTACGCTGTTAGCCCCAAGTGCTTTGACAGCTCCACCGAACTTTTCGGGGCGAGTGCTGAGGGCACTCAGCTTCGAGGCAGCAGGCACAAGGGTGCCAGGACGGCCGAACCTCGACTTGGGCTGCTGCCGGTAAATGAAAAAAGATTTACGATCCTGACTAACCAACAGGTCCTGTCTTACTAATTTAGTGATCCTTACAACGACCATAGGAGGTAAGCAGCTCAAAGGCTGCAAGGGTAGTCCCTTACAGAACCGTGTACTTAACGTGTGAGTGTTCACAAATGGTATGCGGTGTGATGGTGTACTCTCAGTGATGTAGAGTGTCACTGTATCGCGCGAGCAGAGTCACTCGAGGGCTCCTATCCGGAGGATCGAACGAAGGCTCAGGCGTCTGCGGAGGGAGGCCGCGGTGGGTACAACGTAATCTGTTTAAAGCTGCTATATATGATCTATTTAATATAATATCACCAAAAACTCGAGGAGGCTGACTTTGTATAGTCCTATACCATATACCCTTTGCTTTAGATATTTCGTCCAAATATTCCTTCCACATATAATCGTTTCATTTCTACCACCATTAGTTTGAGTGAGATCATTGATTGAATACAAGCAGCTACTACCCTAAAAAAGTATCTACCTCCAAATACTTTGAAGCGATGATAGCTCAGTGGTAGTGTGCACGACTTCGCGTCAAGGGACGTGGGTTCGAACCCAAGCACCTACAATGAGCTTGAGCTTTCGGTGAAGGAAAACATCGTGGGGAAACCATAGCATGGTGGTAGGGCTTTTTCTAATGCCCGCCTGGGTAGCTACCACCCTCTAGTTGTGAACCTGCCGCCAAATACCAATAGATGTGTTCCGGCAGCAGCACTTGAGAGCCAGTTCCTCCACAGGTTTAGCGTGTCTACCAACTTGGGCCGTATCGTCACTTAAGATCAGGTGAGATCATGGCCATAACGCTAAACCTTAAGTATAAAAAAAAAAAATATCGATAGGTGTGTTCCGATAGTTGCACTTGAGAGCCAATTACTCCACTTGGCTTAGCCTATCCACAATCTTAGGACACATCGTCACTTATCATCCGGTGAGATTGTGGCCATAATGCTAAACATTAATTATAAAAAACGGTAAAATAACTTCTATCACTTCTTTATATGATGACTAATTCTTCTATGTTAACTGATCCAAATATCTTTAACCTCATACTGTCGGTAATTTTGCAAGATATTCGACGTAGCCACATAATGCGAAATGAACATTTCGCATCACTACTCCTCAGACCGTCAAAGTTCCCTGACCCATAATGGATTAATTCCTATCATTAACACGTTTGGGTGTGTCTTCGACCTCATTGCAACTTCAATTTGTAACATTACTGCCCATAAATCTTTCCTAATAATTATGACTAGGCAATGTCTACGATCATACATAAATATAATTACACTTTCGGTTCGCCTTCTCGAAGAATGAATAAAGCAACTATTAGCCTAACAATGAAACAGTACAACCTTTTTTACAACAAAAAGGTAAACATCGTGCATGATAATAGATAAGCAGTGTAGCCTACACATGTGCAAAAATACTTCCTTGTCACACTCGACTCTCCACAAGGAGTTACGAAAGCCGTACTTACGGATGAATCGCAATTCAAGGTTATTTAGCAGTTATTTTCTCTAGAGTATACCAGACTAGAAAAAGTGTAAAAGTTATCCTTGTCTGGCATTACGAAAGTTTCAGCGCCATCATTGTCTTTTCTGATTCCTTTTTGAAGGCGCTTGTCACCCTAAACCCGGGTAATACACATTACAACAGAAAGTCCGTAAAAGCTTATCTTCAGTACGTTATTAGTGTATTTTACAAGTCAAGCTGTCCCAAGTAAAGAGAAATCTGGGCCTGGATTACCACCAGCCCGGGCTGGTAGCTGGGGTGATGCGGTGATTGCATGCACGGACCCGCGTCGCCCCAAGAAGGCGACAGACGGCCGTGGGGTTTTAGTGCGTATTCCCGGTGGTTAGCGCCGGGTGAGTCCCACATACTCCTCTCAGTACCCCCAGGCTGGGAGGGTATGCATAAATGCATTTCTCCACAAAAAAAAAAGGAAAGAGATATGTCTAAAGGTAGGAACCTAACTCTTTAGCAACTGTTACCATAGTAACTCCCAAGCAGCTTGCATCGATAGGTTTATAGGCTGACGTCCTTATTTTTTTTATAATCAATAGGTTTAGATCTGTGATCTCACCTGATGTTAAGTTGATATGTCAAGTGGCCCAAGATGGTGGAGAAACTGGCTCTGAAGTGCAACTGCCGGAACACACTTATAGGTATTTGGCGGTAGATTTTCAATTCAACGGTGGTAATTAGCTAGTTGGGCATTAGAAATAGCCCTACCACCATACGAATTCAAATTCGTATTTAAATTCAAATTTGAATCTCAATCTACATGTCTTGGTGATTTATAGCATTTGTTCTCTGTAATTTTACTTAGTAACACATGTAAAATTGACTTCTCTGCTAATTCCGATACATGATACTATAACAGAAAGCCATTGTGATATGGCTCTCACTATGTGTAGGATGGTCACGAGCCAATCGGGTAAAGATCAGAAACATACTAGTCGATTGATGGATTATAACATCGTCTGATCTCGAGTATGTTTTTTCCCACACTGCAGACTCGTGGTCTGCACCATTTTCATATGTTGTATAGTTTTGTTAGTATTAATGAAAAATTGCACAAAATACATAAATTATTTACTTATTAGTGATCTAACGTGTATAATAGTTTTATTTTTCTTTTATCTATAGCAATGTTATAAAGTGAAAACGTTTGTTTGTTTGTTTGAACACCCTACTCTTGGGAACTACCAGTCGGATTCAAAAGTCTCTTTTTGTATCTTGATAGAACAATCATTGAAGAAGACTTAAGACTATTTAATATCACGCTGTCAGTAATAGGAGCAAAGCTGTAGTAATATAAGTTACAAAAACGGGCAAATTTTGAAATAATTTTCAAGTCCACGCGATGTCCATAGTATAGCAACTACATATACCAACTAATGTATGTTTATGTATTGGTATATGTTATTATTATTTTTTTTAATATATGTTAATCGGGATGCAGTTAAAAACAGTTTTAATATCTTTCTACCTAGCAACATCTATTTACATATTAATCGATATATGTTTCAGCGCCCAGCAGAAACTCCATCTCAATGGTACCTTCCAGCGATTACAAGCGTTATTGCTGTTGTAAATTACTTAGGTGTGGTATTTACACTGCTCTGTCATTGCGAGAAATGCTACAGACACACGGAGAATTCAATACGAATGACCGACCTCATATTACAAAATAGAAATATGTGTAAGTGTATGCAAAAATATAAATTAAATTTAACGTGAATAAAACGTTGTGCTCGAATGATTTTTAACTCCGTCGGTTTATCCTAAGATTGTTTATTAGAACTGTTGCATCCCTACATTGTTCCATTTATTCGCTGAGTTAACATTATATTATTTTTCCCCCATTTGTTACTGTATAATAGCATATTCTTCGTTTATAGAAATTATAAGACTCCCGATGCAGTTAATTTTTATACACTGCGTAGTGCAAACGATTTTTCCTGCAATAAAGCCTGAAAGTCACACAAATCTAAGAATTTGTGAATTTGAATTATACATTAAAATAAAGAATAAAGTTTGTGTTGAACGTTGTTATTTTAATAGTCAGCCGCTATGGTCGCTTAACGTTCAACTTCCAAAGAGAACAAAGTCGCGCATTGGAATCTGTTGATTTGTTTGTGTGCAGAGGAGTTTTAAATAAAACCCCGTGTTATTTAAATATGAAACCCACGATAGCATATTGGTAGAGCTTTTTGGAATACCCGCCTGATTAGCTGCCACCCTCAAGTTGAAAATCTGTATTTGTAGCTGACAGCCAGCCCCTTCACAGGTTTAGCGTGTCACTTAAGATCAAGTTAAGTTATGACCATGTTGCTAAACCTTAACTATAAAAAACAATACTGTTATATACACCTTCTAATCTAAATGGCACAGTCAAAGTGTTAAATTTTCTTTCAGCTTATGACGCTAAAGCGGAGTTTCAAGATTTCCGGAATCTCGTAATTTCAAGACCCATCCAATTCCACGCAGCGCATTTCTTTAAACTGGACTACGCTCTTCTAATCTCAGGGACGTCTATGGCGATCACATACGCCATTATAATGCTGCAGAGTGTTCAGTGAATGTAATTATTATTAAGATGAGAATATTTTTTTAAATAAAATTCCAATAAATATAACTTTGACAAGTTTATTTATTTTTCCTTGACGAAATACCTTACTGCATTTTAAATATGTATACCAGAAAGCTATAAAAAGGCAATTTCTTATTGCTAACCAGCAGTATGTTGGTAAAGAAAATGTAAAATAAACCTATAGGTAAATAGTGTTGTAAATGATTTATAACGAATATCATATTAAATGAGAAAAGTGTAGTGAATCAACTAAATATACATACTTACATGCGTATATATTGTACATATATACAAACAGACGATTTGAAAGCGATGATGGCACAGTTGGTATTGTGTACGGACGCCTCAAGGGACGTGAGTTCGAATCCATCAGCAGTGAGCTTGAGCTTTCGGTGAAGGAAACATTGTTCTGTAACCATAGCAAGGTGGTACTGCTTTTTCTAACGCCCGCCTACCTAGCTACCACTCTCAATTTTTTTTAAATATTTAAGGTTTATTGTTATGGTAAATATCTCACCTGATATTAAGTAATGATACAGTCCAAGTTGGTAGACACACTAAACCTGTGGAGGAATTGGCTCTTAAGTGCAGCTGCCGGCACACCTATTGGTATTTGGCGGCAGGTTTACAACTTGAGGGTGGTTGCTAGCCAGGCGAGTATTAGAAAAAGCCCTACCACCATGCTATGGTTTCCTCACGATGTTTTCCTTCACCGAAAACTCAAGCTCATTGTAGGTGCTTGGATTCGAATTCTCGTCCCTTAACGCGAAGTCGTACACACTACTACTGAGCTATCATCGCTTCAAATTTGAGAATCTGTCGCCAAACACTGTAGGTGTGTTCCGGCAGTTGCACTTGAGAGCCAGTCTTTACACTAGGCGTAGCGTGTCCACGATCTTGTGCTAGATCGTCATTTAATATCAGGTAGCATTTTGGCCATATCGCTTGTCATATAAAATATAAAAGAAATAATGACTACAGCGATATATTTTGCAGCGATGATAGCTCAGTGGTAGTGTGCACGACTTCGCGTCAAGGTCGTGGGTTCGAATCCAGGCACCTACAATGAGCTTGAGCTTTTGGTGAAGGAAAACATCGTGAGAAAACCATAGCATGGTGGTAGGGCCTTTTCTAATGCCCGCCTGGGTAGCTACCACCCTCAAGTTGTAAACCTGCCGCTAAATACCAATAGGTGTGTTCCGGCAGCAGCACTTGAGAGCCAGTTCCTCCACAGGTTTAGCGTGTCTACCAGCTTGGGCCGTATCGTCACTTAAGATCAGGTGAGATTATGGCCATAACGCTAAGCCTTAAGTATAAAAAAAGACGAAATTCAATAACCGGGCCAACAAATCCCCTGTGTATTTATTGTTCTGTCGAGATTCGATCTAACTGGCTCCGATAACAAGGAGTATAACCTCGGAGCTCATTAGTTCAGCGAAAGTTCCTGTTCATAAAAAGGCCTTTACGTTTACTGTTACGAAATAATTCGTTGAAAGATTTATCGGTAAATGATATACTGTATTTATACTTAAACATGACGTTTCGTTCTTTTGAGGTACCTGCATGGAATTTGCTAATCACTTTTAATATTATAAACCCGATAAATCTGTTAGTTCGAAGGTGTTAGGGTCAGGAAACTGCCCATCAGATTTTAAAAAACATATTTGTATTTGATAAGGAAATCATCTAAGTAGGCTTTAAGCTGATTAACATCACGCTACTACCAATGGGACCAAAGTTGTACTGAGAAAAGTTAAGAGAAAATACAAATAAACAAAATTTTAGTTCCTAGCGAACTGTACGACGCTTCGCCTCAGTCACAACTGATGGTAAGTGAAGACGAGGCCGAAGATATATCGTGTTCGTGCAGAAGAAACTGGTTCACTCTTCGTTTGAAGACGCCAATGTTGTAAGACTCCGGAAATACATACTCGTGTAGTGAGTTCCACTACTTGGCGGTTCGCAAAAGAAACGAGAATTAAAACCGTGAAACAAATGGAACATCAACAACATACGGGTGAAGGCTTACACGACTTCGAGTAGTTCGGTAGTGAAATGGGAATGGGTTATTTATAAATGTAGTTCCTGCCAGCATTCACCCAAGGGTATTCGGTACAAAACTGAAAGGTAAGCGACTTCACAACGATGCTTCAGGTCATGCATTTTACTGTCAGCAACTCGTCACCAAATTGTATATTATAGAACAAAGTTTGCTACTGCATATGTCTATCTATTCGCGATTTATGTAGTGCAAGATATTTGCTCATGCGGTGTTTGTCCGTAAGAAGTTGCTGCACTCACCATGAATTATAAGTTGTTTGTATAAACATATTAGTATAATTGAAATAAAACTAATTTAAATGGATTTTATCGCGGTTATTTATTGATTTTGATCCCGACGTTTCGAAAGCTTTGTCCGGAAAAGTTCATGTTACTGTGTCTACCTTCAATTTAATTTTTATTATTGGTAGTGTTCCGATCTACGCAGAAAGAGCTCACAGTATCTTTAGGTCTGACAATTAGTCTTTTTTAATTAAATCGGAACCCAAAAGACCAATTGCCAGACCTAAAGACACTATGAGCTCTTTCTGCTTAGATCGGAACACTATCAATAATAAAAATTAAATTGAAGGTAGACACAGTAACATGAACTTTTCCGGACAACCTATACCTCAGTCCGCCCCGTGACCACGAAGGCTGAAAAGCTTTCGAAACGTCGGGATCAAAATCAATAAATAACCGCGATAAAATCCGTTTAAATTAGTTTTATTTCAATGAATAATATTCGCGTAAACATAAGAAATCATTATATTAGTATAAGTTACTGTACTTGAAACATTATTAATAAATAAATAAATGTATTGAAACATTTCACTAATAGAAAGTGTAGTATAAGTAGGTTGGAGTGTATGAGGCATCGAACCCCATCTGAGTTACCCAAGTCAACCTCACCTGTACACGATTGTTTGTCCCACATTTTTTTTTATTCGATGATTAGCCATGATCCCTCACAGCTTGGTGGTAGGTTTATTGCCCGACCGGCTAGCGACCACCCTCAGGCTTAAACTGCCGGAAATAAACGTTCACTACGACCATTTGTGATTTGGCATAGTGAAAGAAAATCAACGATTTCCACCAAGGTCAGCAACATGGCTGCGTCACCCCTGGTCAGTTATGCTGCCTAGGATATTTACTAATAGAGCTATATAAAAAACAGGATTGTTCCTCTTAAACAGATCTATTATACCCTCAGCAACACTATATGTCTATCTTATGTGAATAACATTATTCCCGTGCAAACCTGAGGTGTGTATATATACATACTAGCTTTTACCCGCGTTTTCGCTGGCGTTAATATTAATTGTCTAACTAATCAGAGTTTCATACAAAGTTTAACCCTCTCTTTTTACCCCATTGCCAGTAAGTTTTTCGCGACAAAAAGTAGCCTAAAACGGTGTCTAACGTCCCATCTATTTCTATATCAAAATTTGTTATAATGGATTTGGCGGTTAGGGCGTGAATTCGTAACAACCAAATATACTTTCTCAATTATAATGTTAGTAACGATGTAAGAATGTAACGATTTATTCAGATGAAAATTTATTTGTTGCTGTATTTTATTTATTATTTATTTATTTATATCGCTCAATAAAGTGACTGCACTGTACCTGGTGTTAAGCACAGTACAATCCAATTCAGCGGCGACTGACTTTGAACCAAAATTCAGTGCCAGTGTTCGCTGTCACGCTGGCCTACTTAGGTACCCCTTCACGCCTCTTTTGAAGGACCCAATATATTAATAAGGAGAGAAAACGATTTTTGTTCGAGGTGTATATAGGGGTCACCGTGAAACTGCCACATAAATCAATTATTATGTGAAGTAATTTTATTTCTTCGAGTTAGGCATATGCGGTTAGCATATATACTGTGTTTTGATTTTTATACACTTTATAGGTTTACCGTATGATCAGAATCTCATCTGACGCTAGGTGACGATGTGGCCCGGGATGATGGACACGCTAGGCCCAGTGAAGGAACTCTCTTTTTAATATAACCACCGGAATACAACTATAGGTATTTGGCGCCAGATATGCAGCTTGAAGGTGTTAGCTAGCCAGGTGGGCATTAAAAATGCCCTACAGCAATGTTATGGTTACATAATGACGTGTTCCTTCACTGTAAGCTGATGCTCCTTGCAGAGCTTCGAGCTCATGACCATGATCGGTATACATAGTGATAAAATAAGTGGTAAAATTCTTATGGTCTCACCATTTGTTGCCATTACTAATATTATAAATTCCAAAGTAAGTTTGTGAGTGTTTTACGCTTTCGCGCCTAAACCGCTAAATCGATTACGATGGATTTTAGTATACAGATACATGGGACCCTAGAGACAGTGATAGGTTACTTTTTCTCCCGAAAATTTAGAGGAAGTAGGGTCAAGAGAGCGATGAACTTTGTATGGAACCTTTTTATTGCGTCAACCAGTTGGCTTGACAAAATTAATATTAACGCAAGCAAAGCCGTAAGTATAAACTGGTGTATTATAAATATGCCATTACTTTTGAAAGCTATTGTGGTTCGGGTTACGGAACAATGGGTCACCTGGCCACTGAGCTGATTGGCAGTATATATTGAAGGCTGAACAAAGCTCAACATTAGCATGATGAAATGTTATAATTGGGACCTTATCTATCAACATTGTAACATCCCGATGCCATAACGCATTGTGTCACCGATAGAGTGGGCTGATACAGATTGACATTACGTTTAAGATCTACGCTGATAAAATTGATTGCGGACGCTACGAAAGGCAATGTTTTACATTTCCCATGCTAAATTACAGGCCTGACTACCTAGTTTAATGTGTCGTCATTGACTTTTTTCTTTTTACGAACCTGTTAATGCTGACATGACCTATGACGTAACCATTATAACTGTGTAAGCCGGAGATTAGATCAGATCAAAGCGTTAATTAGTTGATCCAATATGGAACAGCTTTGTTCAATAATAGGGGTAGTAAGGTAGGAAACGAAAACAGAACATGATTACATTCACGATATTGAGTTCATTTTTTTTCCGTGATGAAAATTGATTTTCCTGCTGGTTCCCTTACGAAATGAGTAAAACGGATTACCGTAACGCAGGTCAAGGCGGGGGGGCTATGAATTGACTTATCTGATTACAAGCACAATAGTAAATCATCCAAATGAGTTTGATAAAATGTTTGAAGTTGTTTTTAGTATTATTAGGTTATGATGAAGCTGATATAACAACAATAAGAAGCACCTATACGAAAAAAAAAACAGTCAAGAGGACTATCAATAGAAATAAAAACTGTATTTCACAAAATAATGAAAAAAAAAAATTTAATCTCGTATCCCTTATTTGAGATTCTGAACCTACGACCTTGCTTACGCGTGATTATAGAATCGCACGTCAAACCGATCGGTCAAGTGTTTATATATAACAAACTCGTAATTAACAATATGCAGACACTCTCAACATAAATGGAAAGCGTTCGTTCGTGCCGATGGCGAGAGTTTCATGATTTTTTTAACCTAAAAAGTGCTCAACGTGCCTAAAGAAGTTTTCACTTCTAAAAGTACCATTTAATACCAAGACCTCAACAGATATCAAGACGCCTTTCGTACTCCTTTTTATCGATTAACGTATACCGTATCACCTGCACAAAATATCTAATCATGTTGAAGCGATGATAACTCATTTGGTAGCGTGTAGAGACGCCCGTCAAGGAACATGGGTTCAATCCACTATGAGCTTGAACTTTCGGTGATAAAAAACATTGTAATGAAACCATAGCATGGTGGAAGGCTTTTCCTAATGCCCGCCTGGCAGCTACCACCCTCAAGTTAAAAATCTGCCAGCAGCAGAAATAGTTGTATTCCGGCAGTTGACTCGAGAGCAAATCCCTTAGGCTTAGCGTGTTCATCATCGTGGGCCACGTCGTTACTTACCATTTGGTAAGACTAACAATATTAAATTAAATAAAAATTATCATGATAATTACTTTAAAATAATGCTTATCATCTCCACTTTGCCAGATTTGCGAACTCATCGACGATGTGCACCAAACATTGGCAGAATGTATTTGAAGCGAATATATGGGATCAGCGTTTCTGGTTCCACGTTGATCTATATAATTCCTAATTATCTGACATTTTTTCGAAAACTGCTAGAGAATTATATAAAATCAATATTAGAATATTGTTAATTTTATTTATTACGGTATCTCTGTATTTATATTTTACATAGCGAAATAGTCGTAATGGCGACTAAGCCTTCATTTAAATTTAAAAATATATATCTTCATAATAGATGATGTCGGTTACAGTGATTTATTCTAGTACTAGCTGTGCCTGCGATTTCATTCGCGTAGAACCAAAATTTTATTAAATTTTTTGCCCGTTTTTGTAACTTTAACTTTACAGATACTAATACAGATTTTATATATACTTATTTATTTCTATTAAGTTTGCCTTCTATTGGTGGAAGAGTGATGTTATATAGCCTAAAGCCTTCCTCAATATTTGCTCTATGAAATACAGAAATAAGTTTTGAAATACGATTGGTAGTTTTTAAGGTTAGTTAAGTTTTAAAGTTAGGTCAGTATTTTGGCGTTGAAAGTAACTGAATTACGTGTGTGGGAACACTTTAAATTCATATTGTCTAATATCTCTTGATAGACTGAACCAATTGCAATGAAACAATAAGTAATACTCAGAGTTGAGCACAATTTCGATTTATAAAAGTTATCTTCGTTGTTTTCTTTTTTACATTTTACATGATGCGTGCACAGCCAAATAGACAAAAATTCAGAAAAATACTGGAAATTAGTTGTGTTGGTTGTGCTTTAACACCCTGGCTTTTTTTTCTTTTATTGAGATATTTTCAATATAAAAATAAAGACTTTCCTATAGATTCTGGCCAAAAAAAAACGATTGTTTCTGGGGGAGAGAATTATTTCTGTAAATTTCTGCGAGCAGTTGTTTTGTTTCAGAGGACTTTTATCGATCCACAAAACCTGCATTTTAATACGAGTAAAGCCGGATGTAAGAATTTGTTTTTTCGTATAAGAATATATACTCTTGTTTTATGATTTATAGGTAAATCGTTATGGCCACAATCTCACCTGATGTTAAGTTACCTAGTGGAGGGGTTGAGTCTTGATTGCAACTGCTGGACCACATCTATAGGTATTTGGCGGCCCGTTTTCTTCTTGAAGATGTTACCTAGCTTGGCGAGCATTATAAATAACCCTACCACCAGCTTGTTGTTTCATCACGATGATTTTCGTAAGCTCGAGTTCATTGCAGGATTTCGAACTCACGTCAATTAACACGACGTCCGTACACACTACCAACTAAGCTATCATCGCTTCAAATACTTAACATGTTTTATATAACCGCTTACACCATACAACTATAGTTGGTAATGCGCATTATGTATAAAGGTCGTGTTCAAGTCAGGCACAATTATCATATTAAGTTTTGTAGAATCGCTTTTCACTACCACAAAAGTCACAAAAAGAAATCACAGTCCAAATTTCATGTTTTTAGCTTCAGTAGTTTCGGCTGTATAATCGCCTGTTAACCAAATCAAATCAAATCAAAAATCAGTATTTAATTTAGGCCCTAAGAATAAGCTCAAATGCGTAGAAACTACCACCAGTTCGGACAGTAAAGCAGTCATCGAGAAGAACCGGTAATAAGCTCGATCTGTATGCTTATATCATTTTTAGGTTCATTTTTAACATATACAGTTTAACGTGTGTATTTTCAATAGTTATTAGCGGATGTGCAGAAATGTCAAATCCAGACATCACGATCGTCTCACATATTGATCCAGCCTTTAATTATAATAACCTTTTGAACTCAAAATCCGTTTCACGTGGTTTTTGAAGCTAATGTCCGGTGACTCGGTAATATGCTTCGGGACTTTATTGTAAAACCTAACACTATTACCTAAATAACTGTTACTGGTCGTACTGAGTCTAAAATAGGGGCTGACCACTTCTTCACGATTTCTAGTATTGAAGTCAGCATGAATCATTACACCAACGTGATTATTTAAATAGATTTTTTTATAGTTAAGGCTTAGCGATTATTGCCATAATCTCACCTGATCTTAAGTGACGATACGGCCCAAGTTGGTAGACACGCTACAACTGTGGAAGAACTGGCTCTCAAGTGAAACTGCTGAAATACACTTATTGGTATTTGGCGGCAGATTTTCAACTTAAGGGTGGTTGCTAGCCAGGCGAGCATCAGAAAAAACCCTACCACCATGCTATGGTTTCCTCACAATGTTTTCCTTCACCGGAAGCTCAAGCTCATTGTAGTTTATTGGATTCCAACTAACGTTCCTTGACGCAAAGTCGTACAAACAACCACTGAGCTGTCATCGCTTCTGATTCGAATAAGTAATAAGTTAAATCGAGCACTTTAAGTAGAAGGCACGAATTGATTAAGTTTAAGACAGATAAAATAAAATTACAATCTTTAACTCGATTCATTTTAATATTTTCCATACATTTTTTTTACATTTTGTAATTTTAAATTATTATCAAAGACACGATTGAAGACTTCTCCTATATCAAGCTTAAATTAATCTATAACGAAAAGTAATATGGCCATTGATTTCTTAAGCGTTGTTATTGAATTAATAAGTGTATCCATTTCTTGAGTTATAGCTTTGACGTTCCCTCGAAAAATTACTTTGTCTTGTGAGAGGTGGTAGATAAGCCTTTTGTGGCTTGTTGCCGAAAGTAACTTGAGTCCTTAGAACATTATCAGGCGCATTGTAAGTCCTTACTGGAGTGTTGGTGCCCGCAGTACGGAATACAGCAGCGTTTGTTATAACAGAATCATCATTATCGCCGGCAGAGAAGTCGTTGATCCGGACGGCAGCGTTTCCGTATCCGTATGGGATGTTTCTCGCAACTGCATCGCCGTATTTAGCCGCATTGTAGGATCCTGTAATTAAAAATAGAAATAATTTTAATTATCTTCAGAGTAAACCATGTGCATGAGTTTTCAGTAATTTGCATAATTGAAATAATTTTCCAAGGTGCTACATTAAAATATTACATTTAAAAAATGGGCGACACACTTTATCGCTAAAAGTATAACTATCAATTTTCATAACCCTAATTTGAGACAATAAATACAAATACAAAACTTAGTTTCTTATTTCGGGAACAACAGCTAAGTTTTATTAGTCTCCAAGATATCATTGTACTGTATAAATTCACCTGTATATGTACCAAATTGAATACAAATTAGTTCAACGATTTAGTCGGGAAAACTTAACAAACAGCTATAGTAAAATGAGCCTAATATTACTTTGAACACTATAAATTAAACTTTGCAATCTAAATGATATAAAACTTAATTATTCGTTCCATCGTAGGAGGAATACGTTTTTATAGTACCGTCATCATAGATTCCAGCGGCTTCATCACGAGCATTCTGTTCAAGAGATTTCAAGATCTCTTCTGGGATCGGGGGCGGTGTAGGCAAGTGGTCACCTTCAGGGACGAAGCCGTTCTGGCCAGCTGTGTATCTAAAATTATTAAAAGTATTGTAATATCTTAAAGAGTCTACAGGACTATATATGAGGTAGGTATACTAAAAAAGTGGTACAAAACAAGTTTGACTCTACCTGATGGAGTAAACCTTGCCATCGTCACCGGTATAAGCAAATCCACCCTGAGCTTCTACACCATTCGTAGCAACACCATGTTCTTCAGCATAGATACCGTTTTCAGTTTCATATAAATATGAGTAAGTTTCTCCATCGTTGCTATTCTCCTGACGTAGGATAGCTGCGTTCCTTTCCAAAGCTGCTCGAGGACGTTCAGTGCGCACGGGTTCAAAATTAGCACCAAAACCATTGTATTGCTCGGCTCTAAAAACTTTGCCATTTTGTGCGTATACATTAGCATTTCTGGCGAATACATCACCGTTTTGGGTAGGGTAAGTTTTGCTTCCAGAATTTAGGAGGGGTGTTTGAAGAATTCCATCGGCACCACCAGAGGTTTGATAGTTTGGTGGCAGGTATGTCTTGTCCAATTTAGCAGCGTGGGCTAAGGCGAACGTGGCTACAAGGATAAACTGTAACAAAATAAAATCATCTTAAATATAAGACACAGAACTTTGACGGAGGATTATTTAATAAACACTGAATAGGCCATTCATTTATTTATGCATCAATAAAAGACGAGCATATCAAAGTATTTCCGTTTTAACCAGAAAGTGAATTTGAAATTGTTACCCAAATATAAGGTACTTATGGAGTCCTTAGCAAACACTACCCGAAATAGTTCAATACTTAGTAATAAATAACCTATAATACCAATGTATTGTGTCTTTAAGAATCTAAGAAAGATCGTGATTTGTTGTACATTTTTAAATACTATATCCAGAATTGATCACAAAACTGTTATTTATGGTACAATTAGGTATTACAGAGTTAGATATACAGATTCTACCATCTTTCTCTTCACATCCGCACTGTTCCTACGTTATTAATTAAAGAATAATATGTTTAATTAATTATTTTTTCGATTATATACGATGTTCGCCCAACCTAATCTTGAAAATCGCACAACCCAATTCAACGAAATTTTTCCAATGTGTATACTTCGGTCCAACTTGGAGATAAAGTTATGTTTATCCTGATAGGTGATTGAACATAATAAACGGCAGTGTGGTCAAATTATCGATTACCAAAATGACAGACAAGGGATGGATAGATGATAAATTTGAGTTTTCCTTTGCTTGTCCCTCTTGTATTTTGGGCATTTTATAATGTATGTCTTAGGTAACTCTGTAACTCAACCGATTTCTAACAAATTTTACAAACAAGTAAACCTTTTGCCAACTTCTGAGATAAGACAGATTTTATTCCAATAAGTGGCGCTTTGATCGAATTGACCACTAGAAAACTCTATCCCTTTTGATATCTTTAGCGTATGTGTTAGTTGTAACTCAGCCCAGTTTTAAAACTTACCAACTTCATGATGGTATATTTATTTAGTTTTTATGTGCTCTAACAAACAACTTGAACTGATGTACTGCGTTTGACTGATAACGTTAATGATCGAGTAGAATATTTATAGTAGAGCCTGCACTCTATTGATCTACTTTGTTTCGGTGCGGTATGTATTCAGAGTCGTGGCCGGAGGATTTCGTAATCATAATATAACGCACGAAGATGGACCTCGTATAATTGTGATGGATCTGTTTATGCAAGAGAATATTATGCATACAGTATTCGTTTTATATTTTCAAACAAATGACTATTTTTTATTCTTATCTGCCTCGACAATCTTTGACCTTCTTTTGTTATTTAAGATCTTTTTACATTTATTAGCATATCTGTAGGTACATTCTAAATGTTCGTATTCATAGAAAAATCCTTGTTTATATAGTCCGGAGTCAAATTCATAGTTTTTGGAGTAGAATTTTTATAATCATTCTGTGCTGTGATAAATTTTGGTGGCATTGAGTTTGGTGCTATTTTGACTTTGTGTGGTGCTAATTTATGCTTTTCTTCAGCAGAAGAGATTTTTTCTGTCCTGTTTTATACCTCTAACGACTTGTATGTAAATTTTCTACAACACTTATATAATATTTTATTATTCGATGAATTTTCCTGATACTTTAGTAGTTATTCTGCAAATTACAGAGGAAAGAAATCCAACAAATCCGAGATCGTACAAATCCATGTCGTTGTTGTTAAGTTATGAATGGTGTAGCTAATTCGACTTTGTTTTTTTATCTAGTACCGCTGTAGATGTGTCTTCATTCGTGTGCACTTGAATTATATTTCGTATTGTTTAGAGCTCATTTTTCAAACATTTAATATAATATTATTGTGTTCATTATAACAAATAATGCCACAGGCTTTTTATATACCTACTAGCTAGCCTGAGAGACCTTGCTCTGTCCTTCCTATTAATCAATACCTCGACCACAGTGCCACCTATAACGTAATGGTCCACTCATCAATAAAATTAAACATACAAACAAACAACAAATCATAGCATGATCGTAGGGCTTTTTCTAATGCTCGCCTGGTTAGTAACCAATATCAAGTTGAAAATTTGCCGCCAAATATTTTTAGGTATTTTCCGGCAGTTGCACTTGAGAACCAGTCCCTCCATAGGTTTAACGTGTTCACCAGCTTGAGTCACATCGTCACTTAACGTCAAAACCTATAAAGTTTATAAAAACACGCTTCTACTGCATCATTATTGCTTCGTATGTTATTCATGCATCATTCTCGCATAACGCGGCCCACATATCACGTTTGAATAGAGAGTATTAACAGTATATTGGCGTCGAGTGCTGTCGATAGACCACCGACCTTGCTCATCGGTACCTCCACGACCTCACGTGTAAACTGGATTAGCTTCCGATACATATCCAAGTAATTATATTTATGTTTAAATGCCAAATCGAAAGCTCGAACGGTCGTGATAACACCCCGGGCTATCTCGTTATCTAGATAGATGAGATCGTATGAAATATCGTCTGATGAGTCGTTATTTATGATTGTTTACGTTCGGAGGAAAATTAAAAAATCTTGAAAAGAAATTCCTGCGCTAATGAATATATATTTTTTATAGTTAAGGTTTAGCGTTATTGCTATAATCTTACCTGATATTAAATGTCGTTAGGGTCCAAGATAGTAGACACGCTAAACCTGTGGAGGGACTGGCTGTCAAGTGCAACTGCCGGAACACACCTATTGGTAATTGGCAGCAGATTTTCAACTTGAGGATGGTTGCTAGGTGTCCTCACGTTGCTTTCGTTGACCGATAGCTCAAGCTCATTGTATATGGATTTTAACGCACGTCCCTTGACGCGGAGTCTGTTGAGGGATGTAAAGTTTGTAATCAGTAAATGAAGGGTGTAAATGCAGATGCACTTCAATCCAATTTTTTTTTTTATAATGTACCCCTAGTTGTTGCTGCTTCTGATCACTACAATTTGGTGTACTTCCTTAAAAACACTGATTTTGGACTTTTATACCCTCATATATAAAAATAGATGTGTATGCATGTTCATCATGGACTCCAAAACGGCTGCACTGATTTTGATAAATTTTACAGGCATTTACAGATTAGTTTAACAGTTGCTCCTATGAAGTTTTGGTAGCGATCGGATCATCAGATTTTTTGAGTTTTTTAGTATTTGACTATAGATAAATTGTACTCATCTATTGGCTATATATACGTATACATAGGATTTTTCTAATAGTGTTACTTCTGGAGACTCTTAGATCGCAAGTTTTTTAACTTTCTATTTATTAGTTAAAATATATATATATATATATTTTTTTTTGGTGCAACTTTAATTAATCGAGAATATTTTGACTATCTTAGCCAAAGTATACATTTAATTATGGTTCTCAAGAAATATTTATTTTATTTGTATCATAATATCATATTTTAATGTTATATCCAACACAGTTATTGTTAATAAGAGGAAGAGGTAATGGAGTTAGTGCTTTCTTCTGGAAGAACATGTCGCAAAGTTTACAGAATCATGTATGTAGGTTATAGGTAGTTAGAGTTGTTAACGTGAAAGTAGATTAAAATTATTTTTCTTAGTCATATAAGTTATTCTTGAATGTGCTAGATGGCGCTCTGGTCGGGTCTTTTACTACTAAATAGGATGGAAAAACGCCTGCGATGTATTATATAAAAATATGCTACGTAGCACACTGACTGCACTGCATCTAATATTAAGTGCAGTGCAATCCAATTCAGCGGTGACTGACAATGAATGAAAATTCACTGCAAGTCCATTCTGCTATGCTGGCCTGTTTAGGTACCCATCCGCGCCTCTAAATAAAATAATAATTATATAATCTATGCAAAAAACGTATGCAAACAATGAATCGACATTCAGGGTAAATGGAAATGTTTATATCTCGCATCCCATCGATGGACGTGAGTTCGAACTCTGCAACGAGCTCTACTTTCGGTGAAGGAAAACGTTGTGATGACACAATAACAAGGTATACGGATTTTTCTAATATCCGCCTGGGTAGCTACCACCCTTGAGTTGATACTTCGCCGCAATTACATATAGACACGTTCCAATAGTTACACTTATTTGGGATCACATCGTCACACCATGAAATGTGATTGTGGCCATAATGCTAATCCTGGAAAGTATGTATATCCTGTATAGCGCGATACAGTGACACTCTACATCACTGAGAGTGAATCATCGCAGCGCATACCATCCGTGCACACCCACACGTCAAGTACACGGTTCTGTCTGGAACTACCCCCATAACCCTTGCGCGATAAGATCGTTATCAGGGTCACTAAATTAATCAGTTATGACCAATTGGTTAGTTAGGCTCGCGAATCTTTGTTCGTTAACCAGCAGCAGCACAAGCCAAGGGTCGGTTATTCTGATACCCTTGCGCCCTCAGCACTCGTCCCTATAGGTTCGGTGAAGCTGGCAAAGCCCTTAAAGATAATAACGTATGTCAATTAGAAAAAAGAAACTACAGTAGCATATTTTTACCTAATATATATGTTTATCGAAGTAAAACTAACTTAAACGGATTTTATCGCGGTTATTTATTAATTTCGATCCTGACCTTTCGAAAGCTTTCAGCCTTCCTGGTCACGAGGCGGACTGAGGTGTGGGTTCTCCAGAATAATTCATGTTACTGTGTCTACCTTCAATTTAATTTTTGATATTGATAGTTTTCCGACATAGGAAATCATTACATATACATATATATATATATATATTTGAAGGAACCAATAACGGCTCAGCGGTAGCTTGGACAGTGATCGCGTCGATAGGCGTGAGTTCAACTTGCTGCAACGAACTCAAACTTTCGGTGAAGTAAAACATCATGACGAAATGATATCGCGATGCCACGATGTAATCTAACGCTCACTATTAATTAATAGACTAAATATTAAATAAATTTATATCAAATTTCATGTGTAAAATATTACATCTTATATATAACTAGCATTTACTCGCGACTTCGTTCTTGAGACACACCGCCGATCGTTGATAAAGACTGCCTGGAAATTTTGTCAAAATCGTTTCCGGTGGTTGAGTTTCCACGGGGAATTGATTAAATTTGATCTTTAATAATACTCGCTGTACCCGTGACTTCGTTCGCGTGGAACTGAAAATTATTTAACAATTTTTTCACGGTGTAAACTTTTTTCAGTTCTACTTTGGTCCTATTGGCGGTAGCGTGATGTTATATAGCCTAGATTTTTTTGTGAAATTCGACTGGTACTTCCTAAGACTAGCGCTCGTTCAAACAAACAAACAAATTTATCAACAAATAAATTTATTTACAAAATTTAAGTTTATAATAGGTATTTTTTACCTATGAAATAATTGTTTTTCAGTGTTGGTCATTGTAAATCAAATAATTTTTGTGCGGCTACGAATTCTATTATCAAAATATTTTTATTTTAAAACATGGACTAATTTTTTATGAATTTGTTGCCTCTCGTCCAATAGGTTTCTTTAACATCAAGGAATCATGGATGAGTAATTTGATTAATAATCAAATCAATTTTGTTTATTCGTTTTAAAGCACTTAATTTTTTTACGTAAGGAAATATATATGTGCATGAGGGCACTGAGAGGGGTATGTGGGAAAAACCGGCAAGAAACTCAATCTGCATATTTCTTTTTTAATAATTTTTTTTTCGTATAAAACGTCATTTTTATCTTTAAAGACCCTAATGTAAGTGCGTACGTCTTATTCTGACTTCAATTTTATGTCAATGCGAGTACTTAATATCGCTTTGAACCGAACCAAGCGCAGTAACCGAGAGGCTTTCGTATAAAAAACGTTTTAATTACATAATTACAGCGATGCCGAAAGTGTTTACTTTTGCTACGGTTGATACAAAAACGATTAATGCAAACACATTATCCATCGTTCCAAGTAATGACGCAATGCAAGTATTTGATTACCGACTTTCGAAGTAATTAACCTTTGATATTATATGAGGCGCGATTTAAAATAATTCGAACAGACTCCGATGTACTTAATTTCGATACACCTAATTATTGTTGAATCGATCATTCAGACGTTAATATTCAAAGTTTTTTTTTATGTCCCATTGCGCTCTCGACAATAAACTATTTTTCGAAATTACTGTATCGTACCGCAACAGTGCAAAAAATATTTTTTGTTTTATCCTTACTAATAATATTTTAAATGCGAAATTGAGTTTATTTGTTTGTTATTTACGCTTCCACGCCTAAACCGCTGAATAGATGATCATGAATTTTAGCACAGAGATAAATGGGAACCTGGAGACGGGGATAGGCTTTTTCGAAAAACTTCTAGAAAGTGCTATAAAGAGAGGGATAAACTTTGCATGAAACTTTTTATCTAACCCCCTCGTTAAACCTTTTTTTTTTTCAATTAAGAGTTTATGAATGAATGAATACTTTATTTGCACTATACATTTTTACACTGGCAAGATTTTCTATAATTAATAGGATTACAAATATGGCCACACCCTGACAACTTCACCTTAAGTAATGGTATAGACCGATGGGGGACACGCTAACCCTAGTGAAGAGGTTTGACGGCAGATTGTTAAGCTCTACCATCACGCTATTCATCAAAATGTTATCCCTCACAATAAGCTCAATCTCATTGCAGGTGGATTTCAATTCACGTCTCTTGACACGGCGTTCGTACAGACTATCTACTGAGCTATCAACGCGTCAATGTTATAAGCCATATTCTTCCAGCTAACCGAAAGCAGTAAGAGTTACTACTATCGTAGGTAGTGGAAATACAATAATTTTTAAGTTTACATTTCACTTGCAAATAATGTCGAGTGATTGTGATACCCGAGGCAGTAACACGTCATATTTTATTGAAATTAAATTGTTACAATTAATGACGTAGGCCTAGATCACCATATAGACGTGCTAAGTTTAATGAAAATACTGGCTCTTAAGTGCAGCTGCTGGAACACACCTACAGGCAGATTATCAAACTGAGAGTGATAGCTACTTTTACAAGAAGTGTGGGCACTGATCCCTGGTCTCTGTCAACACGGCAATTTAAAGAGTCACCGCGGTGCGTTTTGGTGGATAGGGTTAGGTGATTAGTACCCCATGATACCTCTCTCGCTTTAACCTACGCCCGGGTAGTAAGTTAGCAGATTTATAACGCCACGATAATAAAAAATAAATATAAAGGTGGTAGCTAGTCCGAAGAATGTGTCCCTTTGCAGGAATTCGAACTTGCATCGGCTGAATTGTGTATGACTTGAATACTTGAAATTGTGACAAACTGGTCACTTTTAGACTCACTTTAAAAGGTTTTAGGTAATAGTGTTAGGTTTATAACAAAGTCCTAAAGCACATTAATGATTTGATGTATAGTAAGTTCAAGCACCACGTCAACCGTGTTTTAATGTCAAAAGGCTGTAACAGTTTGGTGCTAAGATATGTGAACGAGGTCGATGTCTGGAATCGACACCCGTCTCTGTGCATGCTCTAAGACCTATTGTAAACATATATTTTAATTTGTATCTTAAAAAAATACATAGACAAAAAACCAGACTGAATTTCTTGCGGGTTCTTCTCGATGACCGGATTATTTTCTGAAAGTTTTGACGTTCATGAGCGCCATCTCAGGGCTTAAATTAAATAAAGTTTCAATATAGATTCATGTCCATTGAGTCGGTGTCCGTAGAGGCAACTACAAAACCATCATTGTAGATATGGTTCATTCAAGCTGATACGTAATTCAAATTTAAAGGAAGTTATTCAACGTTGCGTATCCATAAAAACTCAAATGGCAATGGGCGGGGCAAGTCGCGAGGCTTAAGGATCAGAGATGGACCATAAAACTGACATTTTGGAAAGGTCCTCCAGGTAAAAGGAGTAAAGGAAGACCCCTGACACGTTGGCATGAAGAGATTGTGAGGACAACCGACTCAAACAGAAAACAGACGGCACAGAGCAGAGGCAAATGGGCATCTTTAGAGGAGGCCTTTACCCAATATGGAGTTCCTACAGATATTGTCATATCAAACTAAATTATGTCAGGCTATATTATTATATTATAACAAATAGTGAATACTATATAATTAAAACACAAATGTAAACAACAAATTAGGCGTATTATAACTTAAGAATAATGTAAAGTAAATAATTTGTAAGAAATAAAAGGCTTTTTATTTTATTTTGTCTTATTTATTTATTTTACTAGTTAACGTTTTCCAATAAAACTTTTTAGTCGGCGATTCAATAATCGAACAAGATCTGACAGTGAAATATCAATGAGGTCAAATGAGGTTCATTTAAACGTACCTCATTAGGAATAAGATTGATATAAGGGGATATAAGCATTTTATATATAATCATATATGCGATGATAGCCTAATGTGTACGGACGTGTTAATGGACGGGAGTTCGTACCCATGCAATTTTCTATGAGCTTTCGGTGAAGGAAAACGTCGTGACAAAGCCATACCATAGTGGAAGGATGTTTTATTATTGAAACGAAGTTCCTTATGAGGCTTCGCGGAGGTGTATTGTAGCCGACAAAAAACGTCCGTAACGTTAGCGTAACATTTTTATGTATAGTCTATGTATGATGGCTATACAGTGTCTAGTGTATAGTCTATGTGATGACTGTTATTATTATATCTTTTTATAAATCATCGTAAACAAAATAAAGGTGTTAAGATAATTTTGTAAAGTAGGTTTTTTTATATCGATAAAAACATAATAAAATATGTATACCCGAAAAATTATTTTCTTTATACCTCGAGTAGAACTTTAAAAATTTTTATAATAAGGAAATTCGTTCCTCGCTGGTGTTTCACGACACCACGCGTTTTGTTTTTTTGTTAAGGTTTTAGCGTTATGGCCATACTCTCACCTGATTCTAACTGACGTTACAGCCTAACTTGATAGACAAGCTAAACCTGTGAAGGGACTGGCACTGTAATGTGCAACTGCTGGAATACACCTATTGGTATTTGGCTGCAGATTTCGAACTTGAAGGTGGTTTTCTCAAGATGTATTCCTTCACCGAAAGTTCAAGCTCATTGTAGGTGGATTCGAACTCACGTCCCTTGATGCGAAGTCGTACACACTACCACTGAGCTATCATCCAAGCTAAATCCATAAAAAGCATCCATAAAAATCCAAGAAATTAAAACCGATTCAGAAACAGTGCGATTAACCCATTAGTCTTAGAGCGCATATGGCGTATCTAGACAACATTTTAATTGAGAAAGCCTACATTCAAATTGATGGTACTCCACATTAAGGATATAATAGGCATATTAAGTCACAATTCAATAACACAGGTTGCATTGTGGGTAACACTTAATTTAATAATGAAACATTATTAAGTTTTTTTCTTCGTTGAAGCAATCGTGTGTACCCGCCAATCATAGCGTGTAATATACGTACATCGTTTGCGGCCTAAAGTCTTCTCACACACCACATTTTTCGTGTCTTAAGCGTGTACCAACGAAAACGAAATTAAATCACATACTTGGACATGAACGAAGCTCATTACATAAGGTGCTGCATCTAGATATAAGAAAATATGGAGTACAAATAAGGAAGTAAAATATATTAGAATTTAAAAAAAATTGAGCTTATGTAAGCCTTTTATCGTATTTTATAGGTTATGTGACGATGGACCAAGACGTTGGCCTAGCTAAGCATAGGGGAGGAACTGGCTCTCAAGTGCAACTACCGGAACACACCTGTAGGTATTTGGCGGGAGATTTTCAACTAGAGGCTTGTAGGTAACTTGAAGGGCATTAGAAAAGGCCCTACTACCCTGTTCTGACTTTATCAAGATTTATTTATTCACCAAAAACTCAGGCTAATTGAAGCGATTGAACATTAGAGATTGTACAAAGGGAAATTGGGAGGGGGCATCCATTGACACGTTGTCAGTAGACACTACTAACTGAGACATCTTGACTTGAAAAATTATATTAAATAGATCTACATTCAGATTTCTGACCAATATATTGGAGCGCGAGTGAAGTCGCGGGGATAGCTAGTAATATAATCTCTTAACAGTCGATTGAAGACACGGGTCTAAAAGGCGACTTACTTTTTAAACCCGTATTTAATTTAATACGCGAAAGTTTAAAAAGTCTCTTTTTATTGTCAACGTAAATATAAAACTAAAAATGTATGGAATGACATACAAAAAATATATAAACACTAACATATATAAAAAAAAAACAACAAAAATGTGTCAAAGTGACATTGACATGTGTCATCCAATACGTCATATTTTTTTTTTGAAATGGAAAATGTGTGCGCATCCTATTTTGCCAGTGTCACGTGGATAGAATCATAAAACAAACCGCATAAGTAAAAACTACTTGGCTAGGAGTACTGTTTTCCAATCATACTAATATTGTAAATGCAAAAATGAGTTCGTTTTTTGATTAGTTTAATCTATTATGATGAATTGTAGTATTGAGATAGATGATAGTTATTTTCCTAGCGAAAAACTCATTGGAAGTGGAATAAAGAGAGGAAAAAACTTTGTATGAAACTGTTTATTGCGTCATCCGGTTAGACAAAATCAAATTGAACGTAAGCGAATCCGCAGATAACAGCTAGTCTGCAATAAAGAAATGAAAATCAATTATTTGCTTTAGTTTTCTTTTATTATTTGAAAATCTTTATCATATGAAATCAGGAAATAGATAGTTTTTTACCACATTAAAAATATCCTCAAATTTATTATAATAATATGAATATATGTAAACTTATCGTCTGGTAAGTGAACAGTCAGCTTTATCTAATTTACCAACTTGTAATACCAAAATTACTAACATTAGTAAAACTTCAAGTAAGAACGTATCTAATTATTTTAGACAATTTATACTCCGGGCTTTATATCGGCACTTACAAAAAGAAGGTCAAATTTTTTTTTTATATATTTATGTATCTACGTATGAACATATAATTTTGATCGTGCATTCGCAACAATATATTCACAGAGAAAACAATAAATTAAGGTCGAAACATTAATTAGTTTTGTGCGTAATATTAATATGGTTATATTAATGTGTTGCCCAGAGGTCAGGGTCCCAAACTGTGGTTATATGTAAATGGTGCTACTTGAAATCGGATTCACTAGAAGTTGGAAAGTCTTCCATATCTCTTATATAAACACACACGCTGTAATGAATTAAATTCGAACCTCAGTATAGTAATTAATAAATTTACATTTTTTTTTCGAAATCCTCTAGAATTGACTGTAAGAGCATTGGCTCTTAATTACTGTGTGGTAATTTACTTATTGTTAGTTTTTTTTAATCAAAATATACCTTTACATCACGAATACATTTATCAAAAATCTCTTTATAACGTACTAGATTTTATGTGCGGCTTCGCTCGAGTTTATATTGAATTTGTCAAACAAGTCAGATGACGCAATAAAAGGTTTCATACAAAGTTTATGTATTTTACCCTGTTTACCCCACTTCCGTGAACTTATTTGCGAAGAAAAAGGAGTCTATCTCCGTCTCCAGGATCCCATCTACCTGTGTGCCAAAATTCACCAACTAAGCGTGAAAGGGTAATATGCGTACATGCGAGCGAAGCCGCAGGTAAAATTTGATAGCAATTTTTTTTTTTTTTTATACTTAAGGTTTAGCATTATGGCTATAATCTCACCTGATCATAAGTGACGATACGGCCCAAGTTAGTAGACACGCTAAACCTGTGGAAGAACTGGCTCTCAAATGCAGCTGCCGGAACACACCTATTGGTATTTGGCGACAGGTTTACAACTTGAAGGTGGTAACTAGCCAGACGGGCATTAGAAAAGGCCCTACCACCATGCTATGGTTTCCTCACGATGTTTTCCTTCCCCGGAAGTTCAAGCTCATTGTAGGTGTTTGGATTCGAACTCACGTCCCTTGACGCGAATTCGTACACACTACCACTGAGCTATCATCGCTTCAGAATTATACGTAAATTGCGTAATTGTCCAATGTCTAATAAATTATAATAGTAAATCTCTACGTCAACATAACTGATCTATATATTCATATTACTAGAAAGGTTAACTAGAAGCAATTATTAGCATAGGTTTTTTTTAAATAATTACTTTAAAAAAAAAAAAATATCATACAATGTTTCGTTCGTTGAAATCATTCAATAACTCAAACCAGTGACTTGCGTCAAATGGACCTAAAGATCTATAAAAGGTTTTCACTGATCTAAACCTTTCTCCCTCTATCTTCCTTCTCCATTTCTTATATAGTATCTGGAGTCCCTGTTGTAATGTTTTTTTTTATGGTTAATGTTTAGCGTTATGGTTACAATCTCACCTGATGTTAAGTGACGATGTGGTCCAAGATGTTGGACACGCTAATCCTAGTAGAAGGACTGATACTCAAATGCAACTGCCTGAGCATACCCATAGGCATTTGGCTGTAGATCTTCAACTTGAGGGTGGTAGCCAGGCGGGCGTTGCAAAATGCCCTACCACCATAATATGGTTTCATCACAATGATTTCCTTCACCGAAAGCTCAAGCTCATTGCAGGGATTCTAACTCATATTCATTGACACTATCCACTGAGCCTCTATTCACGATTTGAAGCGATGATAGACGTGGGTTTGAATCCAACTATAATGAGTTTGCGCTATCGGCGAAGGAAAATATCGAGATACATGCTTGGCTAGCTACCATCCGCAAGTTTAAAACCTGTCGCGAAATACCTATAGGTGTGTTCCGGCAGTTGTAGTTGAGAGCCAGTTCCTTAGGTTTAGCGTGCCTACCATGCTGGACCACATCGTCCCTTAACATCAGGTGAGAATGTGGCCATATCGCTAAACCCCTACAATAAATAAAATCACTTCAAAATTTATTATATTTCCATAATATCGAAACAGTTGGAATCGAATAACCAGGCTCACACCTAAGTATGTTTACTACCAGCCTTCTAACCGTTTACAATATTATTTTAATACGATGGGGCAACATTTTAAATGTTGCAATTTTAGAGTGTTTATTTTTTTACATTAGGGTTTTATATCGTGTGGTAACCCGTCAACAGCGTTTAATTTTTTTTAATACATTCTAAATAAAATTTCAATATATTAATTAGGTGTTTGCTTGGTGATGGCTTTTGATTTAAACCCTTTTTAGAAAATTCGAGCAATCTTTGAAGTAACAAGCAATGATAGATTTTGCGGCTGCAGAACGCCTCTTAGATCGAAGGGCAGAATATATAAATTCATAATAATACTTCTCACATTGTATAGATCGGAGTGCTGAGCTAGTATGGAGATGGATGTGTGTCGATTAGACATAGCAGAAACACGAATGAGCAGTTTTACAAGACTAGACAATATCCGGAATGTATATGTAAGCGGGAGGTTAAAGGGTCGTCCGTAGCAAAGAATTTGAAAAGGAATTAGAAAGGGAAACGTTTGTGATAAGAAGAGTAAAGGATGCGAGTGTTGAGGGATAGAAAAGAAGAGGGAGACCAAAGAAAACGTGGATAGAGTCTGTGTTGAGATGAAAGAAAGGGATTTAATGAAGAGATGACAACTGAGAGAGATTTATCGATTGCGCCGATCCTATATAACTTGGGAGCAGGACAAGGTGATGATGATGATGATGATGATCAAGCGATGATAGATCACGTGGTATTGTGTACGGACCCCGCGTCAAACCATTGCATAGTGGTAAGGCTTTTTCTAATGCCACCGTCAAGTTAAAAATCTACCGCCAAACGTCTTTAGGTATGTTCCGACAGACGCACTTCAGAGCCAGTACCAGCACTAGGTTTAGCGTGTTCACCATATTAAACCACATCATCAGTTGACATCAGATGAGATTGTAACCAAAACCATTAACCTGTGAAGTATTAAAAATATATTTCTTATATAAATAAAAATACATGCTTCCTTGTATGTTTATTATTGTAAAGTTCTTAAATCAGTAATAAAATAAAAAACATATTCTTTTTTCTTATCTTGGCATTACAATGCTTGCCAAATACCCGTTTGTTACTAAAAAATGTTTATGTTAGACTATGTGATTACATAATTATTTTTTTACGCAGCGTCCGTGCATGCTACCAGTTGAGCCATCTACGTTTCAAGATATTAGATTATAAATTTAAGGAATTTTTTAAAGTTCCGATTTAATAACACTACGTCAATATTAACTGAAAAAAATATTAGTTATTAACAGAAGAGACAATGGTGCTTATCTATACTATATTAACAATGGTTTTTACGCGCGGTTTCGTTCCCGTTAATATTAATTTTGTGAAACAAATTTGATGACGCAATGAAAAGTTTCATACGAAATTTATGCCTCTCTTTGTTACACTATCAGTAAACTTTTTGTGAGAAAACGTTCAAGATCCCATCTATATCTATACCATAATTTATAGTAATTGGTTCAGCGGGTTAGGTATGAGTTCGTAACAAACAAACAAACTCACTTTCGCATTGATAATATTAGTCAGGATTATAAAGCGACAAAGTTAAAGTCATGACAGTTCAGTGGTAGTGTGTACGACTTCGCGTCAAGGGACATGTTTTCGAATCCAACCACCTACAATGAGCTTGAGCTTTCGGTGAATGAAAACGTCGTGAGGAAACCATAACCCGCCTGGCTAGCGACCACCCTCCAGTTGAAAATCTGCCGCCAAATACCAATTGATGTGTTCCGGCAGTTGCACTTGAAAGCCAGTTCCTCTACAGGTTTAGCGTGTCTACCAACTTGGGCCGTATCGTCACGTAAGATCAGGTGACATTATGGCTGTAACGCTAAACCGTAACCGTAAAAAAAAGTTTTTTTTAACCATTCATTGAGGATCACAGTAGATTATCTAACATCACGCTACCACTTATAGCAGTAAAATGGTATAGACAAGTATTAGAATTTTATGAGGAGAGGCGAAAGTCATATAAACAGGAAAATGTTAAGTATGAAGGTAGATGCATGTAAGAATAGAGGGCCGTACAAGATAGATGGACTTTTTATGGAAATTATTTATGTATATTTGTAAATAGTAAGGTAATAATAGGTGATCAAGGTCTGTCCTTGAGAAAAACATGTTGTGCGGATTATATCTAGATAGGTAAATGGGTAAGTGTAAGAAGGAGTTGTACGTATTTAGTATTTCGCAAACGGCTCTAGCCGTATGAATAGAATTTAACTTTTAGAAAGTTTCGCGTTCTACGTTTAAATAGATTCATTCTTTTTTTTCTAGACTCCGAGCAAGCCATGGTCATTATAATATTTATACTAATGTTACTTGATTGCCTTTTATTAATTACTAGCATGTGCCCGCGAGTTCGTTCCAGGTGAACTTAAATATATTTTTATATCTCTTGAAAACTGATAGACGATCGCTACCTAACTTCTCGGGATCGGGATAATCTGAACACTTTGCCTGAAAATTACATGTTAATTGATCCAACCGTTTTGGAGTCCATACTGAACGTATATAGACGTTTGTTACGACCATTCAGTGCCACACGACTTCGTGTAATCCATCCAAAACAAAAGTTAAACGAAAACGTATGGAAAAAGTGGAATCTAAGAACTAAGTAGGCCAAAAACTTTGTCCGCAAAATATGTGCATCGAATTTTCGTAGTCTCATAATAATCAAATAATCAATAAATCATATATTTTTTACTTATCATTATACTAATATTGTAAATGTGAAAGTTTGTTTGTTTTTTTGTTTGTTACGCTTTCACGCTTAAACCGTTGCATCGGTTGTGATGAATTTCAGCACAGAGATAGATGAAATCCTGGAGACCGAGATAGGCTACTTTTTCTCGCGAAAAACTTATAAGAAGTGGGTTAAACTGCGGTATAAACTTTGTATAAAACTTTTTATTGCGTCATTCAATTTGTATGGCAAAATCAATATTAACACGAGTGAAGCCGTACATAACATCTAGTTTATTTATATATTAGACAATTTTTATAAAACAACACGGCGATCTGATATTTTTATTGGACTAAAATTCTGTTTAAAGGTTTGTAAATATTAATAAAGCGTCTTATTTTTTGGTTAGTATAGTGGAGTAAGATAACTGATAAATCCATCCAGAGACCAATTATTATCGAAAATTTGGGGAAATTTTACAAAGAAGGACAAAACAGTTCCCGTTGTTTTTTTTATAACAATGAAGTTCGTCGATAACTAATAAGCTATAAGAAAATCGGTTGATAAATAAGTGAAAAGGGTACTCAAGTGTTTTGTTTTCACCTACGTTTATAGTCACTGATTTAATCAAAACGGAAAAGATGGTCCTCTCAGGCCATCTGGCAGATGTAAAACATTTAATTAATTATTATAATCTATAATTAATGAAAACTCAATAAAGAAAATATGAAATAAGCATGCAGTGCGCGCACATGCAAGTATTGTATTTTTGGAAAACCCCCCCGAACACAGAGTATGTTTAGTGAGAGTAAAATGAACTATTTTTAATATTATAATGATATATTGATAAGATAATGTATCGTTATAAGCGATGACAGCTCAGTGGTAGTGTGTACGACTAAGCGTCAAGGGACGTGAATTGGAATCCAACCACCTACAATGAGCTCGAGCTTTCGGTGAGGAAAACATCTTGAGGAAACCATAGCATTGTGGTAGGGCTTTTTCTGATGCTCGCCTGGCTAACTACGACCCTCAAGTTGAAAACCTGCCGCCAAATACCAACTGTTCCGGCTGCTGAACTTGAGAGCCAGTTCCTCCACATGTTTAGCGTGTCTACCAATTTGGGCCGTATCGTCACTTAACATTAGGTGAGATTATGGCCATAACTCTAAACCTTAACAATTAAAAAATGCGTTATATCTAATGCACATATTTTAGTGTAAGTCATGTGAATAGATGTTGTTAAAAGTTTTTGAAGTGAAACTTCTTTAGGCGCATGAGGGTAAAATTTTTACAGATGAAACGTCACGCCGGTATGCAACGGAAGTGTCGGAAAAGAGAGAGAGAGTGATCGAGACCGATTGAGAGAGAGTAAGACAGGGCGAACGTAGCATGAGCAACTAGCCGTGGAGTGAGAGTAGGGAGCAAGCGAGTGAGAAAGATTGAGAGAAAAAGTGAGACAGAGCGAACGTCGTATATAAACAAGATTTATAAATTAGTTCGCCAAAGAAGTTTCACTTCTGACATGTGTACTTTGTACGCACGCATGTTTTTTTTTTATTGATGTTCCTTATCGTACGGTGCGGATAAAAGCTAGATAAATTAAAATCTAAGATGTTTCCGTCACTACTCTTTTTTTATTATGTTCTATATTGCACTATATTTCTATAGTGTAGACGGTTATCCATAGAGTGTATACTATTGGCTGTGCCCAGTCATAGGTGCGCGCTTATTGGTTCAAGACTGCCAGTAAGTTCTCAACGGCTGCGTAGATATAGTTTGTACACGTCATACGCGTCAGCTGTTCCATAGCGTATTATTATATATATGGTAATGAATTAGATGAATTGAACGATCTACAATTTTTTTTTTTCACAACTTTAAAAATATATATCAATTATGAAATTTCCTACGATACCTTAAATTCATTAGTTTATATTTGCGTTTAATTTAATTGCTCTCAGACGCTAGTAATGCGTTTATTTGTATTTGTTAATCAATAATATAATATAATAGGTTTATCAATAATAATATACTACGTAAGGAAATTCGTTCCAACTGAGTATTCCGCGACAATCAAGCAAATTTTTTTTGTTACTAATAACAACGACTTCTTTTAAATATAAACTTTATTTTTTATCACACGGTGACATGTTTATTAAGACTATTCCATACATTTTGTAGATATTACAAAAATGTATAAAATATTTATATATATATATTTTTTTATTTCTTTTATTAATGCCCATTTTTAGTATCGAAATAATTTACATTTTCTCTAAAGTCGCCTTTGGTCTAATACTTGTATCCTTCTTCTTCGGTGAAACTAGGAGGTTGACGGGGAGCTCCGAAGGTCTGTGTGGAGGAAGCCTGATCTCCAGAAGCTTTGAGGCCCGGCTGTGCACCTGTCTGCTGGAACGCTGTAGCCTTTTGACCGGGACGGTTGTATTCATAAGGAGCAGATTGGGCTGGCATCGAGGATCCGTAGTTAGACTGAGAAGGTTGGTATTGCCCAGCACCCGTAGTACCCAGCGCACCCGTAGGCGCAGAGGGACTTTGACCAAATCCTGATGCTGTACCAAATCCAGTTACAGTTGAGATAGGTTCAGTAACAGGCCCTTTCGACTTGCCACTCGAAGCAAAATCAGGAGAAGGTCTTTGGGCCTTAGATCCTGAAGAAGCGAAGCCTTTATCAGTAACTCTCGGTGAAGATCCTACAAATGAGCCTTGAGATTGACCACTTGGTACAGATTCTGGCCTATACTCTCCAGGAGTTTGGCTGGAGGGGGTTGATGGACGACCGAATTGAGCATTCGCTTGGGGTTTGTTGTAGTGATAACCAGATTGCGACAAGCTCTCTCCGCTCTTAGCAAATCCAGGTGCTGATTCTGGTCTGTACTGTCCAGAAGTTTGGCTGGAGGAAACAGATGGACGACCAAACTGTGTGTTTGATTGAGGTTGGTTATTATAAACAGATTGCGATAAGCTTTCTCCGCTCTTAGCAAATCCAGTCGCTGATTCTGGCCTGTACTGTCCAGAAGTTTGGCTGGAGGAAACAGATGGACGACCAAACTGTGTGTTTGATTGAGGTTGGTTATTATAAACAGATTGCGATAAGCTTTCTCCGCTCTTAGCAAATCCAGTCGCTGATTCTGGCCTGTACTGTCCAACAGTTTGGCTGGAGGACGCAGATGGACGGCTCACCTGAGCATTTGCCTGGGGTTGATTGTACTGATAACCAGATTGCGACAAGTTGTCTGCGCTTTTAGCAAATCCGGGTGTAGGTTCTGGCCTGTACTGTCCAATAGTTTGGCTGGAGGAAACAGATGGTCGGCCAAACTGTGTGTTTGTTTGAGGTTTGTTGTTCTGGTAAACGGATTGCGACAAGTTTTCTTCGCTTTTAGCAAATCCCGGTGCAGATTCTGGCCTGTACTGACCAGCAATTTGGGTAGAGGAAGCAGATGGGCGGCTGGCTTGTGTGTTAGTCTGAGGTTGGTTGTATTGATAAACAGATTGCGACAAAGTTTCTCCGCTCTTATCAAACCCGGGTGCAGATTCTGGCTTGTACTGTCCATTGGCTTGACCGGAGGAAAGTGATGGTCGGCTATACTGCGCGTTCACCTGAGGTTGACTGTATTGATAACCAGATTGCGATAAGTTTTCTCCACTCTGAGAATATTTAGGTGCAGATTGACCGGGCTTGTTAGGTCCTTGGAAGTTGAGTGATCCAGTCAATGGGAATTTCCCCGAAATCTCAGATGCGACTGGCCCAACTGACCCAGAGCCGCTGATGGATGGAGTACTGTATTGAGAAGTTGGAACCTGGCGTTGAGGTTGGGAATAGGTGTTTTGAGCACCTTCTTGACCCTGGTAGGTAGGAGCAACTCCGCTGAACTGCTGCGGTGTGTATACATCTTCATTCGGATTGTAAGCACCTGGAAACGTTTTATAGAACAATTTGAACCCTTTGACGATAACTTACACGTAAACTAATCAACTTCGTAAACGTGTAAGAAAAATCATAATTGGTGGTAAATAATAAATATTTTAAAGACTAACAGTGTAACATATTCACAGTATTTAATTTTTTTTAATGATTTTTTAAATATCAATGTGTTCCGTAAAGAAGCAATAACTAATTCGTTTGTCGTATTGTTAAAACAACAGCTTATAACGATTCAATATATAATTAGACTACAATAGAATGTATAGGCGTTCGAAAAAAAAAATTACAGTATGACGCTTTTTAACCAGTTTATCGATATTTAAAAGCTCCCTAAAATAATGTACAAGAAAATTTAATTCTCGCTTATTACTGTTACACATAGTATTATTAATATTTTTAAAATAACATTACTTTTTATATTCCACTCATTCATATTTTGCCTGACTTCTAAAAATGAAGAGATTCCATTTTCGGCTCTATATTTTATAACGTATGCTAGTCGAAATCTTTGACAATTGTAAACCGATTCCAATGTTTTTTTATTAGTTTCGGTCTTATACAGAGGTCATTCCATGGAAATAGCAAGAAAAGAACCTTCCCTTAATGAGATTAATTAGGTGTTAGCTACCACTTATTTGATTTTCACACATTTTTCGACTACGTATTTTCACTGATATTTTCGTGAATTTCTTAACAGATTTCAATGATTCTTATTACTGGTTAAGGTTTTTTTTCTATATTAACCGCCTTCTAGAATTAGTGTTAGATTTATAAAGTATCAACAATTAAGCTACCATTATTCTATTATTAATGCATCTATTGTCTATATTGATGCTGTTTTAAATAAAATAAAATTATGTAACATTCTTGGGAACTCTAATAAAAAAATACAGAAGTGTATAAACACTTGTAACAGCGGAGGTAGCAACAATGCGTTACCAAACTTGAATACCTCTTCTTCAAGAAACTCTAGAGGGCCTACATAACCCTAGAATACAACACTAGGTTTCTACTAGAGATTTTCCAGCTAAATAAAATCTCCAATGCGACTTTTTTTATCCTACCTCTGTATTTTGCTATCTATGTATTATTATGTCATTAAGTCAACAGAGTCGAAAGATCTTAAAGCAATTTTTCGATTAGGACAATTAAATTTCATGTAAAATAAAATTTATTAATTTGATATTTTTTTTAATGTAATAACGGGTAAACGAGCAAGCGTGTCATCTGATGCTAAGTGATCACCGCCGCCCGACATCTACAATACCTGGGGAATCGAAGGTGCGTTGCCGGCCTTTATTTTGGAGGGTCTGGCTCTCAATTTGCCTTTACAAAATGGCTGTGCATTTGTTCTAACTTATTAATATTATGAATATGAATGAAAGTAAATTTTTTTATAGTTATGGTATAGTGTTATGGCCATAATCTCCCCTCATCTTAAGTGACGATACGGCCCAAGTTGGTAGACACGCTAAAAACTTTGGAGGAACTTACTCTCAAATGCAACTGCTGGAACATACCTATTGGTAATCGGCGGCAGATTTTCAACTTGACGGTGGTAGTTAGGCGGGCTTTAGAAGAAGCCCTACTACTATGCTACGGTTTCCTCACGATGTTTTCCTTCACCGAAAGCTCAAGCTCATTGCAGGTGGCCGCATTCGAAGTCACGTCCCTTGACGCGAAGTCGTACACAATACCACTGAGCTATCATAGTTACAAAATTTTATACATATAAATTTTACACACATTATATAATCTTGGTATAAACTTTTTGGGTCTCTTACCTTCTTGGGTTCCAGCGGCAGCCGCTCGAGCGTTCTGTTCAATTGACCTCAGAATCTCCTCAGGGATCGGATGGGGAGTGGGTAAATGGTCGCCTTGCGGTTGGTAACCGTTTTCATCGGCGGTATAAGTCAGTCTTATAACTTGACCGTCATCATCTGTGTACGTGAAAGCACCTTGAGCCCTCACGCCGTCAGTAGCGACACCGGATTCCTCAGCCGATATACCATTGGAAGTTTCAAAACTGTAAGCGAATGTCTCACCATCGTTTTGGTTATCATATCTCAATATCTCAGCGTTTCTGTCGATGGAAGCGCGTGCACGCTCCGGTTGGTATGTCTGGAAGTTGGTTTGCTCTTGTGGAACTTCACCGAAGGAGCTTGAAGCCTGTTCGTAACCAGTCTTTACAAAAGTACTTGCTCCAGTGTTAGGTTTACCAAAACCTGTTTCTCCGGCAGGTTGGGTATACTGAGAAGGTGAAGTCTGGAATCCAGGTGCTGATGGTTGGTTAAGCCCCTGACCGGTTGGTTGGCTAGTGATCGGAGTGTCCGGTTGACCGAAAGCGGAGACAGGTTGCTGGCCGAGTGTGGGCGATGTGTATTTGCCGAAAGACGGTTGACCGGATCCGATATTGCCAGAAGCAGTGCCAGAGAATGCAAATGGGCCTGATGCAGATGCGGTCGGTCCGTTTCCAGGTGCAGTAAGGGATTCAGGGCTACCTCCGGCTGTCGCTGCGTTTGGTGGAGGAAGATAAGTCCTGTCCAGCTTCGCAGCATAGCCGCACGCTACTACTGATAAAATTATGAGCTGGAAATAAAAAAAAACATATTTTTGTTACAAATTTAGGAAATGGTAAATTAAATAATTCTTATTTGAATAAAGAATGATCGGAGTGAACACAAATGTTTGTGAAATGTGAATATAAAAAAATGTAGAAAAATAAAATAATTTGCGAGTTTTTCTAGAATACACAGTAACACATTTTATTCCATTTTTCCATAAAGTTAGCGTTTTAAATTTTTATTAATTTAAATAAATCTCAGTATTTTAAGTGTTTCGATACTAGTGTGTAATAATAATTCAAACACCGAAAACGGTATATTTATTTCCGTATACATACATTAAACTGTACAAAGTTTAAAGTAAATAATAAATTAAATAATTAAATAATTTTACCAGCTTCATGTTAAGCTGTTGATTATACGAGGGATGATCACCGAATGTACGGAATATGTCGTCCGAGTTCTATTTATATGTAATAATTCGTTCACATAACTATTATATTACTTAAATGTACTCACGGATTTAACCTTTGACTGTGACCGTATTAGCGGGTAAACAGCTCCCGCCCGCGGTTGCGCTCGCGTGAAATATCTTACAAAATTCAACTGTGCCTCATGACAGACTAATTGTATATAATTACACGGAACACCTCGGTGTTTGAGCTTCCATGATTATTTCACTTAAAATGTTTGATTTACAAATTACATTATCGTAACGTATTAATCATATAAATAAAGCAAAACAGAAATGAAATATATATAGATTTATGAGTCGCTTTGGTGAGTGAAAATTGTACTGTTTACTAGTAACTTTCTTTTGAAGCGATGATAGCTCAGTTGGTTTTGTGTACGGACGCCGCGTCGTTGGAAACGAATTCGAATCCTCCTGTAATGAGCTTGAGATTTCGGTGAAGGAAACATAGTGACGAAATTATATCATGGTAGTAGGGCTTATTTTAATGCCCGCCTGGCTAGCTACCACCCTCGAAAGGAAAATCTACCGCCAAACACCTTTCGGCAGTTGCATTTGAGAGCCAGACTCTCCACTAGGCTAAGCGAGTCCACCATCTTGGGCCACATCGTCACTTAACATCAGGTGAGATTGTGGCCATAACGGCAAGCCTATAAACTATGGAAAAAAGTAACATCGAAGTTTTTGAGCTTCTTAAATGTTATCACTTAGATGGACCTAAAAATTATTTAATATTTTTTGGCCGTTTTTGTAACTTTTTTCGATGCAGCCTTGCTCCTGTTGGTGGCAGTTTGATGTTAAATAGCTTAAAGCCTTTTGCTAGTATTGCTTTATCAACCACAAAAAAGATTTTTTAAATGTTTCCGGTAGTTACTGGGTTCGTGCGTTAAAACAAACAAACAAAATAAAATAGTAATATAGATATTTCTATAATGTTTAATCACATAATAAAATAAAGTATTGTGTATATAGTTAAGAATCGTTATTGGGAGTCGTTAAGGGAGACGTTAGGGGCGTGTGGTGGCTTATCGGATGCTAATCACCCGACACTAAAACGCACCACGGCGACACATCAAACTCCCGTGTTGACAGAGATCAGGAACAGCTTTCACAATTCCTCATCGAACTGATACCAGCACTCGAGATAGGCTTCTTGAATGATATGGAGACAATGACTCTAGGTAAATCCTCAGTTGTAAAATTAGCTTTTGTTACAGTTACATATCGACTAAACAAATTTATTCGTTTCACACAAACTAAGGAAAAAATAGCCCGACGTTTTCATTGTAGCGAATTTTAAGTCATATTTTCTAAAATACATATTAATATAATAGAAAAAAAACGAAGGATATAAAGAGATTTGTAATATAATAATATATATAAGTGTAACCGAATATAGCACGTGTTATAGGTGACAATATTTAGGTCATTACCTAATGATTTTTTAAATTATTCATGTAAAAATAGAAAAAGCAGTAATAAATGTCATGGACCAAGAGCAATAAAGCCGAATCCACCACATGTATTTCTACTTTCATGTAGTAAATCCTCAATGACTTTTCTACCAGTGCCATCAACTGCACCCTATTAAACAAAACGAGTTCCTTCTTTTCTCATCATTAAACCCAACGGATTTACGCCATAAAGTCTACTTGCGTATATTTGTTCTAATTTCAAAACTAAAGGCGCACAAAATGGCGGCACGGTTCTAAAAAAACTGCCTAAGTATATTTGGCTTAACTCATCATACATATTTCCTGATTATAATTTATAACTCATTCGCCTTGCTAACATTACTATATCACGCAAATCGCTAAAAATATAGAGACTACGCAATTTTGTAGGTTAAATTGAAAACCGCAACAAAATATTTACATGAATAAAACGCATAAAAAGTTAATATGAAAAAAGAATTCGTCAATGCCAAAGATACTGGTATATAAATTGAACAATGATCTCTAGTTGACACATAGTTTTCAAATCTACAGATTAAAAACATAGTTTACAATATTAATCTACAGATAATTAAGGACTTAATTTGAATTGGTAATCGTACTTTATATTGTCCTATATTAAAAATATTGATGACATTCTGCAATATAAAGATTGGATGTTTTGAATAAGTGAGTTGTAGATAATTATTCGTATCTTGATTTGTCAGTTGCCACAAGAGCGCCCTGGGCAATTTTATCAAAGAAACCTTATCGTTCTAAGTGGAACTTATCTAATTGTGTAGAAATAGATTGCCACTAAATAATACAAATTAAAAATATATGTTATGTGTTTTGCGCATGTGAGCCCACAAGTTTGTTTGAATGCGCTGATATTAAGAACTACAAGTCAAATTTCAAATATTCAAATATTCTTTCTATTTCGCAGAACACTCATTGAGGAAGATTTAAAGTGATTTAACATCACGCTACCGCCAATAGTAGTAAAGCTATATTGAAGAAGTTACAGTAACCGGTAAAGATTATTGAACAAAATTTTAGTTCCATTCGAACGAAATCGCAGACATAACTTGTTAATATTACAAAGCTAAATGGTGGTTTCTTTAATCGCGTCAATATTAGACACTAAAAGTCGAATAAAAATAAAAGATACTTGTATTGTTTAGATAAATCATTAAAACGGGCTTCAGGATATTTAACATCACGCTACCAACAATAGGAGGAAAGCTGTATTTTTTTAATGAAATAGAAGGCAAACGAACAAGCGGATCACCTGATGGTAAGTGATCACCGTCGCCAATGGACACCCACAACATCAGAGGAATCGTACAAAAAGTTGAAAACAGCAAATCGTTGAAAATAAAGGTAAAAAAAGAGGGCAGTTACCACAACCGCCTAAGCTGACTACACCACTGATGTAAACAAATAAAACACATTCAGCGTACCGGTAGCAAGCTTTATTAGAAGCTTGAGGTTGTAGATTCGATACTCGCTCGCGGCAAAATTTTACATGATAAACAGAATTATAAGTTGCATATCTATTAATTGTCTACAGTATGTCACCTGTTTAATTATTATAATAGAATCTTTAGAATATTATAATAGGATCAGGTGTAAAATTGTGTGTTAAAACTAGGGGTAATATATATTATGTATATATACATAGTACTTTAATAGTATACATGTAGTATTATATATAGATAATGTAATATAAGATCATTATTAATATGACAAATTTCGGTAAAGTATAATAAATATATAATACATTCTAGAATATGAAGCGATGATAGCTCAGTGGTAGTGTGCAGGAACGTCGCGTCATGGGACGTGAGTTCGAACCCAACTATCTACAATGAGCTTGAGCTTTCGGTGAAGGAAAATATCGTGAGGAAACCACAGCATGGTGGTAGGGCTCTTTCTAATGCCCGCCTGGCTAGCTACCACCCTCAAGTTGAAAATCTACAGCCAAATACCAATAGGTGTCTTCCGGCAGTTGCACTTTAGAGCCAGTCCCTCCAGTAAAGCCCGGCAACGCACCTGCGATTTCCCTAGAGTTGTGGGTGTCCATTGGTGGTGATGATCACTTACCATCAGACGAAAGGCTTACTCGATTGTCCCTTAGACCATAAAAAAATAGTAAAATAGAGATTAATATTCATCAGATAAATAACTATTGTTGCGGTTATATTAAATATTTAAATTTATTACCGAAGGTAACAAAGGATGAGTCGGTTTGGATGGAATGGGTATATTTCCAGCATCTATTCGCCTGGTGTCTGAAGCTCCCCTGAAAAGCAGAGGTTCTATACACTTAATGGGCGCATCGTGTCTCGAGTTTTGCACAACGAACACTATGCACGATGTCACCTATGCTAACTAATTTATTGTCAAACACACAAATGTATGATTGAAAATTGCATATTTAATATAGGCTAGGGAAGTTTAATTATGTTTGCATGATGTTGTAAATAGTTTATTCAGTACTATCATTTGTGTAAACCTCTAACTCGATAGGAAGATTCCATTGTTAGGGATTAAAAGTGAGGCACATATGTGACATAATACCTTGTGAAACTTCATAGAATTCTGTACAGTAATTTCCGATTAACAAGAGAATCACCCATTTAGAAGGAAATTCAAAATAATATAATTTTAGTTTACAAGTTACAAGTTAGTTACAAGTTGCACTACGAATACAATTTTCAAAATATGTCTAGCGTCTGGATTTATTTATTTTTGTATACTTAAGGTTTAGCGTTATGGCCATAATCTTACCTGATCTTAAGTGACGATACGGCCCAAGTTGGTAGACACGTTAAACCTGTGGAGGAACTGGCTCTCAAGTGCAGCTGCCGGAACACACCTATTGGTATTTGGCGACAGGTTTACAACTTGAGGGTGGTAACTACCCAGGCGGGCATTAGAAAAAGCCCTACCACCATGCTATGGTTTCCTCACGATGTTTTCCTTCACCGAAAGCTCAAGCTCATTGTAGGTGCTTGGATTCGAACCCACGTCCCTTGACACGAAGTCGTGCACACTACCACTGAGCGAGCGTAGATACGGTTTTGGGACATTCTCCGATTTCGAATAACCGATAGGTTCCTTTATAATGACAGTTTGTAACAGACCTGGTTATATATTTGTTTGTAACGGATTTCTACCAGATCACTTATATATAATTACTACGAGATTCTCTCGCGCTACTATAATATTTTCAATATAAAATTTAATGTTCCATCTCTCGAGAGCAATACTTTCTTTCCGGTTTTAAAGTTCCCTATATCCTTGTCTGTACCCCTGATAAAGTGTACGCAAAATTTCATAATGATCCGTTGAACAGTTAAGGCGTGACATACAAACAGACAGCCTTTTATTTGCATTTTTTAAAATAGTGGGAATCAGAGTTTGTCGATTAATTAAAGATTTTAGTATTAAGTTTCCATTATCACAGAGAAAGTCAAGAAACAAGCAATATTTTTACCCTTACAAATGATATTTGGTCATATGGAGTTTTCACTTATTTCGCACAAGTGGAGTAAATTCTAAATAGAAATAAATAAATAAATTGTTTATTATATGAATATTAAATTAATTAATAAATATTTTATCAATAATATCATATTAATAAATATTATATTAATTATTGTTTGTTATATCATTTTTAATACATTTCAACCGTAATTATAATCACATGCGCTGTGCTACACTAGATAAAAAAAATAGAAAAAAATTAGCAGAACCTCACTTATTAAAAACTTCTTTGTCCGTTTAAACGAATGAGCCGCCATCTTGTTCATTCTAGGTTCGCTGAAATGTTTTCAAGCAATGATAACTCAGTTGGTAGCGTGTACGGATCACGCATCAATGGATGTGAGTTCGATCCTTAGAACGAGTTTGAGCTTTCAGCGAAGGAAAAGATCTTGAGAAAACTGTAGCTTGGGATTAACTTTGGCAAATTGGAGAAAATAATTTTAAATTTGAATTCTTTATTTCAATTTACAATAATCAGATACTTTTATATAAAAGCAGACAATTTGTCTATAGTTATATATAGCGATGAAGATGATACCAAAGGCTGTACCAGTGTGTGTATCGGGTGTCGTAACATTGACGATACAGATATACCAATTATAGTGAACGTCGACTTTTCTATGTATGGGTGCATTCTAATATAAAGAGGGATTTTGTTTGTTTGCTTAAATTTTTTTAGGGTACCGCTAGCAATTAATTTATTGTTATATAAACCTTTGTAGAGAATATCACAAGAAAGTTGATTATCTATATTAATATCATAAAAGCGGAAACATTTATTTGTTTGAATGCGCTAATCTTAGACACTACCGGTTGTATTTCAAAAATGTGTACTATGTATTTGACAGAGTAGAAAGGCTTTAGGCTATTGAACGTTACGTTACCACCAAAGGAGCAAAGCTCTATTGACGAAAGTTACAAAAACGGGATTTTTTTTTAAATAATTTTTAATTCCACGCAAAGTCTCTGACACAGCTAGTATGTTCTGATAATAAAACTGTAAGGAATTACAGTAGAAACTAAAGAGGTCTAAATAAAACGGTATATAGGAAATAACTATATAAAATTAACCTACTCGAGCACTATGGTTTTGTAAAAATGTATCAAACAGATCAACTCGAGCCGACTTTACCCGAACGAGTGTCACTCATCCCAGCGTTACAGCTCAGTTTAACACCCACAAAATAAAGTGCTCAGTGCGGCTAAAAATATTTTGCTTCGAAATAAATAAACCAGTATATTCACAGCCTTAAGACAGTTTTACAAACTAAACTGTAGTAAAACTAGCTGACCTGGCCGACCTTGTACTCACTTCGATTACAGCGAAATCTATTACATTACGATCACTTATCGAGATAAAAAGTATCCTATCTCTTAAGATAGATCAAACTGCACACAATGTACCAAATTTGATAAAAACCGTTTCAGTGGTTTAAGAGTTCGTCGCATACAAACAACGTGACACGACATTGTTAAATATAAAGAAGTTTATACATGGAAAAGCTTGTTTGAAAGCGCTAATCTTAGAAACTTCCAGTTCGATTTCTGAAAATCATTTTTACTATTCAATAGAGCAATAATTGATGAAGGTTTTGGTTTATTCAAAATCACGCTACCAACAATATCAGCAAAGCTGTATCGAAAAAGGTTACAAAAAAGGGCAAAAATGTATTAAAAAATATACAGTTACACAATGAAGACATCAATATTTTTCGTATATACTCTCTGCATATAAGGATTTTACTCATTTGAAACAAAAATTCATCACACAAGAACATCGATTCATGAGCACACGATATTCGTGACGTTGAGTCTTTATATTTCATTCATTATAAACAGAATAACGATGTATCGCAAAACGCAATATACACACGGGACATTGTTAACTGAAGCGATGATAGCTCAGTGGTAGTGTGTACGACTTTGCGTTAAGGGACGTGAGTTCGAATCCAACCACCTACAATGAGCTTGAGCGTTCGGTGAAGGAAAACATCGTGACGAAACTATAGCAAGGTGGGAGGGCTTATTCTGATGCCCGACTGGCTAGCTACCACCCTCAAGTTGAAAATCTGCCGCCAAATACCAATAGGTGTGTTCCGGCAGTTGCATTTGAGATCCAGTTCCTTCACAGGTTTAGCGTGTCTACCATCTTGGGCCGTATCGTCACTTAAGATCTGGTGAGATTATGGCCCAAACGCTAAATATTGACTATAAAAAATATATATTGATAGTTTTCCGATCTACGCAGAAACAAAAACAAAAATTAAATGGAAGGTAGACACAGTAACATGAACTTGTCTGGACAACCCACACCTCAGTCCGCCCCGTGACCACGAAGGCTGAAAAGTTTTCGAAACGTCGGGATCTAAATTAATAAATAACCGCGATAAAATCCGTTTAAATTAGTTTTATTTTGAGGGTGGTAGCTAACCAGACGGGCATTGGAAAAAGCCACCACGATGTTTTCCTTCACCGAAAGCTCTTTCTAGGTGGTTGGTTTGGAACTCACGTCCCTTGACGCGAAATCGTGGACACACCCAATGAGCTATCATCGCTTCACAGATATCAAACCAAGCGAGCGTTAGAAGCCCTACCGTTAATGCTTTGGTCTCATAATGATCACTAAATCTCAAAATCATTACAAGGATGTGAACTTACGTTGATTACGTGACATCCGTACGTGTTACTACTGAGCTATTATTACTTCATAACTGGAGGTTGAGCTAAGTCCATTTTGTGAGACTATTATCGCTATGATATACATTTTTTTTTCATTTTACATTTTACGCCTTTTAAACTTTATAGACTCAGCGTCTCTTTCACCTGATATTAAGTAATGAAGTAGCTCAAAGTGGTGGCCACTGTAAGTTTAGTGGAGAGACTGGATTTCAGAAATTTGTCGACAAATTTTAACCTGAGAATGTTCGCGAACATTCATCACGATGTTTTCGTTTGCCGAAATTTTAGGCTCATTGCAGAGATTCAAACTTATGACCATTGGGGCAGCATCCATACACTCTACCAATTGAGCCATCATCGCTTCACAACTTGGAGTACTGTTTTGTCTTTGCTCCTTTGTATATAGATGATTTATAATTTTTATTTTTATAATAATAGAAATATCTTAGGATTGTATAGGTGGGAATTAGTCAGAGATAAATTTAAAAGAGTAACTTTATGAAAACTAACTTTACTATTTTATATGCAACTTATAACCAACCTAACCTAACACGTTCTCCACCTATACGTCCTCTCCCTTTCACTCATCCCTTACGTTCCGTTACCGACATATAGAACATTTTGTATGTTCACAACAGAAGTAATGGCGTTAAATAAACTATTATACGGAACCCTCTCGGTGTTTCGACGCTCATTCTACAAGCTCGATGATATAAATCTCGCCCGAAAATCAATAAGTCCGCCGCAGCGGGTCATGCGCACCGCTTACACGATCATCGTGATATTTATTACTTTATTTTTCTTTCGTAAAATGATTGCCTTCAATGTTACGGTCTCAATATAGCGCTCCGTACCGTGGTATATTACATATAAGGCATTGATACGGTCAAATGTTTTGATTACTCTTTTGTTGGTAACACCTTTTTTTGTTAGTTGTTGAAGGGTTTGACCAGCGGTCCTAGAGCAGAGCGATGGTTGCGATCGCTCTACACGACGAGTAGCCACGGGTGCCCAAACGTCATATACGGAGAGTAATTTTCTAATAGGCATAGAACCGCCTGAAGAAATTTAAAATTATAATTACATTTATAATTCATTTGGGTTGTAAAGAGTATTGCATGGTGGTAGGCTTTTATCTAACGCCCGCCTGGCTAGCTACCACCCTCGAGTTAAAAATCTGCCGCCAAATACCTATAGGTGTGTTCCGGCAGCTGCACTTGAGAGCCAGTTGCTCCACAGGCTTAGCGGGTCCTACCAACTTGGGCCGTATCGTCACTTAGGATCAGGTGAGATTATAGCTAACGCTGAAGCCTTAATTATAAAAAAAATACCATCTGATTTACTCAAGCTAACTTCACCTATGCGCGGTGCGTCCTGTCGAGTAGCAGACGAAGCTTGGCCAGTATATTTGGTTTTGGTCATAACGGTTAATCATGCAGTCCTTGATCCGTTAGAGCTTGGTGGTAGGGTTATTCTCGACTGGTTAGCGATCACCCACAGATTTCGACTGCCAAAAAATAAGGGTTCACTATAAGCCTTTGTGTATTCCGGCATAGTGACTGGAGAAGCAGCCCTTTTCCGCAAGGGCAGCAACGAGGGTGTAATACTCCGGGTGTGCGGCTGTTTATAGGTGTCGCTAACCATTTTCCATCGAATGGGTCGTCTGCCTGTTAGCTGTTTATTAGTATAAAAAATATGTTTCCTATTTCACTCAACTGTATTATCTGTTTTTCTAATTATTTTTGATACAAAAATAAATAGTAGTTATAGGAAACTAAATAAATAAAAACCTCTAAATATTGGTAACCCTCATTTTATATTAATCTCGCGAATCATCTGTATGATATTTTTTAAATATATTTTTTGACCACAACCTCACACGAAGTTAAATTACAATGTGTCCCAAAACGGTGGGCACGCTAAGCCGAATAAAGGGACTGTTTCTCAAGTGCAGCTACCGGAACACACTTATAAGTATTTGACAACAGATTTTCAACTTGAGGGTGGTAGCTAGTCCTAGAAAAAGTGCGAAAGCTGTCTCTGGTTTCATTTTTTATATTTAATGGTTACCGTTATGCCCATAATCTCGCCTGATCTTAAGTGACGATACGGCCCAAGTTGGTAGATACGATAAACCTGTGGAGGTACTGGCTCTCAAGTGCAACTGCCGGAACACACCTATTGGTATTTGGCGGCAGACTTTCAACTTGAGGGTGGTTGTTAGCTAGGCGGGTATAAGAAAAAGTTCTACCACCATGCTCATTGTGGGTGGATTACAAACTCACGTCCCTTGGCGCGAAGTCGTACACATTGCCACTTAGCCATCAGCGCTTCACGGCAACACGGGAGTTAGAAGTGTCGCTGTGGTGCGTTTTAGTGCACAGTGTCCAGGGCTTATCACCCCAAAAAGTTTTTCCACATGCTCCTCTCGCCTTTCACCTGAGGCCGGCTAATGCGTTTGCACGTTGCTATAATGAAGTCCATAACGACAGAAAATTACCACTTAAAAAAAAAGTGGCAACTAGCCAGATGACCATTAAAAGGGTGGCAGCCAGCCAGATGACCATTTAAAAAGTGGCAGCTAGCCAGATGACCTATAAAAATGGGCAGCTAGCCATATGACCATTAAAAGGGTGGCAGCTAGCCAGATGACCATTAAAAAAGTTGCAGCTAGCCAGATGACCATTAAAGAAGCTGTACCACCATGCATTTTGAATTTACAATGCATTTTATAATACTCTGAATGTTTAAAAAATATTTGCAGCTTTTGAAGCTATAAAATCTCAATGGTAGTGCGTAATGTCACAGCAGGAGTCGAAATAAATTCGAAACCCTGCGAAGAGACTGAACTATCAGTGAAGAAAAACATCGTGATGAAGCGATCGCATGACGATACCACTCAAGTAAAGATAATATCGAATGCACAGTAAATTGTACATTGTTCAGTATGGGTAATCCATTATATTGTTTTGTCTGTAAAATATTAGCTATCGGTCGATCGTTTGATAAATGCCACGGGATCGTTGACGACTTAAAATGTGAGTAAGACAAGGATGATTTGAGATTGATCCGGGACTTGGAAAAGTAAACATATAATACAAATATAGACGATACCTGCAGCGAAGCTATTTCGTGACGAATTTTGAAAACGAAAACCCGCGAGCACAAAAATTTATGTGCATCTGTACCTCAAAGCCAATATGCCTTTCGACAATCGTTAATTCATTGTTTCGTAAAGAAAAAACGAAAACTCTTTTGATAGTTCTTTTTTTTAATTCCTGGCAACGCAGTCTTCTTTACAGACTATTACTGCCATTTTTAAGTGATAAGATTTGGGCATTTTGGGCAGATCGTATTACCTGTAACAAGATAGTGACAAGACTGATAAGTAACATATAATTCAATTCAAACATTCAATTTTAAGTTACCCCTACCTAATTTCATGAATTTCGAAAGCTATATACCGTATTGCAATAAAAAAGGGAAAATTTCTAAAAGCTATCCATCTGTAATAAGTTTGAGTTTTCGGTGAAGGAAAACAACGTTTAGTGAGCCGGCAAGACAATTGCGACTGACGAATTACATTTGCCTCTACGGCACTCACTACTGTTACTGGTCTGTACTAAAACTGACCATCAGGTGAAGTACAGTCACTTTGCCTAACTAAGATTAAAAAAAAAACATTACAAAAAGATTACACATAAAATATAGATATATACTGTTAAGTACATTTTTTCAAAATAAACATTTTCATTATACATTATATAAGTGTAACTCTAACGGTTTTTGCAGCGCACGCCAGAATAGCTCGCAGATGGCAGAATTTTTTTCCTACTTACTCGACATATATGGTTATATTTTAGACAATTCACACAACATCTTTGTAAATTATAGCCTATATCTTATTCTGATGCGTAAGCTGTATTATTGTAAAGTTACATTAAAATCCACTTAGTAGTTTTTGCGTAAAGAAGTAACAAACATCCTTACAAACTTTCGGGTTTCTAATATTACTAAGGATTGAATTTACTATAAAAATGTTATTCTATTTTAGATATATTTAGCTTTAAATATAATCCATTGGCAGAACGTAGGGTTCCAGAAGTGTGTATGATATGTCGATAAAGTGGTCACAGGTACTAAGAACTGGGTTAGATTACGTTAGACTTGTGATAACAAACAGCGCGAAACGGGAGAACGCCCTTAGACATGTAAGAGTAACGGGGTTATTCTCAGGAAATAAGCCATCTTGTTGACTCATGTTTTCATTCGTAAAATGATAACTACCTCCTAATGATCAGTCTCGCTCGGGAGTCTCCCACGATATATCGTAGCCAACTTTCTTTTTTTTTTTTATGGGACCTACAGTGTTAGCCTGAGGGACTTTTACAGCTTCACCGAACTAGAGGGGAGAGCGCGGAGGGCGCTCGAGCCCGAGGGGTAAATCGTAGCGCCTTTTTATAGTATAGTGCGGCCCAATCTCACGTAATGCACAAACATCCGTTGAAGTACTTTTAATCGTAATTCATTGATGTATTCTTAATGCACAAATATCCATTGAAGTACTTTTAATACTAATTCGTTGATGTACTCATAATGCAGTAACATTCGTTGAAGTACTTTTATCGTATTCTCTGCTGATATCATATTTGTGCCAATAGATGTATATAATTATTTTTCAAATTCGGTTAATGTCTGTTAAAGTATTAGAAAAATATATAGATGTATTATTACTTGAAAGTGTTTTTTTTTTATATAAATTTCGATCGCTATCATATACATATATATATATATCGACGCAAGAAAACGAAAAGGTCGTAACTGACACGTTTGATGAAAACACTTTATTACACCATAGGATTCAGTTAATTTTTCTACGTCGAACCATCTGGATCCCTTAGCGCTACGATGGATAGAAACGATTTTAGGATTTTCGGTTCCGCCCTTCAATCTTAGATTTTCCTACCAAGAAACGGCGTAACTAACAAAAAATACTGTCTTTTCGTATCATTTTCAATTACGCTAATTTGCCGCCTGAAAAAAAATATGAAATAGAGGTAACGCCCTATTAATAGAAATATTATTTACATAGAACGCGGGTTACGCCGTTTTTGCTGCTCGACATTTTATCACACATGTCAATTAACTCTTTTCAAGATCTACTTTTTCTTAGGTGATGCTTATTACATCCTTTTTATGGTTCATTAATGTTAGTGAATGTGTTAGTTACATCTTTTTGAAACGATATTTCATATAAAAATGATGTTGTTAAATGAAGCATTTCCTTCCGAAAGCTCTAGCTTTGAAATATCGGAGGAATCTACTTCAAGCGCAGATGAAGGTATTTGAATATTTTTTTTGTATATTGTGTTTGTATGGGTGTTCGGTGGCTGTGTTTGTTTGTGTATGTGTGTGTGTGTTTTGCATTATGGTTGTGGTTAAAATAATTTTAGTACCTAGTTATAAATACATACCTAATACAATTTAACTTTTAGGGAGAAACAAAAAGAGAAAAAATAAAGAGAAGAAAAAGACTTCCAAGAAGGCATCCAAAGATACACAAAAAGAGGGAAAAAATGCGGAAGACATTATGAAGCTTCAAGCATTGAAAAGGAAAAGCAAAGCTAAGGTTAGTGGAGAAAATTCTGCTAAAAAGAAGAGAGGAGAAACTTATGTTAATAAAGATGGAGAAGTTGTTGAAGGTAAACGTATGAAGCACAATCCATGTATTGGTAAGAAGTGTCCTAACAATTGTGAAAATATTCCTGACGACCGTCGTGAAAAACTATTCAAATATTTTTGGGATCTAGGTACCCATCAACGGCGTAAAGACTGGGTAGCTCAAAGTGCTATAAAAAAACAAGTAAAAAGGCCAGACAAAAACACATCATTGAATAGATCGTGTGCTTACGAGTATTATATTAATGAAAACGAAGGGAGACGACGAGTTTGTCAGAAATTTCTGATTAATACATTAGATATTACACAGAAGTTTATTTTGTATACCGTCGCTTCAACAGTTGATGGATTTGCAAAAGAAGATATGCGAGGGAAATCAGGACATCATAATAAAACATCTGATAATGTACTGAAGGACGCAAAAGAATTTATTCTTTCTTTGCCTCTGCTGCCTTCACACTATTGTAGAAGAGACTCTAAAAAATTATATTTGCCTGAAGAATTTAAGAACATCACAAACTTATATCGCATTTATCAAAATAATTTTCAAGATTGTAGAAAGATTATGTCGTTCAAAGTATTTTCAGTGTGGTTCAAAAAAACGTTTAACATCGGATTTCATGTCCCCAAAAAAGATAAGTGCAGTTTATGTCTTTCAGCAAAAACTTATGACGTTCTTAATGAAGATGAGATGCAAAAATTTAAAATACACGAAGAAGAAAAAAATGATTCATACGATCGTTTTAAATTTCATCAGAGTTTAAATACTAGAAACAGAAATGTTATATGCGCAAGCTTTGACCTGCAAAAAGTTCTAAACACGCCTCATGGGGAAAGCATGTTGTTATACTACAGTCGGAAGATTGCTGTTTATAACTTCACAATATATGAAAGTGGTACTCAAAAAGGCTTTTCTTTTGTATGGACAGAAACTGATGCTCATAGAGGAGCTAATGAGATAGCCACATGTCTATTTATAAATATATTAAAAGTGTGGACGAGCGCGGAGAAGCAAACAAAATTATATTTTATTGTGATTCTGCTTACGGTCAAAACAAGAACAAGACTGTTCTAGCCATGCTGCGTTATGTATTAAGCCACAGCAAGAATCTCGAGGTGATTCAAATTAATTATTTGATTCCGGGCCATACGTATATGCCAGTCGATTCGATGCACGCGACTATTGAATCTTCTGTAAAAAAGACTATAGTATGGGCACCTTCGCAATGGCCCACGATTATAGAAATGGCTCGAAAAAATCCAGAACCCTACCATGTAACCACAATGGGTTACTCTGATTTCTTGGGATTCGATAACATTGTCGATCACTCTTTTAAAAAAAATAAGAAATTACAAATTTCCAAAATTTCGATCGTTACATTTAAAAAAAAGGACTCAAAAACAATGTTTGTTAAAAATTCGATGTTACCGAAAGCCGAAACCATGGAAATCCATATTGGTGATATAACGGGTGCATCTTTAAAAGCTCCATTATACTCCTCTAAAATACTAATCAGTACCCAGAAATATACTGATTTGAAAAACTTAGTCGAGAAACAAGCTATTCCCAGAAGATTTGCGGATGAGTATTTGAAGTTAAAAGTCAGTAGCAAGAAAACTGACTGTTTGCCTGACACTGACGAAGAAGACGATGATTAATTTGTTCTTTGATACGTCAATAATAAGTGCGTTTCATTAGTTTTATACCAAAGTTTGCTAAATAAACCTTTCCAATAATTTAAATTTATCGTTTTACTTTAGTGTCTAAGCCTATCTAATTTGACTTAATTCTTTTTATGTTCACTGTTAATACCATGTTGTTTTCTTGTAGTGTGGAGAGTGCAGGACTTAAATCAGTATTGCCGTCGTCAAATAAGTTGTTTATTACATTTACGACGTTTTTACGGTTTGTACAGGGTTAATCTAATCAATTACATCATTTTTACTTTCTTAAAAAAATATAGAGTAACAGATCTTCATACATTTGGTGCTGCAGTTACAACCTTCTTGATGCCTGAAAAAAATACACTAAAGGGCGTAACCCACATAAACCACGTTTAAAAGCAATTTTAGGTGGAATTAAACTGAATAAATTTAACCGGTTATATTTTTCACATTTGCTGTCTAAATACCCTTGTCCTAGGTCGAGTAGAACGAAAGTTATGATTTTTTTTCTAATTTATTAAATCGTTTTTGGTCTCTCCTGAACAATTCAATTTTTGTTAGTTACGACCTTTTTGTTTTCTTGCGTCGATATATATATATATATATATATATATATATATATATATATATATATATATATATATATGTATATATATATATATGTATATATATATATATCCCTTAAAAATGGCATAACAATTAAAGTCACATTGAAAAGCTTGTTTTAAAAATCACGACTAGTCTCGAATCATGCGGATTTATTAACAAGGCCCCCGGCACCTAACGACTTCGATACGTCTGACGGCTCTTCAAAATTCATACCGTTTATAATGAGATGCGTTCCGAGCTCGTTCTGAATGACAGTTTCATTGCCACTGCCAATCTACGAAAGTGTTCTGTCAAGTTGGACTTATTGAATGATGGATTAACATTCATTACGGACGTCTAAGAGTACTGAAATATTAATTTATCAATTTATTATATTGATTCAACATAACTATTTACAATATGTATAATATAGTGAACCGAACCCATAGTACTCACCGCGTTAGTAGCAGCGACCGCTTAATTCACTGTACCAGAAGCGATGATCACTCAGTGGTAGTGTGCACGGACGCCGCGCCAAAGGACGTGAGTTCGAATCCACCTACAATGAGCTTGAACTTTCGGAACTTGAACCGTGATTTTTATTAATATTCACACAAAACTACAAAATTAAAATAGGAAAGATTAAACAAAGACAGGGAATGTGTCATAATGCACCACTTTACTTTTTATGGTGCACCAGGAAGCCTCGGCACATACTTTGCGAAACTTATTTATAGTTTATAGGTTTAGCGTTATGGCCATAATTTAACTTGAACTTAAATGACTATACGGCCCAATTTGGTAGACACGCTAAACCTATGGAGGGACTGGCTCTCAAGTGCAACTGCCGGAACACACCTATTGGTATTTGGCGGCCGAATTGCAATTTGACGGTGGTAACTAGCCAGGCGGGCAAAAAAAAGGCCTACCACCATGCTAAGGTTTCCTCACAATGTTCACTTTCACCGAAAGCTCAATCTCATTGTAGGTGGTTTCGAACTCACGTTCTTTGACGCGGAGTCCGTACACACTGCCACTGAGCTGTCATCGCTTCAAAAAGTAATAAAAACATGTGATTATTTCGGAAATTAAATTTATCACATGGCTAACTAAAATGCACAAAATATTAGTAACACTCTTGGGTAACTCCTCAGTGATTCATTAAAATTAAATTACATACAACGTGAAAATTTTTACTGGGGCCCCATTCAATAAATTTGCCACGGGCCTCAGATGGTATAGTTACGCCACTGATGGCCATTATAATTTTTAGATAATCCACATTATAATATAAAAAAACAGAAAAGTTTGTTTGTGTGAACATGCTTAGGAACTAACAGTCGGATTTTTTTATTCTAACGAACAGCAAGCAGGCAGACGGCCAATTTCATGGTAAATGGTTACCTATCGGCAGCCCCAACACCAGGGGTGTTACAGTCATATAGCTGATCTTAGCGGAAATGGGTGTTTCTCCTTCACTATGCCGGAACACAAAGGCGTATACCGAACCCTTGTTTTGCAGCAGTCTAAACCCGAGGGTGGTCGCTAACCAGTCGGGCAATAATTCTACTACCAAGCTCTGACGGATCAAATACATGGTTAACCATCATGATCAAAACCAAAGGTGGGACCAACATTCGCAAGGGCGTCGTCGTTTACTCGGCAGAGTGCATTGCGTGCAGGTGAAGTTGGCTTGGGTAACTCAGACGGTATTCGATACACCTTACACCCCAAATTTGAAAAAAAAAAAAAAAAATTGTGCAAGCCAGTATGACAGCAGTGACTGACTGTGAATTTTGCTTCAATATCAGTCACCGCTGATTTGGATTGTATTGTACGTAACAGCAGGTGAAGTGCAGCCACTATGTTGGGCAACTAAAAAAAAATGCATAATGCCATTCAACATCACGCTACCACCAATAGTAGCAAAGCTGTATTGAAAAATAATACAAAGTAGGGCAATAAAACATATGGATAATTAATAGGTAATTTTAATTCCACGCGAACGAAGTCGTAGCGGAAGCTAGTAATGAATATACAGATTTATCGCAGATAGAGTTTTATCATATGTATCTATAGACAGCTTATCTAAATCATCGGCATTATCACCTATAGTTTCGTCTTCAACATTTCGACTGGGACACCTCGACCTTCAGACATCGCCGGCGGACTTGGCCACGTTCTACAACCGTTCTAACTGTTACCAACAACCCAACACAAGTACACCGATTGAGTAATTAAACTTTGTTTAGCACTAACGATTACTCTGATCTTGGTATTTAGAAGTTTTAATTTTTACAACCTGTCATTTGTAATTAAAGAGAGCTTTCCGTTTCATACATTTCGTCTTTTAGAATCAGGGTTAACTACATATTTTCAATGTATTTGCCAACCGCTTTAAGTAATTTTATCCGTAGGTAATGATACATGAATACATTCATATTTGAACTAGCTGATGCTCCCGATTTCGTTCGCTTTTCTACGTCCAACGCGCGTCATCATACAATCAGTACTTAGTAGGTATCTACTTAATTAAGGGAATATCCATGGCAAATTTGAAGTCTATATGCCTATTTCTTTTAAGGGTATTGTGAAGAGTAAATGAAAGGTATTTCGCATAAGATTATCCGTGAATAATTTATGAAGGATAGAATTTATATAACAAACATACAATTCCTTTTTTATAGAGCATTAAATTCCTATAAAAATATGTTAGGTTTTCGTTGAAACTCTATTTGTTTCAGAGAATTTTTTTTACTGATTCTGATTCTACTAAAAAAAACTTTACCTTGGCTTTGAAGCCGAAGCTTTTAATCTTGATATCTAATGGAGGCACAATCAATAGAAGAATAGATTGGACACGGAAAGAAGAGTGTACAAGATGAAAAGTTTTCGAGCTGAATAGAGTAAGAGAAAGTTATTTAAAGAACGCAGATTTAAATCGTGGTTAGAACATGAGAAGTGGAAATGCGATGTTTGATGCCGGGTCCATCGTGTATTAGACGGAAACTTCGAGTAGAGTCCGGGACTTATGATACGTGTGTTAATTTAAAAGGTAACTTTTTGACGTGTATCGATACCCACCTTCGCTACTTCTGTGACTCTCCCTGCCCAGCCAAATTTACCTAATTAACCTAATTATTTAATTAAAATAGACCTTACCGTAGTCCTAGATAGGACAAAATGTCTTAAAGATTAAAGACAGATTTCATTTTACAATGAAACTGTACAAACATGTCCAATTTAATGGCGTAGTCAATTCTATTCCGTAATTTCATCAGTTTGTCGTATTCATTTGCTTTCATTCCAAAGTCTTATGGCACAGCGAGCTTAATCAGTATTATACGTATAGTTGTTTTAGAATAATTATATATCTATATCTGATCTGGCAGTCGAAGCCCCAACATCCTCTGGAATTTTATGATATTTTTCATACGTGTCCGTTAATATAATCCGAGCAGTACCCAAGATTAAAAAAAAGGTCATTTTTGGATCTCAGAATTGCAGAATATTTTATAACATTTAATTTGTTTTTGTTTTTAGTAATTGCTGGAATTCTTTCATCCATCTTAACATATAACCATGTATGTCTTTCAAATTTCATTCTATGGTTTATACTATCAAGCGCTATAGAAAAATCAGCAGACACTGCGTTCAAATGACATCCGAAATCGAGATTTTTTGCAATAAAAATGGTGTAAGAGACCACATTAGTGTTAATAGTCTGACCGAGTTAGTAGCCATGCTGTTCAACCGCAATCTGATGGCGAATTTGTGGCGTCGATTCAATGGTGATGATGTTTTCGAAATATTTTACAAAAACACGCAATTTTTATTATCGTTCTGTATTACTTAATCTAATAATCTCTATCATCAGGATTTGTTATTGAGTTAATCAATGTGACTTCCAATAAAAGATTAAATAGTATTACCCAAATTTAACTTTATCAAAGCGATGATAACTCAGTAGTAGCATCTCGGGACGCTGAGCCAAAGGATATGAGTTCCAATTACTGCTATGAGCAGTAATTGGAACTCATATCCTTTATCTCATATCCCTACTTACTCATATCCCTATATCGGTGAAGTAAAACATCATGACGAAACCATAGTACGATGGTAAACCTTTTCTAATACCCGCCTGGGTAACTACAATTTTTTTTTTTAATTAACGTGTCGTTTCACTTTCATCGCGTTTGATGTGTTGCACTCCTCAGCCAGTGGCAACAGTCGTCCCTTGACCCCAGGATAATTTAAGACATTGTTAGAAATGTTATGTAAAAGCTTTTGAGGTAACGATGGTAAAATTACTGTGTAGGGACGCCGCGTAAATAGATGTGGGTAGTAAATCCTGTATTAAGCTTTCGGTGAGGGGAAACTTAGAGACGGAACCATAGCATGATGGTAAGGCTTTTTCTAATGCCCGCAGCGCGAGCTACCACTCTCAAATTGAAAAACTGGCACCGGATGTCGATAAGTGTCTTCCGGCAGCAGCACTTGTTAGCCAGTCAATCCTGTAGGCTTAGCGTGTCCACCATCTTGAGCCACTTCGCCACTTAACATCAAGTGAGATTACGGCCATAACGTTAAATCTAAAAATTACTAAAAAAAAGAATGTTATGTTGTATACATGGTAAAGAGCTATAGTGTAAAATACATAAATTAATAGAAATAGAAATTTATTACATAATCTTGAAAATATCAACAACAAATGGCAGAAATAAATATTATACAATCTGTTGAAAAAAACCTACTAAATTTACCAAAAATAGACGAAACCGTTTTTGTTCTGCGACTCTTCAGTTACTTGGTACAATAAAAAATAAAACAATATAAAATCAAATAATTATTATTTATTATTTGAATACATATTAATAACGTTCAAGATACAACATGACTGTATATTCAATATATTTTGCACTAAATATTGCACTTGTGTGTTATCTCAATACTCTGTGAAATGTATATTAAATTCTAAAAAAACTTATTTTTATAATATATTATACTAGCTATGACCGCGACTCCGCTCGCGTGGAACTAACATTTAATTCAATAACTTTCATTGAAAAAAATAATTATAGAGCCTATGTTACTCAGGGCTAATATATAATTCTAGTGGCGAAAGAATTTTTGAAATCGGTCCAGTACTTCTTGAGTTTATTCGTTACAAACAAAAATACAAATATTTCCACTTTATAATATTAATAGATACTAGTTAACCCCATATTTTACTGTTATCAATAGTCAATAACTCTACCACCGCAGACTACATCGGGTAGTCGTCGATACTTTCTACCCCCGCCCAGCTCCTCTAGCCCAGTGTTTCTCAAATTGGGGTATGCGAACCACTAGGGGTTTGCGGCAAGATTTACGTAATGGTGGCTTGATGATTGACAGGCACTTTACTACCACGTACTTATGTGAGACTGGGTTTTCACACCTGTTCATGATAACAACGAAGCCCAGAAATCGACTTGATACCGAGTCAGAATTAAGATTAAAATTGATTCAATTTTCGACAAGAAGCAAGCCCACCCATCACATTAATATTAAAACGACATTTATTTTGGCACTGTATTTGTTACCTTTTGCTGAAATAAAAACCTTATTTTCTTCAACGTTCAATTGATATTATTATTTCTTTTGGATTTCAGTAGTTAAATAAGTGGTTCACTGTTATCTGGAAACTTTAACAGGGGTTCGTAGAGCCAAAAGTTTAAGAAACCCTGCTCTAGCCCATACAAGACCGCAAAATATTTTTCGAACACCCTCTTACGTAAGATTTTATCGGAAAAACTTTCAATTACACTAACACTCATAAAACAAAATTCAGGTATAGATTTAGCCTTTATATTAGCTTAATTCAAGGGTTCTCAAAGTGTGCGGCGTAGAGAGTGCAGAAGGGCACCCTGAAGCATTTCTCTTTACCAGTAAACCACCTTTTACATTGGCCAGCGTGATAAGAAAAGAAGAAAAGAATGTTAGATAAAAGAATAAGATTGGGAACCTCTGGCTTAGTTCATACACATCCTTCAGTCTACGTTAGGAATTACTTATTTCAACTTATATCATATTACATAAGAATAGCCTTTGCATCCTCCGACCCAGACCCCTCAAGACCAGTATATAATCTATTAATGGACATTTTAAATTAATTTTAATAGACACATTATTAATACAACAATTATTTTTAATAATAACAAAATATAATAGACAACAAGAGATAAAAATATTTACTCTAATGCATTAAATCCAGGGATATAATATGGACTGAACACAGTTGGAGTTTGCTCTTAAAGACTATCTTACCAGTAATAGTGTATATTTATTTTTAGTTTCAACTTTGGAAGCGATGATAGCTCAGTGGGGCATGAGTTCGAATCCAACCACCTATAATGAGCTTGAGCTTTCGGTGAAGCAGAACATCGCGAGGAAACCATAGCATGGTGGTAGGGCTTTTTCTGATGCCCGCCTGGCTAGCTACCACCCTCAAATTGAAAATCTGCCGCCAAATACCAATAGGTGTGTTCCGGCAGTTGCACTTGAGAGCTAGTTTTCCACAGATTTAGCGTGTGTACCAAGTTAGACTGTATCGTCACTTAAGATCGGGTGAGATTATGGCCATAACGCTATAGCTTAAATAAAATTGTGATGCCACTGCTTTTAATATAATATTTGCAGGATTAGAAACAAAACCTAACATAAACGGCAATAGAGCTTTTTATGTTTATTTTGACGGAATGTTATAATTGTTATCATTGGGTTGTAGTTTTATGATTGTAGTTATTTAAACAATGTATGAGTGTATTACAGTTATTTAAATACAATTTTATGAATGTACGCATTGAGACATACTTTTATTTGTCTAGTTATTTAGATACCATTAAGGAGTGTAGTTATTTAGACACAATATATGAGTGTCGTTATTTAAACACAATTTTATCAATGTACGCAATTATACATACTTTTATTTGTGTAGTTATTTAGATACGATTAAGGAGTGTAGTTATTTAGACACAATATATGAGTGTAGTTATCTAAACACAATTTTATCAATGTACGCAATTATACATACTTTTATTTGTGTAGTTATTTAGATACGATTAAGGAGTGTAGTTATTTAGACACAATATATGAGTGTAGTTATCTAAACACAATTTTATCAATGTACGCAATGATACATACTTTTATTTGTCTAGTTATTTAGATACGATTTATGAGTGTAGTTATCTAAACACAATTTTATCAATGTACACATTGAAACATGGTTTTATTTGTGTAGTTATTTAGAAACGATTAAGGAGTGTAGTTATTTAGACACAATTTATGAGTGTAGTTATTTAGAACACAGTCATATGATTTTAATTATTTAGATAAATGGGTTTTAATGTAATTATGTGCATACAGTTTGAATTCATTAATAAGTTAATATCTCATATTATACCTCATATTATATCTCATAAATGCATCTTGTATTTTTTTTTCTCACAAATAATTCTGTCAATAGTTTTTATTATGAAAAACTTTTTATAGTGTATGAAACAATGTACACGCTATTTAAATACGAATTGAACACTTAGCAAAATTATATTTGATTATTAGAGCCTTCATTGTCACTTAGGTTAGTTTCATTCAATTTATCTGCGACCTCCGCAGTTCTGTCTGCTTCCTTGATTTGTTCCAGACACAGGTCAAGGATCTTCTCGAGTCCTCGTGCTGTTTCCTCCGAGGAATACACATTGATATCCGGCACATGAACAAAGAGCGTTCTCGAATTATCTACACTTAACGAAGTATAGTAAATGTATTCACATAAATATCTGAAATTAACATAAAAGATATATGTTATAAAGTAAAGTCTCCAAGGGTCTAAAATACTTTGTAAAACTTTATTTTTTCCTTATAATTGATAGGTATAGCGTTATGGCCACAATCTCATTTGATATTAAGTGATAATGTGGCAACTGCTGGCACACACCTATAAGTATTTGGTGGTAAATTTTTAATTTGGTGGTAATTAGCCTGACAGGCATTAGACAAAGCCCTAGAACCATGCTAAGGTTTCATCACAAGTTTTTCCTTTACTGAAAGCTCAAGCTCATTATAGGCGGATTCGAATCCACGTCCCTTGACGCGGCGTCCCTACACACTACTGAGCCGTAATCACTTCAAATAATAATGTTGTTACAACAATTAATTTGGTTTTGTTTTGATGAGTTAAGTAAATAAATTCCAGACATCTTCATATCTTTATCTAATCATACCTATCTTGCATCACACAAAGTGAGTGATTCCTCTTATCAAACAGTAACACTGCTTTGTTTTATTTATCATGCAATTTAACAATAGGTAAATAATGTAATGCAACATTTGTATTTTGCTCTAAGTCTGTGGCAACTTTGTTCTTATACACTTGGTTTATTTTATGATATTGTCATACTATATGTACAAAATTGTTGCTACCATATGCTTTTTAATATACCTACTGCAGCTCAATCAGTTTGTCGTAACTACAATCCTCGCCATCCGCATCCGATATTTTCCTATTTCCTTCTTTTTAACTTTCAATCACATACTTACGGAGTACGGACGGAGTAAGAAGATATTTAATTTACCTTCCAGCATCTTTAGATGATACAGCAGTAGTTTGTTCCTCTACTGTATTACTACAGTTAAAGTCGTTGCAAATTTTATCAACGTCAAGTTTTGTACGTATCCGGATTGCTCCATCTGCCGGGCATGTGTGATTGGGTGGACATTTGTCAAAATAATCCATACGCTGGTAACCTTTCCTGTGAGCCTGGGTCTCGATTGTAAAGCACTCTGCTAAATGAGACACCCCAACATGAATCATAAGCTGGAAATAAAAAGTATCACTTTACAAATCAATAGTGATACTCAGTTCATAATTATAAATATAAAAGACTAATGCAGGCTCAGAAAACATCCTGATTATTCAGAAAAGCCAGAAAGATGCTAGGAAGGGATTAACCAGTTATGGCATAACAGTAAAGAAGATTTTGTGCAGATGGGCTTGAGTCTCAATGCCTCCAAGAGCTTAAGCTTTCAGTGATCAAAAATATCAAAATGAAACTTGAAAAACTGTAGCCCAATACCTATAGGTGTGCTGGCTGTAAAAAATTAGGGTCAGCATTTTTAGTCGGTTTAGTGTGTCCATCATCTCTTAACATTAGCTGTGATTATGGATAAAGACTATAAAGTCATATAAAGTATTTAAAAAATGTTAATTATTTTAACATGTTTTTGTTAATAGAATATAACAAATATATATAAATTTAAGTAGTAGTATATAGTAATAAAATATAATAAAAATATAATAAAAAATATATATGTAGTATAGTAGCATCCATGGTAATAGCATAGTAAGTTCATGCACCATGTCAAGTGAGTTTTGATATCAAAAGGTTATTACAGAGTGCATCAATATGCAAATAATGGTGATGTCTGTAACTAACACCCCTGTTATATTATCAAGCTTCTTACTGGTTCCGCACAATAACTATGTTATTGTCTAAAACAGTGTTAGTGACATTCCTATTCTCCTCTCCGGTGTTTTAATTGAATGAAGCAGTATAATTTGATATGAATTTTACTTAAAGAATCATTATAAGAAATTTATTAACAACTCCTGTAGTCTTTGGTTAGTCTGTAGTTAGAGTAACTAATGAAAATGTGGTCTATGTGACCTTCATCCAATTCACATTCGTAAATAGAGTAATCTCTAATTCTTTATTTCAATAAATAAATAGATAAGCAGCAATACTTGATGCACACATGCCTTATTCCTATACCAAGTAATTTTTAATGTAACAACAATTTATAAGACGCCGTTTTAAATCACTTGTTAGCTTTTATATTTATATTTCTGTCTAATATTTTCTTCAGTAAGGATTATCCAAAAACCTTACTATTTACTTTTTGTTATCTTAATGTAAATATTTCACTATATGACTACATATTTTGTGTGTTATCAGAAATATACTATGTGCTAGCATTTGGACAAAAGTTTTTTTGGAATATTGAGATATAACTAATAAATATCAAGTCGAGAATATTATAGTTAATATTACCTTAGGTGTGTGGGTTTCCCATAGCGCCGGTACAAATTCATCTACGTTATCATAAGTAACAGGAATTTCAAGTAAAACAAGCTCACAGTTATGTTTCCTTTCTATTTCTTCTTTATTCATAATCTTTACAGCTTCCCAACTCGCATTCACTGGGTGGTTCGCGAACGGACCGAAGCCCGTAACCATAACGATCGGTTTGAACAAAAAATCTAAATCGTTACCCATTTTATCCAACTATATTCTCTGATATTTTACAAACAAATAATCGGCTAAAACATTTTCAAACATTTCAATCTCGTATTGACGTTAGTCAGATGATTTCTCTCAATATGTTGGCAAACCTGCATTGTTATGAATTTTGACATTTCTTACAAGCAAAGTTCTTCTTCTTCTTTTTTATTTAATGGCCACATGTTTGCGCACACAATTTTGCCAATGTCACGTAGGTAGAACCATAAACGATGGAGATTGTATTAAACAATTTTTGTTTTTCTTTTTAATTTATATCCAAACCAGGCTATTCTTGAACAAATAGACGCTACAAACAATACATACAAACTACATGTAAAATATATTTTTATATACAAATACACACCATATAATGACACCAAAATCTTAAAGTTTAATTTGATTAGTTCTTATAAAACCTGAAAGGCATTATACAACTAAGCGATTATACGTAACTAGAGATAGGAGGCACATAATGTTAATAGGACGAGGAATAGAGGGAGGTAAAATCTCATAAAGTTAAAAGCCGTTCCTGGACCAATTAAAAAATATGTGATCTGGGGATTCGTCCTCTAAGCCACATTCACAAAGAGAGTGACCCCTAATCCTCAGTTTAGCCATATGTACTAGTGTACTCATGTAACTAAGACGAAGAAGACAAATAAGAATGGTAAAATTTTCGCATAACTTTTTAACTATAAAAAACCATTTAACTTGGCTGCATGGTCTAGATACCTTTATTTTTTATTTTCTCAATTAAAAGGGAATAACTATACCAAAAATAAAAGTTTTTGCTCCTATTTTTCCCTAACTTGACAACTTTTTTTCACTGGTCTCTGTTGGCAACCAGAGACTACAGTATCGAGTGTGTAAAGTGTAATAATTACTTATGTTAAACTCCCTGTTAAATCTTTCCTGGAAGTTTTTGTGGAATATAAGAATTAATAATATATGATATTATTTCCAAACCTGCATTATTTATGCAGAATGACCAAAGTATAATATTCAAAATACTACCTTTATTACACAAAATATGTTTAGTAAAGAAAATTAAAAATAAAAATCACAATATAAAAAACTAAGATTTGACTCGACTGGAACTCGCGAATCAGTACTACCTACGAAAAATTAACTTAGTGTGGCAAGGTCACCATGGGTTTCTTTTATACTTTTCCGACATCAGGAACTGCTTTGTGAATTAAAATAAAATCAAATATAAAATCAAACAGAAAATCTTATTTTTCCAAGTAAGTAAAGTTGCATATATAAGCAGCAAACTTTTTTGTGAAAAAATAAAGATATGTAACTTTTGATAAAATGCACCTGACCACCCCTATTCATACATAGGAGAAAGACGTCCGTATTGTACTATAGACCCTATGTAGAAATTTATAAATTAATTACAATGTGTTTTTTAACTAATATAATATTTTAACCTGGATAGATTGTATATTAGTAGCCCGTAGCACCTTAAATTAACTTATTGAATTAAGATAATTCGACTCACAGGGTATTTACTTTGTGTTGAGGTTATGATACACTGTCCATATTACCTTATAGAAACTAATTCATAATGGGTAACGGAGATTCAAATAGTGACAGTCGTGTAATTACGATACCATGCCCGTTTGCGAAGAGAAAAGTGGAGTGCGCGGGAGCGGCGTTTCTTAGATATTACAATATAAAATGTCACGGCGGTGATGCACTTTTTAATATATCGCAATCCCAAGAAAAAGCTGAAGAGCTGATTTTCGACGATGACGTTGAATACTTAAGAAGCTTAGACCCCAAGGACTGGAAAATGCAAGACCATTATGCTGTATTAGGTATGAAAAATCTTCGTTATAAAGCCACTGATGATGATATAAAACGAGCTTACCGACAGAAAGTGTTAAAACATCACCCGGATAAGCGTAAAGCTCAGGGTGAGGAAGTCAGAAGTGATGATGATTATTTCACATGCATAACTAAAGCATATGAGGTGCTTGGAACCCCAGTCAAGCGTAGATCATACGATTCAGTTGATCATACCATTGACGACAGTATACCAACAACAGCAGAGATTAAAAAGGATGGCTTCTATAAAGCGTTTGCCAATTGCTTTGAGTCAAATTCTAGATGGTCGGAGAAAAAGAATGTGCCTTTACTAGGTGATGAAAACAGTTTAAGGGAACAAGTCGAGAGGTTCTACGCTTTTTGGTATGAGTTCGAGTCTTGGCGCGAGTTCTCCTATTTAGATGAAGAAGAAAAGGAGAAAGGTGCAGATCGCGAGGAAAGGAGATGGATAGAAAAGCAAAATAAAGCGGCCAGGGCTAAGCTCAAGAAGGAAGAGATGGCAAGAATTCGTAGTTTAGTTGATTTAGCGTATTCTCATGATCCCAGGATACAGCATTTCAAACAGGAGGATAAGGAAAAGAAATTGGCAGCGAAAAGAGCTAGACAGGTATAATAAACATTTTACAATATTAAAAATGCCAATGTCAGTTTGTTAAACTTTCACACATAAACCACTGAATTGTTTGTTTTGAACTTTTGGATAGAGATAGACAGGACATTGCAGGCTGTGATAGGCAACTTTTGTTGCTGAAAACTTATTCCTAGTGGAGTATAGAAAAGAGTTAGTTTTATATGAATCTTGTATTGTGTTATTCCATTTGAGAAAATCAATATTAACATTAGCACAGCTGCATGAAAAAGCTAGTATTTAATATAGGAAAATCATTCCAAACTCTCTTGAAGGTTGAAAGACTAGAACTATGTATATACTCCACTTGAGGATAAACGTCATAAAATAAAAATTATCATAATTTGGCTTGTTTACCTCATCATCCATTCAATCTTTAACATTAAATCTCAATAATGCCTTAAAATCAATAGACCCTTGAGTATTCTTTTTATTGTATCCAGATCATATTTTTTTATTATATCTGCATATGTTTAATGTTTTGTAATCAGTAAAATCTTGTTAGGTTAAAAATCAAGGGAAAGACAAAATATTTTAAGTTACAGAGTTTTTAATTTATCAAGGGTTTGTGTTAGAGAGTGATTGATAAGTTAATATACAGTACCTACTTTTACCTGAATGCATAAAATGAAAGGAATAAAATAAAATACTTTATATAATATATATTAAAGTTTAGTCTACTGAAGAAAGTTAAGTTTGTTAGTTTTATACAGTTTACAGTTTCTACATAGATTTAATTTTCTATGAGAAATAGAGAAGAGAACATATTATCTTTTGGTTTGTACACTGTTTGAACACATAAACAAACATTGGTCCAAAACAGGGAATACAGCAATTTTTCATCTTTTACATAAAAGACTTTCTCATAATTCTCATTTATTTAAGAGTTCAGCTTATTTTTTAATCCAATATTCACTGCTTCTATTGCTTTTAATTTATCAGCATATGTTGGTGTTGTTTAGAGCTCCAAAACCTTATATATATATAAATGTTACCTAATTAAAATTGCTTAGACAACTTTTATTACACAGCACAGTTTGTGGTAATACTGGACAGTGATGAACAACTAATGATCCAAGGAAGCTGCTATCTTAATGACCGCTAAACAGCTTTTAGGGATTTCAAAGAAACAATAGTTCATTGTATATATATTGTTTGTGCTAACAATTTCACTTGTAAACACGTGTAAGCAATAAAATTTGAGAACATTTTGTTTTGTATGTTCCTAATGATTCTTTGGTAGACAGTTTTTGCTATAGTGGTCCTTGAAATATTTCTTAACTAACTGAGGGCTAATACTGAAATTATTAGTTTAAGTTATAGAGAGTACATATTTTGTTATATAGATTTTAGAAAATCATAATAATATAAACTTTATTATATTTATTTATTCTTTTTTATTATATTTATATTTTTCAACTGTATTCCTAAATTTTTTCAATACAGTTTTACTCCTATTGGTAGTAGCATAATTTTAAGTAGCCTAAAGCATTCCTCAATTATCTCTCTAAAGAGTCACTAAAGAGTCATTTATATACGAAATAAAAATATAGTTGTAAAAGGGGAAATAATTGTAGAAATAAACCTTCTTTTTAAATCTATTGAATCAATTACATAAAAAATTTGACTTAATTTGTATTAAATACCGATACTATTTATTAGTGGTGCTTATTATATGATCATAAAATAATTTGGCTTATTAATTTACAGGATGCAGTGCAAGCAAAGAAAGCAGAAGAGGAACGTCTCATAAAAGAAGCACAGCTTGCAAAACAGAAAGCTGAAGAAGCAGAGAGGGCTCGTATAGAAGCTGCTAGAGCTGAAAGGGAACAGCAAAAGAAGAACCTCAGGAAAGAACGTAAAGCTTTTAGAGATATGTGTAAAGCCAACAATTATTACTCTGATAATCAAGAAGAAACGGTATCACATATGTCTGAAATTGAAAAGATTTGTGAAATTATGAAAGTCACTGAACTTCAAGATTTCATGAAAGAGTTAGAGGTAAAAGGTCGAGACGCTTTCATTAAAACTGTCAAAGAAATAGAGGATAAATTAGAGGCGGAGAGAAAAGCTATGTTCGAAAACAAGAAAGTGGAAGAACAAAAGACAAAGAAGGAGTCAGCATTAAAAGCCCCTATTGAATGGACATTGGAAATGACGCAGTTATTAATAAAAGCCGTAAATCTTTTTCCAGCAGGCACAAATCAAAGGTGGGAGGTGGTCGCGAACTTCTTAAACCAACATAGCACTTTCACAGATGAAAAAAGATTCACAGCGAAGGATGTTCTAAATAAAGCTAAAGATTTGCAAAGCTCTGATTTTTCAAAAAGCAATCTTAAAAAGGCAGCGAACGAGGAAGCATTCGATCAGTTTGAAAAGGAAAAGAAGAAAATCACCAACCACGTCGACGATAGTGGAATTTCGAAGAGCGATAATCCTACAAAACTGGTCAATGGATCGGCAAACCCGAAAACTAATGATGATGTTAAACCTGAGGATAGACCGTGGACGAAAACCGAACAGGAACTATTAGAGCAGGCAATCAAAACGTTCCCAGTGAGTACTCCGGAGAGATGGGACAAAATCGCCGATTGCATACCGAATCGCAATAAAAAAGACTGCATGAAGCGATACAAAGAATTAGTTGAATTAGTTAAAGCCAAGAAACAAGCTGCAAACTTATCCAAATAACGTTGAATATCACATTAGCCGTAAACTAATTGTATGAATTTGTAAAAAGATGACAGTAGTTATTGTAAAATTTTACTAAACCAATGATGCAGAGCGTCTTAAGTGTAAAATGTGAATTTAGTTTTAAAAAAAACTTCAACCCCTATTTTGGAAAGTTAATGTTGGAATTCTAAAACTTTAATTACCTATTAAAATTCACAGAAAATTTTCAATTCTCTTTCTGCATTCATTTCGAAAGAGAAATCCAGATCACTTTAGCTCTATCCTGATTTAATATTTGATTCCATCAGAGAACTAAAGAATATATTTTAGAACTGATAAATAATGAAATTGAACATTTATAATATAAATCATACTGTCATCAAAGTAAATGAAGAAGATTATAAATCAGATTATTGACAAATTTCGTGTCATACAAGAAGAAATAGTTCACGCAATTTTAATGGATTCAGATCCTAATATCCTTCAATTCTGTAAAGTTTTCGGTAACCACTTGGTCTGATTTTAAAATATATTTTATGTGTCCATCTGTTTCATTTTATTTTGCAAATTAAATTATTCTCTTTTTCTTACTGCATTTTGTTATTTCAGTATATATTTTGTAAGACGTTAATAAACTAAATTCTTTATACCCTTTTTTTTTTATTAATTTACCTTTATGAAGATAATTTTTTTTTTTTAATTTCAAATGGGCTAATTGTCTTGCGATAATTCCAGTATCCTAACACAGTCCATTGTTAGATTTTTTTTAGGTTTTAACTAGAAAGTTTGCCGACGTATTATTACTATTTTTACTGATAATTTTAGAAAAGAAAATATATCCATTCTTAAAGTCCTATGTTACAGAAATAAGCGTTTATACTTTAGATCCGCTTTACTCAACCTGTGGCCCTGCAGGCTTTTATGCTTGGCCACCTTTTTTTTTTAATTTTTTTGTTAAACTAAACAAACACCATGTGTTTAAAATCTCAGTCTTTACGGACTTCCTCAACACAACGCGCAAACATATTACCCGGGCTCAGGTCAAAGGCGTGAGGGGCATGTAGCGACTCACTAGCTGCTAAGCACCCAACACTACCCACTAAAACGCACCACGGCGACATTTCAAACTCTCGTGTTGCCAGAAACCATGGACAGATTTCACAATACTTCTAGTGACTGGTGGTATAGTTGGCCCACCTCGTATTACTATATTTTAAATAACCTAAGAAAATCATAACTTAAATATTTTTTGTTTGCGGCCCGCGACACCTTGACTAACACATGTTTATGGCCCCTATAGCAAAATGGTTGAGCATCGCTGCTTTATAGCGATGCATAGCATTTCATACGTGTCTTCTTCGTGCCCGGTTTAAAAAACATACTGGTCTGCTTCCACGTTCATTACAATATTACTATACATGTGTGCAGTAGCGTTTTACTCGTTTTGTCATATTATGAAAATACCATATTTATACATTTATAATATCATTGGTAAGGACCTAAAGACTATCTTTCCAAAGTAACGTAATATAAACATTTCGACTCTGATTGGATTGCATTTGGATTTAGTTATCGGATATTAGGCATTGTCCGATGAGTTGCAGAAGTCCGGAGGGTTCCGCTTCCGCATGACTCGGAGTAATACGAAAGTATTTCCTGGTAATAAAGGGGAATACTCAGTATTTGAGTACTTCTTACCCAATGACACATACGCCTCTTACAGCCCGCTCGATATATTACAAAGAGATGTATGTATAGCAAACATATTTACAACATTAATAAAATCAAAAAAAGGTATAGGGATATACACTTGAATACCACTTTGCTAATTCGCTTGTTTATTATCTGCAGCGAACTCCACAATACGAGTAGGCATAAGCAGTTATAATCAGTAACGAGTAAAAACCACACATAATCAGTCAAAACGACGATTGGGTTTTAAAAATAAAAGTCACCACATCCTGTCACAAATTTTATTGAAATAATAGTAAATAGATACAGAAAAAAAATGTCAAATGAATATACACAGCGAGCTGTCAAATAATTATCTTCACAATACTTACAGGTAGAGGAAACAAGAAAAGATCATGAGTACACAAGAATATTGTCTAAAATAACATACATTTTTTCTTATAATTACGTATAACAACAATATGAATAAGATTAACTACTGATTATATTCGAGTTTGGTTTAGTTCCCTTAAGGCACGATAAAGGCCATAGATTGCAATTTAAAGCTTACATTGTTGTGACAAACAATAGGATGATAAACCATAGGTTGCTACAAGTGTCATCAAGGTCGTAGCCAGGTTTAGGTAAAGGACCAGCTGACCCCCTAACTGGACGCTTGGGTGATCTGAATATTGATTCACCTGACTCACATTCATCATAATAGACCAATATTTGTTTGATATTGTTTGCTTGCCCCCTTATTCCAAATCCTGGCTACACTCTTGGCTATTCTTAGACCTAAATATCATCTGCTGCCATTCCCATGAAAACATGATTTTGCACACTTTCAATGTCATATGGTCATAATAATCCTTACTTATTGTTTACTAATATATCAAAATATAAAATTGTCCAATGGCTTAGCACACTAATGTATGTATTGTCCACATACAATGTATTTATTAAAAATACTTAAAATTCTAATTAAATATTAATGAACTACAAAATACTGTTCCTTTAATTTATTGATCCCCGGGTCATAAATTATTTACGCAAAATGTTGTAAATAAATAGGTATTTGTAATGAAATACCTATATTGACTTACTGTAACTAAACTTACTGAATAACAACATATGTGTAAATTATTCTTATATTTAATTCACAATGTCACCTTTATAATTGAAAATTGTTTAGTCATGGATAAAAAAATAAAAGTATTGACAAATAAAAGTCAGACTCGTGTTGAAAATGGCTGTTAATACAACAGTTTTGAACTATCTACCTTCATATATTCAAATATTATTTTCAATCCATCCATATATGGATATTGAATGTTATGCTATTTTATTTAGGTTATCAGACTCAATATGTAGAACATAAATCCTACATGTAATTCTGCCAAAATTAATATAAATAAATTCTAATTACAATAATCTCTGCATGCTACATATATTTTAAAAATATGCAAGTTTTATCTGATGCAACACAAGCAATCAAAAATCAGTCTTATAATTTACAAAAACTAAGTACATACAATTGTTTAAGATATAAAATTATAATTAAAATAATGAGAGATGTAAAGAAGTTATTATCTTAGTTTTTATCAATAGTCATTACAAATAATTATAAAACATATTAGAGAGTTCAAAGGTTTAGACCCATATCCATATCTACCCAAAAATAAACATACAATAAAGTTGAGTTCACTTATAATTATACTTTGCAATATCAGTGTATTGTATTGTTTTATATGTATGATGGCGTCATGGTCGAACGAACTACCGGAAAGGGCAAAAGTCTACTAGGACACTTAGGCAACATTCCACTAAGCTCAAAATATGCTTTCAGCTTCACATAATGATCAGGGTTTTGTGGTCTCAGCAAAAATATGACACCACAAATTACAACCCATCTACTAGGGTTGATCTATACTCCATCCACTTGAGTGAGACTGTAGTGCCCGCATTGCATGAGGAACGAGAAAAAATTGGTCATGAATGTTTAGAATGCCAAGGTGTACATGACCTTAATATATGGCGAACCAATGGCAATATTTTATCAGGAACATGGCCAAAGTTTTATGAGAACACTTATTTGGCGCCAAGCAGCATAAAAGTTATAATTTATCATTTGAAAATGGCATTAATAGATTCTAAGGAGGTCCGAATCGCCAAGATTAAAAGAGATGTTCATTATGAACACAGTAAAAATCTCTATTATTAAGAAAAAATTGTCAAAACGAGAAAATATATCTTGCAAAAATTATTAACAGTAATCAAAATTATTAGGCCCTATTAAACATTTCTGCATAAAAAATGGCATGTAGATATAAAGGTTCGTCACACCTGTCCTAGTATGTATATAAAAACCTCTAAAAGTATATAAGCCATACCCACTTGACTTGATATTTGGCATGCATATTCCCTAACTACATAGAAACTCACTAAAACAAATATTAAAATCATTAGCAGTTGCCGAGAAAACAGATAGAAAGTTGCAGTCAACAGCTAGTATGACAATATTTTATAAACATATATTATCTGTTACTGATAAAGTATTACTTATTTGAGCAAGAAATACTACTGTGACATATCAAATTTCAAAATTTCTGTGTATAATTACATATACACTTCTTATTAGTTTGTTTGATTACATAACTCCCTCTACGATAATTCCAAGAAACCCTGGATAAACTTTCGGTTCCTTTTTAATTTTATAATAAGTGATCCTTAATAAATAGTTACTCAGCTTTTAATAAATAAAGGTGGGAATTAACTTTATTCAACAGATAAATTATTATTTGTAATGCTCATGCATATAAATGGTATCCATAATCCAATATATGCATAAGCATTAGTAAGAGATTACTAAGCTCAATCTTTTGAACAAACACTATAGAAATTCACAATTTCTTTGTCATGGAGACAGTTTTTGTGAACAGACTAGGTGTCTCTGGGGTTGAGTTTTAACTGCTAGGAAGGCCAGATGTGTGGGGCTAATTATGGATTATAAAGAAAAATGAGGTCTGGATATTTTATGTTACTTTAAATGCAAATAACTATAGTAACAAACCGTTTTACTTCTTATGGAATTTCTGTTCAAAAATTATTTAGAATATCAGTGAACTAGTTTTAGTATCACACTCTCCCCCTGAAGGATTTCACTACTTTTGATGGATTTTTAGCGTAATCATGGGGTCATTTAAAGGTTTTTTAGCTACATTTGAAACATGTAAGCAATTCCGTTTTCAATATTCATAGTTTTTTTTATATTCCAAACATAGTGCAGGTGATCTGCATTCTATATTCAGTAGTATATTTATATGTACTAATTATTTAATTTGGAATGTCAGTTCTTTTTCTTTCATAATTTAAAATTATTATTAAGACATCATATTATAAATAATCATCATTTAAATATATGTTTGCATATTCATAAATAAATCTACTTAATTACTTTAGTAAATGGACAAAAATGTAAGAGTGTATTACTGTAAATATAAATTCTTAAAGCAATATAAAAATACCTTATCAAAGACCTTTGTTTTATAAAAAAACCTATTCTAAATTATTACTGAGAATATGTGGCAGTCATTCATTGTATTTTGCAACCTTTTCTCTTTTTGTTCAGTTCCGATTGCTTAGTTTTCTTCTTTGCTAAACTCTCTGCTGTTATATCAGATATCACGGATAATCTCTTTGAGGAGTCAAATTGTTCTTGTTCAGATGTTGAAGTATTTATGTTATCATTGTCTGAATGCAAGGTTGAACTGTATAAATTATTATTCTCGCTGTAACTGTGAGAGATTGAAGAATTTGGTGTGTTGTGAGTAGCATGAGTATCAGCAGGGTAATGGGATGCTGGTCTGATGCTGATGGGGTCGGGAAATCGAGGTTTTTTACTTGTTGTTGGTGGTGGAGGTGGATGTCTATGCTGTAATGCTGCATGAGCACTAGTGGTCCAATGGTCAGAGTCTATAGACCTTGAATGGTTATGGGACATATGGACATTTGAAGGCGCTGCCTCAGATTGTTTAGGGAAATACTGTCTGGACACTTCCTTAGCTTGCAGTGCACTCGCTTTTGATTCTATATGTTCTTTTTCAAATGGCTCAACATAATTCAGATCTGAGTCAACAGACTTGCACAACCTCAGATTATTCTCTCTTATCATATCTCGTGGGTTAGAGTATGCATCACATAGAGTAGCTTGCTGCTGAGATACTTCATTATCGGGTTGCAGTTGCTGTGCGGCCAAGCGTTGCTGTTTTTTTAACAAAGCCTTCTGTCTTGCTTTCTCTTTTGCTCTCTGCAGCTTCTTGTATTCTCGTTCCTGGAGCAATCTTGCAAGTTCACTGTCTTGAGCCTCCACAGCACATCTCATATCCTCTAATAGAGCATCATGACCTTGTACCTCATGGCTTAACTGTCTAGCTAACTGAGCATCTCTTTCTTCCTGCTCCATACGGGTTTTAATCTCTTCAAGTTCTGATGGAGACAATCCTAATTCCTCAGGGTTAAGACAATCAGACGAGCTTGGCTGTGATTGAACTGTAGTTAAGCAAGAGGAGCTCGGTTGATGTATAATTTCGGAATGCTGTCGCCGCTGTTTCCTGAGATTAATTTGTGCCATCTCCCTTGCTATTTCCGCATCGATTTCAGCTTGGCGAAGACGTGCGAGTTCCCTAAGTTGAGCTTCGTACTCTATATCCTGCTGTTCGTGCAGTGCTACGGGAAAATCTTCACGGATCTGCTGATTCCGGTATCTATTTTCGCAGAGGTGAGACGAGATCTCGCGGTCCTGTAATCTGTGAGCCAGCGCTCCGTCAGTGCGCACCAGCCACTGCTCCCGTAGGTCCGTCACATGACCATACTTCGGCATAGTATCACGTGCCTGGAAACCCGCCATCGTACGAACACTGAACCCAAAAATTAACTTTCCAAGTCAAACACTGAGTTAGTAACTTTACATTATCGCAAGACTTTTATTGTGCGCCAGCACGGTAGACGCGTCAAAGTCACGATCGCACTAGCTTCCAAGTCTATAGTTACGACATGCACTAAAAAAACAACCATTACCCATAAATACTTTCTTTTGCAATGAATGATATGAGCTCTTTTCACACATCCCTAGGCGAACAATAGAAAGCGGACTTTCATCGAATAATAATCTACATAATTAGCTGCGACGCGTCGACAAGATAATTCTGACAATAAATATATTAACTCCTCCCTCCATGAGAATTGATAATTTGGTCATTCGTATAATTTAACAAAGTGTAGGTATTTTTAATAACGTATATATACACTCGGCACTGACAGACGTGACAAATTGGCAATGTTGCATGGTTCTTGAGTAGAAAGTTACTTACTTTTTGATATAACAAAATTTAGATTTTTTTTATTGTCCAAAGTACTTTGATATATTATGACTTTTTTGTCATTAAAAAGTATCCTAAATAGTAAGAAAACATTTTTTAATAACAAATTTCTATTGACACGTTCTAAAAAGAAGATTTCAAAGATGGCATTTAGCTAACAATGTATAGTTATGCGAACTAAACGTGTATTCAAAATTAAAGCTCAACCGGTAGAGAACACTCGCTTAAAATTTCAGTAGCAAGATTTCATCCAAACATTGCAAGTTCAATTGAAGCTTTTAGAACAAAAAACATATTTCGTTTCCACAAACAAAGAAAGATGTTTAATGTTTTTACAGCAGGTAAATACTATGTATCAGTGTTCGGTTTTAATACCAAAGCAATACTGCTTTTTGAAAATAGTGAGTTTTTTCTAAAACAGATAGACAATAAAGTATTCCTGAATATATATGTTTTTTTTTAATTTTATTACGAAATCTTAAATGCTTATATTTGTACTTTCTGAACGAAGTATTTTAATATAGTAAAATAAAGAGCCTCAATTTTTGTTGTCAATGTTTGAAGATGTTCCATTTACTAATGTAGATTAATGTAATAAATTAAACCTCACTGTCTATCTTAAAACTTTATAAGACAATCATAATTTATACGTTACACGAGGACATCAAAAGTTACTAAATATGAAAAAAAATGGAACCACCTGGTAGCGCTACACGAGTTGTAACATTGAAAAGTATGTATGTATACATATCTATGTATAATGTACATAACATACTTGACAGGTGGATTCCTGAATAATGACGTACTACAATAAAATCATCTTGATTGACTCGTTCTCATTTCCTTGTATATCAATTTCATATATAACTTCCAACTTGAAATAATAAACTACTATATTTTTTAAGAAAAATTACTGTATATATGTATTTAGCCACCCACTTATATTTTCTTTTTCAATTTGTAGAAAGTTCAATTTCCATTAATAAAGAACATGCTCTCGATACTAAAACTTAATCTCACTTGATGTTAAGTAATGATGTAGTCCAAGATAATAGACACCAGGTGGACATGCCTAGTGGAGGGACTGAACCTAAAGTGCAACTGCCGGAACACACCTATAGGTATTTGGCAGCAGAGTTTTCTACCAGAGAATAGAAGAATTGCGAAAGCTGTCTCTAGTCTCTGGCAGCACGGGAGTTTCAAGTGTTGTTGTAGTGCGTTGTTGTGGGCAGTGTTGGGTGATTAGGACCCGATGAGTCACCACACGATTCTGACGCCTTTCTCCTGAGCCCGAGTAAAGCGTTTGCGCGTTTTTTTCTTTCACCGAATGCTCAAGCTGATTCGACGCGGATTCGAATTCACATCTTTTGACGCTTCGTCCGTACACACTACCAACTGAACTATCATCACTTTCAAATTTTCTAACTCACTCCATGGACGAAGACTAAGGCATTTTTATACGAATCACTCAAAAAGTTGAATTACGAAACAGGATGTTACTACAATGTTTATTTTTCTATAGATATTAATTATAATATAATTATTAATTTTACCCAATAAAAATTTAATAGTTTTTTTTTTATAAATTAGGTAAAGACAGGAATTTTAATTCATATAACCTATATCATGTCTAAACTAGTTTGAAAGTTCAAGCTAGTCTTTTGTTCTTATGAAACTATAGATAAAAGGTTTGCAGTATTGCTGTATGAAAATGTTAATAACTAATTGGCGATGGCGAACTAATGAGGCGATGATAGCTCAGTGGTAGTGTGCACGACTTCGCGTCAAAGGACGTGGGTTCGAACCTAAGCACCTACAATGAGCTTGAACTTTCGGTGAAGGAAAACATCGTGAGGAAACCATAGCATGGTGGTAGGGCTTTTTCTGATGCCCGCCTGGCTAGCTACCACCCTCTAGTTGTGAAACTGCCGCCAAATACCAATAGGTGTGTTCCGGCAGCAGCACTTGAGAGCCAGTTCCGAAGAGAGCGTATTCCTTCCTTAAAAGGCCGGCAACGCACTTGCGAGCCCTCCGGTGTTGCAGGTGTTTATGGGCGGCGGTGATCACTTTCCATCAGGTGAGCCTCCTGCTCGTTTGCCACCTATTCCATAAAAAAAAAATAAAAAAAAATAATTAGAAATAATACGGTGAATTTATTCAAATTAAATTTAGTTAAATCGTAAATTTAAAGAATAGGATTAATCTGATTATATATATGTGGACCAAGATAACATACGAATTTATGAGAAAATTGTTGACGGAGTAAAAGCGTCTCAGATACTAATATAAAAATGCGAAAGTGAGTTTGTTTGGTACGTATTCACGCCGAATCCACTGAATCGATTATAATAACAAACGAAATATTAAAGCAAGCGAAGCCGCAAGTAAAAGCTAGTAAAGTATAAATTATATGAACAGGTAAAGACGCAGATCGAATAAATATAAATGAAAGGAGATCTAAAACAAAAAAAAGTGTGTATTGATCTCCAGAATCCGAAACACGCTACTCCGCCTACAAAGTCATTGTAATTTTAAAATATGTATTATACATATATATTAATATCATAAATGGGAAAAGTTTGTTTGATTGTTTATTTGTTTGAACGAGCTAAACTTAATAATTATCGGTTGGAGTTAAAATAATCTTTTTTATATTTCATAGGGCAATAATTTAGGATGGCTTTAGGCTATTTTACATCACGCTATCACCAATAGAGAGAAAACCGTTTTGAAAAACGTTACTAAAGTGGGTAAAAAATATTATATAATTTTTAGTTTGAATCGAACGAAATCGCGGGCACAGCTGGTTAATATAATAAATCGGAAAAGTATGTTTGTTTGAGCAAGTAAATCTTAGGAAATACCTGTCGGATTTTAATAAATATTTTTGTTTCACACCACATGTAAGAGAAAAGCTATATTGAAAAAACTTACAGGAACGGGCTATAATTATCAATTAATTTTGTAGTTTTATACCCACCAAGTCGCGGGCATAGCAAGTACATTTATAAACACATATATAATCCCCGGGTTGTCGCCTTGCATGCATAATATGCCAAGTAACGTGGTTAAGAAAAAAACAGTTTTTATGTATGTATTGACTCCGTTTCATCCTGATATGCTTCCAGTGTCAGATCTTTATTACGTAGAATAGCTCGCGTTATAAGAAATTTTAAAACCGTAACAATGTTTGCAATACGTCGTGGTTCGTTGTTTGGGTCTGTGAATAATTTCCGACGATTTTGCAGTAAAATAAAAGTGGTAAAGAACCAGTGAGTATTATTGTAATGATTATAATTATTATGTAGGAAAAGGTCAAAATAACGTATAGGTATTGAGATGTGTTTTGTCCTCTTGTGAATATGATAATTTAATACATTGTTACCAATATCACTAACGAACAAAGTTGTTAGTTATATGACGACGCTGGAAGGCATATTTGTAGTATCTCGTAAAATTGAACATTACAACACAGCCAGAACACCTTTTGATAAATTCATATTGTAATTTTACGCAGGCCGGCATGACAGTAGCGACTGGCGATGGATTGTCGTTCTCTCGATGGTTGCTGCTGTTTTTGGACTGTACTGTACTTAACATCAAGTACAGAGCAGTCACTTTGCCGAGCTGACACAAAAAAAAATCTTTTTTTAATTATTATGGTAGGCATCAAACATACTTTATTCCATCGCACAAGAACGGAATTAAATCATTCGATGCGTTTTTTTCATTAAAACAATGTATATTACTCGTATTCGTATTTTGCGGATACACCATTTATGCTCTCCAGCGTCGATTAGTCTTTTAAAATGCTAATTTTGGGCCTAAAACTTGACATCATGGAAACATTGATTTTTATTGTTTATAAGTTTAGCGTTACGACTGATGTTAAGGGACGATGTGGCCCACGATGGTGAACACGTTAAGTATAGTTGATGGACTGGCTTTCAAGTGCAACTACTGGAACACACCTATAGATATTTGACGGTAGATTTTTAACTTGACGGTAGTAGCTAGCCAAGAGGGCATTAGAAAAAGCCCTACAACTATGCTATGGTTTCATCACGATGTTTTCCTTCACCGAAAGCTCACTGTAGGTGGATTCAAAATCACATCCATTGTCGCGGTGTCCATACACACTACCAACTGAGCTATCATCGCTTCAAAACTTTGAAACTAGCTAGTCGATTCGGTTTCGTTTGCGTCTTTAGTATTAACCGCGCGTGATCTCAGTTGTGAGGGAGTGGTTACCTCATATATAAAGAGTAGATGGTGCCCTCGACTCCGTTCGCGTGATCGCACAGTCGTAACGCGAAAGTAGTAATCATGATAAATTTGAATCCAATTAGTATATAAAACTTATTAGGCGTATCAAAACTTGGTCTGTCCAGAAGGTTAAATTATGGATTTAGGTATATCTATGTCTGCCTATCATTTGCACTATTATATGGTTTAAAATGTGATCAAAGCATTGTATAGACTGCCATGAGCATAATCCAGCAAAAATCCAATCAGACCAAGTAATAGCCCAGCGTGATAAGCGAGCTCAGTTCGACGCTGTTCCACGTTGTCGCATAACAACTCGCATCTCTATATAATACCGCCCGTTCAGTTTAACTTTAGTTAGTGGACGCCGTTCGAGAAAAGCACAGCTGTTTAGCTGCACACATTAGGTGGAAACATTCCTCTCAGTGTGAACCAAGGTGAGGCTTCCAAAATACCTTGTTATTTATTCAAGTCACTGACCGAGCTAGATTGTACTGAGAGGCGACAATGATACGTCTTATGCCTACCTTTTGTCAGCGTCAGGTAGATGGTCAAAATACCGTGTTTGACTCCTAACCTTCGCTTGACGGTTTTCGTGTTTCCTACACTTGATTGACTTACATGAGTCTTGAGTCTACATCACCATAGCGCCGTGATGAGGATCTCGCGGAGCTCTGATTTCTTCAAGTACCTCCTGTGCTTTACAAATAGTGCTTGGAGCGGCCCGTAGGTTCTATTTCAGGGCTGACAACGTCACTGACGGTGTTGACATGTTGACCTTCAATCATCAAATTTTTACTTCCGCTGTAGAGAATAGTTACTAAGGGCCAGTTTAGGAGCATGTTAAAGAAAAATATCCCTTGCAATTACGGATGTATGAGAAAATCTATGTTGGTACAAGTTAATGCCAAAACTAAGAGAGTGTAATTTAACATATAATTTTCAATTGAAAATATTATATACAGCGTAATAAACTTTAATTATCTATTTATTTTTTTATATCCGGTGATACGTAGGCTCTAAAATTCCAAGAATTTTAGTAATTTTAGAGAGCTTCGAAATATTTTTGTATGTATGTATGGTATATTACATATTTATTTACTATAATACAACCTTAAGTTTGATTGTATTTAAACGGCCGTGTGTAAGGTTATGTCCTCATATTAGTAATTACCTCTACTCGCGACTTCGTTCCCGTGGAACTTAAGTCATTTTTGCCCATATTTTAACTACTTTAATGGAACTGCTTTTATTGGTGTTAACGTTGTTAAAGCATTGCTCAATATAGAAAAATTGAAAATAAAAAAATTATATCTACACGTTTTTGAAGCGAAGTTCCTTATTTCGATGTTAAAATAGATTTCTTAACGAAAAACGCAGATGTCGTGCTGGTAAACACATTCTGGGCTAAGAGAATAATAGTAAGTATTTCTACTGGAAGGCTGAATATGAAGGGTTTGTATGTGAAATAAAAATAAGAATTATAATTCTGGAGGGAAATCATAAAAGTTTTGTATATAGACAATAGAGCCACCCAGCGGGTCTAACTATAACTAAGACCCAAACAGATAATCATATGAAATAATTCAAATACAGTAAAAATATCGATTGAACTGCCAAAAATAACCTTATTTATTATTAAATAAATACTTGTAATTCTGCCGAATTACTCAATCTCATTAATTAAAATATTACAGACCGTAGTTTTTTATTATTATATTTTGATCAAATTTTAAATATGTATTTTTTTTATCAAACTTAGTTACCTATTAGTTAATTTTTAATTGTTTTAAGGAAAACTATGTCGGACAAGATGATTCTTTACGGTGATGAAATATCTCCACCAGTACGCTTCGCAATGATGACAGCATCGTATCTTAATATAGAATTAGATTTCCACAAAATTGAACTTTTCAAAGAGGAAAATAAGGAAGAGTTTTACACTAAGGTAAGTAGAAAATCAATAAACAAATATGCGTAATGCAGCCCGTAGGGACTGAGGAGGTTACGTGAGAGTCGCCCGTCGCTACTCACCGGGAATACTCACTATAACTTATGAAGCGATGATAGCTTAGTGGTAGCGTGTACGCCTTTGCGTCAAGGGACGTGAGTTCGAATCCAACCACCTACAATGAGCTTGAGCTTTCGGTGAAGGAAAACATCGTGAGGAAACCATAGCATGGTGGTAGGGCTTTTTCTGATGCCCGCCTGGCTAGTCACTACCCTCAAGTTGAAAATCTGCCGCCAAATACCAATAGGTGTGTTCCGGCAGTTGCACTTAAGAGCCAGTTCCTCCAAAGGTTTAGCTTGTCTACTAACTTGGGCAATATCGTCTCATAAGATCAGGTGAGATTATGGCCGTAACGCTAAACCTTAACTATAAAAAAAAACTTCATGGCCATCTGTCGCTTTGTTGGAGCAATGCGACGCGACGCGGGTTGGAACTTGTAATCACCCCGTTACCCCAGCGACCGGCTCGGCTTGATGATTAACCGGACAGCTGGACAGCCTGGAACGTTGCCGTCAAGATGGTAGGACTGATGCAGTGAGAGACGGGACTCTCAGTCCGACATTCTCAGTTCCAGAGATTATCGCATTCAAACAAACAGTATGGCCATTTCAAATTCGTCAAAATAAAAAGCCGGCAAAGTTGTCCTTTTCTACAATCGGTCTCGGAAAAAAAAACAAATAATATATAGGATGACATTCTATACACCAAATTGATCTCAACACTAAATCGCACGTTTAGAGCCTATAATAACAAATTTAAAATTCTCAACCACTTGAAACGCGACATTTATTTCACAGCTAGATTCAGTTTTGCCTCTACGCTAATGATTGTAATAAAAGACAACTTGGCTAGGCGGGAAGGAAACAGGCAATTTTTTCAATTTTTTGGACTCACTAAGTATAACAAACAGAAATATGAATAATATTAAAAAAAATAAAATCTGATAGTACCCAATTGGATCATTTATTATAGTTTAGTATAGTTATGTTATTATAGTTTTCAATTTTCACAGATTATAATTATTATTTTCAGATAAATCCACTTCAAAAAGTGCCCGCGTTATCGATCAACGGTGAAACAGTTTGCGACAGCCACGCTATCGCTTTATACTTTTGCGCGAAAAGCGAAAATCAACAATTATACAGTAATAATGCTTTAATCAAAGCGAAAGTTGATGAAGTGTTATTTTTTAACGCTACAAATCTGTTTCCGATTGATAGTTCCACATTTGTAAGTATATATTAACCCTCGGTAAACAAATGATCTTAAATTGACATGACACATATTAATCATTAGATATTATGCGACAAATGATGACGCAATAGAATATTTCATACAATGTTCATCCTTTCTTTGCCCCACTTTCATTAAGTTTTTCGCGACCAAAAATGTCCTATCTCCGTCTCCAGGAACCCACCTCTTTTAAATTCAATATCTCAAATTGCACTATATAAATTTTCCACTGTATTTTAATATTAACTTTTCACATATTTCAGTGGAATTATTTTGCTGGGAAATGGCCCGTTGATCAAGATAAGGTGGAACAATGGTTCTCGAATTTGAATCACCTTGAAACTCGACTCAAAAAGAATAAATGGTTGGCGTGCGACCAGGTACTTTGATTTTATTGCTATAATGTTAATGAATATTATATAATAATACATAATCATTATAATTTTCTCATGGTTGTGTTTCAGATTCAACTATGTGACCTTTGTTGTGCGGCTACTATCAGCTCGTTGGAATTACTTATACCCGCTTTGGACAAGTTCCCTCTTCTCAAACAATGGATGGAAGAGTTAGAAAAATTACCATGTTTTGAAATTAATAAAAAAGGGTTGAATCAGTTAAATGAATTTGTAAAAATCTTCAAAAAATAAATTATTATCGTTCATCTGACGTTCACTATTTATTAAATATAAAGTTATTTTTTTTTTATTATAATGTATATTCTCCGTGTAATAAAGTATTGTAGTTAGGTAACTTTTCGGCAATTTTTAATTACGCTTTTTATATGCAAATCTACGTAAATAATGTATACTGCACAATATGTTTTGCTACGTGAAATGATTTTTATTAATGATACATATAAATAGGATGCATATATGGTTGATTTTATTTTTCGCTTAATAATAAAAAAATATAAACTGTTTTCATGCGTATTTTTAATTTTCCTTTTTTTCGTGGCAACTTAGTCTGTCTATTACTGCAATTTTAAAGTAATAAGATTTGGGCATTTCGGTTAAGCGATATTATCTTCAACAAGATGGTGACTTGTGACTCTCATGTTGAAGCTCTCGTGGGAGTTGTTGTGACAACTAATATATCATGTTCCGGATGATTATTCACAATTCACTTCACCTGTGCCCTTCAGGTACACTAAATTATGTAAAATGTCACCTTAATTTACACAGTTTAAGGCTAAAGAAGTAAGTATATGAATTAATATAAAAATCACTACATGACAGATCAAGATCCCGCCAAAAACTCTATTTTTAATTTATGTGATAGTAAAAATAAGTCCATGTCTACGACAGTAAAATATCGAAAATACGCATTGTTTTTCAAATAGTCGATGCCATGGTATGGACCGTTTCATCCACAGTATAAATTAATGTAGCAGACAGAAAAAGTATTTAATTAGTTTATTAATTGTAACGTTATAAAACTATTTTGTAGTAGTTATTTTTTATTTTAATAACAATTACATTTAATGATTACAAAAATTATATTATTATTATTATTTGTTTTTCTTATTTAATGGCTACCTGTTTATAAGATATTTTTATATACGTAGGTTTATATAATTAGATCTGCTTGTGACTTCGTTGGCGTGGAAATATTTTTTTAAACATTTTTGCCTCGTTTTGTAACTCTTTTCATGATAGCTGTGCTCTTATTGGAGGTAGCGTGATGGTAAATAGCTTAAAGCGTGTCTTGATGTTTTAGTTGCTCTAGCAAATAAAAAATAATATTTGAAATCCAACTGGGAGTTCCTAAGATTAGCTCGTTCAAACAAACAAACAAACTCTTCCGCTTTATAATATTAACTAGTCGTACCCACGACTTCGTTAGCGTAGAAATTATTTGATAATTTTTGCCAGTTTTATGTATTTTTCCAACACAGCTTTGTTCCAATTATATGTAGCGTGATGTTAAATAGCCTTAAGCTTTCTTTAATGATTGTTCTATCAAATACTATATTTTTAAATCCGTCTGGAATGCAGTTCCTAAAATTATCGCATTTAAACAAACAAACAAACTAATCCACTTTATAATATTTATACAGGTTTATAAGATGAATGAACTACTTATACTATAATATAATTAGTCAATTCTCTAAAAAAACTGACTACTATTATTTTATTTGCTTTACATACTTATCTGACTAGGCCCTTTATATAAATTCTAACATGATTTTTGTTTTTGATATGTAATAGAATTTATCACTCCTTGTCAAGTAAATCGACTTGAATGCCGTGCCACCTTGAGCTGTGTACAATTTTTATTGGACTACTTGAATCGTTACGCACTTTCTATCTTTATTTATTGCTTTAGTTATCAATTTTTATTAATTATAAATTCAAATTTACTTAATTATTCCATATCCGCTGGGCATCCCATGAGGGATTGCTTTTTATTTACTAAATTCAACTAATTTATCCTATTATGTAGAACAGTTAATGAATTACACGATAAAGTTTGGTTTTGGCATCAAAGTAACTTGAATGATATATCAATATTAGGATTAATATACTATTTAAGTTACTGCAAATATTCCCTAGAATAACTTTATGTTATATCCTTAACATATTCGAATATTTGTATGAAAGTGCTCGAAAGAACAATATCCAGAGATATTTATGACTTAAAAAACTGCAATACAACAAACGTCAAAATTTGTTTTCAGTCTATGGCTGTTGGCCTGCTTATTGATTGGTCGACGAGGAGATGTGAAAAATGGCTACCTTGCCTTCTCCTACTCAGGTAGATTTACTAGAGATTTGTGTAGATACTCTGCATTAAATCCAGTGTTTTATCTCTCAAGAACAAGTCTAATGCTATATGCGTTAAATAGTGTAGTGCAAGTTTTAGAATAATACATTTTTAAAATATAAAACCTATAGTAAAGTTTGGTGGACTGTGAATAAATTTCGTAATTTTAAAAAATACCAATTTTTCATAAATTTATACCAAAGTGAACATACTTACTGGCATAAATTAATAGTCCAAAATGTCGTTCTACTGAAACTGTTATAGTATTAAAAGATTTTTTTATTTTTTTTTGTAATCTTAGATTTTGTATTTGATTGTTTTAAAAGTTAATCAGACGTCACACCCATAACAAGTATTGTACAACTTGACCATCTCCTTACCTTCTTAAAAATGTGGGCTGGGTCCTTGCAGGTGGCAGGGACGCACAGCGCAATATACGAAGCTTATTATCACCAGGTAAGTCATTTTTTAATTAACACTTTGGACGAAACTACTAATCGATACTTATTAGTTTCTTGTCGCTGTTGGACTCTGACGATTCAAGGGTATGTTCTCTGCAGTAAAATGGCAATAAATACGAAGAAACAGGAGCTCTATTTACTTGCATTCTGTCACTTTAATTTCCTATAAGATCTCTAGGAAACATATTTCAAATTAAGTAATAGATATGTGTTAGAAAGACTTATGCTTGTGGTCTAATTTTTAGAGAATACATTTGCTAAATTGGTAGGTATTGTATAATAGTATTTTCAGTATCTTACTGAATAGTATAAAATACCACATTATAGAATACACCTTAAAAGAGCTGAAATTTTTCAATAATCTTATATACCTCACATGAATTAGAACTTAAGCTTGGAAAAACATGTTTTTTAACTTAATTAACCTTGACAGGGCCATTACATAATAATAATCTATATTAATATTATAAAACTGAAAAGTTTCTTTGATTGAACAAGCAAATATATACTGGTTGTATTTCAAAAAACTTTTTGTATGTGATAGAACAATTGTTAAGGAAGGCTTTCAGTTATTTAACATCATATTACCATCAATAGGAGCAAAGTTGTATTAAAAAAAAGTTACTAAAACAGGCAAGAATTATTAAATAATGTTTAGTTCCATACAATAGAAGTTGTGGACACAGCTAATTAATATAAAAAAGTGTACTCCCGCTCGGACAATAATGTCATAATTTATTACATCTTAATATTTTGGTTTTTATATACATATAGGTGAATACAATTTAAATGTTGTGTTTTTTTTTAAATATTATGTCATCTGCCTACAACCAATGCAAGTAGTGTCTTGTGTGCGATTTGAACCCACGGTATCTGTCAGCAGCTAGGTGATCACCTTAACTGCTACACCAACCAAGCAGCCATTCAGACTGATCCCACTATTATAAACAGCTAGTATTAGATTTTATCTTAACATACAATTTATTGTCAATGGAAAAAAGGTACCTACAAGTCTACAAGTATTGTTATTGTAAAAAAGTCAAAAAGGATGGTATGAAGTTTATTTGTAAGAATGTCACTTGACAGTAGTTTTTAAAGACAGTAGCTCACATTAGGTTTTCAGGTACAGGGGAAAGTTCAAATGTTCCCTAGAATATTCTACAAAAGCTTCTTTCAAATGAGTTTATTTATGTATTCAGAACTATAATTATTTCAACAGTTTTTTAGTAAATTCTCAAAATTAATTTAAGTTTGGAATATGGACATCACCATATCTGTCAGGTCACATTCTAAAAGAAAGGTGTGGTCATATTTATGAGTGAAATAATTTTTATGATAATGCAGTTTGAAGCGATGATAGTGTGTCCGACTTCGCGTCAAGGGACGTGAGTTCGAATCCAACCATCTAAAATGAGCTTGAGCCTTGAGAAAAATACTAATATTTGTTTCGCTGGCACCTGCACTTGAGAGCCAGTTCCTTGACAGATTTAGTGTACCAACCAACTTGGGCCGAATCGTCACTTAAGATTCAGGTGAGATTATGGCCATAATGGTAAACCTTAACTATAAAAAAAAGAGAAAACAGTTACTAATTTCCATCGAAATTGTAATAATTAAAATTCATGTTTTTAACCTTGTGATATAAATTTCAGGTGGATCCAAATGGCAGTGGAGTCATCCAGGCTTTGGATGCTGCCAGATTTCTCAAGAAATCCCGACTTAGTGATGTGGTCCTCAGTAAGATATGGGATCTATCAGATCCCACTGGCAAAGGATATCTTGATAAGGTAACATAGAATACTTTAAACTCATTATTATAGTATACAAGATCTAAATGAGAGGTGTAAGGGCTAATTTGCTTCAGTCCCATTCTTCTTTAGGATACTTTTTAGCATTCTGGCCATAATCTCACCTGATCTGCGATGATATGGTTCAAGTTGGTATAAATTACCAATTTTACAATTGAAGCAGATTTGCTTTTATACCCATCAAACATTTCATATCTTTAATATACCTTATTGAAATTCCAGAGGTTGTTTTTCTATTTGAAATATGCAAGTCTATTTTAATTGACTTTTGTCAGAATTCAACTGCCATATACAATAATGTGTCCCTTGTTGATCTGTGGTAATACAAAAAATTCTTATTAGCTTCTTATAGTGAATATCATATGTTATAATCATCATAGGCAGCTCTTTTCAACCCGCAGCAGAGCATAAGCCTCCTCCCTTTTACACAAATCTTTCCTGTTCTGTGCCAGTCTTACCCAGGGGTTTCTCCTATATTAGTAATATCCTCGACCCATCTTGCTATCGGTCTATCTAAATATCATTAGGGACCTTCAAGAAAGATGTCATACAAAATTTTACATTGTTAGATCCCCTCCCTCCTTCGTCACTATGTCACATGTTTCGCGAGCCTTCTATCAATATTACGTCACAAATAATAGACCTCCGTACTTGGTACATGGCAGTTAATAGCGTCACATACATTACAATATTTTAAAATATTTATTGCTTGCAATTATAAAACTGATAAACAAAATTGTTTTAAGAGCTGCGAACGTCACATATTCTTAGACACCCCAGGCCCCCGTTGTCATGTTTTACCACAGTAAGCGAAACCCTATCTGCCCCATATGTGCGAACGTATTTTATGAATGGTCCTTTACAACAATGAAACAAAATTCTTATAGTTAACCTACGTAATAAATTTGTTGTATAACATTTGTAATTAATAACTGAATTTATTAGAAAAACATATTTCTTACTGTCTTGATGTTTGCAAACATTTAAAGATTTGTTTTAGGAGTAACAAAGTGCACACTATATTCCCCCACTACCCCGTGACCACGAAGGCGATTGAAAAGCTTTCGAAACGTCGGGATCAAAATTATTAAATAACCGCGATAAAATCCGTTTAAATTAGTTTTATTTCGATGTTGTTTAAGCCAATTTAACATAACATATATCATACGTTTTCAATGATGTGACACTCTTTATTTTATTATGTACGAAATCATATTGTGGGACTTTGTAGTCCTGGCATACAACTATTATATAATGTACATTTTGCTATGATCAGTGATGTAATAGTTGCTAAGTGCTAGTGCGTACGGGTACCTTATCTATTGACATGAGTTCGAATCCCAATATAAAGTTATTGTGAGGTTATGAACAAGGAAAATATCTTGATAAAGCATGGTGGTAGGGCGCTTTCATTACAATCAAGCTAATATTCTTAGCTTATGTCACAGACCGTAGAGGTTACGTAGAATCATACTGAGTGTCTCGTCCCACAATCATTGTATTTTACAGTAGAGCTTCCGCTGACTACAATGTATTTTTCGAACAATCGTCTGCACTGTCGAAGATTCTTAACTCAACTAAACTGACTGAACTCGCCTCGAGTGTCGATTCGATTGAACTGACTATAGCCACGCTCGTATCGCACTTATATAGCAATCTTTGTTATCAAAAATATGTAGCATTATGTTTCCATATTAATAAGCAGTAGACGTGGTATTTGCACTTGATAACCATATGTTTAATGTATAACTGTGTCCTAGTAGATTCATTTAAGAACATATAGTTTGATTAACATGCTAGTATTTTGGATAATGCTGTCACGTACCATGTAAAAAGACTGGTCACAGACAATAAACTGAGAAAAAAATCATTACAAACCTTTTTTGTCATTGCTTGTGGCAAAAATTCTATAGTACTAGATTGATATTAGGCTATTTGCTGTAGGTAACTTCATCTGTCTCATTGTACATGCTAGTGGTAGGTACTTAAGGGAAACTCTGCTACATGGTCTCTGGTAAACGATAATGATCTTACATAACCACCCTAAATACTAATTATGTTGTATATGTATGATTATGTTACCTAAACTATTTATTATATACTAGCTGACCCGACAGACTTTGTCCTGCTTTAACTATGAATATTGAATTCAATTCGGTATAATGAATTATAAAACATGTGATTAAAATGCACGTGTTTTCTATTGTAATGCTTTATGACAACTGAAAGTTATGTAAAATTAATATTGTCGTTAAGTTTTTTTAAATGTTCTAATGTTCCGCTCAACTTCCTTAATTTTTTCTTTCATAAGAACCTTCTGACAATAATTAACACAACAAAAAAATAATTAGCGAAATTATTCAATCCGTTTACGCGTGATGCGATGACCAAGGGACATAGAGATTCATTTTTATATATATAGATATATATATATACTTATTAGTATGTAAATGAGAATATCTTTATACATCTTCAAGAATATCATAAACTGGAAAGTTTTTGTTTCTTTGAATCTTAGGAAGTACCAGACGGATTCCAAAAAATCTTATTGTATCTGATAGAGTAATCATTGAGGAATGCTTTACGCTCATTAAATTCATGCTACCACCAATAGGGACAAAGCTGTATTCTAAAAAGTTACAAAAACGGCAAGACTTATTATAGTAATTCTTAATAGACACAGTTATATAAAAATTATGTATCCAGACTAGTTTCATAAACTGCTCAATCAGTTTCAATTGATGTTGTAAATGTGTATTACTGCATTTAGCTCGATATATAAGACAGTTTTTACTCCGATCAGTGATCTGAGTGGATCACTGAATGCGAGAGGTGGCGTCGCGTTCGATGTATTGGCTGCTGATGGAGGAAATACATGTGGATGTCTACCAGGCCAGCTAGTCTATATATCTGTATCATGTTTGTGAAGTGAACCTTCTTATGAGAGGTTTCGACTATTGTCTGGGTAAATTCGGCTCGAGGTGACTCGAGAGCGAGTGAGATACAGTGATGTTTTATGTTACAAAGTTATTTATGTTATGCCATGTCTGATGTAATCAGAAATGTCAATCAAAATGATACTACAGTATTTGCCGTATCAGTAGTGCTTTTCTTGATATTTCTAATCACTAAGGTTAGTGTTAAGGAGGTATTTGGATACTAAATTGATGAAAAATAAGTATTAATATACACATATATATATATATATATATAATATATATATATATATATATATATATATATATATATATATATATATATATATATATATATATATAAATGTTTTTCAAATGAAGATATTGTTATTATGTTTTTTTACTTTTATTATTATTTTATTTTTCTTTTACGGATCAGGGGGTAAACGAGCAAGCGTGTCACCTGATGGTAAGTGACCACCGCCCATGGACACCCACAACACCATGGGAACCGCAGCTGCGTTGCCGGCCTCTATTGGACGGTCTGGCTTTTAAGTACAAATGCCGGAACACAACTATTGGTATTTGGCGGCAGATTTTCAACTTGAGGGTGGTAGCTAGCCAGGCGGGCATTAAACAAAGCCCTATCACCATGCTATGGTTTCCTCAGTGTTTACTGTTGATGTTAATAAAATCTCTAAATTCCATCACACTTCAACCAATCGTCATGAAAATTGGCGTATTTCCATGCCATTCCATGTTCAGACAAACGACGTTGCGGTTACAGGTAGCCTTACTAATATCCTCGATTTTGAACGAAAATCTGCTTTTTGCACTTTTTGGAGTTTTTAATTATTATAAAGAAAGAAGTAAGAAATACATGCGTGGTGGTAGGGCTTTTTCTAACGCCCTCTTGGCTAGCTACCACCCTCAAGTTGAAAATCGGCTGCCAAATACCAATAGATGGGTTCCGGCAGCTGCACTTGAGATCCAGTTTCTTCACAGGTTTAACCTGTCTGCCAACGTGGGCCGTATTGTCACTTAAGATCAGGTGATATTATGGCCATAACGCTAAACCTAACTATAAAAAAACTTTATTGTTGGTACAACCATACAATTAATATAAATTACACAAAAAAATTGACAGAAAAGAATTTTGGATACATTTAAAAAATGAAAAGAAAAAAATATGTCTAACAATAGGCAAACTCATTCAGCAAAATGTGTAGTACAGCAGTACTGCAATGATGATTTTCGATGGAAGCCCATATGATGACAAACGGACGCTCAGCCAGTCATATGTTATAGTACAAATTAAATAAACAAACAAATGAATAATACAGACACACATAACACGTCCCAGGTGATCACATTAAATAGGTGTAGCTACTGTAACTGCAAATCGAAGACTAAACAAATCAAATACACATTTAGAAGAATAAATACACACCAATGAACTGAGCTTAAAATAGAGCTTCGTGAATAGTTTTTAGTATCTAAATATATATATATATATATATATATATATATATATATATATATATATATATATATATTAAAAGACTACTATACGACTTTAAGCATTGTACAGTGAATTGTGATTGTGATATGAATGCCAGTCCGATAAGCAATATTTTGCAATGATTATTTATATACACGATCTATAAATCTGCACAAATCGGCTTGCACAGAATAATCACTGCGATATATCGTTACGTGTGTAGCAGGCTTAAGCCGATTCGAGTGGACTTTCATGTCCACAACAGACGGAGCTATAATATATATTAATATGAATCATAGTAAGGTACATTAGGGTATATTTTCTATAGTAATCGGCAAGTGGCCACAGACTCAGCTATAACGTATATTTTGATTACATTAACAAAATATATCGAAAGATATATATTTTGATATATTTTAAGAAAACAGCTGTAGGTTTTTGTGCTGTCATTAGTGTGCGCGGTGAACGATATTACGATACCATTGTACCATATCTAAAATTAGAACACCTTTATTAAGAATACTTATGCATTGACGCCCGCAGAGCTAATGAGTGCAAAAATATATATTACAGCATAGCCTTCGTCTGTGGCGGCTTGCTGTACCCTAATATATAGCTTAATATAGTAGAACCTCGTTAAGTTGAAAAACTGTACATCTCGAAAAAAAATTTTGTTCCTTTCGCTTCAAACACTAAAACTTTAGTTAAAAACTCTATAATTCAAGTTTTTGGCGTCTCCCTTGATCTTCGAATTATAGAGGTTCTACTGTATATTATATATAAGTTCCGTCTGTTGCTTTATACCAGTGTTTCTCAAACTTTTTGGCGTACCGCCCACTTTAGCGAAAATTTAAAGTCCAACATCCCCCAGGAATATTTCATCTAAATTTTCACAGACATTTGTACGGAAATCCACCACATACCGTTTTTTTTTAAGAATTCACCAATATCACTTAGAATTTCAGTATCTCCCTCCGATAGCCTCAGCGCTCAATGGGGGGCGGTACCGCCCTCTTTGAGAACCTATGCTTTATACCAACGAGCGTAACATAGCCGAACGTTTCAGCTCGGTATCATTTGATATCTACAAAACGAAAGTGCTCAGCGTGGCTATAGACGTTTTCAATTTATTTAAGTTATAAACGTAATTATTTTTAGAACCAACACAAAGTGCTATCAATTGTTTAGTCTGCAGATGCGGAATCGAGGCCGCTGATGGTATTAAAAGTCGAGTGATATTGTTTATTGGTTTGGCAAGGGCGCCTTACGTTATGCAACTGTCGCCGATATTAAGTCTAGACTTTAACCCAATTACCCTTCGTTTATAGTTAGTCATAAATTATTTTATACAACTCAATAGTGTAAATTGAAAACCATAAAATTAAAAAAAAACCATTTTAACATTATATAGTAGGAAAGTTTGTTTGTTCGTTTCGAAACGATGATCTTAGAAACTATCAGTCGTATTTCAAAATTAACGCGATAGACGTTACTGCAGTTGCCTTATTCACTAATGGAAGAGGCAGAAAGGTTCGCCAGGCGAATTAGCTGTATCTATACTAATATTATGAAGAGAAGTTTGTTTGTGTTCGTTCGTCTCAAGAAATACCGATGCGATTTCAAAAAATTTTTTCATTTTCGATATAGCAATCATCGAGGGAGGCTTTAGGGTATTTAACATCACGCCTACCGCCGATAGGAGAAAAGCTGTATTGAATAAAGTTACAAAAACGGGAATAAAATTAGTAATTAATTTTTAGTTCCATGCGAACGAATTCGTGGACACAGATAACTAATATTATAAATTGAAAAAATTTTTTTTTTGTTTAAACGCGTTTATCTTAAGAACTACCAGTGGGATTTCAACATTTTTTTTTTTGTATTTAATAGAGTTATCACTGAGGAAGGATCTAGGGTATTTAACATCACGCTACCACCAATAGAAGCGAAGCTGTATTGAATAAAGTTACAAAAACGGGTAAAAAAAAATTAAATAATTGCAAACGAAGATGCGAGCACATCTAGTAATATTAATATAGATGCAAACTTAGAAACACACAAAATAGCAAAGAAGAAATTGAGCCCGTTGTGTGTTACAACATCATTATTATACGTACACGTCACGTAACTGTTGAACGATTAAATAATTTACAGAGTATCCAATCTGTTTTCTTATCTATGTTCGGTTACAATTTCGTACGTTTTCTGTGTAGGTAGTTTGTTATCGTTGAGCAGTACTAAACATCACTAGCTTTTACTCGCGGCTCTGTTCGCGTTACTATTGATTTTGTCCAATAAATAGGGTGACGCAATAAAAAGTTTCATACAAAATTTATCCCTCTACCCCAATTGCAATAAGTTTTTCGCAAGAAAATTTAGCCTGTTACCGTCTCCAAGATTCCATCTGTCTCTATATCAAAATTCGTCATAATCGATTCAGCGGTTTAGGCGTGAAAGCGTAAGAAACAAACAAACTCACTTTCGCATTCATAATATTAGTATGATTATAGTAAGGGTAATGATCCATGTATGACGCAATTTCGTGTTTTTAAAGATTTTAATGCTACCACGTTTCTTTATCTGTTATATTACACGAAGCAGGGTAAATCGGGTTAAAAAGTTATACATATTGACCGAACTTGTCGTGTCGCATAACTCGCCCGCGTTAGTACATCCTTCAAGCGTATTTTTTTTTCTTTTGCTCGGTCCCTAAGGATAGCAGCGTGATGTCAAAAAACCCATAACCATTCTTAATAATTGGGCTATCATGCGCAGAAATATTGTTTCAAAGTCGCCTGCTAGTAAAGTAATACAAACATTTTATAAAATTATTCAAGTCGGTTGCCGTATGTAGGAATCAATCAAGTAATTACGTAAGCACCAAAAGGAGCGGGTGTTTTTATAGTTTATTGATGTAGCACTATGGCCGTAATATCACTTGATATTAAGTGACGATGCGGCCTAAGTTGGTGGACAGGCTAAACCTGTGGAGGGGCTGGGTGGTGGTCTGAGGAGGGAGTGAAAGGGGGAAGGGTGGGTCGAAAATTACTATAATTCTTCTTACGTAATATATCGTAACTTGAATGACTATCTGTATGTCGCTTGCTCTTTGCGACTCCGCAGAGGATGTATTTAATTACAAACGTCGTGATAAGTGTTTATCTATTATATCTGCAGTCTGTTTGACGTTATTACATTCGAACGATGCTGTAGAATTTGTCGAAACCGAGTGAGCGGATTTCAAACGTTTTTTTTCTGACAATTTATTTAAATACTTTTTATAACAGTGATTTAACTGTAAATGAGTGTGTTTTGTGAGGTTTTATTGAAATAGTTATTGTGCGTGAATGTGTCAAGGTTTGAAACGAAAGAGTAGGGACTTACGTAAATAGATGTGTCAATAAAGTGGACTTTGAAGAGATAAGGTAGTGTTGATCGCTTTCACCGTATGTCAGGTGTGATAACGGAAATAATGCTACGTGTATGCGTATCGAACTCTAGTGTCTGTTGGTATGTATCTGGTATATATACCGGTGGCAGTGGTAATAAGTTTGGAGGTGGTAATGGAGGCGATGTGGACGAAATGCCCCAAGACGGTGGTCACGCTAATTTTAGTAGAGGGACTGTCACTGCTAAAACACTCTTGTAGGTATTTGGCGGTACATTTTCCACTTGAGGGTGATAGCTCGCCAGATGGGCATTGGAAAAAACCCTAGCACCATGATATAGTCATCACGATGTTTTCCTTCACCGAAACCTCAAGCTGATTGCAGTATACTTTTATTACACTTTGAACTTACGTACTTACTTACTTTTTAAAGTCGATTAACGTCGCATCCATATGTTCCTAAGCGAGCAATCATCGTTATAGTCTAAAATAAAAACTAACTGTTGTTTCAGACTGGCTTATTCGTCGCACTGAAATTAGTTGCTCTCGCTCAAGCCGGTAAAGACATTAGTATGAGCAATATACATTCGGAAGCGCCGCCGCCTAAAGTTGTGAGTAACGTGCCTTATATTAAAAACATTTGCATCACCGTACATATGATATCATTGAAATATTTCACGAAGGACCGTACAAAACGGTGACTGGGATAGCCTAAACTGTGTATTAGTTATACATCTCTTTCTTTCGTTCCCTTATTATGAGTTTCCTCTATTTTATATTGGTTAAGGTTAAGCGTTACTGCCATAACCTCACCTGAAGTTAGGTGACGATGTGGCACGAGATGGTGGACAAGCTAGGCCTAGTGGAGGGGCTGGCTATCAAGTGCAACTGCCGGAACACATCTATAGATATTGGATCTAGAGATCTATAGATCTGGCGATAGATTTTCAACTTAGAGTGGTAGCTTGCCAGGCGAATATTAAAAAAAACCTTACCACAATGCGATAGTTTCATTACGATGTTTTCCTTCACTGAAAGCTGAAACTCATTGTAGATGGATTGGAACTTACGTATTGACACGGCATCGGCAGACAAGACCAAATGAGTTATCATGGCTTTTAAATGAGTCCTGGAGGTGCCTTACTTAATTCTCACTCTGTAATCTCTCTGTAAACACTCTACTGTAATCGCGGCCTAAGAAGTTTCTAGAACTTTCGAATGCTAGGTTGTAGTCTAAGTTGGAGGTGTGGTAACGATTTCTGGCCTCGTTAGACGGGTTAGCGGTCATACTGCAAGCAAGTTATTTGGCGTCACGCATGAGTCACTTTCGTTCGCAGCTTTGTGGTCTGCTGCACAGACCGATTAGGTAGGTGATGCCGATAGGACGAGAGAAGTAGAGATGACAGACTGGAGCTTAGAGAAATTGTGAACGCTGTGCCTGGTCTCTAGCAGTAGGTACGGGGGATTGATTAGAAGAAGAAAATGGTCTCTAGCGACACGGAAGTGTCCACACATGCTCCTCTAGTCTTGCCCTGATCCCGGGTAACGCGCTTAAGCGTTATGATAAGGATGCCTGTAGAGAGGAGATTTTTTTTGGGATATTAAGTTTTTGAAGTGAAAACTTCTATAGGACATTTGGATCGAAAGTAAATTCATGTAAGTCGTCATCGACATGGTCACGCGACGTGTTAACGTACACACTATATCTGTTCCTATTAGTATAACTTCTTGTTCTGTATACAGTTTCGAAATACGAGTTTTTATTTAGGATCAAATAATTAGTTTGGTTATCCAAAAATAACAACTGTTTGTTTATAGTTTTAAATTTTCACTTCTGTCGGCATATTTGGATATTCAGCGGTTCTTTCTACCTAATGAGTTCCACACACCTGCAGTCCGTATGGCATATTGCGTGAGGATTTACGTAAAATAGAGATATGATTTGTGTACTAGGGTGAGTTGCCGAAGGTCCCACCGATGGGCTCCGCGCCCCCCGCTCGTCCCGCAGCGCCCTCCCCAGCTCCGATGGTCCTCAGCGACTGGAGCATGAAGCCGCACGAGCGCGACAAGTACAACCAGCTCTTCGAGTCCCTTCAACCGAACAATGGGCTCATTGCGGGTAACAAGGTACGTGGGTTCTGTTTGATTGAAAGAAACTGCTAGCGATTGTCTCTCATTACGTTTTATAGATTAAACGCATGGTGGTAGAGCTTTTTCTAATACCCGCCTGGCTAGCTACCACCCTCAAGTTGTAAACCTGCCACCAAATACCAATAGGTGTGTTCCGGCAGCTGCACTTGAGAGCCAGTTCCTCCACAGATTTAGCATGTCTACCAACTTGATCTGTATCGTCACTTAAGATCAGGTGAGATTATGGCCATAACGCTAAACTTTAAGAATAAAAAAAATATTTAATGATTGCCGTGACTATTCATGACTATTTGAAAAAGCATGACGACTTCTGCAAGGAAGTGGGTCTTATAATTGCGGTTCTCGTATACTTCTGTTTGTATTCGGGTTCGTCAAACAAATGAGTAAAAATTCGAAACTTGATGTGATGTTATAAAGGCGTAAGTTCATGGATAAGCCGCAGTAAGCTTTATATATAATATGAGAGTTACGTCAACGTAGCGGAAGTAGGAGATAATTATGTAGCGGAAGAGCAGACAGATTATTTTTATAAACTGCTTATGAGTTTAGCATTATGGCCACGATTTCACCTGATGTTAAGTATCAATATAGCCTAATATAGTGTACTCGCTAAGTTTAGTGGAGGGATTGGCTCTGCCAGAAGTTACCTATAGGTATTTAACAGCAGATTTCCAATTTGAGCGTGGTAGCTAACCAGGCGGACATTAGAAAAAGCCGTACCACCGTGCGATGATTTTATCACAATGTTTTCCTTCATCGAAAGCTCAGGATCATTGTAGGAATACGAAAACTGAGCCATCATCAGAACAAAGATGCATAGAGGTACTATGTGTGGATTATTGTGTTTAATTTCAGGTGAAGGGGGTACTGATGGAATCGAAACTGCCAATGGAGACGCTCGGTAAAATCTGGGACCTCGCCGATCAAGACAGGGACGGTATGCTAGACAGGCATGAGTTTATGGTGGTAAGTCACTGGGGAGGTTGGATATACGCTGTAAACTCTTAAAATAGACTTTAAAAATGTTTTTGAAATTTTTCGTTAGATGAAGAGCAGGGATCATTGTATAGGTCATAAGGAGAACCACCGATGTTTACTAATTTTGACGTTCGAGAGAGTTCGTAGGTTAGGAAAAATGTTTTTGAAATTTGTCGTTAGATGTAGAGAAGGGATCATTGTATAGGTCATAAGGAGAACCACCGATGTTTACTAATTTTGACGTTCGAGAGAGGTCGTAGGTTAGGAAAAATGATTTTGAAATTTGTCGTTAGATGTAGAGAAGGGATCATTGTATAGGTCATAAGGAGAACCACCGATGTTTACTAATTTTGACGTTCGAGAGAGGTCGTAGGTTAGGAAAAATGTTTTTGAAATTTGTCGTTAGATGTAGAGAAGGGATCATTGTATAGGTCATAAGGAGAACCACCGATGTTTACTAATTTTGACGTTCGAGAGAGGTCGTAGGTTAGGAAAAATGATTTTGAAATTTGTCGTTAGATGTAGAGAAAATATTATTGTATAGGTCATAAGGAGAACCACCGATGTTTACTAATTTTGACGTTCGAGAGAGGTCGTAGGTTAGGAAAAATGTTTTTGAAATTTGTAGTTAGATGTAGAGAAAATATTATTGTATAGGTCATAAGGTGAACCACCGATGTTTACTAATTTTGACGATCGAGAGAGGTAGGTTAGTCGATTGAAGTTTGAACAGTATTTTATTTTCAAGTGTATAGAATATGATCTTTCTGGCATTGGTGGTGGACAGGCTTGCAATCCTGCTTGATGATCAACTGACAGCGCAAGCTATGAGTTTTTATAATATTAGGAATGCCCAATGCACGTTGTTGACCCGTCCTGATCTTCCCAAGACCCTCAATTTGTGACTCCCTTTTTTAGATTCATTTTAAAATCATTTACGTATATACAATTTTTCTGAGTAGACTGCGGGAGGTACTAGAATCATGGGGAAAACAACTCCAAGTGTCTGGTAATAAGAAGGAACGCATCGTCTGAGGTTGTTTTAGTCGGTTATCTGGTGATTCACTTTTAGTGAAGACAAAGTGCCTCTCTCGTAGATTGCCCGGGATTTTGATTATATAAGTACGCAAATGTCTTTTATACCCTCGTCAAAGAAAGAAAAAGGTTACAAGCTGTTTGTGGGTTTCGACTGGTGAAAGTAAATATTATTCGTTGAAAAATATCGCAGTGATTTTTAGTTTGTCGTGATTTGGATCAGCTATTGAGTTGGATGCTGCCGACAGGCTTACATGTTGGCATAGAAGTGACGAGTTCTGCACGATTACATATCGCCTAAAAGGGTTTCTATTTAAATATGGTGCTGACTGCAGTCCAGTATTTTAATGAACAATGGAAGGCGATATATTTCTCGCTAGTCTTAAATAATTTTTGAATTCGAATTTGCGGTTTTTAGAGCTTCAGTTTTTTACTCCGCGTGTGAAATGTTGTAACACTTACATGGTGCTAGGACTTTTACTCTAATGCCAATCTGGCTGGCTACCACCCTCAAGTTGAAAATCTGCAACCAAATACCAATGGGTGTGTTCGGGCAGTTGCACTTGGGAGCTAGTTCCTTCACAGGCTTTGCGTGTCCACCAATTAGGGCCGTATCGTCACTTGTGAGATCAGGCGAGATTATGGCCATAAAGCAAAACTTGTAAACTATGAATACACACTAATACATTGGGATTTTTTCGTCCTTGCTCTGATGATATCCGAATTGAATGTCAATTTTAAACAAAGTTGTGAAATAGAAATGTTAGTTCTATTGTGGTCGAAGAGCAAATATATTTTTTTAGCGTTTAGCGTTATTGCCATAATCCCACCTGATCTTAAGTAACGATACGGCCCAAGTTGGTGGACACGCTAAACCTGTGCACGGACTGGCTTAAGTGCAGTTTCCGGAGCAAATCTATTGGTATTTGGCGGCAGATTATCAACTTGAGAGTGTGGTAGCTAGCCAGGGAGACATTAGAAGTAACCCTACTGCAACTTTAGAATTAATTTGAGGATGATTTGGCTATAGATGAATGTTTTGTTGTCGGTGAGGCGATGCACCTGGTGTACAAGGCGCTGGAGAAGCACGCCGTGCCGACGACCCTCCCGCCGGAGCTGCGGGCCCGGCCTGCGCGGCCTCCCTCACGACCCCCCTCGCGACCCCCTTCTCGCCCACCCTCCCCACAGCCCCGGGCCCCTCCCCCCCGGCCCCAGCCTCCCACGCCCCAGCCGCAGTCCAATGCGGCCCTGCTGGAAGGCCTCCTGGATCTATCCAGCGTAAGTTAAATTTCTTTGACAGTAATATATACAAAAAAAAACTTAAGTACTGTAAGCGCATTGTTTTTCAAAGGAAACGTTTTTTTTTACCGATAAAGGGATGGAAATGTTACAAATATATATAAACCTTAGTGGTTAAGTATCAAAGTACTACATATCAACGTAGTCCTATAAGACGAACAGTCATGGAAGTGAAAATTCATTCATGAAACCAATTACTTGAAATTCCATACTTTTTGGCCATAAGCATAAAAATACAAAATCATAGCACTTTATTCAATTTAGACCCTGGGAATGCGCTTATGAAGGTCAAATCCGCTACCAAAGGAACCGGCAAGAAACTCGATGTGGTTTTTTTTTTATTCTTAGATAAGCACCATTTTCAATGTACAATAGCCATAACATTTACGATAGGTTTTAGCAGTTGCACATAGTGAGGTGTAAATTGCAGACATCACCATCGCGTACATATTGATCCATTCTGTAATGTCGCCTTTTGACAACGAAACTCAAGTCTTACTGAGTCGAGAATATGGGGGTGATAAGTTTGTCACGATTTCTAGTATTTAACTTATGCCCGTATTTTACACAGACTTATCTAAGTTTTTGCGGGCATAGATGAAATGGTTAAGGATAAATAGAGCTCTTTTAGATATGAATTTATTTGATGCATCGCATTTGATGGATAACCTATAGCTTAGAGACTATTTTACCGAAAATACATAAACGATACATTAATTACTGTAGTTCTATAAATTGAATGACATTTCGTTTCGTTTACGACGTATTTCAAAGATGTAAAGATTTCAATAAGTATGGAAATAGTATTTTCTTGCATGCATTGAGGGATAAAATTATATTTTTAAATTTTTGAAGCGATGATAGTTCAGTGGCAGTGTGTTCGGACTCCGTGTCAAGGGACGTGGGTGTGAATCCACCTTCAATGATCTTGAGCTTTAGGTGAAGGAAAACATCTCTCGTAAACCATAGCATGCTGGTAGGGCTTTTTCTAATGCCCGCCTGGCTACCTATCACCCTCAAGTTGAAAATCTGCTGCCAAATATCAATTGGTGTGTTCCGGCAGTTGGACTTCCCAAGTACCTCCACAGGCTTAGCGTGTCTACCAACTCGGGTCGTATCATCAGAGGTCAGATTATGGCCATAAAGCTAAACCTTAGAAAAAAATGTATCTGTTGAACAGCCTCCGAACCAGTCGACACCTGTGATGGGTAGCATCCCGCCCGCCATACCAGCCTTACCGACGGGCGTTATGGCCCTTAGTACTTTGCCTATGTCGGACCTAGCGGTCGGGTCGGTCGGGTCGGTCGGGTCGGTCGGGTCGGTCGGGTCGGTCGGGTCGGTCGGGTCGGTCGGATGGGTCGTGACCGGGCCAGAGCTGGTCCAGTACGAAGCGCTGTTCGCGGCCGCGGACCTCGACCGCGACGGTTTCGTCTCCGGGGATGAGATCAAACACGTCTTCCTGGACTCCGGGCTGCCGACTTCGACGCTCGCTCATATATGGTGAGTTGAGTTTACCCATAGATACCATAGATCCATTAGATACAAAAAATACCCATTCCCCTTTAACAAAATTGTATTTTAAATTAATATTAAATATATGCCTAGTTTTAAGTCATTTAAAATACTCACAGTTTAACCTGCACAAATATGGACAAAAAACATTTTTAGCAATTTTTAATAATATAAGTAATACGTATAAACAAACAAGAGGTTCGGACCCAGAGTCTGCAGAGGGAAGCGAAAAATATACCTTTCGCTCGCCTTATAAGCGAAGCGTTGAGGTGGGTACTACTGTCACTTCACGCAAAACAACTGATTTTTCAAACTTAAAATGTCTCTTTACCAAAAAAAGAAAGAATTGTATATTTCTACCATATACAGAGCACATATTGTACTAGCATATACATATATATATATATATACATTTCAACCACAATTTTTCCTAACTGCTTGCGCTGTGCCACCCCAGAAAAATACCCCAGATTCAGCTAAATGATCCCGCAACAAAAGTTGCAAAAGCGCTGATCTTCAGTCGGGGCTTACTACGCAATCCCTTATGTGTTCCTGTATAGGGTTTACATTGTGTGTACCCACGACTTCGCTCGCATGGAATTAGAAGTTATATTTCTACCACTGTAAAAATTTTTGTATCCGAATGAAAAGTGCAACGTGCAACAAACGTAAAACTGTTTAGCCTTATTATGTTACTATAAGTTTTGTTAAAGATGGTTTTTGGTTACGAGTGTGTATGTGTAAGCGATGATAACTCAGTTGGTAGTGTATACGGACGCCGCGTTAAGGGGCGTTGGTTCGAATCCATCTACAATGAGCTTGAGCTATCTGTGAAGGAAAACATTGTGATGATACCATAGTATGTTGGTAGGGCTTTTTCTAATGACCGTCCACTAGCTACCACCCGTAAGTTGTAAATCCGTCGTCAAATAAGCTTAGCATGTCCACCATCTTGGACCACATTGCACTGCTAGCACGGCTAGCTACCACCCTCAAGTTGTAAACCTGCCGCCAAATACCCATAGGTGTGTTCCGGCAGCAGCACTTGAGAGCCAGTTCCTCCACAGGTTTAGCGTGTCTACCAACTTGGGCCGTATCGTCACATAAGATCAGGTGAGATTATGGCCATAACGTTAAACCTTAACTATAAAAAAAAAAAAAAACTTAACATCAGGCGTGATTGTGGTCATAACGCTAAACCTATGGATTATAAACATGTCCCAGGGCCCTGTGCGACATGGACCGGACCGGCAAGCTGTCCCGGGAGCAGTTCGCGCTGGCCATGTGGCTGGTGCAGCGCGGCGCGCGCGGGGAGCCCGTGCCCTCCGCCCTCGCGCCCGAGATGATCCCGCCCTCGCACAGGCCGGACCACCAGGTAACTAACATTATTACGACAATAATTGCTCACAGGAATAATTACGCACACAAATAATATAATTACTAACAAAAATAATTACTCACACAAATAAATACTCGGACAAATTATGGTCACGAATAATTATTCAGACATAAATACACAAATAATTACTCAAATGTTGAAGTGTGTATTACTTTTATGGTGGATATTCGCAAAATAACATTTTCATCAATCAAATAATTGCACACACGAATCATTACTCACACAATTATTACTCTGACGAATAACTGCTCACACAAATAATTACTCACAATAATTATTACTCACGCATTATTTATCTTGGACAAATGAGTGGAAGAAGGATTTAAGGTACTAATGTGCTAAGGGCACTGTAGGGTATTTACTATGTATTTAAGTTTATTATTATCTGTATGACTATTCTGATATTGGAACAGTGAGATATATGAATTGTGTGATACGGGATTAGAGTGAGTTATGAATGGTGTAGTATTGGCACCATTTAGTGTCCCTTTACCATAGTAGTCATTCAATGAGTCCTTGAGGATCGAATCTGACCATGCGTACGTCTCAGTATCGTTCAGAGTTTATAGTTTAAACCGGTGATGGCTTAGTTGGTAATGTGTACGGAAAGCGCGTCCATGACTGTGAGTTCGAGCTCTGCGAAGAGGATGCACTTTCGGTGAAAGAAAACATCGCGATGAAACCATAGCATTGTGGTAGGGGTAGGGCTTTGTCTGATGCCCACCACCACTGATACCACCCCCTAGTTAAAAATATGCCGCTATTATGTGTTCCGGCAGTTGTTCTTGAGAGCCAGCCTTTTCACCATCTTAGGTCACATTGTCACTGAACATTAGGTGAGGTTGTGGCCTTAACGCTATAACAATGGGAAGGGATATAGAAATGAAACAATGATCAACTCTATGTTTATGTGGACCGTTTATTTTGAAAGTGGTGTAAGTCCATTTTTGATATAAATGAGCTATCACGTATTTCATGCTTAATTTAATTTAATTCTTTTATATATAACTAGACCGTGTTTAATTTCTCAAAAAAAAAAAAAAACCCATGTTTTGTACAAGTTAAAATCGGTCGGTAAATGAAATTGCATTATCATCGATTATGAAAGTGAAATCCTCTCAAAACAAAACAAAAAAAATGGTCCATGTAATGAATAAGATAAACAGAAGCCTTATATGATCGAGTGAGTTTCCGGAAAATAATTAAATTTTAGTTTTCCCTAATCTTCGCTGCGTGTTGCGTAGTGTCCGATAGGCGTATCGTAACAGTACGCCGGCCGCTAACACCAGAACGGAGAGTATGGCGTAGCGTTTGTAAACTGTCTCCTTATCGGACCATACTACTAGTTTTACTGTACCCACCAGTCTGTCTCTTTGCCAGCAACTGTATATTAATAAATAAATAAATAAAAACATTTTAAAAAATGTACCATGTTTTTGTAACGGACTAAAATAATTATATTTAGGGTTTAGCGTTATAGCCATAATTTCAGCTGATCTTAAGTGACGATACGGCCCAAGTTGGTACACACGCTTATCCTGTGGAGGAACTGGCTCTCAAGTGCAACTGCCGGAACACTCCTGTTTGTATTTGGCGGCTGATTGTAAACTTGAACATGGTACCTGGCTACGAAAAAGCCCTACCACCATGCTATGGTTTCCTCACGATGGTTGCCTTCACCGAAAGCTCAAGCCCCATTGTAGGAGGTTGGGTTCGAACTCACGTCCTGTGACGCGGCGTTCCTACACAGTATCACTGAGCTATCATCGCTTCAAAGATCTGTGGATACCCATTTGGCTGCTCCAGCGCGAATTATGAAATAGTCGTGACTAAGTTAGCTAATGGAGTGCATTCTTATCTTATTTGGGAAGGGAGCATTTAGACGGACTAGCGTACTATCCTGTTTTAATGGACAGTACACTCGCTACATTAGATAATTATAAAGCTACATGTATTAAAGTGTGCAGCAGCATTTAAAAAAAAAAACGTAAGTTTAGTGTCATGGTCACTATCTTACCTGATGTTAAGTGTTGATATAGCCCAAGATGATGAACACGCCAAGACAAGTGAAGGGACTGCTACTTCTGGAATACACCTATAGGTATTTGGCAGCAAATTTTCAAGTTGAGGGTAGTAACCCATTCAGGCGGGCATTAGAAAAAGCTCAAGCTCACTGCAGGTGGATTCGAACTCAGAACCATTGACGCGGCGTTCGGATAAACTAGCACTGTGCTGTCATCACTTTCGATCGAGATCGAGTTTCTTTGACGATTCTTCTCGTACTGGTAATTTTAGGAACCGGTGGTATTTATCGACGTTCATTAGCGTCTTCTTAAGGCCAAGATTTTTTTGTATTTATAATATCATTTGTGTGTTATTCGAGATTTTATTTAAGGTTTTTTAAAATCAAAAGTCACTTAGTGTGCGAGCTGGTGACAGCTAATTAGTTGTATTACAATAATAACTCGCCTGTACACGTTAGCGTCGGGATATTCGATTGGGCTGATAACGAGATGGTCTCTTGCATTCACGTATAATCTTTCTTGATTTGAATTGCGTATAAAGTTTGGCACAATTTGTTTATCATCGATACGCCATATTATTGGTGTGTCCTGTAGCGTAACGCTGTAAGAGTAATATCGCCGTAAATATTATATAGGCTGGAAATACAATAAAAGTACTTCAACGAATGTTCGTACATTAAAAGTACTAAAGGCGCTATATAACCTTGGTTGGGATATATCGTGAGCGACTCTCGAGCGATCGGAGATAGATATCATTTTACGAATAAAAACGTTAGTCAACAAGATGGCTTATTTCCTGCGAGTACCCACATTACTCTTACATGTATAATACTTAATATTGAAGTGATGATAGCTCAGTGGTAGTGTGTACGACTTCGCGTCAAGGTAAGTGGGTTGGAATCCAACCACCTATAATGAGCTTTCGGTGTAAGAAGACATCGTGAGGAAACCTTAGCATGGTGGTAGGGCTTTTTCTAAGCCTGGCTAGCAACCACCCTCAAGTTGAAAATCTGCCGCCAAATACCAATAGGTGTGCTCCGGCAGCTGCACTCGAGAGCCAGTTCCTACACAGGTTTAGCGTGTCTATCAACTTGGGTCGTATCGTCACATAAGATCAGATGAGATTAAGGCCACAACGCTGAACCTTAAGAATAAAAAAAAATACTAACAAATTACCAAAGTCGAATCTGTACATAAAGTAGTTTTTTGTAAATTTAAATCGCTGTTGTATTTCGTTGTCGATGTAGATACTAAAACTTCTTTATCGTTATTAAAATTATCAATGCGAAAGTGAGTCTATTTGTTCGTTACGCTTTCGCGCATAAATCGCTGATGAATTTTGGTATTCAGATAGGTGTAAACCTTGGAGACGGTGGTAGCCTACTTTTTCTCGCTAAAACCTTATGGGGAGTGGGATAAAGACTGGAATAAACTAGGTATGAAACTTCTCATTGCATATCCGATTTGGCAAAATCAATATTGACGTGAGCGAAGCCGCAGGTAAAAACTAGAGATTAAATAAGTTATAGTTCTAGCAGCACACAGTACTCTAACAGCTAGTTAATAATAAGCCATTTTCAGCTATTTTACTTTATAGAAACACTTGTATAAACTAACCCGGGACATCGCAGTACCAATATTTGTCCAATAGTGGCAAACAATATCGTTCTTGTCGGTAATATTGTGTTACTTAGAATTTCACCCTCATCATTGGTTTTTACACATTGCACCTGGTAAAAAAAAGTAGGCCGTCACGGGTCGCCAGACGGATGTGATGCATCCATCTGAATTTCACAATTTATAATAAACTAAAAACAATATAGAAACTACGGGGAACAATAATAATATTATTCAGTTCAAACAAAGAAGCAACGAAATGTACAATATACTAGATTTTACGTGCGGCTTCGCTCATATTGATTTTGTTAAACAAATTGTACAAGGCTATAAAAAGTTCCATACAAAGTTTGTTCCTCTCTTTACCTCACTTCCTGTAGTTTTTTTATCAACATAAATTAGCCTATCTACCTCTCCAGGATCCCATCTATTTCTATCATAATTGATTTAGCAATTTAGGTGTGAAAGCGTAACAAACAAACTCACTATCGCATTTATAATATTAGTATGATGATTACGTAAATTGCGTTAATCTTAATCAACCTTTTATATCTTAATAGAATTGACTATGTCTTATATCGTTGGTATTTGGTCATTATGTATAACACACCTATTGGTGTTTGGAGGCAGATTTTCAACTTCCAGAGTTATAGGTAGCCAGGTGGGCATTAGAAAAAGCCTTACCACCGTGCTACGGTTTCATCACAATGTTTTCCTTCACCGAAAAGCTGAGGCTCATTGCTGGTGGCTTCGAACTCACGTCCATTGATTGACGCGACGTCCGTACACGCTAGCACTGAGTTATCGTTGCTTCAAAATACAAAGTCAAGAATATTGAAAGTACCCTGCACATTCCGATCATGATTTCGTTAGGCCTCCACTGCACCTCGTTCATCTCTCGAATGCACCGGGGTAAATGTTGTGATTTGTAAGGAATACCGTCGGGAAAATCTGAAATGAAATTCTGCAACGTTTCGCACTTGTAGTGTAGGTACCTTATTAATTGAGGAGAAACGTTGGAAACTTGTGGATATTGCGAGATACGTTTTAATATTTCAATTTGTATTTTTATTTTTCTGTGGCGAAAGTTTTCGAGACATAATATTTTTATAAAAAAGTATTTCGTGTCACGTCGTTTGTCCGCGATGATGTACTGAACAGATTTTGATTATTTTTTACACACTCTGAGCAGTTTCATTTAACTTGAGAGATAGGATGTCTTTTTTTCGATAAGCGCTCATAATGCGAATTGGCTCTCAAGTGCAGCTGTCGGAACACACCTATTGGTATTTGGTGGCACATTTTCAACTTGAGAATAGTTGCTAGCCAGGCGGGCATTAGAAAAAGCACTATCACTATGCTATGGTTTTCTCATGATGTTTTCCTTCACCGAAAGCTTCAGCTCATTGTATGTGGAGGATTTGAACTCACGTCCCTTGTGACAAGTCGTGCACACTATCACTGAGCTATCATTACTTCAAAATCCGCGCCAAATATTGCCATACTTCTACTCTTTCGCAAGTATTACATTATGTATTACCTATGTATAAGGCACAAGCTATCTTGTAACTTACTACAAAAATATCAAGTTCAAAGATATAAGCAAATTATACGTACCCTCGAAAAGTTGTCTCATGTGGTCCGCGGAAATTGAATCATTTTCAAACATTGTTGTATTTCCGATGGCATTGTTTATCTGAAACGAAAACTTGGTAAATCTCTTTTTTTATTAATATTAGGATGTATGTCGTAATTTTATTGATAATTTCATTTGAATGTCATTATACTACCCGCCTCGGCAGATATCCTGTCCCCTTACGATTAGTATAGAAACCTTGTTCATGAAAAATATTTATGTCCAGTTCTACAGTGGTCGCTCGAACATTCATATTTTTTATGTATGCCTTATTCTATTCTGCTATACGAATACCACTATGAAACTACCGGATACATTCAAATGCCATCAGACAAAACGAAATGATTCCGCAGGAACAAGTCATAAATGTTTCAAGATTTTCTTGTGAAAGAATCATCGAGGGATTTCAAATCTGTTCCATACGTTCCATAGCTGACACGATATTATTAAAATTTGAACTTTACTCTGCATATACATATAAAAATTAATCGGCTCGCTATTTCGTTCGTGTAGAATAAAACAATTTTTAATCAGTTTTGGCTGTTTTCTGTACAGCCTCGCCCTTATTTGTGATAGCGTGATGATAAATAGCCTAAAGCTGCAAATGATCGCTCTATCAAATACCTTAAAGGATTTTTCAAATCCGACTGATAGTTAGTTCCTAGGATTAGCACGTTTAAACAAACAAATTGTTTGGTCATTAAAAAAATTGTAAATAATTAGTTTATATGTTAAGTAATTTTACTTTTACACCAATAGATGGCGCTGCCATGATTTCGTACAAGCTATCGAAGGGTATTTTTTGTTTATATTGATTCTTTTTCTATATTAATAAATCATCATCAGATCGCTAAGGGGATCAGTTAGTTTAGATTTTTTCTTTTTTATTATTATAACACTCTCTTTTAATAGCTAGTACCGCGCTCGTTTTCTCTCGTACGCGATTCGGCAACAGCCCAAGCCGAGGTTCGGTCACTAGTGACACCCTTGTGCGAGTTGCCCCGCGGGTTTGAGCGCCTTTAGCGCTCACCCCACTAGTTCAGGTGAAGCTGTAAAAGCCCCTAAGGCTAACAGTGTAGGTCCTTTCGAAAAAAAAAAAATTAATAAATCATCTCAGCCTAACCAGGTATTTTTTTTTGCAGTCGCCATAAATACTTTGGTGAACATTAGGACCGTTTATGTAATAAATATTCAGTTTTGTACCAAAATTCGTCCGGTTTATAATATCAATATTGGTATAAATGTCTAATTATTTGCATAAGTATACGAAATAGCCGAACTTGAACATTGCGTATGGTCAAAATTACCTACAATTTAATTGATATTGGCCCATGATTTTATAGAGAAACTTTTAATGTTACATCTGAATGTCATAGATGGCTTAAATGTCGTTTTTTTATAGTTATTTTTTAGCGTTATGGCCATAATACCACCTGATCTTTAGTGACGATGCGGACAAGTTGGTAGACACGCAAAAGTTGTGGAGGAACTGGCTCCCAAGTGTAACTGCCGGAACATATCTATTGGTATTTGGCGGCAGATTTTCAGTTTGAAGGTGGTAGCTAGCCAGGCGGGCATTAGAAAAAGCCCTACTACCATGCTGTGGTTTCCTCACGATGTTTTCCTTTACCGAAAGCTTATGTTCATTGTAGGTGGATTCGAACTCACGTCCGTTGAAGTAAAGGACTATGTCTGATTGGTAGGTCAGATAGTGTTGAAAATATTAGCCAACTAGCTGTACCCGCGCTTTTTGCCGTCGATCTAAAATTATTTAATTATTTTTGCCCGTTTACGTAACTTTTTTGATACAGCTATGTTCCTGTTGGTAGTAGTAGCATGATGTTAAACAGCCTAAAGCTTTTAAGCTCAGTAATTGCTCTATCAATATATATTTTTTTAGTAAGGTTGGTAGTTCCAAAGATTAGCGCGTTGAAACAAACGAACAAACTTTTCCGCTTAATTCGAGGAATCCCCGTTTCCGATAAAATAATGTAATTCCGCAAAATTTTGAAGCGATGATAGCTCAGTGGTAGTGTGTACGACTTCGCGTCAAGGGACGTGAGTTCGAATCCAAGCACCTACAATGAGTTTGAGCACTTGACAGCCAGTTCCTCCACAGGTTTAGCGTGTCTACCAACTTGGGCTATATCGTCATTTAAGATCAGATGAGATGATGGCCATAACGCTAAAAACCTTAAGTATAAAAAAAAACAATCTAAATTAATAGAATATATACCATTATTTCAAGTTTGGGTTTCACATAGCAGTGGCCGTATCGGCGTCGAAATCCGACGCTTCCGCAGTGACTACACTGACTCCATTCAGACCAACGTGTGAACATTTGAATCCCTTTCACGATAGCTGGAGTAGAATATGATCCAAGGGACGATGACGATTTTAACTGCAAATATATGTTTATGTCGAGGGCATAAGTGTTGTTTGATAGTCTTAAATTCAGTTCATAGTAGGTGTACACGTTGTGGAAAAAATGCGTTTGTATAATTTCAAATCAAGTTATTTTATTGACTGAGCCAGTCTAAGTCGCTTATATATATTATGTTATTGGTCGGTCGTTGGCGAAAGGCGAAAAAATAAAAACTTCTTAAAATATGTTTATTACTGGCAACCCTAAACAGTTGTCGATGCCTACTAAACATAAATGAAAAAAAAAACGGCAGAGAAACAGAGTAGAAAAATTTACTCAACTATCAGTTCTATGTTTACATATTAATATTATATAATGGAAAAGTTTCATTGAACGCGTTAATTTTGTGAACGATCGTATTACAAAAATTAGTTCTGTGTTTGATAGAACAGAGGCTGTTTAACATTACGACACTGCCAGTAGGAGCAAAGTTGTAATGAAAAACAGTTACAAAAATTAGTTCCACGCGAACGGAGTTACTGGCTAGCTACCACCTCAAGCTGAAAATCTGACGCCAAATACCAATAGGTGTGTTCCGGCAGTTGCACTTGAGAGCCAGTTCCTCCACAGGTAACGCGTGCCTACCAACTTGGGTCATATCGTCGCTCAAGATAAGGTTAGACTATGGCCACAATGCTAAAACCTTAACAATAAAAAAAATGTCGTGCACTAGCTTTTAAGATCTCTTCTGCCGTATTCCAGGCACTAAAACTCGAACTTACAGCCGCCCGGAAACGTGTATAAGAAAAAATAACGAATTCGAGTGCACGACCTAACGAAGTAGCGAAGGTCAACGTCGCGAGTATGTCACGAATTCGTTACAAATTGTAGTACACGATAGGGAGGGGATGGGGGGTGGCAGGATAGTTGCGCTAGATGACGTTACCAGATAGTATACTTACAACAGTGTATTCTTCATCATCTATGACCTCAAGAGTAACAGTTCCGCTAACACTGGCTCCAATTCTGCAGTTGTATAAGCCAGTGTCAGAACTTGTCGTGTTATGAATGTTTAAGTTTCCGTCAACACTTCTAACGTATCGGTAATCTTCGCCCAATGGAAGGAATGTCGAATTTGTTGACTGCTGAAATAATTAAAACATAATTGAGATTTGACCTGTACGCTTGTGCGCCTGGACTCGAAATATAAGTACCTTTAGTGACTCGTTTTTCTCGTCGCCAACGCACTACCCAGGCTCAGATCATCGACGAGAGGGAGGGGCATCAGGTAACGAGTGTCGTCAAACCAACCAATAAAATCATCACAGCGACATTTCAAAATTCCGTGTCGCCAGAGACCAGGAACAGCTATTAACTTCTAATCACACTAGTCGACTCCTTATAAAATCGGCTATCTGTCAGTAAATGTCTCGACTACATTACTCGTACCGTTCCGAAATGTAACTTTTTTATAACGTACTTTAATATGTATTTATTTTAAATAGCATTACGAATAGACAAACCAAATATTTCATTTACTATTTGACTATCTTCTACCTGCGGCTTCGCTCGCGTTAATATTGATTCTGTCAAACAAATCGAATGACACAATAAAAAGTGTCACACAAAGTTTATCCCTCACTTTATTACTCCACTTTCAATGAGTCTTCTGCGAGTAAAAACAACCTGTCACCGTCGCCATGGTTTCAACTATGTCTCAAAATTCATCATAATCGATTCAGCCGTTTAGGCGTGAAGGCGTAACAAACAAACTCACTTTCGCATTTACATTTAGGATTATTTCTACTGTTTAGAAAGGTAGTTAATTCTGTACTGTGTATTTCAAGTAAATGCAGGCAGTTGCTACGCTGCATTGTTACCTTTCGGAATGTCCACACGAGTCGGTTTCCTTCATCAGGCGCTATGCACAAACCGCAGGGCAGTCGAGCCACGGACCCAGCATATACCATCAGTGCGGTCGAAGGTAATCGTCTGGCGGATGTCAATTTGGCTGCTAAATTGTACGTGCATTCGTAATAATCTGTCCATAGGTTTGCGATCTGTGCCAATTTTTTTTTATCGCCATCTTAAATAGAGAACGATCTTTATTCTTTTGAATATGAACAGCGTGGAGAGATCTCTCTAATTTTTTTTATAGTTTTTAGTGTTATGGCCATATTGTCACCTGATCTTAAGTGACGTTGGCAAGTTGGCAGACACGCTAAACCGGTAGGTGTAGGGCTTTTTCTAATGCTCGCCTGGCTAGCAACCACCCTTTAATGGAACTTCTGCCGCCAAATACCAATACGTGTGTGTTCCGACAGTTGGACTTGAGAGCCAGTTCCTCCACAGGTTTAGCGTGTCTACTAACTTGGAAAGTATAGTCAGTTAAGATCAGGTGAAATTATGGCTATAACGCTAAATCTTAACTATAAATAAAGAAAACTGTATGGAATTTAAACTAACCGACTAAACTGAACTGGTGTCTACGTTATGTAGAGAGAGAACGAAAGGTGTAATAAAGAGTTTATAATGTACATATATACAAAACCGTTATCAACAAATACAATTTATCGTTAATTAACGCCAGTCAAGTTTTTTGTCTATTTTTCTCGATGACTGCGTTGGCACCGGTGGCAGTTTTGACGTTCATAAATGCCTTCTTAGGATTTAAATTGTATAAAGATTTTTTATTTGATTTGCTACTGAACAATATTTCTCAATTAAGCTATAAAATGCGCGATACCTAAGTGTCGCTATATAGAGCTTATTACTCTGCTATTACAGTTCTCAAATCATGCGTTTTCGTACTTGGATATCCGAGAGCTTCCTCAGCTTTAGTATCCCATAATTCGAAACGTTGCTCGACGTGTTCGTAGGTACTTCGAAAGTTTTCACTATTATTGATTCCACGCGTTTCGCATTCAATATAATCACATAATACACAAAAAAAGAAATAAATATATATTAAACACATAATGTGACGTTGAGTTCGGTGTTATTTGAAAATATAGTTATGTTGTAGTGTAACGTCAAGTTGATAGGTAATTTTAAAGAGTTTTTATTTCCTATGTTATAAATACCGACTGGTCTAGAAATCTAATATCATAAATTTGAAGTTATGCATTTTTGTCGCGTATACAATCGGATAAAGGTTGCCTTGACTTTTTTACTACACTCATATTTGACCGAGTTTATACGTGTCCAGTCATCGTATCTCGTATGGAGCCGACCCTCGGTGTATTCTGTGGTTCATGGAACAGTGTTTTGTTGCAGCAAATGAATAATACATCAGCCCCGGCTGCTCTGGTGGGGCTGAACCTCGGCTCTCACTCCACACCGGAAATGGATGCGATCGCGAGGGAAGTGGAAGCCCTCGCCAGGGAGAGGCTCGTCCTCGAAGCGGATATCGCGGATAAGCAGAAATCGCTCCAAGCGGCCACCTCTGAGGCGGTCGCGTTGCAGGTATGTATATCTCATTCCCACAGGTCAATTTAGTTGTAAGAGTGAGTGAGATGGCACGAGTACGTAACTACATCTTTTACTAGGCTTATGCGACACCTGTTCTTGTCTAGTCCGTAAAATTTCACGTAAAATGGTTGAATATCTTGAAAATTTTCAAGGTTCATATAATGCTTTAAGGGAATCTAATCAATCATACTTCGAGTTCTTAATCATATTTCATTTATGTACAATGTACTAGCTGTGTCTGCGGCTTCGTTCGTGTAGAAATAAATATTATTAAGATATTTTTTGGCCATTTTTCTAATTTATTTCAATACAGTTTTGCGCCTCTTGGTGGTAGCGCGCTGTTACAAAGCCTTCCTCAATGGTCACTCTATCAAACATATAAATAATTTTTGCAATCCGGCTGTTAGTCCCTAAGATTGGCGCGTTCGAACAAACACACTTTTCCTCTGAGTAATATTAATATAGATAACCGAAGTGTATCACGTTATACACTAACGATATTACAAAATCGCAAAACGATCTGATCTCGATAAGATCCCTTTATATCAATCATTTATTAATTGGATTTTATATAGAAAACGTATATAAATTACACATGTCCACTGTATCTATTTTAGATGCTTGTATATATGCAACTCGATAGTAAAGTGATTCTCTCGGTTTCAGAGTGAACTGGACACGCTCACCGCAACGTTGAAGCAGTTAGAAAACCAAAAAGGGGAAGCTCAAAAAAGGCTAAATGATCTCAAATCACAGGTATATTTTTTTTTTAATTTGTAGTAGATTTAGCCGCTTTGGATATTATCTCACCTGATGTATGTTAGGATATGGCCCAATATGATGGGCACGTATTGGTTTATTCGAGGATCGGACTTTAAAGTGCAACTGTCGGAATATATTATAAGGTAAGGGTACGATGAGACTGACATGTCCTTTTTGGTCCGAAGTCCATATTTTTTTTTATACTTAAAGTTTAGCATTATGGCCATAATCTCACCTGATCTTAAGTGACGATACGGCCCAAGTTGGTAGACACGCTAAACCTGTGGAGTAACTGGCTCTCAAGTGCAGCTGCCGGAACACACCTATTGGTATTTGGCGGCAGGTTTACAACTTGAGGGTGGTAGCTAGCCAGGCGGGCATTAGAAAAGCCCTACCACCATGCAAATAAGTAAAAACAAAAAAAAAAGACCTATAGATTTTGCGGCAGATTTTCTACTTGAGGGTGGCAGCTAGCCAAAGCTGTCTCTGGTAACACGGAACTTTGAAGAGTCTGGGTGATGTATTTTAGTGGGTAGTTTAGTGGGTGGTAACGTTCGTTTGGTGCGTGGTGGTGCAGGTGGAGAAGCTGCGGTCGCAGGTGTCGGCGCAGGAGGCGGCCGCGGCGGAGACGGAAGCGGAAGTGGGGGCGCGGCGCGCGGCCGCACACACCCTCAAAGAGAAGGAGAAGGCTCTGCAGCAGGAGGTGGGCGAGGCGGAGGCCGGGGCGGAGGCGCTCACCGCGCAGCTCAGGAAGACCGTGCTCGCACTCAGTCAGGTACCCAGTGAACTTGTATTTTCTTTAGCGAAATTTTTTTTGGCGCGTTGAGTCTTTTGGTTGAATAAAAATTATGGTACTCACGTCATCGTCACCGAACGCTTTCCATTTATCTAGAGAGTGTATGCAGATTGTAAATTACGAGCTTGTCATATAGGAACGGTAGTAACGGTTTGACGTGCGACTTAATAATCACGCGTAAGCAAGGGCGTAGGTCCCTAATCGCAACATATGGATAAGGGTTTTACTTCTTTTTTATATTATTTTGTGAAATATAGTTTTCACTTCTGGCGGTAGTCCTCATGACTGCTTTTTACTTTACTAACTTAGTGGCTAAGTTATCATGATTATTATTTGGTAAAACACACTGGCAGCTAATTAGCTGATGCGTGTGTATAAAATAGTTTGAAGATATCTTCCTTGTCGAATCTGTTCTTAAATGTGCTTATAGTTAGAGCCAACACAGCTTTCCTCGGACTTTGTCCCATGCTGCGGCCACTCTTTTAGGATAAAAATGCTTTCTTAGGTTCCCCTTTGCTGATGGTTCCCAAAATTTCAAAGGATGACTTCGTTGGTACTTATTTTCAATTTGCCTCATAAATATCTTTTAGGTTGGACACATGTTATACCTGATATATGGGAGTGGTGATTTTATTACGATAATAACTATAACAAACCCTTTTAATACGGTTGACAAAAGAGATATGCATATAAAAGTTAAATACGAATCCGCAATTTTATGGAAAACATTTGATATTCAGAAAAACAGTTATGAGCAAATTAAAAAATAATCAAATCAGTCATGAGAACCTGCCGATAGAAGCGAAAACGTTATATCTATAAACAAACAGTTGTTATTTTTGGATATTCAAGTTAATGGTTTGATCATAAATTAAAACTTGTCATTCAAAATTGTTTATAGCGCCTTAAGTTATAGATTAATAGGAACGAATATATTGTGTACGTTAGTACGTCACGTGACCGTGTCGATGACGACTTACATGAGTTTACTATACAAAGGTTTCACTTCAAAAAAGTATCAGTTTACATTATGAAGAATGTGAAAGCAAATAATTGGGAAAAAAATTAACTGAGAGAGCTGATCGAGTCGGTGGCGTCGCGGTCGTTGCAGGCGAACATAAGGCTGTCGCACCTGGAGGAGCAGCACCGCGTCGTCAGCAGCGCCTGCGAGTGTCTCAGCGCTGCCAGCGCTGGCGGGGCGGCGCCCGACGCGGCCGTGCTGGCGCTGCAGCCGCTGCACGAGCCCCACTACCTCGACAAGGTCGTGCGCGGAGCTACGCCCAACGATGCACTGGTATGTATCCTCACAGTCACATCCCCTCTGCTTTCCTACCCACTCTTCTACTCTCCGCATGTACCTACCACACTCCGCATCCACCCCTTCGCTCCTCGTGTACCTACCACTCTCCTCACCCACCGTTCATTCTCCTCACCTACCTACCACTCTCCTCACCTACCTACCATTCTCCTCATTTCCTCACCACTCTCCTTATGTACCCACTACTCTCCTCACTTTCTCTCCCTCTAGTTTTCTCAAATGCCCTCTCCTTACCTCAATTCATCTCTCCCCCCTCGTCACCTGCTTACATTATACACTACCTTATAAATGATATAATTAGTTCTTTGCCTCTTGAACTAAAAGCATAATAATGAGCAAACAGATTGATAATTGCTAGTTTTTGTAGTATGGGTTACATTATGTTTTGATTAACTATTGTTAACTACATATCAGTTAATTTTTATAATATATTTTTGTGTCGATTTATTTTCTTTATTACTGTTAGTTTAATACATTTTACAGCTTTATTGCGGTACATTCATTTATCGTTATATCAATAAATACAGATATGTATATCGATACTAAGTTGGCTATGTAGTAATTTCTAAATAATTTCTCTTTTATACCTATATAATGTAGATAATGTTAATTGAGACGTGTAGAATATTCTCGTACCTATTTGAATATTTTTTTATTTTTTTTTATATATAATATCATAGAAAAGTGACAGTGCTCTGTCTAGTAAATAATAAATGTGAATCTAAAATCATCGACAATTTTGTTCGCACAGGAGGACGATTCGTTTGGCGGTAACGAGGACTTCGGAGCCATGAACGGCGGCGCCTTCCATTCCGACCCGTTCAAGGAGAGCGCGTTCGCGTCGCCCGCACCGGCCGCCGCGCGGGACCCCTTCGCGCCGCACGCGTCTTCCGCCACTCTCGGACAGGTATCCAACACTAACCTGTAACTTTACATCCCATTTAGCGTTATGTCTTTATTTATATATATATTTTTTTATAATTAATACTACGATCTCATCTGATGTTAAGTGACGATGTGGCCAACGGTGGTGGATATGCTAAACCTAGTGGAGGGACTGGCTCTCAAGTGCGACGTGCCGGAACACATTTATAGGTATTTGATGGCAGATTTTCTACTTCAGGGTGGTGTTTTGGTGAGGGCATTAGAAAATTCCCTACCACTACCGTGATCGTCAAATGCTCAAAACGAGCCATCAGCGATACTCCATCCCTCATTTGAGTTAATGATTATATATAACTCTTGTCAGCAAGTGGAACGTAGCCTAAGTCTGTGTGACCCTTTTTGAAGTCAAAACTAAAGATTTTTTTTTTGAGTCTATTACGAAAATATGTTTGTTTATCATGTTTTATGTGCACCATCCAGAGCACAGATCAAAAAAAAAATTAGTTCAAAATTAAAAAAAAATAATATATACACTACTTGCTATAATACTTATGAAATAATCAAAAAAAAACCTTGAGCGACTTTTAAATATTAAAATGTCGATTAGAGGATTTTAGGATGCTAATCATTTGAATAGTGAAATGACGAGAAAAGAAAACGATCATAGACGATTTTGTATTTTATTTTAAATTTTGAGCGATCTCTTCAATTTTTTTTTAACTGCTCGTTACGAGGACCTCTTAAAACATGATATATTAACATATTTTCTTCACACACGATGTTTCCTTTCACCGAAAACTCAAGCTCATTGTATGTGGATTCGAACTCATGTCCCTTGACGCTGCGTCCGTACACACTAACACTGAGCTATCATCGCTTCGTTATAATAATCGCTGCACTTCTGTCGCATGTGAACTGCACACACATTTTTTTATATTACCCGGGCTAAGATCACGTTGGTGAGTGTGGTAAATCTCTTCTGGCGACAAATACCATCAAACAACCCACAGATTGATATACTATATCAATGTAACGCATATTGTTTTTGAGGAAAATAGGCTCGGAACTTTGTAGAAACGGTTTCTAAATCGATTAACTTTTAAATATCATTTATTACGCACTTTGCCAATCCATAATCACATATTGCCTAACAATATGTGGAGGGGCAAGGAAAACTAAATTAATTAGGCTTGAAAGAGCCCAAAGAGCTGTACTAAAAGTAATGTACTTCCTTCCTTATCAGTATTCAACCTTCCCATTAAATAATAAAGCCGATTTTTGTCGATCGGCCAATTATTTATGCAGCAAGTAATACAAAGAAACACTCATCATTATTATATAACCCCAGTATAACCACAATTCGACGTTGTAAGGACATAGTTTGTAAAACTAATCTGTTTTCCTCAGCATTTTCACATAGGTTTTTCTGTTTTCTTAGCGACTATTTATATAATATAATTAATCGGGAAATCTTTATCTATTGGAAAACAAAGTATGAAAGTAAAAAAAAATATATGATGCCTTATGAATATGTCGTACGAAGAAACAGAGGTGGTACTTAAAACTATAAAATATACATAATTCCATCTACTGGACACTTTTGCTTCACATTGCATACACTCACATTCCCACGCGTTCACTCACCCACGTACATACACTCACTCACCCACATACATACACTCACTCACCCACATACATACACTCAAACACATACACGTCTGAATACAAAAAAAACTGTCATATTTCTTTATCAGTAATATTTTTCTACATTTAATTTCAATACTGTGGAATCGAAAGATACAGCAGGCATCCATACCTAGTTGGAGACAAACCTGCTGCCAAGATACAGCAAACCTTAGTTTGACAGCGTGGGGGTTATAAATTGCGTGACATTTGTGTTTTCGGTTTCAATATATAAAAAAATCCTACAAACCGAAACATATCAATGTAAGAAAGTTTTTTTTTAGTTAAGGTTTAGGCGTTATAGCTACAATCTCATCTGATGTTAAATGGCCATGTGGTCCGACAATGATGAATACGCTAAGCCCTAGCGGAGGGACTCATAGAACACAGTTATAGGAATTTATCGGCAGATTTTTAATAATTTATTTATTTATTTATTTATTTACTCATTGGAAATCCAACAGCGTACATATACATAGTTAACGTACATATTTAAAAAACACATAAGGCCATAACAGGAATTTACAAATATTAATAGTATATACACTATATAGTGCAATGTGGCAAATGAATATAAATGAATTAAAACCCAAAATGAGAACAAAAAGAAAAGTTGTACAGTATTCATTATAAATCTAGTTACTGCTACCTTTCAGAAGGGTTTTGTATATCGACAGTTGTGTTATGTAATGTTATTTTCAGGACGGCTTCGGTTCGGACCCGTTCGCAGCGAATTCGGACCCGTTCGCCGGGGACGCGTTCGCTCCGAACCACAACTCTGCTAACGCGAACGACAATGTGAGTCAATAGACAGGCAAATAATAAAATTGTTTGGAAAATACAAAAGTGCATGACTTATGGGTTTTTTTTTTATACTTAAGGTTTAGCGTTATGGCCGTAATCTCACCTGATCTTAAGTGACGATACGGCCCAAGTTGGTAGACACGCTGAACCTGTGGAGGAACTGGCTCTCAAGTGCAGCTGCCGGAACACACCTATTGGTATTTGGCGGCAGGTTCACAACTAGAGGGTGGTAGCTACCCAGGCGGGCATTAGAAAAAGCCCTACCATTGACTTATTTCATGAACATGATTTATTGCTTACTATAAAAACTTAGATTATTTTACCTACAGAGTTTCTATCACGTTCGAGCGCTAATCTCTTTATTATGAAATAACGTTTGACACGGCTGTATAGTTTCGGTACCATTACCTTTTCATTAAAAAGAAAAAAAAATAACAATACGTATAACTTGTAAATGTGATTGATTCAAAAAATGCGGCTTGCAAAAAGCTGTGTTATTTACAAACCTGGGTACTAACTAGGCTATTGATATGAAATAGGTAACTGGTTGGTTATATTCTAAAGGTAAAAAAAGACGGTCTTGATATATCAATTTTTTCGGGAGTTATATTTTTTTATTTTATGAAATAGGTGATTTTCAAGTTTGCTAAATTTCTTGAAGTTTTCTTGAAGTACATCTGCTAATGTTATCGTATAAATGCAAATTGGGTTGTGGAAGACTCAGTATGAGAGCGAAAATCACTCTATCTTAACGTGTCGAGAGTAGAGCACTACCTCACCCTTTTTGAGCGCCAGTTTCACCAATAAAGGAGGACAGTGCACATGAAGCGATTCCCCTACTATTTTCGGTGTCCATGGGCGGCGGTGATCACTTACCATCAGATGACACGCTTGCTCGTTTACCCGCTATTCCATAAAAAAACCCTCTATGCCCTCTATGCCGTAACAAAGTACCTATGTTGTGTGATTATATATATAATAAGTAGTGGTTATGTAAAACCTTTGTATGACATATTGTATTGTCGTAAGAGAACAAGAGAACATTCGTGTGGTCTTACTAAACCCCCCCCTTACTCCGCACACCGTAATCATAATTATCGTTTTTCGTAGTCCGCTTGGGAGTCGGACCCGTTCGCGGTGCTGCACGCGCCCACCCGGCCGGCGGGGGGTGCCGGGGGTGTTGGGGGTGCCGGGGGTGTTGGGGGTGCCGGGGGTGCCGAGGCGGGGGGCGCGACCCCCACGCCGGCGCTGCCCCCGAAGCAGCACAAGACGCCGCCACCGCGGCCGGCACCGCCGAGGCCCAACCCGCCGCACAAGGTAACAGCCATCGAACGTTCTCGAACACTAACACGATCCAGACACGAACCACATTGACGAAACGCATCGGTAATTTATTATTGAAGTGAAAGATGAGCACTTTTTTTGATCAAGATTAAATAAAAAAACACGATAAAATCCCTTTATCTTAGTTTTGTTTCGATGTGTAATATTCGCGTAAATATAAGAAATCGTTACTTTACTCCGGCTGTAATGCGATATGCGATAGATAGACGAAAGAATTTGAAGTGATGAAATAAGTTTGACTTAATAAAATAATAAGCTTGACCAGAGAAGAAATGTTGTGACCTCTTGTCGAATTTATCTATATGTTGACTAAAATATTGACACAGTAATAATGGTAACGATAAGTAACGAATTAAAAAAATAACTATGAGATTGAATTAAAATTTCAAAGTTTTTACAGTACGTTTCATGCGTTGCGTCAATGTTATATTACATTTTATAATAATATCTTTTAAATATTTTCTTAATAATATAAAATTTGACAAGTGTACAAAAAATATGTATTTAATATACAGTATTACATATTTTTATTTACATGTATTTAAAATACATTATATGTAAAATATAAATAAATTTCCCGACATTTGTTGAATTTTATGTTTCCAATTATTTCGTTTTTAATAACTGTTTACTTCCAGATTGTTTTTTTTTTTTAATATGTTTTATTTTAGTTAATATTTTATTCCTTTAGTAATTATTCGTGTTGGTTGTTTGGAAATTTAGCCGCATGCGGCGATCGCCGAACGAAAAGCTCTTGCATCGAAAAGCTAAATTAACGTTTCTTTTTTGTATTTTTTTTCCCTTTACGCTGCAGAGAAAGTAAAATGTATGTAAAATGCTATATTGATAATGTTTTATCGCTTAAGAGAATGGCATTTTATTACATTATTTTTGTTTGTTACAACTAAACATTTCCAGTGTTAATAGAGTTTTGTTATCCCTTTTAATTATGGGCAACTAATTTATAAAAAATATATTATCAATCTCACATAGATATGGCATTGCAATTTCGCTGTAGTGATATTTGAAGATTTAAAAAAACGTAGGCTCAATGGGCATGTATCCAGACTGCCTAATAAAAAATAACAAAATGTTGCCACATTTGACTTCTCCACATTTTTTAAATAAAATAAATTTAATTTAATTTAAATTAAAATAATAATATTATATTTTGTTTTCATTTTACTTTCTCTGTATATCGAATGCCATTCTCGATTTTAGATATAGTTTTTTTGCTATGTGTATGGGCTGCATTCGCTTCACGCTTTTGCTTTATCATTTTTTTTTCTAATCAGTTTCTAATTTGCACGTATTTATTGTCACATATATATTTATTTTTGCACTATCTGACTATCGTAGATCGTTCTAGAATTCGCTTCCACTTTTGCCTAATTTGAATTAAATTATTTAAATTTCTTATAGTTAATTGTCAAACTCTGATTAGTGATCAAGTAGTTGCCTTCTAAACTGCCGCGACGAAGATCTGTGGGTTTGAGTGTCCCACATAGTGTTGCCCATAATTACTCTTGGACTTGCAGTCCTGCTTTTACAGTATTGGATTTATATTTAATTAAATTTACTTGGGTACGTTACCTGCTGTATTTATGTATCTAATAGCTACATACAGTATCTAGACCAGGTGTATTGACGCAAGATCAATAAATACCGAGACTGGCTTTAGTTTTTTCTTGGTCATGCATTTAGGCAAAAGTATTCCGTTTTAAGTTTGGTTGTTACTTTCACCTCTTTAATTGTGATTACAAAAGTCCTTCACAGTTGACATTGTCTTCAACATAGGTAGATCCCTTAATAAAAAAATCAATGTCAAATATAATGTTGCCACATTAACTTTTCTATTACTAGCTATTATTAAAATTGAAAAATAAGATACGGTAAGTTGGCAAAATTACCCCACACGTGAAGACGTTGTTAAGACCATACCACTGAAGTGATACATCACTATATCTCTCTCTCTATCTTGAAGTCATATGTATGTATATTAATTTATCAGAACTTATGTATGTACGTAAAATGATTAACAGCTAAATCATAGATTTTAATTTGAAATAATACCTTACTCCTTCTGTTGGTATATACTTTAATTTAAAAAATCATTATTATTTATTGAAACATGTGTTGGCAACCCTAACTAGAAGTTTGGCTTACAGCGTATGCCTTTAATTAAATAATTTTGGTCTCTAGTGGAGTAGAAGTCTCATACTTCTATGAAAAATGTTCTTTGCTAATTTTCGATACAATATTATGTAGACGCCAATGTTCTACTAGATCTAGTACTTCGAAAATACCCATAAAATTTGCATGTATACGTAGTTCACCGGCTTTTTACACTGTTTCAATGCCTTTATGTATGCTTGTAGTACAAGTATATGTGGATACCCAAACTCTTCCTGTTTATTATTTCATTTATTAATTTATTTATTTAATTCTATATTAAAATTCATTTCACTCTTTATACATTCTTAACTATTTGTACATAATTATATTCGAAGAAAAACACTTTACTTGTACCACGTTTTTTTAAATATGGTTGTTCTGTTGCCTGATCGATTAAACTAAAATATAATTGATTAATTTATTGTTCGTGTAAGATTAAATATGTTTGTGGTACATATAAAGTGTATAGTCATCTTGTCACGATGTCACTAACATGCTAACACGCTCGTGTGCTTGTCCCCACATTGCAGCGCTAAGCGGACGCGGCGGCGGCGAGGCTACACGTGCGTACTCTTTCTCTCTCTCTCTATCTCTCTCTTACCCATACACATAGCCGTATACTCGCCTCCCACCTCTCACTCACACACTTTGTTGCGTCCAGACCGACCGCTCTTCGACCATGGACTTCGCGGACGATCCCTTCAAGGACTACAGGTACGAGGACCCGTTTAACATTGAGGACCCCTTCTCTGACGTCACCGATGCTAAGAGAAACGACCAGTTTGCTAGACCGACCTCCGTCGCCGGCTTCGAAACCGATGACTTTTTCAATCCCACTTCTAACCTAAACGGAAAGTTCGCTCAAACCGAGAAGCGTAGTGGCCGCGTCTCCGCACCGCCTCTCGCTTACGACCCCTTTGCGAGTAAAACCGAGCAAAAACCCGTCAACGTTAACAACAACGACGAATGGGCCGCCTGGCCCAACGACAACTGGGCCGCCGACTCCGACTGGACCAAGGCCAACAACCAGAAAGCGGACGCCTGGTCCGCCGCCAACAAGAACACCAACACCACCGCCGGCGACTGGAAGACCGACAACTGGGCGAACAAATCTGAAAACTGGGCGACCGACTGGAGCACGGATCAGAATAAGAATTTAAACGAAACGTGGCCGACGAACACTTTGCCGGCGAAGAAGGAGAAATCGCCGAAGCCGGTGAAATATGCGAGGTCGTTGGTGCACACGATAGGCGGGATTGGTCGGACGAAACAGAAGGATAAGAAGGCCAAGGGGTCAGGCTTGGAGGCACGTAGCGTCGAGTTCTTGCCCTCAGAGGAGCAGCAATGGGCTTGGGCCGCTGCAGAATCCAAAAGACTGGAAGCGGAGGCCGAAGCTAGAAGGAAACAGGAAGACGCAGAACTACAACTCGCTCTAGCGCTCTCTAGGCAAGAGAAGTGACGATTCCCCCACGATCAATTTCCCTCCTGGTCACATTATTGACACGTCGAAGGTTCTAGGGCAGAAAACTCCGCCCGAACCGTATTGGATGTTATCAGTGCATTTTTAAGTTCGTCCACGTTTATTTCTAATTAAATGAGAAATTATTCGAACAAACGTCATAATGTCCAAAAGTTGTATTATTATTCGATGATAGGAAGAAGCAATACGAGACTTTATATGTTGAGTTTAAAGAGAAAGGTTAATATTTATAAGACAATATAGATACAGAAAGGGAAGAATTATAGGAAGTATGATTTTTTTTCTAATATGCCAGAAAGTTATGTAAATTGCCAGTGTTCTTTATTCGGTTGTAAGGATCAATCGATTAAGTTTCTCGATTATATTCATAGCTAGTATAATTATTTATTTCTACATATTAGGTATTTTTCTTTAAATACCAATTGCATGATATAAATTGACTTTTTTTCCAATTCATAGCGATATTGTCTTTGATTCTTTTTGTTTTAGTTTTTCGGTTGTTCTCGATCGACTTTAGTCCCTCGTGATAAAATGATATCAGTTTTATTTTTAATCGATCATTTGAACTATTTTACCGATTCTGTGTTAGTAAGAAACCGTTAAAACCGTAAAGGTCTATATACCTATCGGTTTATTTAGGTAAATTAATTGCATTCCATTTAATTGTTAAATGTATTGATATATTGTGATATTACAGAGAAACTATCCGCTTGTGGCGGTGACCGCTAAAAACTTTTTTTTTAAATACCTGTTTTGTATGTGCATAACTTGTGCAGTACAAATTTATCTTCGGAGAATGTTGTAGAATGTCATTTCTTGACGTGTCGGATTGTTGTTAAAATGATTATATGATATTAATGTCATTACATGTCAGTTTTGTGTCATTTTCTCGGTTTTCCGTACTTACCGGTAATGTTGCGATGGTTAACGTACTCTATATAACGGTAGAGCGTCTTTCTGACTTTGAAGACTTTTAAAGTTTTTTCTTTTTTTCGTTTTTTATTTGTTCAGATTTTGCAATCGATTTTAAATTAACTTCGTGATGACTTAGAGGCTTGTAATTTTTAACATAACACGAGAACTGTATGATAGAGTAATATAAAGTTGTCTCTGACATAACACGTTTGAATATTTAAAGTCGATTACGTAATGTGATACGGATACGAAATAAATGGGAAGAGTAATTATTTAAAATACATTTTTGTTTTTTTCAAATACAACATATTTTTGAAAAGCAATAGGAAGTCGAGAAATATTGAGTTACACGTTATTGAACTTGACTCATGTCTGTAGAAATATATAATTTATTCATCTATTGGGTTTACTCTATGTAATATGTTGAAAATTTAAAGACCATATAAATATGGCTAGTCAAATAGGCACCTTGTCGGAACGTACGGGTGGACAGATATGGTTGAAGTTTCGGTTGGTGTAAATAAAAGAACTATTCATACGATGTCGCGGGCATTTGACGAAATATACTTCGAGCTTTATAACCTTTTGATTGGCTTCAGTGATGCATTGAAAAAAAAAACGCGTATAATTAGTATTTTTTAGGAACGAAGATCCTTATCGCATGTCACGGATTTGGCGAATGAGGTCTAAGCGAAAAAAAGTGTAAGATTTTTGCGTCACAACCTTTTCTTTAGTGTGTGTAGTCGGTTATCCATAGCGCGTACGTTATTGGCTGTTCCCAATCGCAGGAGCGCGCTTATTGGTTCAAGACAGTTAGTTCTCAACGGCTGCGTGGATATAGTTTGTAAATGACATACGCGTCAGCTGTTATTAATAATTCGATAAAATATATTAATTACAAAATTTCCTACCATTCCTCTAATTTATAATTTATTGGTTTCTGCATTTAACTACCCTCAGACGCTAGTAATTCATTTATTTGTATTCGTTAATAAATAATATACTACGACGGGAACTTCGTTCCAACCGACTGTTCAACAACACTCATTTTTTATTTATTTATGCAACCTTATCATAAAAACATATTTCGTCGAGTGATCTCTGGACATCTTACATTATGATAGTGCATTATAATGGTTATATATAAACTTGTAATATATTGTTGTTCGCAATCGAGGCCTAATAGCTGCTTCACTGTTCTAATGTATACATATTTAGGTGTTATAAACCAAAAAATATAAAAAAATTAATAGATAATCTAAAATGTAAAAATATTTCAAAAGTTCTCTAGTGTGTGTTTTGATATTTGATTGGTGACGGTTTAACTTTGTGAAAATCCATCGTTACATATTGAAGTGTATTATTTTGCGTTTCCGCTTGTAATTGATTGGCCGCTGACGTCGTCGGTTGGCCATTGATCCGACTTTGGTGGCTGGATGGATCAAATGTAGGTAAATAACCACGAAGTTACGATATTGTGTTATGAGTTTCTGAAAATGTATCAACGTTAAAGAATAAAAAAGTGGATGAAAGAATAGAAAGTATCAAAACGTACATCAGAAGTACTAAACATGTTACTATTTTTTTCGCTTAGCAACACTTTTTTAATACAATCTGTTTACTTGGACAGTGACGTTTCACGTCATTGAAAGTTTTTTTTTTTAATATAAATACGTTAACTTGTTTAAATCTTATGATATACATCTATCGTATATAAAATTGTAAAAATATATCAATCTTGTAGCGGAATGTGTGTTGACATTGTGTAAATTGTTTGTATGTTAAAATACAAGTGTTAATTATTATTATTTATTAAAGAAAAACATAATTTTGAATTATTACAACTGTTATTTAGTATATTATTATACTCCTTATTGACTATTAAAATATGTTTTATGTTTTCATAATATATACGTATGTGTATATATAGATTATATGAGTTCGCAGCATGATGTTACATACTTGTGGTTTATTTAATATCTAAATTATATATTTCTAAAACAAAGAGATGTCCAAAATTATACATTTATGATGAATCCTTCTGTACTCAAATTTAAAATTGTACCGCTTTTTATCAAGTCTCATTTGACTTAGTTCGTATGAAAATTTGAACATCTATTCAAAAGCTTACATTTTAGAGAAACATAAAATATTCATAAATGGTAGGGTTTGTTTTGCACTTGCAACACTAGCAGGTGCGTTGTCACCACAGCAAAGTTCCAACGCAGATTGTCAAGTCCGTACGCACGGGTTTGCCTCCGCTGACTACGTAGGCATACTAATATTTTATGTACCAAAGCTTGACTATAAAGAAAGATCTTATGAAAACTAATATGGTATGGTATTATTAAAAAGTCAACTCCGCAAATTGCAAGCACGAATAATAATATAATTATAAATAAAATGTTTACTGTAAGTACCATTGTATTTGATATTATCTTAAACGTTGTTATCTCTTTCTTAGGCGCTGTTGTTTATGGCTCGTCGCTACGCGTGATTTTTTTTCTATAATAAACCTATGCTGTCTGCCTGTACAGCCTTCAATCACATAACCTAAGAGCGAAATTGCTCTGAAATATACACGATTTATGAATAAAGCTTTTCAGACTAGGCTCTTTAGAATTAAGTACTAATTCTTAGCAATAATAACCCTGTTAGCTTTCAAATAATGTATATCGATTATGAGTAATATTTGTTGGTGAAAAGATCGTGTATCAGTTGCATCAAAATATCCAAAAAAAAAACAATTAGGCGGTATATTCCTTTATTATTCTTCTTTTTAAATTTGCAAATAGAATTTTTATGGATACGTTCTGCGATATTATAAGTAAACTCGATTGGTACGTTCTTGGAATATTTTTTTTTAATGTAGAGAAATCCATTACTTGATACTCTCTCGCCTGGGGGGGAAGAGCGGGGTATGTGTGACTCACCCGGTGCGAACCGGGAATACCCAATACCTAAACTAAAACTTAGGTACCTATTTTATAATTTTGAAGTGCTATTTCTTGGACAGCAATTTTATGATAAGACGAGAATCGAGAGTGAATCATTATATGAAAAGAAGGAAGGTATAATGTATTCTTCTGGGGTGCTGCCTCTCTCTCTCTCTCTTTCTCTTTATTTTTGAAGTAGCTTCACTTCTAGCTTGTATATTGAACTGGACGCGTATTTATGCGTTAATATAATTGTTTCAAGCTTCACAGGCCACGCGCTTCGACGACCCTGATCTGTTGTCATCATGTGTAAGATGTGTGTACCTTTCAATTATAGTGGCGAATATTAAAAAAAAAATAAACACTTATATGTGTAAGTTCTTGTAAGAAAAAAAATAAGTAAAAAAAACGTTTATGTAATAAAATACAGGTTAATGTAAATAGGTATTGACGGTGCGCGGGCATTAAACAAATTAGTCGAAATAGAATGATTTACCTTGTAGCCGTGTATATATGGAATGATCTAGATTTGGCATATTTCTTTTTAGGACGAAACATCGTCATATTAACGCTTTGCTACGTATAGGTATATCGTTGGGAGTCGTTTAATCAAATTTTATACATTTGTTCGATTGAAACACTTATCCAGAACTGAAATATAGTGGATATTTTTTTTTATTTACCTAATAATAAGTAACATGACCTTTTTTGGACAACCTACATCTCAGTCCGCCCCGCGACCACGAAGGCTGAAAAGCTTTCGAAACGTCGGGATCGAAATAAATAAATAACCGCGATAAAATCCGTTTAAATTAGTTTTATTTCAATACCTAAAAATATGTTCTTAAATCGTTTTCATAAAAAATAAATTATATGTTCTATGTTACTGAAGGCTAATGAAGTATTATAATGGTGACTAAATTTTTGAAATCAGTCCCTCAGTTCTTGATCTTATTCGTTACAAACATAAATACAAGTCTTTCCTCTTTAATATATTACTATAGATATAGCTTTCCGGTTTTTAGAATATTTTTTGCATTGGCACATTTTTGAAATTAAGAAGTAAAACCTCTCATGCGACGCCTTGAAATTCTGATCTGCAATCTTTTCGTGTGATGTTCGTTCTGGTAAAGTTGGCTCGACGCGAATAACGGATCAAGATGTATACTGATGTTTCGCTTCTGTGGTATGGTCTTAAGCACACATCGTTTTTTAACTTTCATCTTCAATTTACCATCTAAAATGGTATCAGACCAAAATTATTACCTTTGATCGAACGTCCGCAATATTTTATTCCGGTGTACCGTTCTAGGTATTTTTGATTGGTCAAACAAACCGTTCACATCCTGATTAGTGGACCTTCTGTTCTTCTTGTACTGTGGTCTGCGGAACACTTTTTAGTGGACCTTTTACTTGTGAGGACATTGGGAATGGAGGGGGCCCAGATTCTGATGTGGTGTACAATTTCTTTTTACTTTTCTGATATTCCTGCAAAATCAAAAGATTATGATATGTCAGTGTTACTTGTGTATGCTTGATAGCGAAAACTCCCTAAAATAATCGTTATTGCTTACTCGATCTCTTGCGGTGTTTTACGGTAAATAAAAAAAAAAATTACCAACGTTTACGTAGGCGAAGGTGGTGTGGTACCAGCTTTGTTTTCTTTAGCGGATAAGGGCAAAGTCAAAGTAAATACAATTTTGCTTAAGTGATACTTCAATTCCAGCTAACGTCGTGTGCTAACGGAGAACGTTTCTACAATAGATGTATCACCAAATCAGTATTATTCGTGTAACCGCGCGTCATAGCTTTATGTACATGATTAAATTTGACAAGAATAAATGTGTGCGTTCTGTCTTCGAGCGAGGAACATGCGTGAATTCAATATGTTATAAACATATAACGTACTTAAGATTGATCGGAACACGATATCGAAATCGATTTGGTATATATAAATCGATTAAATGTTAATATCGATTGATGTATCGTAATGAAGCTTGAGCTTTCGATGAAGTGAATCTTTTAAGAAATTAGTTTGTTCTGCCATGAATATTGATTTTTTATCTATAGCCGATGAATTATTAATATGTTCAGGTAAATAGATGTATTTAAGTATCTTCCGTGTAGGTGTAAAGCAAGTTTTAGGATGGTGTAAGATCCAATCGCTCACTTGTTTGTTCCTGATATATAATAGTTACAATTCTTCACATTAGATATAAATTTTTGACATATGAGCCAAATATAATCCAGATTATGTATTTCGTATATTTTTTATCACATCGCCATGATAAAAGATAACTATAGAAATCAATACATACTCTTAAATCCAATACGTTTATTATTAACTAGCTGTCGTCATCACTCTGTTAACGTGGAACTAAAATTTTATATAATCATTTTCATTCAAAAATTATAAGCCTATGTTATTCAGAGTTTGATGTAGCATTCTAATGATGAAAGAATTTTTGAAATCGATCGAGTAGTTCTTGATTTTATACGGTTCAAACAAGAATATAAAAATACAAATCTTTCCTCTTTATAATATTAGTATAGACGTTTAGATTAATTACTTATTATAAATTACCTTCAAAATATATCATTTGCTATATAAAATTGATAAAAAAATGTCACTTATTGAGTTTTTCTCCGGATCGTAATTTATCATTATACTTTTATTTCATATACTTGGTTGTTTTTGCCCTATGCCAACAAATATTGCTAGAATTTTCCCTGACATAGTCTTTTTATATGTTTTAATAACTAAAGTGTACGATTTCAATACTGCAGACAAGTGAGACGAGAAAAACAACGGTCGTTAACGTATGCGTTGTGAATTCAAATGGTACTTTTATATGTCGTAACATTATGTAAGGGGCTGTCACGAAATGACGTCATATATTAGTGGAGGTGGAAAGGACGAAGGAAGTGTGACATTGTGTAAGGGGGGTAGTGGTCCTATATTTAAACAGTAAAACACGAAATGTGCTCGTAGCGTTGATAGCTTAATGGGTATTGTGTACGGATGCCGCGTTAAAGGACGTGAATTCGAATCCACCTACAGTGAGCTCTAGCTTTCGGTGAAGGAAAATATCGTGATGAAGCCATAGAGCATGGTGGTAGCACTTTTTCTAATGCCCGCCTGGTTAGCTACCACCCTCAAGTTATAAATCTGCCGCCAAATACTAATAGGTGTATTCTGGCAGTTGCACTTGAGAGCCAGTACCTTCACTAGGCTTAGCGTATCCACCATCTTGAGCCACATCGTCACTTAACATGATGTGAAATTGCAGTCATAATATTAAACTTTAACTATAAAAAATGTGAACTACCGATTTACTGTTTAAATTTTTTATTATTTGTTTATGTATAATTGCAAAATATGTGAAGAATTGTGACTGGGATAGACGAGGGGGCAAAAATCATCAAATCCATGTGACGTAATCTGTGGATGTACCCTAACCGTATGTAGTAAAACTAAAACTAAAAATCGCATATTTGAACTTATAAAATGTTACGTAAAAAACGAGATATAGGCATGTAGAATTTTCCAGAACTCTCCTTCCCTCGAGACCTATACCACTAATCAAGGAATGATCCTTAAAATATACCATTTTTACATACAATCCTATATACAGTGTATTTCGTCGCTATATCCAGAATAGCAGAAAGTTATGTATATATTTATATACTTTCTCTTTAACAATAAATGTACGTCTAGATGTCATTGTTAGAACCACTAAACTTAGTAAGTTAGGACCTGTTGGTTAGTTAAGATCGCGAACCTTTGTTCGTTTTCCGGCAGTAGCCCAAGCTGAGGCACGGCCATTCTGGCACCTTTGCGCCCGCTGCCCCGGGGCTGAAAGCCCCTACCATTCGCCCCAAAAAGTTCTAGCAAAGTAAAGTGTTAGCAGCGTATGTCAGGTCGAAAAAAGAAAAGAAACGTCTAGGATGTTTCATATTCACAAGTTAACGAAACATTGTTCACACTGGAAATTGCTATGTAATGAAATCATAAGTTCAACTTTGTACACGTGCTAAGTAGTCCTACCTAGAAACAAAACAAGCACTTCTGGCCATCTGTAAATGTAAACAAAGGATAGGGAAGCTTTGTGCCTTTGCCGACTCAGTCGCAATATATGCCCATGGAATTTCTAAGAATCTGTCATAAATGGTTCATAACAACAAGTTACTATACCCAAAATGGACGAAAAATCAGAAGTTGCTATTGCAGAATGAATTTTCTACGAGAGTATGCTTTAAATTCAAGGGACATTAGCTTGACGTCGCTATAACTGAAGAGTCGTTACAATTAAATGCACTGTATATATACATCCCCAAAACAACTTCGATGTTCCAACCAGTAGGTAGAGAGGATACACAGTAAAATTTTGCCTCGCTGCCATGGCTCAGTACAATCCGAACTCCGTTCTCTTTTTATTCAAATCCCGGTAATATCGAGTAGGTAGTATTCTTCGACCCCACCATCTAGGCCAAAAATAGGTAAAAAAAAAGGATAAACGATATCGTGTTTATTATGTAAAATGAGTAGAAATGAATTAGGAAGGTATCAGTGAAACCCCGAGTGTATCACGATTTTTATATTTAATAAAAAAGCTCCCAAATAATAACTTTAACTAAACCCATCGTTGTTGTAATTTAATTGTTATAATAATTATTTACTTTTTAATTATAACAGTTATAACGCGAGTGCGATGTTATGTAATTAGCTTTTTGTATGTGCAACGAAGTATATAAGTGATTTTTAATATATCATATTTCACGGTTATTTTGTCTTGTGTCTGTGAAATCAACTCTTATATTTCAACTCATATATACGTATATATCTAGTAATAATTATGAAACACAATTCTTCAAAAAATGTAGGTTTTTTATCTACTTTTATTACATAACAACGTTAAAATAAACATTCAGCTGAAGAGCGAAAGTTTTCAATTTCACTTCTCTTAGTTTTCTGTAACAGTTTTGATATTTCACAATTTACTGTTTTGATACTATAATATATTTTTAAGTAACTCAAAAAAAAGTACGATACTTTCACTGTGGTTGTTATTTGTTATATGTATATTATTTATAGATTTTGTAAATATGTCTATTTATTGTAATATATATATATTTATTTCTAATATATTTAAAACTTTCAAATCCAGTCGACAATAGGTTTATGTTATGCCTACGTCACAAAAATATATAATTTCATATGGTATTAAACCGTTTTAAACAAATGGAATAAAACTGACTGTTAATTTTAATTCTCAATCTCAATGCAAACGCGTCAATTGTCAACAATCAGAATGGTTTTCGTTTGTTATTGTAATTAATAATTGTGAGGGTTCTATAGGGAAATATATGGCAAAATCGGGTTAAGAGAAACTTATTATTAAATTTATATTTACAAACGAATGCACACACTCAATGATATGCTCCACACAGAACCGGATTTATGGCAGCGTCATGGGAGGCTTGTAACATCGCAGCCCCCAGCATAGGAGTGTTGATTTTCCAATAAAAAAATTGCCACCCTAAAGGTTTTTTTTAATGATGTACTTTTAAAGGACTCTGCCTCTTTAAATCCGGCTGTGACAGTAAAATGCATAAATCTTGATCTCTTGAGTGTTTTTATTCGGATTCATTATAAAATTGTGTACATATTTATCATTAAAAGTTCTACTGAAGTACAATTATTTATCATATCGTGATGCTCGATCATTCGGGGCGATTTGAATGGGGTTACCATTCGCTAGAATTGCAACTGATATATCGTGCATGTATATTCATACTGAGTTATAAGACCAATTTTTTGTATATCTAGTTTATTAACTAAATTTGTATTCTGAGACGGTCTGACTGGCCGCATTAGATATTAGAGATCAAAAATGAAATAGGTAAAGAAAGATGGTAACCCCGAAGGTAAGGTATGATTGTGCTAACAGAACAATAACTATCTTATAAACCTTGTGATTTAGCGTTGTACGTAGATATCTCTATATATGTACTTGTAGGCCTTAAATGTGTTTAGCGTATGGTTATATATTGGACGAATATGAAAAATATAGTGCAAATTTTTAAACCTTCAAAATGTGAAGTATCTCCATTCGTTTTACTGATCGTCAATGCGATACAATTTGAAATTCTTATCGAAGTTCATTCTAAATTATTGATTACTAGCTCGGCTCGCGACTTCGTTCGCGTGGAACAAAAATTTTATATAATCATTTTTGCCCAGTTTCGTAAGTTTTTTTCATTACAGCTTTGCTCCTATTGGTGGTAGCGTGATGGTAAACAGTCTTAATCTTTCCTAAATGATTACTCTATTAAACACAAAAATAATATTTGAATATCGACTGGTGGGTTCTAATATTTGCGCGTTCAAACAAACAAACGATTCCTTTTACAATATATAAATGGATTATTTCAAGACTTGATACGCAAATTTTTCCTACACCCCGTAGCGATACGGCGACTTTAATATAATAATAAATTTGATGTTCAAAATAATTAGGCTTACGAGTTGTTCATTGTGCACTCTTTAGTGAATAGTATTTGTATGAAATTGTGTATGTATTAATATATCTAATAGAGTGTATGACCAAATATATCACTTTGGATAGTCTGTGGTTACGATTGTGAAGTTAGGGTATATCGTATTCATTAAAATCACTGTTAAATTCTTAGCGCCATGTTTCTTATCTGTCTAATGATTTACATTGGTGACGTTGTTGTCTGTTAATTTGTCTTCAATAGTCGATCTCGAAAAAATATTTCGTTTTATTATGTCGCTTTTAACTAGTGTCTCCAAAAAAGGAAGGTCTGTACGACAATTAAAATAACAGGTAATGCATGACCTTATATTGTCGTCATATGTACATCAATATTACGGACGGGACGTTTGTATGATGCCACATGTAGGTCATTTGCCTACTGATTAGATAACTTTGTTAGTTTTAACGGATAATTTATTCTACTCAGTATTTTTAAGTGTTACTTTCATCGCGAAATGTTTGTAGTAATTCGTTATTCTTAATTAATTTGTTAAGTCAATGTATGTATGGTTCGTGCACACGTCATTACCTCTATGTTTTGAACTATAACCAGTGTAACGAGAACTATAATATATTGTATTATTATGAAACAAAAAAAAAAAAACTACTGAGATAATAAAAAAAAGAAATATTGTGATTCGTTGTGTTTTATTAAAACTAAACTATTTTTTAACCCCACTGATTCTCAAAGATGTACTGATTTTGCATGGTGGTGGGGCTATTTGTAATTCCCGCCTGGCTAGCTACCACCGTCGAGTTGAAACTTTGCCACCAATTATCTATAGATGCGTTCCGGCAGTTGCAGTACAGTTAGTTCCTTCACTAGGCTTAGCGCGTCCACCTTCTTGGGCCACATCGTCACTTAACATCCAGTGAGATTGGCGATAATGCTAAGCATTACTTCTTCTACGAAACTTTTTAAATTCCAATGAAAATATCTTTAAGATATTGCTTAAACTTAGCAATATTTCTTTGGAATCATTGGGAAAACGTGCAGGTTAAGTCAACGAGTACTCAGCCGAGACGTCCTGATAGTGGGGCTGGGGGATATATATATATATATATATATATATATATTAACTCTGTAATTAAAGAAAACTTGGTACTGAATATCTTTGTTTTTTTTTTAAATAACTTATTTACAGGAGATTTATAATCTGCTTTATCGGAGTCGCAGTCGGATGCGAAAGGAAGGTAGAGAAGAAGACAAACGTGTTAAATAAATAAATTATATAACATTACTATTCGATACTAGGAATTGGAACGCAACGAAATTTGGTTTCTTCCTAAAACTTAATGGAAAGCCTTTTAGAGCAATATTTTAAGTAAGTTATAAATTAAAGGTGTGTAGCTTAATTTAGGTGTATTTAAAGGTATATAAGCAACTATAATATATAATAATGCAAGATAATACTGGTTAGTTTTATAATAAGGTTCGTAAGCACATCACAGTCTTTTTAATTAGCCCACAAAAATGTATCCCGGGGTCTTTATGCATAGATCGTGACTACATTAGAAATAATACCGATGTCTTATTTTTTATAGATTTAGCGTTGTGGCCAAACGTCCCACTTGATGTTAAGTATCGATGTGGCCCAAGATTATTGACACGCTTAGTCTAGTGAAGCGAATGGCTCTTAAGGGCAATGGCCCGAACACACCTAAAATTATTTGACGACAGATTTTCAGCTTTAGGGTGTTATCTAGCCTACCGAGCGTTAGAAAAAGCCTTATCTTATCACCCTGCCGGAAACCATCCTTCAACAAAAAGTCAAACACCTTTTGCAGGGATTCGAACTCACGTCCGTACACGCTACCACTGAGCTATCATTCCTTTCAGCAAAACTATTTATAGCTTCAGTGGTAACTGTAATGTCTATCTATCGATTAAAAATTTCTATTGCGAAGCGATATTGTTTTATGCATTACATTGGGTTCTGTAGAAATTTGATTTTAATAAATTTGCAACTGTGAATCTTAGTTTTTCATGTATCAGAAGGTAGGTATAATTACTTATGTCAGAGCTGTTAAAAGGCTTGCAGTGGCATGACACCGGGTATCCTTATTTCAAGATTCTAGGTGTTATTTTACTATAAGTTATCATGGAGAAATAAAATATACAGCTCTATCCTACATATAAAAAGTACTGAATGACGAGAAAAACGTAAGTCCTTTTTAATGAGCTTACAAAATATGTTGTTTACTTTTAATTAAATACCACTGAATTAAGTATCTGAAGATAAATGACATTAGTTAGAGTCTGGTCACTGATCCTTAGATTGGGGACGTCCATAATGTTGCAAAGATTGCCTGGCCTCTAGCGGGCCGCGAATATAGCCCACAGTTATTCCGGGGAGGGATCTATTGACGGACAGTGGTTGTGTCGAAGTTCAAAAGAGTTGTCAATCCTCGAGAGGCCAGATCTATCGGGTGACTGGAAGAAATGCAAAAGAAGTTCCCAGTCCTTAGCACATACGACGAATATGGGGCCAGTGTGGAGGTTTAGTGAGTATCTTTGTCCGTTTTACTAAACCAGTCTCACATATGTTTTATAGTTTGTAGGATTTAGCGTTATGGGCTCAATAACATCGGATATTAAGTGGCTATGTGACCCGAGATGGTGGGCACGCTAAACCTAATGGAGGGACTAGTCTTCAATTGCAACTGTCGTAACATACGTATATGGCGGCATTTTCAACTTGAGGCAGTTATGCAGTTCCGGATCTGATGTACTTTAAGTCGTCAGGATAGAAAGTACGGGTCAGGAGTTCCGCCGATTGTTTTGTTGTTGCACGCAGGGTCCTTCAGGTGTATGTCTTCCTGCCCCCAATACGCTTAACTGATGTCCCTGTAAATTTTGTTCCATAGACTTTCTTTGTACTGAGTCATGCTGAACTCCTTCCAACTTTGCGTCTGTGCTTTGCCAGTCTCCTCTGCATACTGGAGATTAGTGTTGGGTGATTAGCATCCGATCGCCAGATGTCCCTCTCGCTTTGTCCTCAGCTCGGGTAATGCGTTTGCGAGTTACGATGAGGAAGTCCGTAAAGATTGAATTTTAAATCTCACGAATATCAAAAAAGGGTGGTAGCCAACCAGGTGGGCATTAGAGAAAGCTCTATCATGCAAATTACACATATTGAGTACTCACTAAGATATATTGTTAGCTGAACCCTAATATTTCTACTGTTCAGAAACAGTATGATAACTCAGTCTAGTTTCAAACGTCGGATTACAAACATGGATACTAGTAACCACGAGAATACCGTTTGTAACATAAAACCGTTATTCATTGTTCGCCACATCTTTGGTTATTATAATGATTTTTTTCCGTTTACTCGAATCCGCTGGCTCTCTAAGCTGTATTGTGTATCCATTTTCGTATTATTTATGTTATTTCATTATTTTGGAAAACAGTACGTACCCTTAAGCTCGTTGCTTGCTGTAGAGATCGAGTACATGGTTTACATAATCATATCGCTGTGTTGTAAAAATAGATATCTGATTGATTATTACCGTAAAATCCGATGCATTGATAACATTTCGACCACCAATATCTATTCCAAGTTAGAGAAATTTCTTAATTTCTTGGTAGTGATTGTGTTAGGGGTAAAATTATCATCTCTTTTTGTTCATTGCACTTTTAATACCAGTGTTTGTATGAATATGTTTAAATTTCTTATTACGTATACATTAGTCTCTTGCGGTATAATATTTGGAAGAATACAGTTAGCAATGGTAATCTCGTTATTGTATTGTCGTGTTAGAGTTATACTTAAGGCAATGTATGATAAAGGATTCACTAATTCACCGCGAGGCAGATTCAGACCGCAGGAGTATATACAAATGTACGAAACTGTATTCGGTTCTTTGGCAAAAACCGATATACCCTGCAAGTTCTTGGTAAATATTTTATTAAATCTATTTAATTGTTGTGTTAGTTATTCAATGCCGTACCTCAGTGAATACACAGCCTATATCTGATATCGTACATGGTTATATTAATGCAAATATCACACATAATATGTCTAACGAATAACATCAAATTCAGGTCATGTGTTTACTGGGATCTAAACATATTTTTTTATAAAAATCAGCCCTTAGATGATACACGATGGGTTATTATCAGTTTTTTTTTATATTTAAGCTTTAGCGTTATGGCCATAATCTCACCTGATCTTAAGTGACGATACGGCCAAAGTTGGTAGACACGCTAAACCTGTGGAGGAACTGGCTCTCAAGTGCAGCTGCCGGAACACACCTATTGGTGTTTGGCATCAGATTTTCAACTTGAGGGTGGCTGCTAGACAGGTGGGCATTAGAGAAAACCCTACCACTGTGCTGTGGTTACCTCACGATGTTTACGTTCACCGAAGACTCAAGCTCATTGTAGGTGGATTCGAACTCACGTCCCTTGACGCGGAGTCCGTACACACTGCCACTGAGCTATCATCGCTTCGATGTTACGATTCTTGTTGTAGAACTAATGTAATATAATTTTAGGTATTTTTATGTTGAAGCGATGACACTATAACTAATGGTGGGCACGGTGCAACCCCAAAACGGTTGCCTGTACCCGTGAATCTGTCAATCATATGATATATAACTACAAGAAAAAAAAAACAGTATTTCTGACCTCTATTACAATAATATTAACATGCTATCTATTAATAGAAGGGAATCTTTCGATGTAATTATCAACATATGTAATTATCACATAGAAGTGATGATAGCTCAGTGGTAGGCTGTACGACTTTGAGTTAAGGGATGTAAGTTCGAATTCAAGCATCTACAATGGGCTTGAGCTTTCTGTGAAGGAAAACGTCGTGAGGAAACCATAGCATGGTGGTGGGGCTTTTTCTCATGTCAACTTGGGCAGCTACCACCCTCAAGTTGTAAACCTGCCGTCAAATACAAATAAGTGTGTTCCGGCAGCTGCACTTGACAGCCAGTTCCTCTACAGCTTTAGCGTGTCTACCAACTTCGGCCGTATCGTCACTTAAGATCAGATGACGTCGGGTTAATGGACGTAAGTTTGAATACCTACAACCTATAGCTATGTAGCGGCAGTTGCACTCGAGAGCCGACCTCTCTATTAGGCTTATCGTGTCCATCCTTGCCACATTGTCACTTAACATCACGTGCTAATAATGGCAAAGCTCAAAAGTAAAAAAAAAAAACTGTTTTATGTCAATATTCTATTTTATGTCGACTATAAATAAAAATAGTTAATTTGTTTGCACTTGTTCTAATTGTGATCGATACATATAGATAGCATATCGCTGTGTGTGTCTCATGATCAATATAAACGCACTATGCTTTTTAGTTCTAATAATGAATTACATAGTCTTTTACTTTCATTATTGTTTTAAGTATAATAAATGTCAATTAATATCAATAGCGCACATATAAATATCTCTTGTTAAAACAGTTTATTGCTGAAATAAAACAAATTGGTTAATAAAATAAACGAGTTGTGTCGTAGGACACTACATAGGAACGAAGTTCCTTATTATAAACATATTAATTTCAAGTTCTGTTCGAGGTATATAGAAAATAATTAGACGGGTATACACTTCTATGATTTTTTAATCGATAAAAAAACTACTATACAAAATTATCTGAACACCTTTATTTGGTTAACGTTTATTTATATAATTATATAATAATATCAGTCATCACGTAGACTATACATTAGACACTGTATAGCCATCATACATAGACTATAGATAAAAATCTTACGCTAACGTTACGGACGTGGCCTTTTGATTTATATTTATATTTATTATATATAATTCAGTGTTTCATATATAACTCAGCGTTTCATTGCCTTCTTCTGGCTTCTTAGGGTTCGATTTGCTAGGTTAGGTACTCGCGTCGTTCTCTATTTAGGTAGGAAGGACGCACAGTACAATCTTGTCTCGCTTCTTTGCACAGTACAAACTAAAATAAGTTTTTATCAGATCCCTAAGAGGATCAGTTAGTTTCGATTTTTGCTTTCTTATTATTATAACGTTCTCTCATTAATAGCTAGTACCGCGTTCGTTTTTCTCGTACGCGATTCGGCAACAGCCCAAGCCGAGGTTCGGTCACTAGTGACACCCTTGTGCGAGTTGCCCCGCGGGCTTGAGCGACTTCCGCACTCGCCCCTCTAGTTCAGGTGAAGCTGTAAAAGCCCCTCAGGCTAACAGTGTAGGTACTTTCGAAAAAAAAAAAAAAAAAAGTTACGGACGATTTTTGCCGGCTAACGCTACGAGGTACCGTCTCCATACGACTCATAAGGATTCCAATAATATAAAATACATTAAAATATGTAAATGTATACCAGCTAGTATTTTGTAAACAATAGTGCTTAACATCCGTTAATTTCTATGCTTCTGTATAACTTAGAATCGTCCAATAGGTACATATATTAAAGACTAAATGTTTCGGTAGACATTGTTTCCAGTACCCCAGAATTGGTCATACAACAATTGGTAATGTTAAGTTTTTTTTTCTCGAGCTGACATACGCTGCTAGCCTTACGTTTTTAAAAGTAACGATTTATTACTCCAAAGCAGTTACGGATTCCATTTTTTCAACAATTACTAACGTAAACAGACATCCAAAAATGTATGGAATGGTAGATGTAAAAGTCATTTTGACATTATATATAGAGGCTGTTCCGTGTTTCATTTCTTTGATAATTACTAATGTAATGAGACATCAAAACATGTGTGGGATTATACATGTCTAAGTTACTTTGACAATGTATATGGAGGTTGTTCCGGCTTTTATTCTTTCAACAATTGCTAATGGAAAGAGACAAGAAAAATGTATGGGATGATACATGTCAAAGTCACATTGTATATCAAAACTGTTTAAACTCTCTTTTTCAAAAATTACTAACATTTGATATAGATTGACATATGATGATGATGACTTTGACTTTGACATAAATTCAACTTAAAGATCTATTACTGATCTTACTGAGTGACCAGTTTTTCACTATTGCTATCATATAAATCATGCCAGTTATTCACAAAACCTAGCTTTTCCAAGATTTTGCGGACATACATTAAAACTATTAACAATATATCGGGAAGGCAGAGTTAAGATACCGAATTCCAAAAACTTATCGCTAAATGATTCGCGAGGTCCTATATTTTAAATGGACCTTTTAAAATTTATGTAAATCTAATTAAAATGTATGTCGACACTGGCAATAATCTCAAAATATACACTGTTTCAGGTAGTTGTGTTTATGGGATGTTCGATAACGAAATCGATTTCAGACTTATTTTTCATCATTTATAAACTAAAAGATGTTGTAAGTATATTTAGATCATCGTTATATGAAAACTAACAAAAAAAAAATACATGCACGTTTACGAACGCCGCCTCAAAGGACGTGAGTTCGAATCCCTGCAGTAAGTTGAACTTTCGGTGAAAGAAAACATTGTGATGAAACAATAGTAGGGTGGTAGGGCTTTTTCTAAGGCCCGTCTGGCTAGCTACCACCCTCAAGTTGAAAGTCTGCCGCCAAATGCCTATAGGTGTGTTCTGGCAGTTGCAGTTGACAGCGAGTCCTGCTACAGAGTGTCCATCATAAGCCGTATCGTCACTTATAATCAGGTAAGATTGAGCCATAACGCTAAAATTGTATATGTATATACATCCATTTTTTTTTCCTATCTCTATCTCAGGAACCCGACTGGATTACCATCGTGGTGATTATACTGGACACTGTCGCCAACCAAGCATGCCTAATTATTTCTGCTGTCGTATCCGATATGATTGTTGATGTTGTAAACCATATTAAAATATTCACTATCGAGAACACGCAGTGCTACAGCAGTAAGTTCGTTTTATCATACTAGCTGTGCCCGCTTCTTCGTTCGCTTGGTGCTAAAGATTATATAAAATTTTCGCCCGTTTTTGTAACTTTTTTCGATATAGCTTTGTTTCTATTAGTGGTAGTTTGATGTCAAATAGATTGGGGCCTTTATCAATTATTGCGCTTTCAAATACAAAGATATGATTTGAAGTCGGACTGGTAGCTATTAAGAATAGGGCCTTCAAATAAACAAACTTTTCTGCTTTATAATAATTGTATAAATAGTAAATGGGAAAAGAAATATGTTTTTTTTTGTCATTTACAGTTGAGGTTTAGTGTTATAGCCACAATTTCACCTTATATTATGTGACGATGAAACCCAAGCTGGTGAACACGCTAAGCCTGTGGAAGGTTCGCAGAATCCAAAAACTGAGATACTGGTTTCGCACTTGAGCGTAGAGCCAAAGTTTATATTACAGATTTATAAAAAAAAAAAAAACAATTTAAGAGATATTAATCATACTCTTGGTCTGCCTGGGTAACGTTTGCGTTTTCTCTATCTGGCCCGTTAGACGCCATAGTAGTCTATATGGGCGCTTAGGGGGTCGATTTCGAACTTTAAGATGTCTACGTCACTGAACACAAAATCTAGGAGTCCGTGAGCTACAAATGAGGGTAGAGGGTTTTAGAGCTAGATTAAGAAAATTCCTTTTTTCATATTGAATTTTAATAAATCTGTATAAAATCGATATTCGAAACCGAATACAGTAACAATTTTTAAGGGATCTACACGACAAAATCGTTTGATGACCATTGATTTAGACTTTAACTCGCTTCTATGTACTCTACAAAAAAAAAAAAAACAATTCTAATTTCAGATGAACGGGAACGCGCTGAAATTCAGAAACTAATGCTGTTGCTGAAAAGTAATCCGTACGAGTACAGAGTGTGCGGCATCTTGAACCTGAGCCTATACCCTTTACTTACGTTCTTTTCGTTCTGCGTCACCACATGCATCGCGATGATTCAGATTGAGAATGTTTACGTAAACTAAACTTATCAAATGTCTCTTTAACTCTCTTTTACATGTAGCATTGCTATAATAGTCACGTTTGCGTGTGGAGTTAAAACGGAATAATATTGTTAGTGTAGTGTTTTATTATAATATCTAAGACTACTGTAAATTCTAAGTCATTTAGTTGCAGTTATCCAATTTTTAGCTAATTCGTTTCACGATAAGGATGTCGTCGAGACCAATAGCACAATTGCTGTTATGATTTGTGCCGGGGTCGTTTCATGTCAAATTAGAGGTGCACGCGGTGTAGCGCCGGTCTTGAGGTCGGAGAGCCGTGATGTAAAACGAGACACAGGTTTGCGAAATGACTGTCTTTATTCTCAGTAAATAGAGTTAACACAGAAGGACCACGTCACGGATTTGTGAGAGGTACTCTGAATATCATTTATTGACAAAAGATGACCTGTATCGTGTCCATTTCAAGTTGAAGATCCGGCTAAATGCATTCATTATCGACTGCGAAACTCCTCTACTATAATCGTAAACATTGTTAATGTTCACTAGAAATTCGAGGTTCTTAACTTGGTTGACTTATAGGAATAGAAATGAATGAAAATCGTAAATTTAAAAAAAAAACACGTTCATTAAAAAAAGGGATCGAAATCTCGGCCCTCTTCTATGTAATGTCGGAGACGACTAAGCCTTGCGGGGTGCATTTTTGCATGGACCAAAGGTTATCTTTTATGCAGACGATATCATGATCATGACAAAAGATGAAGCATACCTCAGAATCGGTTGTTGGATCTGTAAGTGAAATTACGCAAGTCCGAGGTAGTATGTTTTTACGGTCTGGGGAAAGCTCTATTGAGAAAATCTCTAGTTAACTTTACATACCTCGAAAAATTGAAAGTTTCAGTTAGCGACACGTGAAATGATCATTGCCAGAAATGAGTGGCGCCTTTTGATAAACATAAGTCAGATCACCAAAATGTATTAGTTTTAAACTTCACAAATGTTCAAAAGGAGAAACGTCAACTCCTCAGATGGCTTATAAACTAAATTTACAAACTGTTCTTACTAGTAATTCCATCATACAGAGGCTGGACTCCAACATACTAATACTGAGTATTGAAAAAACTGAATCTTTATATCGCAGCAGACTGTTCTGAACTGAAGAGTATCAATCAGTAAGCATTCCTAAGAGCATTTGTGTCGTATTACAGATGTCTTGACGCTGTTGATAAGACCTTGGCTCTGACACGAGATTTTTATCATTTCAAAGTCAAGATGCGATGCTGGTTCAGTTGGTAGAGTGTACGGACGATGCGTCAATGGACTTTTTCTAATATCGATCTGTCTGGCTACTATCCTAAAATTGAATATCTGCAGCTAAATATCTATAAGTGTGTTCCTGCAGTTGCACTTGAGAACCAGTCCCTCCACTACGCTTAGCGTGTCCACTATTTTGGGCCACATTATGATTTTATGTCAAGTGAAATTGTGGCTATAACGCTAAACCTACAGAGTATTAAAAAAATAACTGTAGTCTAAATATAGCAGCTAGATTTCACAAAACATCACAAGCATTTTCTCTTAAAATAGTCCTACAGTCTATGTACTTGCTTTTTATTTTCGTGTTCTTACATATTCCTGCTGAGTTTCTTCTTAAACCGGACGTAATCGAACCGAGTGGATCAATTATAGATATAGCATTAATTATTGTATGATTTATCTATATAAATAAAATTGTGTGTCATCGTATCTTTTACTTTATGCGTCATTAAACTATAATTCTGTATATGCTGAGATTTTGGTGATTTTGGGACGTAATTTCAATGCCAAAAATGAGGAACGCGTGAGGAATCTCTTTCCTTAAGATTTGAATGCAAACCGTGCACTTACAACAGTCCTCTCCTCAACAAACCTCTGAAAATGACTGTCTGAAAAAGTATAAAGGCGACAATCAGGAGATCAGCAATTCATTGGCTGTTTCAATCATGGTTTAAATATTTTGGTATATATTTGGCTATTAATAAAAAAAATACATCAAAATCAGTTCGAAGATTTATATAGTACAATATTTTAAATTTTTATTCTCTATCCCGCTATCATTTTATGGGATAAAAGGTATCCTATACATTGATCTGTAGTATTAACTACCACCCTGGCAAATTTCTTTAAAATCTACCCAATGTTTACAAAGTGGTACACATTCAAAGGAACGGACAGACAGGCACTAAATTTCTTATAAACATATTTTTTACCTGTATATCGATAACAAAATAGACTTCAGTTATAATAAAACAATATTGAAGTTACACAAGTTTTATAATTGTAGTTATATTATATGTATAGATTCTGTTTTGACAAAAGTATTGCTAGGTTTATTGCACAATTCCTAAATGTCGAGGTACTTTTTAAAACTTGTTTATTTACCGCTTATTTCTTAGAAGTACTTTTTGTTTTGACAAAAGTATCGCTAGGTTTATTGCACAATTCCTAAATGTCGAGGTACTTTTTAAAACTTGTTTATTTACCGCTTATTTGTTAGAAGTACTTTTTGTTTTGACAAAAGTATCGCTAGGTTTATTGCACAATTCCTAAATGTCGAGGTACTTTTTAAAACTTGTTTATTTACCGCTTATTTGTTAGAAGTACTTTTTGTTTTGACAAAAGTATCGCTAGGTTTATTGCACAATTCCTAAATGTCGAGGTACTTTTTAAAACTTGTTTATTTACCGCTTATTTGTTAGAAGTACTTTTTGTTTTGACAAAAGTATCGCTAGGTTTATTGCACAATTCCTAAATGTCGAGGTACTTTTTAAAACTTGTTTATTTACCGCTTATTTGTTAGAAGTACTTTTTGTTTTGACAAAAGTATCGCTAGGTTTATTGCACAATTCCTAAATGTCGAGGTACTTTTTAAAACTTGTTTATTTACCGCTTATTTGTTAGAAGTACTTTTTGTTTTGACAAAAGTATCGCTAGGTTTATTGCACAATTCCTAAATGTCGAGGTACTTTTTAAAACTTGTTTATTTACCGCTTATTTGTTAGAAGTACTTTTTGTTTTGACAAAAGTATTGCTAGGTTTATTGCACAATTCCTAAATGTCGAGGTACTTTTTAAAACTTGTATATTTACCGCTTATTTGTTAGAAGTACTTTTCTCTGACGACACGGTAAAGTAGCGTCTCTGTGCCTAATGATAAGTGAAGTACTAACGGCACTTGGCTTGAGATCACTAATCTTCTCTCATCGATCCTCGTCAGCATACCGGCCTGCGAGCTCGTACATCCTGAGGTACCTATACATTCAGTAAGGTATTGCGAATGTTTTAATATTTAAATAAATAAAACACTGTTTATTACACACCGAAAATATTATATTTTTAATACATCGAAAATACTACTTTAGTAAGAATAAGTGTTTTAGTGCTTCAAAATCTTAATTTTCATTCTTTGAACTCGATAAGGAAACCTTGTTATTACATTGTCGTCCCGATTGGCTGTTGTCATCAATACAATAATAAATCGTACAAGTTGAAGTTGTGAGGTAGTACTGATGTTATTCCTCATCAAGCTTTGTTTCAAAGTTCAAAAGAAAATAAAGTCTTTTCATAAAAAGACGTAAACTACAATTTACAGGTAAGATTAAGGAGAGAGTTTTTCGGTCATAATTCAAAAGTATTTATGGATTCTTTTAAAAAAAAAAAAATTACAATTTTTTTATAGTTAAAGCTAAGATAATTTTCGGGTGGTTACAATAAAAATAAATTTTAAAGATTCTTGCCGCTTACAATGTTTTACTTGAAAAGGCTCTAACGTAATTACAATTCACAAATACGATCAGACTTACATTCTGTATACTAACAGAAACTCTTCATATGCATTTTAATTATATAACACAGTAATAAAACGAAGGTTTCAGCATAGCTTGTGACTGCATTATGTGTAAAATATCATAAGAATTATGGTTTCTTAGTTTAGCTAACTTGAACAAAATCTACTTCGTATATAGTGTAAATTCGATAAGCTGAGCTATATTCCCATAGTGAACGAATAATTCGTTATATAATAAAACTAGTTGGGCCTGCGACTTCGTTTACGGGGAGTTAAAAAGTATATAATCATTTTCGTTTTTGTATACTGATATTGGTGGTAGCGTGATGTTCAATAGCCTAAAGCTTGAAATCAATGATTACTCTATCAAATACAAATAGAATTATCGAAGTCCGATTGGTAGTTCCTAACCGATTTTAATCAAATTTTGCACGCCGAGTGCAGTTTGATCTAACTTGCGAGTTAGGTTACTTTAATCCCGATAAGTGATCGTATCGCGATACATTTTGCTGTATTCAATGTGACTGACTACTCGAAAAGCCATAACAAGATCTGCCAGTTAATTAGTATTAAAATAGATATAAGTCGTGGGCTGTCTGAAATCCTATCAAATCCTAAACGCGCAATCGAGAATTCTACACGTTTTCCAATTCACAATATTGATGTGACTGATAACAGTTACTTTGTGATCAAGATTATAAAACATCATTATGAAAGTATTATTGGTTTTATGATATCATTAGAATACTTTTATAAGAAATTTGTATAATAAGACAATATATGTCTAGGCCTTATTCACCTTGCACAGTGAGTTTGAGAATTTATTTGATTGTACCTAGATGGGGGGGGGGGGGGGGGGTATCTTAAAAGTGTTACTTCTTAAATCGACACCTACATCATCACACATAAAGGTGGATAAGTTTATAAACAAACAGTAAATTGAGCCAAGTTTCAACGTGAGTGCAGCGGTGCTGTATTTTTTAAAGCGTTTGATTTTCACAAACTGTATGTAGTTATTTTAATATATTCAGGTGCAATAAACTTCGTAAAATGACACCCACACGATCTCATATAGAGATGGATAAGTTCAGAAAATAATCAGCAAATGGAGCTAAGTTTCAACGTGGATGCAGTGGTGCTGTATTTTTGAAAGCGTTTGATTTTCACAAACTGTAAGTAGTTATTTTAATATATTCAGGTGCAATAAACTTCGTAAAATGACACCCACACGATCTCATATAGAGATGGATAAGTTCAGAAAATAATCAGCAAATGGAGCTAAGTTTCAACATGGATGCAGTGGTGCTGTATTTTTGAAAGCGTTTGATTTTCACAAACTGTAAATAGTTATTTTAATATATTCAGGTGAAATAAAATTACCCTATATATCTACTAAATCACTTTAAAACTATTTAATAACGTGAATATAGCTTTACTACGGTACAGTATTGCATAGACTTTTTTTTAATGCAATTAGGGGCAAACGAGGAAGCGTGTCACCTGATGATAAGTTAGCACCGCTGCCCATAGATACCCATAACACCAGAGGAACGGCAAGTTCGTTGCCAGCCTTTATAGGAGGGACTGTTTCTTAAGTGCCAATATTTATAGTAGCACGGTATAGTGACGTCACTGTTCCTAATGATACGCACAGTACAATCCATATATGACGGCCATTAAAAGGTAGACGAGAAATAAATAACTTGTTATTGTTTGTCACTAGCTGTCACACTTTTAAAGCAATGATAGCTCAGAGGTAGTGTGTACGACTTCGCGTCAAGGGACGTGAGTTCGAATCCAATCACCTCCATGGAGCTCGAGCGTTCGCTGAAGGAAAACATCGTGAGTAAGCCATAGCATGGTGGTAGGGCTTATTCTAAACCCGTCTGGCTAGCAACTACTCTCAACTTGAAAATCTGTCGCCAAATACCAAAAGGTGTATTCCGTCAGCTGCACTTGAGAGCAAGTTCCTCCACAGGTTTAGCGTGTCCATCAACTTAGGTCGTATCGTCACTTAAGATCAGTTGAGATTATGGCCATAACGCTAAACCTTAATATATATTTTTTTAACGGAAAATGAATATACACGCAACTGGGAAAAGGAGGAGGAATAGAAGTAACTGTAACGGGTTTATCACGAACCAGTAAAATATAAATCTTTGCCAACTCGCTCGATTGTTGGATTAAAGTAACTGACGTGTTAAAGCAACAAAATTACTATTATTTAAACCCCTTCATTAATTTTTGTCTGTCTATTCTAAAACATCATTAAAATCTAAATGGTCGATTATACTGTTTGAATTTAGGATTTAATTCCTGCGTCTTCATTTACTGGTGGACTTACATTAACAACCCTTTGGATGACGATCACTACTCTAACCTAAAAAATGTAGAATATTCCTAAGAAAACTAAAAAACCTTTCGACCATTGTTTATGGGTAAAGACGTCTATTACTGAATATTGTGGCCTTCCTCAAAGGCGGCCACAATGACGCACTGCTTGAACCTAAAGGTTCTTGCAACATTTACCACGTCATCAATGCGCCTTTTGGCAGACCACTCCATAATACTCTTTCTGGTATATGATCGTGACTCTAGAAATTAATGCAATTAGCGATCGTCCATTCTATTAGCGATGTGTACTGGTCAGCATGACTTATGCCTAATATTTCTGAGGACGGTGTACCGTTAGCTGTTATGTAGATCTCTTTGTTTGTGATTTTTTCGTACAGATAAATTCCGAATATATTTCTTACCATTGCTGTTTTAGGTACATGCAGCAGTCTTATGAGGCCCATCGGTAGTGCCTATAGATAAACCAGAACCTGTAGTTACAAAACGCTCCCCTTTTTGCGTATTTCTCAAAAGAAAAATCGCTATAGCTGAAGCTAAATGGATTTAACATACAAAATTTTTAAATTAGTGCCGATTTTTTTTTGCTATTTCTTTGATTTTCCAGAATACGTAACATGAGGACGAGATAAGTTTAATAGACGAGACGTTTGATCTGCAGTATCGCGATGAGTGTGGTTATGAAGTAGGACACGAAGCTAAGGAGAGAGCGCACTTCAAGCGGCAAGACTCGCGCCAGCTTATACTCGAAGGGACGCGTCTGCATCAGCTGGTACAGCTTCTGTACCTCAGCGCGGTCGCGTTCATCTGATTAAATGATTAAATTTGCAAATAATTGTTTACATCCACGGTTTGATGTATCGTGCTTGCGGAATTCTCATGAAAATATGAAACTACAAATATATATTTTTTTTATTTAAAAATTTGGGGTAAATGATCCAATGGTTGACTGGTCAATGATTTCCTTAACAGTGATGTACTACTTAGTGCCTAAATATTGTATGTATGCAATTGGCTTCTCTTAAACTAACTTTTAATTCGAATGAAATGCTGTATTTAGAAAATTGTTGTACTTTTTGTTTTTTTTTTTTGTAATACATTGTGCAAAGATCGATCGATTAGATATAGGATTATTAATAAAATAAAAGAAATAGATATTAAAATTGTAAACTTGTAATATAGGAATAATGTTAAAAAGAGATATTTTTATGGACATCTGGATTTGAGATCTGTCTCTTCTCGGCCAAGAAGAATATTAGGTCTAAAAGAGGCAAATATCCAAATTCTGTACTATCATTTCGTACTCAACAATTTACGAGAATTTCCCGAAGCATAATATTTTTTAAAGAGTGATTTATCAAAACACAGAATCAAGTTGTTAAACGACTTACTTTTGTAATTCATTCTCCGTTCGACAATGATAATCCATTATCTCCTGTAAGTTATCCTTGACCAAATCCGATAGAACCGCTGATGCAATTATAAACTGGAGGCTCATGGCGTGTTTTAATATTACCCACATTAGAATTGTATAATAACTGGACTGAAAATAAAAAATTTGGTATAAATTACGAGTCAATGATATTACATCAGAAATCTATACATAGAATAAAACTGTAATTCAACTAAGCTCGCACATTAAATATGATTTCAAAATTGCATCCGGATTATACTTTGTAATGAGAATAGGAACCTAAAATATTTTACTTTGAAATTTCTGGATAAATATTGATAAAATTTGTTACAGTCGTAACTGATGTTATGGATTATACAGGGTAATTTGTATCCCATAAAAGTGAAGGTTTTTATGAATAATAGGTTTTAGCGTTATGGCCACAATCTCATCTGATGCTAACTGATGATGTGACCTAAGATGGTGGACATTTTAAGTCTAGTGGAGGAACTGGCTCTTAAATGCAACTGCCGAGCATACCTATAGGCATAAGCTAGCCACGCGGGCATTACAAAAAACCCAACCACCATGCTTTTCCTTTTCATCACGACGTTTTTCCTTTACCGAAAGCTGAAGCTATTGCAGGTGGATTCGAACTCACTTGACGCGGCGTCCGTACACACTACCAACTGAGCTATTGTCGCATCCAACGAGTCTTAGGGTATTAGTATAAATTTATACCAAATAAGTTCTTAGTATATACCATTAACAATTGTACATTCACAAATATGTAACAGTTTCATCACGGAACAGGTCCATATCAGCCTGCCACGGTACTTCAGCTAGTTCGGAACATTATCTCTGGTGTTTGTAAAAGTTCGTCAGAGACAACTATATATATCTCAGCTTGCTTTCAAACACTGATATTTCTCATAATTGTATCAAGCTTACAATGTAGAAAAATAGATTACTAAAGTTGACAAAAAACAATTTATGTCCAGCAAGTAACTGACACTTATTACTACCGACATAAGTTGCAATATTTTAATTATAAAAGACCTTTTGTTTAATCGCGTTAATATGAGGAACTACTTGTCGGATTTCAAAAAATATCCTTATATTTGACAGAACAGTCAAACCTTTGAAGTACAATGACGTGCTGCCCTTGATACGAGCCTTGATGAATTGAAAGCCCGACCATCAGCGGCAAGCAATTATACCTACAGGAACGGTGTGCTCTCGTGTCAGTAATGCGCACGTACTTTTCAGAAAAATATTTAATACAATTGATACATCAAAGCTCACGAACGCCGGAGTTGAACCAGTCTCTGTGGCCGAAAGCGGTCAGGAATTGGTCACTGAGGAAGGTCTAAGGCTATATATCATCACGCTACAAACGGGTAGAAATAACTAAATATTTTTTAGTTCCACACGAACGAAGTTAACGAAGCTAGTTAGAGATATATTGTTAAATACTCACTTCTAAAACGTTAGTCCAAACATTGAAAAGATTGTAAACCATAGTTGTCATTGAGCTAAAAATGTACATTAGCCACTGAAAATTTCCAATTCAAAGTTAAAACATCATTACAGTTTTCGTATTAGAGAAAATAGTTTTTTATATAATATAATATAGGGATATAGCCACGCTTAGCGTGTTGTATCGACTGTATCATGGCGAATGCTCTGAAGAGTTATTTCACCTAATCCCCTCCTCTCGTTTCCACAAAAGATCCACCCGTGCTGGACTACGGAGCCATAGCTTTACCATAACCTCCATCCCGACGCGAACCAAAAAGTTCGATAAGTCGTTTCTTTGTCGCACAGTGGAGCTGTGGAACCGTCTTCCAATCTGGGTGTTCCCTCCTTCTTATAATATGGGCTCTTTTAAACGAGGCGTGAAGAAACATTCAGTGTGCTGGCAAGACAGTTGCGACTGACGAAGGATATTTGCCCCTACGGCAGTCACTACTGTTACTGGACTGTACTGAAACTTACCATCAGGTGAAGTACAGTCACTTTGCCGAGCTAGGATAAAAAAAATATATATATATTGTAAGGAATTGACCTCAACGACGACACAACTACCCCCATCACTGCTTATAGCCACTGCCTATAAAAGGGCAGCTAGACCGCCGATGCGCTCACTTTCCCGCGGGTTTGAGCGCCTTTCGCGCTCGCCCCACTAGTTCAGGTGAAGCTGTAAAAGCCCCTAAGGCTAACAGTGTAGGTCCTTTCGAAAAAAAAAAAAAAACCGATGCGCTCACTTAGTTCCGAGCGTTCGTCGCGTTCACATCAGTTGTGTTGTGTTGCGTTAGCGTTAGGCCGTAGCAAACTTGTTTGTTTTTTTATTAAGAATTTCTGCTTCTGATTGATAAAAATATATATATAAAGATGTCTCTTGGTCATCGCATCACGCGTGAACGGATGGAACAATTTCGCTCATTGTTCTTTTTGTTGGGCTAATCACCGCCGGGAGAAAGGTTCTTATGAAAATAAAAACTAAGGAAATTGACCGGAATATCAGTAAGTTTAATAAAATAAAAACTTAACGACAACATTAATTTTACGTAACTAGCTGTCAGTTGTCATAGAGCATTACAAGAATGAACACTATGTTTTTGATAAATATATATATTTTTATTAATTGTACCAATTCGAAGTCCATATTCATAGTTAAGACAGGACAAAGTCTGTCGGGTCAGCTAGATAAGAATCAAACTAGATGTACTCAGAGAGCCCATATGATCACCAACGGACGCTCAGTCGGTCATATGTTATAATACAACATTAATCGAATTTTTTATTTGTTGATTTTATTTATTTTTTAAAAGTTCCGCTTCTGATTTCTGAAAAAGAAATTAATCGTCTGAGGTCAGCAAACACTACCACGGTAGACCTATGAATCTTGAGGATTTGCAAGATATTCCATCATTTTGATATTGGGATATTGTCATTGGCAGTGACATTTGCATTTTTTGGGTATAAACAAGTTATCAGTCAGTAAGAATAAGAAGAAAAGGCTTATTAAAATTACCGTTAGTTTGATGTAGACGTTCGTCTTCTCTAACGAGTCCAGCAATGTCTCGTACATCTGAACGTATTTCTGCGGCTGAAGTCTGCGCCGCGGCGTGTTGTTAAATCCATCTGTTTCCAATGTCTCTCGCATAATCTTCACTCGACAGTAGAACAGCATGAAAATCAACGCAATCGGTAACCTTCTCGTACTTAAGATTGTAGTAGCGATAATAATTAGCAAGAAAACAGAGTTATTTCCATTTGAATCTTCCTCAGAACAATATATGATCATGAAAAAACTAAATTCTATAAAAAGAAGAGCGGGAATAAATATACAAATCACACGATTTATGAAAGTAAATTTCTTTGAAACAGGTACTCCGTCAACGCAGGGTATGTATTGATAATAATTATAAACGTAGTCGTCCTTAAACATCAATGAAAATAGTACTGTTGACGTATTTTCGATGAATATCACACTTACTACAAGTGTAGAGAATCGTTCGTGAAGGTAATAGCACGCTACGGTAAACAATGCAAGAAGGAATAGGCAGTAGAGTTTGGCCAGAAGACGAACTCGGGAGGAACGATGAACATCGTGGTAATGTCCAAATACCAGGAAAAGATTCAGTAAAGGTCTTATCTCACACACTCTTCTGTCAGACATTTTGGTGGCTGCTTTCACGTGCACACGAGGCGAAGGTCCGAGGAATTGTGAACAAGCTCGGGACAGCCGGTTAGGGTTCAGTGTAATATTTGCAGCGAAAAGGCTGTCTCGTTTGAACCAGGAAAGTTTCAATGATTCCGCTAACGTTTTCTTAGCCACGTCTTTTTTTCGTCTTGACATACGCTGCTAGCTTTAGGGGCTTTTACAGCTTCACCGAACTTTTTTGGGAAAGTGCTGAGAGCACTCAGCTCCGAGGCAGCGAGTGCAAGGGTGCCAGGATGGCCGAACCTCGGCTTGGGCTGCTGCCGGAAAGTGAAGAAAGGATTTGCGTTCCTAACTAACCAACAGGTCCTAACTTACTAATTTAGTATTTAGACTTTATCGTGGGTGTGCATGGATGTAAGTACATGTAAGTAGCAAGTATTATATGCAATGAAATGTCACGCATTGTGCCGCCGAAATTACATAAAATAAATAATTAAACATATGTATATGATTTCAAATAAGAACCGCCACACGACAGTTCAAGATGCCGCCCGAAACTAAATTGTAATAATTTGAATATGTGCAATAAATTCGATTTCGTAAATCTTTGCATCTTTTGTTTCACTTCTACACCGATCTTTACTAATATAAGTCATCGATGATTTATGGTTTATTTCAATACGTTAATTATTCCTTTCTAAATGTTAGTAAATATTTCAAATGTTTTATTTAAATTTAGTTTTTCCTGCGAGTTCGTTCGCATGGAACTGAAATTATTTAATCTCGCGCCGTCACTCAAATTACAATAACTTTTGATAGAGTTAACCGATTTTAATGAAACAAACACTAAATGTTACTCGAGGATACGTTTTGTGGTAACATTGATGAAGTTTTATCATAAACGTTGCACTTTGCCAGTGATGCCTGAACAAATAAACAGACAGACAGGCAGACATTTCTCAAAATGATGTAAATTTATTTTATTAGTTATATTCTTAGTAACTTACAATAATTTTATTTCCGCCTAAGCCTAAAAAGAACAGACACGTTATATTTACGTTCTTATTTTTTAGATTAATACAAAAAACCTTACTTTATACAGAACCTTGTATTTCGAGAAAGTTTATTCGTATTTTTATCCGTTTAGATGCAACGTATTTCGTTACAGATACATTGTTTATTATTGATTTCTTAAATGTCTTCTGAAAATAACTGCCAATGAGAAGTAATAGAATAGGAAACTACATTGTAATACAAGTTATACACAAAGTTTCCTTATGTTTTACCAGTAACCGTAAAAAAACTTCCAAAAATTCTTCCAAATTTTTCTCGTCTGAAAAATGGTCCACGGGCTTCAAAAAAATTTTTTTGAATGTTTCGTTCAAAAGCTCTTTTAGAAAATTTAATACTCTTTAATTTGATGTATTCAAAAAGCCTGTACGGCGATTTGCCGCGGAGTTATCGTCAATCAAAGCAAAAAAGTTCTTTTTCACTTTGATAATCAATAACTCCGGAAATAATGATCGTATAGGAATTGAATTTTTTTTTTTCAAATTACTTAAGCAGTTAATCTTTCTGAACAAAAAAATAGAGATTTTAGAGAGAAAACAATTTTTTCATTGAAAAAATGAATAAAAATCACAAAATTGCTCATAATGGTGATTTTTGCAAAAACAAAGAATTTGAAGCTTCGGAGCACAATGAAAAAAAATCGCAGCGCTTTGAATTTTTGAGGGATTTTAAGGGACACTTTGAGGTTAAAAAATTACCGACGATATCCTTCGTTCATCCATTTTATCCAAAGTTATACCAAGTTATCCAAATATCCTTAATTATGCGAATTTTTGTCGTTTTTTCAGTCCGAATTTTAAATTAAAAAAAAAATTCTAAAAAAATTTCTGATAGAGAATATTGTGCAGTTTTCAAAACCCTCCTTCAATTTCCTATACGATCATTATTTCCGGAGTTATTGATTATCAAAGTGAAAAAGAACTTTTTTGCTTTGATTGACGATAATTCCGCGGCACATCGTCGTACATGCTTTTTGAATACGTCAAATTAAACAATATTAAATTTTCTAAAAGAGCTTTTGAACGAAACAAAAAAAAAAATTTTTTTGAAGACCGTGAACCTTTTTTTGGAAGAGAAAAATTTAGAAAAAATTTTTTTGGTAGTTTTCTTAGGATTTCTCCAGACCTGGACCTGACAAAAATTTTTCATAGTCATATCTGAAAACTAGACACATGGAGCTATAATTTGCTTTTTGTTTTTTCTTTACGATCATTTTCCTCGGAGTTACAGCTCGTTGAAAATCACCCAAAAATTTGGAAATTTTTTTATATCCCTTAATTTTTGTGTCTAGTATATTTAAAAAAAATTAATTGCGTTTTAATTATATGAAAATTAAATATAGGTGGTTTCTAACCCAAGAGCCTTGACGCGCCGTCCGTGAACACTACCAACTGAGGAGGGGTATCGCCACTTAAGATCAGGTGAGTTTATGGCTATAACGCTAAACCTTAACTATAAAAAAAAAGGTGGGCATTAGAAATAGCCCTACCACCATGCTGTGGTTTCCTTACGATGTTTTCTTTCAAAGAAAGCTCAAGCTCATTGTAGAAGGTTGGATTCGAACTCATGTAATTAAAATAATACTGTAGTATTACTAGCTTCAGTCAATTTTGAACCTGGTATATTATATTTTATATAAGTAATAATATTAATATAATAAATAAATTAAAATAAAACAAATTATAATTTATTTTCGAGATATCACTGTTGTAGTTGTAATCGCGTGTGAACGTTGAAATGAATGTTTTCCGGTCTTTATTTTGTTTAAATAACACATTAATATATGTTTATTTGTGACTGAACCTCATGTATCTATAGGTTCTATCTATAGGTATAGGTTATTGAAATTTCGACAAAAACTTTTTTGGTGAGATATACATTAAAGCATACACGTGAATGAATAACTACATTTATATCACCAGTACCAAAATAGATTGCACATATTGAATAATACACACTTTTATTTTATTTTTACATTTATTATAATGCACACTACAAACTCTCTATATTAATATTTATGTAATATAAATGTGTGGTCTTATATCTATATTTATATATAAAAACTCAGTGAGCGTGTTTAGTGTCATCTTGTAAACAGCTTGAGCTGTCTAGTATTTTATTGAATCGTAGGGTCACTTGGAACGATTTTAGTTGTAATTGTATCAGATAGGTAACACTATTGTAGACATCAAGACTAATTTTATGTGGCAAGTCTGCAAGTTACATACACATATTATGTTTTTTTTTTTTTATTCAATAGTACGACCAGAGCGCTAGTGGTTGCAACGACTTACTAAATTCAAAAGACGGCAATCTGTAGAACAAAATTACGAGGTAAATGTGGTTTTGTTTGAAATATGATTACCTATGGCTTGACTGTGAAAGAGATAAAAATAATTTACAAAGCATGCAATCAGCAGAACTAATCTAACTAGATAAAACGGTGCGAGATGCAAAACTTAATATTTACGCTAGTTTTTTTTTATAATTCAGGTTTATCGTTATGGCCACGATCACACCTGATTTAAGTTACGATACGGCCCAAGTTGGTAGACACGCTAAACCTGTGTAGGGACTGGCTCTCAAGTGCATCTGCCGTAACATACCTATTGGTATTAAGCCGCAGAATTTAAACTTGAGGCTGGTAGCTAGCCAGGCGGGCATCAGAAAAAGCCCCAGCACCATGCTACGGTTTCCTAACGATGTTTTCCTTCACCGAACGCTCAAGCTCATTGTAAGTGGTTGGATTCGAACCCACGTCCCATGACGCGGCGTTCCTACACACTACCACTGAGTGATAATCGCTTCACCATGGACATATGCTTAAAAAATATATTTTGTATTTGTAGGTACTAGACGTGCATGACTATGTTTTAATCTTGATGAATTACGATACTTTGAAAACTAATATTACATTTAAACGTATTGCATACTATTTACCATCCAAACAAAAAGATTTTGCGGTAAAATAATTTCAGTAGATTCAATAAGTATAAAGACAAGTCATCGATAACAAATTTATACCTAGCATTACAATATAATTTATACCAAACAAATGTAATTTAAATTCACGTTAGCGATATCTATGAGCGAGCTTGTTAGCAAAAGGTTTAGACGAGGCTAATCTTAAACGAGATGTCACTAAAGCTTCTAACAAGATTTGCAAGTAATCTATGTCTAGAGGACAAGTCGTTTGATCTGTAATATTGCAATCACAGTGGTTATCAAGTAAGACAGGAAGCTAAGCAGAGAGCGCACTTCGAGCTGGAATACTCCAGTCAGCTTGTACTCGTAGGGACGCGTCTGCATCAGCTGAAACAGCTTCTGTATCTCAGCTCGTTCGCGTTCATCTGAAACGACAAGGATATATATCGTGTAGCTCCTGTAAAGATAACCGAAATGTATTGATTACTGAAGAGTACAATACGCGTACCTAAGAAACGATATATACACCCTCAGAGATATGTTAACACACATACCGACATTGTGACTAAGGTTAATGTTATATTTTAAATTATTTCATCTCTTAGCACGCTTTTAGCAATTTCCTATAATTGTTGTGCATAGAAAGTTTAGAAAACCCACAAGTGTGCACTTGTGCCTCATACCAGTGATTTAATTTTTAAGAAAAAAAGGCTGTACTATTGACTTATTTTATTAATTGGTTATTGTTTTCTTAAGTCTTTAATTAGAAATTCTATATTTTTTAAACGAGCGTGATTTATAACTTGCCTCAAAGACTCCGTATATGGTTTTACCTAAAATGTCTCTATCATGTTAAGGCGCTAACCTCTTTATTATTAAATAACGTTCGACTGGGCTGTATGGTTTCTGTTACTTTACCTTTCTCTTATGTTAGCCTTTTCCTTAAAAAGAAAAAAAAAATAACAATACCAAGAACTTATAAATGTAAAATTTAATAAATTAAAAAATGGGATGTGCAAAAACATCATTTTATTGAAATAGATAACTGGTTGGTGTTATTCTAAAGATAATAAACGAAACCCGATCTCGATACGTCAATTTTCTGCGGGAGTTATCGTGACCACCTCGTATAAAAAATCTATACGTTCAAAAACGTACAGACGTCGCCTTTTATAATGTATCTAAAAAATATTTTAAATATAATAAAACTGGTAACATACTTACTCTCACAACTAATTTTTGTTTCGAAAACATGAATCACCGTTCTCTTTAAGTTGTGTTTGATCAAATCCGATAAAATGGCTGATATAATTAAAGTCTGGTACTCTAAAATATATACCAGAATCATCCACACGAACGCCATTGTTACATCGTAGGTCGACTGAAAAATAAATTATACATTTGATATAAATAATCATCTATTCAATATAGTTTTTTTTATATTTTCGCACGCGAAGTGGATGATGTTGTGCCCTACTCTCCACGCGTTGAGATCAAGCAATTTTTTGCTCTTAAACTATCTCTACCACAACCAATTTGCATTTATACGATAATATGAGTAAATTTTCTTCCATGAAACACTTCAAATAATTTATCTCATATTTTGTAAAATAAAAAACAATTTGATTCTGATACATTTAAAAAAGAACTGTTTAAAATATTTTTAAGTGGACGTCCGGAGTTTTTATACAAGGTGGCCACGTTAACTCTCGACAAATTGACGCATCGAGATCAGGTTTTGTTTATTATCTTTAGATCTTTATCAACCAGATATCTATTTCATATCAATAGCCTAGCACCAGTCGTTTAATATTAAACTGGTTTTACACACCTCATTTTTGGATTTATTGCATTTTACATTTACAAGGTCTTGTTATTGTTATTTTGTATTTTTTAAGGAAAAGGCAAAGACAATGAAACCATACTGCCGAGTGGAACCTTAGCGCTTCAACATGAGCTTCAGTGGTAAGTAATAAATGATGCTTGCTTAAAAAAATATAGAATAATTAATAAAATAATTCATAAAATAAGCCAACGGTACGGCTTGATTTTTTTTTACTTAAAAAAATAAATGGTATGAGGCGTCACTTATGAATTTTCCAATCTTTTTTATATTTTGTTATGGTCACAATCTCACCTGATGTTAATTAATGATGTACACCATGATGGTGGACATAAAGTAAGCCCTCTAATGCAATCGCCTGAACGCACCTATAGATATTTGACTACAGACTTTCAACTTGAGGTCGGTTTCTAACCACGCCAGACATTAGTAGAAATGTGGGCCCTGTCCCTGGTGTTTGGTAAATCGGAAGTTTGAAGTGTCGCCGTGGTGCGTTGGGTAATTTCACGGTGTTTGTCACCCGATGAGAGGCCGCACACCTCTCTCATCATGGCCTGAGTCTGGGTAATGCGTACACATGTTACAATAAGGTAGTCCGCAAAAAATATGATTTTGAACACCACGTTAATAAAAATTTTTGGTAACTAGCCAGACGTACATCCGAAATTGTTCTGCCACTATGTTTAAATTTCCGTCACTAAAAGCTCAGCCTAATTGCAGGATTCGACCTCACGTCCATCGACGCGGTATATGTACAAACTATTCTGAGTCATCATCGCTTCATGCTCGAATCGCATCGAGCTATATAGAGGTGAAGGATAACATCGTGATGAAACCATAGCATGGTGGTAGGGGTTTTTCTAACGCCCGCCTGGCTAGCTACCAGCCTCAAGTTAAAAACCTACGGTCAAATACCAATAGGTGTGTTCCGGTATCTGCACTTGAGAGCCAGTTGCTCCACAGGTTTAGTGTGTATACCAACTTGGGCCGTATCGTCACTGAAGATCAGGTGAGATTATGGCCATAACGCTAAACTTATAAACTATAAAAAAATTCTGCATGGAAGAAATAAGCACTAAGACGAAGAAATATACATATGGTTTGTATTTTGCAATAATCTCTGTTCTATATAGCATGGTACATATCACTAAATTTTGAAAACATATCACATGTAAAAACTGAACTATAGATAACAGTAAATACTTACATCATGAACAGTTCCGAATAATCTGAAAAGATTAAGGATAAATGCAGTCATTGAGCAACTCAAACACAGGAACACCTGTAAATGCAATCTGAGGCATTAGTACGTACTTCACTTCCGCACATGAGTAGCTGAAACTTTTTTGAAGTGAAAACTTCTTTAGACGCTTTGATTTTATGCAGAGAGTGTATGCAGATTGTTAATTACGAGCTTGTCATATATGAACGCTTGGTCGATCAGTTTTACGTGCGACTTAATAATCACGCGTAAGCAAGGTCGTAGGATCCTAACCTCAAAATATGGAAAAAAGATTTACATCTTTTTCTTAGATTATTTTTTTGAAATATAGTCTCCCCAAAGACTGCCCCGCATGTTTTTTTTCATCAACGTGATGTTCAAAATCATATTCTTTACGGGCTTCCTTATCACAACGCGTAAACGCATTACTCGGGCTCATGCCAAGCCTAGAGGGGCATTTGCCAAGTCTCATCGGGTGATTAGCATCCGAGAGTACCCAATAAAAAGCACCACGACGATATTTCGATCTTCCATGTTGCCAGAGATCAGGTACAGCGCCCACACGTCTAATATCTGGCGGGAGTGAAAGTTTGCGGAAGGGACTTTACTCATATTTTGTCCTCCGACCGCGCATGATCGTACATTTTATTATACGACTGTCTAGAAATTAGTGAAATATATTTTTTAGGGTTCATGTATGCGAGTTTAATTTATTCTACCATAACTTTGAAATGTCTTACACCTTAAGATGAATAGAATATCGTTATAATTCTTACATAATTGCGAGTAACACACTGGCTACATAGAAAAATTACAATAAATTTAATAAAAATTTAGTAATTATCGTGAGATGATATTAGGCGTTTACGGCAATAATTATAGGCATCAAACTGTAGACCTATATTAAAATTATTAAACGGTAAAGTGTATATATTGATCCAATAAAATTTAGTTACACGCGAACGAATTCGCAAGAACAGCCAGTTACTTATAAAATCCTATTTATATTTACCATTATTTTCGTAGAAAAATTCGTACTCTCCAAAGCGTCCAACAAAGTCTCGTACATCTGAATGTATTTCTGTGAGAGCTGTCTTAGCCGGGGTGTCTTTTCGAAGCCGTCTGTCTCCACCGTCTCTCGCATGATCTTGACTCGATAGTAGAACAGTATGAAAATCAACATTAACGGCATTCTTCTTAATTGCGTCGCCAACGTAAGAGAAACATTGATGAATATGTAATAATAATTAACGCTACCTATATTAGCTAAGTGCATGACTGTGATTAGAAATGTTTCTGTGAAAAGAATTGTAGGGATGATTTTCTTAACAATGCGATTTAAGGAAATAAATTTCTTTGAAATGGGCGTTCCATCGATACAGGGCATGTATTGATAATAATCGAGAAGGTATTTATTATCGAACAGTAAGTACAAGAATATCACTGATATATACTCAAGGTAGGACCCTATTACCAAATACCAAGGGTATACTTTAGCACATAAGTAGTATAGTATTGTAACCAATCCAAACACGAGTACACAATAGATCTTTGCCAATGAACGAATCCAGCGGGAGGAGTGAATTTCATGGTAATATCCAAAGAGTATACTAAGGTAAATGAATGGTTTTAAGTCGCACACTGTTCTGTTTTCCATATCGGTTACTTTATACGTGTTGACGCGGAGGAGGTTCGAGGATGAATGAGGATCGGTTCATATACCGTTAGGGTTCCCTGTGCAATAAAATCGAAACCCTTTGTCTATTATTTAAACGTGTACCTTTATTTTTTTATCTCTAATCACGTGTGATTATTCTGAAATGTAGTAACTGGGCCATATTTGTATGTGCTTGGCGACATTTTCTACTTGAAGATGAATCTACCATGGCTATAGCTTCATTACGATTTGTTCCATTATAGGATTTAAATTCACAACGATTGGTCCGTTTGCCGAACTCGCTACTACTGAGCCATCAATCTCATCTGAAATTTAAGTACGATGTGGCGCCAGCTGGTGAACAGGCTAAATCAGTGGAACGGCTGGCTCTAAAGTGTAATTGCTGTAAAACACCTATAGGTATTTGACAGCAGATTTTCAACTAGAGGGTGGTAGCTAGCCAAGCGGTCATTGGAAAACGCCTTACCACCATGCTATGGTTTAGTCAGTATGTTCTTCTTCACTGAAACTGTCATCTCTTTTTATTGCTTCAATTGATTACTATGTAAACTTGATGACTTTTTTAAAATAAAAAATTCTATCATTTATATCCAGATTTTATCCATTATATATCTAGATTTACATCCTAAACATATGACTACTAATTCCAGACGTCATACAAAAGTAGTTGTGGTCGAAGATCAAATCTAGCACATCTCAGCTTAGCAGAAATGGTACCACCACACTGCAGGCACTGTCAACAAAGTGTGACAGATCTATATCAACAGTATTGTGGTTATCACAGATGTGTTCATTACGTAAGCTCATCTTGGACTTTTAGATAAATAAAGATATGCCTATTTTTTTTTATTAGATAGAAATATAACAAATTTAGGAAATCTACAGAACCTTACACCATTAGTAAAGCTTATGCAATTCCGTAATCGATTAAAAGCAAAGTAATTTTGATCAGGATACATTGTTACAAAATGAAATTTTACATTTACCTACTTCCAATGTAATTAAGGAGATAAATACATTGTAAGTAAAAGATTGCGCATTTTAAATGTACAATAAATTTTTTTTTTCATTAATAACCTTTTTATATAATCTATACAAAATTTTTAAATGCGCATGTAAATTTGTTTGTTACGCTTTCACCCATAAACCGCAAAATCGTTTGTGATGAATTTTGGTACAGAAATAGATGGAATCTTAAGACGGAAATGGGCTATTTTTTACACGAAACCTTATTACAAGTGAGGTAAAGAGAGAGAGAGATGAACTTTGTATGAAACTTTTTGTATCGTCATCTGATTTCTTTGAATTAAATCAATATTAACGCGAGCGAAGGCGCAGGTAAAAGCTAATAAATTATATTATTTTCTCTTAATTTTTAATCTCGCATTTTTAAGGTGCAAGCATTCATGCTCCTCTGCTACATTTATGATGTCATATTGTATTATAACGTCATGTGAATTAAAATTACAAGTTTTCGTTTCTTGTGATTTAATTATTGTATTGTTATTGGTTTTTCGCACGTTTGAAGATATAAAAATTAACAATATTCTGTCTCTGAAGGGCCTGTACATCACTGCAATGGTAAAGGGCTGCCTGGCTAGCTACCACCCTGAAGTTGAAAATCTGCCTCCAAATACCTATGTGTTCCGGTAGATGCACTTGAGAGCCAGTCCCTCCACTAGGCTTAGCGTGTCCACCATCTTGGGCCATATCGTCACTCAACATCAAGTGGGTATTTGTGATCATAACGCTAAACCTGTAAGTGGAGTTTATTGGAGTTTAATCCTAAAGAAACGATAACATATATTGTGCGTTGTATCAAAATTTATGAGGAATAAAATCGCGCCATATCAACAATGCGATACGTTCCATTGCGCAATGTACTTTGACCTTTATGTGAAATAGCTTATGTTATATATTTCATTGGAGTGATGTAAATCTATACTAATAATATACAGCGGAAAAGCTACTTTTGTTTGGTCGAGCTAATCTTAGAAACTACCCGTCTGATTTCTAAAAATCTATTTGTATTTAATAGAGTAATGATTGAGGAAGGCTATAGGTTATTTAACATCACGCTACACTAATAGGAGCAAAGCAGTATTGATAAAAGAGACAGAAACGGGAAAAATATTATTTCGAAAAACTTTCCTGGCGTGCGTCGGCTCTATTATTAAGATGTGAGAGAAATATTCCAGTTAAAAAGTTCTCAAACTAAGTCTGAGATAGCATATATTTATGTTTTCTGGTTTACTTACAATAATCATTCTAATGATTTACAATTTTGTTCCAAAATAGTCCTTCATTTGCGAAGATTATTTATCATTATGGTATTAATCCTTATGTAAATGAATTTGTTAATCATTCGAAGGATTTAATTTGAACAAATTTTCAGTTCATTCAATTTAAATAAGTAACTTAGGAAATATCACACATTCAAAATATAAATTAGATTTAATTACAATCTTTGGCATTTCCATCCACCATAGTTATTGTAACCTGTGCTGGAAACATCGCGAAAATGATAAGGGTTTTACACATTGGCAACACTGATGTCTGTTCGTTTTGACATTGTTTGTCATTCTCGATAACTTCTGTTCGCGTGTGTTTACGATGTGTTGCTCAAAAACATGCCACGCGAGCCCTCTTATGATAATATACCATACTAGCGATGCTCCCCGGTGCCGCATGTTTTTTACTCAATGAATATTTTCGTCCTGTACAGAGGCAGACTTTCAAACAGGTTCGACCGGCTAGTACATGCGGCGCCAAATTTCGAAGTCGGCATTTTTTTAGCTCCACTGATTTCTTAATTTTATAACAAATGTTGCATAGACCGTAATATAATTCAGCCTATAAGCGGCACATTAGTACATCCACCACTGTTCTTCTATTTTTATCCTTATTTTATAACTATATTTGACGTGCGGTTTCTCTCGTGTTATAATGCTTTTGTCAAACAAATCGAATAACACAAAATAAAATTCATACATACTTTATCCCTTTATTTTCCCTGCAGTACCTACAGTAGCTCGTAAAAATCGTTTAGACCTAAATCCAAAAATTAAGACTATCAATTTGTTATACTTGAGAGTTTTAGAGAGTTATATGTACACACGCACATATGGACAGATTAAATAAAATATATATGATAATTTTTAGCACACAGCGACGGTGAGCGGCGCGGGCGCATGCACTACATTACGGCAGTACGACGCCATTGCACCGACAGAAACGACGTGTCTTACGTACTGCTACAAATTGAACGGACAATATGGCGGTCGCTATCAACAAAGGTAAACAAAAATACTTTGAAACAATATTACGTTACTTTTAAGTTGTTTATTAATATTTATTACTTTGTAAGATAAGATTTTTGCTTCGCCTAAGTGTGTCTCTACAGTATTGGTTATATTTATCCGCTTGATTAGTTTTGTGTGTATTTTACATGAAATTGACAATTTAGGTAGATTATTTTGTAAATATTGAATTGTGCGTATATGAACATGATACTACATCTATGTTATAATTGTGACTACTTTAATCTATATATATATTAAAACTGGGCTCGTTCGTGTCTAACTAACATTTACTTTACCCGTTTTTATTAAAACCTTTCCAACATGGCTTTGCTCCTATAGGTGGTAGCGTGATGATAAAAAGCTTAAAGCCTTTCTCGGTGATTACTCTTCGGTTACAAAGATAATTTTTAAAATCCGACAGGTATCTTGCGTTTTCATTGAAAGAAAATTTTGTGATGAAATAATAGCATGGTGGTATGACTTTTTTAATGTCCGCCTGGCTAGCTACCGTCCTCAAGTTGAAAATCTGTCGCCAAATACTTATAGGCGTGTTCTGGTAGTTGCACTTGAGATCCTGCACTAGGCCTCCATTGTCTTGAACCATATCGTCATTTAACATCAGATGAGATTGTGGTAATAACGCTAAACTTGTAAAGTATGTAAAAATACAATTATTTTGAGAATATCCAAAAAAATAATCACCGTTAATTGTGAGCAATATTATTTCACTTCTCAATTACTAATCTATCTAATTAAGCGCATATTGTAAAGAAAAAAAGATCGTACAAGATATTAATGGCGCGTGGCACTTGGACTTTATATTAAAAACAAAGGTAAAAAACCAACAGTAAACAGGTTTAGTATATTATAATAAATTTAGATAATACAATTTATGATAAGTGCTAAGGATTTATGGTGTCTTGATAAAAGATAAAAGTCTTTACTATCTGTAGATAGGTGAATTGAAATTATGGATCGATATAAAAATGTATGTAATTCCGCGGACTTTGGACGAGAGTGTCAAGTTCAATTTTGTTATTATTTATAGGTGGTAGAGTCAGTCTTGCGACTCCATAAAGAGACTAAGAATTTGTCTAACTTATTGGTTCTGGAAAAACTTACCTTCTTTTATCCGTTAATTCAACACCAGCTTTATAAAGAATTTGAGTAATCAATATACTCCCTTATTGTAACGACTTCAGGAATCATTTTTCCAAAAAAAAAACCTTTTTTTTGACTAAACCCATAAATTAAGAAATAACTTTATTGGTTTTTCATACAAACTTCTTAAGTTGCAACTACATTACAATAGGTGGCCTTGCTCTTCTCGAAGGTCCAATCTACGTATGTACCACAAATCATCAAAACTAATTGTAGCAATTCTGAAGTGATGATAGCTCAGTGATAGTGTGTAAGACTTCATGTCAAGGGATGTGAGTTCGAATCCACCTACAATGAGCTTGAGTTTTCGGTGAAGGAAAACATCGTGTGGAAACTATAGCATGGCAGTAGGGCTTTTACTAACGGTTTACTTTCGATTTTATTTTATTACTTCTAATTGGAAAATGGGTTTGTAAAAGGTAAAAATATATCGAATAAATATGACCTAGTCAAGCGCTCTCCACGGATCACCTTCAAAAGAGCGATTTATCGCACCGAGTGTCAATAGATCAACAATATCTACCATTTGTTAGCTCCAGTAAAATCCATGATAATGTTTAGTTTCTATTAATAAACTTCTGACTACGAATTACCTATTGTATTATAAATGATATATTATTTACTTTCACTTTGCATAGTTAAATTTAATTGAAATGTATGCATATGTAAATAAATTTTAAAATAGAATAGCATTGTATGGACATATTATGAGGAGTGATTAAAACTATATAACCAGAATAATGTCAAGTATAAGGGTGGTTGGATGTAGAAGTAGAGAAAGACTGATGAAGATATGTATGGACTGTGTTAGAAATGATATGCATATAAAAGGTGTTAATTATGACATATAACAGCTAATAGAGTACAATGGAAGAAGATATGTTATGCCGACCTTACCCAGGTAAAAAAGGGGCAAGAACAAGATATGTATATCTATCTTTATATATAGGAGATACCCACTCATGAGTAGATCTCTAAAAGTACTTTTGAACATATTTTGTTTTTAACAAAATAGACGTCCAGTAATAACGAATCTTACCAGCAAATAAAGTGGAAAGGAAGTCGAAAGCACCATAGTGGGAAATGTTTAGCGGAATATCGATTTGGCACATTCGACTTAAATGCAGGCCTATGTGAAGAGGTTATACAGAATTCGTATATATTTATTGTTATCAATTTGTAGTACTACTAAATCCGTTATCACTAAAGTGAAAACTTCATGAAGAAACTGCAACGATTAGTAAATGTTCTTGAAACACTATTGTGTTGCTTCAGGGCTCAGTACAATCCAAACAATTTTTTGTTCTATTTTAAAAATAATCCTTTATTTCAAAGACTTTTGAACAAGTCAAAAGAATAGAAGTAACTCCATTATTTTCAGAATATAATAGTTTCTCCTTTAAAATGCAACGCATGGTGGATTGAACAAATGAGCACTGAAGCGACAATTGTACGTTGTATAAATTAAGAATTGTAGATTTCTTGACATCGAAAATATCCCACAAATTCTTTGCTATTGTTGGAAATATGCCCATAGTTCCCTCATAAGGTGGTATTTGTCCAGCTGTGGGTATATTACGGGCAGAAATGATAGTTCTGCTTGATTTCAGGAATATTTATTGTAGCAGCAAAACGCACGCCTTTTGGTAAAATGGGCGGCATGTTAAAAGACGTTCATCCGTCAGATCTTCTTGCAGTCGCTGCTAAAGAAGCTTTTAAAGCTGGCAACGTTGCGCCGTCTCTAATCGACACTACTAACGTTGGGCAAGTTTACTCAGTAAGTGAAAATACAGGAGCCTTGTATTTTTTTTATAGTTTAACAGTTAACCTGTGGAGGGACTGGCTCTCAAGTGCAACTGCCGGAACACACTTATTGGTATTTGGCCGCAGATTTTCAATTTGAGGGTCGTTGCTAGCCAGGCAGCCTTAGGAAAAAGCCCTACCACGATGCTATGGTTTCCTCACGATGTTTTCCTTCACCGAAAGCTCAAGCTCATTGTAGGTTGATTTCAGCTCACGTCCCTTGAAGCGGATTCCTTTTTTATTGTACAATATCCTAAAGCGATAATAGCTCAATGGTAGTGTGTACGACTTTTCATCAAGGTATGTGAGTTCGAATCCACTCCATCTACAATGAGCTTGAGTTTTCGGTGAAGGAAAAGGGCTTTTTCTAATAACCACCTGGCTAGCTACCACCCTCAAGTTGTAAACCTACCGCTAAATACCAATAGGTGTGTTCCGGCAGCTGCACTTGAGAGCCAGTTCCTCCACAGGTTTAGCGTGTCTGCCAACTTGGGCAGTATCGTCACTTAAGATCAGGTGAGGTTATGCCCATTACGCTAAACCTTAACAATAAAATAAAAACAAAGAAGTAAAATTCGTCAATTTTGCACCAACCTTAGCTTCAATCGCATAAACACAATGCACCAGTGAATAAAACCCTTTATTGGTCCTTACGGCCGGTATTTTAAACTGCTCTTCTTTGCCATCTTGTATAGTTTTTTTTAGTTTAAACTGCTCTATGTGATATGAACATAAATAAGTCTATTAATGACTTCAGATCAGTGGTACCTCGGACGGTGGATTGTCTCCTCGTCATGCTGCCTTGAAAGCTGGAATACCGCAGGAGAGACCAGCTCTTGGTGTGAATAGACTTTGTGGCTCCGGTTTCCAAGCAGTTGTCAACAGTGCTCAAGTAAGAAATATTTGTGATAATTCTATTAAGTTGTTCAAGATTCTACTTCTTATTAAAAAAAAATTATATTTATCTTTTTTTTATAGCTAACGGCTAGCGCTATGGCCATAATCTCGCCTGATCTTAAGTGGCATTACGACCTAAGTCGATTGATACGCTAACCTGGGAAGGAACTGACTCAAGTGCAGCTGCAGGAACACACCTATTGGCATTTGGTGGCATATTTTCAACTTGAGGGTGGTAGCTAACCAGGCGGGCGTAAGTAAAAGCCCTACCACCATGCTATGGTTTCCTTCACCGAAAGCTCAAGCTCATTGTAGGTGGTTGGATTCGAACACACGTCCCTTGACGCAAAGTCGTACACACTATCACTGAGCTATCATCACTTCAACCTTATATCTACCTACTTATACAATCTAGTTCATCTGTTTTGATATAAGTTTTTTTTTTAATTCATGGTATTTAATGATTATTGGTGTACCTAAACATATATATTTACTAATTTAATCTACCTTTAAAAAATAAAGTAAATTGAAGGTAGATACAGAAACATTTATTTTTCTCGAGAACCTACAACTGAGTCCGTCCCGTGACCGCGAACGCTGAAAAGCTTTCGAAACGTCAGGATCAAAATTAATAAATAACCGCGATAAAATCCGTTTAAATTACTTTTATTTCGATGAATATTATTCACGTAAACATAAGAAATCATTATTTGGATCTATGTGACCCTGATTCTATGTATATGTTAGTATAAGATTCATAAATCCATTATAAATTGATGATTTCAAATTTCTTTGTCTAATCATTTTTTTGGGTAACGCTGGATACAAGTTTACAGCGATAATCAGACTTCTATATTTTGATCCCAGCTTTATATCTCTTTGTGCGTACATTACAAATATTAAAAGACGTAGAGTAAAAAAAATATATATTAGTCAAGATTAATGAGTTATTGGACCGAGAGTGCGTTATAAATTATGCATTATTGTTACGTTTTCAAAAGAAGGAATCTGCTTCTCGTGATGCACATAATATATTTCTTAGGATATCATAACGGGGACAGCACAGATATCGCTTGCCGGCGGTACTGAAAACATGTCCGCGGTACCGTTTGTGGTAAGAAATACGAGGTTCGGTGTCCCTCTGGGGGTCAGTATACCCTTCGAAGATTCACTGACCACGGGGTCCTTGGACACATATTGTAATTTCACGATGCCGCAGACGGCGGAAAATTTGGCCGAGAAATACGAACTGAAGCGGGGTGAAGTCGATGAGTTCTCATTGCAGTCCCAGCGACGGTGGAAAACCGGTGAGTTCGATATACTAATTTCAGTTGTGAAAAATGATGAATCTTTTGACTATGCAATATAATTTATCACCGCTTTTTATTAGGTTTGCTTTCTTGTAATAAATGCAGTAATACTTAATGGTTAATATTTGAGTACAGTCTATTGGCACTGGTTCGCTTTTTAAATTTCGTGATATTAAAATAACCGTGAGTATCATGGACTTTTGATAGCTAAGGTTTAGAGGTATGGTCACAGCCTCACCTGATGTTAAGTGACGATGTGGCCCAAGCTGGTGGAAACGCTAAATCCGTGGAGGTTCTGGCTCTCAAGTGCAGCTGCTGGAACACACCTATTGGTATTTGGCGACTGGTTTACAACTTGAGGGTGGTAGCTAGCCAGGCGGGCACTGGCATAGTTTTATCTTATTTATTTTATTTTATTTTATTTTATTTTATTTATTTATTACAAGGAAAACTAACAGCTAACATTAAGAACTTAAATAAAAGAAAAAAAATACAAAAGGCTATTTACAAGTTTTCACAAATATTAATAAAGATTAATACATATTAAATAATGCATAGCCAACACACAGTTTTAAATTAATATTACAAGGAAGAAAAGTATCGATTAGTGAGTAGTTTCGTAAGTTGACGAACCGTGGTATTGAAGATGTCGATATCCACGGTCCTAGAAATTATGTTGAAACACTTGCACGCTCGAATACTGAAGCTGTTTAGCCTATAATTACACCGTGATATTGGAATATGTAATATGTCAGATTGTCTTAATGCTAAACAAGGGGTTCGCAATCCGAGGTAGCCCAGTAGTTCTGGACAGTCGACTGTACCGTTTGCGATGTTTAACAGATACGTTAGATCTGCTATTTGCCTTCTCTCGTTGAGTGGAAGTAGATGAAATTTCTTACATCGAGAAGTATAGCTGGGTAAGAAAGTGTTTGTACGGTATTGTAAGTACCGCAAAAAGCGCTTTTGAATACCTTCGATGCGTGTCCTGTGTATATCATAACAGGGATTCCATACTTGACTAGCGTATTCAAGGTGACTACGTACATATGCACAGTACAATATTTTGATTGTTTTTATTGAGCAAAACTCCGATGACATTCTTAACACGAATCCTAGAGCTTTGGAGGCTTTGTTGACAATGCTATTGACGTGATCTTTGAAAAGTAATTTGGAATCAAAAACGACTCCAAGGTCTGTTATAGTGGAAACTCTTGAGACAGACTCACCTTTTAAATTATAATTAAACAAAATAGTTTGGGATTTACGCGTAAAAGAACATACATAACATTTCGATACATTGAGATCTAATTCATTGAGGTAACAGTAGTTTTGAAATCTATCCAAATCCTCTTGAAGTAATGATGCTTCTGCGATTGATTTAATTGGGCATAGAATTTTTAAGTCGTCTGCGTAAAGAAGAATTTTTGAAAAACGGAAGCAAGAGAATATATCAGAAATAAATATTGTAAAAAGGAGAGGCCCTAAAAGCGATCCTTGAGGGACTCCAGAAGGAATACACATTGGTGCAGATGTATAACCGTTAAGAACTACTGTTTGACATCTATTTTTAACATATGACGAGAACCATCTGAATAGGTTACCTCGTATGCCTGTTTGCTGCAGTTTTTGTAACAATCGAACATGTGGAATTCTGTCGAAGCATTTACTATAGTCAGTATAAATAACGTCTACTTGAGACGGTTCAGATATATGTTTTGACAGAAACTCATTACATAATAAAAGGTTCGATGTAGTTGACCTACCTTTAAGGAAACCATGCTGATTCTCGCAAAGGGAATGTCTTAAAGAAGCATATAATTGGTTGTAGATAATCCTTTCTAGCACTTTGGCGAAAATACATAACTTAGAAATCGGTCTATAATTAACTACTTCGTCCTTAGGACCCTTTTTGTGTATAGGAGTTATAAGGGCAGACTTCCAGATCCCAGGTATCAAGCCTTCATGTAAGGAACGCTTGTAGAGAATTGCGAGTGGCACAGCTAAACTTTCTGCACAGTTTTTAATAAGTACCGGTGGTATGTTATCTGGACCGGCAGACTTGTTTAAGTCCAAAGACTTGAATAGTTTTAGCACTTCCGATTCTGAAACATCAACATTACTTATATCTGCAGAAGTTTCAAATAGATTGGAGAGATTGGAATCATCAATACACGGAATAGTTGAAGTGGAGGTCTCTAAAAAAGTTGAGTGAAAGTAGTCGCTGAACATATTACATATTTGTTCGCCTTGATCTGACGCACACTGCCCAAATTTAATCACTGAGGGGTATGCGTTAGATTGCTTTTTAGTTTTTATGTACGACCAAAAAGTTCTGGGATTTTTAGTAATCATGTTTTCAATGTATTTTATATAGTCTTGGAACATCTCATCCTCCATAATCCTGGCTCGGTCTCTTAAGATATTGAAAGAAATTAAATCATGTTTATTGCCATATCTCTTGTGTTTACTTCGATGTTTGTTTTTCTCCCTTAATAGTTTGATTAGTGGAGATTTGTACCACGGAGGGTATTTACGTTTTCAGGCGATAGTTTTAGAAGGAACAAATTTGTTCCGTAATTCATTTAAAGTATCATAAACTAAGGAAAGAGCTTGATCTAAAGGAATATTGGATATATCCTGTCGCCAATTTATGGAATTCAATTCAGACGAGATAGCTTCGTAGTCACCATTGTGATAAACGTACTTTACATAAGGTTTGCATTCTAAGGTATGTAGTTTAACAAAATCAACGGTAATGCTAAGTGCTTTATGATGTGGATCTTCTGAGACTAGAGGACTACTAGCTTGCGTCACGGTCACATAGTCATTAGATAAAACCAAATCTAAGATCCTATTATTTATATTTAAGATTGAATTGTATTGGTATAAGTTACAAAGACTGAAATTATCAATGACTTCCGACTGATAGTCACTTCGGATATTGTGGGCTTGATATGTGGCCCTGTCTTCAGATGGTTTCCATATTAAATTAGGCATGTTAAAGTCGCCTAATATCACAAATTTGTCTAAAGGATGATTCAAAATAATGTCAGATAGATTATTGGCAAAGTTAATAGTTTGTATAGCCAATGAATTACCTAAGTTTTGAATACACAAATAGACGACACAAATATGTATTTTATGTATTACTTTCGGTTTATTATACTGGAGTGTAAGTGTTACCCATATGTCTTCAGCGGTGGAGCACCAATCGCTGTGCTCTTCAGCAATAAGATCCCGCTTAACAGCGATTAGTACACCTCCTCCTAAGGATTGCGCGGTCGCTAGATAATTTCTATCACGTCTCCACACAATATATCTGTCATCGAATAATTCGCTATTACTAATACCTTCGATAAGCCATGTCTCAGTCAAAATATCATTATGTTTCCCTTTACCGAAAGCTCAAGCTCATTGTAGGTGGATTCGAACTCAAGTCCCTTGACGCGGCGTCCGTACACGCTACCAACTGAGCTATCATCGCTGCAAACAGGAAGGAAAACATTGACAATTTGTTCACAACAATACCGGATATGATGGCGGAAAGAAAGGACACACCCGAATGTCGTTTTTGATAGCCTAGGAAGCCTTCTGTTCTTTATACTTCACGCATCATACACGTAATAATGTTTTCGACAATGATAATTTGTCACGTTAATCTATAATTAACACACCGTAGTTACAGATGGTCTTACGTCGCTCAGATTAAAATCGCTACTGATTTGTTAACTAGGTGAGATGGGAAGGTAAAAAAGGGGGAAGTGAGGGGTATAGAGATAAGGTATCGGACCATGGTGCATAATACAGCCTAAAAACGGTCGTTATAGAAGAAAATGGGAAAATCTTCGAAGGGTAAAAAATACTGTTTCTAAAAGTTTTCGATTACGGTGTTGACAAACAAAGGAAAGGAGTACACGAAACGCCTTATTTGTCTATGCCTATTTGTTTATAGTTTTTTTTATACTTCAGGTATAGCGTTATGATCATAATCTCACCTGATATTAAGTGACGATACGGACCAAGTTGGTAGACACGCTAAACCTATGGAGGAATTGGCTCTCAAGTGCAACTGCCAAAACACACCTATTGGTATTTGGCGGCAGGTTTACAACTTGAGGGTGGTAGCTACCCGGCGAGCATTAGAAAACTGCACCACCATGCTATGTTTTCCTTCACCGGAAGCTCAAGCTCATTGTAGGTGCTTGGATTCGAACTCACGTCCCGTGACGCGAACTCGTACACACTACCACTGAGCTATCGTCGCTTCAAAAATATTGCTATATTAAACTAAACTAACTAAATAAAAATATCGCATTAATGTTGATGATCATATTTCTAGCCCACGATAGCGGAGTTTTTAAATCGGAACTAGCTCCGGTCACCGTAACGGTTAAGAAGAGAGATGTGGTGGTAGATAAAGACGAACATCCCAGACCCGAGACGACCGCCGAGATGTTAAACAAACTGCCTACGTTATTCAGGAAGGGAGGTGTCGGTACCGCCGGGAATTCCTCTGTGAGTGTTGATAAAATTGTATCAGAAATATATATATATATATATATACATACACTGTCTAGTTAATTTATTAAAACAAATTTATTCAAAGCAGTCACGGGCACTGCCGACAGAAGTGAAAACATGAATCTATTGATAAAATTGTATCAGAAATATATATTGTTAGCAATTGTCCTCCACGACGACACAACTACCCTCACCACTGCTTATAGCCACTGCCTATAAAAGGGCAGTTAGACCGCCGATACTCTCACCCCTCGAGCGACTCTGCTCCCTCGAGCGACTCTGCTCCCTCGAGCGACTCTGCTCCCTCGAGCGACTCTGCTCCCTCGAGCGACTCTGCTCCCTCGAGCGACTCTGCTCCCTCGAGCGACTCTGCTCCCTCGAGCGACTCTGCTCCCTCGAGCGACTCTGCTCCCTCGAGCGACTCTGCTCCCTCGAGCGACTCTGCTCCCTCGAGCGACTCTGCTCCCTCGAGCGACTCTGCTCCCTCGAGCGACTCTGCTCGCGCGATACAGTGACACTCTACAACACTGAGAGTACAACATCACACTGCATACCACCCGTGCTCACCCACACGCTAAGTACACGGTTCTGTAAGGGACCAAAAACCTGTGGCCCTGCCAGTTGTTTGCCTTTGTAATTTTTAATAATGGTTCCTCTGTTCACAGTCAGTTTCATACAGTTCATGGGCGTTTTAATGCGAAGACTACGTCCTTCCAACACCGATAAACTCAATCCAAAACAGTACAGTACAATCCACTCCACCGACTACCTTGCCTCTCTTAACAATTAGTATATTTAACATTTCACAAATTAGTAATTTATCTAAAGGTCTACTCAAGTAGGCCAGTTCTTATTATTTTATATATTATTTTCTCTTCCGGCAGCAGTCCATGCCAAGGGCCAGCCACAACGGCACCCTTGTGCTCGCTGCCTCGGGGCTGAGTGCCCTCAGCATTCGCCCCAAAAAGTCCTGCCAAGCTGTAAAAGCCCCTCCGGCTAACAGCGTATGTCAATTCGAAAAAAAAAAAAAAAAAAAAAAAAAAAAAACCGATACTCTCACTTAGTTCCGAGCGTTCGTCGCGTGCACATCAGTTGTGTTGCGTTAGCGTTACGCCGTAGCAAAGTGGTTTGTTTTTATTAAGAATTTCTGCTTCTGATTGATAAATATATATATATATATATATATACACTGTCTAGTTAATTTATTAAAACAAATGTATTCAAAGCAGTCACGGGCACTGCCGACAGAAGTGAAAACTTGAATCTATAAACAGTTTTTATTATTGGATATTCAAATTAATTGTTTGGTATTAAATTAAAACTTGTATTCAATTAAATTAAAATTAAAATTAAGTAAAACTTAAATTAAAGTTGTACAAATAGGAACGGATGTAGTGTGTACGTGAACACGTCACGTGACCATGTCGATGACGACTTACATGAATTTACTCCCTATCGAAACCTTTCTGTAGAAGTTTTCATTGTAAAAAAGCAGGGCGTGGTTCCGATCCACGGACCTCTTCTATTTTATTTTTATTTTTAAAACGTTTTTTTTTTTACTTAAGGTTTAGCATTATGGCCATAATCTCACCTGATCTTAAGTGACGATACGGCCCAAGTTGCTAGGCACGCTAAACCTGTGGAGGAACTGGCTCTCAAGTGCAGCTGCCGGAACACACCTATTGGTATTTGGCGGAAGGTTTATAACTTGAGGGTGGTAGCTATCCAGGCGGGCATTAGAAAAAGCCCTACCACCATGCTATGGTTTCCTCACGATATTTTCCTTCACCGAAAGCTCACGCTCATTGTAGGTGCTTGGATTCGAACTCTCGTCCCTTGACGCGAAGTCGTACACACTACCACTGAGCTATCATCGCATCGCTAGAAAATTATCAACAAATATTGATATATATATATTGGATCTCATCTTGCTCTATTTATATGTAAACAGCAATCATGATTACTTCTAATAAAATTAATGTTTTTATTAAAATCAACTGAAATTGTTATAGTGTCATTAGAATCAAAACAAACACCATGCTCCGACATCCTCTCAGAACATTATATTAAAAACTAGCTGTGCCCACGGCTTCGTTCGCGTGGATCTATAAATTGCTTTATTAAATTTGGCCCGCTTTTATAACTTTTATCAATACAACTTTGATCCTATTGGTCGTAGCGTGATGTTAAACAGCCTATAGCCTTTTCAATGTTTGCTCTGTGAAATATAAAATTAATTTTTGAAATCGGTGTGGTTATTACTAATATTAGAGAGTACGAACAGACAAACTTTTTTAGGATATTAATATCCGTAGATATACATAGTAAATCATCGTACTGAACGCATTGAATCAAATGTGAGTAGAAACTTAAACAGTAACTTATCTACAAAAATCTTTAGTTCTACTTTAGCCTTGGATACATGCGGAAATACTTAAATCACTTTGCTCTATCTATAAATAATACGCTGGTTAACAATTGGAAAAACGTGGTTTTTTTTTCTTTTATAATATCTTCATGCAGTTTCAAAAATAAATACTTGCACTCAAAAAGTACTTACAAATGACTTTTGTAAAACACTCCGAGGAAAAATCTATTATCAAATCTTTCCCTTTGAATTTTTTTTTAATTGTAAGGCACTATTTTATTAATCCCATGTTATAATCTTGGTAGGGCTTTTTAACAAAGTTTACTTAGTGGCTAAGTTAGGGGAAAGTTAGAAATGTCATGAACACTTAAATCTCTCAAACATCTTATGCGAATTGTATACTTGATATATATTTAAATGCCGTGTTAGTAATAGGTTACATGATGATAGGGCTTTTACTAACGCCCGCCTGGCTAGCTACCACCTTCAAGTTGAAAATCTGCCGTCAAATACCAGTAGGTGTATTCAGGAAGTTGCACTTGAGAGCCAGTTCCTCCACAGGTTTAGCGTGTCCACCAACTTGGGTCATATCGTCACATAAAATCAGGTGGGATTGTAGCCATAACGCTAAACCTTAACTATAAAAAAAATGTACAGTGTTTATTTATTGTATATCCATACCTTGCAGTGTACGTAGATTTAAGAAATATTTCTTCTATATATTTAATATAATACATTTTTAACAGCTGTAATATTTTCATACGGCTTTAAGTCAAAGCAAATTACTAGAGTCGAGGGAAATCGCTTTAAGGTTGCAATTAAATTAAGTAAATGTACAAATAACAGGGTGTGAACGATGGTGCTGGTGCAGTGATCCTGGCGAGCGAAGAAGCCGTCAGGCAGCACAAACTAATGCCCCTGGTTCGACTCCTGGGATGGTCGTTTGTCGGTGTCGATCCGAGCGTGATGGGCATCGGCCCAGTGCCAGCTATTAGGAATCTATTATCTGTCACTGGGTTCAAACTTAACGACATCGACTTGATTGAGGTAAGGTTTTATTATTCGATACACCATTGTGCTTGTTATATACATTATCGGAGATTTGAGGAAATTCTTGTAACGGTGGGTAGATTTTTTTTTTAATTATATATTTTGGAAGAAAAATAGGTAAATGTTGAAACGATAGGACAAGCTCGTTGGAAATCCCAAGCTCATTGTAGGTCGTTGGATTCGAACTCACGTCCCTTGACGCAAAGTCGTACACATTACCACTGAGCTATCATCGGTTAGAATCTTTGTCTTTACGTATCTATCTATATAAACATGAAATGATTGGAGTGATAAAATTCGTTTGTAATTTGACGGCAAAAAATATAATAGTTACATTTTCAGATAAGTAATATATGTATATATGTATTCCTTTTTTATGAAATAGGAGACAAACGAGTGTGCGTATCACCTGATGGTAAGTGATCACCTTCGCCCATGAACCAGGGTAATTGCAGCTGCGTGCTGGCCTTTATAGGAGGAACTGACTTTCAAGTACCACTGCCGGATCCCACCTTTAGGTATCTGGTGGTAGATTTTCAACTTGAGGGTGGTATGTAACCAGAGGGATATTAGAAAAAAAGCCCTACCACCAAGCACAAGTAATATACGATAAGTTTCTTTCCCCATAAGTAATATCTTAAAGGGCATAAACTGAAACTCGATATGTAAAGTCTTATATTACCTTTGCAGATAAATGAGGCCTTCGCATCGCAAACTTTAGCTTGCGTCAGAGAACTGGGCTTGGACCAGAGCAAGCTGAACGTTAACGGTGGTGCGATAGCGATGGGTCACCCGGTCGGAGCCTCGGGTTCGAGGATCACAGCTCATCTGGCTCACGAACTCAGGTAACATCTCCTATAGAAATCTATATACCGCATGCGTATGTTTCTGTGACCTTATTCGCAGGCATACAACCAAAGTGTTCTCCCAGCATATTATGGCGATGATGGCTCAGTGGTAGTGTGCACGACTTCGCGTCAAGGGATGTCGGTTCGAACCCAAGCACCTACAATGAGCTTGAGCTTTCGGTGAAGGAAAACATCGTGAGGAGATCATAGCATGGTGGTAGGGCTTTTTCTAATGCCCGCCTGGGTAGCTACCACCCTCGAGTTGTGAACCTGCCGCCAAATTCCAGTAGGTGTGTTCCGGCAGCAGCACTTGAGAGCCAGTTCCTCCACAGGTTTAGCGTGTCTACCAACTTGGGCCGTATCGTCACTTAAGATCAGGTGAGATTATGGCCATAACGCTAAACATTAAGTATTAAAAAAAAAACTAATTGGACGGTGACCAAGCTGATAATCTTTGGAGGAACTGACTCTCAAGTGCAACTGCCGGAACACACCTATAGGTATTTGGCGGTAAATTTTGATCTTGGGAGTGGTAGTTAAAGCTCTACCGCCATGCTGTAGTCTTTTCACGACGTTTTCCTTCACCGAAAGTTCGAGCTCGTTCTAGGTGGATTCGAACTCGCGTCCTTTGTCGCGGAATCCGTACACACTACCACTAAGCTATCATCGCTCCATGCTATCATGGTCTAAATGTATCGGAAGGTTACTTTTGAGTTCAAATAGAAAATTAAATAGCGTAAATCGAGGTGTTAAACTTAATAGAATATATTATATATACAATTTTGGCGGTTAAGCTTTCTGTTTGTAACCTTTTTTGATATTTCGACTAGAAGTACAAAGAAATAAATGAGAAGAAAGCTTCTCTTATTATACAAAAATGACGTATATAATATTATATGTAAATATAACTGAATTATATATAAATGTTATTAGAAGGTTATACACACTCACAATTATACATGTAATATAGTAAAATAGTATTAATTATAATATTCAAATAATTAACTGTTGTTGGGATAATAACAAAATATTTAAGTTTTTGCAATCCGAAGTAGAAATTAAAAAAAAAAAAAACAAAAACATGTTTACTATCCGCTATCTATTTAATTACTTTTACAAAAATTATCTAACAAGACAAAAACGAAATTTAGAGGAACAGAATCTACCTTCGTCCTAACGCTAACGGATTTACAGAAATACGACTGATGTGCACGCGACGAGCGCTCGTATCTAAGTGAGCGTCGCGGCGGTCTCGCTGCCTTTTTATAAGCAGTGGTGAGGGTAGTTGTGTCGTCGTTGCTGACAATTGCCTATATAAGTTTATTGATAAAATGTGACATTTATTTATTTATTTATTAGCGGTTTGGATGGAAGGAGTTATACATTATCAAGATATTGTTTCAGACGTCGAGGCTTGAAGAGAGCGATCGGCTCAGCTTGCATCGGCGGGGGACAAGGAATAGCTCTGCTTCTCGAAAGCGTTTAAATTTAAACCATAAACCGACCATCACTCATCCCCTACGATGGCCATACAATAGTAAATCGATAAAAAAATAACACAAACGTATTACGTAATCCAAAAACTAGTCTACGAACGTTCCCACTTCGGATGGTCATAGTCCCATCCCGATAACTTCTAAACTTATCCTTACTAATATTATAAATTATGTTTTATCCTCGGCTCCGCTCGCTTTAATATCATATGACGCATTGAAAAGTTTCGTACAAAGTTTATGCTATACCCCACTTTCTATAAGTTATTCGCGAGACACAGTAGGTTAACACCGTCTCCAGGGTCCCATCTATATGTATACCAAAATTCGTTGTAATCGATTCATCCATCGATTGGAATCGATCATTCATCGATTACGATGAATTATGGTATTAAAATAGATAGGACCTTAGAGACTCCTTATTTTAATGAAAATGGGGTAAAGAGAGAAATAAACTTTGTATACAACTTTTTATTGCGTCATCCGATTTGTTTGATAAAATCAATAATCAGGCGAGCAAAGCCGCGGGTAATAGCTAGTATTTGAGATAATTAAAAATCATCTATTTGTATAAACTGGTGTTCGTCTGATTGTCAAAGTTCCATTGTAATCATAATTAAAAAATTAAGGAAAATTTTTTGTAAAGGGATGTTTTTTTTGCCAAATATATTTTTTTATGTATCAAGCTAAAGCTGTCAATAGTTCATAAATAAAAAATAAAAACAATAAAAAAATCACACAGAGAAGAGAAAAGGTACTGAATTGTTTTCCTCCTTCCTTATTTATTAATTAATAGATATCTAATTAATAGATAATAATCTTATTTATTAAAAGAAGTAATAAGTATGCTTATAACACGCGAAAAAAATATTTTTCATATAAATCTAAATTGTTAATATAAATTTCGACTGCCTATTTATTGTATTCATAATTATCAGTTGTGTTATAAATATTATTCATGAAAAACCTGTTATCATACAAGTTGTGAAATGGACCCTAATGTTATAGGTATGAAATTAATAACAGAAGTCAACTCAATGCAATTATCGGGCGCAATTAGAATGTAATATAGATGGTTATTGAGAGCCAGTCCCTCCACAGGTTTCATATGTTCACCAGCTCGGGCCACATCGTCACTTAACATCAGGTGAGATTGCGCCCATAACGGTAAACCTTAACTATATAAAACAAAAAAAATGTGATAAATTGTTTGTTGGAGTCTACGGCAACGTTTTTAATAAAATTTTGCATTTAGTGAATATTTTATTTTCCTGAGTACACGCAGGTAAGTATTTTAAAGTGAAATTTCATACTGGAGGGTTATGAAATTCTAATCCGCAACTTTTTGTGTGACGCTCGTGCGAGTTATTTCGACTATCTTACCGTCGGTAGATTTTTCTTTCTTATTCAGATTTTTTTTTTTTGTTACAAGATATTGCATTTTGTGTAACGTATCCCCACACTTTATGAATATTGTAAAATCAACATTATACAAGATATCAAGAAATCAGCTTTCGACTAATCAAATTCGAAGCGATGATAGCTCAGTGGTAGTGTGTACGACTTCTCGTCAAGGGACGTGAGTTCGAATCCAAGCACCTACAATGAGCTTGAGCTTTCTGTGAAGGAAAACATCGTGAGGAAACCATAGCATGGTGGTGGGGCTTTTTCTAACGCCCGCCTGGTTAGCTACCACCCTCAAGTTGTAAACCTACCGTCAAATACCAAGAGGTGTGTTCCGGCAGCTGCACTTGAGAGCCAGTTCCTCGACAGGTTTAACGTGTCTATCAACTTGGGCTGTATCGTCACTTAAGATCAGGTGAGATTATGGCCATAATGCTAAACCTTAAGAATAAATAAAAAAAACAAATTCCGATTTTGCGGTAAACTACAATCAATTCTTAATCCCTACTAATATTAAAAATGTGAACGTACATTTGTTTGTTACGCTTTCACGTGAAAACTACTTAACCGATCATCATGAAACTTTGTACACATATTGTTGGAGGTATTGGAAGTGACATAGGATACTTTTTATTGAAAAAATAATGCGAGCGAAGCCGCGGGTAAAAGCTTGTTGTGAAATAAATTCAGAGGGTACATAAAAGGAAAGTTAGATTTTTCTACACAAATGTATAATATACATATTACGTTATACACAATCTTTTATATAAATACAAGCAGCGCCCGCGACTTCGCATGCGACTTAAAAATATTTAATATTTGTTGCCTGTTTTTTTTTTTTTTAATACAGCCTTGGTCTTATCAGTGATAGCGTGATGTTAAATAGCCTAAAGCCTTCCTCAATGATTCCTCCATCAAATATATATTCCTAAAGTTAGCGCGTTCAAATAAAACAAACAAACTTTATAATATTACCAGCTGTGCTAAAACTAAAATTGGTTTTGATTTAGATACACGGGACCTTAGAGTCAGCGGTAGGCTACTTTTTCTCGGGCAAAAGTTATAAGAAGTGGGGTAAAGAGATGAATAAACATGTAACTTTTTATTGCGTCAACCGATTTGCTTGGAATTTTAAAGAATAATTGGTTACAATATAGAATTTTCAGTAAGTTCCATATCTACCAGTGTTGACCGACATTCTAAAATAAATTTAATAGTAAAATAATTCTATATCGATCGTCAACCAGAATTGGTTGACAAAATCAATTTACACCTACCAGAGATTCTGGTAAAAGCTTGTATTAAACAAAAATATGTCTATATGAGATGTATCGATATGGTTCGAGTCAGAAGATCTCTGATGGTAAACACCATGCAATCCAAAAACAATGGTCCACACTGAGAAACCGCACCGATCTACCTATTAATTCTATATCACACCCCATCGGATGAAATCTTCAACGACCCCATTGATTCTCTCGTGGAAGAGGTCGCTCGTATTCTTCACACTGAAACTGGTCAGATCGAGGTTTTCATCCACCTTAGGCGCATTCTCCACTTCCACCGTCACCAAGGGTAAGGTGAAAATGGCGATCGCTAAGCCGAATGGCAGCTTCTGAAATTTAGATGTTGTTCATACTTTATCGTTATGGCTACAATATCACCTGATGGTAAGCGATGATGAGGCCAAGGTGGTGGACACGCGAAGAATCGTGGAGGGTCTGGTTGTCGAGTGCAACTGCCGGAAGACATCTAAAGGTTGCAGATATTTAACTTGTGAGTGGTAGTTAGACTGGCGGGTAATAGAAAAAGCCCCACCACTATGCTATGGTTGCATCACGACGTTTACTTCACCGAGAGCTCAAGCTCATTGCAAGGATTCGAACTCACGTGCGTTAAACTCGTCGTCCGTACACGCTACCACTGAGCTATCATATCAACACAATATAGAGGTATTGTCGATAGATTTTTATTTATTACATACGACTGTAGTCGCTTCACTTGTGTCGAAGCAATGGAATTTTACGATGTAATTTTCAACAACTTACAGTCGTCTGATTGACCTGAATATTTCTACTCATGTTCAAGAACCAACGAACCGATTTTGAATTGAAAGCGCTGATAGTTCAGTCGGTAGTGTGTATGTACGCCACGTCAAGGGCCGTGAGTTCGAATCCACCTATAATGAGCCTGATCTTACGGTGCAGGAAAACGTAGTGATGAAACTATAGCATTGTGATAGGGCTTTTTGTAATGCCCGCCTGGTTAGCTGATAATTTGCCACTAAATAGGTGCGTTTAAACAATTGTATATGAGATAATTTGTCCGCTAGGTGTGTTAGTTGGCAGGTGAGATTGTAGCCCCAACGCTAAATATATGTAAGTTGATCGCAATACATTTCTATCACCTCCTTCAACTCGAAATCGAAGTCTTCCCTGGAGTATATCTCCTCGGGGTCGAGCCCTAGCCGCCGCATTGCTTGGCTCAGACGACAGTAGTAGTGGTCGATTAGCTTCTGGTAATATTCAGCGCGGAACTTCGCATCGGAACCGGTGAAGACGAAATACAGTATGTCGATAACTGGGCTGCCTCCTTGTAGTGTCTGGTAGTCGATTATTTTCACACGGATACTACCGTCAGTCTGTAAGGTGAAAAAGGGCGTAATAAATTTTACATACAAGGAAATTTCAAACGTTACGTTTCTTCGCAACGGTAGTTGAACGCGCTGAGCCTAGGAACTACCACTTTCTTATATGCCAACGTAGTGACTGCACTGCGCCTGATGTTAAGTACAGTACAATACAGATCAGCGGTGACTGACACTGAACAAAATTCACTACCAGTCACCGCTGTCATGCTGGCTTGCTAAAATCTCCATAATGGCTATAAGGATTTGGGTAAAAGTTTGTATTTATTTAGATAACTGTTTTTTTTTATTTATCTTTTTAATTGTATTTTTTTAAGCCACTATTTTGAGAAAATCGTTTTAAGTAAAATGAATAATAATTCATTCGTGTTTTGTTTATGTAAGTAATAATACGTATGTAAAATCGTAAATAGTGGATGTTTAATCAATATGAGATTAATATATAGTGATGTTTTTAAACAAATGTCATTAAAGTTTGGATAATTCAAAAATGCACGCCTTATAATCTATTTTATTTGTTTATTTAATATCAATTTTAAACCACATCAAATCAGACCGTGAAAAGTCATAGGGTTTTATTCCTAATTATACTGAAAAGTAAGAAAAAAAAAGACACGATTAGTAAAGTATTTCGGTCGTTATCGTGATAACATACAGGATCCGCACATACAGGCACACGGAAGTCCAAGACAGAATATTTTTAAACAGTTTTTTAATTAGTTTAAATAACAAAACTGGCATCAAAAATATTGTAAGTGTTAAAAATAGTGTTTTTTGCTTGTTATGTATATATGATTTTATAAGTGCAATATACGATAAATGGAGAAATTTTAAGTTTGAAAAACTAGTTGTTTTGCGTGAATTGACAGTAATACCCACCTCAACGCTTCGCTTATGAGGCGTCCAAATAACACCCAGTTAAGCTATGGTCATCCAGGTATTTTGTAATAGATTTTAAACGTAACGTCCCTATGAGCTAGAAACTTGAAATTCGAACCATAGCTCGGAAGTGGATGACAGTTCATGAAAATGGGGAAAAAATACTTCTTTGTTCGACTGTCGATTAAAAAAAAAACGATTTTTAAATAACTTCTCGATTAGCGCTATATAGATAACGCTAAATCATAACTATATAAAAATAAAACTAAAACGTTATGCAGTATCAAGGAAATGAATTACTCACATCGACCTTATGCATCAAATTACTGACTCTGAAGTCTCGGTGTGTGATTGCGCATCGTCGTAACGGGTCAAAGAGTTCTAGAAATTTTTTGCCGTCATCAAATTGTGATAAGAAGTCCTTCACGAGTTCCCTATTTTCCGCTCTCGTGCCGTCGATACCAGATCGTAGTATGTTATCCCAAAAACTTTTCGCTTGTTCATCATCCATGTTCCACTCAAACGCAAGTTTGTTAACCAATTCGTTGAACTCTTCTGGTTCTGCGACAGCGTACGCGAAAGAGAGTGCGTGTAACTTAGCCATCTCCGACATCGCTGCGGCTGCATATTCCCAATCAATGGATTTGAATCTGTCATAAACAGAGTATCCCTGTACGGTCAAATTTTCCAGAATCATTAGTTCCTCCATTATTTTGTCACTGCTGCCGTAATATTTCGGAACCTGTAGTCTATCTTCTTCGGGGACGTTGTTTGTAATTTCCAAGTTTTGATATGTTTTTAACAGTTGCGTGTAAGCTAGATGTTCCACCTTGTATATGTGCATTGGCATCGCGGTACGCATTTTGTCGCCCAGGGCAGCAACTTTGGCGAATAAATCATAGTCATTTTTATTATCGGATGTGATTTTAACACTGTACAGTACCGTAGTGTAGTTTGCACCGCCGCTGGAGACTGGTTTAACATTGATGTTTGGATTGATTAGGTTCAAATCGAGAACAATTTTTTCTAAACAGTTATGTAATATTTTTTCTGCGTCCGACATGTTTCATGTACTGTGTAACTCGTCCGACTGTGGCCTACTTGATAATGATATGTTATCTAAACGATGATTAATGTCAATGAATTGTATTCTATTATTATTATCAAGCGATTATTTATTATCTATAAATGGTGAAAAATATAATAATTGACTGGTTTATTGGTTTATAACTACAAGTACCGTAAAATTCGTATCATAAACTGATCATGGTATCTACTTATATAGGCAACTTGCCCAATGTCAAGTATTTTTAGTTCATTACGTTACACTCACGTTATGTCACACAACAAACTCACTTTCGCATTTAAAATATTTGTAACATAAGATACATGTAAATATTTACATAATCTGTGGGCTCGATATATCGGAATTGATAAAATAAAATAAAACAATGTCCACAAACTGTTGCATTTTTTTGTTAATAATTATAAAATTTTATCGGTGTGCTGATGTCAAAATTAAAATAAATGGTTACAAGGGCTATATTTTAGCTGATTATTTTAGACGAGTCTGTTGATCTGTAACAATGCAATGATGGTTGTGATCATATAGTAGATGAAAATAAGCAGAGACCGCACTTCTAGCATCACGACCCGCGTTAATGTATAGTCATAGGGAGGTGTTTGCATCAATCGAAACAGCTTCTGTATCTTAGCACGTCCTCGTTCACCTAAAGCAAAAATGTTATTAAGATATATGTATTATATTTACTTTAAGTCCATATTGAACGTGCAACCGAGCGGCAGATCAAGCAACGAATCGATAATTTTATTAAAATGAATCTATCGAAAGTAAATTATTTTACTATTTGAATTATTAGCTTATCTAGGATTGCAGTACGTTCTAACTAGTACGCGCCTCTGAAACTGAGATAGCAGGCTCCTAACAAATTTGGTTGGGCAGGGAGAGAAACACGAGTAGTGAAGGTGAGTATTGACGCACGTCAGGGCGGGGCCCCTGGGACCTTTAGCCAACATCCACATCACAAGTCTCGAGAACTGCTCGAACTTTCCCTCTATGCCACACACTGACCCGGCATTCGCACGGTGAATGAAGTCGAAGCAGAAGACTAGGCTTGCTAAGAAGTTTGTTACTCTCTAACGAATAAGTCAAGAATGAAAATGAAGCAATGATGGCTCAGTGGTTACGTGAACGAATACCGTATCGATGGACACGAACTCATATCCCTGCAGTGAGCTCGAGTTTTCGGTAAAAGAAAATATCACGATGAACCGTAATAAGTGGTAGGACATTTTCTAATATTCAATATTTAGCTATCCACCTTCAAGTTGAAATTCTATCGTCAGTCTAGGTGTGTGTTTTAACGGATGCACATCTTAAATACATTGTTGCTTAACATCAGGTGAATCTATGACTAAGTCTTAATTCTATAAAGACTTCAATATCTATTAATTCAATTTCATTATTTCATATTCTTTACTATTTATAAAAAGCAATGATTCTATTCTAATGTTAATCATTTCAAAGAAACAGTTATTTCACAACTATGTAACGTTATGTTATTATACCAACACTGTTAAGTAATTCATTTGGATAATGGAGAGGTTAAAAAAAAAGTTATCATGTCCTGTGACGTCTGCTAACACCAGTGACAATTAATCCAAAATCAATAAACCGTAATTTAAAAAACATATTAAGACTAGCTTTTACCCGCGGCTTTGCTCACGTTAATATTGATTTTATCAAACAATTGAAGTTCCGCTATTTTAAATAAATTATATCGAAAGAGACTGATGAGAGAGAAGAGATGAGATGATGAGAGAGAAGAATGTTTGTGCTTGTAGTCAGTTATACGCGGGCCGCTCACTATTATGTTTATAATGGCTTACACATCAAATACAGATATACGCTGTTACGGGCTTTTTTGTAGGACTGTTTAAGATAAACATTTCCATTTTATATTATACATGTGTAACTCTAACGGTATGGGCAGCACGCGCTAGAATAGCTCGCAGAGGGCCGAATTTTCTCATACTTACTTGACACTTATCGATATATTTTGGACAATTCACACAATATCTTAAAAATTATAGCTTGTGTGTTATTCTGCTGCATAAGCCATATTATTGTAAAGTTTAATTAAAATCCATTCCGTAGTTTTTGCGTGGAAGAGTAACAAACATCCATACATCTATACATCCGTATATCCTGACAAACTTTCAAATTTTTAATATTACTAAGAATAAATAAATTTAACAAAAGTAAATAACACACTCACTTGTGCTAATCATCCGTCTCTCAACAATAATGATCTTCATCTTTTGCAAAGTGTATTTGATCAAATCTGACAGAACAGCTGATATAATTCACATTTGAAATTCTATAATATATTTCAATATTAACCAAACTAAGGACGCTGGGACAATATAAATTGACTGAAAATAAATTGAATGGTCATACAGGGTCACTGAGCATAGAACTAACTATAAACATTGTAAAGTGTCCGTAACTCCCAATCCCATAACATTAGTATTGAGAGCCTGCAAAGTTTTCTATACCAGATAGTTTCTAGATTCTAATATCTAGAATCTAAGCCCTGTCTAATCTGATCCAATCCTATATATTAATTCCTTCATTCTAAACTTATAAAGTTGGTCATTATTTTTTTATCAAACATAAAATTTATGGAAACACGAACTTTATACTTTGTTATAAGAAAGTTTATTTATTTGCCTTCAGTGTTATAGAAAATAATATACTAATTTAAGGGGCGAATTATACGATGGTACGCATAAAATTTATTATATTTTACATTAACAAGATTCTGGTATTGTATTTTTTTTCTTTTTAAGGAAAAGGCAAAAATACCGGAACCGTACAGCCGAGACGAACGTTATGGGATTCGAACCATCCTCCCAAAAGGCGACTGCGGAGATCACGACATTGCTCAATAAATCGCATCTTCAAACCGTGATTTTATATAATAATACAACAAGAAGCCAAACATTTTTTTTATTTTATACTCGAACATAGAAACATCAGTTTAGATGTTTAAATATTATACTACAAACATTGTAAAGTGTTATTAAATGTATAGATGATATAAATTTCTTATATTTAGAAGTTACGGGTATACTTTTAAAACGATCGTCAACAGTTTGAAGTAACTCCGGATGGTTCAATTCATATATAAAGGGTGTCCAGTGGCAGATTTCAATGTTTGGAAAATTGTAAAAAAAAAACTACAGCTCTAATACAAAGTAGGTTTATTTTAATTTAATAACAATTAACGCGGATTTCATTTTTTAAAAACCACGTTCTCCAAATGGCGGCCCTCAAGTCTGACACACTCTTCGAGTCTAGCACGTATGTTTTCGAAAACGCGTTTACAGAGCGACTGGGGAATTCTGCTGACTTCGGCTCGAATATTTTCTTTAAGTTGTGTCACAGTGCTCGGATTTGTCTTGTAAACCATGGATTTTAAGTATCCCCATAAGAAAAAATCACAAAGGCTTAAATCGGGTGACCTAGGTGGCCACGGTATGGTACCGTTTCGGGATATGTTTTTTTCAGGGAATAACTGCTGCACTGCATTCATGGACACATTAACAGTATGAGCTGTGGCCCCGTCCTGCTGGAACCATGTGTTTCGGTTGAAGGATGGACTATTCTGAAGTTCTAGTCTGAAAAAGTCATTTAACATCTGGGCATATCTCTCCGAATTAACAGTTACAGTTTGGTCACGTCCATTTTCAAAGAAATAAGGCCCTATGATTGCAGATGCAGATATGGCATACCAAACTGTTACTTTAGGCTTATGTAAAGGCTCTTGATGCATTTGTCTTGGGTTGCGGACATCCCAGTAACGGAAATTCTGCTTATTTACATATCCTCCGATATGAAAGTGGGCTTCGTCACTGAAGAATATGTTGCCCATCCGAGTAGCAGTAGGAAATCTCAACAACATTACCTCTGCGTAAGTTAGACTGAATTCAAAGTCAGAATCGTGTAAATCTTGCACGATTTGAATTTTATATGGATGAAACTTGAGTTTTTTTCGCATTATAACCTGCAAAGTTGATTTCGGAATTTCCAATATCGATGAACGTGCACGCAGTGATAATCGGGGATTTTCAACGACAGAAACCATAACACGCTCGCAATTTTTATCCGTGGCTACCGATAGCGTAGGTCCTGGCCTGGGTCTATTTAACGTTGATCCTGTAGATCTGAACCTTGCTACCCATGACTGAATGAGGTTGATCGATGGTCCATCACTTAATCGACGAATACCGTAACGATTATTAAATTGACGGCGTGCTTCAGTCAGCGAAAATCCACTCGAAATGTACGCCTCGACGGCAAAAGCGCGATGCTCTCCACTCCACTGTTCCATGGCTACTAAAAAATCCGCAGCGTTTGCGTTTGTCCCCCGCGCCCCTCTAGCGTGTTGCGTTCAAAAACTATGTTTGTTCAAAGTTTGAAATCTGCCACTGGATACCCTGTAGTTTGATCACACACATTCACACATCATTGATATCATAGAGCACGTCAAAAGTATAAACCACTGTAAATAGAGAAATTGCAATCAGTACTCAAAACATTATCTTCCAGTGACTTGCAGGGTGGCGGGACAGCTACGACACCCAATGGATTGCTTGTTGCTACGAGTTCGTCATTTCTTTTTATACTTAAGGTTTAGCGTTAGGGCCATAATCTCACCTGATCTTAAGAGACGATACGGCCCAAGTTGGAAGACACGCTAAACCTGTGGAGGAACTTGCTCTCAAGTGCAGCTGCCGGAACACACCTATTGGTATTCGGCGGCAGGTTTACGACTTGAGGGTGGTAGCTAGCCAGGCGGGCATTAGAAAAAGCCCTACCATACTATGGTTTCCTCACGATGTTTCCACTGGAGGTGGTTGGATTCAAACTCACGTCCTATGACGCGGCATTCCTACATTGAGATATAATCGCTTTTATATTTTTGTACTTAAATAAGTAAAATACATAAATCGACTAGTGGTTCTCGATAGTCGACACTCTTTTACACAGTAATTACTCATCAATATAGATGATATTTGGACGCTTGAGGAGGTTAAATATTAAGAATTTTTATGTATTTTTTTATTATGATTAATCAAACATTATTTCAGGAAATTATAGACATAACATTATAAATGTCGAAAGCAATGCCAATTATCAGACCCACATGCAGGTAAAAGTTATGCAAGTGCATTTCTCCTATTTTCATCATGGCTACTCATTAATTTAAAAATTTAAACTAGAAACTTTCGTTTAATTGTATCCTATATTGCATTTACAGACAGAATACGCGCCTACACAGAGATAGATTCGAGGCATAAAAATTGAATCAATTTAAATATAGATTATTTTTCTTATATACAACTAAAGGTGTATGTTCAATATCCAAGAAGATATTGAAATATATCCAATATCCGCAAACCGGAGAGTTACACCGCGGGAACACAAAATAATTTTGTTCAATTTGTCAGACGGACTATTCCAAATAAGTCAGTTTACACACAAAGTTACCATTATGCTCTAACTTTCAAAATATACTACTTTTAGAACAAAGTATATATATATATTTTTTTCCTGAACAGCAACAAGTGTTTATACACAATTATCCATCGTCATATTTATAGAATATTTGACTGATGTTTACAAAATAAATTCATACAGAACTTAACCTTTTAAAATAGCTAATTCGTATTCCCGGTTCGAAACTAATACCGCCAAAACTCTAGTCACTCTGATTGGTGGACATAAACGGATGACATCTTGTATAGAGCGAGAAAGCGAGCATTAGTAACTGGTGCGACAGAGATAGATGATAAAGCTTCAAAAAAAACTGATACGGTTATTGTTTACCATAAAATTCTTTTAGTAATCTTTATTTGTACAAATTAGGGAAACGCTGTAGTTTTATCCATTTTCTTTTTATTATAATTATGCCTTCTAATGTTCTTACTGTGACGCAAATATATGTCTTCAATTCTTATTTACAAAACATTTTTATAGTAGACAGTAATCAAACTAAATCATATAAAATAAATTTCGTTAGAAAAGTGTATATGATACCTTAATATCTCAACAAAAACTGCGGATATGTTTACTATTACTTATTTCAAAACATCACATCAGCTGGAAAATGAACTTTGAAATCTTACATAGGACTACTTCTTACATCGAAATCCTATTACTTAGAATTATTCTACAGAACCATGCGTTTGTAAAAAACTTTCAAAGCTATTTTGATCGTGATACATTGTTACAATATTGTATAACAGAATAGAAAACTCTGTTGTAAGAGCGAAGTATTATCTAAATATTTTACCTTTATACCTAAAAATAAATATACCTTTATACCTAAAGTAAAACGTCTTTGGATGAGATAGGATAATATTATCGAAGTTCAACGATCTTCACTGCAAGTCTTTTGATGGCTGAAATAATAAAAAAAAGGCATTCGTCCTGGAAAAGCGAGAAGAAAGAGTTAAACTATGGCACATGTACGCATGCGCCTAATTGGACAAAAAATAAGAGGACATAGCTATGAAAATATATTTACAGTATTATAGTCAAAATATCTTTTTTTTTTAACAAACCTACTTATAGCCAGGTAAACGTTACTTCACCTTTACAATATACCCTTCTGTTGGTGGTTCTAAATGACTGCCTACTAATTGCTTTCTTTTGTATATCACAGTAAACTGTAATTCTGTCTATACGTATAATTGAATATATTTTTGAAGCAATGATAGTTCAGTGGTAGTGTGTACGACTTCGCGTCGAGAAACCTGAGTTCGAATCCTCCTACAATGAGCTTGAGATTTCGGTAAAGGAAAACGCCGTAAGGAAGCCATAGGCGTGGTGGTAGGGCATTTTCTATTGCCCGGCTGGCTAGCAAACACTGTCAAGTTGAAAATCTGCCGCCAAATACTAATAGGTGTGTTCCGGCAGTTACACTTGAGAACCAGTCGCTCCACAGCTTTTTCGTGTCTACCCACTTGTCCCGTATCGTCACTTAACATCCGGTGAGATTATGACCATAACAGTAAACCTTAACTATATTAAAAAAAAAGTGCTTATTTATAAAATATAAAGAAAAACTTTGTATATAACTTGTGATACATAGTATTTCTCTATTTATTGAATTTCATTGGTAGTTATTTATAGATGACATTTTAAAAATCAATTACAAACAATGTATTTGTAACAAAATACCTTGACGTTCAAACAAACACAAATACACATATGGTTCTGTATAACTGAAGACATCGTTATTTAAATAATAAATCAAAATAAGTAAGTAGAATGTATCCTATTGGAAGCCTTGAATTAATTCTGAAGCTTTGTTAGCTCAGTCGTAGTGTGTAGGAGCGCTGCGTCATGGGACGTGAGTTCGAATCCAACCACCTACAATGAGCTCGAGCTTTCGGTGAAGGAAAAGTGGTAGGGCTTTTTCTACTGCCCTCCTGGCTATCTACCACTCTCAAGTTAAAAATCTGCCGCAAAATACCAATAGGTTTGTTCCGGCAATTAAAATCAAATCAAATCAAAAATCTTTATTCAATGCAGGCCCTAAGAAGTCGCTGATGAACGTCAAAACTACTACCGGTTTCGAAAGTAACGCAGTCATCGAGAAGAACCGGCAAGGAACTCGATCTACATCTTTTTTTAAGTCTTATTCTTATATTTTTTGTACAATATTTTAAAGTGTTACAGTAGTTATTAGCGGATGTACAGAGAGGGGTTTCAATTCTAGACATCATGATCGCTCATACATTGATCCACCCTATAATAGCCTTTTAATATCAAAACCCGTTTGACATGGTTCTTGAACCTACTGTCCGGCAATTCAGTAATGTGCTTTGGGACTTTATTATAAAACTTAACACTATTACCTAAAAAACTGTTACTTGTCTTAGTCTAAAATTGGGAATGACTATTTTGTAACGATTTCTAGTATTCAAATCATGCCGGTCATTAACGAAATCTAGCTTTCAGAGCCTGTCCCTCCAAGAAAGGCCGGCAACGTACCTACGATTCCCCTTGCGTTGTGGGTGTCCATAGGTGGCGGTGATCACTTAGCATAAGGTGAAACGCTTGGTCGAGTAGCCCATATTCCTTAAAAAACAAAAACAGAAGTTTGGACAAGATTTAGCGTTAAAGGAAGGTATCTTCGTTAACTATATTAATATTATGAAGTGGAAAAATTTGTTACTTTGAACGAGATAATACTAGGAACTGGCAGTCGTATTAAAATATATTTTTTTGTATTTGATAAGGCAATCATTGAGGAAGCCTGTATACTATTTCATATCAGGGTACCGCTGATAGAAGGAAAACTGTACTCGAAAACGTTACAAAAACGGGCAAAATTTTGTAAATATATACATATATATATTTTATTGTAAGTAATGCTTAATTGCTTTCGATTTTTTCAAAGGAGCGGCATCAAAAGCATTAAAACCGCGCATCACTTTAGTTCCCAGTATTTGAAAGAAACAGTAAACTCTTCTAATGTACTACTTTCTATAGGTCAGGAAGAATCACGAAGTAAATAAAAGTATATATAGAATTAAAAAGAAAATAAATAATAGTTTAATAAAACTAAAAAACACGCTTTTTATAGACAACTGAACTAAAAAAACAGAAAATAGGTTTTAATAAATTTAAATTAAGAATAGTATTATAAATTTCAATAAACATAAATTAAGAATAGTGTTAAAAATTTCAATTAATATAAATTAATAATAGTGTAAATATAAAAAGGATTTTATTTAAAAAAAAGCGTGTGGTGCTTTAAAATGATAATCTCTCTACTCATATCTGTTGATAAAACATTTATAAGTATTGACACCATCCGCACTGCTGGATGATGAAGAATTAATCTTGACTTTCGCTCGAAGTGCTACAGCCCTTTTGTTGGCTAAACTACTCCATAACGGAATAGTAACGGGTCGTTCACAAGTTTCATTGCCGTTCATATGAAAGAGGAAATGTAAATATTCATTCAGCAATCACATAAAGTATATATGTGTGCCCGGGATTTATTTGAGGTTGCAAAAACACTCATTTCGCAATGTCGTTCCGTCAATTAAATTTCAAAATTAGTTTCTATTTAAATATTAAGTATATAAACACAGTTTTGGCGAGGTCTTAATGTGTTATTTAGTATTTTTTTGCATAAACCTTATATTATACAGTATCGGTGGGATTTTACGTGGCAGTGTTGTTCCCTATTTGTATGCATAAATACTTGATGTATATGTAATATGTATAGATGTCGATCAACATTGGAAACGATGATGGTTAAGTTGGTAGTGTGTACGGATGACGCGCCAAAAGGTGTGAGTTCGAATCTATCTGCTTAAATGAGCTAGAATTTTCGATGAAGGAATATTTCGTAATGAAACCATAGCAGGGTATCTTTCCTTTTTTTTCCAAAGCCGGCCTGGCTAGGTTCTATCCTCAAGTTGAAAATCTGCCCCTAAATACCTATAGGTGGGTTCCGGGAGTAGAACTTGAGAGTTAGTTCTTCCATTAGACAGCGTAACCGCCAACTTGGCCACATCGACACTTAAGATCAGGTGAGATTGTGGCCATATCGCTAAACGTATAAAAATAACTTAATTTGACTTCGAATGCAACCATATATAAATATTCATATAAAATTTACATTTTATGTATTAAAAATGTTAGATCACTTCTGTGCTGACAGCTTTTCAGGCTGGGAGCTTTGCCGCTGGGCCGGGGACCCATGGCATTCAGTCAACTCTGCCACACTATAGTTACGCCACTAACAAGTTTTAAAGTAAATATAAAATAAATGTATCACTGTGGCAGGTTTTACACGTAAGCAGGCCAGTAGCATAGCAATAAATTTTACTCTGGTGCCCATATTAAACAGTATTTTGCTAATAGGTAATAATTAATTAAAAAAATCGTAATAATTCAAACATATGCAATGCAAATGGCTTGTTCCGGTACTTTGTGTTAATACCAATGTACTTCGTTAGCATTGTTTTTCTGCAAATTAATTCTTAATGCTTTAATTTCATATCCTAGTTTCCATGTCATTATTTTGGAAAAAAAAAATATTTTTAATTACATTTAATAGAGCTTTAAAAATCTATATTTGTATTAGTAATATTATAAAACGCACGAGTTTGTTTGTTTGAATGTGGTAATCTTAGAAACTAACGGTCGGATTTCAAACATTCGTTTTGGATTTGATTGATCAATCATTGAGACAATTTAATACCACGCTATAACCTATAGGAGCAAGGCTGAATTGAAGAACGTTACGAAGACAGGCAAATAGCATTAAATAATTTTCAGTTTGACAAGACAACAGCTATGACCACAGCTACTACGTAATAAGGAAGCGGATGTATTCGCTAAGAATAGAGCCGCTATACTCAACATGCGTCCTTTCGGACATTTGTAGTTGGCCCACCTGGTACTGCTTTATTTTAAATTACCTAAGGACCAATAAAACCTAAGGAAACGAATACCTAAATATTTTTTGTTTGCGACCCGCGAAACCATGATTAACACATGTTTGTGACCCCTATAGAAAAAAGTTTGAGAACCGCTGGACTAGTGTTTTAGTCGTAGAAATTTTTACGTCATCATGTAACAGCGCTCTATGTCGATAATGAAGCGATTTAGGGCTAGTTTGAACCACATTTTGATCGTATTACTTATACCTTGTAAGCCAGATTACAACTGCGTAGAGGAATATATTTCATTAATCAAAATAAATTTCAAATATATTTAATCAAATAACTTTTAATTCTTTCATAGTTGTAGGTTTAGCGTTATGGCCACAATCACAGCTGATGTTAAACAAAGATGTGGCCCAATATGGTGGAGCAAGCGTAATGTAGGGACTGGCTCTCAAACGCAACTGCAGGAACATGCCTATAGGTATTTGGCCGCAGATTTTGAACTCAAAGGTGCCAGCTAACTGCTAGAAGAAGTGTGAAAGCTGTCCCTTGTCTCTGGTAACACTGGAGTTTGTTGCGTCGCCGTAGTGTTTTTAGTGGGTAGTATCGAATGATTAGCATCCGATGAGTCACCGCATGCCCGTTCACCTTCGGCTAGAGCCCGGGTAATGCATTTGCGCGTTGTATTGAGAAAGTCCGTAAATAATAGAAATTTAAACACCATGTTAATAAAAAGATGTGGTAGCTAGCCAGCCGCGCATTTCAAAAACCTATGTCACCATACTTTGGTTTCATAACGATATTTTATTTCACTGGAAGTTCAAACTCATTGCAGTTTTTTTTTGTGTAATAGGTGGCAAACTAGCAAACTGTTCACCTGTAAGCGATCACCGCCTCCCATGGATACCGACAACACCAGAGGAATCGCAGATGCGTTGCCGACCTTTATAAGAGGGATTGGCTTTCAAGTGCCACTGCCGGAGCACACGTTTTGTTTTTCTATTCCGTTTTTGTAACAACTACTAGTTTAACGGTTGCTCGCTATGTATACACGACGTCCTTCAAACAAATTAGGTCACTACAAGCTCTGCACAGTATAATCTACACCACCGATTTTCTTGCCTATTCGATTAAGATTTTACCTAAAGGCCTACTGGAGTAGGCTTTACCATTCTTTATTTTATTCTTTTCCGGCAGCAGCCTTTGCCGAGGGTAGGCTACTATGGTACCCTTTCGCTCACTGTCTCGAGGCTGAGTGCCCTCAGAAATCGTTCCAAAAAGTCCAACCAAGCTGTGCGAGCCGTCTGGTTAACAGCGCCTGTCCTTTCGAAGAAAAATAAATGTTACTGCCGGAAGTAATGGTATTTGGCGGCAGATTTTCAACTTGAGAGTGGTAACTAGCCAGGCGGCCATTAGAAAAACTCCTACCACCATGCAAAGTTATTCGAGTTCACGTATATTAACGTGACGCCCATACCCGCTACTACTGAGCTATCTATGATTCATCTTACATAAAAAGGGAAATAAAGTTTTTCTATTGAAACGGAAACGTCTTTATAACTGGTTCCCGTCCGATCACTGAAGTTAAGCAACGTCAGTACTTGCCGCCTGGGAACATCGCATGACGTTGGGTTTTTTATTTTTCTTTCTCTATTTATTTCGCATCGTTGTGATTTGAAACTCGATGAAACGAAAAAGCGACAATAAAAAGAGACAGCCACACACATGTATAGGATATAACGTGCGAAAGAATGAGATAGAAGTTATTATAGTGTTTCTTAAAGGGTCAGAGCGTTGTACGTGTTTGAGCGCTTACGTACTACGAAGCAAATTTTTGAAGGTCTCACTTCTATCGCGTGTTAGCTGCACACATCATTTTTTTTCTTTATTTTGACACTGTATTAGATTATATTAGTGACATTTTATATGATATAGTATTCTTATCGCGTATAAGTGAATAATGAATAAAACAATTTAAGGTTAAATATATTTATTTGGTTTCACAAAAGCCTCCTGAACAACTTTACCAGAGTTTTATAAAATATTCACCATTTTGATGAATCCCTAACCCTTTAATTATAAAATAGAGTCTTTTTTGGCTGCACGGTATTAGCACCTTTGCTTTTTCACAGCAATGAAAAAATTAAAGCAAAAAAAGATGATTTATTGAACACCGAAAATACGAAAGTATATTTATTTATATCTAGCTTGTTTCGACGTCTGGCTTCTTCTCTTTTGCAGGAGCAAGTAGTGCTCGAGTGAGACCTGCAGCCGGTGCCTCCACACAGAGCCAGAGCACGCAGGCGCTCACATAAGTAACAAATACCGTTGCAGATAGTAATAATAACTGGAAAATAAAATTATATTTCGAGATCATTATATCAATGAAACATATCACACCAAAATAGAACCAATCCAGAATCTTTTTTTTTTAACGTGGGAAAATGCATTTATTGAAAATGTCTTTCTACAATGCTATGGTTCCATCACGATGTTTTCCTCCACTGAAAGCTCAGACTTATTGCAGGGATCGAACACACGTCTATTGACGCGGGGTCCGTACACATCACCAACTGAGCTATCATCGCTTCATTATACTGATATGTTTGTATTATTACAACAGTTACCATGCACATGAAAACATTATTTGTTGTCCGTTCTGAAAAAACGGAAAATAGCTTAAATTACAAAATAAATATCAGTATCTGAGCGTGACCCCATTCCAAACGTGTCTATAGACGTTTTCACTTCAAAACATGGTAGATGTAAAAACGATGTATAGCTAAATTCAATCTAAAGTAGACAGAATAAGGGTCTAAAAATAACTTGCCACGAAGTAATCGTTTAGATGAACAGGGATCGGTTGAATAGCGACGTACGCTCGTTGGTAGAGAGTGTGTAGCAAGAAAGCGCTGTAGGACACTCGACCGGTCCACGTGAACCCGCGCCATTCTACTATACCTCTGTACAGATCTAGAAAAAGTTTGGAAAATCCAAAAATGCACGCCTCATACCATTTCAATTAATGTTTAAGAAAAAAATAAGCCATACTTTTGTTTATTTTATTAATCATGAATTATTTTATCAAATATGCTATATTTTTTAGCAAGCATGATTTATTGCTTGCCACAAACACTCTGTAGATAGTTTTAACTACAGAATCTCTATCACGATGCAGCGCTAATCTCTTTATTATGAGATAACGTCCGACTCGGCTGTATGGTTTCGTTAACTTGGCCTTTTCGTTAAAAAGAAAAAAAAAATGACAATACCTATAACTTGCAAATGTAAAATGTAATAAAATCGAAGATGCGGCATGAAAAATACCATTTTATTATTTAACTACAGATACAAGGCTATTGATATGAAATAGGTAACTTGTTGATGTAATTCTAAAGATAATAAACAAAACTTCGAAACGAAGCGTAAACTGTTTAAACGAATCTTTATGTGAACGTCCAGATTTTTTTATACGAGGTGGTCACGGTAACTCCCGTAAAAAAATTACGTATCGAGACCGGGTTTCGTTTATTATCTTTAGATTATTTCATATTAATAGCCTAGTATCCGTAGTTTTAAAATAAAATGGTTTTAATGTACGCCTCATTTTTATATTTACTACATTTTACATTTCGGTATCATCATTGCAGGTATTGTAGGAAAATTATAAAATTTCTTACCTTCAAATTTGAAAATCCAACTAATAGACAATATGACAATCAACAACTGAAAGATAACTTTGTAGAACGTTGCATAGATGACTCGGACCAAAACGGATGGGATCCAACCGTCTATGTAAAAGAGGCCACCGGTAAGTATCACACCAACATTGATCGGGAACACAGACCACAACAACCAGCGATATTTCTGGGTAACATATATAAAACCTAGTATTTTTAAATTCTTTCATGGTAGTAATAATCCTTATTAGGTCTTTAGTATTGATTAGTAATAGTAATAGTAAGATAAAAGTAATAGTTGAGATTATGCTCAAGTTATTAACTAAGTTAAAGGGCATAACAGTGACGAAAACAACATTGCATGGTGGTAGGGCTTTTTCTAATGCCCCCAAGCTATCACCCCCAAGTTGAAAATTTGCCGCCAAATACCAATAAGTGTGTTCCGGCAGTTGCACTTGCGAGCCAGTTTCTCCAAAGATTAAGCGTGTCTACGAACTTGGGCTGTATCGTCACATAAGATCAGGTGAGATAATGGCCATAACATTAAGCCTTATCTATAAAAAAAGACTTGTAAGAAGAAGAATGTTCTAATTTTCGCAAACTTTTCACACATCGATTTAAGTCAATCTTTTATTTGGATGAGCCTTTTCGAATAAGGTTTAATATGGAAAAGCGGAAGATGTTGTCCACTGTAAAATAGTCGATTTTAAAGCGCGCTTATGGATACCTTGTATTGCTTGAAGTTTTTGCCTTCTTTCTGCCAATGGTAGACCAAGAGGCCGCCGGCGATACCCAATACGTAGGTGGATATGTTAGTGTGTCCACGGATATAAAGTAATCGGAAAGTGTTGTCAGTTGAGTACAGGTTTCGATAAGTTCTGAAAATATAACAAGAATTTACTGAAATGTTGACGTATGTTTGGATCCCTGTAATAAGTTTGAGTTTTCGATGGAAGAAAACATTGTGAAGAAAACATACCATGGTGATAGGGTGTTTTCTATAGTTACGGTTTAGCGTTATGACCAGATTATCTCACCTGATTTTAAGTGACGATACTGCCCAAGTTGGTAGACACGCTAAACCTCTGAAGGAACTGGCTCTCAAGTGCAACTGCCAGAACACACCTATTGGTATTTGGAGGCAGATATTCAACTTAAAGTTGGTTGCTAGACAGGCGGGTATTAGCAAAAGCCCTACCACCATGCTATGGTTTCCTCAAGACGTTTTCCTTCACCGAAAGCTTAATCTCATTGTAGGTGGATTCGAACTCACATCCTTCGACGTGAAATCGTAAACACTACCACTGAGCTATCATCCCTTCGCGTCTGATTGGTGACTTATCCTTTTTATTAACGTAGTGTTTATAATCCTTTTATTTACGGCCTTTTCATCGCAACTCGGAAAAGCATTACTCGAACTCTGACTAAAGCGTGCAGTAATTTGCCAAGATTCATTTGGTGATAATCACCCGACACTATCCACTAAAATACACCACGATGACACTTCAAATTCTAGTTTTACCAGGGAGCAGGGACAGCATTCATACTTTTATTAATGCCTAGTTATCACTTTCAAGTTGAAAGTCTATTGTCAAACATCTATAGACGTGGTCAAAGAGTTGTACTTTAGGGTCAGCCCCTTGACTAGTCTTAACGTATCTACCATCAAGGTCCGCATTTTCACCTAACATCAAATGACATTGATGTCAAGCGCTTAACATATTAGTATCTAGTTTCTCCTTTATTTCTCAATAAATTTTCGTTCTGTGGTTATTCAAGAGCTTTAAGCCTTATCAAAACAATTCAGCACCTATTTCTCCTCTTTCTGTCAATCCATCCATCTCATCCTTCTATCTGGTTCGTCTATTCTGTATCCTTGGTCTTTGGTAATACGGTGACTTGAGAGTTGCCGGTGTAATCTGCTTAGTGGGTATGTGATAGTGTTGGTCATGAGATGAGTCCATCCACACTCCTTTTGCAACCCCTGAGCCCGGAGAGAGCGCGCGCAAAAAAAATATTGGCAATAATTGAATGCAACAACTTACTCGGGTGATTGTAAGACAACCGCGTCCAGGTCTTCGAAGTAAGTGTGCGCTGCAGTAATTATTAACGATAGCACGAGCAAAATCACGAGCGCCACAGTCCTCGCCTTGTACTTTCGCGGTATCATGCAGACCAGCAGACCCAAACAGAATAACTGCGTGTCTGCTGCGAGATACCTGTAAAGTCAGATTCTTGTACAATTTATTTCAATTGTTAGATTTTCTTCTAACCTAAATTTGTAAAAAATGTAGTGTTTATCAAACGGTCGAATTTCGACTATAAACATTATACAAAGTTTTAAGAAATCTTGTAAAGGCGGGAGGGATGCAGATATCAGTTTTTTTGTATATATAACAATTAGTCTCATTAATATAAAGTTAAATTATAAATATAATAGCTGCCTACCAAAAAATAAGAAAATTGGTAAACAGACAGTAGATGTCGAAGTGCTTAATGCTACAAACAGGTAAATCTTTACTAATATTATAAATGTGAAAGTGAGTTTGTTTATTTGTTTTACTTTCACGCCTAAACCGCTGAATCGATTATGTTGAATTTTGGCATAGAGATAGATGGAAACCTGGAGACGGTGATGAGCTACTTTTTCTCTGGAAAAACTTATTGGAAGTGGGCCAAAGAGAGGGATAAACTTTGTATTGTGTCATCCAATTTGTATTAAAAAAAATACGCGAACGAAGCTGCAAGTAAAAGCTAGTGGTACCATGTATAGGTCCACAATGATAAGTATTTAGGTATTGTTGTCTGGTGAAGTAAGGTTGAACATTTTAGGTATTGATGGTTCAATGAGGCAGTATCGATAATTGTTGTTTTGCAATCATCAATGAACTTAAGCTTTCGAAGAATAAAGTTAGTGATGAAATTATGGCATTTATGTTGGATATTTCTAAATTTCCGTTGGACTTTGTATCACCCACAATTGTATAACTGTCACGGAGCACATATATATGTTGCAGCTTTTATTTAAGGCTGCTTGATCATAAATTTGTGATCTGAATAGAAAATCATTTAAAGAAGAATGTATTCGTTTAGTATTAGAAGTAACATAGGATACTTTTTTTTTTTAAATAAATGCGAGCGAAGCCGTGGGTAAAAGCTACTTCAAATTATAAATGTAGAAATAAAGTTAGGAAACTCTTAAATATATAATAAATAATCTTAAATTATTTCCAATCTCTGAGCTTCTTAATCGAGAACTTACCAAGTTTGCGGGGCGCAGTACGTATTATTATAAATATAATTATTGAAGTAGAATATGTGACTCCACCAGTACTGTCTGCAGGCGAGAGACTCGCTCGTGACGACATAGTCATAGAGAGGCCCGTCGCCTGCGTGTCGCATAAGTGTGGATATAGTTCCCAAAATTAATGCATAGGTTGGAGTCAGCCTGCACAGATAAAAGGTTTATTTATTGCGTTTTATAGTACCTATAATAATGCTAACAGATAAGAAAGATAATCTTCAAAGATAATTACATGTAGCAGAGATGGGAATGCTACGATGGATGTGTGGAGTGACTGGAATGGATAAGATTAGGAATGAATATATTCGAGGAAGCATGAAAATAGCACCAGTGAGAGAGAAATTGAAGCGTAATAGGTTAGCGTGGTATGGGCATGTCAACAGAAGGGATGAAAGCCATATTACTATAAGAATGTTAAGTGTGAGGAGAATGGATGTAAAAGAAGAGGAAGGCCGAGGAAGATATGAGTGGACCGTGTGAGAAATGCTATGTACAAACATAGTAAACACTGAGATGACAGCTGATAGAGTTGAGTGGAAGAAGAAAATATGTTGTACCGACCCTACCTATGTGGGATAGGGTCTAAAAAGAAGGAGAAAATAAGAAAGACAATCTGGAGACTTATAATAATGATCAGTCCCAAATTGTAGTTAGTTAAACACAGACTTTTCTCATGGATGACTCTACTTAAAAACAAGCTTGATGAGACAATGGTGTCTAGTTGAATAAGCTTGATTATAAAATAAATTATTGCATTAGATTGATAACACAGGATTCTTCATTGAATATGGAAACGGAAATTTCATTACTAACATAGTTACTGTTAGAAAAACGATTTATTGATACTTCTGCCTATAGTTTCATGTCTATTTCTTTCCTTTCATGTTATGTATTAAATCGAATTAAAAATGTAGTTATGAAATGGTTGAGTCCTGATTATTGTAGAATCGATCGACAGAATAACAATTTTTATAAGCAAATTCATATCAACAGAGTATCGAATATTAAATAATTGAAGCGACGATAGCTCAGTGGTAGTGTGTAGGATCTTGGCGTCATTAGATGTTCGCTCGAATCCAATCACCTACAATGAGCTTTGGTGAAGGGAAACATCGTGACGAAACCATAGCATGGTGCTAGGGCTTTGTCTAATGCCCGCCTGGCTAGCTACCACCCTCAAGTTGAAAATCTGCCGCCAAATACCAATATTTTGTTTAACTTGCGTCTAGCCAAGGTTGTAATACGAACACTTGTTTTTAAAACAACATCGAAAATTAAACACAGACCTCAACCATCTGCGAATTATCCCTTTTGGCCACAGCATCCAAGTGATCTTATGTTTTTCCGAATACATTTCAAAATTGTAAGCCATTAAGAAGCTGGACATGATGAAGAAGGTGTGCGTTACCAGGATGCCGTTGAACAGGATCTGTTTCATAGGGTCTTCGTATGCCTGCGACATAAGAAATACAATTATAAGAATAAACCATGGTATCAAGTTTTATTTAACTAATGATTTTAAACGACGATGAGGCCGCAGATAGTGAACACACAGCCTCAAGTGTAAGGTTCAAAACACACGTATAGGCAGCTGATTATGAACTTGATCGTAGTAACTAGCCAGACGAGCATTAAAAACTCCTACCACCATACTATGGATACAGTATCACAATGTTTTTCTTCGCTGTAAGGTCAGGCTTATTGCAAGGTTACAAACTCCATCGTCATACGAATGTACGAACGTCCACGTCATATTAAACCGGTACCACCTCTGAGTAGCATCAATTGAAATAAAAAAAAATCAATAAAGTCGACCCAGAAATTATGAAAATATAGAGGAACAAAGAAAAATACATATAGCCAAAGAAAAATCTCCTGTTTTGAAGTCGGTTCAAAATAAACATAATAATTAGGAAAAATGTTTTACCCCAAAAATGTATTCATACATACCGTTTCGATATACAAAGGATTATCAACATACGAATATGCAATAATCAGCACAGTATGCGAGAAAAAGACACACAGCATTGTCATTGTTCTGAAAAATTAACACATTTACTTTTTTGTTGTTTTAAATGTTTCATATTTTACTTTATACTATTACTAGCTTTTACCCGTGACTTCGCTCGCATTGAAACCATTAAATGTATTTTTTTTATTTTTCGTGAAAAATATTTTTATACGAAAGATAAAAAATATCCTATGTTACTTTTGATACCTCCAAGAGTATTGTACAAAGCTTCACGATGTTCAGTTAAGAAGTTTTCACGTGAAAGCGTAACAAACAAACTACATTCACATTTATGATATTAGTAAGGATGAAATCGTAGATTTTTTATTTACATTGGATAATATTATTTTGTTGTATAGTGTTGGAACAAATCTTGACAACATACGATTTGCACTTTTTATACAGTTAAGGTTTAGCGTTATGGCCACAATCTCACCTGACGATAAGTGACGATGTAGCTCAAGATGATGGGCACACTAATCCTAAGGGACTGGCTCTCAAGTGCAACTGCCGAAACACACCTATAGGTATTTAGATAGCAAGCCAGGCGGGTATTAGAAAAAGCCCTATCACGATGCATTTCAAAATAAAAGTTAATTTAAGAAATGATTACAGAAAACTTAAGAGAAAGGTTCTTATAAAATCATCAACAGTTACTATTTACTGAAACAACTACAAAACTTTAAAAGAAAACCCGTTACTATTTTTTTGTAATTAAGTAAGAATCTACCTCAATCCGTGAAACAGTTTCAACCTTTCCATTCTAGGCTCAGGTCCTCCACCGCTTGGTGCTACTAACTTTGACCAGTTTCGACGCAGAGAAAAAGATAATAACAATGCATTTCCTGAAACGAATGGTAGTAAACATTTCAACAATGATAATTGCAAAAATGAAATCACTTTAATAATACAATTTGTTATAGAGTAACAAAGCTGTCAGCAGTCCAGAGCAGTGTAAGTGTAAGCCGTTTCATAATTCTATGCAATGTGTATTCTTAAATAACCACTTAACAGTGTATTTCTATTAACAGAAAACCAAAAATTAAGTTCAAGTTCCTGCATTTTCTTGACAAAGATGGTAAGAATTTTAATATTTCTATTTAAATAGAAACATACAGTACCTTAACTTATGCTAATGCCGCAAGATTATAAGCTATGGCGTTGTAATAAATTTTCGCAAGATTTACATATGCTAATTTAAAATTTTCTGACGACTTTTTGAATACCGTCATGCTTGAAGCTACCTGATGTTTATAATTTTTGGGTGTCACCATTGAGAAATTATATAAAACCATATCTATAGTACTATGAATATTATAATTACCTTTCCTTCTATTATTTTTGCAAAATAATTCATCGTAAAAGGTTCCGACAACATTGAACACAATTATTAGTACATAAACCGCAATCATAACGTAGTCACTTATGTCGAAGCCATTTTTAATTCCTTCTGTTTTACAGTAATGTATCTTGGACAGATTTCCTTCGATATCATAATTTTCCCACAAAGAATCGTTCAGACATGCCTCAAGGATCTGACTCACGTCCTCTGAATTAATTTTTATATATTTCGAGCATGTTGTATTGACGCAAACACCTCGATGTATTAGTGTATGATTAAAATGTTTTAATGTGTATGCTGAATATTCCTGGAAATATTAAATCCATCTATCTCTGATACATATATTTTTTGTATCAAAGTGAATGTTTTAAAAAGTTATTTGACCTTATTGATTTAATTCCTTTTGTCAAGTTCAAAAATTTCATAAATACCCTACTGTGTTACTTTGAAGAGGTTTACGTGCAAATATGTTCTTTATTTTATACCAGAGCAGACCCGGCTCCCTTGTACTGCCTCACAGTCAATGAATATCGTGTTAACTTTTAACTAAACTCAAATTAGGATTTTCTTTATGTCATAAAATGAATATTAAAAAAGAATCTATTTCTCTGGAGACGAGTCCAACTAATCAGAGATCATTAAAATCGGACCAGTCGTTATTGAGTAATGGTGTAAATAACCCAGATTTCTTTCATGTATGTAGTTGTTTTTTAGATTAATTTTTATTATTATTATTGATTACTGTTATGGCCACCATCTCACCTGATGTTATGTGGCTCAAGATGTTGGACACTTTAAGTCTAGTAGAGGGACTAGCTCTCAGTGCAACTCCCAGAATACACCTATAGTATTTGCCGGCAGATTTCCAACATGAGGGTGGTAGCTAGCCAGGCAGGTATTAGAAAAAAAAATCATTGCTGATGGTGAACATCGGCCGATCTAGTGTTTGTATATTAGTGAGTACTATTCGGGCTCATTTAAACCAAGTTCAATGCAACAACTAAATTTTTTTAGAACTTTTGTCCAACAATTCAAGTTCAAGCTAGCATAGATCGGGTAAATTGTTGAGGATCGAAAGAAGCGGCCGATTTCTAGTTTATATTTTGCTGCTTATTCTTTAAGCTCATTTGAACATTGATGAATGTAGCGACTAAATTTATTCGGCATTTTTTGGTCGGAAATCCGTTTTCAAGCTAGCATATACAATAAAAAACTGTTGCTGATTGAAAGAATCGGCCGATTTTTGGTTTCTATTTCGTTGCTGATTCTTGACGCTCATTAGAACACTGTTCAATGTAGCAAATATATTTCTTTAGCATTTTTTGTTCAGCAAGACGAGATCAAGCTTTCATGAACTAGGAAAATTATTGCTGATCGAAAGAATCGGCCGATTTGTAACTTCTATTTTGATGCTGATTTTTTAAGATCATTAGAACATTGTTCAATGTACAGTGTGCACAATTTTTATGTTACCATGAAGTAGTGTCAGTTTGCAAAATGATTATATAGTGGTACTCATAAACAACACATTAAATTTCATATAAAAATAATTATGGCATCTCAAGCGAAACTAATATATCAATTATAATCCAAAATAAAACATTATCTGCGACTTCTATCAACTATATATTAACAAAAACCTTCAAATGAATTGATAATTACTTGAATCGTGTGCATGAGTTTGGAGTCCTCTTTTGAAAATAAGTCAATGTCCACAACGCAATACATGTTTCTCCGTTCCAAGAGACATTTGTGATAATCGTCCAGTCCATATAGCGCCGGCATTTTATTATACTCCGTTTCTGCGTATACAAAAACAACATTCAATTTTTATATTTTCAGTGTTTAGTTATGGTCTAGAATACCTTTTCACTGGTTTTTTCTCACTAGTCACGTTGGTGCGTGAGCTTACCCGGGGAATGTATTTAAGTAGGAACATCATGTGACTGAGATTTTTTTGTTTGACAACGTTCTTACTCTATGTTTATAAACTACGAAATTGAAGCTATATGGTTAGAGGACTTGGTTTTACAGTTAACTGGCGCCATAACTCTCTAGCAGTTAAAATTAGAATGATAACTAGTATGAAGAGCTTTATAGAATGCAAGAAGAGAAGATATGATTTCAATAAGATGTTTTCTGCATTAAAAATGTAAGGTAAAGACTTGAAGTTATATTGGTTCACAAGGATTTCAAATACTCTACCATCAAGCCACCATTTCTTAACTAGTTGTCACGGTTGAGTGCATGCCATTTACATTTTAAACGTGACATTAGAGTAAATTAAGTAATTATCATGCACGAGGAATTAAAATTTGCATTATATGTGCAAAATAATATTTTAAAGCGTTTCGTAGTGGTAGCATTGTCGAACACTTTGCGAAAACCAGTTTTCGCGTCCCAAATGGCTGTAATTATTTTCTACTTTAATAAAATTAAGAATCGTTTGAAAAACACTTGCACGGGCTCAAGCAGCTCTATGTGTTAACGCTTTTCTTAGCTTTAAGTACATTTTTGAATGGTGGTCCAAGATGTTTTAAATTTAGATAAAACTATTTATCAACTGTTTTAATTTTAAATTCACTTAACCCATCACATAAACCATCTTTGTATATAAAAATAATGTGTTATAATTTTTGTCTACACCAGCGGTAGCCAACCTTTACCAAAGCATGTACGCAATGAAAAATGTTATAGTTTGGTGGGCGCATGTTTTTTAGGTGGGTTAAGACTATTAAGAGAGAGAATAAAAGTAGACATATGTCAGCGTTACAATAATATAATAAAATGATAGTAGTACGTAGAAAATCGTATTTATAATACTCTCTTTTTAGCGACAAACTTTAAAAAACGTCGAAATTACTTAATTTTCTTTGATTATATGAACACAGTAAAAAAAATAACAATATATTTTTTCCTATTTTTGTCAATCGATTTCGGTTTCATTATTTAATACGAAATTTATTATTATTTATAAAAAAACAATATATATATATATATATATATATATATATATATATATCAAACCAAATACATTGTTCAATTGTGGCCCTGAGAAGGCGCTTATGAAAGTCAAAACAACCACCGGGTTGAAAATAACCCAGTCATCGAGAAGAACTCGATCAGGTTTATTTTATTAACTTACATATTATTATCACCGTACATTAAAGTTACATTACTTTTTTGCAGATGTACAGGCACGGGGGGTTGATTGCAGACATCACCATAGTCCACATATTGAACATTATATAGATACTAGACATTTTTAGATAATTGACCGATGGATCGTGGATTCGAACTCACATCCCTTGACGCTGAGTCCGTACACGCTACCACTGCGCTATCATCGCTTATAGCTGAACGCACACTCGTTACAAAAGGGTTAAAATAAAAATTAAACTGGTGATACAAATCACGTTTGCTTGCTCATACTATATAAGAATTTTGCCTATAATAAGATAAAAGAAATAGAACACGTTATACAGACTGTTGTGTGGTTCAATAACAAGGAACGTTGAGATATATTTTTTATCATTTGCTGTTTGTCTTAAGGGCTTTCACAGCTGCACTGAGCTTTAGTGGACACTCAGCTCGAGGCAACGAGCTCAAGGGAGCCATGAAGGGGCCGATCCTCGGATTGAGGCGACTTGCGGCTTGAATTATATAGTTCCTAGGTTGTTTTAGTTACGATTTAATGTACGATGTTCACTTCTGTAACGACATTCCATACTGTTTTAAGAACTCAACGAAATCACGTAAAATCTATGAATTTGTCGTTTTTAGGACAGTAAATAAACAAATAACAAACACACATACCGTTCAAGTTGTAAATCACAGCCGAAGCTCCCTCCCATAACAGGAACCCAAAGATAACAGTCGGCAACATGTTGAAACGTAACATCATTTGCGTATCGTCACCGAAAATTACCCACATGTAACTTTATAGCAAACAATTCATTATATTATACCCTAATACTTTATACGGTTTCACATTTTAAAAATATCATAAATGTTTTCTGTGTTAATTTTGCACTTTAAGTATATTTTTATCTGTACGTTACATTTTTTTTAATTCAATTTTAATTAAACTTAAAAAAACTTTATCTGAATTTTGAATATCGTTAAAAATATAGGAAATTTTATTTGTTGTATAACTGTTTTATTTGTTGATTACATTATTTTATTTTAAAATTTTAATTATTTTTATATATTTTATCAAAACACAGGTTTTCCCGCACGATACGATTCAGTGCGGCAGTGGTAATACAGTGGCTAGATATTCGATCCTTGCATCTACTTTTTGTTACCTTTCAATGTCCATTCTCATATAGCGACACTATTCATAGCTATTTTCATGTACATATAAATACACTAGGTGCGCCTATGACTTCGTTCGTATGGAACTGAAAATTATATAAAAAAAAGTGTGTGTCCTTATGTACAAGCGTTACAAGTTATTACTTTAAGAAAGAAACATTTCATTAATTTTAATATTTGGAATAATTTAATTTTTTCGGACTTTAATAATTATTATTATTTGTATCTATTATTAATTAATTTATAACCTTATTACACATTAAATAAGAATGTGAAAATTTATTTAAGTTTATGATGTAAATTAATAATACATACCGTCAACTAACCCCAAATTCTACAAACGTCAACTAAAATGTTGACTATAGCTAACTTCAGGGTGTCGGTTTTCGCGCGTGCATCATAAACATTTACTCTCATCATTTTCCCCTAACGCGCTAAAAAAAGTGTAACTACAATAATTTTGTCGTTATTGTAACTTTAGTGTATTCAGCTTTGCTGTTATTGGTGGTAGCGTGATGTTAGATACCCTAAAGAATATTTAAATTCCAACTGGCAGTTCATATGATTAGCGCGGTGAAACAAACTTTACCGCTTTCTAATATTAACATAAATATTTTTATACACATATAGGTACAAATTTCGTGTCGCATTGTTCGTCCTCGTTTGTAAAATCAAAAACGGCTACATCGATTTCTATGAAATTCTGGAAATGTGTATTTATTAGTCCAAATTCCGAGAGATCGTTTTTATTCTCGTAATTTTCAATTCGCGCTTTCTTCAAGTAATTGACTACTTACTATAAGAGCAAAAGAATGCTATCTAATCTATATATAAAAATCCGGCACGGGGTTAATACTACACGACAGGATTGAAGCATCACTATATCTCTCTCCCTCGCTCCCGTAGTCGCCTCGAGCCGACTTTACCCGAACGAGCGTTACACAAAAAGGTTGCGGAGCAGAATTTCAAAGCCCTCCTCTAACAAGTTTCACATAAAAAATCCTCTGGCACGATGCTAATAAAATTACATAAATGTGTATTGTTCGGTCCAACTTGGTAAACAGGATAGTCTTTATTCGAGTTTTCGACTATTTCTGGTAAAACAAGGCCTTATGTTTATTTATTTATTTAATTTCAACGTGGAGAAATTCATTTATGTGTACCCCTCGTCTTGGGGGGGGGGGGGGAGGGGGACGAGCGGATACCAGTTAGTGAATGTTATAAAGTGGAAAAGTTTGTTTGTATGTTATCCCCTAATCTTAGAAACTGCCAGTCAGATTTCAGTAATTGTTTTCGTCTTTGATAGAGCAATTATCATGGAAGGCTTTAGGTGATTTAACATCAAGCTACCATCAAAAAGAGCAAATAAGTATGGAATATACTTATTATGACCATAATCTCACGTGATCTTAAGTGACGATACGGCCCAAGTTGGTGGACATTCTAAGCCTGTGTAGGGACTGGATCTCAAGTGCATCTGTCGGCACACAACTATAAAATACCTATTTGGAGGTAAATTTTCAACTTGAGGGTGGTAGTTAGCCAGGCGGGCCTTAGAAAAAGCTTTACCACCATACTATGGTTTCCTCACGATGTTTTCCTTCACCGAAAGCTCAAGCTTATTGTAGGTGGTTGGATTCGAACTCACGTCTCTTGACGCGTAGTCGCATACACTACCACTGAGCTATCATCGCTTCAAAAAGTTACAAAGATAGGGACAAATTTTATTAATTAATTTATTTATTTTCCTTATTAATTTAATTTTTAATTTAATTTAATTTAATTTAATTAATAAGGAAAATATGGTTCCTTTGACGGAGCCGGTAACATTCAGTAGTTTGTGCTCTTAATTTTCGTTTTAGTAGAGCATTTTTTTCTTACTTATGTAGGATCCATTTTAGGATTAGTCGCACGAACCCGCGTCGCCTCGGGAAGGCGACATATGGTCGTAGGGCTTTATTTTTTTATTTACTTTCGTATGACCAACGTAGCGGATGGTTTTTTTAAGGACTTTCACTGTTATCCTGATAGGCTTTCACAGTTTCACCGGACTGTGTGGGCCAGCGCGGGGTTCGCTCAGCCCGAGCGTAGCAGAACCACGCGGGCGCGAATTCGGTATCACAGCTTCACGGTGAGTCCTATTGGATCGCGAATTAAAAAGTTTTCATTCATATTTTTGTCGTACCTTGGACTTGTGGAACGGTCCCGTCAGCGTTTTTCCACCCTCCTATGACATGGGGTCCTTCAATGGAGGCGTGAAAAGGTATCTAAGCAGACCAACATGACAGCGGTGACTGACAGTGAAAGTTGGTTTAATGTCAGTCCCCGCTGATCTGGATTGTACTGTACTTAACACCAGGTGCAGTGCAGTCTCTGTGGTGCCTAACATAGAAAGAAGACGGGTGACGGTTAGCGAATATACGAGGAAATTATAAACAGGTAATTGTGTCCGCGTTTTCGGTAATCGGTACTTATTATTCACGACCATCGTAACCTAAATGACGTTATTAGCATTACAATAGTTATAACGCTTAATACAAGAGGACACTCATACTGTTTGCTAGTAAACCGCACAATGAGGACAAACAAAAGGCCCCAATGGCAAAAACATTCCTTGTACAGGACATTTTATTGTTATCTCTACTAATATTATTACTGTGAATGTAAGTTTGTTTGTTACGCTTTCACGCGATAACTGCTTAACCGATCATCATGAAACTTCGTACACGTATTCTTGGAGGTATTAAAAGTAACGTAGGATACTTTTTATTGAAAAAAATATGCTTGTTTGACGAAAGATGAAAAAATAGTTTGTTTATTGACGAAAGATACAAAAACCGGAAAAACTGGTTAAATAATTTTCAGCTTCACGCGAACGAAGTCGCGGGCTAAGCTAGTACTTTTATAATTATTTGGGTTGTTTATAACTGTATAAAGTTGTCCCGTGTCAAAGTGTATATGTATAATCATTATTCAGAATTCTTAAGTTATTTTTTATTATTGTTAAGGCTTATCGTTATGGTCATAATCTCATCTCACCTGATCTTAAGTGACGGTACGGCCCAAGTTGGTAGACACGCTGAACCTTTGGAAAACTGGCTCACAATTGCAACTGCTGGAACCTGTCAGTATTTTAGTGGTAGATTTTCAAAATGAGGATGCTAGCTAGGCAGGTCGGCATTAGAAAAAGCTATACAAACATGCTTTTATATATAATTAAGGTTTAGCGTTATGGCCATAATCTCACCTGATTTTAAGTGACGATACGGCCCAAGTTGGTGGACACGCTAAAGCTGTGGAGGAACTGGCTCTTAAGTGCAGCTGCCGGAATACACATATTGGTATTTGGCGGCAGGTTTTACAACTTGAGGGTGGTAGCTAGCCAGATGGCCATTTGAAAAAGCTCTACCACCATGCTATGGTTTTCTCACGATGTTTTCCTTCACCGAAAGCTCAAGCTCATTGTAGGTGCTTGGATTCGAACTCACGTTCCTCGACGCGAAGTCGTACATACTACCACTGAGCTATCATCGCTTCAGAACGTCCTTCCCCGCTTTGCACAACCTGCGCAGATATAGATGATGTTCACCACTGTGTGATAGAATGTGTAAAGAATAGTAGGCTTAGGACAAGTTCATTAAGAAGTTCAATGTAAATAAATTAGATATGGGCATCTTTCATAGTAAATCCTTCGAGTGAGGCAGCTAAGATGGATATACGAAAGAGTTACATTGAAGTATTATTAGGTTAGTCTACTGTTAAAAGCCCCTAAACGATATAAAGGAATAATAAATGATAGTGAGTATTCATGCAAAAATGATTTTGTGCAATAAACTTGTCTATCCTTCGGGAATAATAGTTACTTTTATTAATCGAAATACACCTACCATTTATCCTTTTCTGTACTCCTGATATCGAGTATGAAATATTTGATGATAAATGATGAAGGCTCTGGCTTTCAAGTGCTATTGCCGGAACACATCTATATATATTTGGCGGTTGATTTTTAATTTGAAGGTGGTAGCTAGCCAGGCGGGCATTAGAAAAAACCCTACTAAAATACTATAGTTTAATCACGATGTTTTCCTTCACCGAAAGCTCTGACTCATGCAATGATTTGAATTCACGTGCTTCGACTCGGCGTCCGAATACGCTACCACTGAGCAATCATCGCTTCAAAGCAATAATTATGATCACATTTGACCTACTCATTGACTAACCTATTTTTGTATAATTAAATGTATCCATGACTCCATTCGCGTGGAACAAAAGTTTTATTTAATCATTTTCATAAAATAAATGTTATATAGCCTATGTTAATCAGCGTTCCAATGGTGAAAGAATGTTTGAAATCGGTCCAGTGGTTCATGAGTTTAGTCGTTACAAACAAAAATACAAATCTTTTCTCTTTATAATATTTGTAAAGATAACTCCCACGATTAAGAAGAATATTGTGGTAACATGTACATATGTTCAAATACAATAAACCGTTCAGGCTTCAGAGAATCCTAAAAAATAATTTATGTTATGAATAAGTTTAGAGCAGATTTTAATAAGAATAATGTGATTACTATATAATTAATATAAAACGTAGGGTACATTTTATGCCATAAACTGAAAGGGTTCCACCGAGATTGGGGATAAATGTAAATAATTTGTTATAGATCAACTTCTTTGTTCATTATGATGAGGTTAAATTTAAATAAGTAGTATATCATTAAGTTTGCATCATGGTAGGGCTTTTTCTAAAGCTCGCCTGGCTAGCAACCACTCTCAAGTTGAAAATCTGCTACAAATACCTATAGGTGTGTCCGGCAGTTGTATCTGACAGCCAGACCCTCCTAAGGCTTGGTGTGTCTACCAACTTTGGTAGTATCGTCACTTAAGATCAGGTGAGATTGTGGACATAACGCTGAACCTTAACTATAAAAATAAAATATAAAAAGCTTGTAATAGCAATAGCTAAATGTAGTATAATAATATATTTGCTGAATTGTAAAAAAAAACATTATTATATGAAATATTATTTACTTCCAGTTGCACGAAGACGCGGACACTTTAGATCAAGATGTATACGGCTCCTTTGCAAACTTGATAGTCGAAATATTTGAGAGGGCAGTAGATTCTTCTCTTCGTTTTTCTTTCTTGGCAACTCAGTCCTCTTTGAGACTATTACTGCCATTTTCAAACAATAAAATTTGGGCATTTTTGACAGATGAAACTATCTTCAACAAGATGGCGACTCTTTTGTTGAAGCTCGCTCGGGAGTTTTTGTGGCAACTAATATATCGTGTTCCGAATGATTATTCATCATTCACATCACTTATGCTCTTCCGCTACACTACATCAAGTAAAATGTCACCTATAATACATAATACAGGGCTAAATAACTAAGTATATTAATTAAAATAAAAAACACAACATGACAGATTAAGATCCCGCCAAAAAGTCCGTTAATTCATTCGTATTCATTGTGGGAGTGGCATAGTGTCTAATCTATAAATATAACCTATTTGAATTGAAAAGAGAGAAGTCTTAAATAATAAGAAAGTTTTCCTAAAATCCTTATTTATATGATTAAAATTTTATTACAAATAAACCAATTAATCTATAAATATGATAAATTGCAATTCAAACAAATACATATGTGCATAAAATGTTTCTATGTGAATTAAAAATGTGGTGGTCTTTAATATCAATATGCACACATTTTTAAATTTGGTCAGTCTGTTATTATATGCGCAATACTCTGAAACTATTTTACAGATTTTGATAATATTTAACAAGTTGATAATTAATATAATATATCAATATATAGAATATTTTTTATTTAAAAAAATCCAACGGATTTCTTCGTAATAGGGGACATGAGCAAAAGTTTTGTTTAGATTGCCCTTGTAGATTTATTTTAATGGCATTTTATTATTCGATAGCCAACACTAGGGTATGGTATAAAACAATCAGTGAGTGTCATGGAACACTCGGTTGGAACGAAATTCCTTACGTAGTATTATTATTGATATAGGTATTACAATATTAATTAACAAATATAAATAAATGAATTACTAGCGTTTGAGAAAAATGAAATAAAACGCATTGATAAGTAATGAATTAAAGGAATGGTAGGAAATTACGTAATTAATATATTTTTTTAGATGTCAAAATAAAAATTTTATTGTACATCATTCAATTCATCTAATTTATTATAATACGCTAGGAAACAGCCGACACGTATGACGTCCACAAACTATATCTGCGCAGCCGTTGAGAACTTACTGGCTGTTTTTAACCAATAAGCGCGTACCTAAGACTGGGCACAACCAATATCATACGCGCTATGGTTAACTGTCTACACTATAGAAATATAGAGCCGACACGTATGACGTCCACAAACTATATCTGCGCAGCCGTTGAGAACTTACTGGCTGTTTTTAACCAATAAGCGCGTACCTAAGACTGGGCACAACCAATATCATACGCGCTATGGTTAACTGTCTACACTATAGAAATATAGTGCAATGTAGAACACACTAAAGAAAGGGTCGTGACGGAAAAATGTTATATTTTCATTTGTATAACCTCCATTCGAATCGTGTTATGTGGAACTTCTTTCCAATAAAAGTAACCATGGCAGATGGTGCTATAGTCGAACTATTGAAAAGTCTTTTGCAGTCGTGTCATTTTAGTTTTCGTTCATAATAATTATAGTTATGCAGGATATTAAATAAAAACATAAGCAATACTTTATTACTGTACTGTATATTTTTTAATTTTATTTTATTACAACCGAAACTTAATATAAATATACATTATATTCCTTACATTTTACAAAGCTAAACTTACATTTCTAAAATAAATATAAGTGTAATATACATACAACTTTGTAGTTTCTTTTCTATTATAAGTATAGAATAATTTTATCTTTATTCAAAAAATTATAGTATTTCCTAAAATAATAGATATTCTTAATTAGATTTTCTATGCGGCTTCGCTCGTGTTATTATTGATTTTTTCAACTAAATTAGATGACTCAATAAAAAGTTTAATTCAAAGTTTATCCCTCTCTTTACTACACTTCCAATAAGGTTTTCACGAAAAAAAAATAGCCTACCATCGTCTTCAGGCTCTCATCTATCTCTGTACCAAAATTCATCAAATCGATTCAGCGGTTTAGGCGTGAAAGCGTAACAAACAAACAAACTGACTTTTGCATTTATAATATTAGTAAATATTACCAATTTATATACGTAAATTCCCTTTTATAAGTACATTTATTCGAATTAACAGCTATAATTCCGAAATATGTGGAAATGCTACCGTTATTATAATCGGAAATTTGAAGGTTTTATAGAGGTGCGAATAAAGAAAATGTTGTCAAAGTTTCTTTTTTATTAGTATCATAAATTCCTGTCGATGTTATTTAAATAAAAAACAAAATCCGTTAATTAATATACCTACGAGAGAAGACTAAAGGACCAGTCTGTTTTTGCCTACCAATAAAAAATTGCTGTTTCCGAACCTTTGATATTGATATAACACTAAAGTTATTGAAAGGTTACTTAACAAAAACAATAAAGAAATCGGTTGAGAAACACAGGAGAAAAATATACTGCACTCAGTCATCTATGCCTACTGATACATAGATATATCTGGAGTAATAATCGGCTATGGTTTTAAAAAAAGTTATTATTTAGTAGCTTTTACCCGCGGTTCCGCTCGTTTTAATATTGATTTTGTCAACCAATTTTTAGATCGATACATAAATAATTTTTCTATTAAACGCTATTAAATTATTTATTTCAGGATCATGGTCAATACACGTGGATATGAACTTTCAAAAACCCTGTTTCACCTAATATCTGTCAACAGCCCGCCTGTGGAATTTTTCTATGTTACCTTTACAATCACATTATACCATTTATAGTTTGAAATATGCATACTTTTATTATCTATATATATAAATGAACCTCTATTTCCCTTGATCACCGCATCACGCGAGAACGGATGGAACAATTTCGCTAACTCGTTTTTTGTTGTTTTGTTTATGATCAGAAGAAGGTTCTTGTGAAGGAAACAATTAAGGAAGGTGAATGGAACATTAGATAATTTAAGAAAATTTTAAAAATTATTACGACAATGTTAGCTTTACACAACTGGCAGTTGTCATAAAGCATTACAGAAACACTATAGTTTTGAATAATATTTTTTTATTAATTACACCAATTCGAATTCAACAACAGACAACGTCTGTCAGGTCGCTAGTTAGTTATAAACAATTATTGTCCAAAGTTTAAAGCAAATCGGATCTCGCAATTTAAGTTTCATACAAAATTTATCCCTCTTTATCCCTTTTCCTATAAGTTTTTGGGTATAAAAAGTATACTATCACCGTCCCCAAGGTCCCATCTATCTCTATACCAATATTCATCTCTACTGATTAAGTTGGTTTAGGCATGAAAGCGTAATAAACAAACAATTTTTTTTTTTATTGTTGTTAGCATTATGGCCATATTCTCATCTAAACTTAAGTGATGATACGGCCCAAGTTGGTAGACACGCTAAACCTGTGGAGGAACTGGCTCTCAAGTGCAACTACCGGAACACACCTATTGGTATTTGGCGGCAGCTTTTCAACTTGAGGGTGGTTGTTAACCAGGCGGGCATTAAAATATCCCTACCACCATGCTATGGTTTCCTTACGACGTTTTCCTTCACCGAAAACTCAAGCTCATTCTAGGTGGAGTAGATTCGAACTCACATCCCTTGACACGATTTCTTGAGCTATCATCGCTTCAAATAAATCACTAACGCATCTATAATATTAGTAAGGAATATAATAGTACATAATTTTATTATTTTCTGTACGTATACGATGAAACACCTAAAGTAATTTTATTTGTTTTTAAGTGTTGAGGAAATTACTGTATTATACCAGTACCGTCGTACAATCTATTTATAACATTTAGTACAGTATTTAATTGTCAACGCGAATAAACTGTATAACAAGTTTACATTATCGTATTAATTACGTATGTAGAAAATGAACAAATTCCATTTTGATATTAAGAACTCGAACAAGACATTCACAGCCGGCCATGAGAGTGATCGCTTTAATAGAATCCAACGTCTTACAAATATTACAAATGCGACAGTGAGTTTTTTACGCTTTCACGCCTGAACCGCCTAAATCGATGTTAATGAATTTTGGTACAACGATAGACGGGACCCTGGAGACGTTGATAGGCTACTATTTCCCGCTTAATACTTATAGGAACTGGATAAAGAGATGGATAAACTTTGTACGGAAGGTGGATAAGATCGGAATTAACGCGAGTGGAGCCACTGGTAAAAACTAGTATATTATAAAACAAGTTTCTCCGTTTCGTCTGCCTGCTTATGTAAACATATAATATTTTTACATTTATATATTCTATTCTATTCCCGTTTTGTAGTTCCGTATTGCGCTAGTAAAATCTGTATATAAAAATGAATCTCTATTTCTTATGATCATCGCATCACGCGAGAACGGATGGAACAATTTCGTTAAATCTTTTTTTGTTGTGTTTATTTATGTCAGGAGAAGGTTCTTATGAAACAAAAAAATTAAGGAAGTTGAGCAGTATATTGGAAAATTTAAAAAAAACTTAACGACTTTATTAATTTTACATTATTCTCAGTTGTCATAGAGCATTTCGATAGGAAACACTATGCTTTTGAATATTTTTTTGGAACGAAGTTCCTCATGAGGCGTCGCGGAGGAGTACCGTAGCCGGCAAAAAACGTCCATAGCGTTAGCTTAAGATTTTTATGTATAGTCTATGTATGATGGCTATACAGTGTCTAATGTATAGTCTACGTGATGACCGATATTATTATATATTTGTATAAATCATCGTAAACAAAATAAAGGTGTTAAGATAATTTTGTAGTTGTTTTTTATCGATAAAAAATTCATATTAAAATGTATTCCCTAATAATTATTGTCTTTATACCTCTAATAGAACTTGAAATTAATATTTTTACAATAAGGAGCTTCATTCCTATCTAGTGTGCCAGGACACCATACGTTTTTTTTTTTTTTTTTTATGAATAATACCAATTCTAATTCAATGTTCATAGTTATGACACGACAGCGTATTAAAATGTAATTAGATTGAAGGTTGAATTTATTTTTATTTAAATTCGCTGCAAATGACACTTAAATCTGCGGTACAGATTGCCTTCGAATGAATAAATATTTAATATTATCAGCTAATACTGTATATTAATCTATATATTTTAATTCTAGTCAACACTTTACTTTATTCTCAAGGTGTAGCGTAATGGCCACAATCTCACTTGATGTTAAGTGATGATGTGGCTCACGATGGTGGACACGCTAATTCTAGCTGAGGGACTGGCTCTCAACTGCAACGGCCGGAACTCACCTATAGGTATTTGGCGGCAGATTTTCAACTCGAGGGTGGTATGCACATACATTGACGCGGTGTCTACACTATCAACTAAGCCATAATCTGTAGGGGTAGGAATCTGTAGGTGATTGAGTAGCGACCGACTTAGTGAGGCCTCTATTTTAATTTCATTTGGTAAAGTTAACGGCCGGCTTGCCATCTACGAGCCTTGATGGGTTACTTCCTTCGAAGGTCAGTATTTTTTTTTGTATAGTATTGCGCATAATATAATTCGCATTCACTTAGTCGAGTTATAATAATAAAAAAATGTCCACTACATTAAATATGGTAATTAGGTTTATTTTCAAGTTAAATGAAGGTTGCGAATATGCGTTTTGTTAGTACGAACATTTTTTTATGCCTTATAGTATTTTCTTGTAATTTAATGTATTTTCTGGAATACTTTATAGGTTTAGCGTTTTGGATACAATTTCATGTGATGATAAATTATGATGTCGCCCAAAATGGTGAACTGGCTAAACCTTATAGAGGGACTGGATGTGAAGAGCAACTGCCGGAACATACCTATTGGTATTCGGTGGCAGATTTTCAACTTGAGGGTGGTAATTAGCTTCCGCCAGAGAGTAGAATAATTGTGAACCCTGTCTCTGCACTCTGGCAACACTGGAGTTTGAAGTGTCGCTGTGATATATTTGTGCTGGGTTATTAGCACCCGATGAGTCTCCAAACACCCCTTTTAAATGGCAATCACCGTGTCACCTCGCGACCTGCCCAGCCTGATGGTAAGCCACCAGGTGGTAACTCACCACGACCTGTAGAGAACCGAACACCTTGCAAATGGACTACGGTTATTGTATTCTTACCACCCTTTATAGTGAGCGTAATGTCGATTTGTATTCTACTAGGCTATATATGACATGTTACATTTACGATTGAAGCGATGATGGATCAGTTGGTAGTGTGTGGATTCCGTGTCAGTAGACGTGAGTTTGAATTATTGCAATAAGCTCTGGCTGAAGGAAAACATCGTGATGAAACCATAGCATGTTTGTAGGGCCTTTTGTAACGCTCCCTTGGCAAGCTACCACCCTTAAGCTGAAAATCGTTTATCGGCATCAGGTAAAATTATGGTCGTAACCTTTAAAGTATAAACAAACAAACACAAAAAAAATCTATATAACGCCCCATCTACTGCAGTCGCGGAAGAGCCCGTTGAATCGATTGACGAACAGTTCGTTCGGCTTCAATGCGAGTGACCATGACGCGAAAACTATAAAGTATTAAAACACTTTTTTTTAGATTCGTTCTATATGACGCCCCATCTAACACAGTCGCGGACGAGCCCGTTGAAGCGACTGGCGAACAATTCATTCGGTTTTAATACGAAATCGCTAACTTCGGCGTCCTTTGCTCCGACTTGCGGTGCGTTCGCCGCTTCCACTGTCACTATGGGCAGAATCACGACGATCATCCTTAACGCCTTGGGCAGCATCTGCGAAACAAAACGTGACTGAATGAGCGATACGTAATATAATAATCTCATATTGATAGTGTCTCATTAAAGTATAGAGACATTCATAATATTTGGCCAAAACAAACGGCATGCTAATGCGCACATAGTATGTAATATTACAATGAATGAGAAAGTGGGGCAGATTACACCGGACATTCTACTTGATAGACATATCAAATTATCAATTGAAATAGTAAAAATTACGAATTAAATGTGATGCCATGACCTTTAGAAGTTTTGTTTGTATATATTGTACAGTATCACATCACACACGAAGATATTTATTGTTGTTTTAGAGCATTTGATATATCAATCGGCACACAACAATCTTTCTTGCACGCCGACGTGATACTGAGGCTTCAGTGCGCTAACTGGCGCAAAATCAGTGAGCCACTTTTGGAGCAGATACGCCGTACACATCATTTTTAATACTTATATATTATCATATTTGTCAACTGCGCGTGATCGTAAAATAGATGTAAATAGGTGTAAACTTTAAGAATATGTCATGCTAAATTTCAAGTCAGCAAGATAATAATTATTTTTGTTAATATGGGCATAAGTGAGTCAGTGATAATTTGATCACATTATCACTTATTTGATAGAATAGGCTCACTAATCGGTTTCAAAATATTCTGTATCTCAATTAATATGAAGCAAAGATGCCTTCGTGGTAGCATATCTGAAATCTGTGTCGATGGACGATAGTTCGAATTATATAATGGCCCTATAGTTTAGATTAAGGAAAATACACTGAGATCGAACAGGATAGGACATTTTCCAATACCTATGTAGCTGTATACCATGCACAGAGCAAATGTCATCAAGCTTAGATTAGCATGTTATCTACCTTTTTACATGGGTTTTTATCAGGCCATGGTCTGGCATTGAATTTTGGTTTAATGTCAGTAAGCGATGATTTGGATTGTACTGTAATTAACAATAGTTACAGCGCAGGCACTAAGCTGCACATTATAAACATTGGGCAAATCCTTTTATAGTTCTTCCTCTTGCATTTGCTTGAGCAGGCTATGTGTGTTAGATTCATCTGGTGCAAATCATTAGAAATAACCAGTAATATCACCACAACGACACTATATATCTGATCACTTGCTAGAGAATCAAGTTCGCTTTGCTTCCGGTTCAAGCATTTTACTCTACTTACTAGAAACAGAGCAACGACAGTCTCTGATAATAAGAAGGATTACAACCAGCCTTGGTATTTTTAAAGTTGGTATTTGATGAAGCTTTTAATCTCATGACTCCCACACGTCCCTTTTGTAGCCTTGCAGATATATATATGGAAGGTTGTACGTAACAGTACTTTCTCGCCACGATTTGAAATGATGATGGCTCAGTTGGTAGTGTGTACGGACGCCACGTTCATTGACGTTAGTTTTAATCCACCTGAAATGAACCTGAACTTTCGGTAAGAGAAAACATGGTGAGGGAACCATAGCATAACGTTAGAGTTATTTCCAATGTGCAACTGGATATCTTCAAGTTGAAATATGCCGCCAATAACTGTAGGTGTGTTCCAACAGTTGCACTTTAGAGTCATTCTCTACACTAGTCTTAGTGCGTTCACCATCTTGTCACATCGTCACTTGACATCAAATGAGATTACAGCTATAACCATAAACCTGAAAAGTACTCCTAGATCTAAATCGCACTTTACGTGCATAAAAAAAAATGATATTTACTACAAGTACCTGTTTTAATTCACTGTCGAAGACTTCCCTGGGATAGACGTCGTTTATGTCGATTTTGAACCTCTGCAAAGACGAGGTAAGTTCTTGGTAGTAATGGTCCAGGAGTTGCTTGTAGTAGTTTCGACGGAACTCCTCGTCGGTGCCAGTAAAGATGAAGTACAGGAGATCTCCGGTCAGGGACCCTATATGCACTGTTTGGTAATCCACCACTATTGTCTCAAGGACACCGTTCTGGAAAAATATATGCATTTTTATCGTTTATGGGTTTAGAAAAGGTTTACACTAAAGGTTTTATCTCAAGAATTGTTATGTCAGACATTTTGGTAATAGTTTGCACACGTATGTACGAGAAAGGTCCGAAGAATACTGGACCAGTTTATAAAAATCCTTTAGGGTCCAACGATATATTGGCCATAACAATATATTTTGTTTGAACGACAAAACATCACCCAAATTAAGATTCGACCAACATTGAAGGTTTAGCGTTATAGCCATAATCTCAATTGATCTTAAGTGATAACGTGAACCAGCATGGAGGACATGCTAAGCCTAGTGAAGGAGCTGGGTCTCAAGTGTAACCGCCGAAACACACCTATAGGTATTTGACGGCATATTTTCAACTCGAAGGTGGTAGCCAGATAGGTGAGCATTAGAATAAGCCTTATCACCGTACTATGGCTTCATTACGACGTTCTCTTTCAACAAAAGCTCAGGCTCAACGCAGGAATCAAACTCACGTTTGCTGACGCAGCGTCTGTACATACTACCGAGCCATTATCGCTCCCAGCATAACATAGATATCAGAAAGGAGAGTATATCTATGGGTGATATGTTTTTATTGAAATGCCAAAATTTTGGGTTCCAGAAATTTGAAACTTCCTTTCAAAAGGGAAGAGCCAATTTTATTTTTTTCAGCTTTGGACCTTACATTGTAAATGTATAGTACTTGAAATATTGTTAAGTTTTTGAAAATCTAAGATTACATTTGTGTTCCTAAATATAGCTAAGGACACTCTGGATTGATTTGGACTACGTAGGCTCAATGGAATTCCTACGGAATATTAGTGTGTTTCCAGAGTATATGTATATCGTTGGAGTCGGTCGTATTTTTTTTTAATTAAAATTATATTCTGGAAACTAGTATGTAGTTAATGCAGTTATTCTTAGGACGGTATAGTAATACCTAACATTCGTTATCTAATCTCACACAGATTATCCGTTATCGGACTAATTATCTCATACAGAGCGTATTATATCATCATTTATAAATTCTTGTACGAATAAACACTTAATAAAAATACTATAATAATGACTACCCGAAACAACTTTTTGGACTAAAAAAATTTATAATATCTACGTTCACGAAATACTTTTTGCTTATTCTTAAACAAAAAGCTATGAATAGTGTCTTACAAAATTAACATAAGAAAAGATTTCGTTTAAATGATTCAATGTAAACTATTATATATTATTTTGTAGCCGCAAAATAGACTATTTTTATTTTCCATTGATATTTGACTTTGTTTATATTAATGTTATAAAACAGAAAATTTTGTTTGTTTGTTTAAACGTGCTAATCTTAGGATACTACCAGTCGGGTTAAAAAACTATTTTTGTATTTTATAGAGCAATAACTAAGGTAGGCTTTAGGTTATATAACATTACGCTACTACCGATAGATGGAAAGCTGTATCGAAAAAAGTTACAAACACCAATAAAGCTGTTAAATAATTGTTAGTTCCACGCAAATGAAGTCGCGAACACAGCCAGTGTATATGAAATTTGTTATAAGGAAATTGATCTTTCTAATTTTCTCGAGTAACAGCTCACGATCGCCGGTTATTGTAGTAAAACTATTAAATAAATAAAAATAATAAGGGAAAATATCGTAAGCGACAAGAATCTTAAAAATATTTTATTATCGTAAACTTAAAAAAATACCTTTATAATTTAGAAACTGTACATTAATGACCACTATTTTGATAGATCATTGGTTTATTATGAAAAACAAGCCCTATTTTTATATAGATATCATAAATACTTTTTAATTAGAAATGAAATACTTTCTTCTGTAAATGACGCACATTGTCGTTGACGATGTTTTTCCTGAAAAGGCTCGATATGTTTATATTCTTATAACGACTCGTCTGCAAGGATGCATTCCACTTCAGTTTATGTTTGTTTACTTGTCCACCTATACAGTTATTCAATAACTTTCCAAGTACTTTGGCATGCTCCTATACCACCGCCCAAATTGGCGTAAACACATATGGACTAAAATAAAGCAACTTAACACTAAACTAAGAAGCATGTTTTAGGTAATAGGACCAAAATTAGAACTCACGCCTGCCTGCAAAGTAAAAACATATAATACCACCCTCAAACCCATTTGGACATATGGAATACAATGATGCACCACAGTCAGCAACAGCACTGTGGATACACTCGAAAGATTTAAAATCTAGGCAATTCGTTGTATGCTGCACATCCCACAGTATATTAAGTACACTTATATTAGCATGGATGTTAATAATTATTAAACAGTCGAGACACATTAAGATACTGTTGTCAAAGATGGAAGTCTTAGTGAAAAGTCTCAGTGTGCCTAACCTTAAACTTCTTGTAAGAGTCTAGTAAAAAGTAAAAACATACAACTAGTAAATGTAACACTCATAGGAGACTATAATATAAGAAATGAAATAAAAATTACAAAGAAAACGACAACAGAGTCGCTTATTGTACCATATAATAGGAGCAGATTGCCAGGTCTCGTTCAATATCAAAGAAGCAAAAAAAGTTTATGTTTGTAACGCTCGCAATCTAGCGGTACGGGAAAACCTGAGGTCGTAGGGTTTAGCGTTGTGAACGCTTAGTGGGTCTTAGCCTTAAAACTCCCACAGCGTTTATTTACAGTCACTATCGCGCATTGATACTATTCAAACTTTCTACCCGTCATTTCGCAACAACCCTTTTGCACGCCTCATAACGCGAAGCGTTTGAGGTAGTGCATTACTCTCAACATTTACCAAAGTCGAGCAATTTTTGAGACTTCAACGATCATTATCTTAAATCTTTTATGTTTTTACGGCAATATTTTATTGTCTAGAGAAATACTCTCACTATCACATTAGGTGATTTTTAAATTAATTTATTTCACGAAAAATATTTATTTATTTCTTGGACGTCCGGGTATTTGTGTGTATGGAGGTGTAACGATTACGCCCAAAAAACTTAATGTATTGGAACCATTTCTTTTTTTATAGCTCTTGAGTAACATCGGATTACTTCCTATTTAATATGAATGCTTAAATCTATGACATTCAATTATAATTACGTTATGAGGCGTGCAATTTTTCCAAGCTATTTTTATTTCTTCACACTGCAAATCTTGGTCCGTACTATTTTCATTTCATTGTATTTAATTTATTTTTAATTTGTTGTAGTACTCTTAATAAAAAATTCACAATACAAATTACTTAGTTATGAGTGGTTTCCTGTTTGACAGATATAATTGTTATTATTATTACTATTGCACGCCTCATAAGCGAAATGTTGAGGTGGGTACTACTGTCACTTCACGCAAAACAACTGATTTTTCAAACCTAAAAATGTCTCTATTTATCATACATTGCACTTGTCAAATAATATATACACAGACATATCAAGCAAAACACTATTTTTATCACTAATCGTATTTTTGATGCCATTTTTGTTATATAAACTAGTTAAAAAAATGTTTTTTTTACGCTTCAGTATAGTTAGGAATAGAACCTTATAACTTTTTACGTTGTGACTCGATGTGGTTTAATTGTTATTAAATAAACGAAAAAAAAAATGAGATTATGAGGCGTGCAGTTTGGATTTTCCAAACTTTTTCATTTATCATTCAGGGTGCTTGTGACTTTATTGACCTACTGGGTCAGCTGCGGCAAACTCCTCTTTTGTTACGGTGGAAATCATATTCACTGTTTCGTTTTAAAGGGAAAGAAAAGGTCTCTAATTCAGTTCATAAGACAGAAGTGAATATGTCGGGTAAAGCTGACTTTACCCGAACGATCGTCACACAAACAGGTTACGGATCAGAATTTCAAAGCCCTACCATAAGAAATTTCACTATAAAAATATCCATTCCGATAATCCAAAGTATCAGTTAACATCGTGATTAATTTAAACAAAATCTGACCCGTAGTTTCAGAGCGAATAACGTACAAGGAAATAAAAATAAAAATATATAGTTGTAAAGCCATGACAGCTCAGTTGTTAGTGTGTGCGGACGCCGTGTCAAGAGAGGTTATTTCGAATCTACCTACAATGAGCTTGAGCTCTCGGTAAAGAAAAACATCATGAGGGAACCATAGCATGGTGGTAGGGCTTTTTCTGATGCTCGTCTGGCTAGCTACCACCCTCAAGTTGATCAATAGGTGTGTTCCGGCAGTGGCATTTGAAAGCCAGTCCTTCCTATAAAGGCCGGCAACACACCTGCGATTCCTCTGATGTTGTGGGTGTCCATAGGCGGCGGTGATCTCTTACCATCAGGTGACACACTTGCTGGTTTGCCCCCTATTCCATAAATAAAGGTGACTCCATAGCATGGTGGTAGGGCTTTGTTAATGCCCACCTGGCTAGGTAACACCCTCATGTTGAAAATCTGCCGCCAAATAATTATAGGTGTATTCCGGTAGTTGCACTGAGTGCCAGCCTCTCCACTACGATTAGCGTGTCCCCCATCGTGGGCCACATCGTCACTTAACATCAATTGAGATTGTGCCCATAACGCTAAACTTAACCATAAAGTAAAGTCATAATTTAAATTAAAAAATATATTAATATACAGTGTTAGCTTATAATATACCGCATAAGAATTAATATTTATTCATTCGAAGGTAATCTGTAACGCAGTTTTAAGTAACATCAAAATTCCAAAAACAATCGAATTTCAATAAAAACAAATTCAACCTTCAAACTAATTAATATTTAACATTTCATTAGCGCAATACGGAACTAAAGAACCGGAATAGAATTGAATATATAAATGTAAAAATATTACATCACCTACTTAACTATTATCATACTGTGTGTTAAGCTTTCACGCCTAAACCGCTGAAGCAATTATGATGAATTTTGGTACAGAGTTAGATGGGACACTGGATACGGAGTTAGGCTATTTTTCTCTTAAAAATAGAGTAAAGTGAGTGATAAAATTTCTATGAAACTTTTTTTTGCGTCATCAGGTTGAGGAGAAATCAATATTAATGCGAGCGAAGCCGCGGGTAAAATCTAGTATATAAAACTTTATTATGCAACTAATTGTTCTCGCGACTTCGCGGAACGAAAATTATTTAATCTCGCGCCGTTACTCAACTTACAATGACTTTTGAAAGAGTGAACCGATTTTAAGGAAACAAAGACTAAATGTTACTCGAGGATACGCTTTATGATTTCCTCGGTGACGTTTTATCATGAACGTATTACTTTAGCAGTGATGTATGCACAAACAAACAGATAGACAGACAGACATTAATTTCTAGAAATGATGTTAAAGTATTTTATTTCTTACTCTTAGTCACTTGTAATAAATTTTTTTTAATAAATAAATAATCAACATTTTACTTGTAAAATGTACAGACACGTTTTATTTACATTTTTCTTATATGTATAGAAGCCGGAGAAACAAGTGATGTTTGTTTTTCGAGACGTTAAATCAAACAGCAGGATTTCCACCTTCAAGGCTACGTAGCTTGTTATAACGAATTTGGATTTATCATTTAGAAGCCGATCGCAGCTTGAAACGTGTAAATTGTATTGATGGAATAAAGACGTAAGCATTATTACAGTCGATTAGATATTATTATAGTTGAATAGATCTTTTTGAGAAGAATAATTTTGTAATATTTTTTTCATATATGGGTTTACCAGCAAAACTTCCAGTCGGCATATTTTACAATATCATTATTAATTCGTTTTCTTGCAATGCTTATCGGGTGGAATTTTGTAATTGATTTTAAACTAACTTCCCGATAAGTTAGATACTTGGAATTTGGACTATAATTCAACAGTAGACGACAGTGCATAAAAATGTAAAAATATTTATTTATTTGTTTTTTTCAATATAATATAATTATAAAAGTCTTTAAACAACACATCACCAATTTTCTTTTGGTAAGAAGACAGGCTATTACAAACTATGTCTATTCGTCAAGAAATTTGTTCCTGTGATAGCAAGAGCGTTGAAAAAAGGAGTTCTTCATATAATTTCTTGAAGAAGCGATGATAGCTCAGTGGTAGTATGTACGATTTCACGTCAAGGGACATGAGTTCGTATCCACCCAAAATGAGCTTGAGCGTTCGGTGAAAATATCGTGAGAAAACCATAGCATGGTGGTAGGGCTTTTTCTAATGTCCCCCTGACTAGCTATCACCATCGAGTTGTAAATCTGCCGCCAAATACCAATAGGTGTGTTCCGGAAGTTGCACTTGAGAGCCAGTTCCTCCACAGGTTTAGCGTGTCATTACTTAAGATGAGGTAAGATTATGGCCATAACGCTAAACCATAACTATATTAAAAAAACCGACATAAAGGTAGTACAGATTATACCATAGCAAGTAGCTTAGTATGGGGTTGTTAATAGATATATAAATATTTAATTTGTGGTTATTTGTATTATCCGACATTATCCAATAATAAATTTCTTTCATTATTTCTACTATCTGCACATAATTGAAAAATAGAGCCCTTAAATTATAAGGGACATAATTCAAGTTCACGCGAACGAAGTCACGTGCTAAGCTAGTTATAAATATATTTATATAATTTCTCTTATATTAATAAACTTTGCCGGGATACTGCAGAAAAACGGTGTGTCCTTATATCACACGAAAAAAGTAAATCATCAGTACATATCTCTGAGTCTCTTTGTGCTGATGTTAGCCAAATGAGCGTCACACAAAAAGGTTGCAAATCAGAATTTCAAAGCGCTATCATTCAAAGTTTCACTTAAAAAAAACTAACACGTGTAAAAACGTGACAGATATATTTTACTGGTATATATGACTCACTTTGATTTTTATTTTTGTTATTGCTAATGGAATAACAATACAGTTTTATTTGATTCACAACGATTGACAAAGTCACGCGAGTAGCGCTCGTAATAATATGTTTATTATGATTTCATTATGTATTAATAATAATGAATAATTTATTATCTGTGATCGTGTTCGTTGTGACAGTATTTTTATAGTGTCGCAACAAAGTGTGATCAGTATATCTATTTAGAGTTAACATATCATTAACATCATCAACAGAGATATCTATTAACGCCATTACGTCGCCCCGGGCAAAAGACGAATTATTATTACTTAAGTATATATATAATTTTCATTGATCAGAAAATTACCATATATTCACAGCATCGAATGTTCAAATAAGTTCAAGGAATGCCCTAGAGATACTATAATACAGTATCAATCTTTACTAATATTCTAAACAAGAAAGATTTGCATTTTAGTTTGTAACGAATAAACTCAAAAACTACTGGACCGATTTCGAAAATTCTTTCACCGTTACAATGCTATATTACCGTAAGTAACATTGGTAATAAATTAGTTGACTAATTTTCAGTATCATGCGAACGAAGTCGCAGGCCCAGCTAGTATTACATCAACAACTTACATTTTTATCGAACGGAGGGATTAATATGCGAAATATTGTCTTTGTTGGTAAGACTTTTTTATGATAAAGAACAGCAAACAGGCAGACAGCCCACCTGATGGTAAACGGTTACCGTCGCCTATGGACAACTGACCTTGGCGGAAATGGCTGGTTTTCGTCACTAAGCTAACGGATCAAGGATTACATGGTTAACAGTCATCACCAGAACCAAATGTGGGACCAAAATTCACCAGAGCCTTTTCGGTTGTACGGCAGGGTGCACCGCATGCAGATGAGGTTGGATTAGGTATCTTAAATGGTATTCAACACCCCCTTACACCCTTCAAGAGTATATATACTTTTCATTGATCAGGGAACTACCATATATCCTTAGCACCGAATGTACAAATAATTACAAGGAAACCCTTTAGAAATTTGAATAGTGTCAATATTGCATAAACAACGTAATTGTTTAGCGAGCGAAGGGAAAGATTTACCAAGCTTTGTCTTTGTTGGTAAGATTTACTACACCTTACCTCCATACCATACCTCTTTCTTTGGCACCTCGAGCAGTGCCCGGCTTGTTTCCACCTAAAGTGGTTATTGCTTTCAACAATAACGAAAATAATGTTTTTTATTTTATTTTATGGAATAGGGGGCACCCGACTAACCGTGTTTCCTGATGGTAAGTGATCACCGCCGCCCATAGACACTCACAACACCAGTGGAAGCGTAGGTGCGTTACCAGCTTTTATAAGAGGGACTGGCTCTCATGATACGTCAAAGTTACTATGACATTTTATATACGTGTCAAATGTCATCTCATACATTTTTGTTGTGTGTTACGTTAGCAATTGCTATAAGACAATTTGGCAAGGGCCATGGATGTAGTACCCGGATAGTAATACGGTTATAATAGTATTTTGCGTTCCGAAACTAATATATCCCGCAGTCAAATGGGCTGGTAGGGATCTAAGTTCGAGTCGGTTCCAACCACCATATACATGATGGTAAACTAGTGATAGTAGACTCGCAAACATGGTAGCATAAGCTGACACCGCGTCGATGGACGTGAGTTCGAATTCACCTACAATGAGCTTTCGATGAAGGAAAACATTGTGATGAAACCATAGCATTTTAGTAGGGCTTTTCCTAATGTCCACTTGGTTAGCTACCAACCAAGACGAAAATCCGTCGTCAAATACTTTTGTAGGTGTGTATCGGCAGTAGCACTTGAGAGCCTGTCCTTCCTCTAAACCTTACGTATCCACCATCGATTAACATCAGGTGAGAATGCAGCCATAACGCTGACTTGTAGTGTATTAAAAAAAACTCTTTGGTCCTCGCGTTACTAGCCATTGTACATCTTTCGATGAACGTCATTGCTTCAAGATAGTACTTTGCTTACCATCAGACAGTGATGTCACATTTTCCATTCTGGCATCTGCGGTTGTAGACAAGTTCGAAAATATCACCAAAGTAATGCTCAGACACAGAATTAATGTGATCCACAAATAATTGTCCTGTATGGTATTCGAACCTACAACACGCTAGTGCGACATCAGGAGCCAGGCGACCGCTCAAACCGCTGGACCAATCGGGCTGTTATAATTATAAAAAGTCGCAGTAAGGAAAAGGAACCCTTCCTTGTTTGTTATTAAAAGGCAACATTTCATTAGTGGCACAGTAGTAAGTTTATAATTCAATGGATTTATTTTCGTCATACATGACAATCGCCCTTCGTACTGTAAACTAGCCGTACCGGTGACTTTGTTCGCGTGGAATTATTGTAAAATTCACTTTTCTATCCCTCGGCAATAGACAAACATTTGCTACCAAACATCACACGCGTTTTAAGATAGCATGAAAGTTTCATTCAAATCGTTCCTGTAATTTTGAGTTTCGTGGGGAATATACATACACACATTGTGTGTATATATATATGAGTTATCTTTTTATACATTTACTATCCAAAAAAGGAGATATTGCGTTTTATATCGCTCATATCGGGAGCGCAACGCGTTTATTTAACGTGCGAAATAAATTTCAAGAATAACAACTATCTAAATAAATTTCCTACATCATGAATATCTATTTTAAAAGTTGTATCTGCGAAATAAAGGAATCAGCGAGTAAGCAACGCGCAGACCGCCTAAATCATTTATTTATATATCAATATTAATATTACAATGCGGATAAGAATGTTTGTTTGAGCACGCTAATCTAATAAACTATTAATATCATAACTTTTGTCTATGGCGATTAAGCAGTTATACAAATACTACAAAACAAATTGAGCCCAATGATGTCCCTAATTTTGCATTAGTTCAATTACCTAGCACGGCCTCTAATTAACCTAATGGCTGTGTTGACACAGTAATTAACACCAATCCTACTTACAATGAATCTATTGACTTGAATTTTGAAGTATAAGTTTTCCTGCGAGGGCTTTCATATTATAATCCGCAACCTCTTGTATGACAATCGCGCGGGTAAAGTCGGCTCGAGACGTCTTTTAAACCCTTCATACGTTTAGCGTTTTCAACATAACCTCAACAACTGTTATGCAGTGATTCCGCGACGTATCCGAAGATAGTAACACGCTATACCCAGTGACGTGACTAGATCTATAGTGCATTTAAAAATCATTTAAAATCCTATCCTGTACGGACTTCCTCATCGCAACTTCTAAACGCATTACCCGGGCTTTATCCATAATAGGCATGCGGCTAGACCCATCGGGTGATAAACAACCTACATTACCCAGTAAGAAGACACAGGGACAATTCAAGGTCCCGTGTTACCAGAGACTAGCGACAGCTTTTACAGTCCTTGTAATAATAGATAACTTCCGAGCCAAGTAGCGTTTTATACAATCGTTAGCATAAAAAAAAATGGGATAATATTTAAGTCGGTAAACCTAAGATATCTCATACACATCATAGAATTAAATGCGATCCGGTGATCTTTAGGAGTTTTGTTCGTATAGTTTGAACAATATCGGTTTACACAGGAAATATTTTTCTGATACTTTAGGGCACTTGATAATCACAGTACACAACATAGTTCCTCAAACGCCGATGCTATACTGAGTATTAAGTGTGCCAGTTGACACAAAATCAGCGTGCCGGTTTCGGAGCGTATATACACATTTTATTTATAATATCAATGGGTAACACTAGTGATAATAAACTATAAAAAAAAAATTGGTGCCATTCTGTATTTTATTTACTCTTGTAGGACAATGACGAGTTTCGAAGGAAATATATAAGATAACCTCGATCTGGCGACGAATTGGAGACCGTAAATATACGCACAATAATATGCAAGCTACCACTAATGCGACATATAAAAGAGACCATTATAAAGCATATGTTGTGTTAAATTACACATTACATTATTACGCAACAATTTGTTAATTAGGCATTGACTAATTAGGCATTGACTATGAAACGTTTCAGTCGATTTTACAATAACTATCCATTCCGCTAACTTTAATAGAATTGTGTCAGCTCGAAAAAGGTATACTTCTTTTATAGTTAAGGTTATGACCATAACCTCATCTGATCTTAAGTGAAGATATGGTCCAAGTTGGTGGACACACTAAGCCTGGTGAGGGACTGGCTTTCAAGTGCAACTGCCGGAACACACCTATTGGGATTTGACGGCAGATTTTCAACTTGAAGGTGGTTGCTAACCAGGCGAGCATCAGAAAATGCCCTACCACCATGCTATGGTTTTCTCACAATATTTTTCCTTCGGCGAAAGATCAAGCCCATTGTAGGTGGATTCGAATACACGTCCTTGACGCTGAGTCCGTACACTCTACCAACTGAGCTATCATTCTTCCAAAACATCCACATTTGGTTTAACCATCCGCCATCGTTAGGTCAACGGTCAACCATCGACGTGAACGGCCAATAAATTCCAAGCAGAAATGTAGAGTAGTAAACACTTCAACATAACAACAATTATGTAGTGCAATGAATGCACTAAAACTTAATTAAGGTATACTTAACCTAAATCCGTAATATGTTTATGATTCTTATTCTAGGAGCTAATTTGTATACCTTTGTTTATGTTTACACGGTTAATAAATATTTTTAAGTACATCCAAGTAGTAAAAGAGGCGATGGGGGACCAATGATATTATGAAATTATATTGAAGCGATGATAGCTCAGTGGTAGTGTGTACGACTTCGCGTCAAGGAACGTGAGTTCGAATCCAACCACCTACAATAAGCTTGAGCTTTCGGTGAAGGAAAACAACGTGAGGAAACCATGGCATGGTGGTAGGGCTTTTTTTGATGCCCGCCTATCTAGGTACCACCCTCAAGTTGAAAATCTGCCGCCAAATACCAATAGGTGTGTTCCGGCAGTTGCACTTGAGAGTCAGTTCCTTCAAAGATTTAGCGTGTCTACCAACTTGGACCGTATCGTCACTTAAGATTAGGTGAGATTATGGCCATAACGCTAAGCCTTAACTATAAAAAAAAATCATAACTTCATAAAACCCAGAACAGACGGAGCTATAATATATATTAATATAGTAAGCTATATATTATGATATAGCAAACTGCCACAGACGATAACTACACTGTAATATATATTTTTGCACTCATTAGTTCGTTTCAAGAGCACTTATTTACGTTACCTTCTTAATAAAGGTGTACTAGTAATTTTAAATAGCGTATAATGGATCTAACTAGTTATGTTTCACAGCGCGCACAAATTACAGATTAAAAAATACACCCTGATTGTTCTTGAAATATATGTCAATATACTAAAATATATCGTGCTATATCTGTCGATATATTTTGGTGACGTAATAAAAATTTCGTCAGAATTCCGGTCATGGAAAACATCGTGATGAATCCATATTATAGTTGTAAGGCATTTTGTAATACTCTCCTGGCTGGTCAGCATCATCAAGTTCAAAGTCCGACGGCAAAGTCTTATATGCTTGTTCTAATTGCACTTGAAAGCCAGTCCGTCCACTAGGCTAAGCGTGTCCACAATCTTGGTACACATCGTCAAATAACATAGGCTGAGATGGTGGCGCACTCCGTCGCCTCGTACTGGAGGAAGTTTTGCTCGTGTGGAGGCGGCGGAGAGGGAGCGGGAGCAGATCACCACGTTCCCTTCCCGAGGGCCGATGAACCAGACGGCGGCGACTTGTCGACAATGATTTGTGTCCCCGTAAAAACCGGCCTACGGGCGGAGGATGGAATGTTTCTCCGTACATGCAGTACATACTCCGTACATCCGTGAGCAGATGAAATATAGTCATAATTCCTGCTCCCCGGCCGAATAGACGGAAGAAGGACAGCGTGGGGTTTTAGTGGGTATTCCGGGCGATTAGCGCCGGGCGAGTCCCACATACCCCTCGCTACGCCTTGCCCAGCCGGGACGGGATGCGCTTAAGCATTTCCACACGAAAAAAAAAGTGAGATTGTAGTCACAACGATACCTATAAAGTGTTAAAAACTGGCGATAAAAAATATATTGTTCGAGTATAATGTGAAGTGCCTATAAATTAGCCATAAAAAATTATAATTGTCCCAAAAACTATAAAACTGTAACCGTCACGTACTTGAAGTTAAATTCATCGTATCCGCGGACCTTGTGTGCAGGGTTGCCAGATTTAAATTTAAATAATTCATTTTATACTAGTAATCCAATAATAATCAGATAAAAATAAGAATAATCTTTATTTCCATACTAATATTATAAATGCGAAAGTGTGTTTGTTTGTGCTTCTTTCACGGCCCTAACTAAGCAACCAATCGACTTGAATCATTGCATAGAGATAGTTATAATGATGGATAGTCACATAGGATACTTTTAGTCCTAGAAACAATCAAGTTCCCAAGGGATATTTAAGGGAATATTTTGTAGCTATATGATATACTTATACTAATTACTAGATTAATAAGTGTACTACATTAATATGGATTAACATATAGGATAATTTTTATCCTAGTAATGTATTCCATTGGGATAATAATTCAAGTTTAATGTTATTTTAATTTATTACGCGTGCCAAGCCGCAGGCAGTAGCTAATTTGTTTAGCTACCATATGACCATATACCATATGACCGCACCCAATGGAAACTGCTTATTCGTCGTGGTCGCGATCCTCAGCAATGAGGGGACAATGATAAAGAGAAAATCGATACTTTAAATGTTGACTAAGTTTACTTATTTTAAAATTTTCTTACAAAAAAAAAACTGGCAACCCTATTCATTGCGACAGATTGTGTTTACACAAACAAACGAGCGTGATATTGCAAACGATCATAGAAAACGCACAATCGAGGTCACAAACATTACCTATTTCGTCATTTAGTTATAACTAAGTTCAGCTGGCGGGTTCGTTTGCGTTTGCAAGAATATTAAACAGTTTATGATCAATTTTATAAATCTTTATATATAAAAATTTCGTGTCTCGTTGTTTGTCCGCGATGAACTTCAAAAGTACTGAAACGATTTTAAAACAATATTGCACATTGTGTGCAATTTGATTCAACTTGAGAGATAGGATACTTTTTATCTCGATAAGTGATCATAACACGATATATGTCACTGTAGTCGATGAGTCGAAAAGGCAGAAGAAGGTATGCCAGGTCAGCTAGTTCTCATATATATTTGTTTGCATCCTTTTCTCCTTATTTAATAGAAACGTGTATTTAACTGTAATTGTATTGTATTTTTATTATAATTGAGCAATCTTGTAAAAACTCAAACAATATTCTGACAAGATGGCGGCTGAGCTTGGAACTGACCACGGAGTTCTGTGACAACTCAAATGCATTAATTTCGTTACATTAGCTTAAAATCAAATATACGGTCTAATAAACAAAAGTTTATAAATTGAATAGGAAACCAACATATTATGACACATTGGGTTTCTTGGAAGAACTCTTTTTACCTGCTTTATAGTGCCTGTTACTTATTTCACAGTTTATACAAAATTATTAATTACCTGGGTAACCGCGCTTAGCTCGGTATTACTCAGATATTATTCATGTATGAATCACATATTAATAAACATCCATATTTTACAATTACACATAAGTGTGAACTTATTAATAGAATAAAAAAATCATGAATATAGTCAATCACTGTTTTAAAAAATACGTTTTTACGAATAATGCAACTATTTATGTGGAAAAAGCAGAAAGCATTTTCCGAGATACGAGAAATTTATATTTCTCTATAATATCAGTAATATAATATTTATTTATTTTTAAATAAGAATCGATGCTTATTCTGCCTGTGCCAAGTGGTTAGAAAAAGTTTTATAGTCCCAAAATAAAAATAAAAATTGTAATAGCAGGGAAACGAGCTAGCGTCTCACCTGGTGGTAAGTGATCACCGCCGCCCATGGACATCCAAACATGAGTGGAATCGTAGGTGTATTGCCGTCCTTTATTTAGGAGGGACTGGCTTTCAAGTGCAACTGCCAGAACACACCTACAGGTGAATTTCGCAGCAGATTTACAACTAGCGGATGATAGCTATAGGCATATTGGCAGATAGGCAATTGGATGCAACGATTACATCGCGACATCTTCTTTCGCCGATAGCTCAGGGTCATTGCAGGGATTCGAATTCACGTCTGTTGACGCGGCGTCCTTACCCACTACCACTGAGCCTATCATTGCTTGATAGACTGAATATATGTAAATATATTAAGGGCCAGCGTTGTTATTGGATAATAAAATATACAAAAAAAAACGATCCGTGCCAAAACTTTGAATTCCGGACGTTTCGTATTTCTTTTGTCAAATCTCAAAGCATGTCTGTTGTCCAGGTCGAGGTTACAGGTGTATAAATAGCCATTACGAAGTATCTGATAGTCTAAGGACGAACGTAACACGGTCAAGCGCACGCGGGCCGCGTTCCGATGACTCAACACAAAGGCACCGTATTGTATATAGATATAAAAACGTACGAACAATTGTATGTTTACAGGAAAAAAAGAGTGGTTTCTTTTGAATTCGTAGAACCGAAATCTGTTGTAGTTTTTTTTTTGCTGATGAACGCCAAAGGTTATCTTAACGAGACATAATATTAAAATGAAGAAAAACGAACAATATATACATATATATCTAGCTAAGATAACGGAGCGTTGTTCGTAATAAAAAAAAGATATAATTATTTAATTATTTACTATATAAATTTAAAAGTTAATTTGTTTGTTTGTTACGCTTTCACGCCCAACCCGCTGAATCGATTATGATGAATTTCGGTATAAGAATAGATGGGAACTTGCAGGCGGTGATAGGCTACTCTTTTTGGCGAAAAACTTATTGGAAGTGGGGTAAAGAGAGGGATAAACTTTGTATGAAGCGTTTTATTGCGTCGTCCGATTCGTTCTACAAAAACAATATTAACGCGAGTGAAGCCGCTGGTAAAAGCTAGCAAATTCATAAATATCGTAACAAGTGCAAACGTTTTTTTTTTTTTGGAAATCCATATTTGTGAGCCGGAGGGTCTTTTACAGCTTGGCAAGTCTTTTTGGGTCGAATACTGAGGGCACTCAGCCCCGAGGCAGCGGACACAAGGGAGCCATAGCGTTCGGATCTCTGCTTGGGCTGCTGCTGACCGTATTGTATGAAGGGCCCTTATATACCTACGTATTGCCGAATGGGATTTATGGGACGACGTTTCGATAAAGGAAAATATCGCGAGGAAACATGATGGTAAGGCTTTTTCTAATATCCTCCTGGCTAACAACCATCCTCAAGTTTTAAATCGGCCGCCAAATACCAATAGGTTTGTTCCGGTAATGGCACTTGAGAGCCAGTCCCTACAAAATAAAGGCCGGAAACGCACCTACGATCACTCTTGTGTTGTGGGTGTCCATGGGCGGCGGTGATCACTTACTATCAAGTAATACGTTTGCTAGTTTGCCCACTGTGACATAAAAATAATATATAATTTATATTGTCCTCTAATATATAGTTAACAATATTTAATATCCAACATCATCGTCGACATGACAATAAAGATACAAAGTTCGATATAGCTGTTAAAGCCTTTAAGGCTAACAGCGTATGTCAGTTCCAAAAAAAAAATACTATGAAGATACTTACAAAGAAGCTTCCGCTACACCAATGTCTGCTATCATAAAAACGTGAAATTTTTGCAAACAGGGATACCCGCACTTTGTATCTATATTAATATTAAAAGTGGAAAAGTTTGTTTGTTTAAACGCGCTAACCTTAGGAACTACCGGTTGGATTCCCAAAATTCTTCTTATATTTGATAGAGGAGTAATTATCGAGGAATACTTTAGGCTGTTTAACATCACGCTACCACTAATAGCAGCATAGGTGTATTGAAAAAAAGGTAACAAAACGGTCAAAAATTAGTACATAATTTCTAATTTCATGCAAACGACGTCGTGAGTACAGCTGGTATCTAACATTATGTATGATGATTTACATTGCGTATGTATGATACGATGCGAGGGCAATTGAATGATTTACGTTGGTTCCAATAATTGCCGCATTCACTACCGGATCTGTGAAGGCCACACAGTATATCTGTCTCGTTGTTGTGACGTACGCAGCCTGTTATGCAACCTTAATATGTTGCTTATTATCTACTACATTTTTTGTTACGAAACATCATCATTTGGCCTAAAATATGCTGCTTAACCTTGAGTTGAATTTATTACGGAATATAATTATCACAACGATGCCAAGTCTGATGATGCGATGCTAGCTCAGTGGTAGTGTGTACGACTTTGCGTCAAGGGACGTGAGTTCGAATTCGGTGAAGGAAAACATTGTGAGGAAACCATAGCATGGTGGTAGAGCTTTTTCTAATGCTCGCCTGGCTAGTTGAAAATCTGCCGCCAAATATCAATAGGCATCTTTCGGCAGTTGCACTTGAGATCCAGTTCCTGCACAGTTTTAACGTGTTTACCAACTTGGTCCGTATCGTCAATTAAATCAGGTGAGATTACGGCCATAAAAAAGGTAAATATTTACAGCAGATAAATGAAAACAAATAAATTACTCCAAGTATTCACTTACCGTTCTCTTGAAAAGCAAATTGCTTAATCTGTAATCACCATGAATTAACACTGGCACGTCCAATGGTTTCTTGAACTCCATATAAGCGCTAGAACTCTCGCCCGCTTTCAAGAAATTCTTCAATCTCGTTTTATTCCCTTCGTCATCTGTAATTGCAATAGCATTATCGTTGATCGTCACCATGAGGCTTGTATGCTCGTCTGCCACCTTAAAGGTTTTGACCGTGAACTTATTAATGAGACTGTCATACACCTCAGGCTGTTCATTTCTGCATACGAAAGAGAACGAATGAAACTTAGCCATAGTTGCTATTGATATTTTCGCGTGTTCCCAATCGACTGATTCGAGTCTGCTATACGTGTTATAACCATTTTCGTATAAATCTTCAAGAATGATCGTCTCCTCTCCTAATTTAGGGCTGGTGCTGTAACATTTAGGGAACTTAAATCTGTTTTCTCCTCTTATATCGTGTTTATCTTCTATGTCGTTGAACAGTTCAATCAGATTCCCATAAACGTATTGTTCGGTGCTGTAGAGAATTTCCGCGTTTATTGCATTCCTCAGTTGTTCGCTCACAATAGCCACTTTACCGAACAGCTTTAAGTGAGTTCCATCATTCGGTATATCGATTTTGTAAAGCGCCGATGTGTAGTTTCCGCCGCCAGACGTCAGGGCCTTGATTTTAATGCCATCTTTATATTTTTCGAATAGTCTCTCGAGTAGTTCACGCAGAATTGTCTCACCGTCCGCCATCTTGAACGGTTGTAACGCAACTAACCGATCGTTTGTTATTTAATAACAAACAAATTCTATAGACTAATGAGGCAATGAGCGTTGACGAATACTTTTTTCAATATACAATTCGTTAATACGGAAACTGCCACATAAATCTTCGCTAACATTACGGATAGTTAAACTGAATATGATTTTTTAATTTGATAATATCCACAGTATATACGTTAATACATGCGACTTTGATTGATATATCGGGTATCAAAGTATTAATTCATTCATTCTTCGTCTTGGACGCGTACATTCTAGGTCAGAACAAGCTTATCTTCCTAGACAATCTCATGATTTTAAGATGTGTAAAGATACATTAACATGTTATCAAATATGTATTTCATGTGACTATTTATAAAATCTAGTATAGTTTTTTGTGTCGTATATAATTTTTGTAATAAAATGGTAATGTTTACTTACACAGATAAAAAAACGCACAGTTTTCTTATATGGTATTACAAGACGCGACTTTCTTGGCGTGGAAGTCAAAATTATTTAATATTTTTTGCCCGTTATTTAGTCCTAAAGTCTTTCTCAGTGATTACTCTATCAAATAAAAAATATAACCCGACTGGTACCTGTAGTTCCTAAGATTAGAGTGTTTTAAAGAAATTTTTCAGATTTTCAGCTGATTTATTAAAATTTAATAATTACATTATTCATTCTTAAGCCTATCTAGCATCTTTCTATCATTTTTATCCGACACATTTGATTAACATTGTGTATGTATGATTTTTAAACAGTAATTTTTATTAAATGGATATTCAAATATATCAATAATAATACGAGAAACAGTTTTTAACATATTAGAAAATCAAGTTTTATTATCTATATTTATACGTAGACGAGTAATAGTATGATAATATATTATTTGAAAATGAGTTTTTTCTCCCAACATAAACAATATATTTATAATTAAAATATTTTATGTAGAAATGTATTAACATAATGTAAAATGTGGTTGCAGTAAATACTGCAAGCGTAACGGACAATATTATATATAAGAAGTGTTAGTAATGATTAAAAGGCGTTACACAATGGTCATTACATGGATTTTAAATTACTTTAACCAATACATATTAGACAAGCGGTTTCTGCGACTCCGTTTGCGTGGAACTAAAATTGTATTTAATCATTTTTATTAAAAAAAATGTACATATAGCCCATGTTACTTAGGGCTAATGTAGCAAGTAAAATAATTTTTGAAATCGGTCCAATAGTTCTTGAGTTTATTCGTTACAAACAAAAATGCAAATCTTTTCTCGTTATAATATGAGTGTCGATTAGTATCGGTATAGGACCGATTATTCTTCTAGCATCGTATACAAGCGTATTTCAAATAACTCGGTACCAAAAATAAACCTTACTATGTTGTTCCTTAGATTCAGTAAAGCGAAAGATACAACTCGTTCAAGACAACCAGTAAGTTCTTAACGGCTGCGCAGATATAGATTGTACACGTCATACGCGTTTTGTAGTGTATTATAAAGAGTTAGTTGAATTTAATTATGTATAATAAAAAAAATAATCGCAACTACAAAAATATATTAATTACGCAAGTTTCTACCATTCCTTCAAATCATTGGTTATCTTCACGTTTTATTTACTTCCTCTTAGACGCTGAAATACATTTATTTGTATTTGTTTTCAATAACAATATACTACGTAAGGAAATCTATTCTAATCGAGTGTTTCTCAACACTTAATATTTTTTATAAGTATAAACTCTAATCTATTTAAGATATGTTCATATTCTTTAACGCACCCATCACATGTTTATTTAAATTTAGATACGCGTTTTTATCTCGGTGTGTTCTCTGGTTTGAGAACCAAATATTTAAAAAAATACGCAAGCCCCGTAACGATCGAACCGGATCCGATGCTGTCAGTAGGGTTGTCGCGTCATTCGAAAATGATTAATTCTAGGATTAATTCAAATCGAAATCAAATGAACCGATTCACGAAAAAGTCGAGGTCCAAAAGATCGATTTATCAAAAATCATTTTTTTTCCATTCGTGTTTCAATATAAAACTAATCATAGAAAACAAAGCTGAGTTTCGATTAGTTTAGATAAAGATTATTTTAATACCTTTATTAAATTTGGTAATATGAAAATTTTACTTCATATTATTATTTCATATATCATATAATATTATTTACCTTATTCATATCATTGATCAACAAAGAAAAATAAAATGAATCTACTCGAGGCGCTGACGGCTCGAGTCACATCAAAGTATCAGGGATATAAGATATATCATGTTCCGAATAATTATTTGCAATTTACTTCACTTATGCGCATTGGCAAGATTTTTCACTTAAAATGTCACGAATATTACATATCCTAAGGCCAAAGAACTAAGTATGTGAACAAAGTTTAAATCATAACACGACCGATTAAGATCCCACCAAAAACTCCCCGAAGCATAGATTACACTTTTTATTATTTACCTATTGAAGAAAGGCGAAGGCAACTGAGTACACAGCCTTTTAGCAAGTTTGTAATTATTAAGTGAAATATTATATTTTAAATATTCCTGATAATATTTGGGTAAAACATTTATATAATTGCTAATCATATTTTATAAAAGTAGGTTAAAATCGAACCTCGATTTTTAGGGTGAAATATCGATTTACTGGATCTGTTCAGAGCTGTGAATCAATATTTTTTTGTACCCTATAAAATCAATTGTTCATTTAAACAATCTCAGATCGCCATCCCTACTGCCAAAGCCACTAAATGGACCGGAATACCGCCGACTTCGTGGAATTTTGACAGCGAATTCAAAAGTTATTTTCCAGCGAAAGTGAATAAGTTTTATGCAGTGGGTTTCCCCAAGGTGTAAAAAACTGGTTTAGCGGCCAGACTCGATTTTACCGTCGTTGTCATGATGACATCTCTTACAATGATACGTCATCTTACGTCACTTTGCGTAATTAGCCAGTAATGTAATTCTAATTTTAGGTCTGCCTTTCGATCTTTTATCGCCGAGAATGGATAATTGCAGTGCCACGATACCTTCGCAGCCTACTCTCCTGCATTTTGTTGGCGATATCGCGCACCACTAGGCTTCCTCGCACATACTCGTTGCGAATTTTATCGAGCCTGGTTAAGTCACACATACATCTTAGTATGTATATTGCAGCAAGTAGGATGGTATTAAAGTTCGTTTGGGTCATGGTCCACGTTTCACAACCGTACCTCAGGACTGGTCTTATAATGGACTTGTAAATAAGCTTTTTGAGTTCAACTAGCATTCTTTAATCGCTTGTAACACATTTGAATATATAATTTTGAAGCGATGATAGCTCAGTGGTAGTGTGTACGACTTCGCGTCAAGGGACGTGAGTTCGAATCCAAGCACCTATAATGAGCTTGAGCTTTCGGTGAAGGAAAACATCGTAAGAAAACCATAGCATGGTGGTAGGGGTTTTTTATAGTGGCTAGCTACCACGCTCAAGTTGTAAACCTCCCGCCAAATACCAATAGGTGTGTTCCGGCAGCTGCACTTGAGAGCCAGTTCCTCCACAGGTTTAGCGTGTTTAGTGCTGAAATACACCTATTGGTATTTGGCGGAAAAGTTTCAACTTGAGGGTGATAGCTAGCCAGGCGAGTAATAGAAGAAGCCCTACCACCGTGCTATGGTTTCCTCACGATGTTTTCCTTCACCGAAAACTCAAACTCATTGTAGGTGGAGTGGATTCGATCTCACGTCCCTTGACGCGAAATCGTACACGCTATCAATGAGCTATCATCGCTTTAATTCGTTGAATTCACAGATCTTCAATATTTTTATTTACACACTACGCACTAACAGTGTCCAATACTTCATTCGCGCCCGTTTTTTGTCACTTTTTTCAATACTATTGCTCCTATTGGTGATAGCGTGATGTTATATTGCCTAATTAATACCTTCATAAATGATTGCTCTAACAAATACATTTTTTTTTAATTTACCGTAATAACATACATATTATTTATACACTTACTTTTTATTGGTATATACAAAGTAGTCACATTGAAATAGTCAATGTAGCTGGGCGACGTTAATTTTGTCACTACGAGGGCAGTATTGTCACAAGGACTAATTATTCTTTTTTTAGGATGCGGTCACATTACACATTGTAACAAACATACCAATATGTCGATATTAGTATACATACGCATACAAAAAGACAATAGATTTGACAGGATATCTTTCTAATTCTTTATCTATAAAAAAGATTCGGTTAGAGGGAATTATGCTATGGTTTTACAGAATGGCAGAATATTGGGCGGTTTATCAGCGTTCATGCAATCCTTTAACCTAAAGGTCCGGGGACCCGCCTCTTATTGTACCAGTCCGGTCATCTGAAAGGGTAGGTCGCCAGGCTGCTCTGACGCGGCCCGGCTTACCATCAGGCGGGGCCGACCGCCGGGGCCACACGGTGTTTGCATGTTCGAACAACATTGGATTAAATTTTATAGAATGGCCTGGCTGTATGCCATAATTGGTTTGCCTGTTTGTTATTTTTATATTCAGGAGATGGTGCCAGTAAATGTAAATGTAAAGTGTAAATGTGTGTGTTTTTACTGGTTCTTGACGTGCGTTCTGTGCGATCTTTAAATCATATTTATTACCGTAATACCAATTATATAAATACATTTAAGTGACGATACGGCCCAAGACGGTAGACACGCTAAACCTGTGTCGGAACTGACTCTCAAGTGCAACTGCCGGAACACACCTTTTGGTATTTGACGGCAGATTTTCAACTTGAGGGTGGTAGCTACTAGCCAGGCGGGCATCAGACAAAGCCCTACCAGCATGCTATGGTTTCCTCACGATGTTTTCCTTCACCGACAGCTCAAGCTCATTGTAGGTGGTTGGATTAGAACATACGACCCTTGACGCAACGTCCTACACACTACCACTGAGCTATCCTTCACGGTGACTAGTGCCGGGTGAGTCCCACCTGACCTTTCTAGTTTCTCCGGGATATGATAAAAAAAGAACAAGGGAAATGTAAGTAAATTATTATTCTTTATCGGTATTCTTTATTTCAGATATTTTTTACTTGATATATTAATAAATGGTGGTCTATTAACATGCAATAAACTTGAGATAATAAATTTACTAATTTTAAGAGCGCAAATATTATCTTCAGTATCAAACAGATATTTCGGATTTTTTATGTAAATATTGATATATAAATTGATATTTGAGAAGAGTCGCGGGTAGACGTTAGTAACAAAATTAATAAACCTAATGCATTTCTCGACGCGCAGTTGATTTTTACATAAGCGCCTCCAGTACTTCGAGATCACTACAACAGGCGTAACGTACGCGAAACAATTAAAATGGACACCGCATTGGAAAATAAACTGGTTTCGAACATGAAAACCACGCTACTGATCCGTTTGCTGTGTGGATTTTACCACGACGTCGCCCCTTCGAAGCGGATTCGTTTGTTTTTGAAAGTATACTGTCTCCTCGTGGCTGCACTTGTCACTTGGATGAATTATCGGCTGACAGATATCATCTATGTATATTCCGTCATCGCCAGTAACTTAGAATATATCTGCTATATATTGATCTCGTTGTTTGTTAAAGATGAGTATATAATCAAATATTACACCCAAATTAGACGCGTCGATGGGACACCGAGGGACGGGAGCTACCCGTGTTTGGGATTAATTTTTTTCCTTCACATTGTCTTTACGTTCTGCTTGGTGTTAACAGTTACTGGTGTTACATGTTTAAATTACAAGGAAGCGTGTTTCACGTTTTTCATTTTATATGTATATGATTTAACCGTATATTCTTTATTAGTGATTGGTAGAATGCCGCTTTTGATGGTTATTTCGTTGACTTACTGTCGAGTGAGACGCATGTTGGATGAGTTGGAAAAAGACAAATTGTTAGTTCGAGGCAAGTTTCAACCGCAAAAGTATGTTCACATGTATCGGACAATTATGGACGCTCTGGACGAATCTAATTACTATATTAAAAAAATGGTAAGTTTTTTTTATACTCTGTTTAAATGGATTAGTATTGTAATAATCTTCTTGTACTGTTCCCAAATCATTTGGGGTCGGCGAAATACGTTTTCATCTTCTATCTGCAGTCGCCATTACTTCATATATATAGCTGAACTAACAAAAACCTTGTTTTGCCCTCTCATGTGATATAAGTCGACTACAACGCCACCTATCACGTTCAGACATAAGGTTACTTATCGAGATAATTATACTAATCCAACCATATTATCCGTTTTATATTATCAATGCGAAAATGAGTTTGTTACGCTTTCACGTTTAACCCGCAGAATCGATTGTAATGAATTTTGATACAGAGATAGATGGAACTCGGGAAACGAGATAAGCTATTTTTTCTCGCGAAAAATTTATTGGAAATGGGGTCAATTGAGGAATAAACTTTGTACTACACTTATTATTGCGTCATCCGATTTGTTTAACAAAATCGAAGTTAGCGCGAGCGAAGCCGCACGTAAAATCTAGTAACATTATAAATGCGAAAGTGTGTTTGTTTGTATGTTTGCTATGCTTTCACGTCTGAATTATGATGATGAATTATGGTATAGTGATAGATGGAAACCTGGAGGTGGTGATAGGCTACTTTTCCTCGCGTAAACCTTCTTGGAAGTGGATTAAAGACAGGAATAAAGTTTGTATGAAACTTTTTGTTGCGTCATTCGATTTAATAAAATCAATATTAACGTAAGAGAAGCCGCGAGTAAAAGCCAGTATAAATATAAAATATAAAATTAATATACTGAGAATAATTCTTTCAGCTTTACATATTTCTGTTCACTTCAAACATAAAACTGATAAATGATGTCTATACTATAATTCGCGGAACGAAATCTTATGTAAGTTATTGTGTTTTTATCGATGTTCTTTGATAATAATTTGAAGCGATGATAGCTCAGTGGTAGTGTGTACGACTTCGCGTCAAGGGACGTGAGTTCGAATCCAAGCATCTACAATGAGCTGGAGCTTTCGGTGAAGGAAAACATCGTGAGGAAACCATAGCATGTTGGTAATGCTTTGGCTAGTGCCCGCCTGGTTAGCTACCACCCTCAAGTTGAAAATCTGCCGCCATAATACCAATAGGTGTATTCCGGAAGTTGCGCATGAGAACCAGTTCCTCCACAGAGTTAGCGTGTCTACCAACTTGGGCCGTATCGTCACTTAAGATCAGGTGAAATTATGGCCATAACGTTAAAACCTTAAGAATAAATAAAAAGGTCTCTTTACTATTTATCTGCAAATGGTAACCTGAGTAATGAAAGATCCTTTCTTAATTCTATATATACTTTAATAGATTTTACTTCGTGATTCTTCCTGACCTATAGAGAGGTGTACATTACAAGGGCTTACTGTTTCTTTGAAATCCTGGGAACTGAAGTGATACGCCGTTTTAACGCTTTTGATGTCGCTCCGTTGAAAATATCGAAAGCAAACCAAACTCCAAACGTTGAGTGACATTGTTTCTCATAGGAGCCTCGAGTAATACCAGAAAAAACGCTTCCATTTATAAAAAAGGACAACTTATCATCAGTAGTTAAAAAAGCATATTCTGAAGCTTCGGATTCTTATTTGAAGTAAAAACCTCTATATAACATAACGTACACACTACATCTGTTCCTATTTGTATAACTTATTGCGCTGTAAACAGTTTTGATTTAGAAATTTTAATTTAAGATCAAACAATTAATTTCGATATACAAAAATAACAACTGTTTGTTTATAGTTTTAAGGTTTCACTTCTGTCGGCAGTCCTTATGACTGCTTTGAATTTGTTTCATTACAGAATTTCGAGACCGGTATCGTTATCTGTTTCACGCTGAGATTGCTGTGGAATTTCAATTCTATAATTATATCTTCAATTTTGTGTGATTTGGTCGAAGGAAATATGAAACGTATCAAAATTATAATACTGGAGAAAAGAATTGACGCCACGAGTGAGTAAACCTCTAATATATCTTTTTTTTATTGAATAGGGGGCTAACGAGCAAGCGTGTCACCTGACGGTAAGTGATCACCGACGCCCATGGACACCCACAATATCAGGGGAATCGCAGATGCGTAGCCGGGCTTTATTGAAGGGACTGGTTCTCAAGTGCAACTACTGGAACACACCTAATGGTTTTGGCGACAGATTTTCGACTTGAAGGTGGTAGCCAGCCAGGGGGGTGTTAGAAAAAGCCCTACCACTATGCTAAGGTTTCCTCACGATGATTTTCTTCACCGAAAGCTCAAGCTTATTCTAGGTGTTCGGATTCGAACTCACGTCCCATTACGCGGCGTTCTTACATGCTACCACTGGGCTGTCATCACTTTATCTGCTATAAATTAAAAAAAAAAATTGCCCGTTTTTGTAACTTTTCCGGTACAGTTTTCCTCAATTTGTTTTCCTCAATGATTGTTATCTTATCAAATACAAAAAATATTTAAATACAACTGGCATTTCCTAGTATTATCGCGTTCAAACCAACAAATTTATCCACTTTATAATATTAATATCCTTTAACGCTAAATCTTATCAAAACTACTGAACTTTTTAAGGAATAGGGGACAAACGACCAAGCGTGTCATCTGATGGTAAGTGATCACCGCCGCCTATAGACACTTACAACACCAGAGCAATCGCAAATGTGTTGGCAGCCTCTCAAGTGCTTCTGCCGGAACACGCCTAATGGTATTTAGCGGTAGGTTTTCAACTTGAGGGTGGTAGAAGCCAGGCGGGTATTAGAAATAACCCTATCACCATGCTATGGATTCTCTCACCGAAAGCTCAAGCTCATTGTAGGTGGTTAGATTGTCACGTCCCATGACGCGGGGTTCTTACACGCTACCACCGAGCTTTCATCGCTTCTTATCGCGATGGGACTTTATTCGCAGTGGTAACATTAATAGATCGTACTAGACTAGTTATTAAATTAATTGTCTCTCGTTATTTCTGTTTCGATTTACATTTGTAAGCCGAATATAGCGGGCGAGCGATAACTAATCTATAGCTATATATAAAATTGATATTTGTCTATGTGAAATTGCTAAATCTAACATTGCGGCATCGTTTTTTGAAGTGATAGTGACTCAGTCGGTACTGTACGTACTGTGTATGGAGTGTACGGCGCCAATGAACGTAAGTTCGAATCACTACGATGACCGTGGAACGCCTTTGGGTAACAAAACATCGTGATGAAACCACAGCACAGTAAAAGATTTCTCTAACTTTAAATACTGTTGCAGACGAACGCGAGCGCGCGGAGATACAGAAGTTGTACCAGTTGTTGAAAACTCACCCTTACGAGTACACGCTTTGTGGTTCAACTCCGCTCAGCTTTCGGACTGTTCTCAATTTTATTTCATTTCTTACAACAACCATCATTTCCGTATTGCAAATAAAAGATTGGTGCACTTAGACATAATATCATCTAAGTATAATGCGCATGCAAATTTAGAAATTTTAAAGAATTTGGAAGAATTTCCAGTGAATTATACCTATGAAATAGGGAAACGATGAATATATAAGAGAGAGTTTCAAAGTGGCGCCAGTAGTAGAGAAGTTGAAAGGCCATTGTCTTGGTTTGGCCGTGTCATGAGAAGAGAGGAAACGCATGTGATGAGAAAAATAATGGATATGAATTTATAAGGATCGAAAGGAAAAGGAGGACCAAAGAAAAGATGGATAGAGTATGTAAGGAAAGGGAAGAAAGAAAATGGAGTTAATGAAGAGATGGCGGCTGATAATGATTTATAGAAGAAGAAAACGTATTGCGCCGATCCTGAATAACACGGGAATAGAACAAGAACACGAGCTCGGTAACAGTAAAACGGTGACTCGCCTGATTTGCGAACGCCAGAAACCAGATGTAAAACCCACTGTAATGGCACACTTTAGTGTATCGTAGTCGACACTCAGTCGGCATATGTCAAGCAGTAAATTGGAATGTATGGCTAAAAGTTTAGCGATCTACTGGAAATAATTCGAAGCTGATCTTTGGCAAGTCAGGAGGGCATGTAGGGTTGTCAAGAGGAATTTTAGTGGATACTGATGATATCCACAGACTTGTTTCGTGACCTGCTCAGGCAAACGCGGGAGGGATATCCGTGAATGGATTTTACCCGCATATAAAAGTAGGTAGAAATCTACACTTTCCAGACTTGCGAACATTTCTAGAAGAGATGTGAAAGCTGTCTCTGGTAGTACGGGCGAGTGAGAATCGCTGTGATGTATTTTTAATAGGCATCAGACGGTGCGTGTTACCAAAGAGCCTCCATACGGCCTTCTCATGACATGGCAGAGGAAGTACGTAAATATATTTTTCACCACGGAAACAAAGAAAGAAAAGGTAACGGTACACGGTGATGAGTTTGACACAGTATCAATAGTTTGCCACTATTATTAGTCAGCGTATATGCAGGTGCCGAGGAACTCGCTGGCGGACATCGAAACGACAACCTCTGATGGAATATCTCGAAGGGCGTTGTTGTTTTTAGATCATACCTTACATATACCTAGTTGAAATCCTGTGTATCCACAGCTGGATTTATTGACGTTGAACTCTTTTCGAAGCTCCGTCGTACGTTTGCTTAAAAAAATGTAGCTGTAGATATCAGTATAAAATAGTTGGTGCTTAAACCAGTTTAACGTATTAATATATGGTATATATTGCGTTTTGAATGTAATATTGTAGACTCGATTAGCGAATCGTTTATTTGATTTTATTTTAATAGTACATAGTTGTATAGTAGCGTACAATAAATGATGCAAGAGTTTATTTAAGAATACAGTATGATATAGTTTTCGGGTATATTAATATATCAATGTAGGAAAGTACATAACATAACATAACATAACATAACATAACATAACATAACATAACATAACATAACATAACATAACATAACATAACATAACATAACATAACATAACATAACATAACATAACATAACATAACAAAACATAACATAACATAACATAACATAACATAACATAACATAACATAACATAACATAACATAACATAACATAACATAACATAACATAACATAACATAACATAACATAACATAACATAACATAACATAACATAACATAACATAACATAACATAACATAACATAACATAACATTACATAACAAACATTACATTACATTACATCACATCACATCACATCACATCACATCACATCACATCACATCCCATCACATCACATCACATCACATCACATTACATTACATTACATCACATCACATTACATTACATTACTTGGAAGTTGTTTTTGAGACTTCGCCTTCATTTATGTCTGGTATAATATAGTAAGACTTGTGGAAATGATATTATTATGCTAAGAATAACTGTAAACTTCGGAAAATTACTTAAATGACTAAGTTACAATTTTATTACATGTAGAGATAGTTACACTATTCCGTAGGGACTAATCTGTAATAACAGTATTCAATTCGAGGTCATAAATGCCGTTCACTGTAAGTCTAAATACAGCTTTTTGTTTTTGTAGAACATTAGAATCAATGTTTGTGTAGAATTATAACATATTCTTTACTCCCGGCTGAGTTTCTTGCCCGTTCTTCTCAGATCGGATGTAATCGAACCGGGCGGATTAACTATAATTATAACAACAATTCTTGTTCAATTGATATAATAAAAATGTGGTTCTCCTATATATTTGTCTTTAGGCTCTACCAAATCATTCCTCCCACTAACTGTGGTAAGTGGCACGCTAAAAATTTTTGGGTTTTGGAAAGTTCAATTTATCACAGAGCATATTATTTATCTTGACAAGTAATGCGTCACAAATCTTTTATTAATTTGAATTTTTTTATTGATATTTTTTATCATAAAATAATTAAATATTACTACTATTAGGAGGGTAGTTGATAACACCGACTACTATATAGCAATAAGCGAAGATAGCTCAGTGGTAGTGTGTAGAAACACGGGGTCATGGGACCTGAGTTCAAATCCAAACCACTTACAATGCGTTTGAGCTTTCGGTGAAGAAAAACATCGTGAAGATACCATAGGATGTTGGTAGGGCTTTTTCTAATGCCTAGTGCCCGCCTGGCTAGCTACCACCCGCAAGTTAAAAATCTGCCGCCAAATACCAATAGGTGTTTTGGCGGTTGCACTTGAGAGCCAGTCGAGAGTCGAGCCAGAGAGCAAAGTGCGATGCGAGCGTGGCTACGGGTTCAGTCTAACCCAAGCACTCGAGACGATGACATCTTTAAAGTTACGTGAGATTTATATTATAAACACCGATTTTTATATTTTTAGTGTTTATGTTGTAAAACATTACAGGGAATGATTTATAGAGTTTCGTGGTTGTAATTTTGTTCCTGCATTAGCAATAATCAGATTGTTCAGTGGAAACGTGTCACTGGTACATTGAAAATGTACATATTTAGATATCGTCCTCTTTTTTTTTAAAAGCTCCGCTTATAGTTCCTTAAACTAAAATAAAGAAAGTTTTCAATAAATAAAAGCCTGTTACACAATCAAACTGTTATATTTCTAATACATCGAAAACTACATTTTGTAAATGTTTTATTGCTTTAAAATGTAAACCATCGGTGCTTACAAACGTAATAAGTGCTAAAGTGTTTAAAACACTAAAATCTCTTATTTCATAACGTGATATACAAACCAATTAACATACAGTTTGACTGTGGCCGTCAAAATAATAGTAAATCACATTATTGTTACACTGATAAATAATATAACTACTGGTGCTGTCCACGTCATGAGTCGTTTCAAAATACAAAAACGTTCAATTAATACGTTACACAGTCAATGTCAAATAATATAAGTACAAATATAAATCAGTACATAATAGCTCAATTGGTAGTGTGTACGTACGTCGTGTGAAGGGACTTGAATTAGAGTCCACTTACAATGAGCTTGAGCTTCCGGTAACTGGAAAAAACGTGATGAAACCATAGCATGGAGGTAGGGCTTCTTCTAATACCCACCTGGCTAGCTACCACTCTCAAGATGAAAATTTGCAACCAAATATCTATAGGTATTTTTTATTGGTTGCACTTGAGAGCCAGTCTCTTTACTGGGGTTAGCGTAACTACCATCTTGGGTCACATAATCTATTTTTATTTATATTAAAATAAAATAAACTATACATGTTTTAAAATTGGTTTCTACAATTGGTTTACACAATAAACAGAAAACACAAATATCAAGCGATTTATGTCCACCAGGCTGCCAAACTAAGATTCCCTGTATCTTAGCAGCTGGTTTGTCTCCGACTAGGTGTCACTTAACACCCGGTGATATTGTGTTCATAACGTTAACTTAAAAAAAAACTTTACAATTCTTTAGTAGGACCATTCGCTACCTCTCGAACCAGAATATAATAACGCGATCTCTAATATTCTAATACTGAAAACATTCGGACGCTCGTTGAAACGTATTTAGGTTGTATTATCGGAGTAAGGAAAATAATATAATAAATATTTAATAACAAACACGAGAGTTACACTGTGAACGATGTGAAAAATGAACTGTCAAAAGAGAAAAAGAATTTGACTTGTCTTAGAAAAATGTAAGTGCAAAAAACTTACCTTTAGTTAACGCTCTTCTATAATCTCTACCGCACTGCGTGGTGAGTAGTACAAGCTATTTATATCAAGAAATAATCTACTTACTAAGCATAAGACATAGGCTGTCAGTGTGGAGAAAGTATACACAAGAGAAGAGCTTCACAATAACAGTAATAAGTTAAAATCTAAACTATTTGCAGCTGCACTTTACCAAAGATTGTGAGGGTATTCTTTATTTGCCCCAAATGTATTCGTTAATTTATACAGAACACACAATATTATAATACAAAAGGTTGCCTGGAAGAGATTGCTATTAGCAATAAAGCTACCCTTTGTACTAACTAAATCATTTGTTATGTATAATTATATGTTTTAAGGTGTATAAATAAGATTAAATAAATAAAAATAAAATAAATAAATATATTTGCCATGTTCGTCTACACAAAAATATGGAGTGGTAAACGGTTGGAGTCAAGTTTTGATCTAGCGCTGTAACCGAAATTATTACTATATACTTTACTTTCCTCTATTTTTTATTTCCGTTTTTGTTTGTCTCTTCAAAAGCATACTTATTATTTAGAGGGCCGATTTTATTACTTTATTTTAGTAATTCATTCCTGGATCTTCATTTAGTGATGGGCTTTCATTGACTACTCTTTGAGGGACAATCACTGCGATATTCTTAAAAGCATTGAAGTTAAAATATCATCCACCCATGTAGACGTCAAAGACGTTTATTACTGAATATTGCCTTCCCCCAAAGATTACCACAATGCACCATCCTGTGCTGCTTAAGTCTAGGGTGCCTGCAACCTTCACCATGTCATTATTCCACTTTTTGGAAAACCACGTTATGATGGATTTTCTGGTAAATAGGCAAGACTCTATAAATTGTTGGTACCATCGATCTACCATTCTTGGCAGCCTACTCACTGCTACTTAAATTTGATAACTTTGAGGGATGTGTCTGTGTATCGTCTACAGATCTCCTCGTCCTTGATTTGCTCATACATACATATAAACTCTCATCATTGGGGTGGGGCCGAGGGTCAAAAACTTTTTTTTTTAATTTTGGTTACTGTGAACACATCTGCGACCAAAAAGAAATCTGGTAAAAGTTTGAACTCATAATATTAATGTTAAGAGACATCGTGATTGTTATTTTTCCATTTAAATAACACGGTTTTTTTTATTAATTCGCAGTTTTAATGCGCTCGAACGAATTAATCGGGAGTTAATCTACAAAAACGATTTACTATGATTACTCATTTTGACGACTCGTTATTTGAAAAGTTATTTGAGGTTAAAGTTTAACCTCAAATAGTAAATAATGACTTTTATATTTTTTCAGCACAGATCACAAAATAATGGTTCAGATACACATTTTTTTTATAGTTAAAGTTTAGCGTTATGGCCTTAATCTCACCTTATCTTAAGTGACGACAAGGCCCAAGTTGGTAGATACACCAAACCTGTGGAGGAACTGGCTCTCAAGTGCAGCTGCCGGAACACACCTATCGGTATTTGGCGGCAGGTTTTTAACTTGAGGGTGTTTGCTAGCCAGGCGGGCATTAGAAAAAGCCCTACCACCATACAAAATACCATATTTTTCGTTACTCTTTGAATGACATGGAGCTACGTATATTATAAAAGTCAACGTTAGTAACCAAAGGTCAACCGAAAACCAGTTGTTAAAAATTTTAGATAAGTTTAATAGACGAGACGTTTGATCTGCAGTATCGCGATGAGTGTGGTTATGAAGTAGGACACGAAGCTAAGGAGAGAGCGCACTTCAAGCGGCAAGACTCGTGCCAGCTTATACTCGAAAGGACGCGTATGCATCAGCTGGTACAGCTTCTGTACCTCAGCGCGTTCGCGTTCATCTGATAAAGTTATTGTATTAGTAAATAAAATGCCTTTTAATCACTTCTCACACAAATCAACTAGGAAAAACTTATTTGAAGTAAACGCATTTAAAACCATATTAGATTTACTTGCGTCTTCGCTCGCGTAAATATTCATTTTGTCAAAGTAATCGGATGATGCACCAAAAAAGTTTCATACAAAGTTTATCCCTCTCTTTACCCCACTGTCAATAAGTTTTACGCGAGAAAGGGTAGCTTATCACTGTCTTCTAGTTACAATCTCTATACCAAAATTCATCATAATCGATTCAACGGTTTAGGCGTGAAAACGTAACAAACAAACAAATTCACTTACACATTTATAATATTAGTATTATTAAATGTTATTATGTTAGTAAAGTATAATGTAAAATATATACATATTTGTAACTAACGACTCGATAGTTTATTTGAAAGGTTGGTTATAAACGTTTCACTAATAAAACCATTTGTCAATTTTACATAGCGCTGTAATTTTACTGCATTAAATTAACAAGTACATGGCCATGATTCAAAAAATCTTAAATCTACTTTAATTATAATCAGTTTGTTTGAAATTTAGCCTATTTTAGTTTGAACTAATAGAAGTTGGAAATAAACAATTCATGTAAAAATAATCAATCAATGCAATGCAGTCCATACTAGTATCATAAATGTGAAGTTTTTTTGTTACGCTTTCATGCGAAAGCTACTTAACCGATCTTCATGAAACTTTGTGCACATATTTTTGGAAATATTAGAAGTAACATAGTGTAATATTTTATAATAAAAAAAAAAAACGGAACATAAAAAACTTTATTTAATGCAAGCGAAGCTGCGGGTAACAGCTAGTACAATATAATCCGTCCTAGTGACTGCCTTTTGATATGAGATATTTTTTTATAAGCCTCCGTATAACGAACGTAAAAGTTTACCGACTAATATTTCTGTTGCACCGTGAGGTTGTGGAAACGCCTTCCTGTAAGCGTATTCCCTCCTTCCTATGATATCGGGCCCTTCAAATGAGGCGTGAAAAGGTTTCTGAGCAGGCCAGCATGGCAGCGTTGCCTGGCAGTGAATTTTGATTCATTGTCAGACTTCGCTCATTTGGATTGTATTGTACTTAACAGATGCAGTGGATTCACTAAGCTGCGCAACATTAAAAAATAAAACAATTTCCTTTTCAAATGCATACATTCTTATTACAAAGGTGATAAAAAGAACATGCGCCATGAAGTTAATATAAGACTTACTTTTGGTATCCATTCTTCGCTCCACAACAATAATTAGCATTTCCTGGAAGTTATCTTTAACCAAATCCGACAGAACGCCCGATACAATTATAAATTGGAAGTATATGATGGACAATAGCGTTATCCTCAATAAAAGCAAATAATATCCCGACTGGAAATAATTATGAATATGTTACACAGAATAATGCGATATGTTATTATTGGAAATTACATTATATAGAAATATATACATATAACTAAACTGAATTTGTAGGTACATTAAAATCTTTGTTAGAGAAACCAAAAGAAACATATATATTTTAAAATTTTGTTCGTCTGTATTCTTGTACACGCGTCACTTCAGCAAACATCTGGATTGATAATAAAAAACATACTTCGGTGATGACGAATACTATGAACGAATATACAAAAAAAATATAATTTAGGTTTCACGTTATGGTCACAATATTACCGAGCTATCATAGTTGCAAAAGCTTTTATCACATTAAAAAAAAAGTAATTTTTTCTCTTTTTTTATGAAATCTACCTTTGTAGGCAATTTTCCGATTGACAATTGAGAAACTCTGTACAAGCAACGAACTCAAACACCAGATTTTGTTGAGTGATATTATTTTGGGCATTTTACTAAAGATTGTTGCCTAAGTATCCTGCATTACTGGAGATAAAAAGAAGTTCAAATTCAACTGTTATTATTTATTTTTAACAAGACATAGGTGAACAAAGCATAGTACTTACATCTTCAATGTTACTCCAGGCGTGGTAAAGAATGTTGATCAAACACGTCATTGTGTTAGTTACGTACATCAACCACTAAAAGTTTACAATTCAAAGTCAATGTATTGCTGAAAGATTTATATGGAACGAAGTTCCTTATGGGTCGTCGCGCAGGGGTACCGTAGCCGGCAAAAAACATCCGTAACGTTAGCGTAAGATTTTTATGTATAGTCCATGTATGATGGCTATACAGTGTTCTAATGTATAGTCTACGTGATGACTGACTGATATTATTATATATTTTTATAAATCATCGTTAACAAAATAAAGATGTTAAGATAATTTTGTATAGTAGTTATTTTTTGTTTTTATCGATAACAAAAATCGTAATAAAAAATGTATACCTGAATAATTATTTTCTTTATCGAATAGAACTTGAAATAATATTTTTATAATAAGGAACTTCGTTTCTATCCGGTGTCCCACGACACCACTCGTTTTTTTTTTTCATTTATTTCAACGCCTTCAAAACTATCCTCCCAGAGAAGAGTAATTTAGTAACATTAGAGAAACTGTTTAAAATATCTTACTATACTTGTTGTGAGGCAATAGCAAGTCACTTATTAGTAGAATGCATGGTTCTTTTTTATAATTTATAGGTTTAGATTTATGGTCACAATTTAACCTGATCACATTTTTTTATGGGTTAACTGGCAAACAAACTAGCCTGTCAACTGATGATAAGTGATCACCGCTGCATGTGCACACCCACCACACCAGAGAAACCGCAGGTGCGTTTCCGAACTTTATTGGAGGGGCTGGCTCTCAAGTGCAACTGTTGGAACACATCTATGTGTATGGCGGGAGATTATCAACTTGAGGGTGGTAGCTAGCCAGGCGGGCTTTAGAAACAGCCTTACCACTACGTTATGGTTTTCCCACAATGTTTTCCTTCACCAAAAGCTCAAGCTCATTGTAGGTGCTCCGATTCTAACTCACGTCCCATGACGCGGCGTTCCTACACACTAACACTGAGCTATCATCGCTTCAAACATTAAACATGCTACGCCTAGTGAGGGGACTGGTTTTCAAGTGCAACTACCACAACACACCTATAGGTATTTGGTGGCAGATTTTCAACTTGAGGTTAAGAGCTAACCAGGTAGGCATTAGGATAAGCCCTAACACCATGATATGGTTTCATCAAGACGTTTATCATCACCGAAAGCTCAGGCTCATTGTAGGTATTTCAAAATCACGTTCATAGAGTCACATTATCACAGTAGAATACTTAGAGCCCAAAAGGATTGACCAAAGAATAGACAAGCCAACTTTCTTAAAGGAGTCTCAATTTTGAGATCTAAAAATAAGTCCTTATCAATAGAGGGTACTGCACCTGACTGGATTATATTAATTGACAATAATAGCATGAATAGCACTATGAGAAGCACTATAAAATCCCTTATGACGTTGGGGCTACGACTACTATACCAGAATTACTTATTAATAATAACAATAATACTATTTATTGCCAGTAACAAAAGTTTTAAGCTTACACTACGTGACATAGGGAGAAACTGCGCAAATGCTGTGTGGTACAGCTGTACCACACAGCGCTGGTTTTCAGTCAAAACATCGAAATACATAGTACTCATCGAACTGACTGCACTATGGGTAGCAAATACATTAAAGACTACGCTGTAAAAACAAATAAATAGTACAAGCTACTAAATGATAGCAGTCGAAATGGCTGCGGAGTTAATTTTTACGCAGTCAGAGTGGGAGCGATAGTTATACCTTCAAAATCTTTCTATAATCTACTAAAAGATTTTGGCCTGTCTAGGACAGTGGTAAGTTCTATCCTAGATCGTGCCTCTAAAGCTGCGCTAGCTCCAACTACATTTAGCTTGGCAGTGCGGGAAGAGCACGAGTAGTTAAGGTACGTGTTTATGCACGTCGGAAAGGGGCCCTTTAAACCTACGCTCGTGTCACAAGTCGCACGATCTGCTCGGAGTTTCCCTCTCTGTCACACGATTGATTGTACGATGAATCCACGGACTGCAAAGAAATTAAAAAGGGTAAAATTACCGTTACTTTGATGTAGAGGTTTGTCTTCTCCAGCGAGTCCAATAAAGTCTCGTACATCTGAATGTATTTCTGTGGCTGAAGTCTGCGCCGCGGCGTGTTGTTAAACCCATCTGTTTCCAATGTCTCTCGCATAATCTTCACTCGACAGTAAAACAGCATGAAAACCAACGCAATCGGTAATCTTCTCGCATTTAATACTGTAGTAGTGATATTAACAAGAAAAAATAGCAAGTCATTGTCTTCAGAAACAGAAGAATAATTATTTATGATTACGACAATAACAAACTGTATAAACAGAGTAGCGGGAATAATTATACAAATTATACGATTTAGGACAGTAAATTTCTTTGAAACCGGTATTCCGTCCACACAGGGCATGTATTGATAATAATTAAAAACGTATTTGTCCTGAAACATCAAAGAGAACAGTACTGTTGCCGTATTTTCGACGAATATTACACTTACGACAAGTAAAGAAAATCCTTCAAGGAGGAAATAGCAGGCTACGGTAGACAATGCAAGAAACAACAGGCAGTACAGTTTAGCCAACAGACGAATTCGGGCGGAATGATGAACATCGTGGTAGCATCCAAATAATAAACATAGATACAGCAAAGGTTTTATCTCGCACACTGTTCTGTCAGACATTTTGGTAGCTGATTTTACGTGCACACGACGCGAAGGTCCGAGGAATTGTGAACAAGCTCAGGTCAGCCGGATAGGGTTCAGTATAAAATTGGTTGTAAAAACAACTGTTCATTTGAACCACGGTGTATCATGTCGATTAACTTTTTCTGGAAAAATCTAACAGTGATTAATTCTAAATCTATTCAAAACATCACGCAATGCAATCCCAGAAGTACATAAAATAAATTAAATGATGAATTAAAAAAAAAACACCTGATGTCAAATCATGATCCAACCAAAAATTCAATTATATGGTTGAAAGACGTGTAAAGTTTCGTAAATCTTAGCAAACAGATCCTTTCTAAGTTATCTCAGCGTTTAAAGATCTCAAACAAGCTATACATTGTTTTTTTATTTAATAGGGGGCAATCGAGCAAGCGAGTCACCTGATCTCACCGGCGCCCATGGACACCCACAATGCAAGGGAAATCACAGGTATGTATCCAGCCTTTCTTGGAGGAACTGGCGCTGAAAGCTAGACTTCGTTAAAGACTGGCATTATTTGAATACTAGAAATCGTTACAAACTGGTCACCCCCTATTTTAGACTGAGTAAGACAAGTAACAGTTTTTTAGGTAATAGTGTTAAGTTTTATAATAAACTCCACAAAGCACATTACTGAATTGCCGATCAGTAGGTTCAAGAAGCATGTCAAGAGGGATTTAATGTCAAAGGGCTATTATAGGGTGGATCGATATGTGAGCGATCGTGATGCGGAATGGACACTCCTAATTACATCCGCTAATAACTACTGTAACACATTAAACTATTATATAAAATATATAAAAATAAGACTTAAAAAAAGATGCAGATCGAGTTCCTTGTCGGTTCTTCTCGATGACTGCGTTACTTTCGAAAGCGGTAGTAGTTTTGACGTTCATAAGCGACTTCTTAGGGCCTGAATTGAATAAAGATTTTTGATTTGATTTGATTTTAACTGCCGGAACAAACCCATTGGTATTTCGCGGCAGATTTTTAACTTGAGAGTGGGAGCTAGCCAGGAGGGCAGTAGAAAAAGCCCTACCTACCACTTTTCCTTCACCGAAAGCTCGAGCTCATTGTAGGTGGTTGGATTCGAACTCACGTCCCATGACGCAGCGCTCCTACACACTACGACTGAGCTAACATAGCTTCAGAGTTCATTCAAGGCTTTCAATAGGATACATTCTACTTACTTAATTTAATTTATTATTTAAATAACGATGTCTTCAATTATACAGAACCGTATGTGTATTTGTGTTTGTTTCAACGTCAAGGTATTTTGTTACAAATACATTGTTTGTAATTGATTTCTAAAATGTTATCTTTAAATAACTACCAATGAAATGCAATAAAATAGAGAAATACTATGTATCACAAGTTATATACAAAGTTTTTCTTTATATTTTATAAATAAGCACTTCGTGACCTTTAACAGCTTTATTTCTAACAGCTTCTAAAAGCTATATTTGGAATAATACTTTTTTATTAAGTTAAGGTTTACCGTTATGACCATAGTGTCACCTGATGTTACATGACGATACGGGCCAAGTGGTTAGACACGATAAACCTGTAGAGAAACTAGCTATCAAGTACAACTGCCGGAATATACCTATTGGTATTTGGCGGCAGATTTTCAACTTGAGAGTGTTTGTTAGCCAGCCGGACATTAGAAAATGCCCTACCACCATGCCTATGGTTTCCTTATAACGATTTCCTTTACCAAAATCTCAAGCTCATGGTAGGTGGATTCGAACTCAGGTTCCTCGACGCAAAGTCGTACATACTACCACTGAACTATCATAGCTTCAAAAATATTTTCAATTATACGTATAGACAAAATTAAAGATTTACTGTGATATACAAAAGAAACCCATTAGTAGGCAGTCATTTAGAACCACCGACGGAAGCGTCAACTTAAAACTATGAAAGAGCAGTGAATTATTGAATTTTCCTAATTATTACATATAATCCAAAATCAAATTGAAAACACAAATCATTAATAGTAGTGTTGTGTGTCGCGATAAATATAAAAATAAAATACAATGAGTGGGTTCAATTGAATGGTTTTTTGTTTCTTTGTTTGTTTAGGAGTTACCAGTCGCGTTTCAAAGCATTTATTTTTATATTAGATAGAGTAATCATTGAGATAGACATTAGGCTATTTGACATCACCCTATTTATAAAAAATAGGAACAAAGCTGTATTAAAAAAAATACAAAACTGGCAAATATTAATAGATTATGTTTAATTGCAAGCGAACGAAGTCGCGGGCACAGTCGGTATATTGTAAAGGTGACGCAACATTTACTTGGCTATAAGTAGGTTGGTAAATTTGTTTGATATTTTAAATATAATAATGTAAATTTTGTTCAATTAGCCGAATGCGTACATTTGCCATAGTTCAGCCCCTTCTGTCTTCTCCAGGTCAAATACCTATTTTTATCCTTTTTGGTCGAGTAATTCCCCTGACTAACTCTGCCAGATTCCGGAAACACAGTTGCATCCTCACATGTACAGTTTTCGCTATGACGTTCAGCAGATTTTAGGAGTTAAATGGGAACCGCGTTTGGAATGGTTCAGAAGCCCCCGGCTTTGAACATTCCAATTAGCTGAAGCGCCATTTCCGTTGCAACAGTTACTGAATCTGCACTGTAAATGACGTAATCCATATAAAGGGCATTCTGAGTTAATCATGCCGCAAGAGGCAAGTTGTTCCTTTCATCTTCGCAGAGTTGGCGAATCGTCCGCAACGCTAAAAATGGATTAGACGTCAGACCAAAACAGACTCTATCAATCTGAAAAGTCTGTAATCCATCATTAGGATTAAACCGATACAAAACTTGCAAATATTTACAGAAATTAGAATGTATCTTCACTTGCAGGTACATTTGTCGGACATCTGCACAAAATTCCACTGCAAATGAACGGAAATTCAATAAGAGGGTAAAAATATCACCCCGTAAATTAGGACCGACATAAAGCATTTCATTCAATGACCGTCCTTTATCAGTATGAGCGCTAGCGTCCAACACTATTCTAAGTTTAGTTGTGACCTTATTGTCACGAACGACACCATGGTGGAGAATGACAAACCCGGTATTCCCACTAAACGCATCCTTAAAATCGGCGTCAAATATCCAAACTCTAAATATTCTTTGATCACATCATCATATGCATTTCCAAATGACGGAGACTCTTGTAGTTTTCGCTCCAACGCTTCTGTGCGACACTTAAAGAACTCCCTAACTCGGTTACATTTGCTTTAAACGGTAAGGCTACCGTGTATCTACCTGACACATCACGGGTTGTGGTAGACTTATAAATATCTTCACACTCCTGCTCTTCTCTACTAAGACTGGAGGACGTACACTAGAGACTGGAGGACTGGAGGTTGCACAGTAACATGAACTTTTCTGGACAAACTACACCTCAGTCCGCCCCGTGACCACGAAGGTTGAAAAGCTTTCGAAACGTCGGGAATAAAATTAATGAATAACCGCGATAAAATCCGTTTAAATTAGTTTTATTTCGATGACTATTTATGTATTCTTCAATATATGAGTAACTTTGTGTAGGGTACTCCTATATTTTATAAACCGATGCGAGTTTTCTTTTAACGTTATTTCCACTATATATGTATTCTTTAACATATGAGTAGCTTTGTGTAGGGTACTCTTTACAGTCGTTACGTTAATACAGTCATAGTTAAGAGATCTGTTAATTATCGCTATCTTTTCCAATATCAAATTAAGTGTACATGATCACAGCTTGTACACACAGTAGATTTAATTGGTCACACATTCTGCCGTGAAAGCGTACCAAACAAACACATAGACTCACTATCGCATTTTTTTAATTAGCATGACAATAGTTAAGTACGTGATGTAATATTTTTACATTTATATATTCAATTCTATATCTGCTCTTCAGTTCCGTATTGCGCTAATGAAATGTTAAATATTAATGAGTTTGACGGTCGAAAATATTTTTACTTGAATTCGATACAAATATCACTTAAATCTGCGTTACAGATTACCTTCGAATAAATAAATATTTAATCTAATGCGGTATATTATAAGCTAACATTGTATATTAATATATTTTTTAATTTTAATTTACGATTACGTTTAGCGATATGAGCACAATCTCAATTGATGTTAAGTGACGATGTGGCCCACGATGGTGGACGCGCTAATCCTAGTGAAGAGACTAGCACTCAGTGCAACTGCCGGAACACACCTATTATTATTTGGCGGCAGATTTTAAACATGAGGGTGTTACCTAGCCAGGTGGGCATTAGCAAAAGCCCTACCACCATGCTATGGGTTCACCTTTTTATGGAATAGGGGGCAAACGAGCAAGCCTGTAACCTGATGGTAAGAGATCACCGCCGCTATGGACACCCACAATATCAGACGAATCGCAAGTGTGTTGCCGGACTTTATAGGAAGGACTGGCTCTCAAATGCCACTGCCGGAACACACCTAATGGTATTTGGCGGCAGATTTTCAACTTGAGGGTGGTAGCTAGCCAGATGGCCATCAGAAAAAGCCCTACCGCCATGCTATGGTTCCCTCATGATGTTTTTCTTTACCGAGAGCTCAAGCTGATTGTAGGTGGATTCGTAATTACCTCTCTTGACGCGGCGTCCGCACACAATAACAACTGAGCTGTCATGGCTTCAGAACTATATTATTTTAGATGTACAGGGCTAAAAAACATAACGTTTTTTTTTTTATTCCTTGTACGCTATTCGCTCCGAAACTATGGGTCAGATTTTGTTTAAATTAATCACAATGTTAACTAATACTGTGGATTATCGGAGTGGATATTTTATAGTGAATTTCCTTGGGGTTGGCTTTGAAATTCGGATCCGCAACCAGTTTGTATGACGATCGTTCGGGTAAAGTCGGCTCGAGGCGACTAGGAGAGCAAGGTAGAGAGATATAGTGATGCTTCACTTTTGTCGTATGGACTGAAATACCGACCCATTCTTTCCCTTTAAAACGAAACATTGAATATGATTTCCAGCGTAATAGAAGAGGAGTTTGCCGCAGCTGACCCAGTGAGTCAATAAAGTCACAAGCACCCTGAATAATAAATAATCTAATTTTTTTTCTTTCGTTTATTTAATAACAATTATACCACATCGAGTCAGATTTTTTTTTTTTTTTTTTTTTTTTTTCGAACTGACATACGCTGTTTGTCCCAGGGGCTTTAACAGCTTCACCGAACTTTTTGGGGCAAGTGCTGAAGGCACTCAGCCTCGAGGCAGCGGGCACGAGGGTGCCAAAACGGCCGAACCTCGGCTTGGGTTGCTGCCGGTAAGTGAAAAAACATTCACGATCCTGACCAACCAACAGGTCTTGTCTTACAAATTTAGTGATCCTAACAACGACCAGATTAGGTAAGCAGCTCAGGGCCGCGAGGGTAGTCCCTTACAGAACCGTGTACTTAACGTGTGAGTGTGCACGAATGTAATGCGGTGTCATGGTGTACTCTCAGTGATGTAGAGTGTCACTGTATCGCGCGAGCAGAGTCACTCGAGGGCTCCTATCCGGAGGATCGAACCAAGGCTCAGGCGTCTGCGGAGGGAGGCCGCGGCGGGTGTGCGGGAGCGAAATTATCCGCTCGGCCTCGGCAGCGAGGACGGCGGTTGCGCGGGAGTATTTCGGTCGTTATCGTGGTAACATACAGGATGCGTACATACAGAGACACACTTTTTAAACAGTTTTTTAACTAGTTTAAATAGCAAAAATGGCATTATAAATATCATGAGTGTTAAAATAGTGTTTTTTCTTGATATGTGTGTGTATATAATATTTTGCAAGTGCAATATATAGAGACATAAATTGAGACATTTTAAGTTTGAAAATTCAGTTGTTTTGCGTGAATGTGACGCTTCGCTTATGAGGCGTGCAATAGCAATAATAATAACAATTATATCTATTAAAAAGGAGACCACTCATAAATAAGTAATTTATATGGTGCATTTTTTACTAAGAGTACTACTACTAAGTAAAAAAATAATTAAATACAATTAAATGAAAATGGCGCGGACCAAGAGTCTGCAGTGTGAAGAAATAAATATAGCTTACAAAATCCAAAGGTGCACGCCTCATAACGTAATTATAATTGAATGACATAGATTTAAGCATTCATATTAAATAGAAAGTTACTCATATTAAATCCGATGTTACTCTAGAGCTAATCGTTACACATCCATACATACAAACATCCGAGAGCCTACATAAAAAAAATCTTTTTACTCTCTTCTGAGTATTTCTCTAGACAATACAAAAATTGTATTGCCCTAAAACACAAAAGATTTAAAATAACGATCATTGAAGTCTCGAAAATTGCTCGACTTTGAAATGTTGAAAGTAACGCACTACCTCAAACGCTTCGCGTTATGCGGCGTGCAAAAGGGTTGTTGCGAAATGACGGGTAAAAGTTTGAATAGTAACAATGCGCGATAGTTACTGTACATGAACGCTGTGGGAGTTTTAAGGCTAAGCCTCACTAAGCGTTCACAAAGCTAAACCCTACGACCTCAGGCTTTCCCGTTCCGCTAGCTTGCGAGTGTTACAAACATAAACTTTCTTTTCTTCTTTGATATTGAACGAGACCTGGCTTTCTGTTCCTATTATATGGCACAATAGTGCAATTCTGTTGTCGTTTTCTTTGTAATTTTTATTTTAAGGTTGGGCACACTAAGACTTTTCACTAAGACTTCCATCTTTGACTACAGTATCTTAATGTGTTTCGACAATTTAACTTATTAATGTTAATATAAGTGTACTTAATATACTGTGGGATCTGCAGCATATAACGACTTGCCTAGGCTTGGAATCTTTCCAGTATATCCACAGTGCTATTGCTGGCAGTGGTGCATGATTGTATTCAATATGTCCAAATGAGTTTGAGGGTGGTCTTATATGTTTTTACTTTGCAGGGAGACGTAAGTTCTGATTTTGGTCCTATTACCCAAAACATGCTTCTAAGTTTACTGTTAAGTTGCTTTATTTTAGTCCATATATGTTTACGCCAATTTGGGCGGCGGTCTAGGAGGACGCCCAAGTATCTGTCAAGTTATTGAATAACTGTATACATGGACAAGTAAACAAACATAAACTGAAGTGGAATCCAGCTTTTCAGACCAGTCGTTATAAAAATATAAACATATCGAGCCTTTTCAGAAAAAACATCGTCAACGACAATGTGCGGTATTTACAGAAGAGAGTATTTCATTTCTAATTAAAAAGTATTTATGATATCTATATAAAAATAGGGCTTGTTCTTCATAATTAACCACTGATCTGTTAAAATAGTGGTCATTAATGTACAGTTTCTAAATTAAAAAGATAATTTTTAAAGATTACGATAATAAAACATTTTTAAGATTTTTGGCGCTTACGATATTTTCCCTTATTTTTTTTATAGTTTTACTACAATAACCGGCGATCGTGAGCTGAAAATTAGAAAGATCAATTTCCTTATAACAAATTTCATACACACTGGCTGTGTTCGCGACTTCGTTTGTGTGGAACTAACAATTATTTAACAGCTTTATCGGTTTTTTCGATACAGCTTTCCGAGTATCGGTAGTAGCGTAATGTTATATAACCTAAAGCCTACCTTAGTTATTGCTATATAAAATACAAAAATAGTTTTTTAACCCGACTGTTAGTATCCTAAGATTACCGCGTTTAAACAAACAAACAAACTTTTCCATTTTATAACATTAATATAAACGAAGTCAAATGTCAGAGGAAAATAAAAATAGTCTATTGTACGACTATTATAATATATGAGAGTTTACATTGAATCATTTAAACGAAATCTTTTCTTATGTTAACTTTGTAAGACACTATTCACAGTAATTATTGTTTAAGAATAAGCAAAAAGTTATTCGTAACCGTAGATTTTTTTCGTCCAAAAAGTTGTTTCTGATAGTCATTATTATTTATTATTTATATATTATTTTTATTAAGTGTTTATTATAATTACAACAATTTATTATTATTATTATATATATTTACGTACAAGAATTTATAAACGATGAAAATGCATATATTTTTTTAGAACGGTGTCCTCGAGGCTATAGTAGTGGATTACCAAACAGTTCATATTGGGTCCCTGACCGGAGATCTCCTGTACTTCATCTTTACTGGCACCGACGAGGAGTTCCGTCGAAACTACTACAAGCAACTCCTGGACCATTACTACCAAGAACTTACCTCGTCTTTGCAGAGGTTCAAAATCGACATAAACGACGTCTATCCCAGGGAAGTCTTCGACAGTGAATTAAAACAGGTACTTGTAGTAAATATCATTTTTTTGTTATGCACGTCAAGTGACATTTAGCTCTAGGAGTACTTTTCAGGTTTATGGTTATGGCTGTAATCTCACCTGATGTCAAGTGACGATGTGGCCCAAGATGCTGAACGCACTAAGACTAGTGTAGAGAATGACTCTAAAGTGCAACTGTTGGAACACACCTACAGTTATTGGCGGCATATTTCAACTTGAAGATAGCTAGTTGGACATTAGAAATAACTCTAACGTTATGCTATGGTTCCCTCACCATGTTTTCTCTTACCGAAAGTTCAGGTTCATTTCAGGTGGATTAAAACTAACGTCAATGAACGTGGCGTCCGTACAAACTACCAACTGAACCATCATCACTTCAAATCGTGGCGAGAAAGTACTGTTACGTACAACCTTTCATATATATATATCTGCAAGGCTTCGAAAGGGACGTGTGGGAGTCATGAGATTAAAAGCTTCATCAAATACCAACTTTAAAAATACCAAGGCTGGTTGTAATCCTTCTTATTATCAGAGACTGTCGTTGCTCTGTTTCTAGTAATTAGAGTAAAATGCTTGAACCGAAAGCAAAGCGAACTTGATTCTCTAGCAAGTGATCAGATATATAGTGTCGTTGTGGTGATATTACTGGTTATTTCTAGTGATTTGCACCAGATGAGTCTAACACACGTAGCCTGCTCAAGCAAATGCTAAAGGAAGAGCTATAAAAGGATTTGCTCATTATTTATAATGCGCAGCATAGTGCCTGCGCTGTAACTATTGTTAATTACAGTACAATCCAAATCAGTGGTGACTGAAATTCAACCAAAATGCAATGCCAGTCCATGGCCTGATAAAAACCCATGTAAAAAAGGTACATAACACGCTAATCTAAGCTTGATAGTACTTTCGACATTTTCTCTGTGCATGGTATACAGCCGAGTAGGTATTGGAAATTGTCCTATCCTGTTCGATCTGAGTGTATTGTCCACAATCTAAAGTACAAGGCCATTATATAATTCAAACTGTCGTCCGTCGCCACTGATTTCAGATATGCTACCACGAAGGCATTCTTGTTTCATATTAATTGAGATACCGTATATTATTAAACCGATTAATGACCCTATTCTATGAAATAGGTGATAATGTGTTCAAATTATCTCTGACCCACTCATGACCATATCATCAAAATTAGTTATTATTTTGCTAACTTGAAATTTAGCATGACATATTCTTAACACAAAGTTCACACCTACTAACATCTATTGTAAGATCACGCGCAGTTGATAAATATGATGATATATGATTAATAATAATGATGTGTACGGCGTATCAGCTCCAAGAGTGGCTCACTTATTTTGCGACAGTTAGCACAATGAAGCCTCAGTATCGCGTCGGCGAGCAAGGAAGTATGTTGTGTGCCGATTGATATATCAAATGCTCTAAAACAACAATAAATATCTTCGTGTGTGATGCGATACTGTACAATATATACAAGCAAAACTTTTAAAGATCATGGGATCACATTTAATTCGTAATTATTACTATTTCAATTGATAATTTGACATGTTTATAAAGTAGAATATATGCGACAATAAATTTTCCGTTACAAAATAAAACGTTTATAGTTTGGACGATGCATAGCAATTTATACATGGTTGTTTTCCGTGTCCGGTGTAATATACTGCCCCACTTTCCCATTCATTGCAATATTACATACTACGTGCGCTTTCGATGCCGCTTGTTTTGGCCAAATATTATGAATGTCTCTATACTTTAATGAGACACTATCAATATGAGATTATTATATTACGTATCGCTCATTCAGTCACGTTTTGTTTCGCAGATGCTGCCCAAGGCGTTAAGGATGATCGTCGTGATTCTGCCCATAGTGACAGTGGAAGCGGCGAACGCACCGCAAGTCGGAGCAAAGGACGCCGAAGTTAGCGATTTCGTATTAAAACCGAACGAATTGTTCGCTAGTCGCTTCAACGGGCTCGTCCGCGACTGTGTTAGATGGGGAGTCATATAGAACGAATCTAAAAAAAGTATTTTAATACTTTATAGTTTTCGCGTCATGGTCACTCGCATTGAAGCCGAACGAACTGTTCGTCAATCGATTCAACGGGCTCTTCCGCGACTGCAGTAGATGGGGCGTTATATAGATAATATTTTTTTGTGTTTGTTTGTTTATACTTTAAAGGTTACGACCACAATTTTACCTGAGGCCGATAAACGATTTTCAGCTTAAGGTTGCTATGGTTTCATCACGATGTTTTCCTTCATCCAGAGCTTATTGCAATAATTCAAACTCACGTCCACTGACACGGAATCCACACACTACCAACTGATCCATCATCGCTTCAATCGTAAATGTAACGTGTCATATATAGCCTAGTAGAATACAAATCGACATTACGCTCACTATACAAGGTGGTAAGGACACAATAATCGTAGTCCATTTGCAAGGTGTTCGGCTCTCTACAGGGCGTGGTGAGTTACCATCTGGTGGGTTACCATCAGGCTGGGCAGGTCGAGGGGTGGCACGGTAATCGCCATTTATAAACCCGCGTCGCTCCAGCAAGTAAGATGGTCGTGGGCTGTTAGAGTGTATTCCTGTCGGCTAGCGCCGGGCGACTCCCACATAGCCCTGTCGGCGCCCCAGACTTAAAGAGTATGCTTAAATATATTTTCCCACGTTAAAAAAAGACGTTTTTCTAATACCTGCCTGACTACTTACAACCCTTTTTTTATTAACGTGGTTTTTAAAATCCTATTCCGGCAGTTGCTCTTCACATTCAGTCCGTCTACTAGGCTTAGCCAGTTCATCATCTTGGGTAACATAATCATTTACCATCACATGAAATTGTATCCAAAACGCTAAACCTATAAAGTATTACAGAAAATACACTAAATTACAAGAAAATACTATAAGGCATAAATAAAATGTTCGTAGTAACAAAACGCATATTCGCAACCTTCATTTAACTTGAAAATAAACCTAATTACCATATTTAATGTAGAGGACATTTTTTTTATTATTATAACTCGACTAAGTGAATGCGAATTATATTATGCGCAGTACTATACAAAAAAAATTCTGACCTTCGAAGGAAGTAACCCATCAAGGCTCGTAGATGGCAAGCCGGCCGTTAACTTTACCAAATGAAATCAAAATAGAGGCCTCACTAAGTCGGTCGCTACTCAATCACCCACATATTCCTACACCTACAGATTATGGCTTAGTTGATAGTGTAGACACCGCGTCAATGTATGTGCATACCACCCTCGAGTTGAAAATCTGCCGCCAAATACCTATAGGTGAGTTCCGGACGTTGCAGTTGAGAGCCAGTCCCTCAACTAGAATTAGCGTGTCCACCATCGTGAACCACATCATCACTTAAAATCAAGTGAGATTGTGGCCATTACGCTACATCTTGAGAATAAAGTAAAGTGTTGACTAGAATTAAAATATATAGATTAATATACAGTATTAGCTGATAATATTAAATATTTATTCATTCGAAGGCAATCTGCACTGTAGATTTAAGTGACATTTGCAGCGAATTTCAATAAAAATAAATTCAACCTTCAAACTAATTATTATTTAATACTTTTTCGACAGACGCAGTCGTTTTATAACTATGAATATTGAATTAAAATTGGTATTTTTCATAAAAAAAAAAAAAACGAATGATGTCCTGGCACACCAGATAGGAACGACTTTCCTTATTATAAAATTATTAATTTCAAGTTCAATTCGAGGTATAAAGAAAATAATTATTAGGGTATACATTTTTTAATATGAATTTTTTATCGATAAAAAAACAACTACAAAATTATCTTAACACCTTTATTTTGTTTACGATGATTTATAAAAATATATAATAATATACATCACGTAGACAATACATTAGACACTGTATAGCCATCATACATAGACAATACATAAAAATCTTACGCTAACGTTACGGAAGTTTTTTGCCGGCTAAGGTACTCCTCCGCGACGCCTCATGAGGAACTTCGTTCCAAAAATATATTCAAAAGCATAGTGTTTCCTATCGAAATGCTCTATGACAAGTGTGAATTATGTAAAATTAATATTGGCGTTAAGTTTTTTGAAATTTTCAAATGTACTGCTCAACTAACTTAATTTTTTTCTTTCATAAGAACCTTCTCCTGACATAAATAAACACAACAAAAAAGAATTAGCGAAATTGTTCCATCCGTTCTCGCGTGATGCGATGATCAAGGGAAATGGAGATTAATTTTTATATACTATAGATTTTATTAGCGCAATACGGAACTAAAGAACCGAAATAGAATAGAATATATAAATGTAAAACTATTATATGTTTACATAAGCAGGCAGACGAAACGGAGAAACTTGTTTTATAATATACTAGTTTTTACCCGTGACTCCACTCGCGTTATTTCCGATTTTATCAACTTTCCTTGCAAAGTTTACCCCTCTCTTTTCATCCCACTATCACACCCCATCTATCTCTGTATCAAAATTCATTAACATCGATTTAGGCGGTTCAGGCGTGAAAGCGTAACAAACAAACAAACTCACTTTTGCATTTGTAAGACGTTGGATTCTATTAAAGCGGTCACTCTCATGGTCGGTGGTGAATGTCTTGTTCAAGTTCTTAATATCAAAATGGAATTTGTACATTTAGTGTATGCGTTATTAATGCAATAATATAAACTTGTTATACAATTTATACATGTGGATAATTAGGTACTTTATAAAACAGTAATTTCCTCAAAACTTAAAAACAAATAATATTACTTTAGCTGTTTCATCGTGTACCTACAGAAAATAATAAAATTATGTACTATTATATTCCTTACTAATATTATAGATGCGAAAGTGATTTATTTGAAGCGATGATAGCTCAGTGATGATGTGTCCGAAATCGCGTCTAGGGATGTGAGTTCGAATCCACTCCATCTACAATGAGCTTGAGCTTTCGGTGAAGGAAAACGTGGTGAGGAAACCATAGCATGATGGAAGGGCTTTTTCTAACGCCCGCCCGGCTAGTTACCTCAGGTTGAAAATCTGCCGCCAAATACCTATTCTGTTTTTTCATTACGATGTTTTCCTTCACCGAAAGCTCAAGCTAGATAGCTAGGTGGGTTCGAACTGAGATCCCTTGACGCGACGTGCGTAATAAACTACTGAGCTATCGACGCTTCTTATATAGGTATTTCGTAAATACAAAGCGTTAACAGATACAGCTAAATACCGATTTCAAAATTGCAATGATTTTATAGTCTTAGGTTTCACGTGTGCTCCTCCACCTTCGGCCACATTATCGCTTAATATTAACTGAGATTGTGGCCATAACGCTAATTTCATAAGGGACCATCCCTTAGTAACATATTCATAATTACATTATTCTACATGTCCTTATGTTGGGGGGTGAAATTCATTCTTACGTAATATTACGTGAATCAAAATTCAATATTAAAAATCTAATTCCATTTTGGATTCCAAATACTTTTCTTCTTTTTAAAGTGTACAGTTGAATTTAATTTTTTTTATATTCTTATTCTTGTTTGGTTGTATAGAATAAATTATAGAAAAAAAATCCGTGCATTATAGTATTTTTATTATTTAAAAAATAAAAACATTTCCTTTCCTAACATAACAGTTTATTACTTAGAAGACCAAGATAGAATCTTACGTAAGAAAGGGGAGAGGGTTCGAGAAATCTTATGTATACTTACATGTGGGTGGAGGTCATAAGTGACCAAAATTATCCTTACGTGATTAATAAATGGCCTCAAAAAAACAAGCTATTATCACTCAAACATAATTTGTCTTTGTCATTTTGACGCCTAGTGTATAGCGCTGTCGCACCGAGGAACTATAGAATCGTCTTCCCGTCAGCGTGTTCCCTCCTTCCTATGACATTGGGTCCTTCAAAAGAGACGTGAAAATATACCCAAGCAGGCCATCATGACAGCGGTGACTGTCAGAGAATTTGGGTTCACTGGCAGTCGCCGCTGACTTACTACTGTATTTAACATCAGGTGCAGTGCAGTCACTATGATGCACAACATAAATAAAAATCTTAATTCTAATTCTAATTCTACATTAATCAAAATTAAACATTAGTTATTAACCCAGATATATCTATGTATAAGTAGGTATAGATGACTCAGTGCTGTATATTTTTCTCCTGTGTTTCGCAACCGATTTCTTTATTGTTTTTGTTAAGTAACCTTTCAATAACTTTAGTGTTATATCAATATCAAACGTTCGGAAACAGCAATTTTTTATTGGTAGGCAAAAACAGACTGGTCCGTTAGTCTTTTCTCGTAGGTATATTAATTAACGGATTTTGTTTTTTATTTAAATAACATCGACAGGAATTTATGATACTAATAAAAAAGAAACTTTGACAACATTTTCTTTATTCGCACCTCTATAAAAACCTTCTTCAAATTTGAGATCATAATAGCGGTAGCATTTCCACATATTTTGGAATTATAGCTGTTTACTAATATTATAAATGCGAAAGTGAGTTTGTTTGTTTGTTACGCTTTCACGCCTAAACCGCTGAATCGATTTGATGAATTATGGTACAGAGATAGATGAGAGCCTGGAGACGATGGTAGGCTACTTTGTTTCGGGAAAACTTTATTGGAAGTGGAGTAAAGAGAAGGATAAACTTTGAATGAAACTTTTTATTTCGTCATCCAATTTGGTTCACAAAATCGATATTTACGCGAGCGAAGCCGCATATAGAATCTAATTAATACTATGTGTTATTTTATGAAATAGTATGATATATTCAAATAAGATAAAATTAGCCTTTACTTATTATAGAAAACCAACTACAAAGTTGTATGTATATTACACTTATATTTATTTTAGGTTTCGGTTGTAATAAAATAAAATTTAATAATTTACGGTACAATAATAAAGAATTGCTTATGTTTTTATTTAATTTCCGGCATAAGTATGATTATTATTAATGAAAACCAAAATGACACGACTGCAAAAGACGTTTCAATAGTACGACTACAGCATCATCTGTCATGGTTATTTTTATTGGAACGAACTTACTTATCGCACGGCAGGGATGGAGGTTAGACAAATCAAAATATATGATTTTTCCGTCACGATCCTTTCATTAATGTGTTCTATATTGCATTATATTTCTATAGTGTAGATTGTTAACCATAGCGCGTATGCTATTGGTTGTGCCCAGTCTTAGGTACGCGCTTATTGGTTAAAGACAGCCAGTAAGTTCTCAACGGCTGCACAGATATAGTTTGTGGACGTCATACGTGTCGGCTGTTTCCTAGCGTATTACAATGAATTAGATGAATTGAATGATGTACGACAAAAAAAATATTTTGACATCTAAAAAAATATATTAATTACGAAATTTCCTACCATTCCTTCAACTCATTACTTATCTCTGCATTTTGTTTCGTTATTCTCAAACGCTAGTGATTCATTTATTTATTATTATTATCGTATTTATTTGGTAATTTATAATAGAATACCTATATCAATAATAACACTACGTAATGAATTTCGTTCCAACCGAGTGTTCCATAACACTCACTGATTGTTTTATACTATACCATAGTGTTGGCTATCAAATAATAAAATGCCCTTAAAATCAAACTAGAAGGGCAATCTAAACAAAATTTTTGCTCATGTCCCATATTTAGAAGAAATCCTTTCGTTTTTTAAAATGAAAAGTATTCTATATATTGATCCATTATATTAATTATCATCTTGTCAAATATTATAAAAATCTGTGAAATAGTTTCAGAATATTGCGCTTATAATAACAGACAGATAAAATATTAAAAAGTGTGTATATTGAGTTCAAAGACCACCACAATTTTAATTCACATAGAAACATTTTATGCACATATGTAATTGTTTCAATTGCGATTTATTATATTTATAGATTAATTCGTTTATTTGTAAATTTTTTTACTTATATTAATTAAAGTTTTTGGAAATCTTTCTTTTTATTTAAGACTTCTCTCATTTTAATTCAAATAGGTTATATTTGACATTATACCACTCCCACAATTAATACGAATGAATGGACGGACTTTTTGGCGGGATCTTAATCTGTCGTGTTGTGTTTTTTATTTTAATTCACGTACTTAGTTATTTAGCCCTATATTATGTATTATAGGTGACATTTTACGGAGCGTACGTATTTTACGTAGCGGAAGAGCATAAGTGATATGAATGATGAATAACCATTCGGAACACGATATATTAGTTGCCACAAAAACTCCCGAGCGAGCTCCAACAAAAGAGTCGCCATCTTGTTGAAGATAGTTTCATCTGTCAAAAGTGCCCAAACTTTATTGTTTGAAAATGGCAGTAATAGTCTCAAAGAGAACTGAGTTGCCAAGAATAAAAAACGAAGAGAAGAATCTACTGCCATCTCAAATATTTCGACTATCGAGTTTGCAAAGGAGCCGTATACATCTTGATCTAAATTGCCCGCGTCTTCGTTCAACTGGAATTAAATAATATTTCATATAATTATGGAACAAATTTTAGAATTTAGTAAATATATTATTATGCTACATTTAGCTATTGCTATTACAAGCTTCTTATATTTTATTTTATAGTTAAGGTTCAGCGTTATGTCCACAATCTCACCTGATCTTTAGTGACGATACGGCCTAAGTTGGTAGACACACCAAACCTTAGGAGGGACTGGCTTTCAGATACAACTGCCGGACAAACCTATAGGTATTTGGTAGCAGATTTTCAACTTGAGAGTGGTTGCTAGCCAGGCGGGCTTTAGAAAAAGCCCTACCACGATGCAAACTTAATGATATACTACTTATTTAAATTTAACCTCATCATAATGAACAAAGAAGTTTATCTATAACAAATTATTTACATTTATTCCCTATCTCAGTGGAACCCTTTCAGTTTATGGCATAAAATGCACTCTACGTTTTATTTTAATTATATAGTAATCACATTATTATTATTAAAATCTGTTCTAAACTTATTTTTAACATAAATTACTGCTTAGGATTCTCTGAAGCCTCGACGGTTTATTGTATTTGAACATATGTACATGTTACCACTGTATTCTTCTTAATCGTGGGAGTTATCTTTACTAATACTAAGAGGAAAGTTTTGTATTTTTGTTTATAACAAATAAAGTCAAGAACTACTGGAGCAATTTCAAACTTTATTTCACCATTAGATCACTGATTAACATAGGCTATATAACATTTTTTTTATGAAAATGATTAAATAAAACTTTTGTTCCACGCGAACGGAGAAGCGTACACAGTTAATTATACATAAATTAGCTTAGTCAATGAGTAGGCTAAATGCGATAATAATTATTGCTTTGAGGCGATTATAGCTCAGTGTTTAGCGTGTCTATCAACTTGGGCCATATCGTCACTTAAGATCAGGTGTTATGGCCATAACAATTAAAATAAAAGAACTTATAAATTCTGAATAATGATTTTACATGTATACTTTTACACCGGACGACAACTTTTATTAACAGTCAAGTAGATTCAAACAGGCATAACCGCTGACAGAAACAGTTGTTATGTACCGAGGTAGTTATAAACAACCCAAATAATTATAAAAGTATCAGCTGTGCCCGCGACTTCATTCGCGTGAAGCTAAAAATTATTTAACCAGTTTTCCGGTTTTTGTATCTTTCGTCAATAAACAAATTTTATTTTAGCTTTCGTCAAAAAAGCATATTTTTTTCAATAAGAAGTATCCTACGTTACTTTTAATACCTCCAAGAATACGTGTACGAAGTTTCATGATGATCGGTTAAGCAGTTATCGCGTGAAAGCGTAACAAACAAACTTACATTCACAGTAATAATATTAGTAACGATAACAATAAAATGTCCTGTACAAGGAATGTTTTTGCCATTGGGGCCTTTTGTTTGTCCTCATTGTGTGGTTTACTAGCAAACAGTATGAGTGTCCTCGTGTATTAAGCGTTATAACTATTGTGATGCTAATAACGTCATTTAGGTTACGATGGTCGTGAATAATAAGTACCGATTACCGAAAACGCGGACACAATTACCTGTTTATAATTTCCTCGTATATTCGCTAACCGTCACCCGTATTCTTTCTACGTTAGGCACCACAGAGACTGCACTGCACCTGGTGTTAAGTACAGTACAATCCAGATCAGCGGTGACTGACATTAAACCAACTTTCACTGTCAGTCAACGCTGTCATGTTGGCCTGCTTAGATACCTTTTTACGCCTCTGTTGAAGGACCCCATGTCATAGGAGGGTGGAAAAACGCTGACGGGACCGTTCCACAACTCCACGGTACGACAAAAATATGAATGAAAACTTTTTAATTCGCGATCCAATAGGACTCACCGTGAAGCTGTGATACCGAATTCGCGCCCGCGTGGTTCTGCTACGCTCGGGCTGATCGGTCCCCGCGCTGGCCCACATAGTCCGGTGAAACTTTGAAAGCCTTTCAGGATAACAGTGGAAATCCTTAAAAAAACCGTCCGCTACGTTGGGCATACGAAAGTAAATCGAAAACAAAAGCCAACGGTACAGTTAAATCCAAAAGCAAAGTACCCAAGAACCATATATAAAATGGAATTTTATGGAATAGGGGGCTAACGAGCAAACGTAACACTTTATGGTAAGTGATTACCCATGGACACCGATAACACCAGAGGAGTCGCAGGTGCGTCGCCGGCCTTTATAGGAAGGACTAGCTCTCAAGTGCTACTACCGAAATACACGTAATGGTATTTAGCGACAGATTTTCAATTTTCTTAAGAGTAGTTGCTGGCCAGACGGGCATTAAAGAAAGCCCTACCACCATGCTATGTGGCTTCCTCACTACGTTTTCCTTCACCGAAAGCTCAAGCTCATTATAGGTGATTGGATTCGAACTCACGTCCCATTACGCGGCGTTACTACACGCTACCATTGAGCTATCATCACTTCACACGTTTGCCCTTCAAAGGTTTTTTTCTGTTTGGTCACATGTTGTTAGACTTAAGGGCTTTCACAGGTTCACCGAGGCAACAAGCACAAGCACTTGGACTACTGCCGGGGACGAAAAAAGAAACCGCAGATCTTTTTTTTTAAGTAGGGTAGTGCATTTATGCATCCTCTCCTAGGCCGGTGGGACTGAGAGGGGTATGGGGGCTCACCTGTTGCTAGTGGCCGGGAGTACCCACTAAAGCCCCACGGCCATCTGTCACCTTCCTGAGTGACGCGGGTTCGAGCGACTAATCCTAATATGGATCCTATATAAGTAAGAAAAAAAATGATCTGCTAAAACGCAAATTTAGAGCACAAACTACTGAATGTTACCAGCTCTGACAAAGGAACCATATTTCCCTTATAGATTAAACTGGCTGTATCCGCGACGTCGTTTACGTGGAACTAAAAATTAATTAATCAAATTTTGCCCCTTTTTTGTAACTTTTTGAAGCGATGATGGCTCAGTGGTAGTGTATACGATTACGCGTCAAGGGACGTCAGTTCGAATCCAACCGCTTACAATGAGCTTGAGCTTTCAGTGAAGGAAACATCGTGAGAAAACCATAGCACTGTGGTAGAGCTTTTCTTAGGCCCGCCTGGCTAGCAACCACCCTCAAGTTGAATATCTGCCACCAAATACCTATAGGTGTGTTCCGGTAGTTGCTCTTGGGAGCCAGTCCCTACACAGGCTTAGCGTGTCTACCAATTTGGGCCGTATCGTCACTTTAGATAAGGTGAGATTACGGTCATAACACTAAACCTTAAATATAAAAAGAAACTTATTTTCTATACATATTTGCTCCTTTTAATGGCAGCGTGATGTTAAATCGCCTAAAGCCTTCCATAATAATTGTTCTATCAAAAAAGAAAATAATTAGTGAAATCTTACTGGCAGTTTCTAAGATTAGAGGACAACATACAAACAAACTTTTCCACTTTATAACATTCACTAACTAGTATCCACACGCCCCCCCCCCCCAAGACGAGGGGTACCCATAAATGGATTTCCCCACGTTGAAATTAAATAAATAAATAAACATAAGGCCTTGTTTAACCAGAAATAGTCGAAAACTCGAATAAAGACTATCCTGTCTACCAAGTTGGACCGAACTATACGCATTTATGAAATTTTATTAGCATCGTGCCAGAGGATTTTTAATGTGAAACTTCTTAGCGGAGGGTTTTAAAATTCTGTTTCGCAACGTTTTTGTGTGACGCTCGTTCGGGTAAAGTCGGCTCGAGGCGACTACGGGAGCGAGGGAGAGAGATATAGTGATGCCTCAATCCTGACGTGTAGTCTTAACCCCGTGCCGGATTTTTTATATATAGATTAGATACATTGTTTTGCTCTTACAGTAATCAATTATTTGAAGAAAGCGCCATTTGATTTAATGTGTAATAAGTTTATAAATAAAATAATAATAGATACAAATAATAACAATGAATAAAGTCCGAAAAAAATAAATTATTCCAAATATTAAATTTAAATAAATGTTTCTTTCTTAAAGTAATAACTTCTAACGCTTGTACATAAGTACACACACACTTTTATATATAATTTTCAGTTCCATACGAACGAAGTCATAGACGCAGCTAGTGTATTTATATGCACATGAAAATAGCTATGATTATGCAGGTATACGTGTCGCTATATGAGAATGGACATTGAAAGGTCACAAAAAGTAGATGCAAGGATCGAATATCTAGCCACTACAATACCACTGCCGCACTGCATCGTATCGTGCGGGAAAACCTGTGTTTTGATAAAATATATAAAAATAATTTAATTGACAAAAAATACAGTCATACAAAAAATAAAATTTCCTTTATTTATAACGATATTAAAAATTCACATAAAGGTTTTTTAAGTTTAATTAAAATTGAATTAAAAAAATGTAACATTTATCGTGTTTTTAAAATGTGAAACCGTATAAAGTATTAGGGTATAATATAATTAATTGTTTGCTATAAAGTTACATGTGGGTAATTTTCGGTGACGATACGCAAACGATGTTACGTTTCAACATGTTGCCGACTGTTATCTTTGGGTTCCTGTTATGGGAGGGAGCTTCGGCTGTGATTTACAACTTGAACGGTGAGTGACCGGATATATCTTAATATACATAATTCCTGTGTGTTTGTTATTTGTTTATTTATTGTCCCAAAAACGACACATTCACACATTTTACGTAAATTTGTTGAGTTCTTAAAACAGTGTGGAATGTCGTTACAGAAGTGAACATCGTACATTAAATCGTAACTAAAACAAATTAGGAACTATATAATTATAAACAATTTCGAAGGAAATTTTTACCCGTCATCAGCCCAAACCGAGGATCGACACCTTCATGGCTCCCTTGTGCTCGTTACTTCGGGCTGAGTCTCTCAGTACTCGCCACCAAAGCTCGGTGCAACTGTGACAGCCCTTAAGGCGAACAGCAAATGAACAAAACAAAAAAAAAAGAAATTTCTGGAAGGATCCGTGAAAACTGTTAATGTCATTAACATAGTTATACCGAATTTCATTCTAGGATTGTTTCATACGATTTTAAGGTGAACTGGTGTTAGTTGTCATATATTTTTTAGAATAGGTTCGTTGAGCAAGAGGAAATTTAGGATTCCTTCTCGGAACATTTAGGTTTACCTCTTGTAATAAACTCGCGTAACCTCGTGCTTATAGTTTTGTGAGCTTGTCAACGTCCAGTTTAAGGCATATGTGTGGTAAGTTCTACCGCTCCGAAATATTAAGTTCTGTGTATGTAATCATTCCAATGAGTACATATATCCCTGTGAAAGACATCACGTATTACCACTTCTTAATCAGCGTACAATTAATGTCCCCGTTTTGTTGTTAAGAATTTTAGGTAACGAAATGAATTGCTCTGATCTTTTAGATAAGATATATCTCAACGTTCCTTGTTATTGAACCACACAACAGTCTGTATAACGTGTTCTATTTCTTTCATCTTATTATAGGCAAAATTCTTATATAGTACGAGCAAGCAAACGTTCCATGATTTGTATCACCAGTTTAATTTTTATTTTGATCCTTTTGTAATGAGTGTGCGTTCAGCTAGAAGCGATGATAGCGCAGTGGTAGCTTGTATGGACTCCGCGTCAAGGGATGTGAGTTCAAATGCACCTACAATGAGCTTAAGCTTTCGGTGTAGGAAAATATCGTGAAGAAACCTTAGCACGGTGATAGGGTTCTCGCCTTACTGTCTACCAAAAGGGCAGAAAAAGGTTTTCCATTCATTTTTATTTAGGTACGGTTTAGCGTTATGGCTTTAATCTCATCTGATCTTAAATGACGATACGGCCCAAGTTAGTAGACACGCTAAACCTGTGGAAAAACTGGCCCACAAGTGCAGCTGCCGGAACATACCTATTGGTATTTCGCGGCAGGCTTTCAACTTACGGGTGGTAGCTAGCCAGGCGGGCATTAAAAAAAGCCCTACCGCCATGCTATGGTTTCTTCAAGATATTTTCCTTCACCGAAAGCTCAAGCTCATTGTAGGTGGTTGGTTTTGCGCTCACGTCCCTTGAAGCGAAGTCGTACACACTACCACTGAACTATGATCGCTTCAAAATGTCTAGTGTCTATATAATGTTCAATATGTGGACAATGGTGATGTCTGCAAACAACACCCCTCCCTGTGCATCGGTAAAACAGGAATGTAACTTAAATGTACTGTAATAATAATATGTAAATTAATAAAATAAACCTGATCGAGTTCTTCTCGATGTCTGGGTTATTTTCGTCCCGGTGGTTGTTTTGACTTTCATAAACGCCTTCTCATGGCCACAATTGAACAGAGCCAAAAAAAATACAATTATTTTTCTCCTATTTTTGTCAATCGATTTCTGCTTAATTATTAAATACAAAATTTAATGCTGTTTATAAAAACAATTGTACGAGTGGTTTTTCTCCTTTATATAAATTTAAATACTGATTAGTATCGCATAGTTAGAATTTAATGTATTATCTGCCAGTATTCTAAAAGTATATAAAATATCACTTGATATTTTATACATGTTATATAAGGTGTCAGTGAAGTATCACTTGACTCACTTGACATTGGCAAAAATCGAAGATATTTCTTATATGATTTAAAAAAAATAAACGATCATACGAAAAATATTTTTTTCTAATAGAGCATAAAAATTAATATTATTATTGTTCAGAATTACCAAATGATTATTTAAATGTAGATATCAAATGTTTTTTTAAACAAAGTCTCAAATATACTTTATAATTCAAAAGTTTGCATTAATATGATAAAATATGGTGACAAATTGCATTAAAATAAAAATGTCATAAAATAGTGTTTTCCTTGATATGTGTGTATATATTATTCTACAAGTGCAATATATAATAAAATTAGTTGTTTTGCTTATGAGGCGTGCAAAAGAAAAGCAAGGATATATTCAAATGTGCAAATCTTGATAATAAGATATAATATATAGTATGTATATATTACAGATTAAAATAAGTTTCTTAATATACAGGAAGCAGTTATTATTGATAATTTGAGGAAATTCTTGCGATTAATAAGTAATACATAAATTATATGAAATATAAATGATAAAAATATATTAAATGAAGTATTAAATGAAATATATTAAGTTAAGTAGACCAAACACAAGTGATATTGCAGCCATAAAGCTAAACCATAAACATAAAAAAAAGGAAATTAAGTAATTTCGACGTTTTTTAAAGTTTGTCGCTAAAAAGAGCGTATACTGTGTATTTGATATTACACGTGTAATCATAATTGGTATTTAGTTTAAGGAAAAAAAAATTCACACGACTTCCTTCGTAGCTAAAAATGTGTTTTGGTACATTTTTACACCCGTTTTAAATAATAAAACGGCTATAAGGATATAACGCGACGTGACACTGAACTTTGGTTCAAGATTGCGAGAAATTTGTCAACAAACTAAAAACTTGTCTTATAAAAGGCTTAGCGGGGTAATATTTGAAACAGTCTTTTGTAATTTGAATTACAATAAACAATTACTAATTCATCTGTGGGAATATTTAGTTTTTATCGTAAATAAATCAAATAGTATCGATTTGAATTATATTTGCAATTAGGTTGTTAATAATTTTTTTTTTTAATAATTAATAGGTTGAGTGTTATTGCCACAATTTCATCTAATGTTAAGTGAAGATTTCCTTACAAGAAGGTGGACACGCTAAGCCTAGTGGAGAGACTGGCTCTCAAGTGCAACTGCTGAAACACAACTATAGGTATTTGGCGGCGGATTTTCACCCTGAGGGTGGTAGCTAGCCTGGAAAGCATTAAAAAAGGCTTATAATTATAATATTATGGTTTCATCATGATTTTTCCTTCACTGGAAACGCAAGCGCATTGCAGGTGGATTCGAACTCGCTTATGTTGAGGTGGCGTCCGTACACACTACTAACTGAACTATCATCGCTTCGATAGTGTCTCCTACGTGTTTACGAGATTCTTTATGAAATTGCGCTTTATGTATTGAATTAAAAAACATATCTTTGCCCATTTTTCTTCAATCCTAAAACATAACCTTTAAAATGATATTTCAATCAATAATTTTGATGAAGAACTAAGAGGGATGTGGCGGTGCCACAATACACGCTTATTACACGACAAGTGTACCCAGATGATAATCATCTGACAGCCGTTATTTTAACGAAGTTCTTTACCGCACGGTACGGATGGAAGGTTGACAAATCAAAATGTAAGATTTAACCGTCACGAACATTTCTTTAATCTGTTCTATAATGCACTATATATCTATAGTATAGACTGTTATGCATAGTGGGTATGGTATTGGCTGTGTCCAGTCACAGGTGCGCGCTTATTGGTTCAAGACAGCCAGTAAGTTCTCAACGGCTGCGCAGATATAGTTTGGACCACAACATACGCGTCAGCTGTTTGTAACGTATTATATGTATTATAATTAATTAAATGAATAGAATGATCTATTCTCCTACCATTTCTTCAACTTGTTAGTTATCTTTGCGTTTTATTTAATTGGTCTCAGACGCTAGTAATTCATTTATCTGTATTTGGTAATCAATAATATAATACGTTTATGAATAATAATATGCTACGTAAGGAACTTCGTTTCAACAGAGTGCTCTACGAAACTGACGCATTTTTTTACGTCATTACAATGCGAGGTGTGGAGCTCTAGCCACAACTAATGGCCAATTATTTGTGGATTACACAAATATTTGTCCAATGCGGGACTTGAAACTCGCAGGTTTGGGCCAATATCTTTTACCGATTCTATCTTTAAACCTAGCTTAGTTTACTTTAATAATCAGGGCTTATTTATGAATTTATGTTTGGTAAAGACGAATCAACACCATCATATTGTCGGCGTAGGTGTAGAACTAGATTTTTTTTTTGTTTCGAGAAAATCGTTAGTCGCGAATTGCGCTTTTTTCGTAGATTTTTTTACATAGTTATAAATGATAGATTATTTTTACTGTAGGCGTGTATACTTTACGCCTAGTAACCTTTTATTTTAGGCTAAGCAAACCAAACATTATCTAGGTTTGTAAAAGAACAAGCTGTGTCAGCGACTCCGTTCGTGTGAATCTAAAATTGTATTAAATCATCTTCATAACAAAAAATATTATATAGACTTTGTTACTTAGGGCAAATGTAGCATTGTAATGGTGAAAGAATTTTTTAAATCGGTCTAGTCGTTATTGAGTTTGTTTGTTACAAACAAAAATACAAATCTTCCCTCTTTATAATATTAATATAGATTAAAAATATAAAACTAGGTCGAGTTAGCCACTTACGAAGGCTAATTGTTTAAATCAGTTTAGTTTTCCTGCCGTTAGACATTTAATGAATAGATTTTGGCCAGATTAGTAAAGCTGTGGAATTTTACGTCCTCGAGATATTTTTACAATTTACAATGTTTAAATTAAGCAACTAAAATTATTTAGTTTATCTTAAAATATATATTAAATATTAAATAAAATAGCTTTTGGTTTATTTTGTGATTCGGTTTTTTCCTCACACTATTCAGTACTATTTTGTATTTATTTACTTTTCTATTTGGAATATAAAAAAAGTATAATTTCCGAATCGGAGTAAGACTGGAAAATATTTATTACACCATAATATATGGATTGGTTTGGGTGTTATGAGTATAGTGAAAAAAAAATTTTTCTTTATATTTATGGTTTCAGCGATATGGCCATAACTTGACCTGATCTCGCTTGATGATACGGCCCAAGTTGGTAAATACACTAAACCTGTGGAGGAACTGGCTCTCAAGTGCAACTGCCGGAACACACCTATTGGTATTTGACGGTAGATTTTCAACTTGAGTCTAGTTGCTAACCAGACGGGCATTAAAAAAAGCCCTACCACCGTGCTATGGTGTCCTCACGATGTTTTCTTTATCGAAAGCTCAAACTCATTGTAGTTGGATTCGAGTCTACCACTGAGCCATCATCGCTTCGCTTTGAACAAAATGGTAATTATTTAGTTCTCCTACGCCGACGATATACTGAAAGAATAAAAACTATTGACCAGTTTTAAAAGGATATTTAGAGTATATTAATTATCAGCCTGTTATATAAAACATGTCATGTACTTAATAATATTTAAGAAGCTTCACCAGTTAATTCAGCCGGAATTCCAATTAACTACATTCATTGGTTTCTTTTTTCGATTCTTGACACGAATTATAAATAGCAAAATAAGGAAGGCGGACCGGACCGGTCTACCTTTTATCAGCTATAATATATGATTATTTGAATAACCTTTTTAAGTATTCCAAAAACCAAAATAGATAACTAGTGACAATGTGGCGAACGAATACCTATATGACATCACTAGCTTACCTGGTAGACCTTGTGGTCATTGCCCAGTAAGCAACAAATTCGACCAAAGCGCCATTTATATTCACCGCTAGTGTTACTAATCACGATAAAAATTATGCTATCTGTCAAGTGAGGTGAAGCGATGATGGCTAGGTAGGTAGTGTGTACGGACGCCGCTTCAATGGACGTGAGTTTGAATCCACCTGAAATGAGCCTGAGTATTCGGTGACGGAAAACAACGTGAGGAAACCATGACATGGTAGTAGGACTTTTTCTAAATGCCCACCTGGTTAGCTGGTACTACCCTTAAGTTGAAAATCTGCCGTCAAATACAAATAGGTGTGTTGCCCATCTTGGGCAAAATCGTTACATGACATCAGGTGAGATTGCAGCCACACTGCTAAACTTATAGAGTAGATAATATCAAGTTATACAGATTTTCAAAATGACATTGAAAACAGTGTAGTGAAATCCCTGATTAGTGTAAAAGAACATGGTGAGACGAGATTGTTATAAATAAGTTTATCGACAAGCTTTTCCGCGACATCTTGTTACACTCTTTCCATTGCTCAATAATTCGGCCATAGCGTAAGGCTGAAATATCGGGACAGAGAATATCCTACCTCTCGATTTAAACCAGGCAATGTTTTGTAATGCAATATTTTCAAATTACTCATTAACAAATACCATTTTTAAGAAAACTTAACCATTGGAAAATTATTTAAAAGTAGTTCTTATTATTATATAATATATTTACTACGTACTACTATCATTTTATTATGTTATTGTAACGCTAATATATGTTTACTTTTATTCTCTCTTTTAACAGTCTTAACCCACCTAAAAAACATGCGCCCACCAAACTATAACATTTTTCATTGCGCATATGCTTTGGTAAAGGTTGGCTATCGCTGTCGTAGACGAAAATTATGACACAGTATATTTATATACAAAGATGGTTGATTTAGCTGCAAGTGAATTGGGTATACTATTAAGTGAATTTAGAATTAAAACAGTTGATAAATAGTTTTATCTAAATTTAAAACACCTTGGACCACCATTCAAAATTGTACCTAAAGCTAAGAAAAGCGTTAAAACAAGGAGCTGTTTGAGCCCGTGCAAGTGTTTCTCAAACGATTCTTATTTTATTAAGGTAAAAAATAAATACAGTCGTTTTGGACGCGAAACTGGTTTTCGCAAAGTGTTCGATTATTATATATTTAAATATTGTTCATATTGTGCATATATATTGCAAATTTTAATTCCTCGTGCATGATAATTACTTGTTTTACTCTAATATCACGTTTAAAATGTAAATGGTGCGCTCAACCTTGCCAACTTGCTTAACGATGAAAGTAAACAAGTAAAAAAATGGTGGCTTGGTGGTAGAGTATTTGAAATCCTTGTGAACCAATATAACTTCAAGTCTTCACCTTACATTTTCAATGCAGAAAACATCTTATTGAAATCATATCTTCTCTTCTTGCATTCTATAAAGCTCTTCATACTAGTTATCATTCTAATGTTAACTGCTAGAGAGTTATGGCGCCAGTTAACTGTAAAACCAAGTCCTCTAACCATATTGCTTCAATTTCGTAGTTTATAAACATAGAGTAAGAACGTTGTCAAACAAAAAAATCTCAGTCACATGATGTTCCTACTTAAATCCATTCCCCGGGTAAGCTCACGCACCAACGTGACTAGTGAGAAAAAATTAGTGAAAAGGTATTCTAGACCTTAACTAAACACTGAAAATATAAAAATTGACTGTTGTTTTTCTATACGCAGAAACCGAATATAATAAAATGCCGGCGCTATATGGACTGGACGATTATCACAAATGTCTCTTGGAACGGAGAAACATGTACTGCGTTGTGGACATTGACTTATTTTCAAAAGAGGACTCCAAACTCATGCACACGATTCAAGTAATTAGCAATTCATTTGAAGGATTCTGTTAATATATAGATGATAGAAATCGCAGATAATGTTTTATTTTGGTTTATAATTGATTTATTAGTTTCGTTTGAGATGCCATAATTATTTTTATATAAAATTGAATGTGTTGTTTATAATTACCACTATATAATCATTTTGCAATCTGACACTATTTCATGGTAACATACAAATCGTACATATTATTCTAGTTTGAAATCACTATGTTTACTTAACAGACGTTATTATATTAATAATCTGTTATAGTAAATTATTCTTGACATGCAACTGTGCGAGTAGCAGACGCTTGACAAAGTTCCAGATGACCAATACTTTATTCGATTGACATTGGATTTATTTATTTATGCTAAGAGATTTCCATAATAACATATTGTTTTCAAAAGGTACACTGTACGCAGTAAAATAATTTAACAACATCAGAGGGTAAGCTCAAAATAGTCTCACAACTGCACAGATGTCATCGGCATGCGGCAATGTCATGCCAGCCTATTTTATTACGTATGCCTTTAGCGATATAGTATCCAATATTTTGACATATTAATTATATCACCTGTCATCCCATACATTTCAGTTGTTTTTTACGTTACTAATCGTTGACAGATAACTTGGCAATTTGACATTTCATATCGCCTATAGTCTTATACGTTTCTTCTGTTACCTTAACGTTAGCAATTCTAAACAGGCAACTTGGTTAGGAGTAATGTACGTACTTTGTTTGAATCAACCGTTATAATGCGAAGCCATTGGACCAATGATAGCTCAGTTCGGAAAGAGAACATCGTGATCAAATCATAGCATGGCGGTAGGGATTTTTCTAATGCCTGCCTGGCTAGCTACCACCTTCACGTTGAAAATCTGCCGACAAATACCTATAGGTGATTCCGGGAGTTGTACTTGAGAGACAGTCCATTTACCAGGTTTAACGTGTCCAACATCTTGGGCTACATCGTCACTTAACATCAGATGAGATTGTGGCCATAACCCTAAAGCATAATTATAAAATAAAAAAACTATGTATATGAAAGAAATCCGGGTTATTTACACCATTACTCAATAATTACTGGTCCGATTTTAATGATCTCTGATTAGTTGGACTCGTCTCCAGAAAAGTAGATTCCTATTTAATATTCATTTTATGACATAAAGAAAATCCGAAATTGGGTTTAGTCAAAAGTGAACACGATATTCATTGACTGTGAGGCAGTACGAAGTGTGCCGGGTCTGCTCTCGTATAAAATAAAGAACATATTTGCACGTAAACCTTTTCAAGGTGACACAGTACGGTATTTATGAGAATTTTCGAACTTAGCAAAGGGAATTAATGCAATAAGGTCAAATAACTTTTTAAAACATTTACTATGGTACAAAATAATGTACATATATATATATATATATATGCATGGATTTAATACTTCCAGGAATATTCAGCATACACAACAAAACATTTTAATCATACACAAATACATCGAGGTGTTTGCGTCAATACAACATGCTCGAAATTTATAAAAAATAATTCAGAGGACGTGAGTCAGATCCTTGAGGCATGTCTGAACGATTCTTTGTGGGAAAATTATGATATCGAAGGAAACCTGTCGAAAATACATTACTGTAAAACAGAAGGAATTAAAAATGACTTCGACATAAGTGACTACGTCATGATCGCGGTTTATGTACTAATAATTGTGCTCAATGTTGTCGGAAGCTTTTACGATGAATTATATTGCAAAAATAATAGAAGGAAAGGTAATTATAATATTCATAGTACTATAGATATGGTTTTATATAATTTCTCAATGGTTACATCCAAAAATTATAAACATCAGGTAGTTTTAGGCATGACGGTATTCAAAAAATCGTCAGAAGATTTTAAATTAGCATATGTAAATTTTGCGAAAATTTATTACAACGCCATAGCTTATAATCTTGCGGGATTAGCATAAGTTAAGGTACTGTATGTTTCTATTTAAATAGATATATTAAAATTCTTACCATCTTTGTCAAGAAAATGCAGGAACTTGAACTTAATTTTAGGTTTTCTGTTAATAGAAAAAGACATTATTAATGTGGTTATTTAATAGTAGACATTGCATAGAATTGTGAAACAGCTTACACTTACACTACTCTGGACTGCTGACAGCTTTGCTTCTCTATAACAAATTGTATTAATGAATTGATTTCATTTTTGCAATTATTAATGATGAAATGTTTACTACCATTCATTTCAGGAAATGCGTTTTTATTGTCGTTTTCTCTGCGTCGAAACTGGTCAAAGTTAGTAGCTTCAAGTGGTGGAGGACCTGAGCCTAGAATGGAAAGATTGAAACTGTTTCACGGATTGAGGTAGATTCTTGGTTAATTAAAAAAAAATAGTAACGTGTATTCTTTTAAAGTTGTGCAGTTGTTTCAGTAAATAGTAACTGTTGCTGATTTTATAAGAACCTTTTCTTTTAAGTTTTCTGTAATCATTTCTTAGATTAACTTTTATTTGGAAATGTATCGTGGTTCTAATACCCGCCTGGATTGCTATCTAAATACCTATAGGTGTGTTCCGGCAGTTGCACTTGAGAGCCAGTTCCTTAGGATTAGCGTGCTCATCTTCTTCGACTACATCGTCACTTATCGTCAGAATATTATCCAATGTAAATAGAAAATCTAGAATTTCATCCCTACTAATATTATAAATGTGAATGTAAGTTTGATTGTTACGCTTTCACGTGAAAACTTCTTAACCGAACATCATGAAACTTTCTTGGAGGTATTAAAAGTAATAACATAGGATATATTTTTTTCTTTCGTAAAAAAAATACTTTTTACGAGATATAAAAAATATATATTTAATGGCTCAAATGCGAGCGAAGTCGCGGGTAAAAGATAGTAATAGTATGAAGTAAAATATTAAACATTTAAAACTACAAAAAAGTAAATGTGTTAATTTTTCAGAACAATGACAATGCTGTGTGTCTTTTTCTCGCATACTGTGCTGATTATTGCATATTCGTATGTTGATAATCCTTTGTATATCGAAACGGTATGTATGAATATATTTTTAGGGTAAAACATTTTTCCTAATTATTATGTTTATTTTGAACCGATTTCACAACAGGAGATATTCCATGTTAGGCTATATGTATTTTTTTTGTGCCTCTATATTTTCAAATTCTAAAGGGATGAAATTAAGGGATGAATATATATTTTTTTTATTTTCACTCACTTGTCGTCTATGTTTCTCCATTGATATTTAGAAACAGATTTTCATGATTCTTTTGTACATTTATGTTGGTATTTAAAAGGATTATTTCGATAGAGCCAAGATTATTAGAATATTAACATACAATCAACATTAAATTAAATGCACTCCATTCTGAATTACGGTTTCATAGTTAGGGTATTAATTATATTTAAATTATCATATTTATAAATTAAATTATATTTAAAAAATAATAAGTAAGAGATATAAAAATTCATCTACTATTTGACGTATTTGTTTACCATGCAGTAATAAAAATAATTGAATGGAAATAAATAATATGTTCATTCAGCTTTGAAAGCGTCGACGGCTCAGTAGGTGCTGTGTGCGGACGCCACGTCAATGAACGTGAGTTCGAAACATTGCAAAAACCCTGACCTTACAGTGAAGAAAACATCGTGATACTGTGACCTTATGATGACGTGATATGGTGATAGGGGTTTTAATTCTCGTCTGGCTAGTTACTACAATCAAGTTGAAAATCAGCTGCCTATACGTGTGTTCCTAACCTTACACTTGAGGCTGTGTGTTCACCATCTTCGACCACATCGTCGTTTAAAATCATTAGTTAAATAAAACTTGGTACCATAGTTTATTCTTATAATTGTATTTCTTATGTCGCAGGCATACGAAGACCCTATGAAACAGATCCTGTTCAACGGTAGCCTGGTGACGCACACCTTCTTCATCATGTCCAGTTTCTTAATGGCTTACAACTTTGAATTGTATTCGGAAAATCATAAGATCACTTGGGTGCTGTGGCCAAAAGGCATAATTCTGAGATGGTTGAGGTTTGTGTTTAATTTTCGATATTGTTTGAATAACAAGTGTTCGTATGACAAACATGGGTATAAAAAATTAAAATAAACAATTGTGTGTGCAGTTCACACGCAACAGAACGAAAAAGAAGTGAAATCGCTTCGATTGTATTGTAATCGATTGTAGGAAACACTATACATTACCTTCTATCTCATTCTCTCGCACGCTATATCCTATAAATTTAAACGGTTGTGTCCTTTCTAAGCCAACTAAGCTATCATCACTTCTAAAACAAAATAGTGAGAGTAGAACTTATTAAGCAATCCTCCATTATACTTTCAGTTTACTATGTTTAACTATGTCTTCAGTTAAATTCAAGTGAAGTTGAGACTTCACGCTTAATTTGTTAACTATTCAAGAATTAAAAAAATAGTAATGCAAAAATACTTACTGCAAAATATTGCGTCGGTGTGAAAAACGTGTTCGCAACAAAACAAAATGATATGGAAAAGCATTTTAATTTAAAGCAGTTTAAAGCGATGATAGCTCAGTGGTAGCGTATACCGACTTCGCGTCAAGGGATGTGAGTTTAAATCTACCTACTATGAGCTTGAAGTGTCGGTGAAAGAGAACATCGTGAGGAAACTATAGCATGGTGGTAGGGATTTTTTCTAATGCCCTTCTGGCTACCTATCATGCTTAAGTTAAAAATCTGCCGCCAAATAACAATAGTTGCGTTTCGGCAGTTGCACTTGAGAGCCAGTTCCTTCACAAGGTTTAGCGTGTCTACCTACTTGGGTCGTATCTTCACTTAAGGTCATGTGAGACTATGGCCATAACGCTAAACCTTAACTTTAAAAATAAAATAAAAATGCTGACTTTAAAGTGTGCTTAAATTTTAATTGATTATAGTTATAGTTTACTCGTGAATTGTAAAGGTTATTTTAAATAAGATATACTGCTTTATGCTGTACAAAAAATCAAACTAATTTATGAATAGTGGAATGAACTCTGGAGGTGACTAAGTCAATCAGGTCAAATAACAACATATATGGGCCAATACAAATAATCAACAATAATAATAATAAGCAGATCATAATATATTTATTTTTTCTCCTATTTTTTATTATGGAATAGGGGACAAACGAGTAAGCGTGTGACCTGATGGTAAGTGATCACCGCCGCCCTTGGACACCCACAACATCAGAGGAATCACAGGCACGTTGATGGCACTTATAGGAGGGACTGGCTCTCAAGTGCCACTGCCGGAACACACCTATTGATATTTGGCAGCAGATTTTCATCTTGAGGGTGGCAGCTCGTCATGCGGGCATTAGAAAAAGCCCTAACACCGTGCTATGGTTTCCTCACGATGTTTTCCGTCACGGAAAGCTCAAGCTTATTGTAGGCGGTTGGATTCGAACTCACGTCCCTAGAACACGACGTTCCTACACGCTACCTATGAGCTATCATCGCTTCAAGTCCGATAGATTTTAAATATATGGTACTATAAGCCAATTAGTTTGATGTTAATTAATGTTGTGATATGTGTTTATGTAATGACTGTTTGTTACCTAAATAAATAAAGATATATTGGCATAATGATATGTTTATGATAGAGTGCTAACGAGGTACCCGCAAGTAAGCGGAATAACATGTTTACGTTCAGTTTTTAGTCTCTTTTATTAATTTAAAAATAATACACTGAGTATATTGCACCGGTTTTTTGTGTAATTATTCCTAAGGTCAATAAACTATAAAGTTACTTCACTCAGCTAAAAAATCTACTCGGTTTTTTTATGGAATAGTAGGCTAACGATCCAACTTATCACCTGATGGTAAGTGATCACCACCGCCCATGGACACCCTACAGCAGAGGAATCGCAGGTGCGTTACCGGCCTTTATAGGAGGGACTGGTTCTCAATTGCCACTGCTAGAACACACCTATTGGTATTTGGCGCCGGATTTCCAACTGGAGGGAGGTTGCTAGCCAGGCGGATATTAGAAAAGCCCTACCACGATGCTATGGTTTCCTCACGATGTTTTCTTTCACCCACAGCTCAAGCTCATTGTAGGTGGTTGGATTTAACTAACTTCCCATGATGCGGCGTTTCTACACGCTAACACTGAGCTATCATCGCTTCAATTATTTAATATTCGATACTCTGTTCATATGAAATTGCTTATAAAAATTGTTATTCTGTCGATCGATTCTACAATAATCAGGGCTGTACCATTTCATAATTACATGTTTGATTCGATTTAATACTAAACCTGAAAAGAAAGAAATAGACATGAAACTATAGGCTGAAGTATCTAAAAATCGTTTTTATAACAGTAACTATGTTAATAATGAAGTTTGCGTTTACATATTAAATGAAGATATAATATAATGTAATAATTTATTTTATAATCAAGCTTATTCAACTAGACACCATTGTCTCATCAAGCTTGTTTTTAAGTAGAGTCATCCATGAGAAATGTCTGTGTTTAAATAACTCCAATTTAGGACTGATCATTATTATAGGTCACCAGATTGTCTTTCTTATCTTCTCCTTCTTCTTAGACCTTATCCCACCTAGATAGGGTCGGCATAATATATTTTCTTCTTTCACTCAACTCTATTAGCTGTCATCTCAGTATTTACTATTTTTGTACACATATAATTACTCACACGGTCCACCCATATCTTCTTCGGCCTTCCTCGTCTCTTACATCTATTCAACTCACACTTAACATTCTTCTACTTATATGGCTTTCATCCTTTCTGTTGACATGCCCATAACTCGCTAACCTATTACTCCTCAATTTCTCTCTCACTGGTGCTATTTTCATGCTTCCTCGAATATATTCATTCCTAATCTTATCCATTCCTGTCACTCCACACATCCATCGTAGCATTCCCATCTCTGCTACATGTAATTTTCTTTGAAGATTGTCATTCTTATCTGTTATCATTATTATAGGTACTATACAACGCAATAAATAAACCTTTTATGTGTGCAGGCTGACTCCAACCTATGCATTAATTTTGGGAACTATATCAACACTTATGCGACACGCAGGCGACGGGCCTCTCTATGACTATGTCGTCACGAGCGAGTCTCTCGCCTGCAGACAGTACTGGTGGAGTCACATATTCTACTTCAATAATTATATTTATAATAATGCGTACTGCGTCCCGCAAACTTGGTAAGTTCGACAAAGGAGCTCAGAGATTTGAAATCATTGAAGATTACTTTTTATATATTTAATAGTTTCCTAACTTTATTTCTACATTTATGATTCAAACTAGCTTTTACCCGCGGCTTCGTTGGCATTTTTTTTCCATAAAAAGTATTCTTTATTTCTCCTAATAACTCGAAGAATATTTCTACAAATTTTCATGATGATCGGTTAAGTAGTTTTCGAGTGAAAGCATAATCAACAAATTTACGTTCACATTTATAATATTAGTAGGGATCATATGAAATCAAATCATTTAATTCTCAAAATTATGATAACAATATCACTTTTTTGAAGTAAACAATCTACTACCACTTTAGAAAGAATATGGCGTTTGGTAAGGGAAGAAACTCCCCAGCAATCGTTGTTTCTATATAATACTAGCTGACACGGTGAACTTCGTATCACATTAGTAATATTTAATTTGTTCGGTTTTTCTTTACTATAATAAATATATATTCTACATACAACCTTCCTCAGGAATCACTCTATCCATTGCTGAAGACTGCATTAAAATCCGTTAAATAGTTTAAAAGGTCTAAACGAACAGACAGTTGAATCGACTTCATTTTATACTACGTAAAAAAGATGTGATTACGATCGTCCCAACTTAAAAATATTGACGTTTTAATCCCATGCATTTTTATCTGCTAAATAATCTGCACTTGGGTAATAGGTTTTTTAATAAGCTTCCATTTTACAATTACTTTAAACAATTTTTAAACGTATTTCACATAGTTCTTGTGGGTTTTATTATAGTAACGAATACATTCTCCTTTAAATGATTTTTTTATTCAGATTACAAATTTATGATCAAGCAGCTTAAAATAAAGGCTGCCACATATATAGGTGCTCCGTAACAGTTATACTATTGTGGATGATACAAAGTCCAACGGAAATTTAAAAATATCCAACATAAATGCCATCATTTCATCACTAACTTTCTTCTTGGAAAGTTTAAGTTCATTAATTGATTGCAAAACAACAATTATCGATTCTGCCTCACTGAACCCTCAAGAGCTGAAATGTTCAACCTTACTTTAAAAGACAACAATACCTAAATACTTATCATTGTGAACGCTTCGTTCGCGTAAATTTGGATTTTGTCGCTAATTAGATGATTCCACACAAAGTTTATAGCTCCATTGGCCCATATATATTGGCCCATTTCTAATAAGTTTTTCGGGAGAAAATGTTGCCTATCATTGTTTCCAGGTTTACATCTATCTCTATGCCAAAATTCAACATAACCGATTCAGCGATTTATTTACCTTTTTATAGTATTAAGCACTTCGATCTCTTTTGTCTGTTTACTAATTTTCTTAATTTTCAGTAGGCAGCTAACGTATTTATAATTTAACTTAATATTTATAGGACTAATTGTTATATATACAAAAAAACTGATACCTGCATCCCTCCCGCCTTTACAAGATTTCTTTAAATTTTGCATAATGTTTATAGTCGAAATTCGACCGTTTGATAAATACTAGAATTTTTACAAACTTAAAAGAAAATCTAACAACTGAAATAAATTGTACAAGAACCAAATTTTACAGGTATCTCGCAGCAGACACGCAGTTATTCTGTTTGGGTCTGCTGGTCTGCATGATACCGCGAAAGTACAAGGCGAGGACTGTGGCGCTCGTGATTTTGCTCGTGCTATCGTTAATAATTACTGCAGCGCACACTTACTTCGAAGACCTGGACGCGGTTGTCTTACAATCACCCGAGTAAGTTGTCGCATTCAATTATTGCCAACATTTTATTTGCAAGCGCTCTCTCCGGGCTCAGGTGATAGCAAAAGGAGTGTGGATGGATTCATCACGTGAACAATACTATCACATACCCACTAAGCAGATTACACCGGTAACTCTCAAGTCGCCGTATTACCAAAGACCAAGGATATAGAATAGAAGAACCAGATAGAAGGATAAGATGGGTGGATTGACAGAAAGAAGATAAATAATTGCTGAATTGTTTTGATAAGACTTAATGCTCTTACATAGCCACATAACAAAAATTGCTTGACAAATAAAGGAGAAACTAGATACTAATAAGTTAAGCGTTTGACATCAATGTCATTTGATGTTAGGTGAAAATGCGGTCCAGGACCGTAGACACGCTAAGTCTAGTTAAGGGACTGACTCTAAAGTACAACTCTCTGAACACATCTATAGGTGTTTGACGATAGACTTTCAACTTGAAAGTGATAACAAGGCATTAGTAAAAGTGTTAGCTTTTTAAAATCCTCGCCTGGCAAGCAACCATCTTTAACTTGAACATCTGCCACCAAATACCAATAGGAGTGTTCCGGCAGTTGCACTTGAGAGCCAGTTCCTCCACAGGTTTAGCGTGTCTACCAACTTGGGCAGTATCGTCACTTGAGATCAGGTGAGATAATCTGGCCATAACGCTAAACCCTAACTATAAGAAATACCTTATCACAATGCTATGTTTTCATCACAATGTTTTCTTTCTTCGAAAACTTAACCGTATTACAGGAATCTAAACAAACGTCAACTGACGCGGTTTCCGTTCCTGCTAACACTAAGTCAACATTTCAGTAAATTTTGGTTATATTTTCAGAACTTATCGAAACTTGTACTCAACTGACAACACTTTCCGATTACTTTACATCCGTGGACACACTAACATATCCACCTACGTATTGGGTATCGCCGGCGGCCTCTTGGTCTACCATTGGCAGAAAGAAGGCAAAAACTTCAAGCAATACAAGGTAATCTATAAGCGCGCTTTGAAATTTACTATTTTAAAGTGGACAACATCTTCCGCTTTTCCATATTAAACCTTATTCGAAATAAAAGATTGACTTAAATCGACATGTAAAAAGTTTGCGAAAATTAGAACATTCTTCTTCTTACAAGTCTTTTTTTTATAGTTAAGGCTTAGTATTATGGCCATTATCTCACCTGATCTTATGTGACGATACGGCCCAAGTTCGTAGACACGCTTAATCTTTGGAGAAACTGGCTCTCAAGTGCAACTACCGGAACACACTTATTGATATTTGGCGGCAGATTTTCAACTTAAGGGTGTTAGCTAGACAGTCGGGCATTAGAAAAAGCCCTATCACCATGCAATGTTGTTTTCGCTTCTAGAATATTGAGATACATCGCTTTAGTTGATTTCACATAGTTCATTTCTAACTAACTGTCTGTCCCCGTAGTCTCTGTTATGTCCTTTAACTTAGTTAATAACTTGAGCATAACCTCAACTATTACTTTTATCTTACTATTACTATTACTAATCGTTACTAAAGACTTAATAAGGATTATTAGTATAATGAAAGAATTTAAAAATACTAGGTTTCATATATGTTTCCCAGAATTATCGCTGGTTGTTGTGGTCTGTGTTCCCGATCGACGTTGGTGTGATACTTACCGGTGGCCTCTTTTACATAGACGGTTGGATCCCATCCTTTTCGGTCCGAGTCATCTATGCAACGTTCTACAAAGTTATCTTTCAATTGTTGGTCGTCATATTTTCTATTAGTTGTATTTTCAAATTTGAAGGTAAGAAATTTATAATTTTCCTACAATACCTGCAATGATGATACCGAAATTTATAACATAATAAATATAAAAATGAGGGGTGCATTAAAACCATTTTATTATAAAACGACGGATACTAGGCTATTAATATGAAATAATCTAAAGATAACACAAACGAAACCCGGTCTTGATACTTCATTTTTTTCGGGAGTTACCGTGACCAGCTCGTATAAAAACATCTGGACGTTCACGTAAAGATTTGTTTAAACAGTTTTCGCTCCGTTTCGAGGTTTCAATTTTTATCTTTAGATTTACATCAACAAGTTACCTTTTTCATATCAATAGCCTTGTACCTGTAGTTAAATAATAAAATGGTATTTTTCATGCCGCATTTTCGATTTTATCACATTTTACATTTGCAAGTTATAGGTATTGCATTTTTTTTTCTCTTTAACGAAAAGGCAAAGTTAACGAAACCATACAGCCGAGTCGGACGTTATCTCATAATAAAGAGATTAGCGCTGCAACGTGATAGAGATTTTGTAGTTCAAACTATCTACGGAGTGTTTGTGACAAGCAATAAATCATGCTTGCTTAAAAATATATCAAATGATAAAATAATTCATGATTAATAAAATAAACAAAAGTATGGCTTGTTTTTCTTTCTTAAACATTAAATGAAATGGTATGAGGCGTACAGTTTTGGATTTTTCAAACTTTTTCTAGATCTGTACAGAGGTATAGTAGAATGGCGCGGGTTCACGTGGACCGGTCGAGTGTCCTACAGCGCTTTCTTGCTACACACTCTCTACCAACGAGCGTACGTCGCTATTCAACCGATCCCTGTTCATCTAAACGATTACTTCGTGGCAAGTTATTTTTAAACCCTTATTCTGTCTATTTTAGTTTGAATTTAGCTATACATCGTTTTTACATCTACCATGTTTTGAAGTGAAAACGTATATAGACACGTTTGGAATGGGGTCACGCTCAGATACTAATAGTTATTTTGTAATTTCAGCTATTTTCCGTTTTTTCACAAGGGACAACAAATAATGTTTTCATGTGAATGGTAACTGTTGAAATAATACAAACATATCAGTATAATGAAGCGATGATATCTCAGTTGGTAATGTATACGGACCCCGCGTCAATAGACGTGTGTTCGATCCCTGCAATAAGTCTGAGCTTTCAGCGAAGGAAAACATCGTGATGGAACCATAGCATTGTGGTAGGGCTTTTTCAATGTTTATTTGGCTAGTTACCATTCGCTAGTTGAAAATCTGCCGTCAAATACCTATAGGTGTGATCCGGCAGTTGCACTTGAGAGCCAGAGGTTTAGGCATAGCGTGTCCACCATCTTGGGCCACATCGTTACTCAACGTTAGGTGAGATTGTAACTATAACGCTAAGCCTATAATGTATAAAAAGCAACTTTAGTAGATTCTGGACCTTGGGTTCGCCCTCTCCGTCAAAGATGCCTGTGGGGTAGGAGGGACCGATATGTCGGTACACTTTCGTCGTCATAAGCCTTACTGACGCTCATTGCACCTGTTTGGCTGTTTGAAAGGCAGACTGGCCAAATGGAGGCTTGGCTAACCACCAGGCCGCAGGGGTGATTACACGCTCGAACACGCGTCGCCCCAGGAAGGCGATAGATCGCCGTGGGGTTTTAATGGGTATTCTCGGTATTCAGCGTGGAGTCCATATAACCCTCTTGGTCTCTCCAGGCTGAAGGGGGGTACGCATAAATGCATTTCCCCACGTTAAAAAAAAGATTCTGGATTGATTCTAATTTTGGTGAGATACGTTTCATTGATATAATGATCTCGAAATATAATTTTATTTTCCAGTTATTATTACTATCTGCAACGATATTCGTTACTTATGTGAGCGCCTGCGTGCTCTGGCTCTGTGTGGAGGCACCGGCTGCAGGTCTCACTCGAGCACTTCTTGCCCCCACAAAAGAGAAGAAGCCGGACGTCGAAACAAGCAAGATATGAATAAATATACTTTACTATTTTCGGTTTTCAATAAATTATCTTTTTTTGTTTTAAGTTTTTCATTGCTGTGGAAAACCGAAGGTTGGGACCATGCTACTAAGATAGACTCTATTTCATAATTAAAGGGTTAGGGCTTCATCAAGATGGTGAATGTCTTGTAAAACTCTGGTAAAGTTGTTTTTGTGGAAACAAATGAATATATAAAAACCAAAATAACTTTATTCATTATTCACTTATATGCAATAGCCATACTACATATACTACATCATATAAAATGTCACCAATATTATCTAATATAGTGTGAAATATTTAAATGCATTATAATAATACAAAACAATTATGTGTGCAGTTCACACGCGATAGAAGTGAGACCTTCAAAAATTTGCTTCGTAGTACGTAAGCGCGCAAACACGTACAACGCTCTGACACTTTAAGAAACACTGTATAATACCGTCTATCTCATTCTCTCGCACGTTATATTCTATAGGTGTATGTGGCTGTCTCTTTTTAGTGTCGATTTTTCGTTTCATCGAATTTCAAATCACAACGATGCGAAATAAATAGAGAAATAAAAATAAAAAAACACAACGTCATGCGATGTTCACAGTCGGTTACCCATCCAAGTACTGACCGCGCCCGACGTTGCTTAACTTCAGTGATCGGACGGGTACCGGTTATAACAAAGTTTCCGTTTCAATACAAAAACTTTATTTCTCTTTGTATTTATGATGAATCATAGATAGCTCAGTAGTAGCGGGTATGGGCGTCACGTTAATATACGTGAATTCGAATAAGTTTGCATGATGGTAGGAGTTTGTCTAATGCCCGCCTGGCTAGCTACCACCCTCAAGTTAAAAATCTGCCGCCAAATACCATTAGTTCTGGCAGTGACATTTTTCTTTTCGAAAGGATATCCCCTGTTAGCCGGAGAGCTTTCACAGCTTCGCAGGACTTTTTGGAAAGTATTCTGAAGGCACTCAGCCGCGAGACAGTGGGCGCAAAGGTGCCATAGTGGCCGGCCCTCGGCAAGGGCTGCTGCAGGAAAATAGTAAAATAAGGATTGTAAGAACTGGTCTACTGGAGTAGGCCTTCAGGTAAAATATTAATTGAGGAGGCAAGGAAATCGGTGGAGTAGAGCAGATCTTGTAGTGAAGGACTTCGTGTATATATTGCGAGCAAAAGTGAAACTAGTAGTTCTTAAGAAAACGGAATAGAAAAACAAAAGGTGTGCTTCGGCAGTGACACTTGAAAGCCAATCCCTCTTATAAAGGCCAGCAACGCATCTGCGATTACTCTGACGTTGTGGGTGTCCATGGGTGCCGCCTATTTCATAAAAAAAAAACCTGCAATGAGTTTGAGCTTACAGTGAAATAAAATATCGTGATGAAACAAAAGTATGGTGACAGAGGTTTTTGGAATGAGCGCCTGGTTAGCAATCACACATTTTTTTATTAACATGGTATTTAAATTTCTATTATTTACGGACTTTCTCAACACAACGCGCAATGGCATTACCCGGACTCTGGCTGAAGATGAAAGGGCACGCGGTGACTCATCGGATGCTAATCATTCAATACTACCCACTAAAAACACTACGGCGACGCAACAAACTCCAGTGTTACCAGAGACAAGGGACAGCTTTCGCACTTCTTCTAGCAGTTAGCTACCACCTTTGAGTTCAAAATCTGCGGCCAAATACCTATAGGCATGTTCCTGCAGTTGCATTTGAGAGCCAGTCCCTACATTACGCTTGCTCCACCATATTGGGCCACATCTTCGTTCAACATCAGCTGTGATTGTGGCCATAATGCTAAACCTACAACTATGAAAGCATTAAAAGTTGTTTGATTAAATATATTTGAAAATTATTTTAATTAATTATATATATTCCTATACGCAGTTGTAATCTGGCTTACAAGGTATAAGTAATACGATCAAAATGTGGTTCAAACTAGCCCTAAATCGCTTCATTATCGAAATAGAGCGCTGTTACATGATGGCGTAAAAATCTATACGACTAAGACTCTAGTCCAGCGGTTCTCAAACTTTTTTTATAGGGTCACAAATATGTGTCAATCGTGGTTTCGCGGGTCGCAAACAAAAAATATTTAGGTAATAGTTTCCTTAGGTGTTATTGGTCCTTAGGTAATTTAAAATAAAGCAGTACCAGGTGGGACAACCACGAATATCCGGCGGACTGCAGGTTGAGTATAGCGGATCTATTATTATCGAATACATCCGCTTCCTCATTACGTAGTGGTTGTGCTCATAACTTATTCGTGTCGAACTGAAAACTATTTACTGCCATTTGCCTGTTTTCGTAACGTTCTTCATTTCAGCCTTGCTCCTATAGGTTATAGCGCGATATTAAATTGCCTCAATGATTGATCAATCACATACAAAAAGAATGTTTGAAATCCGACCGATAGTTTCTTAGATTACCACATATTCAAACAAACAAACTCGTGCGTTTTATAATATTAATAATACAGATATAAATTTTTAAAGCTATGTTAAATGTAATTAAAAATATATTTTTCCCAAAAGACATGGAAACTAGAATGTGAAATTAAAATATTAAGAATTAATGTGCAGAAAAACAATGCTAACGAAGTATATTGGTATTAGCACAAAGTACCGGAACAAGCCATTTGCATTGCATATGTCTGAATTATTACGATTTTTTGAATGAATTATTACCTATTAGCAAAATACTGTTTAATATGGGCACCAGAGTAAAATTTATTGCTATGCTACTGGCCTGCTTACGTGTAAAACCTGCCACAATAATACATTTGAGCGTCGTGTTCTAATGAAGAATGAAGAATGACTTCGTAATGAAGAAGTTAGACTTTAATTATAGTACGTTTGATTATGTTTTTTTTTGTATAGTTAAGGCTTAGCGTTAAGGCCATAATCTTACCTGATTAAGTGACGATACGGCCCAAGTTGGTAGACACGCTAGACCTGCGGAGGAACTGGCTCTCAAATGCTAGGGCCGGGACACACCTATTGGTAATTGGCGACAGATTTTCAACTTGCCGGTGGTAGCTAGCCAGGCGGACAGAAAAAGTCCTACCACCGTGCTATGTTTCCCTCGCGATGTTTTCCTTCACCGAAAGCTCAAGCTTATTGTAGGTGGTTGTATTCGAACTCACGTCCCTTGACGGAATTTCGTACACACTACTACTAAGCTATCATCGCTTCGAAATATTTCGATTGGGCATATTATGTTAGCCTTAGGGCTTTACAACTTAACCGAGCTTTCGGGCCGAGTACAAAGAGCCATTTAATGGCCGATCCTCGGCTTGAGCTTTTGCCTGGGACGAGGAAAGAAACCGCGGTCCTCACTAATCCTAAGTAGGATTCTAACTATTATAATCAGTGACACTCGCTCTCTGTTTGTTCCAATTTAATGGCGGTAACTAACCAGGTGGGTATTACAAAAAACTCTACCAAATTCCTATGGTTTTATTACGATGTTTTCCTTCACTGAAAGATCAGGCTCGTTGCAGGTGGATTCGAACTCACGTCCCCTGACGCGGCGTTTGTACACGCTACCAACCGAGCTATCATCGCTTCGATATAAAATACGATTGAATTGAATCCAATTCATATTATTAAATATATAGATTACGTTTGATATACTAAAATTGCCCTGTAAGTAATAGATATCATACAATGTTACCTCCATTTTGTTATGAACACTTTTTGACAAGCACTTACTTCATATGGGTTCAGTAATATTAGGATTGAGATGGATTTCAAAATTTCCATCTAAATTCCTTGTTATGGATATAATATTTTCTCAACATAGCCTCATAAGATACGCAGATCCTAAAGTGTCACAAAATAAAGTTTATTAGCGATCTAATTCGCGTGAAGCAAAAAAATATTTAATAACTAACTTTAACCTGCGACTCCACTCGCTTTAATATTTATTAAATTATAAGCAGTTATTATCTAAAGTTTGATGCAAATCGGATGACGGAATAGAAACTTTCATATAAAGTTCATGACTCTCTTTACCCCATTTACAATAAGGTGGTCCCGAGTAAAAGTAACCTATCTCCGTCTATAGGGTCCCATCTATCTCTTTACCAAAATTCATCACAATCAATTCGGCGGTTTAGGCAAGAAACAACCATACGTACAAAAAACTCACTTTCACTCACACTCAATTTAAGTTATATTAGTATCATATTGATTTCTTAGGTTTACGCGAATATTATTCATTGAAATAAAACTAATTTAAACGGATTTTATCGCGATTATTTATTAAATTTTGATCCCGACGTTTCGAAAGCTTTTCAGCCTTCGTGGTCACGGGGCGGACTGAGGTGTAGGTTGTACAGAAAAGTTTATGTTACTGTGTCTACCTTCAATTTAATTTTTATTATTGATATTGTTCCGATCTACGCAGAAAGAGCTCACAGTGTCTTGAGGTCTGACAATTGGTCTTTTGGGTTCCGATTTAATTAAATGTATAATTGGATCCCAGGCTTGTGCTAGCTTCCAACCATCTTCTCTATTGAAATTTGGATGTTTTTTAATTTCAATAGCCTCACGAATCATCCTAGGTAGGAATCGGTGTTCTTTTGCAAGGATTTGTGGCTTGTCGAATCGAAGATAATGTTTGGAGCCTTCTTCTGAATGTTCAGCAACTGCAGACTTCGTAGAGCGTCGGTGTTTAACATCAGCTATATGTTCTTTTACGCGGGTCCCTATATTTCTTTTAGTTTGTCCGATATAGGAGAGGCCACAGTCACATTCTATTTTGTATACGCCCTGTTCTTGTAGAGGTATATGACACTTGACAGGTGGTAAAAATTGACTAATCTTCTTGGGCGGCTTGAAGTAAGTTTTAATTGAAGCACGCTTCAGTACATAGCCAATCTTGTCTGTGTGTACTGTCTCCACACAGTGAATACGTCTCCACTACGTCCCATCGTGAGTCAGGTCGACACACCAACCTACAGATTGGCTCAGCACGTAGCAAAAGTGTTATCACCACTAAGAGGCAACACTAGAGCATCTGTGAAGGATTCATACCAATTTGTCAGTGATATTAAACACCTACAATTAGCTGACAATGAAACCATGGTTAGTTTTGATGTCCAGTCTCTATTCACAAGCTTACCAGTACAAGACTGCATTGAAATTGTGTCTAAGAGGTTAGCAGATAATAACATGCCCATAGAGTATGCAGCATTACTTAAACATTGCCTCACATCTGGCTACATGTTGTGGAGGAATCAGTTTTATGTACAAGTGAATGGAGTTGCTATGGGCTCACCTGTATCTCCAGTAGTCGCCGATATTTTCATGGAGGACTTCGAGGAGACAGCCCTAAGCACTGCCCCCGTCACCCCCAGGTTTTAAAAACGGTACGTAGATGATACTTTCACAATTTTACCATCTGACAAAGTAGCTGCATTTTTAGATCATCTTAACTTCATTAACAATAACATACAATTCACTGTGGAGTTAGAGCAAAAGAAATCTCTTCCTTTCTTAGATGTTTTAGTTATCCGTAATCCTGATCAGTCTTTAGGCCATACTGTGTACAGAAAAATGACCCATACGGATAAATACCTGAATGGTGAATCTCACCACCATCCGAAACAGTTAGCTACCGTGGGTAAATCTTTGTTTCAGAGAGCACAAGGAATCTGTGACGAGGAACATCTGGCTGCTGAGCTGCGACATGTCAAGCAAGTACTGCGTGATAACAAGCTCCAAATTCCACGCCGCCGTCACGGAAACCGAGTGAAACCAGCCACAGTAGAACGTGTACCTGATGTGTTACCTTTTGTAAGAGGGGTCACAGACAAGATTGGCTATGTACTGAAGCGTGCTTCAATTAAAACTTACTTCAAGCCGCCCAAGAAGATTAGTCAATTTTTACCACCTGTCAAGTGTCATATACCTCTACAAGAACAGGGCGTATACAAAATAGAATGTGACTGTGGCCTCTCCTATATCGGACAAACTAAAAGAAATATAGGGACCCGCGTAAAAGAACATATAGCTGATGTTAAACACCGACGCTCTACGAAGTCTGCAGTTGCTGAACATTCAGAAGAAGGCTCCAAACATTATCTTCGATTCGACAAGCCACAAATCCTTGCAAAAGAACACCGATTCCTACCTAGGATGATTCGTGAGGCTATTGAAATTAAAAAACATCCAAATTTCAATAGAGAAGATGGTTGGAAGCTAGCACAAGCCTGGGATCCAATTATACATTTAATTAAATCGGAACCCAAAAGACCAATTGCCAGACCTCAAGACACTGTGAGCTCTTTCTGCGTAGATCGGAACAATATCAATAATAAAAATTAAATTGAAGGTAGACACAGTAACATGAACTTTTCTGGACAACCTACACCTCAGTCCGCCCCGTGACCACGAAGGCTGAAAAGCTTTCGAAACGTCGGGATCAAAATTTAATAAATAATCGCGATAAAATCCGTTTAAATGAGTTTTATTTCAATAGTATCATATTAGTAAGTAAAAGTATGGAGTACGAAATTTAGCCCGAGTTTGTAATTATTTTTCTATACAGCTTTGTTCCTTTTATTAGTAGCGCGATTTTAAATAGCTTAAAGCCTTTTTCAATGATTCCTTTATTAAGTAAATAAATAATAATAAAATAATAATGTTAGTTCGAATCCAATCACCTACAATGAGCTTGAGCTTTCGGTGAAGAAAAAAACATCGTAAGGAAACCATAGAATGATGGTAGGGATTTTTCTAATGCCCACCTGGCTAGCAAACACTCTCAAGTTGAAAACCTACCTCCAAATACCAATAGGTGTGTTCCGGCAGCTGCACTCGAGAGCCAGTTCCTCAACAGGTTTAGCGTGTCTACTACTAATTTGGCCGTAAGAACGGTGAGATTATAGCCATAACGTTAAAAAAACACAATTGTTGGTTTCTAAGATTAACGCGTTCAAATTAACAAATAATACATATAAAAATCAGATTAAGAATGAAATAGAAGCTTCTTAACCTATTGATTAAAACGAAACATTGAAACATAATTACGACATTATATTCTATTTTATATAGCTGTTAAAAAAGTTATCATCACTCACTGAACCCTAACCTGCAGTGTTTTCAGACAAGTGGAACGATCACAACTTATACTCGGATATGAAAATGTTCGAACACAATTACAAAACCGTTTGCCAAATAAAATTCCTGTTGTCGATTCGATTTATATGCGGATTCTACAATCGGATAGAAAGCTCGACCCGGCTACAACGGATCGTCAAGTTATATTGCTTGATAATCGCTTTAATAATCACAATAACATACCTTGCCACGTCAAAATGTTCAGTATTTTCCGATATAGATTTTGTTTGTATCGAATATATATCCAACGTTATAATTTCGCTATTCACTGAAAATGTACACGTATTGGAGTACTACCAGTTTTTCACAGTCATCGATGGAGCGTTTGGAAACAGAATGCATTCGATCCTGGAGAGAGTTCTAAAGGGAATCACTATAATACTTTTGAGTTTGAAGATTCTGCTATCAGGCAACGCGTGTTATAAAGAGCAAAGTTTTTGCTTTGAGAACAAATCGCACATAATTATGGTATTTCTAATGCACAGCGCCGTCATGCTTTCGAGATTATCACCGTTGATGGTGTTCGCTCTGTTGTATTGCCGGGTGAAGATTTTTATTGGGATATTGGAGATGGAAGGTTTTTTTAAAAACAATGTAAGATATTCGGCACGCAGACACATTCAGATGTACGAAGCTTTAATGGACACGCTGGGTAATGTAAATCGGATTATTAAGCCACAAGTTAGTGAATATGATAGTATTTTATTTAGTTACTTAAAACCTTGTTCGGGACGTAACTATAGGGTGCCAGAACTGACTAAATGCCCGACCCAATGGCAGGGCGTCTAACCCGAAAAGCTGCCAGCTCAGAAGTTACCTAACATTTTTATACAGTTTTACATACAATGTATAAATTATAAATAATATAATAAATAATAAATAAATAAATAAATTATTATTTATACAATATATAAATATTTAAATATAGTTCAGTATAGTAAGTCACTCTACTTGAAATCTGCGTTGCATTCGAAGTGGCAATAGTCAAATTATGTTTTTTATATAAGTTTAGCGTTATGGCCACAATCTCACCTGATTTTAAGTGTCGATGTGGTCAAGATGGCGGCTACGCTATGCCTAATGGAGTGACTACTTTTCAAGTGCTACTGCCGGAACCCACCTATAGGTATTTGGAGGTAGATTCTAAACTTTGAAAGACATTGCGAAATAAGTGTTTTTGCAACCCCAAATAAATTCCGGGCACACACATATATTTTTTATGATTGCTGAATTAATATTTACATTTCCTCTTTCATATGAACGGCAATGAAAAGTTGTAAACGACCCGTTACTATTCCGTTATGGAGTAGCCAACAAAAGAGCAAAGTCAAGATTAAATCTTCATCATCCAGCAGTGAGGCAAAGGACAGCTTCTTTCCAAACGGCTTATGAGACCCCTCCACCTCTCATTCTTTAATGTGTAGATGTACATACATAGCGAATACCTTCCAGCATTGTTTGAAACAAAAAAAAAAATAGAAATGTATTGCGGGACTGAGAGGATTATGTGGCACTCGCTCGGCGCTAGTCGCCAGGAAAACCCACAAAAACCCCACAGCCATCCGTCGCCTTGCTAGGGCGACGTGGTACCGAACTCGCAAACAGTGTCTGGCCCGGCCTGATGGTAAACCGCCGGCCCCATCCAGGCAGCATGTACCTCCCAGACGGCCGGACTGCTACAATAAGAGGCGGTTTTGAATGTATTTTGTTTTTCACTTATGATCTACATATGTTCATCTATTTATTACTTCGGATATAGGATCATGGAAGTCTGCACTGTTGCTGGTTTACAAAACGACATCAACCAAGTACCTACACATATTTATGGTTTCCAGATAATGATTGCTTTGGTATGTGACGTGCCGCACTTCATTATGGAACTTTTTCTATTACTTACTGATATGAAAGAGATGGTAAGCGAACACTTTTGTACATCTATATTAATACCAGACTTTACGTGCGGTATCGCTCGCGTTCATATGGATTTTGTCTAACAAATAGGATATCGCAATAAAAGGGTCACATACAAAATTTTGCCCTCTCTTTACACCACTTTCTCTTAAGTTTTTCGTGGGAAAAAGTAGCTTATCATTGTCTCCAGGATCGGATGTATACTATAATTCATCATAATCGATTCAGGGGTTTAGGCGTGAAAGCGTAACAAATAAACAAACTCACTTTCGTATTTGCAATATTAGTTTTTTTTTTTTGACGTGACTTACTCCGTTAGCCGTAAGGGCTTTGACAGCTTCACCGAACTTTTTCGGGGCGAAGGGTGCCAGAATGACCGAACCTCGGCTTGGACTACTGCCGCAAGCAATATTAGTGAGGATAGTATATAGTATAGCATATGATATGGTCTAGTATATAGTATAGCTTATAGTATAGTATGGATTAGTATAGATATTACAGATTATAAAGCGTTAAAGAATTCTTGTTCGTTTGAACGCGCTAATCCAAGGAATTGTCAAACCGATTTCAAAAATTATTTTTGCATCTAAAAAGTAATCATTGAGGAGGGTTTCAGACTATTTATCATCACGTTACCACCAATAGGAGCAACAATGTATTGGAAAAAATTACAAAAATGGGCAATTCTGTTTTCATTAACAGCATATTCTTATAATTTGTATATGTTATTCATTCCAAAGTTTTATTCATAGCACATAATTTAGTCGAACCAACTTTAATATCTGATGGAAGCGGTTAAAACGTGTGAAATGATTCCTATTTTTTTATTCAACAAAAAAAGTATAGTTTCCCACGTATGTACAGGTTTTATTTTGTGTTGGAATTTTTATATTTTCCGTGTCCGATGTTAGCGTGAACATTAGATTGTGGTCACCATGAAGAAGAACATCTATTTATGGATATTACTTGCATCATACAAAATAATTATACTTACTGTGGCCTTTGTTCGAACTAATGCTGTTGGCTTAAAAGGTTTTGACAGTGCCATTTGCCTGAGGGATTTTGACTGCTTCATCGGACTTTTCTACTATGATGCCTACCACGAAAGTACTTCAAGATGCAAAATGCTTATAAAGGTCACAGCCATATTCAAAAATTGTATATAATAACAACAAAGTAATCGACTGAAAGATATTTTTTACTAATACTTCTTTTTATTGTAATTATTTTTTACTAAAATTTCACCTATTGGATGAATGGTGATCCACGACGGTACGTTTCGCGTTTAAGTGTAAATATGTTTCTTTTATCGTGGGGCAATGTATTTATGCATCCCCTCCCAGCCCGGGGGGACTGAGAGGGGTATGTGGGACTCACCCAGTGCTAAGCGCCGGGAATACCCACTAAAACCCCACGGTCATCTGCCGCCTTCCTGGGGCGACGCGGGTCCGTGCATGCAATTACCGCGTCACACCAGCGACCGGCCCGGCCTGGTGGTAAGCCGGATCCACCGGTCCCCCGACCCGCCTCCCTCAGTTGGGTTTAAGGCGACGGAAAAGTACGGGCATACCGGCCCCTCCGACCGCCTATTCGCCTCCGGCGGAGAGGATGCCCGTGGGGATCTGCCTCCTTCTGTAACATAACATATTCACAGAAGGAGGCCACTTCATTCCAGATACTCTCGCTACCGAACATGGCTCTTACCACACCCGACAGCGAGAGGTCTGTCTACACCGCCGTGTCCAGAGCGCGCCGCGGCCCAGACCACGCAGCACACTCAGACAAAGTGTACTGCGCAGTATCCTCCACGGCGCCACTAAGCGTAAATATTGGGAAATATGTTTAGTTAAAAAAAAAAACGAATTATTTCACAGGGTTTTCAAATTCCTGCATCATGCTGGTTTATTATGGACACTTTTTATTACTTTGGACCGTTGATTCTCTCAGCAATACTCTCGGACCTGGTATCAGAGGAGGTGAAACATATAAAAATGGTTGTACTTGATAATAGAATGGATTGTAAACGTGAGTTAGCATTTATTACTTACAGTCGATGTTTTGATAAAGCGATGCTAACTCAATGGTAGTACACGACTTCGCGTCAAAGGACGTGAGTTCGAATCCAACCACCTACAATCAACTTGAGTTTGCAGTGAAGGAAGACATCGTGAGGAAACCATAGCATGGTGGTAGGGCTTTTTTTAATACCCGCCTAGGTAGCAACGACCCTCGAGTTAAAAATCTGCCGCCAAATACCAATAGGTGTGTTCCGGCAGCTACACTTGAGAGCCAGTTTGTCCACAGGTTTAGCGTGTCTACCAACTAGGGCTGTATCGTCACTTAAGATCAGGTGAGTTTATGGCCATAACCGTTAAATCTTAACCATAAAAAAAAGATAGCATTAAATTAAGAGTTTGCGCTGTCAGTACTTTGCTACGAAAAACTTGTCAGTTCAGTTGATCAGTTTTATGGTCAAGTTTTTCATGTTTGTACCGATTTCTTCAGTGTGCATCCTAGTTCTTCAAACCTTCTCCATGAATCAGTCCATCGATTGATGGAAATCGTAGGAAAATTTGTAGTTTTTGACTTCATCGAATTGCGACAGACAGACAGACGTGGCTTGGTTGCTTTGTGTTAAAATATCCTGTGAGGGATGTAAGAGCAAATCCGCTTCAATCGAAAATTGCTATTTTTAAGTAATTACACCGAATTGTAGAGCTCGGAAGCAGTAAGAACTTAGTGTAGGTACTTAATTAAAAGTACCAATTTTGAACTAAAGTCTTTTTTCTTTTACAACCTTTATTTGTAGTATTTATAATAGAAACTTTTCTTAAACTTTATCATAGTAGAAGTTACAGTATTGTTTACTTAAAAAATATATAGTTAACCTTTAGCGTTATGATCATAATTTCACCTGATCCTAAGTGACGATACGGCCTAAGTAGGTGGATACGCTAAACCTTTGGATGAACTGGCTCTCAAGTGCAACTGACGGAACATACCTATTAGTATTTAGCGGCAGAGTTTCAACTTGAGGGTGGTAACAATCCAGGCGCGCATTACAAAAAGCCCTACCACCATACTATAGTTTCCTCACGATGTTTTCCTTCACCGAAAACTTGAGCTCATTGTAGGTGCATTCGAACCCAAGTCTCTTGACACGGCTTCCGTACACAATAGCGCTGAGTTATCATCGCTTCAATTTATAATTAGTAAAGACATGATGATCTTATATTTCAGACGAGCGTGACCGCGCTGAGGTTCGGAAGTTGTTTCAGTTGCTGCGGGCGCGGCAGTACGAGTACATCGTTTCGCGTTTTATAACGCTGGATGTGCGAACGCTGTTTACCTCTGTCTCTTACAGTACTACTGTACTTATTGCGGTATTACAAATCATGTCTCATTATGAGTGAACACAGCTCCGGATTGCTTACTATAACAAGGCTTTAACCCCATCGATTATTGCCATTAGAACGTTGAGTAGATAATCGCTTACCAAAAATCAGACTTAATTACTATTGTACATTTACTCGACTATGAAATAGAACCGAAATAACCAAAAAATATCGTTTTTTTTTATGTAACAGCGGGCAAACGAGCAAGCGTGTCACCTGATGGTAAGTAATCACCGCCGCCCATAGACACCCACAATACCAGGGTAATCGGAGGTGCGTTGCCGGTTTTTATTACAGGGACTGGCTTTCAAGTGCTACTGCCGGAACACAAATCACACAAAATAAATATTTAAATTATTATCTATATGCATAAGTACATGTGCACGTACATATACACATACATATGTAGTTAAACAAAAAACTGTTATTGTTTCGCTCTTTATGAGGTATGTTGTGTATGAATGAATAAATAAATAAATAATAATAATAGAGAGGTCCCTATAAATATCCCATCCAATCAAATCCAATATCTCGCGCGATACAGTGACACTCTACATCACTGAGAGTACACCATCACACTGCATACCGTTTGTGCACATCCATACGTTAAGTACACGGTTCTGTAAGGGACTACCCCCGAGGCCCTTGAGCTGTTTACCCGATAAGGTATGTTGTTAGGATCACTAAATTAGTAAGACTGGACCTGTTAGTTAGTAAGGATCGTGAATCTTTGTTCGTTTTCCGGCAGCAGCCCAAGCTGAGGTTCGGCCGTTCTGGCACCCTTGTACTCGCCCCAAGAAGATCGGTGAAGCTTTCAAAGCTCTTGGGGTTAATAGGCTACGTAAATTGGAATAAAAAGACAAATCCAATAGCATTTGTCCAATAGAAAAAGAAAAAAAAAATAATACAAGTATTCGAAGCAAGGCATCCGAGGCAAAGTATTCATAGTACGCTGCTCGCACTGGCAAAATCTTCGAAAAATTGGAATGTATATTTTTTATATTTTTGGCGTTTATGCTGTAAATTTTGAAGCGATGATAGCTCAGTGGTAGTGTGTAAGAACGCTGCGTCAAGAGACGTGAGTTCGAATCCACCTACAATGAGCTTAAACTTTCGGTAAAGGAAAACATCGTGAGGAAACCATGGTAGGGCTTTTTCTAATGACCGTCTGGCTAGCAACCACCCTCAAGTTGAAAATCTACTGCCAAATACCAATAGGTGTGTTCCGGCACCTGCACTTGAGAACCATTCACTCCAATAAAGGCCGGCAACGTACCTCCAATTTCTCTGGTATTGGAGGTGTCCATGGGCGGCGGTGATCACTTACTATCAGGTAAGAAGCTTGCTTGTTTGCCACCTATTACATTTAAAAAAATCATCATTGTAAATGATTTATAGTCTGTATCGTGGTTGTAATTTTATTCATTCATGTAAGTTTATAACAAACGTGGATATTTAGATTTCATCCTGTTATTATTTTAGGTTTTATTATTTTTAAGAGACTCCGCTTTTTATTGCTTTAAATATGTACAATTAAATAAACCTTAAATGTAATAAAGTGTTTTGTTTGTACAGTATAATTTTCCAGTCGACTTACATTTGAAATAATACATACATCACCCAAGGTAACACTGTCTTTTACCCGCGGCCTCGCTCACGTTACTATTGATTTTGTTAAAACGGATGACGCAATAAAAAAAGTAATAAAAACTTTAATCTCGCTTTACCCCACTTATTCACTTCGAAATGTTCATCCGCAACCTCTTTGTGTGACGCTCGTTCGGACATAGTCGATATAGATACAGTAATGTTCATTTTTGTCGAGTGTTCTAAGCGCAGACCGTTTTTGTTTTAGTGGTGAAACAATACATTAACGTTCTTCCACTCGCAATGCGCCGGGCAGGCCACTAGAGGAGCGTATGGAGACTCAACTAGGGCCATCATATAGCTGTTGGAGGCCCTGGGCACATTAGGATAATAGAGTTGCTATGACCTTCACAGAGCATTATTTTGTTTAAATTGACAAAAAGTACAAAAGCGAAGTTCTAGATGTACTTTTATCTCTTTACAGTCACATTAAATGAATAGATGATATTATATAAACCAATCCTCCTAGGTTTGAAATAACTTATTAATTATGGAATTTAATAAATTATAAATATTTTAACAGTAGATAATTTAATTTAATAATTCCATTTAATCGAAATAAATATGTTTTCCGTAATAAATATTGGTTATCGTTTGGTGATCGGGAACTATGGAGCCCCTATCGATTACGGGGCTATGGTCAAAAGCCCAGTAGGAAAGAGGGGCCTGGACTCATCAGGTGATAATGAATCATCAAATAACCACTAAGAAGACACCACGGTGACGCTCAATCCCCATAGACGCTGCCAAAGGTCATGGAGATATTTCACGCGTCTTCTATTTTTAAAATTGAAAGAAATTAAAAGTGACATGATTGCCAATACAAACAGAAAGTTGATAATCTATGCAAAAATATAGTTGTCAACACACCGTTTGTTTATAAAAAACGTCATATCGTTACAAAAATCACATCGTCATAATCCCAAATGACATAATACCGTACCTACAAACAAAGATTCGTTTTTAATAATCTGTGAGCATGATAAAAATAAATGGTTGTAGTTTTGTGATAAAGACTCCTATTACGTATTTTTATTATCATATTCAGTTTAACATTGGACGATGTTTAGTGAACACGTCATGACATCTTGAATACTGTTTATTTCAAGAACAGCGATCTAACCTTGGCCTCCATGACGTTTTCGAAGAGAGGTTAGTGCCACAAACATGAATATTTATGTATATGAAAACTAAATTACATAAATTTCATAATATACATTGCTAAAGTTATTGCTGATTTGAATAAATTCCTACACTAACCCCAAAATATTACTTAATAATTTTAATAAAGAAAAATGTGTTTTATATAGGCACCTAAACAAAAATTCACGTTTCTTGATGAAACTTGTTGAGGTTTCTGCACACACCGGCAATATTTCCTGTTAAAAAACACACACACACATTTTTTCTTTCCAATATATTGCAAATCCGGCTCGGTAAAACTAGTTAAGTATACAAACAAGTAAATACAACAAATTGTTTAGTATAGTACAGATATAATATTTTATTGCAGCTGTTTACATTGTCGGCGCTAAACGAACGCCATTTTGTCATTATGGCGGATCCTTGAGAGAGTTGCCAGCGTATCAGATTTTTGCTGTGGCAGCGAAGGAAGCGATGCGTTCATCTAACACTAACCCACTATTTGTTGATCAAACTATTGTGGGAAATGTTAATTATGTATGTAGATTTTTTATTTTATTTATTAAAAACTTGGTTTTCTACACGATTACATCGACTATGCAACATTCGAGTACAGAGTTAACAAAGACTTGAAAATAATGTTAGAGAACAAGGAATTATATAAGTAATCCAACGTGAAACGAACCAGAAGCATTGCGCCCAAATTTTATACCTTCGCTTCGAATATACTCTGCTAAGATAATGTGCACATCTTCGACGAGGCAGAAACTTTATGTAGATTATTTATATGAGCCTATACCTCGCAGCTTAATATAAATATTGATATCATCAACCATCGCTTCTTACGTTTTTATTAAGTTATGATTAACATTAAATTAAAAGCAAGTACAATAATACGAGTGCTTCATGAAGTCATAGATGATGGGAATAAGATGAATTTTCATTTATAAGTGAAGTACCTATTATGAAAATTTCGGATTGAAATCTTTTATCTAACTATTTTCAGCTCAGCCAATGCGACGGTGGCAAGACTCCTAGATACTGTGGTATTTATTCAGGAGTCCCAATAGAAAAACCAGCATTAGGTGTCAATAAATCCTGCGGGACTGGACTGCAGGCGATCATTAATGGTGCTTTGGTTAGTAGTCAAGATTTCATTATACGCTTCTGAGGTATTTGTGTCTACAAAAAATCCTTAAGTCACAAATGTATATAGAAATATTAAAAAAAAATAACAATTCATTTTTTCCCACCTTTGCAAAAATGCCCTCAATATTGTTAATAGAACTTGTATTTCATATGTCTGTATCATCAAACCCTTGTTATTTTTCAGGATTTAATGATAGGAACATCAAATATATGTTTAGTAGGTGGAACAGAAGTAATGTCAACATTACCATTATTAGTTCGAAACGTGAGATTTGGTACCAAACTTGGATCTACCTACGACCTAGAAGATCATATAAAACAGAAATCTTATGATAGTTTTAGCGGTCTTTCAGTACAAGACATAGCAGAAGCAACAGCTAAGAGAAATAAAATTAGTAAAAGAGAAGCAGATGACTATACTTTACGAAGTCTTAAAAGATGTAACGAAGGTAAGGTAGAATTGGTTTAAAAAGTAACGTTGTTCCGTAAAATAATATATAACTGGTGAATTTTCAGCAAGCAAGACCAATATTTTTTCGGAGGAATTAACAAGTTTGACAGTAAACATAAAAAAGAAAGAATTTCGAGTAGACGCTGATGAGTTGGTCCAATTAGATAGAGAAAGTACTAATAAAACCCTACAAATAAATGACGCGACTCCTGGAAATTCAGTGGTATGATCTTATTTTCTGTCGAATTTAAGTAGTACTCATTAATCTGGTCGTAGTAAACGGCAATCTTATCTTTCTTTTGTATTAAACCACTTTCTTCGGTAATTCGGTAGTCAAAGTTACCAGCAATACGTAGTGTACAAAACAGTTGGCAACATAGGTAGACATTATTACATTTTTTTTCACGAAAATCTAAACAAGGTCAGTGCAAACGTAGACATTACGAAGTTTACGTACTTTATTGAGTGTAAATAAGCTATTCATGATATGCAATAAGATGCGTTAAAAGTATGATTGCACGAACTCATTTAAAAGAACTTTATCCTAATATTTATAGTACGATAATGTATGTACGTTATATATAAAAATGAATCTCTATTTCCCTTGGTCATCGGATCACGCGTTAACGGATGGAACAATTTCGCTAATTCCTTTTTTTTTTGTTGTGTTAATTATTGTGAGTAGAAGGTTCTTATGAAAGGAAAAATTAAGGAAGTTGAGTAGAACATTAAATAAGTTAGGAAATAAAAAAAAAACTGAACAATAATAATTTTACATAACTGTCAGTTGTCATAGAACATTACAATAATAAACACTATATCTTTATATAATATTTTTTTATATTAATTATATCAATTCTAATTCAATATTCATAGTTAGGACAGGACAACGTCTGTTGGTCAGCTAGTGTAAAGTACTTAAATTATTACTATAGGATTATTCCTTATATGACATTTTGGAAAGGTCCTCCAGGTAAAAGGAGTAGAGAAAGACCGCTGACACGTTGGGATGAAGAGATTGTGAGGACAGCCGGCACAGGATAGAGGCAAATGGGCATCTTTAGAGGAGGCCTTCACCCAATATGGGGTTCCTACAGAGATATTGTTATATCAAACTAAATTTTGTCAGGCTATATTATTATATTATAACAAATAGTAACAATAAGTTAAACAGAAATGTAAACTTTTTTTTATACCTAAGGCTAAGGGTTATGGCCATAATCTCACATGATTTTAAGTGACGATACGGCCCAAGTTGGTAGACACGCTAAACCTGTGAAGGAACTGTATCTCAAGTGCACCTGCCGGAACACACCTATTGGTATTGAGCGGTAAATTTTCAACTTGAGGGTGGTAGCTAGCCAAGCGGGCATCAGAAAAAGCCCTACCAACATGCAAGCGTATTATAACTTAAAAACAATGTAAAGTAGGTGATTTCTAGGAAATAAAAGGCTTTTTATTATTATTATTTATTATTCCTTATAATTGTAGTTAATAATGAAATTGTTTTTCAGTTGGCAGCAGACGGTGCTGCAGCATTACTGATAGCAAGCGAAGATGCAACTAAGAGTCATAACTTGCAGACACTAGCGCGAGTTATAGACTGGGCTTGCGTAGGCGATGACCCTAAAGATTCCGTTGCCGGAGTAATTTCAGCTATGAAGAGCTTACTGTCTAAACAAAGTTTACGAACCAACGATGTGGACTTGTACGAGGTAAGATATCTACCAGCTTTTAATGTATATTTAAAGTCCGTGAATTAATTAATTAATTAACCTGATCTGAATGTGTTAAACATTAGTGAATAATAAGAAGTAACGAAGAAATTCCAGGATAGTCCCAACTACGCAGAATTGTTTAAAAAGACTTTAGCAGTATATTACGTTTCGAGATTTACCAGTGTTCAAATTCAAGTCAGCTGCTTGAGGAGGGTGTCACAGCCGTGAGATTTACAGGTTATCTTGAATATGGAGACAGGCGGTTAATTATACATATCAGCGGAAGAATTAATTCAGTATCTTTCATAATTCGTACAACTAATTCTTCCTCACGAATGACGCTGTCTATTGGTGAATACCGTATGAAAACCCTTTGTATAACTTTTGATTTTATTGCGTTAATCTTACTAATATTATAAATTTAATAGTGAGTTTGTTTGTTTGTTGCGCTTTCACGTCTCAAACGCTAGATTATGATGAATTTTGGTACCTAGAGATAGATGGGAAACTAGACACTTTATGACCTTTTTCTCGAGGAAAACTTTTTGAAAGTGGGGCAGAGAGAGGGATAGACTTTATATGGAATATTACGTCATGCAATTTGTTTGCCAAAATCAATATTAACGAGAGCGAAACCGCAGGGTAAAGCTAGTAAGATATGAGGGGGATTTTATACTATAATGTTGGCATAGATTATAAAAAGTGGTATATTTCCATACATTTAATTTCACAGATAAACGAAACGTTCGCGTCAGACGTCTTGGCCATAGCAAAAGAATTAAAGTTAGACCTGGACAAAGTAAACGTGAATGGCGGATCATTAGCATTGGGTCATCCCGTTGCAGCGACTGGAGCTAGAATGGCGACGCATCTGGTGCATGAGCTGAGGTTAGTCGTATTTGATTCAATATATACAAGTTTTCAGTAACAGTACTAGCGTAGAACAGTTATGGTTTGTAATCAACGAGCAACTCCGAAGCGATAATGGCTCAGTTGGTAGTACCTACGGTCGGTGTGTCAAAGGACGTGAGTTCTGAATATCTGCAATGTGCCTGTGCTAGCGAGAAAAACCTTAACATGGTGTTAGGGCTTTTTCTTATCCACCTCCAAGTTGTTTCTGTTCTCTGTTCAAGTGTTGTTCAAGTTACCACCAAAAGTATGCTCTCACACTTGGTCTTGGCAAATTGCCTATATATAGAAAGATGCCATAATAGCAAAAAAAATAATATGACTTATAGAAAATTTAAAAACTTCCTAAGTAACATATCTTGCAAGACGTTTTTTTTTATTGGAAGTTACTGTTTAGAAAGATAGTCATTTTTCTTTTATATTTATTGGTTAATTTTAGATCGCACCTATTTTGAAATTATGGCCTGAACTTGTTTCGTTTCAGGCGACGTGACCTGCGAAGAGGCATTGCTGCTTCAAGCTGTGGAGTTGGTCAAGGCGTGGCTGTTTTGATAGAACGAGAATAAATTGAGAAAATACAACTTTGGTCTATGTTATTCTCTTTAATCACATCCTCACCTGACACCATTTCATGTATCGAAATAAAACTAATTTAAACGGATTTTATCGCGGTTATTTATTAATTTTGATCCCGACTTTTCGAAAGCTTTTCCGGCTTCGTGGTCACGGGGCGGACTGAGGTGTAGGTTGTTCTGAAAACTTCATGTCACAGTGTCTACCTTCAATTTAATTATTAATATTGATAGTTTTCCGATGTACGCAGAAAGAGCTCACAGTGTCTTGAGGTCTGGCAATTGGTCTATTGGGTTCCGATTTAATTAAATGTATAATCGGATCCCGGGCTTGTGCTAGCTTCCAACCATCTTCTCTATTGATATTTGGATGTTTATTAATTTCAATAGCCTCGCGAATCCTCCTAGGTAGGAATCGGTGACAGGTGTCCACGAAGGCTGAAAAGCTTTCGAAACGCCGGGATCAAAATTAATAAATAACCGCGATAAAATCCGTTTAAGTTACTTTTATTTCGATGAATAATATTCGCGTTAACATAAGAAACCATCATCTTATGTGCTAAATATAAAATTGGGAATGGCTTTCAACAATAGTAGCCATAATATATATTAGATAGATAATAGATGCTCGACGGTGCTAATAGAAACTCGACAGTTTGCAAGTAATAGAAAAAGTTGGCCGTCACGGGACATCTGGCAGATGTGAAACACTTAATATTGAAAATAATAATTAATAAAAAGAATGTAGTAAAATAATATTGGTAAGGTCACTTAAAGTAGCAATGAAACGTACTTATACATAGTATATATAATCCAGCCAAATAAGGTCTAAAATAAAAATTGGACACTCAACTTTTCATCTTTGGTATAATACAGTTTTAATGGTACTTCGTGTATGCAAATGAAAGCAAAAGTTGAAAAAAAAAATTGTCAAAAGAGTTTTTTCGCAATTACTCCAAAACGGTAAGAACTAGACAAAAAAGTTGTAATGGAAATACGTAGATCTTAAAATTTTACATAAAAAAGATCCCATGACTTTCGTTCTCCGATCCAAATTAACCGAGTCAGGGAGGTTTTAAGTTAAAGGGATGAACGCAAATTAATTTTAACCGGAGATAAAAATCCTGGGGCTTATTTTATGTAAAATTTTAAGCTCTACATATTGTTATTTGCAGAAATACTACTTATTATTTTTTTTAAATTGAAATAATTTAATTGCGAATAAACACCTTTGACAAAGTGTTTTTCAATCCATGCCGAGGGTCGCAGACACGAAAACCTGTACACATTGTTCATATATTATTAAAACCACACTGTGTCAAAGATGCAAAGTTAAGTATCAAATTTTGGTTTCAGATCTTATTTCACTGGAGTAACATGGACTTGGCAGTCGAGGTGTAAGAGAGCGCTATGCTGTTAAGCGTCAATAGATGTTCTTACATCAAAAGTTCTAACAATAGAGAAAGAGGTATAAAGGCAGTACATGCTTTAATTTGAAAACTTTAGGCGAGTTTTGAGTTTTTTTCATGTCAGTGAATGACAAAGAAACGTCACACTCGGGTCTGTGATGCGCTGAATCGTGTATACTCAGCCTAGACGTCATGAGCTTTTCAAGATAAAGACGAACTTCTTAACAATCCATGGACTCACAGTGAGGGTCCATGTGATAGATGGAAACTCTAAGCGTATCCCGAAACTTGTGAGACGGACGTAGGTTTAACGAGCCCTTTTCCGATGAGCACCAACACTCAACCTTCTCTACTCATGCTTCTCTCCCTGCCCAGCTAAATTTGGCAGGTGCCTGCTAGCGCACCTTTAGACTGGCCTCATATATCTAGAATGGCTCTCTAGATTCATAATCTGAATCCATATTATTACTTCAGAAAGACCAGAATGACATACAATATCAGTATGTTCCACACACAAACTAAGTTTTTCCAGATACTGACGAGCATTCTGAACTCTGGGTCGGAATATTTAAGATTATGATTTCATAACCCCCATATATATGCCCATGCATTTTAATTGAACGGCAAACACATACAGGAATCAGATTATAAATTATTCGTTATTAATAGTAATAATTATTAATCTCGCCGAAATGTGATACTGACTCTCCTTTAGTCTGTTTACATTTAGAGGATGAATCCAGTGTTTGCGTTTGCATATTATTTTTATTATGTAGGGCCAAAAACAATGCAATTACTGTTAATCTTTCTTCAATAAAAACGTCTGCATATGCCAGGAATCACGAGACTACTGATTAATCACAGTTTTAAGATATTTGTGTGACAAGGCACCTGACTTTAGATTATGAATCCAGAGAGCCATTCCGGATGTATGAAGCTAGCCTTAGAGGCACTTTCTAGTATAGAACTTACTAGCATTCCTAGACAGGCCAAGATTTTGTATTAGATTAGAGAAGGATTTCGCTACTATAACTCTCTTCTCCACTTCAACGGGATATATATATAATGTATATAAATTAACTATAAACCTGTTGAGTAGTTTCAATAACTTGTAATATTTATGTGTATTTTAGTGTGGTCACTTGCTTTGTTTCCTATCCATTAGAGGAGATTGAATAACACAATAAATTATTATATTACTTTATAAAACATTTTAATCTCAAATGTTTGTCCTCATCATGTTCACCAAGCAATCATTGAAGCAGTTCTTTTCATATATAAATACAATAATACTACCACTGCATGTCTACTATGTTAATGTTTCTCCTTTTGTCACCTGGAAAATATATAATTTTATTATTATTATTTGTAACAGGTAAGCACTCGATTCCACTGATATGTGTCCGTATCCAATGAATCTACACTTAGTCTATTTTAAGCTATTTTGATATGTACATATCAAGTCTATTCTGAAAGATGTTAAGAATCTGTGCTGAGACTACATCTTTAGGGAGCTTGTTCCATGCTACAACCTCTCTCTTACTTAAGAAATGCTTGTAAGGATTTTATATTAGATTGTGCATCTATAATAAAATAAAATTTGTTGTGACTAATAATAACACAGTTCCTTGAAGGTTCCAGTGATAATCAATTGTAGTTACGCTTTGTTGAAATACCTTAAGTTGTTTTGGTATTCCAAAGGATATTTTTTTTTTCAGCCACTAAGAACTATGCATTATAACACAAAAAGGTATGACAGTGTTGCCATTACAATTTGACCACAAACTTCCATATATATTTGAACAAAATTAAATGTACAATATTAGAAATAAAGCAAATTAATAATGATTTAAGAATAAATATGATTATGGAGTTTATATTAAATAATCGTGGTGTGGGTATATTCAATAGTATTACATATAATATGGCCAACTAACTGGATTGCGTGGGTGAGAACACTTTCAATTTATACTATCTATCATATCTTGATAGAGTGAACTGATTACAATGAAACAAAAACTAAGTAATACTCTAAGTTGTGTACTATTTTTATGTATAAAAGTTTTCTATATTAGATTTGTACATTTTACGTGATGCATGCACAAACAAACAGACAAAAATGCTGGAAATGGGTTCTATTGGTTATTCCTTAACACCCTGGCTTTTTTTTTTTTTTTGAAACATTTTAGATGTTCAAAAACACTTTTCTACAGATTTATTATATGTAATAGATACGGGTTTATAATTTTACTATAAACTATCACTAAGCCACAAAAACAATTTTTTTTTTTATTAAGTTAAATATTAAGGGTGTAAAGATCAAATGATCTCGAATTGGGATTCAGTTCCATCCTAAATACGTAAATCTCAATGGGTGCAGTCAAAGGTACAGAGCAAATTTTTTTTACCAAACACTGATTTAAATATGATAAAAGATTTTAAAATATGTGATTGAAGAAAGTGAAATAATTTCAGCCTATTAATAGTAATACTTATTATATAGTAATACTTACACTTACTTATATAATAGTAATACTTACACATGCTTCCAAATAATCAATTTTTCTTTCTAATGATGTCAGTTTCTCATTTAAAGTTGCCAGACGTGATCTGCAGGACATGTCTGAAATAATATATATTATCATTAAGCATGAATGCTTGGCTGAATTAAATCACTACCAATAACTGTTATACAATGTTTTACTATTTGAACTTGGTAAAAATGTTATAAGCAGATTAGGTAGGAAATGTCTAATAAGATAAGATTGGCCAGTAGGATTCTTTAGTGTTTCTTCTAAAATTTACTATTGTGATTTTGTTTCTAAGCCAACTTACCTAAAACAAATGGGACATCACAACACAAAAATCAACCACCATACAAAATGTTACAACTAACAATATAATATTACCTAGACTCTTCTAAAGATAAAAGAAATATTAGAATGTAAGGTCAAAGTTTAATTTTATTACATTCAATGAATTTGTATACAATTTCTATAAAAGGAATATAAAAGCTCATCTCAATTACTCAATTAAATTCGATTTATCTGTCAGTAACTGTTCATTTGTAACACTGCACTGTTGCATAAGGAAATTTATAAATAATATAAGAATATGTATCTACCGCTTTAGTTTTAACTTTTTAAATGAGGTTTTAATCTATAGACTTTTTTAATTAAGGCGTAGTATTGTGGCCATAATCTCACCGTATCTAAAGTGACGATACGGCCCAAGTTGGTAGTCACGCCAAACCTTTAAAGGAACTGGCTCTCAAGTGCAGCTGTCGGAACACACCTATTGGTATTTGGCGGCGGATTTTCAACTTGAGGGTATTAGCTAGCCAGGCGAGCATCAGGAAAAGCCCTACCACCATGCTGTGGTTTCCACACGTTTTCCTTTACCGAGAGTTCAAGCTCATTGTAGGTGGTTGAATTCGAACTCACGTCCCTTGACACGAAGTCGTACACACTACCACTGAGCTATCATCGCTTCCTAAACTACTAAACTGGGTATTTATTTATTACTCACCAAAAGAGTTTAGGAAATCTGTTATCTTTTTTATACTGCCTGTTATGACTTCTATATATTCCCTGTTCACCCAGTCTTGTTGTATTTGTTTCTGTATCGTTTCTCGCGGCGGCGTCGACATAGTTTCCGTTTTGAATCGCACAAATTTTATAAATTAACTCAGTTCACTCTAAATTCTAAATTATAAAATCGTCGAACTTTATTTGTTTGATAATTGACACACAGATCACAGCTAAAACAACATGAAGGATACAGATAACACAAGTTTTACTGACAGTTACATTAGCCTTATTACCTTTTTATCGGTTCACCTGATCCTACTAAATGACTTTTTTTTCAATGTCACCACGGCTTTCTTTTTATATATTATTAAGTTATATGACACGTTAACTTATGATTATAAATCTTATCTAGAAAAATCTCTGAATAATAAAACAGATAGGAAAATGTCAGTTTTGGTTTTACAAAAAAAAAAAAAAAAAATACACAGACGTCACTATTGTCATCACCGGCTGTTTCTTACTGAAATTGAATTCATAAATTTATAGTAATATATACGTTTTTGCAATTATGGATGAAATAGAGTATAAGTTAAATACTAAAAATAGTTTGTTAGTAGTGAACGCTATCGATAAACTAATATATACAATTAAATCAAAATTCAAACCTACGGAGCGGCAAAAATTCGTGGTAGAAAACGAGGAATTGAAGTTTTTACGGGATAAATGTTCATCCAAAGACCCGATGACGAGCCTGACTGCCTGCCAGGGTCTGTTGGCATTGGTAGAGCTAGGTGTGCTGGAAGTAGCACATACGATGTCGACTGTAGTAACCTTACTACCCAGCGCACAGTGAGTGTAATTACTAAAAATATTTATGACTTATTTGAAGTTAATAATTTTTCACTTTATATATCTACACAAAGAATAGACTAGCATGTATATTGTGGTAGTGTATTATTTTTTTTTAATGTTTATTTGTAGAAAAAAACATTATTTTAATAGTTTGTGATTGTTAAAATCATGTGTTACACGTAGATAGATACAACGGATTTCATTTGTAACTCGATTGTAACGATGTTTTAGTTAAAGCGACATGGCTTCTCAATCTCTTGAATTTAAAGTATAGTTTTAGAGGACAATAATTTGGTTATCACATTTCCATGTAGGTATTAAAATTATTAATTCAAGCGGAATGGAGTATGGACCCATCCTTACAGATGAGTTTATGTGAGTTCAGTGCAAGTCAAAATATTGTCATCATCAGTGATGTTTTGTCTGTAACTATACCAACAGTGGTCATGATGTATAATGGTTGATTGTTGTAATTTCTAAATGGAATCTATAGAAAGTGAGCTGATTTTTGATATACTGATTAGTAATAATGAATACTTTATACTTTGTAACATGTCAATACACATGCATAAAATGTGAATAGTATTTTAATTAGAGATTAGGTGATATAAGCTAACTATGGAATTATATTGTCTAAAAATTAATTAAGTTCTACTCCTTTTTTGCCTATGTATTAAATGTATTTATGTTTACAACAAATAAAAAAATTTGATAAATAATAAAAAAAACAGACTAACAAGTACTTTATGAGTGTTAAACCATACATTCATATTTCTTTTCTTTTTACTTACCATGCTGTTTCAACACAACTTGTGACAACATTAGACTGAGTTGGTAAGTCCAATTGTGTTATGTAAAGCTTATAATACATAAATGGCAGGTTGGCTGTCAATTGCTTAAAAAACGCTAGCTGATCTCTGATAATAATATTTTACTGACAGATAACTGCTATTAAAATCCACTCCAGAATAATTCTCTTAAGTTGTAAATATAAATTTTATATGAAATCATATAAAAATATATCACCACTAGCTATGCCTGGAACTTTGTTCACATACAACATTATTTAATCATTTTTGCCCACCTTTCAACTTATAAAGTTAATAAAACGGTTTTTAATAATTTCTGTATCAAATTCAAAACAAATTTTCATAATCCATCTAGTAGTTTCTAAGATTAGCACATTCAAACAAACTTTTTTATTTTATAATATTAATGTAGATTGCCAAATCAATATATGGTATGTGCAAAAATTATAACTTTGAGATAATTAACAAAATAGTAATGTTTATTTGATACTTTTCTGGCCGATGCTCAGATTATATTTTTTAATGACACAATTTATTGTATATTTCTTTGAGTCACATAGCAGTGTTTTTATACAAATATTTGGTTAGTAAATTAATAATATAATATTTATCAAAATGTTGAAGACTGACAAAGGTGCACATAACACATATTGGTATATCAATGATGATATTTACCTTCAGCAGTCTGTTACTGCTTCTTAATCCCATGATGTGTCACCTTCAATATAAGATACTTGGTTCTTTCCTTGGTTACATTGACTATCTAAATTTATGGAAGATTTCTTTTATTTACCCTCTGCACTAAATTTGTTAGTTTCATATCCTTCAATAGTAGCTAAATGGTTAAGGATCAGATAGCTCAGCAGATAGCAAGTTCAGATCTCTCTTTTATTGTTATTCTAATTTTTTTCTTCTATATTTCAACTTAATTTTTTTTTTAATCCTATCTGTTCCTAGTATATTTTTTAGTGCACAACAAACTTTAATGAAATTAATTGATTAACAGATATGAATATTACTTATTCTTTCAATGTTGTATTTAGCAGCTATGTATTTGGTTTAGACAGAAAGAAAATTAAAATATATTCCATTGCGATACATTATTTCCAACATTTTGTGTTGTATGTTTAAAAACATTAGGCTGTGTTATTTATATCAGTTTATGCTCATATATTTTTCAAGCTTAACTTCTTTAAAATTATTTATTACAAATGCACTTTTCAACAGGTAAGATTAACAACAGTGTAATTCTACTAAAAGGTGAAAATTGTAAAATAATAAATCTATAATAATATAAATATAATTAGCTTAAGAAGTAACAATTCAATTAACATTTCTTACACCTCAATGAATGAGGATATTATTCCATGATAAGGTAATACTTCTTTGGAAATAACAGATGGAAGATGAATTTTGTTAGCAATCCACGGATTTGCTGTGTGGGTGCAAGGGTTATCATGTGGCAGAGAGGAAAACTCCAAGTAGATCCTGATACCTGTCACCTTCACTGTTGGTATTTTTCTCCCTGGCCATCTAAATTTCTTAGGAACTAGTTGGCTCAGATTTAGTAGCACTATCTAGTATAAAATATCAGTTCTAGATAGGCCAAGACCTTTTCATACGTTGTAGGAAGATTCAGTTGATAACACATAGCACCCACTCAATTGCATAAAAAAAAAACTGTACAAGAATGTTTTTATTTATTTTCCTCATCAGAGTTGATTTTTTATTCACTAGTTATGTGAATTATCTACAGTAATTACTCTGCAATCATCTCAACTATGGCTGGACTCCTGATACTGGATCTCAAGTCAAGACAAGTGCCAGGGCAACAGTACAAATGCCAGTTCGGACTGAGGTCACCGCAGCATCCGTTCATTACTGTGCTAGAAAAAAATAAAGATGCAGAGGATGATATCTTAGCACAAATGCATGCACTCTGCACTCACCCGGATTATGTGTAAGTTACTTAATAATAAAATAAAAAATTAGAAGAAAGCAAGCAAATAAAAGAAAGACTAGAAGCATTATGAAAGGGGTACGTAAGGGAGGAATTCAGGGTCACGAAGGGGGTAAATGTGGGAGAAGTTCACAGTCTCGAAGGGGGTAAATAAGGGAAAAGTTTAGCGTCACAAAGGGGGTAAAATAGGGATGAATTTAGGATCGCTGTCGGGATTATTTATTGGGTTTTGCAAGTTCGCGTGTTCCATGTTGGTCCTATATATCCCTCTCATACCGTGTTCTACATATTGTTAAACTGGATACGTAAATATCTTTTATACACGTTTAAAAAAACGCATGTGTTGTTAGACACGTAGACTTTAGGCAAATATAACTTTGCTATGATTACATCATGATGCTGTCTTTCAACCTCAACTGCGTTATATTATTCAAACTAGCATCAATGATTTCCCCATGAGTTGATTGTTTTTTTTTTTTTGTAATACTTCATTGGTAAAGGAGGTATAAGAGTTATGACCACAATCTCACCTGATGTAAAGTTACGATGTGGGCGAAGGTGGTGGACACACTACGCCTAGTGGAGGGACTGAACATGCGAGCTATTCGGGCGGAAATTAGAATTTCATGGTTGTAGGGCTTTTACTTAGCCCGCCGAGTTAACTACCACCCCCGAGCTGACAATCTGCCGTCAAATACCTGTAGGTGTATTCCGGCTGCTGCAGTTGAGAGCCATTCCCTCCACAGGCCTAGCGTATTCACAATGCTATGGTTACATCATAATCCTACTATTGAGCTATCATTTCTTTTGACAATTGTGGAATATATATATTTATTAAATCCTGTATAGGGTGTCATCAAATAGCTTAGAGCTACTCCGTCCAGTGTTATTTTGGCTGACGTGTAATCCGCAGCGGGATGGTGGGATCAGACCTTGGCAGTTGTTGCTCAGTTTACCGCAGTCTGAAGCTCAAACTTCCCTCTTGTTGGCATGCCTTAGCTATCAACAGGTAATGTTATTTAATTTTTTATTTAAAAAAATATAAAGATTGTTTACAGGAAAAAGAAAACTTAGAAATATTTGATTTTCCAAAAATGATTTCAGTACATTTATATGCTTTGTTAATTTAATATGATAGCTAATCCAAATGTAAATGCAAAGTCAAATATATATATAACAAATAACTTTACGTTATAAATTCTATTTGAATTGAAATAATGTATAAAAAGTAGAAAATGCTGTGAATAAATAGAAAAAGAAATAAAAATAAAATAGAATTTTTTTTTAAAAAGAAATAAAACAGTTATACTAATTGATAGTACCATAAAAAACTGTGTGTGTGTGTGTGTGTGTGTATTTATACCATTTATACTATATATTTATACTAGTTATTACCAATTTATACTACTCGGTAGTAGTTCTGAAACGATGGTAGCTATGAGCGTGTAGGTACGCCGCGTCATGGTACGTGAGTTCGAATCCAACTATCTACAATAAGCTTGAGCTTACGGTAAAGGAAAACATCGTGAGGAATCGGATGTGCGTTACCGGTCTTTATTGGTGGGACTGGCTTTGAAGTGCCACTTCCGGAACAAACCTATTGGTATTTGTCGCCAGATTTTCAACTTACGGGTGGTAGCTTTTCAGGCGGGCATTAGGAAAAAGCCTTACCACCATGCCATGCCTCACGATGTTTTCCATCGCCGAAAGCTCGAGTTGCGGCCATGCAGGTGTATTCGAACTCACGCCGGTTGAAGCGGCGTCCGTACACCCTACCAACTGAGCTATCATCGCTTCTAACTATGCCTCTGATATATTGAAACGAATTATAATATCTTGTAGATATGCAATCCCGTTTTAATCGAACGCGCGTTTAGTGCGTATTCCCTCGTCACGGATACAGCCATATATCAGCAGAACAGAGAAATGGTGATGGCGTTACTGCCTATGCTGGCCAGGATATCCAACGAGCTGGTCAAGCACGGGTAAGTGAGTACTTTATTATAATAGTCAGTAACATGTGATTGATATATATTTTTTTTTAGCAGAATAAAGTACTATCATATTAATAAGTTTATAAGTGCGAAAGTGAGTTTGTTTGTTTTTCACGCATAAACCGCTGAATCGATTATGATGAATTTCGGTATAGTGATAAATGGGGACCAGGAGACGGTGATAGGCTACATTTTCTTGAGAAAAAAATTTTCTTATTGCGTCAGACAAAATCGATGTTAACGCGAGCGGAGCCGCACGTAAAAACTAGTAAGTTATACTAATAGGAACAGATGTAGTGTGTACGTTAACACGTCACGTGACCATGTCGATGACGACTTACATGAATTTACTCCCTATACAAACCTTCCTATAGAAGTTTTACTTAAAAAAAAAAACAATATATGCAGTCATGAGGACTGCCGATAGAAGTGAAAACTTAAAACTATAAAGGGAGCTATACTCTCTGTATATATATATCTATATATATATATATATATATATATATATATATATATATATATATATATATATAATATTTTTTTTATACTTAAGGTGTAGCGTTATGTCCATAATCTCACCTGATCTTAAATGACGATACGGCCCAAGTTGGTAGACACGCTAAACCTGTGGAGGAACTGGCTCTCAAGTGCAGCTGCCGGAACACACCTATTGGTATTTGGCGGCAGGTTTTTAACTCGAGGGTGGTAGCTACCCAGGCGGGCATTAGAAAAAGCCCTACCACCATGCTATGGTTTTATCACGATATTTTGCTTCACCGAAAGCTCAAACTCATTGTAGGTGCTTGGATTCGAACTCACGTCCCTTAACGTATAAGTATAGTATAGTTAATGTATAGTAACAACGCATGGAGGTATACCTATGTATATATACTCAGTATACATACAGCTTATGGAAAGCGTTCGGTGACGATGACGTGAGTTTCACGCTATTTGTTCACCGAAATAGTGTTCAACGTGTCTAAAGAAGTTTCCCTTTCAAGAAAATTCTCTTTCTAACAGCCGAGACCCGAGACCTTGCTATGTCTTAATCGAAAGATGTTTCGGTCTTGACGCCGCGGAACTACGTTCAGTGTCGGGTCTCGTTCTGATGGTTCTAGCCGAGAACTTAACGCACACTTCGGCCCTGCATCTACACGAGCTATACAATTTAGGTAAAATTTACCTAATATCAACCATCACACTAACTAATATTATAAATGCGAAAGTGAGTTTGTTCGTTACGCGTTCACGACTATACCGCTGAATCGATTGTGATGAATTTTGTTATAGAAATGGGAGTCAGGAGACGTAGATAGGTGACTTTTTCTTGCGAAAATCTTATTGGAAGTTGATAAAGAGAGGGATTAACGTGTATGAAACTTTTTATTACGTCATCTGATAATCACGAGCGAAGCCGCGCGTAAAATCTAGTGATTAATATAATCAAACGCATTCTATATCCAGGACTTTTTAATTTAATTTAGTTAATTATATACTAAGTAATCTATATATATAATATTGAATCTCTATTTCCCTTGGTCATCGCTTCACGCGTGAAAGGGTGGAACAATTTCGCAAGTTCTTTTTTTGTTGTGTCAATTATTACCAGGGGGTGGGTCTTATGAAAGAACAAATTAAGGTGGAGTGGGACATTAGAAAATTTACGAAATTTTATAAAAAAACTTATCGCCAATATTATTTTACATAACAGTCAGTTGTCATAGAACATTACAATAGTAATTATGTTTTTTTTTTTAATTTTATTTTTTATTCATTATACCAATTCTGATTCAGTATTCAGGACAATGTCTTTCGGGTCAGCTAGTCGATATATAAAACTGTATTTCGATATTATTGATTCCAGTTGATCGATTTTGCTTTCTTTGACAGGCTGAAATTTTAATTTTTACTGCATTAATTTAATTTTTTTCATACTTAACGTTTAGCGTTGTGGCCATAATCTCACCTGATCTTAAGTGACGATACGATCCAAGTTGGTAGACACGCTTAACCTATTGATATTTGGCGGCAGATTTTCAACTTGAAGGTGGTAGCTAGCCAGGCGGGTATTAGAACAAGCCATACCGCCATGCTATGGCTTCCTCATGGTGTTTTCCTTCACCGCAAAGTCAAGCTCATTGTAGGCGGTTGGATTCGAACCCACGTCCCTTGACGCGAAGTCGTACACACTACCACTGAGCTATCACCGCTTCCAAACTTTGTTTCGATTTTTCAATTCAAATGTGTAGTATTTAATATTAAATAAAATAAGTTTGTCATATTTGTAATTGTATAGTAACTTGAGGTATTTATTTGTGTGACATACATACTTACATACATACGTCACGCCACTCTTCCATAAGGATAGGCAGAGACCACATCCTTCCACTTGCTACGATCCTGACATACATCTTTCGCTTCTACTTTCATAAACACCTTCATACATGCTCTTCGGTTACGGGCACTTTTGACCTGGCCTTTATCCAGAACGTCCTCGATCTGATCGAGATATGTTCGTCTAGGTCGACCCTTACCAGCTTGCTCATTCACACTCGCCTTGTAAATTTGTTTTGTTAATATTCTTTCATCCATCCTCTCTACATTTACCAATTAAGCATTCCTTTCTCTATCTTTGTCACTACATCCTCTACCACACCACAACGTTCCCTTATCACACTATTCCTTACTTTATCTATCATTCTTATGCCAGTTATACTTCTTAGACTTCTCATCTCTACTGCATTAATCTTGCTTTCATCTTGCTTGTGTGACAGTTAGGTATATTTGGTTCCCATGTTACAATAAGCTCGATCAGCATTATATCTATTCCACAGTACATAATTCAAAACCACGCGAACTGAATCGCAGCCACTGCCAGCTTTAAATACTACACGTTTAAGAAATTTCCCTACTTTTATCTTTATTAGCTCAACTGTTAATTCCTAACATGATTTTTAGGTCTAAACATTATAAGCAGATACGAATATTCGAGTATCTCGCTAAACGTCTTCATAGCCATGACGTTACAATGGTTAAATCTACCCTCGTATCTCACTTCGTCCGCTTTGAAAGTGGCCGCAAAAATCTTGGACACCTACCGCGATACGGTGCAAAGCGACACGAGGCTTTACATGTCGAGTCTGAAATCGAATAAAACCTTCCAGACTTTGCTTCACACGGACAGTCATTTATCGGTGATCGTAAAACTAAATCAGAATTGGGAGCGAATGAGAGACGAGCCGGATAAATTGAAACGTTGGTTAGATTGTATCGAAGTAGTCGATGGTGGGGTTAAACTAGAATTACTGCCGTTTCTCCTCGGTGTTCTGATGGAGAAACGGACTGAGGGTTGGGTGGAAGAGATCGCATTGAAGTGTTTAAAGATCGTCACCGATCTAGTCGATTACAAGAAGGAGATATCGGTGCAATTGCTACCGATTTTGCTGTACAAAATCGGTAACGATAAATCGCCGGCGATGAAGATGGCGTGTTTGAACGCGTTGCCTTTGATGGCGAAGACCAAGGTATGCTTTAAGTAAATGTTTTTTTGAAGTGAAACTTCTTTAGGCGCATGAGGGTAAAATTTTTACAGGTGAAACGTCACGCCGGTATGCAACGGAAGTGTCGGAAAAGAGAGAGGGAGTGATCGAGACCGATTGAGAGAGAGTAAGACAGGGCGAACGTAGCATGAGCAACTAGCCGTGGAGTGAGAGTAGGGAGCAAGCGAGTGAGAAAGATTGAGAGAAAAAGTGAGACAGAGCGAACAAGATTTATAAATTAGTTCGCCAAAGAAGTTTCACTTCTGACATGTGTACTTTGTACGCACGCATGTTTTTTTTTTTATGTACGTAATTAACAATAGCAGTAGTGCCAAGTGGGCAGTTAATTTAATTTAGACAAAAGGTATTCTAGCAAGTAATCACATTAAAATAAGAGAATAAATTATACATATATGGACCGTTTATTTTGAAAGTGTTGTAAGTCCATTTTCTTTTGTTTCGAGAAATTAATTACTATATTTGTTGATAATGCAATTTCATTTACCGACCGATTTTAAGTTGTACAAAACATGGGATTTTTTTGAGAAATTAAACACGGACTAGTTATATATATATAAAAATTAAATTAAATTAAGCATGAATTACGTGATAGCTCATTATTCTCAAAAATGGACTTACACGACTTTCAAAATAAACGGTCCATATATTGCTATAACTTCTTCCAATACAGCTGTGTTTCTATTAGTTGTAGCGTGATGTTAAATAGCTAAAAGCCTTCCTTAATAATAGTTCTATACAACATATATATATTTTTTAATCCAACTGGTAGTTCCCAAGTGTTTTCGCCAACTTAAGAGTCATCATATAGATTTGAATATTTGCACATAGGTCAAGAGTCAGTCACAATATAAGACATATGGGTGACATAATGGGTTTGTTCTAATATCCCAAGGAAAATTTTCAGGACAAAGATAAAACGCCAAGCGAAATTTGTAGTAATTATTACAGTTATGACGTAGATTCGAGACTTTTCTACTTATTCCAAGTGTTGTATTAGAGTTTTATTTAGTTTATGGTACAAAAACTTTGCAGGAGAACGTGCCCACGATAGTATCGATATTGAACAAACTGAAGGCTAATAGAGGAGTGCCGACTTCATTTCTTATATCTCTCTACTGTAGTTTAGCAGAGACACAGGTAAGTTGTTGTTAGACTTACATTTTATACTGATATAGATTTGTTAATTACGTGTTTTCTTAGAATCATCCCCAGGTTCCCATCTATCTCTATACCAAAATTTATCATAATCGATACAAACACAAAGTCACTTTTACATTTATAATAATTACTAGCTTTTACCAACGGCTTCGTTCACGTTAATATTGACTTTGTCAAACTTTGTCAAACAAACCGTATGACGTAATAAAAAGGTCCATACAAAGTTTATCCTCCTCTTGACCCCGCTTTCAATAAGTTTTTGGGCAGAAAAAGTGGCCTATCACCGTCTCCAAAGTCCCATCTATCTCTAAATTTCATTGTATTCAATTCAGCGGTTTATGCGTGAAAGGGTAACAAACAAACAAACTCACTTTCGCATTTATAAAATTAGTAAGGTTAGGTTATGCGTAATGGCCCGTAATCTCACCTGATGTTAAGTGACGATATGGCCCAAGATGGTGGACACGCTAAACCTAATGGAGGGACTGGCTCCCAAGTGCGAATGCTGGAACACACCTATATGTATTTAGCGGCAGATTTTCACCGGAAGGTGGTAGCTAGCCCCGTTGGCTTTAGAAAAAGCCCTATCGCCACGCTATGGTTTCGTTACGATGTTTTTAAAACTCAGGCTCCTGGCAAGGATTCGAACTCACGTCCATTGGCACTCCATGTAGGTAAGGTGTTTCCCGTACTTGCAAGAGTTGCTGGTGGACACCGGACTGGGGAGGCCGGACGACTTAAAATGGGAGTTGGATATAGCAAAAGCTATGGCAGTTAAAAGAATCTGTGATATAAGGTACGTAACCAATTTAAAGTAACCTTCAACGTATATTTTTTACTAGTTGATATCTGCCCCGGTTTCGTGCGGATAATAGAGTATGTGTACTTACAGTTGATTGGTATGGTATGGTTTGGTTGATTGTTCTGGTATTATTAGTTGATTGGTGTAGCAACTTGGTTGATTGGTATGGTATAGTTGGTGTTTGATATATGGTTGAAAGTATGGTTGGGTCGGTTGGTATGGAATGGTTAGTTTGTTGGTATGGTATGGTTGGTTGCTATGGTATGGTGTGGTTGGTTGGTTGGTATGGTATAGTTGGTCGATCATTTGATAGTATGTACGGACATCATTTTATTTATTGCCTGTTATATTGTATGTAGGAAACGCCGTAATTTTTTTAGTGTTATAAATCCAGACACATGTAAATGCAAATTAATCCAAACTGACTCTTGACTCCAAGTCAAGTGAGAAAGTAAAAAAAATGACATAAAGTTTCAAGTATACAAGTAAAACTGGGTCACTCTGGAATAGGGGATAGGAGTGGTAATACAGTGTTAACATATAACTCTACTGGTTTACGTGGCATAGTTTTTGATTCATTTAAGTTTATATGAAAGTATAAAGATGTATTTTTCGGGTTGCAACGTTTCCCCTCTGTAAGGAAAAAGCAAAGGTTAAACGATATCTCATAATTAAGAAGTGAATACTTCAACAGGATAATGACTCTGTTGTCAAAACCGACCAAGGTATCTTTGTGTCAACTTTATATTATGTTATAATTTATTTGTAACTAGCTCTCGTCTTTCGCGGGATACTTATTTTTAATAGTTTACAGGTTTAACGGTATGGCCATAATCTCACACGATCTTAAGTGACGATACGGCCCAAGTTGGTAGACACGCTAAACCTGTGGAGGAACTGGCTCTCAAATGCAGCTGCCGGAACACACTTTTTGGTATTTAGTTTGGTATTGACAAAGTCAAGTGTTACAAACAGTTCCAATTATGTTAATAGCCAAACTGCAACACGTATAATATTATCAATACTACTCAACGTAGGTCCGAATCAAAATTATGACATGGGACTAAAGTCTAGGTATGAAGACACTTATGTAACCCCAGAGCCTCATCACACGGGTTGGAGCTGGTGGGGGTGATATCCTCGACCCTGAACCGGTGCGGGGACAGGTCAGGGTCGGCTGCGACCCGGCTGGCTTTGGACAGTCTCGCGGCGCTGTGGAGGGCGACAGCGGTGGCGCCGCCCTCCGCCTGGCGAGCACTCCAGCCCAAGTTGGCCAGGGATGAACGGCCCACTGTCATTGTTGGGTAAGTACCACTTTGTGACATTATTATTCTTAGGAGTAGCTATGCAGGCTTTCCAGATCTGTATCACTGCGACCATAAATAATACTAAATCTCACTGCCTAGTCCTATAGCATGAATGTACTGTACTACTTTTTTGGTAGGGAGAATTTGAATCTCTTCAGGGTGCAGTACATGCTTTCCTAGAATCCGGCTGTGTTGTAGTGGGTCACATTCACATATGAGGTGTTTTGGCGTTTCATCCACACTGTTGCGAAATCTGCAAACTCTTATGCTCTGGACACCAATGTTAAACATATGTTTTTTTTTTTATACTTAAGGTTTAGCGTTATGGCCATGATCTCACCTGATCTTAAGTGACGATACGGCCCAAGTTGGTAGACACGCTAAACCTGTGGAGGAACTGGCTCTCAAGTGCTGCTGCCGGAACACACCTATTGGTATTTGGCGGCAGGTTCACAACTTGAGGGTGGTAGCTAGCCAGACGGGCATTAGAAAAAGCCCTACCACCATGCTATGGTTTCCTCACGATGTTTTCCTTCACCGAAAGCTCAAGCTCATTGTAGGTGCTTGGGTTCGAACCCACGTCCCTTGACGCGAAGTCGTGCACACTACCACTGAGCTATCATCGCTTCAAGTGAGCTATCATCGCTTCACTGAGCTATCATCGCTTCAAACTTATGACTTCAAACACATGTGTTTGAAGTGAGAACGTCCATGGATCACGTGAGGTGTTTATGGGGGGAGGGGGTCGTGACGAATCTCGACACATGTCAAGTTTTTTTTTAAATAATTTATAGATTTAGCATTATGGCCATAATCTCACCTGATCTTAAGTGACGATACGGCCCACGCTGGTGGACACGGTAACCATGTGTAGCGAATGGCTCTCAAGTGCAACTGCCGGAACACACCTATTGTTATTTGGCAGCAGCTTTTAAACTTGTGGAGGGTAATTAGCCAGACGGGCGTTACAAATAGCCCTACCACCATGCTATGGCTTCTTCACATGTTTTCCTTCACCGAAAGCTCAAGCTACAATATTGCAGGTGAATTCGATCTCACGTCCCTTTACGGGGACTCCGTACAAACTACCACTGAGCTAAAATCGCATCGTACGGGGGAGAGGAGAACCTCGTAAGACATTACGTATATTTTTTCCGCAAGAAACATTGTAAAATAACGAAATTAACTGAGTTAAGCTGAAAAAAAGAATCCTTTGATATAAATGGGAATTCTTGTGACAAGAAATCAGTTTGTTGAAATTTCTAACAAATTTAATTAATTAAAATGAAATGTTTCTCCACTAAACGAGATTAGTTAAGTCTTAAATAAAAATAATTAATGTTTTTTTTTTTAATTAAGACCAACGCAATCAAACCTAAATTAACTTATTTAGATGAAATGCATGCATTTTGAAAAAATCTCACATGAGATTAGAAAAAAAGGTCGAATAAAATCTCACGACATCTCACTTCGGCCTTTTGGCTAAGATCAAAGTGTGACAATGGCTTTTTCTAATGCCCGTCTGGCTAGCTACCACCCTCAAGTTGAAAATCTGCCGGCAAAGACTAATAGTTCCTGCAGTTCTATTTGAGAACCAGTTCCTCCACTTAGCGTGTCCACCATTTTGATTGTGATCGTAACGTTAAACAAAAAGTATATAAAAAGAAACGACCTCTAAGAATTAAGCATCCCATCAAAGGTGTGTGAAAGATAAAGGGCTCATCAAAGGGGTATCGAATACCATTTGAGTTGCCCAAGCTAACCTCACCTGCACGCGGTGCACCCTGCCGAGTAACCAATCAGGATCTGCTGATTGTGGGTCCCACATTTGGTTTTGGTCATGACGGTTAACCATGTAATCATTCATCCGTCACAGCTTGGTGGTAGGACTGGTTAGCGACCACCCTCGGGCTTAGACTGCCGCAAAATAAAGGTTCAGTATGAGCCTTTGTGTTCCAGCGTAGTAACGGAGAACCAGCCCTTATCGTAAAGGTCAGCAACATGGCTCTAATGCCTCCGGTTGTGCGGTTGTCTAAAAGCGACTTTAACCATTTACCATCACATCGGCCGTCCGCCAGTTTGCTGTCGATCAGCATAAAAAAGATGCTTAGAATCGACGGTGTAGGTAAACGTTTATTATTACATTATTCCTTAACACGAACTTGGAATCGCGTGACGTTTCGCGATTATAACATGTAAATTACTGTGGGTAATGTTCAATCCGTTAGTTTAAAAAATTGACAAATTATAGCGTCCGGTGATTTAGATGTTGGCAAAATGTTTAAAGAATATAGTAATATTACATTTCTGATTTAGAACATTCCAAAACACTTTTGGGAAAATTTTATATTAATGTAAGAATAATAAGTGACGATGTTACCTAAGATGGTAGATACGGTAAGCCTCGAGGGACTGGTTCTCTAGTGCAACTGCCGGAATACACCTATAGGTATTTGGTGGTAGATTTCATACTTGAGGTTGATTGCTCCGCAGGCGGTATTTAGAACAATCCTTACCACCATGCTATGGTTTCCTCATGATGGTTTTCTTCACCGAAAGCTTAAGCTCATTGTAGGTGGTTTGATTCGAACTCCCTTCCCTTGACGCGAAGTCGTACACTTAGCTATCATCGCTTCAAATTTAGGTAGCTTTAGGATTCGAATAAGTGACACCGCCAATCAATTGGTATTTTTTATGAACTGTTAAAACTCTATTTTCCCATAGATTTTCTTTGACAATATCAACCTGTAATATCATTTATTTGCCTAATCAATTGGGTAAATATTTACGAAAATATAATTTACAGTTAACTGACGCAACGTCGTGCTTTCGGTGCTAAAACTTAGTAAATTTTTTTAATAGAATTCGTACATTTCCCGCATGTATAACGTTTGTTTTCATAAGTATGCTTGATACATTTTATAAATGGTGCAGTAGAAGTTGTAAACGCTCGTGTAATTTAAAACAAGACATAGGTATACCTAATATTAATAACAGCATTTTAATATTTTTTGCTGGTACGAAAAAACAAGCAGTAAGTCAACTCATTGATATCTTAATTATACCTAATAAAGGCTAACTATAATAATCGTCCGCGCGGTTACTAATTTAAAACTAAAAATCATATCTTTAGAGAATTGGTTTTTGCTGGTTTAGAAGGTGACTTGCGTGATTTTTTTAAACGACGTTAATGACGTAAGGTAACCAATTAATAAGTCTGAACTTTCGGTATAGGAAAACACAGTGATTCAACCATAGCATGGTGGTAGATCGTTTTCTAATGCTCACCCTCCTAGCTACCACCCTTATTTTTAAATAAGGTGGTATAAAAATCCATTTACGGACTTCCGCATTGCAATAAATTTACGCACTACGTAAAGGGGAGAAGAGCGTGTGGCGACTCATCGGGTGACAAACTCCTTCAAGCGCTACCCAATTGACCATAGACCAGGGAGAGTACTGACGCTTCTAGAGCAAGCTACCAACCTTTTTTTTTATTAACTTGGTTAAACACCAAGTTCCATGTAATCCAATCGGTACGGACTTCTTCGTTGTAACACGCAGGCGCATTACCCAGGATTAGGCCTCACTGAGTTATCGTACCCCAACACTAGTCACTTATATGCACCACGGTTCAAATTTGCGTGTTGCCAGAGACCAGACAAAGTTACCACTTCTTCTAATCTGTCGCTATCTAAAAAGGTGTGTTACGGCAGTTTCACTTGTAAGCCCGTCCCGCCATTAGCTGTAGCTATAAGCTGTAAGCGATGACTGCTCAGTTGATAGAGTGTGCGGACGCCGCGTCAAGGGGGCGTGAGTTTGAATTTACCTACAGTGAGTTCAGCTTTCGGTGCAGGAAAGGAATATGATGAAACCATAGCATGGTGGTAGGGCTTTTTTTAATGTCCGCCTGGTTAGCCACCTCTCAAGTTGGAAATTTTCTGCCAAATACCTATAGGTGTGTTCCGGTAATTGCATAGCCAGTTCCACCACTAGATTTAACGTGTCTACTATGTTGGGCCATATTGTCACTTGATATCTGGTGAGATTGTAGCCCAAAACGCTAAACCTTAACTATATAAAAAAGAACGAAATAGAAGATGACCATAACGCTAAACCGATAAAGTATAAACAAAAGACAAAATGGCTGGTTTGGCGTACCAAATAAAATATGTTTACCTGGAAAATTTATGTTTAGAATTTTGTAATACTATAGAGTATCTTGTAAGCGTCATGGCTTGGAAAAATGACAAGCCTAAGGTTTTCTTTACCGGGTACGTAATTATTATAATTACCTAAAATAGTTAAACAGTAAAATGAAATCAAAACACACCAAAAAAATCTTTATTTGTTATGAATTATCGTTTAGTAAACTCAGTAAATGTGGTAGTAAAAATTGCTTCATATTCTTCCCCAAAACGTAATCTATATGATTAAATCTCTCCCATTTAATTAAAATGTATTCTTTCATGTTTGGCAATGCCTTCGCCAAGAGTTTCACGTCGTTTAGGGACGCCATTCGATCGTTCTTGCCGGCATACAAATATATGCCCATGGTAACTTTGCTAAGATCGTATTCTGGCGGAGTATCGGAACCATATCGTTGCAAGTTGCCCTGACTTCCGTAGTCGAATTGGGAAAAGGCTTTAGTACTTGCAATTTGGTACATATGAAGACAATTCTTTCTAGACCCACTCACAGGAAAATGCCCTATGATCACTGGCATAAACGCTTCTTCAAAACCATCAGGATCATAACCGGCCACCTCAAAAACCAATTCCGTACATAAATGTTCTCTTAACTTACTTTGGGTACACAAATTTTGAATGAATCCTCTCGTAGAGTAATCGAACAATTCTTCACTATTCAGAGCCTTCAGTATATCGTTTATAATTGGCCCTGCTGGAACGAGAAAGCGCAACGGTGCATGCAAGTTTTTCATATAACAGATTGGTGCCAAAGCCGCTAATAAATTAATTTTTTCGTTATATTCCGTTCTTGTCGAACCAAGGACATAGAAAATCATATTCCCTTGCGAATGTCCGATGGCGTTCAGCTTTTTAACTCCACTGACCTTTAAAATATAATCGATGATCGCCGGTAGATCCCGGTAGCCGATTTCGTGGAAACTAAAATCCCAAAACTCATTGTCCTTGTCAGGGTCCAAAGTGATATGCTTTCGTGAATAAGGGCTGCCTCTGACGTTTCCAGCCCAAATATCGTGACCAGCTTTGGCTAGTGTCAAGGGTAGTGAACTGCTCCCTCTTACAATGAAGACATCAGCGGATGCGAATAGTCCGTGCATGAGGAGAACTGGTGTTCTTCGGTTCCCTTTAATGCGAAATAGTTTGAGAATGTACCCATCTTCAGTAACGACTTCGTGTTCGTCCACGGGATAACCGTATTTATTAGCCAACGCTGTATAGTTCAATCGGCCATCTTCGAGGAGTTTCCCGCTGCACGCGTTTATTAATAGATACAAAAGGGACACGCCAAACTGTACATACGCACTGAATTTCATTTTGTTTAAGTCACCGGTGTTGTTGTTGGTTGCGAGCTAATATATGTTAATGACTTCTCTAGGTAATGTGAATGCTTATTTATACATCTCGTGAATTCAATCCCGCTGTATATTCGTGATAATCGTGTATATTGCATTTAATCTTGCCGAATATAAGTATAATTAAATGGAAAATTTAAATTAATTATTATCAACTACTAATAGTAAGAAATATTACGTGAATTCAATAAATTATAATTTTGTGAAGTTTTGTTATACTGGCTTCGTAAAACCAGTGCACCTGATGGAAAGACTGACCTAATTCAAAAGCGAATAAGAAACGTCGATTAATTTTGCTTAAAGGGTCTGTCATAAAAGAAAACACCCTGTCTGGGAAGTAATTCCATAAGTTTCCAATACGAAATCTATTTTAATGCTATAAAGTGGAAAAGTTTGTTTGTTTGTTTGAACGTGTTAATCTTACGTACTACCAGTTGGATTTGAATTTGTGTTTGGTAGAGCAATCATTGATGAGGGAAGGCAAATGACAATAATTTTGATTTCCACGCGAATGAAGTCGCAGGCATAGCTAGTCTGTATAAAGACGCTGGTTGACTGACTGTCATCAACGTACAGTGCAAACTACTGAAGCTTGAAGCATGTAATTTTGACTGTAGTTTTTTTTTTTATACTTAAGGTTTAGCGTTATGGCCATAATCTCACCTGATCTTAAGTGATGATACGGCCCAAGTTAGTAAGTACGCTAAACCTGTGGACGAACTGGCTCTCAAGTGCAGCTACCGGAACACACCTATTGCTATTTGGCGACAGGTTTACAACTTGAAGGTGGTAGCTATCAAGGCGGGCATTAGAAATAGCCCTACCACCATGCTATGGTTTCCTCAAGATGTTTTCCTTCGCCGAAAGCTCAAGCTCATTGTAGGTGCTTGGATTCGAGCTCACGTCTCTTGACGCGAAGTCGTAAACACTACCACTGAGCTATCATCACTTTTGTAACGTAGATGCTTATTAAGAAGCGATTTTTAAATGTTAATTAACCTGTAAAAAGATAGACAGAGGTGGCAACGTTTGTGTGAAGGAGAAAAAGGGTATTAGTGACCTTAAATTTAGCATAAATAATTCGTAATAAAAACAAAAAGCTGGTGTTTCAGCGTTTTTCAAATTTCATACCCTACGATTGTAAATAGGGGAGTACATTTTTCATCCCTACGTTTGGTGCGGTATCTCCAAAAATACGAAACCTATTGACTTCAAATTTACCACGGATCTTCGCTTCATGACGTAGACACCTACTACGAAGGGGTATTGAAAGAAATAAAGAAAGTTAAGAAAATACGTTTATTACAGAACGAACAAATAATAATAATGACTAAATGAGTACTACAATAATAATAAAAAATAAAATGTGGTCGAAAAACAACAATAGCCTAGTATATATAATAGGCAGAGGTGCCCACTAATCAGTTGTGTGAGGCCGTAAATGGTCCCATCTCAGCTAAAATGCTACAACGTATAATGCGTTGCAGCGCTGGTTTTCAGATGGTACAACGTTATGTCACTGTCAGCACTATTTTTTAATATTAATAAGAAAAAGATTCTAAGGTAAAAAAACAAAAAATATGATTAAAAATTACAATTAAATAAAATACTAGAAATAGACCTGTCCAATAACACGATATAATAAAGGTAATAAATAAACGTATATGGATAGGGAATAAATAATATGACATATGATTTGGCAGTATGATTTCTGGTCTTGGCTTGTTCACTATGGAACAATTAAAAAAGTGAAAAAAGAAAACAGAGAATGACATTACTATAAGATTGTGTAAATAAATAAAATATTTAATCGGTGCAAATATAAATAATTTTATCAACTTGGGTTTATAAATACGTAAATTACGTTATTAATATTGCTATTTAATACTTGACATTGGCGGATCTAGGAAAATCGGAGGAGCCATAGCCAAATCAGAATGGAATGGACTAATTGAATTATCATAAATACATAATTTAAATAGAATAGAATATGTAATAATTAAATTGAATAGAACACCAATGGAGCGATAATATAAAATTGGATTGGAAATATTGAGAAATATTGCTTGTGTGATCATGAAAACTGAACATGAACGAGTTATCCGGGAGAAAAACACATCCTTGACTGCTAACACGATCCCATTATTGGCGAATGACTGTGATAATGCAAGCGAACTCGCGGGGCATCCAGCTAGTTGTTATATATAAAAACTCCGTGTCGCGTTGTTTGTCCGCAATGACAAGCAAAACCACCGAATCGGTTTTAATAAAATCTGTACATTAAATATTAGTTGTAATATATTTACTGGGGCTTGGGTTGAGAGTTCGGAGAACGGAACTTACAGTTTTCTTAGACGCGTAATATGGCCGGTTCCGCTGCTTATGCAACCACTCTTCACTATTAAGGGTTTCACACAGTTGAGCGTCCTGATATAAATGTTACATATACGTCTACTGCTTATTAATATAGAAACTTAATAATACTACATTTTTTTTTATATACTTAAGGTTTAGCGTTATAGCCATAATCTCACCTGATCTTAAGTGACGATATGGCTCAAGTTGGTAGACACGCTAAACCTGTGGAAGAACTGGCTCTCAAGTGCTGCTGCCGGAACACACCTATTGGTATTTGGCGGCAGGTTTACAACTTGAGGGTGGTAGCTACCCAGGCTGGCATTGGAATAAGCCCTACCACCATGTTATGGTTTCCTCCCGATGTTTTTCCTTCACCGAAAGCTCAAGCTCATTGTAGGTGCTTGGATTCGAACCCACGTCCCTTGACGCGAAGTCGTGCACACTACCACTGAGCTATCATCGTTTCAATTTAATTGAATGAGAAAGAGGGTAGTTGATAACACAGATTACTATATAAGTGCGATGCGAATGCGGCGAGAGTTTTTTTCAGATCCCAAAGGGGATCCGTTAGATTCGAATTTAGTTCTTTCAATTAGGTAGTAGCCTCAGGCACCGCCAGTTAGGTTTGCATAAGCACAATCCTTCGCGCCATTGTTTTTGGCACAGTACAATCATTCTTTCTATTTTTTTAATTAATAGCTAGTGCCGCGTTTGATTTTCTCTTACGCGTTTCGGCAACAGCTCAAGCCGAGGTTCAAGTGAAAGCCCCTCAGGCTAAAAGTGTAGGGCCCTTAAAAAAAAGCAGTGGGAGGTTGAATTCAGTCAAAGCGGTACTCGCGGCAAGATCAGTTGAGTTAAGAACGTTTGCTAGTCCGGAAGTGTTGTAGTAAGCGGAAGCTCTGCTGTAAAATGTAACGATTGTGGAACGAGACTCCGAGTATGATTCTACGTAACGTACACGGTCTGTAACATAAATTACAGGTGTAATTAGAAGTCGAACTGAGCGTTGCGTTGGAATCAACGGTACGGGGGTTACGGGAATGCGTTCCGTTCTTCTAGGAAATGGGAAATGACTATATTAACCCTTCCACTAACAAATACAAGTATTTATAACATTCGGCTGGTATTTTCTAAAATTATCTCGTTCAAACAAACATACCATCTCTTGTGTTTTATAATATATTAATAATGTGGAGATATTTTGTAAAGCTTATTGTAATTAAAATAATAAAAGAAATATATCGATTTTATTTATGAAACTCTATTTTTTTTTACTCCATATTTTTTTAATTATTTTGTTATGAGTTATAATATATGGTAATAATAATTTAAATTTATCACATCTACCGTCGACTGCGTCTGCTGTCGACTTCTTTTTTGGATGATTTTGTAATTACTATCACATATAAGCAAGCAATTGAAAATTTCATCGTTAAAATAAACAGGAAATTTTTATCAAACGCTTATTAGAATAGTACCATGGGTGTTCCAGGCTATGCAAACTGCTTGCCGAAGTCCCCGGCCTTAGGGTCTCAACTCCTGAATACGATCAACTAATAACCGATGCCTGTCGTCGACTTTGGACGTACGTGGCTGGCTCCAACCACCCGGAAGTTATTATCGCTGCCTGCGAAGCACTCTCCGGATTTAACATCGACGATTATAAACTGAGGGATATTCCTGAGGTTAGTGGAATTCTACGACGCGACAAATCGAATGAATGTATCCACGATTGTGTTCCTTCATGTGATGGCACTTTATAGGCATGGCGTTGGGCTACAGTTTCACCTGATGTTAAATGACAATGTGGCCCTAGATGGTGGACACGCTAAGTGATCACTAAATACTCATATACGCATATGTATCGTATGCTGTATGAAGCATCGCGTGTGGGTAGACGTGAGTTCGAATTCGTGCAATGAGCTTGAGCTTACGGTGACGGAATTGTACATAGTGAAACCATAGCACGGTAGTAGAGTATTGTCTGAAGCTCGTTTCGTTAATTACCACCTTCGAGTTGCAAATCTGCAGCGAAAACATCTGTATGTGTATTTTTTATTTACTTTATAGGTTTAGCGGTACGGCCACAATCTCACCTGATGTTAAATGATGATCTGGCCCATGAACGCGATGTACTTAGTGAAGGAAACTGACTCTCAAATGCAGCAGCTGGAACACAACTATAGGTATTTGGCAACAGATTTTCAATTTGAAGGTGGTAATTTTCGCTACCAGCGTGCTAACCTTCCGGCAGTTGCGTTCAAGAGCCAGTTTATCTAAAAATAATGATAATATACACTTTATCCGAATTGTATTTCTTAGTAAAAGATATTTGGATGAGAACAATATTTTATTATATTCTAGTAACGGGATTGACGCCAACAATACTTAAAAATTGAAGAAATATATCAGGAAGTTTGATACTAAATGGGGATCAAGCCAGGGGTGGACTGATGCGTTTGGTATATTTTTAGATCTACCGAAGAACAGTGAAGTTACCGGCATCGTACTGCAAGACTCCAGCTGATGCGATCAGAAAGCCTGAGGATGTGCTCGATTATGTTCCATGTGAGAATTTTTTTTTTTATACCTAAAGAAATACCTAGAAATATTGTTTAGGTATCCCTTGTGTTTTGAATTCCGGCTCGCTTCTCAAATGTCATTATGCGTTGACTTGACTAAGTCTATAGTAGTTTGGTAAAACAGGTTGGTTTTCACGCTATGGCTGACATTTAAGTGGTCAATATATTACAAATATAAATTTATTATGGTAATGAATTTCGATCGACACCTAAACTTTAAATTTGTTTTTTTTTTTTTGTTACAGATGATATTTATAACTTTATAATAATTAGTGTTTTATTTTAGAACTAGCTGACCCGGTGAACTTTGTATCACATATAATTCGATGTTCTTTGTTCTCGCTTTTAACTCAAAGACCATCTTTTTACCATTCAACATACTTGTACTTGCGATAAATTCTACTTTTATTAGCAAAAATTGTGAAATGGTAATCCAAATGTCCGTTTTTTTTTGAAGTGAAACTTCTTTAGGCGCATGAGGGTAAAATTTTTACAGATGAAACGTCACGCCGGTATGCAACGGAAGTGTCGGAAAAGAGAGAGAGAGTGATCGAGACCGATTGAGAGAGAGTAAGACAGGGCGAACGTAGCATGAGCTTGGAAATTTAAAGTTTTAGATTTGTATAAATATAAACAAGATTTATAAATTACTTCGCCAAAGAAGTTTCACTTCTGACATGTGTACTTTGTACGCACGCATGTTTTTTTTTATGTTACGCAGCATAGTTACTACTGCACCTGGTGTTAAGTTCAGTACAATCCAGATCAGCGGTGACTGACACTGATCCAAAATTCGCTATCAGTCACCGCTGTCATGCTGGCCTGCTTAGAAACCTTTTCAGGCCTATTTTGAAGGACCCCATGTCATAGGAGGGCGGGAACACGGTGGCCGGAAGACGGTTCCACAGCACCACGGTACGACATAAATATGAATCAGCAAACTTTATAGTTCGCGATACATTAGGAGTCACCGTGAGGCTGTGACACCGAAGTCGCGCCCGCGTGAATCTGTAGTGGAAATTCTGTGGCATAGTTAATTAAGTACATTCTATTCGATAACTGTGTTGACCGGTTTAAAGAATAATATATAATTTCGAAGAAAATTATGAATAGTCATTCAGTCAGCCAGAGATTGTCATTTTTATTTTCGCGGCCACCGTTGCTCGAACTTTCTGAATTGTGGCGCTTATTTACCTTGCTATAAAATTGTTCTTTACAATATACGTTGTGCTAGACTACGTTGTTCGGATACATCTGTTTTATTTATATATTTTACACGTTTTATATTAGCTTCACCTGTATGTATGTATGTATGTAACCGACCCCTTTTTCCAAGTAAAAGACATCAACGAGATATAATGAGGTTTTTACACGCTTTATAATTAGCTTCAGTTCCAGTAACTAAAAAATAAAAATTAAATAATAGTTTAAAACAGTTTTTTTCTTATTCAAACTATTAATAACTTATATTTATTAAAAAAAATTACATTATTCTTAATTAATATTAATTAAAATTTATTTTCTGTTTTTTAGTTTCGTTTTCTATATAAAGCGTGTGTTCTAGTTTTTTAAACTATTATTTATTTCGAACTGACATTCGCTGTTAGCCCTAAAGGCTTTGACAGCTTCACCTAACATTTTTTGGGCGAGTGCTGACTGCACTCAGCCCCGAGGCAGTGGGTACAAGGGTGCCAGAACGGCCGAAATTCGGCTTGGGCTGCTGCCGGTGAATGAAAAAAAAAATTGTTAATGTTGACCAAGAAATTTTTAGAATCACTTCCCATCCCATTGTAAATTTCTGAACGAACGCATAAATATTATTTGACAGCCGATAAATTTGTCAATCCTTTTTCATTACTGATATTATTCTACATTTTTTTTAATCTAAAATACGCCATTATCCGAATATTATGGATATATCGTGTCGATTCGAAACCCTTATTTAAAAACGTTATTTAATTTGAGCGGTCATTTTACCGTATCGAAGGGATGAACTTTAAATGTTTGACAGTTACGAAACCCATGAACATGTTTATGGGAACATGGTTCTTTCTTTTATTTCAATGTGTTTAATAGTTATTCTACTATTCGGGACGAACACAAATACGACAAATCAAAAAACCATGAAAATCGGTGAAGCCGTTCTCGAGTTTTAACAAACCGGATTTTGTTATGTATATATATATATATAAATAAATGCTGATGTTTTACTTATATCCTGTGGTATTATGTACACGCCGTTCTGTAGTAAAGCTTCTTATGGGAAGGCAATAAAATTCTGTTCCACAAAGTTTTTGTGTGACGCACGTTCGGGTAAAGTCGGCTCGAGGCGACTGAGGGAGCGAGAGAGAGAGATATAGTGCTTATTCACATCTGTCGTGTGGTCTCAAGCACAAACCGTTTTTTTTATATGTATAGATTTGCATGTAACCCACAGGCGAGGTCTGGCCTGAGGTATTCAAGTTTACCAATCAGTCCGCGTTGCCGGGAGTGGTCACTCTGGCGACGAAGCTCGTGGAGCGCGAGGTCAGGGGTTACCGAAGCGGGGTGTACCACCTGGACGCGAGGCAGGAGCCGGAGACCCTCAGCCACCTGCCGGCGGCCAGCATCGTGCGTGGGCTTATGGAGTGCTTCCGGAAACAGGTCAGATGTTATTCATATTTGATTCTCGTATGCAGTGTAAACTGTATATAGCGAAAGACTACGCATTTTATATCGTTATTGAGGTAGTCGTTAATCGGAGTATTTACTTTTTTACTAGATTTAGAGAATATTGTGAAACATGGTGTTGTAATGCTAACTTATTATTTTTTTAATTACCAAAACATTTATAAACCTACTAGGGTTTACGTGCGGCTGCGCCCACGTTAAAATTGATTTTGCCACGCAAGTCAGATAACGCAATCGAAAGTTTGCTACTAAGTCTATTTCTCTTTTTACTTCTGATAAGGTTTTCGCGAGAAAAAGTAGCATATGACCATCTCCAGGCTTCCATTTATCTTTATATACCAAAATTGATCACAATCGATGCAGCGGTTTACGTGTGAAAGTGTAACTAACAAACAAACAAAATTACGCATTTACAATATTAGTAAAGAAAGAAAGAAAGAAAAGAAAGAAAATACATTTATTACGGAACTCACACTGATTAAATGATTAACAAAAATAATTAAAAATTAGGGCGAAACACAAAAACAACAATAACCTAATGATTTCTTAGGTTTACGCGAATATTATTCATTGAAATAAAACTAATTTAAACGGATTTTATCGCGGTTATTTATGAAATTTTGACCCCGACATTTCCCGGGATCCCGTGAAGGCTGAAAAGATTTCGAAACGGTCGGGATCAAAATTTAATAAACAACCGCGATAAAATCCGCTTCAATTAGTTTTATTTCAATGAACAATAACCTAGTGAATATAAGGCAGAGCGTGCCCACAAAACAGTTGTGTGAGGCCGTAAATGGACCCATCTCAGCGAGAACGCTACAACGAATGATGCGTTGTAGCGCTGGTTTATGACCCTTATATCGATACCAAATGAGTAATTCTAACCACCACCCCCCCCCCCCTGTCCTCCCCCTCACCTCCCAGTCGTCATCTCCGTATGATGCGTTGCAGCGCTGGTTTATGACCCTTATATCGATACCAAATGAGAAATTGTAACCAACCCCCCCCCCCCTTCCATTCTCACCTCCCTCTCGCCCCCCAGACGTCATCTCCGTATGATGCGTTGCAGCGCTGGTTTACGACCCTTATATCGATACCAAATGAGAAATTGTAACCAACCCCCCCCCCCCTTCCATCTCACCTCCCTCTCGCCCCCCAGACGTCATCTCCGTATGATGCGTTGCAGCGCTGGTTTACGACCCTTATATCGATACAAAATGAGAAATTGTAACCAACCCCCCCCCACCATCTCCCCTCCCTCTCGCCCCCCAGACGTCATCTCCGTATGATGCGTTGCAGCGCTGGTTTATGACCCTTATATCGATACCAAATGAGAAATTGTAACCAAACCCCCCCCTCCCTTCCATCTCACCTCCCTCTCGTCTCCCAGATGTCATCTCCGTATGATGCGTTGCAGCGCTGGTTTACGACCCTCAGATCGATACCAAATGAGTAATTGTGTGTAACCCCCCCCCCCCCCCCCCCCCCTCCCCCTCGCCCCCCCCAGACGTCGTCACCGTCGTACGATTACCCCGAGACGGTGATGCTGTGTATATGCGAGGTGGTGACTGGCTCGTACCCCCGGCCGCTGCCGCCCGCGCAGCTGTCGCACGTGCCGGGGCTGCTGCACCGCGGGGCCGCGTGGCGCACGCGGGGCCTGCGCCTGTGCGCGCGGCAGGCCTCCGTGTCGCCCTCCGCCCGCAGGATGTTGGCCGACTACCTGCACGGCTGCGCGAGGGAGGATACCCAGGTCAGTGACGTGGCTTCAAATCCAAGCGCCTACAGTGAGCTTGAGCGTGAGTGAGCGTGGTAGGGCTTTTTCTAATGCCCGCCTGGCTAGCTACCACCCTCAAGTTGTAAACCTGCCGCCAAATACCAATAGGTGTGTTCCGGCAGAAATGCACTTAAGAGCCAGTTACTACGCGGGAGGATACCCAGGTCAGTCACTTGGAACTTGACTTAGCTTCAAATCCAAGCGCCTACAATGGGCTTGAGCGCACGGTGAAGGGAAACATCGTGCGTGGTAGGGCTTTTTCTAATGCCCGCCTGGCTAGCTACCACCCTCAAGTTGAAAACCTGCCGCCAAATACCAATAGGTGTGTTCCGGCAGAAATGCACTTAAGAGCCAGTTACTACGCGAGAGGATACCCAGGTCAGTCACTTGGAACTTGACTTAGCTTCAAATCCAAGCGCCTACAATGGGCTTGAGCGCACGGTGAAGGGAAACATCGTGCGTGGTAGGGCTTTTTCTAATGCCCGCCTGGCTAGCTACCACCCTCAAGTTGAAAAATCTGCCGCCAAACAGCAATAGGTGTGTTCTAGAAGTTGCACTTGAGAGCCAGTCCCTCCACAGGTTTAGCGTGTCTATCAACTTGGGCCGTATTGTCACTTAAGATCAGGTGAGGCTATGGCCATAACGCTAAACCTTGAGTATAAAAAAAATGGTTCGTCAAATTTATAGGGCCCACTTAAATCTATAGACTCTCCGAGTAATCTTTGGGATTTATAGACCATATGATTAATCTTTAAATCTGTAGAACGTGTAAGTAAATTTTGAAATTTATAAACTCTCAGACTGTATGTTAAAGGTTTTAAAGGCCACGTGACTAAAGCTTCAAATCTATAGACTCTCCAAGTAATCGTTATGATTTATAGACACAGCTAATAATCATTGAAATTACATACAGCATAACTAAAACTAAAAATTATAGACTACTTGACCAAACAATTTAATTTACAGACCATACGACTAAACTTTAAATCTATAGAACGTGTAACTAATTTCAAAATTTGTAGACTCCCCATCCAAATGATGAGAGTTATAGACCACATGGCTAAACATTGAAATCTATAGATTTTCCGAATAATCTTTAGGATTTATAGACACGCCGACTAATTGTTACTAACAAAACTAAAATTACAAATTTATAAACCATATGCCTATACATTGAAATTTATGTTTCATGTGAGTAAACATTAAATCTATAGCACAGGTAACTTAACTATTAAAATGTACAGACTCTTTAACTAAACTGCCAAATCTATAGTCTAAACGACTTATTAGAGAAACTATTAGACCCCGATGCTGAAATGCAAATGATATTCAGCTTGCGTTAGCTACAAAATCTATTTAATTACCACACTAATTCCCATAGTAACTCATAATAATACTTTTTAACAGGAATCCGATATACTCATAATATTCGAGATCCTGCCGATACTTTGCCGAAGTATGCCACCGAATTCACTTCGGCCCCCGATCGAGAAGTATCTCGGTGAGGCCTTCGCTGCGATACCCAAAGGGAAGGCGACCCAAGACCCTGAAGAAATGCTGTTCGTCAAACAGCTGAACATGATCAGGGCCTGTCTCGATTGTGATAATATCCATGACGCAAACAGGACACTCTTGTCGCAGCTTGTCGAAGGATATTTCTCTGTTATGGACGATGACCATGTGGTGAGTTAAGTTTTTAACTTTGAATCCTTTTCAGATCCAAGTTGTTCTCGCATTTGCTTTTTTTTTTTTTTTTTTTTTTTATACTTAACGTTTAGCGTTATGGCCATAATCTCACCTGATCTTAAGTGACGATACGGCCCAAGTTGGTAGACACGCTAAACCTGTGGAGGAACTGGCTCTCAAGTGCTGCTGCCGGAACATATCTATTGGTATTTGGAGGCAGGTTCACAACTAGAGGGTGGTAGGTACCCAGGCGGGCATTAGAAAAAGCCCTACCACCATGCTATGGTTTCCTCACGATGTTTTCCTTCACCGAAAGCTCAAGCTCATTGTAGGTGGTTAAATTCTAACTCATGTCGCTTGACGCAAAGTTATCATCGCTTCACTTAATGTGTAGCAGTTGCCCGAAGACTCTTTATTTTTCTTTCTTTTTCTACTAACTTGGCAACTATCCTTACTGGTTGAGAGGCCATTATATATTTATTATTATCAAGAGGGTGGAGTAACAACTTCAGTATCTCAAGCGAAGTAGTGGCCAAATTCTTCCATAGAGTTTTTCATGGGATTTAAAATATAAGCTAGTTTGAATACTATTCCGGAACGCGATAGATGGCGCTTTAGTCGAGTTGTAACTACGTTCTCAAAATTTAGGGCAAGCTGAATCGATTGAAAGATGTTTTATTTTCCTAACTGATCGGGAAGTGCCTTAAAAATTACTGCAAAAAGATTTCGGTTTTTGGTTCCGTTTTTGTTACACTTATTGCTGTCTAGCCCCTTAACCCGATGACTCCGTTACAATAAAAAAAGGCCTGAGGGTGTCTCGAAAAATCAAGAATTCAGGCCCTTTTGGAACTTTTTTTTTTTTTTGCAACATTGCCCAGGCTTGGCCGGCTTACGTGCAAACTTGTCGCTGCCTGTCGAGTAAGTACCTGGAGCGTATGACCTCCCCGTCGGGCTGGTGGGAGCTGTCCTCGGACCTGCTCCGGAAGGCGACCACCATCAGGGCCGCAGTGGCCGCCGGTGACGGAGCCGGTCCGCTGGTGTGGTTGAATGAGATCATTGATGCTCAGGCGACGCAGTTGACGTTAGTTGAAATCAATCTTGATGTTCCTCCAGATTGTAATATTTCTACGTATGCGTGTATAATAGCCTAAATCCATTATCTAGGATTTTTTTTTTTTTTTTTTTTTTTATACTTAAGGTTTACCGTTATGGCCGTAACTTCACCTGATCTTAAGTGACGATACGACCCAAGTTGGTAGACACGCTAAACCTGTGGAGGAACTGGCTCTCAAGTGCTGCTGCCGGAACACACCTATTGGTATTTGGCGGCAGGTTCACAACTCGACGGTGGTAGCTAGCCAGGCGGGCATTAGAAAAAGCCCTACCACCATGCTATGGTTTCCTCACGATGTTTTCCTTCACCGAAAGCTCAAGCTCATTGTAGGTGCTTGGGTTCGAACCCACGTCCCTTGACGCGAAGTCGTGCACACTACCACTTTTTGTAATGTAATTCTTTATTTCTGAAACTATGTGTCGCATTTATTAATCAGTAAAATAGAGGAAATGTATGTGTAATTGGTATGAATATGGACAAGAAAAGGCCAAATAAAAGATGGATAGAGTGTATGAGGAATGGTATGAAAAAAAATGATGAGTTTTTTTTTATCCTAGCTCGGCAAAGTGACTGTACTTCACCTGATGGTAAGTTTCAGTACAGTCCAGTAACAGTAGCGACTAACGTAAGGGTAAATGTCCTTTGTCAGTCGCAACTGTCTTGCCGGCCCACTAAAGATGGTGGTTGATAGAGATTTATGCAAAAAGAAAATGTATTGAATCGATTCCAAAACGATTATATCGATACTGCATTCCGATAGTATCGATGCTTTATCGCAACACTAGTGGCAACACCATCGCAACTATAATGCAGTATTTTGTAATTCTATTTCTGCACAAGTCCCTTTAAAGGGTGTCAAAGGCTAGATATTTTGAGAAATATATATTTATTTTGTAAATTATCATCTGGATGTACTTTGGTTTTGACATAGAAGCCAAAAGTATTTTATCTGAATTGTTATCTGGCTGTGTCTGTCTGCTAGCGTAGATGTTACTCTAAAATCACAATTACCGATATTCAGAGCACTGTTTATGCCAAAAAGAAACCTCTAGTGGGATCTCGATACAATTTTTTTGTTTGCATTTCAATTTGTTTATATAAAATTGATGTGTGTGTATATGGGGAATTGCTTAATTCTCATACCGATGGATCAAAATTTTTTTTATAGTTAGGATTTAGCGTTATGAGCATAATCTCACCTGATCTTAAGTGATGATACGGCCCAAGTTGGTAGACACGCTAAACCTGTTGAGGAACTGGCTCTCAAGTGCTGCTGCCGGAACATATCTTTTGGTATTTGGTGGCAGATTTTCAACTTGAGGGTGGTAACTAGCCAAGCGGGCATTAGAAAAAGCTCTACCACAATTTTTATTGGGTCATATTTGATTTTTTACTGGCATATGTTTTTAATCAATTCCTGAACCTGACGCCTAGTAATTAAATACTAAATAATATATTTCCAGTGAACAAGAGTTTTCACTGCGTTGCATGAGGCCGGCCTTGATGGCGGCTAAGCCTGATGATGCTTCCACCAGGGAGTGGTTCCTGCAGCTCATGGCCCGTACTCAAGTCGCTTTTAACGAGTACGTATATTTTTAAATACCATAACATAGTGACCGTTGTCTACCATTCGACGTATTGATAAAAAAACGCGCCGTCGTGAAACGCCTTATAGATGTGAAACATATAAATTATTTTGTACCAGTAATATGCATAAACAGTTAACGATGGGTAATAAATATGGGATAATGAAAAAGAAAAACATGTAGCGTGGCGATGCGTCGCCACGACAACAATCAGGTTTACCCTTGCCTATAGATGTTTAACTTCAGAAAGGGGATGAAGATCAGAAGATTGTAAATGTTATAAATAATTAAATATGTTTTCATCATTTTTTTTTATTATTTTTTTATGGTAAAGGTTTAGCGTTACGGCCACAATTTCACATGTTTTTAAGTCACGATACGGCCCAAGTTGGTAGACACGCTAAGCCTGTGGGGTACCGGCTTTCAAGTGCAACTTCCGGAACATACCTATTGGTATTTGGCGGTAGATTTTCTACTTGAGGATGGTAGCTAGCCAGGCGGGGATTAGAAAAAGCCCTACCACCATGAAATGATTATTTATGGGCGCTACAGGATTCTACAGGCGACAAAGTAAAATGAAGCACAGCGTTCAACAATTTCCCTCAGTTCGAACACTTCACAACAGTCCTTAAGTAATTCATCCAGTGCAAGTGTACTTGATATATACTCGTGGGTATCCACGTGGTCACAAAGTCCTCCAGTACACGTCTAGCTATGACCCGGTTTAAAGAATCACTCTGACAATATTCCAAGCAAGACTTATCACCAGGCTTTGTCCAGAAGTACCGGAAGTCGATGGCGACATCTGCATTTCCGCGTTTCGCAAACGTTAAAAAGATCAAATGAATGTCTTATTACACTCTCGAATGAAAACTTACATTTCGATAACGGAAGTAGCTAAACGGAAATGAACTTTTTGTTACCGAAAGAACAATCAAATTAACTTTTTGTAGTATTAAAAGAAAATAGATTAAGATTAAAATAAGGACCATTTAGAGTCAATTCGCTGATTAATTTTCTATCTTGTTATTCCATTTTCTGACATATTAATTGCAAATTTGGGCACTAAGCTGCATCGAGTATCGTTGTGCGCTTTCTATGAACCTGTTACCATGAGATAGGGTTTTCACCGTGTCGCTATCGGGTTTAAACACACACATCGAGCTCAGCTCTATCAGATCTATACTTTTGTGAACAAACACTGAATCTAACCCCAACATAAACCGTTTAAATACACTGTAACCTCTATAAGAATTTATAGGGAGAGATTATCAGAGATATTCTATAGACTTTTCGACTTATAGAGGACGGATGTTTTGGCGTTTGAGGCGACGGGAACAAAACGTTTTTTCGAGATTTAGAGGTTTTCAACTTATCGAGGTTCTACTGTATAATTATTACAAGTATTTTGTGCTATTTATAAGTGTATAAATCAATCCCTGCGTGCGTGAAGGAATCCAGCTTATCAGATCTGACGTTCGGGAACATTCTCAGGACTCGACTAACGAGCGTACGTGTCTAAAGGTAAGAATTCTTGTCTTAGGGAGGAATAGTTTTTTTTTTTTTTTTCGTTATGTCCATAATCGCACCTGATCTTAAGTGACTAAGTGACGATCTTAAGCGCTTGCTGTTGACGGCGGCTGTTCGCAAATGTCCGTTGTCTCCACGCATAAAAACCTATGAAGGATGGAAGGAAATGATTTATTTATTTGTTCATAGGACGGAAGAGGAGTCTGCGAAGTTATACCTCTGCGACGTGTTCGTACTAAGCGTGGTAGTGTTCAGCGGACACTGGTCCTTCGAGCCGGACGCGGAGGTCGCACAGCGCGGTGCCGCTAGGGCTCCGCTGGCGGCCGCCGTCGCCGCGCTGCTGCAGCGGGACTCGTGGCAGGACTGCGCTGGACAGGTTATTGAAGTGAAACTTCTTTAGGCGCATGAGGGTAAAATTTTCACAGATGAAACGTCACGCCGGTACGCAACGGAAGTGTCGGAAAAGAGAGAGAGAGTGATCGAGACCGATTGAGAGAGAGTAAGACAGGGCGAACGTAGCATGAGCAACTAGCCGTGGAGTGAGAGTAGGGAGCGAGCGAGTGAGAAAGATTGAGAGAAAAAGTGAGACAGAGCGAACGTCGTAAATTAGTTCGCCAAAGAAGTTTCACTTCTGACATGTGTACTTTGTACGCACGCATGTTTTTTTTTTTTTCTAATGGAATAGGGACAGTCGTGCAATCGAGTCACCTGAGGGTAAGTGGTCACCGCCGCCCGTGGACACCCACAATTCCAGGAGTATCGTAGGTGCGTTTAAGTTTAGATTTTAGGTGAGTGCGTGTTGGTCCTTCGAGCCGGATGATTATCTCGTTTTATAGTTTTATAACCATTTTTAGTGTGTACACAATTTAGGATTCTTTTATCTGCGTGTCAACTAACTGATCCTAAGTTATCACCGCCGCCTATGGATACCCACAACCGCGGAAAAATTGCAGGAGAAACTGGCTCACAGTTACTGGCTGGCTGGAACACAACTATTACTATTTGACGGTAGATTTTTAACTTGAAGGTAGTTGTTAGTCCAGTCGGGCATCAGAAAAAGCCGTACCCCCATGCAAAAATGTACATTTTGCAGTGCGCATTTACATATTCTGATGGGAAAGTTCGTAAACAGATTTTTTCCATCACGATATAAAAAGAGTGGTTCCAGTACCTGTTCTACCTGGAGGATTTAATATACAAGAGGGTAGTGATAAAAGTATGTTCCCATGTCAGGTGCTGGACTGGTTGTGCCACACGAGATGTAGGGTAAAGGGGGGGAAAATCCCCCAAGAATGTCAGCGGGCTCTCCTCGCATCAAGACACACGCCGCACTACGCTAAACACCATATTTGGACCAAGCTGTAAGTTTCTTATATGTATGTGTGCCATCGAGCAATCGTGTCACCTGATGGTAAGTGATCACCGCCGCCCGTGGACACCCACAACACCAATGGAATCGTAGTTGCGTTGCCAGAACAGACCTATTGGTATTTGGCAGCTGATTTATAACTTGAGGGTGGTAGCTAACCAGGCGGGCATTAGAAAAAGCCTTACCACCATCATATATATATATATGCTATAGTTTCATAACGATGTCTTCTTCCACCGATAGCTTTTTTTTATACTTAAGGTTTTAGCGTTATGGCCACAATCTCACCTGATCTTAAGTGACGATGCGGCCCAAGTTGGTAGACACGCTAAACCTGTGGAGGAACTGGCTCTCAAGTGCTGCTGCCGGAACATATCTATTGGTATTTGGCGGCAGGTTTACAAGAATTTTAGACAGGTTTAGGCCCTTTCCAAGAATTCAATTGAAGAGGTCCGTACACAATACTCAATGAGCTGTCATCGCTTGAGCTTTCGGTGAAGGAAAACATCGTGAGGAAACCACAGCATGGTGATAGGGCTTTCTCTAATACCCGCCTGGCTAGCTACCACCCTCAAGTTGAAAGTCTGCCGTCAAATACCAATAGGTGTGTTTTGGAAGTTGCACTTGAGAGCCAGTTCCTCCAAAGGTTTAACGTGTCTATCAACTTGGGCCGTATTGTCACTTAAGGTCAGGTGAGATTATGGCCATAACGCTAAACCTTAAAAAAATATAAATAATAATAATTATTATTATTATGATGACAAAAATTTTCTAGTTACTATGTTTAAAAACATTATACATGACATATTTGTTTCAGAGAGAGTCACTTCGGTACGGAGATTGTGGACGAATGAATTTAATATTCAAGTATATAATCACTTATTTAAATGTAAAAAAAAAAAACTAAATCAACTAATTTACACTTAATCAACGCGAAGTTAATATCACGAAATACAACTAAAACGTATTATTGGTGACGACACATACCGTGTTTATGTCGATACTGAATGCGACTGATGCGTCACGGTATTTTATGTAACGCTCGCTGAGCGAGTACTTTGGTGACGCGTTGACTATCTCTCACTCACTTAGTCGACTCGAGCTGATATTACCCGAACGAACGTCACGTAGCCGAGCGTGACGGTTCAGTGACATTCAATATTCACAAAATAAACGTACTATAAAATTTTCACGTTCATGAATATAAATATATATTTTTTGTTAAGGAAAGAACGTATATTTACTATGCGGTATACAGTCACTTTAGCATACACGTAATGGTGACCACAGTAAAATCCAAAGACAGTGGTGACCGTCGAGAGATACCAATAAATCGGGATATTACACCTGGTGTATGGTGATCGCAATACTGTCAGGCATTATGTATATTACAATCACGCTATTAAACAAATTACAGTAGAACCTCTTTAAATCGAACATAAAGGGAGCCGGCGAAAAATTCGAGTTATAGAGATTTCGATTTATGGAGAATGGCGGTTTTGGTGTTTGAAGCGAAGGGAAAAAATATATATTCGAGACTTTTCGAGGATCGATTTAACGAGGTTCTACATTATATATGGGGTATTCCATACCAAATCGACCACTTTCGATTTGGTCAAAAGTTTCACATTCTTTTCTACCGTATGTAAAATATGTTTGTGAATTTTTCATATTTTTTTTTATCCAACACAAAAAAAGTTATGAATGAAAAAAAAACTCTTTTTATCTTCAAATAGCTATAACTTTTTCAAAAATTGACCTTTTGGTATGTTTTTTTTTTAATTTTTGTTTCGGAATGAATTTTTTTTAAATGAAATTATCGCTTATTTTTAATAAAATAAAATCATATTTTTTTCGAAGTTACACTTATTCCGGCCAATTCCAGAGGGGGAATATTTTTTTTATTGAAAAAAAAAGTCTGATTATCAAAAATGTTTATTTTTTTCTCAATTGCTCGACTTTAAAATGTTGAGGGTAATGCATAAACTCAAACGCTTCACGATATGTGACTTGCAAAATCAGTGGTTAATTGTAAACAATACAAGTCATTAGTTCCTATAAAAGATATAAATATTTTTTAACGAGGAATGAAACAAACTGTCTCCTGTAAAAAGTACCAATTGTCGCTAACGACGTTTTTTCTCTCTCGATATTTAAAATACATTGAAAATTATTCAAAATAAATGTAGAACTCGCGTAATTTCTTTACTTTTAATATGTACGTTTCAATAGGAATCTCAATTAATTATAAACAATTTGGTAATAATATATATAAACAACTTACCAAAGTTTTAAGATTTACAAAATAATCCTTTTTTTATATGCGCTTTAGAAGCTATATCCATACTAATGTTCTAAATACGAAAGTGAATTTGTTTATTACGCTTCACGCTTAAACCGCTGCATCGATTATAATGAATTTTGATGTAGAGATAGATGGGAACGTGGAGACGGTGATAACCTACTTATTTTCGCAAAAACTTGTTTGCAAGTGAAATGAAAATGGGTAAAATTTTGTATGAAACTTTTTATTGTGTCATGTGAATTGTTTGATATAATCGATATAAACGCGAGCGGAGCCGCAAGTAAAAGCTAGTTAATATTATAATAAAGCGGAAAAGTGTTTGTTTGACCGCGCTAATCTTAGTCGCATTCGGATTTCTACATTTATTTTTTCCTTCGACGATAGAGCAATTATCGAGGTACGTTTTAGGCTCTTTAATATCACGCTATCACCAATAGGAGCAAAGTTGTTACAAAAACTAGTAACAATTATCAAGATAATTATTAGCGCCACGCGAGCGAAGTCGCGGGCAAAGCTAATACTGTATATTGTGCCATTAAATTTTTAAAATACCTCGCTTGTTTTCCAATAAATAACGTGTTATTGAAAGCTTTTTTACCTAAGAAAATTGTTATTATATTATTTATACCGTTTGATACTTTATATAAATATGAGACTAATTTCTTTTTGTCTGTTTGTTTTTATTTCTCCTAAAATCATTATAAACTTAGCGACCACTTCCTTCCATTCCTTTTCTTACACTTATTAGATGATCCAAACCTTATTCTGGTGCTTTTTTATTTCTTGATAAAAGTATTTTATGAAGCGACGATGGCTCAGTCCGTAGAGACGTGTACGGTCGCCGCGTCAATGGACGTGAGTTCGAAACCCTGTAATGAGCCTGAGCTTTCGGTGAAAGAAAACATCGTGAGGAAACCGTAGCATGCTGTTAGGAGTTTTTCTGATGCCCGCCTGGCTAGCTACCACGCTCAAGTTGAAAATCTGCCACCAAAGGTTTAGCGTGTCCACCAACATTTTCCGTATCTTCACTTAAGATCAGGTGAGATTATGGCCATAACGCTAAGCCTTGACTATAAAAAAAAGAAAAAAAAATCAAGGAATTTGTACGTTATAACCTCCGATTCAAAAGTGTCGAAGTCTGAGTAACATCCCTAGTACATACTACCGACTGAACTGTCATCGATTAATTTGCAGAAAACTTATAAATCAAATAGTTTTTGACAGAGTGTTTAATGACTGCGAATATAGCAGTAAAATTCGTAGAGCTATATATACTTCGTATCGAGAATTATGATATAATAAAACGAAAATGAATATTTACATATCTTTAATTGATTGCATTAACAAAAAATAATATCACATTTAATAAAGTATATAACAAACATTAATTACTAATTATACATTATATATTCTGATCTCTAACAAGAACGCACCAGAGAGCGGTATAATTTATATAAATAATAATATACTCTACAATTAAACATATTATATACAAACTTACATTATTATGGGTTAGTCAAAGATCCACTACATACATGACTTATTATTTAATTTGTCTACAACATGCATTTTTTTTCATCAAACGGAAAATGTTACCATTTTCTTCTTAAATTTTATTCCAGTGTATTTCTCCTATAAGAATTACTAGTGAATACAAAAAAAACGCTCAGTCTGAAGTCTGCGATAAATTGAGCTACTCGTATTTAGATTTTTTCCAAACCTATTCATAACTTAGCAAAATAAATTCCTAATTAAGTAAAGTCTATGCATAAACTCGAAAAGTATATCTATATTACAGTAAAAACACAAAAATGTATATTGCGGATAATAGAAACGCACGGTACAATTATAAAGAATTAATGACCATTGATTTATCGACGAGTGCTTTAATGAAGCTCCGGTGCTAATGCTATAACAAAGCATACGCGCTAATGCTAAAATATTTCATACGCACTAATTCCTAAATAAAGCATACGCGCTAATGCTAAAATAAATCATACGCGCTAATTCTAAAATAAATCATACGCGCTAATGTTAAAGTAAATCATACGCGCTAATTGCTACAATAAATCATACGCGCTAATTCAAAAATAAATCATACAGGCAAATGCTAAAATAAATCATACGCGCTAATTCAAAAATAAATCATACAGGCAAATGCTAAAATAAATCATACGCGCTAATTCAAAAATAAATCATACAGGCAAATGCTAAAATAAATCATACGCGCCAATTCTAAAATAAATCATACGCGCTAATTCTAAAATAAATCATACGCGCTAATGCTATCATCTTATACTTAAAATTTTAACCAGTCAGTGTATCAAGTAATATGAATTAAGATTAGAAAGATTAAGGTGTACAAAATATTAGAGACATTAGCAAGTAGGTAATTGTTTACTATTATGGACTTACTTATGTATTTCGGTGGTTTTCTAGCGATATATTATTTTATTTGAGTAAACAAAACACTTATAATACCGATCCGGCCAGCCGGGAATGCACTAACTATCAATTATGTTGGTCATTCATTCATATCTATTTCAATTTAAAATTATATGTTCAAACATTAAATGTACATCCTTAAGCATACTATTTTTCGAAGATTATGGCAAATCAAAAACTTGAATTATCTAATTAGATGCTTGGTTAATGTTTTTTGGGGAGCTCTTTCCACCTAAATCTACAAAAAAGTCATAAATATTACCAGAATATAGAATAAAATTATGCAAGTTTATATATTAGAAATATACCACTACATACCACGGTAAAGTCTTGCTGACACATTGAGTCACTGTGACTTATAAACAATCAACGGCGAGTGTTCAACACATCATGCACTCTCAGTATCATGTACTGTGGAAGTGTCCAAGACAACAGAGGGTATGGCAACACCGAGGGAGTGGGACCCCGCGGCGTGCCCTCAGACGGCGGTCTCGTCCCGTGCGACCCTCCCGCCCGGCGGTAAGCGACCCTCCTCCTCGCACTTCAACTCCGCCGCCATGTTCTGTTCACCGAAATCACCCTAATTAACACAAAAATCACGTTTTTGGATGCAACCGATTCTAAATATTCTGTCAGAGATTATTAATTTTTTCCCTGCATACATTTTTAAGATGGCTGCAAGAACGTTGCGATGGTATCATGGGATTCATTTGTGAGAAAATAGATATATGAAGAGCTAATGATATCCCAATGGTAATGTTACTCCACATCAATAAACGTCAGTTTAAGCCCTTGCAAACAATCTGAGCTTCGGCTTAACCCATTCCTTCCAACTGTCATATTTTTAGGACACTATTTTCAAAATGTCTTTTTAAGTATTAGGACTTTTCTTTTTATTGTTTAAACATTTTTTACAGCGAAAAAAAATTATTATATTAGAAAAATAGTGTAAAAATATGAATTTCATCAGAAATAATAAAAATAAAAGTCCAAATACGTAAAAAGAAAATTTTAAAATAGTGTCCTAAAAATATGACAGTGGGGAGGAATGGGTTAAAGAACACATAGGAAGATGCAATTTAGAGCCAGTCCCTTCACCAAGCTTAATATACCTATCATCAAGGCCTACATCGTTACCTAATATCAGAGATTATCCTTACTAAATTGCTAAATCTATAAACATATAACTTAAAAATAACTTCTACCGAGATTAGCATGTCCAACGTCTTGGGTCAGATTCTCATTTGACACTGAGTGAGATAGTGACCGAATTGAATTTGAAGCGATGATAACTCAGTGGTAGTGTGTCCGACTCCGCGTCAAAGGACGTGAGTTCGAATCCGACTACAATGAGCTTGAGCTTTCGGTGAAGGAAAGCATCGTGAGGAAACCATAGAATGGTGGTAAGGCTTTTTTTAATGCCAGTTTGGCTAGCCACTACCCTCAACTTGAAAATTTGTCACCAAATACCAACAGGTGTGTTCCGGCAGTTACACTCGAGAGGCAGATCCTCCACAGATTTAGCGTGTCTACCCACTTGGGCCGTATCGTCATTTAAAAATCAAGTGAGATTATGGCCATTACGCTAATCCCTAATAATAATAAAATATATAAACTAGGTCAATGAATGTGAGTCCGAATCCACCTACGACGGGCCTGAGCTTCCGGTAAAGGAAACATTGTGAGAAAAGTGGTAGGGCTTTTTTAATTCCCATCCAGCTAGCTACCACCCTCAAGTTGAAAATCTATCGCCAAATACGTATTAGTCTGTTTTGGCAACTGCACTTTCAAGCTAGCCCCTTCACGAAGATCAGTGTGTCTATTTTGGACCACATTCTCACTTAACATTTTCCATTTGCAATGAGTTTCCATTGAAAGATAACATTGCAATAAAACCATAGATTGTGGTAGAGCAAAATCTGTTCCCTAACACCTAATGTGCCCAGGGAGATATAATTTAGTGTCAATCCCTCCACTAGGCTGAGTGTGCACTGGCTTGAGCCAATTCACTAGTTATATCATATCTACATAGCGATATGATGGCGATCTGAGATCGATTAATTGAAGAATCGATTTTTAGGGTAAAAATTGTCAAATATATATATCGATTAAGTGATCGATATTCCACCATAAAAGTCGAAATTCGATTCTTTTCTAATTATATAAAATATTATTAACAATTATTTAAACGTTTTACTTAAAACTATATAGAAACGATAATTTTCATATATATCGAATGATAATATCGATTATTGTGGTGTTCTTTTTGTTTTGTATGATTAGTTTTATATTGAAAGAACAAGCATGAACAGCGAATCGAAAAAAAAGCGTTTTTTTAATCGAATCTGTTGAATCTGGTTATTTTGTGAATCGGTACATTTTATTTTGATTAAATCAATCCAAGTATCGATTTTCGATCCTTGCCAAAGAACACCGATTCCTACCTAGGATGATTCGTGAGGCTATTGAAATTAAAAAACATCCAAATTTCAATAGAGAAGATGGTTGGAAGCTAGCACAAGCCTGGGATCCAATTATACATTTAATTAAATCGGAACCCAAAAGACCAATTGCCAGACCTCAAGACACTGTGAGCTCTTTCTGCGTAGATCGGAACACTATAAATATTAAAAATTAAAAATTAAATTGAAGGTAGACACAGTAACATAAACTTTTCTGGACAACCTACACCTCAGTCCGCCCCGTGACCACGAAGGCTGAAAAGCTTTCGAAACGTCGGGATCAAAAATTTAATAAATAACCGCGATAAAATCCGTTTAAATTAGTTTTATTTCAATGAAGAATTGTCATCCCTATTCCGATGTAATAGTACCTAAAGTTTTTAGTCAGTAACGTTGCGTTGCAAAACCTTGCAATGTGGTTCGGGAGTGAGGGTAAGTAAATATGTTAGTTTCCTTCGAGAAAATATATTAGTTTTATTGGGGTAAATATGTTAGTTTTATTCGGGTGAATATGTAATTTTTTTTGGGGTGAATATATTAGATTTATTGGGGTGAATTTGTTAGTATCATTAGGGTGAATGTAAAGTGTGAAAACTATGAGTGTTTAGTTACGTCTAGTGCGGTGTAGTGGTTGTGCAGCGCTGACGGGAGCTTGTTGGCCCCGGGCAGCGCCGGCAGCCGCGCCGGGTCCAGCAGCCGCCGCTGCGGGCTGCTCCGCGGGGTGCTCCGCCCTCGCCCCCGCCCCCGCCCCGCGCACACTGCGCTACTCACTCCCGTACTCCGCAACAACCTTGCACTGACCACGATCCACATTCATTAAAACCCCTTTTTTAGTAACGTGCTGTTTAAAATCCCAGTTTATAGGGGCTTCCTCATCGGAACACGCTAACGTGTTATCCGGGTTCAGGTCAGACTACCCAATGAAACTCACCAAGGAGATACTTCAAACTCCCGTAATTGCCAGAGACCAAGGACAGATTTCGTAATTCTTCTAATCTTTGGTCGCAGCTTTCTGCCTTAGCTCGCTAATGAATATCTTTTTTGAAATGAAAACTTCTATAGCGCAGTTTGGATAGGGAGTAAATAAAATAGTTTTGATACTGATGATTAACCTCACAATCCCTGATCCGTCACAGCCTGGTGGTATGGTTACCGGGTAACCCTCGGGTTTAGATTACCGCAAAATAAAGATTCACTATAAGACTATGAGTTTCGCCATAGTGTATGAGAACCATACTTATACATATACTTCTGGTGTTGCGGCTATCCATAGGCGACAGTAACCATTTACCATCGAATGGACCGTCTGACTGTTTTCTGTTCATTAGCATAAAAAAATAACAATAAAGTAACTACAGTAACACCTCGTTAAGTCGAATCTCGATAAGTTGAAAACTCCCAATTCTAGAAAAAATATTATGTACCTTTTGCTTCAAACATCAAAACCTCCATTCTCTATAAGTCGAAATCTCTACAACTAGAATTTTTGGCGTCCCCTTTATGTTCGACTGTTCGAGGTTCTACTGTTTATTCATTTTATTAAAGCACTGTATAAGTTTTATAACTTTGGAATATATTATAGTACAATTGTGTATAAGGCAGGTATATACAGAATCATTAACTTACGCGTCAATCAATTTAAGTAACAGCCGGCTGTAAGACTGGTATTCATCTTCACCAAACTCTCCGGGGTGGTGCCTGGCGTATTCGTACGTGTCACAGAACTGGTGCACCAGCTTCTGTCCGCGCCCGTCCAGCGGAGCCGCCAGCGAGGACAAGAGGAACGCACGGAGCGACTCGTGCGGGTGACGCCTCAGCCCTGGCTCTTGCCGGGCTATTTCATCCTCTGCGAACATTTATTAAATACTCATATTCATCACTCTATAACCGTCTTGGAATTTATATACCTGGACTGAGCTAGAGCTAAAAGAAAATATTGTGATGCAACCATAGAATGGTGGTAGGGCTTTTTGTAACGTCCACTTGGCTAACTGCCATCCTCAAGTTGAAAATCTGCCACCAAATGCCAACATGTATATTTCCATGGTTGTACTTGAAAGCCAGTCCCTCCACTTGGCAATAAAATCAGGTAAGATTGTGGTCATAAGGCCTACACCTATAAACTATAAAATAAAATCATCTACAATAGTAATGCAACTTTTAATTCACCATATATTTTTTTAATCGCACCATATAAATAATAAAATACTAAAATGGAGGTAAATACATGTGTAAAACAGTCGATATTAAAATTTGCCACTATTTTGAATTCATTAAATAATGTAACAGGAACACTTGAAATGTAGTTCAAATGGTACACATTAATTGAACAAAATTGGTAAACTTAAATCAAACTGCTATTTTATAAGCAAAAATACAAGTAACTTATGCTGTTTGTGTGTGTTTACTCAAGTAAAATTTACTTGATTAATATCTTTATTATATAGAAGAGAATGTCAATAAAGCAAAAAACATTTATATATATATATATTATATCATAAACATCATTTTGTGCATGCAAAGGAAGTGCGCAGTCAAACCTTGGAAATGGTAACATGGTAACAATTTTTGGATAACTTCCTATAACCTAGCTATCTACATTTTATATCTCATTACAAATATTTACTGTTGTTACAAACTTAAAAAAAATATACATGATGTCAGAATTAATAAAATTATGTAAAAACAAATCCTGTTTAAAACCACAACCAATTATGTACATTCCATATCTAATTAGTTGAGAGTTTGTAACATTTTTATTTCAGAATTAGCTGCATAACTAGCACAAAATAGTTATTAGAAACCAACAACTATCTATTGAATGAAATAAAAATGCATCTATACAGGATAGACTTACAATAGTCCTAATACAATCATGCAAGCACTCATATGCTTGAACGATAATCCTTTTACGAAACATTGGCTATCAGTTGTTATAATCTGATACTTGTGGTTGTTCTATTATTGTTTCAGTGTCTATTATTGTAACTGTATTACAGTACTATATTATATTTTCCATTTTTATACTGTTCTAAGTCATCAATTTATTAATTTCATTCTTTTGTTTAGTTTTATGTAATGGATCATATGTAATCTACTAAATAAATACATGATAATTTAAAGTTAATAAATACGACTGATGGAAAGCTATTTGAAGGTCTATTACAAAGCCTGTTGCTAGTCACAAATATTGACTCCAGAATATATAATTTTTTTTATTTTCAATGGTTGGTACAGAATTTCAGCTAAGTTGTCTATTTATGAATATAGAAAATTGCATCAAAATCTGTCAAGACCTTCATTTACTATTAATTTTTATTACTATTTACCTTTTATTGATACATAATAATACTACTATTTACTATTTATCTCACAGCATGGTGGTAGGGCTTTTTATAATGCCTGTCAGGTTAAAAACCACCAACAAATTAAAAGTCTTCCACCCAATACCTATAGGTGTGTTCCTGCAGTTGCAATTGATAGCCACTCCCTCCACTGGTTAAGAATGTTCATCATCTTGGACCCCATTGTTACTTAACATCAGGTAAGATTGTAGCCATAACAGTAAACCTATAAACTATAAAAAGAAACTTGATACTGTATATCTATGGACTCTCCTAGTGCTGTCTTGAGGGTGGTAGTTAGCCAGGTGGTCATTAGAAAAAGCCCTACCAAAGCTCATTACAGGGATTCGAACTCACATCCATTGACGCAGCGGTCATACACAGTACCAAATAAACTATCATCGCTTCAATTTACCAAAATCAAATTAGCTCTCCTGCAACTGCAAAACTCTTACCAAGTGTTTTCACATCATCAACAGCTCTGAAACGGTAATGATACGGTTGTTGTGGTTCCAGGATGTAGTGCGAAGATTCTGTGTTCAGCAGACGAGGTTCATACATGATCCTCGGAACTGCTTCAATTCTACGCTCTATCTCTTTCCTCAGACACTGAAATGTCGGTAAATAGTACTTCTCAGTATTATATTCACGTGCTAAGTTATTTACTTTTAGAAAATCGTACAATATTACTTTTTTAGCGTCTGTTCCTATGGGTATGTGCGGACCTCTCCGAGATCGAAGGGCAAATCGTGTGATCTGCCTTTTCGCAAATATAAATAATATAACAAACGTTAACACACCGCCACTTATAATAAATATTATATTCAATATACTAGTAAAGTCTTGTAGTTCCCTCATATTGTTTCCTCTGTTTTTCTAAAATACAAGATACTCTGTATTCACACAAAATAAATATACATAAATGTCAAAAATCTCCTATCATTTGTCAACTGTCAAGTATATTAATCTTCTTCTTTTTTATTCTTGGCAACTCAGTTCTCTTTAGAGGCAATTACTGCCATAATCAAGTGATAACATTTGGGTATTGTGGGCAGACAAACTATCTTCAACAACTCTCTTGTTGAAGTTCTCTTGAAAGTTTTTGTGAGAACTAATATATCATATCCCGCATGATTATTCGTAATTTACTTCACTTATGCTCTTCAGCTACACTACATCACGTAACATGTCACCTAAATTACACAATACAGGGCTAAATAACTAAGAATATAAATTAAAATAAAAATCACAACATGACACATCAATTATTATTATTATTATTGATAGTATCATTTGCACTTAAAACCACATCTGACTTGGCTGCATGGTCTAGAAACCTTTGCCTTTTCCTTTCTCAATTGAAGGGGGAAAAACTATACAAATAAAAAACGTAAAATATGGTCACACATAATTTTTAGTAAACGTAAAGAGTTAGGTTGTGAGCGAGGGTAGAAAACTTTTTCAAAACAACTAATTTACAATTAGTTTAATTTACTTTACTTAATTTACTTAATTTAAATTTAATTTACTTTTATAATATTGATTTCCTTAAGTTTATGGTGAAAGTACGATGAGAATGATTACATTAACCCTGACACGTATACGTTAAGATTAAATACAATGGGTTGTTATCCTTGTACTAATGTGAGGTGATCTAAGGACGCGACCGATAGAGTTTCCTTATTAATTTCTTCTTATGAAGGTGTCCATTATACCGTCATAACTTTTCTTCCCTTAAGTGAAAATCGCACCGGATGCTGCAGTGGCTGCTGATGCCCTTTTATGAGCTGATGCTGTTGGTCTATGGAATGCGGCGTTTTTTGTTTCCACCGAAACTTGTATCGTGCTGCTCCAGACAATGTGAAAATAATTATTATGAACATAATTATAGATTGCCAACTAGGTGTTGAGAATATTACTGATAGATCTTTATGAATAGCATGTATTTCTATAGTTTTCTGGAATATTTCTTTCTTCAAACACAATATTGTCTAACTTTATATTTGTAGGTGAAACCTTTGGTGGTAAGTGAATGTGTGCTAACAGTATAGTTTCAAACACGTTAATTTTTTTTTCTGTGTTTGTTTAATGTGATATTTTTAATATCAACCGTAAAATCAATCACGTCTTCACCGTAGGTTGTTTTTACGACTTCCACTTATTTTATAATAATAATCCAACTAATATTTTCAGTTTGCTGAATGATATTATTTTCGTATTCTGCCATGACATACGTACCCATTATGAGAGGCCTGACATTGAATATTGATTTTGAAGATTGATGAAGTGCTTGCCAATATAGATGTTTGCATACGACGTCCTTGTCTGTGATTTTGACATATGGTTCCTAAGCATATATAAACTCGTTATTAGGAAGAATCATTATGGTGTTGTTTTCATTTGGAATTTAGAAGAAATATAATAGGATGTAGGGATGAATGGATACCAATGGTACGTCTAATATAAAGTTAAATTATACGTTGGAACCATACACTTTTACCATAATTGCTTTTTCCCATAATGATTTTTATAAAGTTAGTAACAAATTTTAAATGTATAATTTTATTATTTTGTATAAAATTCAATTCCTCCAATAAATTATTTGAGTCTATGATACTATCATGCATTTTTCCAAGATGAGCAAAAGTTATTGCATTTTCTAAAGTTGATATACTAATTTTATTTTGTATGTTAAAATATTGCTGAAAGACCTTTTAATATAAATAATTATTAACATTTAACTCTATTTGTTTTTGAATTATTTTAGTATGTTTTAAGTTATTCTCATAATTTTTCTTCTTCTTCAAGTTATTCTTCATGATTTCTTTAGTGAATGAATTCTTAAGGTGTTTCTTCTTCGTGTTATTATTTACTGACGATAACATTGTCAGAATTTCATTGTCAAATTTGTATGCTCCATTCTGGTCTGAATTTCCAAAGATTACCTTGATTACTGATTAAAAGCTATTTATTAAACTTCGTTAGTTTCATGAATACTTTGAAAACCAACTGTATCTAAGCACAAATAAGCAATTTTATTTTCGTCTATATTCACTTATTATATTTGTTTTTTGACAATAAAATTATATAAGTAAACTTTTGCATAAGTCTCAATGTGTAAAAATTACTACATGAATGTTAATAAAGTGCCACGTTGTATTACATACTACACCTAATTGGAAAGTTTCTGTTTGATATTGAACTTTTGCTTTGTAAGTACTCAAATTTCTTTGTGATTGTCTATTAGCTGAAATATTGTTGTGGTTGTGATGAGTCCGACCACTGTGGCGCAGGTGATTGCGTTCCTGAAACATTTTCGAGTCGCCTTTGTAAACGACAATGTACTCGTATGAACTTAGTGTTCACATATTTTCCTATAATCTCTGCTATTCGTTCCGAATCTATATGGATTGTCATGTACGGTCGTAAATATTGAGGCTGTAATCTTACTTCGTATTCTTCTTGCAGCATGTTGATATTTACCTATCCTGATTTGTATTTTCTATTATAAGTACCTATGTTTATTTTTAATTTCGCATTAATTCATTATTGAACATTTTCCGTAATTGTCTATGTTCACTGACGTATTCCTAATAGAGTACGTATACATTAAGATTAAATACAATGGGTCTTTATTATTATACTAATGTGAGGCAATCCAGGGAAGCGACCAATAAAGAGATTCATTATTCATTTCTTTTATGGAGGTGTCCATTATACCGACTTAACTCTTCCCCCCTTACAAACTCTTAACTATTCTTCATGATAAAAGGATTGAGACATGTTTAATTAGACGATTCCATATATCGATAAAACATCTTGATAGGTTTTGAACGTAACTTGTTGCATACCTCATGGTTGCGTCGGAGCGACACAATGGGTCGACCAATAGAATAATAATTCGATATCACTAGGACCGAACACGTGGTAATGTGTATATAAGAAGCTTCAATGCGATGATAATTCAGTGGTAGTGTGTACGGACTCTGCGTCAAGGGACGTGAGTTCAAATACACCTATATTGAGCTTAAGCTTTGGTGAAGGAAAACATCGCGAGGAAACCATAGCATGGCAGTAGGGCTATTTTTAAAGTCTGCCTGGCTAGCAACACCCCCAAGTTGAAAATCTGCCGCCAAATACTAATAGGTGTGTGTTTCGGCAGTTGTTCTTGAGAGCCAGACCCTCCAAAGAAGGCTGGCGACAACGCACCAGTGCTTCCTCTTGTATTGTAGGTGTCCGTGGGCGGCGGCGATCACTTACCATCAGGTATAAAGCTTGCTCGTTTACCCGATATTACATTAAAAAAAATTCACGCCATCTACAACAGCGTGAACAGATATGTTCATATCGTGGTTTACAACACGCCAGTGCTATTATGGCAGGTACAGGAATCTCTATATTCAATATACAGTAGGACACTTTTCCATATACTGAATATTATATGAATAAATGAATATTCAAATACTATACCACAAGCTTCGCTTAGTTTTGTATGAAACAGTAATTATTAATCTCAATCATTTTTTTACGCGCTGTAGTGGTGAATAAGCAAGTACCTAACTACCTACTTATATTTTATATTTCATAAATATTATTGCCGATATGTAAGTGTTAATAAATATTAGAAGAATATTTTTTATCTATGGAGTTTGAAGTGCTATATTATTCCACTGCCATTGACTTCACAAAGGTATTGAAAAAAAAAAGTACAGTCGAAAACAACAATGAGCTATAACTTTAATGCGCATAATTTAAAAAAAAAACCTGTACATTAAATACGTAGAAACACTTATTACTTATTCATCGTTTATCATATACCTTCACATACGCAGGCCGAACATAAATTCCTTTATCATGATTCTTTCTATCGTGTTGGGCGCGGCACGAACGTCTTGGCGGGAAACGCGGTTTGCATACTAACACTCAAAATGGCGGCACGACGCGAACGTACGATGACCAATGGACGCTTTTCAATTATGGAATAACGATTGTCTATGGGTGCTTACCGTCACAATGGCTTCTTGTACAAATTTGGTGCCCAGTTTTGTAATGTACCATTATGAATGTGATAGGTACGTATTGTTTATAGTTGCACGCATCTATAAAAGGTGTGAATATAAAATAATTTTAGCTATCTTTGATGGAAACTTTCCGTAGTCTATAACAATAATGGTTTATAGACAAAAAAGGTTTGTTTACACCTACCGACATTGTACGTGGTGGCGACGAAACAATTTTTTAATAAGTGTTGTTGCAGCATTCATTATTTTACGATTCTGTCTTAATCAAATGATGACACGTCATAAACAGCATTCGATAAAATGTCTATATCTAAACAACTATGTTCATTCGTTTTGTCATACGCTTTCTTTCGCTTGGTGTGTACCCGACGTTTTGAGAAATAACCGTAATATAAATATATCATATTTACATAAATATGATACATATGACTAGTGTAAAAGGATAATTAAAACGAAAACTTCTCCAGGCCCAGTGTTTATTTTATTTTGTTGGTACTGAATGAGACTAAGTTGTTACGCACGGCTATGTAATGCTCATTCTGGTGTAGATGATTCGGATGGACTAAGGGAGAAAGAGAGAGATATAATGAACGCGTCACTGTTATAGTCAAAAGTTGTCACTTCAATAGTGTGGTGTTACTTCTTCGTTTTTCTTTTTTTTTTTCATGTTTGGCAACTCATTCCTCTTTAGAGACCATTAATACCGTTTCCAAGTGATAAGATCTGGACATTTTGGACAGATGAAACTATTTTCGACGAGATGGCGATTTTTGTTGAAGCTCTCTCGGGAGTTTTGTAGCAACTAATATACCATGTTTCGAGTGATTATTTATAATTAATTTCACTTATGCTCTTCAGCTACATTACATCACGTAAAATTTCGTCTATATTAAACAATACAGGATCAAATAACTAAGTATATTAATATAAATAAAAATCACAACATGACAAATCAAGATCCCGCCAAAACTCCGTGGTTTTACTTTTTATGTAAGTTTTTTTTACTAAACGACTCGTCTACGTAAAAAATAAGAAATATAAAAATGTATGAAACGTGAATTGATTTTTTTTTCTTACTCTTATACATAAGTAGAGGTAAGGAGGTAGGAGGAGGTGTAAGGTATTAAAAATATATTAACTTGACTTTTACCTTGTTAAGTGTACATTGTGACGTAGTTAGCACGTTATGTAATTAAGAAGCTATAAGTCGGTTGTTGTGAAACGACCTTTTAAAAGACTACCAAAGAGGTACTAATAACGACTAACGCTACTGTTATTTTATTTAATTAACAATTTTTTTCAATATATAGTATGGTATTATACTAAATTATTAACGTATAAAATAATATAACACTTGATAGGTTTTTTTCTTATTGTTAAGGTTTCAGCCTTATGGCCATGATTTCAACTGATTTTAAGTGACGATACGGCCCAAGTAGGTAGACACGCTAAACCTGTGGAGGAATTGGCTCTCAAGTGCAACTGCCGGAACACGCCTATTGGTATTTGGCGGCAGATTTTCAACTTGAGTTTGATAGTTAGCCAGGTTGGCATTTGAAAAAACTCTACCACCATGCTATAGCTTCCTCACGATGTTTTCCTTCACCGAAAGCAAAAGCTCATTGTAGGCGGATTCGAACTACGTCCCATAACGCGGAGTCCGTATACACTACCACAGAGCTACCATCGCTTACGTTTATTTATAGACGTAGACCTGCTGCTAATCTTGTTAGTTGAACACATGCATATAGGAAATTTATATGTACGCAGTCAATAATTTTTCTCAATATTATTACCTCATTTCAATACAGCTTTAATCGCATTGGTGGTAGCGTGATGTTAAATAGCCTAAAGCCTTCCTCTAATAAATACAAAAATAATGTTTCAATTCGACTGGCAGTTCCTATGATTACAGCGTCCAAACAAACTTTTCCCCTTTATTATATTAACATATATATAAATTGAAGATCTCTTATTATGTTTTGTAAAGTTCTTATCAAAAAAAGTATCTATGAATTCTGGTTGATAACTAATAAAAAAAAACCATAGGACTAAAGAAGCGTCGTGATCAATTATTTAGTGGGAGGACACCATTTAGTGACGTAGTAAAGAATAATTTTGTCAAGAGTACGCTAATATCGGCGACCTTCGTCCGCCGCGAGTATTATGAAATGTATGTGAATGATCCAGTTAGCACTTATTGGTTTCGGTATCAACGTTCTTCACTGAATCACGTGTACTCATATTTGTTGCTTAATTTATACAATTTCAACCTTTATTTAACCTTCTTCGTTATAGTAATGGGGTATCGAATAACATCTGAGTTACCCAAGCCAACCTCATCTGCACGTGGTGCACCGTACCGTGTAACCGAAGAGGTTTTGGCGATGATTGGTCTCATTTTTAGTTTTTATCACGGTCGCAAACCATGTAATCCTGGATCCGTTACAGCTTTGTGGTAAGGTTATAGCATGACTGGTTAGCGACCACTCTTGGGCTTCGACTGCCGCAGAATAAGCGTTCAGTAAGAGTCTTTATGGCCAGTATAGTGAACAAGAATCAGCTCTTTCAGCATGGTTACATAGCTGTGGCGTCCTTGTGTTATAATATTAAAGTAGACCATATATGGCTATAGTAAAGTTATATGTGTAAATTTAATAATGTAAAAGAGAATATCAATGGGTTATGGTATTTCTTTGGCGCCGCCGCGCTTCGACTGTATACACATTTAATGATTCAAGTTAACAACGTGTCGCGCGAGTGCTTATTTTTTCAATTCACGTTAGACTTATAAATTATATATTTAAACACATTTTCAAATATGAAAGTCGCCGCCCTATAAAATTAAAACAAAATATATATTCTTTATTTAACATTAATGAAAGTTATTCGACTTATATATTGTTTGAACCCAGCAAACTTCATTCTTTCTACAACAGTATGTTATGGAGCCATGTTCATATCGTAGTTTATACGACGCCTGGGCTTTGCTTACTTTCGTATGAAATGGTAATGATAAATCGCAATTATTTTCTAACGCTCTGTAGTGGTGAATAAGCCAGTACCTAACTACCTACTTATATTTTATATTTCATCTGTATTTACTATATCATCATAGATATTATTGCATATAGATATTATTAAATCAATAGATTTGCAAAATTAGTGTTTTTTGGAATGATGATCCTTCTCGCTAGGTACGGAAGGAAGCTAGACATATCAATTTCAATTTTTCTTTGTCAAGACCTCATCTTTATTCTGCTCTATGTTACATTACATTTCTATAGCGTAAACAGTTATCCATAGTCTATTGGCACTATTGGCTGTGCCCATTTATGGGTGCGCGCATATTGGTTCAAGACAGCCAGTAAGTTCTCAATGGCTGTGCAGATATAGTTTGTACACGTCATACGCGTCAGCTGTTTCCTAGCGTATTATAATGAATTATATTAATTGAATGATGTAAAAATATGCCTATTTTCATAACTAGAAAAAATATTAGGTTGGGCTAAAAGTTTTTTTTTTGGATTTTATATGAAAACTTAAGATATTTTTGTTTTCAAAGTTTATTTACAGTATATATGTGGCTTTTTGTCCCATGACTTTCTGCCATCTTGTGAAGAGTGCCATGATCCCGTTTTTGTAGACATTTAGAAACATCTGTTAAAAAAATGCGACAGGTGGTTTTGGTAGACGTGTCTTGATGTTATCCTCACGCTGCCTAAAGAATTTTAAAGTGACCGAAAAAGTCTGAATAAAATTGGCATAAAAGTTCAATATAACCTTGTTTTTTTAATCAGAGTAAATATATAAAGTATAATACATATGCGGGATTAAATACGCTATAAACCCTTTTGAAGCGACGATGGTTCACTTGGTAGTATGTACGGACGCCGGGTCAATAGGCGTGGGTTCGAATCCACCTACAGTGAGCATGAGTTTTCAGTGAATAAAAATATCGTTATGAAATCATAACTCGGTGGTAGGACCTTTTCTAATAATACCCAACTGTCTAGCTACAACCCTCAAGTTTAAAATGTATTACCGAATACTTATAGGTGTATATCGGCAGTTGCACTTGAGAGTCAGTCACTCCACTAGAATGATTGTGTCCATCATTTTTCGCTAAATCGTCACTTTACATCAGGTAAGGTTATGACTATAATGCTAAACATACATTTTAAAGTCACTACGTCTCAGTTGTTTGCCTGTTTCAACGTGATATACTTAATAACTACCAAAACTATTTTTACATATGTTTCATCAATTGACGGAGTGAATCATGAGAAAGATTCAAATGTATAATTTATTAAGATTTCTTACAAATTAGTAGAAATGCGTGGTGGTGGTAGGGCTTTTTCTGATGCCCGCCCGGCTAACAACCACCCTCAAGTTGAAAGTCTGCCGCCATATACCAATAGGTGTGTTCCGGCAGTTGCACTTGAGAGCCAGTTCCTCCAAATGTTTAGCGTGTCTTCCAACTTCGGCCGTATCGTCACTTAAGATCAGATTATGGTCATAACGCTAAGCCTTAACTATAAAAAAAAATATGTTGATGAGGTATGAAAAATCACGATGCCTGGAACCAATACTAACGTGCATCACGGAAATAGATCTAGTTACATAGAAAACATATGTGACGGAATTATTCCCTTTAAAACGATGTAATAAATTATAATAGTTTGGAAAATCCAATAGTGCATCCCTGATAAAGTTGTTATAATTAAAAGACACAGTTTTATGCATTCATATTTAATAGAAAGTAATCCGATGTCATTCTAGAGATATTAGAAAAGAAATTGTCCCAATACATTAAACTTTTGGGCGTGATCGTAACACAAACTATACACGTGACATCCGAACGTCCAGGAAAAACAGATATGTTTATTTTGTTGTATCTAATGCAATAAAATAATTATTAAATCATCTCGTGTGATAGTGAGAGTATTTCTCTGAAATAATGATCATCGAAGCCTCGAAAATAACTTGACTTCGGAATGTTCTTCTGCTCTGAACTTCGGAATGCATAACCTCAAACGCTTCATGTTATGAGGCGTGCAGTGACGTTCATGTCAAATTATATGTTATGCAACTACCCCTTCGAAGAATAGGCGGGTGGCTAATGAGCCTAAAATTGATTCTATTATATACATATTGATTTATTTAAAACATATTACTCTTATAATGTGAATTTACTGTTATATGTATTATGATAGCTGACTTGGTAATGTGTTCGGATAGATGCCGTATCAATGGACGTGAGTTTGAATCGACCTTTATATTTATGGTTAAGCTTCTAGGGTTATGACCATAATCTCTCTCGTAATCTCACCGGAACTTAAGCGACGATATGGCCCAAGTTGGTGGACACCCTAAGCCTGTGGAGGAACTGGCTCTCAAGTACACACTACCACTGAGCTATCATCACCTGCAATAAGCCTGAGCTTTCGGTGAAGTATAACATCGTGATGAAACCATAGCAAGAATTAATATTGATGCGAGCGAGCCGCGGCCAAAAGCTAGTATTTAAAGAATGTTTAAGTATACATTTTACATAATACTCTTACGTAATTACGAAACCGTAATATTTTCATACCTTAACGAAAATGGATACCTAACTCTTAGAAATAAATTAGAATAATAATATGAATTGTATTCATCGGATACAAAGGGGATTTCCTTAGGATTAGCGAGAAACACATTTTGAATTACGTACAGCCGTCGGTAGGCGTTGCTAACGTGCGATTGGAAACACACCGGTAAAATTTCGTGGCGTTTTTACGGCATTTATAGAGATTCGATAGTAATCACCACGCACCCGATGCGATCCGGTAGTAATTTTGACGTTCACAGGCGCCTTCTCAGGGCCTAAATTGAATATAGTATCAAAATTTAAACATTCGATGTAGTGATTCACGTATAGTCGTATCACATTCCAAAAGTAATATCTAAACAAGAATTGCTTACTAATAGTTCGTTGTCGTTGTTTTTGGAATTTATTATGCTTGCTTCTAAGTATTGTTAAGTTACTTAGCCCTGCTGCAGATAAATAAAAGTTACAAAGCCAAAAAATTTCATAATAATTCTTTGCAGCAAGACTTGGTCTTACTTCATAGATGACAAGTAACTAATGGCTACAAGCAGGCTCTTTTTTATCGAGGGAAATGCATTTACCCTCCCCAACTCGGGGGGATTGGACGAGGTATGTGAGACTCACCCGGCGCTAGCCATCGGCAATCCCCACTAAAACCCCAAAGCCGTCTGTCGCCTTACTGGGGCGACGCGGGTTCGTGCTTGCAATCACCGGGTCACCCCAACGACCGGCCCGGCCTGATGATAATCCAGGCCCCATCCGGTTAGCCTGGCGAGCTGCCTTTAAAGACGACCTGACTGGGGCAATGGGAGAAGAAGAAATGAATGAATGAATGAAAGAATGGAAGAATTTGCGTTTGGCATGGTTCAGTTTCAGTCAGGTTCAGTCTTTGGTGGTTCCCGCATGCTCCAATGATCCCATGACGAGAGGATTTTTTCTCACGTTAAGGAAAAAACGACGAAACGACGACGACGAAACGACGAACGACAAAAAGGGTTAGTCGTATTAAAGACGGAGTTTTGTTTTCTAAAGTGTGCTGGATAATGCTGTCCATAGCAATGATAAATGCGGTCGGACAACATTTCAAAGTTACTCCAATAAGATCACAAAAACCCACAAAAATACAAAAACGCAGGTTTATTGCAATTGCATGGTGGTAGGGCTTTTTCTAATGCCCGCTGGCTGGCTACCAACCTCAAGTTGAAAATCTGCCGCCAAAACCCCAGTAGGTATCTTCCGGGAGTAGCATTTGAGAGTCAGTCCCTCCAATAAAGGCCGGCAACGCACCTGCCATTCCCCTGGAGTTGTGCGTGTCCATGGGTGGCGATGATCACTTATTATCAGATGACACCCTTGATCGATTGCCGCCTATAGCATAAAAAAAAGAAAAATTTGGATTCGAACACCCGTCGATTGACCATAAACACTACCAACTGAGCGATCATCGTTTATGGAATAAATAACGAAGCGCTGTAATTTTTAGCAGTAGCGTATCTATTTCATTAAACATTAAAATAAAATTCAAACGAGAACGCGCGTGAAATCGAAACGCATATTTCACAACCGTCGGCAAACGAAACACGCGTACGCGCATTCAGATCGCGTCCACCAGCTACCGCAATGGCGTCGGCACGCGAAAATATGCGCACGCGTCTTACCGCGACGCCTTACGGGCAGCAAACATATCTGTGATGAAACACAGTGTTAACACCGTCCAACACTCTGAAGCGATGATGGCTTACTTGAATTCGATTCTCTGCAATGAGCTTGAGGTTTTCGTAAAGGAAAACATCGTGATGACACGATACCACGGTGGTAAGGCTTTTGAATACGCCCTGACTAGCTAACACTCGCAGGTTGAATATAATCCGCCAAATACCTACAGGTGTGTTCCGGCAGACGCATTTGATAGCCAGTTCCTCTGATAAGCTTAATATAACTCAAGCTCATTAACCATAAGAAAAAAAAACTTGAAATATATGGTACTAACTAACACACTCTTTTCACTTTTATACTTGCCAGATTTGTTTACGCTGGTAAGCCCCAGCAAGCCTAGTGGTATTTTATTGAGGAGGCCAGACCACTCATACAAGCCTCCTGGCTACAGTTAAGTTGAAACTTAACCGATTCTGCATCCTTTGCGAGCTTTCTTATCCTCATTACTACCCTGTTTATTAACGTGATGTTTAAAATCCTGTTCTTTACGGACTTTGTGGTACGCGCAAGTGCATTACCCGGACTCAGGCCAATAGAGAGGGGCATATGGTGCTAATTTCCCCAGTACTTACTAAAACGCACCGCGGCGATACTTCAAACTTCCACGTTGCCAGAGACTATGGACAGCGCCCACAGTTGGTCTAGTCAAACCCCTATACTACCCTTTTTTTATATTTAAGGTTTAGCGATATGGCAATAATCTCACCTGATCATATACGATCTAATGACGATACAGCCTAAATTGGTAGACACGCTCAACCTGTGGAGGAACTGGCTCTAAATTGAACCACCGAAACACACCTATTGGTATTTGACGGCAGATTTTCAACTTGAGGGTAGTAGTTAGCCAGACAGGCAACAGAAAAAGCCCTACCACCATGCTATGGTTTCCTTGCGATTTTTTCTTTCACCAAAAGCTCAAGCTCATTGTAGGTGAATTCAAACTTACGTCCCTTGACGTGAACTCGTACATACTACCTCTGAGGTACTATCGCTATGCCTAGTACAAACAACCAGTGGTGAAACCGTTCTAGAACTCTGACGGTGGCCTCTCCTCTGTCCACTATAATGAACAGGTTACTGAGGTAAGGTCTACTAATGCATCCTTCTTTGAATAATCTTCCGAGATACCCTCGGGAGTCTATATTCCTGACGATCTGATCTCTTAATGATGAAATAGGATAGTTTTTAGCTTGATAAGTAGCTCTAATGCCATAGGTGGCGCTGTGGTCGAGTTAGAGCCTAGTGGAAAAAAAGATCTATCAATCCTAGTCTGTACGCTTTGCAAATAAAATTGAAACATATAGAGTTTTCAATTCTATCATACGCACACACCCATTTTCTTTTTGTTAACTGCCAGTTTTGTTGTTTATAGAAAATAAAAAATTTGGAAACTCCAAAAGTCAAAATAATGTGTTTTTTTAATAACAATTATGCCACATCGAATCAGATCGTGAAAAGTAATAGGGATCTATACCCAATTATACAGAAGCGTAAGAAAAAAATGCTCGATTGGTAAAGTATTTCGGTGGTTATCGTGTTAAAATATCCAGGATCCGCACATGACACACGGACGTCCAAGACAGAACTTTTTTAAACAGTTTTTTAACTAGTTTAAATAAGAAAATTGGCATCAAAAATATCATGAGTGTTCAAAATAGTGCTTTTTCTTGATATGTGTGTGTATAAATTATTATACAAGTGCAATATATTATAAATAGAAAAATTTTAAGTTAGAAAAATCAGTTGTTTTGCGTGAATTGACAGTAGTACCCACCTCAACGCTTCACTTATGAGGCGTGCAAGAAATAAGGCAATTAGGTCATTATGTGACATTGTTTCTATTGGTGATAGCGCCATGTAAAATACCCTAAAACCTTTTTCAGTGATTACTCTATGAAATATAAAAAAAAAACACCCGACTCAAAGTTTTTAATATTAGTGCGTTCAAACAAACAAACAAACAAACTTTTCGGCTTAATAGTATTAATTTAGACAAGTTAAATCTACGACCAGAGGGAGTATAATAATCTTATCTCCAAACATCAGTATGAGCTTACTGTATTTAATCGTAACCTCGAGAAATAACATTTAGCTATCACTATAAAGAATCATACAACACCCTCGTAATAGTCAATTATAGTATACACCAAACAGATAGTACACTTCACCTGAGTTTGCGCACACTAGAATAATTTCTACATCTATACGAGTATTTGGTCTATGGTGGGTGGTTACCTGAAGTTTTACAGCCATATTACTGACCTTGCCCGAACGGGCTGGTTGTCGTTCAATATCAAAAATCAATTATCTTTATTCAATTTAGGCTCTAAGATGGCGCTTATGAACATCAAAACCAGTACCGGGTCGGAAAGTAACGCAGTCGTCGAGAAGAACCGGTAAGAAACTCGATCTGCGTCTTTTTTTTATAAGTCTTATTCTTCTCTTTATATATAATACTTTAATGTGTTACAGTAGTTAATAGTAGGTGTACAGACAAGGGTGTCATTTCCAGACATCACGATCTCTCACATATTGATCCATCCTATAATACCCTTTTGACATCAAAACCCGTTTGACATGGTTCTTGGACCTACTGTTCGGCAATTCAGTAATCCGCTTTGGGACTTTATTATAAAACTTGACACTATTACCTACAAAAACTATTACTTGTCTTACTCAGTCTAAAACAGGGAGTGACCAGTTTGTCGCGTTTTCTAGTATTCAAATTATAGCGGTCTTTAACGAAATCTAGCTTTTGTAAGCTTGCTACTAACTATGCCGAAACACAAAGGCTCTTAGTGAACTTTTATTTGAAACTGATAAACCCGAAGGTGCATGCTATCCAATCAGACAATGTCTCTACCATTAAGCTGTGATGGAGCAAGGATTATACGGTTAACTTCATGACCAAAATTGAGGAAGAGACCAAAAATCGCCAGATCCTCTTCGGTTACTCAGTACGCACCGTGTCCGGGTTGGCTTGGGTAACTTAGATGATATTCGATACACCCCTAATGATATATCTACATAATTATGTTGTTATTTCGGTTCTTATTGTATTAATATTATGGTGTTATAATAATGCCCGATGAGAGACTTATCTCTAGAGATTGGTAATTAGTCTGACGAGCCTTTGAAAATATCTTAACAGCATGTCGTTTCAATCATATCACATAAAGAGAGATTGGTAATTAGTCTGACTAGCCTTTGAAAATGTCCTACCAGCATGTTGTTTCAATCATATCACCGAAAGAGAAATTGGTAATTAGTCTGACAAACCTTTGAAAATGCCCTACCAGCATGTCGTTTCAATCATATCACCGAAAGAGAAATTAGTAATTAGTCAGATGAGTCTTTGAAAATGTCCTACCAGCATGTCGTTTCAATCATATCACCGAAAGAGAGATTGGTAATTAGTCTGACGAGCCTTTGAAAATGCCCTACCAGCATGTCGTTTCAATCATATCACCGAAAGAGAAATTAGTAATTAGTCAGATGAGTCTTTGAAAATGTCCTACCAGCATGTCGTTTCAATCATATCACCGAAAGAGAGATTGGTAATTAGTCTGACGAGCCTTTGAAAATGCCCTACCAGCATGTCGTTTCAATCATATCACCGAAAGAGAAATTAGTAATTAGTCAGATGAGTCTTTGAAAATGTCCTACCAGCATGTCGTTTCAATCATATCACCGAAAGAGAGATTGGTAATTAGTCTGACGAGCCTTTGAAAATGCCCTACCAGCATGTCGTTTCAATCATATCACCGAAAGAGAGATTGGTAATTAGTCTGACGAGCCTTTGAAAATGCCCTACCAGCATGTTGTTTCAATCATATCACCGAAAGAGAAATTGGTAATTAGTCTGACAAACCTTTGAAAATGCCCTACCAGCATGTCGTTTCAATCATATCACCGAAAGAGAAATTAGTAATTAGTCAGATGAGTCTTTGAAAATGTCCTACCAGCATGTCGTTTCAATCATATCACCGAAAGAGAGATTGGTAATTAGTCTGACGAGCCTTTGAAAATGCCCTACCAGCATGTCGTTTCAATCATATCACCGAAAGAGAGATTGGTAATTAGTCTGACGAGCCTTTGGAAATGTCCTACCAGCATGTTGTTTCAATCATATCACTGAAAGAGAAATTGGTAATTAGTCTGACGAGCCTTTGAAAATGCCCTACCAGCATGTTGTTTCAATCACATCACCGAAAGCTCAGAGCTTACAGCAGTAATTTGAACTAACGACAAGTGTGTGTGTCGATGGCTATTCCGTGCTTTAAAAAAGTAAAAATACTTTAAATAAAATAAACTAGGTTTAGCTTAATCTCACTTGATCTCAAGTGAAAATACGGCCCAAGTTGGTGGACGCGCTAAGCCTGGGAAGGGTCTGGTTCTCAAGTGCAACTGCCGGATCTCACCTATTTCTATTTAGCGGCAGATTTTTAACTCGAGGGTGGTAGCTAACCAGACAGGCATTAGAAAAATCCTACCACCATGCTATAGTTTCCTCGCAGAATTCTCTTTTACCGAAAGCTGAAGCTCATTATAGGTGGATTTGAACTCTCGTCGCTTGACGCGGCTCCCGTACACTCTACCACTGAGCTATCATCGCTTCAGCAATTTCTAAATTGAATACATACTTTAACTGTGTTTGTTTACATTTTTATTCGGATAAGTTACCTACACAGAATGTGGTTCTATGATCACAGTGAACAAGCTGTCCTACCTTATCTATTATTTATATAGTAACATATGTTTTCTGTATGTGGGCGTCATTTAACATCGGTTGATGAATGGATGAGTGACGTCACTCGAGTGACTCATTAGTCATGTAATTAGGTACGCCTTCGATATTTAGAAACTGAATTAAACATGTGATTAAAAGTATGGACGATTTGTATTATTGAATCTGACTCTTGTAGAAATAATTTGTAAAATACATTTTCATTTTTCATCATAGAGGCTTGTTTTGGCCTTTGATTACATTGATACAAGAGAAAATTGAAAATCCCTTTGTTAAAATTATAATAGTCTGTTTTTTTTTTAAATATAGTTAAGGTATACCGTTATAGTCATAATCTCACTCGATCTTAAGTGACGAAACTTAAGTTGCTAGACATACGAAACCTGTTGAGAAACTGGCTCTCAATTGCAGTTGCCGGAACCCATCTATTAGTATTTGGCGGCAGATTTTCAACTTGAGGGTGGTTTGTAGCCAGGCCGGCATTAGAATATACCCTAACACCATGCTATGGTTTCCTCACGATGTATACCTTCACCGCAAGCTCAAGATCATTGTAGGTGGTTGAATTCGAACTCACATCCCTTGACGCCAAGTAGTACACACTACAGTGGGAGTAGCTATCATCGCTTTATTTTCATTATTGTTTTATTGTTATTTCCAAAGTTATTGTTACTTGTTTCTAATACTTGCTATGTCCATTGTTATCGTAACATTGTATTCTAAACTAACGCTATTAAACTTTCTCTTATACGTATGCTATTTAGTACAAGTATTATACAATTTAGTACAAGTGCTAACCATACTAACATAGTATAAGAGTCTGTTAACATGAATAATTAAAATTAAGGAAAACAATGAACTAATAAATGATCAAACAAGATACGGTACTGACTAATAATATGTATAATTTAAGAACAAATTGCTTAAGAACAATGTTGTATTATGAAATAAAAGAAACAAATAAAAAAAACTCTCGGATCATGTCCCAGGTGTTTAGGGGGTTTTTAGAGAAAAAAAAACATAACTGTATAGGAACGAATAAGAACATAGCTGTATTGAATAAAGTTACATCTATACATATAAATAAAATTGGAATGTCTGTTTCTAATCTTGAAATAACCGTTTTTTACTACATGTATGTGAATATATACGGTATATACACCAAAATAACATTTTTTTTTACATTTTTTTCTGTCTGTCTGTCTGTCTGTCTGTTTGTTCCGGCTAATCTCTGAATTGACTGGACCGATTTTGACAGGACTTTATTGGCAGGTAGCTGATGTAATAAGGAGTACTTTTATTTTAGAAGAATTCGTTTATTTTAGAAAAATAAAGTTAAGTCGCAATGTCCAAGTACTGTCCAGTACCGCGCGCAGCTTACGCGCATGCCACTGGGCCGTCACGTCGGGCGCCTCCCACCAACGAATTAATATTAGTAAAATATATTCATAGTTAAGATAGGACAAAGTCTAGTAAAAGTCAAAAGCTAGTAAAATAGTAAAATTTGCCGTTCTAGGCTCCAGCCTACTCAGCCTACTGGTAAATCCACCATTGCTTTGATACAGAAAATACTCGAAGGACTGAAGATTAAATTTTAGTACCACGCGAACCAATATTAGTTACTAGATTTCACCTGTAGCTTCGCTCGCGTCAAAGTAATTGGATGATATTATAAAACTTTCATACAAAGTTTATCCCTCACTTTACCCCACTTACAATAAGATTTTCGCAAGAAAAAGTATCCTATCACCGTCTCCAGGTTCCCTCGTATCTCTATAATAAAATTCATGATAATCGATTCTGCGGTTCAGACGTGAAAGCGTAACAAACAAACAAACTCACTCTCGCATTTATAATATTAGTGTGAAATAGTAAGAATGTGATAATATAAAGTACGGTGAAACAGACATTCCAGTTATGCGATCAAAGCCTTATTTTACAATACGCATTCGACGTAGCGTACAGAAAAAAAACAAGTTTAACAGTTTCTTAAAAAAAGCCTTAGGGACGATGGTACATTTTTTTTCCAATTCGACAGTTGTACCATCGCATTTAGTATTCATGTCACATGGATCCCCTCCCGCAGAACAATGGGCTGGTAGCGCTCCTTTTCGACGCAGGAAACGGCGTACGCACATCAACTACGAAATGGCCCCGACAGCCATACTGTGCCCCGACCAGGAATGGTGTTATAAGTCTGTCTGGATGCGCTGTGGAGACAGCTCTCCATAAACGAAGAGGATATCCTGGCCGGTTTCCGTTCGACCGCTTACAGTATCGTACATGTCGCGGTACGTGCTCGCCATTTTAGTGGGATGTTTAACTTCCTTCCGCGTGAAAGGTGCCAACGCTCTGTCGATAACATGCAAGTTTTTATTTGTCTTCACGGCGAAAGCTTTGGACCATTCAAACGACATAAAGCGTCAGTTCTTTATACCTAAAGTATTTACATCTATTGTCCAGTGGCATAACAAAATTATGGTAAAGTCAACATACATGGGTATTCTCGCGGTTCTAATATATAGCCATCTGTAGGATCGCTTAACTCTAATTTATAGCTAAAGATTTAGCGGTATGGCCACAATCTCACATGATGTTAAATGACAATGTTACCCAAGATCGTGCACTGGTACTCAAATGCAACTGCCGAAACACAATCTCTAGGTATTAGGCCGTAGATTTTAAACTTGAGGATGTCAGCTATCCAGGCGGATATTAGAAGAAACCCTGCCACCATGTTATGGCTTCTTCACGATGTTTTCTTTCACCGAAGGCTCAAGCATATTGAAGGCGAATTCGAACTCTAGTCCCTTGACACGGCGTCCATATACACTACCAACTGAGCGATCATCGCAAATCATGTATAATATCACTAGCTTTTACCCGTGGCTACGCTTGCGTTATTATGAATTTCGTCAATCAATTCTGGTTGTCGATCGATATAGAAATAATTTTTCTATCAAATAATATTAATTTATTTATATGAGGATTTTAGTTAATACAGATAAATGTGAATTTTACCACAACACCTGTTTTAGCCAGCGCTTACTGGCTATCACCTGCTAACCTGATTTTTTTTAGTTTCGTGTATAACATTTCTCTGTAGTATATGTACAGCCCCATTTCACGCATTTCATTTGAAGAGTAGTTTGAATCGACAAACTATTCATGCATTCGTTATTAATTATAAACAATTATTCAACAAGCTGGAACCATATCGAATGACGTTATAAAAAGTTTCATACAAAGTTTATCCTTCGCTTTACCCCAGTCCCTATTATTAGTTTTTCGCGACAAACATTAGCCTATCAACGTCATCAGGTTCCCACCTATCTCAATAACAAAATTCATGATAATCGATTCTGCGATTTGGGGACGAAAGCGTACCAGACGAACAAACGCACTTTCGCATTTACAATATCTGTATGGATAAAGATAATGAGTAGTAAGGAAGTAGGGATAAGTATTACATATTGAGGCAACGTATGGGGTTTTTAAAAATTCTAGTCATAATGTAATAAAAAATATATTGGTACAAAACGAACGATTACAAATTGTGATGCGTTTCAAAATAAATCGTGGGAATCAAACGTAAACCTAAGTGAAAGGATTATCAACTAAGCAAACACTGTCCTCAGAAACGTGTAATAAAAAAGTTACAAACGGGGAAAAAAACTTGTTTGTATTCCTTCCAGCGGAGACTCTTGTAGATAGTTGCATTTACATTAAACCTGGCATATCCCCTATGTTCCTTTAATATTTTTTAGACAAATCCTTACTTTTTTAATCCACCCTCATGGTTGTATTATTCGTGAAACCGCATTTTATATAAAGTGTTATTATTTAATATTTAATCGTTTATTATTTGGTATATAACCTCACTCCGTCATTCAAATTACAAGAACTTTTGTCAGAGTTAACTGATTTGAATGATGCGAAGACTAAATGTTAAACAAGAATCCACTTTATGATTATATTGGTGACGTTCTGTCATAAGCGTACTTTAGCTGTGACTCGTGCATAAACAAACAGACAGACATTTTTAAAAAGTTCTTGCCTAAGGTTTTAGAGGTAGAATGTATAAAAGATTTTCTCCTCTTTAAAAAAAGGGGGTAGCCGATGTATATCCAGTAATCAAATGTAATGTTTGGGTGCTGTAACCGTTTGATTAGAAGGAGCTATCCCTGGACTCTGGCAATACGGGTGACTGTAAGTTGTCTGGATGTCTCTTTTAGTGGATGTTTGGTGATTCTTGTCACCCAATGAGGCTCGACATGTCCTTCTCTCAGCCTGCCCCAGGCATTACGAAGAGTTCTATACCCGACTGAGTTTTCACTACAGGACACATAGTCATAAATCTACCGCAGTTACTTTTAAAGTGAAACTTATTCTATCGCCTTATTTTTTTTTGGTCCATCTATCGCATGTTGCATTACAGCTGGCCACGGAGTAGGGGTAAAGGGAAAGGCTCGGCTGAGCAAGCAATCCCAATATGGTGGCAGCCATGGCTTGCATCAGCTGACAGTGTGGTGTTTATATTTTCACTCAATCGTTATTTTTTTTTTGTTAAGCTTCATGACCATAATCTTCTTAAGTAACGATACGGCCCATGTTGGTAGACGCGTTAAACCTGTGGAGGAACTGGCTCTCAAGCGCAACTGCCGCAACCCAACTATTGATATTTGGCGGCAAATTTTCAACTTGAGGGTGGTTGCTAGCCAAGCGGGCATTAGAAAAAGCCCTACCACTATGCTATGATTACCTCACAATGTTTTCCTTCACCGAAAGCTCCATCTTATTGTATGTGGAATGGATTCGAATTCGTGCAAGTGCTTCGTAGTATTTGTGTGGTTTGATCAATTTATTGATGTTCACGTACATCGTGGTTTCATAGAACTCCCAAATGTTTTTCTTATATTTCGCCACGTTAGAGGATAAACCCAGTTGTCGAGATTGCTTACAGATCCGCAAGACAGTGACTTAATAATTTCTCAATTATACTCTACAAGGTATTGGAAATTCCCGGCTAATTGTGTTGATCTTCTGCAATAAATGATTCCACATTAATTAAAAAAATTACTTTTTGAAGCGATCATGGCTCAGTTAGTAGTATGTACAGATGCCGTCAGTGGACGTGAGTTTGAATCCACCTTCAATGGGCCTGAACTTTCGGTGACGGAAAACATTACGAAAGCGTGGTGATAGGGCTTTTTCTAAATGCTCACCTGCCTAACTAATACCTTGAGTTTGCAAAAATGCAGCCAAATATTTATAGGTGTATTTCGACAATTGCATTTGAGAGCCTTCACTAAACTTCACTTGTTCACCATTTCGAGCACATCTTCACTTAACGTCAGGTAAAACATTGGTAAACGTTAACGTATAAACGATATGAAAACAGTAAAGATATGACGTAGCGAATTTCATTTTTGGTCACTTTAAAATTGAAAATGATTTACAATAGTAAGTTAATATTAAAAATGCAATTTAATACACAGGTATACATACGTTGCGCCAGGCTTTACTTATATGCGGAATTATTATCATTATGTTTTACTTTAGTGACAAATTACTTAAACTCCATAAGTTATTTATATGTATTATTAGAATACTAAATAGGCCATAGCTCAGTGATACTAGCTTGTTGTTATATCAATAAATTAAAAAAAAATCTTATACTTAAATTATACTTATCACTGCGAAAATAAAATAAAAAAAACTCAAACGCGTTTAAAATATGCTTACCAATCGCTTTGTTTTGAGGTAAATTTTACTTTGTACATTTTTGGGATGTATGTAAAATGCGTAAGTAATTTCACATTCACTCGAGCAGTTGTTTGCACGACCGGGTCATATTGTGCGGCTAACCCGTTATCATTATTGCGTAGGAGATGCGCTCTGACATGCCCGTGTGCACTACATTTTTTAATATTATACCAAAAAGCATGACAATGAAAGGTTGACCCGTCTTAGGAAGTTTTTCACGAGTCACACGTGAGTAGTACCTACTCAAAGTGTCTAATTAGTATTCATCTGGGCGCGTGTGGTCCTCATCGCGGTGGGGACGGGTTATTAGCCGGCGCCGCCTCCGCGCCCAGGCATATTGTTCCGAGTTCTGCCCACCGAGCGCCGTACGCTCGCCCGCCAAACTATAATTCACACTGTCAATATTTAAACTATATTAGTGCGCCGCACCGATTTCACCGAAGGCAACCGAACCGGTGGCTGGGAAGGCAAGAAGTCGGCATAGCTGTTTTATGTTGCTACGGCTGTGTCACTTCGAGCCAGCTCAATCCACCAGTTTTCAGCGGTTTCATTGAGGACGGACGCTCCCGTAATGCGAAAATTCAGATCGCTCCCGTAACGTTTCTGCCGGGAGAGGGCGCGTCTGACAGCTGTCACCGGGCGCTTTCTTCAGTCGGCGTATCTCGGGAGGAGGTTTTATTTTTATCATACACGGCGATGTATCCGTAGTGTTCGACGGGCTGTGTACGTGCGTGACGAAAAAAAAAAAACGATAACGACAATTAAAACGACGGCAGAATGGCGAACGACGAGGTGTTGGGACCGAGGAAGACGATGTTCGTATTAGTGATTGTTGTGGGATGTTTCGCTGTGCTTTGGCCCAGGATACTGGCGCCGCTGATCTTGGGCCATACGCGGGACCAGCTGAAGCCGAACGAGTTCGACCGGGAGGCAGGTAACGGCGGTATTTTTAACATTAGCTCAATGTCAATATCGTTGGACTTGAAACGCGCGCGCGACCGTACGCCGCCGCTTGGATTCATATTTTCATTATTCATAATTATAATTATGGTTTTACGTACTGTAGACATGAAAAAATAAAATGTCTTCATGTATAAATTTTGCGATGTAGAGTTCTCTACATCGCAAAATATACGCGATTTGTGTTGACTGAATATGTGATAGAATATGAGAAGTTTTACTTGAGAAAATAATAAATTCATGTATGTATTAGTTCATTTCCTTCGCCTAAATTAAACTTGTATATTAAAAAAAAAATGAATTTTAGAACATTGAATGAGAAAATTTTTTAAGTTATGTTAGTAGTTGAAAGGTAGAAAAAAATACGATATCCATTAAAAAATAATATTTTTTCTCATTACACTAATACATACTTAGACTTTTATTTTATTTAGAGGCCATAAATGTACAATATTTATTTTCTCCATTTTAAATGATTGCTAAATATATTATGTTAATACATTTATACAATATTACATTGTCTAATCATTCCAGATTGTTTTAAAAAAATGACAATTATCATGGTATTTTTTATTGCACAATATGTTTTTAAACTATTAGAGAAAGCAAAAGATTTGTATCTACACTATCTATACATTAATAAGTATATTAAAAAAAGTAACTGAAATTAAATGCACTTCATTATTAAATATAGATGATATGAAGGTGAAACAGTCAGAAATATTAAAAACCTGATTAAAATGCCTTATTAATACGTTCCTAATAATTAACTGGGTAAAGATATTCATTTTAAATAGATATACATGGGTAATGGTTTTTTCAGGTAGAATCCAATCTGAATTAAAAAAAAAGGTTGTTAGGATATGTGGGGTACAAAAAAAAAATACTATGAAAGTAAGATAATATATAAGAAAAAAAATCCTTATTAAATAGCACAGTCACACATCATTACAGTCTATATATATTTATTCTGGAAAATCTGCAAATGATTGCCAGAAACAAGAATATAAATAAAATATAATATTTTGGGTTTTAATAATCGCTAATGGCTACTAAACATTTTTAGGGGGTAGAAGAAAGCTCCAAGAAAATTAGATGACTTTAGGATAGCACTGAAAGATAAAAAAATGTTGCAAATTCAGGTCTTCCTGAACCTGCTGCACAATTGGAATGAATGACTATCCTCCATATTTCTAATGAAAATTAAATGCCATATAATAAATAACACTTAAATAGAGGTCTTATTTATACACTGTTTTTATTTTATTTAGATGTTATTAAATAGAATTAGTGATGTTATGTTAAAAATACTTTTTTATCAAACTAGTCAAAGGAAGAAATAAGTTTTCATAGGTTTGGAAGGTGATGTATAATTATATAGACCATTTTATGTGTAAGTGTATTCGTGAGATGAACATAGATGATATAAATTTGCATTACAATATTGTAAGGACATTACAAAGTAAATATGCAATAACATGACTATGTGAAAGGATTACAAGATTTTCATGATTGTTCCATAAGCTGGAGCGGTTCTTGCCACCATCATTAATAAAAGTTCCTGGTATTGTGCAACTATTTTTGGATGTTTGATTATTTATTTGTTTTTTATTATTTTTGTAAACTATTCGTACATGCAACTTTGCTGAGCTATTATAAAAAAATACAGATTATAAAAGTAATATCTATCTTCTTTCAGTTCCATTGCAGCCCAAGCCAGTTAGTTACATTTAGTATTATTATAAATACTTTGAAATATTTTTATGCAATTTCCTGCTCTGGGCTTATCGATGGTATAAGGAAAAAATATATTTCTAAATAATCTCTATTTGCACACTGCACTGTAATGTACGAAATTTAATTAAATATTGTTATCAGAACTTGTTCTGTTATTTTTCGAGCAGTAATATAAAGTTATTAATAAAACATTATGTAGTTATATTGAAAAAAAAACCGTTTAAAAAAAATTGTTCATCTGTCTGTTTGTTTGTTTCGGCTAGTATCTTAATCTGCTTGACCAATTTTGAGGGGTTTTTTGTTGGCAAATAGCTGATATTATAAGGTGTAACTTAGGGTACTTTTAATTTAGAAAACCAAATAGGGTTCCTCAAACAAAAATAAATAAATAATTTTTAGTTCCATGTACTACATAATATTATTACATACTTTAAGTATGTTCTTGTATATATTTATTACAAAAACAGATGCTTATTTAAAGGTAAATATTATGTTCTTAGATGTATCTGAGTGACACATGTTAGAGGTGAGTGGAAAAGGAAATCTTAGGTACTTTAGGTTAGCTAGATTTTTAACTATATTAGTTAGATTAGGTAATTAAATAGTTAGGTAGGATAAGGGTAAGAAGAGGAAGCTATATTATTATAATTTTCGAATCTATGATAGCTCTGTTGGTAGTGTGTAAGGACACCATGTCAATGGATGTGTGTTCAAATCCCTGCAATGAGCTTCAGCTTTCTATAAAGGCAAACATCATGATAAAACCATAGCTCCCACCCTTCAGTTAAAAATCCACTGCCAAATCCTTATATGTGTGTTCTGGCAGTTGCACCAGAGAGCCGGTCTCTCCATTAGGCTTAGTGTGTCTGTCATCTTGTGGTAATCTTCAATTAACATCAGGTGAGATTGTCGCCATAACACTTACCTACAGTATAAAAAAAAAGTTGCTTTGTTTTCTTGATTGAGAACATACATTTCTATTGTAACCAAGTTCAGTGAATAGTTAAATTGTGTTGAAACAAACTTAGTAGTTTATTATGTGACATACTCAAACGTGAGGCACTAAACTAGGTCACTATGATGAGTGGATTAGCGAGATATTTTATGAGTGAAATGAATTGTTGATATAACCTCTTATGTGTACATCCAGCTTTCGGACATTAAGTGAAGAAAGTTTGTTAAAGGCTAATATATGTAAAGATACAGACTATCTCTGAACTGTATCAGTTTCATCTGTTTTGAAATATGTTTACGAAGCCAGCTTTTAACAAGCTTCATTGTGTTAGGGTTGTTTTTATTGTGAATGTTTTAGCTTTATGGGCGCAATTTCACCTGATATTAAGTGATTATGTAGCCCAAGATGGTGGACTGGCTACGCCTAGGTGGGGCACTGGCTGTCAAGTGCGACTGTCGGAATACACCTATATATATTTGGCGGCAGATTTTCTTGTAAGTAGCCAGGCACACATTAGAATAACCCATACCACCGTCCTATGAATTCATCACGATGTTTTCCCTCACCGAAAGCTCAAGCTCATTGTAGGTAGATTCGAACTCACGTCCAATAACACGGCGTCATTACACACTACCAATTGAGTTATCATCGCTTCAAAATTAGATCAGACTGGATTGGATGAGTACTGGTATTCTTCAGAATGGTTGATATAAAAGAATTTCCAAACACGTGAGCTAATTCACAGGATGCTGCGAAGTCATGTTCGAGACGGAATTAGCCGTGCTGGAGTTGATTAACGAGGTGTGCAGTTCTGCTGTACACGTAAATGGGAAGCTCTCGCCATACGCAGCGGCCCAATGTCGCAAAGCGGTTAACGATACCTGCGGCGTGGACATAGCGGTTTTCCTGAAAAGAACCGAGAACGTTGGCAAAACGTCTAAGATCCTCATCCAGACCATGAAGGATAGTAATAGTTCGTGCTTGAAGGAGCATTTTGGTGTCGCAGCCTGGACTCATGGTCCGCATCTCGCAGTTAATTCATGGAATCTACAAGACAGTTAGTGCATCCCGGTTATGATAAAACTCACAATACTGATAGACTTACATCGAGTGTTTTTTTTTATGTTGATGATTTCATTATTGTGTGCGAATATTAACACTTACATGAATCTAAAAGCGATGTAACCTAACAAGCACGGTTTCTATATATGTTAAGGTATTAATCTTACAACTAATAATGTTTGTTTAAATAACTGAGTGAATCAATTAGGGACACATCGATAATTTGTAAAAGCCTCGTTGTATGTAACCTGTGTTAGGAAAATAAAAAAGAAGCTAACAAATGTTCATATGCTTTTGCCATTCCATAGTGTCTCGATACTTTATGTGGCGACTACGATATGTGTAAGTAAACAGATTTACAAGAAATATATTTTCACCGTAAATCGTGTATAATTCAGTGAATAATTAAATCAGAATTTGTTCGATGGCTTTCGATAAAACTTTGGTCTAACTTTATATAAAAAAAAAAAAACTTGTGTTGTCCTGGCACACCAGATAGGAACGAAGTTCCTTATTACATAAATATTAATTTCAAATTTTAGTCGAGCTAAAATGAAAATATTTATTCGTATATAATCTTTTAGTTATGTAATTTTTTTTCTTCGATATAAATCAAAAACTACTTTAAAATATTATCTTAACACTCTTATTTGATTCACAATGATATATAAAAATATATAATAATAATAATATACAAAGAATTAGCTATTTACATGTTAACGTATTTTCGTACAAAGGCAGATATGACAATGAAAAGACCATACATTTTTTTGGTGCGTCATATATTTTGAATCTGTGATGTTTCCTAAGTTCCTCACTTTATTTTTATTATATTAAGTTGTTCTAAATTAAATTCCTCTAATAATTAATAAGATCAGTTACATAAGGATTAATACGATGTTGATAAAAGATTATCATAAATGAAGAGATATTTTGGAACTAAATTGTAAATCCTAAACATGGTTTTTGTAAGTAAACAGAAAAGATAGATATACGCTATCGCGGCCCTATTTTTATGACATTTTAAGCGATATATATTTCTATAGATAATCTGATTTTAATAATATAGCTAGCGCACGCTAGAGAAATTATCCGAAAGAACGGTTTGTCCCGTTTTGTCACTTTTATCAATACTGGTTTGCTCCTTAGTGGTAGTGTGATGTTAAATAGACTTAAGCTTTCTTCAATTATTACTCTTTTTTATGGAATAGGGGACACACTTGCAAGCATGTCGCCTGATGGTAAATGATCACCGCCGCCCATAGACACCCACAGCATTAGAGGAATTCGCAAATGTTTTGCCGGCCTTATAGAAAGTGGGACTGGCTCTCAAGTGCCACTGCCGTGACACACCTAATGGTATTTGGCGGCAGATTTTCAACTTGAGTGTGGTAGCTAGCCACGAATGTATTAGAAAAAGCCATACCACCATGCACTCTATCAAATGCAAAAATATTTTGGTCCCTCCAACTGCTAGAACATAAGATTACCGGGTCTAATAAAAAAAAAAAATTGTCCACTTTTATAATATTAGTATAGGTTTACATCATTCTAATAAAATATATACTAACATATTACTCAGCACAATGTCGTTACGGGCATTTCTTGCCGACTTTGGTGGCCCTCCGCGTCGTTCCATAAGGAACTTCCTTCCGAAAATGCGAAATAGGTTCGGAAGCGAACTTGAAATTAGAGGGAATTTGAATTTCAAATAGCGCTTACATACTGTAGATTTCTACATAAAGTTTGTATATATTAATATGTAGTTGTTTCAGTCTGTTTCTAACATTCGTTGCTATGAAACCCATGACAACACAAATATAGCCGATGAAATGTATAGTTGTAGTAGAAATTGCTATAAACGACCCATTTCCATTAGAAAACTTTAAGCTTATTATATTCCTCCCGGTACCATTTTTTATTGGCCCGCATCTTATCATTGTAAGCGACAGTGTTCTGCCGTGGACAGTTTGATTTTCAGATTTTCATGTATAAAACTATGCAGAGACATCAAAGAACCCTTAACGCTAATATTTGCAATGGAAGCGCTTAAAGTTTCCGTTGCAAAACACATTCATTCATTGTTGACGTGCATTTTGTGTAATGTTTATGACGTATGCACAGCTAAATTTAGCTTCAGTTCGCAGGAAAGCATTCTTTTCAGCTTCTCAAAATATACAGTTGTGTTATTTTCATTTTTTCAAATAAGTTTAAGTCCTTATAAATTTTAATCCGTTTGTTTTTACTGTTCATTTATGAAAATATCGTTACTGAAACGTTAGAGTAAAGGCTTTCAATTGCAGCTCCCTGAATACTCCGACAAAAACTTGTCAACAAATTATTAACAAGAAAATTTTCTTCATCAATGTTAATTCTGTAATATCTTTTTTCCTACTCAATGAGTGTTGCTTAACGTATTTTCTATTGACATCCATGTAATTCGTTTTTATACTGTAGCATTAGAGGTACTCACAAAGAACCATGTCCATTACTTGATGCGCGTTAATAATACGGATAAAAATAAACTTTTATTTAAATATTCTTAAGATTAATTTTTAATGCAGTAATCGGATGAATTAAGTAACCTTAGATATAAAAACAAATTTCTCTATTTGGTATTTCAAATGTTGCAGCATGAAGCATGTACTTAAGATCTTTGGTTTAATTGTACAAGTAGCAGATAAATGTAACAAATAAAGAGGTACTATGGTTGGTCAATATTTTTATGTGGGTATCTCCCTATGTTGGCAATTTCGTCAATATCAAGTGTGGACTTTAAATATAATTAACCAACACAAATTACCAATCAAGCTCAGAACAATGCTTGCTGGACTACACAACAAATTGGCATGTATTATAAGACTATATTAAATGATTAAATGTAAAAAAAGATGTAAAGCCCTTACAAAAATCCAAACTGTTTTGTAAATGGTCCAAATCTGGGTCAAATTAATTATAATCTGAAGTATGTTGACTTGCATAGGTTATCATGGATAATATTTGCAATGATTATTGCCAAAGTTTCGTTAACTTCTTTCGACTCTGTTACGGAATTTCGTTATATTTGATATAGCCTCGTGTACGTATTAGGAAACCTGACAGGCTCATCCAATCTACCTCATGCCATTATGAACGTTTCAAACAACTAGTGTGCATATTTTGCTGTCACGGACTCGTCGAATGTAAATAAAGACGGTCAGCTTTCACAAATAGGAGGTGGCGATTCAAGTAAGACCCGTTCTGCGGCCTCTAAGCGCTAAGAACAAAAGTGTTTAACGTCATATTGTCACATGCTGAGGTCACGCGGACGCCGCAACTCATAAGAGTTTTGCCTGGCTGCTGTTTGCTTTGGAATTAGTGGATATTACAGTCAATGCCGTTTCATTATGTTCAACTTTGTTTTATGTTTCAGACCGGTCAGTATACGATTCTGTAAGGTATTCTGAAATATTTTTTTTACAAAATTACGCCGTTATATCGATTGTGATGATTTACTTACTATTTTAATTACTAGATCGTCAATTATTTGGCGTTCGCTAATTTGGTAGACAATTGGTTAGGATAATATTTAGATGCTATACCTTAGTTTGTAGTAATGACTTTCTTTTTGATAATGGATCAAAGATTCAATAGCCGAGGATATCAGCCATTACATTGACGAAAACCAAGATAACTCGGTGTGAGGTAACACTTTTCAACCGTTAATAATAGGATTAGAGACATATGTGTGTTTCTATTTCACGGCTTATGGTACAAAGCTACGGTTGTTCGTTTTTTCATTTAGCAAACAAGGCCTTATCTCACGCACTCTTTTTAGAACGCGTCGGAAGGATTAGTGGCAAGTCTCACGGGAAGTGTTTTAAAAATATTCATCATACATTATTTAAAGTTAAATTCGATGGCTGCTTTTAACTATGGTTTTATAATTAATGTTGGGAAATATTAAAATAAATCTTTAGTAATATATAATGCGATATCATAATTAAATTCCTGATTCAATATTTAATGCGTGTTTAATGTGATCTCGAGCTTCTGGCGAAGGAAGACGTTGCAACGAATAAATAGCGTGTTATTATGGCATTTTATAATGCCTACATGTTATGTACGACACTCGATTTCAAAAGGGTCAAGTCACCTTTGCGAGCATGCTCATCTACTAGGCTCAACCTTAGTATTTTGAGCCACTTTTCTATTTAAAAATTATGCAATGTTATTTGCCAAACGTTAAGTTTATAAAGAAAAGATAAAACTAGTCGACCTGTGCATATATTGCGGTAATCAATCATCAAATATTACCTATATAATTCCTTTTTTGATATATTCCATTTGTTAATAGGCTGTAGTTAAGTGGTCGTACCGAGGCTTAAAAAAACAATCTATAGTTTAAAGATTCTAGTTTTTAGACTTTTTGGTCACAAATTTTTACTAGTTTCAGTTCTCATGCAAAACTTAGACACAGCACACACCGTATATATTTTGATTTTAGGCCAGGCAGTTTAGTTAGGGCATGAATAACATTTTTTAGCTAAGTCAATTACCGGTGAAATAGTCTGTTCATTTGCCTTCACTTTGTTTTTTTAATAATCTTCTTAGGAACTTTTGCTCCCGACATATCGAATGTTGAATCAAAAAGGTGCTTTTATGTTCAAGCACCGATATTTCCGCAACTACTGCTCGTACAGAAAGTTAAAAGGCACTTGTCAAATCTCTAAGCCCTAAGACCATTTTTCACTGAAATACAGCCTGTTGACGCAAAAAGTGCTTATTATGATCCCTGAATATGTATTAAAATTTGAATATAGTTTATATGACGTACTTTCGACATGTGTCTCGCACTGGACAATGTTTGTTTTACTTAAAATAGTAATGTTAACACGCTGTACTCACGATTTCGTAGTTAGCGCGATAGGACCTTGAGGACGACCTATATGTAAGTCTTTTTTATTCATAACAAATTGGGTAATATGCCATTTAATAAATCGGGTCAAATTAGACATACACTGTACTGCTGAGAGTTAAGAGAAGTAGCGGGTAATAGATACGGCTTTGTTTTTTTGTTTGTGGTTATTTTTTATAAATAAAACGATTAATATTAGCATGTTCACCATTTTTAGAGTGCTACTTTCTTCGACAGCTTCTAATGAGTGTTTTTTTTAGGTTTATAGGTTTAGCGTTATGGCTACAACCTTATGTTAAGTGACGATATGATCCAAGATAATGGAAATATTCAAGGGCAACTGCCGGAGCACACCTACATGTATTTACTGAAACTAACCAGGTGGGCATTATAAAAAGCCCTACCATCATGCTATGATTTCGTCGCGATGTTTTTCATTCACCGAAAGCTCAAGCTCATTGTTCGGATTGTATTGTGGTAACTGAGCTATCATTCCTTTTGTATTTCCGATTTAGAACAAGTCTTGATTTCGGTGTCCATTACATTCAGTATTTTATCACTCTACTTTCAGAGGAAACTCCTCTTTTTTTTGTTTTTATTTTAGAGACTTCGGTCCAAAAAAGACATGCCAGTCCCATCGTACCCTGACCTTATAGTATGGTCAAAATATAATTAAAGTCAAATATGTCCTAGAACTTCTTAGATCTAATCACAAAATTCCATAAAATCTTGGCTTCATCACTTGCAGGTGCAGTCAAGATTCCATGGAACATGCCCTGGTTTATCAGATTCAGTCCTAAACATTGTATGATCGCTGTCCGTTGAGTTCGGTTCCGTTCACAACATTCCCTCAACACGTGTTGCAAGTCTTCTATAGATTCTATAGATTACACTTTTCCTCATAATAAATGCAAACTTGTTGAGAGGCATGTGTCGGGACCTTACTCTATTCGCAGTAACAACTCCTCTGATCGAGATACTACTAACACCATATGTGAATTCAGAAATCTGGCTGAGGACACACCTACTTAGATGTTAGGCTGTTCGGTGTAATATTCCTTTTTAAATATACATTCCTATCTCGACGTAGAACCCCACTAAGAACAGGTTTTAGAATCTTACAGTCACGCGCAGTTGACGAGAAATAGCAAACAAAGTCGGGGGTGTCTGCTACTATTTGTATATTAACATCGCTGTATTAGCCTACATGACCGTGTGAGTAACCCCGAATTTAGACGGTAACTTTGACGAACGTTTACCAGATTAGTCATGCGGCCTAAAGCCCTGTATTGTGCTAAATTAGGAAGTACCTAGTTTCCCATACATACCATCGTGTGTCACGGCTTAATGAATGCGTGTGGGCAAGTTTATATTAGCATGTAAACGAGTGACTCTCCTAACGTTATACTTTGACTAACAGGTGTTAAGTTATAGTAAAGTTGCCTTGAGGAGTAATACAAGAAACCCTATAAAACATTTCATAATACAAAATTATTTATCAAACATTAATCTCGACATTATTCATACATGTGGTGTATGAATTTATGTATCTATGAGAGTTGTATGAAGTTAGCTGTTCCGGTCGACGTTTTCTGTTGTTTCTAGTAATTAATAACTCAACCATAGTGCCATCTGTCTGATACAAGATAAGCCTGTCAACTTGAATTCCCATTACTCTGAACTAATGAATAAATTGTGGTGAAAATTAACATGGTATTATCTAATTTTAAACATAAATTTGTATGATATCTTATCCCTACTTCCCTACTAATATTGTAAACGTGAATGTAAGTTTGTTTGTTATGCTTTCATGCGAAAACTGCTTAACCGATCATCATGAAACTTTGTACACATATTCTTGCAGGTATGAGTATTAACATAGGGTACTTATTATTGAAATAAAAAAACTCATTTAATAGCTTAAATGCGAGCGAAGCCGCGGCTAAAAACTAGTATTCTATAAAATAAATTGATATCTCTGGGAGAGGGAACAAAAGTACAAATTTTGTTCGATAGCTGACAGAATAACAAAAGATGTGGTTGCATGCTGAAAGCTGTGATTGAATCCCAAAATGTATAAAAATGAATGTTTTAATTATATACAAAATAGCTAAACTCCGCTATTTGGCAATAGATGGCACAGTGGCCGAGCTAATAACTGCTGGAATAAACAGGATCCGCAGGAAAATATAGTTCGATATATGGACCGTTTATTTTGAAAGTGGTGTAAGTCCATTTTTGAGAAAAATGAGTTATCACGTAATTCATGCTTAATTTAATGTAATTTTTTTATATATAACTAGTCCGTGTTTAATTTCTCAAAAAAATAAAAAAAAACCCCATGTTTTGTACAACTTAAAATCGGTGTCGGTAAATGAAATTGCATTATCAACAAATACAGTATAATAACCTTTAATTTTCTCGAAACAAAAGAAAATAGACTTACACCACTTTCGAAATAAACGGTCCATATGTATGTAAATAGTGGTTAATATAGTTTTTCGTGTATTTAGCGGTGAAACAAGAGCGGCCGTCGATCCGCGGCGGGCAGCATCCAGCGCTGCGGGAACGGGGCCGCGCGATATCGCCAGGGTCGGCGCCTCCGAGCAGGGCGGTGGCTATGCCCCCTCACGTCAGGGTACGGTCCCCGCTATCAGTGTACTATGAACTGGATATTAAGGTCAGTTGGCGTGCGTGCGATGGGCGTCGTGAGCCGCTTCAGCAAAGGTACGTCGGATGGAAGCCATAGGTGTTGGTTCCGAATGTTGTTTCCTGCACAGAAGAGCCCCTTCTTTATAAGAGTAAACTTTAACGGGGTTTTTACAAAGCGTATGACTTTCGTAATTATAACATCGTTACTAATGTTATAAATGCAAGATTGAGTTTGTTTGTTTGGTTACGCTTTCACACGTAAACCGCTAAATCGATTATAATGGATTTTGGTATAGAGATAGATGGAAACCTGGAGGCGATGATAGGCGAGTCTTGCTCGTGAAAAACTTATTTCAAGTGGGACACTTAGTTCAACTTATTAAAAAATACCTGTGAGGAATCGTCGGGTGGGAAAATCTGTCAAATATAAGAGACCGAGTTGAGTACGCACGGGGAATGCGCTATTGCTAGACATTAGGGACTGTAATCGCTGTTTCTAGATTTTGATTCGTAAAGACAATTGAAGTACTAGGTTTCAAGTCTATTTCACAGGGAACGTTATAATCGTACAATTGATGGAAACAAAATAGCACCCAAATTCACAATCGATACGGTCAATGTTGGTCCACCGTGCGAATTCTAGCATTAGCTATCACCCGTTTGATTCACGGTGAGGTAATTTTAATTTTTTAATCAACGATCAGACATTTTGTTAAACATGAAACATTTATTAGAATTTCAAATAAAATATAGATGAAAACACTCACACCTTTGTTACTAAACTATGGATGCAAAATTGATCGTTTTTTGTTCTATTAGCGCGGGATCAAATTCCTATAAAAATTGAATATTAAAAAAATATAAAAGGATGTATGGAATCTAAAAAAAGTAGCCCGCGATTTGATAATTCGACGAGAATTGAGAGTGAAATTTCAACGTCGCGTCACGTTAGGTGTATTTCGTTACACGAGAGACCTAGAAAAAGGGCTACACATTGTATATTTAATTCACAGCTCGAGTTATCCACGTCTCCCTTTTGTGTGGTTAATTTTTATAGATTTTCCTATCCTCCTGTAGGTGATGGGTTATGAACAGAATAGAAAAAAATACACTAGTTATCAAATAAGTTTTGTAACTACGCTATATATATCGCTTAGTGTCTTCGTCAAAGTTGTTTACTTACACGTTATTTTGATGTTTATGGTTTCACTATAGGCGCAAAATTATATAAGATAAATAAGAGTATTTTCATTAGAAGTTAAATACGTAGGAGACGCCATCTATTAACACGATATTGTATTTGTAATATTGTAATCCATTATAAAAATCAATCAAATTAGTTCGATTTGGTTAATGATTACAATACAGCAAATATTATCGGGGGTCAACAGTTTTATCTGAAAACGGTTTCGATATATGAAGAGGGGGCGATTCACAATATTTATTTATTGTGAAATTTTTTAAATATATTTTTTTATGAATAACCAACACCTATAGTTAACATCTGATTTGTTAACTAATCCGTAGAAAACCAGCTTCGCTGCACTGGAAAGTGGAAGGAGCGCTTGTACACTCATTCATACTCATGGTTCCAGAATAATAAGTGTGCATTTTTTGCATTATTTTGAATGATGCTAAAATTTCGTTACGTTCTTATAAAGGAGATGTGACATTAAACGTCTGAAGCAAATGAACATCCGATGAGTGAGTGTCTAAGCACCCGCAATGTAATATTAGTTGAATAGAAGTTTATCTGAGTGTGTACAGACTAACATAATAAACATTTTATTACTAATATGTATGTGGGGTTCAGAAAACAATATGATTTTAATCAATTTTTAAACGGAAAACTTCTATAGGAAGGTTTGTATGGGGAGTAAATCCATGTAAGTCGTCATCAACATGGTCACGTGACGTGTTAACGTACACACTACATCTGTTCCTAATACCTTATATAGTATAACTTAATACGCTGTAACCACATAACTTCAAATGACGTCAGTTTATAAGTGAATTAAGTAAATCGAAGGATCATATAAAAAAGATATAAAAAAAATGTCGTCGAAACGTAACGTGTTTTTCAAAGTCATGAATTTTGTATGACCCGTCAGATAAACATCTCATGACACAATTCGGTTTGTAAAGAGCTATACACGGAGAGCATACACCATAAAGTAATTCTAAAGTAAACGTACATAACTAAACGCGTATTGTCCTACTTGGAGTACTTGCGGCCCGGCGCGGTCGAGCAACACTGCTGTCGGGGTGTGGCGCAAGTGATAACCTTAAACCTGTATACAAAAATATATATGTTTTTATTGTTAAGGCTTAGCGTAATGTACATAAACTCACCTGA